>CM058236.1:24393287-26900510 GCA_030180135.1 Orychophragmus violaceus | reverse complement strand
TCTCTCTCTCTCTCTCTCTCTCTCTCTCTCTCTCTCTCTCTCTTCTTCTTCTTCTCTTCTTCTCTTCTTCTTCTCGATGGGATGATTAAAATGAGGAGGATTGATCCTCTATTTATAGAAATGAGAAAGATCTAAGATGGTGACATGTGGCAATCTTCACTCCCTCCATCAGCCACAACATCAAAGTAAAGAAATGAACAAGTTCAATGCACTCTTTGCTTCTTCTTTTAGCAGGCCACACAACCACAAAACAATTCATTGAATCATTTCTCTTCTTTACCATATTGGTCACGTGATGAATCAGTTTAACTTGGGCAGCAAGTTTTCTCCTCTCTCCATGCCACGTTGATCAACAAGAGTTCAATGAACTCATATCCATCCTTTATTATTTTGACAAGTAATCACACATGTGATTCAATGTAGTATTGTTATTGTTGTCTCCCTCTCAGCCACGTATACAACCGGTTGAGAGGATTCAAAGAATCTCTCTTCTTCTTTACTTCACGTGAGGACATGAGAAAATAACATGCATTGCATCTTCTTAACTTCTTCTCCAAGTTACAACATCACATGTTTAATCCAATGTTCATGAATCTAAAATAGATAGGTGGCGCCAGGGAGGAAAATAAAATTGTCTCTTGGGGGTTCATTCTGGCCAAAAACATTGCACCAATCAGTTTCTAGAAGCTTCTTATTCCCGAACTATCCCCACGTACCGATACGGCCAATTACGAGTTTAATATTTTAGAAACCTGATAGATGCTTCCATAAATCTTCCAAGCCACATAATCCGATTCTTAATGACTTAAGATGAATTTATAAATTTGAATCGCCTAAAACGGAAACCCGTAGCTCCCGTTATGAATTTTACAAGTTTTGTCGGTTCTATCGGGTTTTTTTCCCGATAGTCCGAAAAAATCGTTTAAAGTCTGTTTTGCCACTTCTTGTCTTCTAATTGTTTTCTTTACTTAAAATAAAAATATTTGGCCCATCTTAGCTTCCAACTCGCATTTTGGTAAAATTACCAAAATACCATCTTCTGAAAATTACGAAATTGCCCCGTTTGACTTTTCTGCTGTCCATTGACCAATTTTGAGAGACAGGGTATTACATCGTCGCATTCTTTGTAATTTTATGGGTGAGAGAATTCACTGGATTCGTGTTGAAAGATAACACTAAAATCGGTTACGGTGAGTGACTGTGATGTTTTGGGGTGTCCCTTGAGCGATAGACGGTGACTACTTGTTCCACCAGCATTCTTAGTGAATTCTGAGGAAGAACCTCGACCAGACGTAGAGTTTTGGTTTGCAGCTGAACTGTATAACAACTCTCTCGTGTTCTTTTCTTTTTTTGCAAATCGTCTTTCTTATCTTTCTCAAAGTTCCGACGAACAATCCACAATCGTAGCATCGTTATAACTTGAATCCGACCACTATAAAAGTTACAACAAGTGGAATCAGAGCAAAGGTTGGGGGCGATCTATCTCAGTAATCGCATTGTGAATTTGGTGAAAGCTCATCCACGCTCGATGTCTTCCGCAAAGATCGAGGTTGAGAAGTTTAATGGTGTGATCGATTACAGTATGTGGAAAGAGAGCCTGTTGGCGAATCTTGATCTTCTAGATCTCACAGAATCTCTAAGGATTCAAGAGGAAGAAGGAGATATGAAGATCGAGGAATCCAAGGACGATGATGAATCTAAAGGTGTGAAAACAGATCCATCACTTGCTAAAAAGCAAAGGAAGATACGCAGTACCATTGTGATGAGTGTTACTGACAAGATATTGCGTAAGATCTTGAAAGAAAAGACTGTGGTTGGTATGTTGAACATCTTGGATGCTTAATATATGTAAAATTCATTACCAAATAGGATGTACTTAAAGCAACGGCTCTATAGTTTTAGAATGAATGAATTTTTGCCATTAGAGAACAACATCGATGAGTTTATGAGGATTATAACTGATTTAGGGAATGTTAAAGTTGAAATTCTAGATAAGGATCAGGCCATCCTCCTCTTAATGTCCTTGCCAAAGCAGTTTGATCACATGCGAGATACGCTTAGATATGGAAAGGAGACTATGACACTTGAGGAAGTTATCAATTCCACAAACTCAAAGCAAATGGAATTGTCTGCAACAGTCAAGAGCAGCAAGCCACATGGGGAGGTATTGTTCTCAAATCAAAACTCAAAAGGAGGTTAGAAGGATTCTAGTTCTAAGGCTAAATTCAACAAGTCAAAGCACAATACCAAGGGAAAGGAGGGTGTTTACACATGTTGGATATGTGGATATGAAGGACACTTTAAGAAGGATTTTCCTAAGAAGAGGACGCCTCAGGGAAATGGAAATGGTAGGGTAAAATGAGAATCATCAGCTATATCAGGGGTGGAGTATATTGAGTCTCTCACGGTTTCAGATTTAACATGACAGAGGCACTGGAATACAAGGAGCTTTGGATCTTGGACACTAGCTGCATATTTCATATGACTCAAATAAGAGAATGTTTACTGATCTTAGAGAGTTTGCAGCAGGGCCAATCAGAATGGCAAACGAATCTACATCTTCAGTTGCAGGTATTGGAACTATATATGTAAAAACAACTGAATGAAAATGTGTTATGATCAATGATGTCAGGTATGTTCCTGATTTCTCAAGAAATCTGCTATCTTTGGGTTCCTTTGAAAAAGGGTGTGCACTTTTGAATCAAAAGATGGGGTCTTGAAAGTTGTAAAGGGAGGAAATTCGGTGCTGGTAGCAAGAACAACCAACAATCTATATCTCTTGAAAGGAAGTATATGCATTAAAGATAATAAAAGTCTTTGGCATAGTAGACGTGGACATGCATGTTAGCCAGAAAGGTTTGGATACTATGGTAAAGAAGGGTTATCTTGACAAAGTTAGGTGTCAAACATACAGTTTTATGAAAGTTGTATATTTGGAAAGGCTCATTTATATATCATGGGTTTTAGGTGTTTTAATCTATGATGTAAGTATATATTCGAGGCTTTTGTAGTGTCTTTCGAGTCTTTTCAGGTGTTTTATAGGTTTGCAAACGTTTTGAGGACTTTGGAATATTTTGGAATTTTTTGGGCAAAGTTTGGAGATGAAGCTGTGATGACAAGATTAGAGTTTCTATTCGACCTAAGCATCGACCGACGCACTTGGGCAACGGTCAACGCAGCGACCAATCAGACAATTCTCGGCGGTTTGATGAAGTTATGAAGATTTGCAGAATTAACCCAGAAGTTCACTATTTACAAAGAAGACTCAAATCGTGTTTAGAACTTAACATTAGGGTTTTTGAGTTTTATTCTGGTGACAACTTTTCATACTTTAGCTAGAGAGAGTTTAGGAGCTTTGGGGCTGATCTGAACCTTGTACTGCTTTTGGAGAAGATTTTGAACCCCTTTTCTATTCTCTTATTGTTTTTAATGAAATCTATTTCATTCATGTTGCTTGTTTCATTCAATATGTCTGAGTAGATTCATTGTTAGGTTTAGGGATTCTCATAGAGTTTTCATGGCATGATTAGATTGATTTAATCAGTTAAAGAATTCACAACCTGTTAGTTCTTCAATCTGAATTGTTGTTAAAGCTAGTTTCTAACTTGATCAATTGGAATCTAGACCTTAGGTTTTTAAATTGACATGAAAGTGTAATTTGGAATCTGATTTATTTAGGTTGAGCAAATTAGATATCCGCAAAGAAATTTGGTTTAGCTAATTTGTGAACGGATCGAACCCGCACTTAAGGCTAGTTTAATCTGTAGCAATTGAAAAGAAATTTGGATTTCTAGGGTTTTAAGCTTAGTAAATTCTTGCAACGAAAGTTGGTCTATTTTACATTTGTTTTTTAGTTCTAAAACGGTCCTTAATTCGATCATGACTGACTGTAAATCTGCATGGCCTGATTTTCTGAGAACTCCATTAACATATCGCCTTTAGTATTGATTACAAAACCCGTCTGCTATTTACAGCATTTTCAAGTGCACTTGTAGTGTAACTTAGGGATATTAAACTCTGAGCATATCAAGTTTTTGGCGCCGTTTCCGGGAATTTTTTGAGTCTTCAATAGATTTAAGTTTAAAGTTTAGACTAGGCTTTTCGTTTTTAGTTACTAATTTTTCCTTTTTGTTTTTTCTCTTGCGTGTTCAGGTTTGCGTGAAGAGCACGTGCATCGACCAACACTCTTGATCATCAATCGACGCACTCACGAACAGAAATGATCGACGCTTGCTTGCATCGATCGACGCATATGCCGTGAATCAGATAGTGTGTGCCTAATCGTGCACTCAGAAGCAATCCGCTCAAAGAACTCATTTTATTGAGAACCAGGAGCTTGCAAGGTTAGAGAGAACGAACAGGAAAGCTCAGAAACCAATCAAGATGATGAATCCTAATGATGTGGTGTTCTTTCGGGATGAACATGGTGTTCTAAGGGATTTGGAAAACAATGCTTACAACAACCAGGGCCAGAGACTTGATGCAGATAGAAATGTTATTGTCCAGCCAGTTGGTGAGAAACAACTTATCAATCCAGGTGCAGGAGGACAAGGAGGAGGCGAAAATGCTAATGCTAATCCGAATGAGCAAGCTAATACACCAGTTGAGAGGACTCTTGTTGATTACAACAGACCTGATGAGTTCTATGCTAACAGGTCTGCGATTGTACCTCCTCCCATCCAGAGGAATGACTTAGAAATGAAGACTTTCTACTACATTCTTGTGGGACAGCATCTCTTTCATGGACTCCCACATGATCACCCTATGGACCATATCGAGAAGTTCGAATCATTGGTCACAAGGATAAATCACAATGGAGTGAACACTCTCTTCATGCACTGTGAGCTTTTCGAACACTCTCTTGGAGAAGAAGCTGCAAATTGGCTAAAGCAAATTCCACCTGGTACTCTGACTACTTGGGATGCAGTTAAGAGGAAGTTTCTTAGACACTTCTATGATGATGCTAGATCTGATCATCTAGGAGAGGAACTTCTACAGTTCAAGCAGGGACCTACAGAGCCTCTTAAAGCCGCGTGGGTAAGGTTCAAAATGTACCAGACAGACTGCCTTTATCATGGTTTCTCTGAAGTTCAGCTGATAGGAATTTTCTAAGGATCAGGCCATCCTCCTCTTAATGTCCTTGCCAAAGCAGTTTGATCACATGCGAGATACGCTTAGATATGGAAAGGAGACTATGACACTTGAGGAAGTTATCAATTCCACAAACTCAAAGCAAATGGAATTGTCTGCAACAGTCAAGAGCAGCAAGCCACATGGGGAGGTATTGTTCTCAAATCAAAACTCAAAGTCAAAAGGAGGTCAGAAGGATTCTAGTTCTAAGGCTAAATTCAACAAGTCAAAGCACAATACCAAGGGAAAGGAGGGTGTTTACACATGTTGGATATGTGGATATGAAGGAAACTTTAAGAAGGATTTTCCTAAGAAGAGGACGCCTCACGGAATTGGAAATGGCAGGGTAACACGAGAATCATCAGCTATATCAGGGGTGGAGTATATTGAGTCTCTCACGGTTTCAGATTTAACATGACAGAGGCACTGGACTACAAGGAGCTTTGGATCTTGGACACTAGCTGCATATTTCATATGACTCAAATAAGAGAATGTTTACTGATCTTAGAGAGTTTGCAGCAGGGCCAATCAGAATGGCAAACGAATCTACATCTTCAGTTGCAGGTATTGGAACTATATTTGTAAAAACAACTGAATGAAAATGTGTTCTGATCAATGATGTCAGGTATGTTCCTGATTTCTCAAGAAATCTGCTATCTTTGGGTTATGCACTTTTGAATCAAAAGATGGGGTCTTGAAAGTTGTAAAGGGAGGAAATTCGGTGCTGGTAGCAAGAACAACCAACAATCTATATCTCTTGAAAGGAAGTATATGCATTAAAGATGATAAAAGTCTTTGGCATAGTAGACGTGGACATGCATGTTAGCCAGAAAGGTTTGGATACTATGGTAAAGAAGGGTTATCTTTACAAAGGAAGGTGTTAAACATACAGTTTTGTGAAAGTTGTATATTTGGAAAGGCTCATTGATATATCATGGGTTTTAGGTGTTTTAAGCTATGATGTAAGTATATATTCGAGGCTTTTGTAGTGTCTTTCGAGTCTTTTCAGGTGTTTTATAGGTTTGCAAACGTTTTGAGGACTTTGGAAGATTATGGAATTTTTTGGGCAAAGTTTGGAGATGAAGCTGTGATGACAAGATTAGAGTTTCTATTCGACATGAGCATCGACCGACGCACTTGGGCAACGGTCAACGCAGCGACCAATCAGACAATTCTCGGCGGTTTGATGAAGTTATAAAGATTTGCAGAATTAACCCAGAAGTTCACTATTTACAAAGAAGACTCAAATCGTGTTTAGAACTTAACATTAGGGTTTTTGAGTTTTATTCTGGTGACAACTTTTCATACTTTAGCTAGAGAGAGTTTAGGAGCTTTGGGGCTGATCTGAACCTTGTACTGCTTTTGGAGAAGATTTTGAACCCCTTTTATATTCTCTTACTGTTTTTAATGAAATCTATTTCATTCATGTTGCTTGTTTCATTCAATATATCTGAGTAGATTCATTGTTAGGTTTAGGGATTCTCATAGAGTTTTCATGGCATGATTAGATTGATTTAATCAGTTACAGAATTCATAACCTGTTAGTTCTTCAATCTGAATTGTTGTTAAAGCTAGTTTCTAACTTGATCAATTGGAATCTAGACCTTAGGTTTTTAAATTGACATGAAAGTGTAATTTGGAATCTGATTTATTTAGGTTGAGCAAATTAGATATCCGCAAAGAAATTTGGTTTAGCTAATTTGTGAACGGATCGAACCCGCACTTAAGGCTAGTTTAATCTGTAGCAATTGAAAAGAAATTTGGATTTCTAGGGTTTTAAGCTTAGTAAATTCTTGCAACGAAAGTTGGTCTATTTTACATTTGTTTTTTTAGTTCTAAAACGGTCCTTAATTCGATCATGACTGAATGTAAATCTGCATGGCCTGATTTTCTGAGAACTCCATTAACATATCGCCTTTAGTATTGATTACAAAACCCGTCTGCTATTTACAGCATTTTCATGTGCACTTTTAGTGTAACTTAGGGATATTAAACTCTGAGCATATCAAGTTTTTGGCGCCGTTTCCGGGAATTTTTTGAGTCTTCAATAGATTTAAGTTTAAGGTTTAGACTAGGCTTTTCGTTTTTAGTTACTAATTTTTCCTTTTTGTTTTTTCTCTTGCGTGTTCAGGTTTGCGTGAAGAGCACGTGCATCGACCAACATTCTTGATCATCAATCGACGCACTCACGAACAGAAATGATTGACGCTTGCTTGCATCGATCGACGCATATGCCGTGAATCAGATAGTGTGTGCCTAATCGTGCACTCAGAAGCAATCCGCACAAAGAACTCATTTTCTTGAGAACCAGGAGCTTGCAAGGTTAGAGAGAACGAAGAGGAAAGCTCAGAAACCAATCAAGATGATGAATCCTAATGATGTGGTGTTGTTTCGGGATGAACATGGTGTTCTAAGGGATTTGGAAAACAATGCTTACAACAACCAGGGCCAGAGACTTGATGCAGATGTTATTGTCCAGCCAGTTGGTGAGAAACAACTTATCAATCCAGGTGCAGGAGGACAAAGAGGAGGCGAAAATGCGAATGCTAATCCGAATGAGCAAGCTAATACACCAGTTGAGAGGACTCTTGCTGATTACAACAGACCTGATGAGTTCTATGCTAACAGGTCTGCGATTGTACCTCCTCCCATCCAGAGGAATGACTTAGAAATGAAGACTTCCTACTACATTCTTGTGGGACAGCATCTCTTTCATGGACTCCCACATGAGCACCCTATGGACCATATCGAGAAGTTCAAATCATTGGTCAAAGGATGAATCACAATGGAGTGAACACTCTCTTCATGCACTGTGAGCTTTTCGAACACTCTCTTGGAGAAGAAGCTGCAAATTGGCTAAAGAAAATTCCACCTGGTACTCTGACTACTTGGGATGCAGTTAAGAGGAAGTTTCTTAGACACTTCTATAATGATGCTAGATCTGATCAGCTAGGAGAGGAACTTCTACAGTTCAAGCAGGGACCTACAGAGCCTCTTAAAGCCGCGTGGGTAAGGTTCAAAATGTACCAGACAGACTGCCTTCATCATGGTTTCTCTGAAGTTCAGCTGATAGGAATTTTCTAAGGATCAGGCCATCCTCCTCTTAATGTCCTTGCCAAAGCAATTTGATCACATGCGAGATACGCTTAGATATGGAAAGGAGACTATGACACTTGAGGAAGTTATCAATTCCACACACTCAAAGCAAATGGAATTGTCTGCAACAATCAAGAGCAGCAAGCCACATGGGGAGGTATTGTTCTCAAATCAAAACTCAAAGTCAAAAGGAGGTCAGAAGGATTCTAGTTCTAAGGCTAAATTCAACAATTCAAAGCACAATACCAAGGGAAAGGAGGATGTTTACACATGTTGGATATGTGGATATGAAGGACACTTTAAGAAGGATTTTCCTAAGAAGAGGACGCCTCAGGGAAATGGAAATGGAAGGGTAACACGAGAATCATCAGCTATATCAGGGGTGGAGTATATTGACACGGTTTCAGATTTAACATAACAGAGGCACTGGACTACAAGGAGCTTTGGATCTTGGACACTAGCTGCATATTTCATATGACTCAAATAAGAGAATGTTTACTGATCTTAGAGAGTTTGCATCAGGGCCAATCAGAATGGCAAACGAATCTACATCTTCAGTTGCAGGTATTGGAACTATATATGTAAAACAACTGAATGAAAATGTGTTCTAATCAATGATGTCAGGTTTGTTCATGATTTCTCAAGAAATCTGCTATCTTTGGGTTCCTTTGAAAAAGGGGGTGCACTTTTGAATCAAAAGATGGGGTCTTGAAAGTTGTAAAGGGAGGAAATTCGGTGCTGGTAGCAAGAACAACCAACAATCTATATCTCATAAAAGGAAGTATATGCATTAAAGATGATAAAAGTCTTTGGCATAGTAGACGTGGACATGCATGTTACCAAGAAAGGTTTGGATACTATGGTAAAGAAGGGTTATCTTGACAAAGGAAGGTGTCAAACATACAGTTTTATGAAAGTTGTATATTTGGAAAGGCTCATTGATATATCATGGGTTTTAGGTGTTTTAATCTATGATGTAAGTATATATTCGAGGCTTTTGTAGTGTCTTTCGAGTCTTTTCAGGTGTTTTATAGGTTTGCAAACGTTTTGAGGACTTTGGAAGATTTTGGAATTTTTTGGGCAAAGTTTGGAGATGAAGCTGTGATGACAAGATTAGAGTTTCTATTCGACCTGAGCATCGACCGACGCACTTGGGCAACAGTCAACGCAGCGACCAATAAGACAATTCTCGGCGGTTTGATGAAGTTATAAAGATTTGCAGAATTAACCCAGAAGTTCACTATTTACAAAGAAGACTCAAATCGTGTTTAGAACTTAACATTAGGGTTTTTGAGTTTTATTCTGGTGACAACTTTTCATACTTTAGCTAGAGAGAGTTTAGGAGCTTTGGGGCTGATCTGAACCTTGTACTGCTTTTGGAGAAGATTTTGAACCCCTTTTCTATTCTCTTATTGTTTTTAATGAAATCTATTTCATTCATGTTGCTTGTTTCATTCAATATGTCTGAGTAGATTCATTGTATATGCATTAAAGATGATAAAAGTCTTTGGCATAGTAGACGTGGACATGCATGTTAGCCAGAAAGGTTTGGATACTATGGTAAAGAAGGGTTATCTTGACAAAGGAAGGTGTCAAACATACAGTTTTATGAAAGTTGTATATTTGGAAAGGCTCATTGATATATCATGGGTTTTAGGTGTTTTAATCTATGATGTAAGTATATATTCGAGGCTTTTGTAGTGTCTTTCGAGTCTTTTCAGGTGTTTTATAGGTTTGCAAACGTTTTGAGGACTTTGAAAGATTATGGAATTTTTTGGGCAAAGTTTGGAGATGAAGCTGTGATGACAAGATTAGAGTTTCTATTCGACCTGAGCATCGACCGACGCACTTGGGCAACGGTCAACGCAGCGACCAATCAGACAATTCTCGGCGGTTTGATGAAGTTATGAAGATTTGCAGAATTAACCCATAAGTTCACTATTTACAAAGAAGACTCAAATCGTGTTTAGAACTTAACATTAGGGTTTTTGAGTTTTATTCTGGTGACAACTTTTCATACTTTAGCTAGAGAGAGTTTAGGAGCTTTGGGGCTGATCTGAACCTTGTACTGCTTTTGGAGAAGATTTTGAACCCCTTTTCTATTCTCTTACTGTTTTTAATGAAATCTATTTCATTCATGTTGCTTGTTTCATTCAATATGTCTGAGTAGATTCATTGTTAGGTTTAGGGATTCTCATAGAGTTTTCATGGCATGATTAGATTGATTTAATCAGTTAAAGAGTTCATAACATGTTAGTTCTTCAATCTGAATTGTTGTTAAAGCTAGTTTCTAACTTGATCAATTGGAATCTAGACCTTAGGTTTTTAAATTGACATGAAAGTGTAATTTGGAATCTGATTTATTTAGGTTGAGCAAATTAGATATCCGCAAAGAAATTTGGTTTAGCTAATTTGTGAACGGATCGAACCCGCACTTAAGACTAGTTTAATCTGTAGCAATTGAAAAGAAATTTGGATTTCTAGGGTTTTAAGCTTAGTAAATTCTTGCAATGAAAGTTGGTCTATTTTACATTTGTTTTTTAGTTCTAAACAGTCCTTAATTCGATCATGACTGACTGTAAATCTGCATGGCCTGATTTTCTGAGAACTCCATTAACATATCGCCTTTAGTATAGATTACAAAACTCGTCTGCTATTTACAGCATTTTCATGTGCACTTGTAGTGTAACTTAGGGATATTAAACTCTGAGCATATCAAGTTTTTGGCGCCGTTTCCGAGAATTTTTTGAGTCTTCAATAGATTTAAGTTTAAAGTTTAGACTAGGCTTTTCGTTTTTAGTTACTAATTTTTCCTTTTTGTTTTTTCTCTTGCGTGTTCAGGTTTGCGTGAAGAGCACGTGCATCGACCAACACTCTTGATCATCAATCGACGCACTCACGAACAGAAATGATCGACGCTTGCTTGCATCGATCGACGCAGATGCCGTGAATCAGATAGTGTGTGCCTAATCGTGCACTCAGAAGCAATCCGCACAAAGAACTCATTTTCTTGAGAACCAGGAGCTTGCAAGGTTAGAGAGAACGAACAGGAAATCTCAGAAACCAATCAAGATGATGAATCCTAATGATGTGGTGTTGTTTCGGGATGAACATGGTGTTCTAAGGGATTTGGAAAACAATGCTTACAACAACCAGGGCCAGAGACTTGATGCAGATATAAATTTTATTGTCCAGCCAGTTGGTGAGAAACAACTTATCAATCCAGGTGCAGGAGGACAAGGAGGAGGCGAAAATGCTAATGCTAATCCGAATGAGCAAGCTAATACACCAGTTGAGAGGACTCTTGTTGATTACAACAGACCTGATGAGTTCTATGCTAACAGGTCTGCGATTGTACCTCCTCCCATCCAGAGGAATGACTTAGAAATGAAGACTTCCTACTACATTCTTGTGGGACAGCATCTCTTTCATGGACTCCCACATGAGCACCCTATGGACCATATCGAGAAGTTCAAATCATTGGTCACAAGGATAAATCACAATGGAGTGAACACTCTCTTCATGCACTGTGAGCTTTTCGAACACTCTCTTGGAGAAGAAGCTGCAAATTGGCTAAAGCAAATTCCAACTGGTACTCTGACTACTTGGGATGCAGTTAAGAGGAAGTTTATTAGACACTTCTATGATGATGCTAGATCTGATCATCTAGGAGAGGAACTTCTACAGTTCAAGCAGGGACCTACAGAGCCTCTTAAAGCCGCGTGGGTAAGGTTCAAAATGTACCAGACAGACTACATTTATCATGGTTTCTCTGAAGTTCAGCTGATAGGAATTTTCTAAGGATCAGGCCATCCTCCTCTTAATGTCCTTGCCAAAGCAGTTTGATCACATGCGAGATACGCTTAGATATGGAAAGGAGACTATGACACTTGAGGAAGTTATCAATTCCACAAACTCAAAGCAAATGGAATTGTCTGCAACAGTCAAGAGCAGCAAGCCACATGGGGAGGTATTGTTTTCAAATCAAAACTCAAAGTCAAAAGGAGGTCAGAAGGATTCTAGTTCTAAGGCTAAATTCAACAAGTCAAAGCACAATACCAAGGGAAAGGAGGGTGTTTACACATGTTGGATATGTGGATATGAAGGACACTTTAAGAAGGATTTTCCTAAGAAGAGGACGCCTCACGGAATTGGAAATGGCAGGGTAACACGAGAATCATCAGCTATATCAGGGGTGGAGTATATTGAGTCTCTCACGGTTTCAGATTTAACATGACAGAGGCACTGGACTACAAGGAGCTTTGGATCTTGGACACTAGCTGCATATTTCATATGACTCAAATAAGAGAATGTTTACTGATCTTAGAGAGTTTGTAGCAGGGCCAATCAGAATGGCAAACGAATCTACATCTTCAGTTGCAGGTATTGGAACAATATATGTAAAAACAACTAAATGAAAATGTGTTCTGATCAATGATGTTAGGTATGTTCCTGATTTCTCAAGAAATTTGCTATCTTTGGGTTCCTTTGAAAAAGGGGGTGCACTTTTGAATCAAAAGATGGGGTCTTGAAAGTTGTAAAGGGAGGAAATTCGGTGCTAGTAGCAAGAATAACCAACAATCTATATCTCTTGAAAGGAAGTATATGCATTAAAGATGATAAAAGTCTTTGGCATAGTAGACGTGGACATGCATGTTATCCAGAAAGGTTTGGATACTATGGTAAAGAAGGGTTATCTTGACAAAGGAAGGTGTCAAACATACAGTTTTGTGAAAGTTGTATATTTGGAAAGGCTCATTGATATATCATGGGTTTTAGGTGTTTTAAGCTATGATGTAAGTATATATTCGAGGCTTTTGTAGTGTCTTTCGAGTCTTTTCAGGTGTTTTATAGGTTTGCAAATGTTTTGAGGACTTTGGAAGATTATGGAATTTTTTGGGCAAAGTTTGGAGATGAAGCTGTGATGACAAGATTAGAGTTTCTATTCGACATGAGCATCGACCGACGCACTTGGGCAACGGTCAACGCAGCGACCAATCAGACAATTCTCGGCGGTTTGTTGAAGTTATGAAGATTTGCAGAATTAACCCAGAAGTTCACTATTTACAAAGAAGACTCCAATCGTGTTTAGAACTTAACATTAGGGTTTTTGAGTTTTATTCTGGTGACAACTTTCCATACTTTAGCTAGAGAGAGTTTAGGAGCTTTGGGGCTGATCTGAACCTTGTACTGCTTTTGGAGAAGATTTTGAACCCCTTTTCTATTCTCTTACTGTTTTTAATGCAATCTATTTCATTCATGTTGCTTGTTTCATTCAATATGTCTGAGTAGATTCATTGTTAGGTTTAGGGATTCTCATAGAGTTTTCATGGCATGATTAGATTGATTTAATCAGTTAAAGAATTCATAACCTGTTAGTTCTTCAATCGTAATTGTTGTTAAAGCTAGTTTCTAACTTGATCAATTGGAATTTAGACCTTAGGTTTTTAAATTGACATGAAAGTGTAATTTGGAATCTGATTTACTTAGATTGAGCAAATTAGATATCCGCAAAGAAATTTGGTTTAGCTAATTTGTGAACGGATCGAACCCGCACTTAAGGCTAGTTTAATCTGTAGCAATTGAAAAGAAATTTGGATTTCTAGGGTTTTAAGCTTAGTAAATTCTCGCAACGAAAGTTGGTCTATTTTACATTTGTTTTTTAGTTCTAAAACGGTCCTTAATTCGATCATGATTGATTGTAAATCGGCATGGCCTGATTTTCTGAGAACTCCCTTAACGTATCGCCTTTAGTATTGATTACAAAACTCGTCTGCTATTTACAGGATTTTCATGTGCACTTGTAGTGTAACTTAGGGATATTAAACTCTGAGCATATCAAGTTTTTGGCGCCGTTTCTGGGAATTTTTTGAGTCTTCAATAGATTTAAGTTTAAAGTTTAGGCTAGGCTTTTCGTTTTTAGTTACTAATTTTTCCTTTTTGTTTTTTCTCTTGCGTGTTCAGGTTTGCTTGAAGAGCATGTGCATCGACCAACACTCTTGATCATCGATCGACGCACTCACGAAGAGAAATGATCGACGCTTGCTTGCATCGATCGACGCAGATGCCGTGAATCAGATAGTGTGTGCCTAATCGTGCACTCAGAAGCAATCCGCACAAAGAACTCATTTTCTTGAGAACCAGGAGCTTGCAAGGTTAGAGAGAACGAACAGGAAATCTCAGAAACCAATCAAGATGATGAATCCTAATGATGTGGTGTTGTTTCGGGATGAACATGGTGTTCTGAGGGATTTGGAAAACAATGCTTACAACAACCAGGGCCAGAGACTTGATGCAGATAGAAATTTTATTGTCCAGCCAGTTGGTGAGAAACAACTTATCAATCCAGGTGCAGGAGGACAAGGAGGAGGCGAAAATGCTAATGCTAATCCGAATGAGCAAGCTAATACACCAGTTGAGAGGACTCTTGTTGATTACAACAGACCTGATGAGTTCTATGCTAACAGGTCTGCGATTGTACCTCCTCCCATCCAGAGGAATGACTTAGAAATGAAGACTTCCTACTACATTCTTGTGGGACAGCATCTCTTTCATGGACTCCCACATGAGCACCCTATGGACCATATCGAGAAGTTCAAATCATTGGTCACAAGGATAAATCACAATGGAGTGAACACTCTCTTCATGCACTGTGAGCTTTTCGAACACTCTCTTGGAGAAGAAGCTGCAAATTGGCTAAAGCAAATTCCAACTGGTACTCTGACTACTTGGGATGCAGTTAAGAGGAAGTTTATTAGACACTTCTATGATGATGCTAGATCTGATCATCTAGGAGAGGAACTTCTACAGTTCAAGCAGGGACCTACAGAGCCTCTTAAAGCCGCGTGGGTAAGGTTCAAAATGTACCAGACAGACTACATTTATCATGGTTTCTCTGAAGTTCAGCTGATAGGAATTTTCTAAGGATCAGGCCATCCTCCTCTTAATGTCCTTGCCAAAGCAGTTTGATCACATGCGAGATACGCTTAGATATGGAAAGGAGACTATGACACTTGAGGAAGTTATCAATTCCACAAACTCAAAGCAAATGGAATTGTCTGCAACAGTCAAGAGCAGCAAGCCACATGGGGAGGTATTGTTCTCAAATCAAAACTCAAAGTCAAAAGGAGGTCAGAAGGATTCTAGTTCTAAGGCTAAATTCAACAAGTCAAAGCACAATACCAAGGGAAAGGAGGGTGTTTACACATGTTGGATATGTGGATATGAAGGACACTTTAAGAAGGATTTTCCTAAGAAGAGGACGCCTCACGGAATTGGAAATGGCAGGGTAACACGAGAATCATCAGCTATATCAGGGGTGGAGTATATTGAGTCTCTCACGGTTTCAGATTTAACATGACAGAGGCACTGGA
Source organism: Orychophragmus violaceus (assembly GCA_030180135.1). Lineage (NCBI taxonomy): Eukaryota > Viridiplantae > Streptophyta > Magnoliopsida > Brassicales > Brassicaceae > Orychophragmus > Orychophragmus violaceus. Next base: position 26,884,911 of record CM058236.1, on the reverse strand, counting down.
CTACAAGGAGCTTTGGATCTTGGACACTAGCTGCATATTTCATATGACTCAAATAAGAGAATGTTTACTGATCTTAGAGAGTTTGTAGCAGGGCCAATCAGAATGGCAAACGAATCTACATCTTCAGTTGCAGGTATTGGAACAATATATGTAAAAACAACTAAATGAAAATGTGTTCTGATCAATGATGTTAGGTATGTTCCTGATTTCTCAAGAAATCTGCTATCTTTGGGTTCCTTTGAAAAAGGGGGTGCACTTTTGAATCAAAAGATGGGGTCTTGAAAGTTGTAAAGGGAGGAAATTCGGTGCTGGTAGCAAGAACAACCAACAATCTATATCTCTTGAAAGGAAGTATATGCATTAAAGATGATAAAAGTCTTTGGCATAGTAGACGTGGACATGCATGTTAGCCAGAAAGGTTTGGATACTATGGTAAAGAAGGGTTATCTTGACAAAGGAAGGTGTCAAACATACAGTTTTGTGAAAGTTGTATATTTGGAAAGGCTCATTGATATATCATGGGTTTTAGGTGTTTTAAGCTATGATGTAAGTATATATTCGAGGATTTTGTAGTGTCTTTCGAGTCTTTTCAGGTGTTTTATAGGTTTGCAAATGTTTTGAGGACTTTGGAAGATTATGGAATTTTTTGGGAAAAGTTTGGAGATGAAGCTGTGATGACAAGATTAGAGTTTCTATTCGACATGAGCATCGACCGACGCACTTGGGCAACGGTCAACGCAGCGACCAATCAGACAATTCTCGGCGGTTTGTTGAAGTTATGAAGATTTGCAGAATTAACCCAGAAGTTCACTATTTACAAAGAAGACTCCAATCGTGTTTAGAACTTAACATTAGGGTTTTTGAGTTTTATTCTGGTGACAACTTTCCATACTTTAGCTAGAGAGAGTTTAGGAGCTTTGGGGCTGATCTGAACCTTGTACTGCTTTTGGAGAAGATTTTGAACCCCTTTTCTATTCTCTTACTGTTTTTAATGCAATCTATTTCATTCATGTTGCTTGTTTCATTCAATATGTCTGAGTAGATTCATTGTTAGGTTTAGGGATTCTCATAGAGTTTTCATGGCATGATTAGATTGATTTAATCAGTTAAAGAATTCATAACCTGTTAGTTCTTCAATCTTAATTGTTGTTAAAGCTAGTTTCTAACTTGATCAATTGGAATTTAGACCTTAGGTTTTTAAATTGACATGAAAGTGTAATTTGGAATCTGATTTACTTAGATTGAGCAAATTAGATATCCGCAAAGAAATTTGGTTTAGCTAATTTGTGAACGGATCGAACCCGCACTTAAGGCTAGTTTAATCTGTAGCAATTGAAAAGAAATTTGGATTTCTAGGGTTTTAAGCTTAGTAAATTCTCGCAACGAAAGTTGGTCTATTTTACATTTGTTTTTTAGTTCTAAAACGGTCCTTAATTCGATCATGATTGATTGTAAATCGGCATGGCCTGATTTTCTGAGAACTCCCTTAACGTATCGCCTTTAGTATTGATTACAAAACTCGTCTGCTATTTACAAGATTTTCATGTGCACTTGTAGTGTAACTTAGGGATATTAAACTCTGAGCATATCAAGTTTTTGGCGCCGTTTCTGGGAATTTTTTGAGTCTTCAATAGATTTAAGTTTAAAGTTTAGGCTAGGCTTTTCGTTTTTAGTTACTAATTTTTCCTTTTTGTTTTTTCTCTTGCGTGTTCAGGTTTGCTTGAAGAGCATGTGCATCGACCAACACTCTTGATCATCGATCGACGCACTCACGAAGAGAAATGATCGACGCTTGCTTGCATCGATCGACGCATATGCCGTGAATCAGATAGTGTGTGCCTAATCGTGCACTCAGAAGCAATCTGCACAAAGAATTCATTTTCTTGTGAACCAGGAGCTTGCAAGGTTAGAGAGAACGAACAGGAAAGCTCAGAAACCAATCAAGATGATGAATCCTAATGATGTGGTGTTGATTCGGGATGAACATGGTGTTCTGAGGGATTTGGAAAACAATGCTTACAACAACCAGGGCCAGAGAATTGATGCAGATAGAAATGTTATTGTCCAGCCAGTCGGATTTCCCTAGCTGGTTTGCTGGAAAGTTCCTAGCTGATTTGCAGGAAATTTTCAAGATGATTTGCTCGGACTTTCCTAGCTGGTTTACTGGGTAGTTCCTAGTTGATCTGCTCGGATTTCCCTAGCTGGTTTGCTGGAAAGTTCCTAGCTGATTTGCTGGAACGTCCCGAGCCGGTTTGTTTGATCAGCTTTGACAGATTTTGAGTTCGAGAATTGTTTTAAAAATTTCCGAATTTCAATGTGGAAGTATAGATATATACGGACCCACTCCCCCGCCCCCCTTTTTGAGAGGGGGGACAGCAGCCTACGTACTACTTTCGGGGATCAAGCCGTCATGTGGTTCAAAATGTCTGACGTCTCAGTTTATTGATAATACTTCTTTAGATGCATGGCATTCCAGCTACTTGGAACCTCGATGTCGTCCATGTTAGTTAACTCGTACGTCCCTGGTCGGACTACTTTCGTGATTTTGTAAGGTCCTTTCCAGTTGGCTCCCAGCTTGCCTGCATTTCGCTCGGCGGTGTTTTGGAATACCTTCCGCAGAACCAAATCTCCTTCGCGGAATCTCCTAGTGCGGACATTCGAGTTACAGTACCTTGTGGCCGCTTGCTGATAATTTTGGATACAGACTAGTGCTTTGTCGCGTCGTTCGTCAATTAGGTCCAGTTTATCGAGAAGCATCGAATGATTTAGACCATATTGTCTAGGGAGTAGTTCGCGACGTATCCCCGGGATTTCGACCTCAGCTGGGATTACACATTCCGATCCATGTATAAGCGCGAATGGCGTTTCTCCAGTTGCTCATTTGGGGGTTGTTCGGTGTGACCATAAGACTCCTTCTAATTCATCCGCCCATCGTCCCTTCTTTTTGTTGAGTCGATTTTTCAAACCATCGAGGACTGTTTTGTTGGCCGCTTCGGCCTGTCCATTCCCTTAGGGATATCACGACTTGATACGTGTTGAGATGAATTGTGAACCGTTGTCTTTTAAAATCTCGTATGGTGCCCCATGTCGACATATGATATTCTTCCATATGAAGCTTTCGACTTGGGCGTCTTTGATACTGGCATATGATTCGGCTTCAATCCACTTCAAAAAATAGTCAGTCGGGACTAGGAGGAATCGTTTTTGTTTGGATTGATGAAGCGGTCCTACTATATCCATCGACCAGCGCATGTGTAATACCCTGTATTCAAAAATATGGTCAACGGGCAGAAGAAAAGTCAACAGGGGCAAAATTGTAATTTTGCCAAACACAAGGGCAAAATGGTTTTTGCCAAAGTTCGAGACGGAAGCCGAGACGGGCTAAATGTTCTCTTTTTAAAACATAAAGAACATTTACCAGACCAGAATTGGAAGAAACGGAGCAAAAACAGGTTTTTCGGCTTATCGGAGTGAAAACCGAGAAAACTTCGGAAATTCATAACCGGAGTTAGGAAACTCCAAATAAGGTGATTCAACTTTTTAAATTCATCTGAAATCAAGGAGAATCAGTTTTGGAAGTTTGGGAATTTGTGGGTCAACCTCTCTCTAGCCTCACCCACGTCTCTCTCTCTCTCTCTCTCTCTCTCTATTCATCAGATTCATCACACTCATTCATACAAACCCAGAAGAAACCCAGGAAACCTTTGAATATTCAAGAGAACTCAAGAACATCTTCAAAGTGTTCTTCATACCTCCCAACACAAAAAATCCCATAACTTCTTCATTATAAACCCAAATGCACTTCTGCAAAGCCCAGTATCTTCCTCTCTCCCTCCTCTACAACCTTCAGCCAGACAGCCATCACCGCCGTCGCCGGATCTCATCGGAATCTGGCCGGAGATCTGCCACGGCTAGGGTTTCTTTGGCTCTCTCTCTTCCTTCACCAGATCTTGGCCTTTTGAAGATACCAATTGCCAGATCTCTTCTTTGCGGTCAGTTTGGTGGGTGGATCGTCGTCTGAGTCGCCGGAAAAAGGGGTGAACCGGCCAGTCAACGCCGGACCACCGTCGGTCAATGCGGGAGAAGTCGCCGGAATCCTTCCTCCGCCGTCTCTCTCTTCCGCCGGTTCACTGGTGTTGGTTTGGCATTGGGTTGGGATTGAGTTGAAGTTGGTTTGGTTTGATTTGACTCGGTTTAGGTTAACCGATCACCCGGTCAACGGTTGACTCAAAACCGGTTTAACCTAACCGGTTCAATTGGAAGCCGGTAAAGAAGGTCGGTTCGATTGCATCGGTTCAGTTGGTTCAGAGTGGTCAACCGGTTCAAGATTGGTCAAATTCAAAGTCAACGGTCAAAGTCAACGCCGGTCAACGCCGCGGTCAACACCGGTTAACGTGTTGACTCTGGCCAGTTTTCATCCACAGTTTGTGTATGGGTGTTCGGGAAGCTTCAGGGTTTGTGTTCGTGTGTTCAGGAGGTTCGGGTTTAGTTTGGGGTCTCGGGGAGTCGTATCCGCATTCGTGCCGTTCATTCCGACCTAAATCACTGTGAGTCGGCTCAAACATCGTAGTTAGAAGCATGTAGATCAGGAAATGAGAAACCGTAGAGTTAGGGTTTGCACACCCGGATGTGATTTGATTGTGTTGAAAACTGAATGGGTGGATTAACGATAAACCGGTTAGGGTTTAAGACGCATGTTAGGATCGTGAGAATTAAACGGATTAAACCTGTTATGTGATGTTAGGTTGTTAGAACCGTTGATTGATGCAGACATATAGTTGTGGCATGATAGGACCGTATATGCATATATACGTATTTAAAGGACGGTATCGAATGAATCTAAGTACGGGAATTAAGACGGTGTTAAAATATGTAATTAAACCTAACGAACGTATAGCATATGGAATGAGATCGAGATTAGGTTTAATCAAGTTAAAGAGAAAGGAATGAAACGAGTAAATGAATGATGAGATATTGGGGAGTTTAGTAAGCTACTAGCTCTAAATCGACGGATCGGGGATGTGATAAAAGATATTTAGAAAAGGTTAAGAAAAAGGGAAAGTGATGAGATGTGGCCGTCTACGGATTAGCAATCCGCTAATCCAAGGTAGCGGACATTAATGAGATATGGGCCGTCTACGGATTAGCAAGCCGCTAATCCAAAGTAGCGGATGTGAATTGGTTAAAAGACTGTAAAACCCCTAATAGGCCTGGTTGTGTGGTGATTGTGCTATGGTGTGATTGTGTGGTTATTGTTGTTGAGCTTTCTGTGCAGACCTATTAGATCGTCTCGGTGTTGGGCCGAGCGATCCGTGTGGACACTTAACTTGGTCATGGGGCCGGTTAAGTTGTAGCTGCTGACTTGGTACGGTGCTGATTCAGGGTGGTGGTGTTGGTGTGTATGAGTAGACTTGCGGGATATGGTGTTGAGATTGCTGTTGGATATTGATTGCGTGATCATTGCTAGAGTCCGAGCGAGTCTGTGTGTTTACATTTTTGCACTAGGACTCTAGGGTACGTTAGATCCCGCAAGTCTAGGTGTTTGGTTACGTTCCAGTACTTCCGACCCGATTGGATCCTCGGGTAGTTACCTGATCGGACACGTGCCTTCGGGCAGTGGTGCTGGTTATGGTGTTAACCTACTGGGTGACGCCGGTAGGTGTGTGATTCGGAGAATACGGGGTCATGTCCTAGGGCCGAATCACATGGAAACTTAGGTTACCGTGGGGTAGCCCGAGTCACTGCGTATCGACGGGCTGAGAACAGGGTCCTAGGTCGTGAGACTTTGTGTTTACGTCTAGGAGTCATGGGTTAGTTACCATGTCGGTAACGGTGAAAATCCGTGGAAGTTACCTAGATTGTAGGGGCCCAGTGTTGTGTTGGTGTGGTTGGTATTGCGCGATAATTTGGCAAGTGCTTGTGTGTTGTGAGTTTGACACGACGTGGTAGTGCGTGATCGGCCGTTTGTTGTGTTGTTTGTTATTTTGGGGTTATCGGGCGGAAATCTATAATTGATAGATAGAATAGAAGCTGTAGTGGGGAACCGACTCGCTGGGTGATCTTAGATCGCTCATTAGACTCTTTTTGTGTTTAGGGTTTAGCAGCGACGGACGCGGGAGGTCCTCGGTCAAGATTCAGGATTGCTTGTGGCGGGGTTTTGATTTGATGGATTTGAGTTTTCTTTCGGTTCGGCTTTGGCGCCAATTTTGTATTGAGATTTGTGTGTTGTTCTTGATGATTGGAAAAATGATTTGTAAAGACGGTTAAACGTTATGTAACGTTTGATTTACTCGAAATGAATTTGCCTCCCTGATATTGTGTTTAGTCCGAACCGACACAACTCACGGAAGTAGTACAAGTTGCAAAGCTTTGTACTATGTAAGTGAGGATAACGGGGTCAAAGACGGGTTAGTGCGAGCCTTTGTCTCAAACCGATCTGTCTCTGGCTTCATCTTGTAGTGAACCTTTCCTGTTTGATTTGCTCGGGTTCGATCGGTCATGTTCTTGTTTGATTGTTGGCCGGTCAGCTCGACGGTCAGCGGATAATGGGAAAGGGGCGTTACAACAAGGTGGTATCAGAGCATGGTTCGTCATGGGTTTCGAAGCTATTCATTCCTGAGTGTTTTCCGTGTTTTATCGAGTCAAAATTGTGTCTAACCCAAGCATCCATTAGGAAACCGAGCCGCGTCAGTATATTCGGGGTTGGGATGGCGTAGGAATTGGTATTATATGTACTAATGTTTGTCTGTGTTTTTGTTTGCGGTCAGCAGCAGAGTATCCCTGGACGGAGTGTGTGTGGGTGTGTGCATAGTGGGAGATTTCAGCGAGCAATATGAGTCATCGTCAAATGAGTGCGGCACAGTATCGAGCTCAGTTAGAGCAGCACCAGGCGAGTCTGAGAGCACAACCTGGACAGTCACAGGGTTCCCGAATATCTGATCGACCACTGATTCTTCCGCGAGTGCAACAAGGAGCGAGAGCGGCCGCTGTAGATTGGAGGCCATTACCTCAACCATTACCTCCAACTTTACAGGACGATGCGGGTACCTCAGAATTGTTCGCAGGGATGATGGGTTGCCTAGGATACGCGGACAGTGGATTGCTACCATTACTGCCACAGTTAGAGGCGCCTGTGGTACCGCTAGTGATTCAGCAGCCGATGCTCGAGGCGCATGATGTGCTGTTACTCTTTAGCCTACATGAGTCAGATTTCGTCCCGCTCAGTGGAGTGGACTTTATGGTGGACCCGTTACATGCAGCAGTTGACATAGATATGGAGGCGATAGACCCAGAGCAGCATTGGAATTGGGAGCAGCACGTTGATGGGCAGATAGCGATACTCGGGGACGTTCTAGAGCAGCAGATTAAACCGCACCACTAGCCGGATCAACAGCCAGGATCGCCTCGTACACCACTTGATAGGTCGGCATCATCGTCACCCGGCTCTACCGAGCCTTTCTCTGCGACAGAGCCATTATCAGAAGCTAGGCCGATGTCGATGTCGGAGTCGGATGCATAGTTTGAGCCTGTTACACCACCAGGTACACCACCGACCGAGCCAGTTGTGCCGCCAGAGACCCCACCAGCAGATACGCCGGACTCGCTACCGCCGATGCCTATACACCGGACGTGTAGTGCATGTGGAGTTCAGGGTTTCCACTTGTACTGGTGTCCACGACTTGTCGATCCGCGTTATCGTGAGCCATATCAGCCAGTTCCATGTCCTTCTTACTGTCAGGTGTGTGGTATGGACGGTCACCTCGCACCTATTTGTCCGATTGCGGGACCAGGACCACGTATGTCTGACGTGGAGCCATATCGTGCCCCATTGCCTGAGGGCTACCGACCCGGACCTAGTCGCCGTGACACCGAGCTCATTCCTCAGCCGGTCATTCAGCCACCAGCCGCGCAGTTACCTGTAGCGCAGCCACCACTAGTTCAGCCACCGAGACCATCGAGGACTTGTAGGAGGTGTGGAGACGAGGGACATCGAGCATCTGTATGTTCCCGTAGGTCTCACTCAGCGCCAGTAGTCTGCCAAATATGTGGAGTTCAAGGTCATCGTGCGTCCGAGTGTTTTCAGGATCCTTCTTCGGAGTCTACTTCCTCCTGTCAGTTGTGTGGTGCTTCGGATCACCAGGCGTCAGCTTGTTACCGTGGGCCACGCCCAGCGCCCGTTACCATCTGTCAGCTTTGTGGTCGCAGGGGACACGTTGCACGTTTGTGTCCGACGGCAGAGCCGCAGCGAATTGGAGCGCCGTCCAGAGATGCACACCCACCACACCCTCCCGGCACACCTGCCAGTGGTTACTACCGCGAGCCGCGATGCCATTTGTGTTGGGCATTCCGGTCGTGTTGGGGCTGTTAGGACTAGGATAGTTAGGCCAGGTAAGTGTGGGCACTAACTACGTTGATAATCTGTGTTTCTAGATCGGCGATCTTCGCGTGTCGTTTCTAACATCTCCAGGGTATGATGGTACAATTTGGGGGATATGGTGTTGATGACGGATGTATTGTTGTATTTCTGTTTTCTCTATGTATTAAAAACCTCGAAACATGTGTTATGTCTTTTTGTATATATATGTGACGCAGAATGTTCAACTTATCATTATGACTTGCGTAGTAATTGTTTGCATGCGTGTGATGGTTTTGGGATGCAAATGAATTACCATGTGAAGTCTGATGATGAGCGGAACTGACGACCGTTCATCATAACCTAAACCCAGACTGACGACATATCCGGAGCGATCTTTGAAGGATTGTTTAGTTGATCCTGATTCAATTCTTAGATTCATATCAACCTAAACATGCGGATCTAGGTTCTTCTCGAATAGAAACAAATGATGATCTCACCTTATACCTGTTAATTGCAGCGGAAAGAGATGGTATGTCAGAGATCAGAGAGCCACCGAGAGATAACTCCTCCAGAGGTTCACACACGCACACCGAGCAGGAAGAGGCTGCTAGACCAGGAGGGAATCGGCGCAGAGAGAGAGAGGAGGCTCGCGGCTAGGGCTTATTTTCGACCTGAACTCGTCTTAAGTTTATATAACTCGTTCAGTTCGTTTTGGGCCATTTGGCCCAAAGGCCAATTAACTCCGAGGCGTTCGCGCACTGTGTCGATCGACACTCCTTGTGTATCGATCGACACACAGTAGCCAAACCCAATTATTCTCTCTAAGTACAGTAAATGCCTAGCACTTTTACCGTACTTCTGCTACACCGTTCCTACACATTTTCCTGTTAGCTTAGGCGTGTGACCCATATGGGATCATATAATAGAGGCAATAAGTCCAAGACTTATAGATCATGAGCGGACTCTAGCAAGCCATCATGACCCCCAGTATTATATGACTTATGTCTGATCATTGACATACTCTTACTTTCTAGAGACAGTACCGAGATTACTGGACACAATTCCAACAATCTCCCACTTGTACTGGAATCTCTGTATTCATAATCCTTTTGTCACAATATCTCGATTAGTCATAAGGCAAGATTGGTGTCATCCTTATAAAGCCTAATCTTGTTCATCGGACTCTGATTCGATACTAACAATCCAAACGACTCGGGACAGTCCGTTTGAGCATGGCCATGCATTTTCCAGTATTCAAATCTCCGATTGGCCTAGAGATATTCACTCCATTTATATTGGAGGGACAAATCCCGTCTTGTTCCATCACTGTAAACTACTCATTTCATAATGTACCCAAACAAGGTCCTTATAACTATCGCAGAACGACAGCGTTAGACAATGATCAAAGTGCATCAGTCCATGTGCAGTCACATGCATGCGAACTCAGGTCTAAGGACTATACTCTATAGTCGTAGTAAGAATCTCTTATGACACATATATAAATATCCTGAGGAGTTCTTATAAGCGGGTCTTGTCCGGTCGTATGTTCCCCAACATACACCTATGTACTGACTTTGATGCCGCGCATCTATGACACACTGAGACTTTGTCATAAGTCACGTACCAATCCAGTCTCACACGGTTGTTGGTGTTCCAATTTCAACAACCTTCGACTAGGGACATAATGATATAAGTCATTTATCAAATATAGGGTCTCATGATCAAGCTAAATGACTTTGATAACTCAAGATCAAGTCATTTACTTCGATGACCTATAAAATGGTTTATATCACTTTGGAACGATTATTTCATCACAGTTAAAATAATCTTGAAATAATAATTTCATTATCAAACATCTCAAATGTTTTACAAGAACATATCAATAACTAAATAAAGCCCTTTACTAACTCCCACTGAAATTAAGACTATATCTTAACTTCACTTATCCTACAGCTACAGTCCGTGACTCGTGCTTAGGGCTAAGGAGTGGCTTGGTTAATAGATTAGCAACGTTCTCATTTGTTGAAACTTGCTGATCTACTTAACATCTCTGTCATTTATCTCAAGGTGTTTGGACCTCTGATGTGCAGCTAGTCTCATCTATGCTGGGAATCACATCAAGTTCAGTGATGAACTCTTCTTTCCAAACAACCTCTTTCGCCGCTTCCCAAGCTGCGAAAGATTCAGCTTAAGTCATGGAGTCAGCAACAGTGCCGTGCACCGCCAGACAAACACAAGATATAACCGGACTGTGACCGGAAATCATCTTTGTCTGTTGGAAACTTGCCTTTCAGACTCTATCGACTTATAGCACCTCACTTTCTCCGTAAATCAAGAACTTATCCTTAGTATTCCTCAAATACTTTAGGACATACTTTAGGAAACTTGATTCTTTGCTGGATTTGACTGGTCTTTATTTGTCTTGCTTAACATTAAAGCAACATCAAACAAGTATGTTTCATGGCATACATGATAGATCCAATTGCCGACGCATATGGAATCTCATCCATGCATTTAAGCTCAGCAGTTATCGTAGGATACTGTATCTTGCTTAACTTAATGCCATGTGACATTGGCATAAAACCCTTCTTGGATTGCTCAAAACGTGTAGGACTTTGTCAATTTAAGAATTCTGACTTTGTCCTACCAGCTCTTTTGGATCTCTATCTTTAGATCCAAAATCCAAGAACTACGTGGCTTTACCCATGTCAATCATTAAACCAACTCCCAAGCTAGTCCTTTACCGACTACAGCGTTGGGACGTTATATCCGAGAATCAGTATGTCATCGACATACACTTTGAGAAATGCAATATTGCTCCCACTTATCTATTAGTAAACACACAGTTCTGCTTCGTTCCTGTTCAAGTCAAAACCTTGACTACTTCAACAGAACGAAGATTCCAACTCCGATATGTTTGCTTCCATCCATGAATGGATCGATGAAGCTAACTTACATAAAATGTAATTTTTCCGGAGTCCGGGCTCACTTTTGCTTCTTTGAATTTCGCAGATTCGTCGCTTTCAATGATCATCAGATCATGCAAACTTTCAATGATTATCAGGTTCAACTAATGACGAGAAATCACTCTCGGATTAGTAACTGATTCATTCATATCTGCGAACTTCAGGCTCCACAGGTGTAGATTCTTCAGAAATCTGAAAATCCTTCCGCTGCTCTCCCTCAATAGGTAAAGCAGCCTCCTGTATTTCTCGAATTTCTTCGAGTTATACTTTTACTCCCACTGTTCTTCTTGGAAAATAACTTCCCTTCTTAGAAAACAGAATGGACGTAAAAGTAACAAGCCTTGGTTTCCTTCGGACAAGGCTCCACAGGTGTAGATTCTACAGAAATCTGTAAATCCTTCTGCTGCTCTCCCTCAACAGGTTGAGCAGCCTCCTGTATTTCTCGAATTTCTTCGAGTTATACTTTTACTCCCACTGTTCTTCTTGGAAAATAACTTCCCTTCTTAGAAAACAGATTGGACGTAAAAGTAACAAGCCTTAGTTTCTCTAGGACAACCAGCGAAGTAGCACAACTACAATACTCAGTAAAGACAAATTTGGATCGATTCCAATCCACATTTACGTGGTGTCTTTCAACTGATATTGGTGGAACTATTTTAGCGTAAACTTAGATATTTCTAGAGCGTTATTCTTAAAATATCATGGAAGATTCGTGTGATTCATCTTTAATCATTTCTAATAAGATCTGATTCTTTCTCACAGAAACACCTTCAGGTTTTCAGGAGAAATGAGCTGTGAAACGATTTCACACTCATTCAGATGATCACATAATCAATGACTTAAGTATTCTCACTCGTGATTTTAATCCAGAGTCTTAATACTTTTGTCATTCAGATCCTATACTTCATTCTGGAACTCTTTCGACCATGTCAAAAAAATTCCGACTTGTGTCTCATCAAATGAACACAGTCACACTCACTGAAGTAATCAGTAGAGACAATGAAGTACAGGAGATTTTTCTCTTGCATTACTGCTCATTGGGCCACATACATGAGTATGTTCCAGGTCCAATAAGCCTTTGGGCCTTTCTCTAGCTCGGCTAAGATAGGCCCTTTACCTTTTGGTCTAGTAAACAGAATTCAAGTCTCATAAGATATTTTATCAAATGAGCCCAAAAGTCCATGACTATGGGATTTCTGAATCCGACTTACTCTATGTGACCAAGACTTTATGCCAAGAAAAATCAGGTTTAATTCATCAGATTTAAACCAATTCGGTATTTATGTTACATTTAGGCACACTTTGGTTTAAGATATAAAACCCATTCCATGAATAGGGTGCTACAATTAATATTTCATTAAGATCAAAAGAACAAAACTTGTCTTTTATCAAAATGAAAAACATTCAAATTCTTACAAGAAAATGAAAGACAACTCTGCTTAAAGCAGTTACATTGTAGCAATTACTTAATACAAAACCAAGCCTCGAAGGGATCTATGAGTGAAAAACCCTACGGCTGAGGCAGCATCCCAAGCTCCTTCCAGACATGTAGTTTCACTTGCCCTTCCTTCAACGTTCTACTGTTGCTTAGGCTCTGCATATTGCCACAAATATCAGTGCCACAACCAGTATCCAATACCCTTAAGGACGTTCTACTGATGCTTAGGCTCTGCATATTATCACAAATATCAGTGCCACAACCAGTATCCAATACCTTTAAGGTAGAACTTGAAGTAATAACATGAATACCTGAGGAAGTAGTCTCATACATCGACTTTAACTCCTCATCATCTTCCATGAATTTAATGCATTTCTCTTCCAATGCCCTGTCTCCTTATAGTAGCAGCACTTACCAACGTAAGAGGTATCTGACTCGGGCTCAGAAGACACACGCTTGCCATTATTCAAAATCTGGACAACTTTGTCTTCACCCTTGTCAGCATTAGGTTTAGTAAACCTACCCTTCTCATTCATGAGATTGTACAGGGTTCTCTTCACGTTTGGCTCAACTGTCTTGAGCATATCATGCAGTTCAGTCAGCGTCTTCGTTAAGCCTTTCTTGATATAGTTCCTTCTGAACTTATCATAGCTTGACGGCAGTGACTGCAGAATGATCTCAGTTGCCAATTCTTGGCTAACTGGATAATCCAGTTTCCTCAGGTTATCAATGTAACCCATCATTTTACTGATATGAGGACTCACTGGATTATCATTTGGTAGCTTGCAGCTAGTGAGAGACTTAACCAACCGGTATCTCTCCACTCTTATCTGCTCCTGAAATTTCAATTTCAGGCTGCTGATCATCTCTATTGGCGACTCCATGTTCTCATATTGCTTCCGCAAGTCTGAGTCCATGGTAGCCAATATCAGACCACGCACATCTACCGCATCATTATAATGCTTATTCCAAGCATTATATACTGCATGAGAAGCATTGGACCCGATCCTCACGGGGAGAGCTCTCTCAAGAACATAGTCCTTTCTCTCCTGTCTGAGGACTAGCCTCAGGTTCCGCGACCAAGTCAAGAAATTTGATCCGTTCAGCTTGTCCATCTCAAGGACAGACCGGATCGAGAAAGTGTTTTGATTGTTTGTGCTATTCATAACTGAAAATTAAGATAAAAGGATTTTAGTTAATATGTTCAATATGATTAATCTCATATTATACTTAACATGATTAATCACGCATTATATTCAATAACATAAGTTACCCTCAATAGAATATAATGATTCCAAGATCCACATATAACTAAGATCAAAGTGGGCCACTGGCCGTCACCCAACCTTAGCTTATATCGGTAAGCCCTATATCGGCTAATTATATCCGTGATATAACTCTTGGTTGTGAATCTGGGCCCGAGGCCCAATCCACTCTGATGTCTCAAGGCTCGGGACTCCCGATGGCCTAGTCAAGAAAACCAGACTATACAGTCATGTAATCATTAATGTCTGGGACTCCCAATGACATTTATGAATCACAAACCGTCTTATCCACGCAAAAGCAGACACCCTCACACTGTAAGGCCATGAATACAATTGAATGGGCTTCGACAGCTGACATAGAATGGACAAGACATCCAACGCTTGATATTATTTGAGGTTCGTAGGTTTATTTAAAAAATTCATTCCCAAAATAGAAGATTACTATTTCGGGAAACTTTCCATTTTTGGAAACCTACTATTTTGGAAACTTTCTAAAATTGGAAACTTTCTAAAAACGGAAACTTTCTAACTTTAGAAATTTCTTAAAATCCGAATCATGCAAATCTAGAAACTTCTATAAATTAAGAAACTTTCTAATTTCAAAATATCGGAAACTTTAATTTAAAATTGATTTATAATTTTATAAAATAAATTTTAAATTAATCTGAAGAAAGACTCAAATAATTGGCCCAATTGTTTTAACTTCTTGGCCCGAGGCCCAAGAATTGGTCCATGTCCAAGACATGACCCAATTGTCCAATTAAATGACATAACCGGTCTGGTTCATTAAAATTGGTCTAACCAAATTTTAATTACTACGATGACCACAATTGTCAACCGGTTATTTACTAAACCGGATTTTCTCAATTTATTTGGTCCAACCAAATCAAATTAGAAAATCCTGGTTTAGGCACTAAATCCAATAATTCTTTCGACATTGGATTTCTTGTCCCGATTTAACCAGACTTAATAAAATTATTAAATCTGTTTATTAAACCAGGACGAATTAATTTTAATCAAAAATTAAACCGAGCCTTAAACCAACCATGTCGATCGATGAACCAACCGTGTCGATCGATCCATCAACCGCATCGGTCGATGCTCTCAGCATCGATCCTGCATCGATCGTGCATCGATCCTGTATCGATCGATGCTCTCACGCATGCACGGAACCGAGCCAAAACCCTAACCGTGTCGATCGATGTGCACCAACCGCATCGGTCGATGCACCAATATCGAACCTGCATCGATCCTGCATCGATCGATGCTTTCACGCGTTAACAGGTTTTGCCAATAGACTGTATCGACCGATCCATGCGATCGTATCGATCGATCCATGCGATCGCAGTCGATACTGACTTTTGAAAATCGCATTCTACCAAATCATATAGCTTGGTTTCTGCGATTTTATGTGTGTTTAGGTTTCAATTCCTTGTTGCTTAAGTGATTTCTCTTATCAGTAGTTGATTCAAAACACTTTTAAACAAGAAAACAATCCTAAACATGAATCTAAACAAGAAAAACCAGAACCATTGGCTCTGATACCACTGAAGGATTGTTTAGTTGATCCTGATTCAATTCTTAGATTCATATCAACCTAAACATGCGGATCTAGGTTCTTCTCGAATAGAAACAAATGATGATCTCACCTTATACCTGTTAATTGCAGCGGAAAGAGATGGTATGTCAGAGATCAGAGAGCCACCGAGAGATAACTCCTCCAGAGGTTCACACACGCACACCGAGCAGGAAGAGGCTGCTAGACCAGGAGGGAATCGGCGCAGAGAGAGAGAGGAGGCTCGCGGCTAGGGCTTATTTTCGACCTGAACTCGTCTTAAGTTTATATAACTCGTTCAGTTCGTTTTGGGCCATTTGGCCCAAAGGCCAATTAACTCCGAGGCGTTCGCGCACTGTGTCGATCGACACTCCTTGTGTATCGATCGACACACAGTAGCCAAACCCAATTATTCTCTCTAAGTACAGTAAATGCCTAGCACTTTTACCGTACTTCTGCTACACCGTTCCTACACATTTTCCTGTTAGCTTAGGCGTGTGACCCATATGGGATCATATAATAGAGGCAATAAGTCCAAGAATTATAGATCATGAGCGGACTCTAGCAAGCCATCATGACCCCCAGTATTATATGACTTATGTCTGATCATTGACATACTCTTACTTTCTAGAGACAGTACCGAGATTACTGGACACAATTCCAACAATCTTGTGATTGCGTGGTTGTGTGTGGTAATTGGTTGCTCTTATGTTTAATGCTTGTGTGCTTTATTTTAATGCTTGAGTGGTGCATTGAATAATTAGGGGTTTGTTTCGTTCGTTGGTGTAGCACTGTTAGGGTGCTAGTTTTCTTTTATGGCATGCGTAGCATTCGAGGATTGTTGATGGTAGTGATGAGCCATTCGATTGCTAGTTGTGTTTTGTTGGCTTGAGTAGTTTAAATTTTGCCGCAATCGTTAAGTTGTTAGAAGTAAAAATTGTTAGAACCTTTTCGTTTAAGGTATTGAGCTAACTCGAGAATGGTTTTATTCGACCATCGATTCACGAGAGAGCGGAATTATAGAATATCGTTACTTAATCCTGGGTAACCGTTGGGTACATGATTAACTAACTATATTTCTATGAGGAAGTGATATCGAGGAATGGATTGGTTTGAATTTCACCACTCCAGTGAAATTTGTTGTTGAATGTAGGATGGAATGGATGATGCGATACGAATACGAGACCGAACCCGAACCCGAAAGCGAGATGGAGTGTAAAGGAGCCGTGAGACAAGTTGACCCAGAAGGTAAAGCAGTTGGTATGGATCGACAATGGAAAGTGTATCAGTGCAAGGAAACTGGAAGAACGAAGTTGTTGGTATGATGAGTTAGCAAAAATATTTAAGGTAACGTCAGCGACAGTGTGGAAACCAAAGTGAAGAGATCGGTGTAATTGGAATGGAGGTGTAGCAAAGTCGAATTCAGAAATCAAAATTCTTGGGGAGCGTTCGGGAAGGAAGAGTCAGTAGCAGGAGCAGAGTGGGGTTATTAGTACGGATGGAGTTGGAGCCATCAAGACGTTAGGTTAGAAATACAGATTCTTGAAGAATGTCTCAGGGAGACAAACCAGTGACATGAAGTCAGGAAGGACGTGGAGGTCGAAGAAAAGTGGGGAAGTCAGAAGTGAGAATCAGAGCAAAGTAAATACTTGTGGAAGATCAAGGTTCAAGGAAGACCAGTTAAAGAGAGAAGTGACACAGTAAAGTGGGACCGGAGGTCGAGAAACGAAGTTATAGTTAAAAGGGAAGAATAAAGAGCAAGTACAGAAGTGCCGTCAAGATCAAGAATCGGGTAATGAAGTGGCAACCGAATGAGCAGTACGGGAGACGATGGAAAGTTTGGGATGGGATAGCAAACCGCCAGAGAGTATGGAAAGTGGATTATGAGTGTCGGTATTCAAGTAAAGGGACGTGTAGGTGTAGGAAGGAAGCAGCAAATGGCGTAGTAAATCAACTTGCAGGGGTTGATGCCGATTCAAAGTCTGTTAGCAACGGAGAATTCGGGGACCGAATTCCTGTAAGTGGGGAAGACTGTAATACCATGTGTTCAAAAATATGGTCAACGGGCGGAAGAAAAGTCAACAGGGGCAAAATGTCTTTGGGACACGCCTTGTTCAAGTCTGTGAAGTCGACGCAAACCCTCTATTTTCCGTTCTTCTTTTTCACTACTACGGGGTTTGCGAGCCAGTCCGGATACTTGACTTCGATAATTGAACCGACTTTAAGCAATCTCTCCACTTCGTCATTGACTGCTTTGGTCCGTTCGGATCCTAGCTTTCTTCTTTTCTGCCTGACGGGTTTGATCATTGGGTCCACGTTCAGTTCGTGACATGCAATGTCCATACTAATAACAAGCATGTCTTCTGCGGTCCAAGCAAAACTGTTTACGTTCTCCCGTAGAAATAACACTATCCCTTTTTTGATCGAGTCATCGAGGTTCGCTCCGATGTCTACGCACCGTTCGGGATGATCGTCATCTATGCAGAACAACGTCACAGTTTTGCACGGCTCGTCATCTTCTTCCTCATGCTTCTTTTCGGCTTTTTTAGTTTTTTCCGCAATTCCTTGGTTTGGCTCTTTCTGTGGTCGCTTCGGCTTTCGAGGGATCTCAATCGCCGGTTTCCTGAGTTTGTGTTCGGCCATGAAACAAGATCGGGATTGAGCTTGATTTCCCCATATCGTTTTGACTCCGTTGGGTGTTGGAAACTTCAGGTAGAGGTGATATGTTGACGGGACAACTTTCATGGAGTTTATCCACGGAGTTCCCATGATCACGTTGTAGATCGCCGGAGCGTCTGCTACCGAGAACTCGACGACTTTGGTTACTCCTTGATATATCATGGTTTTAACTGGTTTTCAGGCCATGATATAAGTCTTTACTTAGAGTCTTTTAGGTGTTTTGTAGTCTTTTATGTCCTTACAGGTTTATGCACGTTTGGAGCTTATTTGGAGATATTGGTGCATTTTGGAGCCTATTGGGAATCTGTGCAGAAAAGACAAAGTCGGAGTCCATACTTGGAGTGAGGGTCGATCGACACTGATCGCGATTCAGAAATTCTACGCGAGTTAATGAGACTTTTGAGGAATTGCAATAAGGCCCAGAAGATTATCATATTTACAAGAAAACCCAATTCGTGTTTTAGACTATTTAATTAGTTTTCCGGCCACTTGTTAGGCTACGCTTTTGATACGCTAGGTTTTATCAGAGATTGAGTTTTGGGGCTGATATTGTACTCGAGAGAGACTTGATTTCGAACCCCAGTTTTTATATATCTTCTATGCTATTCGGTTTTCTATTCATCATGTCTGTTGTTTCAATTGCCATGTCTGACTAGATCTCCTTGTTAGGTTTAGGGATTCTTGTTAGGGATTTCATGGATTGTTAGTTTAATTGATTAATTTGGATTCTCAACATCTAGTTCTTCATCTAGGTTGTTCTTAATGCTGAATTCTAGACTGATCACCTAGGGTTTAGATCTGAGATTAATAACAATAGCGCGAGAGTGTGAGTTATAATCTGAATAAACTTAGTGTGACCAATTTGACTAGATACAAAGAGATTTTGTTTAGAATAGAACCTGTTCTTAATGCTTGTTTAGAACTCTAGGATTCGCAACGAGAGTTGGCTTTCTAGGTTGTTAGACATAGTTAGTATTCACAGCGAGAGTTGGTTTGTTATATTTCTGTGATTCTAGTTCTAGAACATCGATATCTGAATCCTGTTAATTGATTGATCTGATTCCTTGATTTCCTGAGAACTTTCCTGAACCTGACACCTTCGTTAATTGCTTACACCTCTCTTTAAATTACTTGCTTGTTTACTGCTTTCAATCTATTTGCTTAGCTTAATTCGATTACATATAGTCTATCGCGTGAAACTAGAGTCTCTGTGGGATTCGATACCTTTTATACTACAATCATATAATTGTGCACTTGTAGTAGAATAGAGATTAATTCTTGACCTATCAAGTTTTGGCGCCGTTGCCGGGGACTCTTTGAGTTCGTCGATAGATTTTGTACTAGAAATTAGTCTAAGTTATTTCTTTTCTTTGTTACTAATCTCTTTTTCGCGTTTTTCTTGTTTCTGCAGGGAAACAGCGACCAAGAGAACTTAGTGTCGATCGACACCAACCCAGTGTCGGTCGACACCTTTCGCGGAAGCAACCAGGAAGGTTCAGAAATCTGAGAGGATGATGAATCCGAATGTTGTTTTCAGCTCAGGGATTGACAGATCGCAGATAGTTGGGCTGAAGAACAAAGTTGACTCTCTGCATAGTCTTCTACTTGGAAAGAAGAGTGTCCAATTTGCTCAGGATTTTGAAGTGTTGGATGTTGGAGAGTATGCGCAAGAAGCTGTCAACTACGTTGGAGGGAATGGATTCTACAGTCAGAAATTTGCTTTTCAGAAGCCCTTCCAGCAACAGAGTAACTCCTTCTCGAGGAACTATGGTGCTTCCTCTTACCAGACACATCCTGCACCTACATGTGAGAGCAGATTGGAAACCATGATGGAGCAGCTTCTCGAAGGACAAAAACAGAACAATTCCTTCACAAGGAACTATGGTGCTTCCTCGTATCAGACATCTCCTGTTACTAATGCTCATGAGAGAAGATTGGAAGCCATGATGAAGCAACTTCTTGAGGGACAGACAAAAACTACAGTGGAACTCAACAAGAAGATAGATGCATTATATGAAGATCTGAATGGGAAATTTGAGTATCTGAACACTCATGTGAATCAGCTAGATGTTTAAGTTGCTCAGACTACTGCAACTGTGAAAAGAGAGGATGGATTCCTTCCAGGGAGAACAGAGCAGAACCCAAGGCTACATGTCAATGCTATCCATGTCCATCATGAAGAAGAGGTTGTTCCACATCTGATTGGAGGAAATTTGGAGGCTGGATTCGTGAGCTGCAGAGATGAGAAACACGTTTTTGAAACTGCAGATTTAGTGTCGGTCGACACCCCTCTTAGTGTCGGTTGACACGCAGTTCTGACGGCAATTTCGAGTTCTCATGACGAACAGATATCGACCATACTCGACAATGAAGGGTCGACATCAGTTAGTGTCGACCGACACCACTTCTGCGTCGGTCGACGCTACAGTCGGGCAGACCCAATTTCATCCAAATCTGATGTTTTTGCTAAGGAGAAGGGCAACAAACCTCCTATACCATTCCCAAGATTTCCTATAAGGTCTAAACATGAGCAGAATGTGGTCAAATGCATGAGAGAGATGGATAAGAAGTTGATTCAGATTTCAGAGAAGCTTCCAGACTCAGGAGTCTTTGTGCTAGACTGTTCCATCTCTAAGGACAGATTCGAGCATTCTCTTTGTGATTTAGGTTCTGGAGTAAATCTCATGTCATACTCTGTGGCTAAGAGATTATGACTATTGGATTTCAAGCCTACTAGGATCTCTCTTATCCTAGCTGATCGATCAAAGAGGTATCCAGAAGGAGTTCTTGAGGACATACCTATCAGAGTTGGAAACTACTTGATTCCAACGGACTTTGTTGTGCTGAAGTATAATGTTGAGCCAGATGATCATATTCTGCTTGGAAGATCATTCTTAGCTACTGCTGGAGCTGTCATTGATGTGAGGCATGGTCTGATTGATCTACATCTGGGAGATAAGCCTTTGCAGCTTAAGATGGATAGGTTGCAGAGATCCACCATTGATGGACATAGCTTCAGTGTTGAGATAGAACCAGAGACTGAGATTGGAGAGGAGAAGATGGCGGTTCATGCAGAGCTTGCTCTATCATCTTCAAAGCCTACACCTGCTATTAAGCAGAAAGCTCCAAACATCACACCTAGATCACATGTGACAAAGCCAAGGTATGCACTCCCTGTCCATAAGTATACTAACTCTGATGCTGATTTTGCAGGGAATAGAGTCAGGAAACGAAATGTTCCACCTGACCTTGCTGTGATTCCCTCATTCCTTGGACGTTCTCATGCTGCTACCGCTTACACACTGCCATGGATGATGAGATTTTCGCAGAGGCACTCAAAGCCTCTGTTGAAACCCTCATGAGTCTGATCTCCTACCCATAGTCTAGCTAATGACTAAAAACAAGCGCTGAGTGGGAGGCAACCCACTGTTGGGTCAGTTTTTCTTTTCTTTTTGGTTTTAGGATTTTGTTTCTTTGATTTTTTCTGGTTTTTGCTGTTTCAGAACGTGATGAACAGGTTTGCAGACAGCAGTGTCGATCGACACCGAATTAGTGTCGGTCGACATCAAACTCGAAAACACGGACCGTAATCGAGGGCGCTCGATTTGGATCAGAATAGTGTCGACCTAAGCCTCGTGTTGTTTGACACTGGCTGTGTGTAGGTCAACACCAACCACGCTAGCAGATAAGGTTTCTGATTTTCCAACGTTTTCGTTGATTTATACCTTGTTCTCCCGAACCCAAGCTGCGATAACACTGAGGACAGTGTTGTTTAAGTGTGGGGGAGGTAGTTACTGACCACCGTTTTCTTTGTTTTCTTAGTGTCAGTCCTTTTGTTTTCTTTCGTTTTCAAATTGTTTTATTGAGTCAAAATCAGTATGAAACTATGAGTTTTCGAGGGAATTTTTCGCTTGAACAGGAACTAAGTGACCATTGGACAGACTTACATGAGCTCTATGACTATTAGAAAACACCACACAGATCAACTTACCAAGGACACCCATATCTAACCAAGTATTCAGAGGATCCACCACTAGTCTCACTTCTAATCTTGACTTTAATTTCTCACTTAGGGGCTTAGTAATCTTTGGGTCGAATTCCTCTAATGTGTTTGGCACAGCCTGTGATCCTGTCTAAAGTATGGTTTCTGATTTTCTCCTCCCCTGAAAGTAAAAAAAAAAAGAGATAAAACCGAGGATAAGCTAGTAGCTTCGAAGTGGTCACGGGAGTGGTAGAGACCCCTATTACCTCTTGTGTATCCATGGAAAGATCCAAAGTTAAACCTTAATAAAAAGGGAAGAGCACTAATAGAAAAAATAAAATGATACCCAGTGGAGAAAAATCATTTGCTAAGGGAGAAAGGGAAAAGAAAAAAACCAGAAACCGACAGTTTGGTGGTCAAACACTGAATGAGTTGAGTCCATGTGTCCTTTGATTCGATACTCCTTCTGTGAGACAGCACTTAATTGTATACAGAGACTAGTGTGGTGAACTTGAATGTCCTAACTTGATTGTGGAGTTTACATGGGACAGTTTCTAAGTGTGGGGGATTGTGGTTTTGAGCTCTGCAGGAAATTTTGTAGTGGCTTACTAAGTGAATGTGAATGCGAAAGTTCCTATGACGAAATGAGTTTCTGAGTTTTCAAACCTCTTTCTTATGCTTTAGTTCTTTCACTTGCTTGAGGGCAAGCAAGAGCTAAGTGTGGGGGAGTTGATATATCATGGTTTTTACTGGTTTTCAGGCCATGATATAAGTCTTTACTTAGAGTCTTTTAGGTGTTTTTGTAGTCTTTTGTGTCCTTTACAGGTTTATGCACGTTTGGAGCTTATTTGGAGATATTGGTGCATTTTGGAGCCTATTGGGAATCTGTGCAGAAAAGACGAAGTCGGAGTCCATACTTGGAGTGAGTGTCGATCGACACTACTCTTAGTGTCGATCGACACTGATCGCGATTCAGAAATTCTACGCGAGTTAATGAGACTTTTATGGAATTGCAATAAGGCCGAGAAGATTACCATATTTACAAGAAAGCTCAATTCGTGTTTTAGACTATTTAATAAGTTTTTCAGCCACTTGTTAGGGCTACGCTTCTGATACGCTAGGTTTTATGAGAGATTGAGTTTTGAGGCTGATCTTGTACTCGAGAGAGACTTGATTTCGAACCCCAGTTTTTATATATCTTTTATGCTATTCGGTTTTCTATTCATCATGTCTGTTGTTTCAATTGCCATGTCTGAGTAGATCTCCTTGTTAGGTTTAGGGATTCTCGTTAGGGATTTCATGGATTGTTAGTTTAATTGATTAATTTGGATTCTTAACATCTAGTTCTTCATCTAGGTTGTTCTTAATGCTGAATTCTAGACTGATCACTTAGGGTTTAGATCTGAGATAAATAACAATAGCGCGAGAGTGTGAGTTATAATCTGAATAAACTTAGTGTGAGCAATTTTACTAGATACAAAGAGATTTGGTTTAGAAGAATTGTGAACCGATAGAACATGTTCTTAATGCTTGTTTAGAACTCTAAGATTCGCAACGAGAGTTGGCTTTCTAGGTTGTTAGACATAGTTAGTATTCACAGCGAGAGTTGGTTTGCTATATTTCTGTGATTCTAGTTCTAGAACATCGATATCTGAATCCTGTTAATTGATTGATCTGATTCCTTGATTTCCTGAGAACTTCCCTGAACCTGACACCATCATTAATTTCTTACACCTCTCTTTAAATTACTTGCTTGTTTACTGCTTTCAATCTATTCGTTTAGCTTAATTCGATTACATATAGTCTATCGCGTGAAACTAGAGTCTCTGTGGGCACTACAAGAAATATTGGCATTGGTAGCACACCGAAAAACGCTACCATAGGGTTTTGGTAGCGTTTTCATGAACGCTATGTCAGCCGCAGCTATAATAGACCCCCCTCCTACCATAGCGTTTTTTTAATGCTATAATAAATGGACATATTGTAGCATTATATAATCGCTATCGGAAATTATTTCATCGCGCCGTATCAGTGCTATTATTCGAGTTTTCGTATCATTTTTGTAGTGCTGTAATTTATTATATTATAACATAAATATAGTGCTGTTAAATACTGTTCCGTGATATTTTATATTGCTGTGAATTTTTATAAATTATAATACTATTTTATTTCATTTATTTGAATTATTTTTTGCATAATATTTATTTATTAGATTTATATAAAATTTTTATATTCCATAAATTATCCAAAGAATACATATAAACATAAATTATCCAAAAACTACATACCAAGTCTTATACTAACTAAAACTAACTCAAACTCTATATGACATCAAACCAAACCGCTAAGTCTTCATCGTCCCCATCAGCGTCCCCAATGTCACCAGCAGTGGAAAACTTCACTCCTTTAATACAAGTCCTTTTGTTGGAAACGCTTCAAGAATGTTGTGTTATGAAGGGTACCATGACTATATTGAAGTAGGAGATCACATAGTGCACTATATTGAAGAAGAGATCTCATATTGAACTACACTGGACGTGAACTATACTGGACGTGAACTATACTGGACGTGAGACTACATAGTTGACTATATCAGAACACTAGTGTCTTGTAAGACAAAATCCTGTCACACTCTTGTGACCGTTGGAGCCTTCTCTGTTTTTGTTTAAAGTTGTGTAGCCCTAGTTTTATGCATATATAACTATTGTAAAGTTCCCATTTGATAATTAATGAGAATTATTCTTCTCACATTCTCCTTCTCTAAACTCTCTCTCTCTCTCGGGTGTATGAACTCTAATAGGGTCTGCGCCTCTCTCTCTCTTAATTCTCCATTTCTAATCTCATATTCTAACATGGTATCAGAGCTATAAGCTTCTGTACCTCATTTACTTCCGCTGAATCTTATAAAATCCTGTTCTTGAGCTCTTAAGCTGTTAAGTTCATTTCTCAGATCTTATAAGCTTTTCTAAGGTTTAAGCTTATTTTGTTTGCTTCTTGTGTTCTCTGTGAGTTGAGAAATCTCTATTTCATCTTGAATACTCCCTCCTTGCTTCATATCAGTTTCAGCAATGGAGAACTCAAGAGTTGTGATTCCTGTGATTTTGAAGGGCTCAAACTATATTGTTTGGGCTAGGATGGTAAAATCTGCTCTTGGAGGCAGAGGTCTGTGGAAGTATATCCTGAGTGAAACTGCTCCACAGAAGGTGTTTAAGGCCAGGTCCGAAGCTGAAGCCAAGAAAGGAGCTGAGGCAGAGACTAAAGGCATTGATGAGTCTCTTGAAGAAGTGGCTGAAGCAGAAGAAGAGGCGTGGATGCAAGGGGACCAGAATGTGCTCTCTATACTCCAAAGCTCACTGGACCAGCACCTATTGGAAGCCTACTCTTACTGTGTAACCTCTAAGCAGCTGTGGGATACTCTTGAGAAGGTTTATGGGAATAAATCAAATTTAACAAGAGTCTTTGAAGTAAAGCTGGCCATTAACAATCTCCAGCAAGGAGATATGGAGTTTAAAGCTCATTTTGGGAAGTTTAGCTCACTGTGGTCAGAGTTGGAGATGCTGAGGCCACCAAGCAGTGATCCTTTGGTGCTGCAAGAAAGGAGAGAGCAAGATAAAGTATTTGCTCTTCTGCTCACCTTGAACTCATCCTATAATTCCTTGATCAAGCATATCCTAAGGGCAGAGACTCTACCTGACATTGATGATGTGTGTGGGCAAATTCAGAAGGAACAAGGCTCATTTGGGTTGTTCAAAGGAAAAGGAGAGTTGGTAACCGCAAACAAGGGGCTGTACAAGGTTGATGAGAGGAAAAACTATGGAGGTGACCAGAGAGGAGTCTTGATGTGTGATTTTTGCAAAAAGAGTGGGCATTTGAAGGACAGATGCTGGCGCCTTCACCCTAACCTCAGACTACCTTTTCACAACAATAGGTTCAAAGATCAAAGGGCAAACTACTCATATGGTGCAGCTGGACCAGGTTCTTCTTCAGTGCAGCAATCTGATGAAGGAAGAGCAATGATGGTTCATCAAGCACCAGCTGTGACTACTCAGAATGATGTGGTAAGGAGGTCAGACCTTGAGGCTCTCATCAAAGCTCTCAAGGAGAACTCTGGTATGACCCTTGGTACTTCTCTTTTTGCATCAAACAAACAGAAACCTTTGATTATTGACTCAGGAGCCTCTCATCATATGATAAGTGATTCTAAGTTGATAAACAATGTTGAACCTGCCTTAGGAAGCGTTGTGATTGCAAATGGTGATAAAATTCCAATACAAGGCATAGGAAATCTGAAAATGTTTAACAAAGAATCTAAAGCCTTCTTTATGCCCAGTTTCACATCCAACTTAGTTTCTGTAAAAAGGATAGCCACTGACTTGAACTGCAATGTTATTTTCAGTCCTAATGATGTTGTGTTTCAGGATATTAAAACCAGTAAGTTGATTGGGAAAGGTGTGACAAAGGATGAGCTCTACATGGTTGAAGACACCAATCCTACATCTGAACTATCTGCTGCTTTATCTACTGCTTTATCTACTTGTGTCCGTGTGGATGATTCTATTTGGCATGCTAGATTAGGACATCCACACTCTAGGGCTTTAGGACTCTTATTACCTTCTGTTTCTTTTAAAAATGATGATTGTGAGGCTTGTATCCTTGGTAAACATTGCAAATCTGTTTTTCCAGCTTCTAAAACTGCTTATGAAAACTGCTTTGACCTTGTTCACTCTGATGTATGGACTGCTCCGTGTGTGTCTAGAGAAAACCATAAGTACTTTGTCACATTCATTGATGAAAAGTCTAAATATACTTGGATAACTCTGATGCAAACTAAGGATAGGGTGCTAGAAGCGTTTATGAACTTCCAAAGTCATGTTACTAACCATTTCAATGCTAAGATCAAAATTTTTAGATCAGACAATGGTGGTGAGTACACAAGCAATGCCTTCAAACAACACTTGTCAAAGTATGGAATTCTTCACCAAACTAGCTGTCCTTATACTCCACAACAAAATGGAGTGGCTGAGAGGAAGAATAGACATTTAATGGAGGTTGCAAGGTCCATGATGTTCTACAAGAATGTTCCTAAGAAGTTTTGGGGAGATGCAGTCATGACGGCTTGTTATTTGATCAACAGAACTCCCACAAGAGTTCTTAAGGATCAATCTCCATTTCAGGTACTCAACAAGACCAATCCATTAGTTAATCACTTACGTGTGTTTGGGTGTATTTGCTTTGTATTAATACCAGGGGAACAGAGAGATAAGTTGGACGCTAAGAGTACCAAAGCTATGTTCATTGGTTACTCCACAACACAAAGAGGATACAAGTGCTATGTACCTGAAACAAGGAAGGTTTTAATCTCCAGAGATGTGAAATTCATGGAGACAAAGAGCTTCTATGATGAGAAGAATTGGGACAACTTGAAGGATCTTCCTACTTCCCAATCAGATAGAGCTGCTAACTTAAGAAGAATCATGGAGAGTCTTGGCATTAGTGTACCACAAGAACCGGTTAAAACAAACACACAACCTACTCCAGTCTCGGATGCACCTGTGGAAAACTCACAACAACCCCATCTTGATCATGAGGGGGACACATCAGAATCAGAATTAGGGCAAGAAGAACCGCAGCAAACTGATTCTGCTACACACAATCAAGCTGGTGTTGAAGAGCATGAAGAACAGGAGCATGAAGAACATGAGCATGAAGAACTTGAGCATGAAGAACATGAGTTAGAACTTGAGGGAGTGGGTAATTAGAATGAGGAGACTGTGCAACCAATGAACCAACACCAACCAATTCAAGCACTAAGGAGGAGTACAAGGGAGAAAAAGGATCCATCAGAATGGATGAAGACTAGAGTGTTCTTCAACAGCAATGCAGTAGCTCATCCCATTCAAGCCGTTTGCAGTTTGGCTCATGTACCGTTGGAGCATCAAGTGTTCATTGGAAAATTGGATCAAGAAGAAGTACCAACAACCTATGAAGAAGCAAAGGGAGATAAGAGATGGATGCAGGCTGTGGATGAAGAGATCAAAGCAATGGAGAACAATGAGACTTGGTATGAATCTGAACTTCCAAGAGGAAAGAAGGCAGTGACTTCTAAGTGGGTTTTCACCATCAAGTATAGAAGTGATGGAGAAGTTGAGAGATACAAAGCAAGACTGGTCGCAAGAGGATTTACTCAAACTTATGGACAGGATTACTTGGATACATTTGCACCAGTGGCTAAGCTTCACACAGTTAGGATCATCTTGTCTCTAGCAACAAACCTTGATTGGGAGCTATGGCAAATGGATGTCAAGAATGCATTCCTTCAAGGAGAGCTTGAGGATGAGGTATACATGAGACCACCTTCTGGTCTTGAAAGTATTGTGAAACCAGGGAAGGTGTTAAGGCTCAAGAAGGCTATCTATGGACTCAAGCAATCTCCTAGAGCTTGGTACCATAAACTGAGCTCAACCCTTATGCAAAGAGGATTCAAAAGGTCTGAAGGAGATCATACCTTGTTTACTCTTCAAGATCAGGAAGGTATCATTGTCATCCTTGTTTATGTTGATGACATTATCATATCAGGGAGTAACAAGTCAGGTATCCAAGAAACTAAAGCTTATCTCAAATCTGTTTTTGACATTAAGGATCTTGGTACTCTAAAGTACTTCCTTGGGATAGAAGTTTGTCGATCTAAAGATGGACTTTTCTTATCTCAAAGGAAGTACACACTTGATTTATTGTCTGAAGCAGGAAAGATTGGATCAAAATCAGCTAAGACACCATTGGAGGATAGCTACAAAGTCATAAGAAAGGGGGAGCTTGAAGACAGACCATTTGAGGACACCACGCTCTATAGAAGGATGGTTGGTAAGCTAATCTACTTAACCATAACTAGACCTGATTTGTGCTTTGCTGTGAACCAGATTAGTCAACATATGCAAGCACCAAAGATGCATCATTGGGACATGGTTGAGAGGACACTCAGATATCTAATTGGTACTCCCGGGCAAGGCATTTGGATGGGTTGCAATCAAAGTACAGAGATAGTTGGGTATTGTGATGCTGATTGGGCAGGAGATAGAATGGACAGGAGGTCTACTACTGGATATTGTACTTTCATTGGAGGAAACCTTGTTACTTGGAAGAGCAAGAAGCAGAAGATAGTATCATGTTCAAGTGCTGAAGCTGAGTATAGAGCAATGAGGAAGTTGGTGACCGAGTTAGCATGGATAAAAGGTCTTCTTGCAGATTTGGGGATTGTAACAGCCAAGCCTATCACTATGCACTGTGATAATCAAGCAGCCATTCATATTGCATCAAACTCAGTCTTCCATGAAAGGACCAAGCACATAGAAGTGGATTGTCACAAAGTGAGGCAGATGATTGAGCAAGGAGTGGTGTTACCATGCTATACAAGAAGTGAAGAACAATTGGCTGATGTGTTTACCAAGGCAGCTAGTTTAAAGGTGTGTGAGTCCATTCACACCAAGCTCGGACTTGTGGAGCTGCCAAAATCCCCTAAAGCCTTGGAGACTACACTCTTTTTCCCTTCATGAAGTTTTTCCCAAGTGGTTTTCTTCATGAAGGTTTTTAATGAGGTAGATCTCCTTTGCTATTCCAAGCTTGATTCATCTCTTGAATTCAAGCTTGAGGGGGAGTATTGAAGTAGGAGATCACATAGTGCACTATATTGAAGAAGAGATCTCATATTGAACTACACTGGACGTGAACTATACTGGACGTGAACTATACTGGACGTGAGACTACATAGTTGACTATATCAGAACACTAGTGTCTTGTAAGACAAAATCCTGTCACACTCTTGTGACCGTTGGAGCCTTCTCTGTTTTTGTTTAAAGTTGTGTAGCCCTAGTTTTATGCATATATAACTCTTGTAAAGTTCCCATTTGATAATTAATGAGAATTATTCTTCTCACATTCTCCTTCTCTAAACTCTCTCTCTCTCTCGGGTGTATGAACCCTAATAGGGTCTGCGCCTCTCTCTCTCTTAATTCTCCATTTCTAATCTCATATTCTAACAGACTAGATCTCCATCCTAAGAGTTTTTCAGTAGCTCAAGCTCCATATAAACAAAATTTAAGTCAAGTCTCTAATGTATTAATTAAATAAACTTAACCCACGTGATAGCTTTTTCAACACAATAAAACTTCATGATCCACATTCAAATGCTTTTAAATATTCATAGTTCTGTAAAAGTGACATCATTTTATAAGATACAAGAAAACTGTATAGATATAATAGTAGAATACCTCCTCATCGTTTGAAGATTCCATTTCTTCCTGAAATATTTAATTCAAAAAGCAAACCAATGTGAATTAAGTATTGTTTTCAGATCAAATCTTTTGTAAAAAATGGTTATACAAAAGAGTACCTCTTCCAATCTTCTCATGTACTGACGTATCCAATCAGCTTGAGATGATTGACAAGAACTAAGTGTATCTTCTTCATCTCGCTTTCCCTTCACACGAACTAAAACTTCAGGCTCTCCCTGCTTTTCCTGGGCTAAAGACTTAGCAGACTTACCCACAGAACAGTCTGCAACACCAATAAGAAGGTACAAGCATCAATGCATGTTAAAAACATGTCCCCGAAAATATACAACCTTTTTAAGTGTTTATTGGCGTGATATTACACTTACCTATGGTAGGAATTCCGGAAGATTCAGCAGATTCATTACAACCTTTCCTCGAGGTCGATATCACACTCACAGAACCTGCTACTTCACCAACAGGAAGGTACAAGCGTAAATGCAAGACAAACATCGGAACAATTCGCATAGAATATTCAACGTACCTGTAGTAGGAAAGCGAGAAGCTCCGATAGAAAAGTTCACAGGCAACTCGTGACTCGGAAAGTTCAAACAGAGCCAATCAAGTGCAGTCTCAAACGTCGCACCATCCTTAAACAAAAAGACGATTGTATCAGGAATCTCCCATAAAACGGAGAAACTGAATAAAATCTTCAATATTAAACAGAAATCCCGACAAAGGCGAGAATTTACCCTAAGAGACGAGAGAGCGGATTCAATCTGATAATCTAAGAACCCTTCGCAAGAGAGTTTCACCGCTTCATCAATGACAAACCCTAGTCTCAACGAAAACCGAATAAGAAGAAGAAGAATCTCACCGCTTCAGCAACTGACCGGAGAGATCTGACGCGACAAAAAGAGCACCGTCGGAACGGAAACTGACGGAGGAGACCACATCTCGGAGCGAGTGAGAGACGGCTAATGAATTGGAGATGGTGGTGGAAATAGAGAGAGTCTTTCAGGAGAAGCTGGAGATGGTGGTGGAGTGAGCGAATGAGAGTTGAGTTTGTGTGTTACAAGTTTAGGTTAAAAATGTGTATTTTAGATAGACTAAAAATAATGAGCGGGAATATGAAAGAATGGGAGGGAAAGAAAAAAAATGTTGGAGCCAATTTTTCGTCGGTTACTTAATTTTTTTTTTTGTGTCACGCTTAATATATAGCGTTTGAGATTAATGTTGAAAATATTATTTTATGTATATACAATTTGGGGTATAGGATTAGGGTTCAAACCCTAAATCTTATTTATACTCTAAACAAATTATCATTATCTTGGCTATAAGATAAGTATGACAATATGAAAAAGAAGAAATTTAGGGGTTTAGGGTATAGATGTTATCGATGCAAAAAAAAAAAAATGGTATATATGTTATCTTAATTTTATACCCTAGTATGTTGGTTCATATTCTAGTTCGAACTCACAATTGATTTTAAATTTCAAAGTCCGTTTGAAATCATTTTTAATTATTGAAATTTCGATTAACCTAAACCGTATATTCCAATACCCTAAACCCTAAATTTATACCACAATGCTCTAAAATCTAAAATAAAATAATAGTATTTTAAACCTTAAATCTTATTTAAAGTAAGATTTATGATTTTGGGGTATAGAGTTAGGATTCAAACTCTAAACATTATTTATACTTAAATTTTAATTTTTTTATACATTTATAACGATAATGATATATTTTATTTATAGTATAATTAATAATTTATATTATTTTAAGTTTTAAGTATAAAATAGAAATACAAATTTTATATTACAAAAATCCTAAACCCTATCTATTACAATCCTACACACTAACTAACACTTAACCCTAAACCTTAATCATTAAATCCTAAACCCTATCTATTAATGTATACTTGAATTTTTTATAAGTGTTGATTTGTTTTTGCATATTAAGTTTAGGGTTGTGTTTAGAGTATTGAATTAAGTTTGACATTTTGTTATTTATATTTTTTTAATTAGTGATTATATTTAGTTTATAGCTTATGATATGATTCAAGTTTGGAGGGTAGGGTTTAAGAGTTTAGGGGTTTAAGGGTTTATGTTTAAGGTTTGAGATTATTGTTTGAAAAATATTAATTTTATGTATTTACAATTAAAAATTTAAGGTTTAAAGTATGATTTATGGTTTTGGGGTATATGGTTAGAAGTTTGAGGTATAGGGTTAGGGTTCAAACCCTAAACCCTATCAATACCCTAAAATTATTATTTTTTCCAAAAATCATAACTTTTCTATTTATCTTTTGTAAGTTTAGTTTTTTGTTTTAGATAACTTTAATAAACACACAAATAAATCATAAAATATCAGATGCTTTTCCATTAAATATCCAAAACACACTTAGTCAATACATGAAAACCATGAACTCCCAAAGAGAGCATCTAACCATCGAACCAAGTCACAAATAAAACCAGAGAACAAGTTAAAAGGTAACTGAATACTAGGCTTGAATCCGTCTCCACCTGTTCTGGTTTGGACAATGGCATCTTCATGGCGAGCATACTTGACAGCTTTCTTACCAGTGCCTGATGCAGTAGCCTTTGATGTCTCAATGTAAGCATCATCCCCGCATTGAAATGCCTTCACCATCATTTCTCATCATACCAAGATAAATTAAGATCTTCTTTTGAAAACAAGAATGCAAGGATAAGCTCTTTCCACTAACGAGATTCTGATAATCACATCTAATACACTCATCCTGCTGTTTTGGCAAAATGAATTAGAGATAGAATCAGTAAACACAACTCTTGGATATAAAATAATGAGCAGAAGAAATCATTGATAATTAGAGACTTACAAATATACGAAGCAAGAATCCATCATACAAGGTTCCTGCAGCGTAAACTGCAAAACCGGAGATTAAGAGGACATGATAATCTTTGCTAGCATCTGCCTAAACGACCACACAACTTGTTGCCTTCTAACATCCAAAGAGTTCAATTTTGAGAATGTTGAAAACCACATTGTCATTTCTGTCATGAATTGACCGCTTGATGATTCCAACTAATAAAGTAACCATTTCTCATTCCAACAAATTCGACTTTTGACCAACCAGAACAATTTTTTCTAGAGATATCAAAAAAGTATAAGCTTTTCTCAGCCAAAACCAATCATACCCAAATAGTCTTGTACAACAGCAATGAATGAATGAAAACTTAAAGCTCTCGATTTGTCTTGAATCTTCCAATGTATATATAAAGAAGGAGATGAGAAGGAACCATACCCAGAAGCATCGTAGACATTTCTTGATAACCGCATCTTCTTCTTCATACCTTTTCAGAGATCCTCCAAACTACATGGCAATGGCTTCTCCAAGGCTGGAGCTTTCCTAAACTCACTGTTATGATCATTGGCACTGTAATTACCACCAGCGTTGAAATGACCATTCCTGAAACTCCCATCCCTGAACGTTCTGTGTCCTCTCATACCTGCGCCTCCTCCTCCGGAGTTTCCTCCGCCACCAGCATAGATATCCTCCGCGTCTCTAGGGTTGAAACGGAACGACGCGGCGTTAGGCATGCTGCCTGTGCTGGTGGTAAAAGTGTGGCGGTCGGGAGGAAGACGAAGAGGAAGCCTCGCACGAAGAAGACGCCGAGGAGTTGGGGATTTTCCCAGATTTGAGACCTTCTTCGCCGTAAAGATTGTAGATCTGACGCTTCTGAGGGTCGGAGAGAACGTCGTAGGCCTCAATTCAAACAGCCACACAAGCAAACGCAGATTCTGGAGCAGAGTGAATCCAAATTTCACAATAAAGTCATGATTTTTACTTAACCTAAACTCACAGAAGCCCATGAACTTTATTGAAAGAGTAAAAATTTAACCTCTAGTTGATGGATTGAAGAGTGATGTGATCAGATTCCGCGGCGATTTTGTGAGCAAGTTCTTCGCACTCTAAGCAATAAAAGAGATGAACTTTCTTTTGGCCCGAGCCTAGAAGGATTTTTTTGGATTAGGAAAAGGGGGAAAATTTGCCTTAAAAAAAAAGAAAGAGCCAAAACAAAAATTTTGATAAGTGTTGGCGCAATAAAGTGTTACGGTTAAACAAAACTGGCTAAACAATGGATTTTTATCTTCCCGTTTAATGTAAATCTTTCTTAGCGCGAATTTAATGCTACGATAGAGTTGTAATCCGATTCTGGCACTTTTAGTAGCAGTTAGTGAATTAGTGCTACAATGGACTGCTACCAATACTCATATTTCTTGTAGTGGGGATTCGATACCTTTTATACTACAATCACATAAATGTGGACTTGCAGTAGAATAGGGATTAATTCTTGACATATCACTCCTCCAGCTCGTACCGGTAGAATGATCGTTCCGAGGGTCATTGTCGTGTCTCCTGTGAATCCTGTCTGGGGTTTTGGGATGGGAGATATTTCGGATAAACTGACGTTCATCCTCTTCAAGGTATCGCTGAAGATTACGTCCACGGAACTTACGGTGTAGATCAAAATCCTGGCTACGTCAAGGTCTCTGATAATCAGCTCGATAACAAGCGGATCGTTGTGCAGTCGGTCGATGTCCGCAGTTTTGCACTCCTCAAATGCTATCATGTCGTTCGGAGTTTGAGAAGGGGCGGACCAGTGAGCGTTTGTTTCAGCTCATCTTTGGTAAGCCTTGATTGATGATATTGTGTCTTGGTAGTATCGTGATCCCCCAATAATCATATTATTGTTTGCGGCATCTGGTGGCTCGAACGTGTTTTCTTGTGCATCCATATCGTTAGATCTACTATCCGACGGTTTTTGAGTGTCAAAAGTTTCTATTTCCCCACAGACAGCGCCAAACTGTGAGAGTCGGAACTCGCACTGTCAAAACTTGTAGAGCAAACTTTTTAGGGAACATAAACTTCAAAGATAAACACACCGAAATAGTAAACCCGGAGGATATTTTATTGATAAGAGATCGGAAAAGAGTACAAAGAGCGGAAAAGAGAATACAAAGAACAGAAAAGCTTAAGAAAATCGCTAAGTTCTTAAGTCTAGATGCTAGGGTTTTTGCTATCTCTAAATCGTATGACTTTCACCTCCGTATATAGCTACAGCAAGTCGGCTTCGAGGATATTTTCCGCAAGATTTGCGGAAATCTTCCTGTTGTTGTCTCCTTCCTTTTTCCGTTAAGATTTACATTTTTATCTCGGATTTTCCTCTTTAGCTCGGAGATATCTTCTTCTTTTTTCTTCGAGTTTATCTCCTTTCTTTGGATACCATCTTTCCGCGGCTTGACCTATTTATCGGATGGGCAGAGATCGGACGATCCGAGTCCATTTTCATACAGACTTACTTATTCGGCCCAAAGTTTTGGACATCCAAACGTTGTTTGTTTGGGCCTAAGTTCTTATTTCCTTTAACTTGATATGTCAACCCAAGTTATCGGCCAAGAAGATACAAACCGATGTTTCTGATTTTGGATTGCGGTAAGTCGTGCATATCGGCAAATGTTTTGATTATCCGTTCGGAAAGTTCAGCAAAGTCCAGCTCGGAGGTTTACAAGAGATTCATTCAGCTCGGAATTTCCAAAGGGGTAAACCATGTCCAGAAAATGAGAAGGGAAGGGTTCGGATCCGAGCTGGTTTAGCTCGGACCTGAGCTGGTTCAACTCGGAAAACCCGAGCTGGTTCAGCTCGGATTTCCGAGCTGGTTTAGCTCGGAACTTCCGAGCTGATTCAGCTCGGTGATTCCGAGATGGTTTGGCTCGGTTCCGAGCTGGTTCTGCTCGATCTTTGTCTGTTTGGGTGTTTCGTTGATCCGCAATCCATGTTGGTAGGTTCATCCATCCGATTTGTCTTCCTGATATGAAATGTCGTCTGTTTCGTACGAAATGCATCCGTTGAATCCATTTGTTCAATAAGTTGTTCAAAAGAAGCTGTCGATACTTCGTATAACTTGGTTATTCATATGAAACTTTGTTTGTCCGAAGCGGACATTCGTCTATGTCCGATTGTCCGATCTTGTTTTCGGTTATTGTTTTCGTCGAGGGGGTTTTTCACCCCAACAGCTATCATCTTTCGGGTTAAAAGTGGGAGTCCAGATATCTTACTGGAAGTGTTCCATACTCAAAAGGAAATTCTCTAAGAATCTGAGTCTTCAAATCTGCCTGAACACCAGCCATATAAATAGTAGATTTCTCAATACTTACATGGAGACCTGAATGTATCGCAAAGTCATCAAATACTTCCAAAGCTCCCACGATGTAATTTTTACTTCCTTCAACAAACACCATCAAATCATCAGCAAAGCATAAATGAGTAAGTTTTAGAGGCTTACATTGAGGGTGGTATCTTTTTCCATCATTCGCAGCCTTATCCAACTTCTTTGATAAGATATTAATGCATATCACAAATAAATAAGGAGATAAAGAGCATCCTTGTCGAAGTACTCTAGAACTTCCAAAGTAACCCGTCAATTCACCATTAACTTCAACCGAGAAAGATGCCGAAGAAATACAAAGATCTATCCAATGTATGTACTGATCCGGAAAATCCATAGCTTTCAAACCGTTTATTTGCTTTTTGATTGATTGCTGCTTAGCTTGACTCAACGCTTGATAGTCTATCGTAAGAAATCTTGAGTCTCTGTGGTTAGACCCTTAGATACTACATTTGCATATGCACTTGTAGTGTAACTTATGGATATTAAACTTTGAGCATATCACTCATTGGCAAAGTTTTAGTTCAGGTCAACACACAAGCAAGAGCTTCTTAGAGTATGTTCATATGGTTCTCTGGGGTTCTCCTACGGCGTTCCCTCAATCCTTAGGAAATTGTCGTTATTTTCTAAGTGTGATTGATGACTACTTAAGAAAGATGTGGGTTTATTTCCTAAGTACCAGGGATCAAGAATTTGAAAAATTTGTGGAATGGAAGGTTTTGGTAGAAAACCAGTCAGATCTCAAGGTTAAAAGGATAAGAACTGGCAATGGTTTTGAGTTATGTAACAAGGAATTTGACATTTATTGCCCAGAAAATGGAATAACTAGGCACAAGACTATTCCATACACACCTCAGCAAAACGGTGTGGTTGAGCGCATGAACAAAACCATACTGGAAAGAGTAAGGTGTATGCTCAGTGAGTGTTGTCTACCTAAGGTCTTTTGGGCAGAAGTAGTTCACACTGTTGTATATCTGATAAATAGAACACCATCCAATGATCTTAAAGGGGAGATTCCAGAAGATGTATGGTCTAACGGTACAATAAGCTTCTCTCATTTGCGCAGGTTTGGTTGAATTTGCTACTTTCATCAGGATTATGGTAAATTGCATCCAAGAGCCAAGAAAGGTAAATATTTTGGCTACCCTTATGGTGTAAAAGGGTACAAGGTTTGGTCACTTGAAGATTGCAAATGTTTAATTAGCAGAAATGTCATTTTCAAGGAAGAGAGTTACAAGGATCTGCTAAAGGGAGCAAAGCAAGTCAAAGACAGGGATGTAGCTTTTCTGGATGTTGTCTTGAATGAATCATCATCAGGTTAAACATGTTCAGGTGGAGTTTCTGAGACTCAAGGCAGTGGTAAAGAAACTGGTGTGGGTCAAAGTTCTGAATCAGCAGGTCAAATACAGAAGATGAGTCATCATGGGGTGATGAAAACATGGACATGAAACTGATGGATATAAGTTAGCTCAGCAAAGAAGAGAAATCAAGATTCCTAAGAAGCTTGATGAATATGTTCATATGGCCCTAGCTTTATTGGCGTCTGAAGATGGTGATCCAGTAAATCTATCAGATTATAAAGCTGCAATGAGGGATCCATTAAGTAAGATGTGGAAGGGTGCATCTGATGAAGAAACACAGTCTATGAGGAAGAACCATATATGGTTGCTAGTTCCTAAGCCAAAGGAAGGAAAGTGATAGGATGTAGATGGATCTTCAAAAGAAAACCAGGCATACTAGGAGCAGAAGAACCTCAGTTTAAAGCAAGATTGGCACTACAAGAAAACACACACATTACCGACGGAAATAATTTTGTCGAAAATTACCAACGGGAAACCGATGGATCCTCGACGGCGATGTATTAGTCGGTTTTTCATCGGTAATTCCCGACGGATTTGCTACCTGTCGGGAATTTTTCGACGGAACCGTTATCCGTCGAAACTCTGTCGATTAGTTTTCAGTTCAATGTAACTGTTAATAGACACGTTAATATAGCCGTTAAGGTATCCGTTGGGCCGACCAGGAACCGACGGATTACTGATGGATATAGCCGTTATCCGTTGGTTAATTTCCTTCATATATCACATGCTTCCTCTCTTCTCCTCCACACCAATCCCTCCCTAACTCTCTCTCTCTCTCTCTCTCTCTCTCTCTCTCTCTCTCTCTCTCTCTCTCTCTCACACACACACACACTCACTCTCACACACACTCTAATATTCTTGATTACGAAAAAAATGTCTTCTTCTAATTATTACATATCGTGGATGGACGGTCCGAGGATTGATGCTGCGACGAACTTGTTGCACACCGAATATGTGCTCGGTATTATGGAATTCATGACGGTAGCATGTCGTCAACCACATACACAAAAAACCGGTATGTTAAAATGTCCATGTACTCAGTGCTGAAATGTTAAAAATCCTACGATTGACGAAGTATGGCATCACTTGTATTCAGTGGGGTTTATGTCGGGTTATAAGATTTTATATCTTCATGGGGAAACATCGGATTATGCAAGTAGTATTAAAGAACCTTATGGTAGTACTGGTGTAGATTTTGGTGTAGGTACCGTTCAAATGGTTAATGATGAATATCGAGAAAATATTCTGAAAGTAGGTGAATATAAAATTCCTATGGTAGATGAGGAACCTAATGTAGATGCTAGGAGATTTTTTGATATGTTAGATACAGCGAAGCGGCCGCTTTATGATGGTTGCAAAGAGAGTTACTCGCCATTATCATTTTCTACTAGATTAATGGGCATAATGACGGACTACAATTTGGCGGAGGAATGTGTGGATGCGATTTGCGATTTTGTGAAAGATATTCTTCCTGAAGATAATCTTGCGCCCTTCTCATACAACGAGGTCGAGAAACTTGTTAAAGGGCTTGGATTACCGTACCAGATGATGTGTGCACCGACAATTGTATGATATATTGGCGAGAAGATGAATACCGTTTGTAATGTAATTTTTTGTAAGCATTTGCGCTATCAGGATACAAGGGGAAGAGTTAAGGTACCGTTCAAATGAATGTGGTATTTGCCGTTAAGCGATAGGTTGAAGCGATTATACCAATCAGAACGAACTGCGGGGGGAATGAGATGGCATGTCAAGCATAGAAGAGGAGAAGAGATTGCACATCCGTCAGATGCAGCGTGGCGACATTTACAGAGAGTATATCCGGATTTTGTGTATGGGCTATATAACGTGTACCTCGGATTATGCACAGATGGTTTCAACCCATTTGGAAGGCATGAGAGATAATATTTGTTGTGGCCAGTGATTATGACTCTTGATTTTCATAGAAGATTTATACCGCATGATCATCCATATCAGAGAAACGCAAAACTTCTTACAAATAAGAGAATAGTGTTTGGTGATCCTTCTCCCCAAGACAGCGGTTCGGTTTCTTTGGGGCTCTTAGGAACCTTTGCTGCGCTAAGATCTCCTGATTTCAGTGGAAAAGGGCATGAAAATGTATATGTAGCTGGTTTATCCCACAACTGGTACAAGCAAAGCATCTTCTAGGAATTACCATATTGGAAGGATTAACTTCTAAGGCATAATATTGATGTCATGCACATTGAGAAAAACTTCTTTGATAACATCGTGAACATTGTTCTGAATGTGCAAGGGAAGACGAAAGATAATGTGAAGTCTAGGCTTTATTTGCCAAAAATTTGTGCTCGGCATGAACTTCATCTTCAGAAGAACGGGAAATGTCCAATTCCATCGTATTGGATAGACCCGCAGTCGAAAGAAGAATTCTTTGAGTGGATTATGCGATGAGTTAAATTCCTTGATTTTTACGCATCAAACTTGTGTTGTGTTGACACTGATGGAGGAAAGTTTATCGGAATGAAGAGCCATGATTTTCATGTTGTGATGTAACGACTCCTACCATTTGCATTTGCTCATCTTCTCCCTAAAGATGTTCATAAAGCAATCGCAACAGTAAGATATTTTTTCAGGGATATATGCACGAGGTCACTTACAGTTGATGGCATCAGAAATTTGGAGCAAAACATTCCTAAGAACTTATGCAATCTAGAGAAGATATTTCCACCGTATTTCTTTGATGTTATGGAGCATCTTCCCATTAATCTCCATGTAAAAGCTTGACTTGGTGGTCCGGTACAATATCGGTGGATATATCCTTTCAAGCGCTATATGTTCCACCTTAAAATCCCGCTAAAGTGAAGGATTCTATTGTGGCTCAATATAACAACGAAAAGATGCGACATTTGCCAGCTATTACTTCCCTTCGAAAGTACATACAAAGAGTCAGCGCACAGCTCGAAACGATTATAGAGGCCAGAAGCAAATTTATCCGTCAACAGTTCCCAATATTTTTCAACAAGTTGGACGGTTAAGTGAAAAATCGAATAAGCGGAAACTAACATCCCAGGAGCATGCACACTTGCACAAGTATATTCTCACCAACTGCTATGAAGTGTTCGAGTTTGAGAGGTATATAGTTTAAATTGTGTTTGTTATTGCATTGGCATGTAAGTTTCATAATAAGTGTTTGAATGAGATATATA
The DNA here is from genome assembly GCA_030180135.1 of Orychophragmus violaceus. Lineage (NCBI taxonomy): Eukaryota > Viridiplantae > Streptophyta > Magnoliopsida > Brassicales > Brassicaceae > Orychophragmus > Orychophragmus violaceus. Next base: position 26,843,648 of record CM058236.1, on the reverse strand, counting down.
TTTATTTTACATAGGTTATACATGGACGCTCTCCGACATTATCATCCAGAATTGACCGAGGACGAGCGTGAAGAGCGTAAACAAAGAATTTTTGTGTTTGGCTACAATTTTATGTAAGATTTTATTTTTAAATCTTACTTAACCCCGATAAATAGAGTAATTTTATTAACTCCATCGTGTTATATTTTTCAGGTGGAAAATGAAGTAAAAAACGGTTGCACACCCAACGATTGGTTGATAGACATAGTCAACGGCCTCCACTACAACATAAAGTCTTATCAAAGATATTGCACAAGGGGATATGCATTTAAGGTGCATAAAGAAGGCTCTGCTATTCCGGAGAAGTTGTGTACTATGGGGTTCTAAATGAAATACTAAAAGTGAAGTACATAGAGATGCTCAGCATGAGATGTGTGGTCTTTTTGTGATTTGTATAACCTGATCATTGGCCAAGGTGTCACCATCGATGAGTTTGGTGTGACTTCTATCCATTCGAGTAAGAAACTTCGGAAATTTGATCATTTCATTATTGCTTCACAAGCAGATCAGGTTAATGATCGACTTTATGTTTTAATTGATCTAAAAACTTGACTTTCTTCTAATTAATTTACCATATATATGATATTTTATTTGATGCAGGTGTGTTCCATTCCTTACCCTCAGAAAACATACAAGAATGATCCATGAATCACAGTTACTAAAATCAGTCCGCGAGGAAGAGTCTACAGAGTTGAAGAACAATATCCATTGCAAGCAAGCGGATGTGATTCTATCGCTCATATAGAAGAATCCCTTGAAGTTAATCTAGTCGTTGATTTTAGTATTTTGGCGACGTCATTCTTCATTCAGATTCAGAAGAAGAGAGAGGTGAATTTGACTGACTCAATTTCATCCCACTATGACTCAGAAAGCGATGCAGATTAAATCTAAAATAATATTTTTTTTCAAAAAAAAGCTTTAATAAATATTACCTTAAATTTGAAAATAGTTTTTAACTCTTCCAAGGTTTTTAAAGCTAAATTTTGAAATAAGTTTTCTTATTAATTCCAATTTTTTTATAAAAAAATCTGAAAAATATATCAATATCAATGTATTGTTGAATGATAAAATGTAATGTAGCACACATCTAAAATGGTTTTGATCCTCTCTATATACCACTCAGTCCCGGGTTCGATACACGGATGATGGGATGTTTTTTAATCTATTAAACTTACCGACGGAAAATCGAGGGGAAGCGTCGGATATTTTCAATCCGCCGGGTATCCATCGGAAATTACTGACGGAACCACGAGTGATTAGGGTATATGGTTTCAAATTGGAAACGGATGATCGACAAACAACCGAGGACGTAATGTAAGGATATTTTTATTACATATCATCCTTCACAATCTCCAAGAACATGTATTCTATGGTTTTAAGAAAATCATGCATGTCAGACGAAAACATTTTCTTACTATACAATGGTGTTTAAGAATAACTTCAATCGAACAATCGCTCGATTTACCGAAAAAATAAATTCTCGGTAATATAAATATAAGGATCCTATTTTTCCAATAAGCCTTGTCTTTAAGGTATCAGGTAAATTCCGAACCCGCAGAATCCCCAAAAACAAACCCTAAGGAAACCATAAACACTATCTCGTCGGAAATCCGTCTATTTTATACCGACGGATTTCCGATGGTCATCCGCTAGCCATCTTTTTCTGTCATTATACACGAGTCAAACGCTCATTAAATGCATTTACTCACCGTTTGTTCCCAAAAAAAGTTTCAAAAAAGGACTTTTCAAAAATTGGTCAAGGAACCAATGGCTCAGCCGAGACCGTCACAGACGAGACAATCACAGCCTCAACAGGAGGATCCTAGTGGGAGCCATTATGTGTCTCATGGGCCAGAGACACATAATTTTCCGATCTCTATTGCACCGGAGATATCGGTGTTAGTCGACCAACCGGGACGAGAGTTGCTGAAACGACTCGATCCCTATTATGAGAACATCCCAGGAGTTTATTGGTAAGTCTTTTAACTTTGAGAATTTCATTTTTATCATATTTGTTTTATATACGTTTAATGTTTAATGTTTTTGCGTTTTCTGGTTTGGGATGAAGGAATCAAAGATTACGAAGTGCATTTTGGGCATGATGTACAACATGCTCTGGTATTCGTATCTGACATACATGGAAATGCCTTTGCCCAATAGGCATAACTGGTTCCGCCAATTCGCGGTACGTATCTTCATTCGTTATCTTTCATATTTTGTATTATTATTAATTGTTAATAACAAACGTTATTTTTTTTTAGCAAGAGCATACTGAAAGGAATGTTTAGGGGTTAATCCAGATTTAGTTCTCAGATTCAACAGTCCTAAACATGCGGATCTAGGTTCTCTTGAATAGAAACAATTGATGATCTCACCTTATACCTGTTTATGCAGCGGAAAGGGATGGTATGGTCAGAGATCAGAGAGCCACCGAGTGATAACTCCTCCAGAGGTTCACACACGCACACCAAGCAGGAAGAGAGGCTGCTAGACCATACGGGAATCGGCGCAGGAGAGAGAGAGAGTTGGCGGCTGGCTAGGGTTACGGAGGAAAACAGACTCGAGTTTTATTTATAAAACTCGTCCGGTTCCTCTTGGGCCATTTGGCCCAAATACCAAATAACTCGAAAGCGTTCGCGCACTGTGTCGATCGACACACCATGTGCATCGATCGACACACAGTGGCTAAACCCTTTTATTCTCTCTAAGTACAGTAAATGCCTAGCACTTTTACCGTACTTCTGCTAAACCGTTCCTACACATTTTCCTGTTAGCTTAGGCGTGTGACCCATATGGGATCATATAATAGAGGCAATAAGTCCAAGACTTATAGATCATGAGCGGACTCTAGCAAGCCATCATGACCCCCAGTATTATATGACTTATGTCTGATCATTGACATACTCTTACTTTCTAGAGACAGTACCGAGATTACTGGACACAATTCCAACAATCTCCCACTTGTACTGGAATCTCTGTATTCATAATCCTTTTGTCACAATATCTCGATTAGTCATAAGGCAAGATTGGTGTCATCCTTATAAAGCCTAATCTTGTTCATCGGACTCTGATTCGATACTGACAATCCAAACGACTCGGGACAGTCCGTTTGAGCATGGCCATGCATTTTCCAGTATTCAAATCTCCGATTGGCCTAGAGATATTCACTCCATTTATATTGGAGGGACAAATCCCGTCTTGTTCCATCACTGTAAACTACTCATTTCATAATGTACCCAAACAAGGTCCTTATAACTATCGCAGAACGACAGCGTTAGACAATGATCAAAGTGCATCAGTCCATGTGCAGTCACATGCATGCGAACTCAGGTCTAAGGACTATACTCTATAGTCGTAGTAAGAATCTCTTATGACACAGATATAAATATCCTGAAGAGTTCTTATAAGCGGGTCTTGTCCGGTCGTATGTTCCCCAACATACACCTATGTACTGACTTTGATGCCGCGCATCTATGACACACTGAGACTTTGTCATAAGTCACGTACCAATCCAGTCTCACACGGTTGTTGGTGTTCCAATTTCAACAACCTTCGACTAGGGACATAATGATATAAGTCATTTATCAAATATAGGGTCTCATGATCAAGCTAAATGACTTTGATAACTCAAGATCAAGTCATTTACTTCGATGACCTATAAAATGGTTTATATCACTTTGGAACGATTATTTCATCACAGTTAAAATAATCTTGAAATAATAATTTCATTAAACATCTTAAATGTTATTTCAAGAACATATCCAATAACTAAATAAAGCCCTTTAATAACTCCCACTGAAATTAAGACTACATCTTAATTTCACTTATCCTACAGCAACAGTCCGCGACTCGTGCTTAGGCCTAAGGAGTGGCTTCGTTAATAGATTAGCAACGTTCTCATTCGTTGAAACTTGCTGATCTACTTAACATCTCTGTCATTTATCTCACGGAATAGGTTATACCTATCCTCAAGGTGTTTGGACCTCTGATGTGCAGCTAGTCTCATCTATGCTGGAAATCACATCAAGTTCAGTGACGAACTCTTCTTTCCAAACAACCTCTTTCGCCACTTCCCAAGCTGCGAAATGTTCAGCTTAAGTCATGGAGTCAGCAACAGTGCCTTGCACCGCCAGATAGACACAAGATATAACCGGACTGTGATCGGAAATCATCTTTGTCTATTGGAAACTTGCCTTTCAGACTCTACCGACTCGTAGCACCTCACTTTCTCCGTAACTCAAGAATTTATCCTTAGTATTCCTCAAATACTTTAGGATATTCTTTACGGCAATCCAGTGATTCTTTGCTGGATTAGACTGGTCTTTACTTGTCTTGCTTAACATTAAAGCAACATCAAACGAGTACGTTTCATGGCATACATGATAGATCCAATTGCCGACGCATATGGAATCTTATCCATGCATTTAAGCTCAGCAGTTATCGTAGGACACTGTGTCTTGCTTAACGTAATGCCATGTGACATTTGCATAAAACCCTTCTTGGAATGCTGAAAAACTGTAGGACTTTGTCGGGATAAGAATCCTGACTTTGTCTTACCAGCTCTTTCGGATCTCTATCTTTAGATCCAAAATCCAAGAACATACGTGGCTTTACTCATGTCAATCATTAGAACCAACTCCCAAGCCAGTCCTTTACTGACTGCAGCATTGGGACGTCATTTTCGAGAATCAGTATGTCATCGACATACAATATGAGAAATGCAATATCGCTCCCACTAATCTATTAGTAAACACACAGTTCCGCTTCGTTCCTGTTCAAGTCAAAACCTTGACTACTTCAACAGAACGAAGATTCCAACTCCGATATGTTTGCTTCCATCCATGAATGGATCGATGAAGCTAACTTACATAAAATGTAATTTTTCGGAGTCCGGGCTCACTTTCGCTTCTTTGAATTTCGCAGATTCGTCGCTTTCAATGATCATCAGATCATGCGAACTTTCAATGATTATCAGGTTCAACTAATGACGAGAAATCACTCTCGGATTAGTAACTGATTCATTCATATCTGCGAACTTCAGGCTCCACAGGTGTAGATTCTACAGAAATCTGTAAATCCTTCCGCTGCTCTCCCTCAACAGGTAAAGCAGCCTCCTGTATTTCTCGAATTTCTTCGAGTTATACTTTTACTCCCACTGTTCTTCTTGGAAAATAACTTCCCTTCTTAGAAAACAGAATGGACGTAAAAGTAACAAGCCTTGGTTTCCTTCGGACAAGGCTCCACAGGTGTAGATTCTACAGAAATCTGTAAATCCTTCCGCTGCTCTCCCTCAACAGGTTGAGCAGCCTCCTGTATTTCTCGAATTTCTTCGAGTTATACTTTTACTCCCACTGTTCTTCTTGGAAAATAACTTCCCTTCTTAGAAAACAGAATGGACGTAAAAGTAACAAGCCTTGGTTTCCTTCGGACAACCAGCGAAGTAGTACAACTACAAATACTCAGTAAAGACGAATTTGGATCGATTCCAATCCACATTTACGTGGTGTCTTTCAACTGATATTTGTGGAACTATTTCAGCGTAAACTTAGATATTTTAGAGCGTTATTCTTAAATAATATCATGGAAGATTCGTGTGACTCTTCTTTAATCATTTCTAATAAGATCTGATTCTTTCTCACAGAAACACCTTCAGGTTTTCAGGAGAAATGAGCTGTGAAACGATTTCACACTCATTAAGATGATCACACAATCAATGACTTAAGTATTCTCACTCGTGATTTAATCCAGAGTCTTAATACTTTTGTCATTCAGATCCTATACTTCATTCTGGAACTCTTTCGACCATGTCAAAGAATTCCGACTTGTGTCTCATCAAATGAACACAGTCACACTCACTGAAGTAATCAGTAGAGACAATGAAGTACAGGAGATTTTCTCTGGCATTACTGCTCATTGGGCCACATACATGAGTATGTTCCAGGTCCATTAAGCCTTTGGGCCTTTCTCTAGCTCGGCTAAGATAGGCCCTTTACCTTTTGGTCTAGTAAACAGAATTCAAGTCTCATAAGATATTTTATCAAATGAGCCCAACAGTCCATGATTATGGGATTTCTGAATCCGACTTACTCTATGTGACCAATACTTTATGCCAAGAAAAATCAGGTTTAATTCATCAGATTTAAACCAATTCGGTATTTATGTTACATTTAGGCACTCTTTGGTTTAAGATATAAAACCCATTCCATGAATAGGGTGCTACAATTAATATTTCATTAAGATCAAAAGAACAAAACTTGTCTTTTATCAAAATGAAAAACATTCAAATTCTTACAAGAAAATGAAAGACAACTCTGCTTAAAGCAGGTACATTGTAGCAATTACTTAATACAAAACCAAGCCTCAAAGGGATCTATAAGTGAAAAACCCTACGGCTGAGGCAGCATCCCAAGCTCCTTCCAGACATGTAGTTTCACTTGCCCTTCCTTCAACGTTCTACTGTTGCTTAGGCTCTGCATATTATCACAAACATCAGTGCCACAACCAGTATCCAATACCTTTAAGGTAGAACTTGAAGTAATAACATGAATACCTGAGGAAGTAGTCTCATACATCAACTTCAACTCCTCATCCTCTTCCATGAATTTAATGCAATTTCTCTTCCAATGCCCTGTCTCCTTACAGTAGCAGCACTTACCAACGTAAGAGGTATCTGACTCGGGCTCAGAAGACACACGCTTGCCATGATTCAAAATCTGGACAACTTTGTCTTCACCCTTGTCAGCATTAGGTTTAGTAAACCTACCCTTCTCATTCATGAGATTGTACAGGGTACTCTTCACGTTTGGCTCAACTGTCTTGAGCATATCATGCAGTTCAGTCAGCGTCTTCGTTAAGCCTCTCTTGATATAGTTCCTTCTGAACTTATCATAGCTTGACGGCAGTGACTGCAGAATGATTTCAGTTGCCAATTCTTGGCTAACTGGATAATCCAGTTTCCTCAGGTTATCAATGTAACCCATCATTTTACTGACATGAGGACTCACTGGATGATCATTTGGTAGCTTGCAGCTAGTGAGAGACTTAACCAACTGGTATCTCTCCACTCTTACCTGCTCCTGAAATTTCAATTTCAGGCTGCTGATCATCTCTATTGGCGACTCCATGTTCTCATATTGCTTCCGCAAATCTGAGTCCATGGTAGCCAACATCAGACCACGCACATCTACCGCATCATTATAATGCTTATTCCAAGCATCATATACTGCATGGGAGGCATTGGACCCGATCCTCACGGGGAGAGCTCTCTCAAGAACATAGTCCTTTCTCTCCTGTCTGAGGACTAGCCTCAGGTTCCGCGACCAAGTCAAGAAATTTGATCCGTTCAGCTTGTCCATCTTAAGGACAGACCGGATCGAGAAAGTGTTTTGATTGTTTCTGCTAGTCATAACTAAAAATTAAGATAAAAAGATTTTAGTTAATATGTTCAATATGATTAATCTCGTATTAAATTTAATATGATTAATCACGCATTATATTCAATAACATAAGTTACCCTCAATAGAATATAATGATTCCAAGATCCACATATAACTAAGATCAAAGTGGGCCACTGGCCGTCACCCAACCTTAGCTTATATCGGTAAGCCCTATATCGGCTAATTATATCCGTGATATAACTCTTGGTTGTGAATCTGGGCCCGAGGCCCAATCCACTCTGATGTCTCAAGGCCCGGGACTCCTGATGGCCTAGTCAAGAAAACCAGACTATACAGTCATGTAATCATTAATGTCTGGGACTCCCAATGACATTTATGAATCACAAACCATCTTATCCACGCAAAAGTAGACACCCTCACACTGTAAGGCCATGAATACAATTGAATGGGCTTCGACAGCTGACATAGACTGGGCAAGACATCCAACGCTTGATATTATTTGAGGTTCGTAGGTTTATTAAAATTTCATTCCCAAAATAGAAGATTACTATTTCGGGAAACTTTCTAATTTTGGAAACCTACTATTTTAGGAAACTTTCTAAAATTGGAAACTTTCTAAAACCGGAAACTTTCTAACTTTAGAAATTTCTTTAAAATCCAAAACCCGCAAATCTAGAAACTTCTATTTTAAGAAACTTTCTAATTTCAAAATTTCGGAAACTTTAATTTAAAATCGACTTTATAATTTTATAAAATAAATTTTAAATTAATCTGAAGAAAGACTCAAATAATTGGCCCAATTGTTTTAACTTCTTGGCCCGAGGCCCAAGAATTGGTCCATGTCCAAGACATGACCCAATTGTCCAATTAAATGACATAACCGGTCTGGTTCATTAAAATTGGTCTAACCAAATTTTAATTACTACGATGACCACAATTGTCAACCGGTTATTTACTAAACCGGATTTTCTCAATTTATTTGGTCCAACCAAATCAAATTAGAAAATCCTGGTTTAGGCACAAAATCCAATTTACGACTTTGGATTTCTTATCCCGGTTTAACCAGAACTTAATAAATTTATTAAGTCTGTTTATTAAACCGTGACGTTTATAATTTAATAAAATCATTAAACCGAGCCTTAAACCAACCATATCGGTCGATGAACCAACCGCATCGATCGATCCATCAACCGCATCGGTCGATGCTCTAAGCATCAATCCTGCATCGATCGTGCATCGATCCTGTATCGATCGATGCTCTCACGCATGCACGGACGGTTATCAGGTTTGGCCGAGATATTCTCGGATTGTGTCGACCGATCCATGCGATCGTATCGATCGATCCATGCGATCACAGCCGATTCTCACTTTTGAAAAATCGCATTCCAAATCAATATAGTTTGGTTTTTGCGATTTCAAATGTGTTTAGGTTTCAATTCCTTGTTGCTTAAGTGATTTCTCTTATCAGTAGTTGATTCAAAACACTTCTTAAACAAGAAAACAATCCTAAACTTGAATCTAAACAAGAAAAACCAGAACCAATAGCTCTGATACCACTGAAAGGAATGTTTAGGGGTTAATCCAGATTTAGTTCTCAGATTCAACAGTCCTAAACATGCGGATCTAGGTTCTCTTGAATAGAAACAATTGATGATCTCACCTTATACCTGTTTATGCAGCGGAAAGGGATGGTATGGTCAGAGATCAGAGAGCCACCGAGTGATAACTCCTCCAGAGGTTCACACACGCACACCAAGCAGGAAGAGAGGCTGCTAGACCATACGGGAATCGGCGCAGGAGAGAGAGAGAGTTGGCGGCTGGCTAGGGTTACGGAGGAAAACAGACTCGAGTTTTATTTATAAAACTCGTCCGGTTCCTCTTGGGCCATTTGGCCCAAATACCAAATAACTCGAAAGCGTTCGCGCACTGTGTCGATCGACACACCATGTGCATCGATCGACACACAGTGGCTAAACCCTTTTATTCTCTCTAAGTACAGTAAATGCCTAGCACTTTTACCGTACTTCTGCTAAACCGTTCCTACACATTTTCCTGTTAGCTTAGGCGTGTGACCCATATGGGATCATATAATAGAGGCAATAAGTCCAAGACTTATAGATCATGAGCGGACTCTAGCAAGCCATCATGACCCCCAGTATTATATGACTTATGTCTGATCATTGACATACTCTTACTTTCTAGAGACAGTACCGAGATTACTGGACACAATTCCAACACATACTTGGGATAAGAAGTATACTGCACTTGTGGAAAGGAGTTCCACCTGAAGGCTAAATCTCATTATTCTCACGTCATAAACGAGTGGAAGCAGAAGTGGGTGGCATAAGGTGTACATAAGGGAGTGAACGTCGATGTATGGACCGGTTTGATCCGTCATTGGTCGCTGCCAACTACAGCATCGACCTCTTCGACGAACTCGCAAAATCGTAAGAGTCAGAGAGGCGGTGTCGGGATTGCAACTCATAATGTGGGAGCAAAGAGCATTGTACAGCTTAAGATTGGCTTTGTAAGTTTCGATGTTAATCCGTTGGTTTTCACCTCGTCGATAATCCGTCGGTTTATTTCTCGTCGGTAATCTGTCGGTAATTACCGATGAAAAACCGATGGATATAGATTTCTGACGGATAATTTCGGTTGAGAATCCGTTGGTAACAGCCATTACAAATAGACATCTGATGGATATTTTCATCGGTTATGGCGTGTTTTCTTGTAATGTAGTAGCAAAAGGGTATGCTCAAAAAGAAGGTATTGACTAAAATGAGATCTTTTCTCATGTTTTCAAGCATGTATCTATCATATATTTGATGTAAATTGTGGTAAATGAGGACATGGAACTTGAGCAGCTTGATGTCACGACTGTTTTTCTACATGGGGAGTTAGAAGAGGAAATTTATATGTCTCAACCAGAAGGATATGAGGTCAAAGGCAAGGAAGATCATGTGTGTCTACTGAAGAAGTTTTTGTATGGACTAAAGCAGATCCCAAGACAGTGGAATCAGACGTTCAACATATTCAAGTTGGAGGCTGGATTCAAAAGAAGTGATCATGAACAGTGTGTATACATAAACTGTGTATCATGAACCTAAATATATCTCTTACTGTATGTAGATGACATGTTGGTATCTTGCAAAGACATAGAGATCATCATGAAACTGAAGAATCAGTTGAGCTCTACTTTTGAGATGAAAGATCTTGGAGCGGCTAGGAAGATTCTTGGAATTCACATCATCCGCGACAGAGTTAAATAAGAGCTGAAGCTATCCCTAGAAGGCTACATGGAAAGGTCCTAAGGACCTATAACATGGACAAGGCAAAGGCTGTGAACACGCCAATGGAAGTTCAGTTTATGCTCATGGCATCCACCAAATATCAGCTTGAAGAAGATGATGTATACATGAGGTCAGTACCCTATTGTAATGTTGGAGCTTAATGTATGGAATGATTGGGACCAGGCCTGATCTTGCATATATAATTGGACTGATAAGTAGATTCATGAGTGGTCCTATCAAGATGCATTGGAATGCAGTTAAGTGGATTCTGAGATATGTTAGAGGTTCTACAAGGATGAGTCTGACATACAAGAAGAAGTGTGAGTTTAAAATCAATGGTTTATGTGACTCGGATTTTGGTGCTGATATGGATCGTAGGAGATCAATTTCAGGATATGCTTTTGTGTCACGAGGGTGTATCATCAGTTGGAAATCCAGTCTTCAGAAGGTTGTAGCTCTCTCAACTACAAAATCAGAATACATATCTATGACAGAGGTGTAAGGAAGCAGTTTGGCTTAGAGGTTTGAGTAAATAATTTGGCTATTATCAAGACAAAGTTGAAGTATTATGTCTCTCAAAGTGAACTTGCTCTGGCAAAAGAACAATGTGCATCACGAGCGGACTAAGCATATGGCTGGGAAGCTTAGTTTCTTAAGAGAAAGAGTTGAGGAAGGTGAATTGCAGGTGTCGAAGGTCCACACAAGTGAAAATCATGCAAACATTTTCACCTAGGTCTTGCTAGTAGGTAGGTTCAGGGAGCTACTGAATCTACTTGGTGCTTCTCAAGCGTAGGAGAAGAAAAGTCGAGGTTGTAGTTTGCTAAGAACACAGGAAGATGGTTTTACAATCAAGGTGGAGTTTATCGGATATTATGCTTGCTAAAACCATCTGTTTGAGCTGGTGGGTTCCGGTTTAGGAACAGATTTGAGCTAAACCAATGCAGGAATCAAGTTTCTGGTATGGGTCATCACGCAAGTTTAATCACTGACTCATCATGTTGTCATTTTGAAGAAATAGAGTAACGAACACTGTAACAGATATGTTTAACCGTTCGACGAAGGCGAGCTGACTCAGCTAGAGTTGTAAGGTATCTGTCGCCGCATTTTTTGTATTTTTCTGGGTGAGAGAATTCATTGGGTTCGGGTTGAGAGGAAACACTAAAATCGGTTACAGTGAGTGAAAGTGAGGTTTTGGGGGTTCCGATGAGCGATCGACGGCGACTACTTGTTCCACAAGCGTTCTTAGTGAATTCTGAGGAAGAATCTCGGTCAGACGTAGGGTTGCGGTTTGTACCTGAACTGGATAACAACTCTTTCGTGTTCTTTTCTTTTCTGCAAACACTCTTTCTTATCTTTCTCAATGTTCCGACAAACAATCCGCAATTGTACCATCAATCTAACTTGAATCCGATTACTATAAAAGTTACAACATAAATCATGTCTTATTTGATGAAAGTTTTACTTCGAGGAACCTCTTCTATTGAAATTGTCTAACTTATGTGGGAGAACACTGCATCCATGCTCAGTTCTCTTTTGCAAGAACGTCTTCATGGCCAATTAAATGACATGAATATGGATAAGGTCAAAGTCTTTAAACTTTAAGATACTGCAGACTGCATATGACCGCATGATTATCTGTTGCATCCGTCAATTGAGAAGGAGAGAGAACATAGAGAAAATAGAAATTTTAATAGAATTGATGTCTAGTATTTCATGTTTTAGTTTACGCTAATACGTACATACTTGATCGATACAACAAATTAAATACAAAGCGAAGAAGCTATAGTTTAGAGCGTATTAAAAATTAGAACGCTGTCAAATATTTTAGAACATATTTTTACTTGGTGAAATGCATATAAAATTCATTTGATGCAGATAAACCAATCAAGTTGTTTAATGGTTAGACGTTTAATAATTATTTACAAGATTTAATAAAGAGTAAAAAAAATTTCCACGAACAAAAATCAATATACTTTCATGTGGATCTCTGTATATGGATCTTGGTTTTTTGTGTCAGGCTTCGAGTCTCTTAGCTCCCAGCGGTGGTCGTGTTTCATTGCTCTCTCTTGATGAGGAGGTCGCCGCCCTTCAGTGGCCTTCGGCGTCGAAGACATTTAAGCGGCTTCTCTGATGCGTTGTGTTTTTCCTGTCGGTGTACACAACTTCTCCACGCTTTTGGAATCTAGGCGGCTCTCCGGTGTTTTTCGGGTGTCTCAACGGTTTTCCGGTGATTTCACCTCTGTTCGACATCTCCGATTCATCTGGTTCATTGGCTCTGGTCTTGGTTCTTTTTTGCAAGTTGGCTCAGTTGTTGAGTTGACTTTGAGATCTTTGGTTCAATTTAGCAGTATTTTATTTTGGTTGAGTCAATCTTGTTTGGGCTCATCTACCTCTTCGAGAGGGCATTGGATTCAGGATAATTGTGACGTGTTTCGGGTTTGCCCGGTTTACTTTCCTGGTTTGTCTTTTCTATTTCAGTTGGTGGTTTGGTGGGTTTCGTAGTGTTTTTTAATTCTCTCTTTGTTCTACATATTTGGTGTTACTCTTTTAGATGTGGGGTATGTAGTCTTAGTCGTAGTGTCGGGCTTTGGGTTTTCTATGATTAGAGTTATCTTTGGTTTTGTTGAGTCTAGAATCTTATCCTTCTTACACCGCCTTTAGATTCATTTGAATAAGCAGTCTTTTTCTTTAGTCGTTCCGTTTACCAGTTTTTGTAAGGCTAACCTCTTGTGTAGACTTGTGGGGAGTGTGGAGTTCTCTGTTTATACTTGATAGGATTTAGATTATGTGCAGAGGAGTTAGACTCTTGTTTCAAGTATATGCTTTGTCTAATTGTTGTATTTGGGTTTAGTTTGTGCGGGGCTCTTGTTTTGGTTCTTTTCGTTTTCTGCGGTTTTCTTTTGGCTACGACTAGAAAGTATTAGTTGTGTCGTGTCTGTTTCTCTTTTTCGCTTTCCCGCAATCTATGGAGTTTTATGCATTTAATTTCGTTTTAAAGGTGTTTTCTTCCGGAGGAGGTTCTTCTCCCAACTTCAGCTTTTCTCATAATATTTGGGCATCACTCTTTCAATTTTTTTGGACTTAGTGTTTCTTGCTTCTTACTAATATCGTGTTGATAACCGGCCTATGTTTTTCATTTAGGATTCCAGTTTGTCCGACTTTGTATTGTGTTATGTAACAATTTTTGTTTTAATATAATGATCCTTTAGATGAAAAAAAAAAAAATTCATGAGAGAATACTTCAAAAGATTATTATTTTATGGTGTGGCATAAAATTTTGAAGATGCATTTTGGATAAATAAAACGACGTTATATTGTTCAAAGAGGTAAACAAAATTACGGATACTTTATTCTTTCACTGTGACCACTGACCATAAGATGACTAGGTACTCTTCTTTATGTCGATGATGATGTTTATACGAATTTGATGAGACTGGTTCGGTTATTCGCTATGTCCAATTTATGTATACCATTTGTAATAACCGTGGATTCTGAATCAGTGTAAAAACTGATATTCTGAACTAGTCAACCGTTAGATGTTTTTTTGGGTCAAAATGTACAATAACATGATTGAAGCCATTCCGGAAAGAGTTGAATTAGGTCTGGGTGTTCGGATATTTGGGTCAGATTCGGGTCGGGTCTTTCCAGGTTCCGGTCTAACGGATATAGAAATATAAAACCCATTTAAGAACCTGTATATTTTCGGATCGGGTTTGGATTGGATCCTCTCGGGTTCGGGTTGGTTCGGTCTGCTAGTGTCATACCTATAAAGACCTGTAAATCTTCGAAAAAAATCTGTAAAATATTTGAAAACTATAGATTTTATTAGGTTCTATCGGATCATACGGGTCATATCAGGTTTTATCGGATCTTATCCGGTCAGTTACTAACAGGTTCCTAATAGATTCTAACAGGTTACTAACAAATTCTAATAGGTTCTAATAATTATTTAGTATATTATTTACAGGTTTTACCTGAAAGATCCGCGGGTAAGATCCGGATCCGAACCTATATTCGCGAATCTTCAATCGTCATACTCAATAGGTTCTAAACTTTATACCTGAACCCAACCCGGACCCGATTTTTTCAGATCGGTTCAGGTTCGGATCTTCAGATCCGAATAAAAATGCCCAAACCTAACTTGAACCATGATATAGAGCCCCACATCCACATCCAACAATTTTATCATAAGCCCAAGATTAATTATGAATAGGAAAACCTACACACTTCGGTCCAAGATAAAAAAAAAATTTACTGAATCAATTCTTGGAATTAGTCAGGTTTGACTGTGTTTAGGTTTGGGCATAAAACTCGGAACCGAAATATCGAACCGAACCCGAACTGAAAAAGAGGAACCGAACCCGAACCCGAACCGGCGAAATACCCGAATGGATCCTAAACCTCTATACCCGAAGAATCGGAACCGAACCCGACCCGAACCGAGAACCGAATGGATACCCGAAATATCCGAACTACAATTATATATCCAAAATATTAGTTATATTTAGACTTAATATAACAAAATTATACAAAAATATAATTACAAACAAAAATATATTGGTTAGTTTTAGACCAAAATAGCTAAAATATCCAAAATAAACGAAATATACGAAATTTCTTGCTATATTTGTCTAAATTTAACAATTTTTTGTTCAAATTAACCAATTTTTATTTTTGTTTTATGATTTTCCGGGTACCTGGATCCGAACCGAACCCAAATGGAACCGAACCGAACCCGAACTGAAATTATAAAATACCCGAATGGGTCTTATATGCCTAGATCCAAAAACCCAAAAACCCGAAAGATCCGAACTGAACCCGAACAGATACCCGAACACCCAGGCCTAACTGTGTTGTTGGATGACGGCCGATATCGTTCTTTCTAAAGAAGTTGGTTTCCTCTAATCTGGTGTCGCGGTCTGGAACACTCAATTAGTAAATTACAGAAACAAAAAAAATTACCCCAAAAAGAAATGCAAAATTGGACAATAGGGGTTGATATAGAGCCCACATCCCGTCATTAGTACACGCAAATCGTTCTCATTCTCATTATTTTTTCCTCTCGTTAAATCAACACAATAATAAAATAAATGTCTCTCTATCTGTTAACACATAAACATTTTAAAATCATAAGGATGTCATTCATCAATTAATGAAAAAGTTAAAAACCAATTAAAATAAAATAAAAATACACATCACTTGACACATCAATTAATAAAAAATTGAAAAGCCAATCAAAACATAACAAAAATACACATCATCTTTTAATATGACTCATATCTTAAGTGATTAGGTTTAACGGTGGACATTCGAATATCAGATTTAGTTCGTTTTAGATTTTTTGGTTTCTAGAATTTAGAAAAATAGATCTTATTCAAATTCGAACTATAGTTCAGTTTGTTTCGGTTCGAGTTTTTAGAATTTCAAAAATTTCAAGTTCTAAAAAATAAGTTCTAAAAAATAAGTTCACATTCGAGATTAAATAATAGTTTGTTTTGGATTTTAACAACACATATAAGAAAAAATAATCTACTAATTTAGTTAAGATTATAGATTTTTAATACAATTTCTATATGTAATTAAAATATTAACATTAAGTGAATTTTATTTTGTTCGGTTTTTATATAATATAGTTTGGTTCGGGTTCAAGGAAATTGGTTCGAATTTCGAAATTTTTGTTCAGTTCATTTTGCCAATCTCTTATTTGGTTTATGCATTTTGGTTTATTTATAAAAACCAAGAAATTGAGAAAGGAGTAACCAAATTTGAGACGGAGATATGATAGTTTTTTCACAATAAGAACAAAAAAAGTAAATGAGAAAACCTTTATCATATGAATAGGAAGGAGAAGAAAATTAATTTTTAAATTGGGAAGATGATGAGTATGTAAATTAATCAGAATTTTTCGAATTTAACTAAAGATATAAAAAATAGTAAGATATAAAATAATACTAAATACAATACCAACGATAATTTGGTGGATAATATATGGAAATTAATATATTTGATCATTTGTTTATTGGCTTGGGCCGCTTGGCAATGAGAACACGACATTTTATTATTGTCAACGCATTATTATGATGATATTTAGTTTTACACTTTTAAAAAAATAAATGAATAAATATTAGCACAATAATTATTTAACGAAAAACTTTGACCATATCTTTATTATTCAATCGTAATCAAACTATAATTCAGTTATGTTCGATATGTTTCTGAGTTCTAAAAATAAGTTCATTTGGGATCAAATTAAATTATCTTTTAGATTTTTTTAAAAGGAAAAAAAATTACTAATTAACAAAAATTATAGATTATAATTACAAATGTTATTTAAATAAAATTTGATCACCTTAGTTTCATTTCTACATAGTTTGATTTGGTTCAATTCAAAACTGGTTAATTTAGCATATATATGTTGATTATTTTTATTTATAATTTTGGTTTGGTTCGGGTTCAAAAAATGTGGATCGGAAAAATTTTCGGATTTATATAATATATCCTATTTATAATGAAAATAATTTTGTTCAATTCGGTTTGCATTTTTTGGGTTTTAAGGTTTTTCGAGTTCTAAGAAATAAACTTCATTTGGGATCAAATTATATTTTATTTTGGATTTTAACAAAATAATAATAAAATATACAATTTACTAAGATAATTCATATTATATATTTTTATATTATTTCTATATTTATAGTTAAAATATTAGTATTGAATGAATCATGGCCAATTTGATTTTTATATAGTTCGGTTTAGTTCAAGATATATTAATTTAATATATGATTTATATTCTATTTTTTTATAATTCAGTTGGTTTAAGTTTGTAAAATTCGGTTTAAATTCGGGAGATTGGCTAAATTCATGAATTTTGCAAAATCCTAATCAAGTTTTTGATATTTTAGTTTTGTTTTAAAAATCAAAGAAATTGAGATCTGTAACAATGACAGTAATTAAAATCCTCAATTATTCATGGTAACAACAACTTGAACAATAAAAAGGAAAAAATGATCAAATATGAGATAAGATCTATTATGACATATAAATGACATTATTAGATGAAAAAAATTAGAATTATAATAAATGTTTGTATTGGACCATTGTTTTGACAAGAATCAAGAGACATGAGAAATTATCAAATTATTTTGTACTAAATGTCATACCAAAATATACAAGTTACATAGTATTTGAATGAGTAGCGAGACAAAAGATTATTCATTAGTCTGATAGAATTTTGAAAAATGGTAATAAGTATAAGAATATAGATAAAATAAATTAAAGAACATCTGACAAAAATAATAAATCAATTTCTTATAATAAATAAAAATATGACATAATAAATGTGAGAACATTTTAAATGACAAATTACATAACTTGAAAGAAAACAATAACATTTTTTTCAAAGATAACGGTTATACACAAATTAGTCTAATAATAAAAGTTGAGACGACATAAAAAATAACAAAACATGTATTTAATCGTGTTATTAAAACACATGATTATTTTTATTTATGTTATAATTATATATATTTCTAAATAGTTTTGTTCAAAATTTAAATACCACACATCATGGATATTTATTTTTATCGATTTTATTTTATAAAATATGACACCAATAGTAATAATTAAAAATAGAAGATATAAAAGATCAATTGTATTTTAATAAGTATATTATATCACAAAATAAAATTTTAATAAAAACAATCCGGAAAAATAACCGATTAGGAAAAGAAAACTAGAAAACAACCAAACTAACGTAAATAAAGAAGAGTGGAATACAAAAGAAAAGAAAAAGTGAAAAATCCGAGTAAATCAGAAAATACATTTGAATGAAACTTTTATTTTTATTATATATTTTAAAATAAATAATAGACAATATTGGTTTAGTTTTTACTTCTAAGATATTGTACTCATCTGAAAATTCTTCTTGTCAACTATTTTACGAAATCATTCATTGTTATGAATAAAGTATAATCGTTCTATAATAAATACTAAAAATATAATAACCAAAATTTATTTTGTAAATATGCATTTTTAAAAGAAATATCTACAATAAATCTGCGGCTTAGCGTGGATACCTACTTCGTACTTTTTAATGCGATTTGTCTTTCCCGAATAAGAATTTAAGTGAAAAATCCTCTTTTTAATTTCCACTAATATGGTGCCAAAAAAATAGAGTCAATTGGCCAGTAAATCAAAAACAAGGTTAAAACTCTTTGGCTAGACATAAATTTTAAAAAACCAATTACATGAGAGGGAATAGATTGTTATAACCATCGGTTCAAATGAGCAACTTGCGTTGGTGCATAATGATGACACATAAGATTTTTTTTTTCTTTTCTTTTCTCTCATTTCTCTCTCTTATAACTTAATTAAATCAAAATTTCATTTTCACAACGTGAAAAATCATATTGACTCATAATCTAGAATTGACTATACTTTTATGAAAACGCTAATATATTGTACAGCATGCTAAACTATTTATTAAACAATTAAACATAGAGATTTGTTTCTAAAATTTGTTTTTGCTTACTAACTCATTTATTAACTAGTTAATTTGTATGTTATATATCATGTATACTCTTATTTCTATACAAAACTTATATATACAAATGAAACACATTTAACATCAACCATCAAAAATATAAAAAAATTGTTATATGCAATTACAAATATTAGTTGTCTAACATTTTAGTTATCCATGACTATCCTATTTGTTAGATGCTATAAACATTGA
Organism: Orychophragmus violaceus; assembly: GCA_030180135.1. Classification (NCBI taxonomy): domain Eukaryota; kingdom Viridiplantae; phylum Streptophyta; class Magnoliopsida; order Brassicales; family Brassicaceae; genus Orychophragmus; species Orychophragmus violaceus. The sequence goes on along the minus strand of CM058236.1, from coordinate 26,824,191 downwards.
TATTTTACAATATGCGATATTACAATAGTTAACACTGTTATTAAATATGTTATTAAATATGTTAAACAATTAACATTTAATTTAGAATATCAATTCTGGATGTGTAATCCGGAGTTTTTCACCCTGCCGTAAAGGTAAATTCGCCGAATTGTCCACATATGGCTAACCAAACGGATCCAAGATTCTTTGTTCCCCATCACTCGCGGCAAAAACCGAGAACCGCAAAGGGTTGCTGTCGGTGAAAAAGAGAAATCAATTTTCGATCTTTACTACAGTACCAATCTTAAGAACAAGTTTTATTAAGAAAGAGGACACATAGAACAAAATTGCTTACATTGTAGATAAGAGATGAGAAGGTCTTATAGGGTCATAGAGTGGAACAGAGTCGCCTTCCTTATAACGATGGTCGGAGGCATCAGATCTGAAATTTGCGGCGCCGTAGAAGATGAGAGCTCCGACAACGGTAACGTAACCGGTACGGAGACTGATCCATCAAAAATAGGATAAGGAAGTCTATCCCAAAGAATATTTAGCAGAGATATTGAATCCATGGGAGACAGACAAGCTTTGTCGGAGGTGGTGGCCGAGAAACTTCATCTTGGAGGAGACGATGGCGCCGGCGAAGAAGGGGACAGTGGCCCAATCAGAAGATGTGGAAAAAAAAATTAGGAGGATTCTCAGATTTTTTATCGGAATGAGCGGTGAAACACATGGAATTGTTTGCGGAGAAAGACGGAAGGATGATGGAGAAGATGAGAGTATTAGTTACTTTATGAGTCTCTAATATGACGAAGGAAATGAGACAAATGTTTACAGAGTTAGGGACAATAAGATAATAGGGGAAACAGTGGAATTTAAGAAAAGATGCACAGTGTTTGGTCATCTATCAAAATACAGAGAAATTGGTGTATATACGATGCAATTTCACAAAAAAAAAAAATATATATATATTCCACTAATATCAAATCGCAGAATATTGTTCCCACCATTCTTATCCCCTTGGCGTCATTCGATTTTTTTAATTCCCTCTTGTAATCAACAATAATAATTTAATTTTTCCCGACATTGGCGTCTCTCTTGAAGCATTTCTCAAATCTTCAAATCTGTTCTTTTGAAGACTCGGTCAGATGTATCCTTCTGTTGACGAAGAAGATTTCATCGCTGATTTGTTTTGCTTCGATCAAAGGTTCTTCCTTTTAGATTCAGTTGTTTTCGATTTTGATTCTTTTCTCTTTTCTTCTCAATTGTAATATCGTATCTTTAAATACACAGGCTTTTGATTTCTCTTATGTTTAATTCAATTTCTGTGAAATTATGTTTTTTTTTTTTGTATTTTTGACGAACCCTAATGTAATTTTATTGTTTGTTGATTAATTGAATAGGAGAAGTAACTCAAATGGATCTTTTGTTGATTATATACTCCATTGATGAATGAAAGATCTCTGTTTTTAATTTATCAGCAATGGAGTAGAACTCGATGATTACACACAATTTGGTGTGCCTGATCAAGAAGATACTTTGCCAGATTTCGGGTCATACGGTGTGAATCTGCAGAAGGAACCAGATGAAGTTTTCAGCATTGGAGCTCAGTTGGATTTGACATCGTATGATTTTGGGATTGTGCAGGAAGATGAGTTGGATCTTATTTGTGGATCATCTGGTGGAGCTGTTAAGCAAGAACAAGAACATATAGATGAGGAATGCCCTAGAAAGCGGTAAGCTTTAATGCTTAATATAAAATATCCAAACTTTGTGTTTAATAAGATTCTGTTGATAGGGGAAGGACTGGTACTTGTATCAGGCCAGGAGGAACCAAAGCTTGTCGTGAAAGATTGAGGAGGGAGAAGCTAAATGAAAGGTATGATTAGAGCTTATTTTTTTTGTATTATTTTGTAAACTTAGTTGTTGGTTGTGTCTTTATTTTTTTTGTATTATTTTGTAAACTTAGTTGTTGGTTGTGTCTTTAGGTTCATGGATTTGAGCTCGGTATTAGAGCCTGGGAGAACTCCAAAGACTGATAAACCGGCTATACTTGATGATGCAATCCGTGTCTTGAATCAACTGAGAGATGAAGCTCATGAGCTTGAAGAAACTAACCAAAAGCTCTTGGACGAGATCAAGAGTCTCAAGGTTGGTTAACCAAGAATCCTGTTCTATGGAACGAGAGCGGATCTTTTTAAGTTAACTATTTGGTTTTGACTTATAGGCGGAGAAAAATGAGCTGAGAGAGGAAAAGCTGGCGTTGAAGGCGGAGAAGGAGAAGACAGAACAGCAGTTAAAGTCTATGATGGTTCCATCTACAGGGTTCATGCCTCAGATTCCAGTTGCATTTAATCAGAACAAGATGGCTGTTTATCCAGGTTATGGTTACTTGCCAATGTGGCATTACTTGCCTCAGTCGGTTCGTGATACGTCTCGTGATCAAGAACTCAGGCCTCCTGCTGCTTAAACTCTGACAATTGCACTTGGTTTTAGGATTCTTCCTTTTGGCAAGTGTAAAAGCTTTACTCTTGGTTTGTATTTTTCATAAAACTATATGAAGTCCAGTTCTTATGGAAACTATAGATAGATAAGTAAGCACTAAGCACCAAAATTTTGAGGTCAGAACAAACCAAAAGGCTAAATTGCTCTCGTTGAGAGTCGAACTCAAGACCTCCCGCTTACTAAACGGGTGCTCTAACCAACTGAGCTACGAGAGTGGACAATTCTTTAATATTTTTTTTAACTCTGTGAGCGGCTATATGAATGAAAACATGCACATGTTAGTAGAATGCTAATAGGTGATGTTGGGAGGACTGATGAAGAATGAGATGGATAGTTGCGACAAGTTGGGCTTAGGTGTTTCTGTCTGAAGGAAAAGGTTTCAGTTAAGGGGTGGATTTGTGACACGTGTTAAAAACAAGGAATCGGAGTAATCTGAAGCAAAATAAGAGGTTTTATTTGTTTATGCGGATAAAGTTTGCTAGGGTTTGACGGCGACTTCGTGTGTTCTTCATCAAATCGGGTTCTTTCCAGTTGATTTTTCCGTCTAATTCTCTCAGTTTCTCTAGGCTCTTGTATTCGGTTCGTTAGCCATGTCGGTGGCGATGGATCGAGCTCTTATGGCTCTATCTTTAGATGATGAGGATGTTCCTTTCGATCTGCCGGACGGTCCTGAGTTAAGTTTGGTGGCGGAGAACGCTAAGAGCTTGATTGGTAGAGTTCTTAATCCCGAATACCAAAAAATGTCCAGTTTGATCATCAATCTTCATAGGAAATGGCAGAAGGAAGGGAGGGTGCGTGGTGTGGCTCTGTCGTTAGAGAGATTTCAGTTCTTCTTCGATAACGAGCATGGCCTGGTGGAAGTTTTAGCTAAGGGAGTTCAGACTTTCGATGAATGGGTGATTGTGGTTGATCGTTGGGTTGAAAATCCTCCTCCGGACTACCTGCAGTTCATCCCGCTCTGGGTACATATTCGCCAGCTCCCTGTCAACCATTACACCGCTAAGGCAATAACAGCTCTCGGCGAGCTTCTGGGCAGAGTGGACGTCGTTGCTTTTGATCCCTCTGTCCCTCAGACGCAGGATTGTGTGCGTATCAAGATATGGTTTGACGTCTCTCGTCCCCTGCGCAAATCAAAAGTGCTCAATCTTCCTAATGGTAATCAAGCGGTGGTCGAGTTTGCTTACGAGCGCGTTCAGAAACGATGCTATCATTGTCAGAGGCTCAACCATTCGAAGGAGGTGTGTCCGATTCTCGTGAAACAGCGACAAGACCAATCAATGGAACGAAGAGCAAATGTTCTCGAGGCTAAAGTTGCTGCAAAGAGTATCTTAGAGGTAAGTGACCCTCTCTTTGGGGTTCTTGAAGATCATCAAGTAGCAGCGAATCCTTTGACAGGCAGGCCAAGGATTGCTCTGGAGGTTCTGGATGAGATGCGGAAATGTCTTCTTTTGGCAAACTCTGAGGACATTCTTGTTAGAAAAGAAAGAGTGAAGATGTCTGTGAAGGAGGTGGAAAAAGACCCTCAAGCTCAGAAAATGATTCTTCGTTTGGAACCACCAACAGTTTTCACCAGTGAGGTAGACAAAGGAAAAGGCCATGTTTACGACTTTGAAGCCATTGATGAATCTGCTTCTTGTGCTATGGAGAAAGCCACTGGTCCCAAGCTTATGGCTTCTGCTATTAAATGTGGCTCTGCAACATTACCTTTGGCGGCCTTTGACTGGTCCAGGGTTGGGAAAGCTATTTCTGATCCAGTGGAGGCTTCGGTCAGGTCTATTGATAGCTCTACGGTTATAGGAACGGGTTTTAACGAAGCTTGCTCCTCCGAAGCTAAGCAATTAACCACTAAGACCAGAAGAAGACCGGTGTCTCGCATTCGTAAGGCGTCCCAAGGCCAGTCTGGCATTGGCAGCTTTTCACCAGACAAGAACAAAGGTATCATGAAGGATCCAGTGGAGAAAAGGAAGCCAAGTTTCTCGGGTGGTGGAGGCAGGACAATGTCTAAGAGGCCTAAAGCTTTGGTGGTCCCGGTTGAGAGACTGCCCAATGTGTAATGAGCCTTATATCGTGGAATTGTCAGGGCTTGGGACGGCCTCAAGACCTGTTGATTCCAAGGCTGAAGGAGATGCGTCAAAAACATTATCCGGAGGTCTTGTTCTTGATGGAGACAATGTACAGAAGAGATGTTTTGGTGGACTTGCAGTCTTGGCTAGGGTATGATAGGGTGTTTACTATAGATCCAGTAGGAAGGAGTGGAGGGTTAGCTGTTTTTTGGAAGTCAAAGACTGCTTTGGTTGTAAATTATTCTGATAAAAACCTTGTAGATATTTATGTTCAGTTGGGTGGTATTGCTTCTTTTATTTCTTTGGTTTATGGTCATCCTAATGTTAAATACCGTCGGCCTGTTTGGGAACGCATTATGCGTATTGGTGTTCAGATAGTGGGACCATGGGCTTTGTTAGGGGATTCCAATGAGATCCTTCACGTGGGAGAAAAGCTTGGTGGTCCATTACGTAAAGAGGATTCTTTTCAAGACTTTGCAGACATGCTCCAACTCAGCGCTATGAAGGAGCTCAGTGGGAAAGGGAACCCGTTTACTTGGGGTGGAATGAGGGGTACAACGTGGATCTTGTGTAAACTGGAATGATGTTTTGGCAACAATCTGTGGTTTGAAAAATTCCCAGCTTCTAACCAGCTTTTCTTGGACAAGAGGGGATCGGATCATCGTCCGGTTTTGGTAAGTCTCTCAGCCTCTCATGAAACTTAAAGGGGCCAGTTCCGGTTTGACAAACAGTTTCTGCTCCGTCCTCAAGTAAAAGAGACGGTCCAGGCGGCTTGGGACAAATCAATCATCGGGAGAGGGGGTTTGATATCTGAGAGATTGAGGAGATGCCGTAAGGCACTGAGTAAGTGGAAAAAGGAAAACCCTCTCAACTCAAGAGATAAGATAACGAGGATTCATGCTGAATTGGAGAGGAGTCCTTTTGGAGTCAAAAAAGCATGAATGATTGGCTAAAGGATGGTGACGGTCACACCAAGTTCTTTTTCGCTTCAGTAAAAGCCAAAAGATCTAAAAAAGAAATTGATGTGCTTGTAAATGCAGATGGAGTGGAAAAAAGGGAAGAGGCTTCAAAAGGGGAGATAGCCGCTGATTATTTCTCCTCTTTATTCAAGTCTGTTAATCCGGCAGGTTTTGATGACGTTTTTCATGACTTCAGACCAAGAGTATCAGATCAAATTAATAATGAGCTCATTAAAGAGGTGTCAGACGCTGAGATTAAGGAAGCTGCGTTTTCAATCAAACCGGGGAGTGCACCAGGTTATGATGGCATGAATGGCTTATTCTACCAGAAATATTGGGATGTGGTGGGTCTGCAAGTATGTAAAGAAGTTAAAGAATTTTTCATTGTAGGTGTCTTTCCATCTGAATGGAACTACACGCATCTTAGCCTCATTCCAAAGATTCCTGGCGCCAAGTGTATGGGTGATTTGAGACCCATTAGTCTGTGCTCAGTCATTTACAAGATAGTTTCAAAGGTTTTGGTCCACAGGCTCCAGCCCTTTCTGCCACAAATAGTATCCCCTACCCTGTCTGCCTTTGTGGAGGAGCGTATGATCAGTGAAAACATTGCCATTGTGCATGAATTAGTTCACAGTCTCAGGACGCATCCTAAGGTTTCTAAAGAGTTCTTGGGCTTCAAATCTGATATGTCAAAGGCGTACGACCGTGTTGAATGGAAGTTTCTGGAAGAATTGATGAGAGCGTTGGGTTTTGCGGAGGTTTGGATCAGTTGGGTTATGTTCTGTGTTTCTATTGTCTCGTACTCAGTGTTAATAAACGATGAACCATTTGGGTTGATAAAGCCTGAGAGAGGACTTCGACAAGGAGATCCGCTGTCACCCTTTCTGTTTGTTCTCTGTATAGAAGCCTTGATTCATCTCATGGAGAGAGCTGCAAGAATGGGTGATCTAGAAGGCATCAGTTTTGGAGCTAACGGTCCAAGAATCACCCACCTCTTATTTGCAGACGGCTCCCTTTTCCTCTGCAGAGCTTCCATTGACCAGTGTTTAGTTATGAAGTCCATTCTGGATCAGTACGAAAAGCTGGCTGGTCAGAAGGTCAATGTCCTAAAATCTTCGCTGACCTTTGGTTCTAAAGTCACGGCAGAGTTGAAATTAGCTATTAAAGATGTTCTGGGAATTGTTAATGAAGGGGGAGCGGGTTCCTACCTTGGGCTTCCTGAGTGTTTCTCTGGTTCTAAAACAGACATGTTGGCCTTTCTTCATGAAAGAATGAAGACCCGGGTTTCTGGTTGGTTTGCTAGGCTCTTATCTCAGGGTGGTAAGGAAGTGCTGCTTAAATCCGTGGCCTTATCTATGTCTATCTATGCTATATCGGTTTTTAGACTGCCCAAATCCACTTGTGAATCCCTTTCCTCGGTTATGGCGGATTTCTGGTGGAAGGCCATGGAACATAAGCGTAAGGTTCATTGGCTGTGCTGGAAGAAACTTTGTTTATCTAAAGCTATGGGTGGTATTGGTTTTCGTGATGTGGAAAACTTTAATCAGGCCCTCCTGGCCAAACAAGCTTGGAGGGTCCTCCATAATCCAGAGTGCCTGCTGGCCTCTTTACTTAAGAGCAGATATTTCCCTGAAGGTGACTTTCTGACTGCTCAACTTGGTGTTCGGCCGTCCTTTGCCTGGCGCAGCTTGCTATTTGGAAGAGAGCTTTTGATTCAGGGCCTAAAACGTATAGTATGTGATGGGTCTCAGCTTAGGGTTTGGATTGATCCGTGGATAGAAGATGAAGATATGAGAGCTCCTTGGCGGAAGAACAGAACTTTTGATGTTAATCTGATGGTTAGTTGTCTCATTGATGTTGAGAGAATAATTTGGAACCGTGATAGGTTGGAGGATCTCTTTGTACCTGATGATGTGCAGCTTATACTCAAGATCCACTTTGCACTTGATTGTGATGATCACTGGTGCTGGAAGCATAACCGCAATGGTCTTTACTCTGTCAAGTCAGGGTATTGGCTTGCCAACCAAATTCACAACCAAGATACCCTGACTGAAGCAACAATGCAGTCGTCTCTTAACTTGCTTAAGGAAGAGGTGTGGCAAGTCAAAACACTGCCAAAGATCAGGTGCTTCATGTGGAAGGCGTTGAGTGGAGCAATCCCTGTGGCTAGCCAGCTTGCCTCTAGAGGTTTAAAGGTTGATTTGAGGTGTCAGATTTGTGGCGGGGATGAGGAATCTATCAACCATGCACTGTTTTCATGCCCTTTAGCCAGACAAATTTGGGCATTAACTGGCTTTCCAAACCCGGAAGGTGGTTTTGATGGCCACTCTTTGTACGCTAACTTTTGCTATCTCTTTCAAGCTAATAGGAGATTAGGTATCCCGGGAGAGATAATGAGGTGCTATCCGTGGATTTTATGGATCATTTGGAAAAACAGAAATAAGCTTATCTTTGAAGGTTTATTGTTTGATCCGGAGCACACTGTTCACAAGATCAAGGAGGATTCGGAGAGATGGTTCATGGCTCAGACGATTGGTGTGGTCCAAAAATCCTCCTATACCGTGATTAATAGGGAGGCGACGACTTCTTGGGAACCTCCTCTGACACGGTGGCTTAAATGAAATGTTGGGCACTCATGGAACAGGAAGAAGAAGCTTCTGGGTGTCGCTTGGGTCCTGAGAGATGATTTTGGTAAGGTCTTGCTCCATAGCAGGAGAGCTCTTTCTCACGGAGGCTCTCTTATGGAAGCCAAGTTTCTCTGCCTTGCTTGGGCCATAGAGAGTATGATTAGCCACAAAATTAACAATGTGGTATTTGCAGCTCAAGATTCTGATCTTTTAGGGACTATTTTGAGACCTAAAGCATGGCCTTCCTTCAGGTTTTTCGCCACTAAAATTATGCGGCTCCTTCATGGTATTCAGAACTGGCGCCTTAAAGTGGAGCCTACTGCTGCAAATAGAGGGGCTACAATCATTGCACAAAGTGTGGACAAATGTAATCTTCATCAGTCCTATGTCGCTTCTCATCCTCCTGGATGGTTAGCTGACCTCTTTGAGAGTGAACGGGTCCTGCGCTCTCGTTGACTTAGCGGTTTTTATGTCTCCTCTATGTGGAGGTTTCTAGCTTTAGAAATTGTGTGCATCCTTTGTTGGTTTTGCCGTATGGCTGTGATCCCTCTGTTGGTTTTTTGAGAGAGGTTGATTCGTTGTAATTGTGGTTCCATCCCTTGCTGTTTAGCTCTTTTGATCACTCGTGTTCTGTAGGTGGAACTAGCTTGTCCTGGATTGGTTGTATAGTAGTTGTGACTCTTTTGAGTCTGTTATGAATATATCTCCAGATGTTAAAAAAAAAATGAAAACATGCATCGAATTTGCAGCATCTATAACTACTAACTATTTTTTTAATATTATATTAACTAGTTAGCGTCACCCTCGGCGCACGCGCGCGGAGGCCATTATTTCTGGTGAATGTCTTTTAATGTGTCGCTTCTTTAATCACTTTATGTGCAAAGTGTCCACTATATATGTGTGATTCTGTAAGCCTTGATTTTTGTTGATCTGGTCATATAGTTTTTTTTTTTTTTTTTTTTTTTTTTTGCATAAAGGGTTTTCAGTGGTCATATAATTTCTTTCTCCTTGTTGTCGTGTCTCAACTTAGATCTTTATCTTTTAGTTGTTAACTTTACCTTACCACATCACAACCTTTGTTAGCTGATAGGATGCTTAAGCTTGTGATATCTGCTTGCACTTGATGTGCCATTAATATACACGTGTTACACCACTTCCTCGATTATGTTGTGCCTTTAGTCTTGTATTTGAAAGCTTACTAATTACTATTTATTATTTTTCCATGTTTTCCTACATTTTTATGCATGCATTATTCCCAAACGTATGTACGATGTTTAAGGCTCCATTCCTTATTGACTACTATAATGCTAAACTCACCTCAGATTTTGATCCGCGCTAAAAAAGCACGGATTTATGTTTTCGTTAAAATATATATTATTTATTTTAAATTTATATTTTAACAAATTATATTTGTTAATTATTCAGTTCAATTTATATTAAATGAAAATATGATGATATAGTACTAAATGTGAGAATAAATTTTTTTTTGATATCATTAACTTATATTTTAGTAGTTGTGGCTTATTATATTTTTAGTTGATGCTAAGTTTACTTTTTACTGCAAAAGTGCAAGTATATTTTATTTGACATTTTTATTTAAGTTAATTATAATTTAGTTCAATCCGTGATTTCACTACTAAAAAAATGTTAAAATCAAGAATCATTGTATAGAATGCAATCTTAGTAATATATAAATTGTTAGATTCAATGTGCTAGGTTTTCGATTTAATTATACTCCCTCTGTTTTTCAATATATGAGGTTTTAGAGATTTATTTTTGTTTCAAAATATAAGATGTTTTCACTTTTTAATGTAAACTTTAAGTGTATTTAATGTCTCTTAACCAATTATATTACACAATTTCTTGTATGATTGGTTGAATTTAATTTAGATTAACTATTAAAAATATTTTGTAAAAACAAATAACTTTCTTAATGTGTGTGCCTTTACTCAAAACCTCATATATTGAGAAACAGATGGAATATATATTTATTTGTTTTAAATTGTATAGTTTTAACGCATGATTATAAATTTATTAATTTTTTAATATTTTTATAAAATTAAGATATATCATTTGAATTGATTAATACATATTCTAACCCGTATTCGATTAGAAAAAGTTTTTTTTTTAATTATATAGATAACTGAAATTAGTTAATCTATTTTTAACCCGTTTTATAATGGTATAAATATAAAGATTTTATGTTTGTTTTACGAGAAATTTGACTAATAAGACTGAAAAAGAAACTATTGTCTTAATACACTTTTCACTTATTAAAAATGTCCCACTAGTATTAAATTTTATATAAATCCATTTTTAACCTTATGTTTTAAAAAAAAAATTTGTAAAAAATAATTTATATAAAACAATAAAATAAAAAGAAAACTGAAGATTGTTTTCTCCTCTGTAATTCTTCTCTTCGTCTACTAAGACCTAAAGGAAGTGCCCTGGATCAAATTCTCAAGGGCTCTTTGACTCAAAGTCAAAGTCCCATATACTCCTCTCCAATTAATTGTTTTTTTTTTTAATTCGTGAGAAGGGGTAAAAGACAATAAAACCTGGGTTTTTAGACTTATTTACAACCCAACCTGGGTTGACCCAAAGAATTTGGTCGATTCATTTGAGTCGGGTCGGATCCACTCTTTAAATCCTAAAAATGACTTAAGTAAAAAATCAAATCGTCGTTTTCACCCATATTCTCTTCAGTTTCTCACTGTATTCAAGAACAGTGGGTTCCAAGAACAGTTCATCCGACTTCATCCGACAACCTATCCGAAGTTCAATCCATCTGTAGAAGGAAATCATGCGGACTTATGGGAGAAAGAAATTGCCAAAGTCGAAGAGAGTAGAGGATAAATCAATTCCTCCAACCGAGAGAGACGAGGCGAATCACCAAGCCGAAGAAGTGTGGAAAAAAATAGACGAAGAAGAAGAAGAAGAAATAGATTTGGAAAAGGTTTCCGAGAATGAGGAGGAGGATGACGAGGAAGACGGCGAAGAGATTGAGAACGAGGAAGAGAAGGACGACGAAACAGAAGACGATGAGGAGGAGGAAGCCGTAGACGATGAGGAGAAAGCCGTAGTCGAGGAGGATGAAGTTGAAGATACACGCGTTCCGGGACTAGGGTCTCACGAAGAAGAAGAAGTGGTACGAAAGTTCTACTGAATTACGCATAAAGTTTAGTGAAACTTGATGTCAAACTTGGTAAAACTTAGTAGAACTTTCGTGTAAAACTTAGTATAACTTTGACGTACAACTGGGTAATACTTGGTCAATCTTTTTGTGTGTGCAGAATTCAGAGGATGAAACCGAACCAATGCAGCCCCTCAAGATGTGTTTCCCACCCACAGAATATGTGAAGACGATAAAGCTCTCTTGTAAGTGCTACATCGCCAAAGCCGTGAAGACTGTAGAAGACATTCTCGAGGAAGATGAGCTTGAATGGTTCCATGAGCATCCACAATTCAAGCACTTCTTCCACATGGGTCAGAAGACTAGCTCAAAATGGATGGGACTGTAGATGATTCTTGTTAGGGTCACGGTTGTGGATAAGAAGATGGAGCTATGGTTTATTGTGAACGGCGTTCCAATCCGCTATTCCATTAGGGAGCATGCACTCGTTTCGGGGTTGTTCTGCCACTCCTATCCAAACCACTACGAATCCCTTGGTGGTGGCTCAGATTTTATTTCTAAGTATTTTGGTGAAGACAAGGTTACACATGAAGAAGTTGTGCAGCAGTTCCTAGCTATGAAAACGAAAAAAAGATTGGCAAGAGAAAGAATCGCAAGGATCGTTTGAAGATGGTTGTCCTGTACTTCTTGTCAACCGTGATCATTGGGAAGAAGAAGTCAGGACAAGGAGCTCCTTCCGTTGAGAGTTTCTTCCTCAGAGCCATTGACGATCTCGAGATGTGCCAGAATTTTCCGTGGGGGCGTTTGTCATTCGAAGAGAATGTCAAAGACATAATGCACTTCATTGACCGTAGCGGAGGAGTGGCACCCACTTCATGGGTATTTCCAGGATGCATTGTTCCTCTAAAGGTGCAAAAATTATTTCTAGCAAATTAAATTGTATTTTTTTTTAGTTGTTTTCAGTTGTCTGACTTGTAACTAATTTGTGTTGTAGGTCCTACCATTTGAGGCAATCCCAGTTCTGAAGAACCATTTCCGAGAAATGGTTTAGGGTGCGGATGAGGATTGCCCGCGAATGTGCAAGATGAGGTACAAAACCGTGGGGACGAGAGGTTTCAGTATCGCAGAGATAAATGAGAAGCTTGGAACTACCAAGGTTAGTATCTCATATCATACTACTAAGGTCAGTATCTCATATCATACTTTGAGGTTGATAATAAATTGTTTCTTCTTATATTTCCAGGATATTCAAAGCATCTTGGAGCCATCTCCCATGGAAATGACTCTTCTAGAGAGAACCATGGACGCTGATTCTAGCTGGAATGATGTGCATGACCCAAGAGTCGATGGTTGAAACAGGCTGCTCAAGAAGAAGAAGACAATTGGTTTGAAAAACTTTTCAACCAAGATGTGTCTGGTAGAGGTCACTTCAATGTTTCACCACACTATTCAGCGCAACACGTATAGTTCCAATATTGTTTTTTCCCTTCTTTGTTGAAGGAATCTTGTGGTTACTCACTTGATACTTCTACTTTTCCAGGTTTGCGAGGACTTAATCGCTATCTGGGACTGGGTTTTATTAGATAAATTTCATATAGTTCACAGTGAGAGAAACAAATACTCTGCTGTTTTTGTTGTCCCCTGAACATTTGACAGCCGCGGTAAACTTGTTATTCCTATTGCAACCTCTGTTCAGGTTCATCTAGAATATGTATTCTGATTTGGCTTCCTGATATTGTCAGAAATAAAGGAACTGCTAACTATTGTGCTACGAGACCTACGATTTAACTCATCAGTGGTCCACCAAGAAGTTCTATCCGCCATTTTTGGGAATGGTTAGTCAACGGCTTGTATTGTGAATCTGGGGGCCCAGACTAGTTCAGTCATCTGTATCGAGGTATAAGCAGAATACGAGAAAAGTCTAGCCGACATCTTTCTGCTGTTATAACCGTTTGATTTGTTTTTGTAGGATGGAGTCTCATTGCCAAATACTGAAAAGATTTTACCTTTTGGAGGAGATGTAAAGATATATTCATCACTTCTCTTTTCTACTTCTTGATGGGGTACATTGCATACTGAAATCTCTTCGTCTACATATAATTTTCAGGACATATGTAGATGCCTTCTATGGACTCAGAGGCATTACCAAAGTTGGCCAAAAATCCACACATACGTTTTGGAAAAGCCAATCGATATGCTGATGGCCTGATGCTTAATCGTCTCAAGGAGTCATATTGCGATATTAGAGTTAGTTTGATTATCTTTTTTTTGTTTCGTTCTCTAGATAAGGAATGTCGAAACTAATATTCGTTTTCCATAAATAGGAAGGCGAACTTGAGACAGTTGCAACGGTTCATTCTTACGAGGACGGCATGCCAGCTGTGCCCCACAAGACAAATCTCACCTCACTTAACGTAAATATAAAACAAGATCACTATTTTGTAAAAATGCTCTCTTGTGTTATCAGTACTGAAAATATTTTCTTTTGTTATTTCAGGTACCACCGGTGGGTTTGTTTTATCCTAATCTTCTTGTCCCTGAAGTGTTTCCCCAGCCACTACGTACATGGTCAGAATCAATCCTCCCTATATTCATTTTTTCGGTGATAGTTTAGGACTGAGAGATACTCATTTTTTAAACATTTTACATATTTTTAGGTTCCAAGACCACAAGAATATGTTGGAGGAAACATGGAACATGGACTTCGCAGTGTGGTGTTAATATAGGAACAACTTTTAGCTTTGTATATGTGTGTGAAGCTTTCAAAGCAAACAACGGTTCAAGCAACATGAGTGACATCAAATCTAGTGGAGACTATACAAGGACATGGCTTTAAGTTACATACTTTGAATCTGAGCTTTGAAGATGAAGATGGGGTTCTTGTCTAACTTAGTCATCTTTCTCCTTCATATTGTGATTAAAGAAATACATTAACGTTCATTTTATTTAGGATTACTTCCTTTCATTTGTTCCTCTCGCAAGATGATAATGTAGTAAATTACGAAAAGTTAAAATGAATGTTCTCTTTTTTTGTTGTACTTGCATCTCTATTTTTTTTGCTACAATTTGCATCTCTACTTATGACACATTTATTATATAATAATATGTGTAACAAATCTTTTTGCCAGAGGACAACAAATAGTATATTATTAGAAAATAGTTAGGGCTGTTTGCAAAAATGCCCCTAAAATTGAAGTCAACCTTAAAAGTACCTTTTCCCTTCTCTTTCCCTTCCTTCGTTAATATATCTCCCTAATAATCTGTGTTTTCACGATAATGTCATCGTCAGACTTCATATGAAGTCTGATATTTTTTACCAAAAGACAAAAAATGCCTTTCAAATCTAACTTAATTACGAAACTGTCATCTTCTTCAGTTCACCCAAACACCATTAACAACCAATTTTGAGCTCCTAATGCCTCACACAACCAATTTCGACCCATCAAAACTCCATATTAGAGTTCACAACCTTCTATTCTCCTATTTTCTCTCCAATTTCATCCAAAAAACTCTTTAATTCACGTTCTACAAAATTTTAAAAATTGGATCTATTGCGATTTTGGTCATTCTTGCATAAAAATGGTTGGGTTTGTTGGGTATTGGTGTAACTAAAGTTTTGAGTGTTTGGGGAAGGTAAAAACGAGCTCAAAATCAGATTTATGTGATTTTTCACAAGATCCCCTCGATTTTCAAATCTGTTTCGCGATTTCAGACTTCCCACGAAGTCTGATGAAAAATTATGGTCAACGAGAGGGTAGTTTTGCAATTGACTTTCAATTGACAGACTTCCATAGAAGTCTGAGAAATTCCTTTGAAAAAAAAAAAAAATTTATCTGACGTCACCAAGAAGTCAAAATAAGAAGAGGGTAGTTTTGCAATTGATTCAAATTTGATTTTTTTAGTCAGACTTCTTATGTAGTCTGGCAAGAAATTGACCGATTTTTGACTTTTTGTCAGACGGGATCCGATGTCTGACAAAAAGGAGGGGTAGAAACTGCAATTGACCCAAATTTTCAGATGTTGACCAGAATAAGCGAAAAAATCGCCAGACTTCTAAATCTGTCTGAAAATAGGGAAAAATAACATCAGACGGCTATAGACATCTGAAATTTCAAACTCTTGTCAGACGGCTATAGACATCTGAAATATCGAATTTTGGTCAACGCTGGATAAAAACCGAAAATGCGATGTTTTTATCAGACTTCCCTCGCTGTCTGAAATTCTTGTCAGACAGCATAAGAAGTCTGAAAACTATCAAAATTCTTGGCGAAGTCTGACATTTCAAAATCAATTGCAAAACTACCCTTTACTTTTTTTTCAGACTTCTCCCGAAGTCTGAAAATTATAAAAGAAGTCTGACAATTGAAATTCAATTGCAAAACTACCCTTTTTTCTCAGACATCATAAGCTGTCTGACAAAATTTTCAAAAAATTTCAAAGCAGACTGCGTACGCTGTCTGATTGATTTCAGACTGCATCCGCTGTCTGACATTTCAAAATCAATTGCAAAAATACCCTCTTTTTCAGACTACCATAAAAGTCTGGTTTCACTACAATCAGACATCTATAGACGTCTGAAATATTAAAAACTTTTAAAATGTATTTTATTGAATATTTGCTATTAATTTTGGTTGATTTTAATTTTTATAAATGTGTGTTAGTTCTCTATGTTCTTTATGTGTGAGTTTTACATTTTTATATATGGTAATTATTTTTGAATCAATTTTTGAATAATATTGGCAATGTAGCTAGTAGCATCCGAGCTGGTGGAACGAATGTCTATGCGTAAACGTCATACTCCATATTATATATGTTGGTTGTTTATTGAATGCTTTGATATAATTGAACTGATTACACCAAATCATATCAATGTATCAATGAAGAAGTAGATTGGGATTAAGATGAACTACACAACCACATGTAGAGCGTTTATAAGCTTTTTTCAGTAAGATCGCTAATGTGATGATGAGAGAACGAACTTGACATTTGGACTTGTTAATTTTATAAACTTTTAGCTCATAAGAATCAGACAGCAATAGAGGTCTGACGACCAATTCATCACCACTTAAGGTTATTTTAGTTTGTCATATGTTGGTGTATGTAATCTAAAGAGTAATGTTTTCTTCCAAGGTTAAACTAACCCATTTCTTGATATTGTATACTTTCAATGAACAAAATTCCTTGTTGATTTTGAGTAGACAAAAGAAATTTATACAACTTTGTATTTTTCTACAAGCATAGTACATAAGGAGAACTTTCTTTCTTTGATTTGATAATCCAATAATCTAATACAATACAATGTGTTCAACAAGAAGTCTAATAACCAGTAAAAATCCCCAAAAATCTACAACAATGAGAAAACACCTAATTTAGTATCAAACTTCAGACTTCAAAAGTAGTCTAATATAAGACTTCATGTTGAATTTTCACTCTCAGACTTCTATTGTAGTCTGGTATTAGGCTCTCAGACTTCGTGTTTCTCGTAACAGTGAAATTTTATGAGCCATTAGCACATAATAAACCCCAACTCCAGCTTCTTTGGAGAGTCATCTGGATCAACCTTAAACCAAGCACCTGAAAAAGCAAAAACACAGAGCTCTTGCATTAGTTAGCGAACAAGTCTCCAAGAAATGGATAATAAAGGATTGTTTGAGCTTGAGTATAATTATATGAAGATATTAGATTTATTGTCGCTTGAGTAGTATCAGTTTCTGCTTAATTGACGATACAATTATCAGAAGATATTATACTTGTTGTCGCTTGAGTAACATCAGTTTCTTCTTAACTTGGAGATACTTCATATTTGCTACAACCACTTCATGGTTCTTTGTCTTTTCTGGGATATTATTGTCGTGTTTGGATCAAAGGAGAAAGTTTTTTCTTAAGTCGATCTCATGTTTGCTCGTGATTTCTTTGGCAGATCTTAAACTTAGCTCAAGGTTGGTATAATTTTTTCAGGAGTGACAATATGGCTTCTTGTCTTAGTTGCAGTTTTATAATTCCAAGTAGAAAATTGTATGTCAAGTAGTATTCTGAAATCAGACCGTGTTGCTTTCATGACATGATCGTTCAGCAACACACCTAAAGGTGAATACATGGACTACAAGAAAAAAAAGAAACTTCAAGCTTAGTGAGACCTTTTTAGACTGCGTAGAAATGAATCATGTTTATCGATCAGAACAAAAAAAAAACTAAAAAATTAAAAAGCCACCATTGTTTCACGCCAAAGACAGGTAAGTGACGATATATTTTGAAAAAAAAAATAATATAATTTTCGAAATATTCAACATAAAAAGATAAAGATAATCATAAATTTTGTTCCTAGATTTTCTCCAATTTTTAACAGATTTCGTAGAATGTACATTCCACAAAATGTAGAAGAAAGAGAGAACTGTGGATTGTATGTTCCACGGAGGTTAGAATAATGAGTAATTGGTAGAATGTAAATTCTACGGAATTTTAGAATAAAGTTAAAACTTCAGATTATGTATTCTACAAAATGTTTCAATTTTTAGAATATAGTGAAAAGTGTAGAAATCATATTCCACAAAATGTTTCAATTTTTAGAATATAGGTAAAAGTGTATAAATCATATTCCATATTTTTGGAATGCAATTAAAACCGTAGAGTTTATAATTTACAAAAGGTGGATCATAGTGCAAGTGGTAGATTTTGTATTCTAAATTGTTTGGATATTATTGAGAACGGTAGAAAACGTATTCTACATAGTAGAATTCAGGTTCTATTATTTTAGAACAAGTAAGAAAAAAATATTAAAATTCGAAAATAACATGAAAAAAGTTTGAAAAATCCGAAATATGAATTTTTAAAAATAATTATAAGGGTAATCATGTCAAAATAGGGTAAAATATAAAAAAGGGTAAAGGGACAATAATCTTTTTTTCATCTCTTTTTAACAAATCTCCCTTATTTTATTGATCAAAATATAACTAATATATGATAATCCGTTCATTTAACATTTTTGATTGATTTAAGTTCATTTTAATGTTTCTATAATTAAAATTAGGTGATTCATTTTTAGCTTGTCTTCCAATGAACATAATTCTTTTTAAATATTTTTATAATAAAAACAAATCTAATATATAAAAATCAGAAGTCATCAGAGAGAAAGAGGAGGCTCTCTCCATTTGTCACGTCAGCATTTGATTACGTGTCAACATTGTAAAATTTGAGCATTTTTTTTTATATTTAATGTTTTAACTTTTTTAGAAGAAGAACATAGGAAAAAAATCCAGAAAAACCGTCGACAGAAAAAAAAAATCAAAGAAACCAACCACAATCTCTCTTCTTCCTCCATGATCTCTTTGAGAGACAAAAGCCAGCATTAAAACTCTCCGTTGATGAAATTCTCCTACCCTAAATATAATTTTTCACTTTTATTTTCTTTTTGTTTCTGTAATTCCTCTCTTATTTGGGCCTTTCTTTCCTCCACCTAAATCAAAATTGCCAAAGAGCTAACAATTTCTCGATTGATTGATATATCATGGTTTTTTACCGGTTTTAGACCATGATATAAGTGTGTTTTAGAGTCTTTTGGTGTTTCTTTAGAGTCTTTTACAGGTATTATTAGATATATGCACGTTTGGAGCGGAATTGGAGTTTATGGAGCTTTTTGGAGCATTTTGGTGTTTTGACCCTAGAGATTGAGTTCACTGTCCAAAATAGAGTAATGCATCGATCGACACACATCGTGCATCGATCGACACACCAGCGAGATGGGCCTTCCTCGGCGGTTTATTGAAGAATGCAGAATTCACAAGTTTTTCCCAGAAGTTCCTGATAATTACAAAGAAGCCCCAAGACGTGATTAGCTTATATAATTAGGTTTTTACATCACTTTTTAGTTACGCTTTCATACTTAGAACATAGAGATTTCTAGAGCTTTGGGGCTGATCTAATCCTGTACTGCTTTCTGCTTTTTGGAGAAGATTTCGAACCCCTTTAATCTTTACTCTTTTATGCAATCTATTATTTCATTGATTATGTTTTCATATTCTATGTCTGAGTAGATTCATAGTTAGGTTTAGGGATTCTCATAGGGATTTCATGACTTGCTAGATTTATTTATTTCAGTTAAGGATTCATATCAATAATTGTTCTTCGATCTAAATTGTGCTTAACACTAGTTTCTAACCCGATCACTTAGAATCTAGATCTTAGGTTGTTAAATTGATATGAAAGTGTGGTTTAGAATCTGAACTATTTAGGTTGAGCAATTGAATTACTCGCAAAGAAATTTGGTTTAATTGAATTGTGAACATATCGAACTTAATCTTAAAGCTAGTTTAATCTGTTAGGAATTACAAAGAAATTTGGATTTCTGCTATTAGACTTAGAGAATTCTCACAACGAAAGTTGGTTAATTCTATTTTCGTGTTTGAGTTCTAGAACCGTGCTTAATTTGATTCTGACTGAATAATTTATCTGCTTGTCTGATTTCCTGAGAACTCCCTAGACTTAGCGCTTTTAGTTAATTGCCTAAAAACCAATCTTGCTACTAATTTACTTTTCTGTTTTGCTTTTTAGTTTCTCACTACATTCACCTAGTTTAACTCGACTGTTTTTAATTCTATCGTTGCCTAGAGTCCTTGTGGATTCGATAACCCTATATACTATAATTGCATTGACTGTGCACTTGCAGTAGAATAGGAATTAAAACAAGACCTATCAAGTTTTTGGCGTCGTTGCCGGGGACTCTTTGGAGTCTTCGATAGATTTGAACTTAGGGTATAGACTAGGATTTTTTTTTT
The DNA here is from genome assembly GCA_030180135.1 of Orychophragmus violaceus. Classification (NCBI taxonomy): domain Eukaryota; kingdom Viridiplantae; phylum Streptophyta; class Magnoliopsida; order Brassicales; family Brassicaceae; genus Orychophragmus; species Orychophragmus violaceus. The sequence continues at coordinate 26,804,154 of CM058236.1, read as the reverse complement.
TTTTTTGGTTACTAATTTTCTCTGTTTTTCTCTGTCGCAGGTTTGACATTCGCCTAGCATCGATCGTTGCATCCTTTTGTGTCGATCGTTACTAAGCGACTGGAGTTGAGTCGATCGTTGCACCTCAGCATCGATCGATGCACTGCGATTACAGACGGTTTATGCAGACGCGTGATACCAGAAGTAATCCAAACTCGAATCTCGTTAATCTCAGACTTGAAGAGCTTGCTAGACTAGAGAGGACTAACAGGAAAGTTCAACGAGCAAGGATGGTTCAAGAACGTCTGATTTTGAGACCTGATGCTCAAGGTAACCTAAGGGACCCACAAAACAATCCGTACAATGCTGCTGGGCAACATATTGATGCTGAAGGGAATGTGATCCCTGAGCCTGAACATGAACAGGGACAAGGCCAAGGACAGGGTGAGAGACAGATGGTTAATCCTCCTGCTGCTAATGAGAGGACCTTAGCTGACTATAACCATCCGGATGAGTTTCATGCTAACCGGTCAGCTCTTGTACCTCCTAGTTTTGAGAGGAATGACTTCGAGATCAAGACCATCTACTACTCTATTCTGAGGCAGAATGCCTTCCATGGTTTCCCTAATGAGCAGCCAATGGATCATATTGATGAGTTTGAGGACATAGTCACTGGGATGAAGTATGATGGAGTGAACTATAACTATCTGTTTCTCAAACTTTTCCCCTACTCTCTCGCTGGAGATGCTGTTGCCTGGCTGAAATAACTTCCACCTAGGAAGTTTACTACATGGGACGCTGTTAAGAGTGAATTTCGGAGACACTTCTATGATGATGCTCGCTATGATCAGTCAAGACAGGACATTCTCACTTTCTCCCAAGGTCCTATAGTGCCTCTTAAGACTGCCTGGATGAGGTTTAAGAAGTACCAACGTGACTGCCCGCATCATGGATTCACTGAGGTAACATTGCTGGGTATTTTCTTTAGAGGTATAGATCTCCCTTACCAGACTGCGTTGGATAATTCCATTAATGAAAATTTCAACACTAGGACTCCTGAGCAAGCTAAGCAACTGATAGATAACTAAGTAAGCAGTAATAGCTGCAAGACTGCTGATAGGAGAAGGAAGGAATCTGGTGGGAAGATAGATAATTTGGAGATCGCTGATATTAGGACTAAGTTGGACATTGTCTGTAATTTGTTGGCTGGGAAGAAAGCTGTCCATTTTGCTCAAGATGTTGAAGTGATCCAAGCTGAAGAAGATTGTCAGGAAGAGGATGTGAACTACATTGGAGGATCTGCTTTCCAAGGGAACAGGTTTGGAGGACAGAAAGGTAATAGATTCTTCAATGGTGGACAGAAGAGTGCTTTCACAAGCAATCAAAACTCTTCTGGCTTTGGACAGAATGCTGGTTATCAGAAGCCTTTTCAGCAAGGTAATCAGAGGACTTATGGATCTTCTTCTTACCAGACACCTCCTACCGCTAATGCTCATGAGAGCAAGATGGAGAGTATGATGGAACAGTTGCTGGAAGGACAGACTAAGATTGCTGTGAAATGCAACAGGAAGCTAGATGCTGTGTATGATGACCTTAATGGAAAGTTTGAATCCTTAAGTACACGTGTGAAGCAATTGGACACTCAGGTGAGCCAAATTTCAAGCTCGATTAAGGGAAAGAGTGTCGTGGACACCCACATCAAGGCTTGGTCAGTCTATATCAATGATGGATCATACCAAGGTGAAAATTTCGAGTTAAACACAGCTGAACTGGTGGAAGAAGCTGAAAATTCTGAAACTGAGGAAAATCTCTCGGGTGGATTCTGTGAAAATTCATATGCATCGATCGATGCACCTATTGCGTCGATCGTTGCATGCCGTGGACAGACAGATTCACTTGATTCTCATGGCATTGATGCAGAGACGGATCAAGAGCTTAATAGACTATTCCCTGGAGTGTCTGAGATAAATCAACAGGAGATTGATGAGGTCAGACAAATAGGAGAGATGGATGAGGAGTTGGAAGAAGTTCCACCATCTGATGATCCACCTTATCACCCTTGTGTGCAGAGGTACTTGAAGAAGATGCTGCCAATGGACGAGATGCTGAAAGATTGGGTGATAGTGGTCCCTCAACAGATAAGTGATGTGCTGTTAACTAAGATCCCGAAGATGCTACCTGATCCTGGGATATTTGTGCTGAGTTTTTGTATTTTTGAGGATGGTTTCAAGCGCTCTCTGTGTGACTTAGGAGCTGCTGGAAGTCTCATGCCATACTCTGTGGCAGAGAAGCTGGGGATGATGGATTTTTCACCCACTAGGACCTCTCTTGTCCTAGCTGATCAGTCAATAAGGATTCCGGAAGGAGTTCTTGAGGACGTCCCAGTAAGAGTTGGAAACTACTTGGTTCCGACAGACTTCTTGGTGCTTAAGTACGACAGTGAGCAAGATGATGCTTTGATACTGGGAAGACCATTTTTAGCCACAGCTGGAGCAGTGATAGATGTAAGGAACAGTCTTGTTGATCTCTATTTGGGAGATGAGCCTCTGCACTTTGAGATGGATATGCTACGCAAGCCGCAGATTGATGGGCAAACCTTCAGGATTGAGGATGGATATGGAGAGCAGACAAGTGAGACTTTGGTTTCAGATCCTGGAGATCATTTTATTACACCTTTTCTTGGACTAGCCCACAGTGAGACAGCTTACTCTCCAACTTGGATGAGGAGACTTTTGCAGAGGCAATCACAGTCTCTGTTGAAACCTCCAGGAGCTTGATCTTGTTCGTCCGGTCAAGCTAATGACCTTAAACAAGCGCTGAGTGGGAGGCAACCCACTATTAGATTTTAGTGTTTTTCTTATTAATTTTGGTGTTTTTCTTATTAATTTTGGTGTTTTTCTTAGGATTTCACGTTTTAATTTTGTTTTTGATAAGTTTTCATTACAGAACACGAGTCTGGAGATGTGTGACGATCGTTGCTGAAATCTGCAACGGTCGTTGCAGGGAGATATGACGAAGAGATTTGATCGCCTTGTGACGATCGTTGCGGTCCTGTGCAACGGCCGTTGCAAATGGTTCAATTTCAAAGTAAAGGTACGCGTGCGCTAAACCGGAATCAATTTGGTTCACCAGCAACGATCGTTGCTTATGTGCAACGGTCGTTGCACACACGATCCAGGTAAGTGCCTTTAACCTTTTCTCTCTTCTTTTCATCCCCATTTCGCCGTCCGTACAATCCGATTCTAATCTCCCTAAATCACTCAAATCTTCATCATTTTCATTGATTCAAAGCTCACTCTACTTGTTTTCACACCCTCTATCTATTTCTCTAACCCAATCGAATCGATTCCAAGATGCCTCCTCGCGGACAACCTCGCAAACGCAGAGCTACCACAGCAGCTGCAGCTGCAGATCATCATCCTCCGCCAGTTTAGTGGTTTCCTCGAGACTCTCCATATCCTGAGCCTTATCAGAGAGATCGGGAAGCAATACAGTTGCCTTGGCCTAAGGCGGATAAGGAGCAGATTCCGACGGACAAGGTATGAGATATGGAGATTGATAAGCTGCTTAAGACTGACACATTCACAGAGAGGCCGCTACATGAGCATTGGGACGAGTTCGATACATTTCTCTACAATGGCTGGTGTAACATGAAGATCAAGCCAACCAAGTTTGCTGATTATTGAACTTGTAGATGTCTAGGCATTGATGAGCAGGTGCTGACATTGGTTAAGGGCATTAGTCTGGGGACAATGCGTATGCAGCCCTATGAGTTGTATCCTGATCTGGTGAGACAGCTGCTGGCCACCTGCAGAGTTATTTATCCTGACCCAGAGCGCAGGAGAGCTTCAGGAGGTATCTCTACTTTCATGTGCCTAGGAGTCAGGTATCGGATTCCCCTTCTTGATATCTGCCGTATATATGGATTCAGCGTTGAGCCTATACGCACCGGTATGTCTCTTGAGTGGGATGTGCCGAAAGCTCAGTTTTTCTGGGACTGCATTGGTAATGGTCGGTATTGCTCGAGGAAGACGAAGCAGATTCAGGTTAGGCATCCTGTTCTCAGATATGTCTTACGCATCTTGGGATATACTCTGTTGTGCAAAGCTGAAGCAAACAAGATGCGTAAGAATGAGTTGGAGATGCTTTTCATTGGGTTTAAGGAGCAGTTTGCTGAGACTGATTTGAGAGATCCCACCAGAGGACTCAACATAGGAGCTGTGCTTGCTCATCACTTGTGCTCATTGCAGAAGAAGCCATTCGATGGGAAGGACACTGAGACAGTAGGGAGTCTGCTTACTCCCATTTTCAGGCATTGCAGGATCCCTTTAGAGGGTACAGAGTGTGATGACAGTAAGGAGTTCCTGGATTTTACCCACCTGCAGAGTGCTACATGGCTGAAGGAGGGACGTATATGGGTCTATTATGACACTACCGCTACGAAGCGCGGTATAGATCTTCCTGCTGCTGATCTGACCAAGATTGATACGTTGGCTGCTTAGAGTTTCCAGCCTCCTACACGCGATCAGCGCAGTGTGCCTACGATGGCTCATCCGCTGGGAGAGCCTTCTACACGCCCTTCTTCCTTATCTGCGCCTGCACTTGCTGCTCCTGCTGATGACATTGGTCCTTATCCTGAGCCTTCAGTACCTTTTGGTGAGATGTCTGAGGGAGAGTGGAGAGAGCGTGAGGATGGTATTCTACGGAGCATCTGGAACTACATGCGTACCTGCACTTGCAGGAGACAGCCGCAGATTCATCAGCCCGGACCTTTGATAGGTGTAGTTTTATCCCTATTCTAACTGCAAGTGCACAGTGATGTAGTTGTAGTACTTAGGGTATCGAATCCACAGGGACTCCGGTCAACGATAGATTAAGAACAAAAAAGATTAAACTAGGAGAAAGTAAATATGATGAGAAACTAAAAAGCGAAGCAGAAAAGTAAATCAGTAGCAGGCGAGTTTGTGAGCAGGGAAGCGAAGCGTTAAGTCTAGGGAGTTCTCAGGAAATCAGGAACACAAGCAATCAATCAGTCGAAATCCAATCAGAAACTGTTCTAGAACTCAAACACGGATATAGAACTAACCAAATTCCTTTGCGATAATTCTCTAAGTCTAAGTGCAGCAAACCAAACTTTCGTTTGCGAGAACTAACAGATTAAACCAGCTTTAATTCCAAGTTTGATATGTTCACAATCTAATTAAACCAAACTTTCGTTTGCGAGAAGTTAAATTGCTTATCTAGGTTCTTTCTAGCTAAATTAACCAACTTCCGCTGCATTAATCAGCCTAACATCATAATCTAAGTGGCCAGTTCAGATTAAGCATTAAGAACAACCTAAACAAGGAACTAGCAGATATGAATCCCTACTGATTAATTAAACTATAACTCCGTGAAATCCCTAATGAGAATCCCTAAACTTAACAGGTAATCTACTCAGACATAATCATCGAAACAGAAAATATCTTGAATAGAAAACCAAATATCATAAAACAAAGTAAAGATCTGGGGTTCAAAATCCTCTCTCTTTCGAGAGCAGGATCAGCCCCTAACTCTCTCTGAAATAAAATAAGACTTAATGAAAGCGTCGCCTAAACAATGGCTTAAAAACCCTTATATAATAGCTAAAACACGTTTTGGGCTTCTGTGTAAATATCTGGGCTTTTCTGCAAAATCAGCATTATTCATTAAATCGGCGAGTCTGGCCCATTCGCATATGCAACGATCGATGCAGGTGTGCAACGATCGACGCAGTCTTCAAAACTGGACAGTGAACTCTGTCTCTCGGACCAAATCTCCAAAATACACCAAACAGCTCCAAAATCTCCACTTCTGCTCCAAATGTGTCTAAACCTGAAAACATACTAAAAAGAACACAAAAGACACTAAAAACACATCTATATCATGGCATAAAATGGGTAAAAACCATGATATATCAACTCCCCCACACTTAGCTCTTGCTTGCCCTCAAGCAAGTAAAGAACCAAAGCATAAGAAAAGAAGTTTGAAAACACAGAAACTCATTTCGTCTTAGGAACTTTCGCATTCACATTCACTTAGTAATCCACTGAAAACTTTCCTACAGAACTCAAGACCATAATGTACTTCCCCCACACTTAGCAACTGTCCCAATTAAACTCCACAATCACATTCAAGCATTCAAATTCTCCCTACTGACTTCTGCAAGTATTTAAGTGCGGTCTCACCTAAGGAGTATCGATCAAAGGCACATGGATTCTTACCTAATCAGCTCTAGACCACCATACTATCTTTCTCTAGTCCATTTCTTCTCTTTCCCTTCTTTAACAACTGATTTTTCCCACATTGGGTATCATTTTATTTTTTTTATCAGTGTTCTTCCCGTTATGGGGTGTACTTTGGACACATTCCATGGATCACATGAGAGATAATAGTGTTTGCTACTATTCCCATGACCACTTCGGAGTTACTAACTCATCCTCAGTTTATTATATATTTTTTTTTTTTTACTTTACAGAAGGGGAGAAGGGAACTAAATAGGACAGGTTTACAGGCTGTGTCAGAACTAACAAGGGAATCCGACACAAAGCATACCAAGCCCTTAGGTGAGAAATCTAAGTCAGTATTAAATTGAAGTCAGTAAAAGGATCCTCTGATACCTGAAGTGATGTGGGTGTTCCCAGTAGGTTGATCTGTGTCTGAGTTTTCTAACAGTCATAGAGGCCCTGCAAGTCTGTCCAATGGTCACTTAGTTCCTGTTCAAGCGAAATTTTCCTCGAAAAATCATAGTTTCATACAAGTTTTGACTCAATAAAACAATTTTTTGAAAAACTAAGAAAACAAAAGCGTGCGTCAGTAGCTTCCTCCCCCACACTTAAACTACACTGTCCCCAGTGTAATCGCAGCATGAGCTTGGTGAAAGAATAATCAAATTGAAGAACAAACCGAAAAGTTGCAGAATACTCACATGTCGTCGCCATGTGTCGATCGATGCCACAAGGGCGTCGATCGATGCAAGGCGAATATGCTCGCGGTTATGTAGATAACCGATGTCTAAACCGCAATCATTTTGGCTAACCGTGAATCGCAACTGCATCGACCGATGCACGATGTGTGTCGATCGATGCAATGCGATTTTTCCTGTATCTCTCGGCTCTGAACTCACTTAAACAGAAAAATCAAAATAGCAAAACCAAAACGAAAAATGAAAACAAAATCAAACCTAACAGTGGGTTGCCTCCCACTCAGCGCTTGTTTTAAAGTCATTAGCTTGACTATTGGAAGAGACTTGATTCATGGCGGTTTCAACAGAGACTTTGAATGTCTCTGTGAGTATCTCTTCATCCAAGGGGGTGTATAGGCATTATGATCATGAGGCTTCTCAAGGAAAGAGAAATCAGAATCAGGGTGGGAGCGAAGCTTGGGCGGTCTACTGCGTTGTCCTGCATTCAAAACAATATGATCAGAAGGTTTAAGCTTAGATGATTTGTTCCTTACCTTTGATGCAGATCTGATGTCTGGAGCTTTCTGCTTATGAGCAGTTGCAGGTACTGAAGATGTTAGAGCAGGTTCAAGAGGAACTGCCATCTTCTTCTTTCCACTATCAGATACTGTAGTTCCACCAATCTGAACTTCTTCTTCCAGATGACCTTCAGTGGAGATCATCTTCTTTGCATGAACTCGCGAAGCTTCAACTGGTGGTGTTTTATTCACCTTCTTATCTATCACTTTCATGCAGTTAGCCACTTCTAGCTCTTGTCTGGAAGGTTTAGGAACCTTAGGATATGGCACTGGGGGCTTGTAAGCTCGTTCTGGCATTGTTGCAGGTTTCTGGACATGTGTGCGTTCTGTGTCGATCGTTGCATAATGTGTGTCGATCGATGCAAGGCGATTCTGTTTCTCGAAAGAACTCGAAATTGCCGTCAGAATGGCGTGTCGATCGTCACTAAGGGGGTGTCGATCGATGCATGTATCAGGCAGACAATATTCATCTAGAAAATTCGAGATTATGCTCTCTTCTTCACCTAGCAACTCAATATCATCCTTTAAGGTCACAGCTTTGATGGATCTACACTGTTCAGCTTTCCTAGCTTCATTACGCCTTTCTATTGCTCCAGCTGTTTGTTGAACTTGGACATCTAGCTTCTTCAAATGTGTGCTCAAGTATTCAAACTTCCCATTCAGATTTCCATGTATAGCTTCCAGCTTCCTGTCGAAGTTTGCAGCAATCTTAGCCTGATCCTCTAGCAACTGCTCCATCATGGATTCTATCTTGCTCTCATAAGCTCTGTTTCCTTGAAACCCAGGACCATTTATGTAGTTCCTCTCCTCTTCATATCTTTCCAGTAACTGCTCCATCATACTTATCAGCTTACCATATTGTTTATTTTGAGGAGGAACAGGCTGATATGATGGAGATTCATAATCTCTGGTGAATGAATAGGAACCATAGCCTCCGCAGAACGAGTTATTCTGCTGATTTTCCAACATCTGTTCCATCATTCCCATTATTATTTCGCACTGTGCCGATCGATGCAGAGTAGCGTCGATCGATGCAAGCTCGAGAATGCAACGATCGACACACAGGACAGTGTCGATCGATGCAAAGTGATTACAGGCGTACCTGAAACGCAAGAACAGAAAAAGAAAAAAAATTAGTAGCAAAAATTAAAAACGAAAATCCTAGTCTAAACCCTAAGTTCAAATCTATCGAGGATTCAAAAGAGTCCCCGGCAACGGCGCCAAAAACTTGATAGGTGTAGTTTTATCCCTATTCTAACTGCAAGTGCACAGTGATGTAGTTGTAGTACTTAGGGTATCGAATCCACAGGGACTCCGGTCAACGATAGATTAAGAACAGAAAAGATTAAACTAGGAGAAAGTAAATATGATGAGAAACTAAAAAGCGAAGCAGAAAAGTAAATCAGTAGCAGGCGAGTTTGTGAGCAGGGAAGCGAAGCGTTAAGTCTAGGGAGTTCTCAGGAAATCAGGAACACAAGCAATCAATCAGTCGAAATCCAATCAGAAACTGTTCTAGAACTCAAACACGGATATAAAACTAACCAAATTCCTTTGCGATAATTCTCTAAGTCTAAGTGCAGCAAACCAAACTTTCGTTTGCGAGAACTAACAGATTAAACCAGCTTTAATTCCAAGTTTGATATGTTCACAATCTAATTAAACCAAACTTTCGTTTGCGAGAAGTTAAATTGCTTATCTAGGTTCTTTCTAGCTAAATTAACCAACTTCCGCTGCATTAATCAGCCTAACATCATAATCTAAGTGGCCAGTTCAGATTATGCATTAAGAACAACCTAAACAAAGAACTAGCAGATATGAATCCCTACTGATTAATTAAACTATAACTCCGTGAAATCCCTAATGAGAATCCCTAAACTTAACAGGTAATCTACTCAGACATAATCATCGAAACAGAAAATATCTTGAATAGAAAACCAAATATCATAAAACAAAGTAAAGATCTGGGGTTCAAAATCCTCTCTCTTTCGAGAGCAGGATCAGCCCCTAACTCTCTCTGAAATAAAATAAGACTTAATGAAAGCGTCGCCTAAACAATGGCTTAAAAACCCTTATATAATAGCTAAAACACGTTTTGGGCTTCTGTGTAAATATCTGGGCTTTTCTGCAAAATCAGCATTATTCATTAAATCGGCGAGTCTGGCCCATTCGCATATGCAACGATCGATGCAGGTGTGCAACGATCGACGCAGTCTTCAAAACTGGACAGTGAACTCTGTCTCTCGGACCAAATCTCCAAAATACACCAAACAGCTCCAAAATCTCCACTTCTGCTCCAAATGTGTCTAAACCTGAAAACATACTAAAAAGAACACAAAAGACACTAAAAACACATCTATATCATGGCATAAAATGGGTAAAAACCATGATATATCAACCTTCCCGTCGACGTAGACAACGCTCTCCGACCCCCGATGCTTCCAGCAGTACTGATCGCTATGATGGCATAGATGACGAGTGAGAGTAGTGACATTTTCAGACTACGGTTCTGTATTTCTGTTTTCATCTTTTCTTTTGCATTTTTCTTTTGATTTTTTCTTAGGATACTTATGTTGGGATGATGTGTTTGTTTTGAGACTATCTGGTACTTTGATTTTACTTGTTTGCATTGATTTTCAGCTTGCAGGTTTGAAATTTGACTATTTCTCACGGACTAACCTGCTAAGTGCTGACTGTTCTCGACAATCGCAATGCAACGATCGACACAGTCCTGTGTGTCGATCATCACAACATGAAAATCGCATTGCAGCGATCGTTGCGGTCCTGAGCAACGATCGACTCATGACGCAAATCGCCTTGCAACGGTCGTCGCATTTTTGGAATGCAGTCTCAGCAAACCGAACCGAACCGAAGAATGTTTCAATTTTTCAATGGTTCTAGAACTCAAACACGAAAATAGAATTAACCAACTTTCGTTGTGAGAATTCTCTAAGTCTAATAGCAGAAATCCAAATTTCTTTGTAATTCCTAACAGATTAAACTAGCTTTAAGATTAAGTTCGATATGTTCACAATTCAATTAAACCAAATTTCTTTGCGAGTAATTCAATTGCTCAACCTAAATAGTTCAGATTCTAAACCACACTTTCGTATCAATTTAACAACCTAAGATCTAGATTCTAAGTGATCGGGTTAGAAACTAGTGTTAAGCACAATTTAGATCGAAGAACAATTATTGATATGAATCCTTAACTGAAATAAATAAATCTAGCAAGTCATGAAATCCCTATGAGAATCCCTAAACCTAACTATGAATCTACTCAGACATAGAATATGAAAACATAATCAATGAAATAATAGATTGCATAAAAGAGTAAAGATTAAAGGGGTTCGAAATCTTCTCCAAAAAGCAGAAAGCAGTACAGGATTAGATCAGCCCCAAAGCTCTAGAAATCTCTATGCTCTAAGTATGAAAGCGTAACTAAAAAGTGATGTAAAAACCTAATTATATAAGCTAATCACGTCTTGGGGCTTCTTTGTAATTATCAGGAACTTCTGGGAAAAACTTGTGAATTCTGCATTCTTCAATAAACCGCCGAGGAAGGCCCATCTCGCTGGTGTGTCGATCGATGCACGATGTGTGTCGATCGATGCATTACTCTGTTTTGGTCAGTGAACTCTATCTCTCGGGTCAAAACACCAAAATGCTCCAAAAAGCTCCATAAACTCCAATTCCGCTCCAAACGTGTATATATCTAATAATACCTGTAAAAGACTCTAAAAAAACACCAAAAGACTCTAAAACACACTTATATCATGGTCTAAAACCGGTAAAAACCATGATATATCAACTCCCCCACACTTAGCCTTTGCTTGCCCTCAAGCAAAACAGAGAGTTAAAACATGGTGAAGAGGTTTGAAAACTTTCAGAAACTCTTTTCATCCTAGAAGCAACAACACTCAGATTCCCCTTAGTAAGCCACTGAAAGAATCACCTGCAAGACATCAAGACCAACATGTACTTCCCCCACACTTAGAAACTGTCCTAAGTAAACTCCACAATCAATCCAAGCAATTCAAGTTCACCCTACTGACTTCTATAAGCTATTAAGTGCGGTCTCACCTAAGGATTATCGATCAAAGGGCACATGGGTTCTTACTTTGTCAGTTCTAGACCACCATACTATCTTTTTCTGGTTCCTTTCTTCTCTTTTCCCTTCCTTAGCATTCTGATTTTTCCCCATTGGGTATCATTTTATTTTTTTATCAGTGATCTTCCCGTTAAGGGGTGTACTTTAGACACATTCCATGAATTCACAGGAGGTAATAGTGTTTGCTACTACTCCCGTGACCACTTCGGAGCTACTAGCTCATCCTCAGTTTATTACTTACTTTTTTTTTTACTTTAGGGAAGGGGAGAAGGGAACCATACTCAGACAGATTTACAAGTTGTGTCAGAACTAACAAAGGAATCCGACTCAAGGTATACCAAGCCCTTAGGTGAGAAAATTAAGTCAAATTAAGGGTGAAGTCAGTAAAGGATCCTCTGAATACCTGAATTGATATGGGTGTCCTCAGTAGGTTGATCCACATTGGGTTTTCTAATAGTCATAGATAGATCATGCAGCTTCATCCCAATTGTCACTTAAGTTCCTGCAAGTGCTGTTAACTTCTCAAAAATTCATTGTTTCTTACTTAAACCGTTTTGACTCAATAAAACAATTTTTTTTTGAAAAATAGGACTGACTCTAAGAAAACAGAAAGATAATAGTCAGTACCACCTCCCCCACACTTGAAACACACTGTCCCCAGTAGTGTCAAGCTAGAGATTGGTAAAAGAAAGTAAAAATGTTAATGGATGAGTTAAGTTCTGTCTAATTTTTACCTCTGTCGCTCATGCATCGATCGTTACGCATAGGCCTGGGACTTCGGTTCTTCGGTTCGGTTACGGTTCAGTTTTTCGGTTTTTCGGTTTTTTCGTTTTTAAAAAATCTACCGATCGGTTTTTTTCTTCGGTTCGGTTCGGTTTCGGTTCATAAAATTTCGGTTCAGTTCGGTTCGATAATTCCGGTTCGATTTTATATTCCAAAGCTATATATATATATATTAAAACACAAATACAAACTGACAAAAGTATATATATATGGGAAGATTGAAACTTTTATGAAAATCTAAACCGATCGACAACTACAAGTCTACAATAATGAATAATAGGTCAGGGACTTCGGTTCGGTTCGGTTCGGTTTTTCGGTTTTTCGGTTTTTTCTATTTTTAGAAAAACCACCAATCGGTTTTTTTCTTCGGTTCGGTTCGGTTTTGGTTCATTAAAATTTGGTTCGGTTTCGGTTCGATAATTTCGGGTCGTCGCGATGGTGGTCTCGGATTTCCCACAAAATGTTTCAATTTTTAGAATATAGGTAAAAGTGTATAAATCATATTCCACATTTTTGGAATGCAGTTAAAACCGTAGAGTTTATAATTTATAAAAGGTGGATCATAGTGCAAGTGGTAGATTTTGTATTCTAAATTGTTTGGATATTAGTGAAAACGGTAGAAAACGTATTCTACATAGTAGAATTCAGGTTCTATTATTTTAGAACAAGTAAGAAAAAAATATATTAAAATTCGAAAATAACATGAAAAAAGTTTGAAAAATACGGATTGGTATATTTTTATTTTGGAGAAATTTTCTGTATTTTCAGTATTAAAAATAATTCGAAATATGAATTTTTAAAAATAATTATAAGGGTAATCATGTCAAAATAGGGTAAAATACAAAAAGAGTAAAGGGACAATAATCTTTTTTTTTCATCTCTTTTTAACAAATCTCCCTTATTTTATTGATCAAAATATAACTAATATATGATAATCCGTTCATTTAACATTTTTGATTGATTTAAATTCATTTTAATGTTTCTATAATTAAAATTAGGTGATTCATCTTTTTAGCTTGTCTTCCAATGAACATAATTCTTTTTAAATATTTTTATAATAAAAACAAATCTAATATATAAAAATCAGAAGTCATGAGAGAGAAAGAGGAGGCTCTCTCCATTTGTCACGTCAGCATTTGATTACGTGTCAACATTGTAAAATTTGAGCATTTTTTATTTATATTTAATGTTTTAACTTTTTTAGAAGAAGAACATAGGAAAAAAATCTAGAAAAACCGTCGACAGAAAAAAAAAATCAAAGAAACCAACCACAATCTCTCTTCTTCCTCCATGATCTCTTTGAGAGACAAAAGCCAGCATTAAAACTCTCCGTTGATGAAAACCTCCTACCCTAAATATAATTTCTCACTTTTATTTTCTTTTTGTTTCTGTAATTCCTCTCTTATTTGGGCCTTTCTTTCCTCCACCCAAATCCAAATTGCCAAAGAGTTAGAAGTTACTAACAATTTCTCGATTGATTGATATATCATGGTTTTTACCGGTTTTAGACCATGATATAAGTGTGTTTTAGAGTCTTTTGGTGTTTCTTTAGAGTCTTTTACAGGTATTATTAGATATATGCACGTTTAGAGCGGAATTGGAGTTTATGGAGCTTTTTGGAGCATTTTGGTGTTTTGACCCGAGAGATAGAGTTCACTGTCCAAAACAGAGTAATGCATCGATCGACACACATCGTGCATCGATCGACACACTAGCGAGATGGGACTTCCTCGGCGGTTTATTGAAGAATGCAGAATTCACAAGTTTTTCCCAGAAGTTCCTGATAATTACAAAGAAGCCCCAAGACGTGATTAGCTTATATAATTAGGTTTTTACATCAGTTTTTAGTTACGCTTTCATACTTAGAGCATAGAGATTTCTAGAGCTTTGGGGCTGATCTAATCCTGTACTGCTTTCTGCTTTTTGGAGAAGATTTCGAACCCCTTTAATCTTTACTCTTTTATGCAATCTATTATTTCATTGATTATGTTTTCATATTCTATGTCTGAGTAGATTCATAGTTAGGTTTAGGGATTCTCATAGGGATTTCATGACTTGCTAGATTTATTTATTTCAGTTAAGGATTCATATCAATAATTGTTCTTCGATCTAAATTGTGCTTAACACTAGTTTCTAACCCGATCACTTAGAATCTAGATCTTAGGTTGTTAAATTGACACGAAAGTATGGTTTAGAATCTGAACTATTTAGGTTGAGCAATTGAATTACTCGCAAAGAAATTTGGTTTAATTGAATTGTGAACATATCGAACTTAATCTTAAAGCTAGTTTAATCTGTTAGGAATTACAAAGAAATTTGGATTTCTGCTATTAGACTTAGAGAATTCTCATAACGAAAGTTGGTTAATTCTATTTCCGTGTTTGAGTTCTAGAACCGTGCTTAATTTGATTCTGACTGAATAATTTATCTGCTTGTCTGATTTCCTGAGAACTCCCTAGACTTAGCGCTTTTAGTTAATTGCCTAAAAACAAATCTTGCTACTAATTTAATTTTCTGTTTTGCTTTTTAGTTTCTCACTACATTCACCTAGTTTAACTCGACTGTTCTTAATTCTATCGTTGCCTAGAGTCCTTGTGGATTCGATAACCCTATAAACTATAATTGGATTGAATGTGCACTTGCAGTAGAATAGGAATTAAAACTTTAAACTTATCATTGATTCATCTAAGAAGGTAGAAGTTACTGAAAATATTTGGTAGAAACTTCACAGGATTCGTGGTTGGGTGATGAATTCAATTGAAGAAATGAGCCCTTACTCGACCAACGATGATGGCACCGTCGAGATCACGCACAAAACCATGGGCCCATCTCGGCTGGCTCGAATTCGAGTCGCGTCTCATATCAAAGTAGGGGACTTTCTCTTCTTCCTCTTTATCTCGCTAGGTATATTGTTTGTACGAAGAGGATTGATCCTTGGCTACTTTTTAGGTTCATGATTTGAGGAATGCGATTGCTGAAAAGGGTTGATTTCCCGTCTTGATTTGAGGATGATTCTCCGTGGAAAGACACTGCAAGACGAGGAAGATGGTGAGGATGTATACGTCACGCTCAAGGACGAAGGTACAAATTGTGGTGAAAGGTTAATTAAGAGAGTAAAGAGTTACGTGTGTCTCCTGAATGGGTCTTTGATTAAGAACTTGGTTTCTTGTGTAGATTCCTTGACTATTACTGTAAAACCAAAGCGACCAGTTGGAGTTGAGACCTATGATGATGGTGATGACGATGATGAATTGGTAAATCATCTGACGTTTGGTCTGATGTTTAATTCTTTAAAGAATGGATTTTTTTAGTTTCTATTCCTTCTATAATCTTTTTTTAGTTGTTTTGGCATTGCAGAAGTTTCAGCTTCCACCATCAGTAAGCTGGCGGAAGAGGAAGCTCTACTACCTTCTGCTTAACAAGTTAAAGCTTCCCGGTGAGTTCTAAATATTTCACACGCATCATCTGGAATTTCCAAGAATGTATTGGACATCAATTTATTGATCTGATGTTGTGTGATGATCTAGATATCATCGTGTATTGACTTTCAAGCTGGGCAAAGCATCGAAATTTAGTTTTTTTACTATTTTATCTTACCTGTGAAACCCTTTTTGTCTCTTTAGCCTCAAAGCAGAGTCATATGATGATAATATATTGCATATAAAACATTCACCACGCAATCAAACTCAAACTAATGTGACATAGCTTCTGATTAGTCAATGTTACAAGCTTACAATAGAATACGTAATGACCCACAATTGCTCTTAGCTCTTGAGCTAAGCCTTTTGAGTGAGTTGTAATCATGAGTCTTATTTTGTTTTGAGTTATAGTATGTTCTTATCAGATTATAGCAACACTAAACAAGTTGAGGGTTATTGTGCAGGTTGGTGATGAAGCTGGAAAAGTGAAAACGACGCCGATGAAGATGAAAGTCCAGTTCATTCTTCGAGTTCCACAAGATGACATCAAAACCTCAGTCTCGATGTTCCGAGTCAAGAAAAGATGGGACATTTGAATGAAAAATGTAATCTCTCTGTAAAAACCCATAAGTTGGCTTCTTTCATTTGTTTTAGTTCTGTTGCAAAAAAGAATTGCACAAGAAGATACAAAGATTAGAGTATAAAAACTGTACGAAGAAGATACAAATGTAATCTCTCTGTAAAACCCCATAAGTTGGCTCCTTCTGCCACGTCATTAGGTGTCATTAAACTAAAAATTATCAATTTTTTTATTTTATTTTGTTGAATTTTTTTTCTACTATTTTTTGTTTTAAACCAAGATCGTAAAAATTGGTGACTTCCTCAACCATCAAAAATATATTATTCGTCTTCGATTCTCTCATCCCTTAAGAAAAGAGGTATTTCTCCAGATCCTTGGACCCTCTTTTTCCATAGTATAAGGGATTTTGCTTTAATAGAAGATATATTTTCTCGAGCTTTTTACCTTAGTAAATTTAAATTATATAAAGATGAACGAGAATGTTGAAAATGAAAAAATTGGATTTACGGTAAGAATAACTGGTTTATGTACGGTTGTAGGAACGAGAATGTTGAAAATGACAAAATTGGTGCTGTCATGGATACAATGATGAAATTCTAAAAACAATAAAGAGAGATATGTATATATTAGCTACATGTATGTGTTAATTATTTCTTGGTAAATTGCTTTATAGTCTTTCCAATATACAAATTTTTTTTCCAGATTGCTTTATAGTTAAATATTTTTATTGTTATATGGTGATTTTTAATTCTTGATTTGTTTTTATAGAATGATGTTTCTTTGTAAGATGCTGATTTTTTTAGTGTTTTAATTTAATTTGCAAGATTAGTTTGTTTGTAGATGTTAGGAATTGAACATCAAGTAAGACAAGGAGAAAGTGTAACATGAAAGCTTCACATAATTTTGTTCCCAACAAGCTAATTTAAATCAATGTAAACTTTTACAAATAAGGTAACTTAATTTATATAAATTTGAAGTTAATCAATGATAAGTTGTTAACGTGTTTTGTGTATACATATAATTTTTATGCATGTAATTTTTATATAATATTGATTTAATTTGTAAACAGAAGTTATTCCCGTGCGTATGCACGGGGTTAATACTAGTTCATCTATATTTCAACCCATCTTGTAGTATTCTAAGTATTTTAAAATTTTGATAAAATAATCCTTTGAAAACTATCATCGTAAAAACATCAACCGTAATCAAACTCATCATACATTTCAAAAATATAATTATTGAATAATTTTAATATTTTATCAAATTAAGAATATATCAATTGAAATTAGTTAATCCATCTTTTTAACCCGTTTTCTAGTAGTCAAATTTTATTTTTAATACTATATATAATTTAAATCGGTTAATCTATTTTGTTTTTGATAGTATTCAGGAAAAAAATTCTGGAAATCAAAACCGGTTAGTTTAAATTAGTATAATGTGTGTAGAAATTTATTTTGAAATTAATAAATATTAGTTAAGTTTTTATTATGTAATCTCATTTTAGGATCCAAATTTATATGTAATATAAGTTTGTTTATAAAAAAATCGTTTATTATAAAGGTTTTAAGTTTCGTCTCGTTAGAATATTCTTGCTAATCAAGGCATATTAATTTTTGTTCCCGATTTTGTTTGTTTACTATGATGAGGTCGAACATATATATATATGTATATATATATATATATATATATATATATATATATGATGAGGAAATGCCATCGACGGATCCAATTTAAAAGGTAATATTCTCATAATCTTATAGTTAGCAACTAATAAAGATTTAGTTTCGATCTAGTATTGGTAATATATAGAAAATATTTTGGAAATCACAACGGGTTAGTTTAAGTTATTATAAAGTGTGCAGGAATTCATTTTGAAATAACTAAATGTTAGTTTTCTAAATATTTTGAAGCTGAAAATGTAATTATTATTTATAAATTAAAAACAGGATATATTATCAAATAGATTGTGTTTCCTAAATTCTAGCATTAAATAGAAAGTGCAGATTCATGAATAATATGGCAAAAATATAGATTTTTGTTTAAACAGGATATTAAGATTTGGGAAATAGTTGATAATATTTAAATCATGATCGTTTAAACATAGTTTCAAATATTGTTGTTAGTACTATAAAAAAATGTGTCATTTGTAACGATGCATACAATATATGATTCCAATATTATTATGAATGGTTATGAAAAATTGTTCTTTCGTGTAGTTTTGCTTATGTTGATGGTTTGCCAAAAAAACAAGCTAATCTTGCTTTGCATATTGTTTGTCTATGAAGAAGTATCAAGATGGAGAAGTATCAAGATTGCCAAACCAAGTTGATTTGATATACTTCACAACCATGTAAAACAACAATTCATTTAATTTGTAGTACTTGGTTAATACAAAGTTGTTGACCAGTTTGGTTTTTATTGTTACTAATATATCGTTTGGTTTACCTTATAAATTTAGTGTATCTTTCTATAAAGAAATGTAAAAAAAAGGACAATTAGTTTGGATGGACACAATTTAATCAATTAATTTTAACTATAGTAGACGTGTTATACATAACTTAACTTATAATAGTGAAACATGATATTCTTGTTGATTATTATTTGGAAATAAATGAATCATGTGTAACTAAATTATATAATCTTATATTACATTTAATGAAATCCTAAAATGTCAAATAAAAGCAGTGGCATGAATCGTAATATCCCACGTAATATTAATGTTATTTTTCTAAAAGAGTCACTTGTTTTAATAATATAGATATTATTGGTTTCTTATATTTAAAACAGTGTAGGTGGAGAGAAAAGGAACTCTTGCCGCAAAATTTAATCTTGTTTCCATGGCCTGTCCCAATATGCGCGTTCGGAATCTGCAAGTTGTACAAAATACAGTCAATTACTTTTTGGAAGGCATAGTTAGCTTCTTCTTTTTTGGTTTTTTGTATATTCAGCTTTCTAAATCTTTTAATATTAATAATCTTTACTTCAAAAACGTTAATCGTAACCTAGCTAATTTGTGTCGACTGTTTTGAATTATTATTTAGTTACGTAATTTAACCTACTCAGTTCATCATTGAAGGTTTTCTATAACCCTCTGTATGAATTCTTTGATCGGTGAGCAATAATGTTTAAATTTCTTTAGTCAAATCTAGTGATTACTTTAGCCAATTTTAAATCCAACTGGATTGGATATTTTTTGGTTTTTTTTAAAAAACTATTACTCAAAAACGTATTATTAAACTCGTTACATTATTTACTCGTAATTAATTTTCTTATGCAGATTGTATTGCTTTTTATCTTAATCAAGACTTAGGCACCAATATTTTGGGCAGAATGGGTAACAACTCTATTGATATTTGCTCATCTCAGTGGTAAAGGGATCTCTGAGCTGAGTATTTTTATTTTTTTAAATATTTTTAAATATCAATAATTAGTGGGTTAAAATATAATATATGCTTAATATTCTTAAATGTTCAGTCCGGCTCTGCGGTTCTCATTTTTTTTTTTGTCTTTTGACAACCACATGCAGTAGACATTTTATTGGGGATAAAATGCCTTTGAACAACATGTTCTCTCTCTTTTTCTCAACTTTAGTGTGGCCCGACTTAATTTTCCCAATCGCCGTTTTCAATTTTCGGTGGCTCTCACTTCAGTCGGAAATGGGTTCACCGTGACTTTGCAATGCATTTGGTGTAGATCTAGTTTTGGAGCTTCTCGCCTCTTGGATTTCTCTGCTAATAGATTAGGTTTCTGGTCTGCGTCTTGATTCTCTTTCTCCTTTGGTTGTTGTATGGGGATTGCGATTCTGCAAAGATAGTTATGTTTCTTGTATCGCTTCCTTTTTGTTGTCTCTGGTTACCGTTGGGTAGTTCCTATCTATTCGTTCTCTGGTCAGGATCATTATAGTTTTGCTTATTTTCTATCTTTTGGGTTTGAGGATGGCTTATTGATTTGGTGGTTTTCTCCTCTCCTCCTCCCTCTCCGGTTTCTCTATATATCAGTTCAAATATACTCAAAGGCTCCAGCGAGAATTGGACTAGACTCCTGCAGAACTCCTTAGCGATAAGCTGAACTTTATTTATTTTCAACGGCTCTTTGTTTCAGTTGTTGTTGGTGGTTTGCCTTCTACACTTTTGCGTCTCTCATGACAATGTTTTATTCTCATGTCCATATTTCTTGGGTGATTGTCTCGTGCCAGATATGGGTATGCTATTAATAAATCTATTTTATGAAGGAAATAATATTATAATAATATTTACGGTTTTTTAAATCTCAAATTTATTAAGTTTACTATGTTTTATTTGTTTAAAATTCAGAAATTGTTGAGCATGAGTACACGGATTAGCTTTTCATATATATATGTTAAATAATCTATTAGTTTGTTTACCACCAAATATTTTAAAATACACTCATTAAAATTGTTTCTATGTGTTTTGTTTTGCATATTTTCCCTCAAAGAATTCTTTGATTCATCAACTTGCTTATGTGAAATCGAGTTGAAGGTTATGTAGTATACCAAGTTATTTTGTGCACTATATATGGGTTATTACAAATAAATAAAGATCAAAATATAAACCACAGATTATATGTTTGGAATATGATCTCATCAAAAAATTTATTACTTTTAAAAAACACTAAATCTATTAAAGTTATAATTTCTTAATTCTCTCATTTACATTGTTCTTTTTTGCTATGATTTTATCTTTTTAACGAAAATGCCATGAGTAATGGCTCATATCCTCCACTAATCATTCAATCAGATAAGTATCCTTAAGAATATATGATTGTTAAGAGTGTATTTTCCAACTTTATATGTACTGCATCGGATGATTACTCTAACCATTTTCTAAATCATTTAAACAAATATATATATGAAAGGAAACCAATATAAAATATTAAAGAAGTGGGAGCTCAGAAGATAGTAATAATTACAAAGATAAAATATCTTTTTGTATTGTAAATGTTAGTGTTGAAAACGCAGGTGAGGCAGTATAAAAAGCAGAAAGTAAGACACACAAAGTTTGTTAACGGGGTTCGATTTTTACTACTCCCCGGGACCTCGTCCAGACTTCGAATTCACTTGAATAGAAAGTAATCCCACAAATTACAGACGAATAGAACAAACCCTATTGATCTATCGCTCTACCCAATACAAGAATTCTTCAGGATCAAACACCTGAGCTAAACTCCCCCTAGAGCCTAGACTTTCTCACAGATACAAAAGCCTTCTTGAGTTTTTATTCTCTCAGCTCTTGCATCTTCATAAGGCCACGCCTCTCCTTTTTATATAGGCTAAACTTGCTCCTCAAATTTACCTAAATAAAGATATAGCAAATATCCTTTTTGTTTTGATATGTCATATTCCACCTTTTTGTAACTTTTCCTTTTTTCTTGAAAGTTTACTTATTCTTTTTATTCAAAGAATAAGTAAACAACTCCAAGCTGTAATCTTCACTCCAAGATCTTCATCCAGCTCAGCACATAACCTATAAACCGAATCACATCATAAAGATTTGTTCACATCTCATCAATCGAACATATCCACGTCCTGAGTCACGTCTTGTACTACCACTTGTACTACGCCGTGACTGACACATCAAATACCTCTTCAATCTCCCCCTTTTTGACTATGTATGTGATCTCAACAACCCTAGCATCAAAGGCTTCGTCACTAGCAATATCCAACATCATCCAACACTAGCAACACCAATCTCCCCTTACTTGAGTCACATCATGGTCAAAAACTAACACATGAACCGTCCTCCTCCATATTTAGGATGGAATCCAACTGCACCATCTCCGAAGTGGTTAACTTTTTGTCTCCAAATCTTCCTGACCCTTGTCCCTCCATGAGTAGCTCTTTGGACATGTCCTTTACCTTCACAATGACAACATATAGGACCATGAAATCTCACTCCATGAGCTTGCTCCAATCGTTTCTTCTCCTTCAACAACTTGAAGCATCTTGGCCTAATATGCCCAACAACTCCACAATGGTGAAAAACAGGACGCCAAATTCGTTTAGGTGCACTCTTCACTTCTGGAGTTTTTCTTGTTGCAGTCGCTGTAGCAGTTCTTGTACCAGCTCTCGTATCAATTTCCGTACCAGTCGACGTACCAGTTGCAGACTTCATAACAGTTACAGTCTTTGTAGCAACTATTGATGCAACATCCATCTTTCCACCAGACACAAAAGCACTATCAGCTTTTGAAGATTCTCCATTGAATCCAAGACCACATCGATCACTTTTGCCAATGGTGAGAAGATGATCCAACTTCTTGGTGCCATTATTCAGCATCCTCACACCTTTTTGAGTCTCTTCAAGTTGAACTCTGGCCTGCTGTTCTTCTTCTTCTTCTTTCTCTGTTGCATATTTTCGTACTTCGGCAACTTCAGCTTCTAGCTTAACTTTCTCCTTAGTCAATGATGCATTCTCCTCAACCATCTTACACCAATGCTCATACAAGGCTCTGTAGTTCTCAGCAAAATCATCATCACTTTCATCCTTGTCACTATCAGTTGCACACCCTGTTGCAGACGCTGACACAGGTTCCGATGCAGACGCTGATGCAGAGCCTGTTGCAGATTTCGTAGCATAACTAGACTCAAAGGTTATGAATGCCACAAAGTTCTTTATTCCTTCACCATCATCTGAATCACTTCCAGAATCATCCTTGACGTTCTTCTTCCTCTTATTATGCTGTAAATTTGCACAGTCACGGCTAAAGTGACCAAATCCATGACATTCATAGCATTGTATCTTCGATGATGAGCTGTCCAACTTCTCTCTTTTACTTTTCTTGTCTTCCTTCATCTTAAAATACTTAGAAAACTGTCTTGACAGCATCGCCATAGAATCTTCAGAAGATGAAACTTGTAGAGCAACTCCAACATCAACATCCTTCTTATGAGCTTGTTCTTCATACGCTTTATTTAACTCAAAAGCTTGAAGTATCCCAACAAACTCATTAAACGCCATCTCATCCAGATTATGAGCTTCTTCAACAACAGAGATCTTTGACTCAAACTTTGATGGAAGAGATCTCTTCAGCTTCTTCACAAGCTTTTTGTCCTTGTAATGCTTTCCAAGAGCGAATGACTCATTAGATATGTCACACAACTTAGCACTAAATTGAGCCACGGTTTCTCCTTCATCCATCCTTAGATTCTCAAATTTAGATGCTAACATATCCAGCTTAGTCCTCTTGACACTTGTGGTACCTTCAAACATGTTCTCCAATGTTTTCCATGCCTTTTGAGCTGACACACATTGAGAAATCAACTTGAAGTAGCTTGCATCAATTGCATTATAAATTGCAGTTTTGGTCTTAGAATTGCAACTTGATGCCTTCTTCTCTTCAGCATTCCATTGATCTCTAGGCTTAAGAACTTCAACTCCTTTATCATTAACCATCATAAGGGGGATTCCAACCATTCTCAATCGAATTCCAACAATCCTCATCAAGACCACTAATGAAAGCTTGCATACGAACCATCCAATATCCATAATTTGAAGAGTCAAGCCGTGGTGGTCTGGTCATAGACGTTCCTTCTTTGTGAGACTCCATCGAACCGAACTCTGTGCTACTTCCTGAGCTACCTTCTGATCCTCACCTTAGATCTTCTCGAAACAAGACTAAATCTCTATCAAGCACCCGCTCTGATACCAATTGAAAACGCAGGTGAGGCAGTATAAAAAGCAGAAAGTAAGACACACAAAGTTTGTTAACGGGTTCGATTTTTTCTACTCCCCGGGACCTCGTCCAGACTTTGAATTCACTTGAATAGAAAGTAATCCCACCAATTACAGACGAATAGAACAAACCCTATTGATCTATCGCTCTACCCAATACAAGAATTCTTCAGGATCAAACACCTGAGCTAAACTCCCCCTAGAGCCTAGACTTTCTCACATATACAAAAGCCCTCTTGAGATTTTATTCTCTCAGCTCTTGCATCTTCATAAGGCCACGTCTCTCCTCTTTATATAGTCTAAACTTGCTCCTCAAGTTTACCTAAATAAAGATATAGCAAATATCCTTTTTGTTTTGATATTTCCTATTCCACCTTTTTGTAACTTTTCATTTTTTCTTGAAACTTATTCAAAGAATAAGTAAACAACTCCAAGCTGTAATCTTCACTCCAAGATCTTCATCTAGCTCAGCACATAACCTATAAACCGAATCACATCATAAAGATTCGTTCACATCTCATCAATCGAACATATCCACTTCCTGAGTCACGTCTTGTACTACCACTTGTACTACGCCGTGACTGACACATCAAATACCTCTTCAAGTGTTACCTTGAAGTCTTTTCTTATTTTCATTTTAGCACAGACATGATAGCTTGCATTATTTTTCATCACTATTGTGTTCTAACCTTTACCTTGCAGCTGTTGATTTTGTTTTAATATCTTTCACTTCAGTCAAATTATTCTCTTTTGCTCACCTCTCTCTGTTCCACATTCTGCTATGACTACCCCAAGACCAATAATTCTTCATGATCTTTCTTTTGTCCGTCTTAGCTATTAGTGTTTTCATGATATTAAATCTTGCCGACAGTGTCCATATTTTGTTTTTTCTCTGGCCCGGTCAATTATCATCTTATGAAATCATCTCTTCTTGGTTTGTGTTTGTGACACAAAATTTATACGACATGTATGCACCCAACGTCAATCTAGCAATATGTGGACCTTTTCTTTATATTGTAAATATATTATATGATTCTTTGAAGATTTAGTGAAATGGTCTTACAAAACCATTTACAACTGAGTAAAATTGATATACAGAGAATGTTCGTTCCTTTTCAGAATTCGATAAAAAAAATCGTTTGAACAACATTTACTTTGTTCAATGATAGGATAAAAATTGTCCTTCATGCGAGCAATATGCTTAAATTTTTCTTCTGCTTCGACCTACTGTTTGATGTTACCTCTTCATGCTCTGTCCGGATGGAATTTCAGTACGGCTAGTTTGTAAGCATCATGTACCTAATTTTCAAGATTGGTTTCATAAAAAGTATCATGATATGAGTTATATATACAAAAGCATTTGACGAATGTAGCAAAACTCATGTGGCAGTTGAGATATTCCACCAGCAACAGAAACCCTTAAGCTGCGAAGCAACGATGCCAAGTTAATGCATCCGAGTTCAAGAAGTTTAAGTGATTTGGTTATTTCTGCACGTACTTTCTCGTTCATGTTCATGCTTTATTCATCCTATCATTTGTAGACGAAACGAAACGTCTGTGTTAGCCAATCAACCCAAGAATCATGAGCGACCACCGAGAAAGAGTTTGAAACCTGCTTCTATGTCTCTCTCCTGGAGAAGAGATCTTGAGTAAAATTGAGATCTGACCTCATCTAGTTCTGACATCTGCTTGATGGGAACCATATTGATGTATGATCGCTCATAGCTCTCCAAAACCTACGGATGTGAAATTATAGACAAAATGGACGAGGACATGTACAATTTTTCAGTCCACGTGAGAAAGATTACAAAAGCTACGAAGGCAACCATTGTGATTACATGATGCTTTTACTGACTCTGTACAAACAGGGGAAGAGCATACCAACGTGGCAAAGCTCAGTTGTTCAAGTCACTGGTGTTGACCATTATCTACAGAAGCCTATCCAGGTTGTCTGCAGATGGGACAAAGGTTTGTCTGAAACCTTAGTAGGTTTTCACAACAGCTAAACATACACTAAGAAAACACAAAAAAACATATGAAAGTTAGCAATCTATTAGTCAAATCATTCCAAGAATAAGCTCTAGTAGATTAATGAAAATATGTAGAATAAAGTGTTCTAACCATCTATGTTTTCCCTGAAGGATGCTTATATGCTTACCATGTGCCTGCAAGGGAGAACATTCTTTTCCAGCCTTGTTCCCATCTTCTCCATTACCATCAGTTGTCTGGGCCACAACAGTTGTATCTGGATTCAACTTTTAGACGATTGAAAGCAATTGTGCATAAGGATAACTTAAACATTAAAACACAGAGTCATATTGATTGTGTCATTGAAGCTGAATTAAGGAAGCCGAATCGCATATATGGTAGAACTCAGAACATGAGAAGGCTCAACATAGAATTGATTCTAGCTACATGATTCAATATAAAACTTTCTATTATCCTTAGAATCACAAACATGAAGACATGTAATCTAATTCAATACAGCGTAATCATACATAAAATCAGAGATTTTGTTTTCTCCGAAAACAATAAAAAAACCATTCGGACCACATAAATCATGCTCGAAAGTTACACGATCACCAAGTTTTAAGGCGGACTTCCAAACTGAGCAAAAGACCTTGAAACAAAGGCAGAACCAATACATATGATAAGCCGTTAATCAAAGCTTTGAACACAGTCAACGGAGCTGACGTGGATAAATGAAGTTGGAAGAAGAAGTTACAATTCATTCATTGTATAAATAGTTCTCGTGAGCTGAATAATTTTTTAGCGATTGACTGTTAAGAAGTTGTTAGAGTTTATTCTCTGCAATTAGGCGATTCTCAGGAGCTTCTTCTTGAGGATCGACGAGTTGATTTCATTGCAGAGAGTAACTGTGGTGAGTCAATTCGGATTGTCCTTTGATAATCAAATAATATCCAGTTGTTTGCTTATCAAATTGGTGCGGTGACTTGATCGAACAACAGCGACAGTGACGATGGAAGATTTGACGAAGGATGTGGAGGATCTTCAAAATCGTTGGGGCGATTTGTCGCAGCAGGTGGATCTACTGAATCGCGGATGCTCGTTCCTTAAATCGTCGAATTCCGAGCTCAATGCGAGGGTGGATACGATGTCGCAAACACTCGATAGTCAATCCCAGGCGATAACGGCATAATCACAGACGTTAGCTCGTTTAGAAGCTTTATTGATGTAGAACAAAGCTTCAGGCAGGAATATTGTTGGTACATCATCGAATGATAATCAGGTACATCGATCTCCTCAATTCATAGCCTCGCGAGATGAGATTCATATAGGTTATCGGGGAATTGAACATTCATTGAAATCGACCTGGTTTGTTGAAGAAAGTTGAATTACCATCATTTACTGGTCAATACCCAAACATATGGATTAACATAGCTGAAAGATTCTTACGATTGGGAAATTACAGTGCTCGTGATAAATTTGAGTTGTTGGCAGTAACGTTTGAAGGAACTGTATTGAATTGGTTCAACATTGAATGGGAAGACGATCCATTTCGTGATTGGGAACACTTTAAAAGGAGACTAATCAACATGTTCACGCAGAGATTGGAAGATGAACATGGAAAAAGATTATTTGCTATATCTTAGAAAGGTTCAATAGCTAATTATGTCAATGAATTTGAAGAGTTAAGATCAATGGTTTCTGGAGCATGTGTGTTTACAATGGTTTAAAACCGGAAATGAAGAAGGTCATTAAGATGAAGGAACCTTGAGGTTTAAGGCAACACATAACAACTGTAATTAAAATGGAAGATAGTGCCTTCTGCAAGTCAGTAGATGCGGTCATTCGTTTGTCTACTAACAGAAGTGGTCCTTTCGTTCCATTTAAAGATCTTCTAACTACAATTCAAATCGCCAAGACATTACCACAACGGGACAATTAACCACTAACCAGTCAACTACCAAAGGTGAAAACCAGGACATAAATGAGGTATACAAAATAAAGACTCAGCAGGCTAACAATCAGAAGAAGTTGTCACCAGCTGAGGTTGCTGAACACAGGAGGTTGGGATTATGTTTCAAATGTGGTAAAAAATGGTCACGTATTCATGAATGCAGTAACATAGAGTTGCAGGTCCTGACAGAAATTGATGGTTGTGTGGCAGAAGTAGCAAATGATGACCTGACAGATACTTTTGTGGATGAAAATGGAGTAGTGACTGAGTTGATGGAGCTGTCATTACCTTCATTTTTTTGGCATGTCTTCTCCTGCTACTACAAAATGTGGGGAAAGATAGGTCAAGTACAGGTTATTGTGATGCTAGACAGTGGTGCAACCCACAATTTTTTGGACCCATCAGTAGTACAGAAGGCGCAGTTAAAGTTAACTCAAGGCAGTCAGTTGGACATATTACTTAGCACCGAGATTAAAGCATCTGGAGCAGAAAGATGCTATTATGTACCCTTCTCAGTTCAAACTTTGCAAGATGTGGCCGACTTCATTGTTTTGGAGTTGGGAAGAGTTGTATGATACTAGGAATCCACTGGCTCTGCACACTCGGCAAATGTGAGATTGATTGGGATACTCATGAGTTATCATTTGATTTCAATGGCACACGAATTCATTTGTATGGTGATCCCACATTACAGAATCCTGTGTCAATCATGGGTCTTTTACAGGCGTTGGAGTCTACGAGAAGTCTGGGGTTTGACATTGAGTTGTTTCAAGTCAACCAACCTGAATCCAAACTAGGGATACCAAGTTCTATAGGACACTTAATGGAAAGGCATTTGAATTTTTTTTGCAGAGCCGAATCAGCTGCCGCCTCTGTGTGACAGAGAGTACGCTATCATAGCAGAAGCTGGTCCCATTAGTGTCCGTCCTTACCGATATCCTCACGCTTACAAGGAAGAAATGGTATCTCAAATGCTGGACGCTGGGTTGATCAGACCGAGTCGTGGTTCGTTTTCAAGCCCTGTTTTGTTGGTAAAGAAGAAAGATGGTTCGTGGAGGTTCTGTATTGATTACAGAGCACTGAATAAAGCCACAATTCCGGACAAGTTTTCGATACCGATGATTGAACAGTTGCTAGATGAACTCCATGGAGCTCAGATATTCTAAAAAGTGGATTTGCGAACTGGTTATCATCAAATCCGTATGAAGGAGACAGACATAAAAAGACTGCGTTTAGAACAACTGATGGCCACTATGAATTTGTTGTGATGCCCTTTGTGTTGGAATTGTGTCCAGTAATCTCGGTACTGTCTCTAGAAAGTAAGAGTATGTCAATGATCAGACATAAGTCATATAATATTGGGGGTCATGATGGCTTGCTAGAGTCCGCTCATGATCTATAAGTCTTGGACTTATTGCCTTTATTATATGATCCCATGTGGGTCACACGCCTAAGCTAACAGGAAAATGTGTAGGAACGGTGTAGCAGGAGTACGGTAAAAGTGCTAGACATTTACTGTACTTAGAGAGAATAATTGGGTTTGGCCACTGTGTGTCGATCGATACACAAGGAGTGTCGATCGACACAGTGCGCGAACGCCTCGGAGTTAATTGGCCTTTGGGCCAAATGGCCCAAAACGAACTGAACGAGTTATATAATCTTAAGACGAATTCAGGTCGAAACAAGCCCTAGCCGCGAGCCTCCTCTCTCTCTCTGCGCCGATTCCTTACTGGTCTAGCAGCCTCTTCCTGCTCGGTGTGCGTGTGTGAACCTCTGGAGGAGTTATCTCTCGGTGGCTCTTTGATCTCTGACATACCATCCCTTTCCGCTGCAAAACAGGTATAAGGTGAGATCTATCATTGTTTCTATTCGAGAAGAACCTAGATCCGCATGTTTAGGATAATCTGAATCAGAGAATTGAATCAGGATTGGCTAAACATTCCTTCAGTGGTATCAGAGCTATTGGTTCTGGTTTTTCTTGTTTAGATTCAAGTTTAGGATTGTTTTTCTTGTTTAAAAGTGTTTTGAATCAACTACTGATAAGAAAAATCACTTAAGCAACAAGGAATTGAAACCTAAACACACCTAAAATCGCAGAAACCAAGCTTAATTGATTTGGTGGAATGCGATTTTCATAAGTCAGTATCGACTGCGATCGCATGGATCGATCGATACGATCGCATGGATCGGTCGATACAGTCTATAGGCTAACCCTGTTAACGCGTGAAAGCATCGATCGATGCAGGATCGATGCAGGTTCGATATTGGTGCATCGACCGATGCGGTTGGTGCACATCGATCGACACGGTTAGGGTTTTGGCTCGGTTCCGTGCATGCGTGAGAGCATCGATCGATACAGGATCGATGCACGATCGATGCAGGATCGATGCTGAGAGCATCGACCGATGCGGTTGATGGATCGATCGACACGGTTGGTTCATCGATCGACATGGTTGGTTTAAGGCTCGGTTTAATTTTTTGATTAAAATTAATTCGTCCTGGTTTAATAAACAGATTTAATAATTTTATTAAGTCTGGTTAAACCGGGACAAGAAATCCAATGTCGAAAGAATTATTGGATTTAGTGCCTAAACCAGGATTTTCTAATTTGATTTGGTTGGACCAAATAAATTGAGAAAATCCGGTTTAGTAAATAACCGGTTGACAATTGTGGTCATCGTAGTAATTAAAATTTGGTTAGACCAATTTTAATGAACCAGACCGGTTATGTCATTTAATTGGACAATTGGGTCATGTCTTGGACATGGACCAATTCTTGGGCCTCGGGCCAAGAAGTTAAAACAATTGGGCCAATTATTTGAGTCTTTCTTCAGATTAATTTAAAATTTATTTTATAAAGTATATAAATCGATTTTAAATTAAAGTTTCCGATATTTTGAAATTAGAAAGTTTCTTAATTTATAGAAGTTTCTAGATTTGCATGATTCGGATTTTAAGAAATTTCTAAAGTTAGAAAGTTTCCGTTTTTAGAAAGTTTCCAATTTTAGAAAGTTTCCAAAAATAGTAGGTTTCCAAAAATGAAAAGTTTCCCGAAATAGTAATCTTCTATTTTGGGAATGAATTTTAAATAAACCTACGAACCTCAAATAATATCAAGCGTTGGATGTCTTGTCCATTCTATGTCAGCTGTCGAAGCCCATTCAATTGTATTCATGGCCTTACAGTGTGAGGGTGTCTGCTTTTGCGTGGATAAGACGGTTTGTGATTCATAAATGTCATTGGGAGTCCCAGACATTAATGATTACATGACTGTATAGTCTGGTTTTCTTGACTGGGCCATCGGGAGTCCCGGGCCTTGAGACATCAGAGTGGATTGGGCCTCGGGCCCAGATTCACAACCAAGAGTTATATCACGGATATAATTAGCCGATATAGGGCTTACCGATATAAGCTAAGGTTTGGTGACGGCCAGTGGCCCACTTTAATCTTAGTTATATGTGGATCTTGGAATCATTATATTCTATTGAGGGTAACTTATGTTATTGAATATAATGTGTGATTAATCATATTAAATTTAATACGAGATTAATCATATTGAACATTTTAACTAATAACCTTTTTATCTATATATTTCAGCTATGACTACTACAAGCACACAAAACACATTCTCGATCCGGTCTGTTCTCGAAAAGGAGAAGCTGACTGGAACGAACTTCCTGACGTGGTCAAGGAACTTGAGGCTAGTCCTCAAGCAGGAGAAGAAGGATTATGTCCTTCGTGATCCTCTCCCCGAGAGGCCTCCTGCCAATGCCGCCAGGACTCTGCATAATGCTTGGGAAAAGCATTCGTCAGATGAAAATGATGCCTATTGCCTGATGTTGGTGACAATGACTCCTGAGCTGCAAAAACAGTTCGAGAGTGTATTGTCACCCATCGAGATAATGGCAAGCCTGAAATCGCTTTTTCAGGAGCAGGCTAGGACTGAGAGGTTTCAAACAGTTAAGAACCTCTTGGACTGCAAGTTGGCTGCGAATGCGGCAGTGAGTCCTCATGTCTTGAAGATGATGGGTTATCTCGATCATCTTCAGAAACTCGACTGCCCAATCAGCCAGGAACTTGCCTGCGACATCATTCTGCAGTCATTACCTGCAAGCTATGATCAGTTCATTCTGAATTTTAACATGCATGGCTTGAGTAAGACATTGCCTGAGCTTCACGGAATGCTCAAGACTGCGGAGCCCAATTTGAGGAAAACCGCCAAGGACCCCAATGTGCTTATGGTGCAGAAGGGCAAGGGGTTTAAGAAATCCTCTGCTAAGGATAAGGGAAAGGCCAAGGCTGTCCAAGTCGCGGACAAGGACACGCCAAAGCCCAAGCCCAAGTCCAAGGCTGGGCCAACTGACATATGCAGGTTCTGTAAAGAACCAGGGCATTGGAGGAGAGAATGTAAGAAATTCCAGGAAGGTCTAAAGGAATTGAAGAAGAAGACTTATGAGACTTCTTCAACAGGTATTTTTGTTATAGAAGTTAATACAACTACTTCTGATAATACCTCATGGGTTATGGATACTGGTTGTGGGGCTCATATTTGTACTAATATGCAGGCACTCAGCAACAGTAGAAGGCTGAAGCAAGGACAAGTGGAGCTACGAGTTGGGAATGGAGCGAAAGTTCCAGCACTAGCTGTAGGCACTTACTTGTTGTCTTTACCTTCGGGATTGATTTTAGAACTCAATAATTGTTATTTTGTACCTGCTATAAGCAGAAATATTATTTCAATTTCTTTGTTGGATTTGGAAGGTTATGATTTTTCAGTTAAGAATAAATTATGTTCCTTCAATCGCAACAATTTGTTCTATGGTTCTGCCCCTCTTATGAATGGGCTTTACATACTCGATCAATCCGCGCCAATTTATAACATTAATACCAAACGGTTCAAACCTAATGAGGAGAACCGAACGTTTCTATGGCATTGTCGTTTAGGGCACATCAGCGAGAAACGCATCAAGAGGCTCCATTCGAATGGACTTCTTGGCTCATTTGACTTTGAGTCATGTGAGAAATGCGAATCCTGCATGATGGGCAAAATGACACGGGCCCCCTTTAATAAACCTAACGAGAGGGCCAGTGACGTATTGGGCCTGATACACACTGATGTGTGTGGCCCAATGTCCACAAATGCAAGAGGAAACTATCAGTACTTCATTACCTTTACTGATGATTTCAGTAGGTATGGATATGTTTATTTAATGAAACATAAGTCTGAATCTTTTGAGAAGTTCAGAGAATTCCAAAATGAAGTACAGAACCAACTTGGCAAAAGCATTAAGGCTCTTCGGTCCGACCGAGGAGGAGAATACTTAAGCCAAGAATTCAGTGATCATCTGAGAGAGTGTGGGATCGTATCCCAACTCACTCCTCCTGGAACACCTCAATGGAATGGTGTGTCTGAAAGGAGAAATCGGACCTTATTGGATATGGTTCGATCTATGATGAGTCACACAGACCTTCCAATATCCCTTTGGGGATATGCTCTGCTAACAGCAGTGTTCACTCTAAATAGAGCGCCATCGAAAGCAGTAGCAAAGACACCATATGAATTATGGACTGGAGAAGCTCCAGTGCTGTCTTATCTCAGAATTTGGGGTTGTGAAGCCTATGTCAAGAGATTGATCTCAGACAAGCTTACACCAAAATCTGACAAATGCTACTTCATTGGTTATCCACGGGAAACCAAGGCTTATTACTTCTATCTACGTTCCGAGAACAAGATCTTTGTTGCCCGGGATTGTAACTTTCTTGAGAGGGAGTTTCTCTCTAAGAAAGACAGTGGGAGTAAGGTACTGCTTGAAGAAATTCAAGATGAACAGGATACTGCTCAACCTAATGAGGAAGAGCAGCAGGAGGACCTACAAGAAATTGTAGAGCCTGAACCTGTAGTACCTGAAGTTCGAAGATCTGGGAGGATCCGTCACGAACCCGAGAGATATCAAGGATTCCTCGTGACTGACTGTCATGATCTTCTGATCATTGATGGTGATGAACCATCGAACTTCAATCAAGCCATGATGGGCCCAGATTCCTCTAAGTGGCGCAAGGCCACTGATTCCGAAATGGACTCCATGTCGGTCAACCAAGTGTTTTCGTTGGTTGACTTACCCGCTGGTGTAAAAGCCATCGAGTGCAAATGGATCTTCAAGAAGAAGATTGACGTGGATGGAAATGTCCAGATTTATAAAGCCAGGTTGGTGGCAAAAGGTTTCAGACAAGTTCACGGTGTGGATTACGATGAAACCTATTCACCAGTGGCTATGATGAAATCTATTCGGATTCTACTAGCAACTGCAGCTTTTCATGATTATGAAATTTGGCAGATGGACGTGAAAACCGCCTTCCTGAATGGTATTCTGGAAGAGGATGTGTATATGACACAACCTGACGGTTACATAGATCCAAAGAATGCTGGAAAAGTATGCAAGCTTCATAAATCCATTTATGGATTGAAGCAAGCATCGAGGAGCTGGAATCTTCGTTTTGATGAAGCGATCAAGCAATTTGACTTCATCAGAAACGAAGAAGAACAATGCGTGTATAAGAAATCTAGTGGGAGCAAGATTGTATTTCTTATTCTGTATGTCGATGACATACTGCTTCTCGGAAACGACGTTCCAATGCTGAAGTCCGTAAAGGACTGGCTTGGAAGTTGTTTTTCCATGAAAGACATGGGTGAAGCCGCATACGTTCTTGGAATCAGGATCTACCGGAATAGATCTAGAAGGCTGATAGGCTTGTGTCAAGATTCATACATTGACAAAGTCCTACAAAGATTCAGCATGAAGGATTCCAAGAAGGGCTTCACGCCAATGGTACATGGCACAACGCTAAGCAAGAAGCAGAGCCCTACGACGGCTGCTGAGCTTGAGCGCATGAAGAATATTCCTTATGCATCTGCAATAGGATCTGTCATGTATGCCATGATCTGTACTCGTCCTGATGTTGCTTATGCATTGAGCATGACGAGTAGATACCAGTCAAATCCAGGTGAAAACCATTGGATTGCCGTAAAGAATATCTTGAAGTATATAAGACATACTAAGGATAAGTTCTTAGTGTACGGTGGAAGTGATGTGCTTAAAGTCAGTGGATTCACGGACGCAAGTTTCCAGACAGACCAAGATGATTTCCGGTCACAGTCCGGTTATATCTTTTGTCTGAATGGCGGTGCAATCAGTTGGAGAAGCTCCAAGCAAGACACTGTTGCAGATTCCACTACAGAAGCTGAATATATCGCCGCCTCAGAAGCTGCGAAGGAAGCTGTTTGGATACGAAAGTTCATTATTGAACTAGGTGTGATACCAGATGCGGCTGAGCCTCTAGCACTGTTTTGTGACAACAATGGTGCTATAGCTCAGGCAAAGGAACCAAGATCACACCAGAAATCCAAGCATGTTCTAAGAAGATTTCACTTGATACGTGACATCATTAATAGAAAGGAAGTCAAGATCAGCCGAGTTCAGACAGATGATAACGTCGCTGATCCGTTGACAAAGCCACTCCCAAGGCCTAAGCTCGAGTTTCTGACTGAAGCTGTAGGCATTAGAGACATTGAAATGTAATCTAAATTTGAGTGGGAGTTTGAGGGTTTTTATTTAGTTATTTGATATGTTCTTGTAAAACATTCTTATGTTTAATGAAATTATTATTTCAAGATTATTTTAACTGTGATGAAATAATCGTTCCAAAGTGATATGAACCATTTTATAGGTCATCGAAGTAAATGACTTGATCTTGAGTCATCGAAGTCATTTAGCTTGATCATGAGACCCTATATTTGATAGATGTTTATATCATCCCGTCCCTAGTCGAAGGTTGTTGAAATTGGAACACCAACAACCGTGTGAGACTGGATTGGTACGTGACTTATGACAAAGTCTCAGTGTGTCATAGATGCGCGGCATCAAAGTCAGTACATAGGTGTATGTTTGGGAACATACGACCGGACAAGACCCGCTTATAAGAACTCTTCAGGATATTTATATCTGTGTCATAAGAGATTCTTACTACGACTATAGAGTATAGTCCTTAGACCTGAGTTCGCATGCATGTGACTGCACATGGACTGATGCACTTTGATCATTGTCTAACGCTATCGTTATGCGATAGTTATAAGGACCTTGTTTGGGTACATTATGAAATGAGTAGTTTACAGTGATGGAACAAGACGGAATTTGTCCCTCCAATATAAATGGAGTGAATATCTCTAGGCCAATCGGAGATTTGAATACTGGAAAATGCATGGCCATGCTCAAACGGACTGTCCCGAGTCGTTTGGATTGTCAGTATCGAATCAGAGTCCGATGAACAAGATTAGGCTTTATAAGGATGACACCAATCTTGCCTTATGACTAATCGAGATATTGTGACAAAAGGATTATGAATACAGAGATTCCAGTACAAGTGGGAGATTGTTGGAATTGTGTCCAGTAATCTCGGTACTGTCTCTAGAAAGTATGAGTATGTCAATGATCAGACATAAGTCATATAATACTGGGGGTCATGATGGCTTGCTAGAGTCCGCTCATGATCTATAAGTCTTGGACTTATTGCCTTTATTATATGATCCCATATGGGTCACACGCCTAAGCTAACAGGAAAATGTGTAGGAACGGTGTAGCAGGAGTACGGTAAAAGTGCTAGGCATTTACTGTACTTAGAGAGAATAATTGGGTTTGGCCACTGTGTGTCGATCGATACACAAGGAGTGTCGATCGACACAGTGCGCGAACGCCTCGGAGTTAATTGGCCTTTGGGCCAAATGGCCCAAAACGAACTGAACGAGTTATATAATCTTAAGACGAATTCAGGTCAAAACAAGCCCTAGCCGCGAGCCTCCTCTCTCTCTCTGCGCCGATTCCTTACTGGTCTAGCAGCCTCTTCCTGCTCGGTGTGCGTGTGTGAACCTCTGGAGGAGTTATCTCTCGGTGGCTCTTTGATCTCTGACATACCATCCCTTTCCGCTGCAAAACAGGTATAAGGTGAGATCTATCATTGTTTCTATTCGAGAAGAACCTAGATCCGCATGTTTAGGATAATCTGAATCAGAGAATTGAATCAGGATTGGCTAAACATTCCTTCACTTTGGACTATCAAATGCTCCGGCAACATTCCAAGCATTGATGAATGAGCTGTTTCGACCTTATCTTCGTCGGTTCATCTTGGTATTTTTTGACGATATCCTAATATATAGCAGAACGATAGAAGATCACCTGAGGCATTTGTAAACAGTCTTTGAGATTTTTGAGATGCACAAGCTGTTTGCAAACAGAAAAATGTACATTTGGTCAATCACATGTAGAGTATCTTGGTCACTTGATTATTGCCACTGGATTTTCTACTAATCCCTCCAAGACAGAAGCGATGCAGAA
The DNA here is from genome assembly GCA_030180135.1 of Orychophragmus violaceus. Classification (NCBI taxonomy): domain Eukaryota; kingdom Viridiplantae; phylum Streptophyta; class Magnoliopsida; order Brassicales; family Brassicaceae; genus Orychophragmus; species Orychophragmus violaceus. The sequence goes on along the minus strand of CM058236.1, from coordinate 26,766,786 downwards.
ATGGCCAGCACCAAATAATGTTAAGGAATTGAGAGGATTTCTAGGATTAACTGGTTATTACCGCATATTTGTTAAGGGTTACGAATCTATTGCCAGACCATTAACAGACCTACTGAAGAAGGATGCTTTTAATTGGACCTCTAAAGATCATAGTGCTTTTGATCAGCTTAAGCATGCAATGTCCACAGTCCCGGTACTTGCTTTACCTGATTTTTCCAAACTATTTGTTGTAGATTCGGATGCTTCAGGCTTTGGCATAGGAGCGTACTAATGCAGGAACATAGACCAGTGGCTTATTTCAGCTCAGGATTATCCGCTCGCCAACAACTTAAACCCATATATGAAAAAGAACTGATGGCAGTAGTGTTAGCATTCAGAAATGGAGACATTAATTGTTGGGAAGGAAGTGCTGTGTGCATACGGATCAGAAGAGTTTGAAAATTTTATTGGAACAGAGGGAGATATCGCTGGAGTATCAGAGATGGTTGTCAAAACTCTTGGGGTACGACTTTCATATCATTTATAAACCGGGTGTGGAGAACAAAACGGCCGATGGTCTATCAAGGATTCCAGTAAATGATGATACTCAGATACCATCAGTAGCAGCTTTAACTAAGCCATCTAACTTGGAGTTACAAGATATTGTTAAGGAGGCTGATGAGAATGAAGAAATAAAGGAGATGATTCTAAAAGTAAAAGCCAATGCGATGGAGAAGGTTGGGTATCATTTGATAAACAACAAGCTGATGTACAAAAACAGAATACTGATTCCAAGATCATCAGCATACATCCCTATCATTCTTAAGGAGTATCATGATGGGTTGTTGGGTGGTCATTCAGGTGTTCTGAAGACATTGAAGAGGGTTCAGAACTTGTTTCACTGGAAAAAATGCCCAAGGATATTCATAAATATGTTGCTGAATGTGATGTTTGTCAGCGTCACAAGTATTCAACCCTGTCTCCTGCATGGTTACTCCAACCGTTACCTATTCCTATATAGAGTTTGGGAGGCTCTATTGATGGATTTTGTAGAGGGCCTACCGAATTCACAAGGTACAACAGTGATATTCGTCGTGGTCAATCGTCTGAGTAAGGAAGCCCATTTCTTGCGCCTCAATCATCATTTTTCCGCTCTAGATGTTGCCAACATATTCATCAGAGAAGTAGTCAGACTTCATGGGTTTCCGTTATCGATCGTCTCGGATAGAGATTCTGTCTTCTTTAGCTCTTTCTGGCGGGAGTTATTCAAACAGTCTGGCACTATTATGAAGTTTACAAAAGCTTATCATCCTCAGTCTGATGGTCAAACTGAGGTGGTCAACCGGTGTTTAGAGACATTTCTAGGTTGCTTTGCATCGGCTCACCCCAAGACTTGGGCCAAGTATTTACCGTGGGAAGAACTTTGGTATAACAAAAACTACCATACTTCTCTTGGCACAACACCTTTTAACGTCGTGTATGGAAGATCACCACTGGAGCTGTTAAAATTTGAACATGGTTCGACTTCCAATTTCAAATTGGAAACGATGTTACAGGAAAGAGATCAGATGTTGAGGGATATTAAGGAACATTTGCTTTTGGCTCATGAAAGAATGAAAAACAACGCAGATAAACACATAAGGGAGCTTGAGTTCAGTGTAGGCGATAAGATTTTCTTGAAGCTTAGACCATATCGTCAACACTCCGTGTCTCGTCGTTTCTGTCAAAAGTTAGTGGCAAGGTTTTACGGTCCATATGAAGTCACAACTCGTATTGGTAAAGTGGCTTACCGTTTACGTCTGCCAGCGGATTCAAAGATACATCCGGTCTTCCATGTGTCCCAACTGAAGCCGGTTTTGGGAGCTAATCACACTACTTCAGAACTTCCCAAAGTTTTATCATCAAATGAAGAGGTGCTGATTGAGCCAGATACAGTTATGGATACAAGATATGATGCGCAGGGTCATTTGGAGCTTTGATTAGTTGGACTGGCCTGCCTACACATGAGCAATCTTGGGAACATGTCTCATCCTTGTACAAACAATTCCCTCATCTGAAGCTTGAGGACAAGCTTCGTGTCGCAGCGGCGGGTATTGATAAGACGTTAAGAGCTTATTTCGTGAAGAGGAAGAAGTCAATCAAAGCTTTGAACACAGTCAACGGAGCTGACGTGGATAAATAAAGTTGGAAGAAGAAGTTACATTTCATTCATTGTATAAATAGTTCTCGTGAGCTGAAGAATTGTTTTGCGATTGACTGTTAAGAAGTTGTTAGAGTTTATTCTCTGCAATTATGTGATTCTCAAAAGCTTGTTCTTGAGGATCGACGAGTTGATTTCATCGCAGAGAGTAACTGTGGTGAGTCAATTCGGATTGTCCTTTGATGATCAAATAATATCCAGTTGTTTTCTTATCAACATACCATTATGCTTGTTAGATTGGGTTGTCGATGAACTATATATCTTCATGCCCTTCCTGATGTTTTATAAGCAGCTGCATATATTATCTCTGAATATCTCTCTTCCATTTCTTTCAACTCTCTCTCCATTGAACTGTTGTTGGTCTTGCAATAATCCAATTCGTCTGATAGCTTTATCAGACTATCTTCTTTCTGCTCATTTTCCTGTGACCTTGCTTCCATCATGTTATTTTCCGTGTTAGATCATAATAAGTCAAATGTCCAAAACTGAAAAAGGAAAATCATTTTAGATGAGTTTATTTGTATGTACTTACCAAATCAAATTTCCACTCCATGATAACAATAGCTAAAGGCATATGAATCAAAATCAAAAGTAACTTGCTTCAATTTCTGTTTCATAGCATTCATAAACAGCTTCGTCGTCCTCTTCGGTATCTTTTCGGCATCAGATTCTTCATCCGTAGAACCCAATTTCAGACCCAACTTTTCTCACTCTTAATCTCTTCCACTGATCGAACATGGCTATATTCTTCGGAACCCCTCAGATATGAAACTAATACTCTCTTTATCACCCTCGATTATACACAATAATGAATAAATTACTGTCAACTAAAAGAAAGAAAACCTCAAATCGCGATTTGTAGAAGAAAGTACCAGGAGGAATGAGCTGAAACCCAAGAACAGAGCCAGAACCATCTTTTGCTGCGTTAGTGATGAAACATTTGTCATCACTTTCAGACTCTCCACAGCCACCGAATCTATCGCCGGAGAAGGAAGGATGGCGGAAAAACAACGGCCGACCTATATTGAATCTCTGGCGAAAATGAGGAAAATCGAGACAGGCGATCGGCCGAATATAGCTGTTCCAGTTGAATCCCACAAATGGCTCGAACCTAACCGAGCCGCCGCTCATCTGAAGCGAAACATTGATAGATTGAAAAAGGAGGGATTTCCCCGACGAATTTAGAGCACATATCATATCAAAAGAAGGATTTTGACTTGTGAAATGTCATTTGGTGAACGAGAACAGAAAAAGAAGGATGAAAGTTATTATATTAATTTTAGATCTAAACATCTTTGACAAACTAGTGTTTTGGCCCGTGCTTTGCATGGACTAATTGCATAGTTACTAATTTTCTGGGTTAAATATATGTTATAAAATAAACAAAAAATATTATTAGAAAAAAATATTAGTATATTGATTAAATAAATGTGACATAAGATAAATAACAAAAAAAGTGACGGTGTGGACTGAGCCAAAACAAAAACAAATAGAGATTAGGGTTGACGACCAAAAAAACAAAACAAAAAGAATAGTGAAAGGGTTGAGCTTAGGGTTGAGCTCATCTCTTTTCCCACAAAACAACGATGTTCTTCTCGATACCATTTTTGGAACGTAAATTGTCTTAAAAAACCGACCAGAAATCCTTAACCTTACTCGGTCTTATCTGACTCGACTCGTCGATTACTCAAAGCTTGAGTTTTTTCCTGTTTATTTTTGGTTTCTCGTTGTTGTTCATGCACACTCTCTCTCTCTCTCTCTCTCTCTCTCTCTCTCTCTCTCTCTCTCTCTCTCTCTCTCTCTCTCTCTCTCTCTCTCTCTCTCTCTCTCTCTCTCTCTCTCTCCCACTAAGTTATTTAATTTCTAATTTGGTTTAGACTTTAGTTGATCTATTAGTAAACTCATTCTCTGTTTTTGAATCTGCAGGATCGCAACATTGAACTCAGACCTCGGATCCTCGAAGCCGACGGAATATGTCTTCTCCTGGCCAGTGAGTCCTCTGTTATCTCTCTCAATCGAACTTCATTTGGTTTCTTTTACTTGGCGTCAATTCAAAATTTTAGTTGTTTGGTGGTGGTCATGCCCGGAATTTCGTTAGGTTAAAAAATATCACGATTCTACCATTTTTGTATTGGATTTCGTTTAGATTGTTTATGTTTTGAAGCAGGTTCAACTATTATATCGTTATTTGAGCGTATTTTAGAACATGGAGCTAGCTTACTACTTGGGTTGGGTGAAAGCTACTTTAGTATATAGTTATCAAGTTTCTATGACTACTGAAAGGTTTGTTTTCTATGCATAACTTTTGCTTTGAAACACTGATTTTATTCTGTAAATGTCTGTAGATGTAGTGTCAGGAATATAAGCACAATAATTTATGAGCAAATTCGTTGTAGTGACATATTTATTGCTTTAGAGGTTTTGAATAGTTTCTTCCACCACCTGTTTTCTATAACCCTAATCTCAGACTTTGAAAATTTGTCTTCATTTCTGGATTCATTTGGTTTAGTGTGATGAGGCTTGTGTTGTTCTATTTCTTGGTTGGAGAAGGAATCTGGATTTTTATTTAACATGAGGTACTTTGAAGACAATAATAAGTAAATGTAAATTTCTTTTTGAGTTGTGATATACGAAGATCTTGGGTTCGACTGATGAACAAAAACGGAACGGATATATTAGCTGTTAGCAGAACCGGTGAGCGGTTAGGAAATAGTGCAAAACGGTGGGAGAAAGCTGTTTGTGAAAACGGAAACAAAAAGCAGAGAGTAACTATTTTACTGTAGCGTTTGGTAACGCTTTTGTGATTGGTAACAATAAAAGCGTTTATCCCCAACCGTTGCTGATGTAAGATGGGGTCATGGTGGTCGAGATGGTCGAGAAGCGACGAGCAGGGCGATGGTCGGATGGAACGAAGCTGCTGGTCGAAGGCGCTCTCAGCTAAGTCAGTGGATGGTCGAAGGTGGTTTTCAAGCTACTGATCTTGTGAACACTTAGAACAATCGGAACAAGCAAGCAAGAAGCGAAGAGATCTAGTTCTATAGAGTGGCTTTAAATAGCCAAAGTACTAGGGTTACAGGTCTTAAGAATGGGCCATAAAGAGGCCTGATCGAAACTACTAAAATAGAAAACAAGAAAGAAGGTTGGACGGGCCATATTCTCCTTCTCTTGAAGAGGGCCTTGGTTTACCTCATTAAAAACCTTAGTTGGAAAACCCAATTGGGACAAAACCACACTTAAGGAAAAAAGAGTATAAACCAATACCCAAGGAGATGTTGCTCGTACTCCTGGTCGCCATACATAAGTCTGAAGCCCACTAAGTCCGTGAGCTTCCAAATAAGGCAGGTCCAGCAACCTTCGGATTTGATCTTGCATATCTTCTTGGTCCGAGCTGGTATTGGTGTGATTCCAACTCTCATGCATTCCCTGATGAATCAAGAATCCATAAAAAGTTCCTTTACTTCTTGATTCATCATGGTTCGTTCTGAGCACTCCAAAATGTGCAAGTCGGTCTTTATCGTGTTCCCTGAAAATCACCTGTCTTGAAACGGGCATAACTTCTTCATAGAAAATGGTCTTGATGTGATTCAACTTCTTGAAGATTCCTTGGTGAGTCAGGTTTCCATAACAGGTTGAGTTGCAGCTTGATTCCTCTTGGTCCATTCGCAATCCTCTCTTGAATGCACCTATATCCGCGGACAGGGCTAACTGGACATCTTCTAGACATCCTCCTAGTTGATCACGAACCCAAGCTGATTCCTTCTGACCAAACTCTTTCAAATAGCAAACTTTATGATGAATATCAAGTCTGGCATGATTGGCTTGAACCAACTCTTCTATGGACATCTTCCAGGACACGGTTAGGGCTCCGGGAGGTCGGTTGTCGACCGTCTCTGAATGGGATCGTTCCAATTTGGTTCTGGAACGATCATCACTCCTGAAATATGCTGTTGGCTTATGAATTCTTGATACCACGTCATTGGGTCGGGCAGAACATGCATTGGCCTTCTGAACTTCCTCAGGTATGCTCTGCGGGGTCGGGAACAGCTCGGTCAGCCTCATGGTCGAGGCTGGTACGTACCGCTCGTTCGGGTCGGGTCTGGAGGATCCGATGTACTCATTATACCCTCTCTCTTGAAGAGGATTCGACATCGAATCTGCATAACCTGCACCAATAGAAAGCAAGTTAGCCTTCATGCGGTTTTGTGAGTTCATGGCCTTACCTTGAGGAATGGGTGGCCGGCTGGTGCATGGAGTTTCTATGCGTGTTCTTTTGGGTTGGAAACTCAGTATCACTCCTTTTTCTTGGCCTGGGTTCCATGGGAAACTCTCTGGGCCATGATCTCTATTGGCTTTAGTCGTATCACTCTTTGGGTCAGCCGGTTTCTTCAGTTTCTCGCATACGGTCCGTTGGTTCGTGCGGTCCATCGGACCCTTGTTCATTCATGCGCCCTGCTCAAAACCTTTGACCAATTCAAAGTGCAATAAAACAGTGTTTGATTCTTTATAATCAGATAGAAGAGAAATGGGTTGGGATACTTGAACCTTGGTCGAGGCGGTCGAGGGTCGTGGTCGAGAAATGGGCGAGCGTGGCAATTCTTTCCTGTCCGCCTCTATGGTTCCAACATCTAGTTGTGGTCTCAAATCATGTTCTGATTTCTGACTAACACTCTCAGTCTGGTTTGGGTCGTGATCTCCATTGGCTTTAGTCGGATCACTTTTTGGTTCGACCGGTTCCTTCAGTTTCTCGGTCTCGCCTCCGGTCTGTTGACCTGTGCGGTCCATTGGACCCTCTATCTTTCCTGCATCCTGTTCAACACTTTTGACTAATCCCAAGTGCATTAAAATAGTTTTTGATTCATTATAATCAGATGGAAAAGATTTGGGTTGGGACACTTTAACCTTTGGCCGAGGCGGTTCAGGCATTGGAACTCTGGTCGAGGCGGTCGAAGGGCGTGGATGGCCCGGGGCCTTTGATCTTGGCATGACATATTGCTCGTATACAAGACTTTTCAGATACTTCCACGTCCTTGCTGGTTCCCTGAGTTGTCTCCGTATCTTCTCCTCGAGCTGCCACCAAGCATAGGCGTCTCCGGTTAGGGTTTGGATTGCATACACGACCTGTTCGTTCCTAGGGATGTTGTAATCCCAAAAGTAATCTTCTAGGTCGTCTTTTCACTGATAGTAGTCTTTTGTACCTGAGAAAGATATTAGTTGTGAGTCTAAGACAAAAAAAATCATTTTGAAATTTATTGGGTGTCGAATGTCTTAGTCTGGAGGATTGATGAGGCCGGTATTGGTCAGGTGGGTCGGGATCCATTTCATTCACAGCATGGTCGTCTCCACAGTGGTACAGGTCGTGACCATGTTCTGGTCAACCTTTCTTTACTCGACCATGTCGAGATGGGTCGGACAGTCGCTCCAGGCGGTCGAGCGTCGCGTTGAGGCCTTGTACCGCGTCCATGAGCTGGTCCATATCAGGTAGCGCAGCAGCTCGGTCTTCCATGATCTATCTACGTCATGCACACTTAAAACACACTATCACACGCAAAAGGAAGAACAAATAAAAAGGTAATGCAACAATCGAACAAAAGGAAATATGCGGCTGCTACAAGAAAAGGAAACTAAGACCATGGGCGATTTTCTATTATTTTTTTATTTTTTTTTGTTGACTAAGTACCACAAAAGGAAACACTAAACCGATGGAAAAATTGGAAAGATGCAACTTAAGCTAAACCAAAAATCAATTCAATCAAACCGCAAACAAAAACCCTAATGTCCTATATGCGACCGGTTTTGAGGTTTTAGCACTTAGTTGCCGACTTGTAGTGTTCTTCTTCTCTACACTAAATGAATGCAAGGCAATCAACACAGCAAGACAAGAACAACAGAAAACTATCCAATTCGCAAGCCACAGGAAAACTAAAACGTGAGCAACCTAGCGCAAAAGACTAGGCCGAGAGAACTAGAAACAACCTAAGCAGATATTTTTTTTTTAAGTTATGAATGCAAGCTATCGAAACAGGAGCAATGAATGATAAGACTATAAAACGGCGATGAGTTATCTAGCTCCAGCAAACGATTTCTATCAACCTAGTAAAACCTCCAAGCAATGAATCTGAGCAAACTAATCGCAATCAATCTGAGCAGAAACAAGAGAATCTTAAACTAGGCCGAACAAGACTAACAACCTTTTTTTTTTTTTCGATTTTAAATGAAACAAAAACAGAAACGAAATGAAAATAGATTAAGGATGCGAAATAACCGAGCTGGTCAGGAGCTTTAAAGCTCTGATACCAGATGATATGAGATCGGAGGCGGGTGGTCGAGTGGTCGAGAGATGGGCGAGCGTGGTCGATGGACGTGCGCGGAACGGTGGTCGAGCGATGGTCGAGCGGGACGAGGAAGCTGGCCGAAGGCGCTCTCAGCTAAGTCAGTGGATGGTCGAAGGTGGTTTTCAAGCTACTGATCTTGTGAACACTTAGAACAATCGGAACAAGCAAGCAAGAAGCGAAGAGATCTAGTTCTCTAGAGGGGCAGCCACGCAATAGAGAGAGAGATCGCAAACCTTTAGGTTTTTCTTAGCTTAAAATTTACTTAAATTTATTGAAAACAAAGAGTGGCTTTAAATAGCCAAAGTACTAGGGTTACAGGTCTTAAGAATGGGCCATAAAGAGGCCTGGTCGAAACTACTAAAATAGAAAACAAAAAAGAAGGTTGGACGGGCCATATTCTCCTTCTCTCGAAGCGGGCCTTGGTTTACCTCATTAAAAACCTTAGTTGGAAAACCCAATTGGGACAAAACCACACTTAAGGGAAAAAGAGTATAAACCAATGTCCAAGGAGATGTTGCTCGTACTCCTGGTCGCCATACATAAGTCTGAAGCCCACTAAGTCCGTGAGCTTCCAAATAAGGCAGGTCCAGCAACCTTCGGATTTGATCTTGCATATCTTCTTGGTCCGAGCTGGTATTGGTGTGATTCCAACTCTCATGCGTTTCCTGATAAATCAAGAATCCAGAACAAGTTCCTTTACTCCTTGATTCATCCTGGTTCGTTATGAGCACTCCAAAATGTGCAAGTCGGTCTTTATCGCGTTTCCTGAAAATCACCTGTCTTGAAACGGGCCTAACTTCTTCATAGAAAATGGTCTTGATGTGATTCAACTTCTTGCAGATTCCTTGGTGAGTCAGGTTTCCAGAACAGGTTGAGTTGCAGCTTGATTCCTCTTGGTCCATTCGCAATCCTCTCTTGAATGCACATATATCCGCGGACAGGGCTAACTGGATAGCTTCTAGACATCCTCCTAGTTGATCACGAACCCAAGCTGATTCCTTCTGACCAAACTCTTTCAAATAGCAAACTTTATGATGAATATCAAGTCTGGCATGATTGGCTTGAACCAACTCTTCTATGGACATCTTCCAGGACACGGTTAGGGCTCCGGGAGGTCGGTTGTCGACCGGCTCCAAATGGGATCGTTCCAATTTGGTTCTGGAACGATCATCACTCCTGAAATATGCTGTTGGCTTATGAATTCTTGATACCACGTCATTGGGTCGGGCAGAACATGCATTGGCCTTCTGAATTTCCTCAGGTATGCTCCGCAGGGTCGGGATTAGCTCGATCAGCCTCATGGTCGAGGCTGGTACGTACCGCTCGTTCGGGTTGGGTCTGGAGGATCCGATGTCCTCATCAGTTGCGGTGTAAAGAATCTGAACTTAGTTGCAGAAAAAAATTTGTACCTAACCTCATGAGTGTTTTTTTATTATTAACTAGTTATCATGTGGCGTTCAGTTTATACTTTCGTAAAATGTGGATGTAAAATTGTTTTAAATCGCCACATTCGTCCTTGATTAACCTTTCTTTCGATGTAAAATTTTGAACTGCCGGCTAATGTTTTAAAATAGCCACATTCGTCCGAAGTTCATAGGCCGGCTGTTGTTTTAAAATTGTTCTTGTCCAGGAAACTAAATTTCGAACTGCCATGTTATATCACAAAATTTAATTGGAATTAGAAATTCATATTTATTTGGCTTTGTAAATCTTATCGGTTGGGTTATATATGTGATATGGCTAAATTCATATTTATTTGGCTTTGTAAATCTTATCGGTCGGGTTATATATGTGATACGGCTAGGAAAATATAAGTTAATCACCGAAGGTTAGTTGATAGAGAGCCAAGCAAATAATTGTTCTCGTCTGCTCCATTTGTTGGAATGAACTATATATGCCCATATGCTGCATTTCCCCTTTCTTGTGGCTTAGATATTTTTCTAGAAGTAAATAATACGGGTTCGTCTATTTCTTAGAAGTTTAGTGCATCATATATTTTTCAAGTGAAAGAGTTAAGCATAATCAAAATTAGCTACAAATTATGTAGTGAAATACATCATATTCCTATATCTGTTGCTGGTGTTTCTGATTTTGTAACACTTCACGATTATATGCCACTTCCACAGGTCCACAGGTGCATATGATTACAACTCAAAATACGATGGGCGTACGACCCGGCCCATAATGCGGACCCTAATAGATAACTTGAATAAAAATGCGTCTGTTGGGATGGGCTTATTCTGGGGTGGATAATGTCAGGGGATACTATAGATGATGGCCTTATCATCTATAGTTTGGGGTTTTTATGTAGTGACAGGGTTTTGGGAGTAGGCTCAAATATAACCGGTAATCTAGATGTATATATCTCAAGAATGGATTCTAGGGCCTCCTCAAACCCAACAGCAAGCATTTAGTCAGCTTCGTCAAGTACCAAGTACTCAACTTCACCCAACTTGAGGCTCCTTCCTTTGATCAAGTCGATGATTCTTCCAGGAGTCCCGACAACAGCATCACACCACGAGTCAGAGCACTCTGCTGAATGGTGTAAGAGACACCACCATATACACAAACAACGCTCAAATAAGGCGCAGACTCCTTAACCTCCTTCTCCACTTGCTTAGCCAGTTCTCGGGTAGGCGCCAGGACAAGGAATATATGCAGACGACCAGACCTCCTGTTCAAAAAGAAACAACTAAACATTTAGAAAATCTAACGGCAATGTTAATGTAAACAAAGGGGAAGTAAAGTAACAAAAAGAAAGACCTAACAGCAGAGTAGTCCCCAGCTTGTTCAGTGAGGCGTTTGATGATAGGGATACGGAAAGCTAAAGTCTTCCCAGTTCCTGTTCTCTTCCTTGTAGTGCAAGAACCAGCACAGCCCTCTTCAGACACGTTACCAAAACCATTTAGTCAATAGAGACTCAACCTATATAATAAGATTGTGGCCTTAAGCCTTCTAGTAAATATAAAGGATAAGTCTTAAACAATTTTCACATTATTATCCACAAAGGAATCATTTTTATAATTTGGAATTTGAAATGAACGAAATGACCCTAAGGTGAAAAGATTATCCAGAGAGAGAAGAGCCAAACCTGAATCGGGAAGAGGTGAGTGATACCACGCTTCTCTAGAGACTCACCGAGACGTTGAGGCAAACCGAGTTTTGAGAAGCAAAAGCTTCTGAAGCCTTTCTTTTTGTCCATCACAAGTGCTTTAACCGAGTTCCTTTCACAATCAGTTGCAGTATAATCATCTACAGCTGCTAAATATTAACATGTGTCAGTTTTATTTCTCTACTTTCATCTTGTAACATCCAATGTAAGATGTTTCTGTGAAAGTCTGTAAACACCCGCACCTGACCCAAATCACTGTCTCCATCTGTTACAAAACAGCGTCCTTGTGTCCATCACAATCATCCTCATCTTCTTCCTCTGATTCATGGGTTCCAAATGATAATAGCTCAAAAATATGCCAGTTTGGGAAGATAATATGAATAAAGGTTTTTTTGTCATATTAACTTTAGCTGAAGAAGACATATGACGTTTGGTTGTACCCAACATAATATTTGAAACCAGGATCAAAAGCCTCCAAAGCATCCTCTAGCTCTCCCCATTTAGGCTCGCTCTGAACCTTCCGGGCATCTGGTGACACGACGTGACCGCTAGAGCTGCTTGAATCATCTTCTTGCGATGTCGAGTAAGTCGAGTCCGATGTATCAAAAGGGGATGATGATTGATCCGCCGTTGTTGTCGTGGTCCTGTGTTTCTCATCGCAAGGGTAGAATTTCTCCATGGTTCCTTCTTGTTGTTGAGAAAAACAAAAACATCAAGCTGTTGAGAAAAATCCCACAAAAACAAAGTTAATAATCAAAATCATCAGCACAATTATAAAAAAAATGAATGAAGATAAAAAAGAAAACAGAACATACAAGTAGGTTGTTCTTTTTGTTAACAGAAGCTGATCTATCGATATTAGCGAGGAAATACTCGTGCATCTTTCGACTAAGATGGATATCGTCAAAGCAGACGTACGGCAACGAAGCTGGGATAGATATCAAATCCGAATTAGCCATGACCAAAATTCCGGAAGAAGAAGGATGCAGTAAGCTTTAGATTTAGAGTACGAAGATTAAGCGCGGATGGCTGGTGGGGTTGAAGGCCATTTATACTGACACGAATCAAATTACATGAAAGTGAATGTAAATAGAGAAGTCAGGGGAATTAAATGAGGCTTAGAGGAAGAGTTTAAGTCACGGTGGGAGGCGAAGTGATAAATCTGGAGTTATTTGGCGTCGGTTACTTTATGGTCAGAAGAGAGTCGGGAGGTTGGCGGAGATTCACAGACGAAGAACAGTTGGATGGGTTGGGGTGGAGAAGACATTGGGCCTTGAGAATTTAGGCCCGAGTAAAACAATTCTATGAGTTAATGGATAATGGATAATGGAGGAAACATAAGTATAAATCGAAGGCCCATTTTTAAAAAAATATGTGGGACACGTGGCATTACCAGGAAATAGTTGGTTTCCTATTATATATAAGATTCTCAACTCATGAGTTTATACCACTTATTTAGGTTATTTACCTTAATACCTAATTAGTGCCGTAGCATAATTATTGTGTTATAATCATGTTTAACTTTATAAAACATGAGCATCAATATTTGTACTATGTTTTATAGAGCGGTATTTGCAAACCAGTAATTAACAACTAATGGTATTAACCCAAAAAGGAGAGAAAAATTGACTCAAAGTCATAAATATTTATTTTTCAAATGTATTTGGTGTTTTTATCTACAATGTTGAGATTAAAACAGAACTTGCTTCTCCATCTTTTTCTTCTACAAAATTCCTGATCCATCCAATCCACCTTCTATCTCCTTGTCCAACATTCTAGTAAAACTGAGTAAAAATTATGAAGTCAATTGTCGATATTCTGAAAATCAGCGTAACTCGAAATCGCAAAGATTGAAACTATGCAAATGGTTTGAATAATCCTTGTTTCTGAAAGGAAATTAAAGCAACAGTATGAAGAATGATATATACAATTATGTTATAGAAAAATGACATAAGCATAAACGAATTACAGTAAGTTCGAACAGTAGCAACATGTTTCCCTAGTAATCAACCGTAACTGATGCCATGCCCTAGATCCATGAAATCCAGTGCGCCATTATCTTTGCTGAAAGCCTCACTGCTCCTCATCGCCATTAGTGAGCATGACCCTTTCTGAAAATTAATTTTGAAGGAGAAGCTAGAGTGAGGACAATTTCCCTTTTTTTTAGAATGAAAAACAGAGCAAAGAAATACTTAAATACTTAAATTTTACCTTGAGACTGAACAACAATTTGTTGGCTTTAAGGGAGATTGCAAAAACTAAAGTAAATTCCACAGATTGATTTTGTTGTTGTTAAAGAAGTAAATTCTACAAATTGTTGTTCTGTTGAAAGTTGAATGTTGTTATCCATCGAGCAGATAAATAGAGGAGAAAGTAGTGGAGATCGTGAGAGATGGAGAAAAAAGGAACGATTGAAAGCAAATAGATTCTTAACATGTAAAATCAGATTTTGTAGAAAAATAAAATAGAAATTTGTGAGGATGACAAGTCAAGAAAAGGTGATATGTAAGAAGGAGAACATGTAAGAAGGAGAAGGCCGCAGTTACTTGAGTTTTTGCTAGTGAATCTAATTCTATAATTGAGAACTGAAAACGCACCAGATTCATTCTCACGAGGTTAATGACCAAGATACTCTTAATGAAAATTTTAATGAAAAGTCCCACATCGGTAGTTGGAGAAATAATTAACTAATATATATAGGGTAAAATAAGAAGAGAATGAATATAGAAGAAGAACAGAGAGAGAGAGAGAGAGAGAGAGAGAGAGAGAGAGAGAGAGAGAGAGAGAGAGAGAGAGAGAGAGAGAGAGAGAGAGAGAGAGAGAGAGAGAGAGAGAGAGAGAGAGAGAGAGAGAGAGAGAACTCTATCTACGACCAGATGGAAAAGAAGAGAAAGAAGAGGAAGAAGCGGAAGAGTATGAATAGCAATGGCTGGAGAACTCTAGCTACGACCAGAAAAAGAGCTAAACTAAGTAAAATAGAGGAAGAAGAAGAAGAAGAAGAAGAGGAAGAAGAAGAGAGAAGTGAGAATGCAACAGATTCTCACGAGGTTAATTACCAGCATATCCTTAATGAAAATTTAATGAAAAGTCCCACATCGGTAGTTGGAGAAATAATTAGCTAATATATATAGGATAAAATAAGAAGAGAATGAATACAGAAGAAGAACATAAAGAGAGAAGAGGAAGAAGCGGAAGAGTATGAATAACAATGGTTGGAGTACTCTAGCTACGACCAGAAGAAGAGGTAAACTAAGTAAAATAGAGGAAGAAGAAGAAGAGGAAGAAGAAGAGAGAAGTGAGAATGCATCAGATTCTCAGGAGGTTAATTACCAGCATACCCTTAATGAAATTTTAATGAAAAGACCTTTAATGAAAATTTTAATAAAAAGTCCCACATCGGTAGTTGGAAAATAATTAACTAATATATATAGGGTAAGATAAGAAGAGAATGAATACAGAAGAAGAACATAGAGAGAGAGAGAGAGAGAGAGAGAGAGAGAGAGAGAGAGAGAGAGAGAGAGAGAGAGAGAGAGAGAGAGAGAGAGAGAGAGAGACCATAAGAAGAGCTAAACTAAATAAAACAGAGGAAGAAGCATAAGTCGATATAATGCTTCCGACGATTGCTAATTATAATGCTTCCGCGATATAATGATCTAGGTTTTGGAATTATGATGGTCTACGAAAAAAGCATAAGTCGCTCTAAAAAGTCGTTCAACCATACATTTTATCGGGGTCTAAATCTCATGAATCTAAAATATTTTATAATGAAAATAACTTCCAATTTTTTTTTATTATAACAAATGTGCGGACACCCCACCTAATTATATAATAAAGGATATTGCGTCCCTTCACTTTTTAGCATTCCCCATTTTGGACGCTTTATTTTCTTGATAGTTACACATAAGCAAGACCTACAACACAAGAGAAACTAATGAATTCTTTTACTGTGAAAAAATCAATTTATTTGCTAATGACGTGGACAACTTAAAAATGGAGAGAATTTCCCTCTATTTATATATGATTTGTCAAAACCGAAATAAATCAAGAGTAAACCCGTTACAACTAGTGTAATTAAGTCATAAGTAAAAGCTAACACATATGGATCGACAGAGAAATTCAAATTAAACCCATAAACCAGGTTAGATCAAAACAGATCTCAGAGTAATCGATCGTCTTCGCCGGTTAAGAACGGCGAGCTTATGAGCTTGCAACCGACATCTTACCTGATCTGCTATAGAACCGGCCACATCTACCTATCCGGAGACGGCGGACTTTCACTCCCACTGTTTTCCAGTTTCTACGTTCTCAAACGCTGAGATTTCCCATGGACTTAGCCTGCGGATTTTGGCAAGCAAATTCTAATATCTTTCCATCTCCGACGATTCTTTGTCAGTTCGAGCTTTGTCTCCACGAGTCCACCCCAAACCTCACCCAAATCCGATCTAAGAAGCACCGAAACAAGAGATGACGGTGACATGGCGACCTCACTTTCTGCCTTTGATATCTTCCTCCATCGCGGTAATGTCGCCAAACACCACCACGAACCTCGCCGACACGCTACAATCCCCTCCCCACCTGACTCGTCAGCGTCTTCCATTGCTTACGATTTTAATCCTGGACCGCTTCTCCCTCTCCAGCGCTCTCTTCGTGTTCGCCGCTATCCTCAAACGACCCTCCAATTTCGACGACTTATGAAAGGGCTTCGATTTGACCCCGGATATACCACTACTCGCTCCGCCAAGAAAGGCTTTCACCACGCATAGCCAAACTAAGTAAACACCAATGCATCTTCTAACCTCCCCTAAAGAACACGACCTTCAATAAGTCTTAAGATCCGTCAGAGATCCCTCATGACAACACAAAAGCTGTCAAAGCCGAAAAGATCTTCGCCATAAGAAAGGGAAGAAGAGGGAGAGGAAAACTTGATGGGCACATGGGTCTCAAACCCTCTATGACCAACTACTAAGTAACTATTCATTATTTTAAGCAAGTGAAAATGTGTTTTATAAGGTTGTTAAGCTGATGATGGCACTTACCAAAAGCATCAGTAAACTGAGTCAGATCATGCACGAAACAGCAAAACTAGAAAACTTCATGTATTTATTTAGCCGAAACCCGAAACTGAAATAGAATCTCACTAGGGAACCAAAAGTGTCAATAAAATAAGCAAAATGATTTGCAAAGATTTTGCCTCATCGCATACATCTTTAAACCCATCCTGGATTCCAAAATAACAGTCAAAATACAGTCTCGCTAAGCTCGATGAAACATCCCTCTCTCTTCAGTTTGCTTTAGCTTTTGGAGCCTTCTTCCGGAGTTGCCTACCGTGTCTCCTCGAGTTTTTCATTCCAATGAAGAAGAGCAGTGCCCCAAGAAGTGCAAGGCTCTGAAGAGTCAAGACACGCAGAATAGAAGAATCTCAGATCATGATCAATATTGAATATGGAAATTGCATAAATGACATTTGCTAACCTGAGTAAACTTTGAAAACAGTTGGCTAAATTCCTTTTTATCGACGTTGTAGTTGTAGAAATCGTACAGAATCGGGGTGGCAATGGCTTGATTTAGAAGCTGAAACCAGATTTCGTGGAGTTCAACAGGTTTTTTCTTCATTCAGATAAAGGGACAACATTTTCATATAAGAAGAGTTGGTTGTTACATACCAAGAGATAAGTTCCTAAGGAGCTGCCAAAGACGAACAACAGTCCACCAATACCCTTTAAGGCTATAGCAGCAGCAACAAGAAGCTTCATCTGCTAACAACCAAGCAGACAATAAGATTTTCGTTACTGTATTTGGACAAGAGACTAGATATGAAGAAGCACTTACATCAACAGGTGGCAATTGCTGGCCTGTATGAGTTGTCACGTGGCTAACAAGAGCATTGAACTTTGGCCTCAGATATTTAGCTGCTCGACCCCCATCATCGCCAAAATCATTGAACCTGCTCGAGGAAACAAGAAAAATTAAGACAGCAAAAGAAATTATTGAACTATGCAAACACATCGAGAGTCAATTTAAGTACGAAAAATCAAGCCAACAATTAAAGCAGCAAGGCAAATGCATTTGCTATATGAAGTCCTCGTGGTGCTAACTGAGACAGAACAGAACAACCAAACTTTACTTGAATCGGACAAATATAGATATTGCATCTGTGTGTGTATCTATCTCTCCCCAAACAAATGAGACCATATTTGTGTAACTTAAAACACAATGAAATTGCTTTTACATGCATTAAAGATATGAGTTCATTGGTTGAGTCAATCCAGTGACAAACATAAGAAGTACCTAATAAGGATTGCTTGTGTACAGAAGAAAAGCATTAGAATTTGGAATCGTTATGTCTTAAATGATCACTTACGACAAGACCAACTTCAGCTCAGCAAATGAAGAAAGAGATGAATAAAAGAGCATAAGTAAATCAAAATCAGAAATAGCTTATAATCTATCAAATCCAACACCATCAACGCAAGCAAGATCCATATGTTCTCCAGATCGACGTACTAAACCGAAGATTCCAAAATAGTCAAAAGAAGAGCAGATCTTGAAGCAAATTGCTTACTCTTGCCATGCGGAGAGAAGAAAGACGGAAACGAACAGTGCTCTACCAAGGAAGGAAACTAACTCCATCGAAGCTCGAACGCAGAGAGAGAGAGAGAGAGAGAGAGAGAGAGAGAGAGAGAGAGAGAGAGAGAGAGAGTTAGATTTGGGTTTGGTCCGAAAAATCAACAGACATAAAAAGGAGGAGAGAAAACGAAGAGGCGAAATTTGATATGTTTAGAAATTTGAGGGGTCAACAAAGGGGAGAGAGAGAGTATTCAATGACTTCTTTGTTTGTTGACCTAATTGCAAATTTTTGTATTCGCTGCTTCGTTCTGAAGAAAACGCCACGTGGATAATTTTACACGTCGATTGGCCAATGACATGCGTCCTTGTCATTAAGTATCTACTCCGACCTGTTACAAAAAAAAAAAAAAAAAAGTATCTACTCCGACCACCAATAGAACAAGAGTAAATGTAATGGAATTTGAATCGATATTCCAAAAATATAAATATTTTGAAAACTAACTTTTATTAAACTAAATTTTTAGCTTAAACAAGATGGAACAAAGAAAAAAAAAAAACTAAACTTTTAGCATCATATCCAAAATACCTTAACTGGCATAATTCATCTTTATATGTACATATATAATTTTTTAATATCAACTAGTGTATTATCCGTGCTGCGCACATATATTTTTTAGTTATAAATTTATTTTTAAAAATATTGTTTTGTGTACATTTTAATTTTTATGATATACATATTTTGTTTGAGTTTTAATAAAAAAATTTTGCTTTTGGATTTATTAAGTTTGTACAGATGTATTAGTATTCTAAAATACGTCTTGTACGGTTGTATATATATCGTATATACGCACCGTACTGTTTTATCTTATATAGTGTGACTATACTATAAAACATAAAACGGTTGAATATATGGTGATTACACATTATTTATATAGTATTATCAGTTAAAACGCTATATATGTATGGTATTTATTTTTGTGAGAGTTAGTTTCAACAAATAAAATGACATAATTTTGGGTATTTTTTTGGAAAAACTTATTTCCGATTAGTTTTTTTTTTTTCAATTAAGGATTAATTTGAAATATTATTTTTGTTCTATAATACTTTCTTTATTATATAACTGGAGTTTTAGTTACTTATTATTTTACTATAATTGATTATTTAAGTTTATTTTGCTTCTAATATTAATGTAAATACATATTCAGTCTTGTATATATTTTTAATAATTATCATAGATAATATTTTTTATTTACTTTTACCATTAAATTGATTATATATATGTATATATTATTAGATATTTATATTTATATGTTTTTTCCTATAAATTATATCCATTGTATAATCTCCATATATATACGTCTATATACTATACAATGCTTTATCGTACGTCTAGCGTATAACGTATTTTAAAATACTAAGTTTACCTTAAATCCAAATTGGATTTTATATTTGGTTTTATAATTAGGACTTTGAATTTTATATTTCAATCACAAGCTTTTTACTAAAGCATAACAAATATTTTTTTTTATTGCAGAACTAATATTAATCTAATTGGACTAATACTGATTGGGTTTCATATCAGTAAAATATAAACCGGCTATTATGGATTGGTGCACTCACCCTCCCTCCCCCACCTTTGGAAAACGCCTACACCTAATAGCTTAAGCCGCTCTTCCCCCATTAGATTTGGGTTAGAGCAGATATTTTTGCTTATTTTTAAAATTTTATATATTTGAAATATAATTTTATGATTTTATCAATTATATTAGAAATTATTATATTTGGTTTAGTTTGATTTTAATTCTTTTTAAATACTATGATTTAGATATTTGATTTGTTTTTATTGTTTTTGCTTTGGTTTAATTATTTTTTTTGTTTTGATAAATATTCCAAATTTAGATTTTAGTCAATTAGGTTTTATTTATGATTTTATAATTAAGACTTTAAACTTTATATTTGAATAAAAATTATTTTATCAAACCAAACTATATAATTTTTTTATTATAAAATTAATCTTTCTATTTGGGTTATTATGTGTGATTGTATCAAATATTCTATTTTATTTGAAAATAAATAATAACACTAAGCACATATATTTTTATATAAATTTTTATTTTTTGAAATAAATTTTACAATTTTATTATTAGAAAACCATTGTATTTGATTTGGTTTAATTTTAAATTTTCTATACTATTGTTTAACTTTTTTTTTTTACTTTGAATATCACTATTTTCTCGTTTTGAATATTTCGATTTTAGGTTTTAATCAATTAAGTTTCATCTACTATTTTGAAATTAAGATTTTAAACTTTCTATTTGAATAAGAATTATTTTACTAAATTATAATATATAATTTCGTTTATTTACGAAATTTTTGGTGTTAATTTTTCAAATTAAGTGTATTTGTAAATTTGAAAGTTTAAGATACGAAGCAGTTTTATTTTCGTATAAATATATTATATAGGCCCTGTTCGTTTGACATTCGCTAGCGACCAGCGACAGCGACAGTCGCTATGTTGTTAGTTTTAGTCGTCAATCGCTGATTTGGAGTCGCTGTCGCCAGCGACTATCAAACGAACATGTTTGGAGTCGCTGTCAGCGACTGTCAAACGAACATGTTTGGAGTCGCTGACGCTGTCGCCAGCGACTGCGAAATGAACAGAGCCATAGTTTTAATATATTCTGACGATGATATTTTTAATTGGCTTTTGTTTTTCTAATTTTTACATTACCAAGAATTAT
This sequence comes from Orychophragmus violaceus, assembly GCA_030180135.1. Taxonomy (NCBI): domain Eukaryota; kingdom Viridiplantae; phylum Streptophyta; class Magnoliopsida; order Brassicales; family Brassicaceae; genus Orychophragmus; species Orychophragmus violaceus. Next base: position 26,745,855 of record CM058236.1, on the reverse strand, counting down.
ATTTTCGAAAGTTATAATTCGGATAACCCATTTATTAAAAGCATCTTCTATTAGTTATTTTTAATATTTTTATAATCAAAATATATTGGTTACTCTTTTTAATCCATTTTACAATTGTCTAAATATTTTATATATTTTGTCAAATTTAAAGAAACAACCCTACGAACTTAGTTATTAATCTATTTTTTAAATCTTTATTTTTAGTTAAAAATAATTAATTTTAATTTAATATTTATTTTTATAATATTTATTTTGAATAATGTCGAAAAACGAATTTGTGTTGTTTTGTGTATGTTTATTTTAGTTTAATTTTAAAATTCATAAAAATAATTTATGCATTAAATTATATAATTATATGTATCAATTGATTTAATACTTAATTGTGCTTGATTTATATTTTTCATAAGTCAAAATTTAGTTACTAATAAGTTATAATGTTATTTTATTAATAATTGCGAAATTAATTCTTATTTTCCTAAATTTTTGAAAAAGATTTTTATAAGAAATGATTATGATAAAAAGAAAATATAAGAAATTATTAATAAATTAATTATAAACTAATTTGACATTGTTAATTTTAATGAATATTTAAATAGCAATAACATATACAGTAAATAATATAAGGGTTGTGTTAATTCAATATTGTTCTTTTATTTTAATAGATTAATAGATTTTGACTCGCACTAAAAAAACGCATATATATTCGAAAAATGCAAAAAGATGCAAGACTCTCTATCTTAAAATATTTTTTAATCAACGTTTTGTTTGGTTTTATAATTTATGTTCGTTAATTATTCAACACAATATTTTAGTAACTGAATATTATGATGATTAGATGATCAATGCATGAATGATTGAATATATATTTTTGTTTGAAAATAATTTTATAATATTTGTTTTTTTTTAATAATACAGTCATTATAATAAATTAAATGATATAAGTATATTATGTATTGTGTTGATTTAAAATATTTTTTAGAGAATATCATATAATCATATATATTTTTAATGTTTTAATAGTTCAATTTATAATTTATATAAATATAATAACATATTTATGAAGTCAAAACATAATAATATTTTCATTTAACATTTGTATTGGTTTAAGTTTATTTTAATGCTTCTATAATTAAAATTGGTTAATCCATATTTATAACATATATTCCAATGAACAAAAATCTTTTTAAAATATTTTTATAGTTAAAAAAGTTATTCTACTTTTCAATCTATCTTTTAGTGGCCTAAATATTTTAAATTTCGTATAAATACCACATAAACTGTAATTTAACTTATCATATATTCAAATAATATATTAAATATTTTAATATTTTTTTATTAAATTTAAAATATATCAAATGAATTTGGTTAATCCACCTTTTTTATGATAATTTGTTCGTTAATATTTTTTATTGATTTAAGTTTATTTTAATGTTTTATAACTAAAATTTGTTAATTAAACTTATTAACTTGTCTTACAATGAATATAAATATTTTTAATCAAAAAATTAATCTATATTTCAACACATTTTAGAGTAGACTAGGTATTTTGAAAATTTGATAAAACAACCTTTTAAAACCACGATCGTAAAAACATAAATCATAATATAACTCATCATTTATTCAAATAATATAAATATTTAATAATTTTAATATTTCATTCAAATTAAAAATATATCAATTGAAATTGGTTAGTACATCTTTTTAACCCGGCTTCGAGTAGGCAAAATTTATTTCCAATAATGTAAATAATTTAAATTGGTTAATCTATTTTTCAATCCGTTAAGGAATTTAGAGGATTAAGAGTTGGGAATAAAGAAGCACATAGAACAATTGTTAGCTTGCTGGTTTATTATCTAAGTACTGATTAGACTCATAAGTTACCGCCACCGAACTTGGGGACGAATTCCCAATTGGTGAGGGAGACTTGTAACGCCCGTTTCCCGAGACCCAACCCTAGCAGGATCGGAGGTAAGAGCCATGAAACCAGAAAGTGTGCAATCAGTCGGGGAGATTAAGAGAAAGTGTTCCATGGTCTGAAATTGTATAAACTCAGTGAGATAGGAGCTTAGCCATGCTAGATAGGAAGTGTTCAGCTGAAATGAGCTGAACGACCGAGCTGGATAGGCTGGGTTAGCTGACGGCCAGCTCAACTCAGTTAGGAGGAGTGTTGGCTAGTTGGGTCAGCTAGTGGTCTAGGTCAGCTAACTGGTGGGCGGTTACCAGCCAAGGGGCACAAATGGTTTGGCATCCTTTCACCAACCACTTGCACCCCTTCACATAAAAGAAAGTTTTTGGTTGGCCATATATATTCAGGACTTGGGCGATTCTGAGGGGATCTTACACATACACGCAGACACATCCAGAGAAGAAAATGCCCAGGAAATAACCCAAGAGAAATCGCAATTCTTGAGGCAAAGACGTAAGAGTTGGCTGGATCTTCAAGGGAAGATGCGGGCAGAGGATGTTTTGGGCGGTTTATATAGGCAATTCAGGATCAACACACGCATACACAGAATAGGGACACACACACCCAAGAAATCCCATAAATTTTTAAGGAAACCGGTGAGGCTTCAAGAAGGAAACACAAGATTTTGGCCAAAGATCTTGCTAGGATTGGCCGGCGGATGGAAAGGAGACTGAAGGACGGTTTTCTTCGAGGAAACCGTGAAGGTGAAAGGATGAAACCAAGGGCTTTGATTTCTCCAGGCGGATTCTGAACACAAGGAGATAAAGGCGGATAAGATGGAAAGGATGAGAGACAGTTTCTTCAAGGAAATCGAAAGGGAACAATGGGGTACAAATGAGTGTGGCCGGTTTTTCTTAGGAAGATGTAATAACAAACGGAGTTTGGTGATTGTTACGTGAGTCGCGACGTGGAATCTGGGATGATCATCGGGGTGTCCGTAGGGAAAGTTATGTGGTTTGTCATCAAAACATGATCAGGTCAGGTGGTTAGCAAATGAATCAGCGTAAGCCGGATAGAGGAGTTCACGACGGGATGAGTGAACAGATTTGATCGATCGGACCATCCCATTGTCCATCGATCAGAACAGTTGGATTCTTCAGCAATGGTCAAAGCTAAGGCCTGTTCGGTTAGGAACGAGTTGCGATCATCGGTGGGGGAGATCTTGTGGTTGGGTCGCGAGAGAAGGTGAGACGGTCACATGGGCCAGATCGCGATTGGAATCGGCCGGTAAGCCAAAAAGGCTGGATCGGAGATTCAACAAACACCGACCATGGGCTGATCCGCCTGCGGGTTGGAACTGGGCGATGGGTAAACTGACCACGAATCGAACCATACATGTGATCGGTTCTCGTATCCAACTAAACGATGGAATTAATCCAAGTTAAGGAGTTTAGCGGCTCAGGTGGAAATGGGGAATCAACAGACAAGAGGCTGCATACGATCAGGAGCCAGCGTTTTGGGATGCAATTCGTGGGTTGGACTCACAATGAAATGATCCAGAAATCGGTCAGACTGGTCAGGCAATGAGACGGTGGATAAAGTGAATCAAAGAAATGAGCAAGAGCGTATGGTGGTCAAATGGAAGGAACTTGAAGATCTCGCTTGTACTTGGTCATGTGGGGATGGTTGGTTGAATGTTTAGGTACAAGGGATATATGTCCTATGGGTTGACAAATGAATGACCCAAGACAGTGAAAGTAAACTTGGACAAGGGATGCAAGACGTGGAACTAGTTTCACACCGATTTCACTTAAAAGGCTAAGGTACATGTTCAAGTACTCAAATATTGTTCTAAGGAATGGTTAGAACGGAATAGGCGAATTGAACAATCTAAGTTAAGAATTAGGTGGATAGACCAAATAGATAGGATTGAAACCTCAGAAGGATTTTTAAGAAAACATATTAAGAACTCAGGAGGTTCAGGGATGTATAGTTCTTTAGGGGAACATAATCAAGATTAGATAAGGTTTTCCTCTGCGTATTGTTAAGTATGAAGGATCTAAGACTATAAACGAATAAGGACTTTGATAGGAAGATCCGAGGAATACTTGTCCTAAAGAGAAAAATTTAAATAGGAAGGATTTCAGGGAGGTTCAGGCCATGAACGGCATGGCCACGGTGTTGGGAATGTCCTGAAATCTATTGTACTTACTCTAAGTGAGAGTTGTATTGTCGAGATGAGACAGTCATATAATACTAGGCAATCATAATGTTTTGCTAGAAGCTACTTATGATCAATGAGTTTAGAACCCATTGCTAGTGTTATATGATCCTACAGGGTCACACACCTAAGCAAACTGAACATAGAATGTGAGGTTGATCATTAGTGTAATGATCTGATAAATGCATATTTGATATGCATTCAATATCGAGTTTCTGAGGCAGTGTCGATCGACACAGAATGTGCATCGATCGACGCAGATCGCGAATGGCCAGATTAACTTCGGTTTAATCGTTGGTCATTCGGGTCGTGGTTTAAGTCAACATATATGAGATGAGATATATGGTCGACTTTTACAAATGATCTGACCTAATTCACAGCCACCAAAAGAAACTAGAAACCTCTCAAGAGATTGGATCTCTAAAGGCACTAGCATCCCTGCTGTTCAGTTCGTGTGCGTGTGGATACCAGTAGAGGCGCAGCACTTGAGGCGCTGAGAATCTCGAGTACTTGCAAAACCCTTCCGCTGCTAATCACCAGGTAACTTCGAGATCTGTAGATTCAAGATAACATGAGCCCTAGATCCTAGGCTACGGAATTCAGACTAGGGTTGCTAATCTGATTAGAACTGCTAGAAATTCCTACAGTGGTATCAGAGCCTTAGGGTTCTATTGAACCAGTAGCATGTTGATTAGATTAGTTGAATCTAGATCACTGTATAGTTGATACAAGCATGCTAAAACTCGTTTTGATCATGATAATCTAGTTTAGGTTATTTGCTGAAAAACGATTAGGGTTTATCGCCGTGTGTCGATCGATACCAATCCGGTGTCGATCGACACATAAGGATAACCCGAATGAAGCTTAGGTTTAACCTAATTGTGACGATCGACACAAGAGTTGTGTCGGTCGACACAGACCTTTCGGTCATGTTGATCGGTTCAATTGGATTGGACCGGTTAGCTAACTTGGTTAAACCGCTAAATCGATTTATTGTGATTGAGTTGATAAGGTTAGCATCGACCGACACTAATGTAGTGTCGATCGACGCAGACCGGTTATCACAAAACCGGATCAATTGAGTTGATCGGCTATCGCAAATTGGTTTTGGTTAGTCTGTATCGATCAACACTAAAGTAGTGTCGGTCGACACAAGATCCGTTGATTTAGGTTATTGAACCTGAAATCACATGACCAAACCAGGATAAATCAATTTTAATTAGAAGAATTAAAACATAATAAAACTGAACGTTTTAAAGGTTCCGTTCCTCAACCAAAATATCAAGTAATACTTGATGTCATCCCAATCTTGTCAACTGTCAAGACTCGTTTCATTGTGCGATAGACTTGCAGTGCAAGATGTCCACAATTACATAAGTAAGACAAGAAGTAATCGTGTTGATGGACTTGCAGTGCAAGACATCAACAATTACATGACTCAAAAGATTGGTTTACTTGAATGGGCCATCAAAATCGTTTTCGGCCCATAGACATCAGGTGGATTGGACATGAGATGTAAATCCACAACCAAGAGTTGTATTGGATACAACTAGCAAAGTTATTGCTTACCTATATAGCTAAAATTTGGGTGATAGCCAGTGGCTCACTCAAATTTAGTGAAGTATGGATCTTGGATCATTATATTCATTTGAGGAAACATTGTTTGAATATAATGCGAGTTTTCTTAATAGTTAAGATTTCTCATTTATTGAACATCATAACTAAATCCTTTCCTTTCTTTGATCTCAGCTATGACTAACACTCATCACAACACTTTCTCCCTGCGATCCGTCCTTGAGAAGGACAAGTTAAATGGATCGAATTTTCTCGAATGGTATCGGAACTTGAGAATTGTTCTCAAGCAGGAGAAGAGGGACTATGTCCTGGAAAATGTTCTCCCTGAAAAACCGAGAGCCAATGGTCCACATGCAGAAAGGAGTGCTTGGGATAAGCATTCTAATGATGTGGTCGATGTGACTTGTCTCATGTTGGCTACCATGAACTCGGACTTGCAGAAGCAATACGAGAACGTGGAGTCGCCCATGGAGATGATCACTAGCCTGAAAAGTATGTTTCAGGAGCAGGCACGAACTGAGAGGTACTAGACGGTTAAGTCTCTCATTGAATGCAAGCTACCAAAGGACGGTCCAGTAAGTCCTCATGTCATAAAGATGATGGGTTATATTGATAACCTGGGGAAGCTGGATTGTCCCATTAGCCAAGAGTTGGCTACTGACATCATTCTGCAGTCACTGCCGTCAAGCTATGATCAGTTTGTTATGAACTACAACATGAACAACTTGACGAAGACGTTGACTGAACTGCATGGTATGCTCAAGACAGCTGAGCCAAATATCAAGAAGGGCACTCCAAACGTACTTATGGTACAAGGAGGCAAGAAGTTTAAGAAACTTGGCAAGGGTAAGGGAAAGGGCAAGGACGTCCAGGTTGAGAACCAGGACAAGCCTGCGCCAGCTGCCAAACCCAAGCCCGGCCCATCTGAGACTGATAAGTGCCATTACTGTAATGAGCTTGGGCATTGGAAGAGAAATTGCAACAAATTCCTGGAAGAGAAGAAGAAGAAGAAGACTTTCGAGACTTCGTCTTCAGGTATTTATGCTATAGAAGTAAATGTTACTACTTCAGGTTCTACTTCTTGGGTATTGGATACCGGTTGTGGTGCTCATATTTGTACAAATATGCAGGGGCTAAGCAACAGTAGGACGTTGGAGAAAGGACAATTGGACCTGCGCGTGGGGAATGGAGCAAGAGTTGCTGCATTAGCCGTAGGAACATTTAATTTGTCTTTACCCTCTGGTTTGGTTTTAGAACTTAATAATTGCTACTATGTACCTGCTATTAGCAGAAATATTATTTATATTCCTGTTTTGGATATAGAAGGATATCAGTTTTCAATTAAGAATAAATGTTGTTCTTTTGACTACAATGATATATTTTATGGTAGCAGCCCATTAGAGAATGGGCTTTATGTTTTAAACCAAAGCACACCAATCTATAACATTAACACCAAGAGATTCAAGTCAAATGACTCAAATCAAACCTTTCTATGGCATTGTCGTTTGGGCCATATAAATGAGAAACGGATTCAGAAGCTCCATAGTGATGGACTTTTGGGCTCATTTGATTATGAATCATGTGAGAAATGCGAATCTTGTTTACTGGGCAAAATGACCAAGGCTCCTTTCAACAAACAAAATGAAAGGGCCAGTGACCTATTGGGCCTTATACATACCGATGTATACAATGAGCACAAGTGCCAGAGGAAATTTTCGATACTTCATCACCTTTACTGATGATTTCAGCAGGTATGACTATGTCTATTTGATGAGACACAAGTCGGAAAATGTTCAAAGAAATCCAAAATGAAGTACAGAATCAACTTGGCAAAAGTATTAAGGCTCTTCGATCAGATCGTGGATGAGAATATTTAAGCCAAGAATTCAGTGATCATCTAAGAGATTGTGGAATTGTTTCACAACTCACTCCTCCTGGAACACCTCAATGGAATGGAGTGTCAGAGAGGAGGAATCGGAATTTACTAGATATGGTTCGATCAATGATGAGTCACTCTTCTCTTCCATTATCCTTTTGGGGATACGCTCTAGAAACGTCTGCGTTTACACTTAATAGGGTTCCGTCAAAGTCAGTTGCAAAGACACCACTGTTGGGAATGTCCTGAAATCTATTGCACTTGCTCTAAGTGAAAGTCGTATAGTCGAGATGAGACAATCACATAACACTAGGTAGTCATAACGCTTTGCTAGAAGCCACTTATGATCAATGAGTTGAGAACTCATTGCTAGTGTTATATGATCCTACAGGGTCACACACCTAAGCAAACTGGACGTTAAAGACGAGGTTGATCATTAATGTAATGATCTAGTGAATGCATATTTGATATGCATTCGATATCAATATTCTGGGGCAGTGTCGATCGACACAAAGAGTGTGTCGATCGATGCAACTCGCGGATTACCAGATTAATTCGGTTTAATCGCTGGTTAATTCCGTTATGGTTTAAGTCGACATATATAAGATATATGGTCGACCTAAACTGATTTTAAACCTAATAGACAGCCACCAGAACTTGAATAGAAACCTCTGAAGAGATTGGATCTCTATAGGCACTAGCATCCCTCCTGTTCAGTTTGTGTGCGTGTGGATACCAGTAGAGGCGCAGCATTTGAGGCACTCTAGATCTCGATTATCTGCAAATCTTCCGCTGCTAATCACCAGGTAATTCTGAGATCCCAATGATTCAATTACATGAACCCTAGATCCTAGGCTTGGAATTCAGACCAGGGTTGCCTAATTGGATTAGGAACTGCTAGAAATTACTTCAGTGGTATCAGAGCCTTAGGGTTCTATTGAATCAGTAGCATGATGATTAGATTAGTTGAATCTAGATCTCTGTATAATTGATACAAGCATGCTAAAACTCGTTTTGATCAAAGTAACCTAGTTTAGGGTTTTTGTTCGAAAACGTTTTAGGGTTTTTCGCATGGTGTCGATCGATGCCAATCCGGCATCGATCGACACAGGGCGAAAACCCGAATAAAACTTATGTTTCGCCTAGTGTCGATCGACGCAAGAATTGTGTCGGTCGACGCAGACCTCGCGAGATTGATGAATCGGTTCAATTGGATTGGACCGGTTATCGAGCTTGGTTAATGATGGTTAAACACTAAGAATGGTTTATTGCGATTGGATTGGTATCGACCGATGCTAATGTAGCATCGATCGACACTGACCGGTACTCAAAACCGGATCAATTAGATTGATCGGTTATCGCAGATTGGGTTTTGGTTAATCTGCATCGATCGACACTAAAGTAGTGTAGGTCGACACCAGATTCGATGTTTTAGGTTATGGAACCTGAAACCACAGTACCAAACCAAAACAAATCATTTAATTAGAAGAATTAAAACATAATAAAACTAAACGTTTTAAATGGTTCCGTTCCTCAACCAAATATCAAGTGATACTTGATGTCTTTCCAATCTTGTCAACTGTCAAGACCAATTTAATTGTGCGATAGACTTGCAGTGCAAGATGTCCACAATTTCATGAGTAAGACAGAGGTAATCGTGTTGATGGATTTGCAGTGCAAGACATCGACAATTACATGACTTAAGAGATTGGTTTACTTGACTGGGCCATCAAAATCGTTTTGGGCTCAGAGACATCAGGTGGATTGGACATAAGATGTCAATCCACAACCAAGAGTTATATTGGATATAACTAGCAAAGTTGTTGCTTACCTAGATAGCTAAAATTTGGGTGATAGCCAATGGCTCACTCAAGTTTAGTGAAGTATGGGTCTTGGATCATTATATTCATCTGAGGAAACATTGTTTGAATATAATGCGAGTTTTCTTAATTGTTAAGACTTCTCATTTCTAGAACATCATAACTAAAACCTCCCTTGTTTTTCAGCTATGTCTAGCACAAACCATCGTAACAATTTCTCCCTGCGATCCGTCCTTGAGAAGGACAAGTTAAATGGATCCAACTTTCTTGAATGGTATCGGAACTTGAGAATTGTTCTCAAACAGGAGAAAAAGGACTATGTCCTTGAGAAAGTTCTCCCCAAGAAGTACCGAGCCAATGCCTGGCAGTCAGATAAGGATGCTTGGGATAAGCATTCTAATGATGCGGTGGATGTGAGTTGTCTCATGTTGGCTAACCTGAACTCGGAATTGCAGAAGCAATATGAGTACGTGGAGTCGCCGAAAGAGATGATCACTGGCCTGAAAAGTATGTTTCAGGAGCAGGCACGAACTCAGAGATACCAGACGGTTATGTCTCTGATTGAGTGCAAGCTACCAAAGGGCGAACCAGTTAGTCCTCATGTCATTAAGATGATGGGTTATATTGATAACCTGGGGAAACTGGATTGTCCCATTAGCCAAGAGTTGGCTACTGACATCATTCTACAGTCACTGCCGTCAAGCTATGATCAATTTGTTATGAACTATAACATGAACAACTTGACGAAGACGTTGACTGAATTGCATGGGATGCTTAAGACTGCTGAACCTAACATCAAGAAGGACACCCCAAATGTCCTAATGGTACAAAAGGGTAAAAAGTTTAAGAAACTTGGTAAGAACAAAGGTGATGGCAAGACGAGCTCGATTGTGAATCCAAGCGAGTCTGGCCATGCTCCTAAGGTTAAAACCAGTCCTTCTGAAGATGTTAAGTGCCGTTATTGTAATGGTTATGGACATTTGAAAAGAAACTGCAATAAATTCTTGGAAGATTATGAGAAGCTGAAGAAGACGTACGAGACTTCTTCTTCAGGTATTATGTTATAGAAGTAAATGTTACTTCTTATAGTCCTACTTATTGGGTATTGGATACCAAGTGTGGCACTCATATTTTGTGAAAATGTGCAGGACATGAGCAAAAGTAGGACTATGGAGAAAGGACAAGTGGATCTACGCGTGTGAAATGGAGCAAGAGTTGCTGCATTAGCCGTAGGAGTATCTCGTTTGTTTTCTTTATGGCATGTTTTTGAACTTAAAACTGCTACTATGTATCTGCTATGAGCAGAAAGATTATTTCTGTTCCTTATTTGGATATGGAAGGATATCAGTTTTCAAATTAAGAATAAGTGTTATTCATTTGATTACAGCGATATATTTCATAGTAGCAATCCATTAGAGAATGGACTTTAATGTGCCTAACTATAACATTAATACCAAGAGATTCAAGTCAAATGATACGAATCAAACTCTTTCTCTGGCATTGTCGTTTTGAGCCACATAAATGAGAAACAGATTCAGAAGCTCCATAGTGATGGGCTTTTGGGCTCATCTGATTATGAATCATAATGAGTAAAGTGAATCTTGTTTATTGGGTAAAATGACGAAGGCCCCTTTCAACAAAGATAGTATCGATCGACACAAACAGTGCGTCGGTCGATACAGGTTGCGAACGAACAAAATGAAAGGGCCAGAGGCTTATTGGACTTTATACATACAGATGTATATGGGCCGATGAGCACTAGTGCTAGAGGAAAATTTCAGTACTTCATTACCTTTACTGATATTTTCAGTAGGTACGGATATGTCTTATTTATAAGACATAAGTCAGAATCTTTGAAAAGTTCAAAAAGTTCCAAAATGAAGTACAAAATCAATTTGGCAAAGGTATTAAACCTCTACGATGAGATCATGGAGGTGAATACTTAAGTCATGAATTTAGTGATCATCTGAGAGATTGTGAAAGTGTTTCACAATTCACTCCTCCTGAATCGGACTTTATTAGATATGGTTCGATCAATGATGAGTCGCTTAGATCTTCCATTATCCTTCTAAGAATACGCTCTAGAAATGTCTGAGTGTACTTTAAATAGAGTTCCATCAAAATCAGTTACAGAGATACCACATGAGATGTGGAATGTAAATGTTTCTAATTTATCCATCATGGAGATTTGGAGTTGCGAGACTTATATAAAACGTTTAATCTCTGATAAGCTCACACCCAAATCTGATAAGTGCTACTTCATTGGTTGTCCTAACAAAACCAAGGCATGTTACTTTTACAACCAGTTCGAGAAAAAATTGTTTGTTGCTCGGAACTATGTTTTCTTGAGAAAGACTTTCTTTCCAAGAAGAACAGTGGGAGTAAAAGTACAACTCGAAGAAATTCGAAAATCACAGGAGACTGCTCAACTTGATGAGGAAGAGCAGCAGTTGGATCTACAAAGAGTTGTAGAACCTGCACCTGTGGTGCCTAGAGTTTATAAAGGATCTGGTGAATGTATATTCGATATACATTTAAATGGCGAGTTTCTGAAGAAGTGTCGATCGACACAAAAGTTGCATCGATCGACACAGATCGCGAACCAAATATTGATTTTGGTTTATGACTTAATTAACTACGGTTTAAATCTTGGTTAATTAGGTCGTGGTAAAAGTATACATATGAGATATGTGTGCGCGACTCTTACAGAAAACTGAAGCTCGCAGATCCGAAAGGATCCGTCACGAACCCGAGAAATATGGATTTCTCGTAACCAATTGCCGTGATCTACTGATAACTGAAAGTGACGGGCCTGCGAATTTTGAAGAAGCAATGATGGGCCTTGACTCCGAAAATGGCTGAAAGCCGCTGAATCCGAAATGGGATCCATGTCACAGGACCAAGTATGACTTGGGTTGATTTACCCGATGGTGTAGAAGCCATTGTGAGTAAATGGATTTTCAAGAAGAAAAGATGACATGGATGGTTATATTCAGATGTACAAAGCTAGGTTGGTGGCAAAAAGGTTTCAAGTAAATTCATGGTATTGACTGTGAAGAAACCTAATCCCAGACACCGTGCTAATGTCCATTCGGATTCTCCTAGCAACCGCCACTCATAATGGTTATGAGATCTGGCAAATGGATGTGAAAACAGTTTTCCTTAATGGAATTCTGGAAAAAGGATGTGTACATGATACAACCTGAAGTTTTTCATTGATCCTAATGAAGCTAGGAAGATATGCAAGCTTCATCAAACCATTTATGGATTGAAGCAAGCATCTCGGAGTTGAAATCTTCGTTTTGATAAAGCAATCAAAAGGTTTGACTTCGTCATGAATGAAGAGGAACCGTGTGTTTACAAGAGGACTAGTGGGAGCGCAATTGCATTTCTAGTATTATATGTTGATAACATACCACTTCTCCGAAATTAAGTTCCATTGTTTCAGTCTGTTAAGACTTGATTCGAAAGTTGTTTTTCGATAAAATTATGGGAGAAACCGTATACATTCTTGGAATAAGAATCTATAGAGATAGATCGGATAAGCTAATTGGATTGTGTCAAGATACTTATAGTAATAAGGCCTTGCACATGTCCAAAATGCAGGATTCCAAGAAGGGCTTCGTGCAAATGACTCTTGGTATTACTCTTAGCAAGACGCAGTGTATTTCGACACACGCTGAGCAAGGGCGAATGAGGGTCAGGCTACTGCTAAAGGCATTAGATGTCTTAAGATATGATCTTAATTTTAGTGGGAGTCATTGTTATTAATTTTAGTTATGATATGATGTTCGTATAAACATAATTTGATTATGTTATTGAAATCTGACATCTGTATTATTTAATAATGGTTATTAAATAATAGTCCCAAAGTAATTTATGACATTTTATAGGTCATCAAGTATGTGACTTGATCATGAAACCCTATAGATAATAAATGACATAAATTATGTTGGTCCCTGGTCGAGGTTGTTAAAGTGGGACATTAACAACCGCGTGAGACTAGTATGTGAGGTGACTGATGACTAAGTTTCATGGAGTCATTAATAAGAGTATTAAAGTCAATCACATAGATATGTGTTGGAGAACACAGGATCGGACATGACCCACTGATGAGAACTCTACGGGATAGTTATATAAGTGTCATGAGAGTTTTCATTACGACTATAGAGTATAGTCCTTAGACCTGAGTTCATCATGTTTTCTTACATGTGAATGTCCGCTTTAACCTTGTCAAACGTCAGCCGTAACTGGTGACTATAAAGGCATTGATTGGGCGTATCATGAAGCGTGTGAAGAGACAGGGATGGAACAAGATGGGATTTGTCCCTCCTATATAACAGGAGATAAATATCTCAGGGCCCATCGAAGATTTGATACTGAGAAATGTGTGGCCACACTCAAACGAGGTGATTGTCAGTCGTTTGTCTTGTCAGTATAAATCGGAGTTCGATGAACGTGATCTTGGCTAAATAAGGGTGACACAGATCTTGCCTTATGCCAGATCGAGATATAGTGACAAAGGGATTAAAGGAATAGATGATTCCAGTACAAGTGGGAGATTGTTGGGAATGTCCTGAAATCTATTGCACTTGCTCTAAGTGAAAGTCGTATAGTCGAGATGAGACAATCACATAACACTAGGTAGTCATAACGCTTTGCTAGAAGCCACTTATGATCAATAAGTTGAGAACTCATTGCTAGTGTTATATGATCCTACAGGGTCACACACCTAAGCAAACTGGACGTTAAAGACGAGGTTGATCATTAATGTAATGATCTAGTGAATGCATATTTGATATGCATTCGATATCAATATTCTGGGGCAGTGTCGATCGATATAAAGAGTGTGTCGATCGATGCAACTCGCGGATTACCAGATTAATTCGGTTTAATCGCTGGTTAATTCCGTTATGGTTTAAGTCGACATATATAAGATATATGGTCGACCTAAACTGATTTTAAACCTAATAGACAACCACCATAACTTGAATAGAAACCTCTGAAGAGATTGGATCTCTATAGGCACTAGCATCCCTCCTGTTCAGTTTGTGTGCGTGTGGATACCAGTAGAGGCGCAGCATTTGAGGCTCTCTAGATCTCGATTATCTGCAAATCTTCCGCTGCTAATCACCAGGTAATTCTGAGATCCCAATGATTCAATTACATGAACCCTAGATCCTAGGCTTGGAATTCAGACCAGGGTTGCCTAATTGGATTAGGAACTGCTAGAAATTCCTTCAACCACATGAGATGTGGACTGGAAATGTTCCAAGTCTTCCTTTCCTGAAGATTTGGGGTTGTGAAGCTTATGTTAAGCGGTTAATTACAGATAAGCTCGAACCCAAATCAGATAAATGCTACTTCGTTGGTTATCCTAAGGAGACCAAGGCTTACTACTTTTACAACCAGTCCGAGAACAAAGTGTTTGTTGCTCGGAACTGCGTTTTTCTTGAGAGAGAGTTTTTTTTCCAAGAGAAACAGTGGGAGTAAAGTACAACTCGAAGAAGTTCGAGAGCCACAGGAAACCGCTCAGCCCGTTGCGGAGGAGCAACAGTTGGATCTACAAAGAGTTGTAGAACCCACGCCTGTGGAGCCTGAAATTCGCAGATCCGAAAGGATCCGTCACGAGCCTGAGAGATATGGATTTCTCGTAACCATTTGTCATGACTTGTTGATCATTGACAGTGACGAGCCCGCGAATTTTGAAGAATCAATGATGAGCCCTGACTCCGAAAAGTGGCTGAAAGCCGCTGAATCCGAAATGGGATCCATGTCACAGAACAAAGTATGGACTTTGGTCGATTTACCCAATGGTGCAAAAGCCATTGAGTGTAAATGGATTTTCAAGAAGAAAATTGATGTGGATGGAAATATTCAGATATATAAAGCAAGGTTGGTGGCAAAAGTTTTCAAACAAATTCATGGTATTGACTATGATGAAACCTATTCCCCTGTCGCTATGCTTAAGTCCATTCAGATTCTCCTAGCAACAACCGCTCATTATGATTATGAGATCTGGCAGATGGATGTGAAAACAGCTTTCCTTAATGGAATTCTGGAAGAGGATGTGTACATGACACAGCCTGAAGGTTTCATTGATCCTAATGCTGCTAGGAAGGTATGCAAACTTCATCGATCCATTTATGGGTTGAAGCAAGCATCATGGAGTTGGAATCTTCGTTTTGATGAAGCAATCAAAAGGTTTGATTTCATCAGAAACGAAGAATAACCGTGTGTTTACAAGAAGACTAGTGGGAGTGCAGTTGCATTTCTCGTATTGTATGTAGATGACATACTCCTTCTCGGAAATGATATTCCGTTGTTGCAGTCTATCAAGACTTGGCTCGGAAGTTGTTTTTCAATGAAAGACATGGGAGAAGCCGCATACGTTCTTGGAATAAGAATCTATAGAGATAGATCAAATAAGCTAATTGGATTGTGTCAA
This sequence comes from Orychophragmus violaceus, assembly GCA_030180135.1. Lineage (NCBI taxonomy): Eukaryota > Viridiplantae > Streptophyta > Magnoliopsida > Brassicales > Brassicaceae > Orychophragmus > Orychophragmus violaceus. Next base: position 26,730,009 of record CM058236.1, on the reverse strand, counting down.
GATACTTATATCGATAAGGTCTTACACAGATTCAATATGCATGATTCGAAGAAGGGCTTCATACCAATGTCTCATGGCATAAGTCTCAGCAAGAAGCAGTGTCCTGCGACACCTGCTGAGCGAGAACGCATGGGTCGGATTCCTTATGCTTCGGCTTTAGGATCCATCATGTATGCCATGCTCTGTACTCGTCCAGATGTTGCTTGTGCTTTAAGCATGACGAGTAGATACCAATCTAATCCAGGTGAAAGTCACTGGACAACTGTCAAGAACATTCTGAAGTATTTGAGAAATACTAAGGATAAATTCTTGGTGTACGGAGGAAGTGATGAGCTGGTAGTAAGTGGTTACACAGACGCAAGTTTTCAGACGGACAAAGACGATTTCCGATCACAATCTGGTTACGTCTTTTGTCTGAACGGCGGTGCAGTTAGTTGGAAGAGTTCCAAGCAGGACACTGTAGCATATTCCACGACTGAAGCTGAGTACCTCGCTGCTTCTGAAGCGGCAAAGGAGGCTGTTTGGATCAAGAAGTTCATCACTGAACTTGGTGTGGTTCCTAGTATTTCTGAGCCAGTGGCTTTGTACTGTGACAACAATGGAGCCATTGCGCAAGCAAAGGAACCTAGGTCACACCAGAAGTCCAAACACATAGAGAGGAGATATCACCTTATCCGTGATATCATTAACAGAGGAGATGTGAAGATCAGCAGAGTCCCGACGGATGAGAATGTTGCTGATCCTCTGACCAAGCCTCTCCCAAGGCCTAATCATGAGAGTCATACTGCTGCTATAGGCATTAGATTTCTTAAGATATGATCTTGATTTCAGTGGGAGTTTTATTTGGTTTTTAGTTATGACACGATGTTCGTAAAACATAATTTGGTTATGTTATTTTAATGAAATTGTTTCAGTATTATTTAATTGTGTTATTAAATAATTGTCCCAAAGTAATTTATGACATTTTATAGGTCATCAAGTATGTGACTTGATCATGAAACCCTATAGGAAATAAAAGACGTAAATTACAATGGTCCCTGGTCGAGGTTGTTAAAGTGGGACATTAACAACCGCGTGAGACTAGTATGTGAGGTGACTGATGACTAAGTTTCATGAAGTCATTAATAAGAGTATTAGAGTCAATCACATAGATATGTGTTAGAGAACACAAGATCGGATTTGACCCATTGATGAGAACTCTACAAGATGGTTATATGAGTGTCATAAGAGTTTCTCATTACGACTATAGAGTATAGTCCTTAGACCTGAGTCCATCATGATTTCTTACATGTGGATTGGTCCGTCTTGACTTTGTCAAACGTCAGCTGTAACTGGTGACTATAAAGACACTGATTTGGCGTATCATGAAATGTGAAAGGAACATGGATGGAACAAGATGGGATTTGTACCTCCTATATAACAGGAGATAAATATCTCAGGGCCTATCGAAGATTTGATACTGGAAATGCGTGGCCGCGCTCAAACGAGGTGAATGTCAGTCGTTTGTCTTACCAGTATAAATCGGAATTCGATAAATATGATCTAGCTCAATAAGGATGACACAGTTCTTGCCTTATGCCAGATCGAGATATAGATACAAAGGGATTATGGGAATAGATGATTCCAGTACAAGTGGGAGATTGTTGGGAATGTCCTGAAATCTATTGTACTTACTCTAAGTGAGAGTTGTATTGTCGAGATGAGACAGTCATATAATACTAGGCAATCATAATGTTTTGCTAGAAGCCACTTATGATCAATGAGTTTAGAACCCATTGATAGTGTTATATGATCCTACAGGGTCACACACCTAAGCAAACTAAACATAGAATGTGAGGTTGATCATTAGTGTAATGATCTGATAAATGCATATTTGATATGCATTCAATATCGAGTTTCTGAGGCAGTGTCGATCGACACAGAATGTGCATCGATCGACGCAGATCACGAATGGTCAGATTAACTTCGGTTTAATCGTTGGTCATTCGGGTCGTGGTTTAAGTCAACAGATATGAGATATATGGTCGACTTTTACACATGATCTGACCTAATTCACAGCCACCAAAAGAAACTAGAAACCTCTCAAGAGATTGGATCTCTAAAGGCACTAGCATCCATGCTGTTCAGTTCGTGTGCGTGTGGATACCAGTAGAGGCGCAGCACTTGAGGCGCTGAGAATCTCGAGTACTTGCAAAACCCTTCCGCTGCTAATCACCAGGTAACTTCGAGATCTGTAGATTCAAGATAACATGAGCCCTAGATCCTAGGCTACGAAATTCAGACTAGGGTTGCTAATCTGATTAGAACTGCTAGAAATTTCTACACACGGTATAACATCGACTGCGGTGCCTAGAAAGGCCGGGTTGGGGTGTTACATGGGCGGTGGAAGATGTACAAAAGGGAGTGAACGTCGATGTCTTGATCGGGTTGATCCGTCACTGGCACAACCATCTACAGCAACGACTTCTTCGACGAACTCGCAAAATCGTAAGAGTCAGAGAGGCAGTGTCGGGATGGCGACCCATAACGCGGGAGCAAAAAGCACTCTCCAGCGAAAAATTGACTTTCTTTTAGTATTTTTCCATATATTAATAAACTAATTTCTAATTAATGATTTGTTTTTGCAGAAACGACAAGAAGGAAAAGAGACGACGTATGTTGAGATCGTCGAGGGTGGCACCAGAAACAAGACTACCAGAGAGATCCAGGATCCGGTAGCTCAGAGTGTTGTTGAGGTGTCGAAGAGGCGAATGGAAGAAGTGATATTCCAGCAGTCTGAGGAAGTCAGCTCGAGTTCGGCGACTTCGCCATCGCCGGAAAAGGTCAACGAGATATTTGTCGAGGTATGTTTTTTTGTTAATTATAACTTCTATTATTAATTTGAGATTATTTGATTATTAACTTGTATTTTAAAAAATTTCCTCAAGAAACGTCGTTTATTCGGCTTAGGAAATATGGCGGAGAGGGTCTCAACACCGCTTTCCCGATTCCATCCCGACACCGACTCTTTCACCGAAGCCTTGAGAAGAACGAGGAAATTGCAACGTTGAAGGCGAATCAGGCGCGAATAAGAGCTCAGATGCTAGCGGAACAACAAGAAACCAGCCGGAAGATGAAGGAGATGCAAGATCAGATGTTGTACTTCTTCACGTTCGGTACTCTTCCGCCAGGAATGACATCAGGAGCGGGAACGAGATTGGCATCGGGAGCGGGAACGAGATTGGAACTAGGCGCGAGAACATGAGCTTCAGGAATGGGGGGGGGGGGAACGGGATCCGCACTGACATGTAATTTTAAAACTTTTTTGTTTTTGAATATTTATATTAATTAAAATTTATAATATATTTTCGATTTTTATAAAAAATTTGTTAATAAAATAAATTTTTTAGATAATTTACAAAATTATTTATTATTTTAAAAACATATATTATAACCATCAGTTTATATTGGTCGGTAATCCGTCAGTTTCTTTCCATCGGTAAACAATCGGTAATTAAACTGGTAGGTAATTAAACCGGTCGGTAATTAAACCGGTCGGTAGTCCGTCGGTTTATATCCGTCGGCAAACTGTCGGTTATGTTCCATCAATAAACCGTAGGTTACAATCTCTCGGTAAACCGTTGGCAGTCTATCGTTTTGTCTGTCATCGATAATCCGTCGATAAACATCGGTTTTTCCATAGTTGATAATCCGTCGATAATCCTTCGGTAATTACCGACGGAAAATCGACGGATTTCGATTTCCGCCAAAACGAACCGACGGATCCATTCCATTGAGAATCCGTCGGTAAATGCCTTTTATGACAGACATCTGACGGATATGTCCGTCGGTTATGGCGTGTTTTCTTGTAGTGAAGATTTATTTCTCCTTACGAAATGACTGATGATCGACGAATTTGGAACTGATCCAAGTAGTTCGTGAAGCGGTAAATGTTGGCCGGTTAAATTAGAATTTTGGTTCAACCGTTTCATAGGTTCGGAGAATGAAGCATCACCTAGGTCTAATGATGATGTCTTTTTCTAGAACCACGCCATTTCTTCTATAAAATCCTCCCCACTGTTCTCATTTCTCACTTCTTCTTAAGACGAAAAAGGTACTTCTCCTTTTCCCTCTCTCGTTTTAATTTTCCAGCCGTTTCTCCATCGTGCCTTAGCCATATTTTACTTAACTTTTAGATTTAGGATTCCAAATCACATTTTGTTCTTCATCTGTTTTTCAAAGAAAAATGTCTTTGATCTGTTGCTTTGAGGATAAAGGGAAGTCGATTGTTATTGTGTCATACTCTTCTGAGAATAGCCTGCATGGCTCGGAAAATACATCTGGGACGTCGTCATCCAGTGGGACCTCCTCAGATATTAAAGGTCACCTAGAACACTAGTTTCTGAAGGAAATCGTTTGTCGGCAAAAATTAGCTGAAAATGAAAGCGACGTCCAAAGTTCGAGTCAGCATGAGTTTGTGATTCCTAAACTCTTTGATGAAGACTTGGAGGATGCCGATCATGTCGAAGAAAAAGATGTCAAAAGTGGCGGTGAATAAGATCATGAGGTTGGCGAGTAAGACCTAGCAGTCGTGCCCGTGAGTTGTTCTAGAACGTCTACCCCACACGGTCTGATGAAGAATCAGTTATAAATACCTTCTAGCTTGTTGTGCTCCTCCAAGTATTAGGATTAAATTCCCTTCTCCAAGTGCCGGCCATGGACCCAACCGCCATGATATCGTTGCATATAAGTCGTTCTTCAACAACTGTTACCTTGGCTTCCTGTCCATGAATTGCTGGTCTCTTGCTGTGATCGTCGGGAGATTACCATTTTCCAATTATCTGCGACGTCCGTTTGCCACATGGTGAGCCTACTTGTGCTAGACGCTGAGCATTACATTACCTTCAGTTGTAGGATGTTCGAGGAAATTTCGAGCATTAGTAGAACAAACACGAGCCCCAGATGTGTTTATGTTAGCACTACAAGAAATATGGGCAATGGTAGCTCACTAAAAACGCTACTATACGGCTTTGGTATCGTTTTCATAAACGATATGACAGCCGCAGATATAATAGACCCTTCCCCAATCTTAGCATTTTTTAAATGCTATGGTAGACCTATTGTAGCTCTAATCGTCTGCTATATGATATTATTTTCTATTGTTTGTTTCGTATAATTTACTTTTTCAGGGCTTTTTTGTGCTGTAAAATATTTTATAATGACATAAATATAGTGCCTTTGAATATTTTTATATATTTATTGTATTTATATATAAATTTTATATTCCATCAATTATTTAAAATATACATATAATTTCTTTTATTGCATAAATTATCCAAAAATACATAAAACAATATTATTACATTAACCAAAACAAGTCTTACATAAGATCATTTCAAGTCCTATACTAGCATCATAAGTCTAGCCAAGTCTAAAAAATAACTGTGGGGCGATACTTCTGAAACCAAACATGAAGAAGTTAAGACTAGGGAATGGGATCAGATTCACAGCAAGCTTCCGCGGGTATGAGTTGAGCTGACCAAGGAATCTCAGACGGTATGTGACACCAGACAATCAAGCTTCCGAAAGACAGAACACCCTAAATTTCTTCGTTAGTCTCGGAATGTTGAATGTCTTCAGCGAAAGTGCCCTCGAAGACATAAAGCTGAGAGAAGCTTAAATCTCCATGATTCCTTCTGCAGAAAATAAGCACAAATATAACACATCACAAAATAAACTTTGGAGATTCCAATATTCTGAATATTAATGTTATAGAATAACCTTGAGTGAGAAGCCAGAAACAGTATTTGTAAGCATACAAAGCATACTTTGAGAACTGGATAGATGATAGTCAATGGGATTAGAATTCTGTTTTGATGATTCTAGTAAAGCACGCACCTGATGAAACCAAAACCGTAGCAGAATCTTGATTGAGAGCTCTTTTCTGCTTCAAAGAACTCTTCTCCGCCTTCCTTCTTCTTCTTGTCATCAACCTTGCCAAAATACTTGTCATCAAATTTCCTGGAAAGGAAAAATTAATAAAGAATAGTGTAAATGTGTGTAAAGTTTCCAAATTGTAACTCACCTCTTACCAGAAGAAAACCAAACATAAAGAAACTTACATGTAACGAGAACCAAACCAGAAGCGAGTTGCTCAACTCTCTTATCTGTGTAATGAGAGGTCATTCATACCCTGAGTGTATCCAAGAACTTCAGAAAACTCACAGCATCATACCTACACAAAAATCCACAAAACATTACAACAAATTGCTGTTAGAAGCTGCAAAACACCCAACTTGAAGTTATGATCGGAAAAGAACTTTGCGTCAGTGTTGGATATGGGTTTAGCACCCATCCATAAGCCCATTAGAAATCAGCCACCTCATCAAAAACATTTCGGCCCAACGATCAAACCTGCTAAGGAGTCAAACGGCCAAGCAAGAAGTCAAAACTTTCACACTATAAATACCCTTTCACTCTTCATTTTGGACATCTTGTAACTTGTGAAAGCTCCGGGCTACACTTATAAAGCGTCAAGCACGAGCAACATTTAGGGAGCACGTCAATCGACGGACTCCCACCTAATCTATCCTGTTCATTTTCGGCTTTGGCCTTATCATTAATAAGAACAGTTTCCGACCCCACTTAAAGTTTATTCTTATTTTGTTAGTTCAGACCTCTTTGATCGTAACTCTGACTTTTTGACTAGATCAAAATTCTGTAACAACAACTGGCGCCGTCTGTGGCGACGAGAAACTTTTCTACACTTTAAGACGAAGCCGAAATGACAGGACCACTCTCAACCAGTGACAACCCCGAGGAATCAGAACGGACTCCGAGCCCACTCCCTCCGAGCTCAACCTCTCCGAGCTTGATGGACGGACCACATTCACCAATCTCACCAATAGATACTTCAGTTAACCGCGCTAGGGTAACCGACACCCATCAGGATGCCGAACTGACAAACCGGACTTCAGACACTCAAAATCAGGACGTCTCCTCCGTCATAAAGACCCTGATGACATAGATCGACAAGCTGACTCGAGACAACAACACCCACTTCGACAAGCTAACAAACAATAAGAATACGTTCCGGGAACCGATTAACTACCTTCAAACGCACATACATCGAACATCTCAGGCAACAGGAGACCCCGTCCCGTGGCTCCAAAGAGCTTTGTTCAAGGAACAACCAGCTCTAAACACCGAGTCAAGCAGGCGACCACCCCCACCTCTAGCACCATCGTCATCTGAACCTACTCAAATCCAAGCAGAAGCTAGCAGAAATAGCAAGCTCGAGCTGCTCAAGGCGCAGCTGGCTACATGACATCAAAGGTTCAAAAGGCAACCAGCTCGGCCCCCGAAATCGACCGAGTTCTCAAAGAGACACAAAACACATCATTCACGAACAAGATAACGGGCACACCAATTGTTAGAATTTCAAGAGACATCCATGAGGAAGCTCTTAATATCAAGTCTGGTTCTAGAGAATGAGGTAGAATGAAGAAAGAGGCTTAAGACACGGTTAGGGTTCTTAAGCCGCTTAGAGAGAGAAAACTAGGGTTTGCGGTTCTAAAAGAAGAAAGCTATTCTACCTCAAGACAATGAACACTTAAGCTATATGAAAATGATATCCAAGAGCTTAACATCACATAGGAATGTTTACTCATGAGAATGGATACAAATCAGTAATTAGCTAAGAGGTGTTCTAAAAGAAGAAAGAAAGAAAAACTATGTAAGAGCTTATAAAACCGAGAGACTCTCACACTTGGATTAGTTATGGAAGAACTATCCAAGTGTGGATTTGGGACTGCCTTAGCAGCCCATCAAGGCTCTTACATGAGTCTACATTGTGTCTTATTGAAGAGCACAATGAGAGTTAAGTAATGGAACCGCAAGAACAAAACTAAAGGGAAAGAGAGAAGAAGAGAGACTTTGTTTGTAACAATAAGTCTTTCAATTGTATGTGAATTAGCAAAGGATACAAGAGGCGTGTAAGGCCTTTAAATAGAGTTACAATTAGGGCAAACACTCATAAATAAAGACACTTAATCTCAGCCATTGATTCTCTTGGAGGGAAATCCGAATTTGAATCAATGGTTGGATCTTCTTCTTCCATTTGAAGTCTTGTGTCTTCTTGTGCTGAAAGTGACTTCTCCTCTCTCTTGTTTGGCGTGTTGCAGGTCTGGAGAGAGAGGGAATCACGCTTCCAAGGCTGATAGTGACTGGTCTTCACTTGTGTTCAGACCATCACTCCACATGTGACTCTTCTTGAGTCTGTTTCTGTACAGACATCTGTTTGGCCCCAACTTTGCACATCTTCATCTTCTGATTATCTAAGTGCCCCAACTTTGCACTTCATAAGTTTGGCCCTGACTTTGCACATGATGATCTTGCCCCAACTTTGCACATTGATCATCTGTGTCTGTGTCTGTGTGCCCCAACTTTGCACATCTTCATCTATGAGTGTTGCTTGTGTAACACTCTCTTCTTGCTTGTGGAACCACCTCTTTTCTTGTGGAACCTTCTTCTCTTGCTTTGTTTAGGACTGAGGCTCGGCTTCTTCAGCCTCTCCTCATCTCATTTCTTCTTCCTCTCTAATACTCCCCCGCAAGCTTGGTCGTCGGGACTCCAAAAGACCAAAGGGAGAAGAGGACCAAAGGCCAAGCTTGGAGCGGTTGAACTACCTCATTAAAAACCTCCTTAAGTAAAACCTCTTGGGATAAAACCTTAAGGAGGACAAAAAGAGTATAGTCACCTACTCAAGATGTAACTTGACCTTGGTATCATCATCTTAACTCACGGCTCACTCCTTTTCCCATGTCTTTCTTTCCTTAGCATTCCTTGATTTGATTCTTCTTGATATGAACTTCTTTGATCTTTGTTGTGTCTTTTGAAACTTGGACTCTATAGTGCTCCGGCCTTTAACCCCAACATTGATAATCCTTCTCTTCCTGAGTTGAACTTCAAGTTGGTCTCATCTTCCTCTTGGAAAGACTTCAAGACTTGCGGATGCTCCTCATAACTCCTTCACTTTCTAATGCTCCTCAAGCATGTCTTTATCTTTTCCTTCAACACAAAGGTTTAAAGGAAACATGTTAAGTGTGTGCAAGACATTTAGAACATTAGCTAAGCATTAAACCTTAATGTTTTGAAACGTTTTGAGTATTAGTTTTAAAACATTTTTGAATTGAAACACATGATCACAACAAGATACTTAAGAGAAAACAAGTCTAAAACGTTTTGAGAATTAGGTTTAAAACATTTTGACTTTGAAAAACAATCATAATCAAGAGAACTCATAAGATGGAAGCTTAATGGAAATGAAATGAGAGGGTTTAGAAGTAGCCTGATTTATTGTTGCGGTTGGGAGTGATTTCTTTGTCTTGTTGGAACATAACCATGACTTATCCAACAAGCTCCCCCGCACCCTTGAATGGCTCTTCACCATGCGCATACATGACTTGTACAACTCCTTGTACAACTTCTTGAACAAGGCCTCTTCCTCCTTTGAATGGAAAGCTTGTAAACCGCCTTCTTCTTTGGGAAGATCCTTGAACCATAAGCTCATCCACCAGCTGATTCCCAACTCGGTGATGGCTCCAACAAAATGAGGATTTCAGTTCATCCACAACTCCATGAGGATTTGGGTTCACCCACAACCAAATGAGGATTTCAGTTTATCCACAACTCCTTGAGTTCACTGGTTTTGTTGGAGACTTCTTCAGCTCCTCAACCACACAACTCCAACATCATCAGCTTGAACCGCCACTTAGAGTATGCATCCTCTTTTTGTGACTGATCCTCACTGCCAACATCTCTTCATTCCTCCTAAGAACACCTAAACACAAGATAACACTCAAGCAACACAAGTTTGATCAGGACTAATGAGCTTTAAGTTTCTGTGCAATAATAAGATAGTTCTTTAGGAGTAAACTTTAGAGTAAAATAGAAGTAACCAGAGAGTATAAGGAGAATGGGATGACACACAACTCAGATTTAAGAGAGTGTGCACCAGAGAATGAGAGTATAGAGAGTATGTGAGTTTGGAATGCATAAACTCAGATTTAAGAGCATGTAAACCAAACTCAGAGTATTAGAGAATGGGAGTATTGGAGAATGAACCTGAAACACAGAAAATAAAAAGTTAGAGAATAGGTTTCTAGTTCAGGGACTAAGATAGCTTAGTTTAACTTAGAAACCAACACATGTTTAAGGTTCAGGGACTGAATTTCTTGCTCAGTTTAACTCATAAACATTTCAACATTTCAGGGACTGAGTTTGCTCAGTTTGAAACAAGCAATAAACAAACCAGAGAAGCAACAAGTAAAGACATAACCATATGCTCTTGTTCTTCTCTGATTTCTTAACCAACTTGTCATCTCTTCAAAACAGAGAGTTACAAGTATTAAGAACATGAAACCAAGTAAAAACAGAAGCTTGGTCCATCAAAAACATTGCGGAAGCAAAAGACTAAACAAGACAGATTTTGCTCTCTATCTTGAAAAAACTTTGAGCCAAGAACTTGTGGCTCTGATACCATGTTAGAATTTCAAGAGACATCCATGAGGAAGCTCTTAATATCAAGTCTGGTTCTAGAGAATGAGGTAGAATGAAGAAAGAGGCTTAAGACACGGTTAGGGTTCTTAAGCCGCTTAGAGAGAGAAAACTAGGGTTTGCGGTTCTAAAAGAGAAGAAAGCTATTCTACCTCAAGACAATGAACACTTAAGCTATATGAAAATGATATCCAAGAGCTTAACATCACATAGGAATGTTTACTCATGAGAATGGATACAAATCAGTAATTAGCTAAGAGGTGTTCTAAAAGAAGAAAGAAAGAAAAACTATGTAAGAGCTTATAAATCCGAGAGACTCTCACACTTGGATTTGTTATGGAAGAACTATCCAAGTGTGGATTTGGGACTGCCTTAGCAGCCCATCAAGGCTCTTACATGAGTCTACATTGTGTCTTATTGAAGAGCACAATGAGAGTTAAGTAATGGAACCGCAAGAACAAAACTAAAGGGAAAGAGAGAAGAAGAGAGACTTTGTTTGTAACAATAAGTCTTTCAATTGTATGTGAATTAGCAAAGGATACAAGAGGCGTGTAAGGCCCTTAAATAGAGTTACAATTAGGGCAAACACTCATAAATAAAGACACTTAATCTCAGCCATTGATTCTCTTGGAGGGAAATCCGAATTTGAATCAATGGTTGGATCTTCTTCTTCCATTTGAAGTCTTGTGTCTTCTTGTGCTGAAAGTGACTTCTCCTCTCTCTTGTTTGGCGTGTTGCAGGTCTGGAGAGAGAGGGAATCACGCTTCCAAGGCTGATAGTGACTGGTCTTCACTTGTGTTCAGACCATCACTCCACATGTGACTCTTCTTGAGTCTGTTTCTGTACAGACATCTGTTTGGCCCCAACTTTGCACATCTTCATCTTCTGATTATCTAAGTGCCCCAACTTTGCACTTCATAAGTTTGGCCCTGACTTTGCACATGATGATCTTGCCCCAACTTTGCACATTGATCATCTGTGTCTGTGTCTGTGTGCCCCAACTTTGCACATCTTCATCTATGAGTGTTGCTTGTGTAACACTCTCTTCTTGCTTGTGGAACCACCTCTTTTCTTGTGGAACCTTCTTCTCTTGCTTTGTTTAGGACTGAGGCTCGGCTTCTTCAGCCTCTCCTCATCTCATTTCTTCTTCCTCTCTAATACCAATTAGAGACACTGGAAAAATAAAGTTACTAACCTACGAGGGAAGATCGGATCCTCGATAGTAACTAATAGCTTTTAGCATTGCAATGGCACGAGCTCAGTTCTCTCCCAAAGAGCGCGACGCTGGCTTCTGCCAAATCTTCGTCGAAAGTTTGAGTGGTACCGCCCTCAACTGGTTCTCAAATCTGGAGGCACACTCCATCGACAACTATCACAAGTTAACAACCACTTTTCTTAAGCACTACTGCGTGTTCATCCAAGAGAGAGCCTCAAGCGCCGACCTCTGGGCCATGAGCCAAGGACCAAAAGAGTCTCTCAGGTCGTACATTGATAGGTTTAAGGTTATCGTCTCCAAAATCACGGTAACCGACAACGAAGGGCTTCTGGCTCTACAAAACATACTCTGGTACGAATCACCATTCTGCGACAAGTTGGCCATAAAAATAACACAAAATCTCGAGGACGCTCTCCACCGGGCAGCCATCTTCGTTAAAATAGAAGAAGAGAAAGACCTGATCGCTAAGAAGTTTGCCTCGGCCAAAAAGGGGAAGGAGTCAGCATCGGAGTGCCTCAATGACAATAGAAAAAGGCAACAACGTGCTACGTTAGCGAACAAAAAATGAACCAGCAGGCAAACCAACAGCATGGTCGCAATCATCAAAACAACCAACAAAATCGAGAACGAAAAATTACGTGCGAACCGACGATCAAGAAAAGTCTTTCTCCATTAGCGCTCCGGACACGACACCGCTGAGTGTCGACACCTGCAAAGCCTCCTGCTCGGCGAATACCAGAAAAGAGTAACGAACATACCAAATCGAAACATACCAGAAAATCCTCCTGGGAACCGAGAAACACAACGACAACCCAAAAACGAGGGGGAGAGATTCAAGCTCGTCCAGGAGGAAAACGCGAGACAAGCCAGTCAGCAGCGAGCAGAGCATGAGGGTGTCGACAAAGAACCACCCAAGCGAATTCACGACAATTATGGGGAAGAAACTCCCATGCCTCGGAAACGCATCAACATGATCATGGGAGGACTCCCAATATGCAACGACTCGGTACGATCAATAAACGACATAAGACCAGAAAGCCGATATACAACAGTTGTGGAATAGGAACATCTCCGAGGAACTGCAAACTGGCAGCGACATCACTTTCACCACGAAAGATGAAGAGGGCCTCGATAAGCCACACAACGACCCACTCGTCGTTGAGCTCCGGATAGGCAACTGCGAAGTCACTAGAATCTTAATTGACACGGGAATCTCGGTCGATCTCATCTTCAAAGAAACTCTGCACAGAATGAAACTGCGAGACCATAAGATGAAGCGTTTGAAAAAACCTCTTACTGGTTTCGCCGGCGACACGACCACCACAAACGGAACGATCAAACTACCGGTACACGTCAGATGAGTAACTAAGGTTATCAAGTTTGTCGTCATAGATCGACCAGCGATCTACACTATGATCCTAGGAACCCCCTCGATCCACGCAATGAAATCAGTACCCTCGACTTATCACCAGTGCATAAAAATCCTGACCCCAGGAGGAATCTTCACGCCCCGAGGCAGTCAAAAGATCTCGAGATAATGCTTCGCAGTAGAGCGCAAAATACGACAAACATCATGCCTCATAACTGACTAGGAGATCACAATCCCAGCGTCAAATAAAGCAGACAAGACTGGTCCCTTGATAGAAGAACCACTCTAGCAAGCTCCGGCCTCAATCTCCAAACGTCAAGAACGTACGCGAGCTCTTACAAAAATAAACAACTTCAAAGCTCTACCAAAATATATCTATATAAGTAATCGGGCTCCCGTTCAGAACTTGTAAAAGAAAGAACTACGCTCGGCTTGATCTCTCCTCGAAGAGTACGTAGGCAAACTTTATGAGGTGCAGCCACCTTTATATTTTATTTCTTTTCCAGAAATAATTACGCTTCTCAGCACCTAACAATCGACATTCTGGCCAAATGATTGATCAAACAAATATGTGTCTCATACAAAGTGACATAACGCGTCACATCGTCTATCTCAACGACCGTAAGCCGGGGCCAGACCCGCAGAAGTCCTTAAAAAAGTTTTGTAAGGCGAACCTCCTTCGCACAACTAGAATTTAAGAACTTCACATGATAAGCCGGGCACGTACCCTCACCTAACAAGTTAGCAAATGACAAGATAAGACGAGCCCAAGCTCGCACTTACAAACATTTGTAAAAAAGACGAGTATAGTTTCGATTCAAGAAAGTCAAAAACATGATAAGCCGACACGTACTCACACCTAAACTTTGATCTCGCCTAACAGCCGAGAAACGCCTCGCACATCCCTTCAAAATTCTTTTTCTTTTTACCAAATAAAGGAATAAGTCCATCATGCATATTCGTCCGGATCAAAGCTCGTGCACCGAGCTCGATCTGTCCAACAAGGATCCGAGCTCGATCTGTCCAACAAGGATCCGAGCAAGGCTGTCCTCGAAAGACAGTTGCCCGGACGGAAACAATGACGAAACCAGGCCAGGGAGGATCGTCATGGAGTCAAAGAACCCGGAAAATTCGACCTCGGCACACCTAAAAGGTCAGCCGGTCTCCAAACCCGGACCCCAACGTTCCCCTGGACAATCTGATGTCGAGCGGATCTCTCCAAAGGAATATCCTCTCTTATGCAAAAGAAGAAGGGCCATTCTGACCCACCATCCGCCGCCTTGCGGGCGCACAAAAAGCGTCATAACAAACTACGAACATCAATACGAAGAAAGCAAGAGCTAGACGCTTACGCAAACATCGATCAAACCAAGAGGAACAGCCCTGGCACATTACTGAAACCAATGACGCATCAGATCTCTCCGAATGGAAGATCCGCGCGTCGTCCTTAAGTTCGGAAAGGCAACAAACAAGGGCAGCTATCAATATATTTTCACATATCAACAAGCTCCCCTTCCGCAGAAAAAACACGAGCTCGTCCAAGCATGACAAACTCCAAAATTCGGGAGGTCGGCAAAGACCCGAGCAGAACAATAACGAGGAAACAAAGGCAGAATGGCCTTGCTGCCATGATCCACTGAGACTTGGCCCTCCGCCGCCAAAACTCAGATCCACTCGGGAGAACAAGGCACAGAAGAAGAAAAGGCTCTCTGAAGAAAAATAAAAATGAATAGAGATATGAGTTATGAAAAATCGGAGAAGGGCGGTATTTATAGCCAGGGAAAGCAACGGTTGCCAATACCGCATTCAAAGTAACGCGACGGTTACCGATGCAACCCTTAATGATAAGTGGTTGTTCACTCTCCAAAAAACATGCAAAGCAGTTATTAAGGGACAGTAAAAGAAAAACAAGCAACAGTCAAAAAAATCTCAGGTCGGCAACACGGTCCCAACGACGGGCAGAAAACGAGCTCCGGGCGCCAGCCGACAGACAAACTGAAATATACACAAAGCGTAGTATTCAAAGACCACAAAAAGTTTGGGCCTCCCATGACAAAGAAGCCCAAAAACGGGACATTGTTCATACAACAACCAAAATAAAAAATACAACACGAAAAGCTACTCCGGAAGGTCGGACACACGAGGAACAATCGCACCCTCAACAGCCTCAGACGCTACGTTCGTCTCCTCTCTGCTCTCCACCGTTACTTCAAGAGAGATACCACCACTCGTCAACTCGAGAAGCGGCAGCATACGCAGGTCATCATGACTAAGCTCGCCAGGCCGCAGCGTATCAACCTCTTGCTCAAGAAGGGGTTTATCTTTTTCAAAGTGAGCAATCAATGCTGGAGGAACCGAAACACCTCCCCGCACAAGTAGCTGATACGGACCAAGAATGGAAACCAATTGATTCAGCTCAAGAAGCTTAGCATAATGACGCTCGCCCTGCTCCCTCTCCAACCTAAGCTTGTCAAGACGATCAGAGGCCTTCTTATGCAGCGTTTCTCGTTCAGTGCGAAGATACTGGTCAAAAGAAGATCGGAGTTTGCCTTGCTGAGAAACCAGACGGTCGACCTCAGACTTGAGGGAATCAGCCTCGCATTCGGCCTTACACTGAAGTTCGCGCTTCTCATCCTCAAGATCGACTACCCTCTTCTCAAGGTATGCGACCTTTTGCTTCTCCAAAGATAGCGCATCAGCGACTCCCTCCACCTCATCGAGTATCTTATGAGACAATTTTAGCTAACGAACATAAACTCGCAGCGCACCAATCTTCTCCCTGAGGACACCCTCTTTCTACTTGGCCTGCTTAATCTTTGACTCATACGAGTCCCTGAGCTGGTTAAGGATAGCAATGCACTGCAGAAAAAGAAAAACAATCAACCCGGGCACGCACTTACGCTCCAAAAGAAAACACACCAAAAACGTCAAAGCAAAGCCAGAGTGAATACCATGACAAGGTGATGGCTGAGATCCTCCTAAAGGTAGGGCTTATGCATCTCGGAAACAGAAACCAGCTTTCGAGGCGCTCCCACCAAGATTTTCTGAACAAGGTTAGCACATGCAGCTTGTTATTTACTACGGGATCCTTTCCCTTGTGATGATACGACCAAGTAAAGTCCCACGAGTCAGACTCATGGCCTACCCCCAGCCCACTACCGTCTCCCTCAAGGGCACGATCGCCAACAGCAGAAGGAACACAATCAACCGGATCAACACGACCCGGGCTGACAGTCGGCTCGTCAGCACGAGCAGAGATAGGATTAAAACCTACATCCTCAGAACGATCAGCCTCGTTCCCAGAGTTTGACCTACGCCTTTGCGGTCACCCGGCAGCGCAAACGGCTAGAAACCTCAGTAATATTTTCCCCCTCAGGAAGTATAGAGTTTTGATCTACAACCTCCAACACGGTCAACCTCCTGCTCACAAGTAACCTCTTGTTCGAGAACGATATCTTGATCTTGATATGTCTCCGGATCACGCTAGATCTTCTGAGTGCGGTCAACCTCTATCTCTTCAATCGCAGCTCCTCTGCTTTCAAAGGCAACATGCTGCTCGTCCCTCTCAACAGCAGTTGGGCTCTCCTAAAGATCGATCACTGGAGGATCTTCCGCAACCGAAGACCTCTGGATAGCACAATCAGATGAAAGCACACCAGATGCACGACCCATCCCACCACCAGACACTCTACGCCTCTTCCTAATCAAACAGGGATACGTCAACTCACTCGCCGGATCTGAAGAAGAAGCCGACCCAAAACACGTTGATAGAAGAAACAATAAATCAGCCAAGAACACCCTTCCCAACCTTTAAAAAAAGAGGGGGGGGGGGAGATGGAGCGTTCATAAAGACAAGATGAGCGGATCCATACCCGAATCAATCTTCTTAAATCAGTCTCAGACCCTCTGATCAAAAAGAGGCTTGTCCTCTTTATCCTTCGTCGGAGGCCAATCTGTTGCACCGTGAGGTTTCAACTTGTCCTAATCCCTGGAAAAACTCGCGGCTAACAACCTGAAGTAGAGCGAACTGCAAAACAGAAAAGAGAATATGAGACAGTCAATACAAATGAAGAAACGAAAAATGGAAAAAGGAAGCTACCGGGATCATGATTCCAAGCTGATAAGAAAACCATGTTTGTATCAAACGCCAACACACTATTAATCCACGCAAAGAGTAGTTATCCTGCCAGGAAGTAGTCTTGTCCGGGGGATCGGACACAACTGTCAGACAATGACTGGGTCTAAGTCACATAGAAAGTCCCTGACGTCCCCCGATTGGTCGAGATCGATGTCAACTCCTCGAAGAAGCGAGTAGACACATCAAAACCACCATCAGCCGCCATAATCAAAACATCTACCATATAACGAATGAACCCAGGATAAAGCTCGGAAATAGCCATCCTCCTCGCTTCACAGTAATCAATCAAGAGTCTCAGAAGAGGAAACAACATATGACACTTGGACAACCAACTATCATACAAGCAAACCCACCCAAGAGGAGCATTCCATGGCCGCTCACCCAAGGTCGGTAAGCAAAGCTGAAGGCCAAGAACATGAGCACGATCCCGCATGAGGACGTCCAAAGAAGTCTGTTTGCACATGGACGGAGGAATCGGCCGATGAACAACAACCTTCTTCTCCGGTATCGTTCCTTATTCAGCTACAATCTTCTCTTTCTTCTTTTTCTTCCCTCTCGAAACGTTCACTCGAGAGCGATTACCTGGATCAGCCGCACTATGCCTTGAGCGACCTCCCGAATCAGCAGTCCTAGCGGCCTCATCCTGATGACATAGCTCGTCAATATCGCCACCCCCATTTCGCTCACTCTCACATCCTTGATTCTCGCCGACGGGCGAATCCAAATTCTCCCTCTTGGGAAACTTGGGAGAAGAGGCGTCAACAAACAGTTGACAATCAAGACGTTTTATCACCATCGGAGCACCGTGAAACATACGAGGTTTCCACCCAATTCGCAATCTGAAAAAACGTTGTCTCCTTCAATCGGCCTAGATTCGACAGGGATCTCGCCTGACAACTAAGAAGAATCAAGGTTGCTGCTACTACTAGAAGAATGATAACTGGAATCTACTCGCATGCTAATAAACCCAAAGCAAGTAAAAGAATGCAACAACCGGCGAAGCAGATAAGAAGCAAAGATTACAGAAAAGCAATTACCTGAGAAAGATGACGGAAACCAAAGAGACGAAGACTCGGGAAAAAGTTTTTTTGTATAAACTCGAAAAGTCACGGCGTCCGCGGCTCGCGTCTCTTCATTCCCTAAAGATACGAAAGAATCCAACAGTCTAAATAGTGCCGATCGAAACCAGATGAGCCGACCAGATTTCTGTCTGACTTAAAACGCTCAAAATTCGCCGACTCTGACCTAAGTCAAAGATCGCTGAAATGGGGGTGGGAGACTAATTTTTGGATATGAGTTTAGCACCCATTCATAACCCATAAGAAATATGTCACCTAATCAAAAACATTTTGGCCCAACGATCGAGCCCGCTAAGGAGTCAAACTGCCCAACAAGAAGTCAGACCTTTCGCACTATAAATAGACCCTTTCACTCTTCATTTTGGACATCTTGTAACTTGTGAAGTCTCCAGGCTACACTTATAAAGCGACGAGCCCGAGCAACATTTATGGAGCATGTCAATCGACGGACTCCCACCTCATCCATCCTATTCATTGTTCGTCTTCGGCCTTATCATTAATAAGAACAGTTTCCAACCCCACTTAAAGTTTATTATTATCTTGTTAGTTCGGACGTCTTTGATCGTAACTCTAACCTTTTGAACAAGATCGAAATTGCATAACAACAATAAGCATGTTACTGATGACCATAAAAAACGAAGCATGTTACTGATGTCGAGAGAAGGAGAAATAGACAGAGAGAGCTATTACCAAACAAGATAGGCATACTAAATCTCATATTAGATCTTAATTAATAACGTAATCTAGAAAATTCAAGTTGGACCAATCTACTTGCGAAATATCGAATTTCCGCTTGGGAGATTATATTCTTTACCCTAGGTTTGCTTTGCGTGTAGGGGTGCAAAATATTTGATTTTGGGTCTTTGGTTCTGATTCAAGAGAGGAATTATTTTATCAGAAGCTGGGGAATCTAGATCGCAGACGGTAAGCTCAAGCGCGAGGTGGTTTTGACGATGTGGAATCTAGCAACGGAGGAGGTGGTGGTGACGAGAAAGAAGAAGCTTACGATGAAGAGGAGAGCCAAATAATTTCAGGATATGAAGGAGCTGGAGATTAAAGCAGAGGAGTTTCAGTATAAGATTGACGAAGAAAGGGGGCAATTCAGAGGAGAAAAACATGATGAGGGTGAAAAGAGAGCTTGAAAAATCAAGAAACAACAGACAGATCCTTGTTTGAGGAAACCCTAGAATCAATTTTGCGAAATCTCAAATTCGATTGAAGGAAGAAAAGAGATGAAAGAAACCTTAGAAGAAAAATGGAGAAGATGAAATATAGAGACAAGAGGGATGACTGATTTTTTGTGACAGAAAAACTAAATTTGGCTAAGTAGCGGAAAAACTATATATATATATATATATATATTTTTAAGTTTAGGCTAAAATTTTGGCTAAGTGGCGAATAACTAAAATTTTCTTTAAGTTTAGGTGCTTCAAAGTGTCACCGCAAATGAAATTGGCTCCATAATGAATTTTTATTTTCCTGTTTAATGTAAATCTTTTCTAGCATTGATTTAATGTTATAATAGAGTTAGCGTCCTAATTTGCCACTTTTAGTAGCAGTTCGTGAATTCGTGCTACCGCGAACTACTACCAATACTCATATTTCTTGTAGTGTAGTATGAGGTCAGATCAGAGCGTCATAACTGGACGACCAAACAAAGTCCACGACTGGCAAAGCTATTATTTCTATGTTGAAATATTTGATATGGTCGTTCCAGATCCTAGTATGGAGTCATGGAACTTGCGCTTTGGTGGTTACGATCTCTCTTCTATCTTCTCATTTAATATTTATGAGTTTTTAACGCGTTCATTGTTTTGTTGACTTTGATTTTGTAGTGCGTCATCCGTTTGCAAAACCTTATCCCAAAAACTTCTTTCTCCACGTCGACACTACCAGGGCTCTTAGTCATTGCCGCTGGTCCAAGATCAGCCGAGTGCGTATCGAAAGGCAACTCGCGAGAATCCAATGAAGTAAGTAAACTGGGATACTTCTGCTACTATTCATCCAGCCGAGAAAAGGATGGGAAAAATTAAGAAGATCATGGTTGACTACTCGGCAAAGCTAGCCAATAAAGACTCTGCCGCTCAAGATGCATCCGCGAGTGAGTCGGGAAAGGAGAAGGTTCTCGCTTTGATTCATAGTGAGAATCATGCTGATCCAACTGCTGCTAAGCCGTCCTCCACTTCGTCAAAGAAGGAGAAGAAGAAAACCAGCATTGTGGTCGATCCTACCAACGTTCCCAAACCCACTTCGTCTAAGAAAAGGTCGGCCACAGAGAAAACCGTTGAGGAAAGTCCTTCTAATAAGAAGGCTACTGAGAACATGGCTAATAATAAAGCCTCTAATAAAGATCAAGCGAAGAAGAAGGGTGCCGAAAAATATCAAGCCAAGGAGAAGGCAGCTGGCAACGGGATCGAGATGGAGAAAGCGCCTGATCAGCCTTCCTTAATCCATTATGTTGAGTATGAGTATAAGAACATGGTTTCGTCATTCATTACTATTATTTTTATAGGAAATGGTTCCTCCATTCTGTCGAAAGCGGTTGTTAACTAATTTGACGGGTTTCAGGTAGCGGGTGCGTCGAACCGGGCAGTCTTGGAATATGATTTTCGATTGAAGAAGGTTTTGGCGGATCTAGGAGCTGCCTAGAAAGAGCTGAAGAAGAGGGAAGTGATCATCAGAAAGCTCAAAGAGAATTACAATGCCCTGAAGAAGAAAGGAGACACGGTCGTAGAGGATAAATTTCAACTAATGAAAGAGTAGGACAAATAAAAAAAGGTCACTCTTGCCATGCAAGAGAAAATGAAGGCAGAGTTGAAACGGCTCTGAGATTCCCATATTGAAATTGTTCTTAGAGAGAGATGGCGTGTTGAGGATATGATGGCAGCGAAGGTCCAGTCTCACTTTGACAATCAAGAAGTATGTTGAAGAACAAGAGATGGTCAAAGTGAAACAATTCGAGCAGGGTCAGATCAGTGGCATCTCTTCCCAAGAGAGGCCTCAAAAAGCTGATCAGTTAGGGGGTTGGTATTCCTAAGTCTGTGATGGAACAACTTTCCAAGGACGAGAAAGAGTTGGATGACGAGCTCGATGAGATGGATGTGTTAGTTATATAGGAAGATGACTATGTTCTTTTTCCGAACGGGTTTAACGTGTTTCATTATGACTGTTTTAGTCGTTTATATTGTTTGAACAGAATATTGACAATGCTTGTTAAGAAGGTAATAATTGGTAATGATGCGACCCTTAGGAAGGTCGGTGATCATCAATAATGAAAATAGATTGCTTAATCAAATTATAAGGCTTACATCTTTGAGATGTTTGTCATGATCGTCACCTGAGTGCTCGTAATGATACAACTATTTGGAAGGTCGGATAGAATGGAGGATGAGAATGGAATGCTCGATTATATAACAAGTCTTACATATGTTTCATCCTAAGTTTGCGAGGTTTATTCATGCTCGGCTTTGCCTTTTTAAGGACAAGTTGAATATGAGTGACATAAGGCTCGGTTTATATGTTATCACTCATCCCAAAGAAATACATGTAAGTTCCTGATTTTAAAGTGTGAGACGGATCTCATCTTTTCCTTACCGTGAATTTTTTAGAATTATGTTTTCATGTTGATATGCATCTCATCACGTAAAGAAGACCACACGCTTGGCCAAGAAGTGTGATGCTAATTTATGTGAGTTTTACTGGATGCTTTGCTTACAGTCGAGGCATGTGTTAATCAAATTAGGTAAGGAGCCCAACTCTACGATGAATTGTCGTTATATGAACAATGATCTGCGTGGAAGTGTTAGCGAAGATAATGCCCGAATTTTTGTTTAAAGGCAAGATACGCATGCGAGCAATGATGCTTGGCGAAAAGGAAATGACGCTTGCTTTTCGGGATGCGAGAACGATGCTCATCTTAAGAAGATGTGAGAACAATGCTCAGCTTAGATAGATGCGACAGAGATGCTCAGGTCAAAAGATGGGAGACGATGCTCAGCTTAGATGCAATAGAAGTATTGCTCAACATTGGACATGAGAAGTGTGAAAAATATATTTTACTAAAGTATTGTGGTTGTGCCGACTAAGACTGCGTAAGTATCTTCCAAAGAAGAATAATGCCACTCATAGTTTATCACTAAGATATGATAAAGAATAAGTTCGGCATAGAGAGCACTTTTTTTTTGTAGTTGTGCTGATCAAGGCTGCCTACGTACCAGTTGGAAGAGGATCAAGCCACTCATAGTTCTTGTTGATGATGATAGAAATGTTAGAATGGCGTAATGGTTCCGTTTAGTAGTGATACTACTTTAGGCTAGAGGAATTCCAAGATCGAGGAAGTGCCTAGCCTTTTATTGATTCAAGCTTGTAGATTCCAAGTTTGACGACCTTTGTGATTTTGTACGGTCCTTCCCAGTGAGCGCCTGGCTTGCCAACTCTTCATTCCCTTGTGTTTTCATAAAATTTCGAAGAACGTAGTCTCCCTGTTTGAAGACGTTCATGAAACTTCTTGTTGTAATAAGTTGTTTATAGTTCTGAATCAGAGCAAAGCTCGGTCATGTTCTTCCTCAATTGTGTCGAAGGCATGAAGGAGCATTTGTTCGTTGAGCTTGGCGTGTTGTGGCATGTGAGAGCGGAGAAGGGTGTATACATTTGCTTCCGCATGAATCATTGCTTCAACCCTTAATGCCAAGGAGAATGGAGTTGCTCCGGTTGCTCGACAAGAGTTTTTCTGTGGGACCAAAAGACACTTCCGAGTTCGACGGCCAAAACTCACTTCTTTTTCTCTAATCATTTTGATGTCGTCGATTGATGAGGACATCCAACCAAGCACCCATCCACAAGCCATACCCGAGGTCAAGGAAGCTCCAATGACTCGATCTAGGACAAGGAGGCTCAGGGAAGGGTTCAACACCGCAGTGGAGAACCTCATGAACTCAATGGAACTTGGAGACTACCTCAAGAACGAGCCCAAGAAGCAGGATGCGATAGAAGACTTGGGCTGTGTAAGCATTATGGATAACACAGGCGATTTGGACTGTGTAAGCGACGTGGATAACACAGGAGGCGTGGACTGTGTAAGCAACAAGGAAGCTGGGCCTTCTACGCGTCTAGGGGAGCCATGGGCCGGACTATGCCAAGTCCTTACCATCCGGCTCGGCCCATGCTAAGTCCGAGAGTTAGTGGACTCTCTTGCACTCTTTTTCCCTTGGGTGGTTTTATCCCAAAGAGGTTTTACTCCCAAGGTTTTTAACGAGGCAAGTCGGCCCACCCGCACTATAACTCAAGGCTTGGCCGCCAAGGAAGGAATTGCACACTTTCCTTTTCTGTGTAACTCGGCGATTCTCATTCATGGCCGAGATATTTGTTTTTCCTTTTTGTTCTTCTTTGTTTCTGTACTTAAGCAACTTTGTACCATTGTGTTAGACAGCTTTTTGAATATCAATAAACCCTTAGCGAATTTTCGCCCTTATTGAGCAGCAGCCGTCTGTTCTTGTTTTGCTTGTTGTTCCTTGTGTGTGATTCACAAAGAAGACAAGTGTCTGTGCAGTATCAGAGACCCCGTCATCATCTCTGTGGTGCCTTCGATCCACCAGCCCTACCACCCACTGATTCAACAGGAGAGAGCGTCAAAGCCAGCCTGTTCGATCCCATCTCTTACACACGACCATCCCTTGAGTAACAGGAGAGAGCGACAAAGCCAACCTGTTTCTTCCATCAACCACCGAGTGAGGCTCTGTCCATCTGAGTCTTACATCATCTGGTATCAGAGCCAAAGGTTCCTACCTTTGGTTTTCTATCCCTTATCTTTTTGTTTTGTTTTGCTATTGCTTTGATTGAATCTAAAATCCAAAAAAAATTAGGTTTGTTTTGTTCTTGCTTCTGTTTTTGTTTAACTTATAAGAAAAACCCATAAAAATCTTGTTCTTAGCTCCCTGGTCGAATTTCTTTTTGAGAATTAGTAGATTTCCTGTTTTTGATTCTATCTTGCTAGTTGTTATTCCATAAAACCCAGAAAAGCCACAAAAAAAAAAAAATTGTCAATTTTCCAATTCTGTCGATTGCACTGATTTCCGTCTTGTGTTACACAACCCTGTCTCTGTTTTTGTTTTACACAATTATCTATTATGTGGTACCTTGATAGCTTGTTGTTTTTGTTGAGTGCAATAAGAACCGGTTAACAACAAGGATAGACACCATGGGAGATGAAGGAAGACAGCACGTTGATCCTATCATACAAATGATGACTGCTATTAGAGAAGAGATGAGTAACATAAACCAGCAAGTTGGCACAATGCGCCAAGAGTTTGGTGAGCGTATAGGACGCATAGAAGCTCCACCGAGGAGAGGACCAATCCGAGGAGCACCTATACCACCAAGAGATCAAGCTGGAGATGAAGATGATGATATGCAGGACTTTGAGGAGGATAGGCAACCGCATGACCCCTTTAGACGTCCACAGCCAAGGCGTCAAGATCCTCTATGGAGGAACCCAGCCCGGGAAGGTGAGGCTAGAGAAACAAACCGTGATATCAAAGTAACCCCTCCACTTTTTGCAGGAAAGTCCGACCCAGAGGCGTACATGGACTGGGAAAGAAGGCTGGAGCATATCTTTGAGTGTTATGGCTATGGAGAACGCAAGAAGATTGCTGTTGCTGCTGCACAACTCACTGAGAACGCGTTAGCTTGGTGGGACAGAACTATAGCTGAAAGGAGACGGCAACGCTTTGGAGCAGTAGCCACTTGGAGTGACATGAAATACCTTCTACGACTTAGGTATGTCCCTGAACATTATCATAGAGACTTACAAAAGCGGTTCCGTAAGTTGTCACAGGGTACAAGAAGTGTGGATGAGTATTTTGAGGAGTTTGAGAAGCTCATGAACTCGCTGGAGTTAGAAGAATCCGAGGAAGCTCTTATGGCACAGTTCATTGATGGTCTACAAGAACGCATTGCTAGGAAGGTGGAGAGAGCTCAGTATGGTGGGCTACATGAGTTGTTGCATCTTGCTGTCCAAGTGGAACAACAGATCAAGCGTAAGACAGCCATGACAAGCCGCAGCAAACCAACACAACCGTGGGCTGCAAGTAGCTCGAGACCATTTGAGAAAGGGAAGACCGTGGAGATTGACTCGAGGTTCAAAGGCAAAACAGCCGAGGCTCCCAAGTCCAACCGGCCAGAACAAGGTAAGTTCCCTAGCACTAATCAGAGAACTCGTGACATCACTTGTTTTAAGTGTCAAGGCAGGGGACACATGGCTAGAGAGTGCCCAAACCAGAGAGTAATGATTATCCACAACGATGGGGAGTATGAATCACAAGATGAGTTTGAGGATGATCCAAACGAACCAGAAGAAGAGCTTGCATACCCTGACGTTGGAGAGTTGCTTGTGACCAGGAGGATGTTAAGTGTCATGATCAACCCTGAGGCAGCTCAAAGGGAAAACATCTTCCACACTAGATGCACTGTCAAAGACAAGGTATGTAATCTGATCATTGATGGAGGTTCATGCACTAACGTGGCTAGCAAGCATATGGTAGACAGGTTAGGTCTTATTAAGACCAAGCACCCAAGACCATACAGGCTGAGATGGCTCAATGATGAGACAGAGCTGAAGATTTCGGAGCAAGTCATTGTTCCATTCAGTGTGGGGAAGTACCAAGACCAAGTTACTTGTGATGTGGTACCCATGCAAGCTGGACATCTCTTGCTTGGCCGACCGTGGCAGTATGACCGAGCCACAAGTCATAATGGACGTACTAACCAGTACACCTTCTTACACAAGGATCGTAAGTTCACTCTTGCACCTCTTACACCAACTGAGGTACATGATTTACAAGTACATATGAGCAAGGAAGTTGATTCTAGCAAATCCAGTCTCTATATATCTCGTGGGGCTATTTGTAAAACTCTTAGTGCCAAGCGCACTGTGCTACTGATGTTGTTTAAGGAGTGTTTAAGTTCAGGTTCAGGTGAGCTTGTGTTACCCACAGGAGTACAGGCTGTGTTAGACAGGTTTCAAGACATCTTCCCTGAAGAGCTTCCGCCTGGCTTACCTCCAATCCGTGGGATTGAACACCAAATCGATCTTGTCCCTGGCGCAGCCTTACCTAACAAGCCAGCATACAGGATGAACCCGGAGGAGACTAAGGAGCTCGAGAGGCAAGTGAGAGACCTCATGGACCGAGGGTACATTAGGGAGAGCCTCAGCCCTTGTGCTGTGCCAGTACTCTTAGTACCCAAGAAGGATGGATCATGGAGGATGTGTGTGGACTGCCGTGCAATCAACAACATCACGATCAAATACAGGCACCCTATCCCCCGCTTAGACGACATGCTGGATGAGCTAAGTGGTTCTACCATCTTCTCAAAGGTGGACTTGAAGAGTGGATACCATCAAGTTAGGATGCGAGAAGGAGATGAGTGGAAAACCGCATTCAAGACAAAGCAAGGATTGTATGAGTGGCTGGTTATGCCTTTTGGATTAACTAATGCCCCAAGTACATTCATGCGACTCATGAACCAGGTTCTTCGTGCTTACATAAGTAAATTTGTAGTTGTCTATTTCGATGACATACTTATATATAGTAAGAACCTAGATGATCATATCTCACATCTTGAACTAGTGCTCAAATCACTTCGGAAGGAAGGCCTTTATGCTAACCTAAAGAAGTGCACCTTCTGTACTAACAAGCTTGTTTTCTTAGGCTTTGTAGTAAGTGAACAGGGACTACAAGTGGACGAGGAGAAGGTCAAAGCCATCCGTGAGTGGCCTACACCAACAACCGTCGGTCATGTAAGGAGTTTTCATGGCTTAGCTAGCTTCTATAGGAGGTTTGTGAGGGACTTCAGTACGGTGGCCTCACCTCTTACCGCCGTGATAAAGAAGAATGTGCCATTCTCATGGGTTCCAGCGCAAGAATCAGCCTTCAAACTGCTCAAAGAAAGGCTTACACAAGCGCCGGTTCTGGCCTTACCCGATTTTGAAGAAGTGTTTGAAGTAGAGTGTGATGCGTCTGGCATAGGGATTGGAGCTGTGTTACACCAGAGGAAGAAACCAGTGGCCTTCTTCAGTGAAAAGCTCAGTGGTGCTTCTTTGAATTACCCAACCTACGACAAAGAATTGTATGCATTGGTGCGAGCACTAGAGACATGGCAGCATTACTTGTTATCCAAGGAATTCATCATCCATACTGATCACGAGACACTTAAGCACCTACGAGGTCAGACTTCACTCAAGAGGAGACATGCTAAGTGGTTGGAGTTTGTAGAGACATTTCCCTATGTAATCAAGTACAAGAAGGGAAAGGAGAATGTGGTAGCTGATGCCTTGTCAAGAAGGCATGCCCTGATAGCTACCATGGAGGCTAAGGTTCTAGGATTTGAACACATCAAGGATCTATATAAAGATGATCCAGAACTAGGAGAGGCTTACCAAGCCTGTGGAAGAGGAGCATTCGGATCCTACTATCTTCAAGAAGGGTTCCTATTCCGAGACAAGAGGCTGTGCATTCCTCAATGCTCAATGCGTGAGCTACTGCTTAAGGAGGCGCATGGAGGTGGTCTTATGGGCCATTTTGGAGTGGACAAGACACTAGCTGTGGTGGCTGATCACTTCTTCTGGCCGCACCTCAAGAGAGACGTTGAGAGGCATTGTGCAAGATGTGTAACTTGTCACAAAGCAAAATCCAGGTTACACCCTCATGGACTTTATCTACCTTTACCTATTCCTAACGCACCATGGGTGGATATTTCTATGGACTTTGTGCTAGGGTTGCCTAAGATCAAACACAAAGACTCTGTCTTTGTTGTTGTGGATCGATTTTCTAAGATGGCTCACTTCATTCCATGTGACAAAACCAATGATGCCACACAAGTTGCTGATCTATTCTTCAAGGAGGTGGTGCGCTTACATGGTATACCAAGGACCATAGTCTCTGACCGAGACACAAAATTCTTGAGTCATTTCTGGAAGACATTGTGGAAGAAGCTCGGGACAAAACTTCTATTCTCCACAACCTGTCATCCTCAAACGGATGGTCAAACCGAAGTGGTAAACCGTACCTTATCTACTTTACTTAGGGTAACTCTTGGCAGGAACTTAAACACATGGTTAGATTGTTTGCCATTCATTGAGTTTGCCTATAACCATGCTACACATTCTGCTACTAAAATGTCCCCATTTGAAATTGTGTATGGTTTTAATCCACTAACACCTCTTGATTTGTCGCCAATTCCCCAAGTTGAGCAAGTTAATCTAGATGGTCTCAGGAAAGGAGAGTTTGTTAAGAAGCTACACCAGAAAGCAAGAGACAACATTCTTAAGAAGACTGAAGAATACAAGAGGCGAGCAGACAAGGGCCGCAAGGAGTTAGTCTTTGAACCAGGAGAGTGGGTTTGGCTCCACATGAGACCTGAGAGGTTTCCACAGAAGAGAAGCTCGAAGCTGGCGCCTAGGGGAGATGGTCCCTTCAAAGTTCTAGAACGGATCAACAACAATGCCTACAAACTAGAACTCCCGGGTGAGCTCAATATTTCACATAGCTTCAATGTGACTGATTTGTCTCCATATGATGCAGATGATCCAGTTTTGAGGACAAAACCTTCTGAAGAGGGTGGGAATGATGAGGACATCCAACCAAGCACCCATCCACAAGCCATACCCGAGGTCAAGGAAGCTCCAATGACTCGATCTAGGACAAGGAGGCTCAGGGAAGGGTTCAACACCGCAGTGGAGAACCTCATGAACTCAATGGAACTTGGAGACTACCTCAAGAACGAGCCCAAGAAGCAGGATGCGATAGAAGACTTGGGCTGTGTAAGCATTATGGATAACACAGGCGATTTGGACTGTGTAAGCGACGTGGATAACACAGGAGGCGTGGACTGTGTAAGCAACAAGGAAGCTGGGCCTTCTACGCGTCTAGGGGAGCCATGGGCCGGACTATGCCAAGTCCTTACCATCCGGCTCGGCCCATGCTAAGTCCGAGAGTTGGTGGACTCTCTTGCACTCTTTTTCCCTTGGGTGGTTTTATCCCAAAGAGGTTTTACTCCCAAGGTTTTTAACGAGGCAAGTCGGCCCACCCGCACTATAACTCAAGGCTTGGCCGCCAAGGAAGGAATTGCACACTTTCCTTTTCTGTGTAACTCGGCGATTCTCATTCATGGCCGAGATATTTGTTTTTCCTTTTTGTTCTTCTTTGTTTCTGTACTTAAGCAACTTTGTACCATTGTGTTAGACAGCTTTTTGAATATCAATAAACCCTTAGCGAATTTTCGCCCTTATTGAGCAGCAGCCGTCTGTTCTTGTTTTGCTTGTTGTTCCTTGTGTGTGATTCACAAAGAAGACAAGTGTCTGTGCAGTATCAGAGACCCCGTCATCATCTCTGTGGTGCCTTCGATCCACCAGCCCTACCACCCACTGATTCAACAGGAGAGAGCGTCAAAGCCAGCCTGTTCGATCCCATCTCTTACACACGACCATCCCTTGAGTAACAGGAGAGAGCGACAAAGCCAACCTGTTTCTTCCATCAACCACCGAGTGAGGCTCTGTCCATCTGAGTCTTACATCATCGATGATGGTTTTTTTGTCCCCCTTGGCTTGACCGTTCCCCTGAGGGTAGTGTGGAGTTGAACTACTCGGTCTTATATACAATTTTTTTTCAGAATCCTTCAAAAAGATTGAATGTGAATTGTGATATGTTATTTGTGACGATCTATTATGGTATTCCATAGCGGCATATAATGTAATTCCAGACTATTTTTTTATCTTGAATGTCGTGGATCTCGACATAAGCTTTAGCCTCGACCCACTTGGTGAAATAGTCTGTCATGATTAAGAGGAATCATCTTTGATTTGAGAGCGGAAGTGGGCCGAAAATGTCCATATCCAAGTGCATGAATGGATAGCGGAAGTTGCCCTTGTGAGTAGCTCTGTTGGTCGATGAATGAATGGTGTGTGTCGTTAACATTCCTAGCATTTGCGTAATCTTCGCAATCGGCTTTTATAGTAGGGAAATAATGGCAGTTTAGTTTGATTTTGAAAACAAGGGCTCGTCAGCCAAAAAGGTTACAGAAATCGCCGGAATGAGTTCTGCGAGGATGCGCCATATTTTCTCGTTGTGGACGTTGTTAGCTGTGTATTTTAATAGGCTGCCGTTTTACAGCTTGTATCGTACACTTCTGAATTTTAGTCGTCGGGCCGCCCACTGTCTTCAAGAACTTTACTATCGGCAAGTACATCTGAATTTCGTCCCGCCTATTTTTGTCAGCTGGGTTAGCGTCCAAATTTTCTTGATCAATATCGATGTCGGCTGGTTCAAATGGATTGTCGTCATGATCGTTAATTGCGAGAACTGTTTCTGGCAGAGTTTCTTTGTTGTTTAAAAGATGGTTTTCCAAAAAGGTGATGCTCACCTCATTGATTGTTTCTACTGGGATTCGTCTTCGTAACTATGAATTGGGAGTTGATGCCAGGATGCAAAAGCCTCTGCTAGTGTGTTATCGTTTCTGGGAATTTGGATGATATCGAACGACACAAAAGTGTTAGTGAGTTCGTGAGCGACTTTGAGATAGGCTTCCGTTCGTTCATTTTTGGCCTCATATTCTCCGTTAACTTGATTTTCAATGATTTGAGAGTCGCAGTGTGCTTGTCAGTACTTTACACCAGTCTCTTTGGCCGGTCTGAGTCCAGCAAATAGGGCTTCTTATTCAGCTGTGTTTTTGGATGTTGTGAATCCAAGGTGGAACAATTGCTCTAGGATTTTTCCAGTACGTGACTGGAGTCATACTCATACTCCCGCGCCACGCTTTGAGGACACGCCGTCGACAAATAACTTCCAATGTTTGTTGACTTCATGAACCTCTGTGTCAAATTCTGGTGATGGTACGACAAGAAAGTCGGCTAGAACTTGAGACTGGGCACTTATTCGGTTATGGTAGTCGATGTCGTATTCACAGAGTTCCAGTGTCCACTTGGCTAGTCGGTCTGATTGGCTTGGACTGTGTAAGTTTGATCGAAGTGGTTGACTGCTGAGATTGGCAATCGTTTGAGTTTGGAAATATGGGCGAATCTTTCGTGTCGTGATGATGACTGCGAGAACGAGTTTCTCCATGGTTGGATATCGAGTTTTTGCACCGTCGAGTGGTTTGCTGATGTAGACGATTGGTTTCTGTTCGCCACGGTCGCCACGGACGAGGAATCCCTTGATTGTCTTATTGGAGACTGTGATGTATAGAAAGGGTGTATCACCGTCCTATGGTTTTGACAGGACCGATGGATTCGAAAGGTAATCCTTGAGTTGAATGAAAGCTTCCTGGTATTTATCGTCCTAAAAAAACTTCTTGTTGCTGGAGAGAAGTTGATAGAATGGTAAGTTTTTCAGTTGGTCATGTGACTTTGCGAGTGTTTTTTGGCGATAGAAGATCGATGATGGCAGATATCTCCTTTGGATTAGCTTCGATCGCTCTTTGAGTGACAACGTAGCCATGGAATTCTCCAGACGTGACGCCGAACATGCACTTTGTTGGATTCAATTTCATGTCGTACTGATTGAGAATATGGAAGCATTCTTTGAGATGTCGGGCGTGTAAAGCGATCATTAATTTGACGAGCAAATCATCAATATGCCGAGATGGGTGGCGGACATGCAATTGACCATGCATTGATAAGTTGTTCTTGCATTCTTAAGGCCGAAAGACATGACCTTTTAACAGTAGGTGCCACGATATGTGATGAAAGTTGTCTTTTATAGGTTGTCGAGGGCATCATAATTTGGTTGTAGCTAGAGACAACATAATGAATGAGAGCAATTAGTTTTCTGCCGTTGTTTTTAAGAGACGATCGATATGTGGAAATGAAAATCTATCTTTGGGACATGCTTTATTGAGATCTGTGAGGTCGACATAGACCCTCCACTTAACGTTCTTTTTATTGACGACCACAATGTTTGCTAGCCAATATGGGTATTATACTTCTTGAATAGATTTTGCGTCCAAGAGCTTTTCAACTTCGTCATTGATAGCTTTGGCTCTCTCGGGGCCAATCTTGCAACTTTTTTGTTTGATCGACTTGTATGTAGGATTGATGTTGAGCTCATGGATTGTGATGGTAGGATTGATGCCTTGCATATCCACAACAAGAAATATGTATATTGTCGGCGCGAAAATAATGCTATCATATGTCTTTCATAGCGCTTTCATAAATGCTATCTATGCGGGAGCTATCTTAGGTGGTAGCTCTACGATAGCATTTTTTCGGGTTGCTATGATAACGCTGATCTATTATAGCACGGAATTTTATTAGCTGTAATAATATTAATAATAGCGCATAATTGACTTATAGTATATTTTATTATAGCATATTAGTTTTGTTGTATTTAATTTTACAGCTTTTTTTGTTTGCTATAATATAGTTATTGATGAGTATTTTTTTTGCTATGATATAATATTATAACGTTTACTTTGATGCTATTATATTTGGTATCAACATGCTATCAATTTCTTTTATATAATACAATCTTTACATAATCTTAAAATTGAAACTGATATATAGAAATTAAGTCATCAATTACGTAAGCCTGAATACAATCCAACACCCAAAACACAAGTCTGAATACAATCCAACATCAAAAACACAAGTCTAAAACCAAAATATATAGATAAGTCATAAGTTCATTAGCCTAGTCTTAACCAAAGTAAAACTAGCTATCTTGGACCAAATTTCCTTCATTCCTTGCAACAAAAACGTGTGTCTTACTTTAGTAACATATATAATCAGATGAACCGTCGGATAAACCAGATGGGTTATTATTATCAGCAGTCAAATAAACATTATGGAGGGAGACCAAAAGAAGAAAAGAAATTGCAAGTGATCAAATAGTAGAGGCATGTAACTCACTCTGATTCCACCAGTAATTCGTTTCTTTGCTTGGCTCTTTGGCGGATAATCACTACATATTGCGCTAGAGGGCTTTCCCCTGCCTTCTTATCATTCTGAACAGAAATGACCAACCCCAAAGAACATTCAGAAAGAACACTCGTCAAGTAAGCTACTTCATAAATCCAAGTGGATCAAGAGAAACGAGCTACTGTACCTCAAGGAATGATGCAGCAGCTGTTGATATGGAAATCACAAGTTGCATAATTCAACAAAGTGCAAATATGGGGCAGGTTATGTTTATGGGAAGAAGTCTCGGATGTAAACCACTTCTAGGGTTTACACTCTCACTCATAAGCAAACTTCAGTATATTGGCTTATTACCACTTTGGGAAAGTCTGAGAGGACCAGAGCATTAAAGACCAAGGTCTGAACTCCTTAGGACCTGTCACTTTCACCAGGAACAAGACAAGAAGGAGTCACCATCTAGTGACCGTTTGTCTCTCTCTCTTCCTGCGCTTTTCTCCTTTGTTTTCTTCTGGTTTATCAATTGTTTAATGTGCATAAACCCTAGTAGTCTTCATATATATTTGTTGTAACTCATTATTGATCAATACAGAGAATTATTCTTCTCTTTTACAACCGCATTCTTCTTCTCTCTCTCTAGCCGCCAAGAACCCTAATAGGGTTTCTTGGTTTCTCTCTTCAATACTACACTCAATCCTTCTACTCTCATACTCTAAATCTTATATTCTCACATGGTATCAGAGCCATAAGCTTCTGTACCTCATTTACTTCCGCTGAAACTCACAAAATTCTGTTCTTGAGCACTTAAGTTCTTAAGCTTTTCTCTCGGTCCTATAAGCTCTTCTAAGTTCTTAAACTCATTTCTTTTGCTTCTTGTGTTCTCTGTGAGTTGAGAACTCTCTGTTTCATCTTGAATACTCCCTCCTTGCTTTATATCAGTCTCAGCAATGGAGAACTCAAGAGTTGTTATTCCTGTGATTTTGAAAGGCTCAAACTACATTATTTGGGCTAGGATGGTGAAGTCTGCACTTGGAGGCAGAGGTCTGTGGAAGTATATCCTGAGTGACACTGCTCCACAGAAGGTGTTTAAGGCCAGGTCTGAAGCTGAAGCCAAGAAAGGAGCTGAGGCAGAGACTAAAGGCAGTGATGAATCTCTTGAAGAGGCAGCTGAAGCAGAAGAAGAGGCGTGGATGCAAGGGGACCAGAATGTGCTTTCTATACTCCAAAGCTCACTGGACCAGCACCTATTGGAAGCCTACTCTTATTGTGTGACTTCTAAGCAGCTGTGGGATACTCTTGAGAAGGTTTATGGGAATAAATCAAACTTAACAAGAGTCTTTGAAGTGAAGCTGGCCATTAACAATCTCCAGCAAGAAGATATGGAGTTTAAAGCTCATTTTGGGAAGTTTAGCTCACTGTGGTCAGAGTTGGAAATGCTAAGGCCACCAAGCAGTGATCCTTTGGTGTTGCAAGAAAGGAGAGAGCAAGATAAAGTCTTTGCTCTTCTGCTCACCTTGAACTCATCCTACAATTCCTTGATCAAGCATATCCTAAGGGCAGAGACTCTACCTGACATTGATGATGTGTGTGGGCAAATTCAGAAGGAACAAGGCTCATTTGGGTTGTTCAAAGGAAAAGGAGAGCTGGTAACCGCAAACAAGGGGCTGTACAAGGCTGATGAGAGGAAGAACTATGGAGGTGACCAGAGAGGAGTCTTGATGTGTGATTTTTGCAAGAAGAGTGGGCATTTGAAGGACAGATGCTGGCGCCTCCACCCTAACCTCAGACCCTCATCTCACAACAACAGGTTCAAAGATCAAAGGGCAAACTACTCATATGGTGCAGCTGGACCAGGTTCTTCTTCAATGCAGCAATGTGATGAAGGAAGAGCAATGGTGGTTCATCAAGCACCAGCTGTGACTGCTCAGAATGATGTGGTAAGGAGGTCAGACCTTGAGGCTCTCATCAAAGCTCTCAAGGAGAACTCTGGTATGGCTCTTGGTACTTCTCTTTTTGCATCAAACAAACTGAAACCTTTGATTATTGATTCAGGAGCCTCTCATCATATGATAAGTGATTCTAGGTTGATAAACAATGTTGAACCTGCCTTAGGAAGTGTAGTGATTGCAAATGGTGATAAAATTCCAATACAAGGCATAGGAAATCTGAAAATGTTTAACAAAGAATCTAAAGCCTTCTTTATGCCTAGTTTCACATCAAACTTAGTTTCTGTAAAAAGGATAGCCACTGATTTGAATTGCAATGTTATTTTCAGTCCTAATGATGTTGTGTTTCAGGATATTAAAACAAGTAAGTTGATTGGGAAAGGTGTGACAAAGGATGAGCTCTACATGGTTGAAGACACCAATCCCTCTTCTGAATTATCTGCTGCTTTATCTACTTCTTTATCTACTTGTGTTGGTGTGGATGATTCTATTTGGCATGCTAGACTAGGACATCCACACTCTAGGGCTTTAGGACTCTTATTACCTTCTGTTTCCTTTAAAAATGATGATTGTGAGGCTTGTATCCTTTGTAAACATTGCAAATCTGTTTTTCCAAATTCTAAAACTGCTTATGAAAGTTGCTTTGATCTTATTCACTCTGATGTATGGACTGCCCCTTGTGTGTCTAGAGAAAATCATAAGTACTTTGTCACATTCATTGATGAAAAATCTAAATACACTTGGATAACACTTATGCAAACTAAGGATAGAGTGCTAGAAGCTTTTATGAATTTCCAAAGTCATGTTACTAACCATTTCAATGCTAAGATCAAAATTTTTAGATCAGACAATGGTGCTGAGTACACAAGCAATGCCTTCAAACAACATTTGTCAAAGTATGAAATTCTTCACCAAACTAGCTGTCCTTATACTCCACAACAAAATGGAGTGGCTGAGAGGAAGAATAGACACTTAATGGAGGTTGCAAGGTCCATGATGTTCTACAAGAATGTCCCTAAGAAGTTTTGGGGAGATGCAGTCATGACTGCTTGTTATTTGATCAATAGAACTCCTACAAGAGTTCTTAAGGATCAATCTCCATTTCAGGTACTAAACAAGACCAATTAGTTGATCACTTACGTGTGTTTGGGTGTATTTGCTTTGTGTTAATACCAGGGGAACAAAGGGATAAGTTGGATGCTAAGAGCACCAAAGCTATGTTCATTGGTTACTCCACAACACAAAGAGGATACAAGTGTTAGGTACCTGAAACAAGGAAGGTTCTAATCTCCAGAGATGTGAAATTCATGGAGACAAAGAGCTTCTATGATGAGAAGAATTGGGACAGCTTGAAGGATCTTCCTACTTCTCAATCAGATAGAGCTGCTAACTTAAGAAGAATCATGGAGAGTCTTGGAATTAGTGTTCCACAAGAACCGGTTACAACAAGCACACAACCCACTCCAGCCTCGGATGCACATGTGGAAGACTCACAACAATCCCATCTTGATCATGAGGGGGACACATCAGAATCAGAATCAGGGCAAGAAGAACCGCAGCAAACTGATTCTGATACACATAATCAAGCTGGTGTTGAAGAGCATGAAGAACATGAGTTAGAACCTGAGGGAGTGGGTAATCAGAATGAGGAGATTGTGCAGCCAATGAACCAACAAATTCAAGCACTAAGGAGGAGTACAAGGGAGAAAAAGGATCCATCAGAATGGATGAAGACTAGAGTGTACTTCAACAGCAATGCAGTAGCTCATCCCATTCAAGCGGTTTGCAGTTTAGCTCATGTTCCTTTGGAGCATCAAGTGTTCATTGGGAAGTTGGATCAAGAATATGTACCAACAACCTATGAAGAAGCAAAGGGAGATAAGAGGTGGATGCAAGCTGTGGAAGAAGAGACTAAAGCAATGGAGAACAATGAGACTTGGTATGAAGCTAAACTTCCAAGAGGAAAGAAGGCAGTGACTTCTAAGTGGGTTTTCACCATCAAGTATAGAAGTGATGGAGAAGTTGAGAGATACAAAGCAAGACTGGTTGCAAGAGGCTTCACTCAAACTTATGGAAAGGATTACTTGGATACATTTGCACCAGTGGCTAAGCTTCACACAGTTAGGATCATCTTGTCTCTAGCAACAAACCTTGATTGGGAGCTATGGCAAATGGGTGTCAAGAATGCATTCCTTCAAGGAGAGCTTGAGGATGAGGTATACATGAGACCACCTTCTGGTCTTGAAAGTATTGTGAAACCAGGGAAGGTGTTAAGGCTCAAGAAGGCTATCTATGGACTCAAGCAATCTCCTAGAGCGTGGTACCATAAACTGAGCTCAACACTTATGCAAAGAGGATTTAAAAGGTCTGAAGGAGATCATACCTTGTTTACTCTCCAAGATCAGGAAGGTATCATTGTCATCCTTGTTTATGTTGATGACATTATCATATCAGGAAGTAACAAGTCAGGTATCCAAGAAACTAAAGCTTATCTTAAATCTGTTTTTGACATTAAGGATCTTGGTACTCTAAAGTACTTCCTTGGGATAGAAGTTTGTCGATCTAATGATGGACTCTTCTTATCTCAAAGGAAGTACACACTTGATTTGTTGTCTGAAGCAGGAAAGATTGGATCAAAACCAGCTAAGACACCATTGGAGGACGGCTACAAAGTCATAAGAGAGGGGGAGCTTGAAGACAGACCATTTGAGGACACCACTCTCTATAGAAGGATGGTTGGTAAGCTAATCTACTTAACCATAACTAGACCTGATTTGTGCTTTGCTGTGAACCAGATTAGTCAACATATGCAAGCACCAAAGATGCATCATTGGGACATGGTTGAGAGGATACACAGATATCTAAGTGGTACTCCCGGGCAAGGCATTTGGATGGGTTGCAATCAAAGTACAGAGATAGTTGGGTATTGTGATGCTGATTGGGCAGGAGATAGAGTGGACAGGAGGTCTACTACTGGATATTGCACTTTCATTGGAGGAAACCTTGTTACTTGGAAGAGTAAGAAGCAGAAGATAGTGTCATGTTCTAGTGCTGAAGCTGAATATAGAGCAATGAGGAAGCTAGCAACAGAATTGTCATGGATCAAAGGTCTTCTTATGGATTTGGGGATTGAGACTTCAAAACCAATCACCATGCATTGTGATAACCAAGCTGCCATTCACATTGCTTCAAACTCAGTCTTCCATGAGAGAACCAAGCACATAGAGGTGGATTGTCACAAAGTGAGGCAGATGATTGAGCAAGGAGTTGTGTTGCCTTGTTTCACAAGGAGTGAAGAACAACTAGCTGATGTGTTCACCAAGGCAGCTAGCTTGAAGGTGTGTGAGTCAATTTACCCCAAGCTTGGACTCATGGAGCTTCCGGAATCCCCTAAGACTATGGAATCTACACTCTTTTTCCCTTCATGAAGTTTTATCCCAAGTGGTTTTCTTCATGAAGGTTTTTAATGAGGTAGATCTCCACTGTCACTCCAAGCTTGATTCAATCCTTGAATTCAAGCTTGAGGGGGGAGTGTTGATATGGAGATCACAAGTTGCATAATTCAACAAAGTGCAAATATGGGGCAGGTTATGTTTATGGGAAGAAGTCTCGGATGTAAACCACTTCTAGGGTTTACACTCTCACTCATAAGCAAACTTCAGTATATTGGCTTATTACCACTTTGGGAAAGTCTGAGAGGACCAGAGCATTAAAGACCAAGGTCTGAACTCCTTAGGACCTGTCACTTTCACCAGGAACAAGACAAGAAGGAGTCACCATCTAGTGACCGTTTGTCTCTCTCTCTTCCTGCGCTTTTCTCCTTTGTTTTCTTCTGGTTTATCAATTGTTTAATGTGCATAAACCCTAGTAGTCTTCATATATATTTGTTGTAACTCATTATTGATCAATACAGAGAATTATTCTTCTCTTTTACAACCGCATTCTTCTTCTCTCTCTCTAGCCGCCAAGAACCCTAATAGGGTTTCTTGGTTTCTCTCTTCAATACTACACTCAATCCTTCTACTCTCATACTCTAAATCTTATATTCTCACAGCAGCAGGCTCATTGGGTTGAAAATCAATCGATGCTCTCTTTTTGTTGACAAACTCTGAGTTAGCTTCAATCTGAAGACTAAATACACAGTTAATATTTTTTTGCCAGGACAAGGTACTTTAAGTATAAAGGCCACTTCTCTCTTGGAAGATACCTGGCTAATGAGTTGCTTCATTTCTTTCCTAAACCTCTCAGCTTTAGTGGATTTGTAAAAGCTGCGCAGCCTGATGGTCAGAATAGAAGATAGCTCAAAGAAAGCAATGGAATAACTCCATTGAGTCAAATGCTCCACAAGCTCCTCCACTTTTAAATAAACACATGCCTCCTGAAACGCTCTTGTCTTCACTGCCGGTTTACTTACCTAGAAACGAATTAAAATGGTTACTTTGCAGGAGAAAATTTCATTCTAGTCACTTCTTTAAAGACCCAGCCAAGTAAGTTTTTTACCTTGAGTAGTGTGCGTAAATCCACACCTTTGCCAACACCACCAGTGGGAGGTCTGTTGAGCTCTTTCATGTCTAAAATGTCCATAAGAAGCATTGAGACGTGTATAAAGGTAGCAGTCGAAGCAGCAATCCGGTTTAGCTTACTCACGCATCTTAGTCTAAGGGGAATATAACACATATATTTAAACGTGTGTCTCCAAATGGTGTCTTACACTGGGCAACGGTCTTGTTGTTCTCCAATATCTCACCCGAGCTGATCAGCTTTACTTCGTTTATCCCTTTTGGTACAAGAGTTTTGCCTAAAAGAAAACACAAAATGGAGTAAATTGATGCTCTGGAGTACCATAATTCACACAGACTTGGATTGTTTTTCTCAATCATGATGCTTATAACTTCATTCGAAGTGGACTAAAATGATCCAAGACTAATAACTATCTACAGCTAAATCGATTCTCGAACACGAATTACGGTGGAAAGTAATGAAAACTCATGAGCGGAAAAGGTAACAGCGAAACCCTACACAAACCTTTGGGCTAATCTGAGACGACTCTCTGCTTCAAAAAATCAACCGTAGAGGCGGCTGAATAGCTAAAAGGCCCGATATCAGAGCCATCGTAGATTCTGAATTTGATATCTATGGAATCCTCCTCCTCCGGCATATCCGCTGACTTCTCTTAGAAACACCAAAAAAAAAAAAATCGAACTCCGATGATTACCAATCCCGATTCTACAAAACTAGACTTTAAAACAACTATTTCAGATCTGAAATAGTTTCAATCTGCAAAAAGGAGAATCAGAGCTCGCTTCGAACGGGATAGAAAAAAGAGAGAATCAGGAGAGAATCAAATACATAATAGTACCAGCTATCTCTATCGATTTCGCCTTGGGATCTTTTGATGAGGTTAAGAAAAAGCGGAACGCAAAGGGAGTAAAAGGTTTTCTTAAATCAAATGTTGAGGGTGATGGAAGAGGAGGCTGAGGGGAAGGATGGTGTGGAGGGTCGATTCAGCCGGTGATAGTAGAGATAGATCGAAGATGAGTAGATTGGAGGAGATGAGTTCTCCAGAGACGAGAGGAAATAAGATTTTTTTCTAACATAATGAAATAAGATTTTTTTTTTTCTTAAATGATGAAGACACCTAAAAAAATTTTAGGAAGAGGAAAAGCGAAAGTTGAAAGAGGGAAATATGAAACATGAAAAAAATGAAATGAATCTAAATTTTTTGCTAAGTGTTTGGCGGAAAAGCTAATTTTAGCTTCCCGCATATGAAAACTATATTATAGCATTTATCGAATGCTATCATATAGTTTGGAATTTTCAAAAACATCTACGATAGCAGTTCAGGAAAATGAGCTATAGTAATAAGCTATGAATGATGACTTTTTTTGTAGTGATCCTTGACTTACAAAGAAAATATTACGATGCTTTGTCGTAAGAAGTTGATAAGTTCCTTTTTGATATCCTTGGGCAATTCTGTTCCAATGCCTAAACATTTGCCAGCGTCTAATTCGTCGATGACGACCTGCTCGATTAATCCTTCTTTGGTCATTTGTTTCTTTGTTAGGCATTGATCATGCAAGATGGTGTTCAAATTTTATGTTTTGTAAGGAAGCATGTGCGGCTGATTCTTTGGCTACCTCTGATCGTATGAATTTCATTCGGTGTTGGGAAATTCATACATTGATGGTAGGTTGATGGTACTGCGTTCATGGCATGGATCCATGGAGTACTGATGATGACGTTGCAGATTGTCGGTTTTCGAGGACCATGAACTTAAAAAATTTCATGATTCCGCCGATGTAAGCGGGTAACCTGCTTGTGCCGATCTTAAAATTTGCGCTTGTAAAGCATGTAAGTGATTTGACGACATGTATTATGTCACAGTTTCTGATTTCCATCTTCTTTTACATTTCTTTGAAGATCATATTGTTGGGAATGTCCTGAAATCTACCGTACTATCTCTAGAAAGTATGATAAATGTCGAGATCAGACATAAGTCATAAATACTGGGTGATCATGATGACTTGCTAGAGTCCGCTCTTGATCTATAAGTTTAGGACTTATTACCAGTATTGTATGATCCCAAAGGGTCACACACCATAGCTAACGGGAAAGTTAACATGGAATGAATACGGTAAGATGCAAGGCATTTACTGTATTTGTGCAGAGAGTTGGGCCGTTAGTTTAATCACTTGGGCCCATATCGAGACAAATGACTTGTGTCGATCGACACAAGTGTATGTGTCGGTCGACACAGTTGCGAAACCGAGACATCGGTTTAGGTTTATGACAGAGTCGATATTTATATGAGTCGTCTTATAATTTCGACTCTAACAGTCTGCGACCTAAAAACCTGAGCCGTCTCTCTTCTCTCTCTGATCAATCCATTGCTTTGGTCTAGCAACCATCCCGGCTTGTAAGAGTGTGGATACTGAAGGAGGAACAGGCATCTGATCTGTTCTAGCTGATCTCATCATTACCATCCATCAATCCGCTGCAATCTGAAAGGTAATGATCAGGTTTGGTTTTGTGATTCGTTCTGCAAGAACCTAGATCTGAGTTATATGTGCTAGGTTGCAATCTGTTAATTGAACCATGAACACACATATAACCCAACAGTGGTATCAGAGCCAGGTTATTGGTTTTTGCTTTATGAATCTGATTTAGGTTGTTCTTACTGTTTAAAATCGAATTTGGTTAAGAAATTTGATCAGAAAACATGAAAACCTAAGAATTAGATCGCATCAATCCGATTGAAAGCCATTGGTGTGCGATCTGGTCGCCCGTGTCGATCGACGAGGGAGCGAGGTATCGGTCGATATCGATCGATCCGATTGACATCTCGCGGTCCTGATGACCCGATTGACCCGAGCTGATACTCGCTAGTATCGATCGACATGAAAGACTCATATCGATCGATACGAAGGCGATGCAGATGATCCGCGAGTAGCCAATCGGTTCAGCCGAGCTTCGTGGTTCATCTTTCCCTAAACCGAGACAATGAACCGATCAATCCGATTGTGGTTCATTGTCTACTTTAGCCAGAACCGCAAGTTAGGTCAAAATTGGCTAAAACACAAGGTGTTTCTTCCCGGTTTTGGACTTAACTG
The DNA here is from genome assembly GCA_030180135.1 of Orychophragmus violaceus. Taxonomy (NCBI): domain Eukaryota; kingdom Viridiplantae; phylum Streptophyta; class Magnoliopsida; order Brassicales; family Brassicaceae; genus Orychophragmus; species Orychophragmus violaceus. The sequence goes on along the minus strand of CM058236.1, from coordinate 26,687,213 downwards.
AACCGATCCAATTTAATTGGTGGTTCAAGCGGTTAACCCAAATCGCGGTTTGCTGGAAATAATTTTATTTCTGGTTAAACCGGATTGAAATTCATAAAATTGAATTTTAACCTAAACCGAAGGCTGGTCTAAGTTTGATTTGGTTGGACCAAATAATTTAGAGCTGGTCTGGTTTAGTAAATAACTGATGGTTTTGATAGTTAATTTGGTCTTGGACCAGAATTAATAAACCGGATCGGTTATGTCAAATCATTGGGCCAATTGGAATTCTGTGGTCTCGGGCCAAGAATTGGGCCTATAATTTGTGACCCAACCGAAAACTTTAATAAGTTACTAAATTTAGAAAGTTTCTAAAATAAGAAAGTTTCCCAAAATAGTAATCTTCTATTTTTGGAAATAAAACTTAAAATCCTCAAAAACAATATCAAGCTTGGATGTCTTTCCAATCTTGTCAGCTACTTAACGCTTATTTGATTACAGACATGGCTTACAGTGTGAGGTGTCTGTTTTCGCGTAAGTAAAGTAGTATATAGTCACTGATTTCATTGGGAGTCCCAGATTTCAGTGATTATTTGGCTGTAAGAGATTGGTTTCCTTGACTGGGCCATCGGGAGTCCCGGGCCTTGAGACATCTGGTGAATTTGGGCCTCGGGTCCAATTCACAACCGAGAGTTATTGGTTATAACTAGCTGTGTGTATGCTTACCAAGTAAAGCTAATTCCGGGTGACGGCCAGTGGCCCACTTTGGATTTAGCTGAACATGGGTCTCGGAATCATTGCATTCTTATGAGGTTAAACAAAGAAATTTTGAATGCAATGCGAGTTTTCTTATAAGTTGTTAAGATTACTCTTTTATGAACTTAATAACTAAAACTCTATTTATCTCTAAATTTCAGCTATGACAAGCACAAACAATCAAAACACTTTCTCGATCCGGTCTGTCCTTGAGATGGACAAACTGAACGGATCAAATTTCTTGACTTGGTCACGGAACCTGAGGCTAGTCCTCAGGCATGAGAGAAAGGACTATGTCCTTGAGAAAGCTCTCCCCGAGAGGATCGGATCCAAAGCCAGTCATGCAGTATATAATGCTTGGAATAAGCATTATAATGATGCGGTAGATGTGCGTGGTCTGATATTGGCTACCATGGAATCAGATTTGCGGAAGCAATATGAGAACATGGAGTCGCCAATAGAGATGATCAGCAGCCTGAAATTGAAATTTCAGGAGCAGGTAAGAGTGGAGAGATACCAGTTGGTTAAATCTCTCACTAGCTGCAAGCTACCGATGGATCATCCAGTAAGTCCTCATATCAGTAAAATGATGGGTTACATTGATAACCTGAGGAAACTGGATTATCCAGTTAGCCAAGAATTGGCAACTGATATCATTCTGCAGTCACTGCCGTCAAGCTATGATAAGTTCGTAAGGGACTATATCAAGAAAGGCTTAACGAAGACGTTGACTGAACTGCATGATATGCTCAAGACAGTTGAGCCAAACGTGAAGAGTACCCTGTACAATCTCATGAATGAGAAGGGTAGGTTTACTAAACCTAATGCTGACAAGGGTGAAGACAAAGTTGTCCAGATTTTGAATCATGGCAAGCGTGTGTCTTCTGAGCCCGAGTCAGATACCTCTTACGTTGGTAAGTGTTGCTACTGTAATGAGACTGGGCATTGGAAAAGAGATTGCATTAAATTCATGGAAGATTATGAGGAGTTGAAGTCGATGTATGAGACTACTTACTCAGGTATTCATGTTATTACTTCAAGTTATACCTTAAAGGTATTGGATACTGGTTGTGGCACTGATATTTGTTATAATATGCAGAGCCTGAGCAACAGTAGAACGTTGAAGGAAGGGCAAGTGAAACTGCGTGTCTGGAAGGAGCTTGGGATGCTGCCTCAGCCGTAGGGTTTTCACTTGTAGATGCCTTTGAGGCTTGGTTTTATTAAGTAATTGCTACAATGTACCTGCTTTAAGCAGAGTTGTCTTTCATTTTCTTGTAAGAATTTGAATGTTTTTCGTTTTGATAAAAGACAAGTTTTGTTCTTTTGATCTTAATGAAATGATAATTGTAGCACCCTATTCAAGGAATGGGTTTTATATATTAAACCAAAGAGTGCCTAAATGTAACATAAATACCGAATTGGTTTAAATCTGATGAATTAAACCTGATTTTTCTTGGCATAAATGTTTTGGTCAAAGAGTAAGTCGGATTCAGAAACCCCATAGTTATGGACTTTTGGGCTCATTTGAATGGATATCTTATGAGACTTGAATTCTGCTTACTGGACCAAAAGACAAAGGGCCCATCTTAGCCGAGCTAGAGAAAGGCCCAAAGGCTTATTGGAGATTGAACATACTCATGTATGTGGTCCGATGAGCAGTAATGCCAGAGAAAATTTCCTGTACTTCATTGTCTCTACTGATTACTTCAGTGAGTGTGACTGTGTTCATTTGATGAGACACAAGTCGGAATTCTTTGACATGGTCGAAAGAGTTCCAGAATGAAGTATAGAATCTGAATGACAGAAGTATTAAGACTCTGGATTAGATCACGAGTGAGAATACTTAAGTCATTGATTGTGTGATCATCTGAATGAGTGTGAAGTCGTTTCACAGCTCATTTCTCCTGAAAACCTAGAGGTGTTTTCTGTGAGTATGAATCAGATCTTATAAGAAATGATTAAAGATGAGTCACACGAATCTTCCATGATATTCTCTAAAATAGCGCTCAAGAAATATCTAAGTTTACGCTGAAATAGTTCCACCAATATCAGTTGAAAGACACCACGTAAATGTGGATTGGAATCGATCCAAATTCGTCTTTACTGAGTATTTGTAGTTGTGCTACTTCGTTGGTTGTCCTAGGGAAACCAAGGCTTGTTACTTTTACATCCATTCTGTTTTCTAAGAAGGGAAGTTACTTTCCAAGAAGAACAGTGGGAGTAAAAGTATAACTCGAAGAAATTCGAGAAATACAGGAGACTGCTCAACCTGTTGAGGGAGAGCAACGGATGGATTTACAGATCTCTGTAGAATCTACACCTGTAGAGCCTGAAGTTCGCAGATAAAAATGAATCAGTCACTAATCCGAGAGTGATTTCTCGTCATTAGTTGAACCTGATGATCATTGAAAGTTCGCATGATCTGATGATCATTGAAAGCGACGAACCTGCGAAATTCAAAGAAGCGAAAGTAAGCCCGGACTCCGAAAAATTACACTGTATGTAAGTTAGCTTCATCGATCCATTCATGGATGGAAGCAAACATATCGGAGTTGGAATCTTCGTTCTGTTAAAGTAGTCAAGGTTTTGACTTGAACAGGAACGAAGTGGAACTATGCGTTTACTAAAAGATAAGTGGGAGCAATATTGCATTTCTCATAGTGTATGTCGATGACATACTGATTCTCGAATATAACGTCCCAATGCTGCAGTCGGTAAAGGACTGGTTTGGGAGTTGGTTTTATGGTTGACATGGGTAAAGCCACGTAGTTCTTGGATTTTGGATCTAAAGATAGAGATCCAAAAGAGCTGGTAGGACAAAGTCAGGATTCTTAAATTGACAAAGTCCTACACGTAATCAGCAATCCAAGAAGGGTTTTATGCCAATGTCACATGGCAATTCATTAAGCAAGATACAGTGTCATGCGATATCTGCTGAGCTTGAATGCATGGATAGGATTCCATATGCGACGGCAATTGGATCTATCATGTATGCCATGATACATACTTGTTTTGATGTTGCTTTAATGCTAAGCAAGACAAGTAAAGACCAGTCAAATCCAGCAAAGAATCACTGGATTGCCGTATAGAATATCCTAAAGGATTTGAGAAATACTAAGGATAAGTTCTTGATTTACGGAGAAAGTGAGGTGCTACAAGTCGATAGAGTCTGAAAGGCAAGTTTCCAATAGACAAAGATAATTCCTGGTCACAGTCCGGCTATATCTTGTGTCTAACTGGCGGTGCAAGGCACTGTTGCTGACTCCATGACTTAAGCTGAACAATTTCGCAGCTTGAGAAGCGGCGAAAGAGGATGTTTGGATAGAAGAGTTCATCACTGAACTTGATGTGATTCCCAGCGTAGATGAGACTAGCTGCACATCAGAGGTCCAAACACCTTGAGGATAGGTATAACCTATTCCTTGAGATAAATGACAGAGGTGTTAAGTAGATAAGCAAGTTTCATCGAATGAGAACGTTGCTAATCTATTAACGAAGCCACTCCTTATGCCTAAGCACGAGTCGCGGACTGTAGCTGTAGGATGAGTGAAATTAAGATGTAGTCTTAATTTCAGTGGGAGTTTGTAAAGGGCTTTACTTAGTTGTTTTGAAAGGTTCATGTAAACATAATATTTTATGTTTATGAAATCTAATGATTTCTGGATTATTTTAACTGTGATATAAATAATCGTTCCAAAATGATTCATGTCATATGGGCCATCGAAGTACATGAGTAGACTTGATCCTGAAACCCCATATTTAACGAAATGACATAAATCATAGTGTCCATATTCGAAGGTTGTTGAAATTGGAACACCAACAACCACTTGAGACTAGATTGTGTTGAGACTTATGACCAAGTTTCGAGGGGTCATAGATGCGCGGCATCAAAGTCGACACATAGGTATATGTAGGGGAGCATATGACCGGACATGGCCCGCTGATGAGAACTCTACAAGATATTAATATCTGTGTCATGAGAGGTTCTCATATACGACTATAGAGTATAGTCCTTAGACCTGAGTTCGCATGCATGTGGCTGCACATGGAGTAATGCGCTTTGATCATTGTCTAACGCTGTTTCGTAACTGGGAGCTATAAGGACCTTGGTTGGGTGTATTATGAAGTATGTAGTTCATAGTGATGGAACAAGATGGGATTTGTCCCTGCCGTTTAACGGAGGTAATATCTCTAGGCCAATCGGAGATTTGATAGCTGGTAAGAGAATGGCCATTCCCAAACGGACTTGCCCAAGTCGTTTGCATTGTCAGTATCAAATCTGGTCCGATAAACATGGTCTGGCTATATAAGGATGACACGCATCTTGCCTTATGCCAGATCGAGATATTGAGACAAAAGGATTAGGGAATGTAGGATTCCAGTACAATCGGAAGATTGTTGGGAATGTCCTTTGTAGGATTCCAGTACAAGTGGGAGATTGTTGGGAATGTCCTGAAATCTACCGTACTATCTCTAGAAAGTATGATAAATGTCGAGATCAGACATAAGTCATAAATACTGGGTGATCATGATGACTTGCTAGAGTCCGCTCTTGATCTATAAGTTTAGGACTTATTACCAGTATTGTATGATCCCAAAGGGTCACACACCATAGCTAACGGGAAAGTTAACATGGAATGAATACGGTAAGATGCAAGGCATTTACTGTATTTGTGCAGAGAGTTGGGCCGTTAGTTTAATCACTTGGGCCCATATCGAGACAAATGACTTGTGTCGATCGACACAAGTGTATGTGTCGGTCGACACAGTTGCGAAACCGAGACATCGGTTTAGGTTTATGACAGAGTCGATATTTATATGAGTCGTCTTATAATTTCGACTCTAACAGTCTGCGACCTAAAAACCTGAGCCGTCTCTCTTCTCTCTCTGATCAATCCATTGCTTTGGTCTAGCAACCATCCCGGCTTGTAAGAGTGTGGATACTGAAGGAGGAACAGGCATCTGATCTGTTCTAGCTGATCTCATCATTACCATCCATCAATCCGCTGCAATCTGAAAGGTAATGATCAGGTTTGGTTTTGTGATTCGTTCTGCAAGAACCTAGATCTGAGTTATATGTGCTAGGTTGCAATCTGTTAATTGAACCATGAACACACATATAACCCAACACATATCGATTGAGCTACTAGTGTCAATCAAGATCTGTGATACCTCGCAATTGCCGATGAGAAGTTCAATCACTGGAGGATCGTTGTGTGGCACGTGTACACAGGTAAGGTCATCGTCAGTGAAGAGGATGGGTGGATCATCGATGATAGGTCTTGGAGATCTGTATGCTGAAATGGTTTTGCGCTCGTACTCCTTGATCGACTAGACTGAATCGTTGCAAGTGATTTGACCGCCCTAAATCATGTTGATTCAACACACGACTCGAAGACCCTCGTTGTTATCATGATATTTGCAATGAATTTTTGGTGCATCAGTGTCGGAAGAGTGGTGCTGCTTTCTTTTTTGTTTGGGCGAGCGATCTTTTTCACATATCGTCTTTTTCTCTTGTCGTTCAGTACTGCCACGCTGGGAAATGTTCCTGAGTTCATCAATGGTGGTTTGTAGCTTACCTTTCTGGAATTGTAAGAATATGGCGTCCTTTAGATGACGGCATGATATCGTGTTGTGAGTGGTTTTTTATTTGGTAATTGATACGATCAGGTTTTAATCCCTAGATCTACACTGCAAGTGCACAAACGTGAGCTAGTAGTATATAGGGCATCGAATCCACAGAGACTCTAGACTCTTGCGATAGATCATAGAATTTCAGGTTAAGCTAGGTAGAAGCGGTAGAAAGCAGTAAATCAAGAAGAAAGTAAGTAAACGGTTTGTAAATTAGAAGACAAAGCGTCAGGTCAAGAGAGTTCTCAGGAAATCAGGAACACAGGCTAATCAATCAATCGGGATCTAATTAAGAATTGTTCTAGAACTAGAATCACAGAATTATAAGAAACCAACTTTCGTTGCGAATATTATCTATGTCTAACAACCTAGCAAGCCAACTTTCGTTGTGAATCCTAGAGTTCTAAACAAGCATTAATCTCAAGTTCTTTCGTTCATAATTCTCCTAAACCAAATTTCTTTGCGGATAGTCAAATTGCTCATCTAAGTTCTTTCTAGTTAATTAATCAACTTTCGTTGCAGAAATCAACCTAACATCAATAATTTAAGTGGCTAATTCAGATCAAGCATTAAGAACAACCCTAGATGAAGAACTAACAGATATGAATCCCTACAGATTGATCAACCTATAATTCCATGAAATCCCCTGTGAGAATCCCTAAACCTAACTGGTTAACTACTCAGACATGACAATCATAACAAAAGATATGATGAATAGAATACTGAATATCATAAAACAGAATAAGAGACAGGGGTTCGAAATCTTCTCTCTGTCGAGTATCTGATCAGCCCCTAAAACTCTCTGAATGTCAAATAAAGCGTAGCCTAAACAATGGCTTAAAAACCCTAATATAATGATCTAATCACGGCTGGGGCTTCTTTGTAATTATGAGAAACTTCTGGGCTTTGTTGCAAATTCCAAACTCTTCATTAACCGCCGAGAAAAGCCTTATACGCATGTGTGTTGATCGATGCACATGTTGTGTCGATCGACACAATACTCTGAAATCGACAGTGAACTTTATCTCTCGGGTTAAATCTCCAAAATGCTCCAGAATGCGCCATAATGTCCAAATCCGCTCCAAACGTGTCTAGACCTGAAAACATACATAAAAGGACTACAAAGGACTCTAAAAGACTCGATAAGAAGACATATACCATGGTTAAAAGTCCTAAAAACAATGGTATATCAACTCCCTCACACTTAGCTTTTGCTTGCCCTCAAGCAAACAGAAAACCAAGATCATGAAAAGAAGTTTGAAAACTTCAGAAACTCGTTTCATCATAGAAGCACCACACTCAGATTCCCCTTAGTAAGCCACATGAAAATGAACCTGCATACATCAAGACCAACATGTACTTCCCCCACACTTAGCAACTATCCTGAGTAAACTCCACAATCACATTCAAAGCATCCAAATTCACCATACTGACTTCTATAAGCTATTAAGTGCGGTCTCACCTATGGGGTATCGATCAAAGAACACATGGATTCTTACTCTGTTAGCATCTGACCACTCAACTGTTGCTTTTGGTCCCTTTCTTCTCTTTTCCCTTCCTTAGCACTGATTTTTCCCCACTGGGTATCATTTTATTTTTTCTATCAGTTCTCTTCCCGCATTGGGGCATACTTTGGACATGTTTCCATGGATGCATAGGAGGTAATAGGGGTCTCTACCACTCCCGCGACCACTTCGAAGCTACTAGCTTATCCTCTGTTTATCTTTTTTTTTTTTTTACTTTCAAGGAAGGAGAGAAGAGAACCATAATCAGACAGGTTTACAAGCTGTGCCAGAACCAACAGAGGAACCCGACTCAAAGTATACCAAGCCCATAGGTAAGAAAATTAAGTCAAGTTAAAGGTGAAGTCAAGTAATGGATTCTCTGAATACCTGAAGTGATATGGGTGTCCTCAGTAGGCTGGTCTGTGTTGGGTTTTCTAATAGTCATAGATCATCTGCAACTCATCCAATGGTCACTTAAGTTCCTGCATGTTGGGAATGTCCTGAAATCTATTGTACTTACTCCAAGTGAAAGTCGTATTGTCGAGATGAGACAATCATATGACACTAGGTAGTCATAATGCTTTGCTAGAAGCCACTTATGATCAATGAGTTTAGAACTCATTGCTAGTGTTGTATGATCCTACAGGGCCACACACCTAAGCAAACTGGACGTTAAAGACGAGGTTGATCATTAATGTAATGATCTGGTGAATGCATATTTGATATGCATTCGATATCAATATTCTGGGGCAGTGTCGATCGATGCAGATAGTGCATCGATCGATGCAACTCGCGGATTAATCAGATTAATTCGGTTTAATCGTTGGTTAATTCCGTTATGGTTTAAGTCGACATATATAAGATATATGGTCAACCTAAACTGAGGGCTAACCTAATTCACAGCCACCAGAACTTGAATACAAACCTCTGAAGAGATTGGATCTCGATAGGCACTAGCATCCCTGCTGTTCAGTTTGTGTGCGTGTGGATACCAGTAGAGGCGCAACATTTGAGGCGCTTTAGATCTCGATTATCTGCAAATCTTCCGCTGCTAATCACCAGGTAATTCTGAGATCTGATAGATTCAATTATATGAACCCTAGATCCTAGGCTTGGAATTCAGACCAGGATTGCCTAATTTGATTAGGAACTGCTAGAAATTCCTTCAGTGGTATCAGAGCTTTAGGGTTCCATTGAATCTGTAGCATGTTGATTAGATTGGTTGAATCTGGATCTCTGTATGATTGATACAAGCATGCTAAAACTCGTTTTGTTCGAAAAACGTTTTAGGGTTTTTCGCATGGTGTCGATCGATGCCAATCCGGCACCGATCGACACAGGGCGAAAAAATTTAGGGATTTTCGCATGGCGTCGATCGATGCCAATCCGGCATCGATCGAGACAGGGTGAAAACCCGAATAAAACTTATGTTTCGCCTAGTGTCGATCGACACAAGAGTTGTGTCGGTCGACACAAACCTCGCGAGATTGATGAATCGGTTCAATTGGATTGGACCGGTTATCGAGCTTGGTTGATGATGGTTAAACGCTAAGAATGGTTTATTGCGATTGGGTTGGTATCGACCGATGCTAATGTAGCATCGATCGACACTGACCGGTACTCAAAACCGGATCAATTGGATTGATCGGTTATCGCAGATTGGTTTTGGTCAATCAGCATCAATCGACACTAAAGTAGTGTCGGTCGACACAAGATTCGATGGTTTAGGTTATGGAACCTGAAACCACAGAACCAAACCAAGACAAATCATTCAATTAGAAGAATTAAAACATAATAAAACTGAACGTTTTAAATGGTTCCGTTCCTCAACCAAATATCAAGTGATACTTTATGTCTTTCCAATCTTGTCAACTGTCAAGACCCATTTAATTGTGTGATAGACTTGCAGTGCAAGATGTTCACAATTACATGAGTAAGACAGAGGTAATCGTGTTGATGGATTTGCAGTGCAAGACATCGACAATTACATGACTTAAGAGATTGGTTTACTTGACTGGGCTATCAAAATCGTTTTGGGCTCAGAGACATCAGGTGGATTGGGCATAAGATGTCAATCCACAACCAAGAGTTATATTGGATATAACTAGCAAAGTTGTTGCTTACCTAGATAGCTAAAATTTGGGTGATAGCCAGTGGCTCACTCAAGTTTAGTGAAGTATGGGTCTTGGATCATTATATTCATCTGAGGAAACATTGTTTGAATATAATGCGAGTTTTCTTAATAGTTAAGACTTCTCATTTCTTGAACATCATAACTAAAACCTCCCTCGTTTTTCAGCTATGTCTAGCACAAACCATCGTAACAATTTCTCCCTGCGATCCGTCCTTGAGAAGGACAAGTTAAATGGATCAAACTTTCTTGAATGGTATCGGAACTTGAGAATTGTTCTCAAACTGGAGAAGAAGGACTATGTCCTTGAGAAAGTTCTCCCCAAGAAGTACCGAGCCAATGCCTGGCAGTCAGATAAGGATGCTTGGGATAAGAATTCTAATGATGCGGTGGATGTGAGTTGTCTCATGTTGGCTACCATGAACTCGGAATTGCAGAAGCAATATGAGTACGTGGAGTCGCCAAAAGAGATGATCACTGGCCTGAAAAGTATGTTTCAGGAGCAGGCACGAACTCAGAGATACCAGACGGTTAGGTATCTGATTGAGTGCAAGCTACCAAAGGGCGAACCAGTTAGTCCTCATGTCATTAAGATGATGGGTTATATTGATAACCTGGGGAAACTGGATTGTCTCATTAGCCAAGAGTTGGCTACTGACATCATTCTGCAGTCACTGCCGTCAAGCTATGATCAATTTGTTATGAACTATAACATGAACAACTTGACGAAGACGTTGACTGAATTGCATGGGATGCTTAAGACTGCTGAACCTAACATCAAGAAGGACACCCCAAATGTCCTTATGGTACAAAAGGGTAAAAAGTTTAAGAAACTTGGTAAGAACAAAGGTGATGGCAAGACGAGCTCGATTGTGAATCGAAGCGAGTCTGGCCATGTTCCTAAGGTTAAAACCAGTCCTTCTGAAGATGTTAAGTGCCGTTATTGTAATGGTTATGGGCATTTGAAAAGAAACTGCAATAAATTCTTGGAAGATTATGAGAAGCTGAAGAAGACGTACGAGACTTCTTCTTCAGGTATTATGTTATAGAAGTAAATGTTACTTCTTAAAGTCCTACTTATTGGGTATTGGATACCAGCTGTGGTACTCATATTTTGTGAAAATGTGCAGGGCCTGAGCAAAAGTAGGACTATGGAGAAAGGACAAGTGGACCTATGAGTGGGAATGGAGCAAGAGTTGCTGCATTAACCGTAGGAGTATCTCATTTGTTTTTCCTTTTATGGCATGTTTTGAACTTAAAACTGCTACTACGTACCTGCTATGAGCAGAAAGATTATTTCTATTCCTTGTTTGGATATGGAAGGATATCAGTTTTCAAGTTAAGAATAAGTGTTATTCATTTGATTACAGTGATATATTTTATAGTAGCAATCCATTAGAGAATGGACTTTATGTTCTAAACCAGAATGTGCCTAACTATAACATTAATACCAAGAGATTCAAGTCAAATGATACGAGTCAAACTTCTCTCTGGCATTGTCGTTTTGGGCTACATAAATGAGAAATAGATTCAGAAGCTCCATAGTGATGGGCTTTTGGGCTCATCTGATTGAGAATCATAATGAGTAAAGTGGATCTTGTTTATTAAGTAAAACGACAAAGGCTCCTTTCAACAGAGGTAGTGTCGATCGACACAAACGGTGCGTCGATCGATACATGTTGCGAACGATCAAAATGAAAGGGCCAGAAGCTTATTGGGCTTTATACATACGGATGTATATGGACCGATGAGCACTAATACTAGAAGAAAATTTCAGTACTTCATTACCTTTACTGATATTTTCAGAAGGTACGGTTATGCCTTATTTATAAGGCATAAGTCAGAATCTTTGAAAAGTTCAAAGAGTTCCAAAATGAAGTACAAAATCAATTTGGCAAAGGTATTAAACCTCTACGATGAGATCATGGAGGTGAATACTTAGGTCAAGAATTTAGTGATCATCTGAGAGATTGTGAAAGTGTTTCACAATTCACTCCTCATGTATCGGACTTTATTGGATATGGTTCGATCAATGATGAGTCACTTAGATCTTCCATTATCCTTCTAAGAATACGCTCTAGAAATGTCTGAGTTTACTTTAAATAGAGTTCCATCAAAATCAGTTACAGAGATACCACATGAGATGTGGAATGTAAATGTTTCTGATTTATCCATCATGGAGATTCGGAGTTGCGAGACTTATATAAAACGTTTAATCTCTGATAAGCTCACACCCAAATCTGATAAGTGCTACTTCATTGGTTTTCCTAACAAAACCAAGGCATGTTACTTTTACAACCAGTTCGAGAACAAATTGTTTGTTGCTCGGAACTATGTTTTCTTGAGAAAGACTTTCTTCCCAAGAAGAACAGTGGGAGTAAAAGTACAACTCGAAGAAATTCGAAAATCACAGGAGACTGCTCAACCTGATGAGGAAGAGAAGCAGTTGGATCTACAAAGAGTTGTAGAACCTGCACCTGTGGTGCCTAGAGTTTATAAAGGATCTGGTGAATGTATATTCGATATACATTTAAATGGCGAGTTTCTGAAGAAGTGTCGATCGACACAAAAGTTGCATCGATCAACACAGATCGCGAACCAAATATTGATTTTGGTTTATGACTTAATTAACTACGGTTTAAATCTTGGTTAATTAGGTCGTGGTAAAAGTATACATATGAGATATGTGTGCGCGACTTTTACAGAAAACTGAAGCTCGCAGATCCGAAAGGATCCGTCACGAACCCGAGAAATATGGATTTCTTATAACCAATTGCCGTGATCTACTGATCATTGAAAGTGACGGGCCTGCGAATTTTGAAGAAGCAATGATGGGCCTTGACTCTGAAAATGGCTGAAAGCCGCTGAATCCGAAATGGGATCCATGTCACAGAACCAAGTATGACTTGGGTTGATTTACCCGATGGTGTAGAAGCCATTGTGAGTAAATGGATTTTCAAGAAGAAAAGATGACATGAATGGTTATATTCAGATGTACAAAGCTAGGTTGGTGGCAAAAAGGTTTCAAGTAAATTCATGGTATTGACTGTGAAGAAACCTAATCCCAGACACCGTGCTTATGTCCATTTGGATTCTCATAGCAACCGCCACTCATTATGATGACTGGCAGATGGATGTGAAAACAGTTTTCCTTAATGGAATTCTGGAAAAGGGTGTGTACCTGACACAACCTGAAGTTTTCATTGATCCTAATGAAGCTAGGAAGATATGCAAGCTTCATTGATCCTAATGAAGCTAGGAAGATATGCAAGCTTCATCGATCCATTTATGGATTAAAGCAAGCATCTCGGAGTTGGAATCTTTGTTTTGATGAAGTAGTCAAAAGGTTTGACTTCTTCAGGAACAAAGAGGAACCATGTGTTTACAAGAAGACTAGTGGGAGCGCAGTTGCATTTCTAGTATCGTATGTTGATAACATACTACTTCTCGAAAATGAAGTTCCATTGTTTCAGTCTGTTAAGACTTGATTCGAAAGTTGTTTTTCGATAAAATTATGGGAGAAACAGTATACATTCTTGGAATAAGAATCTATAGAGATATATTGGATAAGCTAATTGGATTGTGTCAAGATACTTATAGTGATAAGGCCTTGCACATGTCCAGTATGCAGGATTCCAAGAAGGACTTCGTGCAAATGACTCTTGGTATTACTCTTAGCAAGACGCAGTGTCTTTCGACACACGCTGAGCAAGGGCGAATGAGGGTCAGGCTACTGCTAAAGGCATTAGATGTCTTAAGATGTGATCTTAATTTTAGTGGGAGTCATTGTTATTAATTTTAGTTATGATATGATGTTCGTATAAACATAATTTGATTATGTTATTCAAATCTGACATCTGTATTATTTAATAATGGTTATTAAATAATAGTCCCAAAGTAATTTATGACATTTTATAGGTCATCAAGTATGTGACTTGATCATGAAACCCTATAGATAATAAATGACATAAATTATGTTGGTCCCTGGTCGAGGTTGTCAAAGAGGGACATTAACAACCGCGTGAGACTAGTATGTGAGGTGACTGATGACTAAGTTTCATGGAGTCATTAATAAGAGTATTAAAGTCAATCACATAGATATGTATTGGAGAACACAGGATCGGACATGACCCACTGATGAGAACTCTACGGGATAGTTATATAAGTGTCATGAGAGTTTTCATTACGACTATAGAGTATAGTCCTTAGACTTGAGTTCATCATGTTTTCTTACATGTGAATTGGTCCGCTTTAACCTTGTCAAACGTCAGCCGTAACTGGTGACTATAAAGGCATTGATTGGGCGTATCATGAAGTGTGTGAAGAAACAGGGATGAAACAAGATGGGATTTGTCCCTCCTATATAACAGGAGATAAATATCTCAGGGCCCATCGAAGATTTGATACTGAGAAATGTGTGGCCACACTCAAACGAGGTGATTGTCAGTCGTTTGTCTTGTCAGTATAAATCGGAGTTCGATGAACATGATCTTGCCTCAATAAGGATGACACGGTTCTTGCCTTATGCCAGATCGAGATATAGTGACGAAGGGATTGAAGGAATAGATGATTCCAGTACAAGTGGGAGATTGTTGGGAATGTCCTGAAATCTATTGTACTTACTCCAAGTGAAAGTCGTATTGTCGAGATGAGACAATCATATGACACTAGGTAGTCATAATGCTTTGCTAGAAGCCACTTATGATCAATGAGTTTAGAACTCATTGCTAGTGTTATATGATCCTACAGGGTCACACACCTAAGCAAACTGGATGTTAAAGACGAGGTTGATCATTAATGTAATGATCTGGTGAATGCATATTTGATATGCATTCGATATCAATATTCTGGGGCAGTCTCGATCGATGCAGATAGTGCATCGATCGATGCAACTCGTGGATTAATCAGATTAATTCGGTTTAATCGTTGGTTAATTCCGTTATGGTTTAAGTCGACATATATAAGATATATGGTCGACCTAAACTGAGGGCTAACCAAATTCACAGTCACCATAACTTGAATAGAAACCTCTGAAGAGATTGGATCTCGATAGGCACTAGCATCCCTGCTGTTCAGTTTGTGTGCGTGTGGATACCAGTAGAGGCGCAGCATTTGAGGCGCTTTAGATCTCGATTATCTGCAAATCTTCCGCTGCTAATCACCAGGTAATTCTGAGATCTGATAGATTCAATTAAATGAACCCTAGATCCTAGGCTTGGAATTCAGACCAGGATTGCCTAATTTGATTGGGAACTGCTAGAAATTCCTTCACTGCAAGTGTGGTAATCTTCTCAAAAAGTCCTTGTTTCCTACTCAATTTGACTTAATAAAACAGATTTTTGACTGACTCTAAGAAAACAGAAAGCTGCGTCAGTAGCTACCTCCCCACACTTGAAACACACTGTCCCCAGTGGTGTCAAGCTTAGGCTCGGTGAGAAAAATCGAAAATAAGAGAATCCGAAAAGAGTCAGAACACTTACTTGTCGTCGGCCTGCGTCGATCGATGCCACTAGGGTGTCGATCGATGCAAGGTGATTATGCCCATGGTTATGTAAATAACCGGTGTCTGAACCGCAACTGAATCGACAAAACTTAAATCGCAACTGTGTCGACCGATGCACTATGTGTGTCGATCGATGCAGTGCGATTCTGCCTGTTTCTCACGCCTTTGAACACACCAAAATAGAAAAATCAAAACACCAAATCAAAATGAAAAATGAAAACAAAAACGAACCTACTAGTGGGTTGCCTCCCACTCAGCGCTTGTTTAAAGTCAGTAGCTTGACTATGGAAAGGAGGTCGGACTTATGGGGGATTCAAAATGTCTCTTCAGCCAAGGTGGCGTATAAGCATTCGGATCATGAGATCTCCCAAGGAAAAAAGCGAACAGAACCAGGGAGGGAGCGAAGCTTGGGTGGGATTCTGCGTTTTCCTGCATTCAAAGCTGAGGGATTAGAAGATTTGAGTTTAGAAGATCCATACCTTTGCTTTGGTGGAAGAGAGAGATCTGGAGCTTTCTGCTTAAGAGCAGTTGCAGGAAGCATGTTCAGAATGAACTGCCATCTTCTCTTCTCCAACAGGAATCTCTGGTTCCACTTCCACACTGAAGCTCTGTCCATCAATGGTGGATTTCTGCAGCTTGACCATCTTGAACCGCAATGGCTCATCTCCCAGGTGGAGATCAATCAGACCACATCGCACATTTATCACAGCTCTAGCAGTAGCTAAGAAAGGTCTACCAAGTAACAAAGGATCATCTGGCTCAATGTTATACTTCAGCACTATAAAGTCCAGTGGAATCAAGTAGTTTCCAATTCTGACAGGAACATCCTCAAGAACTCCTTCCGGATACCTTTTTGATCGATCAGCTAGGATAAGAGAGATCCTAGTAGGCTGGAATTCCATCATTCCCAATCTCTCAGCCACAGAGTATGACATGATATTCACACAAGATCCTAAGTCACACAGAGAACGCTTGAATCTGTCCTTGGAGATGGAACAGTCGAGCACAAAGGCTCCTGGGTCTGGTATCTTCTCCGCAATCTGAATCAGCTTCTTTTCCATCACTTTCATGCAGTTAGCCACTTCTAGCTCCTGTTTATACAGTTTAGGAACCTTAGGATATGGCACAGAGGGCTTATAGACTCGTTTTAGGACTGTTGCAGGTTTCTGGTCCCGTCTGCGATCTGTGTCGATCGATGCAAGAGATGTGTCGATCGACACAAGGCGATTTCGAGGAATTCCATCAGACATATCGGGACTGTGTCGATCGATGCACGAGTTGTGTCGATCGATGCTTGTATCAGACATACAGAATTCACCCAGAAAATCCGAGATTATGCTCTCTTCTTCTTCCAGCAAGTCAATCTTATCTCCTGTTATCACATCATTAACGTATTGCTTCTGTTCAGCTTTCCCAGCTTCATTTTGCCTTTGTATTGCTCCAGCTGTTTGTTGAACTTGAACATCTAGCTTCTTCACATGTGTGCTCAAAGATTCAGTTCTTCATATAATGCATCTATCTTTGAGTTGAAGGACACGGTGATCTGTTGTTGTCCCTCAAGAAACTGCTCCATCATGGCTTCCAATCTGCTCTTATGTGTAGGTGCAGGCAGTGCTTGGTAAGAAGAAACACCATAGTTCCTCGAGAAGGAGTTACTCTGTTGTTGGAAGGGTTTCTGAAAAGCAGATTCCTGATTGTAGAATCCAGTCCCTCCAACGTAGTTGATAGCTTCTTGCGCATACTTTCCAAGTAGAAGACTATGCAGAGAGTTAACTTTGTTCTTCAGCCCAGCTATCTGCGAGCTGTCAATCCCTGAGCTGAAAAAACCATTCCGATACATCATCCTTACGGATCTCTTAGTCTTTTTAGTGCTTCCGCGAAAGGTGTCGATCGATGCAGGAAGAGCGTCGATCTATGCAATGCGAAAACGATGTCGATCGACACACAGGACCATGTCGATCGATGCAAGGCGAATCTAGGCGTACCTGAAACGCAAGAAAATAGAAAAAATTAGTAACCAAAAACAAAAACGAAAAACCTAGTCTAAACCCTAAGTTCAAATCTATCGAAGACTCAAAAGAGTCCCCGGCAGCGGCGCCAAAAACTTGATACGATCAGGTTCCCTAGATCTACAGTGCAAGTGCATAGACGTGAGCTAGTAGTATATAGGGTATCGAATCCACAGAGACTCTAGACTCTTGCGATAGATCATAGAATTTCAGGTTAAGCTAGGTAGAAGCGGTAGAAAGCAGTAAATTTAGCAGAAAGTAAGTAAACGGTTTGTAAATTAGAGGGCAAAGCGTCAGGTCAAGAGAGTTCTCAGGAAATCAGGAACACATGCTAATCAATCAATCGGGATCTAATTAAGAACTGTTCTAGAACTAGAATCACATAATTATAACAGACCAACTTTCGTTGCGAATATTATCTATGTCTAACAACCTAGCAAGCCAACTTTCGTTGTGAATCCTAGAGTTCTAAACAAGCATTAATCTCAAGTTCTTTCGTTCACAATTCTCCTAAACCAAATTTCTTTGCGGATAGTCAAATTGCTCATCTAAGTTCTTTCTAGTTAATTAATCAACTTTCGTTGCAGAAATCAACCTAGCATCAATAATCTAAGTGGCTAATTCAGATCAAGTATTAAGAACAACCCTAGATGAAGAACTAATTGATATGAATCCTTACAAATTGATCAACCTATAATTCCATGAAATCCCCTGTGAGAATCCCTAAACCTAACTGGTAAACTACTCAGACATGACAATCATAACAAAAGACAAGATGAATAGAATACTGAATATTATAAAACAGAATAAGAAACAGGGGTTCGAAATCTTCTCTCTGTCGAGTATCTGATCAGCCCCTAAAACTCTCTGAATGTCAAATAAAGCGTAGCCTAAACAATGGCTTAAAAACCCTAATATAATGATCTAATCACGGCTGGGGCTTCTTTGTAATTATGAGAAACTTCTGGGCTTTGTTGCAAATTCCAAACTCTTCATTAACCGCCGAGAAAAGCCTTATACACATGTGTGTCGATCGATGCACATGTTGTGTCGATCGACACAATACTCTGAAATCGACAGTGAACTCTATCTCTCGGGTTAAATCTCCAAAATGCTCCAGAATGCGCCATAATGTCCAAATCCGCTCCAAACGTGTCTAGACCTGAAAACATACATAAAAGGACTACAAAGGACTCTAAAAGACTTGATAAGAAGACATATACCATGGTTAAAAGTCCTAAAAACCATGGTATATCAGTAATCGCAGTAGCGTTATGAGCTTTTGCGTTCTGATTTTTCTTTTGTGTCGCTAGTCCATTTTTTGCATGGTTTGGATGTCGGGCGTTGATTTCGGTGTCTTCAACGATCATAGTTTCCGGCTTTGTATATCGATATCTTTTCTCGTAGTTTTGTCGCGAGTCGCAATAGTCATCGCTTTTTCCAGTTGACTTATAGGTCCCATATTTCTTGGATAACGCTACTTTTTGTTCCTGCAGATCTATAAACATGTTTGCTCGGTGGAGAGCGTCCTCAGGCGTGTAAGGTTTTGTAAGACGAATGTATTAGTGAAAAGGGGTTTCGAACGAAACAACGTTTTGGAGTGCGCTGATGGTGAGGTCGTATGAGATCGCAACTCGTGAAATGATTTTCTTGAATCTTTCCATGAAAGTTTGTAAGGTCTCTTTCGGTGTGAGATAGAGACCAGAGCGAAGAGAGGGATGCGTCTTTTTCATGTATATGGAATAGTGTTTGACAAAGGCCATGGATAACAGTTGGAATTTATCGATTGAATCTGTCGGGAGGCGTGAGAAACAAGTGAGGGCGGCTCCTTCAAGCTTTCAATGAACAAATGATTATCAGGCTTTCCTTTTTCTGGCGCGAAGCAAACTCTGTCCATTGCTATTTTGAATGTGGTCATATGATTGATGGGATATGAGCTGCCGCTGTAAGTGGGCATCCTAATCTATTCGGGATGACGGACGTGTGTGTCGGTACTTTGTGCCGTAAACGGGGTACTTTGAGTTTCTTCAAGTACTCGATCGATTTCTGGCGCTGACCATGTAGCGTGGTTAACTTCAGTTTTCATCTCTTTGAGACTGCCTTTTAGCCCCATTAGTTTATGAGGAATAGTCGTTGTCTTGGTCTGATCCTCAGGTAGATGATGCCCGGACGGTGTTCTATTCAGGAGATCCAATGGTCAGTTGTTTGGTGACGCCATCTTTAATTTTTTTTCGTGCGACTCTGTTGTGATTTGGACGGCTTCTTTGTTCGTTGATATGAACATAGTTTGTTCTATTCGGCACGCAGTTCGTTGACTTGTGTGGTGGTTTCCCTTAGTAGTTCGTTATGTGCGTCGATATTTGCTAGAAGCATGGCGAGGATGGAGTCTGCTTCGATCTTTTTATCCTTGTCGTTTATTGGCGTTTAAAATTCGCCTTCCTTGTGATACTTTTTTTGATCGCCTGTCTTAGGATCTTTGCTTTGATCGTCGGCTTCATGGCCGCTGGCCTCGTGATCGCTGACCTCATGATCACTAGGTTCATGATCAATGGCTTCGTGGTCGATAATTGTTGGATCCTTCCGCAGTGGAGATGCGTTGTTGGTCATCTTTAAGCGTAGTGTTTTTTCTGAAGACTTTGAAGAATTTGCCACAGACGGCGCCAGTGGTAAGATCTCAATTGTACCTATCTAAAGATATAAAGAACCTTAGGGTTCTCAATTAGGGATTCTAGAAAGATTTTTTAACATAACTTGGAGGATGCCGATGTAATTATGTTAAAATTAGGTTTCTGGGAGTAAACGAACGGCGGAATAAAGGGGTTAGGGTTTTGATGAGAATATGAGCGGTGGAGCGAGTGAAATTGAGTCGTCTGTGAAATAATTAGGTCGAAACTCTCTAAAACTCTCAAAAGACTCAAGGTTTTTTGTGTAAGAAGTTGTATTCTGATTATGTATGTTTACAATAGCAAGCTTGACGCTCTTTTATAGATTAAAAGGTAGACGTAAAAACCTATTTTCCTAAATAGAAAAATAGATAATTCGTATTTATGATCGGCGAGAATCTTTATCCCCGAGTGTATCTTCACATGCGGCGTTATCTCTATGCACGGCGTTATCTTCTTGTCGTAAAACTTATCCTAACTTACCGACCTAGTCTGTACAGCTTATTATTTTGGGCCATCTTAGTCCCCGAATAGATCTTTATAAGGGAGTGTTAAACCCATCTCCAACAAACATCATCAAACATAATGTTTGTCAACCCCCCATGAAAACCATCCCAACGTCACTGTACCAAATGAAGACTATTTGACACAATGACATATATAGGCGATGACATCGTTAACTCATATAGCCTACGTTTTCGGATGGTCAGGTCGGGTTGTGTTACTTGGAGCCGATATGTCTAACTAGATCAAATAGCATTTGAGGTGTGTCACATGTACTGGGAATTGAAAGAGCATGTCTGGGGTAGTCGATGGCAGTAACCCGCTTCTCTAGGTGTTAGCATTTATGTTATGTTGGTGTTTTGTCAGAACCATGCATTTGTTTGGTAGTCGAAAATCGAAATCACTTCGATCATACACAAAACATTAAATATACATAGAGCTTTTACAGCATTTCGAAACATCATTTTATTGGGTTGTTGAAAAAATTGTTTAATTAATGATATTACTAATCAACCCCTAAATCTAAATGGGGTAATACATTACTAGTCAAGTAACTCAACCCCTGTATAACTGAGTATTTTAGGTTTACTTTATGCCCTTTATTTGATTACGATATCATTTGCTGAGTTTTTTTTCCTTCTTCTATGTAGCTTATCTAATTAACAAAAGAGTTAGTGAGCTAATCCAACTAATGTTAAAATTAAGCCAGTGAGCTAATTAACCAATTATGTTCAAGTGTGTCAATTCAAAACAAAATATCTTTAAAAAAACCAAAAAATACAAAACAAAACAAAACAAGATATCTTAATAACCACATCTACACTCACAACTAATAATGTTGTTCATATCAAACTACTTATAGCGGTAGATATATATATATATATATATATATATATATATATATTTTTTTTATTATTTTTTTTCTTTTCTTGTCAACAAAAGTAGAGATTCAGTTGTCCAAATTGGTATATCACACCTACGTACACGAAGTAATATGGTTAGATACGTGCGCTTCTCGCTAGTTTATCCACCTCGGTATTGATCTTGCGTGATATATGGACTAGGTGAAATGTCTGAAAGTATTCATTTATCCTCTCGAATTCCTCTAGATGGATTGCTAACGCCGGCCATTATCTTGGTGTAGTAATTATCTTCACCAGTGTAGAACAGTCTGTTGCAAAAGTGACTTCTAGTTGCTGATACGCCTTCATACATTCCATGGTCCAAATTAGTGCTTTGAATTCAGCATGCACGGGTGAGAGACTACTTTGAATGCTCATTGTCCCTCTCATTACTTGTCCACCTTCTTCGAAACGAAAGTACCAACCTTGACCTGTGAATAAATCTCTCTTTTTCCAAGATCCTTCTAGATAGCACCAAAGTCCACGCTTAAGAACATTGGTTTCCTGTTCATTGTCCGAAATATAAGTACCTGAATTTAAAACCTCTTTGTAAATTGTTTTTGCATCATCCCATGTTAAAAACTCCATTTCTGCCAATCTTAGGATTTCCCTTAGATCCATATCGATGTTGTTATATAATTTATCGTTCCGGGTCTTCCATAAATACCATAAGATCCATGGATAATATTTCTGGACATTATCCATTTTGACCCTCCAGAATAAGTAATCTAGATTCGTGAAAACCAATTCCGTTGGAAAAAACTCCAAGTCTTAAAGGAACATTTGATAAAGCCCATGTTTGGAGAGATGGTGGGCACTCAAAAAGCACATGATTAACCGTTTTTGACTCTGCATCACGTCTCAGGAATTTATATCACATCTAATACCTCATAACCACAAATTGTGAGAAACCGGGTTACAACCTAAAATTACTTGCCAGATAAAATATATAAGCTTTGGCGGACATTTTATTTTCCAAGAATGTTTTTGTAAAGCCTTTATATCCGGACCTATCAATGATGTATTCTCTCCTTTATCAGGAAAATCTCTTTCTACTTAGTATCCTGATTTAACTGTATAACTTTCTTGCTTTGTAACGTGCCAGCCAACCAAATCTTGTCGTTGGAGCCTACATAATGGTAAGATTTTGATAATGGTTGTATCAACATGACTAATTATTGCCTCTATCAATCAAATATTCCATTTATGCGTTTCATGATCAATCAATTTATCTACCGTAAAAAAGGATCTGAGAATTCATTTTTTTGGAGTTGTCTGCCTCGAGCGATAAGATGGGATCCACATGTCATTCCATGCAGATATGGTTTCGCTTGTTCCTACCCTTTTATTAGCTATTTTTAACCAGAATTCAAGCGGAAGTAATACTTCTCCAGCCATATGAAGGACAGTATGATCGTATTGGATCCAACGGATCTGAGTACCTATAGTATCTTGCCTTGAAATTTTTTGCAAATAGTGAATCTGGTTTGTCCATAAACGCCATAGATGCTTTGCTAAAAGAGCCGTATTAACATCATAGATGTCTCGGAATCCCATCCCCCCCATCATCTTTTGATCTACATACCTTACTTATCCCATGATATCCAATGCATACCTTTAGATTTTCCACCCGTGCCCCTCCAAAATTGAGCAACTACACTTTTCATCTTATTTGTTACTATTTTAGGAAGTCTAAAACATGAAATTATATTATTAAGTAATGCCGTCGCTACCGATTTAATGATCACCTCTTTTCCCCCCTTAGATAGCAATTTTGATGTCCAACCATTCACCCTACCATGAAGTCGTTCATGGAGAAAACTGGAAATTTGTGTTTTAGGCTCACCCAGACTTTCAGGGATCCCCAAATAAGTACCAATGCCACCAATAGTATTGATACCAAGTATCCTCTTCAGATCCTCTTTTGTGGTATCATCCACTTTATGCCCAAATTGGATTGACGATTTTGGAAAAATTGATTTTTTGACCTGAAACCTTTTCAAATCCTTAAGTATGTTCAAAAATACCCGACATTTCTCTCTCGTAGCCTTACAGAAGAAAAGACAATCATTTGCAAATAGTAAATGAGATATGAGGGGACTTGTCCTTTCCACTTTCAAACCAATTAGACTTTTTGATTTCTCCGCTTTCCTTATATTTGCAATGAGAGATTCCATACATAATATAAATAAATATGGAGATAAATGATCACCTTGTCTTAGACCCCTTTCAGGTTTAATCATCTCTCGTGGTTGGCCATTCAGTAATACCTCATATTGGACGAAGGATACACAATTTAATATCCAACCTATCCATTTTGTCGCAAATCCCATTTTTTGTAGTATGTTCGCAATGAAATCTCATTCAATCCTATCATAAACCTTACTTATTTCTGTTTTTATTGCCCATATACTTGCTTTTACATGATGGATTTGTTCTCAAACCATGGAACATTTCCTGAGGAGTAAGAATATTATCCGATATTAGCCTCTCACTCACAAAAGCAGATTGAGTCTCAGAGATAATATTCGGTAATACATTTTTCAACCTTTAGCAAATGATCTTTGAGATGATTTTATAATCCACATTGCACAAATTGATGGGTCTTAACTCTGTCATTCTGGTCGGTTGTTCCGTCTTTGAAATTAGGTAAATATTTGTCATATTTAACCTTGTGTCCCGTTCGTCTTTTTGTAGAAAATTATTAACCATCTTGAGTAAATCTCCTTTAATAATTAACCATGCATGATTGCTGGAAAAAAGATATGTCATATCATCTGGTCGTGTAGCTTTCTCTGGGTGCATCATAAATAGAGCTATCCTAACGTCATCCTTCGTTGCTATTGCCGTAAGCTTATTGTTCATTTTTTTGTTATCATTGTGGATATTTCACCCAAGACCTCCTCAAAATATGTAGGGTTCGTAGACGTAAATAGTTTCCCAAAATAATCTTTAGCAACCTTCTCTACTTCCTCTTCTTTCGTAACCCACTCTCCGTGTACATTGTGCAAGCTGACAATGTGGTTTCTTGCCCGTCGTCTCTTTGTTACAGCGTGGAAAAAACTTAGTGTATTTGTCACCCCCACATGCCACATATTTCTACTTTTCAGTTGCCAATAAAGTTCCTCATCCCTATAAGCCTCTTTAAGTTTGTTGGAAATCTCTAAAGCCTCTTCTTTTGTTTGATTAGTACCATTTTGTGCCTCCTCCAGAGTTCCATGATCCTTTCCTTCCATAAGGAAGATTATTTTTCCTCCATTTTGATATTTCATGTCTACAATTATTAATCCTTGATACAAATCCGTGCTGCCCTTGACCAACCGATTTATTTTACTCTTCAGTCATAACTTCCATTTGACCTTCATGTTCAATCCAACGCTTATCAAATCTGAATTGTCCTTTACTTCTCATCTAAGTATCATCCATTTTTCTACTATTTGTTTATGATCTGAGTCTACCATTCCCAGATATCTAACTGAAGAGAAGGGAAAAAGGTTATGCCAGTCCTCGTTTGCAAGAGCTCTATCCAAGCGACATCAAATGAGCTGATAGATTCTTATCCCTCTCCATGATAATACATTACCTATAGCCGGGAAATCCAGAAAACCACAGTTGCGAATCATATTATTGAAAACACAAAGGTAGAAGCATGTCGCGGAGGACCTCCTTCCTTCTCGTGATTTCCAATAATCTCGTTTAAGTCACCTATAATAAACCACAAATCATCCCGAATCAACCCAAAACGTGTCAATCGTTCCCATACATGTTGTCACAGTTTTGAACCCAATCCCCATAAACAAAGGTCATATACACCTTATTTCCTTTAAACTATGCCACAATATTGTTGATAGACTTTTCTAGGTTGTAGCTCAATTCCTCAAGTATACTCCTATCATTGTAGTACTTAAGGCATCAATCCAGGGAGGCAAGAAGAACAACACACTAGGAATGCAAAATACTACTTAAGCTAAGCCAAATATATAACAGAAGGTTTAACTAAACAAACTAGAAAGCAATAAAGCAAATAAAGAAGACAAACAAGAAAAGTCAACATAAGTCAACCGACGAAAATGTAAGTAAATTAAGCAAAGAAAGCACTAAACAAGATAAAAGATGGGTCCTAGGATGAGGCTATGGAGACTAGATGGTCTAGAGACAATCAAGGATGCTTCAATCAACCAAACATTGCTAAACAAGACTAATGATCATAATTAAGCTAATCACATTCTCATGTTCATAACTCATATGCTAATCATGCAATCATTCAATTCTCATTTGCAAATTATAAGACAAGCATGCAATAATATCCATCAAATACCTTTTAGAAAAGCTAATCCTTAGGCTAAGAACACTAATCATTAGACTAATCCAATCTCTTGGCACTAATCCCTTTGTCTAATCCCTAATCAAGATCAAATTCTCATTTGTGATTAAGAGACAAACAAGCATGAAAATTAAGTTCTCAATTCCAATAATCACCTGAGGAAACTAATCTCTTAGGCTAAGAGTGAAAATCCTCTAAATTGTTCGTTCAAACATTTCATCAAACACCTTGTGAGCATGTAAAAACCTAACATCTAGATTCAACAATTCCATGCAACCTAGAATAAAGCACACCAAATTAGAGAAGGATCATTCATAATCAAGTCCTAAGCATCAGAAATCATGAATTAAACCACCTAAATCAACCTCATCCATAAAATCCAAAAGCTCTACTCCCAAATCACCATTATTCCCACAAAACCCATAAGAGAGATATGAGAAATCATGAATTAAGAAAGATAGGAAGAAGAGATTAGCAAAATATAAGAAGTACTTAGATAAAACTCAAAATCAAAGTTTACAATTCCTAAATCATAAAAATAAGAAGAGAGAAAACTAGGCTTAGGTAGCTTAGGGTTTATGAAACCCAAAATTAAAAATTTATAGTGAGGAACTTCTACATGGGAATTTTGGTAAATAGATGGGTCGGATATTGGCTTGTGTGGTCCGATGTTGGTCGTCCGATGTAAGAATATTGGACTGATGTTGTCCGTTTCTTGAGTCCGATGGAGTTACACCGGCTTGGTCATGTGCGTTGTTGTCGTCCGTAGAAGTTACGACAATTTCACTTGAGGCATTGATCAAATCCACCGGGTTGATGCCGTCCGGTCCGCCTAGTCCGATAAAATGACATTAGGTGTAACCTGTCCGATGAAGGCGTCCGTTGGAGTTGCACCGGGCCACCATGTCTGATGTTGAGTCCAATGTGAACGGTCTTGTGCTCCTCATGGTTTTCTTCTCCTCCTTGGCTCCTATCAAATATCCAAACCTTTTCCTCAATGCTCCAACACTTCAACAACCTGAAAATAGTAGAG
Source organism: Orychophragmus violaceus (assembly GCA_030180135.1). Classification (NCBI taxonomy): domain Eukaryota; kingdom Viridiplantae; phylum Streptophyta; class Magnoliopsida; order Brassicales; family Brassicaceae; genus Orychophragmus; species Orychophragmus violaceus. The sequence continues at coordinate 26,660,273 of CM058236.1, read as the reverse complement.
AAAAACACTCCAAGAAGACACAACAATGCATGATTCTAACTCTTAAGTGCATCAAAGTGATGAAAACAAGTGTGGGATCATGAGATAGACATCAAAACATGTACAAGAAAAAGGCTAAATTCACCTAGACATCAATTCCCTCAAACTTATCCTTTGCTTGTCTACAAGAAAACTCAAATACTTCAAAGCTAAGCTTGAGAGAAAGGTTTGAAAGTGGGAGCTCATATCCAAAGACAAGTCCAAGATCAACAAATTCCATTCCAAGTTATTGTTTCTAGGTTGCAATCAAGGCAAGCTTACTCCAAAAATTTAGCCATACTCATCATAGCAATACGTCAAGCTCAAATCTCAACTTACACAAGTATTCCTATCTACTAGCTTTTTAACATTCATTAAGCTCTTTCAAGTGAATCATACTCAATACAAATTGATTAAACTCATTTTGAAAGGGGTTTAAGTTTTGAGATGAAAGTGATCTGAATCAAAGGGGGCTTCTCCATTAGCATAAGAATTCTCTCATGATAAAAAATTCCTCCTTTGGTGAATCTTCTTCTCAATAGCTCCTCCACCTCCCTAGAAGCCCCATTTAACTCTTGAGATTGTTACCCATCATAAGAAGGCTTTGTCAGTCGTCGGAGAAGCATGTTTCCGGACGGACAACGCCGGAACCGTCGCGGTCAACGCCGGAGTTCGGTCGCCGGAGAAGCCTTTTGCCGACGTTCTTCAAGCCGGTTAAGAGAGGGTGGTTTAGCATTGGTTCAAGATGAAATTGAGTTGGTTTAAGCAATTAGGATTGGTTTAGTTAAACCGGTCAAATACAATGGTCAAACCCGGTTTAACCGGTCAACGGTTTGACATTGGACATGTTTAGCTAAACCAGTCAATTGGATTAGTTCAAGTCGGTTCAGCGGGTTCAGTTGGTCTGGTCAACGGTTCAAAAATTGGTCAGCGCCGGTCAACGGTCAACGGTCAACGCAGCCGGTCAACGCTACCGGTCCGGAGATCAAGCCGGTCAACGCTCGGTCAACGACCGTTTACTGATTTTGGTAGTTCGGAGTGTTCGTGTCGGGGTTCGGGAAGTTTGGGATTCAGCTGGTTAGGTTATCGAAATGCATGCTAGGAGATTATGATTAATTTGTTTATTGCCGTTAGGTCGTTAGTATTAATTGATTGGTGCATTCATATAGTTGTTGCATGATAGGACCAATATGCATATATATGTATTAAAGAACAGTATTAAATGAATTTATATGGAGAACTAAGACGACATTAAAATACGGACTAAAACACTTAACGAACGTATAGAATATATAACGGGGTGGGTTAGGTTAAATAGACGGGTTAAGGGTTAATGAACTAGAGTTATTGAATAATGAGATGTCGGGGAGTTAGTAAGTTTACTAACTCTAAACCGACGGATCGAGGAGTTATTGAAAGATAATTAGGAAAGAATAATTAAGGAAGTTGTGTGACTGGTGAGCCATCTACGGGTTATCAATTCGCTAATCCAAAGTAGCAGCCTAAATGAGTCTAAAAGACATTAATGAACCTTAAGGCATGTTTAATTGTTTTGTGTGCATGTTGTTGCTTTGATGTTTTGTGTGTTGTTTGCAGGCCTTCGTGTAGACTACTCCGGTGTAGGGCTAGGTGGTCGGTTGCGTGTTACTTACGCCGGTCATTGGACTGGGTAAGTTTGTAGTTGCTTGATTTGGTATAGCACCGAGTGGGGTTGGTGGTGGTGGTGTTGTAAGGACTTGCAGGATAGATCGGTGTTGCTTTTATCTTTCTGTTGACCTTGTCGGTCTTGTGATGTGTGTTAGAGTCCCAGTGAGTCTGCGTGTTTACTTTATTGCACTATGACTCTAGGGTGCGTTAGATCCCGCAAGTCTAGGATTGAAAGCGTTCCGAAACTTCTGACCCGATTGGATCCTCGGGTAGTTGCCTAACCGGATTGTGTACCTTCGGGTGCTGATTCTGGTTATGGTGTGAACCTACTGAGTGACGCGGGTAGGTGTGTGGTCCTGAGAATGCGGGGTCATGTCCTAGGGCCAGACTGAATGGAAACTTAGGTTACCGTGGAGTAGCCCGAGTCGTTGTGTATCGATGGATTGGGAACAATGTCCTAGGTCGTTGGACTTTGTGTTAATGACTAGGAGTCGTGGGTGGTTGTAGTTTCCTCGTCGGTGACTATGTAAACCCGTGGAAGTTACCGAGATCGCATAGTGGGCCCAGTGGTCTTAAGTTCGTTGTGCGCGGTAGATAGATCGATTCTAGTCGAGGGCATGTGCCATCGATTCCCATAATCTTTCCTTTCTTTTGCAAGTGCTTGTGTGTTGTGGGTTTATCACGTCATGGTGCAAGTGATATACCATTTCTTCTTATGCTTGTTATTCTGGGTTTTCGGGGCGGGGAATTGTAGTTATAGACAGACTACAAGCCGTTAGTGGGGAGCCGACTCGCTGGGTGATCTTAGATCGCTCATTAGACTCTTTTGTGTTTTTTTTTTCATGTTTAGCAGCGGCGGACGCGGGAGGTCCTCGGTGTAGTTTCGGGATCGTTTGTGGGCTGGAGTCTTCGATTCAATGTTTTTGATGGTGTTTTTCGGTTCGGCTTTGGCGCCTATTTAATTGTGTCATCTAGTGATTAGATCTTAATAGGCAACTTGTTTTGTAAACGTTATGTAAACGTTTAATTACTTTGAAATGAATTCGCTTCCCTGGTATATTGGTTTAGTCCGAACCGACACAACTCGCGGAAGCAATACATGTTGAAAAGCTTTGTATTGTGGAAGCGAGGTAAACGGGGTCAAGGACGGTTTGGTGCGAGCCCATGTCTCAAACCGAATTGTCTTTGGGTTCGTATTGCGACGAATCTTTCCTGTTTGACTTGCTCGGGTTCGACTTGGTCATGTTCTTGTTTGATTGTTGACCGGTCAGCTCGTCGGTCATTGGATAATGGGTAAGGGGCGTTACAAAAGGTGGTATCATAGCATGGTTTGTCATGGGTTTTGAAACGTTTCATTTATGAGTGTTTTCCGTGTTTTATCGAGTCAAATGTGTCGCCCACGCATCCACTTGGAAACCGAGCCGCGTCTGTTAAACCCGGGGGGATGGGAAGTAGGATTTTCGTGTTATTGTGCTAACATTTTCATGTTTTTGGTTGCAGACATACATCAGAGTGCCCCAGGGAGGATAGGGGAGTGCGTGTGTGGTGTGGGATTGTATCGTCATCATGAGTATTCAGGGGTCAGTGGGATCCAACCAGGTCCATCCGGGGCCGCATGTACCAGATTATACTCTGGGATCGCATATCTCCAACCCTCCGCTTGTACCTTCGAGAGCGTGTGTGGGTGCTTCTGCAGCATTAGCCTCTACCTCGCCACCTCCGGTGCCGCTTTATCCTGCATTGATCCATGATGATGCGGATTCTGCTGATCTATATGTTGGGTTTATGGATTGGTTCGGGTTTGCCGGTCTGGAGCTTCCGCCATTACCACCGCTTGCACATGAGCAGGCTGCCCAACCTGAGCCACATGAGCCTATCTTGGAGGCGCCAGAAGTCCCTGTGCCGTTCAGTCTGGGAGATTTTGTACTTAGCTCGTTACCCACCGATTTTGATTTGGAGATGGAGCCGGTTGACCTTATCAGAATCAAGAGTGGGAGCTCCGTGTTGCCAAGCAGACCGCCATGCTCGCCGACGCTTTGGATCAGTATATTGGTGCACACCATCAGCCTCAGCCTCAGTCATCTTCCTTGTAGTATCCCCCAACCGGCCTAAGGAAGATGGGACCGACCATGGAACCAGAAACATGAACGGGAAGTCCGGAGAGACAAACCAAAGTGTTCCATAGGCGTTTAAGGGCTGAGATTCGGCTAGAAGGAGCTCAGTCAAGTGTTGCAGTAAAGGAGTCAGCTCAGCTGAGTTGAACAGTCCAGCTGGTCATCTAGGTCAGCCGGCCATCAACTCAACTCAGCTGGCCAGAGTGTTAAGCTCTTGGGTTAGCTGGTCAGCTAGTGACACTAGCTGACCAGGGGCGGTTACCAGCGAATGGTCACCATGTGTGGTTGTGTCCATTCGCTCAAGCCACTCATGCCCATTCGGCCAAGGAAGTTGGCGATCACAAAGGCCTATAAATAGGCCATGCCTTGGCCATTTTTTCGCACGCCCACACAAGGGAAAACATCCAGAAATTCTCCACAAAGGCAAAGTCCAAAAGCGAGAGTTCTAGAGAGAGAGAGAAGCCGGAATCTCCAAGAGAAGGCCGGCGGTTTGAATCAGAGTTTGGTGGTGGTTTAAGCGCAAGGAAAGGGGAGAAAAGATGGCTGGTGAGGCATCAACAACCCACGGCAAGACCACGACCACATCCAAGGTTAGAGTCCGGTTCATTCCTTCACGGCCTTGGCCAAAACCCTAGCGGCCATTGGCCGATTGTCTATGGCCGGAATTCTCTTCTTCTTATTTCTGAATAGTCGCTTCATCCATGTTGCACGACCGGCCTTAAGGCCTTGGTCGTGGTCGGTTGGCTAAGCGGTTGGTTATGGTCCGAGAGCGAGAGAGGCCAGAGAGATCGGTGTTGCTTCAAGCGGTTTAACGGCCCGTTGAGAGGACGGTAAGCCGAGAATCGAGAAGCCAAAACTCGGTCGGCCCAAGTATGAAAACGGACCAAGGAAAATAGTCCGTTGGATCGCATGACTAAACCGCTCGTCAATCGCTAGCGTGTGTGCGGATGGTCGCGGATGGTCCATGGACTATCGCAAGTTATCACGGAAGCGGGCACACGTACGGACCGTAGGAGCGATCGCAACCGTCCGCGGTAACGATCGCGTCCGTTCGTACGTAAAGTCGCATCCGTTCGCGGATGCACGACTGGACCGCAGACCGATCGCGTAACGATCGCGGATCGTTCATCACGGACGTAGGCGCATAGCCGTAACGGTTATTCGTCAACCGGATAGCACGTCCGTGCGGATCAGTCCACGCGACCGTAAGGTCAAGCGTGCGATCGATCGGTACGTTCGTCCCGGTCACGCGATACGACCGTAAGGCTAACCGCATGCAAACGTACAGACGACCGAGATCCCAACGCGGACGATCATACGTTCACGCACACTCACCCGACCGTAAGCCGCATAACCAGAACACGCGGAAACACGCTCACGACCGTAGGCCGAGATGTGTTTGCGGTTCATAAAATGTGTAACGGGAGTGAGCGACTTTGATTGGAAACTTAGAATAACAATAGGAAATGCTTGTATAAAATAGTTCATGGGATCATATAGAAATACCGAATTGCTAGGTTGCATAAAAACGAATATGAATTGATTATGGAAATCTCATGAACTTGTTTTGGCTTTCAGGTGATCATGATGATGATCGGACTTAGGCGGACAAGACTTGGGCGAGTGGTGATTAGTTTGGTAGACATTGTTTAGAACCGAATACTTTAGCATAATGCGATTGAAATTACATTTGTATTTGGTACCTTTGCTTATTAATAAAATGTCTATTTTGCCTTAGTCTAATATTTGAATCGAATTGAATGAATAAATGAAATAGAATTGTTTAAGTATGAAAATAATGGGCTTGAGGTTCACAAACGAACCTCAAGTTGAAGTGGTTAAGTAGTGGCAATCCGTTTTGGCCCTATGGCCGGGATAGGCCTTGTCAAGTTGGTATCAGAGCGGAGTTAATTCCTAGGCTTGGGTTAGGGGCTACACCACGCGTCCGGGTCCGAATTGTCCGCATAGAAATGTTATACTTGTTTAGGACTTGAAGATTTGATTGGATATATGTATTGTCTTGTTGAATTTTCAGGTTCGAAAAAGCAAGTCCAAGAGGACAAAATACAAGGACAAGGAAGCGTCTGCGACCGGCCACGGCCCGAGAGTCCAGACCACCATTGTCCCACCAGGGTGAACCGGTCCTGAGGTTAACCCGGCCACTGGCCCCATTGCCACACCGCTTCCTGACGGGACTAGGGTTGAAGAACCGAACGTCCACGCCGGGAACGACGAGCAAATGGGTGAGTCTTCATCCCATGCGGCTCAAGATGAGACCGGCCATGGGATGGACAATGCCACAGGTGGTGGTGGCGGTGAACCTTTGACAGCAATCCCGAACATCGGTCAGATGTGGACTATGTTAAAGGAAGTGATGGGTCAGCTCACGGTACTAAACCAGAACCTCTCTGGTCAGAAACCGGCTGAGGGTGAGCCGCGGATCACGGTCCCTGAGACTACTGATCAGAGTGATGATGATCCGGACGTAGTAGTGGTAGAGTCACCGACCCCTAAAAAGGTCCGTAAGGTGGACTACCTCAACGTCCTTGGTCACATCACCAAGTTGGGCACAAAGCACCTCAAGGGAAGTGCTGACCCACTTGAGGCTGATGAGTGGAGGTCACGGCTTGTCCGGAACTTCCGTTCCACCCGTTGCCCTGAAGATTACTGCAAGGACATAGCGATCCACTTCCTGGAAGGGGACGCACACAACTGGTGGCTGTCAGTTGCACCAAGGGCCTCATCAACTCCTTTGCGGAGTTTGAGGTAGAGTTCAACCGGAAGTACTTCCCGGCAGAGGCCTAGGATCGTATGGAAGGTCGATACTTGAGCTTGGTGCAGGGTTGCAGGTCGGTCCGTGAGTATGAGGTCGAGTTCGACCGTCTGAGACGTTACGTGGGACGGGATGTTGAGGACGAGCCGGCTCAGGTGCGTCGCTTCCTTCGCGGCTTGCGAGTGGAGTTACGTACCCATTGCTCGGTTTGTACCTACAACAGTGTTTCCGAGCTAGTCGAGAGGGCAGCTTTGGTGGAAGCCAATTTGGCTGAGGAGAACCGCGTTGGCTCAAAAGACAAAGTGTCCAGCCAACCCGGGAAGGACCTAAAGAGGAAGAGAGATCAGACGGCTGATGCTCCCTCCTCTGACCGCGCCAGATGTGCCACATGTGGCAAACGACACTTAGGGAAGTGTTGGAAAGCCAATGTTGCATGCGCGAAGTGTGGCGGCAAAGACCACGAGTCAACAAGCTGTCCACAGAACAAGGGGCGTGAAGAGGTGACCGAGAGATCAGTGACGTGCTACCACTGTAGCCAAGCTGGACACTACATCCGTGAGTGTCCTAAGCGCCAAGATGGTAAGCCAAAGGGGCCAGAAGTGAACATGGGCCAGGGAGACCGCACGGCTACGGCCAAGGGTCAAACTGTGAAACCTCGGGTTTACGAACTGGTGAAGGACTCAGGCGAGGCCGGCTCCTACGATGCGATCACTGGTACGTTACTGGAACCCTAACCTTTCTTCAATTATAGTAATGCATTGCATACATATTGGGGGAAAAAGAGGGATGCGCTTGTACATTTGGGAAATGTGTAGGGACCGTTTTGATAGGCGGTGTAGAGACATTGACCATGTTTGATTCCGGGGCTACACATAGCTTTGTGAGTCCCGGGATGATTGGGAAAGGCTTGTTCCAAAGTGAACAAGCGGCCGGCAAAGGCATTGTGAATGCCGCCGGTGGGCAAGTGATGCCTATGCTAGGGTTAGTCCGAGATGTGCCCGTTTCCATTGGAGGCGTGAGCATGCCGGCTGACCTAGTGGTGGTCCAACTCAAACATCACGAAGTGATCTTGGGTATGGACTGGCTCGGCCAAAACCGGGCCACCATTGAATGTCACCGGGGAAGGGTGAAATTCGAGAAGCCTGAGGGCAAGGTAGTGTTCCAAGGAATACGGCCAACCTCGGGAAGCTTGGTCTTCTCTGCTATCCAAGCGGAGAAGATGTTGGCTAAGGGATGTGAAGCATACTTGGCCACCATCACGATCAAGGAAGTCGGGCAAGAGGCTAAGATTGGGGAGATCCCAGTGGTTAAGGACTTTGAGGACGTGTTTAGACCAATAGAGGGCTTACCGCCTGACCGGTCTGATCCGTTCGTCATTGAACTTGAACCCGGAATTAAACCCTTATCCAAGGCACCTTATAGAATGGCCCCAGCCGAGATGGCTGGGTTGAAGAAGCAGTTAGAAGAACTGTTGGACAAAGAAGAAGGACGGGAACCTCCTTGGGGAGCGCCTGTCTTATTCGTAAAGAAGAAGGACGGGAACCTCCGCTTGTGCATAGACTACCGAGGCATAAACCGGGTTACTGTCAAGAACAAGTACCCATTGCCTCGGATAGACGAGTTGTTAGACCAACTCAAGGGTTCGACCGTGTTCTCCAAGATCGACCTCGCTTCGGGATACCACCAAATCCCGATAGCACCAGAGGACGTGAGGAAGACCGCGTTTAGGACTTGGTATGGACACTACGAGTTCGTAGTCATGCCGTTCGGTCTAACAAACGCACCGGCCGCGTTCATGAAGATGATGAACGGTGTCTTTCGGGAATGGTTAGACATTTTTGTCATCATATTCATTGATGACATCCTTGTTTACTCCAAGAACCCTAAGGAACATCGGGAACATCTTAGGATCGTGTTAGAGAAGCTGCGGGAATAGAAACTCTATGCCAAGCTAAGTAAATATAGCTTCTGGCAAGAGCGGATTGGCTTCTTAGGACACATAGTGTCGGCGGAAGGAGTGGCGGTCGATCCAGAGAAGATCCGGTCGATTGAAGAATGGCCAAGGCCGAGGAATGCGACAGAAGTCCGAAGCTTTCTTGGTCTGGCCGGCTATTACAGACATTTTGTCCACAGGTTCGCAAGTATGGCCAAGGCCATGACAAAGCTAACCGGGAAAAACGTGAAGTTTTGAGTGGACTGAGGCCGCGGAGAAGAGTTTTACGGAACTCAAGGAGATGTTGACTAAGGCGCCAGTCCTGACTCAACCCCAAGATGATGTGCCTTACGTGGTATACACGGATGCGTCAATCAATGGGTTGGGATGTGTGTTGATGCAAGAAGGGAAAGTGATTGCATATGCTTCAAGGCAATTAAGAAAACATGAGGGGAACTATCCCACTCATGATCTTGAGATGGCCGCAATAGTTTTTGCACTTAAGATCTGGAGATCTTATCTCTACGGAGCAAAGGTGCAACTATTTACGGACCATAAGAGCCTGAAGTATGTGTTCACCCAACCTGAGCTCAACCTTCGTCAAAAGAGATGGATGGAACTAGTGGCCGATTACGATATGGACATTACATACCATCCAGGAAAGGCCAACCTCGTGGCCGACGCCTTAAGTAGGAAGAGGACCGAGGTGGCTATTGGACGGGATGCAGAGACCTTGGTCGGAATGGTCTGTTCCTTGCGTCTCAATGCATTGGCCGTAGGAGAGGAGCCAGTTGGCTTAGGGGCAGTGGACCAAGCAGATATTCTGACTAAAGTCCGGCTTACTCAGAAGAATGATGAGGAGTTGGTGAAAGCTGCTGAGAACAACCATACGGAATACCAAATCTCCAACAATGGGACGATTGTGGTAAATGGCCGAGTCTGTGTGCCAAACGTGTGGGAACTGAGGGAAGTCATCTTACGAGAGGCTCATCAGTCTAAGTTCTCAATTCACCCCGGTCAAACCAAGATGTACCATGACCTCAAACGGTACTATCATTGGGTCGGGATGAAGCGTGGTGTAGCCGACTGGGTGGCCAAGTGCCCAACCTGTCAGCTTATCAAGGCTGAACGCCAAGTCCCGAGTGGATTGTTACAAAGTCTTCCCATTCCGGAATGGAAATGGGATAACATATCTATGGACTTTGTAACGGGTTTACCTACGACCCGGAACCGGCGAGATGCCATCTGGGTTGTGGTAGATAGGCTCACCAAATCCGCCCACTTCTTGGCCATCAAGAAGACGGACGGAGTGGGGAAGCTGGCTGAGACATACATTGATGAGATCGTGAGACTTCATGGGATCCCATCAAGTATAGTTTCAGACAGGGACGGCCGGTTTACTTCTTATTTCTGGCAAGCCTTCCAGAAGGCCCTAGGAACGAGAGTGAACATGAGTACGGCTTACCATCCCCAGACGGACGGTCAATCCGAGAGGACCATACAAACCCTGGAGGACATGCTAAGGGCGTGTGTTCTCGAATGGGGCGACTCATGGGAGAAGTTTCTACCCTTGACCGAGTTTGCGTATAACAACAGTTATCACACAAGCATCGGAATGTCGCCTTATGAGGCTTTGTATGGACGGCCTTGTCGAACTCCACTATGCTGGACTGAAGTTGGAGAGTCAAGTATAGTTGGACCAGACATAATAGAGGAAACAACGGAACGAATCCGATTCCTCAAGGCCAAGATGAAAGAGGCTCAAGACCGTCAAAAGAGCTATGCAGACAAAAGAAGGAAGGACCTTGAGTTCGAAGTAGGCGACCAAGTCTACTTGAAGATGATCACTTTCAAGGGTCGTGCCAGGGTTTCCAAGCGTGGTAAGCTAGATCCTAGATATTTGGGACCGTTCCGAATCATTGAACGGGTTGGAGCGGTCGCCTATAAGTTGGATTTGCCAACTGAGATGGACGCATTTCACAATGTGTTCCATGTCTCGCAGTTGCGCAAATGCTTAGGGGATCAAGACATAGTTGAACCTGAGATTCCAAGGGAACTTAGGCAAAACTTGACCATCGAAATCCGGCCCCTCCGAATCCTAGATAGGATGGAAAAAGCAACCCGAAAGAAAGTGGTGCAAATGGTCAAAGTGGAATGGATCCACAATGGGATCAAGGAGATTACTTGGGAAACCGAGAATAGGATGAAGGCCGACTATCCAGCGTGGTACAAAAACCTTGACGCGGATTCGGGGACGAATCCATTTCAAGGGGGGAGACTTGTAGTATCCCCCAACCGGCCTAAGGAAGATGGGACCGGCCATGGAACCAGAAACATGAACGGGAAGTCCGGAGAGACAAACCAAAGTGTTCCATAGGCGTTTAAGGGCTGAGATTCAGCTAGAAAGAGCTCAGTCAAGTGTTGCAGTTAAGGAGTCAGCTCAGCTGAGCTAACCAGTCCAGGTCAGCTAGGTCAGCTGGCCATCAGCTCAACTCAGCTGGCCGGAGTGTTAAGCTCTTGGGTTAGCTGGTCAGCTAGGGACACTAGCTGACCAGGGGCGGTTACCAGCGAATGGTCACCATGTGTGGTTGTGTCCATTCGCTCAAGCCACTCATGCCCATTCGGCCAAGGAAGTTGGCGATCACAAAGGCCTATAAATAGGCCATGCCTTGGCCATTTTTGCGCACACCCACACAAGGGAAAACATCCAAAAATTCTCCACAAAGGCAAAGGCCAAAAGCGAGAGTTATAGAGAGAGAGAGAAGCCGGAATCTCCAAGAGAAGGCCGGCGGTTTGAATCAGAGTTTGGTGGTGGTTTAAGCGCAAGGAAAGGGGAAAAAAGATGGCTGGTGAGGCATCAACAACCCACGGCAAGACCACGACCACATCCAAGGTTAGAGTCCGGTTCATTCCTTCACGACCTTAGCCAAAACCCTAGCGGCCATTGGCCGGTTGTATATGGCCCGAATTCTCTTCTTCTTATTTCTGAATAGTCGCTTCATCCATGTTGCACGACCGGCCTTAAGGCCTTGGTCGTGGTCGGTTGGCTAAGCGGTTGGTTATGGTCCGAGAGCGAGAGAGGCCAGAGAGATCGGTGTTGCTTCAAGCGGTTTAACGGCCCGTCGAGAGGACGGTAAGCCGAGAATCGAGAAGCCAAAACTCGGTCGGCCCAAGTATTAAAACGGACCAAGGAAAAGAGTCCGTTGGATCGCATGACTAAACCGCTCGTCAATCGCTAGCGTGAGTGCGGATGGTCGCGGATGGTCCATGGACTATCGCAAGTGATCACGGCTGCGGGCACACGTACGGACCGTAGGAACGATCGCAACCGTCCGCGGTAACGATCGCGTCCGTTCGTACGTAAAGTCAGGTATGTTCGCGGATGCACCACTGGACCGCAGACCGATTGCGTAACGATCGCGGATCGTTCATCACGGACGTAGGCGCATAGCCGTAACGGTTATTCGTCAACCGGATAGCACGTCCGTGCGGATCAGTCCACGCGACCGTAAGGTCAAGCGTGCGATCGATCGGTACGTTCGTCCCGGTCACGCGATACGACCGTAAGGCTAACCGCATGCAAACGTACAGACGACCGAGATCCCAACGCGGACGATCATACGTTCACGCACACTCACCCGACCGTAAGCCGCATAACCAGAACACACGGAAACACGCTCACGACCGTGGGCCGAGATGTGTTTGCGGTTCATAAAATGTGTAACGGGAGTGAGCGACTTTGATTGGAAACTTAGAATAACAATAGGAAATGCTTGTATAAAATAGTTCATGGGATCATATAGAAATACCGAATTGCTAGGTTGCATAAAAACGAATATGAATTGATTATGGAAATCTCATGAACTTGTTTTGGCTTTCAGGTGATCATGATGATGATCGGACTTAGGCGGATAAGACTTGGGCGAGTGGTGATTAGTTTGGTAGACATTGTTTAGGACCGAATACTTTAGCATAATGCGATTGAAACTACATTTGTATTTGGTACCTTTGCTTATTAATAAAATGTCTATTTTGCCTTAGTCTAATATTTGAATCGAATTGAATGAATAAATGAAATATAATTGTTTAATTATGAAAATAATGGGCTTGAGGTTCACAAACGAACCTCAAGTTGAAATGGTTAAGTAGTGGCAATCCGTTCCGGCCCTATGGCCGGGATAGGCCTTGTCATTCCTCACCCGAGTCTTCTGAGTCTCCGCCACCGAAGATGCCATAGTACCCACAGTGTGATGCCTACGGAGCTCGAGGATTTCATTTTTATTGGTGTCCAGTACCTTCTGACCCACGTTACCGGGAGCCTTACCAGCCTGTTCCGCTACCCGACATTTTCCAGATCTGTGGCAGCGATGGTCATATCGCACCCATCTATCCGATCGCAGGCCCATGTCCCCGTATGCAAGACCCAAGACCCAGTAGACGGGGACCCAGCAGACCAGAACCAGGTCCTAGCAGGTCACCTCCAGTACCATCTGCCATCTGCCAGCTTTGTGGCGATGAGGGTCACTTAGTACCCGTATGTCCTAGTAGGCCACGCCCAGTGCCGCCCGTTGTCTGCCAGCTATGCGAACGTGAGGGCCACACAACGCGTCTCTGCTCGATGGCCGAGCCACACCACATCGCCGCACCGTCCCGCAGCGCACATCCTCAGAATCCCCCTTGCACACCTGCTAGTGGCTTGTTCTGCGAGTCGTACTGCCGCCTTTGTTGGGCATTCCGGTCTTACTGGAGACGCTAGGTTAGGATTAGGGTAGGTCAGGTAAGTGGGGGTTCTGACTTGTTTTCTTTTGTTTGTATAGATCGGCTTATTATCGTCTTTGACGAACTTCGGGACTTAATGGCGCGATTTTTATTTTGGGTATGATGGCGACCGCTTATGTAGTAGACTCAGTTCAACTGTTGTCCTTATAACCATTGTATATGTGGATATGACGTTTTATGTATGCAGTGGACATGGGGTGTTCGATCTTTCATTTTGAGTAACATAGTAATTAAACTGCATGCGTGTGATGGTTATGAATGCAAATCAATTACGATGTGAAAACAAATGACGATTGGAACAATCGATCACTCATCATGACTCAAGAGACGACCGCACCGACATACCGCGACCGATCTATTGCTTGCTTGACTGTGTGTTGTGTGATTGTGATGTTTTAAGTTTTGAGCTGTTTCCTTTGCCTGTTTGATTGTTTGTTGCATTGCATGGCGCGTTAAGTTGTTAGAGTTGGATTTTAAATTTTTGAATTGCTGTATTCATTCGACCGCTAAGTGATAGTGTTGCATGATCGCTAGGTTGTTAGGAATGTTTTGTGTATGCGGTAGGATCGATAGCGGAATTGAGGTTTCGTAGCATTTTTAGATTCGCTAGGTTACTGGTAATCTTTAAATAGGGTTAGAGAATCGTGTGAATCCGTTTTAAAGGTTGTTAGACCTAGAAAGTTTTGTAGACTGGAATTTAGGTTATCGGATAGAATCGCGGTGTAGAGAAGATTGATAGATCCGCTAGATCGAATTAAGCTCAGAATTGATAATCGGTTTTTGATAGGACGCTTATTCACGAGAAAGCGGAATTATAGGATATTTTTAGTTAGTCATGTGTGACCATTAAGTACAAGACTAAGTAACCATATTACTATGAGGAAGTGACATCAATAATAGGTTAGGATGAACCTAACCGCTCCAGTGTGATGTTGTTGAATTAAGATGCAGGACGTGTCTGACGATGAGACGTGAATGCGAGACCGAACCCAAACTCGAAAAACAAGTCAAGTTCGAGGAAGCCACGAGACAGTTGACCCGAGCCGTGTGCGAGTCAGTTCTTCTCTTTTTCAAATAACTTTACAAAATAATTTTTATATTATTATTAAAAAAAATTTATATGTTTTAATTTTTTTCCTATTCTAATTTCATGTTCTTAGCATAGACAAATAAGAAAAATTATGATTAACTATAAACTCTAAACCCTATATTCCAATACCCTAAATCCTAAATCTTAAACATATACTACAATGCTTTAAATTTTAAATAAGATGTTTCAAAACTTTATTTTTCTTATAGAGTGTTAAATTTTGCTATATTATTTGATGTTTAATTTTTTAGTGTTTATTATTATGGTTTTAGAAGTTTAGTGTTTATGATTGTGTTTCGGGTATAGAGTTAATATTAAATTTTTGATATTTGGAATTTTTATGTGTTAAATTTTTGTTATATTATTTGATGTTTAATTTTTTAGTGTTTATTACTAGGGGTTTAGAAGTTTAGGGTTTAGGGTTTAGAGGTAAGTTAAATTTGTTATACTTAAAAAAATTTATAAGTGTTAAATTTTTGCTATATTATTTGATGTTTAAATTTGTAGTCTTTATTATTAGGGGTTTAGAAGTGAAGGGTTTAGGGTTGTATTTAGGGTTTAGACTTATGGTTAAATTTGTTATACTTGAAATTTTTTACAAGTGTTAAATTTTTGCTATATTATTAGATGTTTAAATTTTTAGTGTTTATTATTAGGAGTTTAGAATTTTAGGGTTTAGGGTTGTGTTTAGGATATAGAGTTAAGGTTAAATTTGTTATACTTAGAATTTCTTATAAGTGTTAAATTTTTGCTATATTATTTGATGTTTAAAATTTTAGTGTTTATTTTTAGGGCTTTAGAAGTTTAGGGTTTAAGGTTGTGTTTAGAGTATAGAGTTAAAGTTTTAGATTTTTTTATAAGTGTTTGATTTGGTTTTGTATATTATATTATGTTTAATGATATACAATTTGAAATTTAGTACTTATGAAATATAGGGTTTGAATTAATGTTTTGTATTCCTTGATGCTTCTGTGCCCATGTGATGTAAGACTCAGACGATGGAGCCTCACTCGGTGGTTGATGGAAGGAACAGGTTGGCTATGTCGCTCTCTCCTGTTACACAAGGGGTGGTCGTGTGTAAGTGATGGGATTGAACAGGCTGGCTTTGACGCTCTCTCCTGTTGAATCAGTTGATGATAAGGCTGGTGGATCGAAGGCACCACAGAGATGATGAACGGGTCTCTGATACTGCACAAACACTTGTCCTCTTTGTGAATCACACACAAGGAACAACAAGCAAAACAAGAACAGGCGGCTGCTGCTCAAGAAGGGCGAAAATCGCAAAAGGGTTTATTGATGTCAAAAGCTGACTAACACAATGATACAAAGTTGTTTAAGTACAGAAACAAAGAATAACAAAAAGGAAAAACAAATATCTCGGCCTTGAATGAAAATCGCCGAGTTACACAGAAAAGGAAAGTGTGTAATCTTTCCTTGGCAGCCAATCCTTGAGTTATGGGTGTGGGTGGGCCGACTTGCCTCGTTAAAAACCTTGGGAGTAAAACCACTTTGGGATAAAACCACCCAAGGGAAAAAGAGTGCAAGAGAGTCCACCAACTCTCGGACTTAGCATGGGCCGAGCCGGATGGTAAAGACTTGGCAGTGTCCGGCCCGTGTCTTTGGATGAGAAGGTCCAACTCCTTTGTTGCTTACACAGTCCACGTCCCCTGTGCTATCCACGTCGCTTACACGGTCCAAATCTCCTGTGTTATCCATATTGCTTACACAGCCCAAGTCTTCTATCGCCTCTCGCTTCTTGGGCTCATTCTTGCGGTAGTCTCCAAATTCCATTGAGTTCATGAGGTTCTCTACTGCAGTGTTGAATCCTTCCCTGAGCCTCCTTGTCCTAGATCGAGTCATTGGAGCTTCCTTGACCTCAGGTATGGCTTGTGGATGGGTGCTTGGTTGGATGTCCTCATCATTCCCACCCTCTTCAGAAGGTTTTGTCCTCAAAACTGGATCATCTGCATCTTATGGAGACAAATCAGTCACATTGAAGCTATGTGAAATATTGAGCTCACCCGGGAGTTCTAGTTTGTAGGCATTGTTGTTGATCCGTTCTAGAACTTTGAAGGGACCATCTCCCCTAGGCGCCAGCTTCGAGCTTCTCTTCTGTGGAAACATCTCAGGTCTCATGTGGAGCCAAACCCACTCTCCTGGCTCAAAGACTAACTCCTTGCGGCCCTTGTCTGCTCGCCTCTTGTACTCTTCAGTCTTCTTAAGGATGTTGTCTCTTGCTTTCTGGTGTAGCTTCTTAACAAACTCTCCTTTCCTGAGACCATCTAGATTAACTTGCTCAACTTGGGGAATTGGCGACAAATCAAGAGGTGTTAGTGGGTTAAAACCATACACAATTTCAAATGGAGACATTTTAGTAGCAGAATGTGTAGCATGGTTATAGGCAAACTCAATGAATGGCAAACAATCTAACCATGTGTTTAAGTTCCTACCAAGAGTTACCCTGAGTAAAGTAGATAAGGTACGGTTTACCACTTCGGTTTGACCATCCGTTTGAGGATGACAGGTTGTGGAGAATAGAAGTTTTGTCCCGAGCTTCCTCCACAATGTCTTCCAAAAATGGCTCAAGAATTTTGTGTCTCGGTCAGAGACTATGGTCCTTGGTATACCATGTAAGCGTACCACCTCCTTGAAGAATAGATCAGCAACTTGTGTGGCATCATTGGTTTTGTCACATGGAATGAAGTGAGCCATCTTGGAAAATCGATCCACAACAACAAAGACAGAGTCTTTGTGTTTGATCTTAGGCAACCCTAGCACAAAGTCCATAGAAATATCCACCCATGGGGCGTTAGGAATAGGTAAAGGTAGGTAAAGTCCATGAGGATGTAACCTGGATTTTGCTTTGTGACAAGTTACACATCTTGCACAATGCCTTTCAACGTCCCGCTTGAGGTGCGGCCAGAAGAAGTGATCAGCCACCACAGCTAGTGTCTTGTCCACTCCAAAATGGCCCATAAGACCTCCTCCGTGTGCCTCCTTAAGCAGTAGCTCACGCATTGAGCATTGAGGAATGCACAGCCTCTTGTCTCGGAATAGGAACCCCTCATGAAGATAGTATGATCCGAACGTTCCTCTTCCACAGGCTTGGTAAGCCTCTCCTAGTTCTGGATCATCTTTGTATAGCTCTTTGATGTGTTCAAATCCTAGAACCTTGGCTTCCATGGTAGCTATCAGGGCATGCCTCCTTGACAAGGCATCAGCTACCACATTCTCCTTTCCCTTCTTGTACTTGATCACATAGGGAAATGTCTCTACAAACTCCAACCACTTAGCATGTCTCCTCTTCAGTGATGTCTGACCTCTTAGGTGCTTAAGTGTCTCGTGATCAGTATGGATGATGAACTCCTTGGATAACAAGTAGTGCTGCCATGTCTCTAGAGCTCGCACCAAGGCATACAATTCTTTGTCGTAGGTTGGGTAGTTCAGAGAAGCACCACTGAGCTTTTCACTGAAGAAGGCCACTGGTTTCTTCCTCTGGTGTAACACAGCTCCGATCCCTATGCCAGACGCATCACACTCTACCTCAAAGACCTCTTCAAAGTCGGGTAAGGCCAGAACCGGCGCCTGTGTAAGCCTTTCTTTGAGCAGTTTGAAGGCTGATTCTTGCGCTGGACCCCATGAGAATGGCACATTCTTCTTTATCACGGCGGTAAGAGGTGAGGCCACCGTACTGAAGTCCCTCACAAACCTCCTATAGAAGCTAGCTAAGCCATGAAAACTCCTTACATGACCGACGTTGTTGGTGTAGGCCACTCACGGATGGCTTTGACCTTCTCCTCGTCCACTTGTAGTCCCTGTTCACTTACTACAAAGCCTAAGAAAACAAGCTTGTTAGTACAGAAGGTGCACTTCTTTAGGTTAGCATAAAGGCCTTCCTTCCGAAGTGATTTGAGCACTAGTTCAAGATGTGAGATATGATCATCTAGGTTCTTACTATATATAAGTATGTCATCGAAATAGACAACTACAAATTTACTTATGTAAGCACGAAGAACCTGGTTCATGAGTCGCATGAATGTACTTGGGGCATTAGTTAAACCAAAAGGCATAACCAGCCACTCATACAATCCTTGCTTTGTCTTGAATGCGGTTTTCCACTCATCTCCTTCTCGCATCCTAACTTGATGGTATCCACTCTTCAAGTCCACCTTTGAGAAGATGGTAGAACCACTTAGCTCATCCAGCATGTCATCTAAGCGGGGGTATAGGGTGCCTGTATTTGATCGTGATGTTGTTGATTGCACGGCAGTCCACACACATCCTCCATGATCCATCCTTCTTGGGTACTAAGAGTACTGGCACAGCACAAGGGCTGAGGCTCTCCCTAATGTACCCTCTGTCCATGAGGTCTCTCACTTGCCTCTCGAGCTCCTTAGTCTCCTCCGGTTCATCCTGTATGCTGGCTTGTTAGGTAAGGCTGCGCCAGGGACAAGATCGATTTGGTGTTCAATCCCACGGATTGGAGGTAAGCCAGGCGGAAGCTCCTCAGGGAAGATGTCCTGAAACCTGTCTAACACAGCCTGTACTTCTGTGGGTATCACAAGCTCACCTGAACCTGAACTTAAACATTCCTTAAACAACATTAGTAGCACAGTGCGCTTGGCACTAAGAGTTTTACAAATAGCCCCACGAGATATATAGAGACTGGATTTGCTAGACTCAACTTCCTTGCTCATATGTACTTGTAAATCATGTACCTCAGTTGGTGTAAGAGGTGCAAGAGTGAACTTACGATCCTTGTGTAAGAAGGTGTACTGGTTAGTACGTCCATTATGACTTGTGGCTCGGTCATACTGCCACGGTCGGCCAAGCAAGAGATGTCCAGCTTGCATGGGTACTACATCACAAGTAACTTGGTCTTGGTACTTCCCCACACTGAATGGAACAATGACTTGCTCCGAAATCTTCAGCTCTGTCTCATCATTGAGCCATCTCAGCCTGTATGGTCTTGGGTGTTTGGTCTTAATAAGACCTAACCTGTCTACCATATGCTTGCTAGCCACGTTAGTGCATGAACCTCCATCAATGATCAGATTACATACCTTGTCCTTGACAGTGCATCTAGTGTAGAAGATGTTTTCCCTTTGAGCTGCCTCAGGGTTGATCATGACACTTAACATTCTCCTGGTTACAAGCAACTCTCCAACGTCAGGATATGCAAGCTCTTCTTCTGGTTCGTTTGGATCATCCTCGAGCTCATCTTGTGATTCATACTCTCCATCGTTGTGGATAATCATTACTCTCTGGTTTGGGCACTCTCTAGCCATGTGTCCCCTGCCTTGACACTTAAAACAAGTGATGTCACGAGTTCTCTGATTAGTGCTAGGGAGCTTACCTTGTTCTGGCCGGTTGGGCTTGGGAGCCTCGGCTGTTTTGCCTTTGAACCGTGAGTCAATCTCCACGGTCTTCCCTTTCTCAAATGGTCTGGAGCTACTTGCAGCCCACGGTTGTGTTGGTTTGCTGCGACTTGTCATGGCTGTCTTACGCTTGATCTGTTGTTCCACTTGGACAGCAAGATGCAACAACTCATGTAGCCCACCATACTGAGCTCTCTCCACCTTCCTAGCAATGCGTTCTTGTAGACCATCAATGAACTGTGCCATGAGAGCTTCCTCGGATTCTTCTAACTCCAGCGAGTTCATGAGCTTCTCAAACTCCTCAAAATACTCATCCACACTTCTTGTACCCTGTGACAACTTACGGAACCGCTTTTGTAAGTCTCTATGATAATGTTCAGGGACATACCTAAGTCGTAGAAGGTATTTCATGTCACTCCAAGTGGCTACTGCTCCAAAGCGTTGCCTTCTCCTTTCAGCTATAGTTCTGTCCCACCAAGCTAACGCGTTCTCAGTGAGTTGTGCAGCAGCAACAGCAATCTTCTTGCGTTCTCCATAGCCATAACACTCAAAGATATGCTCCAGCCTTCTTTCCCAGTCCATGTACGCCTCTGGGTCTGACTTTCCTGCAAAAAGTGGAGGGGTTACTTTGATATCACGGTTTGTTTCTCTAGCCTCACCTTCCCGGGCTGGGTTCCTCCATAAAGGATCTTGACGCCTTGGCTGTGGACGTCTAAGGGGGTCAGGCGGTTGCCTATCCTCCCCTAAGTCCTGCATATCATCATCTTCATCTCCAGCTTGATATCTTGGTGGTATAGGTGCTCCTCGGATTGGTCCTCTCCTCGGTGGAGCTTCTATGCGTCCTATACGCTCACCAAACTCTTGGCGCATTGTGCCAACTTGCTGGTTTATGTTATTCATCTCTTCTCTAATAGCAGTCATCATTTGTATGATAGGATCAGCGGGCTGTCGTCCTTCATCTCCCATGGTGTCTATCCTTGTTGTAAACCGGTTCTTATTGCACTCAACAAAAACAACAAGCTATCAAGGTACCACATAATAGATAATTGTGTAAAACAAGAACAGAGACAGGGTTGTGTAACACAAGACGGAAATCAGTGCAATCGACAGAATTGGAAAATTGACAATTTTTTTTGGCTTTTCTGGGTTTTATGGAATAACAACTAGCAAGATAGAATCAAAAACAGGAAATCTACTAATTCTCAAAAAGAAATTCGACCAGGGAGCTAAGAACAAGATTTTTATGGGTTTTTCTTATAAGTTAAACAAAAACAGAAGCAAGAACAAAACAAACCTAATTTTTTTTTGGATTTTAGATTCAATCAAAGCAATAACAAAAACAAAACAAAAGGATAAGGGATAGAAAACCAAAGGTAGGAACCTTTGGCTCTGATACCAGATGATGTAAGACTCAGACGATGGAGCCTCACTCGGTGGTTGATGGAAGGAACATGTTGGCTATGTCGCTCTCTCCTGTTACATAAGGGGTGGTCGTGTGTAAGTGATGGGATTGAACAGGCTGGCTTTGACGCTCTCTCCTGTTGAATCAGTTGATGATAAGGCTGGTGGATCGAAGGCACCACAGAGATGATGAACGGGTCTCTGATACTGCACAAACACTTGTCCTCTTTGTGAATCACACACAAGGAACAACAAGCAAAACAAGAACAGGCGGCTGCTGCTCAAGAAGGGCGAAAATCGCAAAAGGGTTTATTGATGTCAAAAGCTGACTAACACAATGATACAAAGTTGTTTAAGTACAGAAACAAAGAATAACAAAAAGGAAAAACAAATATCTCGGCCTTGAATGAAAATCGCCGAGTTACACAGAAAAGGAAAGTGTGTAATCTTTCCTTGGCAGCCAATCCTTGAGTTATGGGTGTGGGTGGGCCGACTTGCCTCGTTAAAAACCTTGGGAGTAAAACCACTTTGGGATAAAACCACCCAAGGGAAAAAGAGTGCAAGAGAGTCCACCAACTCTCGGACTTAGCATGGGCCGAGCCGGATGGTAAAGACTTGGCAGTGCCCGGCCCGTGTCTTTGGATGAGAAGGTCCAACTCCTTTGTTGCTTACACAGTCCACGTCCCCTGTGCTATCCACGTCGCTTACACGGTCCAAATCTCCTGTGTTATCCATATTGCTTACACAGCCCAAGTCTTCTATCGCCTCTCGCTTCTTGGGCTCATTCTTGCGGTAGTCTCCAAATTCCATTGAGTTCATGAGGTTCTCTACTGCAGTGTTGAATCCTTCCCTGAGCCTCCTTGTCCTAGATCGAGTCATTGGAGCTTCCTTGACCTCAGGTATGGCTTGTGGATGGGTGCTTGGTTGGATGTCCTCATCACCATGCTAGAGATTAAGGACACAAGATGATGTCTGTATAGATGAAGGTGAAGCAGTCCGATTTATAAAATAGATGAACTGAAACTAGAAAATACAAAAAGGCATTGGAGAACAATTAAAAAGTGAACAAGGTTGCATCTCGTACTTCTTCATCCATTTAGAGAGGTATCGAATGAAGCTGCTCATCTCATAGCCACTGAACTTACTGACGGCAGATGCAAACATGACTTCATCAACATCAGGCGAAGCTAACACATAGTGAAGGCAAAGGTCAGAGGGTGAAAACCCATCGTGAGCAACCATCAGCAAGATCGAAGCCTCTTCAGCAACTTTAGACTTCTTTGATAGCTCAGTGTTACCCACCTTTTCGATAGCCAACAAAGCATGGCTGTCCCATTCTTCTCTTACCTTAACCATAGTGCTAACTGCTTCCTTTGATGGGCGAAGAAAATACTTCAAGATCAAAAGCAGCTCAGTTGCACCGAGATCAGAAGCTTGTTTGATCACAACACAGAGCAAATCTGACCGTTACCTCTCAACAAGATTGGTAACTAAATAAGAGTTCAAAGAATGATCAACCAAGGAGTTTGAAATCAAGGTTTCCACTAGCTCCCACATCTCTAGACGAACACAACCTTTCAAAACTAAACCAGATACATCTCTACCCATCAGAAACCCGGTTTTCTCCACCATTTTATGTATATCGGACAAGCTTGACAACGAGTTAACAACGAGTTTAACATCTGATGATGATTCAAATCAATGAATATAACCTCATTTCACGAGCTGCTTCTTGCAAGTGACCTTTTTCGGTTTACCATTAACCCAATCACAACGAGCAATCTCCTTCTGCATTCCGTCCTGTACCAACAACATTAGCTAGAAAATTAGTTACTACCTTCCTGCTGCAAAAGAAGAGAGCTTTAAGGAGAAAAATACCCTGATTTAACTCTCTTGGTGCTCGATTACTGGTGGCTACAAGAACAGTTCCAGTAGTTTACAATCTGCTCATAATTCCAGATAAGGCCACAATAGTAAACACATCAACAATCAACTGTTTGCAAATCATGTCTCATATAAGCCTTTGTAGACACTAAATTGACTTTATGAATTGGGTAATGCTATATTGTGAGGACTTTCCAGCTAGCCATTCCTTAACTTTCTCATCAACAGGAAGATTCATAATCCAGCTCGAAATGCTATATTATGAGGACTTTCCTTCACCATTCTCCTTCCAATACATATGCATTTGCTCATTTATCTTCAGCATAGCCTAAAGAAGAATTAAACCGCCAAATATCACTTATGTACGCCAAAAACAAAAGAAGAACCTCTTAAAGACTCACCTCGTGAAAATGAAACCGTCGTCGACAATCGAATCCAGTTTCCTCTCTCGGTTAAGGTATAAAACCCATTTACCAACTCCAGGTTTCACATTCCATCTTCTTCCTTCTTCTCAGTTTCTTCCACCATTAGTCTTCGTCGCTCTTCCTATCTCTTCTTCTCCCACTCTCCTAATGTCACCTTAAAAAACACAAAAAAAATTACAATTAAATGCAAAGCAACTGAGGCCAAAATCCAAATTAAGGAGAGCTTGAGCCTAGTTTTACATGATAATCTTCCATTTCTTTCTCGAAATGTTCCAATCTACCAAGCAGCTAAGTTAAGGAAACATCAAGACTACAAAGAAGTTCGTAAATTATTCAAATCCAATCTAAATACTCCAAAACTTTCTTAATATAAGAACCATAACAAGCATCCGATCAGTCAATAATACGAATGTTTCCATACAACACAAATCACAGAAAGGAATCTAGAATTTCGAACAGAAATCAAAGATATATGTCGATTTTCAGACTATCGATTCACGAATCAAGTATTCCACAAAGAGAAAATCTTTTAACATCTCGTCGCAAACTAAGCAGAAGAAATCATCGGTGAACCATCAAAGACGGAATCGATGAAATCCATGACGTGTTTAAAAGGTTTTCCAACCATGTCCCTAAGTTGTGAATAAACTTTATTCGGGTAACGAGCTGTGATTCCTGCAGCTTCCTCGCCTAGTAATCTGTCACCAGATTGGAATGCCACTAAACTTGGGGATTTCCTTTTGGACATTTCGTTAATGGCTACGGAGATTGGGCTCTGTCCTCGTTTCAGATTAACTACGGCGACTTTAACCCATTCCGAACCTAGGTCTACACTCGAAACAGCCGATTCCGATGGAACAGGGAGTAAAGAGAGCAATGACAAGAACACCACTAACACCGTAAATATCTTCCCCATGTTCCGATCGTTACAGAAGAACAGAATCTTACCTGAAATCGAGAGGTTTAAGATGAAGTTGGTGTGGGGATCAAAGTAGAAATGGATGAACAAAAGAAGAAAACCAGAAATATATGGTGAGATAGATTGAAGAACAAAAAAGCTTCAGAATGAGAGAGGAAAGAGACGAGATAGAGAGAAGAAGAATTAATTAGAGTATTGTGTTTTTATGATATTATTATTAGTTTCTGGGTGTGAAAAGAAAGTGTTTAATAAAATTTCACCAAAAACTTTTAATTTTGGTAGCAAAGTGAAATTTTCACTAAGTTTTTGGCGGACTAAGTGTTACATAGGATTTTTGTCTTCCCGTTTAGTAAAAATCCGTAAAATTTTTGCTTAGCGTTGATTGAATGCTATAATAGAGTTGGTATCTCAGCTTGCTATTTTTAATAGCAGTTTATGAATTCGTGCTATCGTGATCTGCTATCAATACCCAGATTTCTTGTAGTGTCTCAAGCCAAAATCTTCTAATTCTAAAACCCTAAAATCGAATCCGAAAACGATGAATTTGAGAGACCTTACCTCGGAATTGCTTCGATTGGGTTAGAGAAATGGATAAAGCATGTAAAAACAAGAAGAATAGTACTTTGAATCAACGAAAATGATGAAGAAATGAGTGATTTAGGTGATAGGAGATTCGTGTGTACGGACGGCGAAATGGGGAAGAAGAGAAGAGAGAAAAGGTTAAAGTCACTTACATGGATCGTGTATGCAACGACCGTTGCATCTAAGCAACGATCGTTGCTAGTGAACCGAATTGATTCCGGTTTAGCGTACGTGTACCTTTATTTTGCAATTGAACCATTTGCAACGACCGTTGCACGGTACCGCAACGATCATCATAAGGCGATTTCATCTCCTCGTCATATCTCCCTGCAATGACCGTTGCACATGTATGCAACGATCGTCACACATCTCCAGACTCGTGTTCTGTAATGAAAACTCAGCAAAAACAAAACCAAAACGTAAAATCCTAAGAAAAACACCAAAATTAATAAGAAAAACACCAAAACTAAACAGTGGGTTGCCTCCCACTAAGCGCTTGTTTAAGTTCATTAGCTTGACCGGACTAACAAGATCAGGCTCCTGAAGGTTTCAACAGAGACTGTGATATTCTCTGTGAATGTCTCCTCATCCAAGTTGGAGAGTAAGCGGTATCATTGTGAGCTCGTCCAATAAAAGAAGGAATGAAATGATCTCCAGGATCCGAAACCAAAGTCTCACTCGTCTGCTCTCCATATCCATCCTCGATCCTAAAGGTTTACCCATCAATCTGTGGCTTGCGCAGCATATCCATCTCAAGGTGCAGAGGCTCATCTCCCAGATAAAGATCAATCAGACTGTTCCTTACGTCAATCACTGCTCCAACTGTGGCTAAGAATGGTCTTCCCAGTATTAGAGCATCATCATGCTCACTGTCGTACTTGAGCACCAAGAAGTCTGTCGGAACTAAGTAGTTTCCAACTCTCACTGGGACGTCCTCAAGAACTCCTTCCGGAATCCTTATTGACTGATCAGCTAGGACAAGAGAGGTCCTAGTGGGTGAAAAATCTGTCATCCCCAGCTTCTCTGCCACAGAGTATGGCATGAGACTTCTAGCAGCTTCTAAGTCACACAAAAAGCGCCTAAAGCTATCCTCACAGATAGAACAACTCAGCACAAAAATACCAGGATCAGGCAGCTTCTTAGGAATCTTAGTTAGCAGCACCTCACTGATCTGTTTAGGGACCACTATCACCCAATCTTTCAGCATTTCATCCATTGGCAGCATCTTCTCCAAGTACCTCTGCGCACAAGGGTGATATGGTGGATCATCAGATTGTGGAATTTCTTCCAACTTCTCATCCATCTCTTCCAGCTGTTTAAGCTCATCAATATCCTCCTGTTGAGTTATCTCAGGCACTCCAGGGAATAGTCTATTAAGCTCTTGATCTGTCTCTTCATCAATGCCATGAGAAACAAGTGAAACTGTCTGTCCACGACTTGCAACGATCGCTGCAATAGGTGCATCGATCGATGCAGATGAGTTTTCACAGATTCCACCCGAGAGTTTTTCCTCAATTTTGAATTTCTCAGGATCTTCCACCAGTTCAGCTGTATTTAACTCGAAATTTTCACCTTGGTATGATCCATCATTGATATAAACTGACCAAGACTTGATGTGGGTGTCCACGATACTCTTTCCCTTGACAGAGCTTGAAATCTGGCTCACTTGTGTGTCCAACTGCTTCACATGTGTACTTAAGGACTCAAACTTCCCATTAAGGTCCTCATACACAGCATCCAATTTCCTGCCCTTCCAGCAACTGCTCCATCATGGTCTCCATCTTGCTCTCATGAGCATTAGCAGCAGGTGGTGTCTGATATGAGGAAGATCCATAAGTCCTCTGATTACCTTGCTGAAAAGGCTTCTGATAACGAGCATTCTGTCCAAATCCAGAAGAGTTTTGATTGCTTGTGAAAGCACTCTTTTGTCCACCATTGAAGAACCTGTTTCCTTGCTGATTTCCAAACCTATTCCCTTGAAATCCAGAGCCACCAATGTAGTTCACCAATGTAGCCAACATATTACACACAATATCCAACTTACTCCTGATATCAACTATCTCCAGATTATCTATCTTCCCACCAGACTCCTTCCTTCTCCTATCAGCAGTCTTGCAGCTATTACTGCTCACCAAGTTATCTATCAATTGCTTAGCTTGCTCAGGAGTCCTTGTGTTGAAATTTCCATTGCTGGAATTATCCAACGCAGTCTGGTAAGGGAGATCTATACCTCTAAAGAAAATGCCCAGCAATGTCACTTCAGTGAATCCATGATGCGGGCAGTCTCGTTGGTACTTCTTAAACCTCATCCAAGCATCTTTAAGAGGCTCTATAGGACCTTGGGAAAAAGTGAGAATGTCCTGTCTCGACTGATCAGAGCGAGCATCATCATAAAAGTGCCTCAGAAACTCACTCTTCACAGCATCCCAAGTAGTAAACTTCCCAGGTGGAAGCTGTTTCAGCCAGGTAGCAGCATCTCCAGCGAGAGAGTAGGGGAAGAGTTTGAGAAACAGATAGTCATAGTTCACTCCATCATACTTCATCCTAGTGACTATGTCCTCAAACTCATCAATATGATCCATTGGCTGCTCAGTCGGAAACCCATGGAAGGCATTCTGCCTCAGAATAGAGTAGTAGATGGTCTTGATCTCGAAGTCATTCCTCTCAAAACCAGGAGGTACAAGTGCTGACCGGTTAGCATGAAACTCATCCGGTCGGTTATAATAAGCAAGAGTCCTCTCATGAACAACCATTTGCCTCTGACCTTGTCCTTAGCCTTGTCCTTGTTCTTGTCGCGGTTCAGGCTCAGGTTCAGGGATCACATTCCCTTCAGCATCAATCCGTTGCCCAGCAGCATTGTACGGATTGTTTTGTGGGTTCCTTAGGGTACCCTGAGCATCAGGTCTCAAAATCAAGCGCTTTTGTACCATCTTTGCTCGTCGAGTTTTCCTGTTAGTTCTCTCTAGTCTAGCAAGCTCCTCAAGTCTGAGATTAACGAGATTCGAGTTCGGATTACTTCTGGTATCACGCGTCTGCATAAACCATTTATAATCGCAGTGCAACGATCGATGCTTAGAGGCAACGATCGATTCAACTCTAGTCACCTTGCAACGATCGATTCAAAGGTATGCAACGATCGATGCTAAGCGAATGTCAGAGCTGCGACAGAGAAAACAGAGAAATAGTTAGTAACTAAAAACAAAAATAAAAATCCTAGTCTAAACCCTAAGTTCAAATCTATCGAAGACTCAAAAGAGTCCCCGGCAACGGCGCCAAAAACTTGATAGGGTCTAAGTTTTATCCTATTCTACTGCAAGTGCACAGTTAATGCAATTATAGTGTGTAGGGTATCGAATCCACAAGGACTCTCGGCAACGATAGATTAAAGAACGGTCGAGTTAAACTAGGAGAAAGTAATGAGAAAACTAAAAGCAAGCAGAAAAGTAAATCAGGTAGCAAGATTGGTTTGAAAGCAATTAAATAAAAGCGCTAAGTCTAGGGAGTTCTCAGGAAATCAGACAAGCAGATCATATAATCAGTCAAGATCAAATTAAGCACTGTTCTAGAACTCAAACACGGATATAGAACTAACCAAATTTCGTTGTGAGAATTCTCTAAGTCTAATAGCAGAAATCCAAATTTCTTTGTAATTCCTAACAGATTAAACTAGCCTTAAGTTCAGGTTCGATATGTTCACAATTCAACTAAACCAAATTTCTTTGCGAGTAATTCAATTGCTCAACCTAAATAGTTCATTTTCTAAATCACACTTTCGTGTCAATTTAACAACCTAGAGTCTAGATTCTAAGTGATCAAGTTAGAAACTAGTACTAAGCATAATTTAGATTGAAGAACAAATATGATATGAATCCTTAACTGAAATAAATACATCTAGCAAGTCATGAAATCCTTAATGAGAATCCCTAAACCTAACTATGAATCTACTCAGACATAGATAATGAAAACATAATCAATGAATTAATAGATTGCATAAAAGAGTAAGAAACAAAGGGGTTCAAAATCTTCTCCAAAAGCAGGAAGCAATACAAGTTCAGATTAGCCGCAAAAAGCTCTAAAAACTCTCAGCTCAAAGTATGAAAGCGTAAGTGAAGCGTAGTCTCTCTAAAAACTGATGTAAAAACCTAATTATATTAGCCTAATCACGTCTTGGGGCTTCTTTGTAAATAGTGGAAACTTCTGGGCCAAATTGTAATATCCATATTCTTCATTAAACCGCCGAAGATAAGCCCATCTCGCTCGTGTGTCGATCGATGCACAATGTGTGTCGATCGATGCAATCCTCTGTTCTGGACAGTGAACTCTATCTCTCGGGTCAAAACTCCAAAATGCTCCAAAAAGCTCCATAATCTCCAATTCCGCTCCAAACGTGCATATTCCTAATAACACATGTAAATGACTCTAAAGAAACACCAAAAGACTCTAAAACATACTTATATCATGGTCTAAAACCGGTAAAAGCCATGATATATCAACTCCCCCACACCTAGCCTTCGCTTGCCCTCAAGCAAAACAGAGAACTAAAACATGGTGAAGGGGACATCAAGACCAACATATACTTCCCCCACACTTAGCAACTGTCCTAAGTAAACTCCACAATCACATTCAAGCATTCAAATTCACCCTACCGACTTCTATAAACTATTAAGTGCGGTCTCATCTAAGGATTATCGATCAAATGGCACATGGATTCTTACTCTGTCAGCTCTAGACCACCATACTATCTTTTTCTGGTTCCTTTCTTCTCTTTTCCCTTCCTTAGCAATCTGATTTTTCCCCATTGGGTATCATTTTATTTTTTTATCAGTGCTCTTCCCGTTATGGGGTGTACTTTGGACACATTCCATGAATGCACAGGAGGTAATAGTGTTTGCTACCACTCCCGTGACCACTTCGGAGCTACTAGCTCATCCTCAGTTTATTATTCTCTTTTTTTTTTAAGAGAAGGGGAGAAGGGAACCTCACTCGGACATGTTTACAAGCTGTGTCAGAACTAACAGAGGAGTCCGACTCAAGGTATACCAAGCCCTTAGGTTATCAGATAAAGTCAAATTAAGGGTGAAGTCAGTAAAGGATCCTCTGATACCTGAAGTGATGTGGGTGTTCTCAGTAGGCTGATCTGTGTTGGGTTTTCTAATAGTCATAGATAGATCCTGCAACTTCATCCCAATGGTCACTTAAGTTCCTGCAAGTGTTGTTAACTTCTCAAAAATTCACTGTTTCTTACTTAAACCGTTTTGACTCAATAAAACAAAATTTTGAAAAAACAGGACTGACTCTAAGAAAACAGAAAGACAAAAGTCAGTACCACCTCCCCCACACTTGAAACACACTGTCCCCAGTAGTGTCAAGCTAAGGATCGGTAAAAGAAACTAAAAATGTTAAGGGATGAGTTAAGTTCTGTCTGATTTTTACCTGTCTCGCTCATGCATCGATCGTTACGCATAAATGCAACGATCGTTGCAAGGCGATTGCGATATGAGTCGATCGTTGCTCAGGTCCGCAACGATCGCTGCAATGCAATTTTCGTGTTGTGACGATCGACACACAGGACCGTGTCGATCGTTGCATTGCGATTCGTCGGAACAGTCAGCAGTTAGCAGGTTAGTCCGTGAGAAATTATCAAATTTCAAACCTGCAAGCTGAAAATCAATGCAAACAAGCAAAATCAAAGCAACAGATAGTCTAAAAACAAGCATATCATCCAAACATAAGTATCCTAAGAGAAAAATCAAAAGAAAAGTGCCAAAGAAAAAGTGAAAAAGGAAATACAGAACCGATAGTCTGAAAATGCCACTACTCTCACTCGTCATCTATGCCATCATAGTGATCAGTACCGCTCGAATCACCGGGAGTCGGAAAACGCTGTCGACGTCGACTGGCAGGAACGGGCTGATGAATCTGTGGCTGTCTCCTGCAAGTGCAGCTACGCATGTAGTTCCAGATGCTCCGTAGAATACCATCCTGACGCTCTCTCCACTCTCCCTCAGACATCTCACTCAAAGGTACTGAAGGCTCAGGATAAGGACAAATGTCATGTGCAGCAGGAGCAGCAGGTGCAGGAACATAAGAAGAAGAAGGGCGTGTAGAAGGCTCTCCCAACGGATGAGCCATCGTAGGCACAC
Source organism: Orychophragmus violaceus (assembly GCA_030180135.1). Lineage (NCBI taxonomy): Eukaryota > Viridiplantae > Streptophyta > Magnoliopsida > Brassicales > Brassicaceae > Orychophragmus > Orychophragmus violaceus. Next base: position 26,629,187 of record CM058236.1, on the reverse strand, counting down.
TGCGCTGATCGCGCATAGGAGGCTGGAAACTTAAAGCAGCCAACGTATCAATCTTGGTCAGATCAGCAACAGGAAGATCTATACCACGCTTCGTAGCGTTCATATCGTAATAGACCCATATACGTCCCTCCTTCAGCAATGTAGCACTCTGCAGGTGGGTAAAATCCAGGAACTCCTTACTGTCATCACACTCTGTACCCTCTAGAGGGATCCTGCAATGCCTGAAGATGGGAGTAAGCAGACTCGCCACTGTCTCAGTGTCCTTCCCATCGAATGGCTTCTTCTGCAATGAGCACAAGTGATGAGCAAACACAGCTCCTAAGTTAAGTCCTCTGGTGGGATCTCTCAAATCAGTGGCAGCAAACTGCTCCCTCAACCCAATGAAAAGCATCTCCAGCTCGTTCTTATGCATCTTGTTTGCTTCAGCTTTGCACAACAGAGTATATCCCAAGATGCGTAACACATATCTGAGAACAGGATGCCTAACCTAAATCTGCTTCGTCGTCCTCGAGCAATACCGACCATTACCAATACAGTCCCAGAAAAGCTGCGCTTCCGACACATCCCACTCAAGAGCTATATCGGTACGTGCAGGCTCAACGTTGAATCCATAAATACGGCAGATATCAAGAAGGGGAATCCGATACCTGACACCTAGGCTCATGAAGGTGAAGACACCCCCTGAAGCTCTCCTGCACTATGGGTCAGGATAAATAACTCTGCAGGTGGCCAGCAATTGTCTTACCAGATCAGGATACAACTCATAGTGCTGCATAGGCATCGTCCCCCGACCAATGCCCTTAACCAATGCCAGCACCTGCTCATCAATGCTTAGACATCTACAGGTCCAGTAGTCAGCAAACTTGGTTGGCTTGATTTTCATGTCACAACAACCATTGTAGAGTAGTGTATCGTACTCATCCCAGTGCTCATGTAGCGGCCTCTTAGTGAATGTGTCAGTCTTAAGCAGCTTGCTAATCTCCATACCCCATTCCTTGTCTGTTGGGATCAGCTCCTTATCTGCCTTAGGACAAGGCAACTGTATGGCTTCCCGATATCTCTGATAAGGCTCAGGTTGTGGCGAGTCTCGAAGAAACCACTCAACTGGCGGATGAGGATGATCTGTAGCTGCAGCTGTTGTGGTAGCTCTGCGTTTGCGAGGTTGTCCGCGAGGAGGCATCTGCAATCAAGAAAATAATGCACTATTAGTCACGGCAGAACTCTCTGTGAAGTCGCAATGCAACGGCCATTGCACAAGTGCAGCGATCGTTGCAAGGCGATTTCACAGTCGCCAAATAATTTCTTCAAATCGTGCAAAATCAGTCCTTCATGTCATCACACTCTGTACCCTCTAGAGGGATCCTGCAATGCCTGAAGATGGGAGTAAGCAGACTCCCCACTGTCTCAGTGTCCTTCCCATCGAATGGTTTCTTCTGCAATGAGCACAAGTGATGAGCAAACACAGCTCCTAAGTTAAGTCCTTTGGTGGGATCTCTCAAATCAGTGGCAGCAAATTGCTCCCTCAACCCAATGAAAAGTATCTCCAGCTCGTTCTTACGCATCTTGTTTGCTTCAGCTTTGCACAACAGAGTATATCCCAAGATGCGTAACACATATCTGAGAACAGGATGCCTAACCTGAATCTGCTTCGTCGTCCTCGAGCAATACCGACCATTACCAATACAGTCCCAGAAAAACTGAGCTTCTGACACATCCCACACAAGAGCTATATCGGTACGTGCAGGCTCAACGCTGAATCCATAAATACGGCAGATATCAAGAAGGGGGATCCGATACCTGACTCCTGGGCTCATGAAGGTGAAGACACCCCCTGAAGCTCTCCTGCACTCTGGGTCAAGATAAATAATTCTGAAGACACCCCCTGAAACGGTGCGTCAGTAGCTACCTCCCCCCGCACTTAAACAACACTGTCCGCAGTGTTATTAAAGCTTGGGCTCGGTGAGAACAAAAATCAGAATGAATAGATTCCGAAAACTCAGATCAACTTACATGTCGTCGGCTTGTGTCGATCGATGCTCAGGACTGCATCGATCGATGCTGATCGTGTTTGCTCGCGGTTATGAGAATAACTGGTGCCTAAACCGCTGCGTCGACCGACACACATTACCATGTCGATCGACGCAGGGCGATAATGTCCTGTTCTCACGCCTTTGAACACACCAAAAGAAGAAAAATAAAAGTAACCAAAATCAAAAGGAAAAATAAAAGAAAGAACAAACCTACTAGTGGGTTGCCTCCCACTCAGCGCTTGTTTTAAGTCATTAACTTGACTATGGGAAGGACAATCAAACTTATGGTGGATTCAACAGAGGCTTGGAGTGCCTCTGTGAATGTCTCCTCATCCAAGGTGGTGTATAAGCAGTAGGATCATAAGACTGCCCAAGGAAAGAGTGAATGGAACCAAGGTGGGAGCGAAGCGTGGGTGGGATACTGCATTTTCCTGCATTCACAGCAATGTGGTTAGGAGGTTTAAGTCTAGAGGATTCATACATTTTCTTTGGTGGAGATGAAATGTCTGGAGCTTTCTGCTTAGTAACAGTTGCAGGCTCTGAAGATGTTAGAGCAAGTTCAGGATGAACTGCCATCTTCTCTTCTCCGATCTGTATCTCAGGCTCCACTTCAACACTGAAGCTCTATCCATCAATGGTGGATTTCTGCAGCCTATCCATATTAAACTTTAATGGCTTATCTCTCAGGTGGAGATCAATCAGACCACGTCTCACATCAATCACTGCTTCAGCAGTAGCTAAAAATGATCTTCCAAGCAGAATAGGATCATCAGGCTCAACATTATACTTCAGCACCACAAAGTCCGTTGGAATCAAGTAATCTCTAACTTTAATAGGAATGTCCTCAAGAACTCCTTCTGGATACCCCTTCGATTGATCATCTAGGATAAGAGAGATCCAAGTAGGCTGAAAACCCATCAGTCCCAATCTCACAGCCACAGAGTATGGCATGAGATTCACACCAGATCCTAGATCACACAGAGAACGCTTAAAGCTGTCATTAAAGATGGAACAGTCTAGCACAAAGACTCTTGGGACTGGAAGCTTCTCTGAAATCTGAATCAGCTTCTTTTCCACCACTGCCTTGCATTTAGCTTCGTCTAGCTCCTGTTTGGACCTCGTAGGAGCCTTAGGATAGGGCAAAGGAGGCTTACAGACTCGTTCAGGGACAGTTGCAGGTTTCTGGTGGTGTGTCGATCGACACAAGGCGATTATGATCATATTCATCCTTCGTATCGAGTATGCGTCGATCGACACTTGGGTTGTGTCGATCGATGCTAGACGCAGACAGAGACAAACCATCAAGAAAATCAGCAATGATGCTTTCTTCCTCATCCATCAGATCAACTTCATCTCCTATGATCATATCATTGACGAATTGCTTCTGTTCAGCTCTTCCTGATCCATTTTGCCTTTGCGCTGCTCCACCAGTCTACTGAACCTTAACATCTAGTTTCTTTACATGAGTGCTCAGAGACTCAATCTTTCCATTCAAATCAAGGTACAGAGCATCTATCTTTCCATTGAAGTCCAATGTACTCTTCTGCTGACCTTCTAAGAGCTGTTCCAACAGACTCATCATCTTATCAGATTGCTCATTTTGTGGAGGAGGAGTCTGATATGAAGAGGAGCCATAATCTCTGAAGAATGAGCTATTCTGCTGAAAGGGTCTCTGAAATGCAGACTTTGGTGTGAAACCAGAAGTCTGTCCCTGCTGATTTCCATATCTCTGACCCTGAAATCCAGATCCAGCTATGTAATAGACGTCCTCAGTCTCCTGAACATCCAGCTTCTTCCCAAGTAAGATGCTATGAACAGAATCAATCTTGCTTCTCATCTCAGCTATATGTGAGCTATCAGCTTTCCCACCAGATTTCTCCCTCTCCATATTAGCATTCTTAACACTATTGCTAGTTATCAAGTTCTCAATAAGCTCCTTAGCTTCCTCTGGAGACTTAGTGTTGAAGTTCCCATTACTTGCAGCATCTAGATCCATCTGATACCACAAATCAACTCCTCTGAAGAAAATGCCCAGCAACTGAACCTCAGAGAAGCCATGATGAGGACAATCTCTCTGGTACATCCTAAATCTTACCCACGCTGCTTTCAGGGGCTCTGTAAATCGCTGCTGAAAGTCAAGAGATCCTGTCTAAGCTGATCAGATCTAGCATCATCATAGAAGTGTCGCAGAAACTTCTTCTTCACTGCATCCCAAGTAGTCAGAGTCCCAGGTGGAATCTGCTTCAGCCAATTAGCAGCTTCTCCTCCAAGAGAGTGAGGAAAAAGCTTGCAGTGTAAGTATTCATAGCTCACTCCATTATGCTTCATCCCAGTGACTAAAGACTCAAAGTCTTCTATGTGATCCATAGGATGCTCATGTGGGAGTCCATGAAAGAGGTGCTGTCCCACAAGCGTGTAGTAGGAAGTCTTCACCTCAAAATCATTCCGCGGAAAGCAGGAGGTACGATCACAGACCTATTAGCATAGAACTCATCAGGCCTGTTGTAATCAGCTAGTGTCCTCCTAGCAAGAGGCTCTGGTGCTATAGGTGGCACTTCAACTCGTGGATTGTCCTTTCCATCTGCTCCTCCACCTTGAGCTTCTTGCTCAGGTTGAACAATCTGCTGTTCAATCACATTTCCTTCAGCATCAATCCTCTATCCCTGAGCATTATAGGGATTGTTCTGCAAATCCCTCAGGACACCTTCAGCATCTTGAATCAAAATCAAAGGCGCAGCATTCACATTAGCCATCTTAGCTGGTTTCTGAGCTTTCATGTTCGTCCTTTCTAGCCTTGCAAGCTCCTCAAGTCCAAGAATCACGAGATCCTTGTCGGGATTACTCCTTAGTGTGCGATCAAGCATAAACTGAGTTGTTCACACAAGTCGCGAAATTGTGTCGATCGACACTCAGGACCGTGTCGATCGATGCAGGGCGATTCTAGTCGTACCTGAAACGCAAGAAAAACGAAAAATAAAATTAATAAAATAAAAATGAAAAGCCTAGTCTAAATTCTAAACTCAAATCTATCGAAGACTCAAAAGAGTCCCCGGCAACGGCGCCAAAAACTTGATATGCTCAGATTTTAATCCCTAGAGTTACACTGCAAGTGCACATACGTTACTAGTAGTATATAGGCTATTGAATCCACAGAGACTCAAGAATCTTGCGATAGACTATAGAGGTTCTTTCTAGTTAATTAACCAACTGTCGTTGCGGAAATCAACCTAACATCATAAATCTGAGTAGCTAATTCAGATTAAGCATTAAGAACAACCCTAGATGAAGAACTAGAAAGTATGAATCCCTACAGATTGATTAACCTATAATTCCATGAAATCCCTAATGAGAATCCCTAAACCTAACAGGTAAACTACTCAGACATGACAATCATAACAATAGACATGATGAATGGAAAACCAAATATCATAAAAGAAATAAAGAAACAGGGGTTCGAAATCTCTTCTCTCTCGAGTACAAGACCAGCCCCTCAAAGCTCTCTAAATATCTCTGAATGTAAAATAAATCATAGCCTAAACAATTGCTTAAAATAATCTAATATAATAGCTAAACACGTCTGGGGCTTCTTTTTAATTATGAGAAACTTCTGAGCCAAACTGAAATTTCCATAAATCTTCATTAAATCGCCGAGATATGTTTGACTCGCCACTGTGTCGATCGATGCCACGAGTTTGTCGATCGACACAAGCATCTGATATCGACACTAACTTCTTCTTGTTGCACGAATGTTCCAAATAGCTCCTGAATGCGCCATAATCTCCAAATATGCTCCAAACGTACATAGACCTGTAAACACACATAAAATGACTCCAAAAGACTCTAAAAGACTCGATAACAAAGACATATACCATGGTCAAAAGTCTTAAAAACCATGATATATCACATATATACATATTAAAGAACAGTATTAAATGAATATATATACGGGAATTAAGACGACATTAAAATACATACTAAAACACTTAACGAACGTATAGAATATATAACGGGTGAGTTAGGTTAAATAGACGGGTTAAGGGTTAATGAACTAGAGTTATTGAATAATGAGATGTCGGGGAGTTATTAAGTTTACTATATCTAAACCGACGGATCGAGGAGTTATTAAAAGATACTTAGAAAAGAATAATTAAGAAAGTTGTGTGATTGGTGAGCCGTCTACGGGTTAGCAATCCGCTAATCCAAAGTAGCGGCCTAAATGAGACTAAAAGACATTAATGAACCTTAAGGCATAGTTACTTGTTTTGTGTGCGTGTTGTTGCTTTGATGTTGTGTGTGATGTGTGCAGGCCTGTGTGTAGACTACTCTGGTGTAGGGCTGGGTAGTCGGTTTCATGTTTCTTATGCCGGTCATGGGATCGCGTAAGTTTGTTGTTGTTCGATTCGGTATAACATCGAGTGGGGTTGGTGGTGGTGGTGTTGTAAGGACTTGCGGGATAGATTGGTGTTGCTTTTATCTTTATGTTGACCTTGTCAGTCTTGTGATGCGTGTTAGAGTCCAGTGAGTCTGCGTGTTTACTTTATTGCACTAGGAATGTAGGGTGCGTTAGATCCCGCAAGTCTAGGATTGAAAGCGTTCTAGTACTTCCGACACGATTGGATCCTCGGGTAGTTTCCTAACCGGATCGTGTGCCTTCGGGTGGTGATTCTAGTTATGGTGTGAACCTACTGAGTGACGCGGGTAGGTGTGTGGTCCTGAGAATGCGGGGTCATGTTCTAGGGCCGGACTGAATGGAAACTTAGGTTACCGTGGGGTAGCCCGAGTCGTTGTGTATCGATGGAGTGAGAACAGTGTCCTAGGTCGACGAACTACGTGTTAACGTCTAGGAGTCGTGGGTGGTTGTAATTACCTCGTCGGTGACTATGTGAATCCGTGAAAGTTACCGAGATCGCATAGTGGGCCCAGTGGTGTTAAGCTTGTTGTGCGCGGTAGATAGATCGAGTATAATCGAGGGCATGTGCCGATGTGCCATCGATTCCCATAATCTTTTATTTCTTTTGCAAGTGCTTGTGTGTTGTGGGTTTATCACGTCATGGTGGCATGTGATAAACCATTTCTCCTTATGCTTGTTATTCTAGGTTTTCATGGCGGTAAATTGTAGTTATAGATAGACTAGAGGCCGTTAGTGGGGAGCCGACTTGCTGGGTGATCTTAGATTGCTCATTAGACTCTTTTTTTTTTTAGGTTTAGAAGCGACGGACGCGGGAGGTCCTCAGTGTAGTTTCAGGATCGCTCGTGGGCTGGAGTTTTTGATTCGATGTTTTTGATGGTGTTTTTCGGTTCGGCTTTGGCGCCTATTTAATTGTTTCGATTTTGTTATTAGATATTAATAGTCAACTTGTTTTGTAAATGTTGTGTAAACGTTTATTTACTTAGAAATGAATTCGCTTCCCTGGTATATTGGTTTAGTCCGAACCGACACAACTCGCGGAAGCAATACAGGTTGAAAAGCTTTGTATTGTGGAAGCGAGGTAAGCGGGGTCAAGGACGGTTTGGTGCGAGCATGTGTCTCAAACTGAATTATATATGGCTTCGTATTGTGACGAATCTTTCCTGTTTGACTTGCTCGGGTTCGACTTTGTCATGTTCTTGTTTGATTGTTGACCGGTCAGCTCGTCGGTCGGTGAATAATGAGAAAGGGCGTTACATAGAGGATCATATACAAACTCCAACACAATGGTAACTCTTTTCATTTGAACTTAGCTCATTTTTGTTTCTTTTCATTTTCATTAGTATCTTTCTCATTCTCTTATGGTGATTGGCTTCTTTTCATTTTACTTCTAGAGACTCTTTCTTTTACAACTTAGAGCTATTTTTATTTTCCTTTACTAACATAACTTGATTCTCTACTTCTTCCTCTTATCGTTTTTTTGCTTTTCCACTATTTTCCTTTCCCAATTTCTCCCAAACTTCAATCCTAGCCTATTGAAAAGCTAAGAGACGCCAAGCTTGCATCTAAAATGGAAATTTATCCAAGTCGCTCCCAACTCAACACTTTTTAATAAGCTCATTCTAAATAGTCTTTACTCTCAATATAGTGTTTAGGGATTGAAAGAAAGGTGGGTTAGGGCATGGTAATCTACTTTAGCAAACAAGAGTGGTGAAAAGGATAAGATTGCTCAAATGTTTTCAAGGTATCCATTGGTTCAAACCACAAAGCAAGAGAAGGATAATTAGATGTCAAAATTAAGGTTATCACTTAGTTAGAGCTAGTGACAATTCAAAGCAAGTTTCAGTCTTAAAGTGAGACTAAAAACAAGCAATCCAAGTAGAGTTCGTCTTAACTTTCTTGCCTTTCTTGATATACAAACCTAGAACAATTATTAAGAACAAGTTTTCACTCAATCAAACCTTACAAGGAAATTAAATCATTGCTCCCTATGCATGCAACCTATATGACAATCTAGACGCAATCCTAACATGCTAATGCAACTAAATGCTCTATTTTGTTTTTTCGAAAAATTTTGAAATTTTTTCGATTTTTTTGGTGTTTTATGAATGCATGAGACTCAAGAGATGCAAAAGAGAAAATAATATAAAAACAGATTATTAGCAACTAATCTCCTCCTCCAAACTTAGATCACACAATCCCTTGTGTGATAGAAGTAAGAGAAAGAGACCAAAGACTAAATCAAAAATGTAAAATAAAAAGACAAATTTTGAGTGTTACTTGGAGAGTGGAATGGAGAGAAGGAATGGGAGGTGGAGGAATCTTTGATTTGGCCTGAGACTTCCCCCAAACTTATACCATTGCATAAGCTTCATCATCCTTCATTTGATATTGAAGTCCCTTTTCTCAATCCCAAAACTCTTTCCCTTCTTCTTTGCACTGACCCCAAAGCTCCCCATAAGGATAGACATGGGAATTTATCCCAAGTGAGCTTGTTTAAAGTCACTAAGCTTGACTATTCCTTCACTCTTTTTTGGTTAGGGATGTGGCAATAGTTTATATCGCCGGGATCATACTCTTCACAAAACCACCCCCTAAACTCCTTCATCCTTATCTCCTCAAACGGGATCCTCTTTGGATCATGAAAGCTCAATGGTGTGGTAGAGACTATACCAAAGTAGTTGTGAACGGGTTGAGCCATTGGAGATCCATTTTATTCATCCTCTTTGAAGGCTTCTTCCTTGAGATCATCTTGCTTCTCCATATGTTTTCCTCCAATTGGCTTTTGCTTGGGATTTGGTTGCTTTGGTTCCTCTTTCATGATTGAGAGCTCATCTTGTGTTCTCTCTTCCTCTATCTCCTTTCACTCAACAACAAACCCATCTTCATAGGGCTCTTCCTCTTCTCTCACAAATTCTCTTACTCCTTCATTGTTGCTATTGGTCGAATGACCATGAATGTCTCTTCATCATCGTCTGCTTCATACCTAATCACAAGGTCTTTACCAACAGTTCAACTAAGAAGCATTTCACATTCCTTGATAGTCTCTTCAGGTTCTTTCAAGAACTCATATTGAACTTGAGCATTCTCCTCATGTCTTGGCTCAACAATGCTTGCATCTTGAGGCATGCACAAAATCAGTGTTGATCATCCTTATGCTCTCATTGTACCTCTCTTGTCCTTCCAATGCCAACCTCTCCATGTTGAGAAGTTCTTCATCATATGAGATTTGAGAAGAGTGAGTTGACTCATGCTCATGCTCCATGTTCCAAGATTGGTATCCATTACCATATTCATATTGGTACTCATGAGAAGAGTACTCATTTGGAAGATCACCTTGATAAGTTGATGAGGACATCCAACCCAGCACCCATCCACAAGCCATACCTGAGGTCAAGGAAGCTCCAATGACTCGATCTAGGACAAGGAGGCTCAGGGAAGGATTCAACACTGCAGTAGAGAACCTCATGAACTCAACGGAACTTGGAGACTACCTCAAGAATGAGCCCAAGAAGCGAGAGGCGATAGAAGACTTGGGCTGTGTAAGCAATATGGATAACACAGGAGATTTGGACCGTGTAAGCGACGTGGATAGCACAGGGGACGTGGACTGTGTAAGCAACAAAGGAGTTGGACCTTCTCATCCAAAGACACGGGCCGGACACTGCCAAGTCTTTACCATCCGGCTCGGCCCATGCTAAGTCCGAGAGTTGGTGGACTCTCTTGCACTCTTTTTCCCTTGGGTGGTTTTATCCCAAAGTGGTTTTACTCCCAAGGTTTTTAACGAGGCAAGTCGGCCCACCCACACCCATAACTCAAGGATTGGCTGCCAAGGAAATATTACGCACTTTCCTTTTCTGTGTAACTCGGCGATTCTCATTCAAGGCCGAGATATTTGTTTTTCCTTTTTGTTATTCTTTGTTTCTGTACTTAAACAACTTTGTATCATTGTGTTAGTCAGCTTTTGACATCAATAAACCCTTTTGCGATTTTCGCCCTTCTTGAGCAGCAGCCGCCTGTTCTTGTTTTGCTTGTTGTTCCTTGTGTGTGATTCACAAAGAGGACAAGTGTTTGTGCAGTATCAGAGACCCGTTCATCATCTCTGTGGTGCCTTCGATCCACCAGCCTTATCATCAACTGATTCAACAGGAGAGAGCGTCAAAGCCAGCCTGTTCAATACCATCACTTACACACGATCATCCCTTGTGTAACAGGAGAGAGCGACATAGCCAACCTGTTCCTTTCATCAACCACCGAGTGAGGCTCCATCGTCTGAGTCTTACATCATCTGGTATCAGAGCCAAAGGTTCCTACCTTTGGTTTTCTATCCCTTATCTTTTTGTTTTGTTTTGCTATTGCTTTGATTGAATCTAAAATCCAAAAAAAAAAAAAAAAATTAGGTTTGTTTTGTTCTTGTTTCTGTTTTTTTGTTTAACTTATAAGAAAACCCATAAAAATCTTGTTCTTAGCTCCCTGGTCGAATTTCTTTTTGAGAATTAGTAGATTTCCTGTTTTTGATTCTATCTTGCTAGTTGATTCCATAAAACCCAGAAAAGCCAAAAAAAAAAAAAAAAAAAAGTGTCAATTTTCCAATACTGTCGATTGCACTGATTTCCGTCTTGTGTTACACAACCCTGTCTCTGTTCTTGTTTTACACAATTATCTATTCTGTGGTACCTTGATAGCTTGTTGTTTTTGTTGAGTGCAATAAGAACCGGTTTACAACAAGGATAGACACCATGGGAGATGAAGGAAGACAGCCCGTTGATCCTATCATACAAATGATGACTGCATAAACCAGCAAGTTGGCACAATGCGCCAAGAGTTTGGTGAGCGTATAGGACGCATAGAAGCTCCACCGAGGAGAGGACCAATCCGAGGAGCACCTACACCACCAAGATATCAAGCTGGAGATGAAGATGATGATATGCCCGACTTAGAGGAGGATAGGCAACCGCCTGACCCCTTTAGGCGTCCACAGCTAAGGCGTCAAGATCCTTTATGGAGGAACCCAGCCCGGGAAGGTGAGGCTAGAGAAACAAACCGTGATATCAAAGTAACCCCTCCACTTTTTGCAGGAAAGTCAGACCCAGAGGCGTACATGGACTGGGAAAGAAGGCTGGAGCATATCTTTGAGTGTTATGGCTATGGAGAACGCAAGAAGATTGCTGTTGCTGCTGCACAACTCACTGAGAACGCGTTAGCTTGGTGGGACAGAACTATAGCTGAAAGGAGACGGCAACGCTTTGGAGCAGTAGCCACTTGGAGTGACATGAAATACCTTCTACGACTTAGGTATGTCCCTGAACATTATCATAGAGACTTACAAAAGCGGTTTCGTAAGTTGTCACAGGGTACAAGAAGTGTGGATGAGTATTTTGAGGAGTTTGAGAAGCTCATGAACTCGCTGGAGTTAGAAGAATCCGAGGAAGCTCTCATGGCACAGTTCATTGATGGTCTACAAGAACGCATTGCTAGGAAGGTGGAGAGAGCTCAGTATGGTGGGCTACATGAGTTGTTGCATCTTGCTGTCCAAGTGGAACAACAGATCAAGCGTAAGACAGCCATGACAAGTCGCAGCAAACCAACACAACCGTGGGCTGCAAGTAGCTCCAGACCATTTGAGAAAGGGAAGACCGTGGAGATTGACTCACGGTTCAAAGGCAAAACAGCCGAGGCTCCCAAGCCCAACCGGCCAGAACAAGGTAAGTTCCCTAGCACTAATCAGAGAACTCGTGACATCACTTGTTTTAAGTGTCAAGGCAGGGGACACATGGCTAGAGAGTGCCCAAACCAGAGAGTAATGATTATCCACAACGATGGAGAGTATGAATCACAAGATGAGCTTGAGGATGATCCAAAAGAACCAGAAGAAGAGCTTGCATATCCTGACGTGGGAGATTTGCTTGTAACCAGGAGGATGTTAAGTGTCATGATCAACCCTGAGGCAGCTCAAAGGGAAAACATCTTCCACACTAGATGCACTGTCAAGGACAAGGTATGTAATCTGATCATTGATGGAGGTTCATGCACTAACGTGGCTAGCAAGCATATGGTAGACAGGTTAGGTCTTATTAAGACCAAGCATCCAAGACCATACAGGCTGAGATGGCTCAATGATGAGACAGAGCTGAAGATTTCGGAGCAAGTCATTGTTCCATTCAGTGTGGGGAAATACCATGACCAAGTTACTTGTGATGTAGTACCCATGCAAGCTGGACATCTCTTGCTTGGCCGACCGTGGCAGTATGACCGAGCCACAAGTCATAATGGGCGTACTAACCAGTACACCTTCTTACACAAGGATCGTAAGTTCACTCTTGCACCTCTTACACCAACTGAGGTACATGAATTACAAGTACATATGAGCAAGGAAGTTGAGTCTAGCAAATCCAGTCTCTATATATCTCGTGGGGCTATTTGTAAAACTCTTAGTGCCAAGCGCACTGTGCTACTGATGTTGTTTAAGGAGTGTTTAAGTTCAGGTTCAGGTGAGCTTGTGTTACCCACAGGAGTACAGGCTGTGTTAGACATGTTTCAGGACATCTTCCCTGAAGAGCTTCCGCCTGGCTTACCTCCAATCCGTGGGATTGAACACCAAATCGATCTTGTCCCTGGCGCAGCCTTACCTAACAAGCCAGCATACAGGATGAACCCGGAGGAGACTAAGGAGCTCGAGAGGCAAGTGAGAGACCTCATGGACAGAGGGTACATTAGGGAGAGCCTCAGCCCTTGTGCTGTGCCAGTACTCTTAGTACCCAAGAAGGATGGATCATGGAGGATGTGTGTGGACTGCCGTGCAATCAACAACATCACGATCAAATACAGGCACCCTATACCCCGCTTAGACGACATGCTGGATGAGCTAAGTGGTTCTACCATCTTCTCAAAGGTGGACTTGAAGAGTGGATACCATCAAGTTAGGATGCGAGAAGGAGATGAGTGGAAAACCGCATTCAAGACAAAGCAAGGATTGTATGAGTGGCTGGTTATGCCTTTTGGTTTAACTAATGCCCCAAGTACATTCATGCGACTCATGAACCAGGTTCTTCGTGCTTACATAAGTAAATTTGTAGTTGTCTATTTCGATGACATACTTATATATAGTAAGAACCTAGATGATCATATCTCACATCTTGAACTAGTGCTCAAATCACTTCGGAAGGAAGGCCTTTATGCTAACCTAAAGAAGTGCACCTTCTGTACTAACAAGCTTGTTTTCTTAGGCTTTGTAGTAAGTGAACAGGGACTACAAGTGGACGAGGAGAAGGTCAAAGCCATCCGTGAGTGGCCTACACCAACAACCGTCGGTCATGTAAGGAGTTTTCATGGCTTAGCTAGCTTCTACAGGAGGTTTGTGAGGGACTTCAGTACGGTGGCCTCACCTCTTACCGCCGTGATAAAGAAGAATGTGCCATTCTCATGGGGTCCAGCGCAAGAATCAGCCTTCAAACTGCTCAAAGAAAGGCTTACACAGGCGCCGGTTCTGGCCTTACCCGACTTTGAAGAGGTCTTTGAGGTAGAGTGTGATGCGTCTGGCATAGGGATCGGAGCTGTGTTACACCAGAGGAAGAAACCAGTGGCCTTCTTCAGTGAAAAGCTCAGTGGTGCTTCTCTGAACTACCCAACCTACGACAAAGAATTGTATGCCTTGGTGCGAGCTCTAGAGACATGGCAGCACTATTTGTTATCCAAGGAGTTCATCATCCATACTGATCACGAGACACTTAAGCACCTAAGAGGTCAGACATCACTCAAGAGGAGACATGCTAAGTGGTTGGAGTTTGTAGAGACATTTCCCTATGTGATCAAGTACAAGAAGGGAAAGGAGAATGTGGTAGCTGATGCCTTGTCAAGGAGGCATGCCCTGATAGCTACCATGGAAGCCAAGGTTCTAGGATTTGAACACATCAAAGAGCTATACAAAGATGATCCAGAACTAGGAGAGGCTTACCAAGCCTGTGGAAGAGGAGCGTTCGGATCATACTATCTTCATGAGGGGTTCCTATTCCGAGACAAGAGGCTGTGCATTCCTCAATGCTCAATGCGTGAGCTACTGCTTAAGGAGGCACACGGAGGAGGTCTTATGGGCCATTTTGGAGTGGACAAGACACTAGCTGTGGTGGCTGATCACTTCTTCTGGCCGCACCTCAAGCGGGACGTTGAAAGGCATTGTGCAAGATGTGTAACTTGTCACAAAGCAAAATCCAGGTTACATCCTCATGGACTTTACCTACCTTTACCTATTCCTAACGCCCCATGGGTGGATATTTCTATGGACTTTGTGCTAGGGTTGCCTAAGATCAAACACAAAGACTCTGTCTTTGTTGTTGTGGATCGATTTTCCAAGATGGCTCACTTCATTCCATGTGACAAAACCAATGATGCCACACAAGTTGCTGATCTATTCTTCAAGGAGGTGGTACGCTTACATGGTATACCAAGGACCATAGTCTCTGACCGAGACACAAAATTCTTGAGCCATTTTTGGAAGACATTGTGGAGGAAGCTCGGGACAAAACTTCTATTCTCCACAACCTGTCATCCTCAAACGGATGGTCAAACCGAAGTGGTAAACCGTACCTTATCTACTTTACTCAGGGTAACTCTTGGTAGGAACTTAAACACATGGTTAGATTGTTTGCCATTCATTGAGTTTGCCTATAACCATGCTACACATTCTGCTACTAAAATGTCTCCATTTGAAATTGTGTATGGTTTTAACCCACTAACACCTCTTGATTTGTCGCCAATCCCCCAAGTTGAGCAAGTTAATCTAGATGGTCTCAGGAAAGGAGAGTTTGTTAAGAAGCTACACCAGAAAGCAAGAGACAACATTCTTAAGAAGACTGAAGAGTACAAGAGGCGAGCAGACAAGGGCCGCAAGGAGTTAGTCTTTGAGCCAGGAGAGTGGGTTTGGCTCCACATGAGACCTGAGAGGTTTCCACAAAAGAGAAGTTCGAAGCTGGCGCCTAGGGGAGATGGTCCCTTCAAAGTTCTAGAACGGATCAACAACAATGCCTACAAACTAGAACTCCCGGGTGAGCTCAATATTTCACATAGCTTCAATGTGACTGATTTGTCTCCATATGATGCAGATGATCCAGTTTTGAGGACAAAACCTTCTGAAGAGGGTGGGAATGATGAGGACATCCAACCCAGCACCCATCCACAAGCCATACCTGAGGTCAAGGAAGCTCCAATGACTCGATCTAGGACAAGGAGGCTCAGGGAAGGATTCAACACTGCAGTAGAGAACCTCATGAACTCAATGGAACTTGGAGACTACCTCAAGAATGAGCCCAAGAAGCGAGAGGCGATAGAAGACTTGGGCTGTGTAAGCAATATGGATAACACAGGAGATTTGGACCGTGTAAGCGACGTGGATAGCACAGGGGACGTGGACTGTGTAAGCAACAAAGGAGTTGGACCTTCTCATCCAAAGACACGGGCCGGACACTGCCAAGTCTTTACCATCCGGCTCGGCCCATGCTAAGTCCGAGAGTTGGTGGACTCTCTTGCACTCTTTTTCCCTTGGGTGGTTTTATCCCAAAGTGGTTTTACTCCCAAGGTTTTTAACGAGGCAAGTCGGCCCACCCACACCCATAACTCAAGGATTGGCTGCCAAGGAAAGATTACACACTTTCCTTTTCTGTGTAACTCGGCGATTCTCATTCAAGGCCGAGATATTTGTTTTTCCTTTTTGTTATTCTTTGTTTCTGTACTTAAACAACTTTGTATCATTGTGTTAGTCAGCTTTTGACATCAATAAACCCTTTTGCGATTTTCGCCCTTCTTGAGCAGCAGCCGCCTGTTCTTGTTTTGCTTGTTGTTCCTTGTGTGTGATTCACAAAGAGGACAAGTGTTTGTGCAGTATCAGAGACCCGTTCATCATCTCTGTGGTGCCTTCGATCCACCAGCCTTATCATCAACTGATTCAACAGGAGAGAGCGTCAAAGCCAGCCTGTTCAATCCCATCACTTACACACGATCATCCCTTGTGTAACAGGAGAGAGCGACATAGCCAACCTGTTCCTTCCATCAACCACCGAGTGAGGCTCCATCGTCTGAGTCTTACACCCTTGTGTAACAGGAGAGAGCGACATAGCCAACCTGTTCCTTCCATCAACCACCGAGTGAGGCTCCATCGTCTGAGTCTTACATCATAAGTGGATGTGCTTTCAAAACCATGTGACTTGTAGGGTCCCAAGTATATTCTTTTTCTTCATATTCCAATATATCCCTCAACATTGAAGCTATCTCTGAAGCCATGCTCTCTTCCTTGTGATTTGTACCTTGCAAAAAGAACAAACACTTGAAAGAAAGTTAGTAACCACACAGGTAAAAACAAAATAAAAGCTTAGTCCTAAGTAGAATCTAAATCCTAATGGCTATTGCTACACCGCCCCGGAAACGGCGCCAAATTGATGATAGACTTTTCTAGGTTCTAGCTCAATTCCCTAAGTCTACTCCTATCATTGTAGCACTTAACGTATCCATGCAGGGAGGCAAGAAGAACAACACATTAGGAATGCAAAATATTACTTAAGTTAAGCCAAATAGATAAAAGAAGGTTTAACTACCAATCCTAAACAAACTAGAAAGCAATAAAGCAAATAAAGAAGGCAAACAATAAAAGTCAACTAAAAGTCAATAAAAGTCAACTAAAAGTCAACCGACGAAAATGTAAGTAAATTAAGCAAAGAAAGCACTAAACAAGATAAAAGATGGGTCCTAGGATGAGGCTATGGAGACTAGATGGTTTTGAGACAATCAAGGATGCTTCAATCAACCAAACATTGCTAAACAAGACTAATGATCATAATTAAGCTAATCACATTCTCATGTTCATAACTCATATGCTAATCATGCAATCATTCAATTCTCATTTGCAAATTATAAGACAAGCATGCAATAATATCCATCAAATACCTTTTAGAAAAGCTAATCCTTAGGCTAAGAACACTAATCATTAGACTAATCCAATCTTTTGGCACTAATCCCTTTGTCTAATCCCTAATCAAGATTAAATTCTCATTTGTGATTAAGAGATAAACAAGCATGAAAATCAAGTTATCAATTCCAATAATCACCTCAGGCAACTAATCTCTTAGGCTAAGAGTAAAAATCCTCTAAATTGTTCATTCAAGCATTTCATCAAACACCTTGTAAGCATGAGAAAACCTAACATCTAGATTCAACAATTCCTTGCAACCTAGCATAGAGCACACCAAATTTGAGAATGATCATTCATAATCAAGTCATAAGCATCAGTAATCATGAATTAAATCACCTAAATCAACCTCATCCATAAAACCCAAAAGCTCTACGCCCTAATCACCATTATTCCCATAAAACCCATAAGAGAGATATGAGAAATCATGAATTAAGAAAGATAGGAAGAAGAAATTAACAAAATATAAAGAAGTACTTAGATAAAACTCAAAATCAAAGTTTACAAGTCCTAAGTCATAAACATAAGAAGAGAGAAAACTAAGCTTAGGTAGCATAGGGTTTATGAAACCCAAAATTACAAATTTACAATGAGGAGCTTCGACAGGGGCATTTTGGTAAATAGATGGATCGGATATTGGCTTGTGTGGCCCGATGTTGGTCGTCCGATGTAAGAATATTGGACTGATGTTGTCCGTTTCATGAGTCCGATCGAGTTTCACCGGCTTGGTCATGTCCGGTGTTGTCGTCCGTAGAAGTTACAGCAATTTCGCCCGAGGCATTGATCAAATCCACCGGGTTGATGCCGTCCGGTGAGCCTAGTCCGATAAAATTACATCGGGTGTAACCCGTCCGATGAAGGCTCCATTGGAGTAGCACCGGGCCACCATGTCCGATGTTGAGTCCGATGTTGAGTTTGATGTGAACGGTCTTGTGCTCCTCATGGTTTTCTTCTCCTCCTTGGCTCCTCGCAAATCTCAAAACTTTTTCCTCAATGCTCCAACACTCCAACAACCTGAAAATAGTCGAGAAAAACACTCCAAAAAGACACAACAATGCATGATCCTAACTCTAAATGCATCAAAAGTGATGAAAACAAGTGTGGGATCATGAGATAGACATCAAAACATGTACAAGAACAAAGCTAAATTCATCTAAAATGCAATGACATCGAATATCAATCATTCTGTTATTTGAGAAAATAATATTCACGTTATATATAAAATTATAATATAATACTAAACTCCCACTAGCACCATTTGATTCTACCGTATGAATTTTGTCATATCCAAAATAAAGTTGAATATTTTGGACAAATCCAAGTTTTTGTTTTGTTTCAGACAAAAACAGAAATCGGGTTTGCGTTTATACAAATCTCTCGTAAATATGTAATTGTCGATCTACTACCTAAATTTTGACAGTTCCAACTCATAACCTTCATTTCTGAACTCTCTGATACGTAATTGTCCTCACTGAAAGCAACTTGGATTTGATGATATCCAAGAGTGAAAAATTTGGTTCAGGTGGTCCTCTGTATTGAATCCCCTCGAAGTGTTTCACCATTCGAATATTTCCTAAATCTGAAAATGAATTACAATGATTCAAAGTCAAACCATTGTTCTAATCAGAACTGGTAACTAACATCCCATATATGTCCAATATAACCATTACTCCAAAATTCCATATGTAATTAACACCATATTTTTCCCTAGCCATCTTGCTCTCAAGCACTAACATCGAGGAACCTATTTTGCCGCCGCTCTTTGACGACGGTGGAGCAGCTGCTTGCCGGCGTCACCTCCTCTCCACTCTTTTCTTTCTCTTGCTCCTCTCAAGTTTTCTCTTGTCTTTGTCCTCCTCTGTTTTAACACTTAAACTCTGTTCTTTCTCTTCAATGGCTATAGAGCGAAACATTGTCTCATATGCCCCTCTTTTTCAGAATCTAATCTCTTATACCCCTACTTAATCTACGTGCCCCTCATTTTTTAAATGAAATCCTGTGATGACGATTTTGCCCTTCTCGTTTTGATTTAATTTATATGAATAATCGTTGTACCAGTATTACCTTCATTACCAGTGTTACCTCCAGTAGTACTAGTATTACCAGATACCAGTATTACTTCCAATGGTACTGGTATTACCAGTGATACCTCTAGTGTTACTAGTATTACCAGTGTCATCTGTATTACTAGTATTACCTCCATTGTAGTATTACTTCCAGTGGTGTTGGTATTACCAGTGTTACCTCCAGTGGTACTGGTATTACCAGTACCAGTGTTACCTCCAGTGGTACTGGTATTACCAGTGTTACCTGTATTACCAGTATTACATATACTTGTAATATTACCTGTAGAAAAAATATCGGTATTACCAGTATTACCACGCCGGTGAGATTCGAACCCTGGGCGCGCATCGCGCACAGGTATGCGCGTAGAGCTCCTAACCACTGAGCTACCGTTGTTTTCAACAAATACTTACCGGTTTAATTATATTTAAGTCCTTACAACCATTCATTAAGGGTAAAATTGTCATTTCGACATTAAAAATAAAACAGGGGCATTTGAGATTTATGATGGAGATATAGGGGCATACCAGCTCATGTCTCCTATAGAGCGGTGGTTAGCTCCAACGCCAGTGCGTCGGGTGAAACTGTCTCAACCACCCTTCTCTTCCGGATCTGACGCCTTCGTCGACCGGATCTGAAAATTTCCCGGGCATTCCTCGAAGAACACTCTCGAATATTAACTTTCGTCGTCGTGCCTCTCCTGCAATCGCTATTAGGCTAGTAGCTTCTCTTGACGGCGGCAACATATTCTCCGACACAAAGTCTGATACCTCAGCCGAGCTTTCCACAAGCTTAAACAAGTCATTGTCGGCTGCAAATCTCACTCACCATCGCCGCATACCTTCTTCGGAGTCGACAGAGATTTTCTTAACGCAACACTCTTCAGATCTGCCGAGTTCCTCAAATCCGCCTCAGCACTTCTCCACCGCCGCTACGAGCTTCCTCTTTTGGTCGGAAATGGACGCATTCACTCCTTACGGTAAACACCAGACGGCGGACGAGATCGTCTCCTCCAACCAACCATGTATTCCTGGGCCAGCATTTTCACTATGGTCTTGGACCTCAGTTTACTCTGTGGGTGTTGGCCCACTCCTCAGCCCATCAAATCATGGACCCAAAGTTTATATTTATCCAACTTGTCAGCTCCAAAACCCGTACGAAGGTCTTCTCTACACACTCTTTCCAGCCATCAATTTCCAGCAAGGTACGGGTCTGAATAGGATGTTGGATATTTTCTCAATGGTTTACTTAATTACATTTGGCTAATTGGGCATATCAACTTCCTCTCTCGGAGAGAGATCAACTTCCTCCTTTTTGGAGAGATCACTTTTACCATCTTCCTCCTTCTTGGAGAAAACAATTCCATCACCCTTCTTCTAGATAGAGAACGTCTTAAAAGCTCAGCATCTCGAGCTAAATGTTTTCTTCGCTCGCCTCTATTGGCTGAAGAACCTATCAATTTGAAATTGATTACTTTATAAGCCCTTTTCAAGAAGTTTCCGGTTTTAATCCACGAGACAAGTCCGTCTAACCTATCCTTTAAATGCTTTGTTTTTCAGTTATATAACAAGTGAATTTCACTCTTTCTCAAAGAGCCCTCCGCTTGTAATCAACTCTTGAATTAAATATAATTTTGAACTAAAAAAAAATTAACACCATAATTTATCAAAGGTTCCAAATAGTCCTGTTTGTGAACTTGTAGAATCAACGGACAATTCCTGTTTTCTTTCTTGATACAATAAATCAATAAATCGTAAAAGTACCTTTCCAAGCCAAATAATGTGAAGGATTTTTAGATTAAGTTGATAAATCAAACTTGATTTTTTTATTTCCATTCCCACGACAATATAGACCTTAGCCTATTACTCATACTCTACAACCGCATTCTTTAACCATCTTCCATCGTACAACATCTTCTCTGAAAAAAACAAAGATGATTAACAACAATAACTGAGAACCCTAACGTTGAACTCTGTGTACCGTTGAAACTCGAACTATTCCGTGGTAACCTAGTAACCCAGCCCCCACTCCAAGCCTTCCTTTGCTTCATTAATTTGATCTTTCTATTTTGGTGGACTTTTTAGGGTTTACCAAACCCTTTTCTTCCCCTGCACTATTATTCTCACCAGCCTTGACTGTTGGTCAAGAAAATGTTTTCTTCTGAGGCGATATCAACGCATGGACCAAACGTTTCTTAGAGTTTCCTCATATCCTCAGAGGACCAACTCTTCCTTGCCTCCTCCTCTGTCCTGCAACCACATTTTTTGTTCCTACCATATTCTTGATAACCTCTAAGAGCTTACGTTCGTAAGAGATTAAAGAAGAATCTGGGACATGAAGATAATGAATTCGGCAGAGTTGAAACAGAGTCAACCAATGATGACGTTGAAGTTTAAGAGAGGCGGGAAATTTTGTTAGATTCTGGAGAGGATTATTATAATTGGGAAAAGGGGTATTCATTAGGGGTTATCGATTGTATAGAGATAGAGAGGCTCGATAGAGAGAGAAACTCTTCAAGAAGGAGAATCAAGAGCTTGTTCTTGATTCTAGGGGGATCGTTTACATTTAGGATTCTGATTCTCGGTGTAAAACGATTCTGATTCTATGTTAATTGCATATATTACAACTATTCTCTTAACAATTGGTGCGGTGACGGTTCAGAGACGTGACGGTATCGGTGATTGTTCGGCGACGCGACAGTAGAAAAGTGATCAGAGTTCTTCGATGACATCAATGGAGGTGACAGGAGATGTTGATGAATTACACAAATCGATGCCAGACGTGAAGAATCAATTGAAGACGATAACTCACGGTTGCGATTTGATGGCAAAATCAAATACGAAGACGAACACGGAGCTGATTGCACGAGTTGACTCATTAGCGAGTATTGTAGAATCACAATCACAAAAACACGATTCTCGTGTCGATTCTTTGGCAAAGATCATTGAAAATAAATCTAAAACACTGGCGATGTTATAGGCGATTCTGATCCAGGATAAAGCTTCGGGAAAACAACCGGAGTACACAAATCCGAGTTCATCCAACATGGACACTCAGGTACCTTTTTCGCCTTTTGCGGAACATCGGGATGACATACCATTAGGTTATCGGAGTAGTCAGAATGCTTTGGAGAATAGAAAAGGGTTATTAAAGAAGATTGAATTACCAATCTTCGATGGGAAGTATCCGAGCATATGGTTGAATAGAGCAGAACGATATTTTCGGTTGGGGAGCTACAATGATCAGGAGAAGTTTGATATGATTTCAGTAAGCTTTGAAGGTCCTATACTGAATTGGTTTAATGTTGAATGGGACGAAGACCCCTTTCGTGACTGGGAACATTTCCGTCAACGTTTGGTGGCTCGATTCACGCAATGGATTAAGGATGAGCCAGCTAAACGATTGTTCTCTATTACTCAGACCGGGACTATCTCTGAATAAATAAACGAGTTTGAGGAATTAAGGCCATTGGTTAAAGGTATTGATGAAAGGAATCTGGAGCATGTGTTTTACAATGGCCTTAAACCTGAAATGAAGGAAGTAATCAAGGTTAAGGAACCACAAGGGCTGCGTCAACATATTGTGGCTGTCATAAAAATGGAGGACAGTGCATTCTGTAAGTCAGTTGTTGCAGTATCGACGGTATCAACTATACCTCGGTCATCTCAGAGTAGTTATACTCGTTACTATACACCAGTGAAACCAAATAAACAAATGAATAGTGCACAGGGTAATAAGAGTATGGATAATCAGAGTACTAAGACTCATCAGACACAAGTTAGACCACATAAGAGATTACCCCCAACAGAAGTAGCAGAGAAAGAAGGTTGGGTTTGTGTTATAAGTGTGATCAAAAGTGGTCAAAGGTTCATGAATGCAAAGGGATGGAGTTACAAGTACTGACATTGTTGAATGGTTGTGAAAGTTGAAGTAGACAATGAAGAATTAGTTGATACTTTCAAAGATGAACAAGGAAACATTACAGAATTGATGCAACTATCTTTACATTCGTTTCTTGGGTTATCTTCACCAACGACAACAAAACTATGGGGACAAATTGGGAAGTTGAGCATAGTCGTGATGTTGGATAGCGGTGCCACGCATAACTTCCTTGACCCTTCAGTAATATCTTGCTTAAACATTCAACTGGAAGGAAATAAAAAACTCGAAATCATGCTGGGAACATGGATTTCTGTTCAAGGATTAGGGGTGTGTAAAGACATTACATTCACGATTCAGGAGTTAGAAGATACAACTGACTTCATTATGTTGGAACTGGGACAGATCGACATGATTTTAGGAATTCAGTGGCTGAGAACCCTGGGTAAATGTGAGATTAACTGGGAAAAACATGAGCTATCGTTTCTTTTCAAAGGTAGCAGAGTTCTTCTCCGTGGTGATCCGTTGCTGCATAATTCTAAAGCAATGGGAAATCCAGCTCAGTCCAGAGAAACAGTACAACAGGATGAGTTAGAAGCATAGCTGTTTCTAGTTTCAAAATCAGATAATACCAGTGAGATTCCAAGCCCGAATGAACACTTGTTGATGCGGTATTCAAACATTTTTGTCGAACCAACCCAGCTGCCGCCCTTGCGAGACAGAGAGCACGCTATAAACTTAATAGCAGGAGCTGGACCAATAAGTGTTCGTCCTTATAGATACCCGCATTGTTGGTGTCAAAAACCCCCTCGACGAAAACAATAGCCGAAAACAAGATCGGACAATCGGATACAGACAGATGTCCGCATCGGACAAACAAAGTTTCGTATGAATAACCAAGTTGTATGAAGTATCGCCAACTTCACTTGAATGACTTAGTAAACAAACGAATTCGAACGGATACGTTTCAAACGACATCTCATATATGACCGACCATTCGGATAAACGTACCTTCCAACAAGGATTGCGGATCAACGAAACAACCAAACAGACAGAGAACGGCTGATTCAGCTCGGAACCAAACCAAACCAGGTCGGAACCAAACCAAACCAGCTCGGACCGAGCTGAACCAGCTCTCATTTCCGAGCAGAACCAGCTTGGATTTCCGAGCTGAACCAGCTCTCATTTCCGAGCTGAACCAGCTCTCATTTCCGAGCTGAACCAGCTCTCATTTCCGAGCTGAACCAGCTCTCATTTCCGAGCTGAACCAGCTCGGATTTCCGAGCTGAACCAGCTCTCATTTCCGAGCTGAACCAGCTCGGATTTCCGAGCTGAACCAGCTCTCATTTCCGAGCGGAACCTGCTCGGATTTCCGAGCTGAACCAGCTCTCATTTCCGAGCTGAACCAGCTCTCATTGCTCTCATTTCCGAGCTGAACCAGCTCTCATTTCCGAGCTGAACCAGCTCGGATTTTCGAGTTGAACCAGCTCTCATTTCCGAGCTGAACCAGCTCTCATTTCCGAGCTGAACCAGCTCTCATTTCCGAGCTGGTTGCGACCAACTTGGCTCGGATCCGAACCTTCCCTTCTTGATTTATCCCTTCGAGAATTCCGAGCTGAATGCACCTCTCGCAAACTTCCGAGCTGGACTGTCCAAACGGTTAACCAAACATTTGCCGATATACACAAATTCGCCGTGATCCACCTTTGGAAATATCGGCTTGGACCTTCTTGGCCGATAAACTAAATTAACGAACCAATTTAGAAGAAATACGAACTTAGGCCAAATGACCAACACTCGTATACCCGAGAATTTGGGCCGAATGGAGAAGTTCGTATACAAACGGACTCAGAGCATCTGTTCTCGGCCCACTCGGCAAATGGGTCATGCCGCAGAAAGATAAACTCGAAGAAGTGAGAATCAAGGAATCGGAGAGATAAAGAGGAAAATCCGAGATAAAAATGTAAATCTTAACGGAAAAAGAAAGGAGATAACAACAGGAAGATTTCCGCAAATCTTGCGAAAATATTCTCGAAGCCGACTTGCCGCGGTTATATAAAGAGAGGGAAGTCATACGAGAGAGGCATAGCGAAAAACCTTAGCATCTAGACTTAAGAACTTAGCAGTTTATCTTAGCCGTTTGGAGTTCTTTTGTACTTTTTCCTATTCCCTTACTCTTTTTACGATCTATGTACTTCTTTTCGGTTCCTTATCAATAAAACGTCCTCCGGGTTTGCTAGTTAGTGTTTTATCCTTGAAGTTTCTGTTCTCTAAAAGTTTTGCTCTACAAGTTTTGACCGTGCGAGTTTCGACTCTCACAGTTTGGCGCCGTCTGTGGGGAAATAGAAGTTTCTTACACTTAAAAACCACCGATTAGCGGATCCGAATATATGTCCACTGACGGAAACAGAACAGATCATCCACTAGCGATCAACGCTGCAGAAGCGTAGCCGCAGCGTAAAACACCATGATGGACAACACCGCAACAGACGCAACCGCAACTGATGCAACGACAGTCGACGGAACGCCGTCCGGTTTAAAGAAAACGACAGCCGTATTGATGCAAAAACTCAATATTGGGACAAGACAGATAGCATGTTTGCCGAGCAGACGAAAAGGCTCGAGACAGAAGACAAAGGAGCACTTATGTGATGTACTTCGTAACGACCGAGCATGGGCAACTCGACTTCTCAACGCCTTACGACTCAAGGAGAAACCTTATGATACATCATCCGCAACTTGCAAACAAGCAAACCTCTCTTGCAGACAGATCTAACACAACAGATCAATCACCACTAATCTGGCCAAGAAGGATCGCGGCAACTATCGATGTCGAAGGAGAAGATTGCATGGACACAACTTCAGACGAAAAAGAGTTGTAACAAAATGACCAACATCGGATAATAATTATTCGAAACCAAAAAGAACACTTTGTAATGTTCAAGGATCGTCTTTGTCGCAACCGACTTTACGACCTCTCCGAATATAAAGATAAGTACCTAAAATCTAATTTGTCTTCTCTTCATCAATTGCTTTACAAATTATGCCGATCTGTTCAACTTCTTTGTGACTTATCGATTTTAGCCTTGTTACAAGTTTTCCGCTTCCAATACTTTATGATTGTAGGAATTACTAATATCTCTAACTTACATAGAAACTAACATGATAAACTATTGATCGAAATCGTAAATATATCGTCAAACCTTTTCGTATGTTTAACGTACAATCTAATGTTCTTTGATTTCGTTTTACATAATGAGCACCTTTGTTTCAGACTTTGCGGTTATGTGTCATGATCACAGCCTAACCAATTTTTATCGTCGAGCAAGTCTCCGACTTTGCTTCGTTTGCAGATCTATCCACGATGCAAGAAGCCAAACAACCGACGGCTTGAAAAATCTGTTTTAATATGTTGTTGCACCTTCGCACCACAGCCGAGTCGAGCTATCTCTAACCAATCGTCATCAATGCCTCGCCGTCACATCAGCAGGAGTTCCAAGCCATCTTGCTCCTTGACCGTATATATCCGAGCACATAAGACTGCTCGGAAATTCCGAGCTGAACCAACTCGGAAATCCGAGCTGAACCAGCTCGGAAGTTCCGAGCTGAACCACCTCGGAAGTTCCGAGCTGAACCAGCTTGGAAGTTCCGAGCTAAACTAGCTCAGAAATTTCGAGCAAACCAGAGCACGCAAACGCTTGCAACATGCTCGCCAACTCGCAAAGCATGCTCGCCAACTCACAAAGCATGCTAGGCAACTCGCAAAGCATGATCAGTAACTCGCAAAGCATGCTCGGAAACTCGCAAGCATGCTAGGCAACTTGCAAAGCATGCTCGGAAACTCGCAAACATGCTAAACAACTCGCAAAGCATGCTCGACAACTCGCAAATCAGGCTCGCAACTCGCAAGCGTGCTCGCAACTCGCAAGCGTGCTCGGAAACTCGCAAAGCATGCTTGGCAACTCGCAAGCGTGCTCGGCAACTCGCAAAGCATGCGCGAAAACTCGCAAAGCATGCTTGGCGACTCGCAAGCGTGCTCGGCAACTCGCAAAGCGTGCTTGGCAACTCGCAAGCGTGATCGGCAACTCGCAAAGAATGCTCGACAACTGTCAAGCCGGCAACTCGCAAAGCATGCTTGGCAACTCGCAAGCGTGATCGGCAACTCGCAAAGCATGCTCGACAACTCACAAGCGTGCTTGACAACTCGTAAAGCATGCTCGGCAGCTCGCGCAACATGCTCGGCAGCTTGCGCAGTTTGCTCGGTAGCTCGCGCAGCATGCTCGGCAACTCGCGCATCATTTGTCGACAACTCGGAGAATGCTTAGAAACTTCAAGCAAGAGAATCAGCTCGGAAATTCCAAGCTAACCAGTTCGGATTTACCAAGCTCATCTCATTTTGTTTCTCAAACTTGCAAGTACTCGCAATATTCTCGGAAACTCGCAGCATGCTCGAAAAATTACAACATCCTCGGCAACTCTCAGCATTCTCAAATTGCATGGGAACTTGCAGAATGCTTGTAAACTTCGAGCAGGCAGATCACCTCGGAAATCCCAAGCTCACCTCATTTTTGTTTTCCGAGAACTTAAAAAAAAAAAAAAAAAAATGCAGCTCGGACAAAAATAAAATAAAAAGAAAAAGCACATGGGTTAAGAGTTCCGAGCTCATCTTGGAGGAGCTAAAAAAAAAAAAGTTGCAAACACTTACGAGCTGACATGCTCTCTTAATTACAATCAAGA
This sequence comes from Orychophragmus violaceus, assembly GCA_030180135.1. Classification (NCBI taxonomy): domain Eukaryota; kingdom Viridiplantae; phylum Streptophyta; class Magnoliopsida; order Brassicales; family Brassicaceae; genus Orychophragmus; species Orychophragmus violaceus. Next base: position 26,601,115 of record CM058236.1, on the reverse strand, counting down.
GAAAAATCAGCTTGGACGTCACGTACACAATCACATGTCCACTTTCCGAGCTGAAATCACATGTCCACTTTCCGAGCTGAACATGACGTAAATGTTCACACAATCACATGTCCACTTAATTAATTAAGTGATCCTGAAGAAGACGATGCTCGGATAAAAAACAAATTTTCTCACCCAAGCAAAAGATGAGGAACAACAAGTCTTCCGACCATCATCTCGACACTCGGCAACGCGCTAGATTTTAAGCATAATTTATCCGCGTTCGGTGAACTGACCTTCCCGCGAACAACTAGCCCAGCAAAATTCTCTTCCGCAATCATCTCCACACTCGCACGGAAACCGTTCGGATGCACCATTCCAACAGTCAGTACACGATCGCTTTGGTATATATGAAAGAATCGTATCATCGAACTTGGCGAAATTAAAATATTTTGCTCAGAGGATTGATCATGCGACAAAGTAATACCCCCAGAACACTTTCACCGCGTGTGATGATCAAACAAACGATACGAACGACGCGATCATGCACTTGTCCGCATCTAAAATTGCCAACAAAAAATTACTAACACTACAAATCCAATGTCCGCAGTTGAAGGCTCTTCGACAACGACCTAGTCCTATGGAAAGTTTCCCAGAACACGGCTAAACGAAACACATGCAAACCAAGAGCGAACCTAGAAGGAAAAAACAAGTTACCACAGTAGTTCGCCGTGGAGCATACGAACTTGTTAACATGGACGACGACAATATTTCAAGAAGTTGGAACGCAACACATTTTGAAGAAGTACTATCACTAGGACGAGATTTCCAAACATCTCAAGAAACATTCGAACTACGAGACGGCTTGATCCTCGAAAGGGGTACGTAGGCAGCCGATATCTTGATCGGTTCAGCTGTCCCTCCTTTTCTTTAAAAAAAAGAGGGGAGTGGGTCCGTATATATCTATACTTCCGCATCAGAATTCGAAATTTTAAAATAATTTTTGAACTCGAAAGCTTTTCGGACAGAGTTGCTCGGAACATTCATACACACAAAGCCCACCGTATATCACCTCGGAACTTCCAAGCAAGCCAGCTAGGAAAGTCTGAGCTACTTCGACGAGTCAGCTAGGAACTTCCAAGCAAGTCAGCTACGAAAGTCCAAGCTATCCTAACAAGTCAGCTAGGAACTTCCGAGCTTTCGATCAAGTCAGCTAGGAAAGTCCGAGCTACTCCGACGAGTCAGCTAGGAACTTCCAAGCAAGTCAGCTATGAAAGTCCGAGATGTTCAAACAGATTAGCTAGGAGCTTCCGACGAGTTAGCTAGGAACTTCCAAGCAAATCAGCTAGGAAGGTCTGAGCTAATCAAACAAGCAGCTCGACACTTCCAAGCAAATCACCTAGGAAATTCCGAGCTGGTCCAACAAGTGATCTCGGTACTTCCGAGCAAACCAGCTAGGAAATTCCGAGCTGACCTCCCTTCTCAGAAATTCCGAGCTGACCTCTCTTCTAGGAAATTCCGAGCTGAACACTCTTCTCGGAAATTCCCTGCAAGACGCTCCTCTCAACCAAAGACAAAACTTGTCCGACAGAACTACTTGGAAACCTCAAAAGAACAATCTCGGAAATTCCAAACAAATCAGCTAGGAAAATCCGAGCTAATCGAGCGAGTCAGTTAAGAAATTTCTAGCAAATCGACTAGGAAAGGTCCGAGTGAATCAGCGAGGAACTTTCCAGCAGATCAACTAGGAGAGTCCGAGCTAGTCGAGCTGAATCATTCTTCGAGCAAATCCCGAGCTGGCTACTTTCCACAGAAACTCCAAGTTGACCACTCTCCGCGGAAATTCCGAGCTGATTATTCTCCGCGGACATTTCGAACTGATCATTCTCCACGGAAATTCCAAGCTGTTGATTCTCCAAGGAAATTCCGAGCTGATCACTCTCCGCAGAAATTCTGAGCTGACCACTCTCCGCGGAAATTCCGAGCTGATCACTTCCCACCAAAATTTTAAGCTAACCACTCAAGAAATCCGAGCTAAACGCTTGTCTCGTACAGCCGATTCATTCAAGCGACTCCGGACAGCGGATCAAAGTGTGGGAAAGCCTAGGATCTAGGGTTCGTTGTATTGAATCACTAACCTCGTTCTTACCTTGGGCTGGCAGCGGAATGATTGGTGAAACGAGATCAGTAGCGACTCAGGTGCTTCGCCTCTACCAGATACACACGCACACAAACCTGGAAAGCCGGGATGCTAGTGCCGGATCTTGGGATTTCTGAGTTTCTAGTGTTTCTGCTTTTTCTGTCAGAAAAAGTGAACGGCTAGGGTTCCAGGTCGAAACTATATGCCTTATATAGACCTGGAATGACTAAAACCGAGTATTGGTTAATACCAATTCGTTTAAGTCATAAAATCGAAAAATCAGTTTCGAAACCCGATCTGTGTCGATCGACACACCACTCTAAACTCAATATTAATGTATATCCAATACACATCAATATGATCATTACCATAATGATCATTCCCATCTTTTACGCTTCCAGTTTGCTTAGGTGTGTGACCCTATAGGATCATATAACACTGGCAGTAAGTCTACAACTTACAAATTGCAATAGGCTTCTAGCAAAACATTGCAACCGCCCAGTATTATATGAATGTCTGATCTCGACACACAACTATCATCAGGAGTGAGTACAGGTGTGATTTCAGGACACTATCCCAACAATCTTCCAATTGTACTGGAATCATCAATTCCTATAATCCTTTTGTCTCTATATCTCGATTTGGCATAAGGCAAGATTAGTGTCATCCTTATTAAGCCAACATCGTGTTTATCGAACTCCTGATCTTATACTGAACAAGACAAACAACTGAACTACAGTTCGTTTGAGTGCGGCCACACATTTTCTCAGTATCAAATCTTCGATAGGCCCTGAGATATTTATCTCCCGTTATTCAGGAGGGACAAATCCCATCTTGTTCCATCCCTGTTCCTACACACACTTCCTGATATACCTAAGCAATGCCGTTATAGCCGCCAGTTACGGGTCGACGTTTGACAAGGTCAAAGTGTACCAATTCATATGCTAGAAAGCATGATGAACTCAGGTCTAAGGACTATACTCTATAGTCGTAATGAGAATCTCTCATGACACAGATATAACTATCTTGGAGACTTCTCATTAGCGGGTCATGTCCGATCATATGTTCATCAACATATATCTATGTGACTGACTGTGATAATCATATCATTGACTCCATGAAACTTAGTCAACAGTCACTTCACAATCTAGTCTCTCACGGTTGTGATTGTCCCACTTTGACAACCTCGACTAGGGACACATCATAATTTATGTCATCTATAACTTATAGGGTTTCATGATCAAGTCCTCAACTTGATGACCTATAATATGGCATAAACTTATTTTGGGACCATTATTTAGATCACAATAAATAATGCTGAAATCAAATTTCATTATCCAAAAGTATGTTTGCAAGAACATCTTAATATAACTAAAATAAAACCACAAAACTCCCACTAGAATCAAGATTACATCTTAAGATCTCTAATGCCTACAGCAGTCGTATGACTCTCATGCTTAGGCCTTGGGAGTGGCTTAGTCAGAGGATCAGCGACATTCTCGTCCGTCGGAACTCGGCTGATCTTCACATCACATATATTGACGATATCACGAATCAGGTGATATCTCCTCTCTACGTGTTTGGACTTCTGGTGTGACCTGGGTTCTTTCGTCTGAGCAATGGCTCCATTGTTGTCACAAAATAAAGCCACTGGCTCCAAGATACTAAGAACCACACCAAGTTCAGTCATGAACTTCTTGATCCAAACAGCTTCCTTTGCCGCTTCTGAAGCAGCAACATATTCAGCTTCCGTCGTGGAATCAGCTACGGTATTCTGCTTAGAGCTCTTCCAGCTCACTGCACCACCATTTAGACAGAAGACATATCCAGACTGTGATCGGAAATCGTCTCTGTCCGTCTGAAAACTCGCATCAGTGAATCCATTCACCACAAGTTCTTCACTTCCTCCATATACCAAGAACTTATCCTTGGTATGTCTCAAATATTTGAGAATATTCTTGACAGCTGTCCAGTGATCTTCACCTGGATCAGATTGGTATCTACTCGTCATGCTTAACGCGTAAGCTACATCTGGACGAGTGCAGAGCATGGCATACATGATAGATCCTATTGCAGAAGCATAAGGAATTCTATTCATGCGTTCTCGCTCAGCATGTGTCGCCGGACACTGCTTCTTGCTGAGACTAATGCCATGAGACATCGGTATGAAGCCCTTCTTGGAATCATGCATCTTGAACCTGTGCAACACCTTATCAATATAAGTGTCCTGGCACAATCCAATCAGCCTGTTCGCTCTATCTCTGTAGATTCTGATTCCAAGGATGTACGCGGCTTCTCCCATGTCTTTCATGGAAAAACAACTTCCGAGCCAAGTCTTAACAGACTGAAGCAACAGAACGTCATTACCGAGAAGAAGTATGTCATCGACATACAGTACGAGAAATACAATCCCGCTCCCACTAGTCTTCTTGTATACACATGGTTCTTCTTCGTTCTTGATGAAACCAAATTGTTTTACTGCTTCATCAAAACGAAGATTCCAGCTTCGTGATGCTTGCTTGAATCCATAAATGGATTTATGAAGCTTGCATACCTTCCCAACATTCTTAGGATCTACAAAACCCTCAGGTTATGTCATATACACATCCTCTTCCAAAATACCATTCAGGAAGGCGGTTTTGACATCCATCTGCCAAATCTCATAATCATAATAAGCGGCAGTTGCTAGAAGAATCCGAATGGATTTAAGCATAGCGACTGGGGAATAGGTTTCATCATAGTCAATACCATGAATCTGCTTGAAACCTTTTAGCTTCCAACCTAGCTTTATAAATTTGGACATTGCCGTCCACGTCAATCTTCTTCTTGAAAATCCATTTACACTCAATAGCTTTTGCACCATTAGGTAAATCGACCAAGGACCATAATTGGTTTTCTGACATGGATCCCATTTCGGATTTAGAGGCTCCAAGCCACTTTTCGGAGTCCGGGCCCATCATTGCTTCTGTGAAGGTCGCCGGTTCGTCACTTTCAATGATCATCAGATCATTGCAATTAGTCACGAGAAATCCATAATATCTCTCGGGTTCGTGACGGATCCTTCCGGATCTGCGAACTTCAGGCTCCACAGGTGTGGGCTCCACAGAACTTTGTGGATCCAACTGCTGCTCTTCCTCAGTAGGTTGAGCAGTCTCCTGTGCATCTTGAATTGAGATGTACTTTACTCCCACTGTTTTTCTTAGAAAGAAACTCCCTCTCAAGAAAAGAACAGTCCCGAGCAACAAAGACTTTGTTCTCAGATCGGTTGTAAAAGTAGTATGCCTTGGTTTCCCTAGGATAACCAACGAAGTAACATTTATCTGATTTGGGTGCGAGCTTGTCAGAGATTAAACGTTTGACATAAGCCTCACAACCCCAAATCTTCAGGAAAGACAGACTTGGAATATTCCCAGTCCACAATTCATGTGGTGTCTTTTCCACTGATTTAGATGGCACCCTATTTAGTGTAAACGCAGACGTTTCTAGAGCGTATCCCCAAAAGGATAATGGAAGATCTGAATGACTCATCATAGACCGAACCATATCCAATAAGGTTCGATTCCTCCTCTCTGACACTCCATTCCATTGGGGTGTTCCAGGAGGAGTGAGTTGTGAAACAATTCCACACTCTCTCAAATAGTCACTGAACTCTTCACTCAAGTATTCTCCTCCGCGATCCGACCGCAGAACTTTGATACTTTTGCCAAGTTGGTTCTGTACTTCATTCTTGAATTCCTTGAATCTATCAAAGGATTCTGACTTGTGTCTCATCAAATAGACGTAGCCATACCTACTGAAGTCATCAGTAAAGGTAATGAAGTACTTGTAATTTCCTCTGGCAACAGTGCTCATCGGCCCACATACATCAGTATGAACAAGGCCCAATAAGTCACTGGCCCTTTCATTCGGTTTGTTGAAAGGGGCCCTAGCCATTTTGCCCATCAAGCAAGATTCGCATTTCTCACATGATTCAAAATCAAATGAGCCCAGAAGCCCATTTCGATGGAGTCTCTGAATGCGTTTCTCATTGATATGGCCCAAACGACAATGCCATAAGAAAGTCGGGTTTTCATCATTTGACTTAAACCGCTTTGTATTTATGTTAAAGACAGGCATTTCTTGGTTTAAGACATATAACCCATTATCTAATGGGGCGCTACCATAAAACGTACCATCACGATTAAAAGAACAAACTTTATTTTTAACAGCAAAATCAAAACCTTCCAAATCCAAAACGGAAACTGAAATTATGTTTCTGCTAATCGCAGGTACAAAGTAGCAATTATTCAATTCTAAAACCATGCCAGAAGGTAAGGAAAAATTATAAGTGCCTACGGCCAGTGCAGCAACCTTAGCTCCATTCCCGACTCGTAGCTCGACTTGTCCTTTCTTCAGCGTTCTACTGTTTCTTAGTGCCTGCACATTAGTACAAATATGAGCACCGCGGCCGGTATCCAATACCCACGAAGTAGAACTAGAAGACATAACATTAAGTTCGATAACATAAATACCTGAGTCAGACGCATCATACGTCTTCTTCAGCTTCTTGTAATCTTCCATGAACTTCTTGCAGTCTCTCTTCCAATGCCCTAGCTGCTTGCAGTAGTTGCATTTGTCCTCAGGAGAAGGCCCGGATTTGGGCTTGGGCTTGGGCTTGTCTTGACTCTCAGTCTGGACAGCTTTAGCCTTTCCCTTATCCTTACTAGGTTTCTTAAACCTTTTACCCCCTTGTACCATCAGTACACTAGGAGTTGCCTTCTTGAGATTCGGCTCTGCTGTCTTAAGCATGCCGTGCAACTCAGTCAATGTCTTAGTCATGTTTTGCATGTTGTAGTTCATGATGAACTGATCAAAACACGACGGCAAAGACTGCAGAATCATGTCAGTGGCTAGCTCCTGGCTAATGGCACAGTCCAGTTTCCCCAGGTTATCAATGTAACCCATCATTTTAAGGACATGAGGACTTACTGGACTGTCCTTAGCCAGCTTGCAATCCATGAGAGATTTAACCGTCTGGTATCTCTCTGTGCGAGCTTGCTCCTGAAACAAAGCTTTCAGGCTGTTAATCATCTCAATCGGTGACATCACGTTCTCATATTGCTTCTGCAGCTCAGAGTTCATAGTCACCAGCATTAGACAATTAACGTCTTTGACATCAGCTGAATGCTTATCCCAAGCATTCTTATCTGCCTGCGTGGCATTGGAACGTGGCCTCTCGGGGAGAACTCTTGTAAGGACATATTCCTTGTTCTCCTGCCTGAGAACTATTCTCAGGTTCCGATACCATTCCAAGAAATTTGATCCATTAAGCTTGTCCTTCTCAAGGATGGATCGTAGCGAGAAAGTGTTGATGTGAGTTGGGACAGACATAGCTGTAATTAAAAGAGGTAGAGGTTTTAGTTATGATGCTCAAGGAAATGAGAATTCTTATCTAATAAGAAAACTCGCATTGTATTAAAAAAATGTGTTTCCTCAGATGAATACAATGAACCAAGATCCTCAGCTCACCAAAAATTTGAGTGGGCGACTCGCCATCACCCAAACTTTAGTTTTCTAGGTAAGCAAACCATTGCTAATTGTACCCAGTACAACTCTTGGTCGCAGATAAGACAATCCATGTCTTATCGACTCTGATGTCTCTGGGCGCAGAACTTCTGATAGCCCAGTCAAGTAAACCAATCTCTTCAGTCTTGTGATCATTAATAGTCGCACTGCAAGTCTATCAATGATCACCTGCCTTACTCATGTAGTTGTGGATACCAAGGAATCCAAGGCTATCCAACAACGAAACGAGTCTTGACAGTAGACAAGATCGGGCAAGACATCAAGATCACTTGATATTTAGTTGAGGAAAAGAACTATTTAATCTTGATGCATATCCAATATACATCCAAGAAGTTATTAAATTAATTAAACATATAGTTTTATTAAGTTTAGGTTAATCTAGAGCAAATTTGGTCCGGTATTTGCAAATTTGAGGTCCAGCCATCAAGTCTGCGACTGGTGTGTCGATCGACACCAACCATTGGCGTCGGTCGACACAACCTAATTTAAACCGGACTTCGATAGTCGGTCAAACCGGATCAAATTTCCTTAACCGATTCAATCTAGTTGAACCGGTCCGGTTTAATGGTCCATGTCGATCGCCACAAAACTCTGTGTCGATCGACATTACCCAACCAGAACCAAATTGGTTAATATACTTAACCAAGCGAGATAACCGGTTCAATCCAATTGAACCGATCTATCCATTCGCTTAGTCTGTGTCGACCGACACACCCAGTGTATCGATCGACACAGTAGGGACACGGATATTCGATCGCTGATCGAAACCCTAAAAAATTTTAAAACCGTTTTGCGGCGTGTCGACCGACACAATCTTAGTGTCGATCGACACAGTGCGAAACCAGCAGTTAATCGTTTTTCAACAGAGACTTAATCCGAGATTAAATTCTTCAAAACACGATTTAACAGGCACTAAACTAATCAAATTCATCAGTATTCGATTTAAATGCCTCAGATTCAATAGATTAAACCCTAATAGCTCTGATACCACTGTGGGAAAGCCTAGGACCTAGGGTTCGTTGTATTGAATCACTAACCTCGTTCTTACCTTGGGCTGGCAGCGGAATGATTGGTGAAACGAGATCAGTAGCGACTCAGGTGCTTCGCCTCTACCAGATACACACGCACACAAACCTGGAAAGTCGGGATGCTAGTGCCGGATCTTGGGATTTCTGAGTTTCTAGTGTTTCTGCTTTTTCTGTCAGAAAAAGTCAACGGCTAGGGTTCCAGGTCGAAACTATATTCCTTATATAGACCTGGAATGACTAAAACCGAGTATTGGTTAATATCAATTCGTTTAAGTCATAAAATCGAAACATCAGTTTCAAAACCCGATCTGTGTCGATCGACACACATACTGTGTCGATCGACACACCACTCTAAACTCAATATTAATGTGTATCCAATACACATCAATATGATCATTACCATAATGATCATTCCCATCTTTTACGCTTCCAGTTTTCTTAGGTGTGTGACCCTATAGGATCATATAACACTGGCAGTAAGTTTACAACTTACAGATTGGAAGAGGCTTCTAGCAAAACATTGCAACCGCCCAGTATTATACGAATGTCTGATCTCGACACACAACTATCATCAGGAGTGAGTACAGGTGTGATTTCAGGACACTATCCCAACAATCTCCCACTTGTACTGGAATCATCAATTCCTATAATTCTTTTGTCACTATATCTCGATTTGGCATAAGGCAAGATTAGTGTCATCCTTATTAAGCCAACATCGTGTTTATCGAACTCCTGATCTTATACTGAACAAGACAAACAACTGAACTACAGTTCGTTTGAGTGCGGCCACACATTTTCTCAGTATCAAATCTTCGATAGGCCCTGAGATATTTATCTCCCGTTATTCAGGAGAGACAAATCCCATCTTGTTCCATCCCTGTTCCTACACACACTTCCTGATATACCTAAGCAATGCTGTTATAACCGCCAGTTACGGGTCGACGTTTGATAAGGTCAAAGTGTACCAATTCATATGCTAAAAAGCATGATGAACTCAGGTCTAAGGACTATACTCTATAGTCGTAATGAGAATCTCTCATAACACAGATATAACTATCTTGGAGACTTCTCATTAGCGGGCCATGTCCGATCATATGTTCATCAACATATATCTATGTGACTGACTGTGATAATCATATCATTGACTCCATGAAACTTAGTCAACAGTCACCTCACAATCTAGTCTCTCACGGTTGTGATTGTCCCACTTTGACAACCTCGACTAGGGACACATCATAATTTATGTCATCTATAACTTATAGGGTTTCATGATCAAGTCCTCAACTTGATGACCTATAATATGGCATAAACTTATTTTGGGACCATTATTTAGATAACAATAAATAATGCTGAAATCAAATTTCATTATCCAAAAGTATGTTTGCAAGAACATCTTAATATAACTAAAATAAAACCACAAAACTCCCACTAGAATCAAGATTACATCTTAAGATCTCTAATGCCTACAGCAGTCGTATGACTCTCATGCTTAGGCCTTGGGAGTGGCTTAGTCAGAGGATCAGCGACATTCTCGTCCGTCGGAACTCGGCTGATCTTCACATCACATATATTGACGATATCACGAATCAGGTGATATCTCCTCTCTACGTGTTTGGACTTCTGGTGTGACCTGGGTTCTTTCGTCTGAGCAATGGCTCCATTGTTGTCACAAAATAAAGCCACTGGCTCCAAGATACTAGGAACCACACCAAGTTCAGTCATGAACTTCTTGATCCAAACAGCTTCCTTTGCCGCTTCTGAAGCAGCAACATATTCAGCTTCCGTCGTGGAATCAGCTACGGTATTCTGCTTAGAGCTCTTCCAGCTCACTGCACCACCATTTAGACAGAAGACATATCCAGACTGTGATCGGAAATCGTCTCTGTCCGTCTGAAAACTCGCATCAGTGAATCCATTCACCACAAGTTCTTCACTTCCTCCATATACCAAGAACTTATCCTTGGTATGTCTCAAATATTTGAGAATATTCTTGACAGCTGTCCAGTGATCTTCACCTGGATCAGATTGGTATCTACTCGTCATGCTTAACGCGTAAGCTACATCTGGACGAGTGCAGAGCATGGCATACATGATAGATCCTATTGCAGAAGCATAAGGAATTCTATTCATGCGTTCTCGCTCAGCATGTATCGCCGGACACTGCTTCTTGCTGAGACTAATGCCATGAGACATCGGTATGAAGCCCTTCTTGGAATCATGCATCTTGAACCTGTGCAACACCTTATCAATATAAGTGTCCTGACACAATCCAATCAGCCTGTTCGCTCTATCTCTGTAGATTCTGATTCCAAGGATGTACGCGGCTTCTCCCATGTCTTTCATGGAAAAACAACTTCCGAGCCAAGTCTTAACAGACTGAAGCAACAGAACGTCATTGCCGAGAAGAAGTATGTCATCGACATACAGTACGAGAAATACAATCCCGCTCCCACTAGTCTTCTTGTATACACATGGTTCTTCTTCGTTCTTGATGAAACCAAATTGTTTTACTGCTTCATCAAAACGAAGATTCCAGCTTCGTGATGCTTGCTTGAATCCATAAATGGATTTTTGAAGCTTTCATACCTTCCCAACATTCTTAGGATCTACAAAACCCTCAGGTTATGTCATATACACATCCTCTTCCAAAATACCATTCAGGAAGGCGGTTTTGACATCCATCTGCCAAATCTCATAATCATAATAAGCGGCAGTTGCTAGAAGAATCCGAATGGATTTAAGCATAGCGACTGGGGAATAGGTTTCATCATAGTCAATACCATGAATCTGCTTGAAACCTTTAGCCACCAACCTAGCTTTATAAATTTGGACATTGCCATCCACGTCAATCTTCTTCTTGAAAATCCATTTACACTCAATAGCTTTTGCACCATTAGGTAAATCGACCAAGGACCATACTTGGTTTTCTGACATGGATCCCATTTCGGATTTAGAGGCTCCAAGCCACTTTTCGGAGTCCGGGCCCATCATTGCTTCCGCGAAGGTCGCCGGTTCGTCACTTTCAATGATCATCAGATCATTGCAATTAGTCACGAGAAATCCATAATATCTCTCGGGTTCGTGACGGATCCTTCCGGATCTGCGAACTTCAGGCTCCACAGGTGTGGGCTCCACAGAACTTTGTGGATCCAACTGCTGCTCTTCCTCAGTAGGTTGAGCAGTCTCCTTTGCATCTTGAATTGAGATGTACTTTACTCCCACTGTTTTTCTTAGAAAGAAACTCCCTCTCAAGAAAAGAACAGTCCCGAGCAACAAAGACTTTGTTCTCAGATCGGTTGTAAAAGTAGTATGCCTTGGTTTCCCTAGGATAACCAACGAAGTAACATTTATTTGATTTGGGTGCGAGCTTGTCAGAGATTAAACGTTTGACATAAGCCTCACAACCCCAAATCTTCATGAAAGACAGACTTGGAATATTCCCAGTCCACAATTCATGTGGTGTCTTTTCCACTGATTTAGATGGCACCCTATTTAGTGTAAACGCAGACGTTTCTAGAGCGTATCCCCAAAAGGATAATGGAAGATCGGAATGACTCATCATAGACCGAACCATATCCAATAAGGTTCGATTCCTCCTCTCTGACACTCCATTCCATTGGGGTGTTCCAGGAGGAGTGAGCTGTGAAACAATTCCACACTCTCTCAAATAGTCACTGAACTCTTCACTCAAGTATTCTCCTCCGCGATCCGACATCTCATATATGACCGACCATTCAGACAAACGTTCCTTCCAACAGGGATTGCGGATCAACAAAACAACCAAACAGACAGAGAACGGCTGATTCAGCTCGGAACCAAACCAAACCAGCTCGGACCGAGCTGAACCAGCTCTCATTTCCGAGCTGAACCAGCTCTCATTTCCGAGATGAACCTGCTTGAATTTCCGAGCTGAACCTGCTCTCATTTCCGAGCTGAACCAGCTCGGATTTCCGAGCTGAACCTGCTCTCATTTCCGAGCTGAACCAGCTCTCATTTCCGAGCTGAACCAGCTCTCATTTCCGAGCTGAACCAGCTCGGGTTTCCGAGCTGAATCAGCTCTCATTTCCAAGCTGAACCAGCTCTCATTTCCGAGCTGGTTGCGACCAACTTGCCTCGGATCCGAACCTTCCCTTCTTGATTTATCCCTTCGAGAATTCCGAGCTGAATGCACCTCTCGCAAACATTTAGAAGAGAGGGAAGTCGTACGAGAGAGGCATAGCGAAAAACCCTAGCATCTAGACTTAAGAACTTAGCAGTTTATCTTTGCTGTTTGGAGTTCTTTTGTACTTTTTCCTATTCCCTTACTCTTTTTTACGATCTCTGTACTTCTTTTCGATTCCTTATCAATAAAACGTCCTCCGGGTTTGCTAGTTAGTGGTTTATCCTTGAAGTTTCTGTTCTCTAAAAGTTTTGCTCTACAAGTTTTGACCGTGCGAGTTTCGACTCTCACACGCATGCGTATAAAGAGGAAATGAAAAAATGGTATCTCAAATGTTAATGTCAGGCATCATTCGCCCAAGCCATAGTCCTTTTTTAAGTCTCGTGTTGTTGGTAAAAAAGAAGGATGGTTCTTGGAGGTTTTGCATTGACTATAGAGCTTTGAATAAGGTGACCATAGCTGACAAGTTCTCTATCCCTATGATTGACCAGTTGTTAGATGAGTTGAAAGGAGCAACGGTCTTCTCAAAGCTCGATCTAAGGTCTGGCTATCATCAAATCAGGATGCTGGAAAAGGACATTCACAAAACAGCTTTCAGAACTGCAGATGGTCATTACGAATTTGGGGTTATGCCTTTCGGCTTAACAAACGCTCCAGCAACTTTTCAAGCACTGATTAATGAAGTCTTCAGGCCATTCCTGCGAAAATTCATCTTAGTTTTCTTTGATGATATTTTAGTTTACAGCAAATCAGTGGATGAACATGTTATGCACTTGCAACAGGCGTTACAGATATTGGCAGATCACCAATTGTTTGCAAATAGGAAAAAGTGTTCCTTTGGGCAAACAAAATTGGATTATTTGGGTCAAATGATTAGTGCAAAAGGAGTAGCCACTGATCCCACAAAAACTGAAGCAATGAAGAACTGGCCCATTCCAAGAAATGTGAAGGATCTCCGAGGGTTCTTGGGACTAACTGGATATTACAAAAGATTTGTCAAAGGTTATGGGTCTATAGCTCGCACATTGACAGTGTTGCTGAAGAAAGATGCGTTCGAATGGTCTGGCTTAGCTCAGGAAGCATTCAATCAGTTGAAGCAAGCTATGTGTAACGCTCCTGTATTAGCATTACCAGACTTTGGAAAAACGTTTGTAGTGGAATTGGATGCATCAGGGTACGGGTTAGGTGCTGTGTTGATGCAGGATCATAAACCTATTGCATATTTCAGCTCGGGTTTATCAGATAAGGATCAAGCCAATATACGAGAGGGAGTTGATGGCCATCGTATTGGCAATTCAGAAGTGGCATCATTATCTGCTGGGAAGGCGGTTTGTAGTACATACAGATCAAGAAAGTCTGAAATTTTTACTTGAGCAGAGGGAGGTCTCATTGGACTATCAGAGGTGGCTGCCAAAGTTGCTCATATACGACTTTGAGATTGTTTACAAACCGGGTGTGGAGAACAAAGCTGCAGATGGATTTTCCCGTTGTATGAGTGATCACAAGTTGGGTAGTATACATATGTTTCATTTACAATACCAGCTACTGTAAATATGCAGGATATTTTGAAGGAAATTGATCAAGATCACGATGTTCAGGAGCTGACACTTAAGGTACAACAAGGACAAATGACCAAACCCGGGTATGCTATCATCAATAATCGTTTACTCTATAAAGGGGCCTTGGTAATTCCTGCAACTTCAGATCATATTCCCTTAATTCTTAAGGAGTTTCATAAGAGTGTGGTAGGTGGACACTCAGGAGTATTAAAAACAGTGAAGCGAGTGAAGTTAGTCTTTCATTGGAAGAAGATGACTGAGGTGGTCCAGAAATTTGTAGTTGCATGTGATGTTTGTCAGCGAAACAAATACTCTACGCTGACACCAACAGGCGTATTACAGCCATTACCAATTCCTGAGAGAGTTTGGGAAGCTCTTTCAATGGACTTAATTGAGGGTCTACCTTTATCTCAAGGATTTAATGTAATCTTGGTTGTGGTAGACAGATTTAGCAAATTTGTGCATTTCTTGAAACTGAAACATCCCTTCTCAGCTGTGGATGTTGCAAATTTGTTCATCAATGAAGTGGTAAGACTTCATGGTTACCCTCTCTCCATTGTTTCAAACAGAGATAAGATTTTTATGAGTGCCTTTTGGAGAAATCTGTTTCGCTTATGAGGAACAGAATTGAAGTTTAGCACAGCCTTTCATCCACAATCAGACGGTCAAACTGAAGTTGTAAACCGTTGTCTTGAAACATACCTAAGGTGCTTTGCTTCTACACATCCAAAATCATGGTCCAATTATTTGATGTGGGCAGAACTATGGTTTAACACGAGTTTCCATAGTTCCTTGGGTACTACTCTATTTTGGGTTGTATATGGAAGAGATCCTCCTGTGTTGCTTAAGTTTGAAACCGGATCAACTTCAAACTTCGAATTAGAGACGATGCTCAAAGAAAGGGATACTATACTGTCTAACATTAAACAAAATTTGATTCGCGCCCAAGATAGGATGAAAGTCAATGCTGATAAACACCGCAGAGAGTTGAATTTTGAAGTGGGTGATTTGGTTTTCCTTTAACTACGTCCTTACCGGCAACAATCAGTGTCTAAGAGGGTGTTTCAGAAACTTGCCTCTCGTTATTACGAGCCTTTTGAAGTTTTGGCTAAAGTGGGGGATGTTGCTTATCGTATCAAATTACCATAAGGATCTAGGATACATAATATTTTTCATGTATCCCAGCTGAAACTAGTTATTGGTTCGAATCATCAGGTCTCGACGTTACCTAACACTTTCTCTCAAGCAGATGAAGTCATCATAGAACCCAAAACGGTTCTAGATACTCGTTATGATGCAGATGGACATTTAGAGGCTCTGGTTTCTTGGACGGGCGTGCCAGATCACGAGAGTTCTTGGGAGAAAGCAGCAGATATCATAAGCCAATTTCCACACCTGAAGCTTGAGGGAAAGCTTCGTTTCGACGAGGCGGGTATTGATAAGCCTTTAAGAGCTTATGTTCGTAAGAGATTAAAGAAGAATCTGGGACATGAAGATAATGATGACGTGGAAGTTTAAGAGAGGAGGGAAAGTTTGTTAGATTCTGGAGAGGATTGTTATAATTGGGGAAAGGGGTATTCATTAGGGGTTATCGATTTTATAGAGAGAGAGAGGCTTGATAGAGAGAGAGAAACTCTTCAAGAAGGAGAATCAAGAGCTTGTTCTTGATTCTAGGGGGAACGTTTACATTTGGAATTCTGATTCTCGGTGTAAAATGATTCTGATTCTTTGTTAATTGAATATATTACAACTATTCTCTTAACAATTCTCTACTTCCTGAGCCGGTTCATCCTGATATGCATTTTCCAATTCTTGTTAAGAGACCAACTGTTGATTTCCTAATTCCATGTATTCATCTCCTGACATGGCATTTTCTACTTTATTCTCGCCCAAGTTATCCGAATGTTCCTTCAAATCACATTCCACTTGAAAAAGATCAAGTGCATCTTGACCATGGACCTCTTCATTCAAACCTTTTTCACCTTGCTTGATCTCCACCGGTGCCTTTTGGGTTGTCTCATATTGGTTTTTATCCAGACCTAGAGCACCACTGTCAATCTCCATTACTGATTCCGCATTGACCACATGTGTAGGTGCAATGGTATGCTCTTTATGTTCATTTTCAAATCGCAGTTCTTTGAAAGACTTAGGGATTGTTCCCCTATCTCCACTTTTGAGTCCCTTCTCATCTTTTGATTGAGCTCAGACCTCCATCACCCCCTTTAAAAGTTTCTAGCATTTTTTATCCGAAAAAATAGATACCCACCTCAAATGTTTGAAGCTTGTTATGCCTTTGTTAGAAACGTAATAATCGTAAGTGGTACAATTACAAGAACAGTTATAATTGTTAATCACACATTAACTAATTAGTAGTACAAATTTGGATCCAATCTAAATTTACTCAGATAATGATACACGTTTTGTAGAAAAATCAATGAAGAGTGCGGACTTGTCACTTAGATCTAGAGACCTAGAGAGAGATTCAGACACGTCGTTCCCATATGCATTTAATACAATGACAACAAAATGGTTGGGAGGTTTACCCAATTGAAGAGTTTAGGTGCATCATTATCTCTAATAAATATACAGTTGGGTCTCCCTCTTCTCCATACACTTCACTCACGTATACTAAATCAGTAAACCCTTAACGTACGCACCATGTGGACATTAGAGAAGCGCGGCGATCTCTTTCTCCTAACCTTAACCGGCGACGTGATTCAACCCCAATGCGATCGCCTCCATTCTCTCGCTACCCGAACAAGCTAAATCTCAATCCACACGTGGTTCTATCCTCTTCACCACAGCTCACGGAAAATTCTTCTCTCTTTGACCTCACCTGGGCCCAATCCGCTAAATCCCAAACCGGAGAATTAAACCGGATGCACCAAATGGTCAAATCTTTCAAACTTGTGCTAGCAGCACTCTTTGATCTTCCGATGCCGACGATCGCTGTAATGGCCCAATTTTTGGGTTTTCAAAATTTTCAAAAAAGCCCAAGAAGCCAAAAAGACCATTCCAAAACCCTAGGGTTTCCTCACATTTTCTTAAAAATAGAGGTGTCTCCTTTAGGTTTCTCTACAAGAAGACATGGAGGCGAGCCCTGCTCGGATGAAGCCTCACCGCCGCCGTCGACCAGCCAAGCAGGAGGTTGCAGCCGTCGTCCGTCTCCTCCGTTCTCCGATCTCAATCTCCTCTGTTAACTCTTCTCATCGTTCCTCCTTCCGAGTTAAGTGGATATCTAGCTACTCTTAGATCTCCTTTTTCCGTCTGCTAAGATCGCTTTTTGATTCCCTGTGGTGTTAGATCAGAGTCTAATCTCGGATCTTCGATCTTACACTTTTCGAAACGCAGATCTAAGATCGAAGCAATTCTGGCCGTCAGATTGATTCGCTCCCGACGATCCGTAAGGATCCACGGAACCGACAATATGTTGTTGGAAAGATCTCGGTCTCATATTTCAGAAAGTTAAGAATCACCCAAATTCCGACTTACCGTTTGGAAGTTATGATCTGTTTTGTAAAACGTGTCTGTTCATGATGAATCTGTATTTGGTTTGGTCCAATTCAATTACCAATTTCTCGGTTTAGTTTGGGTCGGGTTGACCGGGTCGGGTTGACCGGTTCAGGTTGACCGGGTCGGGTCGGTCCAGGTTGACCGGGTAAGGTCGGGTTGACCGGGTTGGGTCGGGTTGACCAGTCTGGTTCGGTTTAAACAGGTTTGGGCTGGTTATCTTCCACTGACCGTAACTAGACCGTCCTTAGTCCAATTCGAACAAAACGAAAGCCTAATCCACTCGGCCAAGGTGAGGACCGGTCGTGATCCTTGCCTTATTCTATCTCAATTCCGGGACGCGAGTCCTTTGTTAATGTCGTCTTTCCTAGGTAGTGTAGATCTAGTGGATAATTTGTGTTGATGCGATTGAGAAAGCACCTAGAAGTTAGGTTATCACTTAAACCGAAAACGTTGCTTGTGTATGAAGGTTATGTGTGGTAGAACTACTTTGGGACTTTTCGTGTAGGGCGTGGGACGTCCTTGTCGTCGGGGAGGGTGTGACGAGCCCTCCGAACTTTTGCGTGGGACGTACCATGCGTGGGACACACAATGGGGCATTGAGGCCCGTAGGTGTTCATGAGTGAGAGCTGCGAGCTAGTTATGCACGATTGGACGTTAGTTTTTTTGATGTGCCTTTGGGCGATTGATTGGTCGGTGATGCATTAGGTCTAGGTTGATTGTGTGATGTGACCGAATGCACCTAAAAGATAGGACCTCACTTAAACCAAAAACGTTGTCTGTGAATGACGGATGTGTGCGGAGTAGCTGTGTGGTAGGTTCCCTTTAGGGAATTGCGTGTAGGGGGTGGGACGTCCTTATCGTCGAGGAGGGTTCGAAGAGCCCTCCAAAGTGGTGTATGGGTCGCACGTGTGGGGCAGTAAGGCCCGTAGGGTTCGGGAGTGTGAGATGAGAGTTCGTTAAGCACGAACGGACGTTAAAATTGTGTGATGCGCCTTCAGACATTTGTGTGCAAGGTGGTATTAGCTTAGTACTTGTATCTCGTAGTTGTGTGGCGTAAGCCAAGATTGCGGGTTCCCTGAATCTGCCCTCACTGGGTAATTGTGTTTGAAACCATTGCTCAGTCCTTTTCCCTTTTCCCCTCTTTTTCCTCACATGACAGGTAGCAGGAGTATAGATGCTGGTTGAGTCTGTGGTTTTGAACAAAAGGAAGCGTGTGCAGGAATCCTGGGACCATTGGGAGGACATGTCGGCTAGCCTTATGGCGTGGACGCGTGTCCTAACGCCGCCGTTTCCGGTTCGCCAGGAGCGGGGTGTTACAATTTGGTATCAGAGCCTGGGTTAAGGTCCCTCAATGATGCCCTGAGGGATCGACTTCTGTCATTTTGGAAAAACCTTATTTCCGTTTTTGAAATGTGTTTGCGAAAGCTTATAGGCCTAATAAAAGTTGCGAAAGGGTTTTTCAAACCACCGACTAGAGTAGTATCTAACTCCTTCTATACGATCCTAGTCTAGTTAGATTTTCCATTCAGGTTGTGGTCAGTGCTCTTAAACCTTAATGGTATCGTTTTCCCTTAATATATGTGTCGGGATGTATGCCGTGAAGGTGTATGTTGCGGTGTATACCTTATGGGCAGTAGGTGCCATGGAGGTGCTTGTTGGAACTGGTTTTGTCTGGTGCGGGTGCATACCGGTGTGCAGCAAGGCGACAAGTATGTGGTGGCATTCACCGGAGAGACTTCAAGAAACATTTCGAGTGGAGTTCCCAAGGCGAATCAAGGACGAGATACCGTGGCGTTCGAGCTCAAGTTCCCATCTTCCCTCTGTCGTTCTCATTCACTATCCGTTCTAGTCCTGAATATCCTTTCTCTTTCTGCTGCTCTCATTCCTTTCCTATCTTGAAGTTATGCAAGTTGGACTTTCGTTCTTCATGCGCTTCGTTCCCAGACTATTGCAGTCGTTGCCCTTATCTCAATTCCTATTCGTTTATGGGCTCCCAGAAGAGTCGTCTAATGGGAGACGGTTATGGATTCTTCCTAAAAGATTCCTGATTTGTATCCCTTCCCTTTTAGTCGTTTCCGATTTCCTGCTCTCTTCCCGCCCCTGGCCGGTATTCCTTTCCGCTATGTGGTTTAGCTTGGCAAGACCTAGCCCATATTTCTTTCCTCCTTGGATGAGATAATAAGAATGAGAGGGTTAAGACTTCTTCGGATGCCATTCCTTAACATCTCTAAGCCCGACTAAGGATTGTCGTTTGATCATGTTCTTGTTTGATTGTTGGTCAAGCGATCGTCCAAGGTCAATGGGTTTGGGGATGTACGGTTTGGAAGTCCAAGCCTTTACTCATTCTGTTCTCTTTCATTCAAGAGGAAGTGAGTAACTTCGCAATAGTTCGATCCTTCCTTCAAAGTGATTTTCGTGTTCCGTTATTCCATTCGACAAGACTTCCTCTCCAGTAAGAGCTTTCGTACCCTTTCGGGAATGACATCTTTGAGTTTTGGAGTGTCCGGGTAAACCATCTACCCCAGAATTTGGGACGAATTCACTGTAAGGGGGGGGGGAGAATTGTAATGGCCCAATTTTGGGGTTTTTAAAAAATTTAAAAGAAAAGCTCAAGAAGCCCAAAAGCCCATTCCAAAACCCTAGGGTTTCCTCACATTTTCTTATAAATAGAGGTGCATCCTTTAGGTTTCTCTACAAGAATACTTGGAGGCGAAGCCCTGCTCAGATGAAGCTTCACCGCCGCCGTCGACCAGCCAAGCAGGAGATTGTAACCATTGTTCGTCTCCTCCGTTCTCCGATCTCAATCTCCTCTCTTAACTCTTCTCTTAGTTCCTCCTTCCGAGTTAAGTGGATCTCTAGCTACTCTTAGATCTCCTTTTTCCTTCTGCTAAAATCGCTTTTTGATTCCCTGTGGTGTTAGATCAGAGATCTAATCTCGGATCTTCGATCTTACACTTTTCCAAACGCAAATCTAAGATCGAAGCAATTCTGGCCATCAGCTTGATTCACGTTTTCCCGACGATACGTAAGGATATACAGAACGCACAATATGACGTTGGAAAGATCTCAGTCTCAGCTTTTCAGAAAGGTAAGAATCCCCCAATTCCGAGTTACCGTTTGAAAATTATGATCTGTTTTGTTAAACGTATTTGTTCATGATGAATCTTTATTTGGTTTGCTCCAATTCAATTTTCAATTTCCTGGTTTAGTTTGGGTCGCGTTGACCGGGTCAGGTCGGGTTGACCGGGTCGGGTCATGTCGGGTCGGGTTGACCGGGTCAGGTCGGTTTGACTGGTCTGGTTCGGTTTAAACCGGCTTGGCCTGGTTATCTTCCACTGACCGTAACTAGACCATCCTTAGTCCGTTTCAAACAAAACGAAAGCCTAATCCACTTCTTTTCCGTCCTCCTTCCAGTTATGAAGTCCGTTTGGGCATCAGGAACTCTAAAATTACGCTTTTGTCCTTCATTGGCCAAGGTGAGGACTGGTGTGATCCTTGCCTTATTCTATCTCAATTCCGGGATGCGAGTCCTTTGTTAATGTCGTTTTTTTTAGGTAGTGTAGATCTAGCGGATAATTTGTATTGATGCGATTGAGAAAGTACATAGAAGTTAGGTTATCACTTAAACCAAAAACGTTGCTTTTGTATGAAGGCTATGTGTGGTAGAACTGCTTTAGGGCTTTGCGTGTAGGGCGTGGGACGTCCTTGTCGTCGGGGAGGGTGTGACGAGCCCCCGAACTGGTGTGTGGAACGTACTGTGCGTGATATGCATAGTGGGGCATTCAGGCCCGTAGGTGTTCATGAGTGCAAGCTGGGAGCGCGTTATGCACGATTGGACGTTAGATTGTTTGATATGCCTTCAACCGGTTGATTGGTCAGTGATGCATTAGATCTAAGTTGATTGTGTGATGTGACCGAATGCACCTAAAAGATAGGACTTCACTTAAACCGAAAACGCTGTTTGTGAATAACAGATGTGTGCGGAGTAGTTGTGTGGTAGGTTCCCGCGAGGGAATTACGTGCAGGGCGTGGGACGTCCTTGTCGTCGGGGAGGGTTTGACGAGCCCTCCAAAGTGGTGCGTGAGAAGCACGTGTGGGGCAGTAAGGCCCGTAGGGTTCTGGAGTGTGAGCTGGGAGCTCGTTAAGCACGAATGGACGTTAGAATTGTGTGGTGCGCCTTCGGGCATTTGTGTGCAAGGTGGAATTAGCTTAGTACTTGTATCT
The DNA here is from genome assembly GCA_030180135.1 of Orychophragmus violaceus. NCBI lineage: Eukaryota > Viridiplantae > Streptophyta > Magnoliopsida > Brassicales > Brassicaceae > Orychophragmus > Orychophragmus violaceus. Next base: position 26,578,948 of record CM058236.1, on the reverse strand, counting down.
CGTAGTTGTGCGGCGTAAGCCATGATCGCGGCTTCCCTGAATCCGCCCACACTGAGTAATTGTATTTGAAACAATTGCTTAGTCTTTTTCCCTTTTCCCGCTCTTTTTCCTCGCAGGATAGGTAGCAGGAGTATTGATGCTGGTTAGGTCGGTGGTTTTGAACAGAAGGAAGCGTGCGCAAAATTCATGGGACCAATGGGAGGACATATCGGCTAGCCTTATGGCGTGGACGCGTATCCTAACGCCGCCGTTTCCGGTTGGCCGGGAGCGGGGTGTTACAATCGCCGCCTTAAAAGGCCATGCGGCCGCCTAGGGGCTGCTGTTTGCGTTGATCCACGACTACATTTTCATGAGGAAACACTGTTGTGTTTTATACATGAGCGAGGTGGATCTTGGCCTGCCGTTGCCCGACTACTTCACGGAAATGTTTGTGGCCAAGACCGGGACGAGTATTGCGAGGAGGGAGCTGTTGCTGAGCGGGAAGAAGATCAAAGGAGAGGAAGCGGTGGCTTTGGGGATCGTTGACTCTGCAACACATGATAGTGTGGAAGGTGTTGTGGAGGCTACAATGAGCCTTGGAGAGAGTTTGACGGTTAAGAAATGGAATGGCGAGGTTTATGCGTCGATCATGAAGAGTTTGTATCCGGAGCTTTGTGCAATGTTGAATTTAACGGTCAAGATCGCCGCAACTCCTTAATCTCTAGCGCCTTATTATTAATTAGGTGGCAACCTTTTTATATGGAAGAACAAACACTTTACAAAAATGATAACAAATGTAACACTTTTGTATTTTTAATACAATATTTTTAATGTTGCTGAAAAGGTTAACTTCAATATAAGTTAATCTGGCACCGTTTAGAGCTTATCTTTTGGCAATAAGATTTTTGGCATTTTTTTTCCTATGGCTTTGATTGGTGATTCGAAATAATGGCGGTGAAAGTACTCTTGGCGACAAGCTTACTTATTTGTGAAATAATCGTCATATTTCATACCGTATTTCTTTTGATCGCTAAAAAAATTTCTTACCACACCATTCTTTTTTATTTTGGGTCTAACTTACCACACCATTCTTCCTAATAAATATGTTTAGCGAACACAGGTAAATCTTGGCGGTGCTATGCAGTTTTCGTTACAACTATCGTCAAGTGTTTGCAAGGATGACGCGGTTTTACTGCGTTATGACTATTATAATACGAATCTGATTGAACCGTCTTTATCAAAATAAAACAACATATAAAAATGGCTTATTATGACCTAAATATTTTTGAAAACGTTCATACAAATTGAAACAAACTTTAGTGAACAATATCACTAAACAGAAAGGGTCATCGAAACAGAGAATATTCCCCAAGAACATTATAGCCGAAACAGCTAATTTTTCTCTTCAACTCTTTTTTTTTTTTTTTTTCAACTCTTTGACCATTACCCAAGCGTGTATAGTCAACATGTTTTGTCCTATATATTAACTGCACAAAAACCATCACAAATACCTCTCCACGGCCTCGACGATGGCGAAAACAAGCAGTTCCGATGCTGGAAACGAGCGGCAATTTAATAGACTACAGAGACGGCTTCCGTCTTTAAAGATAGAGCTTGCGTCCGTTACTACGTGGAACGTAGCCATCCCTCTCCTCTCACCGCTCGCTTCTTCCCCCAAACCGTCCTTCGACCAATCTGATGTTGCTCTGCCGCAGAACAAGACTGATGAGAAACCGGCGCAGGAGGTAACGAAGACGCCGGTTTTCAAGAAGTGGCAGCATCCGGCGTCGCCGTTCTGCTACGACCAGACGACGTTTGTCCCACCGTTCATCTCGGTTTAGAACGGTTCAAACCTTAATATATTTAACGATCCAACCCGCATCTGAAGCTTGTTCATGGGTCAACGCATGTTTAACTATTCTCACCATTTGTAGAATCTAACTACTCATAATTTTCTCCTCCAATATCATAATATTTGTTGTTTTGCATGTACCGAAGATTATTTAATTTTCCAATAACATTTAGCAGTCAAAAAGACACGTTCCATGTATGACGTATTATTATTATTATTTTTTTTTGTTGTGAATGGGTATTTTAAATGGACCGGCTCCATGGGCCGTTTGTTTTCATTAATGTATGGAATTATATGTACACTAATTTAATATTCCGAAACACCAGTAAGCACATCAAGCTTCGATTGGACCACCAATATCAGCTTTCATCCGACTTATATTAACTATTGCATTCTAAATTGGCTTGACGATCTTTTTCTAACACAAACTATTGTATAGCATTAAATACATCCCGTAAATATATTTTGTTCTAAATGTCTCTAAAATCAAAATTAAAGATTTACAACTTGATTTTTAAAGAAAAACCCACATCGTTTTCTCCGACCTCTCACTACAAAGTCTTCGTCGTGATTTCACTGTTCCGGCCATCGGTCGGCGTGTTGCCGTTCCGATGGTCCGGGTTACTTTTGTGTATAGTCGGTCTTTTGTTTGTCTTTTTGTTGTTTAAAACTTCCGACTTTGTATCGGATCTACTCTTCCGGTATCTTGCCGGATTTGGGTTTTTTTCTTTGGCTAATAAGTTTCCATGGCGGTTTCTCACCTGCTATGGATTTTGTTTCTCTTCCTTCCCAGTGTTTATTCTCTTATTCCGGCGAGGATCTAATCGGGTTTTCGTATAGCCGCTGCTTGGTTCTTGGTTGCAGGAGAATTAATATCTTCGTCGCTAAGCCTTTTCGTGGCAGACCTGTTACGGTTACAAGACGGAGCTTTCTTCCGTAAGTTCGAATCAAGGTGTGGAAACTTGTTCCCTGAAGATATTCAAGTGGCCACGGCAAGCACCTTTTGGATCTACTCCCAGCGACCTCTGGTGTAAGGAAACTTGTTCGATGTTGATGCAAATCCGGCGACGGCGGCGTTAAGGAGTTCGTGGTTCTCCGGCTCCACTTCGTTTTCACGCGATAACGCACGTAGAAACACGTGTTTGCTTCGTGGCACTTTTTTTCTTAATTGAGTCAATACATTGGGCCAATTAAGCTGTATCAATTTAGATTAAAGTTGCATTAAGTTATCCTAATGGGTTTGTATGGACATCAACTTTGGGCCTTTGGCCTTTTAATGAATTTTCCTAGACGACAAAAAAAAAAAAAAAAAGATTTACAACTTTTCAAAATTAAAGTTTAAAACCATTTTCTACCTGATATGATAGTTGGAAACCGTAAAACCCATAAATTTATGTTTAAGTGGTTAATTGTTTTTCAAACAATTTTTAATCAATTGTTACCCGATAATAACAACAGTTACCGATCAAAACCCGTGCAACATCCGATTATACCATTACACCATTATCAGCCCAAAATTGATAAATCCTTAAAAAATCCTCAAACTAGAAGAACCGTAAAAACTCTGAAATTTTCCATATGAATTTCGATGGTTAATATCACATGTAAAGATTTCCAATCAATTGAATCTAACCCACATAAAGATTTCCCAATCTTCTATGGTCTCTTCATTTCTCTATACTCCTTTTCGATTCCCAGTTTAATTTGATTTTGATTTTGATTGTTTTTTGTTCTTCTACTTTAATTTTGTGTTTCCAGATTTATATTCGTTTGTTATATTAAACACCATTCTTGATTGATGCATGTATTTGGGGTTTTGAAGCGTTAATAGCTGATTTTAATTTCATAAAAGAACACAATTACAGTTAAATGAAAAATTGATAAACATGGAAACATTGACCTAATAATCTTTGACCAAAGGGGTGTATCTCACTCGTTTAGACATGAAAGAAAACTGTATTTGGTACTTTTTTTTTTCTAAAACCAAAGAGAGAGAGAACATAAACTTAAGAAAGAAAATCCAAAAAGGGTGGAACACGTTATTTGTTTGGATCTAGTTCGTTTAGTTGTAATTTGGTTTAATGTTAAGTGGTTGATTTATTTTGGTTTGTAAACCATAACCGATAAAAATTGTGTGTTATTAGATTTTGAAGTTTCAATTTATGGAGATATAAGTTTTAAACTTTTTTCGGGAATATTAGAATGAGACATACTTACATGATGCATCTAGTGCTATATGATACTTCTCATAAAAAAAATCGCTAATTCTTCTAAATTATCTTTATATATATATATATATATTTTTTTAAAGGATATTCATTCATTTAAAAAAAAGAAAAGATAAATAAAATAATACAGCCCATCAGGAAGTTTTGTCTAGAATGAATCTAGCAATTTAAAGACCCAAAAAAACCCACAAATGATCACATAACCTAGAAAATTATGTTAGTAAAGGCCCAATAAGCAGGTGAAAGAGTTTGGTGAGGAAGTTGGTTGGCTGATCAGTCGGTGTAATGTCTGAGCAGAGGAGTAAATGCAGTCCAGATCAAATCTGAGGAATTGGAGCAACCGAGGCGTTTGATGGAGCTTGAGTCATCGCCGATGTCGTTGATGCATGCACCGATGATGTCAACCAGAATTGCATCATCTCCGACGATTTCGCCGGATCTTCTTCTCGGAAAGTTGATATCTTGTTTTAGACCAAGGAGTTGTGAAGAACAAGCAGAGAGTTCTTTGAACGGTAATGATTTCTGTGCAACCTTGTGTTTCTCTCATTCCAAATCAGATATACTAGTGCTTGCCAGGCGATTAGGATAACTCTTCTATGATTCTTCTTCCCTGAGAGTGTTTCTAGAATTCCAATTGTTTCATTCCATGATCTTGACAGATTGATTCTGCATCGGCCTGCAATCCGAGTCCAGAGAGTTGAGGAGAAGCTACAATTGAAGAATATATGGTCTCGGTCTTCTACATGACCTTGACAGAGGAGGCATGAAGCATCAATTTGAAGCCCCCATGACTGAAGTCTCGCTCTGGCTGGGGATCTGTCTAGATGAAATAACCAGACTATGAAGTTATGATTGGGAATTCCTCCAGAATTCCAGATTACTTTGTGCCAGGAGACTGTCGGACCAGGGTCACGTATTGAGTGGTAGATACTGCCCGTGTTGAATCCTTTTGCTCCCGAGTTATCCAAATCCCAAACATAGGAGTCCTGCTCATTTGTCAAGCTAATTGTTGATAGGTAAATGTGGAGATTTACCTGTTTTTCCGACCTCGCAGAGGGTAGCTTCCATACACCATTGTTGTTTAAATCACTGATAGTTGAATTCCTGGCTATTGTTCTCAGGAAAGGTGGCTCATCAGCAAAGTAATTGTCTAACCGGCCTAGAGGACACCAGTTATCAGTCCAGAATCTTGTAGAGCCCCCAATTTCCAACTTGATTGAAATCCAATTGTAAGCTGAGCTACTGAGCCTGATCATTTTATTAACTAACCAAGGGTGTTTCTGCTTTTCTTTAACCGTCCATAAGTTGCTAAGGTTGTCTGCTAATACCTCTTTCTTGAACCAGCCTACCCACAGTGAACCTCCACGGAAAAAGAGCAGCCATATTAGTTTAAATGTTGTCGCCATGTTCCAGGTACAGAGTTCTTTTATCCCCAATCCACCCTCTTTTTCGGCTTTGTGACTGTTGTCCAGGCAACTCTAGCCGAGTATCTCTCTCCAATCTGACCGCTCCATAGGAAACTATTGCAGATGGAGTTTATTTCTCTGATAATTGCTTTCGGCAGCACAAATGTAAATCACCAGAACTGAGTTATTCCTGAGATCACTGAGTTTATCAGCAGTAATCGGCCCGCAAAGGAAAGTGAACGAGCAGCCCAAGTAGAGTCTTTCCCTCGTATTGACTGTGTAAGTGGAGCACAATTTAACTTTGACAGCTTTTTAGTAGTTAATGGAACTCCAAGATACCTGATTGGAAGCTCTCCTTTTGACAGTCCAGTGGAGTTTGCTATGGCTTCAGATTCATCAACAGATAGTCCATACGAGAAGAATTCAGTCTTTGAGACACTCATGGCCAAACCTGATCGTTTTTCAAACTCTTTGAGGATGTCAATGGTGTTCTGCACAGAGCTAAGAGATCCTTCCATAAAAATCAGCAAATCATCAGCAAAACATAAGTGAGTTAGCCCTACCCTCTTGCAATCTTTATGGTAGTTAATCCTCCCCATCTCTGCTGCCTTGTTGATCATGACTGATAAACAGTTCATGGCTATAACAAAAAGGTAAGGGGATAGAGGATCCCTTGCCTAATGCCCCTTTTTCCTTTAAAATATCCTTGGATTGAACCATTGAAACCAACTGAAAATGTAGGAGTAGAGATGCACTTGTAGATCCAATTTAGATAGATGTCAGGAACGCCAATTTCCTTCAGTGTATGCATGATGAACTCCCATCGAATAGTATCAAACGCCTTTGCTATATCAACCTTTAAAGCTATACGTTTTGGCCCAGTATCCTTGTGATAGCCATTGAGAATGTCCGCTGCTAGCAAGGTATTTTCCACTAAGAGTCTTCCTTGTACGAATGCTGTTTGGTTTGGGAGAATGAGGGAGGGCAGGATTGGTTTTAGTTTAGAAACCAAGATCTTTGAAATGGTTTTGTAAATGGAGTTACAACATGAAATAGGCCTGAAATCTGCTAGAAGTGAAGCTCCTGGCTTTTTAGGAATCATGGCTAGTACTGTAGAGTTTGTGCTAGTAGGAAGGAAGCCTGAATCAAAGAATTCACAAATAGCCTGAGTAACCTCGTTTCCCAAAATGGTCCAACTAGCCTTGTAGAACCCGGAGGAAAACCCATCTGGTCCCGGCGTTTTAGTAGGATTCATCTTTAACAGTGTTTTTGCTATTAATTCAGGTGTTGGTCTTGAACAGAAAGAAGCCTTTTGCGAGTCAGTGCACCTGAATTCTATGAGATCCCACACCCATCCTGTCTCAATAGAGCAAATAGGAAGATTCTGAGGAGCTAAGATATTCTGAAAATGACCCACTGCCTCGTCTGCCATTTGATGAGGATCTGAAATGATCACACCAGAAGGTAGGATAAAGAATCTGATGGCGTTGAAGGAAGCCCTGCTTAAGCAACTCTTGAAGAAGAAAGGAGTATTATCATCTCCATTCTTTAGCCAATTTATGTGAGCTTTCTGTCTGAAGAAGCTTGATTCCACACTTCTGAGTATCGTGAGTTTCTCCTGGAGTTCTCTCTGAAGCCGAAGGTAGTAAGAGGAAGGATCAAGAAGCGCACGTCCCTGCACATCTAAAAGAAGCTGGTTAGCTGTGTTTACTCTCTTTTGAATATCTGAAAAATTCTCTTTATTTAATTTTTTGATAGAACCCTTGATTTTTCTCAGTTTGAAGCAAAGAGAGCGGAGGTTGGTAGCTGGAGCTCCAGCCTGGAGCCATGCTATCTCGACAGTCGAATGGAAGTCCGGGTGTTTACAAAGGAAGTTGAGAAATTTGAAGGGACGGGTTCCAGGTTTTGGTAGGGTTGTGGCCAGATCAACAATGGCAGAACAGTGATCAGAGGTAAGGCCAGGAGGTTGGAAGGTGGTTGAGCTGAGAGGGAATTGGGTAGACCAGTGGGAGTTAACAAGAGCTCGGTCCAGTTTTTTGGTTAAGGGGTCGTTGGGTTGATTATTAGACCAAGTAAAACAAGGACCCTGATACCGCAGGTCCGAGAGGTCCAATTGATGGAAGGTATCTCTTAGTTCAATCATTGGAGATGTCATACAGTTTACAGAGTCTTTAGAATCTTCATCTGGGTGAATGATCTGGTTGAAATCTCCAGCAACCAACCATGGGGAGTTATTAAGGTTTAGGTTTTGATGGATGGTTAGTAGATCAACATACATCTCGGTTCTTTCATCAGCCAGATTAGAAGCATATACTGCTGTGGCAGTGAACAGAGGAGTCTCAGGAATCTTAACAGTACAAGTGATGGAAAACCTTGTTTGATGAAGGACCGTGACTGAGGCATCAGAATTCCATATCAGTATGATTCTTCCATCATAATCCTGAGAATGGTTAGAGAAGTAGCTCCACCCCGGACAAACACTAGACATAACTGAAGAAAGGTTATGGAGTTTTATGTGGGTTTCTAATAGGGCTCCAAAAAAGGGCTTAGTATTATTTAACCAAAATCTAACCAGTTTATGCTTCTCCGGGTCATTTAGACCACGGAGGTTCCAAAAAAATGTTTTGATATACATTAAGAAGACGGGTTAGATCCACCTAGAGAGGTAGGATCAGGGGACAACAAAAGAGGTTTAGAAAGGGAAGAAGAAACATGGAAGCTTTGTGAAATAGGAGAAGAAAAAGAGGAAGGGTTAGGATAAGAAGGGGAAGGCTTCAAAAAAGGTAGTGGTGGAGTGGATGTTTAGTTTAGGGAGGGTTTTAAAGGAGGACAAGATTTAAGAAACAGAGATTGGACCTGGATAATCTCATCTTGAGGGGATAAAGAGGATGAAGGGCCAGCCGAGTGTAATGGGAGAATAGCAGAGCTGTCTAGAGAGAGAGAGGCAGCATCAACTGTGGCAGTCTCACCAACATTGAGTTCACATTCAGGAGCAGCTATAGAGGCAGCCTCACCAACTGTGGTCTCTGCAACCGCATCCGTTAATGCTGAATCTTTGGCAGAATCAGATTCTACAGCAACATTAGTATCCTTCTTGGCAGTGGATTCACTAATAATCTGAGCTTCAGACGACTCTATTGTTGCGGTCTTTGTATCCTTTGGCAACCAAGCTTGAGAAGTAAGTAGGCAATTCTTTTGTATATGGCCAACTTCTTGGCAGTGAGCACATTTAGGAGGAAGCCATGGATAATGAATCATTAGTTCCCTTATTGATCCATCCTCTCTTAGGATTTCTATAGCAGTTGGCAAGGGTTTTGTAACATCAGAAATGACCTTTATATGAGCTTCAGTGACAACCGTTAGATTACGGGTGAAGTCATCAACCTCTTTTGGCTCACCAAGGGCACCACCAATTCTGCTCCAACCTTCAGGAGTCATAAGATCAAATGGGATGTTTGAGAAATGAGCCCACAGGGGAATGGATGTAAGCGCAGAGGTATCTGCCTTGTCTTTTGAGTTCCATTCATAAATCCTGAACATTGATGTACCCACATACCAAATTCCTTTTTCTAGGATCTTAGTTCTGATATACTCATTAGCCACTCTAACCAAGAAGGATCGAGTATGTGGATTGAAGTGAATTTCCAGATTGCTACCCTTCCCCCATAAATGGTTGAGTACATTCTTGATTTGAGTATAAGTTGGCGCTTTGCCAAGAAAGAATCCCACCAGGAAATCCTTGTGTTCTTCTGCACCTCGGTGAAATACTTCATCAGGTACATCTATCCTTCTCTTACCAGACTCAGAGATAGTGTATGTACCAATCCAAGTTAAACTATTATCTTGTGATTTTCTTAGTTTCTCAACAAGGGTTTGTTGATGGTTGGAAGCTGCAGAACAACCAGGGTTCAAGACTGCATTAACAGGGTTCATCTCTGCAGAACCAGGGTTCTTCACAGGACGAGCAACATATGGGTTTAAGGGAGCATTGGTCAAGGAAGGAGTGACTAGGTTAGGAGAAGACAACAAAGGGCAAGGCAACAGGGGAGGTAATTTGGGGGGGATCAAAGTGGAAGATGACGAAACAGGGAGGCCAGTGGAAGAGATAGGATTAAGAGGGGGAGCAAGAACTCCAGAGAAGGAACCTCTTTGGCAGTAACCAAAGTGGAGACCAAGCCAGAGAATATGGTGGAAGAGTTTAGAAGAGATTTCATGAAAGTTGAGGTAGGGTTTAACTGTTCATGAATAGTAGATACTTGAGATTTTGAATTTGCTGATGAACCAGGGGAAGTTGCAGGTCCATGGGAAGAAGGATCAGATGAAGACTGCTTGGAGACAGTATATTTGGAAGTTACAGGGGAAGAAGCAGAGAAAGCAGAGCGGCGAGGGGGAAGGGGAGAAAGGGGGGGGGGGAAGAAGGAGAGGTCCAAGGAGGAGTTTGGATCAGGAGGGTCAGGGGGATGAGGAGGCAAAGGGTGAGGGACGGGAGGGACACCATCGGACGTCGGAGACAGCAGAGGAGCCAAGCCGGAGGTCGCATGCGGAGGAGAGATAACCAGGGGTTCTCTCTCATAGTTTGATGTCTCTTTTAATTATCAATATAAATTATCTTTATATTGGCTGTGACACTCTGTTCCTTCGAATCCTTAATACAACCTTTCAATTTCCACACCTCACACCCCCAACTTCATAAACCACATCAACATTCTCATAAACCACATCAACTTTCTCATACCACATCCAAAATCCCTCGAACCACAACAATTAATTAAACTTCAACTTAAAATTCTTACAAAACAAAATCCAATCAACTTAACTTAAAACCAAAAGAAACAACTTAAGTTTTAATTTAACGAAATAAAGGAAACACCCCTTTCCCCAAAATGTAGCACCACACCTGATCATCAACTCCTGCAATTCTTCGGGATTACCTGCAAAACAGAAAAATGAGTAATTTAGATTATTCAGTGAATGCATGTCCTCGAGATCCATGAACTCATCTCAATCATCACAAACTACAAGCATGAATACAATGATAATATCACCCACAAACATCACCCAGAAGAGGTCCTCATATACTAAACAAGACACCTACTCTTTCTAGACGCCCCACAGATACTTGAGTGCTCGCTCAGTACCCATGGTCCCTATTTCCGTTGATGTCCAAGCTAACACACATAACACCCCACATGCCCTATGTATGTCCCCATGGTCATGGCCAAACATCCCATGGTCATCATCACTGCCTTTAATGGCTTCACTGCATTTACACTACAAGAAACACGACATAACCGACAGATTCCCAACCAAACGGATCCATCGGTTCTATTTCGTTACCGACGGATAACCGACGAAAAATACCAACGCCTAACTAACCGAATATCCACAAATAAAAATTTGACGGTTATATGACAATTTAACGATGAGATTAAATTGTCGGGTTATCGATGAATTTTACCGACAATCTCTTTGTCGTTAGTCTGTCGATTTACAGCCATCGGAAACTGTCTCGTTTTACCGATTAATAACCGACATATATTTACTGTCGATTTACAGATCGTGGTAAATCGATGGATAGGTATAGACGGTTGACCGACGGTTATTTGTCGACGGATTACCGACTGTTTTTTACCGACTTTTAAAAACCGACGAATTACCGACGATTTTTAATATCTATATATATATATATATATTAATAAAATAAATAAATTTAAATTACAAATAAATTTATTAATATTAAAATTAATTTTTATGAAATCAAAATTATAAAATTAAATTGTAAAAATATTCACAAAATAAAAATATTAAAATTACATAAAACCGAGATATGGAAGTCTGATCCCGATTCCCCCCAATTCCCTGTCCCATTCATGGAGCTCCTTGTCCCGCTCCCAGAGCTACCGGTGCCACTCTAGGTGCCGCTTCCAAGGCTCCCCTTGCCGGTGCCAGTCCTTTCGAGAATTATGTCTACATAGTCGAAATTCAGCACTATCTCTGTTTTTAGTTGTAGAAACACAAATAATTTGGAAATCTAGTTACATGTCGTAGGCTACAATAATAATAGCTACTATCTAGAGTGGATGTATAGTAGCCTTGATGAAGCCAAAGACAATGTCTCGACAGCCTTCAAAAGAGGGGTGGCGCAATTCATGGAATTTGCCAAAAACCAACCTTTAGCGCTGAGCAATGACAGTAAGTTTCACTGCCTTTGTAGTTTTTGCAAGAACGAAAAACCGGAAACCTCGGAAAAAAGGAATTTAAAGTCATCTATTTAGTAGATGATTTATGCCGGATTATTATGTTTGGTATAAGCATGGAGAAAAATTGGTTTAGATATAGGAACGAGTTATGTTGATCCGAATGGTCATATTCGTAATATAGTAGAAGATAGATAAGTGGATATGGTGAATGATGCATTTCGTGAATACACGAGTAATAGTGACAAACCTGTACGTAATCATTCAAAAAAGTTTTATGACCTGTTAGAAGGAGCCAACAATCCTTTATATGATGGTTGTCGTGAAGGTCACTCCTAATTATCCTTGGCTGCTCGGGTCTTGCAAAAAAGGCAGAACATAATATGAGTGAAAGCTTAGTGGATTCGATATGTGAAATGATGACAATGTATTTACTAGAAAGAAACCAGGCAACATGTTCACATTACGAGACAGAGAAACTGATGCGCAATTTAGGCCTCCCCTATTTATACAACTGATGTTTGCATGAACAATTGTATGATTTTATGGAAATAAGATGAAAAGGAAGATAAGTGTCGGTTTTGTGCTACACAAAGATGGAAGCCGAACGACAGACAAAGTAAAACCAAAGTACCTTACAGTCGTATGTGGTATCTACCAATTGCTGACAGACTGAAGAGAATGTACCAAAGCGAGAAGACTGCAGCGGCAATGAGATGGCATGCCGAGCACCAAACAAAGGAGAGAGAAATGTATCATCCGTCTGATGCGGTGGAGTATAAATCAATTCATTCTCAACATCCTCTGCTTGCTCAAGAACCCCGTAACATTTATCTTGGATTATGTACAGATATGTTCAATCCATTTGGCATGTCTCGTAATCATTCATTGTGGCCCGTGATCTTGACTCCATATAATTTACCCCCTGATATGTGCATGAATACATAATACTTGTTTCTTACAATTCTGAGTTCTGGACCAAATAATACACGCGCTAGTCTCGATATCTTCCTCCGAACTTTTATTGAGGAGTTAAAGGATTTGTGGTCTTCCACAGTTGATGCATACGATGTGTGGTTGAATGAAAATTTTAAACTAAAAGCAATGTTGCTGTGGACGATAAGCGACTTCCCGACATACGGGATGTTATCTAGATGGACAACCCATAATGGATTGTCTTGTCCTATTTGCATGGAAGATACAAAATATTTTTATCTGCCTAAGGGAAGGAAGACATGTTGGTTTGATTGTCACAGAAAGAATTCTTCCATATGGTCATCCACCGAGGAAGAATAAAAAAGACTTCTTGAAGGGAAAAGACACCTCGAAAGAGCATCCACCTAAGGCTTTGATTGGTAAGCAAGTGTGTTGCGAGCGATTGCAAAGTGTAAATCCACAGAAAACAAAGGACATCGTTGGAAATAGTCACAAAAGAAGGAGCTTGGCTATGGGAAGTGGCATAACTGGCACAAGTAAAGCATATTCTGGGAGCTTTCGTACTGGAGGGACCTCAATCTCCGACATAATCTTGATTTGATGCATGTAGAGAATATTTTTTTTTGACAATGTCATGAATACTCTTATGAATGTGAAAGGTAAATCCAAAGACACCATCATGTCCATAATTGATATAGAACGATTCTGTTCTCGGCCACACCTACATACTGATGGTGAGGGTAATGCTCCTTCCCCACATACAGATTAACAGATGATGCCATAAAAAAATTACTAGAATGTATGAAACATGCAGTCAAATTCCCAGATGGCTATGCGGCTGACTTATCTAGTTGTGCTGATATGAAGAACAATAAGTTTTCAGGGATAAAGAGTCATGACTGCCACGTTTTTATGGAGCAGCTACTTCCATTTATCTTTTCCGAACTTTTAGACCGGAACGTCCACCTTGCGTTATCAGGTGCTGATTAATTTTACTTATAGTATATATAATTCGAATATTTGATAATTAAATATGACTTTAGTATTTTATATTTACCAATAGTTTCAAATATATATATATCGTAGGGGTTGGAGGTTTTTCCGTGACTTATGCTCGCGAACTTTACAAAAAAGTCATGTCCAAATTCTCAAAGAAAACATAGTTTAAGCATATGCAATTTGAAAAAGATCTTTCCACCATCATTTCTCCATGCGATGGAGCACTTACCGATACATATCCCCTATGAATCTGAATTAGAAGGAAGGCCCGGTGCAATATATGTAGATGTACCCTTTTGAAAGGTTTTTCAAAAAGTTGAAAGAAAAAGCAAAGAAAAAGAGATATGCGGCATGATCCATTATTCAGTCTTATATCAATGAGGAGGTAGCTTATTTTTTAGAGCACTATTTTGATGTGAATATAAAAACAAAATCAAGGTAAAGCGCTATGGCCAATCACATTTTCACATGCTAGCTATTAATTCATAATATGTTTTTTAAAATTAATTAATTTGGTTAGGTTAACCAGATTCACTTAAGGTGAAATCCCTGTATATCATGCCGATCTTCATGATATATTTACTCAAATAGATCGTCCAAGTGAATAACTGCAAGAAATATGTCTTTCAGAGGAAGACTACAGATGCGTACATGTATATGTTATGAAAAACTGTGGATTTTTTTAGCCATTAGAGAGGTATATATATAATTTGTCATGTCTTATCTTTTGGTTTAATATATAACACTATATATTATTTCTTATATAAGTTTTGGTTGAAATTAAAGGATGTTAGAAGATTATATGTCCATATATATCCGGAACTCTTTGAAGAAGAAGTCTCCGCAAAAAGACCGGAAGAATATCCTATATGGGTAGAAAAATATGTATGTGTAAAAGTTACCTATATACATATTACATATTTATATGAATTCATCTGCATTGTTCTATATTTGATATTTTTTTGTTCTATATACAAGTTACTTATTGGAAAAAGCATATCCTTTTGCTCTTTGGGTACTAGAGATAGTGCATGGACCCGTGCATAAGGCTAAAACCTGGTCCATCTATTTTACAAGAGGATATTTGTTTCGGAGAATCACAGAGAGGGACGAAAGACATGTAACTATGGTGTGTACGTGTTAAAGGAGAGAATTATGCTGATGCATTTGATGCAGCTGATTTTCACAGGATCTTAACTGATATCATACAGCTCGAGTATGAGGGAATTGTGAATTTGAGAATCACATTTTGTAAGTGTAACTAGTACAACCCTATGATCGGTAGAGGCACTAGGAGGAGTTATATTGGAATTGTAGACATTCTTTTATCAAGAAGATACAATAAAGACAAACCATTTATTTTAGGTAAGTATGTTCCTTACTTGTAAATCTGCCTTTAAATATATGTATGTATATAACCTCATTCAGTACATATATATTGCACAGCCTCACAAGCGGATCAAGTTTGTTATATCCCGTATCCATACACTAAGAAACTACAGCATTTGTGGCTAAAGGTTGTTCAAGTCAACTGGAGGGAAAATATTTCAGGAGATGATGGTGACATGGAACCAATTCTTTTGCAACAAGAAAATGATGATCATGTGATGATGACTAGAATTGAAGATCTCGTTATCGATAGCTTGGTACAAGGAGAAAACCCAATACATCTTGATTACGAGGTCGGGGATGCGGAACCAGAAGATGAATTTCGCTGTAATTTATCCTCTTCTGATGATGTGGATGATGATTAAGATGAAGATCAGGATGAAGAACCTTAGTAATATGCTTATTATATTTGTCGGTGTAATTTATCGTCTTCTCCATTTCAAAACTCTAATGAATTTTTATATTTCATCAAATAAAATTGCCTTCATTTTTCTCTAGTCCAGAGAAGTCAATTACTTATCCTGGATAAATGACCATCTCAATCTTGCTTCCTTGCGCATAAGTGAAATCATGAAGATCATATAGTCAGAACCAGTCCAGTCTTCATGCCGAAAACTCTGTTGAATATTTTTCACTTACTCTCTAGTCGACCAAGATGTAACTTCAATATGCTCAATTTGAAAACACATAGTATGGATAGACGCAGAAAATCTTAACTCTGAAGATCCAACCGGTTTCGTCTCTGTTAGGTTGTGTTTCTGCTATATAGCTGTAATGGACCTTTGTGTTTTGGTTCTGTTGAGAGAGAATGAAAGTGGGAGAAAGGTTAGTGAGGAAGAGAAGTACGGTTACGTGGAGTGTGTCTCTTTGAGACCCCCAATAAAATCAATTAATAATGGTTAAATATCTTGGTTAAATGTCATGATTAAATATTATGCAAACCGTACACTGGTTTTTTCTTTTGTTCTGATGTAGACTTGGAGCCCTAGACCTTGTACTGGTTTTTTCATTTTATCTGGTGTAGCCTCGGAGCCCTAGAACCGTATACTAGTTTTGTCTTTTGTTCTCATGCAGGTTTTTGCAGAGTTCCTCTGTTTCGGCGGGGCATTTATGCTACAGACACCTTCCAATCTTGTTTTGCGTTTCATTTGGTAGGTTTGTGCTTATTGTTTACACATTAAACAAAAGACAAGAACAATATTCAATGTGCCTCTCAACCGATATTATTAATTTTTCTAACATGATAAGTACATATATACAAAAAAAAAAAAACAAGTATCTAGAAAGATTCCCAAATTTTTTAAAAACATGTTCAAGTAGTCATAAAACCAGTAATAACAACTCACACCAACCAATTCATCTCCCTATATAGGTTTGATTATAGATCATTCCGAAATGCTATATTTAAATGATTGTGTAGGATTATGTATATTCTCTTGTTAAAGTAGATAGAGGATATCTTAGGATAATCCATCAAGAGATATATATCCTACGGATTCTACTTGTTGTGTATATATCTACTGTAACGTTAAACATCAAAACAACACACATATTTCCCTCTCCTTAATTAGCACCATGCAATTGATTTTATCGACAATATTTCGATGATCTTGGAGGTTCAGGTTCTGGTGTACTGGATGATCCGGTTTAAATTTGTTTATGTTCGTCATTCTCTCAAACTAATTAGGTGTATAATTACAGTGAAACCTCAAGTTTGAGGTTTTGTACACTGAAACCTAAAAATGAGGTTATGCGGTTTGTTTTAGTGTTTAGGGTTTTGCTCACTCCAAAAGAAACCCTAAACCCTGAAAATCTAAAGTTTCATCTTTGCTTTTTCATTCTAGTGCCAAAACTATTTCTTAAATTTTTTTGTGTACTATTTTTAATTTTAGTATTACTAAACTTTCAAAACTATTTCCTAAAGTTTTTTGTGAATTATAATTGTATAACCCGGAAAGTATATCCAAAACTTTCAAAGAATTTAAAATAAAAATTTGCTTTCATAAAACATGTCTTCAGTAGTACTTTATATTATGGGCAATCATTTTCTGTTTTACCAAAGTATAATAGATAAGTTTAAAATTTTAAAATAGAGACAATAAAAATGGATATATTACAACTATATTACCCCTACAAGTGGGTAAAATTTCAAAAACAAATTCAAATTAATCCAGGAAATCAAAACCCAATTTTATAGCCAAAACATTTCCATTACCTGCCTATACCCAAGAATTTTCGACAAAATCTCTAAAAATATCAAATAAGTCAAATCCTGATTTTATTAAGTTCTTCCCCTTTTCAAAAATCTCCTTCGAAACATCTCTCTAATATCTCTCCAAATCCTCTTCTATGCCCACCCATCTCAATATGATATTTCTTCTTCGAATCACTTTCTCTCAATTTCATTGCTAACTTTGGCAGAAACCCTATCGACCCTCTCAAAATCTTCCTTGAATCTCTCAATCACGAAAACCTCTGTGATACGATGCCTACATCTACAAGTAAGATATTTTGTGTGTAAACCGTCTAGTTTGCTCCTGCTTTGTTTTGCTTTTGAAACGGGACAGCTTATGAATCTGATTATTGATTTGCTTATGTGTTACTTGTGGTTTGTTTGTGTTGGAACAATTAATTGTCGTTCTACAGGTTGTAAGCGACACCTATATTCCTCTATCAGCTTCAATATGGTATCCACAGTATGGGTAAGTTAGAGTCTGATGGTTAGGATGTTAATCTTTTAGTTAGCATGCAATTGAGTTTGACATCTCAGATTAACTCATTAATGTGTTTTGTTAAGTTCGAGTGCCTGAGCGCTTACAAGACAATGTTTATATCATTTTACACATGACCAAACCATTCATAACTTTATTCTAAAATTTTTTTTGAGGAGAACTATCAAGGACGTATGAAAGACATGGTTAGCATCATAAATGACTACATAAGCACTGCAAAGAACTGCGAAATCGGGAGATCTCAACAGAGGAATATAACAACATCTTTCCTCGGGTAATGTAGAAATTTTCACAAACCATGTTTATAAAGTCATCTCACGTTCTTTATTTTTTTTTTTCCTCTAATTGTATGTAATTGTCACATGCTACTGCGAATGATGGACGAGTAAATCCTTATGGAGTCGAAAACCTCACAAAAAATCTTTTAATGAGCAAGCGCAAGCAACCCATACACTTTTCAGCATTGTGGCCCACCAAGAGAACGTTAATGCTGCTCAAAGTAAAACAACAACACCATCTGCTTTGTAGGTTACTTATCACTGTCTCTTGAAATTGTGAAAATTTTGGGATATGATTTGGCAACTCCTAAATGTTGGAATTTACGTATGTAGATCGTTTGTGTCTACATGTTACGAATGTTATTTTGAAGCAAATGTCTATTACATTTCTTGTACCATGCAAATTACGGTATCACCAAGCAGATGGTATCACCAAATCGAAAATGAAAATAATCCAAATTCTTATTTCTACGAATAAATGTCATTTAACAATCGTCAATTATTCGCATTACACACAAAGTAGTCGCTCAATATTTACCTTCAGTGAATCTGGATTTTTTTTGAGTAGTCGCTTAATAATCGTTATTTAGTTATTAAACCATCGCCAAGTAGTCATCATATCTTACGACTAAGTTATGGATATTTCGATTAGACGTTGCATAGTTGTTAAACCGTCCCTAATTATTAGCAAAATGTTTACCATAATCATATTTGGATTTTCTAGTAAGTCGTTATATAATCGGTAAATTAGTCGATAAGAAGTCGCCAAATCGTCCTCATATATTACGTCTACATTGTGAATATATTAGACAGTCACGTAATAGTCCACAAGTAGTGGCCAAATCAGTACCATAATCGTATTTGGATGTTCCTATTAGTCGCTGAATAGTCGTTGACCTAGTCATTACCAAGTCACCAATATTTACTACTACATTGTGACTATATTGAGCAGTCGCAAAATAGTCGGCCATTGGTCACCTAGACTATCGACTACTAGGTGACTACATTTCTTCGACTGCATCTGGATTATGTCAACGGAAGCCAAATGGTCGAAAATTAGTCCATATATCTTTCGACAACGCTACATCTATTTTACGATTATCTATGTAAGTAGAAAAAATAGTCGTAACTTGCCGACTATTATTACGACTATGCAATTTAGGGACTATTTAACCGTATAACCGTATTTAACGACTATTTTGCGACTAAGAATGCAGTCGCAAAAACACTATTTTCTTGTAGTGTTCGTATCAACATCTCTCGTTCTGGTTGCTTGACTAGTGCCTCAATATCCGGTGCAATGGAGGCCGGAACATTCTGTGTCTTCGGCACCTGAGACACATAATGGCTTCCATTAGGAGCCTACTAACGAGCATGAGTCGGCCGAGGCTAAGCCGGTCGGGGCTGAGCCGATCGGGACGGTCGAGGCTGACCTGGTCGGGGCCAAGCCGCCTGAGAAGCCCAAAAAGCCTCAAACTCTTGGAAATTTTCTCTACTGCCAAAAAAACAGATTATAATTTTTTTTTAAATTAGAATTTTTAATAAAATTACAGAATTATATAAAACTTATAAAATATTAATAAAAGTTACAAAATTATAAAAAAAATTATATAAAACTTTGGGATTAATTATAAAAGTAATAAATAATAAATTTTATTAAAAATGTAAGATACTATAAAAAATTATTATATATATAAGAACGTTATTAAATTTATAAAACTTATATAAATTTAATAAAAAAGGTTTTATACATAAAATACTTAAAAACATAAAAAACCTTTTTATGATAAATTTTTTATAAAAGATTAATAACATAAGAAAAATTAAAAAATGTTTACATAACGTTTTGTAAATGTTTCAGAACTTTAAAAATGTTTGAAACTTTTGTAAAAATTTAATAAAACATTTAATAAATTATTAAAATATTTCTAAATAATCACTAACTACATAATTCTAAATGAGTTCCTAAATCACTCTAAATCAACCCAAAATACCAAGAAATTTCACTAGAACACCACATGCATCATTCCACCTAAAATCTATCAAGCTAAAAATCTACCTTTATTGAAATTAACTTGATAAAACAAAACTTACCTGGTTTTGCAGGTTTGGATGGTTAGCATTGACGTTTAGAAGCTGGGATCGTCAAGAAATGGTAGAGAGAAGGTCGAGCGGCGAGGTTAGAGAGAGAGAAAACATAGATAATGAGGAAGAAGAAGTTGTCGGTCCAATATTAATCCGTAAACCTATGGATTTCCTACAAGTATTTCATTTACCATTTGTAATCCGTTGGAAAATGGCGGTTCAATTTTTGGGAAATGATTTGGCGGTTTACAGGAAAAATTGGGGAGAGGGGGGGGGGAAGGCGGTTGAATAACTGACGGATTAACAACGGAAAATGAAAAACCTGTCGGTAATCCCCAGTTAATAAAATAAAAACCAGGTAAGGCGTGACTCGAACCCGGGTTATTTGTTTTTAAAAATTATTAAAAGTTTCTAAAATTTTTAAATATATTTTTAAATATTAGAATATTGATAAATCATTGATAAAGAATAACAAAAATAAATAAAACAAAATGATATTTTTTTGTTGAATAATACATTTATTTAAATTATTCTACTCATAATTTGTAGTTCCCGAACAAATCCTATTCCGTCGTCTCGTTCCAGTTCTCGATCATACAGTTCCACTCCAAAGTTGTAATCCATGTTCGTCTTGGGTCTCCTCTTTGTGATAGTAGCTTCAACTAACACATTTTTTGTCTAGAATATTGATCGAGCCGTCTTGTGGAATTTTCGCTAAACTGGCGCGATATTGTCGGGAATAAATTAAAATAATCCTAAAATATTGAAAACAAAATTAAGAATGAAAAGAAATGGTTGAAAACATAAAAAGAAAAAATTATAATTGCTAGAAAATCGTAGAACAAGTAATTTTCAGACCCTCGGCAATATGTATGTACATCAACCAATATCCGGACCAACGATGTTCGATCACATCGCTAACTACAGCGTGAATCACTGCATTATAACGAACCAAATGGTACGGTTTTGGCGGGAAGTTTGAAGGGTAGGAGGATGTTCCTGACCCATATTCGTGATTACATCAATAATGCCGGTTCAGGTTTAGACCGACGAACGAACAACATCCATTTTCAAAAATCGGTTCTTAATTTATAAATCGTTTTCCGACGGCTAAACCATTGAAAATCCGTCGGAAACCCGATCAATTTTCGAAAAGATAGTTTCCGAAACTTTTATTGGGAACATACACAAAGTAAATGTAGTTTTGACCTTTTGAATCAAATTTACCGACAGACTCCTGAAGGATTTCTGACGACATAGGGTTGACCGTTTCTTTAGAGTACATTTTTACGGATTCTAGGACTCGGTAATTATGTTAGAATTAAATGACAAGGTTTATTGGCAAATATAGGTTCCTTATGTACAAATTACCAATAATTTATGTTTTTGGTATAGGGAGCAATTGTCATATATAAGTTCTCTTAAACACCATTGTATACTAAGAAGTTGTTGTCCGACGCAGTTAATTTTCTTAAAATCATAGAATACTTGGTTTATGAGAATATACGGAATACTATGTAGTATAAAATATGCTTACATTATGTCCTACGTTGTTTTTCTGATCGTTTGTTTCTGATTTTGAAACCCTACCATAAATCCTTGGTTTTCCTTCGGTAATTTCTGATTAAATTCCAACGGATTGTTAAAAATCCATCAGATGTCCATTGGAAAATGCGCCATCTTTTCTTGCCAACGGTTTTCCTTTATAATTTTAAAGAATAAAATAAAACTTCCTTCTTTTTCTGGATCGAACCTTGGCACGGATATGTAATTGCAAGGGATGGAAACTACTGAGCTGAGTTTTATGTTTCCGTTTTACATATATAAATATATAGATATTGTAATCTTTTCGAGTTTAAAAAAAAATTAAAACTTTGGAAATCGTAGAAGAAATTAATTTAGAATACAACAAAACTTTGAAAATCTTAAAAAAACTTATTTTAAAATAAAACAAAAATAATCTTTTTTTTGAGAAGTGTTTTTTTTAAAATATTTTATATTTTAAATTTAATCTTTATCATTTTCTTAATTGTAGTCGGATGAAATTGAATCGGTGTCTTCATCAAATTCACCCTTCTCTTCTTATGAATCTGAATGAAGAATGACTTATCCAAATTGAGTAAAATCAATAACTAGATTAACTTCAAGAGATTCTTCTATAGGAGCTATATAACCACTTCCGCTTGCTTGTAATCGATCATATTATTCAACTCCGTAGACTCTTCTTCTCGGGTTGATTTTAGTAAATGTGATCTATGGGCGTTCTTGTATGGTTTTTGAGGGTAGGGAATGTAACACACCTGCATCAAATAAACTATCATTTATGAGGTAAACTAGAAGACATTCAAGTTCTTAGATTAATTAAAAGGTAAAGTCACTAACATGATCTGCTTGTGAAGCAATATTTAAAGCATCATATTTTTGAAGCTTCTTACTCGAGACGTCATTCCGAACTCATCGAGGGTGACACATTGGGCAATAATCGAGTTATACCAATCACAAAAGACCATACATCTCTTCCCAAGCTTCCCCACATATTCGAATTCCGATATTTCTTTAAAAAACCCCCGTAGTACACAACTTCACCGGAAGCAGACGAAACCCCGAGATATGATGTTGTCCTAGCAGAGCCAACTTTTTACACCTTAAACTCATATCTCCTTGTTAAATATATTGGAGAATTCTTTTTAATGTAGTGGGGGCCTTTGACTAAGTCTTTCAACCAATCATCGGGCGTGCTTCCGTTTCTTTCTTAATTTTCCACCAGAAAAAATATAATACGCGAGAGAATAAAAATACCCAATATATTGGTGTTGAGTAACATTTAAAATGAAAATCTTATATAAAATTTTAATCAAGCAGAGAAGTTATTTTGTTTACGCTCTTCACGCTAGTCCTCGTGAAGCATCCATGTATAACCTACGAAAAGCAAATATCTAATTAGTACACTTATTATGAAACTTAATTGTCAATATAATAACAAACATACTGTAAAGTAAATACCTTTCCTAACTCGATGAATTCGCCACAATTGGTGAGAATATTTGTGTGTAGATATGCATGCTATTAGGATGTTAGTTTCTGCACACGTGCTTTTCCACTTAACCGTCCGACTTATTGAAATATGCAGGGAACCGTGGACGGATAAATTGGCTTATCGCCTCTATCATTGTTTCAAGCTGTGCGCCGACTCTTTGTACGTACTTGCGATGAGAAGTAATACCTGTCAAAGGTCTCGATCTCTTCGTTTTTATATTTAGACAACAGAACCCTCCACTTTAGCAGGGTTCTCCACCTTCTTTTTAAGGTGGAACATATATATCTAAAGGGTAAATCCACCTATATTGTACCAAACCACCAAGTCTAGCTTCTCCAGAGAGATGAATGGGTAAATTCTCCACAAGATCAAATAAAGATGGTGGAAATATTTTCTCTA
The DNA here is from genome assembly GCA_030180135.1 of Orychophragmus violaceus. Classification (NCBI taxonomy): domain Eukaryota; kingdom Viridiplantae; phylum Streptophyta; class Magnoliopsida; order Brassicales; family Brassicaceae; genus Orychophragmus; species Orychophragmus violaceus. Next base: position 26,555,431 of record CM058236.1, on the reverse strand, counting down.
GATTGCGTAAGATATTAGGAATGTTTCCCCCCAAATTTTTGATGCCATCAACTGTAAGTGCCTTGTGCATATATCTCTGAAAAAGCACCAACTACTGCGATTAATTTATGAACATATTTTGGGAGGAGATGAAAAATGCAATTGGTAGAAGCCGCTGCATCACAACATGAAAATCATGAATCTTCCTTCCGATAAAATTCCCTTTCCCCAATGTCAACACAATTACACAAGTTTAAAGTGTAACTGTCAGTAAATTTAACTTATCAAATAATCCAATCAAATAACTCTTCCTTCGAAAGCTGGTATAACCAATACGACGGAATTAGACATTTTCCGTTCTTCTGAACATGGAGCTCATTCCGAGAAAAAATTTATGGCAAATCAATCCTACACTTAAATTGTCTTTTGTCTCCCCATGCACATTCAGAACAGTTTTCATGATGTTATCAAAAACGTTTTTTCTCAACGTGCATGACATCAAGATCATGCCTTAGTAGATGGTCATTCCAATCTAGCAAATCCCAGAAAATACTTTGCTTGTGCCAGTTTTGGGCCAAACCAACTCCATCAACAGTTATGTGTTCACGACACCGCAATTAGGAGTCCTTTGCCAAAGGTTTCCACGAGCTCCAAAGTCACCGAACCGATATCGCCTTGAGGTGGATCATCAACACTACAAGAAAACAGCGTTTTTGCGACTAGAACTTGCGACTATACGTGTAGTCGTAACATTTGGCGACTATTTGGGGACAATATTGCTACTATTTTGTGACTACAGATATATGGACGTGTATTAGTCTCTAGTATACGACCAAAAATGATTGTCGACAATTTTTTCGCCGATTTATGACTGATTAACAACCATTGTCGAGACCGGAAACTAGAGTCGCAGCGTAGTCGGTAATATCGTAAATTGGTCAGTACATGGGCGACTAATTCGCTACTTCGTGTATAGTAGTAAAAAAGTCGTTTATTTGTCGCTATTGGTACGGCTAATAGCAACTCATTATTTTTTCCGCAAAGTAGTCGGGTATGGGTCGTATAATATAATATTTTTTGATTTAGTAATAATAATATAGTTTGTTTATATGTGCTAATTGTCTTAACTGATTATCAAAGTTGGTATGTATATATATATATATAATAATCATTATTAAATGAGAATGACCCATGTATGCATTTATTTCATAATCTCTAATTGTTATGCGTTAAATTTACCATAAGAAACTGATTGTTCATAATCCTCCCTGCTTAACGAAATACATTGATTTGTTCTTCAAAAGGGAACATGCTCTGATGAGAAAAAAAAACATAAGAAAAAGCGTAAAGGCAAGTTCTTCTAACTTCTAAGCATGAAGAACACGAATATCTCTACTTCAATAGTACTTCTTGTCTGCAATCACTTGTGCTGACCATCTGAATACGCATCATAGAACATCGAAAACAACATCGAATTTTGACTAATTTTCCGGAAAAACATAATTATATTTATTATTGCAGATTCATTTCTTACCTTGGAGATGGGTCCCGTAGTTTGCATGGCTATCAGCTTCAGAGTTGTATCCTGCAAATGGAATTAGACAAACTCAAAAAATCTTAAGCATCTACAAATCGAATGTTAAAGACACAAAATGATCTTTGAAATACCCTGGGAATATGCTCGATATTAAATGACTTGAATTGGCTGGTAAACTCTTTATCCTGATTATACTGCTCAGCCATTTTCGGCTTGCCATTCACCCCACATATGTTTAATGATAGTTATTATAAAGTCTAAAGATAAAGATTCAAGAGAGAAAACATGCATTAGCTGTAAAGCAACATACTTGTTTAACAACAAGCTAAGAGTCTCCGTAGGCCCTCACGTGTGTGTAACCTTTTTCTAATGCATACTCCAAACCACGATTAAAACCTATATATTCGGCAACGTTGTTTGTTGTATTGCCTAATCCTTCACGGTAGTAGGAGATGACAGTTCCATCTAAATCACCCAGAGCAGCTCCTGACCAGCTCTTCCAGGGTTTTCTTTTGAAGCTCCATCAAACTCAATGTCACAATATTTATGAAAACAGACATATTGTAATTTAAATAAGATGTAAACATCAATATCGAATTTCCAACCTAGAGTATCTCATGCTTCATTATCGCCTTTTTAAGGTAACGAGTAGCTATTTTTTCCTAATGCAAACACATGGGCACGAGCAGATCAACAGAAGAAAATGATTCAATAGATAAGAGAAGAATGAAAATAAGAAACGGTGAAGGGAGTGAAGGGGTAATTTCCTTTCCCTTTTCCATTTCTCTAGTCGTCTCGGTTTTCTCTGCGATAGGAGAGCCAAAACTCAGAGGTTATGATGGTTAGGGTATTTCGACGGCGGAAAGGAAGAGATTGTCTGAATTTTAGAGAGGTTATGATGGTTAGGGTATTTTGATCGGTTAATGATAATTTACCGTGACATTTGGTTTAGGTACCGCGCCCATGCGCAGAATTTCCAAAATATTAAAATTTTATAATTCGAAAGCCATACTCTTTTCATGATTAATATCAATGAACAAATTTTAAAAATATCACAAGTTACGAAATTTTAATAAATGTTTATTATCATTGATTATTTTTTTCAATTTTCGGATATCATTGAATACGATTAAAATACTAATTTACTAAAGAAAACCATGTTGACAAAAAAGGAAATACTAGAGAAAACCATAAACAAAATGCGGGTTATACATAAAATTTAATTTAAATTCATAAACCATAAGTATGTTCTTCATTTCGCAAATCCAACAAATCACACCCAACATTCTTAACATAGAGGATGCTTAGGGTACCTGAACAAAAAAAAAATCATATTAAAACAATAACACACAAGATCCCCAAAAAAACATAAACATCTATACTATATGATTATGAGTTTTGAGATAAATACCTCTAGACAAAATCACGGAACTCTTAAACTTCATACGCATCAAAGCGTGTCTTAGAAAATCGTTGAATTGCCTCCAACCTCACCAATCGTAATCAACAAAGAAATTTTAATTATTTGTCATTTTACATTAACTGGAACGAATTTACAAAAATGTTTGATGTTTCCTCATACCACCACTGTAATTGGCGATATTAAAGCACCGGAATAAGCAGAACAATATCTTATTCAGACTTTTGCCCCATGCCCTAACCAGCCTAACATCAAGATCGCCATTGACCACACAATCCAATGACTCGTTTATGCCAATATTTACTACAAATCAGCTTTCAGACATTCTAAGAATATTGTACATGGAATAAATAGATTTAATACTTACTTCAAATCTCTAATTGTGAATTTTAATTGAAGACGCCTCCTGAAATAAGTTTCTGGATCATTTGCAGTAACCACTTGATATCTTACGAAGCCATCAATTCCAAGCACAACACCAATCAAATCTATATCTCGGACCAATAACAACACTAAGCAAATCCATAACCAAATCATATTAAAAAAATAAAGTCTCATAAAACTTGTAACCTTAAATCTAAAAAACTATACCGTTTGGATATGTGCTAATTATAGTGCCATTTGAAATGCCATGTATAGGCTTAAAACCTAAGTACTGCTGGCCATTAGGGTATGTAATTTTACAGATTATACTCGAACTGGTTCGACACAGAGAGAATAAGCTATATGTCAAGCGGTCAAACATTGGCCTATCAAGGATATGAAAATTATCCCATTCTACCCACTGGCCCTCAGATTCCACCAGCCACTCGAAGCTTTCAACGTAATCACCCCAAATATCACCTTCTATCCTTTGGCCCCATCGTTAAAAAGTGCAAGACTTAAAACTTTTAACATCGTAAGAATAGAAGTTTATACAACGAAAGATCAAAACTTTATACAGCGCATGAACTGTGACAGAGAGATAACCTGTTCATCCACCAAAAGTTTTGATGGTTTTGCCGGAGAAGACCCCTTGATACATCCAACACCGAAGAACCTTCAATCTCAAACTCCATTTCATCGTTGACTTGTTACCTTTGTGCCATTGTTTTTTTTGCAATAGATTTTCCGTTGAGAAAATAAATGTAAGACGAAAGGAATTTGAGAACTCCCTGAATTAGAGAGAGGTTATAATGGGTTAGGGTATTGGCGGTTTATTGTAATTTAGGCGCCATAAATATATTGGGTTTGGTGGACCTTAATTAGATTTATCCGTACGTTAACTTTGGCTTCGATCAATGTAAATATCTTATCGAAAACCGGTGCACATAATGGTTTATTTGTGTCACTTACACTACAAGAAATCTTAGCATTCATAGCAGTTTCGGATAGCTAGATTTTCAAAAGTGTTATAGTAGATGAATTGGGTTTTTGGATTAATCTATAATAGCATTAAAAACACGCTAAGAGCTGATGTCAGTGACCGGGAAACAAAATTTAGTAAGTCGGCCAAAAATTAGGACCAAAACAAGTGAACGCCAACACTTAGAATTTTTCTTCCTTTCCCAATTAGGCCATTGAAACAAAATCCCTAAATTTCACATAATCTTCACTCTCCAAATCGTCACTCTCCAGAACCTCTCTATCTCTGTTCAAATCCCTTGGAAGAAGATCTACACATAAATCCTTGCCGCCATCTCTCTCAATCTATCGCTGTTGTCCTCTATCCTCGATTCACTACTGTGTTGCATTTTGAAACCCTAGGACAGGGAAAACGCGGCCAGTCTTTCGAACCTCCTAGCGTAACCGGTGTACAGATCGTTGGGGAGCAATTCAGCCGCTGAATGAGTCGATGGGGCCGCTCCACTGAGAAAAACAGTTCAAACACATGCGAGGAGGCATGCGAGTGAACCGAAGTCTCTGAATTCGTCTCGGGCTTTTGTTCTAGGAACGGGACACGTAAACCTTAAGCTGCATGGCTTTAACAGATTCCTATATGCATATTTCGGTTTGAAATGGTTTGCTTAAGCTCTTCTCTCTCTCTCTCTCTCTCTCTCTCTCTCTCTCTCTCTCTCTCTCTCTCTCTCTCTCTCTCTCTCTCTCTCTCTCTCTCTCTCTCTCTCTCTCTCTCTCTCTCTCTCTCTCTCTCTCTCAACTTCACATCTCAATCTCCGCTTCTTTTTTCACTCTAGCCATGGACGCTCTTGTGTCTCAGTTGCAGATGCAATTTCGTGATTGAGGTGCTCTCTCTTTTCTTTGAAGATTGTGTGAATCTTTAGGGTCTTCATTTTGTCTCTCTCTTTTTACTTCTACTTCTCTAGACCGGCTTCAGATAGACAAGCTCGGGATTAGGCAGCTTCACTGGTCAACTGCAAACTAAGCATCTCTACAAGAGCTTGTGCTTTGGTTAGTGTTTTTCAGTCTTATGATAAGACTCTTATCGATACTGCTCAAAAGATCAAAAACAAACTCTTGTTTCTTGTATGTTATCTACGATGAAGGCGTCAGAGTGAAGGGTAAAAAATGGAAGCGAGAGAGACTGGTGGTTGGTGAATTCTTATGGCTTGAGGTTTACACTGAGGAACATGAGAAGCTGCTTGGGAACACAGAACGGAGCCGGACTTGTTTTGTTGATGTCTGTGATAAGGATGGGAAACAGATTTATGATCCGTTTAAGGGTAAAACTTGTCACCAGTGCAGGTTAGTCTTCGCTTCTACTTTGGGCACTTGCCTTATAATGTTGTCAGTGCAACTCTTGCTCAGATCATCCAAGATTTTGCTAACCCTGAGCTCGTCGAGGTTCTTTACAACAGAGACACATGACAGAGTCGGGGATTCTCCTTTATAACAATGAGCAATGTCGAAGATTGCAACATCATTATCGAAAACCTCGATGGAACTATAAGTGAGAGTTAACAAGTTTGAAACTTTACAAAAGAAACAAAATGTCACACTTTCGTTTGAATTGTTGGTTGGTTTTGATTATCAGGGGTATCTTAGTGATAGGTTCTAAGTTTTCCCTATACTAAACTGCAAGTGAACAGCAATGTCAAAGTAGTATATAGGGTTATCGAATCCACAGGGACACTTGGTCTCAAGAGAATCAAACTATAGGAATAAATACTAGAAATAAGCAAATAGCGAATGGAATAAATTGCGGTGCGAGAAAGTAAATCAGTAGCAGAGATTAACGGTTGTGAAGCAAGTAATTAAAAGCGTCAAGCCTAGGGTATTCTCAGGAAATCAGACAAGCAGACAGTTCATTCAGCAAGGATCTAATTAAGAACAGTTCTAGAACTCAAAACACGGATATAGAATTAACCAAATTCCTTTGCGATAATTCTCTAAGTCTAAGTGCAGCAAACCAAACTTTCGTTTGCGAGAACTAACAGATTAAACTAGCAATAAGTCCAAGTTTGATAGGTTCACAATTATCCTAAACCAAACTTCCGTTTGCGCAAAGTTTAATTGCCCAATTTAATTAGTTCAGATTCCTAAACCCCACTTCCGTGACGTATTTAGCAACCTAAGATCTAGATTCTAATTGATCAGGTTAGAACTAGCTTTAAGCACAATTAAATTGAAGAACAGATATAGTTATGAATCCTTAACTGAATTTGAACAAGTCTAGCAAGTCATGAAATCCTATGTGAGAAACCCTAAACCTAACTATGGATCTACTCAGACATAGATAATGAAAACATAATCATAGAATGAATAAATTGCATAAAAGAATAAGAGTAAAAGGGGTTCGAAATCTTCTCCAAATACAGATGATGTAACAGGTTCAGATCAGCCCCAAAAAGCTCTAAAATCCTCTGCTCTTAATTATCAATTGCGTAATGTAAAAAGTATAAAGCGTATCTAATTAAAACTCTAAAAACTCTATTATATAGGCATAATCTCGGCCAAGGGCTTCTTTGTAAATATCAGGAACTTCTGAATTAAAGTGCAATAACTTGATTCTTCTAAACCGCCGAGTTTCGGCCCATCTCGCTGGTGCATCGATCGTTGCTAGAGTGCAACGATCGACACCCTTCTCTGTTTCGGACAGTGAACTCTATCTCTCGGCCAAACACTCCAAAAATCTCCAAAATGCTCCATTATCTCCAATTCAGCTCCCAACCTGATTATACCTGTAAAAGACTTTAAAAGAACACAAAAGACACTAAAAACACACTTATATCATGGTCTAAAACTAGTAAAAACCATGATATATCAACTCCCCCACACTTAGCCTTTGCTTGCCTTCAAGCAAAACATAGAACTAAAGCTTGGTGAAGAGGTTTGAAAACTCTTCAGAAACTTATTTCATCCTAGAAGCTACAATACTCAGATTCCCCTTAGTAAACCACTGAAAGAATCAATCACAGGATATCAAGACCAACATGTACTTCCCCCACACTTAGCAACTGTCCTAGGTAAACTCCACAATCACATTCAAGCATTCAAATTCTCCCTACTGACTTCTGCAAGTATTTAAGTGCGGTCTCACCTAAGGAGTATCGATCAAAGGGCACATGGATTCTTACCTTATCAGCTCTAGACCACCATACTATCTTTCTCTAGTCCCTTTCTTCTCTTTCCCTTCTTTAACAACTGATTTTTCCCCATTGGGTATCATTTTATTTTTTTTATCAGTGTTCTTCCCGTTATGGGGTGTACTTTGGACACATTCCATGGATCACATGAGAGATAATAGTGTTTGCTACTATTCCCATGACCACTTCGGAGTTACTAACTCATCCTCAGTTTATTATTATTATTTTTTTTTTTTTACTTTACAGAAGGGGAGAAGGGAACTAAATAGGACAGGTTTACAGGCTGTGTCAGAACTAACAAGGGAATCCGACACAAAGCATACCAAGCCCTTAGGTGAGAAATCTAAGTCAGTATTAAGGTGAAGTCAGTAAAAGGATCCTCTGATACCTGAAGTGATATGGGTGTTCCCAGTAGGTTGATCTGTGTCTGGGTTTTCTAATAGTCATAGATAGATTCTGCAACTTCATCCCAATGGTTACTTAAGTTCCTGCAAGTCTTGTAAATCTTCTCAGAAAATCATAGTTTCTTACTTAAACAATTTTGACTCAATAAAACAAATTTTTTTTTGAAAAACGGACTGACTCTTAAGAATACAGAAAGATATAAGTCAGTAGCACCTCCCCCACACTTAAGACACACTGTCCCCAGTAGTGTCCAGCGAAGGATCGGTAAAAAGAAAATAAAAATTGAAAGGGTGAAATTATGTCTGTCGGGTTACCTCTGTCGCTGAGCATCGATCGTTGCACTAAGTGCATCGACCGTTACTTGGCGATTTTCGTGTATGGTCGATCGTTGCTCAGGACCGCAACGATCGCTGCAATGTGATTCCTTTCGTGTTGTGACGATCGACACAGAAGTGCGTCGATCGCTGCACTGCGATTTAACCGAGACCTGCAAACATAAACTCACCAGAAACAAAAACAAACGTAAAATCCTAACAAAAACACCAAAAATGAAAAAGAAAAACACTAGTACCTAATGGTGGGTTGCCTCCCACCCAACGCTTGTTTAAGGTCAATAGCTTGACCGGACGGATTGGAATTTTCAAGTACCAGGAGGTCCTGACAGAGACTTTTTCTGTCTCTGTTCAAGTCTCCTCATCCAAGGTGGTGAGTAAGCTATTGCAGAATGCTCATGTCCAAGAAAAGATGGAGTGAAATGTGCTCCAGGATCTATAACCATGGTATGATCAGGCTGCTCAAAATCTGCGTCCCTTATGGTGAATGTCTGCCCATCTATCAGTGGCTTTCGCAGCTTATCCATCTCATAGTGCAGTGGTTCATCTCCCAGGTGGAGGTCTATTAGACTCTGTCTAACATCAATCACAGCTCCTGCTGTAGCCAAAAATGGTCTCCCAAGCAATAAAGCTTCATCCGAGTTACAGTCATATTTCAGCACAAGGAAGTCTGTTGGAACTAAGTAGTTTCCAACTCTCACCGGAATGTCCATAAGAAGTCCTTCAGGAACTCGTATGAACTGATCAGCTAGGATAAGAGAAGTCCTAGTAGGAGTAAAATCCAACATTCCCAGCTTCTCTGCCACAGAGTAAGGCATTATGCTTCCAGCAGCTCCTAAATCACATAGAGAGCGCCTAAAACTATCCTCAAAGATAGAACAATCTAGCACAAAAACTCCAGGATCAGGCAGTTTCTTCGGGATCTTAGTTAGCAGAACATCACTAATATGCTGAGGAACTATTATCACCCATTCTCTCAGCTCCTCATCTAAAGGCAACATCTTGTTCAAATATCTCTGAACACATGGATGATAAGGTGGATCATCAGAAGGTGGAATTTCTTCCAAGTCTTCACCACTCTCTTCTAGCTTTTTCAGCTCTTCAATCTCTTGTTTAATCACTTCAGACACCTTGGGATATTGCCTAATGGCTTGTGCATAAACATCCTCTTGAGTGATCTTAGATACATCAGGGAATAGGCGGGCTAGTTCTGCATCAATCTCACTTTCATCCCACGGATCTTCTGCTCGTTCACGACCTGCATCGATCGATGCCAGCTGTGTGTCGATCGTTGCATCACTGCAGTTTCTACCCGAGAGTTTTTCACAGAAATCCGAAAATTCTGCCTCAGTCACCAACTCAGCTGTACTTAGCTCAAATTTCTCCCCTAGATAAGATCCATCATTAATGAGTACAGACCAGGCCTTAATATGAGTCTCTGCAACTCCTTTTCCCTTCAGTGAGCTGGACATCTGGTTCACCTGAGTGTCCAACTGCTTCATGTGAGTGCTCAAAGACTCAAATTTCCCATTGAGGTCTTGATAGACAGCGTCCAGCTTCTTATTGTTGTCCACAGAAAGCTTGGTTTGACTCTCTATCAGTTGTTCCATCATAGCCTCCATTTTGCTCTCATGGGCTGTAGGCGCAGGAGGAGTCTGATAGGATGTAGATCCATAGGTTCTATGAGTACCTTGTCCATAGGTCTTCTGAAAACCACCAGTCTGTCCACCATTGGAGAATCTGTTCCCCTGTTGATTACCAAATCTATTACCTTGGAAACCAGAACCTCCTATGAAATTCACATCTTCTTCCTGAGTTTCCTCCTCAGCCTGAATCACCTCTACATCTTGGGCAAAGTGGACAGATTTCTTACTTGTCAGGAGATTGTAGACTGTGTCCAATCTGGATCTTATATTAGCTATATCAGAATTCTCTACAGTTCCACCAGATTTCTTCCTTCTTTCATCCATTGTCTTGCAACTGTTGCTGCCAATCAGGTTCTCAATCAAATGCTTAGCTTGCGTAGGAGTCCTGGTGTTAAAATTAGCATTACTGGAATTATCCAGCGCAGTCTGATAAGGGAGATCTATGCCTCTGAAGAAGATACCAATCAGCTGTACTTCTGTGAATCCATGGTGTGGACAGTCACGCTGATACTGCTTAAATCTCATCCAGGCAGTCTTCAAGGGCTCCACAGCTCCTTGAGAAAAAGTGAGTATGTCCTGTCTGGACTGATCCGAGCGCGCATCATCATAAAAGTGACGCAGGAACTCACTCTTTAAGGCTGTCCAAGTAGTATACTGACCAGGTGCCAGTTGTCTCAGCCATGCACTAGCGTCTCCAGCAAGACTGTGCGGGAATAGCTTAAGGAACAGATAGTCCGGGCATACTCCTTCATACTTCATGCCAGTGACAATGTCCTCAAACTTGTCAATGTGATCCATAGGCTGCTCTGTTTGAAGACCATGAAAAGCAATCTGTCTCATCAGCTGGTAGTAGATGGTCTTTACCTCAAAATCGTTCCTCTCAAAAGCAGGAAGCACTAGAGCTGCTCGGTTTGCATGAAACTCATCAGGTCTGTTGTAATCAGCTAGTGTCCTCTCATGAACCACCATCTCTCTACCTTGGGCCTGTCCTTGACCCTGGTTTCGGTTCAGCTCCTGTTGCTCAGGAGGATCAGGGATGACATTCCCTTCAGCATCAACCCGATGCCCAGCAGCATTGTACGGGTTGTCATCTTGGTCCCTTAGGGTACCTTCAGCATCTGGTATCAAGATCAAACGTTCTCGTACCATTCTCTCTCTCTTTTCTCTTCTGTTAGTCCTTTCTAGACGTCCAAGTTCCTCTAGTCCGAGATTAAGCAAGCTCGAGTTCGGATTACTTCGAGTTTTCTGCGTCTGCATAAACTGTCTGTAATCGTCCAGCAACGATCGATGCTATCAGTGCAACGATCGATTCAATTCTCAGAATCGCCTAGTGACGATCGATGCAAGGGATGCAACGATCGACGCAAGGCGAAATTCGTACCTGTGACAGAAAGAAACAGAGAAAAAGTTAGCAAAATATCAAATAAAAACGAAAATTAAAAACAAAAAGAAAAATTTCTAGTAAAAACCCTAAGTTCGGTCCTATCGAAGACTCAAAGAGTCCCCGGCAACGGCGCCAAAAACTTGATAGGTTCTAAGTTTTCCCTATACTAAACTGCAAGTGAACAGCAATGTCAAAGTAGTATATAGGGTTATCGAATCCACAGGGACACTTGGTCTCAAGAGAATCAAACTATAGGAATAAATACTAGAAATAAGCAAATAGCGAATGGAATAAATTGCGGTGCGAGAAAGTAAATCAGTAGCAGAGATTAACGGTTGTGAAGCAAGTAATTAAAAGCGTCAAGCCTAGGGTATTCTCAGGAAATCAGACAAGCAGACAGTTCATTCAGCAAGGATCTAATTAAGAACAGTTCTAGAACTCAAAACACGGATATAGAATTAACCAAATTCCTTTGCGATAATTCTCTAAGTCTAAGTGCAGCAAACCAAACTTTCGTTTGCGAGAACTAACAGATTAAACTAGCAATAAGTCCAAGTTTGATATGTTCACAATTATCCTAAACCAAACTTCCGTTTGCGCAAAGTTTAATTGCCCAATTTAATTAGTTCAGATTCCTAAACCCCACTTCCGTGACGTATTTAGCAACCTAAGATATAGATTCTAATTGATCAGGTTAGAACTAGCTTTAAGCACAATTAAATTGAAGAACAGATATAGTTATGAATCCTTAACTGAATTTGAACAAGTCTAGCAAGTCATGAAATCCTATGTGAGAAACCCTAAACCTAACTATGGATCTACTCAGACATAGATAATGAAAACATAATCATAGAATGAATAAATTGCATAAAAGAATAAGAGTAAAAGGGGTTCGAAATCTTCTCCAAATACAGATGATGTAACAGGTTCAGATCAGCCCCAAAAAGCTCTAAAATCCTCTGCTCTTAATTATCAATTGCGTAATGTAAAAAGTATAAAGCGTATCTAATTAAAACTCTAAAAACTCTATTATATAGGCATAATCTCGGCCAAGGGCTTCTTTGTAAATATCAGGAACTTCTGGATCAAAGTGCAATAACTTGATTCTTCTAAACCGCCGAGTTTCGGCCCATCTCGCTGGTGCATCGATCGTTGCTAGAGTGCAACGATCGACACCCTTCTCTGTTTCGGACAGTGAACTCTATCTCTCGGCCAAACACTCCAAAAATCTCCAAAATGCTCCATTATCTCCAATTCAGCTCCCAACCTGATTATACCTGTAAAAGACTCTAAAAGAACACAAAAGACACTAAAAACACACTTATATCATGGTCTAAAACTAGTAAAAACCATGATATATCACTTAGCCGGAGTTTGAAGGGTAACTATGCAGGCAAACCTAAACCTAACAAAGAACCTATGTATCCAGAAACAGAGTACAAGCTGTTTATTGGTAACTTGTCGTGGACAGTCACTTCCAAGTCATTAGCTGGAGCATTTCATGAGTGTGGAGATGTGGTTGGTGCTAGAGTTGTGTATGACAGAGACACCGGTAAATCAAGGGGTTATGGCTTTGTATGTTACTCTTCCAAAGCCGAAATGGAAACCGCGATTGAATCCCTTGATGGATTTGAGCTAGAGGGTCGGGCTATTTGAGTAAACCTGGCTCAAGGAAAGAAATTTTGATATCAATACAACAAGATTGTGGAATCATTTTGAGCTTTTTACATTAAAATAATATGTTTCAACTGAACTAGTTAACTCAATAATGCAGTCACTATTGTAAATTATGTATTGTAACTCGTTTTATCTCATTAGTACCAACAATACTAGCGCTATTGAACTAAACAACTCTTTACATTCTCTTGGAATCAAAATATGTTTTTTTTTTTTTTTGCCTTTTCAAGGTTCCAGCCAAACAGTTCATTTCATTACACTCTAAACTAGATTACTAAAGTTAGAAACAAATAGAGTTTAGTCTTATTTAGAAACAAATTACTTTAGCCAGCCAAATTAAACAAATAAAAACAAAAGTTAGAAACAATAAAATACTATTCAAATATAACCATTAACTGTATAACATATAAAACTATTATATAAACTCTAATCCTATACCCTAATTATAACTTAAACTCTAACCCTATATTCCAAACTTCAAACCCTAATCATAAAATACTATCCAAATATAACCATTAATTGTACAAAAAATTTAACCCTAACTCTATACCCTAAACACAACCTAAACCCTAAACATCTAAACCCTTAATAATAAACATAAAAATTTAAACATCAAATAATATAGTAAAAAATTAACACTTATAAATAATTTCAAGTATACAAAATGTAACCTTAACTCTATACCCTAAACACAACCCTAGATCCTAAACTTCTAAACCCCTAATAATAAACATTAAAAATTTAAACATTAAATAATATAGCAAAAAATTAACACTTATAAATAATTTCAAGGTTTGAAACATTTTATTTAGAGTATAGGGCATTGTAGTATAGGTTTAAGATTTAGCGTGTTTAGGATATTGAAATATAAGGTTTAGGGTTTACACTTAAACCAAAAAATTATATTTGTCATTTAACATTAAAAATACAATAAATTATTGTTTATTCTAAGAACATAAATTTGGAAAAGAAAAAACATTAGAACATATAAGAATAATTTTTCATTAATAATATAAATAAAACATTTATAAAGCTTTTTAAAAAGAGAAGAAATAAATAAACTTTTTGAAAGGAGAAATAAAAAATGGTGTTTCGGAGCCAAAACATTTGCTAAAAAAAATGTCTTAGAGCCCAAATTTTGGATTTCCCGGAAAATTTTTTGCCATCTCCAAATCCCTAATTTCCTAAAAAAGTTGCAAGTGTCTAACGTTCTCAATTCTTCGACCTGTTTCTTCTTCCGCGCAAAACCTAAATCGATTGAGGAAGATTTGCTCTTCGTTGGTCTCAATATTTGCAGTATCTCTGGCTCTGTTCTCGTCGTGTTTCATAGCTCGATGGTTATTGGCTGTTTCGTTTCATATTAAGAGAAGCGGTTGAGAAAGATTGGATCTTCGTCCGCCACAATCCGGAGAGCAGTGCTTGAAGAACGATTAAAAGGGTAAAGTTATGTTTGTACTTAGCTTATATATGCTTTCTTTGTTAATTTTTAGTGTAACACCACGTACCGTACGTGTAGGTGTGTACTTCACTTCTCTACTGCTGATTAGTAAAGCTTCCATTTGTTTTTATATTGGATTTATTTTTCTCTGCATTATCTATTAGATTTGATGTCTTTTTGTGTGTATATCACGGACCAAAGGCTGGGTTCAAAGCCACTGCTCTCATTGTAGACACCCTAAGGCTTGGCCGACGAGAATCTGATATCAAGAACATGTAAAGCCAATATTGATATCTCTTTTTTTGGGTGTATCAGATAGTTAAGCTAAAAGCTTCAGATAGTTAAGCCAAGTCTGATATCTCTTTCAACTATATCGGCGAGAAAGAAACCTTGGTTGTAGTAGATTATATTTTTGGTGTTTTTTACCGTTTTGTATCTGTTTGTGTATCTGCCTTTTGATTTGATTTTTGGTGTCTTTTGTTGTGGGTTGACAAGGCTGCTCATAAGTGTGGCAAAGTCCAAAAGTTGTCCCCAAGAGATGAGAGAGTAAGTTTACTCATATATATATTCAACTTTTTATTAGTTAACAGTTTTCATTCCCACTCACAGTTATAGAGTTTCATTAGTTAACAGTTTTCTCTCTTCTCACTTCATGTTCCGGCCTTGCTGAGCCCAGCACTTTGAAACAAAATCCAGAGGATCTTGAAGCTTGGGAGTGATCGCAATACCAGAAGGTCAAAGCAAAGGTGATATATGTCTTTTCTCAGGTTACTAGTAACTTGTTTCTTCTATTTTAAGAGTTTTTGACTTATGTTATATATAATTGTCTTATTTTGTCGCTTGCACGTGAGCCTGAGTTTGAGCTTGCTTTTACCCTTTTATACCACCTAAAACAGGTCTGATAATTGTTATTTGTTCACTGCAGTGCAATACAATGGGGATACACTTGGATGAAATCACCTAGCAGTTGAAGATCCCAAAGAACAATCTAGAGTATGCTCTTTCTTTCTCAGTATAACCTCTCTTCACTAACATGTTGGAATTTATGAATCTACAACTTTAACATGTTGGAATTTTACATATGGCTGGGACTAATAGTTGTTTGAATATTGCAACTTCATAAAACTTAAGATGGGACAGAGGAGTATTCACAATTTCTCCATCTCCCAAGAGGCAATTCACATATTCAAGTATGTATTAAACATTTATCTATGAATTTATGTATGTTCTTGGTTATTTTGGGTTTGTCTTAAGTGTGTCTATGTTATTGAATTGATAATTTCTAGTTTACGGGTCTGGTTTGTTTTGTTTCTCTTTTTTCCATCATGGTTCGTATGACTAACAACCACCAAAACACTATTGTCTATTACTTAATTTTCATCTTGAATTATTAATCGCAGGTAGCAAATCATCGAAATCAAGCTGGTTTCAAGTCTTGGGAGACATCCATTAAAGGTGTTTATGAATGGTGGAAGAGAAGAGACTCAGTTCATGGGGAATCATGGGTGTGGGATCAAGACTTGGTGGATTGGTTGGCCTTGTCTAGACTAAGGTTTTTTTGGAAGTAGACTAAGCTACTCGTTTGTTGTTTGTTACACTTGGATTGGGACTCTGTGTTGGTTTGATAATTGTTTCTGGTACTGTGGTAGTAAACTTATGTGTTGGTTTGATAATGGTTTATGGTACTGTGGTATTGCTGGATTGAGAGTTTCAGTTTAAGTTTATGAAATATTTATGAAATCATGTGTCATTGGATATGGGTTATATGTATATTTCGTAGCAGGCTAGACAAACATTAAATTAATATCATCATAGCAAATATTATCATTATCGCATATAAAAAAACTGCTACGAAGGCTTATATCATGGCAAAACTAACGAGTTGTAATAGATAGTACTATAACATATAGAGGTGCGCTAACAATATAGATTAAAACATTATGTCTATGTCATTATATAACAAATATACCACGTACATATAACGCTATAATAGATTGCACCAAATATAGCAAGCTAAAATTAACGCTATTACATTGCAATAATAACATAGCATGAAGGAAATGCTATGGTAGGGTGGGGTATATTATAGCTGCCGCTGTCAGAGCGTTTGTGGAAACGCTATCTATTACATACCATAGCTTGTATCGTGTGCTATGAATGTTGATTTTTCTTGTAGTGTTAATGGCTAGTCATGAACTAATGTGTTACACATGGCATATTAATGTATTAATGTATAGTGTTGTGAATAGTGTTACACCAAATATAGTGTGACACTATTAACAAAACACTAGAAAATAATTTCTCTAGTGTTTATTCTATTTAATCCACTGAAGTTTTATAATTTGCACTCTTTGTATAACCCCAACTTTTCTTAGCATGAATATTATTATCCTTTTGAAAAAAAAAATATTGCATTGCCAATAGTGATAGCTAACAATATCTTGCATGACATAATGACTATATTAGCAAGATTTGACATAAAGTAACTAATAATTACTACTTAACATATAGGGTATACATTCGGCTTCCTGCACACACGCAACCTATATTAGTGGATATGTGATTATTTAGGGAACTACCCAATACACAATAATCTAACTTATTAATGTTAAGAAGATTTTTCGTTTCATTATTTTATTAATTATTCTTGTGTGGGAAAGTAAATAGTCGTATCTTTATGTACGGTTATAAAGAAGAAGAAACTGATTCAATCTAATTAGGGATTAATTAACACCCATTCTTAAGATCTTTAAACCACTGATCCAAAACCAGTAAAAGTCAACCGCTTCGTTAACCCAAACTACAACAACATGCCTATGACTTATGCGTACTGGCCATGGCGTCGATACAATCACCCTTACTATGAAACCCGCTCAGTAAAAAGAAAACGTAGAGAAATCATCCCATTTAACCTTCTAGCATCGCCTGATGATGTGATAACGAAGATACTCGCCTGTGTTTGCGAGCAAAACATGCAAGATCTCCGTCATTCGAAGATAGCTTGCAAAGCCTTGAAAAAGAAGACGGAAACACCTGAGTTCTTCAACTCGGTTAATCAAATAGAGATGGGATAATATGTTTGGGCTCTGGGATTTGACTGGACAAAATTCAATGAAAGCTGCTACGACGCTGGCAGCAAATCAACCACCCTTCTCAAAAGAATCTCAGATTTCTTCTTCGATAACAAGAGAGATGAAGGTCTCGCACCCATACAGGCGGCTGCAAAAGATAGATGCATCTTAAGCAAGTATGTGTATGGATGCATACGCAAAGTCTTCAGGGAATACAGAGATGATGAACTATTCGGTAGATATGAATTTACTCAAAAAGATGCAGCGAAACTGCGATTAAAACTACCTCGTCTGGATCATAGTTCCTGGGGAAGATCGTTTCCTGATTGGTTCAAAGCGAAACGTGACGAAAACATTATTGATCGTGTGCGACACTGCCGATGTTCTATCTTCATCCCTTGGCGCTCTGGGTGGCCAATGTTTAAGGACTATTGCGACCAATGTTGCTGGATTTTGCAGACCACTTTCTTCTGCAGAATGATAGATAACAACTTCTCTTGATTCCCTGTAATTGTTTATGTCGTATTTATGTATGTTTTGCCAATTTCACATTAGATGTTTTCCAGTACCAATATCTACTATTTTGTATCTACTACTTCTACCAATATCTAGTATTTTGTTTGATGGTTCAGCGTTATTGCATCCCAAAGAAAACACTTGAAACAGTGAATTACTCAAATAAACTAAACACTTTAATAATAACAAGATCAATGAGAGCTTGGTTATAAATTATGCCAAGTAATGCATATCGGGCAATTTGGCCAATATAGAAGGAGTAACCCTAAACACTAAACTCTAAACTCTAAACCCTAAATACTTGACCCTATATATACACTAAACACTAAATCCAAACATTAAACCCTAAACCCTATATATATACCCTAAACTCTAAACATAGACATTAAACCATAAACCTTAAATACTAAACCCCAAACCCTAAATCTAAATATCAAGATCAGATATATATGGGAGCAGTATGGAAATAATGCTTAAGTTAATTGATATTTTATATGTAACATTGTAAGATTTGTGTTTATGAGTGCTTTATTATTATATATGTAATTTATGTAGTACTTTGTGTAATATTATAATTGTTAATTTTTTTTGTCAATATCTACAACTATAAATGCAAATGACAATATACCATAAATTCTAAACCCTAACAATATACCCCAAACCCTATATATATACCCTAAAATCTAAACCCTAAACCCTAAATACTAGAACTTATATATACCCTAAACTCTAAACCCAAACATTAAACCTTAAACCCTATATATACCCTAAACTCTAAACACAAACATTAAACTATAAACCCTAAATACTAAACCCCAAACCCTAAACCCAAATATGAAGATCAGATATATATATATGGGAGCATCATGGAAATAATGCTTAAGTCAATTGATATTTTATATGTAACGTTGTAAGATTTATGTTTATGAGTGCTTTATTATTATATATGTAATTTATATAGTCTTTTATGTAATATTATAATTATTAAATTTTTTTGTCAATATCTACAACTATAAATGCAAATGACCATACACCCTAAACTTTAAACCCATACATTATACCCTAAACCCTATATATATACCCTAAACTCTAAACCCAATATACTAGACCCTATATATACCCTATACTCTAAACCCAAACATTAAACCTTGAACCCTATATATACCATAAACTCTAAACACAGATATTAAACCATAAACCCTAAATACTAATCCCCAAACCCTAAACCTAACTATCAAGATCAGATATATATGGAAGCATCATGGAAATTATGCTTACGTCAATTGGTATTTTATATGTAATATTGTAGGATTTATGTTTTCGTGTCTTTTATTATTATATATGTAATTTATATAGTGTTTTATGTACCTAATGGGATATATCCTACGGATTCTGGTTGTTGTATAACGTTAAACATCAAATGTTTTCTTATGTATGTTCTCTAAAAGAAACCAAATATTTTATCAATCAAGTCCCAAAGTATTTCTTTAATTTCACAGTGTATTATTTCTTTAAGAGTCTAGGTAATTATATAGATAAGTATAAATTTAAAAATTGAGGCAATAAAAAGCAATATATGATGAGTAAGTTACGCCTACAAGTAGTATAAATTCAAAAAATATGCCAAAAAAATCTGGGAAACCCAAACCCAATTTTAAAGCCCATAATATTTCAATTACCCGCATGAACCCAATAATTTTCGACAAAGTGTCGAGAATTCCTCAATTACGACAACCCAGGTTTTATTATGTTCTTCTCCTTCTCCGAAATCTTCATTGGTTCATCTCGTTAATCTCTCTACAAATCCTCTTCTATGCCCACCAATCTCAAAATGGTATCTCTTCTTTCAATATCTTATTCGAGGCTCTCAGTCTAATCGCTAACTTTGGCAGATTCCCTATCAACCCTAATAAACTCTTCTTTGAATATCTCAATCACGAAATCTTCCGCGATATGAGCCCTGCAGCTACGGGTAAGATACGACGTTATGATGTGTGTTAAACCCTCACTTGATTGAGCTTTGCTTTTCTTTAGAATCGGGATTGCTTCTAAGTATGATTGTGGGTTTGCTTATGATTTTCTTGTGGTTAGCTAGTTTTGGAGCAATTGAATTTGGTTTTACAGGTTGTAAACGACTACTATATTCCTCTTTCAGCTTCAATATTGTCTTCATATCCTGGATAAGTTGGTTGTTTTGTTTATAACGAGTGTTTGATGAGTTAGAGTCTGATGGTTAGGATGTTAATCCTATAGTTAGCAAGAAATTGAGTTTGATGTCTCTGTTTAACTACTCTTTGTGTTTTGGTATGTTCGATTGTCTGGGCGTTTTAAAGATAGACTTGGTATCATTTGAGACATGACCAAACCATCCATAACTTTAGTCTTAATCATTTTTTTGAGGCTATCTGTCAATGATGGATGAAAGACATGGTCATCACTCCAAAGGACCGCAGAAGCACTACATCGGACTGCGACCTCGGGAGATCTCAACAAATGAATATAACTATATATTTACTGAGTGAAAGTAATATTTTTCACAATCCATGCTTGTAAAGTCATCTCATGATTTTACTTTTTTGGGGGGGGGGTCAAATCTCATGTTCTTTACCTGATTTTTTTTCTTACTGTCTTTAATTATCACAGGCCCCTGAGAATGATGGATGAGTAAATCCTTATGGAGTCGGAAAAATCCATTAATGGGCAAGCGTAGACAGCCCAAACACTTTTCAACGTTTGTGGCCCACCAAGGGCAATTGAAGGGAGGTCAACGTAAACTACAACACCATCTGCATCATAGGTTACTTAGCACCATCTCTTGCACTTCTTAATTTTGTTGGTATAGGATTTGGAAACTCCTTAATGCTGGAGTTTTCATCTGTAGATCGTTTGTGTCTATATACTATTGTTATTTTGAAGCAAATGTCTTTTACATTTCTTGTACAATTCAAATTACGGTATCAGCAATTACCAAGTCGTAAATTTAATTATTCCAGATTCTTATTTTTACGAAGAAAAGTCGACAAATAGTCGTCAATTATTCGCAAAATATTTACCATGTGTATTTTGATTTTCCAAATAGCCACCTTATATTACGACTAAGTTGTGGCTATATAAGACATTCATACTGTAGTCGGCAAGTAGTGACATAATCATTACCATAATCAAATCTGGTTGTTCTGATTAGACGATGTGTAGTCGTTAATTTAGCCATACAATAGTCACTAATTAATAGCAAAATGCTTACCATAATTATATATTGATGTTCCTGTTAGTCGTCAGATCATCTGTAAGTTAGTCAAGAAACAGTCGCCAAATAGTCACCTTATATTACGACTACGTTGTGACTATGTTAGACAGTCACGTAATAGCCGACAAGTAGTGGCCGAATCAGTACCATAATCGTATTTGGGTGTTCCGATTCGTCTCTGGATAGTCCTTAATATGGTCGTTATACAATCGGTACATAGTAGCCAATTGTTACGACTACTTGGTGACTATAATAGACAGTCACATATTAATCGTCCATTAGTCACTTGTTTTAACGACTATTTGATGACTATGTTTCTCCGACTACGTGTCGGCACATCCTTTAGTCGCATAGTTGTCGCCATGTAGTGGGAAGTTAGTCCTTATATATTCCGATTAAGCTACGTCTAATAGCCAACTACTGCTATTATTCGTATAAATAGTCATAACTCGCCGACTAATAATATTACTATGCGATTTAGCGACTATGTATTTACAGCTACCATATTTATTCGTGATATTGTCGTAAAATGGCGACTAACGACTATTCTGCCATTAAAAGTGCAGTCGTAAAAATGCTATTTTCTTGTAGTGCAAACAACTTTTTCTTCTTTGTAAGAAGTTTTGTGTTTCTCCGATATGGGTGACCCGGCTGTAGAAATCTCTTGTGAAAATCAAACCAACATGATGTTGGGAATGTCCTGAAATCTACTGTACTTGCTCTAAGTGAAAGTCGTATAGTCGAGATGAGACAATCACATAACACTAGGTAGTCATAACGCTTTGCTAGAAGCCACTTATGATCAATGAGTTGAGAACTCATTGCTAGTGTTATATGATCCTACAGGGTCACACACCTAAGCAAACTGGGCGTTAAAGACGAGGTTGATCATTAATGTAATGATCCAAGTGAATGCATTTGTGATATGCATTCGATATCAATGTTCTGGGGAGTATCGATCGTTGCAGTTAGTGCATCGATCGATGCACTCGCGGATTAATCAGATTAATTCGGTTTAATCGTTGGTTAATCCCGTTGTGGTTTAAGCCGACATATATAAGATATATGGTCGACCTAAACTCGTCCCTAACCTAATTCACAGCAACCAGAACACAGAAAGAAACCTCTCTGGAGATTAGATCTCTGTAAGGCACTAGCATCCCTGCGGTCCAGTTTGTGTGCGTGTGGATACCAGTAGAGGCGCAGCACTTGAGGCGCTTCGTGATCTCGATTATCTGCAAACACTTCCGCTGCATATTCATCAGGTAATCTCGAGATCTGTTAGATTCAATTACATGAACCTTAGATCCTAGGCTCGGAATTCAGACTAGGGTTGCTAATCCTGATTAGAACTGCTAGAAATTCCTTCAGTGGTATCAGAGCTTTAGGGTTCCATTGAATCTGTAGCATGATGATTAGATTAGTTGAATCTAGATCTTTGTATAAGTGATACAAGCATGCTAAAACTCGTTTTGATCAAAGTAACCTAGTTTAGGGTTTTGTTCGAAAACGTTTTAAGGTTTTTCGCATAGTGTCGATCGTTGCCAATCGGGCATCGATCGACACATAGCGAAAACCCGAATAAACTTAGGGATTTTCGCATGGTGTCGATCGTTGCCAATCCGGCAACGATCGATGCAGGGCGAAAACCCGAATAAACCTAGTTTTCGCCTAGTGTCGATCGATGCAATTGTTGCATCGATCGACACAGCCTCGCGAGATTGTTGGATCGGTTCAATTGGATTGGACCGGTTATCGAGCTTGGTTAATAATGGTCGAACACTGTGAATGGTTTGATGGCGATTGTTTTGATTAGGTTGGCATCGACCGATGCTAACGTAGCATCGATCGATGCTTACCGGTATTCAAAACCGGATCAATTGGATTGATCGGTTATCGCGGATTAATTAATTATAAGAATTAAAACATAGTAAAACTGAACGTTTTAAATGGTTCCGTTCCTCAACCAAATATCAAGTGATACTTGATGTCTTTCCAATCTTGTCAACTGTCAAGACTCATTTCATTGTACGATAGGCTTGCAGTGCAAGGTGTCAACAATTACATGAGTAAGGCAGGAAGTAATCGTGTTAATGGGCTTGCAGTGCAAGGCATCAACAATTACATGACTGAAGAGATTGGTTTGCTTGACTGGGCTATCAAAATCGTTTTGGGCCCAGAGACATCAGGTGGATTGGACATGAGATGCCGATCCACAACCAAGAGTTATATTGGATATAACTAGCAAAGTTGTTGCTTACCTATATAGCTAAATTTGGGTGATAGCCAGTGGCTCACTCAAGTTTAGTGAAGTATGGATCTTGGATCATTATATTCATCTGAGGAAGCATTGATTGAATATAATGCGAGTTTTCTTAAAAGTTAAGATTTCTCATTTCTTGAACATCATAACTAAACCTTTTTCTTTTCTATGTTCTCAGCTATGACTACTACTCATAATAATTCTTTCTCCCTGCGATCCGTCCTTGAGAAGGACAAGTTAAATGGATCGAATTTTCTCGAATGGTATCAGAACTTGAGAATTGTTCTCAAGCAGGAGAAGCGGGACTATGTCCTTGAAAATGTTCTCCCTGAAAAACCGAGATCCAATGCCGCACATGCAGAAAGGAGTGCTTGGGACAAGCATTCCAATGATGTGGTCGATGTGAATCGTCTCATGTTGGCTACCATGAACTCGGACTTGCAGAAGCAATACGAGAACGTGGAGTCGCCAGTGGAGATGATTACTAGCCTGAAAAGCATGTTTCAGGAGCAAGCACGAACTGAGAGATACCAGACGGTTAAATCTCTCATTGAATGCAAGCTACCAAAGGACAGTCCGGTCAGTCCTCATGTCATTAAGATGATGGGTTATATTGATAACCTGGGGAGACTGGATTGTCCCATTAGCCAAGAGTTGGCTACTGACATCATTCTGCAGTCACTGCCGTCAAGTTATGATCAGTTTGTTATGAACTATAACATGAACAACTTGACGAAGACGTTGACTGAACTGCATGGCATGCTCAAGACAGCTGAGCCTAATATCAAGAAGGGCACTCCTAATGTACTTATGGTACAAGGGGGTAAGAAGTTTAAGAAACTTGGCAAAGGCAAGGGAAAGGCAAGGCAGTCCCGGTTGAGAACCAGGACACGCCTGCGCCAGCCCCGAAGCCCAAGCCGGGCCCATCTGAGAATGATAAGTGCCATTACTGTAAAGAGCCTGGGCATTGGAAGAGAAATTGCAACAAACTCTTGGAAGAGAAGAAGAAGAAGAAGAAGACTTTCGATACTTCATCTTCAGGTATTTATGTTATAGAAGTAAATGTTACTACTTCTGGTTCTACTTCTTGGGTAGTGGATACCGGCTGTGGTGCTCATATTTGTACAAATATGCAGGGCCTAAGCAACAGTAGGACGTTGGAAAAGGGACAAGTGGACCTGCGTGTGGGGAATGGAGCAAGAGTTGCTGCATTAGCCGTAGGAACATTTAACTTGTCTTTACCTTCTGGTTTGGTTTTAGAACTTCATAATTGCTACTATGTACCTGCTATAAGCAGAAATATTATTTCTATTCCTGTTTTGGATTTGGAAGGATATCAGTTTTCAATTAAGAATAAATGTTGTTCTTTTGATTACAATGATATGTATTATGGTAGCAGCCCATTAGAGAATGGGCTTTATGTTCTAAACCAAAGCACAGAAATCTATAACATTAACACCAAGAGATTCAAATCAAATGACACGAATCAGACTTTTCTATGGCATTGTCGTTTGGGCCACATAAACGAGAAACGGATTCAAAAGCTCCATAGTGATGGGCTTTTGGGCTCATTTGATTATGAATCATGTGAGAAATGTGAATCTTGTTTACTAGGCAAAATGACTAAGGCCCCTTTCAACAAATCAAACGAAAGGGCCAGTGACCTGTTGGGCCTTATACATACAGATGTATGCGGCCCAATGAGCACAAGTGCCAGAGGAAATTTTCGATACTTCATTACCTTCACTGATGATTTCAGCAGGTATGGCTATGTCTATTTAATGAGACACAAGTCGGAATCCTTTGAAAAGTTCAAAGAGTTCCAAAATGAAGTACATAATCAACTTGGCAAAAGTATTAAGGCTCTTCGATCAGATCGTGGAGGAGAATACTTAAGCCAAGAATTCAGTGATCATTTGAGAGATTGTGGAATTGTTTCACAACTCACTCCTCCTGGAACACCACATAGGAATGGCGTGTCTGAGAGGAGGAATCGGACTTTATTAGATATGGTTCGATCAATGATGAGTCTCTCAACTCTTCCATTATCCTTTTGGGGATACGCTCTAGAAACGTCTGCGTTTACACTAAATAGGGTTCCGTCAAAATCAGTTGCAAATGTTCCGAATGTGTCTTTCCTGAAGATTTGGGGTTGTGAAGCTTATGTTAAGAGATTAATTACAGATAAGCTCGAGCCCAAATCTGATAAATGCTACTTCGTTGGTTATCCTAAGGAAACCAGGGCATACTACTTTTACAACCAATCCGAGAACAAAGTGTTTGTTGCTCGGAACTGCGTTTTTCTTGAGAGAGAGTTTCTTTCCAAGAGAAACAGTGGGAGTAAAGTACAACTCGAAGAAGTTCGAGAACCGCAGGAAAATGCTCAACCCGTAGAGGAAGAGCAACAGTTGGATCTACAAAGAGTTGTAGAGACGGCGCCTGTGGAGCCTGAAATTCGCCGATCCGAAAGGATCCGTCACGAACCCGAGAGATATGGATTTCTCGTAACCAATTGTCATGATTTGTTAATCATTGACAGTGACGAACCAGCGAATTTCGAAGAAGCAATGATGAGCCCTGACTCCGCAAAGTGGCTGAAAGCCGCTGAATCCGAAATGGGATCCATGACACAGAACCAAGTATGGACTTTGGTTGATTTACCCGATGGTGCAAGACCCATTGAGTGTAAATGGATTTTCAAGAAGAAAATTGATGTGGATGGAAATATTCAGATATATAAAGCAAGGCTAGTGGCAAAAGGTTTCAAACAAATTCATGGTATTGACTATGAAGAAACCTATTCACCCGTCGCCATGCTTAAATCCATTCGGATTCTCCTAGCAACAGCTGCTCATTATGATTATGAGATCTGGCAAATGGACGTGAAAACAGCTTTCCTTAATGGAATTCTGGAAGAGGATGTGTACATGACACAACCCGAAGGTTTCATCGATCCAAATGCAGCTAGGAAAGTATGCAAACTTCATCGATCCATTTATGGATTGAAGCAAGCATCTCGGAGTTGGAATCTTCGTTTTGATGAAGCAGTCAAAAAGTTTGATTTCATCAGAAGCGAAGAAGAACCATGTGTTTACAAGAAGACTAGTGGGAGCGCAGTTGCATTTCTCGTGTTGTATGTAGATGACATACTTCTTCTCGGAAATGACGTTCCGTTGTTACAGTCTGTTAAGACTTGGCTCGGAAGTTGTTTTTCAATGAAAGACATGGGAGAAGCCGCGTATATTCTTGGAATAAGAATCTATAGAGATAGATCAAACAAGTTGATTGGACTGTGTCAAGACACTTATATCGATAAGGTCTTACACAGGTTCAGAATGCAAGATTCCAAGAAGGGCTTCATACCAATGTCTTATGGCATAAGTCTCAGCAAGAAGCAGTGTCCTGAGACACCTGCTGAGCGAGATCGCATGAGTCGGATTCCCTATGCCTCGGCATTGGGATCCATCATGTATGCCATGCTCTGTACTCGTCCAGATGTTGCTTGTGCTTTAAGCATGACGAGTAGATACCAATCGGATCCAGGTGAAAGTCACTGGACAGCAGTCAAGAATATTCTGAAGTATTTGAGAAATACTAAGGATAAATTCTTGGTGTATGGAGGAAGTGATGAGCTGGTAGTAAGTGGTTACACAGACGCAAGTTTTCAGACAGACCAAGATGATTTCCGATCGCAATCTGGTTACATCTTCTGCCTGAATGGCGGTGCAGTAAGCTGGAAGAGTTCCAAGCAGGACACTGTAGCAGATTCCACAACTGAAGCTGAGTACCTCGCTGCTTCTGAAGCGGCAAAGGAGGCTGTTTGGATCAAGAAGTTCATTACTGAACTTGGTGTGATTCCTAGCATTTCTGAGCCAGTGGCTTTGTATTGTGACAACAATGGAGCCATTGCGCAAGCAAAGGAACCTAGATCACACCAGAAATCCAAACACATAGAAAGGCGATATCACCTTATCCGTGATATTGTGAATAGAGGAGATGTGAAGATCAGCAGAGTCCCTACGGATGAGAATGTTGCTGATCCACTGACCAAGCCCCTCCCAAGGCCTAAGCATGAGTTTCATACAACTGCTGTAGGCATTAGATTTCTTAAGATATGATCTTGATTTCAGTGGGAGTTGTATTTGTTTTAGTTATGACATGATGTTCACAAAGACATAATAGTTATGTTATTTTAATGAAATTGTTTCAGCATTATTTAATTGTGTTAATTAAATATATATATTGTCCCAAAGTAATTTATGACATTTTATAGGCCATCAAGTATGTGACTTGATCATGAAACCCTATAAACAGTAAATGACATAAATTATAATGGTCCCTAGTCGAGGTTGTTAAAATGGGACACTAACAACCACGTGAGACTAGTATGTGAGGTGACTGATGACTATGTTTCATGGAGTCATTTAATAAGTGTATTAAAGTCAATCACATAGATATGTGTTAGAGAACACATGATCGGACTTGACCCGTTAATGAGAACTCTACAAGATGTTATATGAGTGTCATAAGAGTTTCTCATTACGACTAAAGAGAGTAGTCCTTAGACCTGAGTTCATCATGTCCTCTCTTATATGGATTGGTTCGTCTTGACTTTGTCAAACGTCAGCCGTAACTGGTGATCATAAAGACACTGATTAGGCGTATCATGAGATATAAAAGAGACATGGATGGAACAAGATGGGATTTGTACCTTCTATATAACAGGAGTTAAATATCTCTGGGCCTATCGAAGATTTGATACTGGAAATGCGTGGCCGCGCTCAAACGAGGTGATTGTCAGTCGTTTGTTTTTCATCAATACAAATCGGGATTCGATAAACGTAATCTGGTTGAATAAGGATGACACAGTGCTTGCCTTATGCCAGATTGAGATATAGCTACAAAGGGATTAAAGGAATAGATGATTCCAGTACAAGTGGGAGATTGTTGGGAATGTCCTGAAATCTACTATACTTGCTCTAAGTGAAAGTCGTATAGTCGAGATGAGACAATCACATAACACTAGGTAGTCATAACGCTTTGCTAGAAGCCACTTATGATCAATGAGTTGAGAACTCATTGCTAGTGTTATATGATCCTACAGGGTCACACACCTAAGCAAACTGGGCGTTAAAGACGAGGTTGATCATTAATGTAATGATCCAAGTGAATGCATATGTGATATGCATTCGATATCAATGTTCTGGGGAGTATCGATCGTTGCAGTTAGTGCATCGATCGATGCACTCGCGGATTAATCAGATTAATTCGGTTTAATCGTTGGTTAATCCCGTTGTGGTTTAAGCCGACATATATAAGATATATGGTCGACCTAAACTCGTCCCTAACCTAATTCACAGCCACCAGAACACAGAAAGAAACCTCTCTGGAGATTAGATCTCTGTAAGGCACTAGCATCCCTGCGGTCCAGTTTGTGTGCGTGTGGATACCAGTAGAGGCGCAGCACTTGAGGCGCTTCGTGATCTCGATTATCTGCAAACACTTCCGCTGCATATTCATCAGGTAATCTCGAGATCTGTTAGATTCAATTACATGAACCTTAGATCCTAGGCTCGGAATTCAGACTAGGGTTGCTAATCCTGATTAGAACTGCTAGAAATTCCTTCACATGATTTGCGTTCGTTCTTCAGCATGAATGCATCAGTCTGTTCTTGAAAATGAGGACATGCAAGCCTCCCATGTGTTGTCCATCCAAATAACATACCATAAGCCGGGAAATCGCTAATGGTCCACATTAGTACAATCCGCATCTTAAAATTTTGCTTGCATGAGACATCATATACTTCGTCACCGGCGTCCCTTAACATTTACAACTCATATATCAATGGATGCAAAAATACATCAAGTGACCTTTTGGGATGCGCTAGTCCGGGAAAGAGTGCGGAGAGGAAAATAAACTCTCGACACATGAACAAAGATGGTGGTAGGTTATAAAGAGTCAAAATCACTGGCCACAACAAATATTAACTCACATGCCTTCCACATGGGTTGAAACCAACTGTAAATAATCCTAGGTCATGTTACGTGGCTCATAAGAAAATTCCGGATATACTCTCTGAAAATATCGCCACACCTCAGCATCTGAAGGATGTGCAATCTCTTCTCCTCTTCAATGCTTGTCATGCCATCTCATTTCCCCCACGGTTCGTTCAGATTGGTATAACCGCTTCAAACTATCGGTTAACGACAAATACCACATCCGCTTGAATGGAACTTTAACTCTTCCCCTTGTGTCTTGATACCACTGCTTCCCACAAAATTTACGTTGTATAAGGTTTTTTATCTTCTCGCCAATATATTATACAGTTGTCGATGCACACATCTATCATCTCGCACGGCAATCCAAGCTCTTTTACAAGTTTATGGACCTCGTAGGATGAAGATGGTGCAAGGTTATCTTCACGAAATAATATATTTTACAAAATCACAAATCGCATCCACTCATTCCTCCGCCAAATTGTAGTCCGTCTTTATGCCCATTAACCTAATAGCAGATGATAATGGTGAGTGACTCTCTCTGCAACCTTTGAAAAGTGGTCGCTTCGCTGTATCTAATATATCAAAAAATATCCTAACTTCTAAATTACTACCCTAGAAATTTGATACTCACCTACTTCCTCAATATTTTCTTGATATGCATCATTAACCATCTGAACTGTACCTACATCGAAATCTACTTCCGCACAATAAGGTTTGCTAGAACTACGATAAGGTTCCCTACTATTATTACTAGCATAAGATTCTCTACTACTATTTCCATAATTCAATTTTTCTCCATGAAGATATGATATCTTATAACCCGCCTTAAACCCCAATGAATACAAGTTATGCTAGACGTCGTCAATCCTAGAATTTCCTAACATTCCGGCACAAAGTACATGGACATTTTAACTTACCAGTTTTCTGCGTATGTGGTTGACGACATGCCACCGTCATGAATTACATAATACCGAGTACATATCTGGTGTACAATAAGTTCTTCGTCAGATCAACCATCGGCTCGTCCATCCAAGATCTGTAATATTTAGAAGAAGACATTTTTCGTAATAAAAAATATTAGATTGTGTGTTTGTGTGTGTGTATGTGTGTGTGTGTGTGTGAGAGAGAGAGAGAGAGAGAGAGAGAGAGAGAGAGAGAGAGAGAGAGAGAGAGAGAGAGAGAGAGAGAGAGAGAGAGAGAGAGAGAGAGAGAGAGAGAGAGAGAGAGAGAGAGAGATAGAGATAGATAGAGAGAGAGAGAGAGAGAGAGAGAGAGAGAGAGAGAGAGAGAGAGAGAGAGAGAAAGAGAGAGAGAATGAGAGAGAGAGAGAGATGTCCGCCAAGACTGTCCATCTGTCCGCGGATGATAAGCCAGAAGATCAAAGTGAACATTGGATCACTGTCCGACACAATACTGATTGGCACTCCGTGCAACCTTTACTATGAAATCCACATACCTCTAGGCAATGATATCAGCTCCATTTGTTTTCTTGTTCGCCAAGAACTGTGCAGATTAAGTGCGTCGGTCCATTATCACCCAAATCTCATCCTTCTTCATTGATGTTCTTGATAGCCTGGTAACAAAGTCCATTGTTAAAACATCCTATTTCCATGATGGTAAGGGCAATCCTTGCAATAGTCCGCTCGTAAATTTCCTTTATGACTTAACCAACTAACACGTCTGATACTGCGAAACCCATGTAGCAACATCTGTTTTCATCCCATCCCAATGGTATTACTCCTTTAGATCTTGATAAGTCTTTGTGTTTCCTGGATGAAACGAGATTTGTGACTGGGGAACCTTATTCAAAACCTCATCTCTTAACTCCTTGTTGTTCGGCACAAAAACCTGTTTCTTTAATAGAAAGATGTTGTTGGTTGTGGTATTGTACCCAACCACTTCCTTGTGAACCGTCTTGTAGGGCTCCGTCTTGCTTCTAGTCTTCCAAGATTTTATATATCATGTATGCTTGATCCAAATCTTCTAGTCCAATGACGCCTTCTTCGCCAATGGAGGCATACAAGTGCAAGCTTGCTAAAGTTGCTGATAGCTCCTGCACTTATTTCATTTTTGACACGATGGTTTCCGCCTGCTTAAGGTATCAATCACTTGGTTAGCCTTCCCAGGGTGATATTCGATCTCCGGATCGTAATATGCAAAAATCTGCACCCATGTGTGTTGCCTCAAATTCAGATCTCATCGAGTGAAGATATACTTCAAACTCATATGGTCCATGAATACCTGTACTCTGTCTCCGTACAAGTTGGCATACCATATCTTCAAAGGAAAAACCACTGTCCCTAGCACCAAATCGTGGGTGAGGTAGTTAACCTCCAGTTTTTTCAATTGTCTCGAGCATAGGTTATGACCTTTTCCTCCTGCACAAGGACCCATCCCAACCCAACTCCTGAGGCGTCAGTGTAGACTACAAACTGTATTCCCGGCCGCGGTAGTACTAGCACCAGAGTTTGAGTCAAATATTCTTTCAGTTTCTCAAAACTCTTGACATAATTATACGTCCATACGAATTTGACATCCTTCCATGTTAAGGTCACTAATGGATTAGCCATACAGACGAATCCTTTCACGAACTTCATATAGTATCCTGTTAATCCCAGGAAACTACGAATTTCGGTGGTCTCTTAGGTACATGCCAACTAGTGAAGGAGTCAATCTTTTTGGGTCCAATGCCACTCCGGCTTCCGAGATCACATGACCTAGAAATCCAATGTTCCT
This sequence comes from Orychophragmus violaceus, assembly GCA_030180135.1. Lineage (NCBI taxonomy): Eukaryota > Viridiplantae > Streptophyta > Magnoliopsida > Brassicales > Brassicaceae > Orychophragmus > Orychophragmus violaceus. Next base: position 26,523,257 of record CM058236.1, on the reverse strand, counting down.
CTGCTAGAAATTGCACTAGCACGAACAACTTCATCTCCTAGAGCTTATTAAAAAAAATCCACAGATGTTACTCGTGATCCTCCTTGATCCTCGAGTAGACCAAGATATCGTTAACGAATACGATGACAAAGTTATCCAAATACTCCCAGATAACATCATTCATCATCTTCATAAACATAGATGGTGCATTGGTCAGCCCGAACGGCATTTCCATGAACTGTAATGTTCATAACTGGTCTGAAAATCCGTTTTCCGTATATCTTCTTCTTCTAACAGAATCAGATGATACCCGAAGGCTAGATCAATATTAGAGAACAACGAGGCTCCCTAAAGTTGGTTCAAAAACTCATATATCCTTTTAAATATGTACTTTTTATTGATAGTCACCTTTTTCATGCCCGTGTAATCGATATAGGGTTTGAGACTTTCATTCATATTCTGTACAAACATGACATGTGCTCCCATGACGAGCTACTTGGTCGGAAAGTATGTCCTGGTGAAGGCTTCTTAGAAATCTGTCCAAATGAGCTCATAACACCCTTGCGTTCTCTCTACCAGTCTTTCTCACCATACCAAGGCATCATCCATCAGATAGTGAACAACCCGATCCTTACGAGTGGATGTATCTATGTTCCTTCCAACTCCACGTGACACCTGGCTGCATCCATGTTCCTTCCAACTTATTCTTCCAGTTGTCGGAAATAATGGAACCCGCTTTCCTATAGAATAGCTCCATCTTCATATCTTTTTGGTACTTCATAATGTCCCATTATGATATTCCACACATATGCCCTTGTGCTCGAGGTGGTTTTGCTAGTGGTGGTAGCAGGACCACTACTGGTGGAGGTGGGGCTACTCACACTCCTCCTACAGCATACCCTACTCGTTTTGCAGCCTATCTTCTTCCTCCTGCAGTACCTCATGCACCTCATGCAGCTCCCCCTACAACTCCTCCAGATGAGTGGCATCCACAGCCATTTGACTTTGAGAATCAAAACTCACACAATTACAATTTGTAGAGTTAAATTTTTAGGGATTAAAAACTTTCTGAGAAAACACTTGAAAAAGGATCCAAAGATGTTTTTTTATCAATCGATATTTTGGAAAGCTTTTACAAGTAGATGAAAAGCGAAAAATCATATGAATAATTATGCTAGGTACAAGTTTTCCCTAGAATGAATAAGTATTCCTTATTTTGTAGCGACATCTAGTCAGTTCAAAGAGAATATTTTGCGATATTCACAAAGATCCATCTTTATCTTTCTTTCCGTTTAAAGTTGTCTTGATTTTCCGCTCGGAATTATCTTTTCGCGAATTGATTTATATTCTGAATTGAACAAAAAGAGAAATAAAAATCCCAAGGAACTCTTATTCTTTTCCTTGGCCCAAATAAGTTGTTCTTGATAACCCATGTGGCGTGTCTTTACTAACTTGATTAAAATGGCTTGGAAGAAAGAATATCTCGTCAAAAATTGATGTGATTGGCTTGTCGTGGATATGCCGATCAGTGTGGAAAGATGATCTGCTCGGGTCATGACGTAGACATAAAGATGGTCTGGACGTGCTGCGATGGCGATCGGATATGCGACTTGGTGTGTTCTGTTCAGCAATTTCTTGTGCCAAACCGCTTGTGGATTGAGTGCAGGCATTTTATAGGATCTTTGAGCAGAATTTCACCGAGACTAGATGCATGGATTGCCAAGGCGATATTCTGCGATTGGGATTTCTGCTTGGTTCGGCAATTGTAAATGTGTTTTGGTAGGCAGTCATAGATGTGTTCTGCTCTGCACTCGCACACGTTTTCTCCGAGGCAGTCACATATGTATTCTTCTCGGCAGTCGCATGATTGTTCTGCTAGGCCGTCGCAGATGTGTTCTCCTAGGCAGTCGCAGACGTGTTCTGCTAGGCAGTCACATATGTGTTCTGCTCTGCAGTCGCAAACGTGCGCTGCTAAGCAGACAAAAAATTGTTATGTTTATCAGTCGCAAACGTGTTTTGCTATGCAGTCGCAGAAGTGTTCTGCTAGGCATTCGTAGACGTTTTCTTCTAGGCATTCACATACATATCCGGCTAGGAAGTCGCATACGTGTTCTGCTAGGCAGTCACAAACGTTTTATCCTTGGCAGTCCAAGACGCATTACCTTTGGCAGTCGTAGACGTGTTTTGCTAGGCGATCGCAGACTTGTTATGCTAGGCAGTCGCGATCCTTCCAAGTGGAGTGCATTGTCTGAGCAGAAATACAAGTAGAGATGATCCTTCTGAGCAAGAAATTGTGGAATGGATCATTACGCAACCACTTCTGTTTTTTCTTTGAACTTCTTCGATTTTTAGTTGTTAGTCTTACCAAGGACCGATTTTGAATGTTGATATAGTTTAGGACCGATTTTGACCCCAATAGTTAGCTTCCCAACTCGCCAGACTCATATGTGATGGTGACGAGTTTTGTTGTAGTTAAGATAAGATCAATGGTTGAAAAGCTTCACCAAGTTATTTTGTCATAATTTGTTGAGGCATTTTTCGTCGAAGTGTTTTTATAAGAAGTGGAGAGACGTTTTTCAGTAAGAAGCTATTTAAGCATATTCGATGAACAGCTGAGGAATGTGAGATTAATCCGTCGATGCAAAGATGCATAAATATTTGTGGCTAAGTCTCAGAAATCGTGCGAGGTGTGGTGCTCTGCTTCTCTTGTAAAAGAAAGAGAATGGTTACAAGACTTATATATGCTCGGCATATGTTTCATAACTTACTTATTCTTTGTCGAGCATGATGATTGCGACTTGATTCTTAGACGAGAATAATTTTACTGTTTTGAGATATTAAAGACCAGTATGCTAAGAAGCGTTTTCAGGGTTTCAAGTGTTTTGTTATTAGTTTAGGAATTGCGATGTTTTTTTACTTACAGGCCCGTTTTGACGATTAAAATGTTGTGGACCAGTGTGCTAAGAAGCCTTTATTGGGTTTAGAGATTTACTTTGTTAAAAGCTTTCGAGGTATCTCGACTTACGATCTCATTTTCGATTGTAAATTAATATGGATATCGGCTAGTATACACTTAACGGATATTAGACCAAGGTATACTCTGTCGAGATTTTGTTGACCAGTGTGCTAAGACGCATTTAGTGGGTTTAAAGATATACCTCGAGTTTAGGGCTTGCGAGATGTCTCAACTTACATTCCCGTTTCCGATAGTAAATTGATATGAAAATCGGCTAAAATATACCTAGCGGATATTAGTCAAAGGTGTAATCAGTCGAACTTTATATAGAACACTTTTCTCCATCTGGAGGATGTAATAGAACTTCAATCCATATATGATGTATTGGATAAGATCCGTAAAAGATGTAGTAGTTTGTTCATCCGTTGTGGCAAAAAACAGACGAGATAGTGAATCGTCTAAAAAGTTGTATGAAAACCGTAGTTTTAAAAAGATTGTGTTATACTTGTAGTCGACAATGTTTTTCTTAATAGAGTTGGAATGCGATAAGCATGAACATCGCAAATAGATCATGCGAAAAGAGTGAGCATAGCGAAAAGATCATGCAAAAGGATGCTATCTAGAATGTTTGTAATGCGAAAAATGCGAGATAAAAATCATCGACAAAATGAAAATATACATAACACTCCACCCTTTTTTTAGGAAGAAGGTGTTGTTACGGAAATTCGATCTAGTATAAAAAGCCTGGCTATGATCTGAAATGTCTGAACTACGAGGTGCGAGGTAAGCTTAAATGAGGTCGAAACTGTTCTTCATTGATCTTAAGGCCGAAGCCGAGCGATGAACATGATGGTACAAGGTGGGAGTCCGTCAAATGACGTGCTCCCTAAATATTGCTTGAGGTCGGAGCTTTATAGAAGTAGATCGGCACTCTCGCAAGTTACAATGTGTCTAAAGTGAAGAATGAAGGGTCCTATTTATAGTGCTTGGATGCTGACTTCCTTAGGGCCATTGACTCCTTAGCGGGCTTGTCTTCTTAGGCCGAGATGATTTTAATGATTTAACAAGATTTATAATGGGCTTATGAATGGGTGTTAAACCCATGTCCAAAAACTAGTCCCCCCCACAGTTCGTCGATCAGGCGGAAATCTTGTTAAGTAGTTTCACATTGATTGCTAATATTCTTAATTGTTGATTTCTTCTGCGGTTTCTGAGAAAGTGAAGAGACGCGAACCGCTTGTGGTGCGATTTTGCGTGTTTTGTAAAGCCGTTCCTTTCTTTTTACAAGGCTTCATCTTTTCAAATCCCGTCGTCTCTTGCCAGGTAATTATTTTCTTCTTGCGGTCTTTGTTACACATTCGTTTCTTCTAGTTGTTGTGCTCTTGTTGTTTCGTCTCCGGATTCGTTATTATGCGGGTAGATTCGAGTGAGCATTCTTCTACTGGTAGCGGCGATTCTGGTTTTTCCGAGTCGTCCGGAGAGAGTCCTGCTGAATTTGGACTGATCGAGGGGGACGAAGAGTTTTCAGGTCTCGGACTGTGGGAAGACCTCATCGGTTTCGCAGAGATTTTGTCACAATGGATTCCCCTGATGATCAACCGCTTGCCGCTGCTAGGGGGCGGAACCCTAGTGATAGCGATGGGCCCGGTCGTCGAGGAGACGGTGTCAAGGTTACTGATTCGGGAGGTCGTCCGAAAGTTAGTTCGGCTGTTCCTGATCATTGTTCTCTAGCAACTTCCTCGAAGGGAGGAAGAGGAAGATCGAAGGAGGCAACGGAAGTGAAGGTTGTCGTTCCTAGGGTAATTCGTTTGTCGGTCTGTGAACAACCTGTCCTCGATGATATCCATCGGCGGTGTTCCCGTGTTCCGGTCTTGAGCTCCGGTTGCCGGCTTTGTGCGTGCGGCCCTGAGATGCTCTTCTTGGTTGGGTTTGTTTGTACGAGTGTTGGTTCACTGAATGTCATTTGGTTTTTCCCCTTCCCGGGGTCCTGATAGAATATTGCGAGGCTAGGGGGGATGGCCCTTTCTCAACTCTGTTCGTCTGCCGTTCGTACCGTGTTAGGTATTTTGATCATGGCGGCTGACAGTGAGGTCGAGATGTCCACTCGTTTCTTTTAGGAGCTGACATCGATTTCGGTCAACCAAGGGACGTCTGGGACGTTTTATGTGCGATTCAGGCCTGGTCGTCGTTTGAAGGTTGTGTCCGACCCCCCGGATAAGACTTCCGATTGGCATGACAGTTATTTCTTTGCGCGTGTTAACAACGCATTGATGTTTTACTGGAGGAGGGTTTTCAGATCGGCCTGGAACTATAACCCTGGTAGCTTTCTTTGTTTTGCGCTTGCTTGTCGTTTTTGTCTGCTTCATGGGTTTTTTTTCCTTGTTTTGAAGTTCGTTCTGCTTCAGGTCACTGCACCGCGGGATTTTCTAGAGACTTGGACAAGTTAAGGGATCACGGTGGGATAGATTGGCCTCCATCGAATGAAGATAGGTTCTAAGTTTTATCTCTATACTAACTGCAAGTGCACAGTATGTGAGTGTAGTACTTAGGGTATCGAATCCACAAGGACTCTGGGAAACGATAGTTTTAGAACAGTCAAGATTAAACTAGGAGAAAGTAAATGTAGTGAGAAACTAAAAACAAAGCAGGAAAGTAAATCAGTAGCAAGGTTTGTTGTAGGAAATTAACTAAAAGCGCTAAGTCTAGGGAGTTCTCAGGAAATCAGACAAGCAGACAATTTATTCAGTCAGGATCAAATTAAGTACCGTTCTATAACTCAAACACAGATATTAGAATTAACCAACTTTCGTTGTGAGAATTCTCTAAGCCTAATTGCAGAAATCCAAATGTCTTTGTAATTCCTAACAGATTAAACCAGCTTTAAGATTAAGTTCGATATGTTCGCAATTCAATTAAACCAAATTTCTTTGTGAGTAATTCAATTGCTCAACCTAAATAGTTCAGATTCTAAACCACACTTTTGTGTCAATTTAATAACCTAAGATCTAGATTCTAATTGATCAAGTTAGAAACTAGTGTTAAGCACAATTTAGATCGAAGAACAATTACGATGTGAATCCTTAACTGAATTAATTAAATCTAGCAAGTCATAAAATCCTTAATGAGAATCCCTAAACCTAACTATGAATCTACTCAGACATAGAATATGAAAACATAATCAATGAAATAATAGATTGCATAAAAGAGAATATAAAAATAAAGGGGTTCGAAATCTTCTCCAAAAAGCAGAAAGCAGTACATGATTAGATCAGCCCCAAGCTCTAAAAACTCTATGCTCTAAGTATGAAAGCGTATCTAAAAACTGATGTAAAAACCTAATTATATAAGCTAATCACGTCTTGGGGCTTCTGTGTAATTATCAGGAACTTCTGGGCACAACTGCAATATCTTCATTCTTCATTAACCGCCGAGTTTGTTCCATCTCGCTCGTGTGTCGATCGATGCACATGTTGTGTCGATCGATGCATTACTCTGTTTCGGACAGTGAGCTCTATCTCTCGGGTCAAAGCACCAAAATACTCCAAAATGCTCTAATAACTCCAATTCCGCTCCAAACGTGTATATATCTAATAACACCTGTAAAAGACTCTAAAGAAACACTAAAAGACTCTAAAACACACTTATATCATGGACTAAAACCGGTAGAAACCATGATATATCAAAGGACAAAGAGGCCAAGGCTTTATTTGATCGGAAGGTCCGGCGTTGTTTTATATTGATTCGGGTATGTACCCTCTTCCCCCCACTACAAGAAATTCGAGTATTAATAGCAGTTGCAGATAGCGTTTTTAGTGTTTATGATATGGTTGATATACTCCTGTTTTTTAGATAGCGTTTACAAAAATACAAGCGCTATGTTTACTCGGTTTGACACGAAACGCTATGTATAACTGACACTGAAAAATGAGCGCCGAAAAATTCTATTTCCCTCCCTTGTTTTTTAATTTCCCCCTCTCTACTTTGTTCCCTCCAACTTTCTTTTTCTCTAACAAAATAAAGTTTCTCTTTTTTCCTTCAATATTAACAAAAAATATAATATTTTTATATAAATTAATGAGTGTTTAATTGTATACAAGTGTCAAATTTTCGAAATAATTATAATTATTTTTTAAATCTTAAACTCTAAACCTAAACTCTAGACCATAAATACAAACCTTAAGGATTTAAACCCTACACTTCTAATCCTAAACCCTAAACACTAAAACATTAATTATATACCCTAAACACACACCCTAAACCCTAAACATTAATTGCTACTACTCATGTGACCACTTCGGAGCTACTAGCTCTGCATCCTCAGTTTATTACTACTTTTTTTTTTTACTTTATGGAAGGGGAGAAGGGAACCATACTCGGACAAGTTTACAAGCTGTGTCAGAACTAACAAAGGAATCCGACTCAAGGTATACCAAGCCCTTAGGTGAGAAAATTAAGTCAGGTTTACAAGGGTGAAGTCAGTAAAGGATCCTCTGAATACCTGAATTGATATGGTTGTCCTCAGTAGGTTGATCCGTGTTGGGTTTTCTAATAGTCATAGATAGTTCCTGCAACTTCATCCCAATGGTTACTTAAGTTCCTGCAAGATGTTGTTAACTTCTCAAAAATTCACTGTTTCTTACTTAAACTTGTTTTGACTCAATAAAACAAAAAATTTTGAAAAACGGACTGACTCTAAGAAAACATAAAGATAATAGCCAGTACCACCTCCCCCACACTTGAAACACACTGTCCCCAGTAGTGTCAAGCTAAGGTTCGGTAAAAGAAGGAAAATGTTAATGGATGTGTTAAGTCTTGTCTGATTTTTACCTCGGTCGCTCATGCATCGATCGTTACACATAAGTGCGACGACCGTTGCAAGGCTATTTCATCATGTGTCGATCGTTGCTCAGGACCGCAACGATCGCTGCAATGCGATTTTCGTGTTGTGACGATCGACACACAGGACCGTGTCGATCGTTGCATTGCGATATCCGAGAACAGTCAGCAAGTTAGCAGTTAGTCCGTGAGAAATTGTCAAATTTCAAACCTGCAACCTGCAAACCAATGCAAACAGATAAAATCAAAGCAACTGATAGTCTCATAATTAAAACATCATCCAAACATAAGAATACTAAGAAAATCAAAAGAAAAATGAAAAAGAAAAGATGAAAAAGAAAATACAGAACCGATGCCTAGAGAAGCCACTGCTCTCACTCGTCATCTAAGTCATCATAGCGATCAGTATCGCTCGAAACCTCGTGAGTCGGAGATCGCTGTCTACGTCGACGAGAAGGTCCGGGATGGTGAATCTGCGGCTGTCTCCTGCAAGTGCAGGTACGCATGAAGTTCTAGATGCTCCGTAGAATACCATCCTCACGTTCTCTCCACTCTCCCTCAGACATCTGACTAAAAGGTACCGAAGGCTCTGGATAAGGACCAATGTCATCAGCAGGAGCAGCAGGTGCATGCGCAAATGAAGTAGAAGGGCGTGTAGAAGGCTCTCCCAGTGGATGAGCCATCGTAGGCACACTGCGCTGATCTCGCGTAGGAGGCTGGAATCTCAAGGCAGCCAGCTTATCAATCTTGGTCCGATCAGCAGTAGGAAGGTCTATACCACGCCTCGTAGTGGTAGTGTCATAATAGACCCATATGCGTCCCCCCTTCAGCCATGAAGCACTCTGCAGGTGGGTAAAATCAAGGAATTCCTTGTTGTCATCACACTCTGTACCCTCTAAAGGAATCCCGCAATGCCTGAAAATGGGAGTAAGCAGACTCCCTACTGTCTCAGTGCCCTTCCCATCGAATGGCTTCTTCTGCAAACCGCACAAGTGATGAGCAAAGATAGCTCCCAAGTTGAGTCCTCTGGTGGGATCTCTCAAATTAGTCTTAGAAAACTGCTCCCTTAACCCAATGAAAAGCATCTCCACCTCGTTCTTACACATCTTATTGGCTTCAGCTTTGCACAACAGAGTACATCCCAAGAAGCGCAAGACATATCTGAGAACAGGATGCCTAACCTGTATCAGCTTCGTCGTCCTCGAGCAATACCGACCGTTGCCAACACAGTCCCAGAAATACTGAGCTTCCTGCACATCCCACTCAAGAGATATACCAATACGCGCATGCTCAATACTGAATCCATAAATCCGACAGATATCAAGAAGGGGAATCCGATACCTGACTCCTAAGCACATGAAGGTAAATAAACGTCCTGAAGCTTTCCTGCTCTCTGGGTCAGGGTAAATCACTCTACAGGTGGCAAGCAGTTGTCTCACCAAATCAGGATACAACTCATAATGCTGCATAGGCATTGTCCCCACACCAATGCCCTTAACTAATGTCAGCATCTGCTCATCAATGCCTAGACCCTTACAAGTACAATAATCTGCAAACTTGGTCGGCTTAATCGTCATGCCACACCAACCATTGTAGAGCAATGTATCGAATTTGTCCCAATGGTCAAGTAGTGGCCGCTCTGTGAAAGTGTCGGTCTTGAGCAGCTGATCAATCTCCATACCCCATACCTTATCTGTCGGAATCTGCACCTTATCCGCCTTAGGCCAAGGCAACTGTATCGCTTCCTGATCTCTCTGATAAGGCTCAGGATATGGCGAGTCTCGAGGAAACCCCTCAACTGGTGGAGGATGATGAGCTGTAGCTGCAGCTGTAGTAGCTCTACGTTTGCGAGGTTGTCGAGGAGGCATCTGCAATCAAGAGAACAAAGCACATTTAGTCACGGCAGAAACTCCCTGTGAAGTCGCAATGCAACGACCGTTGCACAAGTGCATCGATCGTTGCAAGGCGATTTCACAGTCGCCAAACAATCCTCAAAAACATTTCTAAATTTGTTCCATAATCTCACACACAGCCTAATACCATCACCAATCAACCTAAATCAAACCTATAGTAGTACGGAATCATCATGTTCAAGCCAAAATCTCCTAATTCCAAAACCCTAGAAACGAATCCGAAAATGATGAAAATGAGAGCTCTTACCTTGGAATCACTTCAAATGGGTTAGAGAAATAGATAGAGCAAGTAAAAACAAGAATAATGAAGCTTTGAATCAGTGAAAATGATGAGGAAATGGGTGATTTAGGGTATAGGAGTCGCGGTTGTACGGACGGCGAAATGGGGAAGAAGAGAAGAGAGAAAGGGTTTAAGGCACTTACCTGGATCGTGGATGCAACGATCGATGCATTAAAGCAACGATCGTCGCTGCTGAACCAAATTGATTCTGGTTTAGCTCGCATACCTTAATTTTTGCAATTAAACCATTTGCAACGACCGTTGCACAGGACCGCAACGATCGTCACAAGGCGATCCCATCTCTTCGTCATTTCTCCCTGCAACGACCGTTGCACACGTAGGCAACGATCGTCACACATCTCCAGACAATGTTCTGTATTAAAAACTTAGCAAAAACAAAATAAAAACGTGAAATCCTAAGAAAAACACCAAAAATAAATAAGAAAAACACTAAAACCTATCAGTGGGTTGCCTCCCACTCAGCGCTTATTTAAGGTCATTAGCTTGACCGGACGAACAAGATCAGGTTGCTGGAGATGCCGACAGAGACTGTGATTGCCTCTGTGCAAGTCTCCTCATCCAAGGTGTAGAGTAAGCTTCATCAGTGTGAGCTCGTCCAAGAAAAGAAGGAGTGAAATGTTCCCCAAGATCCAAAACCAAAGTGTTACTCGTCTGCGCTCCATATCCATCCTCAATAGTGAAGGTCTGCCCATCAATCAGCAGTTTACGCAGCATGCCCATCTCAAAGTGCAGAGGCTCATCTCCCAGATGGAGATCAATCAAACTGTGCCTCACATCAATCACTGCTCCAGCTGTGTCTAAGAATGGTCTTCCCAGTATCAAAGCATCATCCTGCTCATTGTCGTACTTAAGCACCAAGAAGTCTGTCGGAACCAAGTAGTTCCCAACTCTTACTGGGACGTCCTCCAGAACTCCTTCCGGAATCCTTATTGACTGATTAGCTAGGACAAGAGAGGTCCTACTGGGTGAAAAATCCATCATCCCCAGCTTCTCTGCCACAGAGTATGGCATGAGACTTCCAGCAGCTCCTAAGTCATACAGAGAGCGCTTGAAACCATCATCAAAAATAGAACAACTTAGCACAAATATCCCAGGATCAGGTAGCTTCTTCGGGATCTTAGTTAAAAGCACATCGTTTATCTGTTGAGGAACCACTATAACCCAATCCTTCGGCATCTCGTCCATTGGCAGCATCTTCTCCAACTACCTTTGCACACAAGGGTGATAAGGTGGATCATCAGACTGTGGAATTTCTTCCAACTTCTCTTCCATCTCTCCTAACTGTCTTACCTCATCAATCTCCTGTTGAGTTATCTCAGACACTCCAGGGAATAAACGATTAAGCTCTTGATCTGCCTCTGCATCAATGCCATAAAAGTCATGTGAATATGTCTGTCCACGATATGCAACGATCGACGCTAGAGGTGCATCGATCGATGCAGATAAGTTTTCACAGATTCCACCCGAGAGATTTTCCTCAAATTCAGAATTTTCAGCCTCTTCCACTAGTTTAGCTGTATTTAGCTCAAATCTTTCACCTTGGTGTGATCCATCATCAATGTACACTGACCAGGCCTTAATGTGGGTGTCTACGACACTCTTTCCCTTAATAGAGCTTGAAATTTGGCTCACCTGAGTGTCCAATTGCTTCACATGAGTACTTAGAGACTCAAACTTCCCATTAAGATCCTCATAAACAGCATCTAACTTCCTGTTGCAGTCCACATCAATCTTAGTCTGTCCTTCCAGCAGCTGCTCCATCATACTCTCCATCTTGCTCTCATGAGCATTAGCAACAGGAGGTGCTTGGTAAGAGGAAGATCCATAAGTCCTCTGATTACCTTGTTGAAAAGGCTTCTGGAAACCAGCATTCTGTCCAAAGCCAGAAGAGTTTTGGTTGCTTGTGAAAGCACTCTTCTGTCCACTGAAGAATATATTACCTTGCTGTCCTCCAAACCTGTTTCCTTGGAAACCAGATCCTCCAATGTAGTTCACATCCTCTTCCTGACCATCTTCTTCAGCATTGATCACTTCAACATCTTGAGCAAAATGGACAGCTTTCTTCCCAGCTAGAAGATTGCAAATAGTGTCCAACTTACTCCTAATATCAACAATCTCCAGATTCTCTATCTTCCCACCAGACTCTTTCCTTCTCCTATCAGTAGTCTTGCCGCTATTACTGCTTACTAAGTTGTCTATCAGTTGCTTAGCTTGCTCAGAAGTTCTAGTGTTAAAATTTGCATTGCTGGAATTATCCAACGCAGTCTGGTAAGGGAGATATACCTATAAAGAAAATGCCCAACAATGTCACCTCAGTGAATCCATGATGCGGGTAGTCACGTTGGTACTTCTTAAATCTCATCCAGGCAGTCTTAAGAGGCTCTATAGGACCTTGGGAGAAAGTGAGAATGTCCTGTCTCGACTGATCAGAGCGAGCATCATCATAGAAGTGTCTCAGAAACTCACTCTTCACAGCATCCCAAGTCGTAAACTTCCCAGGTGGAAGTTGTTTCAGCCAGGCAGCAGCATCTCCAGCGAGAGAGTTGGGGAAGAGTTTCAGAAACAGATAGTCATAGTTCACTCCATCATACTTCATCTCAGTGACTATGTCCTCAAACCCATCTATATGATCCATTCCCTGCTCATTAGGGAAACCATGGAAGGCATTCTGCCTCAGAATAGAGTAGTAGATGGTCTTGATCTCGAAGTCATTCCTCTCAAAACCAGGAGGTACAAGAGCTGACCGGTTAGCATGAAACTCATCTGGACGGTTATAGTCAGCTAAGGTCCTCTCATGAATAACCATCTGTCTATCTTGACCTTGTCCTTGGCCTTGTGCTTGTCGTGGTTCAGGCTCAGGGATAGGATCAGGGATAACATTCCCTTCAGCATCAATCCGTTGCCCAGCAGCATTGTACGGATTGTTTTGTCGGTCCCTCAGGGTACCTTGAGCATCGGGTATTATAATCACACGTTCTTGAACCATCCTTGCTCTTTGAACTTTACTGTTGGTCCTCTCTAGTCTAGCAAGCTCTTCAAGTTGGAGATTAACGAGATTAGTATTCGGATTACTTCTGGTATCACGCGTCTACATAAACCGTCTGTAATCGCAGTGCAACGATCGATGCTAGAGTGCAACGATCGACTCAACTCCAGTCGCTTAGTAACGATCGATGCTAGGCGAATGTCAAACCTGAGACAGAGAAGACACAGAGAAAAATAATTAGTAACTAAAACAAAAAAAAATAAAAATCCTAGTAAAAACCCTAAGTTCAAATCTATCGAAGACTCCAAAAAGAGTCCCCGGCAACGGCGCCAAAAACTTGATAGGTTTTAAGTTTTATCCCTATACTAACTGCAAGTGCACAGTATGTGAGTGTAGTACTTAGGGTATCGAATCCACAAGGACTCTGGGCAACGATAGATTTAGAACAGTCAAGATTAAACTAGGAGAAAGCAAATGTAGTGAGAAACTAAAAACAAAACAGGAAAGTAAATCAGTAGCAAGGTTTGTTTTAGGCAATTAACTAAAAGCGCTAAGTCTAGGGAGTTCTCAGAAAATCAGACAAGCAGACAATTTATTCAGTCAGGATCAAATTAAGTACCGTTCTAGAACTCAAACACAGATATAGAATTAACCAACTTTCGTTGTGAGAATTCTCTAAGCCTAATTGCAGAAATCCAAATGTCTTTGTAATTCCTAACAGATTAAACCAGCTTTAATGATCAAGTTCGATATGTTCACAATCTAATTAAACCAAATTTCTTTGCGAGTAATTTTATTGCTCAACCTAAATAGTTCAGATTCTAAACCACACTTCCGTGTCAATCTAGCAACCTAAGATCTAGATTCTAAGTGATCAAGTTAGAACTAGCATTAAACACAATTTAGTTTGAAGAACATCTATTGATATGAATCCTTAACTGAATTAATTATATCTAGCAACTCATAAAATCCTTAATGAGAATCCCTAAACCTAACTATGAATCTACTCAGACATAGAATATGAAAACATAATCAATCAAATAATAGATTGCATAAAAGAGAATATAAAAGTAAAGGGGTTCGAAATCTTCTCCAAAAAGCAGAAAGCAGTACAGGATTAGAACAGTCCCAAGCTCTAAAAACTCTATGCTCTAAGTATGAAAGTGTATCTAAAAACTGATGTAAAAACCTAATTATATAAGCTAATCACGTCTTGGGGCTTCTGTGTAATTATCAGGAACTTCTGGGCACAACTGCAATATCTTCATTCTTCATTAACCGCCGAGTTTGGCCCATCTCGCTCGTGTGTCGATCGATGCACATGGAGTGTCAATCGATGCATTACTCTGTTTCGGACAGTGAGCTCTATCTCTCGGGTCAAAGCACCAAAATGCTCCAAAATGCTCCAATAACTCCAATTCCGCTCCAAACGTGTATATATCTAATAACACCTGTAAAAGACTCTAAAGAAACACTAAAAGACTCTAAAACACACTTATATCATGGTCTAAATGAAGGATTGTTTAGTTTATCCTGATTCAATTACTCATTGATTGATCCTACTAAACATGCTTGGATCTAGGTTCTCTTGCTGAATCATAAAAGATATCACCTAATACCTTGTTATGCAGCGGAATGGAGAGGTATGAGTCAGAGATCAGCAGAACCGCCAAGAGACAGCTCCTCCAAAGGTTCACACACGCACACTTCAGGAAGTTGACTGCTAGACCACAGGGAGGGAGACGCAGAGAAGAGAGAGGGAGGCGCAGACTTGTGTGAAAATTAGAGAGCTAGGTCAAGTTTTATTCATTAAAACCCCTTCTAGTTCTCATGGGCTTTTGGGCCCAAGTCTCAGTCTGATTAAATCCCTTAGATTTAATCAGGCCCTTTAATCTCTCTAAGTACAGTAAATGCCTAGCACTTTTACCGTACTCCTGCTGCACCGTTCCTCCATATTTTCATGTTAGCTTAGGCGTGTGACCCATATGGAATCATATAATAAAGGCAATAAGTCCAAGACTTATAGATCATGAGCGGACTCTAGCAAGCCATCATGACCCCCAGTATTATATGACTTATGTCTGATCATTGACATACTCTTACTTTCTAGAGACAGTACAGAGATTACTGGACATAATTCCAACAATCTCCCACTTGTACTGGAATCTCTGTATTCATAATCCTTTTGTCACAATATCTCGATTAGTCATAAGGCAAGATGAGTGTCATCCTTATAAAGCCTAATCTTGTTCATCAGACTCTGATTTGATACTGACAATCCAAACGACTCGGGACAGTCCGTTTGAGCATGGCCATGCATTTTCCAGTATTCAAATCTCCGATTGGCCTAGAGATATTCACTCCATTTATATTGGAGGGACAAATCCCGTCTTGTTCCATCACTGTAAACTACTCATTTCATAATACACCCAAACAGGGTCCTTATAACTATCGCTTAACGACAGTGTTAGACAATGATCAAAGTGCATCAGTTCATGTGCAGTCACATGCATGCGAACTCAGGTCTAAGGACTATACTCTATAGTCGTAGTAAGAATCTCTTATGACACATATATAAATATCCTGAAGAGTTCTTATAAGCGGGTCTTGTCCGGTCGTATGTACCCCAACATACACCTATGTACTGACTTTGATGCCGTGCATCTATGACATCCTGAGACTTTGTCATAAGTCACATACCAATCTAGTCTCACGCGGTTGTTGGTGTTCCAATTTCAACAACCTTCGACTAGGGACAGGATGATATAAGCCATCTATCAAATATAGGGTCTCATGATCAAGCTAAATGACTTTGATGACTCAAGATCAAGTCACTTACTTCGATGACCTATAAAATGGTTCATATAATTTTGGAACGATTATTTCATCACAGTTAAAATAATCTTGAAAAACAATTTTTATTAAACATCTTAAATGTTTTACAAGAACATATCAATAACTAAATAAAGCCCTCAAACTCCCACTCAAATTTAGATTACATTTCAATGTCTCTAATGCCTACAACTTCAGTCAGGAACTCGAGCTTAGGTCTTGGGAGTGGCTTTGTCAATGGATCAGCGACGTTATCATCTGTCTGAACTCGGCTGATCTTGACTTCCTTTCTATTAATGATGTCACGTATCAAGTGAAATCTTCTTAGTACATGCTTGGATTTCTGGTGTGATCTTGGTTCCTTTGCCTGAGCAATAGCACCATTGTTATCACAAAACAGTGCCAGAGGCTCAGCCGCATTTGGTATCACACCTAGTTCAATAATGAACTTTCGTATCCAAACAGCTTCCTTCGCTGCTTCTGAAGCGGCGATATATTCAGCTTCTGTAGTGGAATCAGCAACGGTGTCCTGCTTGGAGCTTCTCCAACTGATTGCACCGCCATTCAGACAAAAGATATAACCGGACTGTGACCGGAAATCATCTTGGTCTGTCTGGAAACTTGCGTCCGTGAATCCACTGACTTCAAGCACATTACTTCCGCCGTACACCAAGAACTTATCCTTAGTATGTCTTAGATACTTCAGGATATTCTTGACGGCAATCCAGTGGCTTTCACCTGGATTTGACTGGTACCTACTCGTCATGCTCAATGCATAAGCAACATCAGGACGAGTACAGATCATGGCATACATGACAGATCCTATTGCAGATGCATAAGGAATATTCTTCATGCGCTCAAGCTCAGCAGCCGTCGTAGGGCTCTGCTTCTTGCTCAGCGTTGTGCCATGTACCATTGGCGTGAAGCCCTTCTTGGAATCTGCCATGCTGAATCTATGTAGGACTTTGTCAATGTATGAATCTTGACACAAGCCTATCAGCCTTTTAGATCTATCCCGGTAGATCCGGATTCCAAGAACGTATGCGGCTTCACCCATGTCTTTCATGGAAAAACAACTTCCAAGCCAGTCCTTTACGGACCTCAGCATTGGTACGTCGTTTCCGAGAAGTAGTATGTCATCGACATACAGAATAAGAAATACTATCTTGCTCCCACTAGTTTTCTTATACACGCATTGTTCTTCTTCGTTTCTGATGAAGTCAAATTGCTTGATCGCTTCATCAAAACGAAGATTCCAGCTCCTCGATGCTTGCTTCAATCCATAAATGGATTTATGAAGCTTGCATACTTTCCCAGCATTCTTTGGATCTATGTAACCGTCAGGTTGTGTCATATACACATCCTCTTCCAGAATACCATTCAGGAAGGCGGTTTTCACGTCCAGCTGCCAAATTTCATAATCATGAAAAGCTGCAGTTGCTAGTAGAATCCGAATAGATTTCATCATAGCCACTGGGGAATAGGTTTCATCATAATCCACACCGTGAACTTGTCTGAAACCTTTTGCTACCAACCTGGCTTTATAAATCTGGACATTTCCATCCACGTCAATCTTCTTCTTGAAGATCCATTTGCACTCGATGGCTTTTAAACCAGCGGGTAAGTCAACCAACGAAAACACTTGGTTGACCGACATGGAGTCCATTTCGGAATCAGTGGCCTTACGCCACTTAGAGGAATCTGGTCCCATCATGGCTTGATTGAAGTTCGATGGTTCATCACCATCAATGATCAGAAGATCATGACAGTCAGTCACGAGAAATCCTTGATATCTCTCGGGTTCGTGACGGATCCTCCCGGATCTTCGAACTTCAGGTACCACAGGTTCAGGCTCTACAATTTCTTGTAGGTCCTCCTGCTGCTCTTCCTCATTAGGTTGATCAGTATCCTGTTCATCTTGAATTTCTTCAAGCAGTACCTTACTCCCACTGTTTTTCTTAGAGAGAAACTCGCTCTCAAGAAAATTACAATCCCGGGCAACAAAGATCTTGTTCTCGGATCGTAGGTAGAAGTAATAAGCCTTGGTCTCCTTCGGATAACCAATGAAGTAGCATTTATCAGACTTTGGTGTAAGCTTGTCAGAGATCAATCTCTTGACATAGGCTTCACAACCCCAAATTCTAAGATAAGACAGCACTGGAGCTTCCCCAGTCCATAATTCATATGGTGTCTTAGCTACTGCTTTTGATGGCGCTCTATTTAGAGTGAACACTGCTGTTAGCAGAGCATATCCCCAAAGGGATATTGGAAGGTCTGTGTGACTCATCATAGACCGAACCATATCCAATAAGGTCCGATTCCTCCTCTCAGACACACCATTCCATTGAGGTGTTCCAGGAGGAGTGAGTTGGGAAACTATCCCACACTCTCTTAGATGATCACTGAACTCTTGGCTCAAGTATTCTCCTCCTCGGTCGGACCGAAGAGCTTTAATGCTTTTGCCAAGTTGGTTCTGTACTTCATTTTGGAATTCTCTGAATCTCTCAAACGATTCAGACTTATGTTTCATTAGATAAACATATCCATACCTACTGAAATCATCAGTGAAGGTAATGAAGTACTGATAGTTTCCTCTTGCATTTGTGGACATTGGGCCACACACATCTGTGTGTACCAGGCCCAATAAGTCACTGGCCCTCTCGTTAGGTTTATTAAAGGGGGCCCGCGTCATTTTGCCCATCAGACAGGATTCGCATTTCTCACATGACTCAAAGTCAAATGAGCCAAGAAGTCCATTCGAATGGAGCCTCTTAATGCGTTTCTCACTGATGTGCCCTAAACGACAATGCCATAGAAACGTTCGGTTCTCCTCATTAGGTTTGAACCGTTTGGTATTAATGTTATAAATTGGCGCGGATTGATCAAGTATGTAAAGCTCATTCGTAAGAGGGGCACAACCATAGAACAAATTGTTGCGATTGAAGGAACATAATTTATTCTTAACTGAAAAATCATAACCTTCCAAATCCAACAATGAAACTGAAATAATATTTCTGCTTATCGCAGGTACAAAATAACAATTATTGAGTTATAAAACCAATCCCGAAGGTAAAGACAACAAGTATGTGCCTACTGAAGGATTGTTTAGTGTTAATCCTGATTCAATTCTTCAGATTAAACTCACCTAAACATGCCAGATCTAGGTTCTCTTGCAGAATCATAAAGGATCTCACCTGTTACCTTGTTTTGCAGCGGAAAGAGGAGGTACGGGTCAGAGATCAGCAGAACCACCAAGAGATAGCTCCTCCAAAGGCTCACACACGCACACACAGGAAATTGGCTGCTAGACCAAGAGGAGAGAGGCGCAGAAAGAGAGAGAGGGAGGCGCAGAAGTTGGCTTGAGAAAATTAGAGCTAGGGCAAGTTTTATTTATTAAAACCCTTGTCCAGTTCTTATGGGCTTTTGGGCCCAATTCTCAGTCTGATTAAATCCCTTGGATTTAATCAGGCCCTTTAGTCTCTCTTAGTACAGTAAATGCCTAGCACTTTTACCGTACTTCTGCTAAACCGTTCCTACACATTTTCCTGTTAGCTTAGCGTGTGACCCATATGGGATCATATAATAAAGGCAATAAGTCCAAGACTTATAGATCATGAGCGGACTCTAGCAAGCCATCATGACCCCCAATATTATATGACTTATGTCTGATCATTGACATACTCTTACTTTCTAGAGACAGTACAGAGATTACTGGACATAATTCCAACAATCTCCCACTTGAACTGGAATCTCTGTATTCATAATCCTTTTGTCTCAATATCTCGATTAGTCATAAGGCAAGATTAGTGTCATCCTTATAAAGCCTAATCTTGTTCATCAGACTCTGATTTGATACTGACAATCCAAACGACTCGGGAAAGTCCGTTTGAGCATGGCCATGCATTTTCCAGTATTCAAATCTCCGATTGGCCTAGAGATATTCACTCCATTTATATTGGAGGGACAAATCCCGTCTTGTTCCATCACTGTAAACTACTCATTTCATAATACACCCAATCAAGGTCCTTATAACTATCGCTTAACGACAGCATTAGACAATGATCAAAGCGCATTAGTTCATGTGCAGTCACATGCATGCGAACTCAGGTCTAAGGACTATACTCTATAGTCGTAGTAAGAATCTCTTATGACACAGATATAAATATCCTGAAGAGTTCTTATAATCGGGTCATGTCCGGTCGTATGTACCCAACATACACCTATGTACTGACTTTGATGCCGCGCATCTATGACACACTGAGACTTTGTCATAAGTCACATACCAATCTAGTCTCACGCGGTTGTTGGTGTTCCAATTTCAACAACCTTCGACTAGGGACAGGATGATATAAGCCATCTATCAAATATAGGGTCTCATGATCAAGCTAAATGACTTTGATGACTCAAGATCAAGTCACTTACTTCGATGACCTATAAAATGGTTCATATCATTTTGGAACGATTATTTCATCACAGTTAAAATAATCTTGAAATAATAATTTTATTTAAACATCTTAAAATGTTTTACAAGAACATATCAATAACTAAATAAAGCCCTTTACTAACTCCCAGTGAAATTAAGACTACATCTTAATTTCACTTATCCTACAGCAACAGTCCGCGACACGTGCTTAGGCCTAAGGAGTGGCTTCGTTAATAGATTAGCAACGTTCTCATTCGTTGAAACTTGCTGATCTACTTAACATCTCTGTCATTTATCTCATGGAATAGGTAATACCTACCCTCAAGGTGTTTGGACCTCTGATGTGCAGCTAGTCTCATCTATGCTGGGAATCACATCAAGTTCAGTGATGAACTCTTCTTTCCAAACAACCTCTTTCGCCGCTTCCCAAGCTGCGAAATGTTCAGTTTAAGTCATGGAGTCAGCAACAGTGCCTTGCACCGCCAGATAGACACAAGATATAACCGGACTGTGACCGGAAATCATCTTTGTCTGTTGGAAACTTGTCTTTCAGACTCTACCGACTCGTAGCACCTCACTTTCTCCGTAAATCAAGAACTTATCCTTAGTATTCCTCAAATACTTTAGGATATTCTTTACGGCAATCCAGTGATTCTTTGCTGGATTTGACTGGTCTTTTACTTGTCTTGCTTAACATTAAAGCAACATCAAAACAAGTACGTGTCATGGCATATATGATAGATCCAATTGCCGACGCATATGGAATCTCATCCATGCATTCAAGCTCAGCAGATATCGTAGGATACTGTTTCTTGCTTAACGTAAGCCATGTGACATTGGCATAAAACCCTTCTTGGATTGCTGAAAAAGTGTAGGACTTTGTCAATTTAAGAATCCTGACATTGTCCTACCAGCTCTTTTGGATCTCTATCTTTAGATCCAAAATCCAAGAACATACGTGGCTTTACCCATGTCAATCATAAAACCAACTCCCAAGCCAGTCCTTTACCGACTGCAGCATTGGGACGTTATATCCGAGAATCAGTATGTCATCGACATACACTATGAGAAATGCAATATTGCTCCCACTTATCTTTTAGTAAACGCACAGTTCCATTTCGTTCCTGTTTAAGTCAAAACCTTGACTACTTCAACAGAACGAAGATTCCAACTCCGATATGTTTGCTTCCATCCATGAATGGATCGATGAAGCTAACTTACACAAAATGTAATTTTTCCGGAGTCCGGGCTCACTTTCGCTTCTTTTAGTTTCGCAGATTCGTCGCTTTCAATGATCATCAGATCATGCGAACTTTCAATGATCATCAGGTTCAACTAATGACGAGAATTCACTCTCGGATTAGTGACTGATTCTTTCATATCTGCGAACTTCAGGCTCCACAGGTGTAGATTCTACAGAAATCTGTAAATCCATCCGCTGCTCTCCCTCAACAGGTTGAGCAGCCACCTGTATTTGTCGAATTTCTTCGAGTCATACTTTTACTCCCACTGTTCTTCTTGGAAAGTAACTTCCCTTCTTGAAAACAGAATGGACGTAAAAGATAACAAGCCTTGGTTTCCCTAGGACAACCAGCAAAGTAGCACAACTATAAATACTCAGTAAAGACGAATTTGGATCGATTCCAATCCACATTTACGTGGTGTCTTTCAACTGATATTGGTGGAACTATTTCAGCGTAAACTTAGATATTTCTAGAGCGTTATTCTTCAAGAATATCATGGAAGATTCGTGTGACTCATCTTTAATCATTTCTTATAAGATCTGATTCTTTCTCACAGAAATACCTCAAGGTTTTCAGGAGAATTGAGCTGTGAAACGACTTCACACTCATTCAGATGATCACACCATTAATGACTCAAGTATTCTCACTCGTGATTTAATTCAGAGTCTTAATACTTCTGTCACTCAGATTCTATACCTCATTCTGGAACTCTTTCGACCATGTCAAAGAATTCCGACTTGTGTCTCATCAAATGAACACAGTCTTACTCACTGAATTAATCAGTAGAGACAATGAAGTACAGGAAATTTTCTCTGGCATTACTGCTTATCGGACCACATACATGAGTATGTACAATCTCCAATAAGCCTTTGGGCCTTTCTCTAGCTCGGCTAAGATAGGCCCCTTTGTCTTTTGGTTCAGTAAACAGAATTCAAGTCTCATAAGATATCCGATCAAATGAGCCCAATAGTGCATAACTATGGGATTTCTGAATCCGACTTACTCTATGTGACCAAGACTTTTATGCCAAGAAAAATCAGGTTTAATTCATCAGATTTAAACCAATTTGGTATTTATGTTACATTTAGGCACTCTTTGGTTTAAGATATAAAACCCATTCCTTGAATAGGGTGCTACAATTAATATTTCATTAAGATCAAAAGAACAAAAACTTGTCTTTTATCAAAATGAAAAACATTCAAATTCTTACAAGAAAATGAAAAACAACTCTGCTTAAAGCAGGTACATTGTAGCAATTACTTAATACAAAACCAAGCCTCGAAGGCATCTACAAGTGAAAACCCTACGGCTGAGGCAGCGTCCATAGCTCCTTCCAGACATGTAGATCCACTTGTCCTTCCTTCAACATTCTACTGTTGCTTAGGCTCTGCATATTATCACAAATATCAGTGCCACAACCAGTATCCAATACCTATAAGGTAGAACTTGAAGTAATAACATGAATACCTGAGGAAGTAGTCTCATACATCAACTTCAACTCCTCATCATCTTCCATGAATTTAATGCAATCTCTCTTCCAATGCCCAGTCTCTTTACAGTAGCAGCACTTACCAACGTAAGAGGTATCTGACTTGGGCTCAGAAGACACACGCTTGCCATGATTCAAAATCTGGACAACTTTGTCTTCACCCTTGTCAGCACTAGGTTTAATAAACCCACCCTTCTCCATTATGAGATTATACTGGGTACTCTTCACGTTTGGCTCAACTGTCTTGAGCATATCATGCAGTTCAGTCAGCGTCTTCGTTAAGCCTTTCTTGATATAGTTCCTTCTGAACTTATCATAGCTTGACGGCAGTGACTGCAGAATGATCTCAGTTGCCAATTCTTGGCTAACTGGATAATCCAGTTTCCTCAGGTTATCAATGTAACCTATCATTTTACTGATATGAGGACTTACTGGATGATCATTTGGTAGCTTGCAGCTAGTGAGAGACTTAACCAATTGGTATCTCTCCACTCTTACCTGCTCCTGAAATTTCAATTTCAGGCTGCTGATCATCTCTATTGGCGACTCCATGTTTTCATATTGCTTCCGCAAATCTGAGTCCATGGTAGCCAACATCAGACCACGCACATCTACCGCATCATTATAATGCTTATTCCAAGCATCATATACTGCATGAGAGGCATTGGACCCGATCCTCACGGGGAGAGCTCTCTCAAGGACATAGTCCTTTCTCTCCTGCCTAAGGACTAGCCTCAGGTTCCGCGACCAAGTCAAGAAATTTGATCCGTTCAGTTTGTCCATCTCAAGGACAGACCGGATCGAGAAAGTGTTTTGATTGTTTGTGCTAGTCATAACTGAAAATTAAGATAAAAGGATTTTAGTTAATATGTTCAAAATGATTAATCTCGCATTCAATGTGATTAATCTCGCATTATATTCAATAACATCAGTTACCCTCAATAGAATATAATGATTCCAAGATCCACATATAACTAAGATCAAAGTGGGCCACTGGCCGTCACCCAACCTTAGCTTATATCGGTAAGCCCTATCTCGGCTAATTATATTCGTGATATAACTCTTGGTTGTGAATCTGGGCCCGAGGCCCAATCCACTCTGATGTCTCAAGGCCCGGGACTCCCGATGGCCTAGTCAAGAAAACCAGACTATACAGTCATGTAATCACTAATGTCTGGGACTCCCAATGACATTTATGAATCACAAACCGTCTTACCCACGCAAGAGTAGACACCCTCACACTGTAAGGCCATGAGTACAATTGAATGGGCTTCGACAGCTGACATAGACTGGACAAGACATCCAACGCTTGATATTGTTTGAGGTTTGTAGGTTTATTAAAATTTTATCCCAAAATAGAAGATTACTATTTTTGGAAACTTTCCTTTTTGGGAAACCTACTAATTTTGGAAACTTTCTAAAATTGGAAACTTCCTAAAATTGGGAAACTTTCTAAAATTGGAAACTTCCTAAAATTGGAAACTTTCTAAATATAGAAATTTCCTAAAATCCAAAAACATGCAAATCTAGAAACTTCTAATTTTAAGAAACTTTCTAATTTCAGATTTTGAAAACAGATTAATTTAAAATCGATTTTAATTTTATATAAATAAATTTTAAATTAAATCTGAAGAAAAGACTCAAATAATTGGCCCAATTGTTTTAACTTCTTGGCCCGAGGCCCAAGAATTGGTCCATGTCCAAGACATAACCCAATTGCCCAATTAAATGACATAACCGGTCTGGTTCATTAAAATTGGTCTAACCAAAATTAATTACTACGATGACCACAATTGTCAACCGGTTATTTACTAAACCGGATTTTCTCAATTTATTTGGTCCAACCAAATCAAATTAGAAAACCACTGGTTTAGGCACTAAATCCAATTTTACGACTTTGGATTTCTTATCCCGGTTTAACCAGAACTTAATAAATTTTATTAAGTCTGTTTATTAAACCGTGACGTTTAACTTTTAATAAGTTTTAAACCGAACCTTTTAACCGAACCGAACCGATTGGTCACGAACCGATCACGGTCGTGACCTAGCTTCGCGATCGAGACGAGACACGATCCGGGATCGGCTTGTCACTCGACCACGCGATGCACGGACGATGGACGATAGCGGGACGGGACGGGCCGAGCTTGGGCCGAGAGAAGCGGGACGCGATCGCACAGCAGACCGGTCCATCTCTCGCGCCGCAGCTGATCGGGACGACGACGCGTCTGCTCAGCCGATCGGGATGCATACCACGACGCATACCGCTTAGCCGATCGGGACGACGCGACGCGACTCGATCCGGACGTGTGATCGGGACGGGAGGCATCGGGACGGGACGGGACAGCCGCGATCATCGCGCATCGGTCAAGCCGCGCGATCGATCGGGACGAGCTCCGGTCGTGATCGAGACGGTACGTGAGCGGGTCGATCCAAGCGATCGATCGATCCATGCGATCGGTTCACCGCGCGTCACTCGATCCGGATATGGTGATCCTTTGGCGATCATCATTCCGACGCATACCGATTCATATAGATCGGATCATGCGATTTCAATTAGTTTAGGTTTTAATTCTTTGTTTCTTAAGTATTTTCTTATCAATAGATTGATTCAAACACTTCTAAACAACCTAAACATGATTCTAAACAAGAAATCCTAACAGAACCAATAGCTCTGATACCACTGAAGGATTGTTTAGTGTTAATCCTGATTCAATTCTTCAGATTAAACTCACCTAAACATGCCAGATCTAGGTTCTCTTGCAGAATCATAAAGGATCTCACCTGTTACCTTGTTTTGCAGCGGAAAGAGGAGGTACGGGTCAGAGATCAGCAGAACCACCAAGAGATAGCTCCTCCAAAGGCTCACACACGCACGCACAGGAAATTGGCTGCTAGACCAAGAGGAGAGAGGCGCAGAAAGAGAGAGAGGGAGGCGCAGAAGTTGGCTTGAGAAAATTAGAGCTAGGGCAAGTTTTATTTATTAAAACCCTTGTCCAGTTCTTATGGGCTTTTGGGCCCAATTCTCAGTCTGATTAAATCCCTTGGATTTAATCAGGCCCTTTAGTCTCTCTTAGTACAGTAAATGCCTAGCACTTTTACCGTACTTCTGCTAAACCGTTCCTACACATTTTCCTGTTAGCTTAGGCGTGTGACCCATATGGGATCATATAATAAAGGCAATAAGTCCAAGACTTATAGATCATGAGCGGACTCTAGCAAGCCATCATGACCCCCAGTATTATATGACTTATGTCTGATCATTGACATACTCTTACTTTCTAGAGACAGTACAGAGATTACTGGACATAATTCCAACACCTACAGCTAGTGCAGGAACTTTCGCTCCATTCCCAACTCGTAGCTCCACTTGTCCTTGCTTTAGCCTCCTACTGTTGCTGAGTGCCTGCATATTAGTACAAATATGAGCCCCACAACCAGTATCCATAACCCATGAGGTATTATCAGAAGTAGTTGTATTAACTTCTATAACAAAAATACCTGATGAAGAAGTCTCTAGAGTCTTCTTCTTCAATTCCTTTAGACCTTCCAGGAATTTCTTACATTCTCTCCTCCAATGCCCTGGTTCTTTACAGAACCTGCAGATGTCAGTAGGCCCAGCCTTGGACTTGGGCTTGGGCTTTGGCGTGTCCTTGTCCGAGACTTGAACAGCCTTAGCCTTTCCCTTGTCCTTGGCAGAGGATTTCTTAAAGCCCTTGCCCTTTTGCACCATAAGCACATTGGGGTCCTTGGCTTTCCTCAAGTTGGGCTCTGCAGTCTTGAGCATTCCGTGAAGCTCATGCAATGTCTTACTCAAGCCATGCATATTGAAGTTCAGGATGAACTGATCATAGCTTGCAGGTAAAGACTGCAGAACGATGTCGCAGGCAAGTTCCTGGCTGATAGGGCAGTCGAGTTTATGAAGATGATCGAGATAACCCATCATCTTCAAGACATGAGGACTCACTGCCGCATTTGCAGCTATCTTACATACCAAGAGGTTCTTAACTGTCTGGAACCTCTCAGTCCTTGCCTGCTCCTGAAAAAGCGATTTCAGGCTTGCCATTATCTCGATGGGTGACAGCACACTCTCGAACTGCATTTGCAGCTCAGGAGTCATGGTCGCCAACATCAGGCAATAGACATCATTTTCATCTGACGAATGCTTTTCCCAAGCATTATGCAGATTCCTGGCGGCATTGTTAGGAGGCCTCTCGGGGAGGGGATCACGAAGGACATATTCCTTCTTCTCCTGCTTGAGGACCAGCCTCAAGTTCCTTGACCACGTCAGGAAGTTCGTTCCAGTCAGCTTCTCCTTGTCGAGAACAGACCGGATTGAGAATGTGTTTTGTGTGCTTGTAGTAGTCATAGCTGAAATATAAGATAAAAGGATTTTAGTTAATATGTTCAAAATGATTAATCTCGCATTCAATGTGATTAATCTCGCATTATATTCAATAACATCAGTTACCCTCAATAGAATATAATGATTCCAAGATCCACATATAACTAAGATCAAAGTGGGCCACTGGCCGTCACCCAACCTTAGCTTATATCGGTAAGCCCTATCTCGGCTAATTATATTCGTGATATAACTCTTGGTTGTGAATCTGGGCCCGAGGCCCAATCCACTCTGATGTCTCAAGGCCCGGGACTCCCGATGGCCTAGTCAAGAAAACCAGACTATACAGTCATGTAATCACTAATGTCTGGGACTCCCAATGACATCAATGAATCACAAACTGTCTTACCCACGCAAAAGATAGACACCCTCACACTGTAAGGCCGTGTGTACGATTGAATGGGCTTCAACAGCTGACATAATCTGGACAAGACATCCAACGCTTGATATTATTTGAGGTTTGTAGGTTTTTTTCTTAAAATTTCATCCCAAAATAGAAGATTACTATTTTGGGAAACTTTCCATTTTTGGAAACCTACTATTTTGGAAACTTTCTAAAATTGGAAACTTCCTAAAATTGGAAACTTTCTAACTATAGAAATTTCCTATAATCCAAAACATGCAAATCTAGAAACTTCTATTATAAGAAACTTTCTAATTTGAAATTTTGGAAACTGATTAATTTAAAATTAAATTTTAATTATTAAATAAAATTTTAAATTAAATCTGAAGAAAAGACTCAAATAACTGGCCCAATTGTTTTAACTTTTTGGCCCAAGGCCCAAGAATTGGTCTATGTCCAAGACATAACCCAATTGCCCAATTAAATGACATAACCGGTTTGGTTCATTAAAATTGGTCTAACCAAGATTAATTACTACGATAACCACAATTGTTAACCGGTTATTTACTAAACCGGATTTTCTCAATTTATTTAGTCCAACCAAATCAAATTAGAAAACCACTGGTTTAGGCACTAAATCCAATTTATTTACGACATTGGATTTCTTATCACGGTTTAACCAGATCTAATAAATTTTATTAAATCTGTAATTATTAAACCGTGATGATCAAGTTTTAATAAATTTTAAACCGAACCATCACAAGCCAAACCGAACCGATTGGTCACGTGAACCGATCACGCCCATGACCTAAACGATCGGGACAGCCGCAGCCGCAAGCATCACGCGATCGCAAGCATCACGCGACCACGATCGGGTCGATAGTCGGGACGGGACGAGACGGTTCGGGCCAAGAAAGGGACGCGATCGCGGTCGATCTCTCGCGATCGTGCGATCGATCGGTCCATCCGCTGATCGGGACGCGTCTCTCGGCTGATCGGAATGACCATGCGACGCGATCCATGATCGGTCCGTGCGTCATGTCCGATCCGGACGTGCGATCCTCGGTCGATCACACTCCGACGCATACCGATTCATATAGATCGGATCATGCGATTTCTAGTTTAGGTTTTTAACTTTGTTTCTTAAGTGTTTTCTTATCATAGATTGATTCATACACTTCTAAACAACCTAAACATGATTCTAAACAAGAAATCCTAATAGAACCTGGCTCTGATACCACTGAAGGATTGTTTAGTTTATCCTGATTCAATTACTCATTGATTGATCCTACTAAACATGCTTGGATCTAGGTTCTCTTGCTGAATCATAAAAGATCTCACCTAATACCTTGTTATGCAGCGGAATGGAGAGGTATGAGTCAGAGATCAGCAGAACCGCCAAGAGACAGCTCCTCCAAAGGTTCACACACGCACACTTCAGGAAGTTGGCTGCTAGACCACAGGGAGGGAGACGCAGAGAAGAGAGAGGGAGGCGCAGACTTGTGTGAAAATTAGAGAGCTAGGTCAAGTTTTATTCATTAAAACCCTTCTAGTTCTCATGGGCTTTTGGGCCCAAGTCTCAGTCTGATTAAATCCCTTAGATTTAATCAGGCCCTTTAATCTCTCTAAGTACAGTAAATGCCTAGCACTTTTACCGTACTCCTGCTGCACCGTTCCTCCATATTTTCCTGTTAGCTTAGGCGTGTGACCCATATGGGATCATATAATAAAGGCAATAAGTCCAAGACTTATAGATCATGAGCGGACTCTAGCAAGCCATCATGACCCCCAGTATTATATGACTTATGTCTGATCATTGACATACTCTTACTTTCTAGAGACAGTACAGAGATTACTGGACATAATTCCAACACTAAAACCGGTAAAAACTATGATATATCAAAGGACAAAGGGGCCAAGGCTTTATTTGATCGGAAGGTCCGACGTTGTTTTAAAAATATTGATTCGGGTATGTACCCTCTTCCCCCCACTACAAGAAATTCGAGTATTAATAGCAGTTGCAGATAGCGTTTTTAATGTTTATGCTATGATTGATATACTCCTGTATTTTAGATAGCGTTTACAAAAATACAAACGCTATGTTTACTCGGTTTGACACGAAACGCTATGTATAACTGACACTGAAAAATGAGCGCCGAAAAATTCTATTTCCCTCCCTTGTTTTTTAATTTCCCCCTCTCTACTTTGTTCCCTCCAACTTTCTTTTTCTCTAACAAAATAAAGTTTCTTTTGTTCCTTCAATATTAACAAAAAAATATAATATTTTTATATAAATTAATGAGTGTTTAATTTTGTACAAGTGTCAAATTTTTGAAATAATTTATAATTATTTTTTAAATCTTAAACTCTAAACCTAAACTCTAGACCATAAACACAAACCTTAAGGATTTAAACCCTACACTTCTAATCCTAAACCCTAAACACTAAAACATTAATTATATACCC
The DNA here is from genome assembly GCA_030180135.1 of Orychophragmus violaceus. Lineage (NCBI taxonomy): Eukaryota > Viridiplantae > Streptophyta > Magnoliopsida > Brassicales > Brassicaceae > Orychophragmus > Orychophragmus violaceus. The sequence goes on along the minus strand of CM058236.1, from coordinate 26,493,090 downwards.
TAAACACACACCCTAAACCCTAAACCCTAAACTTTTAATCTTTAATCATAAACACTAAAATTTTAAATTCTAAAACCTTAACTCTATACCCTAAACACAAACCTAAACCCTAAAATTCTAAACATTTAATCATACACAAAATATTAAACTCTAAACCTAAACTCTAGAACATAAACACAAACCTTAAGGACTTAAACCCTAGACTTCTAACCCTAAACCCTAAACTCTAAAACATTAATTATATACCCTAAACATAAACCCTAAACCCTAAACTTTTAATTTGTAACCATAAACACTAAAATTTTAAATTCTATAACCTTAACTCTATACCCTAAACACAAACCTAAACCCTAAAATTCTAAACATTTAATCATACACAAAATATTAAACATCGCGAATTAGTTTAGGGTATAGAATTTGAAGTTTAGTATATAAACATATAATTACATCTATTAGGTTTATGATACAAACCCTAAGAGTTGAAACTTTATACCTTATACATAAATCCTATACCCTACACTTCTAACCCTTAATCATAAACACTAACTTTTTAAAATATGAAATAATATAACAAAAATACTCATAATAAATTTTAAAATATAATAATTTTATAATCTAAACTCTAAAACTAAACATAGTATATAATAAAAATATAATCATTTTGCAAATAAAATTAATTATAACAGAGATATATCATAAAAAATAGTGAAAATGTTTGATTGGTTAAACCACATATACAAGGATTGACCTTTCTTTAATCATCACCGTTGATATATTAGATCAACAGATCAGATTTCACCTCTTGTTTTTCTTCTTCTGATCGTTTTCTGATTTGCTCAAACATTAATTAATTAACCCAAAAAAACTAGATCATGTAATTTCTTCATTCATAGATCGATCTAACCCGTTCTTCTTCTCCTCAAATCCTCCATCTCTCTAGCTCTTGAATAATCCCTTTTTCAGCATCTCATCTTCTTGTTCTCGACCACGCAAAACTCTCAGTCATCGTCATCATCATCACCATCATCGTCTCTCTACAGAAAAATCCTCAAAATCGAGATCGCAAAAAAATCTATAAACCAAACACTAGACGCCATTCAAACAACCTATCTCTGCACCGAGAAATCAACCTCCGCTAACTACGCCTGCAAATCAATCCCAAAACGCAAAATCGTTTGCCGCGAGGATTACGAGGACGTCTAGCGTGAGATTCAGATCATGCTTCATCTCTCTGATCCGGATCCAATTTCAGCGACCGACCACCTACTGAGATGGCCCGCTATTTCCTGGCTGCGAGTACGAGCATTGGCTCATCGTCATGGACAAGCCCGGCGGCGAAAACTCGAGTAGACAACAAATGATCGATTGCTATGTTCAAACCCTTGCCAAAATTGTCGGCAAGTATGCTTTTCTTACCATTTTCTTCCAACAATCCGTGTTAGTTAGAATTCTCTCTCTCCATTTTCCTCTGCTACTTCACTACAAGTAACATACGGACTGTGAGTTTTGGTTTCGTTTATCAGTGAGGTATTTTGGGTTTGGCTGTGAGATCGACGAGGAGGCATCAAATAGACTGGAAGGTATCTTTCACACTACTTGGTCACTGGATGTGTGAGCGAGGTGTTGTGATTGTGTAAATGATGTGTCTTGGTTCTTATGAGTTTTCAGGAATTCCTGGTGTTCTATTCGTGGTTCCAAATTCTTATGTTGATCCAAAGTACAAAGACTACGAAGGTAAGTTCATCAACACTTGTTCCTGCATCTTTCAAAAGTTTACTTATCATAATCCATCAGGATTTGTCGGATCATATAATGAAAACACTGAATTTGAACTATTTTTTTAACGCAAAACATTGTACTTTAATGATGCATTGTTCATGTGTATGAATGATTGAACTTGTTAAGTGCTTCTCGGACCAATCTCTATCAAACCTTTCCCCTTAATTCGTATGATTTTAGCTGATCAAGTCTTAGTTTTTTTTTAAAAAGATGATCAAGTATTTGGTGAATGTATTTGCAATCGCAGTTGAGTTGTTTGTGAACGGAGAAGTAGTACCTCGTCCACCAGAGAGAAAGAGGAAGATAGTGGAGTTAACGACTCAAAGAAGCTCGGATAAACCGAGGTACAATGCTCTCTTACTTAATAATCTACATTAAAGGATTGAAGCATTTTATTTGATATATATTAATGTTTTAGTATCTCTGCAGGTTTCTCCAGATGTAAATATTATTGTAATGTCTACTTAAGAAAAGGCAACAAGGTTCGTTTCACCATCCTACATATCAATCTTACTAAAACCTTAAACCTTGATAGATATTCATACTGCTGATGCGAAATTTTGTTTCTCTTAGTTCTTATTCTAAACTACACTTGTTCCTTACCAAAGAAAATCATGTTATTGAAGGTCTCTTCGAAGTAGTTACTCATCTATGGAAGGTGTATTGTTTATGCTAAATTGTGGCTCTTGACTCTATATTAATTATGTTTGCTACAATATTTAAATTGTAAAAGCTTCACTTTTCATTACACATTGATTTGAGTATTTTTGACATTGAATTGTTTTACAGTACCTGCTTCTAAATTTGCTTGGATGGGAGGAGTGGTAAATTCAGTAAGACCAAATAAGTCCCTATATGGGTCAAGTGGATGAGATGCAGACTAAGGTCGAGAAGGGAGCTCAAGGTTTTGATTTAGTTTAGCTCATTTTATCTATAGTCTAGTTATGTGCTTTAGTCATTAGGTCAATTTTTGTTTTACCTTTTAAGCTTATTTGAGACTTGAAACAAGCTTTGTAATCTTAACAATTTTGTAATATATTTGTTTTCAAATTACTCATTTTTAAATTTAATATTTTCAGAAAATTAGTTAAAAAAAACCAAAATCTGAAAATTGATGACCAAAATATATAATATAAAAATTGATATATTTAAATATAGATGACAATTGCATAACACTATCTTAAAAATATATACCATAACATTTATTGAAAACACTATCTTTAAAATATATACGATAGCATTTATTGAAAACGCTATCTTTAAAATATATACCATAGCATTTAACAAAAAAGCTATCTAAAGTGTCAGACTTTTTATTGCGGTCGATGACATAGCGCTTAGCACAACGCTATCGTATCGATACATAGCGTTTATGGCCGCAATTAATACTTGAATTTCTTGTAGTGCCCCCCCCCCTCTTTTTTTAGATGGGGGGAGTTATTCCTGCTGATATTGTTGCTTTGTTGCTTCAGCATTTTTGGCGCCGGAGCCTTTTTGGAAAGTGAGCCGTCGTCTCCTCGGTTGTTCAAAAAAAGGCGTAGGATGTCTGAAGGATCTTTAGCGGCGGAAAATTCTCCGGTGATCGTTCTTGATGATGGCTTGACTGCCCTCGGGGATGAGGCTAGCCGATGTCAGGAGACGTCGGGAGATGCTACGAATTGAGTCGCTATACCTTATGAGTCTTTTGGCGACATGTGTCATCGGTCATGTGTCAAGATGCGTAGATTGGTCTCTGAGGGTGAGAGTTCTGAAGGCATAGCTCCTGCCTCTCCTTGTGTTCGTGCTGCTGGCCCGACGGATGGATCGGGTGATATAGATCCAAATTTGGGGGATTCGGTTTGGTCATTTGTTCACAAAGGAAAGGCCCCTTTGGTGAGTGATAAGTTATCGTGCGCCAATCTTGTTCAGAAGCTCGCGGCAGGTCCAACCAAGGATCTCATTCCTGTCTCGGCTATGCACAAGCCTCGTCTTTAGGAGGAGCTAAGTCACCACCTTGTCATGGTGTGTGTTATTCTGGACCAGCTCATGGATTCATACGAATCCGAGATGAGACAGGCTAAGTCGACGGAGGGTATCCTTAGAGATCAGGTTGATGCGTTGCGACGCTCTGCCCGTGAGCTGAAACAGGTCCGTAAGGAGCTCAACGAGGTGAAGGGGGTTTCTGCTGCTCTTTCTTTGGAGAAACAAAAGGCTGCGGATCTTGAGAGGCGGTTGACCGAACTTGAGGACGAGAAGCGCAATCTTCATTGCGAGGCTGGCTCTCTTAGGTTGTACATTGATCTCCTTGTTACTGAGCGCGATGGTCTCCGGGCATCCTTTTATGAGCGCCTTCGTTCTGAGCGAGAGGCTTTGTATAAGAAGGCTTCTGATCGTTTGGACAGGCTGAGGTTGGAGAGAGAACAGGGAGATCGTTATACTCCTAAGCTTTTGGAGTTAAACCAGGTGGCCGGTATCCTTGGTGCATATCGTCTGCTCGCGGATAGTGGCGTGCCAGTTCCTCCTGCATTAATTGCTCAGCTTGAGAAGGATAAGCCTCTCTTGTAGTAGGAGGTTAACGAGCTGCAGCCCGATGCTCTGGATCCTGACGTTTTTCATATGTCGCCGTTGCGAGGTTCGCCGAGTGGCGCTGTTACCCCCGTAAGGTCGGTGGAGGGAGGAGGAGCAGATGTCGTGTCTTTGGTCGTGGGAGACGGGGTCACTCCTTGTATGTCCAAGCTCCCGACATAGTTTCCTTGTTGTAACAATTAGCTTGTTTTTTTTTGACTGTTGTATGAACGGCGTCTGCGTTCGCAGACATTATATGTATGTTTTGTTGGATGCTCATTCTCTTCCTTCCCCCCCCCCCCCTTTTAGGTGTTTCAGTGGCTGGGTTCTGATCGTTGGTGCGGCCTTGCTTTGTTTTTGTCTTTGCTCGTCAGAGGATATCTCAACGAGTTTTGGTGGACGTGTCCTTTCGATTTACGAGGCGTGGTCTACACGTCATTATTGCCTTTTAAGGAGTTTCTTTGCGTGTTTATGGGAAAGTGGACCGCCGCTTTCGCATTGAATACTTGCATTGGTAACCGTCGCGTTGCTTTGAATGCGTTGCTTTGGCAACCGTTGCCCTTCTTGGCTCAAAATACTTTTCTTTCTTCTCTGATTTTCCATAACTCATCTTTCTTTGTTTTCTTCCTTCTCTTTACTGAGTAGGGCTGACTATCTTTTTTTTTTCCGGAGTGTTGAATCCCAGTGGATCGTGGCAGCAAGGCCGCTCTGCCGATGGGTTTCATGCTTGTCCTTGTTGTTGGCCGGCTCCGGCCTCCAGAGTTTTTGTGTGTTTTCATTATCGAGCGGGCTCGTATTTTTTCTGCGAAACGGGGGCTTGTCGATGTATGAGAATATACCGATAGACGCCCTTGTTTGTCGCTTTTGCGAACTTAATAGCGACGAACAGTTCCTCCGTTTGGGTGGATCTGATGCGTCACTGATTTTATTAACGTGCTGGGGGCTGTCCCGTCTTGAACTTTTCTCTTTTGACGTAAGCATGTTGTCCGCTTGTTAAATGTTTTGTGTTCTTCCCCTTTCCCTTGTTATTGCTTTAACTCCCCCCCTCTTTTTTTTTTTTTTGCAGGGCATCGGGCGGGGTGTCGGGCTGGCTCTTCTTCCTCCATGTGAGGGGATGATTCCTTTGGAGGGGGTAGTCGGCATCAGAATGGCCAGGGGAACCATGGGGTCGGGCTGCAGGTACCGGACGCCCTTTTTGGTGTGCTGAGGTTGGCTTGTCCGGGCTCTCTTACCCCATGATGAACCTCCCCGGTTTGGTTTCGTCGTTGTTCACAGTTGGGTCTTTGCCTTTCGAGGATAGTCGTGCCGGGAACAGATGTCGAAATCGTCTTTCAAGAAAGGAGCTCGGCTCCTTTTTGGATGAAATCGGGCTCAGCACACGAGCTCCGAGTGAATAGGTGGTCGCCTGCTCGATTCGGTGTTTAGGGGTGGTGTTTCTCCGAACATAACCATTTGGAGTCGCGGAGTAGGGTTGTCGGTTCCTTGGGAGGCTTGATGCCTGGTAGTTTGTAGGTAGTTAATTCGTTCCCTGCATGTGTCTTGATTGCTTGTGAGCACGTCGAATGGGCGTTGTTGTCCCTAGTCAACTCGTCGATTTGTGCCATTAGAGTCTTTATGAGAGAGGGGATGTACTGGTCCTGACTGTCTGAACGTGCTCCGTCTTGGCGGGCGTTGGTTACCCTAGCTTGGTTAGTCCGGGCATTGGTCGGCGAGATCGGTTACTCTGATTCGTTTGACGAGCTTGGTGAAGCCGAGCTCAGGGCGAGCGGGCTCCGAGTTCGCTCGGGCGATTTTGGGTTGTTATTTGTTGGAAGAGGTCTTGTCATTTCAGCTTCGTCTTAGAGTTTAGAAAATTTTCTCGTCCCCACAAACGGCGCCAATTGTTGTTACGGAAATTCGATATAGTATAAAAAGCTTGGCTACGATCTGAAATGTCTGAACTATGAGGTGCAAAGTAAGCTTAAATGAGGTCGAAACTATTCTTCATTGATCTTAAGGCCGAAGCCGAGCGATGAACATGATGGTACGAGGTGGGAGTCCGTCAAATGACGTGCTCCCTAAATATTGCTTGAGGTCGGAGATTTATAGAAGTAGCTCGGCACTCTCGTAAGTTACAATGTGTCTAAAATGAAGAGTGAAATGTCCTTTTTATAGTGTTTGGATGCTGACTTCCCTTTGGGCCATTGACTCCTTAGCGGACTTGTCTTCTTGGACCGAAATAATTTTACTTACTTAACAAGATTTCTATTGGGCTTATGAATGGGTGCTAAACCCATGTCCAACAGAAGGTTAATTGAACCCATCCTAAAATAGGTTGTGAAGTGTCTTTATTATTATTATTATTATTATTATTATTATTATTATTATTATTATATATATAGTTTTAGATAATAAATTGAAAGAAATATTAATGAAAAATGATACTATCTAAGTGAAGTGTACGTACGCCTTACATCGTGTTCGAAGGACCTGCTTGGCACAAAAATGTTAAAAAAGCAGATGCTCTCTCCCATCCTGCTCGGCACAAAAAAAGATGATAGTCTGCTTGGAAGATCCGCTCGTCCTTCTCTGCTCGTTTTTTTTAACAGAATTTTGATCATATGGAAATTGTTGTTGTAACACCCGTCCCTTCGGATCTAAGTCAACGACTCTTTGACTCCACGAGTCATAGTCCACAAATACGAACCAAGTCATAAACCGGGAACCAACACTTAAATAACTGAAAAGGATTTACTTTACTGAAATAGAAAACCAAGTCTTACATGAAAACCGAACCAACTGAATAGCTTAATCGTGAAATGAAAGAAAACGCATAAGTCTTAGTAAATAAAAAGACGAGAAGAAAAGAAGGAAACCCCGTTTCCCAACAAAGCACCACACCGTCCATCTACTCCTGCAACGCTCCAGGGTTACCTGCAAAACAATCAACGAGGGAGGCCTGAGTAATTGGTTCAACACCAATACCCAGTGAGGGAGGATTCTAGGAATACCGTTATCTCTACTTTAAACTAGCACAAAATCAAGAAAGAGTCCAAGGTTAATAACACCTTGCACCCACGCCCGAAGGCACAAACAATACTACGCCCACTCGTGCATACACACTCATGAACCCCTCCCAGCCCGAAGGCCCACACAACCGGCTCATCCGGTATTTCCTCGTCGGCCCGTCGGCCAGTACTCTTGGGGGGCTCGCCAAAATCCCCCTTCCGACGATACAAGGGTCGCGTACCAAAACAAGATATACGCGAGCCGCCAAACAACACCCTTTCGGGGGACCAACACAGTTCTATCACGCATAGCCTTCACATACAAGCAATGTTTTCAGTTCAAATGATAACCTAATGTCTAGGTTCCGTTTTCGGATTAAGTGAAAACCTCAGTTCTAGGTGCTTTTCAATCACATCAACGCAATTCATCCGCTAGAACTACGCTAACTAGGAAAGACGCTATTAAACGAGGATTCCATTCTCAACACTGTAGTAGAATAAAGAAAAGATCACGTTCGGTCCTCACCTTAGTCTAGATCTGACGAATGGGAAGTAGATCTGGGATTCCTGCACACAGATCTAGAGTTTTAGACGACAGATCTAAAGAAAGAGAACGGATCTAGGGTTTTAGCCAACAGATCTGGACAAACAAAGAAGATACGGTTCAGATCTACAACTTATATCCATCAGAAGCTTAGATCTGAAGCAGATCTGAGCGAGAGAGAAAGATACAGTTCAGATCTACCACTTCTATCCATCAGAAGCATAGATCTGAAGCAGATCTGGGGTTTAGAAAAGGAAAACGAAGTAGATCTGAGACCCGGGAAACCTCACCTTAAGAAAGCGAAGAATGGATGGCTCTACACTCAAAGGAATCGAGAAGACGGAGACTCGGGGTGCGAGATCAGAATCACGGGCAAAAATCGTTCTCCGGCGAGAACTCCGGCAATTTCTCCGGCGAGGCGCGGCGGCAGCGATCGGCGGAGCGGCGGCGGTCGGAGCTCCGGCGGGCGGCGGTCGGTGGTCATCGGCGGTCGTCGGCGGCTGTCGGTGGTCATCGGCGATCGTCGGCTGGGGCTGGTCAACTGGCTGGCTCCGGTCACGAGCAGGGCTTCGCTGTTTCGGTTTCTGTGCAGAAATGGGGAGGCTAGCTCTCTTTTTATAGGGGATTCTGCTAGGGCTTCCAGATCTGACGGGTTGGGCCTTAGGCTTCTGGCCCATTCCTTCCTTTTCTTTGGGCTCAAGCAAAAGGGTTTTGGGCTTCTCCTCTTATTTCTTTGGGCCCAAGTATGGGTATGTTACATTCTCCCCCACCAAACGGGAATTCGTCTCCGAATTCACCTCGCTACTAGTCCCTGGGAATAACTCCGGATGGCTCAACTTAAACGGCTGCTCGGGTTTCCAAACATCATCCTGGATTCTATCTCTTTCCCAACGAACCAGGACCATCTTGGTCTTCTTCCTGTTGAACTCAGATTCTCGGTGGTCGATGAATACGACCGGCTTACTCGTTACAGACCAATTCCGGTTGACATCTGATGGCGGCTTAGGCAAGATCAGTTCCGGTTCACGAACAACCTTCCACAAAACAGACACATGAAACACGTTGTGTAATCCGGCAGCTCTTGCGGTAACTCTAACCTATACGCCACCACACCAACTCTCTCGAATATCACAAACGGCCCCATATACCTTGGCCTCAACTTTTTCAGCTTGCGGTTGGGATCGTTACCCCGGAACGTCTGCATCTTAAGATACACCGCATCACCCACTGCGAACTCCAGATCCTTACGACGCTTATCCGCATAACTCTTCTAACGGTCGTGGGCCTGTTTTAACCTTTCCTTGAGCAATTTTACTTGTTCGACCGTCTTTTGAATCATTTCTGGCTCTAAATCACGCCTCTCCCCCACCTCGGTTCAACATAGGGGTGTCCTGCAAGGCCGACCATAAAGAGCCTCATATGTTGACATCGCTATGCTTGTGTGGTAACTGTTGTAGTAGGAAACCTCGACCAATGGCAGAAACTTCACCCAGTTACCCTCCCAATCCAGTACGTAGGCTCTTAGCATATCCTCCAATGTCTGAATGGCCCGCTCAGATTGTCCATCGGTCTGAGGGTGATATGCAGCACTAAGAAAAACCTTCGTACCCATTGCTTTCTGAAACGCTTGCCAGAAGATAGAGGTAAACTTCGAATCTCTGTCCGACACAATACTGACTGGCGACACATGCAGCTTTACTATGCACTCCACATACTTTCGGGCGAGTGTCTCAGCCCCATCTGTTTTCTTAATCACTAGGAAGTGTGCAGACTTGGTGAGTCGATCCACGATCACCCAGATCGCATCCTTCCTTCCTGTTGTCCTTAGTAATTCGGTAACGAAGTCCATGGTTACCATATCCCATTTCCATTCTAGTATAGGCAGCCCTTGCAGCATCCCACTGGGCACCTTCCTTTCCGCCTTGACTTGCTGACAATTCTGGCACTGAGAGATCCATTTTTCCACATCTGTTTTCATACCTTCCCAGTGGTAGTAATGCTTCAGAGCATAATACATCTTGACGATCCCCGGGTGAATCGAGAACTTATACTGATGCGCTTGCCTCAGGATCTCCTTCCTTAATTCCTCAACTTGAGGTACGCAAATTTGGTTCATGAACATGACCGTCCCATTGGTCGCGGTGTGATACCCGATTACTTGCTTCTCGACCATGGCCAATAGGGCTCGGTCTTGTGGTTGTGCCTCTCGGATCCTCCTTGACGTTGGTAACGCACAACTGTAATTCTGACAGAGATGCCAACAATTCCTATACTTCCTTGTTCTCCGACACGATGATCTTCCTTTTGCTTAGAGCATCAGCCACCTGTTTGGCCTTCCCGGGGTGATACTCGATTTCCAGGTCATAATCCGCTAGCAGCTCCATCCATCGGCGCTGTCTGAGGTTCAGTTCTCCTTGGGTGAAGACGTACTTCAAACTCTTATGGTCTGTGAATATCTGCACCTTCTCTCAGTACAGATACGCACACCATATCTTCAAAGCGAAAACCATTGCTGCTAGCTCCAAGTCGTGGGTGGGGTAATTAACCCCGTGCTTCCTCAACTGCCTCGATGCATAGGCGATCACCCTTCCGGATGCGTCCGTGTAGACTACATACGGTATTCCTGGCCGTGGTAGTACTAACACTGGAGTTTGAGTCAATCGTTCCTTTAGTTGCTCAAATCTCCGGGCGCACTTATCCGTCCATTCAAACTTGACGTCCTTACCGGTCAGGATCGTCAGAGGTTTATAGATGCTGGCGAATCCTTTCACAAACTTCCCGTAGTACCCTGCCAATCCCAAGAAACTGCGAACGTCGGTAGCATTCTCCGGCTTTGCCCAGTTGGTGATTGAAGTGATCTTTTTCGGATCCGCTGCTACACCGGACTCCGAGATCACTTGGCCAAGGAATCCAATTTTTCCTTTGCCCAAAACTACAGTTACTGAGCTTGGCGAACAACTGCTACTTCCTGAGAGTCTTTAGGACGATCCTGAGGTGCCGCTCGTGCTCCTCCTTACTCCTCGAGTAGACCAGGATGTCGTCGATGAAGACTATTACGCACTCGTCCAAGTACTCTTGGAAGACGTCATTCATCATCTTCATGAAGGCTGATGGCGTGTTGGTTAACCCAAACGGCATTACCACGAACTCGTAGTGCCCATAACGGGTTCGGAACGCCGTCTTCCTAATATCCTCTTCCGCTATTCGGATCTGATGGTACCCCGAGGCAAGATCGATCTTCGAGAACCATGAGGCTCCCTGCAGCTGGTCCAACAGCTCATCGATCCTTGGCAACTGGTACTTATTCTTGATGGTCACCTTGTTCAGGCCTTGGTAGTCGATGCAGAGTCAGAAACTCCCGTACTTCTTCTTGACAAACAACACTGGTGCTCCCCACGGCGAACTGCTCGGTCGGACAAATCCTTTCTCCACAAGATCCTCTAGTTGCTTCTTCAACTCCGCCATCTCTGCGGGCGCTAAACGATAAGGAGCCCTCGACACAGGTGCCGTCTCGGGCTCTTTGTGAAGGCTTCATTCCGTTCCGATGGTGGTCCCTTCAACGGCGCGAATACGTCCTCGTATTCTGCGGCCACCGGAATGGTTTCCAAGCTCGGAGATCCTCCTTCCTTGGTCATTGTGATGGTTGCCAAGTACGCCTATATCCCTTTGCTGATCAACGCCTCTCCTTGAATCATGGATATGACTGATATCCCCGTTTGAATTTTCATTCCCCTGAAAACGATCTTTCCCTCTTCACGAAGAAAAGTGATGGTTGCCTTGGCACAATCCATTACGGCCTGGTGTCACACCAACCAGTCCATGCCCAGGGTAACCTCGTAGCATCCTAGCTCCATCATTACTAAGTCTACAAGTAAGTCGACTACGTCCACTGTCACTGCTTCAAAGATTCCCGTGCCTGATACCTTCTCCGCTCTGGCGGTCTTGACCTTCATGATTCCATCGATGAACCTGCCCTTAAAGGTCCAATATTTCGTGAATTGTGGGCTCACGAAGCTGTGCGTAGCTCCCGTGTCAAACAAGGTGTGGGCGGCTACTCCCCCAACCACAACCGATCCTACAAGTTTACTAGGCTAAGCTACTAGACCTTTAACTATCACGACCACAATAATTCACACAAGCAGGTAGGATTTACGTACCCGCGATCGGCTCCACTCCTCTGGGGGCTCCTGCAACATACGCCCTTGGTCCCCCGGCCTGAAATCCTGGTGGTGGTGGTGGTAGCGGCAGTATCCCAGCTCCTCCCTGCCCTCCTTGCTGTGGTGGTGGCGGTAACGCCTGCACTCCTGCTCTTGCCCGGTTAGTCGGATTGGTGTAGTACCTCGCTGCATGTCCCACTTGACCACAGTTGTAACATTGCAACTGCGGGCATTCCCTCTTGAAGTGGCCCATCTGCCCGCACTGGAAGCATCCCCCGGGTGCCACTTGCTGTAACGGCTGCGCTGGCTGTGGCTGCGCTTGTTGTGCCGGTATTGCTGGTGCCATACCGTAGGCAGTATCCCAGCTCCTCTTGGCACCTCTATTGTGCCCATTCTTGTGCTGCTTCTGCTCTTCCTCCCAGTCCGTCTCAGCATCAGATGCCTTCTCGATCAGGTCGTTGATGTCGTAGTAGTCCCTTTGCTTGCAACGTCACTTGAGCTCGATCTTCAATCCAGTGAGGAACTGATGGATCAGCTCTCGCTCGGCCAGGTACCTCCCGACAAACCTCCTCAACCGGTTGAAATCTTCCCCGTACTCCCGCACACTCTGGTTTCCCTGACGGAGGTTCCGGAATTCCCCTTCCAACCTGTCAATGGTCACTTCCGGGAAGTACTTCCGGTTGAATGCCTCACAGAAATCCACCCATGTCAGTTGACGTCCCTGAGCGCTCTCCTGTACTCCCTCCCACCAAACCAATGCACATCCTTGAGATAGGAGGTTGCTATCTCCACACGGACCTCCATCGGGCACCTAGCAATATCCAAACTCCGCTCCAGCTTCCTTCTCCAGATGTCCGCTGCAATGGCGTTAACCCCTCCAGCAAGGTGATCCATTTGCATCTCCCTCAAATGTTTCAGAATAGTCAAGTAAGTCACCCCTGGCACCGCTCCTGGCGCCTGCGGTGGCGGTGGTGGTGGGTATTGGTTCACCACTGGTGGTTGAACGAATCCAAATCCTAAAGGAGCGGGTCCTGCTCCTCCCGCAACAAAGCCAGCTCCTCCTGGGGCATTCACAGCTCCTCCCTGAGCATTCACAACTCCTCCTAGGGCTCCAGGCGCCACATTAACGTTCACCGGTATCGCTCCGGGGGCTCCTGCTCCTACAACCCCTCCCGGAGCTCCTCCTGCCTCCGCGGCATTAGCGGCTTGCGCCTGTTGGAGGGCGAGCAGCTCTTGCAAAAGAGTGGCATCAACGGCTACATGTCCAGCACCCAACGCTGCTCCTACTTGGTTCCTGACCTCCGCGAACACTAGTGACACTGTTTGTCGATGTGGCTGGCGATGGCGTATCATGGTCACGACGACCTAACATGGCTCTTCTCTTAGGCGGCATCTGTTGCACAAGAAGGACGATTGAGTCAGTTGACGGTTGAATACTGAACTCACTTATGGAGTGTATATAAGGAGGAGATCGGAGTGGTGCCCCTAGTATCTAACTTTTAGAAATCCTCATTTAGAAAGAGTTGAAAACACTTTGAAAACAGCTTTGAAAACGACGTTGAAATCTGAATATAAATACACTACTCTACCCTACCTAGCCAGGACATCACTAACTAAGTTTTAACCTGGCTCTGATACCAAAATTGTAACACCCGTCCCTTCGGATCTAAGTCAACGACTCTTTGACTCCACGAGTCATAGTCCACAAATACGAACCAAGTCATAAACCGGGAACCAACACTTAAATAACTGACAAGGGTTTACTTTATTGAAATAGAAAACCAAGTCTTACATGAAAACCGAACCAACTGAATAGCTTAATCGTGAAATGAAAGAAAACACAAAAGTCTTAGTAAATAAAAAGACGAGAAGAAAAGAAGGAAACCCCGCTTCCCAATAAAGCACCACACCGTCCGTCTACCCCTGCAACGCTCCAGGGTTACCTGCAAAACAATCAACGAGGGAGCTGAGTAATTGGTTCAACACCAATACCCAGTGAGGGAGGATTCTAGGAATACCGCTATCTCTACTTTAAACTAGCACAACATCAAGAAAGAGTCCAAGGTTAATAACACCTTGCACCCACGCACGAAGGCACAAACAATACTACGCCCACTCGTGCATACAAACTCATGAACCCCTCCCAGCCCGAAGGCCCACACAACCGGCTCACCCGGTATTTCCTCGTCGGCCCGTCGGCCAGTACTCTTTGGGGGCTCGCCGAAATCCCCCTTCCGACGATACAAGGATCGCGTACCAAAACTCGATATACGCGAGCCGCCAAACAACACCCTTTCGGGGGACCAACACAGTTTTATCACGCATAGCCTTCACATACAAGCAATGTTTTCAGTTCAAATGATAACCTAATGTCTAGGTTCCGTTTTTGGATTAAGTGAAAACCTAAGTTCTAGGTGCTTTTCAATCACATCAACGCAAATCATCCGCTAGAACTACCCTAACTAGGAAAGACACTATTAAACGAGGATTCCATTCTCAACACTGTAGTAGAATAAAGAAAAGATCACGTTCGGTCCTCACCTTAGTCTAGATCCGACGAACGAGAAGTAGATCAGGGATTCCTGCACACAGATCTAGAGTTTTAGACGACAAATCTAAAGAAAGAGAACGGATCTAGGGTTTTAGCCAACAGATCTGGACAAACGAAGAAGATACGGTTCAGATCTACAACTTCTATCCATCAGAAGCTTAGATCTGAAGCAGATCTCAGCGAGAGAGAAAGATACGGTTCAGATCTACCACTTTTATCCATCAGAAGCATAGAACTGAAGCAGATCTGGGGTTTAGACGAGGAAAACAGAGTAGATCTGAGACCCGGGAAACCTCACCTTAAGAACGCGAAGAACGGATGGCTCTACACTCAAACAAATCGAGAAGACGGCAACTCGGGGTGCGAGATCGGAATCGCGGGCGAAAATCGGTCTCCGACGAGAACTCCGGCGAGGCGCGGCGGCGGCGATCGGCGGAGCGGCGGCGGTCGGAGCTCCGGCGGGCGGTGGTCGTCGGCGGCGGTCGGTAGTCGTCGACGATCGTCAGCTAGGGCTCGTCAACTGGCTGGCTCCGGTCACGAGCAGGGCTTCGTTGTTTCGGTTTCTGTGCAGAAATGGGGAGGCTAGCTCTCTTTTTATAGGGGATTCTGCTAGGGCTTCTAGATCTGACGGGTTGGGTCTTGGGTTTCTGGCCCATTCATTCATTTTCTTTGGGCTCAAGCAAAGAGTTTTGGGCTTCTCCTCTTATTTCTTTGGACCCAAGTATGGATATGTTACCGTTGTGATAGCTCGATCCTAAAGGGACACAGAATAAAAAGAAAACATGATCGATAAGCTTTAAGCAAGAATCAGAACCAACTTTTTTTTACATGATAACAAATCTAGGGAATTGCATACCAATTAAAAGAGAATAGTTAAGCATGTGTCTAACACGTGTGTGACGTGATGATCAGAATTATGATAAAATAATGTGAACCATTTTTTTTTTTTTTTGTCAACGGTTTGGATTAGGCCAAATACAGCTGGGTTACAATTTTTAAGTCCAAACAGAGATATAATCGGGCCCAAATAAGCCCAATCTGACATTTAACAGATAAGAACGTGGATAACCACGTGTCAGCCCGAGAAAGTTGACACCATGCAGCCACCGCAAATCAGCTTCACCGGAGAAGCTACCGGAAAACGCCGCACCGCCGAATCTCTGCCAAATCGGAAGCCCATGCTGCCGATCATCCCTTTTCTCCAAAGAACCACCGAGAGCTGAACCGCAATGGGATAGTTAAGCATGTGTCTAACACGTGTGTGACGTGATGATCAGAATTATGATAAAATAATGTGAACCATTTAAATGATCACAAACGATCTCAACGCCAACTGACTTACGTCACTATGTGTCGAAATAGTGAAAAACATCATTTCATCATTTTGGGGTTGTATTATTAATGTGTTAAGGTTATTGTATTAAAGAGTCAAAACTTATGTGGTCATTTTGGTAAAGAATAAAGGATTATGGAGCATAAATGTTATGGAAAATTAATGTGTGGATACATTGTATAATTTTTAATTTGATGAAGGGCCAAACTAGAAATTGTTTTACTATAAGTAGAAGGTTATGGTCTCCACACTAACTCTAATCAGAAATACAGAAATTCTCTGCATCCTTTCAACCGAGTACTAAAGCTATATTGGATTTGTCGTAGAAGAGCCATAGCCAAATTTAGTACATAAACCATGGATCCAAAAGGTACGCTCCCGCTTATGTTAATATCATTCAGAGACTGATATGATTTATGATTTGTATAAATTATAAAGAAAGTTTAGCAATTGGTATCAGAGCCTGCATGTTTAGTTTCTGCTTGATAACCAAGTTATTTTCATGAAATTCAGATTTAATTATTTGTTGAAATTTTGTAAGATTAAATGTGAGTCTATGGAGATAAAGTTATTTTCTGTAAAAGAATTTTCAGAATTAATCTTTGGGTGAATTTTTCATATTGTTGAATCTGATTTTTCTTTAAGGTTTTGGGATTAAATCTGAATCTATGGAATTATTTGTTGTTTAGATTTAGATCTAAATGATGCAAAAAAAAAAAAAAAGATTTAGATCTAAATAAAGTTTATGAACTAGAGATGAAAAATTATTGTTCATAAGGTTCTGGTTTTCTGAAAATTTTATTGAAAGTTTTATAAAATTTTCGGAATTTTTGAGAACAAATTTTTCAAATCTGTTTTCAGAACTAGAGGCTTGACGGCTGAGTTTCTAGCGTTTCTTGTAAAACCTTGGTTAAAGGTAAATTCGTGGTGAGCCTGTTTTTAATTTTATGGCCCATATTCAGTTTTTCTGATTTAATTATTATTTTAGGCTTATGTTTTTCCCTTGGCCCATTTTCTTTAATTAAATCAGTTGGGCCCTTTTAAGTTAAAACATAAAGTGAGGTCCATTCCAACATTTAATTAAGTTAAAAGAGCATTAGCTGGGATTTGAACCCAGGTCGCGTGACTGTGCCGCTTCAGTATTCTTGCATAAGGAGCCCTTAGACTTTTACTTATATGTGTGCGCAAGAATAAAATTCAGATTTAAATCAATTAAAAAATTTTGATTGCACAAGTTTAATATTTGGATTGGATTAATAGATACAAGATGTTGCCAAAATAACCTCTCTTGTGGATATTTTTTCATGAATAATATTAAATTATGTGTATATATTTTCATGCGAATTTAAATTAACCCAAATGTAGGCTTATATTTGGCCGAAATATATACATACCTATGATAATAAACATGTGATGATTATAAGGACTAATCATGTGAATAATAAATCGATCCAAAGATAGGTTTATTGTTAATCATGCATTATTGTCAATGTTTGATTATTACAACAAGAGTATCGCTAGCAATTAATATTACTGTCCAAAAACTTGATATTAATGTTGCACTTGGTATCTTGAGATGAGTTGTGCATTCTCTTATATTTTATTATTGATTTGTTTCATAAAGTGAGTAACTAAGGATTGTTCTCTTTATGGTTTAAGGACTTTCACTACATTATCTGCCAACTTAGGATCAATTCCAACTCTTACTGGTTCCAATTACAAAGAATGGAAAAGTAAAGTTAAGATTGTGCTTGTGTGTACGGATCTTGACCTTCCGCTAAGGATGGAACAACCTACTTCTCCTACAGGATACCAGCTCTGCTGAGTATAATGCGGTTTATGAGAAGTGGGAACGTTCTAATCGCATTGGTTTAATGATCATTAAGGATACCATTCCAGAAACCTTTATAGGTGATGAGGAGATCAATGATCTAAAACAGTTCCTTGCTGAAATGGACTTGCGGTTTGCAAAGAGCGATAAAGCAGAAATAAGTACGCTTCTGCATCGCTTTAGTACCATGAGGTATCACGGCAATGGAAACATAAGGGAGTACATTTTGGAAATATCCAACATTGTTTCAAAACTTAAGACACTCAAGACTGAGCTTCCGGAAGAAGTGCTCAAATTCTTTATCTTAAATTCTCTTCCTCCTCAATTAAGTCAATTGAAATCCAGTTACAACACACAAAAGGAGAAATTGTCTCTTAATGAGCCCATTTCATATTGTGTGTATGAGGAAGATATGATGAAAAAGGAAAGGACATAAAGTGCTCATATGGCTAACACCTCTAAGATTCAGGGCAAAAAGAGGAAATTTGAGGTCGTTAAGAATGAGGCTGCTAAGGGTCAAACTCAAAAGAAGCAGACTACGGTTGAAGATACCAGCTTCTTTTGCAGGAAAGTTGGACACATGAAGAAGGATTGCCAAAAGTACCATGCATGGCGTGGGAAAAAAGGTATGTTCCTTGCTATGGTCTGTTCTGAAGTGAACTTAGTTGAAGTACCCAGAAACACTTGGTGGTTAGACTCAGGTGCAACTACTAACATCAGCGTTTCGCTTCAGGGTTTCCTGAGCTACCGAATACCATCTGATGCTGAAAGATTGTTATTTTGTACCGGTCGTTATTTGTATTTAAAAGACACTTTTGTTGCACCGTCTTTTAGATGGAATTTGGTTTTTGTTCCTTACTTAGACAAATCCGGTTTTTCTTGTCTAACTGGGAATGGAAAAGTTACCTTGTCTTTGAATTCAGTTTTAACTGGAACCGATACACTTTTGGAAAATCACAATCTATATATGCTTGACACTATACCTTCTCCTGATGAGAGTTTAAGTGTTGAATCAAGGGGTAGTAGACATAAATTTGAAAATGCAAATTCAGGAACTCTGTGGCACAAGCGCCTAGGTCACATTTCTAGAAATAGAATTGAGCGACTTGTGTATGATGGTATAATGAGTTCTGTTGATTTCACAAATTGTGATATCTGTGTGGATTGCATTAAAGGAAAACAGATCAAACATAAGAAATTAGGTGCATACAGAGCTAAAGAAGTCGTTGAGTTGATACATACGGACATTTGTGGACCTTTCCCTACGGCATCTTGGAATGGTCAACAATACTTTATATCTTTCATAGATGACTACTCTCGTTATGCATACTTGTTTCTTATTCATGAAAAGTCAGTCTTTCGACGTGTTCAAAAGGTTTAAGGCTGAGGTTGAGAATTAACTCGACCGAAGGATAAAGTCTGTCAGATCCGATCGTGGTGGTGAATATTACGGTCGTTATGATGGTTCAGGTGAACAACGTCCGAGACCATTTGCCAGATACTTAGAGGAGTGTGTAATTGTCCCACAGTACACCATGCTTGGGTCTCCCAGTATGAATGGTGTATCTGAAAGACGTAATCGCACTCTTAAGGATATGGTAAGGAGTATGATTTGTCATTCCACCTTACCAGAATCACTCTGGGGAGAGGCACTAAAGACTGCAGCTTACATTCTTAATCGGGTACCAACTAAAGCAACTGCAAAAACACCTTATGAGCTTTGGACTGGCCGAAAACCAAGTCTAAAGCATTTTCACATTTGGGGATGTCCAGCTGAGGCTAGGCCTTATAGGCCATATGAAAGGAAATTAGACTCCAGAACCGTGAACAGTTACTTTATTGGTTATTCTGAACGAACTCGGGGGTATAAGTTTTATGATCCCATACAATAGAACTTTTTTGAGACGGGAACAACTACGTTCTTTGAGGATAATGAATTTGGGGGGAGAAATGAAGTTAGAGACATCCTCTTTGAGGAAGAATCGGATCCAGTTTCTCTACCGATTCATATAGTTGCTTTTGATATAGCAAATTTGGAACCTCAAGTTGATAGTAAAGCTCTTCCTCCAAATCAAGATGACGATCATATCGAACATGAAAGTCAAATTCAAAATCCTCAAGAACCGGTGCATCAGGAACAAGTGCCTTTGCGGCGATCCACTAGAGAAAGAAGAAGTGCTATTCCGGAAGATTATATAGTATTTCTTATGGAACAAGAAGAAAATCAAACCCAATTGGAAGATGATCCTATCAACTTCCGTGAGGCTATGGGTAGTTCCAATTCAGATAAGTGGGTCAAAGCTGCTGAAGAAGAGTATTAGTCAATGCTAGACAATAAAGTTTGGGACCTTGTCCAATTACCAGAAGGAAAGAGACCAATTGGTGGCAAATGGATATTTAAGACCAAATTGGACTCGAGTGGTAATATGGAGAGGTATAAGGTTCGTCTAGTGGCTAAAGGATATACTCAGAAAGAAGGGATTGACTATAAAGAAACCTTTTCTCCAATTTCATCAAAGGATTCTTTTAGGACAATCATGGCTCTTGTTGCACATTATGACTTAGAGCTTCATCAGATGGATGTTAAGACAGCGTTTCTCAATGGAAACATTGATGAGACGATCTATATGGAGCAACCAGAAAACTTTGTATTAGGTGATTCAAAAAAAATTGTGTGCAAGTTAAATAAATCCATTTATGGGCTAAAACAAGCTTCTCGTCAATGGTACCACAAATTTCATGAGGTAATCATCTCCTTTGGTTTTGAGGTGAATATAGTCAAAGATTGTGCGTATCAAAAGTTCAGTGGGAGTAATTGCATTTTCTTGCTTTTGTATGTCGATGACATACTGATAGCCACTAACGATATAGCCATAATGCATGAGACCAAGAAATTTCTTAAGGGTCATTTTGACATGAAAGATCTTGGTGAAGCATCTTTTGTATTAGGAATCCAAATTCACCGAGATAGAACTCGTGGAATTCTTGGATTGTCTCAAAAGAGCTATATCGATAAAGTGCTTAAAAGATTTGGCATGCAAGAATGCAAACCAGTGGACACCCCAGTCGCTAAAGGAGACAAATTCTGTCTCGATCAATGCCCTAAAGGAAAATTAGAAATTCAGGAGATGCAAAAGATCTGTTATGCATCGGCAGTAGGGAGTCTGATGTATGCTCAAGTTTGTACACGTCTGGATATTGCGTACATTGTTGGAGTTTTGGGCAGATACTTAAGTAATCGAGGTATGGACCATTGGAAAGCAGCCAAAAGGGTCATGAGATACCAGCATAGAACAAAGGACAATATGCTCACGTATCAGAAATCAGATAATTTGGAGATCATTGGGTATTCTGATTTTGATTTTGGCGGATGCAAAGATAGCAAAAATTCCACTTCAGGCTATGTTTTTCTGTTGGCCGGTGGAGCGATTGCTTGGGGTAGTGCAAAACAATCACTCGCAGCTTCCTCCACAATGGCAGAAAATTCGTAGCAATTTATGAGGCATCCGATCAAGGACTTTGGCTGAGGAATTTTGTCATTGGACTTCGAATTCTCGAAGGGATCGAAAGACCACTAATGTTATACTGTGACAATAAATCAGCTGTGTTGTATTCCAACAAAAATAGGAGTGCAACAAAATGCAAGTTCATTGAAATTAAGTTTCTTGTTGTTCAAGAAAGGGTACAAAGTGGAGAGATTTCCATAGAACACTTAGGGACAAACTCCATGATAGCAGATCCTCTTACAAAATGTATTACACCGAAAGTCTTTTATGATCATACTGCTCGAATGGGTGTCTCTGTGTTTGAGGATCATTCGGTTTAGTGGGAGTTTGTCATTTGGTTTTGGGATCTATGTTTAAGTTGTGTTAAATCACATTTTCTGATCAGAATAAAGTTTAAGGTTTACTCTTTGTCCAATAAAGTTAAGGGATCTCAACTAAAGTAGGACTAGTTGAAAATCGATATGTGTTGATCATTTTTCATATGATATTCATGCCACACTTTTCATAATTGATCCATGTCATTTGACTATATAGGTTTTAGTGACCATGGAAGGTTTAGTTATTTTGTATAGTTGATGGACGAGATTGTTTATGCCTGCTATATAATGACAATTCTGAGCTCATAAAGTCTATCACATTTCCGGAATACATATGCGACCTAGTGGAAGATTGTAAGGATCATTTTGGGGGTCACACATGTATTATTAATGTGTTAGGGTCATTATATTAAAGACTCAAAACTTATGTGGTCACTTTGGTAAAGAATAAAGGACTGTGGGGCATAAGTGTTATGGAAAATTAATGTGTGGATACAATGTGTAATTTTTAATTTGATGAAGGGCCAAATTAGAAATTGTTCTACTATAAGTAGAAAGTTATCGTATAGTCGTATTATTAGTCGGCGAGTTACGACTATTTATACGACTAACATAGGTATTCGTAAAATAGACGTAGCGTTGTCGGAAGATATAAAGACTAATTTGTGACTACTACAACGACATTTGTGTGACTATTGAGGGAGTCAAGATGCCGTCGGAGAAATTTTGTCATCAAATAGTCATTAAATGAGGTGACGACTGGGCGAGTAATATGTGACTGTATAGTTTAATCAGATAGTAGTCGTAAATATTAGTCACTATGTAGTGACTGGGTAACGACCATTTTAACTACTATCCTGCGACTAATCTGAACTTCCATATACAATTATGGTAATGATCTCGCCACTATGTGGCGAATGTTATGTGACTGACTAGTATAGTCATGATTTAGTCGTAGAGTGTGGTGACATTTTGGCGACTGTTTATTGACTAATTTACTGATTATATGACGACTAATTGGAGAATCCAAATATGATTATGGTAAACATCTTGCTATTAATTGTCGACTGTTAAACGACTATGTAGCATCTAATCGAAACATCCATATTCGATTATGGTACTGTCTGGCCGACTACTATATGACTGTC
Organism: Orychophragmus violaceus; assembly: GCA_030180135.1. NCBI lineage: Eukaryota > Viridiplantae > Streptophyta > Magnoliopsida > Brassicales > Brassicaceae > Orychophragmus > Orychophragmus violaceus. Next base: position 26,470,393 of record CM058236.1, on the reverse strand, counting down.
TAATCTAGTCACAAGATAGTCGTAAGAAATGGTGACTACTTGGCGACGGTGTAATGACTAAATAATGATTATTAAGCGATTATACAGAAATCCAGATTCACTGATGGTAAATATTTAGAGACTAGTTTGTGTGTGTAATGCGAATAATTGACATTCGTTTAGTGACCTTTTCGTAAAATTAAGAATTTGGATTAATTTACTTTTCGATTTGGTAATTGGTGATACTGTAATTTGAATGGTAGAACAAATGTAAAAAACACTTGCATCATAAATAACATTGGTAACATATAGACACAGACGACCTACATAAGCAAACTCCAGCATTTAGGAGTTGCCAAATAATATACCAAAAAATTAACAAGTGCAAGAGACAGTGATAAGTAACCTACGAATCAAATAGTGTTGTTGTTTTACTTTGAGCTTCTGTCAGTTGCTCTTGGTGGGCGAGAACGGTGTATGGGCTGTTTGTGCTTGCGCACTAAACGATTAGCTATCAGGATTTCGACTCGATACGAATTTACTCGTCCATCATTCGCAGTGGCCTGTGAAAATTACAGACAATAAGAGAAAAATAATTAAATAAAGAACGTGAGATGACTTTATAAACATGGATTGTGAAAAATGTTACTTTACCTGAGGAAAGATGTTGTTATATTCAAATGTTGATATCTCACGAGGTCACAGTTCTTTGCAGTGCTTCTGCAGTCCTTTGTGATGCTAACCATGTCTTTCATACATCGTTGATAGATCTCCTCAAATTTTTTTTAAAGAAAGTTATGAATGGTTTGGCCATGTCTCAAATAATACAAAAATTATCTTGTAAGTGCTCAGACACTCGAACTTGGCTTAATGAGTTAAGCATAGATTGGTATATTCAGTTGCGTGCTAACTATAAGATTAACATCCTAACCATCATACTCTAACTCCTCAAATACTCGTTAAAAAAAAACCAACTTACCCAGACTGTTGATATCATATTGAAGCTCATAGAGGAATATAAGAGTCGTTTACAACCTTTAAAACCAAAATTAATTGTAAACAAATAATCAGATTCAGAGCCTGTCCCGTTTCAAAAGCAAAGCAAAGCAGAAGGAAACTAACGATATAGCTACATGTACCCGTAGGCATCGATTCACGGAGGGTTTCGTGATTGACATATTCAAGGAAGAATTTGAAAGAGTTGATAGGGTTTCGATCAAATTTAGCTATTAAATGGAAAGCTTCGAATAAGGTATTCGAAGAAAAGATATCAGTTTGAGATGGGTGGGCATACAAGAAGATTCGTAGAGACATTATAGAGATGATTCGAAGGAGATTTCTGAAAAGGGGAAGAACAAAAGTAAATCAGGGTTTGACGTATTTGATAATTTCTCGGCATATAGGCGGGTAATTGAAATATTTTGGGCTATAAAATTGGGTTTAGGTTTTCCGGATTAATTTGGCAAATATTTTGAATTTTTGCCCACTTGTAGGTGTAACGTAGTCGTAATATATTTATAATATTATAAAACAATTCTAATTCATAAAATATTTCATTTTAACAGTATATTGAGATGCTTAAACCTCAAAAATGAGGTTTGAGGTTTCTTTTGGAGATGCTAAAACCTAAAATTTGAGGTTTCATCTTTTCTTTTACATCGAATGATCTTAATCAAACATATATAGCGAGATGAAGTTGTTGGTTTTGCATTTAGGGTTTAGGGTTTAGTGTTTGGGTTTACAGTTTAGGGTATATGGTCGTTTGCATTTAGTACTATTACAATATTACATAATAATTCGAGGTTTAGTATTTAGTGCTTAGGGTTTAGTATTTAGGGTTTAGTATTTAGGGTTTAGGGCTACTCTTTTTATGTTGATCAAATTGTCCGATATGTGTTAAATAGTAAAATTAATATCCAAGTTTTTGTTGTTTCTTGTTAATAATTAATAGTTTAGTTTATTTGAGAATTTCACTAATCTTAAGTGTTACCTTTGGGATGCAATAACGTTGAACCGTTAAACAAAGCGTGTAACTGGATTTACATAATGGAATAAATTAATCCCATATATTCCTTATCAAAATTGCAATGGGATAATTCTCTTTGAATTTTGTTTCTTTTGTGTGAAATTGATGAAATTGTCATTCCATTCGATTTCATACAAATGGTAAATTTTCTTTGGAATCTATATGAATAGGTCAATCCAAATGATTTTATCCCGTAAAATGCAAATCCAGTTACACCCAAATGTTAGATAATTATGTTCACCGGAAGACATCTAATGTGAAATTGGAAAAACATACATATATACGACATCACCGATTACAAAAAAATTGGGCGAAGTTGTTTGCAATCATTTTGAAGAAGAAAACGGTCTGCATAATCCCGAAACATTAGTGCAAACGTCGTTTTTCATTGGCCACCCAGAGCGCCAAGAGGAGTATTTAGAACATCGGCAAATGCGCACACGATCAATATCGTTTTCAGTACGTTTCGCTGTGAACCAATCAGGAAGCACAATTCCCCAGGCACTATTGTCGAGACGAGGTAGTTTTCGCAGCTGCGTTGCTTGTTTTTGAGTAAATTCATATCTACCGAAGATTTCATCATCTTTGTCTTCCCCGAAGGCTTTGCGTATTATACCATACATATACTTGCTTAAGATGCATCCATCTTTAGCAGCAGCCTTTATGCGTGTGAGTCATTTATCTCTCTTGTTATCTTAGAAGATTTTCTGAGATTCCTTTGAGGAGGATGGCTGATGTGTTGCCTGCGTCGTAGCAGCTTTAAAAAAAATTTCTCCAGTCAAAACCCGAGCCCAAACATAGTATGTCATCTGTAAAAGATTAAACATAGTTGAAGAAAAATTGTGTTTTCGTCTTCTCCTTCAAGGCTTTGCATACTATCTTCGAATGACGAAGATCTTGCATGTTCCGTTCGCAAACACGGGCGAGTATCTTCGTTATCACATCATCAGGAAACGCTATAAAATTGAATTGGATGATTGCTCTCCGTTTTCTTGTTTCTGAATTGGGTTTCGTAATAAGGTTGGTCGTCACGTCGCCATGGCCAATACACATAAGCCATCGACATTTTGTTGTAGTTTGGGTTAACGAATAGGTGGACTTTTATTGGTTTTGAATCAGTGGCTTCAAGATCTTAAGAATGGGTGTTAATTAATCATATTTGATTAAATGAGTTTACTTCATCTTTATAACCTTACATAAAGACACGACCTTTCATTTTTCCCCCACACAAATAATTAATAAAATAATGAAACAAAAAAATCCATTTAACAATAATAACCTAGATTATCGTGTATTTGACAGGTCCCTAGATAATATATAGGGTATAATGTTTGGGTTTAGAGTTTAGAGTATATGATCATTTGCATTTAAATTTGTAAATATTGACAAAATTATTAATAATTATAATATTACATAAAAGACTATAAATTACATATATAATAATAAAACACCTATAAACACAAATCTTACAACGTTACATATAAAATACCAATTGACTTAAGTATTATTTCCATGATGCTCCCATATATATCTGATCTTTATATTTGGGCTTAGGGTTTGGGATTTAGTATTTAGGGTTTATGGTTTAATGTCTGTGTTTAAAGTTTAGGGTATATATGGTTTAAGGTTTAACGTTTAGGTTAAGAGTTTAGGGTATATATAAGGTCTAGCAATTAGAGTTTAGGGTATAATTTATAACCAAGTTCTCGTTAATCTTGTTATTATTAAAGTGTTTAGTTTATTTGAGTAATTCACTAACTCAAGTGATTTATTTGGGATGCAATAAGGCTGAACCATCAAACAGAGTACTAGAAATTTGTAGAAGTTATGGTAGATACAAAATACTAGATATTGGTATAGGTAAACATCTAATGTGAAATTGGAAAAATATACATAAATACGACATCATCGATTACCGGGAAATTGGGAGAAGTTATTCTCTATCATTCTGCAGAAGAAAGTGGTGTGCATAATACATTGGTCGCAATAGTCCTTAAACAGTGGCCACCCAGAGAGCCAAGGGTCGAAGATAGAACATCGACAGAGGCGCATGATAGGTTCTAATTTTTACCCTATTCTAAACTGCAAGTGCACAGTATCGTCAAAGTAGTATATAGGGTTATCGAATCCACAGGGACACTTGGTCTCAATAGATCAGAACAGTAGAGATTAATACTAGAAATAAGCAGATGGTGAAGTAAATAAATTGCGAAGCAAGAAAGTAAACAATAGCAAGTTGGTTGTGAAAGCAATAAACTAAAAGCGTCAAGCCTAGGGTATTCTCAGGAAATCAGACAAGCAGACAAGTTAATCAGTCAGGATCAAATTAAACTCAGTTCTAGAACTCAAATCACGGAAATAGAATTAACCAAATCTCTTTGCGAAAACTCTCTAAGTCTAAGTGCAGTAACCCAAATCTCTTTGCGATTACTAACAGATTAAACTAGCATTAAGTTCAAGTTCGATATGTTCACAATTAAACTAAACCAAATCTCTTTGCGAATAATTTAATTGCTCAACCTAAATAGTTCAGATTCTAAAACACACTCTCGTGTCGAATTTAGCAACCTAAGATCTAGATTCTAATTGATCAGGTTAGAACTAGCATTAAGCATAATTTAGTTTGAAGAACATTCTAATCATATGAATCCTTAACTGAATTAAACAAGTCTAGCAAGTCATCAAACCCTAATGAGAAACCCTAAACTTAACTATGGATCTACTCAGACATGATTGATGAAAACATAATCATCGAAATAATAGATTGCATATAAGAGAATAAAATATCAAAGGGGTTCGAAATCTTCTCCAAAATAAGTGAATACAGGAAATAGATCAGCCCCAAAAGCTCTAAAAATCTCTTAGCTCTAAGTATGAAAGCGTAAGTAAATTAAACACCAAAACCCTCTATATATAGGCCTAATCTCGGCTGGGGCTTCTGTGTAAATACTGGAACTATTCTGGGCCTCTTTGCAAATCTTCATAACTTGTTAAACCGACGCGTACGGCCCATCTCGCTAGTGTGTCGACCGATGCACAAGGTGTGTCGGTCGATGCTTGATCAATAAATCGGACAGTGAGTTAAGCTCTCGGCCAAAACGTCCCAAAAGTCCCAAAATGCTCCAAATATCTCCAATTAGCTCCAAACCTGATTAAACCTGTAAAAGACTCTAGACGAACACAAAAGACACTAAAAACACATCTATATCATGGTATAAAATGGGTAAAAACCATGATATATCAACTCCCCCACACTTAGCCTTTGCTTGCCCTCAAGCAAAACAGAGAACTAAAATGCAGTGAAGAGGTTTGAAAACTCTTCAGAAACTCATTTTGTCGTAGAAGCATCAACATTCAGATTCCCCTTAGTAATCCACATGAAAGAATCAATCCACAGATATCAAGACCAACATATACTTCCCCCACACTTAGCAACTGTCCTAAGTAAACGCCACAATCACATTCACGCATTCAAATTCTCCCTACTGACTTCTGCATATATTTAAGTGCGGTCTCACCTAAGGGGTATCGATCTAAAGGCACATGGATTCTTACCTTGCCAGCTCTAGACCACCAAACTGTCTTTCTTTAGTCCCTTTCTTCTCTTTCTCTTCCTTAACAACTGATTTTTCCCCACTGGGTATCATTTTATTTTTTTTATCAGTGTTCTTCCCGTTTTGGGGTGTACTTTGGACACATTCCATGGATCACATGAGAGAAAATAGTGTTTGCTACCATTCTCATGACCACTTCGGAGTTACTAACTCATCCGCAGTTTATTATCTTTTTTTTTTTTTTACTTTATGGAAGGGGAGAAGGGAACCAAATAGGACAGGTTTACAGGCTGTGTCAGAACCAACAAGGGAGTCCGACATAAAGTATACCAAGCCCTTAGGTGAGAAATCTAAAGTCAGGATTAAATTGAAGTCAGTAAAAGATCCTCTGATACCTGAAGCGATGTGGGTGTTCTCAGTAGGTTGATCTGTGATGGGGTTTTCTAATAGTCATAGATAATCTGCAGCTTCATCCCAATGGTTACTTAAGTTCCTGCAAATGCTGCTAATCTTCTCAAAAAATCATTGTTTCCTACAAACAAATTTTGACTCAAAAAACAAATTTTTTAAAATTTAACTGACTCTAAGAAAAAAAAAGAAAGTAATTAGTAGAACCTCCCCCACACTTAAGACACACTGTCCCCAGTAGTGTCAAGCAAGGGATTGGTTAAAAGAAAGAAAATAAAAATTTGTTAATGGAATGGTTAGTTCTCTCGGGTTTTTACCTCTGTCGCAGTCAGGCATCGATCATTGCACTAGGTGCACCGACCGTTGCTGTGCGATTTCCGTTGTAACGATCGACACAATGGTGTGTCGATCGACGCACTGCGATTTCACGAACAGTCAGCAAGTTAGCAGGTTAATCCGTCGGTTTTTGTCAGTTTCGAATCCTGCAAGCTGAAAACACTAGAAACAGAGTAAAACCCATGCAACAAATGTATCTAATCAAGCATAAACCATCCAAACATAGTAGCAAACTAATAAAAAGAAAAAGTGCAAGAATAAAAAGAAAAACAGAGTACAGAACCGATAATCCAGAGATGACTGCTACGCTCACTAGCTATCATCAATCCCTCCATAGCGCTCAGTGTCAATGACGTCCGTAGGAGAACGCTGTCTACGTCGTAAAGCAGGGACGGGCTGATGAACTGGTGGCTGTCTCCTGCAAGTGCAGCCACGCATCCACTCCCAAACGGTCCTCCAGATCCCATCACTACGCTCTCTCCACTCAGCCTCGGACATATCTCCATAGGGAACTGACATCTCAGGATAAGGGCCAAGGTCAACCGGAGCAGCAGCAGGCGCAGGGGCAGCAGAAGTCGAAGCTCGTGTGGAGGGCTCTCCCAGCGGATGAGCCATAGTCGGAATCCCACGCTGCTCAGTCTCTGGAGGCTGAAATCTCAGAGCCTCCAATGTATCAATCCGTGTCCACCTAGCAGCAGGAAGCTCTATACCACACATCCCAGTATCCGGGTCCTGATAAACCCAAATGCGCCCCTCCTTGAGCCAGGTAGCGCTCTGCAAATGACTGAAGTCTAGGAACTCCTGAGCTCTATCACGCTCCGTGCCATGTAGAAGAATCCCGCAATGCATAAAAATGGGAGTAAGCAAGCTCCCTACCGTCTCTGTACTAGCTCCATCAAAAGGCTTCGTCTGCAGATCACATAAATGTAAAGAAAAGACAGCTCCCAAGTTGAGACCCGTAGTAGGATCTCTCACGCCAGAACCTCTAAACTGATCTCTCAACCCCATGAACAGCATCTCCATCTCATACTTGCGCATCTTGTTGGCCTCAAACTTGCATAGCAAGCTCCAACACAAGATACGCGAGACATATCTCAGCACAGGATGCCTCATCATCTTCACCGGTGTGATCCTGGAGTTGTATCGACCGCTGCCAATACTCTCCCAGAATGTGCGAGCCTCAATTGGATCCCACTCAAGTGCCATAGCAATGCGCCTCGGCTCAGTACTGAACCCGTAGATCCTGCAAAGATCAAGTAGAGGAATCCGATACCTGACTCCCCAACTCATAAAGGTGAATGTACCTCCTGTAGCGCTCCTGCTATCGGGATCCGAGTAAACCACTCTGCAAGTGGCCAATAACTGCCTGACCAGCTCAGGATAGAGATCATAAGGGCGCATTGGCATTGTCCCTAGACCAATGCCTCTGCACATATCAAGTACCTGCTCATCAATCCCCAGACTCTTGCAGGTAGAGTAGTCAGCGAACTTGGTTGGCTTGATGGTCATCCCACACCAACCACTGTAGAGAAGTGAATCAAACTCATCCCACTGGTCAAGCAGTGGTCGCTCTGTGAAGTCTGCAGTCTTAAGGAACGAGCGAATGTCCCTTGGCCACTGTCTGTTTGTCGGGATCTCTGTAGCGTCTTCTCGGGGCCAAGGCAAAGCAACTGCAGGTCCATCTCTTACATATGGCTCGGGTGGCTGAGAGTGTCTGTGAAACCACTCTGGAGGTGGAATGTACTGTCTTGCAGCCGTTGATGCTGTTGCTTGCTTCTTGCGGGGCTGTCTACGAGATGCCATCTGCAAAAGAAATAAAATTCAAAAAAAATATAAGTCTCGGCAACTCTCAGTGAAATCGCGAAGCATCGACCGTTGCATCTAAGGCATCGATCGTTGCAAGGCGATTTCACTTTATCGAACATTTCCCAAAATCGCAAAGCAACGACCGTTGCTCGAAAGCAACGACCGTTGCAAGGCGATTTCGCCGCAAACAATATCAACAAAATCAGTCCAAATCCAAGCCGCATTGCCTCAAATCGGTTCAAAATCATAATCCATCACCCTAAATCAGTCTAATTACGCATGCAACATCATTTTTCAGTTCAAAAATCTAAAACCCTAAAACCCTAAAATCCAATCCGAAAATTTGAGAAATAGAAGTTCTTTACCTTGGATTCGTGAGATATGAGCTAAAGACAAGGGTTTAGAGTGTGAAATAGGAAGTATTAGCAATTGAAACAAAGAAAAATGATGAGAAATGGCGATTTTCGGGTGTGAGCTCACGGTTGTACGGATGATCGGAAATGAGAAAGAAAAGAGAAGAGAAAGGGTTTAAGGCACTTACCTGGTCGTGGGTGCATCGATCGTTGCTTTAGGGGCAAAGACCGTTGCTGGTCAAATCAAAATTGATTTTCCGGTTTAGCGCATACCTTAGTTTTGCAATTGAACCAATTGCAACGACCGTTGCTTAGGAGCAACGATCGTCACAATGCGATTACCCCTCTTCGTCAAATCTCCTTGCAGCGACCGGTGCACAAGTGCATCGATCGTTACACATCTCCAGACTCGAATTCTGTATCTGAAACTTAGCAAAAACAAAAACCAAAAACGTGAAATCCAAAGAAAAACACCAAAAATAAGTAAGAAAAACAACTAAACCTAACAGTGGGTTGCCTCCCACTCAGCGCTTGTTTAAGGTCATTAGCTTGACCGGACGCACAAGATCTTTCAGGCACTAAGAGAACCCGACAGAGACTTTTTCTGTCTCTGTTCAAGTCTCCTCATCCAAGGTGGAGAATAAGCTGTTGCAGAATGCTCATGTCCAAGAAAAGATGGAGTAAAATGTGCTCCAGGATCTAGAATCACAGTGTCGTTCGGCTGCTCATCATCTGCATCCATGATTGTGAATGTCTGCCCATCTATCAGTGGCTTTCGCAGCTTCTCCATCACATATCGCAGCGGCTCATCTCCCAGGTGGAGGTCTATTAGACTCTGTCTAACATCAATCACAGCTCCTGCTGTAGCCAAGAATGGTCTTCCGAGCAGCAATGCTTCATCAGGATCGCAGTCATACTTCAGCACAAGGAAGTCTGTCGGAACTAAGTAGTTTCCAACTCTCACTGGAATGTCCTTTAAGAGTCCTTCCGAAACTCGTATAGACTGATCAGCTAGGACAAGAGAGGTCCTAGTAGGAGAAAAATTCAGCATCCCCAGCTTCTCTGCCACAAAATAAGGCATCATACTCCCAGCGGCTCCTAGATCACAAAGAGAGCGTCTAAAACTGTCCTCGAAGATGGAGCAGTTAAGCACAAAGACTCCAGGGTCAGGCAGCTTCTTCGGGATCTTGTTCAGTAGCACCTCACTAATGTGTTGGGGAACTATAATCACCCAGTCTCTCAGCTCTTCATCTAAAGGCAGCATCCTGTTCAAATACCTCTGCACACAGGGATGATAAGGTGGATCATCAGAAGTTGGAATTTCTTCCAATTCTTCACCAATCTTCTCTAGCTTCTTAAGCTCTTCAATTTCCTGCCTAATCACTTCAGACACTGATGAGTGTTGTCTAACAATCTGCGCGTAGATCTCCTGTTGAGTAATCTCAGAGGCTCCAGTGAATAAGCGATCAAGCTCCAAGTCAGCATCTATGCCATTATCATCCGACAGTTCTGTCTGTTCACGCCCTGCAACGACCGACACTAAGGGTGTGTCGATCGTTGCAACACTGTGTTCACAACTTTCATCCGAGAGTTTTTCTCCAAAATCCGAAAATTCTTCCTCCTCTACCAATTCAGCCGTACTTAGCTCAAATTTTTCACCTTGGTGAGACCCATCATTAATGTACACAGACCAGGCCTTAATGTGAGTGTCTGCAACTCCTTTTCCCTTCATAGAACTGGAAATCTGATTCACCTGAGTGTCCAGCTGCTTCACATGAGTGCTCAGAGTCTCAAACTTCCCATTGAGATTCTCATAAACTGCATCCAGCTTCTTGTTACTGTCCACAGAAATCTTGTTCTGGCTCTCCAGTACCTGTTCCAACATTGTTTCCATCCTAGTCTCAAAAGCAGTGGCTGCAGGAGGTGTCTGATAAGATGAAGATCCGTATGTTCTCTGAGCACTTTGTCCATAAGGCTTCTGAAAATTACTAGTCTGTCCAAAGCTTGAAGAGTTCTGATTGCCTGTGAAGGCACCCTTCAGTCCTCCACCGGAAAATCTGTTCCCAGATTGATATCCAAATCTGTTTCCTTGGAAACCAGATCCTCCGATGTAATTCACATCCTCTTCCTGAGTGTCCTCCTCAGTCTGAATTACCTCTACTTCTTGAGCAAAGTGGACAACTTTCTTTTCACCTAGAAGATTGCAGATTTTGTCCATCCTGGATCTCAATTCAGCCATCTCTGAGTTATCAACACTTCCACCAGATTTCTTCCTCCTCTCATCCATAGTCTTGCAACTGTTGCTGCTTATTAAGTTCTCAATCAACTGCTTAGCTTGTGGAGGAGTCCTGGTGTTGAAGTTTGCATTACTGGAGTTATCCAGCGCAGACTGATATGGCAGATCTATGCCTCTGAAGAAAATACCTAGCAATGTGACTTCACTGAATCCATGGTGTGGGCAGTCACGCTGATACTTCCTAAATCTCATCCAAGCAGCTTTTAAAGGCTCCACAGCTCCTTGGGAAAATGTGAGAATGTCCTGTCTGGACTGGTCTGAACGCGCATCATCGTAGAAATGTCTCAGGAACTCACTTTTCAGTGCTGCCCAAGTGGTAAACTGACCAGGTGCCAGTTGCTTCAGCCATGCACTAGCGTCTCCAGCGAGACTGTAAGGAAAGAGCTTAAGGAACATATAATCCTGGCAAACTCCATCATACTTCATGCCATTGATTATGTCCTCAAACGAATCAATGTGGTCCATAGGCTGCTCTGTTGGATGTCCATGGAAAGCATTCTGTCTCATCAGCGAGTAGTAGATGGTCTTGATCTCAAAATCTTCCCTCTCGAAACCAGGAAGTACTAAGGTTGTTCGGTTTCTATGAAACTCATCTGGTCTGTTGTAGTCAGCCAAAGTTCTTTCATGGACAATCATCTGTCTACCTTGAGCTTGACCTTGGGCTTGCGCATGCGGTTGTGGCTCAGGTGGGTCAGGGATCACGTTCCCTTCAGCATCAACCCGATGCCCAGCAGCATTGTACGGGTTGTTATCTTGGTCCCTCAGGGTACCTTCAGCATCTGGTATCAAGATCAGACGTTCTCGTACCATTCTCTCTCTCTTTTCTCTTCTGATAGTTCTTTCTAGACGTCCAAGTTCCTCTAGTCCGAGATTAACTAAGCTCGAGTTCGGATTACTTCGAGTTTTCTGCGTTGGCATAAACTGTCTGTAATCGTCCAGCAACGATCGATGCTGTCAGTGCAACGATCGATTCAATCTCAAATCGCCTAGTGACGATCGACGCAAGGGATGCAACGATCGACGCAAGGCGAAAGTCGTACCTGCGACAGAAAGAAACAGAGAAAAAGTTAGCAAATTATGAAAATAAAACGAAAAAAGCAAAAACAAAAAGAAAAATTTCTAGTAAAAACCCTAAGTTCGGTCCTATCGAAGACTCTAAGAGTCCCCGGCAACGGCGCCAAAAACTTGATAGGTTCTAAGTTTTACCCTATTCTAAACTGCAAGTGCACAGTATCGTCAAAGTAGTATATAGGGTTATCGAATCCACAGGGACACTTGGTCTCAATAGATCAGAACAGTAGAGATTAATACTAGAAATAAGCAGATGGTGAAGTAAATAAATTGCGAAGCAAGAAAGTAAACAGTAGCAAGTTGGTTGTGAAAGCAATAAACTAAAAGCGTCAAGCCTAGGGTATTCTCAGGAAATCAGACAAGCAGACAAGTTAATCAGTCAGGATCAAATTAAACTCAGTTCTAGAACTCAAATCACGGAAATAGAATTAACCAAATCTCTTTGCGAAAACTCTCTAAGTCTAAGTGCAGTAACCCAAATCTCTTTGCGATTACTAACAGATTAAACTAGCATTAAGTTCAAGTTCGATATGTTCACAATTAAACTAAACCAAATCTCTTTGCGAATAATTTAATTGCTCAACCTAAATAGTTCATATTCTAAAACACACTCTCGTGTCGAATTTAGCAACCTAAGATCTAGATTCTAATTGATCAGGTTAGAACTAGCATTAAGCACAATTTAGTTTGAAGAACATTCTAATCATATGAATCCTTAACTGAATTAAACAAGTCTAGCAAGTCATCAAACCCTAATGAGAAACCCTAAACTTAACTATGGATCTACTCAGACATGATTGATGAAAACATAATCATCGAAATAATAGATTGCATATAAGAGAATAAAATATCAAAGGGGTTCGAAATCTTCTCCAAAATAAGTGAATACAGGAAATAGATCAGCCCCAAAAGCTCTAAAAATCTCTTAGCTCTAAGTATGAAAGCGTAAGTAAATTAAACACCAAAGTCCTCTATATATAGGCCTAATCTCGGCTGGGGCTTCTGTGTAAATACTGGAACTATTCTGGGTCTCTTTGCAAATCTTCATAACTTGTTAAACCGACGCGTACGACCCATCTCGCTAGTGTGTCGACCGATGCACAAGGTGTGTCGGTTGATGCTTGATCAATAAATCGGACAGTGAGTTAAGCTCTCGGCCAAAACGTCCCAAAATGCTCCAAATATCTCCAATTAGCTCCAAACCTGATTAAACTTGTAAAAGACTCTAGACGAACACAAAAGACACTAAAAACACATATATATCATGGTATAAAATGGGTAAAAACCATGATATATCAGCGCACATGATCGATATTGTTTTCGTCACGTTTCTCTTTGAACCAATCAGGAAGCGATCTTACCCAAAAACTATGATCTAGACGAGGTATTTTTAATCTCAGTTGCGTTGCGTCTTCCCGAGTAAATTCATATCACCCGAAGAGTTCATCATCTATGTATTCCCCGAAGACTTTGCGTATGCATCCATACACATACTTGCTTAAAATGCATCTTTTGCAGCCGCCTGTATGCGTGCGAGACCTTCATGTCTCTTGTTATCGAAGAAGAAATCTAGGATTCTATTGAGAAGGATGGCTGATGTGGTGCCTGCGTCGTAGCAGCTTACATTGAATTTTGTCCAGTCAAATCCCGGAGTCCAAACAAAGTATGTCATAGAGATTAGATTAACCGAGTTGAAGAACTCATGTGTTTCCATCTTCTCTTTCAGGGCTTTGCAAGCTATCTTCGAATGACGGAGATCTTGCATGTCCCGTTCGCAAACACGAGCGAGTATCTTCGTTATCACATCATCATGCAACGCTAGAAGGTCGAATGGGATGATTTCTCTACGTTTTCTTGTTACTGAGCGGGTTTCGTAGTAAGGCTGATCGTATCGACGTCATGGCCAGTACGTATAAGCCATAGGCATGTTGTTGTAGTGTGGGTTAACAAAGCGGTTGACTTTACTGGTTTTGAATCGGTGGTTTCAAGATCTTAAGAATGAGTGTTTATTAATCTCTAATTTGATTGACTGAGTTTCTTCTTTATTATAACCATACATATTGACAAGACTATTCACTTTCTCACACAAGAATAATTCATAAGATAATGAAATGAAAAATATACTTAACTTTAATAACCTAGATCATCGTGTATTTGGCGCGCAGTTCCCTAGATAATCACCTATCCACTAATGTCGGTTGCGTGTGTGCAGGAAGCCGAATGTAGACCTTATATGTTAAGTAGTAATTATTAGAATATTTTATGTCAAATCTTGCTAACATAGTCATTATGTCATGCACGATTTTGTTAGCTATCAACATTAGCAATGCAATTTTGGTGTAACACTTTTCACAGTATAACACTATACATTAATACAACACTATACATTAAATTATTGTGGTTCAAATATACTAGTTCTGATAATTAGTACAATGTAATTTTTTCACACTTGTAACTTACCATTAATTTAAAAAGTGAATCCTACAATATTCTACTAAAAAATATCTAATATATCAAATGGATGATTGATAGAGGAACTCAACATAATTAGCTACATGAACCCTAAAATCTTTAGACATCTAATTTAATAGTTACAAGTGTGAGGGAAATGTCAAACAGTAGTTCTTTAATATGCCATGTGTAACACATTAGCTTATGACTAGCCATTAAGTGACACAAATAAACCATTATGTGCACCGGGAATCGATAAGATATTTACATTGATCGAAACCAAAGTTAACATACAAATATATCTAATGAAGGCCCGCCAAACACAATATATTTATGGTGCCTAAATTACTATAAATTGTCAATACCCTAACCATTATAACCTCTCTCAAATTCACTTCATCTCTCAAATTCCTTTCGTCTTGCATTTATTTTCTCAACGGAAAATCTATGGCAAAAAAAACAATGGCACAAAGGCCATACCAATTCCTCTCTGAGATCAGCAAGTCGACGACGAAATGGAGTTTGAGATTGAAGGTCCTTCGGTGTTGGATGTATCAACGGGTCTTCTCTGGCAAAATCATCAAACTACTTTTGGTGGATGAACATGTTATCTTTATATCACAGTTTATGCGTTGTATAAAGTTTTGATCTTACTCTGTATAAACTTTTGTTCGTACGCTGTTTAAAATTTTAAGTCTTGAACTTTCTAACGATAGGGCCAAAGGATAGAAGGAGAATTTTGGGGTGATTTCGTTGAAATCTTCGACTGGCTGGTGGATTCTGAGGGCCGGTGGGTATACCGGGATAACGTTCATATCCTTGATAGTCCAATGTTTGGCCGCTTTACATATAGTTTATTCTCTCTTTGTTGAACCAGTTCTAGTGTAATCTGGAAAATATTATACCCTAAATACCAGCACTTCTTGGACTTGAAGCCTATACATGGCGTTTCAAATAGCAATATAACTAGCACATATCCAATTAGTATATTTTTTTGGATCTAAGGTTACAAGTTTTATGCGACTTTATTGTTTTAATACGATTTGGTTATAGATTTGTTTGTTATGTTTATTGGTTTGAGATATAGATTTGATTGGTGTTGTGATTGGATTTGATGGCTTCGTAAGAGATCCAGTGGTTACTGCAAATGATCCGGAAACTTATTTCTAGAGGCGACTTCAAGTAAAATTCAGAATTAGATATTTGGAGTAAATAACATCAATTTATTTCATGTACAATATTCTTAGGATGTCTGAAAGCTGATCTGTAGTAAATATTGGCAGAAACGAGTCATTGGATTGTGTGGCCAATGGCGATCTTGATGTTAGGCTGGTTAGGGCATGGAGCAAAATTCCGAATGAGATATTGTCCTGCTTATTCAAGTGCTTTAATATCGCCAATAACAGTGGTGGTATGATGAAACTCAAATTTTTTTTTGTAAATTTATTCCAGTTAATGTAAAATGACAAATAATTAAACGAGTTTCTAAGATACGCTTTGATGCGTATGAAGTTGAAGAGTTCCATGATTTTGTCAAGAGTTATTTATCTCACAACTCATAATCATATAGTATAGATGTTTATGATTTTTTTTGCGATCTTATGTGTGTGTGTGTGTTTAATATGATTTATTTTTGTTCAGGTACCCTAAGCCTCCTCTATGTTAAGAATGTTGGGTGTGGTTTGTTGGATTTGCGATGTGAAGAACATACTTCTGGTTTATGAATTTAAATTAAATTTGTATTTATAACCCTCACTTTGTTTATGGTTTTCTCTTGTATTTCCTTCTTTGTCAACTTGATTTTCTTTAGTAACTTAGTATTTTACTCGTATTTCATGATATCCAAAAATCTAAAAAATAACCAATCAGTATTGAACACCGATTAAAATTTAGTACCTAAAATTATTAACCGATCGAGATACGCTACCCAAAATGCTTGTACGCTTTTTCCTTATGTATTTTTCCGTTTCTCATCAGAACATGTTTCCTTTTGAAGAACAAATCAATGTATTTCGTTAAGCAGGGATGATTATTAACAATCAGTTTCTTATGGTAAATTTAACGCATAAAAATTAGAGATTATGAGAGTAAAGCATACATGGGCATTCTCATTTAATCATTCGAGAAAACCCAAAAACGAGTAAGTGAATTTTAATGGAAAGTTGCAACTGGCTTTCGAGGTAAAATAGTTATCGGTATTTATTTCAATAACCCTAAAAACTCTTCACTTTCTTCTTCTACCTCTTCGCTATCATTCTCTAATATTCAAAGAGATATCCACAAAATGAATCCGCTTATAACATGCGATTCTGAAAACTCACAATTTCACAAATTGTTGATATTACTTTGAGGGATAATCGCTAGAATGTTAGAGCGAATGTTTTAAGAGCATGGTGTTTTACTCAGTATGATGCTCCCTTGGGATTAATTTTATCCGATAAACAGTATTCTTCTTCTAAATTTTTTTATCCCTTGAAATTAATTTTACCCCTTTCATTTATTGGGTATACATGACACCCATAAATCCATACGTTTTTATTTGTATACTTCCTTTTGTAACCTTTGGTTATAATCAACAGGGAAGTCGGATTCAAGCCTTAGCTTTTGGAAAAAAAGCCCGGATGTTCCTTTTTCTTTTACAGAAAGAAGGTTGCTAGTTTAATTTTTCTTATTTTGGGGTTTCGTTAGGGCCAAAGTATAACAGAGTATGTCCAACGTATAAGGATATTTATATAGCTGACGAGACAAATATCACTGAGAACTTCGATCCTCCAACTTTGGATGACCTCTTGAGCATCAAACCAATCTAAGGAATTAATGATGGGACGGTTTCAGATAAATATGCAATTGGTAAGTGTTGTTTACAGTACATTATTATTAGATTAAGTGGAATAATCTAACATCGGATATTGTAGAATTGTGGTTGTTGTTTTTAGGGGATTAACTTATATTTAAAAGAATTTTTCCTATAGATGTTTTTGGTGCTATAACATAGGTTGGAGAGCTTGAATGGGTAGATCACTCTTCAAAGGTCAATTCGTATTCACGTACACGCGCTAAAGTCTAATTCACACTAAGAGATGCCGAGTAAGTTTAAGTTTAAGAGTTTTATAATCACCTTATAATTAATAAATAAAAACAACACCTTAAAACCAGTGTAAAGATTACTAAGCGTATGGTTTCTATTTTAAGGGTTAATTAACTTCGATTTAAAATCTAGTTAATATATAATATTGTAACTTTTACATGTTTATTAGAAGTTGGAAAAAAGCAATTATACACTTACATATTGCAAGTATAGATTAGATTTGAAGCCTGTACACCTACAACAAACAGGTAAAATATAACCAAACTATCTTATATTATTATTAATAAATAAAAACAACAAACAGGTAAAATATAACCAAACTATCTTATATTATTATTAATAAATAAAAAATACTATATGATACGACCCATATCCGACTACTTTGCGACAAGAATAATGAGTTGAATATTAGTCGTAACAATAGCGACAAATAAACGACTTGGTTACTACTATACACGAAGTAGCGAATTAGTCGCCCGTGTACTGTCTGACAAATTCGCTATTTTCTGCGACTCTTCACATTTGACGCAAAATAGTCGCCATATCACCGAATAGCCTGCGACTATTGATTCCGGTCTCTACAATGGTCGTTAATCAGTCGTAAATCGACGATTAAATTGGCGACTATCATTTTTGGTCGTATATTAGCAACTAATAAACGTCCATATATCTGTAGTCGCAAAATAGTAGCAATATTGTCCCCTAATAGTCGCCAAATGGTACGACTATAAGTATAGTCGCAAGTTCCAATTGCAAAAACGCTGTTTTCTTGTTGTGTTCTAACGACTGCAAAACTTACTACAAGGTAATCGTCCAGTTGACGAATATGCTACTGAATTTTTCTTGCTATTGAATCGGACTGATCTTCAAGATTCTGAAAGTCATATCGTGGCATGTTTCATCGGTGGATTATGCCAACAAATTCAGTATACATTGAATTTTTTTAATCCTATTGCGATCGCTAAAGCTCATCAACAAGCCTTAACCGTGGAATCTCAAACAAAAACCAATATCTCCCCATGGAGTTCATCGCGACAACAACAAATTTTCCATGCCACTAATCCGCCTCCAACCACCACTCCACCCATCAACGCCACTCCGGAAACATCAGTTCTCCCGCTTGACCATTCTCGCCCAAATAGAAACCGGTACCCTTCGTTGCTTCTCTTGCGGTGAACCCGGTCACCGTCATTATGCTTGTCCAACCCATAATCTAAGAGGGTTGCTCTTTGACTCCACTGGTTGTGATAAAGAAATGGAATATGCGGACATCATCAACGAGCCACAAGAGGAGTTAGAAGTTGACACATGTGTTTCATTGATGTTGCGTCGGTCTTGTCTTGCACTACGTCGGATTTTCCTCAACATAAAAACCTTTCCATTTACGTTGCACGAGTGAAGGAAAAGTATGAAAGCTCATTATTGACTCCGGAAGTTGTGAAAATATCATTTCTGCAGTCGCCATAAAAAAACTGTCTCTCAAAGATGAACAACACCCTGCTCATACAAACTTGCACGGTTAGAACACACCAACGACATACGTGTTACCCGACACGCCTTGGTCACATTCTTAATTGGTGAAGCATATCGTGATCAAGTTTATTATGATGTGGTTTCGATAGATGCTTGCCACTTAGTACTTGGTCATACTCGGGAATTTGACCGTAAAGTCCAGCATCATGGTCTCCTGAACACATATAGCTTTAAGTTAAAGGAACGAAGCTTTACGCTCAAACCATCGCTACTGCCATCACTGCAATCTTCGACACCCGCCCCTCTCTTTTTGCTGCATAAGAGGCCATTTGAAGATTCAATGCGTGAAGAAGGCATTGTCTTCGTCCGTACTGAAACACCGTCTTTTTCACTAAGTGATCATGACATCCTACATGAATTTTCAGCGCTTCTCCAGGAATTCACCGATGTCTTCTCTGATGATTTGCCTTCTGAACTGCCTCCTTTGCGTGATATTCAGCACAAAATTAATATGGTTCCTGATGCAACTCTCCCGAATCGTCCGCATTACCGAATGAGTCCCACTGAACATGCAGAGCTTCATAAGCAAGTTGAAGAATTAGTTTCTAAGGGATTTTTGCGTGAAAGCATGAGCCCTTTCGCTGTCCCAGCATTACTAATCCCAAAAAGATGGCTCGTGGCGTATGTGTGTTGATAGCAGCACTGTGAAAAAAATCACCGTCCGTTATCGAATTCCGATTCCTCGCTTGGATGTTCTACCTGATCAAATCGGGACAACACGTGTTTTCTCTAAACTGGATATAATGAGCGGATCATCAAATCCGCATTCGCCAGGGAGACGAGTGGAAGACATCCTTTAAAACATGTGAAGGTCTTCTTGAATGGATGGTGATGCCCTTCGGATTATCTAACGCGCCTAGTACCTTTATACGTGTCATGAATCAAGCTTTACGATCTTTTATCGGGAAATTTGTTGTTGTATACTTCAATGACATTCTAATCTTCAGCATGAATCTTGAAGATCATCTTTTACACTTACAAGAGTTCCTCCTTGTCTTACGTCGTGACAAACTTTTTGCTAGCTTAAAGAAGTGCGCTTTGGTTCTCCGCAAGTACACTTTTTGGGGTATATTGTCTCTGTTGATGGTCTTGTTGTTGACTCTACAAAAGTATCTGCCATTCAGTCATGGCCGGAGCCTATAACGATTTATGAAGCACGCAGTTTTCATGGACCCACATCTTTCTACCGACGATTTGTTCTGCATTTTAGCGCAATTATGGCTCTTCTCACTAACTGCATTCGCGATGGAACTTCAATTGGACACCTGCTGCGACAAACCCCTTTAATGTCATCAAGGAAAAGTTAAGCTCCGCTCCAATTTTGGTTCGCCCAGACTTTACTTTAGTCGTTGAGATCCATTGTGACGCATCCAAAATGGGAATCGGTGCAGTGCTTAGTCAGCGTAATCGACCTATCGCATTCTTCAGTGAAAAAATATCATGTGCTCGTTTTTGCAATAGTACATATGATATCGAGTTCTATGCAATAGTACAGGCGACAAAGCGTTGGATGCATTACTTGTTTCACAAGTAATTTGTCCTTTACATCGACCATGACATGTTGAAACATCTTAGTACTCAATACAAGGTTTTCATCTCGCCGCGCTTCTTGGATAGCATACCGCCAACAATTTACGTTTGTGATCAAACACACTTCTGGTGTTAGTAATCTGGTTGCAGACGCTCTAAGTCTTCGTCACTTTTTGCTATCTATACTTCACGTTTCAGTTCCGGGATTTGCCACCTTTGCAGATATGTATCCCACAGACCCTTATTCTGGTCCAATATGGACTGCTGTGACTGTTGGTTCATCATTCCTTATGCTCTTCACGATGGGTTCTTGTTTTGGGATAACTGTATTTGCATACCTGATTGCAGTATTCATTTACAACTGATTTATGAGCTACAAAATGAAGGAAATATTGGCCGAGATCGCATATTACACCTTGTTTCTTCATCTTAGTTTTGGCCGTCACTTCGTCATGATGTCGACAGATTTGTTGTGCATCGTGTTACTTGTCAGAAATCTAAGGGACAAGCATCCAACGCCGGTTTCTATCTTCCTTTACTCATTCCGACACAACCCATGGACTGACATAAGTATGGATTTTGTGATGGGTCTTCCAAGAACACAAAAAGGGTTTGAATCCATCTTTGTCGCGTCGATCGTTTCTCCAAGATGGTTTATTTCATTCCATGCAAACGTACCACTGAAGATGTTCCAATCGCAACATTGTTTTTCCGCGAGATATATCGCTTGAATGGTTTGCCATTGTCCATCGTTTCAGATCGAGATTCATGTTTTCTTGGCCATTTTTGGCGATATTTGTGGAAGCTTCTTGACACAAGCCTCGATATGAACTCCGCTTATCATCCTCAAACCGATGGACATACAGAGGTCACTAATCATTCTTTGGGTAACCTATTACGTTGTTTGTTGGGAACTTCCATCAAATCATGGGATTCAAAGTCCACAAGCAGAATTTGCTCACAATCATGCCGTAAATCGAAGCTCCCGTTTTAGTTCGTTCAAGGTCATTTACGGTGTAGTTCCTCCTGCGTCACCAGACTTATCTTCTCTACCTGACCGTATGCGTCTACATGGCGGTGCTGAAACTGTTATAGAAAATATTACCTAGACTCATGAGCTGACAAAGACCAACTTAAAAGCTTCTGCGAAAAAGTATAAAATAGCTGCTGATGCACACCGCCGTCTGTCTTTAAAGTAGGCGACCTTGTTTGGGATGTACTTACACGTGATCGTATGCCAGCTCGTGCTTACAACAAACTCAAAGCAAATAAAATTGGTTCATTGGAGGTTCTCGAGCGCATTAATGATAATGCTTATCGTCTCTGCCTTCCTCTAGATATTACTACTTCTGACGTCTTCAATGTCAAGTATCTATCTTGTTATCTTCCTGTTGATCCACTTTTCGATTCGCGGACGAATTCTTCTCACACCGAAAGTCCTGATGTAGCATCATTCTAGAAGCCACAAGTCATTCTCAATTTGGTTTCTACTTAAGTATCCAAATTGCTTTCCTATATCTATTTCTATTTGGTTACTCTTCTAGTATTCAAAATGCTTTTCTACTTCTACTTCTATTTTGATTTCTCTTTCTTTTGGTGTTTAAGAGTCCTATATATAGAACTCATATTATATCTTTGTAACTTACACTTTTATAAACAATAAAAACAAGAGATTCTTCTCTCCATTGAGTAAGATTTGATTAAATTCATCTTTTCAAGAACTAGGTCTCTACTGATTCATTTGAATCCCTAGATTGAGCTACAATATATCTTACCTCCATTACTAAGAGATTATGCCCAATCAAAAACTTCTTAGTAAACGAGCTAGACGAGAGCCTTGATGACGCCGAAGGCCCTATTGGCCTATCGCTACAATACCCAACCCAGAGCTGACGGACTGGTTCCCAGAGATCATGGACTACAATGAGGATGATTTTGTGCCCGAGGACCGTTGGGCAGATCGACGGCTAAAAAACAAGAGCGCTAAATACTAGCATCTCGATGACAACTTATTTCGATGGAGCGCGACATGAGCTCTGCTAAGCTGCCTCCCAGAGAAAGAAACCATCGACATCATGAAGGAAATGCAAGAAGGTGTCAGAGGAAACCACTCTAGGAGGAGCTCCATCGCACTCAAGATCCTCAAACAGAATCACTACTAGCAAACAATCCTCAGTACGGCATCACCACATAAATCGTTCATGAGGTAGGCCATGGACATCATCGGACAGCTGCCCTGGTCTTGCCAAAAACTTTTCCTTCTGGTGATGACAACTACTTCACCAATGGGTGGAAGCAGAAGCCTACGCGAAGATAAAAGCGAAGGACGTCCGCAAATTCATATGAAAATTCATCATCCGCCACCATGGACTACCATTCAAGATAGTCACCGATAACGGGTCTCGGTTCACCTCGGTTATTTTTGTGAAATTCTGCACGAAATGGAAGACCATGTTAAGCAAGTCAACCTCAAACTACCCACGAGGCAACGGTCAAGACGAGGCCACAAAAAAAGAGAATCATTTGCGGCATCAATATGCGAGTAGATGCAAAGAAGGGCATATGGGCTGACAATCTAGATGGCGTCTTGTGGTCCCACCAAACTATACCCCGGTTTGCCACCCAGCCGACATCGTTCAATCTGTCACACGGCATGGAAGCAGTGGCTCCCTACTAAGTCCGGTAGGCCTTGTTCACATCAAGGCTAACCACCTCAGTAACTTGCATGAAAAATTACTATGCTCCCAATGCTCGAATTTACTCGGTTTATCAGATAAAACTCCCACACCTGGCTTGAAGGACGCATAATAGGTTCCCCTGGTCGACCCATTGGTCAAAAGATGCATGAGATCTTTAAACACGCGGAAATCAACCTTGACGTTGAACTCCTCCCTCAAAGTCAGAACCGCCACCATATTTTTAACTGTAGTCAGTTCGAAAAGGTCAAATTTTGCTTTCCAAAATAAGATGTGAATATCTCGGGTATAGGAAATCGCCACCCGCACGGCGTGAAGAAGTACTCTTAAATGAAAATATACCCATGCGGAGGACTCCAAGGACTAACGTCAATCAGGGGACGCTAACCTCAAATTCGAGAGGGAACTCAAACTCAGACACATCCCCTCCATGGAATCAAAGTTTCTCCACGTCACTCTCCTACTTCCTTGGACACTCATACCTCCTTGGGCTCTGCGGCCGAAATGACTTCCTTGGTCATTACAATTTCTTCGATCAGTTCGGTCACTGGGGCCAGCCGAAGAAGAGATCCTGGTCTCGGACCTGTTCCTTTGGTTTCTTCTAACTAATGGGACACAGTCTTCCTAATCTTCCTTATCAAATCAGGGAGAACTCGCGTGCTCCCAACTGTTCTTGTTCCAAGAGACAGAGTCAGAGTTAGATTGAACAATGATTGTGTGGAATATTGAATCCATACTAAGTAATAAAGGAAAAGGAGTGAAGTCAACAGGAAATAGGCGAGGCAGAGCGACAAAAGTTAATTTTATGGGAAATCAGAAAAGTTCAAATTGTAGAGAAAAACACTAAACGACCGCTGAGGGAAGAAAGACAATAAGCGGAGGCAACAAGAAGGTTATGAACACAAGCTAAAGAAAAAATTCAGAATCGGATAAAAAGAGAAAGAAGAAGGAGGAAGACGAGGTGGAAGGGTTCAATTTTATGCATGACAGAATGGCTCGAAGATCAAGCAAAATCATAAGACGATGCCCCCTCCGCATGCGAAAAAGCAGGAAACTCTATGGCGACTTAATGGCAATGTCGAATCAGTTGCTGCGCCTGACGACCATCTGCGGAGAACTCCAAAAGCCTAATTACCCTTGAGCCTCTTCGACTTCTAGACCGAATTAAGATGTGTCCATCTAATAACAAGATATTTATAAAATTTGAGGTACTCGCCAAGTCTTCATACACCGAACTAGGGGGCTTACTGTTGGAGGAAGGCTTAGCACCCCGATGTAGCTAGGCCTATCTTAATACATAAAGACAATTTTCCTAAAAATCAACATAAGTCAACCCATATCCAGTGAGGTGTGCCACCGAGCTATCATCATTATGGCACCGATCTAAAACATCAAAGCCGATTAGAAGGACACAGTTGAAAAACAGATCGCCAAACAGCGCCCTATCTGAACAATAGTTTGGCGTCATACAATGATCATTCCCATGTTTGCCAAAAGGCAGTTCATACAATGCCTCCGAAAGGCGAGAGAGCTAATAAACAACACAAGTTGATGAAGATCTGACACCACGACTCCCTTTATAAATACTCTTAAAAGATCATTTATGACGAGATCCATAATTTATTGAACTTGACCCTTTGTAACTTCCCTTATACTGTTCCTATATGTACTTTCAGAGTATGTTTAGAAGACCGAACTGATATCCTCATTGAGTTAGTTCGAAAGTCTAAACAACTCAATGTTTTTCCTCCTTTTCACTTATATAAAACGGTCCCCGACCTGTTCTTGCAACAAGTTCAATATGTTCTTCTAGTCAAACCGTCTCATCAACGTTAATATTTTGTATTTAAATGTAAATTTTGGTCTAATCCGCATTAAATCATACTTTGTGATATCTTGGATCATCATTTGTGCAATGATATCTTCCGATAAAGTGTGTGTGCTGAGATCCTGGAAAAATGATCATATACTTGCACATCAAATCATAGCTAATTTAGATTATATAGCTTTAATAATATTAAATAGAAAGCTGACAACATTATTTATTATACGTACTTATAAGTGATTCGTTCACTTTCTCGGGAAGAAGTTCAATAAAAGAAAAAGGAAATCATCGTTGCATGAACATGTGGCAATCATGACTCTTCATACTTAGGTTTGTTTTCCTTATTCAACACATTTAGAACGATTAGAAACTTACTCATCAAGAAACACATGTCCAAACATACCCAATAAAAAAAAATCAATTTAGATTTTCAGTCAACCAAAATATAGAAACAAGTGCAATCCCACTTGATGGAATATGCAACTTGTTTCATAAAAAAATTAGGCAAATTAATCCATGACTTTCCACTATCTTTAGTTCTACTGACACGCTAAACACTGTATTCGTGATGTTATCGAATACGTTTTTGTCAATGTGCATCACAACTAGAATGTGTCTCAACAAATGATATTTCCAATGTGATAGTTCCCAAAAATATTTTTCTTATGTCAATTATGTTGTTCACCATATCCATTAGACATATTGGATGGTGTGTGCCAATTCCTCCGCGAGATATTGTCACTTCTGAATCATAATGATTAATTTGCTTTCTAGAACTTTTCCAGATAGATAACTGGCGGAGGCGCATAGACATATTTGTTCTATTTAAATAAAATTTTTAGCATGCTTCAATTGAAACGCTTCAGTTATATTTATGCAATAAGAACAAGCTAAACTTTATGTATATCTGATAACATTTCATATGCGGGCAAGTCGCTTATTGTCCACATAAAAACCGTCTGCATTGTAAAAAAACATTTCTGTACAAGCATACGTGCAAATACCAGTATAGCACAACTGCTTCAACTCATGAATTAATGGCGGTA
Organism: Orychophragmus violaceus; assembly: GCA_030180135.1. Taxonomy (NCBI): domain Eukaryota; kingdom Viridiplantae; phylum Streptophyta; class Magnoliopsida; order Brassicales; family Brassicaceae; genus Orychophragmus; species Orychophragmus violaceus. The sequence continues at coordinate 26,444,395 of CM058236.1, read as the reverse complement.
GAAATATATCAAGAGACTGCGTTGGATGCTTAGAACCAATGACTAATATACATAGAAATATAAAATATTTTTGCATGCAAATATTTTGATGGGGATGTTATGGTTTTACTTGGGACAGGATATCAAACCTAATATCCGATTCTAATTAGAAAGGTGTAGAAGGAGATTATGGCATCTGACCCATCCGACCGTACCGTTGACTAAGCAGATGTGCCACAGTCGTGGTTCGTCCGGTGAACCGATACGCACCTTAGAAATGGTGGTGGATTTTCCCTGATCCTTGGCTGTTTATGTTGCCATTATGAACCCTCATTGAAGCCCTTATCCTCCAGCCACTCAAGCACTTTGCACTCGCCGGCAATTTCTTATAGAAATCCGGCAAAAATCCCTCTCTTTGTCTTCTTCTAATTTGGCCTTTGCCTTAGGAAAATCCTGGGTTTTTCCCTGGTTTTGTTATGTGCAAATGAGGCTTCATGTGTGGTATTTATAAGCCCCACACCCGCCTAGAAACCGCCCAAACGAATGGGTGCCAATGGTTGGCCGAATGGGTGCCAACTTATTGGTATCCATTGACTAGCTGACCTTAGACCACCAGCTGACCCAAGTGAATGACACTAGAACCAGCTGAGTTGAGGTGGTTGACAGCTGATTCAGCTGACCAGCTCGACCATCCAGCTCATTTGAGGTGAACACTCACGGTTCAGCTCCTTTCTCCCTAACCAAGCTTCTTTTTAGCTAAAGCTTGGCTTCCTCTTGACCATGGGACACTCCTCTTTGTCTCCCTTGACAGTATGTTCATCCTTTCGGTCCCATAGTCAGTCCCAAAAACCCTTAGGTATACAAATCTCCCCCCTTAAAATGGATTCATCCCCGAATCCGACTAAAGGTTCCTATTCCGTGTAAACGGCCTTCATCCGATTCTCTGTTTCCCAAGTGATATCCTTAACTCCATTGCAGATCCATTCCACCTTAACCATTTGTATCACCTTCTTCCTTGTTGTTTTTTCCATCCTATCCAAAATTTGTAAGGGTCCAGCCTCCATGATCAAATTTTCCCTAAGATCTTTGGGTATCTCAGGTATAACTACATCTTAACCTGACATGCACTTGCGAAATTGAGAGACATGGAACACGTTGTGAAACGCATCAATCTCATTTGACAAATCGAACTTATACGCGACCACCCCCACTCTCTCTAAGATTTGGAACGGCCACAAGTACCTCGGATCTAGCTTTCCGCTTTTCGAAACCCTTGCCCTTTCTTTGAGGGTGAACATCTTCAGATAGACCGGTCTCCAACTTTAAATTCCAGGTCCTTCCTTCTTTTGTCTGCATAACTCTTTTGACGATCTTGTGCTTCCTTCACTTTGACCCTTAGGAACCAGATTTGCTCGGTGGTCTCTGCAATTATATCCGGTCCAATCACATTTAACTCCAGCATTGTGGGGTTCGACAAAGCCACCCATTCAAGGCCTCATAAGGTGACATCCCTATAATTTCTTGATAACTATTTTTATAAGAAAATTTGGTTAAAGGTAAGTACCTCTCCCAGGAGTCACCCCAATCTAGAACACATGATCACAACATGTCTTCCAGGGTCTGTATGGTTATTTCTGATTGTCTATCTATCCGTGGATGATACGACGTGCTCATGTTCACTCTTGTTCCCAAGGAGTTTTGAAAAGCTTTCCAGAAATAAGAAGTGAATCGGCCATCTCTGTCTGAGATTGTACTTGCTGGAATTCCGTGCAGACTCACGATTTCATCAATGCACTTTTCAGCAAGTTTTCCCACTTCATCAGTCTTCTTAATGGCCAATAAGTGTCTGGACTTAGTTAACATGTCCACTATAACCCAAACCGTGTCCTTCCTTAACCTGGTCGCAAGAACTTCGATTACAAAGTCCATTGTGATGTGATCCCATTTCCACTCTGGAATGGGCAGACTTTGTAGCAGCCCGCTTGGGACCTGGGGTTCTATCTTGACCAGTTGACAGGTTTGTCACTTAGCCATCCACTCAGCAATGTCTCTTTTTTATTCCGACCCAGTGATAGTACCGTTTGAGGTCACGGTACATCTTGGTATGTCCGGGATGTATAAAGAATTTAGACTAATGCACCTTCTTTAGGATCTCCTCCTTTAGTTCCTTCACGTCAGGCACACTGACTCGTCCATTCACCACAACCGTCTCATTGTTGGACAATAAGTACTCGGTGTTGTTGTTGTTGACCGCCTTGATCAACTATTTATCATGCTCCTGGGCCAGCCAGACCCTTGTCAGTAGGTTCGCTTGGTGATATATCATGGTTTTTACCCATTTTATGCCATGATATAGATGTGTTTTTAGTGTCTTTTGTGTTCTTTTTAGTATGTTTTCAGGTTTAGACACATTTGGAGCAGAAGTGGAGATTTTGGAGCTGTTTGGTGTATTTTGGAGATTTGGTCCGAGAGACAGAGTTCACTGTCCAGTTTTGAAGACTGCGTCGATCGTTGCACACCTGCATCGATCGTTGCATATGCGAATGGGCCAGACTCGCCGATTTAATGAAGAATGCTGATTTTGCAGAAAAGCCCAGATATTTACACAGAAGCCCAAAACGTGTTTTAGCTATTATATAAGGGTTTTTAAGCCATTGTTTAGGCTACGCTTTACTTTAGTTTTATTTTATTTCAGAGAGCCCTAGGGGCTGATCTTGCTCTCGAAAGAGAGAGGATTTCGAACCCCTGTTGATTATTCTGTTTTATGATATTTGGTTTTCTACTTAAGATGTTTTCTGTCTCGATGAGCATGTCTGAGTAGATTACCTGTTAGGTTGAAGGATTCTCATTAGGGATTTCAGAGAATTATAGTTTAATTAATCTGTAGAGATTTATATCTGCTAGTTCTTTATCTAAGTTGTTCTTAATGCTAAATCTGAAGTAGCTAATCAGAGTTATGATGTTAGGTTGATTAATTCAGCGGAGTTGGTTAATTTAACTAGAAAGAATTTAGATAAGCAATTAAACTGTTCACAAACGGAAGTTTGGTTCAGGTTAATTGTGAACATATCAAACTTGGAATTAATGCTAGTTTAATCTGTTAGTTCTCGCAAACGGAAGTTTGGTTTGCTGCACTTAGACTTAGAGGATTATCGCAAAGGAATTTGGTTAATTCTATATCAGTGTTTGAGTTCTAGAATAGTTATTGATTAGATCTAGATAGATTGATTGCTTGCGTTCCTGATTTCCTGAGAACTCCTGAAACCTAACGCTTCGCTTCCTTGCTCACAAACCACTCTTGCTACTGATTTACTTTTCTGCTTGCTTTAGTTTCTCATTGCTTTCCCCTAGTTTAATCTTAATAGTTTTTAATCTATCGTTGACCGGAGTCCCTGTGGATTCGATACCCTAAGTACTACAACTACATCACTGTGCACTTGCAGTTAGAATAGGGTTAAAACTAGACCTATCAAGTTTTTGGCGCCGTTGCCGGGGACTCTTTTGAGTCCTCGATAGATTTGAACTTAGGGTTTAGACTAGGTTTTTCGTTTTTTATTTTTTGTTGCTAATTTTTTTTTCTTTTTTTGTTTCTGCGTTTCAGGTACGCCTGTAATCGCCTTGCATCGATCGACACCCCCTTAGTGTCGATCGTTGCATTCTCGAGCTTGCATCGATCGACGCTTCTCCTGCATCGATCGACACATATCATAAGGAAGATGTCTTGTTTCTTCAATCCAGGGATTGATAACTCGCAGATAACTTGGTTAAAGAGCAAAGTAGAGTCTCTGCATAGTCTTGTACTTGAAAAGTATGGGCAAAAAGCTATCAACTGCATTGGAGGGAATAAATTCTACAGTCAGGAATCAGCTTTTCAGGGACCTTTCCAGCAACAGGGCAACACCTTCTCGAGGAACTGTGGTGTTTCTTCTTACCAAGCACCGCCTGCACCTACAGCTCATGAGAGCAGAATAGAAATCATGATAGAGCAGTATCTTGAGAGGCAACAACAGATCAATGTGTCACACCACTCAAAGATGGATGCATTGTATAAAGATCTGAATGAGAAGCTCGAATCTTTGAGCACACATATGGAGGAGCTGGATGCAGCAATAGAAAGGCGAAATGAAGCTAGGGAAGCTGAACAGCACAGATCCATCAAAGTTGTGACCTTAAGGGATGAGATTAAGTTGCTAGATGAAGAAGAGAGCATAATCTCGGATTTTCTGGATGAATATTGTCTGCCTGATACATGCATCGATCGACACCCCCTTAGTGACGATCGACCCGCCGTTCTGACGGCAATTTCGAGTTCTTTCGAGAAACAGAATCGCCTTGCATCGATCGATACACATTATGCAACGATCGATGCAGAACGCACACATGTCCAGAAACCTGCAACAGTGCCAGAACAAGCCTACAAGCCCCCAGTGCCATATCCTAAGGTTCCTAAACCTTCCAGACAAGAGCTAGAAGTGGCTAACTGCATAAAAGTGATGGATAAGAAGGTGAATAAAACACCACCAGTTGAAACTTTGCGAGTTCATGCAAAGAAGATGATCTCCACTGACGGTCATCTGGAAGAAGAAGTTCAGATTGGTGGAACTACAGTATCTGATAGTGGAAAGAAGAAGAAGATGGCAGTTCCTCTTGAACCTGCTCTAACATCTTCAGTACCTGCAACTGCTCATAAGCAGAAAGCCCCAAACATCAGATCTACATCAAAGGTAAGGAACAAATCATCTAAGCTTAAACCTTCTAATCACATTGTTTTGAATGCAGGAAAACGCAGTAGACCGCCCAAGCTTCGCTCCCGCCCTGATTATGATTTCTCATTCCTTGGGAAGCCTCATGATCTGAATGCCTATACACCTCCTTGGATGAAGAGATATTCACAGAGACACTCAAAGTCTCTGTTGAAACCGCCTTGAATCAAATCTCTTCCAATAGTCAAGCTAATGACTAAAAACAAGCGCTGAGTGGGAGGCAACCCACTGTTAGGTTCGTTTTAGTTTTCATTTTCCGTTTTTATTTTTGGTGTTTTGATTTTCTATTTAAGTGTGTTCAGAGCCGAGAGAAACAGGAAAAATCGCATTGCATCGATCGACACACATTGTGCATCGATCGATGCGGTTGCGATTCACGGTTAAACGAATTGATTGCGGTTCAGACATCGGTTATCTACATAACCGCGAGCGATAATCACCTTGCATCGATCGACACCCTTGTGGCATCGATCGACGCAGGGCGACGACAGGTAAGTATTCTGCAACTTTTCGGTTTGTTCTTCAATTTGATTATTCTTTCACCGAGCTCATGCTTCGATTACACTGGGGACAGTGTAGTTTAAGTGTGGGGGAGGAAGCTACTGACGCACGCTTTTGTTTTCTTAGTTTTTCAAAATTTGTTTTATTGAGTCAAAATTTGTATGAAACTATGATTTTTCGAGGAAACTTTTCGCTTGAACAGGAACTAAGTGACCATTGGACAGACTTGCAGAGCCTCTATGACTATTAGAAAACTCAGACACGGAACAACCTACTGAGGACACCCACATCACTTCAGGTATCAGAGGATCCTTTTACTGACTTCAACTTAATACTGACTTAGATTTCTCACCTAAGGGCTTGGTATACTCTGTGTCGGATTCCCTGTTAGTTCTGACACAGCCTGTCAACCTATCCTATTTAGTTCCCTTCTCCCCTTCTATAAAGTAAAAAAAAAAAAAAAAATAATAAACTGAGGATGAGTTAGTAACTCCGAAGTGGTCACAGGAGTGGTAGAGACCCCTATTATCTCCTGTGCTATCCATGGAATGTGTCCAAAGTACACCCCATAACGGGAAGAACACTGATAAAAAAAATAAAATGATACCCAATGGGGAAAAATCAGTTGTTAAGGAAGGGAAAGAGAAGAAAGGGACTAGAGAAAGATAGTATGGTGGTCTAGAGCTGATAAGGTAAGAATCCATGTGCCTTTGATCGATACTCCTTAGGTGAGACCGCACTTAAATACTTGCAGAAGTCAGTAGGGAGAATTTGAATGCTTGAATGTGATTGTGGAGTTTACTTGGGACAGTTGCTAAGTGTGGGGGAAGTATATTGTGGTCTTGAGTTCTGTAGGGATGTTTTCAGTGGCTTACTAAGTGAATGTGATTGTGAAAGTTCCTAGGACGAAATGAGTTTCTGTGTTTTCAAACCTCTTCGCTTATACTTTGGTTCTTTACTTGCTTGAGGACAAGCAAGAGCTAAGTGTGGGGGAGTTGATATATCATGGTTTTTACCCATTTTATGCCATGATATAGATGTGTTTTTAGTGTCTTTTGTGTTCTTTTTAGTATGTTTTCAGGTTTAGACACATTTGGAGCAGAAGTGGAGATTTTGGAGCTGTTTGGTGTATTTTGGAGATTTGGTCCGAGAGACAGAGTTCACTGTCCAGTTTTGAAGACTGCGTCGATCGTTGCACACCTGCATCGATCGTTGCATATGCGAATGGGCCAGACTCGCCGATTTAATGAAGAATGCTGATTTTGCAGAAAAGCCCAGATATTTACACAGAAGCCCAAAACGTGTTTTAGCTATTATATAAGGGTTTTTAAGCCATTGTTTAGGCTACGCTTTACTTTAGTTTTATTTTATTTCAGAGAGCCCTAGGGGCTGATCTTGCTCTCGAAAGAGAGAGGATTTCGAACCCCTGTTGATTATTCTGTTTTATGATATTTGGTTTTCTACTTAAGATGTTTTCTGTCTCGATGAACATGTCTGAGTAGATTACCTGTTAGGTTGAAGGATTCTCATTAGGGATTTCAGAGAATTATAGTTTAATTAATCTGTAGAGATTTATATCTGCTAGTTCTTTATCTAAGTTGTTCTTAATGCTAAATCTGAAGTAGCTAATCAGAGTTATGATGTTAGGTTGATTAATTCAGCGGAAGTTGGTTAATTTAACTAGAAAGAATTTAGATAAGCAATTAAACTGTTCGCAAACGGAAGTTTGGTTCAGGTTAATTGTGAACATATCAAACTTGGAATTAATGCTAGTTTAATCTGTTAGTTCTCGCAAACGGAAGTTTGGTTTGCTGCACTTAGACTTAGAGGATTATCGCAAAGGAATTTGGTTAATTCTATATCAGTGTTTGAGTTCTAGAATAGTTATTGATTAGATCTAGATAGATTGATTGCTTGCGTTCCTGATTTCCTGAGAACTCCTGAAACCTAACGCTTCGCTTCCTTGCTCACAAACCACTCTTGCTACTGATTTACTTTTCTGCTTGCTTTAGTTTCTCATTGCTTTCCCCTAGTTTAATCTTAATAGTTTTTAATCTATCGTTGACCGGAGTCCCTGTGGATTCGATACCCTAAGTAATACAACTACATCACTGTGCACTTGCAGTTAGAATAGGGTTAAAACTAGACCTATCACTTGGTCTGCTTCCCCCAAGCCTAGTGGCTCATTGTCCACTGTCAATGCATTGATATGCAAAGACCTGACCAATCTGATCAAGGTCTCTGCGTCTCGTTCCACCGCCACCTCGGTGCTCTTTCTGCTCAACGCGTCTGCTGCCAAATTTTTCTTTCCAGAATTGTAAGTGAAGTCAAGATTATAATCTGCCACCAATTCCATCCATCTCCTTTGCCTCAGGTTCAGATCGGGCTGAGTGAAAACATACTTAAAGCTCTTGTGGTCGGTAAATAGTTGCACTTTAGCTCCATAGAGATATTATGGCCAGATCTTAAGTGCGAATGCCACCGCATCCATTTCAATATCATGAGTAGGGTAGTTACCCTCATGTTTCCTAAGTTGCCTTAATAGGCAATCACCTTCCCTTCATGCATCAAGACACATCCCAATCCGTTTATGGATGCATCTGTGTATACCGCGTAGGGTATATTATCCACTGGCAAGGTTAGGTCAGGTGCTTTCGTTAGCATATAGTTTAACTCCAAGAAATTCTTCTTGACCGCATCCGTCCATTTGAACTTCATGTTCTTTCCAGTGAGTCGAGTCGTAGCCCATGCCATGCTCGCAAAACCTTGGATGAACTGCCGGTAGGAGCCGGATAGTTTGAGGAAACTCCTAACCTCTGTAGCATTCCTCGGCCTCGGTCATTCCTCGATCGAATTGATCTTGTCTGGGTCGACCGAGACACCCTCGTCTGACATAATTTATCCGAGGAACCCGATCCTCTTTTGCCAGAAACTATATTTGCTCAACTTAGCGTAGAGATTTTGTTCTCGTAGTTTCTCAATTACCACCCATAGATGTTCTCGGTGTGCACTCCGGTCTTTGGAGTAAACAAGGATGTCATCAATGAATATAATCACAAATTTTTCTAACCATTCCTAGAAGACCCCATTCATCAGCTTCATGAACGCAGCCGGAGCGTTTCTGAGACCATATGGCATGACCACAAACTCATAGTGACCATACCGTGTTCAGAACGTCGTTTTCCTTACGTCCACTAGTGCAATCGAGATCTGATGGTACCCTGATGCTAGATCGATCCCATTAATTGATCCAACAATTTGACTATCCAAGGGAAGGGGTATTTGTTCTTCACTGTAACCCGATTTATGCCTTGGTAGTCGATGCACAATCTAAGGCACCCGTCCTTCTTCTTCACAAAAAAGACCGGAGCTCCCCTTGGAGAATTACTCCGCCTTATGAATCCCTTGTCCAACAGCTATTCCAGCCGTTTCTTAAGCTCATCCATCTCGGCTGGGGCCTTCGTGTATGGCAACTTGGATAGGGGAGTGGTCCCTGGTTCAAGTTCAATAGTGAAAGGGTCAGACCGATCAGGCGGTAAGCCTTGTACGGCCTGGAACACGTCCTCAATTCCTTGACCACTGGAATCTCCCCAATATATACTTCCTTTCCGATATCCTTGGTTGTGATGGTGGCTAGGTAAGCCTCACAACCTTTTTCCAACATCCTTTCTGATTGGATTGCAGAGACAATCAGACGTCCTAAAGTCGCCTTACTCCTTAGGAACTTCAATTTTGTTTCAGGACGCTCGAACCGTAGTTTTCCACGGGTGACATTCATTGGTGGCTCAGTTTTTTCCGAGCCAATCCATACCCAAGATAACTATGTGATGTTTAAGTTGGACAACAACCACGTTAGCCAGCATACGCATGCCTCCTATGGAGACATGTATGTCTCGGACCAAATCTAGCATAGGCATGGTTTGCCTACTGGCAGCATTCACAATATCCATGCCGTCCATTTGTTCCCTTCTGGAACAAGCCTTTCCCAATCATTCACGGGCTCACAAAACTATGTGTAGCTCCGTATTCAAACAAGGTGTTTGTTTCTACACCACCTATGGTTATGGTCCCTACACATTCATAATGTCTAAGCAACCTAACCCTTTCCCCAATGTAATTCCATGCAAAATCAAATGAAGATGTAGGGGTTTAGTGACATACCATTAATCGCATCATAGAAGCCTGCCACGCCAGTGTCCTTGACCAGTTCTCGAACGCCTGGTGTCCTGGTCTGGCCCTTAGCCCTTGTCGTTCTCCCATTGCCACAGTTCACTTCTATTCCCTTCTGATTTTCCTCTATCAGTTTCGGGCATTCATGCATGAAATGCCCGGCCTTCCCACAGTGGAAGCGGGTTGTGGGGTTTTCTTTTGTCACTCTTTCTTGCCCCTTGTCTTGTGGACAGCTTCGGATTCCATGGTCCTTGCTGACACACTTCTCCTTGGCCATGTTGGCCTCCACTGTTGTAGCCCTTTCGACCAGCTCAGAAACAGAGTCATACGTAAAAACGGAGCAGTGAGTACGAAGTTCAACCCGCATGCCACGGAGGAAACGACGCACATGTGCTGGTTCGTCCTTGATATCTCGTCCCACATAACGCCTGAGTCGGTCGAACTCTGCCTCATACTCACGAGCCGTCTTGCGACCCTAGACCAAGTTCAAGTACTGCCCTTCCATATGATCCCATGCCTCAGCTGGAAAGTACTTTCGGTTGAACTCGATCTCAAAATCCGCAAACAACTTGTATGTGCCCTTTGGTGCTCATGTCCACGGCCAGCCACCAGTTGTACGCATCTCCTTCTAGGAGGTGTACCGCAATATCTTTCTTGTATACCCCTAGACAACGGGTAGATCAGAAGTTCTGGACCAACTGGTTTTCCACTCCTCAGCCTCAAGTGAGCTGCACTTCCCTTGAAGTGTTTTGTTCCCAGCTTGGTAATGTGGCCAAGGACGTTGAGGTAGTCCACCTTGCGGCTTTCCCTAGGGGCCAGTGGCTCTATCTCAATCACATACGCCTGGTCATCCTTACGACCATTAGCCACCGGACCGGTGACATTGTTCTTAGCCCCATCAACTGCCAGTTTCTGGGCGAAAGTGATGTTCTGGTTAAGATCCGTCAGCTAGTTCATGACCATCTCTGCAATGTTTGTAACCGCGGTCGGGTGGTCGCCACTAGCACCATCTCCCACATTTCTGGTCTCAGTGTGAGCCGCATGTGAAGAATATTCACCCATGTCCTCCCCATTGTTGAGATTCGGGTCCACGAGCTCTGTCTCATTAAGTATGGGAAGAACCGTAGGTTCTGTGCTCTTCTGGGTAACCACATGTCTGATTACACCAGGTGTGATAGGCGTGGTCTGGTTCTTTGAGCCTTGCCCGATACCAGCTACCTCCTTATCCTTAGTACGCTTTCTAGTAACCTTCAAGCCTAAACAAAACTAACTAATACGGACATCTAACCCCGGACGAGTGGTGTAGCCCTAACCCCAATGTCCTAGAAATAACCAGGCTCTGATACCAACTTGAAAACCCCATTTCGGCCATAAGGCCTAGGAGGATGCCTCTTATCCTATCCGTTCTACCTTGAGGTTCAATGTGATCCTTAAGTCCTAATTAGAGTCTATTTTATCCATTCATTCATTCACTTAGATCTAAGGCAACGAATATAAGCATAAGATAAGATAAGAAAACATTTTATTAATCAAACCAATGTATTGAATACAATGTAGAGTATGCTCAATAGGCTTATATAATTGTTCCAGTCCTAACTATATGTCTATCACACCACTCGTCCCGAAGGTCTTCTGTCCGCATCCTAGGATTTATCATCCCCACGATCAACCTCAGGTCCTGCAATCATAAACCATATAAGTGATATGTAATACGATGTTCCACAAATTGGGTCAACGGGCAGAAGAAAAGCCAAACGGGACAATTTTGTGATTTCCAAGAAGATGAGGGGCATTTTGGTAATTTTACCAATTCCGGAAGCAGATACAAGCTAAATGTTTCTATTTTTAAGTAAATAAAACATTTAGAAGACAAATAACGGTGGAAACGGACATTAAACGAGTTTTTCGGACTATCGGGAAAAGAAACCGATGGAACCAATAAAATTTGTAAAATTCATAACGGGATCTACGGATGTCCAAATAGAGTGATTCAAATTGCTAAATTCATATAAAATCATCAAGAATGTGGAAATGTAGCTTGGCGAATTTATTGAAGAAGAGATGGGGTTTTTAAAATATTTAACTGGGAATCGTTTAATCGGAGAAGGCGGGAATGCAACAGAGTTTGGATCGGTTTAAGCTAATTGGTGCAATGTTTTTGATCAGATTGGACCCTGTAGATACAAGTGTCTCTCCTCCTTGGAGCCAACTATACCCTCTTGAGTTCAAAGAACCATTTTTGGTTCAATGAACAATGGTGCATGGCAAAAACACCACTTCTTTCACTCAAACCTCTCATTCAACTCACCAAAAATCACCCTCTGATCTCTATCACCTCAATCTCTCTATCTCCCTCCTGTCTCTCTCCTCATTCACCAGAAAATGCATGTGTAACACCCGTCTCCTCCTTTCGAGACAGCGTGTCACTAACTCTAACGTACACCTCAAGTAACTCCAATGACACAATAAATAACAAAAATGAACCAACTAATCCAACAATGTAATAAACCGAAATAAATCCATAAAACAACGTTTAAAAACAAAATGCGGAAAACGCGATAAAACCCCAAAGCACCGATCCAGCTAAGCGTCCATCTACTCATCATGCTCACCTGGAAGGAGGGAAAGAAAGAGGGGTGAGCAACAGGGGAGTCACTCAGTGAGGTATGGGATGCTAAAACGCAAGTCCACAGACTCGGTCCTAACACTCCTAATATAAACTAGTCTAACAAGCACAATCACGGCACCTAAAGTGCCCAAGCAGAAAAGGTCCTACGCGACTTAAGTGATCGCCCACACCCCCCGAAGAGGATTTATCGTTCTCTGAAGGTACGAGAAATAGATCGACTAAGACTTGCCCGTACCCACGACCGCACTTGCGGCTCAAATACAGAAATCCTGACTAACTCCCTGTACGCCCGCGGCCTCACACAACATGCACTTGCGGCTCAAATACAGAAGTCCTCACTAAATCCCTGTACACCCGCGGCCTCACACAAATTGCACTTGCGGCTCAAATACAAAAGTCCTCACTTACTCCATGTACGCCCGCGGCCTCCCTACTCATCACACTACGACTAGCTATATATATATATATATATATATATATATATTTATATTTATATTTATATTTATATTTATATTTATATTTACAATCATCAAACAATTAAACAATTTAGCGGGCAACGCAAACAAGGAGGTTGAATCATCTATAATCCTATCTCCAATTTAACAAATATCCTAGATAGACTTAGCAAACAAACGGAACAATCTTCTAGCTATATTAGAAGGTTAAAACGGAAACCGAAGAGTTACGGAATAGCCCTCACCTTAGCCACAGTCATATGAGAATAAAGAGCGATGAAACTTTAAGAACAGCGATCACGAACGATAGACAAACGCGTTGACTTGCGGACTACACATAAGGTCTCGGGTCTGACATTCCTCTCGGATCCAATCAACACTTTGAGACAAACCAACTATATCACAGAATATTTCAATTATTCATTTTTCAATATATATTATATATTATAGTCATACATCAATATTATATGTTACCAAACCAAACTTCATAACATATAAATGAGACGTATGCTTAATAACATATAAATATACATATAAGGCCATGTTAATGCGAAGCGAATTTGGCATGAGCTTAATTATGTTATGAGGCTGAAATATTAAACGACCCTCACCTTGGTTTGTTTCGGTTTATAGATAACCAAATTGGCACAACAAACAGGAAGGACCCAAGAGTGATCGTAAGGTGGCCTGCGTACAATCGCAATCACGAGATGCAACACAAAGGGTGAACGGCGGCACGAGATTTGGTAAACGGTGGTGAAAAAAAAGGTTGCGACGACACCAAGGAAGGAGAGGATCGTGGCGGCAATGGAGGAAGCTTACGGTGCAAGCAACGCGTAGATCACGATCTAAGATGCTCGGAACTGTGCGACGGCAACTTCAGTACACTGGTGTGGCTCTCCGGTGACCTGTGGCGGGTCTGGACATCCGACAAAGGGAGATGGTGGAGCTCGGCAGGGATGCGGCTAGGGTTAGGTGAAGGTGGAGATATATACACGAGTATATATATATATGTTCCATAATTAGCAAAAACAAGGGTAATATAATTGGGTTTATTGGACCTCAGAAGAAAAATGTTTTGGACTTATAATTGGGGTCGTTATAATTCTCCCCCACTTAACGGGAATTCGTCCCGAATTTCTCGGAAAAGAAATCTGGTATACACCAAAAGTTGAAAGTGAAACGCGGCAAAGCTTTCGGAAAGAAACTCGAGACTTTGAACCAACTAAACGATTTTAGAAAAAGCTGGAGAACGAATTAAATAGAAAGAGAATACTCTCTAACAACTTTCCTCAATACTGACACCTCAGCTTAAGCTTTTTCAGCCTTCGAGTCTTAGCTCCTCTCTGAAACATCCATTTTTTTTTGGTATGCTTAATCGTACACTTCAAACTTCAAATTGCTCATGCGCTCATCTGCATAACTCTTTTGATGATACTAGGCTTCTTTTAGCTGTCATGAGTATTTCCACTTGCTCTACCGTCCCATTGATGGTTCTATGACTCGTCGCTCCCCCACTTTTGACCAACATAGTAGTGTACAACACCTCCTACAATATGAGCCCCATACGGAGCCGCCTCAATGCTTGAATGATAGCTGATCTGCAACTGTAGTACGGCAATAAATCAATCCATCTGTGATGCCTCGACTTAAAGTCCCACTTAGTACGGCTTATACTTCTCGAAGAATACAAGTAGCTCCCACATTTCATGTCAACTATTGAATATGCTTGCTTGATCATTAGCTCAAACGTACTCCAAAATGGCCAACACTTGGCGAAACTTAGACTTACAAAAATATACGAAGCTCTATTACCCAACAGGTGTAAGCTACCCTACCCCCAATCAAAACCGATCTCACACAAGTATACTAACTAATAGTATAATCCACAAAGGACACACTCAAAAACAAAATCATGTATAAACAAGAGTCACATACCGGCTATCAGCTCAACTCCCTCGTGGTCTCCTGTAGCAAGCACTCGTGCAATAGTGGCTTGACGCTTGGGCGGTGGCGGAAGCAACCCCTGCACCCTCTGCGGGCATTCTCTCATAATATGACCCTGCTGACCACAACTGTAACAAGCTCTAGGTGCAAATACTGGCGATGGTGCGTCTGCTGCTATCTGTCTGACAATTGGTGCATCCAATGGCTTAACTCGACATTTCCTCGCCACATGGCCTGTCCGTCCACAAGAAAAACACTTAGGGCAATCTCCTAAATGATGGCGCGGGCAACGAGAACAATATGGTGTTCCAGACTGCTCAAATGTCCTCGAAGATGCCTCGAGAGCCTTTCCAGGCTTTGCTTGTGTCGTCTTAAGAAATTTTTGCTCCTCAGCTATTCCCGCTTCCTGAAAAGCAGCTTTCTCCACCAACTCTGACAAGTTGCCATAGTCCCTAACAGCACAACGGTTGCGAATATCAACTCGTAACCCCTTCAAGAACCTCCTGATCAGATCATCCTCATCCACAATCCCCCTAGCAAACCCGCGGAGTGTACTAAACTCTCGCTTGTACTCTCTGACAGTCCTCGTACCCTGACACACATTCTCGAAGGTATTTTGTTTCTCATCCATCGCCTCTCGAGGGAAGAACTTCTTGTTGAACTCCCTTCTGAAATCCTCATATGTAAGATCATAGCGACCTCGAGCTCCTTCAACAACTCCCTCCCACCAGTACAAGGCATCATCTCTGAGATGCTGAGTGGCCAAGTCCAATTGGTACTCTACTGGACACCTCACATACTCCAAATTGCGCTCCAGCATCCTCCTCCAATTATCTGCAGCCGTAGTGTCGACATCTCCCCCAAACTGCTCCATGCCCAATTTCCGCATCTGACCCATCAAATCCCAATTCGTGGGTCCCTCTCTGAGCACAACAGGCGGTGGCGGTGGTGGTGGAAGTGGTCCATGTCCATCAGAATGTGGTGCATTCAGCTGCACTCCACCAACATGATATGCACCTTGTGGTGCCTGCTGAGCGGCAGGTCCTACCTCATGAAGGATATGGTGAGCAACCTCCTCTGCAGCTACTCGAGCTGCCTCCTGTGCGGCTACCCGCGATGCCTCCTGTGCGGCTACCCGAACAGCCTCCTGCGCGGATGCTTGTGCAGCCTCCTGAGCAACCTGCTGAACTGCAGCCAAAGCAGCTTGTCTTGCTGTCTCCTCTACCATAAGTCGTATCGCCTCTGGGTCCATGGGCTGACCAACTGCTTGGTTAACCTCAACCTCAACCTGATGGCCTGCAACATGATTGTTCTCTCTAACTGCTTCACTACCACGTGCAACTCTAGCACCACGAGGACGACCTAGTCTCTTAGGTGGCATATGAAAGGAAGGATAAGCTGATTAGAATTGATTGAGTAAAGAGCAGACGATTATTAGACTAACGCCAAGCCGAACGGGTGCAATCCTTCAAAAATCCCCATTTCCCAAAATCGTTGAAAACCGAATGCAATGCAAATGTACTATCTACTACTCGCCTCCCGGGTCGGGACCGGGACGGCAAACCCGCTCTGATACCAAAATGTAACACCCGTCTCCTCCTCTCGAGATAGCGTGTCACTAATTCTAATGTACACCTCAAGTAACTCCAATGACACAATAAATAACAAAAATGAACCAACTAATCCAATAATGTAATAAACCGAAATAAATCCATAAAACAACGTTTAAAAAAAATGCGGAAAACACGATAAAACCCCCAGGGGAGTCACTTAGTGAGGTATGGGATGCTAAAACGCAAGTCCACAGACTCAATCCTAACACTCCTAATATAAACTAGTCTAACAAGCACAATCACGGCACCTACAAAGCCCAAGCAGAAAAGGTCCTACGCGACTTAAGTGATCACCCACACCCCCCGAAGAGGATTTATCGATCTCTAAAGGTACGAGCAATATATCGACTAAGACTTGCCCGTACCCACGACTGCACTTCCGGCTCAAATACAGAAGTCCTCACTAACTCCCTGTACGCCCGCGGCCTCACACAACTTGCACTTGAGGCTCAAATACAGAAGTCCTCACTAAATCCCTGTACGGCCGCGGCCTCACACAAATTTCACTTGCGGCTCAAATACAGAACTCCTCAATGACTCCATGTAAGCCCGCGGCCTCCCTACTCATCACACTACGACTAGCTATATATATATATATATATATATATATATATATATATTTATATTTATATTTATATTTATATTTACAATCATCAAACAATTAAACATTTTAGCGGGCAACGCAAACAAGGGGGTTGAATCATCTATAATCCTATCTCCAATTTAACAAATATCCTAGATAGACTTAGCAAACAAACGGAACACATTAGATACTATACTAGCTATATTAGAAGGTTAAAATGGAAACCGAAGAGTTACGGAATAGCCCTCACCTTAGCCACAGTCAGATGAGAATAAAGAGCGACGAAACTTTAAGAACAGCGATCACGAACGATAGAGAAACGCGTTGACTTGCGGACTACACATAAGGTCTCGGGTCTGACATTCCTCTCGGATCCAATCAACACTTTGAGACAAACCAACTATATCACAGAATATTTCAATTATTCATTTTTCAATATATATTATATATTATAGTCATACATCAATATTATATAATACCAAACCAAACTTCATAACATATAAATGAGACGTATGCTTAATAACATATAAATATACATATAAGGCCATGTTAATGCGAAGCGAATTTGGCATGAGCTTAATTATGTTATGAGGCTGAAATATTAAACGACCCTCACCTTGGTTTGTTTCGGTTTATAGATAATCAAATTGGCACAACAAACAGGAAGGACCCAAGAGTGATCGTAAGGTGGACTGTGTACAATCGCAATCACGAGATGCAATACAAAGGGTGAACGGCGGCACGAGATTTGGTAAACGGTGGTAAAAAAAAAGGTTGCGACGACACCAAGGAAGGAGAGGATCGTGGCGGCAATGGAGGAAGCTTACAGTGCAAGCAACGCGTAGATCACGATCTAAGATGCTCGGAACTGTGCGACGGCAACTTCAGTACACTGGTGTGGCTCTCCGGTGACCTGTGGGGGTCTGGACATCCGACAAAGGGAGATGGTGGAGCTCGGAAGGGATGCGGCTAGGGTTAGGTGAAGGTGGAGATATATACACGAGTATATATATATATGTTCCATAATTAGCAAAAACAAGGGTAATATAATTGGGCTTATTGGGCCTCAGAAGAAAAATGTTTTGGACTTATAATTGGGGTCGTTACAATTCTCCCCCACTTAACGCGAATTCCTCGGAAAAGATCTCTGGTATACACCCAAAGTTGAAAGTGAAACGCGGGAAAGCTTTTGGAAAGAAACTCGAGACTTTGAACCAACTAAACGATTTTAGAAAAAGCTGGAGAACGAATTAAACAGAAAGGGAATACTCTCTAACAACTTTCCTCAATACTGACACCTCAGCTTAAGCTTTTTCAGCCTTCGAGTCTTAGCTCCTCTCTGAAACATCCATTTTTTGTTGGTATACTTAATCGTACACTTCAAACTTCAAATTGCTCATGCGCTTATCTGCATAACTCTTTTGATGATACTGGGCTTCTTTTAGCTGTCATGAGTATTTTAACTTGCTCTACCGTCCCATTGATGGTTCTATGACTCGTCGTTCCCCCACTTTTAACCAACATAGTAGTGTACAACACCTCCTACAATATGAGCTCCATACGGAGCCGCCTCAATGCTTGAATGATAGCTGATCTGCAACTGTAGTACGGCAATAAATCAATCCATCTGTGATGCCTCGACTTAAAGTCCCACTTAGTACGGCTTATACTTCTCGAAGAATACAAGTAGCTCCCACATTTCATGTCAACTATTGAATATGCTTGCTTGATCATTAGCTCAAACGTACTCCAAAATGGCCAACACTTGGCGAAACTTAGACTTACAAAAATATACGAAGCTCTATTACCCAACAGGTGTAAGCTACCCTACCCCCAATCAAAACCGATCTCACACAAGTATACTAACTAATAGTATAATCCACAAAGGACACACTCAAAAACAAAATCATGTATAAACAAGAGTCACATACCGGCTATCAGCTCAACTCCCTCGTGGTCTCCTGTAGCAAGCACTCGTGCAATAGTGGCTTGACGCTTGGGCGGTGGCGGAAGCAACCCCTGCACCCTCTGCGGGCATTCTCTCATAATATGACCCTGCTGACCACAACTGTAACAAGCTCTAGGTGCAAATACTGGTGATGGTGCGTCTGCTGCTATCTGTCTGACAATTGGTGCATCCAATGGCTTAACTCGACATTTCCTCGCCACATGGCCTGTCCGTCCACAAGAAAAACACTTAGGGCAATCTCCTAAATGATGGCGCGGGCAACGAGAACAATATGGTGTTCCAGACTGCTCAAATGTCCTCGAAGATGCCTCGAGAGCCTTTCCAGGCTTTGCTTGTGTCGTCTTAAGAAATTTTTGCTCCTCAGCTATTCCCGCTTCCTGAAAAGCAGCTTTCTCCACCAACTCTGACAAGTTGCCATAGTCCCTAACAGCACAACGGTTGCGAATATCAACTCGTAACCCCTTCAAGAACCTCCTGATCAGATCATCCTCATCCACAATCCCCCTAGCAAACCCGCGGAGTGTACTAAACTCTCGCTTGTACTCTCTGACAGTCCTCGTACCCTGACACACATTCTCGAAGGTATTTTGTTTCTCATCCATCGCCTCTCGAGGGAAGAACTTCTTGTTGAACTCCCTTCTGAAATCCTCATATGTAAGATCATAGCGACCTCGAGCTCCTTCAACAACTCCCTCCCACCAGTACAAGGCATCATCTCTGAGATGCTGAGTGGCCAAGTCCGATCGGTACTCTACTGGACACCTCACATACTCCAAATTGCGCTCCAGCATCCTCCTCCAATTATCTGCAGCCGTAGTGTCGACATCTCCCCCAAACTGCTCCATGCCCAATTTCCGCATCTGACCCATCAAATCCCAATTCGTGGGTCCCTCTCTGAGCACAACAGGCGGTGGCGGTGGTGGTGGAAGTGGTCCATGTCCATCAGCATGTGGTGCATTCAGCTGCACTCCACCAACATGATGTGCACCTTGTGGTGCCTGCTGAGCGGCAGGTCCTACCTGATGAAGGATATGGCGAGCAACCTCCTCTGCAGCTACTCGAGTTGCCTCCTGTGCGGCTACCCGAGCTGCCTCCTGTGCGGCTACCCGAACAGCCTCCTGCGCGGATGCTTGTGCTGCCTCCTGAGCAATCTGCCGAACTGCAGCCAAAGAAGCTTGTCTTGCTGTCTCCTCTACCATAAGTCGTATCGCCTCTGGGTCCATGAGCTGACCAACTGCTTGGTTAACCTCAACCTCAACCTGATGGCCTGCAACATGATTGTTCTCTCTAACTGCTTCACTACCACGTGCAACTCTAGCACCACGAGGACGACCTAGTCTCTTAGGTGGCATCTGAAAGGAAGGATAAGCTGATTAGAATTGATTGAGTAAAGAGCAGACGATTATTAGACTAACGCCAAGCCGAACGGGTGCAATCCTTCAAAAATCCCCATTTCCCAAAATCGTTGAAAACCGAATGCAATGCAAATGTACTATCTACTACTCGCCTCCCGGGTCGGGACCGGGACGGCAAACCCGCTCTGATACCAAAATGTAACACCCGTCTCCTCCTCTCGAGACAGCGTGTCACTAATTCTAATGTACACCTCAAGTAACTCCAATGACACAATAAATAACAAAAATGAACCAACTAATCCAATAATGTAATAAACCGAAATAAATCCATAAAACAACGTTTAAAAAAAATGCGGAAAACGCGATAAAACCCCCAGGGGAGTCACTTAGTGAGGTATGGGATGCTAAAACGCAAGTCCACAGACTCAATCCTAACACTCCTAATATAAACTAGTCTAACAAGCACAATCACGGCACCTACAAAGCCCAAGCAGAAAAGGTCCTACGCGACTTAAGTGATCACCCACACCCCCCGAAGAGGATTTATCGATCTCTAAAGGTACGAGCAATATATCGACTAAGACTTGCCCGTACCCACGACTGCACTTCCGGCTCAAATACAGAAGTCCTCACTAACTCCCTGTACGCCCGCGGCCTCACACAACTTGCACTTGAGGCTCAAATACAGAAGTCCTCACTAAATCCCTGTACGGCCGCGGCCTCACACAAATTTCACTTGCGGCTCAAATACAGAACTCCTCAATGACTCCATGTAAGCCCGCGGCCTCCCTACTCATCACACTACGACTAGCTATATATATATATATATATATATATATATATATATATATATATATATATATATATATATATATATATATATATATATTTATATTTATATTTATATTTATATTTACAATCATCAAACAATTAAACATTTTAGCGGGCAACGCAAACAAGGGGGTTGAATCATCTATAATCCTATCTCCAATTTAACAAATATCCTAGATAGACTTAGCAAACAAACGGAACACATTAGATACTATACTAGCTATATTAGAAGGTTAAAATGGAAACCGAAGAGTTACGGAATAGCCCTCACCTTAGCCACAGTCAGATGAGAATAAAGAGCGACGAAACTTTAAGAACAGCGATCACGAACGATAGAGAAACGCGTTGACTTGCGGACTACACATAAGGTCTCGGGTCTGACATTCCTCTCGGATCCAATCAACACTTTGAGACAAACCAACTATATCACAGAATATTTCAATTATTCATTTTTCAATATATATTATATATTATAGTCATACATCAATATTATATAATACCAAACCAAACTTCATAACATATAAATGAGACGTATGCTTAATAACATATAAATATACATATAAGGCCATGTTAATGCGAAGCGAATTTGGCATGAGCTTAATTATGTTATGAGGCTGAAATATTAAACGACCCTCACCTTGGTTTGTTTCGGTTTATAGATAATCAAATTGGCACAACAAACAGGAAGGACCCAAGAGTGATCGTAAGGTGGACTGTGTACAATCGCAATCACGAGATGCAATACAAAGGGTGAACGGCGGCACGAGATTTGGTAAACGGTGGTAAAAAAAAAGGTTGCGACGACACCAAGGAAGGAGAGGATCGTGGCGGCAATGGAGGAAGCTTACAGTGCAAGCAACGCGTAGATCACGATCTAAGATGCTCGGAACTGTGCGACGGCAACTTCAGTACACTGGTGTGGCTCTCCGGTGACCTGTGGGGGTCTGGACATCCGACAAAGGGAGATGGTGGAGCTCGGAAGGGATGCGGCTAGGGTTAGGTGAAGGTGGAGATATATACACGAGTATATATATATATGTTCCATAATTAGCAAAAACAAGGGTAATATAATTGGGCTTATTGGGCCTCAGAAGAAAAATGTTTTGGACTTATAATTGGGGTCGTTACAATTCTCCCCCACTTAACGCGAATTCCTCGGAAAAGATCTCTGGTATACACCCAAAGTTGAAAGTGAAACGCGGGAAAGCTTTTGGAAAGAAACTCGAGACTTTGAACCAACTAAACGATTTTAGAAAAAGCTGGAGAACGAATTAAACAGAAAGGGAATACTCTCTAACAACTTTCCTCAATACTGACACCTCAGCTTAAGCTTTTTCAGCCTTCGAGTCTTAGCTCCTCTCTGAAACATCCATTTTTTTTTGGTATACTTAATCGTACACTTCAAACTTCAAATTGCTCATGCGCTTATCTGCATAACTCTTTTGATGATACTGGGCTTCTTTTAGCTGTCATGAGTATTTTAACTTGCTCTACCGTCCCATTGATGGTTCTATGACTCGTCGTTCCCCCACTTTTAACCAACATAGTAGTGTACAACACCTCCTACAATATGAGCTCCATACGGAGCCGCCTCAATGCTTGAATGATAGCTGATCTGCAACTGTAGTACGGCAATAAATCAATCCATTTGTGATGCCTCGACTTAAAGTCCCACTTAGTACGGCTTATACTTCTCGAAGAATACAAGTAGCTCCCACATTTCATGTCAACTATTGAATCTGCTTGCTTGATCATTAGCTCAAACGTACTCCAAAATGGCCAACACTTGGCGAAACTTAGACTTACAAAAATATACGAAGCTCTAGTACCCAACAGGTGTAAGCTACCCCACCCCCAATCGAAACCGATCTCACACAAGTATACTAACTAATAGTATAATCCACAAAAGACACACACTCAAAAAAAAAACAAGTATAAAAAAGAGTCACATACCGGCTATCAGCCCAACTCCCTCGTGGTCTCCTGTAGCAAGCACTCGTGCAATAGTGGCTTGACGCTTGGGCGGTGGCGGAAGCAACCCCTGCGCCCTCTGCGGGCATTCTCTCATAATATGACCCTGCTGACCACAACAGTAACAAGCTCTAGGTGCAAATACTGGTGCTGGTGCGTCTGCTACTATCTGTCTGACAATTGGTGCATCCAATGGCTTAACTCGACATTTCCTTGCAACATGGCCTGTCCGTCCACAAGAAAAACACTTAGGGCAATCTCCAAAATGATGGCGCTGGCAACGAGAACAATATGGTGATCCAGACTGCTCAAATGTCCTTGAAGATGCCTCGAGAGCCTTTCCAGGCTTTGCTTGTGTCGTCTTAAGAAATTTCTGCTCCTCAGCTATTCACGCTTCCTGAAAAGCAGCTTTCTCCACCAACTCTGACAAGTTGCCATAGTCCCTAACAGCACAACGGTTGCGAATATCAACTCGTAACCCCTTCAAGAACCTCCTGATCAGATCATCCTCATCCACAATCCCCCTAGCAAACCTTCAGAGTGTACAAAACTCTCGCTCGTACTCTCTGACAGTCCTCGTACCCTGACACACATTCTCGAAGGTATTTTGTTTATCATCCATCACCTCTCGAGGGAAGAACTTCTTGTTGAACTCCCTTCTGAAATCTTCATATGTAAGATCATAGTGACCGCGAGCTCCTTCAATAACTCCCTCCCACCAGTACAAGGCATCATCTCTGAGATGCTGAGTGGCCAAGTCCAATCGGTACTCTACTGGACACCTCACATACTCCAAATTGCGCTCCAGCATCCTCCTCCAATTATCTGCAGCCGTAGTGTCGACATCTCCCCCAAACTGCTCAATGCCCAATTTTCCGCATCTGACCCATCAAATCCCAATACGTGGGTCCCTCTCTGAGTACAACAGGCGGTGGCGGGGGTGGTGGAAGTGGTCCATGTCCATCAGCATGTGGTGCATTCAGCTGCACTCCACCAACATGATGTGCACCTTGTGGTGCCTGCTGAGCGGCAGGTCCTACCTGATGAAGGATATGGCGAGCAACCTCCTCTGCAGCTACTCGAGTTGCCTCCTGTGCGGCTACCCGAGCTGCCTCCTGTGCGGCTACCCGAACAGCCTCCTGCGCGGATGCTTGTGCTGCCTCCTGAGCAATCTGCCGAACTGCAGCCAAAGAAGCTTGTCTTGCTGTCTCCTCTACCATAAGTCGTATCGCCTCTGGGTCCATGAGCTGACCAACTGCTTGGTTAACCTCAACCTGATGGCCTGCAATATGATTAGCAAAAACAAGGGTAATATAATTGGGCTTATTGGGCCTCAGAAGAAAAATGTTTTGGACTTATAATTGGGGTCATTACAATTCTCCCCCACTTAACGCGAATTCCTCGGAAAAGATCTCTGGTATACACCCAAAGTTGAAAGTGAAACGCGGGAAAGCTCTTGGAAAGAAACTCGAGACTTTGAACCAACTAAACGATTTTAGAAAAAGCTGGAGAACGAATTAAATAGAAAGGGAATACTCTCTAACAACTTTCCTCAATACTGACACCTCAGCTTAAGTTTTTTTCAGCCTTCGAGTCTTAGCTCCTCTCTGAAACATCCCTTTTTTTTGTATGCTTAATCGTACACTTCAAACTTCAAATTGCTCATGCGCTTATCTGCATAACTCTTTTGATGATACTGGGCTTCTTTTAGCTGTCATGAGTATTTTCACTTGCTCTACCGTCCCATTGATGGTTCTATGACTCGTCGTTCCCCCACTTTTAACCAACATAGTAGTGTACAACACCTCCTACAATATGAGCTCCATACGGAGCCGCCTCAATGCTTGAATGATAGCTGATCTGCAACTGTAGTACGGCAATAAATCAATCCATTTGTGATGCCTCGACTTAAAGTCCCACTTAGTACGGCTTATACTTCTCGAAGAATACAAGTAGCTCCCACATTTCATGTCAACTATTGAATCTGCTTGCTTGATCATTAGCTCAAACGTACTCCAAAATGGCCAACACTTGGCGAAACTTAGACTTACAAAAATATACGAAGCTCTAGTACCCAACAGGTGTAAGCTACCCCACCCCCAATCGAAACCGATCTCACACAAGTATACTAACTAATAGTATAATCCACAAAAGACACACACTCAAAAAAAAAACAAGTATAAACAAGAGTCACATACCGGCTATCAGCCCAACTCCCTCGTGGTCTCCTGTAGCAAGCACTCGTGCAATAGTGGCTTGACGCTTGGGCGGTGGCGGAAGCAACCCCTGCGCCCTCTGCGGGCATTCTCTCATAATATGACCCTGCTGACCACAACAGTAACAAGCTCTAGGTGCAAATACTGGTGCTGGTGCGTCTGCTACTATCTGTCTGACAATTGGTGCATCCAATGGCTTAACTCGACATTTCCTCGCAACATGGCCTGTCTGTCCACAAGAAAAACACTTAGGGCAATCTCCAAAATGATGGCGCTGGCAACGAGAACAATATGGTGATCCAGACTGCTCAAATGTCCTTGAAGATGCCTCGAGAGCCTTTCCAGGCTTTGCTTGTGTCGTCTTAAGAAATTTCTGCTCCTCAGCTATTCACGCTTCCTGAAAAGCAGCTTTCTCCACCAACTCTGACAAGTTGCCATAGTCCCTAACAGCACAACGGTTGCGAATATCAACTCGTAACCCCTTCAAGAACCTCCTGATCAGATCATCCTCATCCACAATCCCCCTAGCAAACCTTCAGAGTGTACAAAACTCTCGCTCGTACTCTCTGACAGTCCTCGTACCCTGACACACATTCTCGAAGGTATTTTGTTTATCATCCATCACCTCTCGAGGGAAGAACTTCTTGTTGAACTCCCTTCTGAAATCTTCATATGTAAGATCATAGTGACCGCGAGCTCCTTCAATAACTCCCTCCCACCAGTACAAGGCATCATCTCTGAGATGCTGAGTGGCCAAGTCCAATCGGTACTCTACTGGACACCTCACATACTCCAAATTGCGCTCCAGCATCCTCCTCCAATTATCTGTAGCCGTAGTGTCGACATCTCCCCCAAACTGCTCCATGCCAAATTTTCCGCATCTGACCCATCAAATCCCAATACGTGGGTCCCTCTCTGAATACAACAGGCGGTGGCGGGGGTGGTGGAAGTGGTCCATGTCCATCAGCATGTGGTGCATTCAGCTGCACTCCACCAACATGATGTGCACCTTGTGGTGCCTGTTGAGAGGCAGGTCCTACCTGATGAAGGATATGGCGAGCAACCTCCTCTGCAGCTACTCGAGTTGCCTCCTGTGCGGCTACCCGAACAGCCTCCTGCGCGGATGCTTGTGCTGCCTCCTGAGCAATCTGCCGAACTGCAGCCAAAGAAGCTTGTCTTGCTGTCTCCTCTACCATAAGTCGTATCGCCTCTGGGTCCATGAGCTGACCAACTTCTTGGTTAACCTCAACCTCAACCTGATGGCCTGCAACATGATTGTTCTCTCTAACTGCTTCACTACCACGTGCAACTCTAGCACCACGAGGACGACCTAGTCTCTTAGGTAGCATCTGAAAGGAAGGATAAGCTGATTAGAATTGATTGAGTAAAGAGCAGACGATTATTAGACTAACGCCAAGCCGAACGGGTGCAATCCTTAAAAAATCCCCATTTCCCAAAAACGTTGAAAACCGAATGCAATGCAAATGTACTATCTACTACTCGCCTCCCAGGTCGGGACCGGGACGGCAAACCCGCTCTAATACCAAAATGTAACACCCGTCTCCTCCTCTTGAGACAGCGTGTCACTAATTCTAATGTACACCTCAAGTAACTCCAATGACACAATAAATAACAAAAATGAACCAACTAATCCAACAATGTAATAAACCGAAATAAATCCATAAAACAACGTTTAAAAACAAAATGCGGAAAACGCGATAAAACCCCAAATCACCGATCCAGCTAAGCGTCCATCTACTCATCCTGCTCATCTGGAAGGAGGGAAAGAAAGAGGGGTGAGCAACATGGGAGTCACTCAGTGAGGTATGGGATGCTAAAACGCAAGTCCACAGACTAGGTCCTAACACTCCTAATATAAACTAGTCTAACAAGCACAATCACGGCACCTAAAGTGCCCAAGAAGAAAAGGTCCTACGCGACTTAAGTGATCGCCCACACCCCCCGAAGAGGATTTATCGATCTCTGAAGGTACGAGCAATAGATCGACTAAGATTTGTTTGTACCCACGACTGCACTTCCGGCTCAAATACATAAGTCCTCACTAACTCCCTGTACGCCCGCAGCCTCACACAACATGCACTTGAGGCTCAAATACAGAAGTCCTCACTAAATCCATGTACGCCCGCGGCCTCACACAAATTGCACTTGCGGCTCAAATACAGAAGTCCTCACTGACTCCATGTACGCCCGCGGCCTCCCTACTCATCACACTACGACTAGCTATATATATATATATATATATATATTTATATTTATATTTATATTTATATTTACAATCATCAAACAATTAAACATTTTAGCGGGCAACGCAAACAAGGTGGTTGAATCATCTATAATCCTATCTCCAATTTAACAAATATCCTAGATAGACTTAGCAAACAAACGGAACACATTAGATACTATACTATCTATATTAGAAGGTTAAAACGGAAACCGAAGAGTTACGGAATAGCCCTCACCTTAGCCACAGTCAGATGAGAATAAAGAGCGATGAAACTTTAAGAACAGCGATCACGAACGATAGACAAACGCGTTGACTTGCGGACTACACATAAGGTCTCGGGTCTGACATTCCTCTGGGATCCAATCAACACTTTGAGACAAACCAACTATATCACATAATATTTTAATTATTCATTTTTCAATATAAATTATATATTATAGTCATACATCAATATTATATGTTACCAAACCAAACTTCATAACATATAAATGAGACGTATGCTTAATAACATATAAATATAAATATAAGGCCATGTTAATGCGAAGCGAATTTGGCATGAGCTTAATTATGTTATGAGGCTGAAATATTAAACGACCCTTACCTTGGTTTGTTTCGGTTTATAGATAACCAAATTGGCACAACAAACAGGAAGGACCCAAGAGTGATCGTAAGGTGGACTGCGTACAATCGCAATCACGAGATGCAACACAAAGGGTGAACGGCGGCACGAGATTTGGTAAACGGTGGTGAAAAAAAAGGTTGCGACGACACCAAGGAAGGAGAGGATCGTGGCGGCAATGGAGGAAGCTTACGGTGCAAGCAACGCGTAGATCACGATCTAAGATGCTCGGAACTGTGCGACGGCAACTTCAGTACACTGGTGTGGCTCTCCGGTGACCTGTGGCGGGTCTGGACATCCGACAAAGGGAGATGGTGGAGCTCGGCAGGGATGCGGCTAGGGTTAGGTGAAGGTGGAGATATATGTTCCATAATTAGCAAAAACAAGGGTAATATAATTGGGCTTATTGGGCCTCAGAAGAAAAATGTTTTGGACTTATAATTGGGGTCATTACAATTCTCCCCCACTTAACGCGAATTCCTCGGAAAAGATCTCTGGTATACACCCAAAGTTGAAAGTGAAACGCGGGAAAGCTCTTGGAAAGAAACTCGAGACTTTGAACCAACTAAACGATTTTAGAAAAAGCTGGAGAACGAATTAAATAGAAAGGGAATACTCTCTAACAACTTTCCTCAATACTGACACCTCAGCTTAAGTTTTTTTCAGCCTTCGAGTCTTAGCTCCTCTCTGAAACATCCCTTTTTTTTGTATGCTTAATCGTACACTTCAAACTTCAAATTGCTCATGCGCTTATCTGCATAACTCTTTTGATGATACTGGGCTTCTTTTAGCTGTCATGAGTATTTTCACTTGCTCTACCGTCCCATTGATGATTCTATGACTCGTCGCTCCCCCACTTTTGACCAACATAGTAGTGTACAACACCTCCTACAATATGAGCCCCATACGGAGCCGCCTCAATGCTTGAATGATAGCTGATCTGCAACTGTAATACGGCAATAAATCAATCCATCTGTGATGCCTCGACTCTAAGTCCCACTTAGTACGGCTTATACTTCTCGAAGAATACAAGTAGCTCCCACATTTCATGTCAACTATTGAATCTGCTTGCTTGATCATTAGCTCAAACGTACTCCAAAATGGCCAACACTTGGCGAAACTTAAACTTACAAAAATATACGAAGCTCTAGTACCCAACAGGTGTAAGCTACCCCACCCCCAATCGAAACCGATCTCACACAAGTATACTAACTAATAGTATAATCCACAAAAGACACACACTCAAAAAAAAAATCAAGTATAAACAAGAGTCACATACCGGCTATCAGCTCAACTCCCTCGTGGTCTCCTGTAGCAAGCACTCGTGCAATAGTGGCTTGACGCTTGGGCGGTGGCGGAAGCAACCCCTGCACCCTCTGCGGGCATTCTCTCATAATATGACCCTGCTGACCACAACTGTAGCAAGCTCTAGGTGCAAATACTGGTGCTGGTGCGTCTGCTGCTATCTGTCTGACAATTGGTGCATCCAATGGCTTAACTCGACATTTCCTCGCAACATGGCCTGTCCGTCCAAAAGAAAAACACTTAGGGCAATCTCCAAAATGATGGCGCTGGCAACGAGAACAATATGGTGATCCAGACTGCTCAAATGTCCTTGAAGATGCCTCGAGAGCCTTTCCAGGCTTTGCTTGTGTCGTCTTAAGAAATTTCTGCTCCTCAGCTATTCACGCTTCCTGAAAAGCAGCTTTCTCCACCAACTCTGACAAGTTGCCATAGTCCCTAACAGCACAACGGTTGCGAATATCAACTCGTAACCCCTTCAAGAACCTCCTGATCAGATCATCCTCATCCACAATCCCCCTAGCAAACCTTCGGAGTGTACAAAACTCTCGCTCGTACTCTCTGACAGTCCTCGTACCCTGACACACATTCTCGAAGGTATTTTGTTTCTCATCCATCGCCTCTCGAGGGAAGAACTTCTTGTTGAACTCTCTTCTGAAATCTTCATATGTAAGATCATAGTGACCGCGAGCTCCTTCAATAACTCCCTCCCACCAGTACAAGGCATCATCTCTGAGATGCTGAGTGGCCAAGTCCAATCGGTACTCTACTGGACACCTCACATACTCCAAATTGCGCTCCAGCATCCTCCTCCAATTATCTGCAGCCGTAGTGTCGACATCTCCCCCAAACTGCTCCATGCCCAATTTCCGCATCTGACCCATCAAATCCCAATACGTGGGTCCCTCTCTGAGTACAACAGGCGGTGGCGGTGGTGGTGGAAGTGGTCCATGTCCATCAGCATGTGGTGCATTCAGCTGCACTCCACCAACATGATGTGCACCTTGTGGTGCCTGCTGAGCGGCAGGTCCTACCTGATGAAGGATATGGCGAGCAACCTCCTCTGCAGCTACTCGAGCTGCCTCCTGTGCGGCTACCCGAGCTGCCTCCTGTGCGGCTACCCGAACAGCCTCCTGCGCGGATGCTTGTGCTGCCTCCTGAGCAATCTGCCGAACTGCAGCCAAAGAAGCTTGTCTTGCTGTCTCCTCTACCATAAGTCGTATCGCCTCTGGGTCCATGAGCTGACCAACTGCTTGGTTAACCTCAACCTGATGGCCTGCAACATGATTGTTCTCTCTAACTGCTTCACTACCACGTGCAACTCTAGCACCACGAGGACGACCTAGTCTCTTAGGTAGCATCTGAAAGGAAGGATAAGCTGATTAGAATTGATTGAGTAAAGAGCAGACGATTATTAGACTAACGCCAAGCCGAACGGGTGCAATCCTTAAAAAATCCCCATTTCCCAAAAACGTTGAAAACCGAATGCAATGCAAATGTACTATCTACTACTCGCCTCCCAGGTCGGGACCGGGACGGCAAACCCGCTCTGATACCAAAATGTAACACCCGTCTCCTCCTCTCGAGACAGCGTGTCACTAATTCTAATGTACACCTCAAGTAACTCCAATGACACAATAAATAACAAAAATGAACCAACTAATCCAACAATGTAATAAACCGAAATAAATCCATAAAACAACGTTTAAAAACAAAATGCGGAAAACGCGATAAAACCCCAAAGCACCGATCCAGCTAAGCGTCCATCTACTCATCATGCTCATCTGGAAGGAGGGAAAGAAAGAGGGGTGAGCAACAGGGGAGTCACTCAGTGAGGTATGGGATGCTAAAACGCAAGTCCACAGACTAGGTCCTAACACTCCTAATATAAACTAGTCTAACAAGCACAATCACGGCACCTAAAGTGCCCAAGAAGAAAAGGTCCTACGCGACTTAAGTGATCGCCCACACCCCCCGAAGAGGATTTATCGATCTCTGAAGGTACGAGCAATAGATCGACTAAGACTTGCCCGTACCCACGACTGCACTTCCGGCTCAAATACAGAAGTCCTCACTAACTCCCTGTACGCCCGCAGCCTCACACAACATGCACTTGAGGCTCAAATACAGAAGTCCTCACTAAATCCATGTACGCCCGCGGCCTCACACAAATTGCACTTGCGGCTCAAATACAGAAGTCCTCACTGACTCCATGTACGCCCGCGGCCTCCCTACTCATCACACTACGACTAGCTATATATATATATATATATATATATATATATTTATATTTATATTTATATTTACAATCATCAAACAATTAAACATTTTAGCGGGCAACGCAAACAAGGGGGTTGAATCATCTATAATCCTATCTCCAATTTAACAAATATCCTAGATAGACTTAGCAAACAAACGGAACACATTAGATACTATACTATCTATATTAGAAGGTTAAAACGGAAACCGAAGAGTTACGGAATAGCCCTCACCTTAGCCACAGTCAGATGAGAATAAAGAGCGATGAAACTTTAAGAACAGCGATCACGAACGATAGACAAACGCGTTGACTTGCGGACTACACATAAGGTCTCGGGTCT
Organism: Orychophragmus violaceus; assembly: GCA_030180135.1. NCBI lineage: Eukaryota > Viridiplantae > Streptophyta > Magnoliopsida > Brassicales > Brassicaceae > Orychophragmus > Orychophragmus violaceus. The sequence continues at coordinate 26,412,647 of CM058236.1, read as the reverse complement.
GACATTCCTCTGGGATCCAATCAACACTTTGAGACAAACCAACTATATCACATAATATTTCAATTATTCATTTTTCAATATAAATTATATATTATAGTCATACATCAATATTATATGTTACCAAACCAAACTTCATAACATATAAATGAGACGTATGCTTAATAACATATAAATATACATATAAGGCCATGTTAATGCGAAGCGAATTTGGCATGAGCTTAATTATGTTATGAGGCTGAAATATTAAACGACCCTCACCTTGGTTTGTTTCGGTTTATAGATAACCAAATTGGCACAACAAACAGGAAGGACCCAAGAGTGATCGTAAGGTGGACTGCGTACAATCGCAATCACGAGATGCAACACAAAGGGTGAACGGCGGCACGAGATTTGGTAAACGGTGGTGAAAAAAAAGGTTGCGACGACACCAAGGAAGGAGAGGATCGTGGCGGCAATGGAGGAAGCTTACGGTGCAAGCAACGCGTAGATCACGATCTAAGATGCTCGGAACTGTGCGACGGCAACTTCAGTACACTGGTGTGGCTCTCCGGTGACCTGTGGCGGGTCTGGACATCCGACAAAGGGAGATGGTGGAGCTCGGCAGGGATGCGGCTAGGGTTAGGTGAAGGTGGAGATATATGTTCCATAATTAGCAAAAACAAGGGTAATATAATTGGGCTTATTGGGCCTCAGAAGAAAAATGTTTTGGACTTATAATTGGGGTCGTTACAATTCTCCCCCACTTAACGCGAATTCCTCGGAAAAGATCTCTGGTATACACCCAAAGTTGAAAGTGAAACGCGGGAAAGCTCTTGGAAAGAAACTCGAGACTTTGAACCAACTAAACGATTTTAGAAAAAGCTGGAGAATGAATTAAATAGAAAGGGAATACTCTCTAACAACTTTCCTCAATACTGACACCTCAGCTTAAGTTTTTTTCAGCCTTCGAGTCTTAGCTCCTCTCTGAAACATCCATTTTTTTTGTATGCTTAATCGTACACTTCAAACTTCAAATTGCTCATGCGCTTATCTGCATAACTCTTTTGATGATACTGGGCTTCTTTTAGCTGTCATGAGTATTTTCACTTGCTCTACCGTCCCATTGATGATTCTATGACTCGTCGCTCCCCCACTTTTGACCAACATAGTAGTGTACAACACCTCCTACAATATGAGCCCCATACGGAGCCGCCTCAATGCTTGAATGATAGCTGATCTGCAACTGTAATACGGCAATAAATCAATCCATCTGTGATGCCTCGACTTAAAGTCCCACTTAGTACGGCTTATACTTCTCGAAGAATACAAGTAGCTCCCACATTTCATGTCAACTATTGAATCTGCTTGCTTGATCATTAGCTCAAACGTACTCCAAAATGGCCAACACTTGGCGAAACTTAAACTTACAAAAATATACGAAGCTCTAGTACCCAACAGGTGTAAGCTACCCCACCCCCAATCGAAACCGATCTCACACAAGTATACTAACTAATAGTATAATCCACAAAAGACACACACTCAAAAAAAAAATCAAGTATAAACAAGAGTCACATACCGGCTATCAGCTCAACTCCCTCGTGGTCTCCTGTAGCAAGCACTCGTGCAATAGTGGCTTGACGCTTGGGCGGTGGCGGAAGCAACCCCTGCACCCTCTGCGGGCATTCTCTCATAATATGACCCTGCTGACCACAACTGTAACAAGCTCTAGGTGCAAATACTGGTGCTGGTGCGTCTGCTGCTATCTGTCTGACAATTGGTGCATCCAATGGCTTAACTCGACATTTCCTCGCAACATGGCCTGTCCGTCCAAAAGAAAAACACTTAGGGCAATCTCCAAAATGATGGCGCTGGCAACGAGAACAATATGGTGATCCAGACTGCTCAAATGTCCTTGAAGATGCCTCGAGAGCCTTTCCAGGCTTTGCTTGTGTCGTCTTAAGAAATTTCTGCTCCTCAGCTATTCACGCTTCCTGAAAAGCAGCTTTCTCCACCAACTCTGACAAGTTGCCATAGTCCCTAACAGCACAACGGTTGCGAATATCAACTCGTAACCCCTTCAAGAACCTCCTGATCAGATCATCCTCATCCACAATCCCCCTAGCAAACCTTCGGAGTGTACAAAACTCTCGCTCGTACTCTCTGACAGTCCTCGTACCCTGACACACATTCTCGAAGGTATTTTGTTTCTCATCCATCGCCTCTCGAGGGAAGAACTTCTTGTTGAACTCCCTTCTGAAATCTTCATATGTAAGATCATAGTGACCGCAAGCTCCTTCAATAACTCCCTCCCACCAGTACAAGGCATCATCTCTGAGATGCTGAGTGGCCAAGTCCAATCGGTACTCTACTGGACACCTCACATACTCCAAATTGCGCTCCAGCATCCTCCTCCAATTATCTGCAGCCGTAGTGTCGACATCTCCCCCAAACTGCTCCATGCCCAATTTCCGCATCTGACCCATCAAATCCCAATACGTGGGTCCCTCTCTGAGTACAACAGGCGGTGGCGGTGGTGGTGGAAGTGGTCCATGTCCATCAGCATGTGGTGCATTCAGCTGCACTCCACCAACATGATGTGCACCTTGTGGTGCCTGCTGAGCGGCAGGTCCTACCTGATGAAGGATATGGCGAGCAACCTCCTCTGCAGCTACTCGAGCTGCCTCCTGTGCGGCTACCCTGCCTCCTGTGCGGCTACCCGAACAGCCTCCTGCGCGGATGCTTGTGCTGCCTCCTGAGCAATCTGCCGAACTGCAGCCAAAGAAGCTTGTCTTGCTGTCTCCTCTACCATAAGTCGTATCGCCTCTGGGTCCATGAGCTGACCAACTGCTTGGTTAACCTCAACCTCAACCTGATGGCCTGCAACATGATTGTTCTCTCTAACTGCTTCACTACCACGTGCAACTCTAGCACCACGAGGACGACCTAGTCTCTTAGGTGGCATCTGAAAGGAAGGATAAGCTGATTAGAATTGATTGAGTAAAGAGCAGACGATTATTAGACTAACGCCAAGCCGAACGGGTGCAATCCTTAAAAAATCCCCATTTCCCAAAAACGTTGAAAACCGAATGCAATGCAAATGTACTATCTACTACTCGCCTCCCAGGTCGGGACCGGGACGGCAAACCCGCTCTGATACCAAAATGTAACACCCGTCTCCTCCTCTCGAGACAGCGTGTCACTAATTCTAATGTACACCTCAAGTAACTCCAATGACACAATAAATAACAAAAATGAACCAACTAATCCAACAATGTAATAAACCGAAATAAATCCATAAAACAACGTTTAAAAACAAAATGCGGAAAACGCGATAAAACCCCAAAGCACCGATCCAGCTAAGCGTCCATCTACTCATCATGCTCATCTGGAAGGAGGGAAAGAAAGAGGGGTGAGCAACAGGGGAGTCACTCAGTGAGGTATGGGATGCTAAAACGCAAGTCCACAGACTAGGTCCTAACACTCCTAATATAAACTAGTCTAACAAGCACAATCACGGCACCTAAAGTGCCCAAGAAGAAAAGGTCCTACGCGACTTAAGTGATCGCCCACACCCCCCGAAGAGGATTTATCGATCTCTGAAGGTACGAGCAATAGATCGACTAAGACTTGCCCGTACCCACGACTGCACTTCCGGCTCAAATACAGAAGTCCTCACTAACTCCCTGTACGCCCGCAGCCTCACACAACATGCACTTGAGGCTCAAATACAGAAGTCCTCACTAAATCCATGTACGCCCGCGGCCTCACACAAATTGCACTTGCGGCTCAAATACAGAAGTCCTCACTGACTCCATGTACGCCCGCGGCCTCCCTACTCATCACACTACGACTAGCTATATATATATATATATATTTATATTTATATTTATATTTACAATCATCAAACAATTAAACATTTTAGCGGGCAACGCAAACAAGGGGGTTGAATCATCTATAATCCTATCTCTAATTTAACAAATATCCTAGATAGACTTAGCAAACAAACGGAACACATTAGATACTATACTATCTATATTAGAAGGTTAAAACGGAAACCGAAGAGTTACGGAATAGCCCTCACCTTAGCCACAGTCAGATGAGAATAAAGAGCGATGAAACTTTAAGAACAACGATCACGAACCATAGACAAACGCGTTGACTTGCGGACTACACATAAGGTCTCGGGTCTGACATTCCTCTGGGATCCAATCAACACTTTGAGACAAACCAACTATATCACATAATATTTCAATTATTCATTTTTCAATATAAATTATATATTATAGTCATACATCAATATTATATGTTACCAAACCAAACTTCATAACATATAAATGAGACGTATACTTAATAACATATAAATATACATATAAGGCCATGTTAATGCGAAGCGAATTTGGCATGAGCTTAATTATGTTATGAGGCTGAAATATTAAACGACCCTCACCTTGGTTTGTTTCGGTTTATAGATAACCAAATTGGCACAACAAACAGGAAGGACCCAAGAGTGATCGTAAGGTGGACTGCGTACAATCGCAATCACGAGATGCAACACAAAGGGTGAACGGCGGCACGAGATTTGGTAAACGGTGGTGAAAAAAAAGGTTGCGACGACACCAAGGAAGGAGAGGATCGTGGCGGCAATGGAGGAAGCTTACGGTGCAAGCAACGCGTAGATCACGATCTAAGATGCTCGGAACTGTGCGACGGCAACTTCAGTACACTGGTGTGGCTCTCCGGTGACCTGTGGCGGGTCTGGACATCCGACAAAGGGAGATGGTGGAGCTCGGCAGGGATGCGGCTAGGGTTAGGTGAAGGTGGAGATATATACACGAGTATATATATATATGTTCCATAATTAGCAAAAACAAGGGTAATATAATTGGGCTTATTGGGCCTCAGAAGAAAAATGTTTTGGACTTATAATTGGGGTCGTTACAATTCTCCCCCACTTAACGCGAATTCCTCGGAAAAGATCTCTGGTATACACCCAAAGTTGAAAGTGAAACGCGGGAAAGCTCTTGGAAAGAAACTCGAGACTTTGAACCAACTAAACGATTTTAGAAAAAGCTGGAGAATGAATTAAATAGAAAGGGAATACTCTCTAACAACTTTCCTCAATACTGACACCTCAGCTTAAGTTTTTTTCAGCCTTCGAGTCTTAGCTCCTCTCTGAAACATCCATTTTTTTTGTATGCTTAATCGTACACTTCAAACTTCAAATTGCTCATGCGCTTATCTGCATAACTCTTTTGATGATACTGGGCTTCTTTTAGCTGTCATGAGTATTTTCACTTGCTCTACCGTCCCATTGATGATTCTATGACTCGTCGCTCCCCCACTTTTGACCAACATAGTAGTGTACAACACCTCCTACAGTATGAGCCCCATACGGAGCCGCCTCAATGCTTGAATGATAGCTGATCTGCAACTGTAGTACGGCAATAAATCAATCCATCTGTGATGCCTCGACTTAAAGTCCCACTTAGTACGGCTTATACTTCTCGAAGAATACAAGTAGCTCCCACATTTCATGTCAACTATTGAATCTTCTTGCTTGATCATTAGCTCAAACGTACTCCAAAATGGCCAACACTTGGCGAAACTTAAACTTACAAAAATATACGAAGCTCTAGTACCCAACAGGTGTAAGCTACCCCACCCCCAATCGAAACCGATCTCACACAAGTATACTAACTAATAGTATAATCCACAAAAGACACACACTCAAAAAAAAAATCAAGTATAAACAAGAGTCACATACCGGCTATCAGCTCAACTCCCTCGTGGTCTCCTGTAGCAAGCACTCGTGCAATAGTGGCTTGACGCTTGGGCGGTGGCGGAAGCAACCCCTGCACCCTCTGCGGGCATTCTCTCATAATATGACCCTGCTGACCACAACTGTAACAAGCTCTAGGTGCAAATACTGGTGCTGGTGCGTCTGCTGCTATCTGTCTGACAATTGGTGCATCCAATGGCTTAACTCGACATTTCCTCGCAACATGGCCTGTCCGTCCAAAAGAAAAACACTTAGGGCAATCTCCAAAATGATGGCGCTGGCAACGAGAACAATATGGTGATCCAGACTGCTCAAATGTCCTTGAAGATGCCTCGAGAGCCTTTCCAGGCTTTGCTTGTGTCGTCTTAAGAAATTTCTGCTCCTCAGCTATTCACGCTTCCTGAAAAGCAGCTTTCTCCACCAACTCTGACAAGTTGCCATAGTCCCTAACAGCACAACGGTTGCGAATATCAACTCGTAACCCCTTCAAGAACCTCCTGATCAGATCATCCTCATCCACAATCCCCCTAGCAAACCTTCGGAGTGTACAAAACTCTCGCTCGTACTCTCTGACAGTCCTCGTACCCTGACACACATTCTCGAAGGTATTTTGTTTCTCATCCATCGCCTCTCGAGGGAAGAACTTCTTGTTGAACTCCCTTCTGAAATCTTCATATGTAAGATCATAGTGACCGCAAGCTCCTTCAATAACTCCCTCCCACCAGTACAAGGCATCATCTCTGAGATGCTGAGTGGCCAAGTCCAATCGGTACTCTACTGGACACCTCACATACTCCAAATTGCGCTCCAGCATCCTCCTCCAATTATCTGCAGCCGTAGTGTCGACATCTCCCCCAAACTGCTCCATGCCCAATTTCCGCATCTGACCCATCAAATCCCAATACGTGGGTCCCTCTCTGAGTACAACAGGCGGTGGCGGTGGTGGTGGAAGTGGTCCATGTCCATCAGCATGTGGTGCATTCAGCTGCACTCCACCAACATGATGTGCACCTTGTGGTGCCTGCTGAGCGGCAGGTCCTACCTGATGAAGGATATGGCGAGCAACCTCCTCTGCAGCTACTCGAGCTGCCTCCTGTGCGGCTACCCGAACAGCCTCCTGCGCGGATGCTTGTGCTGCCTCCTGAGCAATCTGCCGAACTGCAGCCAAAGAAGCTTGTCTTGCTGTCTCCTCTACCATAAGTCGTATCGCCTCTGGGTCCATGAGCTGACCAACTGCTTGGTTAACCTCAACCTCAACCTGATGGCCTGCAACATGATTGTTCTCTCTAACTGCTTCACTACCACGTGCAACTCTAGCACCACGAGGACGACCTAGTCTCTTAGGTGGCATCTGAAAGGAAGGATAAGCTGATTAGAATTGATTGAGTAAAGAGCAGACGATTATTAGACTAACGCCAAGCCGAACGGGTGCAATCCTTAAAAAATCCCCATTTCCCAAAAACGTTGAAAACCGAATGCAATGCAAATGTACTATCTACTACTCGCCTCCCAGGTCGGGACCGGGACGGCAAACCCGCTCTGATACCAAAATGTAACACCCGTCTCCTCCTCTCGAGACAGCGTGTCACTAATTCTAATGTACACCTCAAGTAACTCCAATGACACAATAAATAACAAAAATGAACCAACTAATCCAACAATGTAATAAACCGAAATAAATCCATAAAACAACGTTTAAAAACAAAATGCGGAAAACGCGATAAAACCCCAAAGCACCGATCCAGCTAAGCGTCCATCTACTCATCATGCTCATCTGGAAGGAGGGAAAGAAAGAGGGGTGAGCAACAGGGGAGTCACTCAGTGAGGTATGGGATGCTAAAACGCAAGTCCACAGACTAGGTCCTAACACTCCTAATATAAACTAGTCTAACAAGCACAATCACGGCACCTAAAGTGCCCAAGAAGAAAAGGTCCTACGCGACTTAAGTGATCGCCCACACCCCCCGAAGAGGATTTATCGATCTCTGAAGGTACGAGCAATAGATCGACTAAGACTTGCCCGTACCCACGACTGCACTTCCGGCTCAAATACAGAAGTCCTCACTAACTCCCTGTACGCCCGCAGCCTCACACAACATGCACTTGAGGCTCAAATACAGAAGTCCTCACTAAATCCATGTACGCCCGCGGCCTCACACAAATTGCACTTGCGGCTCAAATACAGAAGTCCTCACTGACTCCATGTACGCCCGCGGCCTCCCTACTCATCACACTACGACTACATATATATATATATATATATATATATATATATATATATATATATTATATTTATATTTATATTTATATTTATATTTACAATCATCAAACAATTAAACATTTTAGCGGGCAACGCAAACAAGGGGGTTGAATCATCTATAATCCTATCTCCAATTTAACAAATATCCTAGATAGACTTAGCAAACAAACGGAACACATTAGATACTATACTATCTATATTAGAAGGTTAAAACGGAAACCGAAGAGTTACGGAATAGCCCTCACCTTAGCCACAGTCAGATGAGAATAAAGAGCGATGAAACTTTAAGAACAGCGATCACGAACGATAGACAAACGCGTTGACTTGCGGACTACACATAAGGTCTCGGGTCTGACATTCCTCTGGGATCCAATCAACACTTTGAGACAAACCAACTATATCACATAATATTTCAATTATTCATTTTTCAATATAAATTATATATTATAGTCATACATCAATATTATATGTTACCAAACCAAACTTCATAACATATAAATGAGACGTATGCTTAATAACATATAAATATAAATATAAGGCCATGTTAATGCGAAGCGAATTTGGCATGAGCATGTTATGAGGCTGAAATATTAAACGACCCTTACCTTGGTTTGTTTCGGTTTATAGATAACCAAATTGGCACAACAAACAGGAAGGACCCAAGAGTGATCGTAAGGTGGACTGCGTACAATCGCAATCACGAGATGCAACACAAAGGGTGAACGGCGGCACGAGATTTGGTAAACGGTGGTGAAAAAAAAGGTTGCGACGACACCAAGGAAGGAGAGGATCGTGGCGGAAATGGAGGAAGCTTACGGTGCAAGCAACGCGTAGATCACGATCTAAGATGCTCGGAACTGTGCGACGGCAACTTCAGTACACTGGTGTGGCTCTCCGGTGACCTGTGGGGGGTCTGGACATCCGACAAAGGGAGATGGTGGAGCTCGGAAAGGATGCGTCTAGGGTTAGGTGAAGGTGGAGATATATACACGAGTATATATATATGTTCCATAATTAGCAAAAACAAGGGTAATATAATTGGGCTTATTGGGCCTCAGAAGAAAAATGTTTTGGACTTATAATTGGGGTCGTTACAATTCTCTCCCACTTAACGCGAATTCTTCGGAAAAGATCTCTGGTATACACCCAAAGTTGAAAGTGAAACGCGGGAAAGCTCTTGGAAAGAAACTCGAGACTTTGAACCAACTAAACGATTTTAGAAAAAGCTGGAGAACGAATTAAAGAGAAAGGGAATACACTCTAACAACTTTCTTCAATACTAATACCTCAGCTTAAGCTTTTTCAGCCTTCGAGTCTTAGCTCCTCTCTGAAACATCCATTTTTTTTTGGTATACTTAATCGTACACTTCAAAATTCAAATTGCTCATGCGCTTATCTGCATAACTCTTTTGATGATACTGGGCTTCTTTTAGCTGTCATGAGTATTTTCACTTGCTCTACCGTCCCATTGATGGTTCTATGACTCGTCGCTCCCCCACTTTTGACCAACATAGTAGTGTACAACACCTCCTACAATATGAGCCCCATACGGAGCCGCCTCAATGCTTGAATGATAGCTGATCTGCAACTGTAGTACGGCAATAAATCAATCCATCTGTGATGCCTCGACTTAAAGTCCCACTTAGTACGGCTTATACTTCTCGAAGAATACAAGTAGCTCCCACATTTCATGGCAACTATTGAATCTGCTTGCTTGATCATTAGCTCAAACGTACTCCAAAATGGCCAACACTTGGCGAAACTTAGACTTACAAAAATATACGAAGCTCTAGTACCCAACAGTTGTAAGCTACCCCACCCCCAATTGAAACCGATCTCACACAAGTATACTAACTAATAGTACAATCCACAAAAGACACACACTCAAAAAAAAAAATCAAAGTATAAACAAGAGTCACATAGCGGCTATCAGCCCAACTCCCTCGTGGTCTCCTGTAGCAAGCACTCGTGCAATAGTGGCTTGACGCTTGGGCGGTGGCGGAAGCAACCCCTGCGCCCTCTGCGGGCATTCTCTCATAATAAGACCCTGCTGACCACAACTGTGACAAGCCCTAGGTGCAAATACTGGTGCTGGTGCGTCTGCTGCTATCTGTCTGACAATTGGTGCATCCAATGGCTTAACTCGACATTTCCTCGCAACATGGCCTGTCCGTCCACAAGAAAAACACTTAGGGCAATCTCCAAAATGATGGCGCTGGCAATGAGAACAATATGGTGATCCAGACTGCTCAAATGTCCTTGAAGATGCCTCGAGAGCCTTTCCAGGCTTTGCTTGTGTCTTCTTAAGAAATTTCTGCCCCTCAGCTATTCACGCTTCCTGAAAAGCAGCTTTCTCCACCAACTCTGACAAGTTGCCATAGTCCCTAACAGCACAACGGTTGCGAATATCAACTCGTAACCCCTTCAAGAACCTCCTGATCAGATCATCCTCATCCACAATCCCCCTAGCAAACCTTTGGAGTGTAAAAAACTCTCGCTCGTACTCTCTGACAGTCCTCGTACCCTGACACACATTCTCGAAGGTATTTTGTTTCTCATCCATCGCCTCTCGAGGGAAGAACTTCTTGTTGAACTCCCTTCTGAAATCTTCATATGTAAGATCATAGTGACCGCGAGCTCCTTCAATAACTCCCTCCCACCAGTACAAGGCATCTTCTCTGAGATGCTGAGTGGCCAAGTCCAATCGGTACTCTACTGGACACCTCACATACTCCAAATTGCGCTCCAGCATCCTCCTCCAATTATCTGCAGCTGTAGTGTCGACATCTCCCCCAAACTGCTCCATGCCCAATTTCCGCATCTGACCCATCAAATCCCAATACGTGGGTCCCTCTCTGAGTACAACAGGCGGTGGCGGTGGTGGTGGAAGTGGTCCATGTCCATCAGCATGTGGTGCATTCAGCTGCACTCCACCAACATGATGTGCACCTTGTGGTGCCTGCTGAGCGGCAGGTCCTACCTGATGAAGGATATGGCGAGCAACCTCCTCTGCAGCTACTCGAGCTGCCTCCTGTGCGGGTACCCGAGCTGCCTCCTGTGCGGCTACCCGAACAGCCTCCTGCGCGGATGCTTGTGCTGCCTCCTGAGCAATCTGCCGAACTGCAGCCAAAGAAGCTTGTCTTGCTGTCTCCTCTACCATAAGTCATATCGCCTCTGGGTCCATGAGCTGACCACCTGCTTGGTTAACCTCAACCTCAACCTGATGGCCTGCAACATGATTATTCTCTCTAACTGCTTCACTATCACGTGCAACTCTAGCACAACGAGGACGACCTAGTCTCTTAGGTGGCATCTGAAAGGAAGGATAAGCTTATTAGAATTGATTGAGTAAAGAGCAGACGATTATTAGACTAACGCCAAGCCGAACGGGTGCAATCCTTAAAAAATCCCCATTTCCCAAAAACGTTGAAAGCCGAATGCAATGCAAATGTACTATCTACTACTCGCCTCCCAGGTCGGGACCGGGACGGCAAACCCGCTCTGATACCAAAATGTAACACCCGTCTCCTCCTCTCGAGACAGCGTGTCACTAATTCTAATGTACACCTCAAGTAACTCCAATGGCACAATAAATAACAAAAATGAACCAACTAATCCAACAATGTAATAAACCGAAATAAATCCATAAAACAACGTTTAAAAACAAAATGCGGAAAACGCGATAAAACCCCAAAGCACCGATCCAGCTAAGCGTCCATCTACTCATCATGCTCATCTGGAAGGAGGGAAAGAAAGAGGGGTGAGCAACAGGGGAGTCACTCAGTGAGGTATGGGATGCTAAAACGCAAGTCCACAGACTAGGTCCTAACACTCCTAATATAAACTAGTCTAACAAGAACAATCACGGCACCTAAAGTGCCCAAGAAGAAAAGGTCCTACGCGACTTAAGTGATCGCCCACACCCCCCGAAGAGGATTTATCGATCTCTGAAGGTACGAGCAATAGATCAACTAAGACTTGCCCGTACCCACGACTGCACTTCCGGCTCAAATACAAAAGTCCTCACTAACTCCCTGTACGCCCGCAGCCTCACACAACATGCACTTGAGGCTCAAATACAGAAGTCCTCACTAAATCCATGTACGCCCGCGGCCTCACACAAATTGCACTTGCGGCTCAAATACAGAAGTCCTCACTGACTCCATGTACGCCCGCGGCCTCCCTACTCATCACACTACGACTAGCTATATATATATATATATATATATATATATATATTTAAATTAATATTTATATTTATATTTACAATCATCAAAAAATTAAACATTTTAGCGGGCAACGCAAACAAGGGGGTTGAATCATCTATAATCCTATCTCCAATTTAACAAATATCCTAGATAGACTTAGCAAACAAACGGAACACATTAGATACTATACTATCTATATTAGAAGGTTAAAACGGAAACCGAAGAGTTACGGAATAGCCCTCACCTTAGCCACATTCAGATGAGAATAAAGAGCGATGAAACTTTAAGAACAGCGATCACGAACGATAGACAAACGCGTTGACTTGCGGACTACACATAAGGTCTCGGGTCTGACATTCCTCTCGGATCCAATCAACACTTTGAGACAAACCAACTATATCACATAATATTTCAATTATTCATTTTTCAATATAAATTATATATTATAGTCATACATCAATATTATATGTTACCAAACCAAACTTCATAACATATAAATGAGACGTATGCTTAATAACATATAATGCCATGTTAATGCGAAGCGAATTTGGCATGAGCTTAATTATGTTATGAGGCTGAAATATTAAACGACCCTCACCTTGGTTTGTTTCGGTTTATAGATAACCAAATTGGCACAACAAACAGGAAGGACCCAAGAGTGATCGTAAGGTGGACTGCGTACAATCGCAATTACGAGATGCAACACAAAGGGTGAACGGCGGCACGAGATTTGGTAAACGGTGGTGAAAAAAAAGGTTGCGACGACACCAAGGAAGGAGAGGATCGTGGCGGCAATGGAGGAAGCTTACGGTGCAAGCAACGCGTAGATCACGATCTAAGATGCTCGGAACTGTGCGACGGCAACTTCAGTACACTGGTGTGGCTCTCCGGTGACCTGTGGCGGGTCTGGACATCCGACAAAGGGAGATGGTGGAGCTCGGCAGGGATGCGGCTAGGGTTAGGTGAAGGTGGAGATATATAAACGAGTATATATATATATGTTTCATAATTAGCAAAAACAAGGGTAATATAATTGGGCTTATTGGGCCTCAGAAGAAAAATGTTTTGGACTTATAATTGGGGTCGTTACAATTCTCCCCCACTTAACGCGAATTCCTCGGAAAAGATCTCTGGTATACTCCCAAAGTTGAAAGTGAAACGCGGGAAAGCTCTTGGAAAGAAACTCGAGACTTTGAACCAAATAAACGATTTTAGAAAAAGCTGGAGAACGAATTAAATAGAAAGGGAATACTCTCTAACAACTTTCCTCAATACTGACACCTCAGCTTAAGCTTTTTTCAGCCTTCGAGTCTTAGCTCCTCTCTGAAACATCCATTTTTTTTTGGTATGCTTAATCGTACACTTCAAACTTCAAATTGCTCATGCGCTTATCTGCATAACTCTTTTGAAGATACTGGGCTTCTTTTAGCTGTCATGAGTATTTCCACTTGCTCTACCGTCCCATTGATGGTTCTATGACTCGTCGCTCCCCCACTTTTGACCAACATAGTAGTGTACAACACCTCCTACAGTATGAGCCCCATACGGAGCCGCCACAATGCTTGAATGATAGCTGATATGCAACTGTAGTACGGCAATAAATCAATCCATCTGTGATGCCTCGACTTAAAGTCCCACTTAGTACGGCTTATACTTCTCGAAGAATACAAGTAGCTCCCACATTTCATGTTAACTATTGAATCTGCTTGCTTACTCATTAGCTCAAACGTACTCCAAAATGGCCAATACTTGGCGAAACTTAAACTTACAAAAATATACGAAGCTCTAGTACCCAACAGGTGTAAGCTACCCCACCCCCAATCGAAACCGATCTCACACAAGTATACTAACTAATAGTATAATCCACAAAAGACACACACTAAAAAAAAAATCAAGTATAAACAAGAGTCACATACCGACTATCAGCTCAACTCCCTCGTGGTCCTCTGTAGCAAGCACTCGTGCAATAGTGGCTTGACGCTTGGGCGGTGGCGGAAGAAACTCCTGCACCCTCTGCGGGCATTCTCTCATAATATGACCCTGCTGACCACAACTGTAACAAGCTCTAGGTGCAAATACTGGTGCTGGTGCGTCTGCTGCTATCTGTCTGACAATTGGTGCATCCAATGGCTTAACTCGACATTTCCTCGCAACATGGCCTGTCCGTCCACAAGAAAAACACGTAGGGCAATCTCCAAAATGATGGCGCTGGCAACGAGAACAATATGGTGATCCAGACTGCTCAAATGTCCTTGAAGATGCCTCGAGAGCCTTTCCAGGCTTTGCTTGTGTCTTCTTAAGAAATTTCTGCTCCTCAGCTATTCACGCTTCCTGAAAAGCAGCTTTCTCCACCAACTCTGACAAGTTGCCATAGTCCCTAACAGCACAACGGTTGCGAATATCAACTCGTAACCCCTTCAAGAACCTCCTGATCAGATCATCCTCATCCACAATCCCCCTAGCAAACCTTCGGAGTGTACAAAACTCTCGCTCGTACTCTCTGACATTCCTCGTACCCTGACACACATTCTCGAAGGTATTTTGTTTCTCATCCATCGCCTCTCGAGGGAAGAACTTCTTGTTGAACTCCCTTCTGAAATCTTCATATGTAAGATCATAGTGACCGCGAGCTCCTTCAATAACTCCCTCCCACCAGTACAAGGCATCATCTCTGAGATGCTGAGTGGCCAAGTCCAATCGGTACTCTACTGGACACCTCACATACTCCAAATTGCGCTCCAGCATCCTCCTCCAATTATCTGCAGCCGTAGTGTCGACATCTCCCCCAAACTGCTCCATGCCCAATTTCCGCATCTGACCCATCAAATCCCAATACGTGGGTCCCTCTCTGAGTACAACAGGCGGTGGCGGTGGTGGTGGAAGTGGTCCATGTCCATCAGCATGTGGTGCATTCAGGTGCACTCCACCAACATGATGTGCACCTTGTGGTGCCTGCTGAGCGGCAGGTCCTACCTGATGAAGGATATGGCGAGCAACCTCCTCTGCAGCTACTCGAGCTGCCTCCTGTGCGGCTACCCGAGCTGCCTCCTGTGCGGCTACCCGAACAGCCTCCTGCGCGGATGCTTGTGCTGCCTCCTGAGCAATCTGCCGAACTGCAGCCAAAGAAGCTTGTCTTGCTGTCTCCTCTACCATAAGTCGTATCGCCTCTGGGTCCATGAGCTGACCAACTGCTTGGTTAACCTCAACCTCAACCTGATGGCATGCAACATGATTGTTCTCTCTAACTGCTTCACTACCACGTGCAACTCTAGCACCACGAAGACGACCTAGTCTCTTAGGTGGCATCTGAAAGGAAGGATAAGCTGATTAGAATTGATTGAGTAAAGAGCAGACGATTATTAGACTAACGCCAAGCCGAACGGGTGCAATCCTTAAAAAATCCCCATTTCCCAAAAACGTTGAAAACGAAATGCAATGCAAATGTACTATCTACTACTCGCCTCCCAGGTCGGGACCGGGACGGCAAACCCGCTCTGATACCAAAATGTAATACCCGTCTCCTCCTCTCGAGACAGCGTGTCACTAATTCTAATGTACACCTCAAGTAACTCCAATGACACAATAAATAACAAAAATGAACCAACTAATCCAACAATGTAATAAACCGAAATAAATCCATAAAACAACGTTTAAAAACAAAATGCGGAAAACGCGATAAAACCCCAAAGCACCGATCCAGCTAAGCGTCCATCTACACCTCATGCTCATCTGGAAGGAGGGAAAGAAAGAGGGGTGAGCAACAGAGGAGTCACTCAGTGAGGTATGGGATGCTAAAACGCAAGTCCACAGACTAGGTCCTAACACTCCTAATATAAACTAGTCTAACAAGCACAATCACGGCACCTAAAGTGCCCAAGAAGAAAAGGTCCTACGCGACTTAAGTGATCGCCCACACCCCCCGAAGAGGATTTATCGATCTCTGAAGGTACGAGCAATAGATCGACTAAGACTTGACCGTACCCACGACTGCACTTCCGGCTCAAATACAGAAGTCCTCACTAACTCCCTGTACGCCCGCAGCCTCACACAACATGCACTTGAGGCTCAAATACAGAAGTCCTCACTAAATCCATGTACGCCCGCGGCCTCACACAAATTGCACTTGCGGCTCAAATACAGAAGTCCTCACTGACTCCATGTACGCCCGCGGCCTCCCTACTCATCACACTACGACTAGCTATATATATATATATATATTTATATTTATATTTATATTTATATTTACAATCATCAAACAATTAAACATTTTAGCGGGCAACGCAAACAAGGGGGTTGAATCATCTATAATCCTATCTCCAATTTTACCAATATCCTAGATAGACTTAGCAAACAAACGGAACACATTAGATACTATACTATCTATATTAGAAGGTTAAAACGGAAACCGAAGAGTTACGGAATAGCCCTCACCTTAGCCACAGTCAGAAGAGAATAAAGAGCGATGAAAATTTAAGAACAGCGATCACG
This sequence comes from Orychophragmus violaceus, assembly GCA_030180135.1. NCBI lineage: Eukaryota > Viridiplantae > Streptophyta > Magnoliopsida > Brassicales > Brassicaceae > Orychophragmus > Orychophragmus violaceus. The sequence goes on along the minus strand of CM058236.1, from coordinate 26,395,933 downwards.
AACGATAGACAAACGTGTTGACTTGCGGACTACACATAAGGTCTCGGGTCTGACATTCCTCTCGGATCCAATCAACACTTTGAGACAAACCAACTATATCACATAATATTTCAATTATTCATTTTTCAATATAAATTATATATTATAGTCATACATCAATATTATATGTTACCAAACCAAACTTCATAACATATAAATGAGACGTATGCTTAATAACATATAAATATACATATAAGGCCATGTTAATGCGAAGCGAATTTGGCATGAGCTTAATTATGTTATGAGGCTGAAATATTAAACGACCCTCACCTTGGTTTATTTCGGTTTATAGATAACCAAATTGGCACAACAAACAGGAAGGACCCAAGAGTGATCGTAAGGTGGACTGCGTACAATCGCAATCACGAGATGCAACACAAAGGGTGAACGGCGGCACGAGATTTGGTAAACGGTGGTGAAAAAAAAAGGTTGCGACGACACCAAGGAAGGAGAGGATCGTGGCGGCAATGGAGGAAGCTTACGGTGCAAGCAACGCGTAGATCACGATCTAAGATGCTCGGAACTGTGCGACGGCAACTTCAGTACACTGGTGTGGCTCTCCGGTGACCTGTGGCGGGTCTGGACATCCGACAAAGGGAGATGGTGGAGCTCCTTCAACAACTCCCTCCCACCAGTAAAAGGCATCATCTATGAGATGCTGAGTGGCCAAGTCCAATCGGTACTCTACTGCACACCTCACATACTCCAAATTGCGCTCCAGCATCCTCCTCCAATTATCTGCAGCCGTAGTGTCGACATCTCCCCCAAACTGCTCCATGCCAAATTTCCGCATCTGACCCATCAAATCCCAATACGTGGGTCCCTCTCTGAGTAAAACAGGCGGTGGCGGTGGTGGTGGAAGTGGTCCATGTCCATCAGCATGTGGTGCATTCAGCTGCACTCCACCAACATGATGTGCACCTTGTGGTGCCTGCTGAGCGGCAGGTCCTACCTGATGAAGGATATGGCGAGCAACCTCCTCTGCAGCTACTCGAGCTGCCTCCTGTGCGGCTACCCGAGCTGCCTCCTGTGCGGCTACCCGAACAGCCTCCTGCGCGGATGCTTGTGCTGCCTCCTGAGAAATCTGCCAAACTGCAGCCAAAAAAGCTTGTCTTGCTGTCTCCTCTACCATAAGTCGTATCGCCTCTGGGTCCATGAGCTGACCAACTGCTTGGTTAACCTTAACCTCAACCTGATGGCATGCAACATGATTGTTCTCTCTAACTGCTTCACTACCACGTGCAACTCTAGCACCACGAGGACGACCTAGTCTCTTAGGTGGCATCTGAAAGGAAGGATAAGCTGATTAGAATTGATTGAGTAAAGAGCAGACGATTATTAGACTAACGCCAAGCCGAACGGGTGCAATCTTTAAAAAATCCCCATTTCCCAAAAACGTTGAAAACCAAATGCAATGCAAATGTACTATCTACTACTCGCCTCCCAGGTCGGGACCGGGACGGCAAACCCGCTCTGATACCAAAATGTAATACCCGTCTCCTCCTCTCGAGACAGCGTGTCACTAATTCTAATGTACACCTCAAGTAACTCCAATGACACAATAAATAACAAAAATGAACCAACTAATCCAACAATGTAATAAACCGAAATAAATCAATAAAACAACGTTTAAAAACAAAATGCGGAAAACGCGATAAAACCCCAAAGCACCGATCCAGCTAAGCGTCCATCTAATCATCATGCTCATCTGGAAGGAGGGAAAGAAAGAGGGGTGAGCAACAGAGGAGTCACTCAGTGAGGTATGGGATGCTAAAACGCAAGTCCACAGACTAGGTCCTAACACTCATAATATAAACTAGTCTAACAAGCACAATCACGGCACTTAAAGTGCCCAAGAAGAAAAGGTCATACGCGACTTAAGTGATCGCCCACACCCCCCGAAGAGGATTTATCGATCTCTGAAGGTACGAGCAATAGATCGACTAAGACTTGCCCGTACCCACGACTGCACTTCCGGCTCAAATACAGAAGTCCTCACTAACTCCCTGTACGCCCGCAGCCTCACACAACATGCACTTGAGGCTCAAATACAGAAGTCCTCACTAAATTCATGTACGCCCGCGGCCTCACACAAATTGCACTTGCGGCTCAAATACAGAAGTCCTCACTGACTCCATGTACGCCCGCGGCCTCCCTACTCATCACACTACGACTAGCTATATATATATATATTTACATTTATATTTATATTTATATTTATATTTATATTTATATTTACAATCATCAAACAATTAAACATTTTAGCGGGCAACGCAAACTAGGGGGTTGAATCATCTATAATCCTATCTCCAATTTAACCAATATCCTAGATAGACTTAGCAAACAAACGGAACACATTAGATACTATACTATCTATATTAGAAGGTTAAAACGGAAACCGAAGAGTTACGGAATAGCCCTCACCTTAGCCACAGTCAGATGAGAATAAAGAGCGATGAAAATTTAAGAACAGCGATCACGAACGATAGACAAACGCGTTGACTTGCGGACTACACATAAGGTCTCGGGTCTGACATTCCTCTCGGATCCAATCAACACTTTGAGACAAACCAACTATATCACATAATATTTCAATTATTCATTTTTCAATATAAATTATATATTATAGTCATACATCAATATTATATGTTACCAAACCAAACTTCATAACATATAAATGAGACGTATGCTTAATAACGTATAAATATACATATAAGGCCATGTTAATGCGAAGCGAATTTGGCATGAGCTTAATTATGTTATGAGGCTGAAATATTAAACGACCCTCACCTTGGTTTATTTCGGTTTATAGATAACCAAATTGGCACAACAAACAGGAAGGACCCAAGAGTGAACGTAAGGTGGACTGCGTACAATCGCAATCATGAGATGCAACACAAAGGGTGAACGGCGGCACGAGATTTGGTAAACGGTGGTGAAAAAAAAGGTTGCGACGACACCAAGGAAGGAGAGGATCGTGGCGGCAATGGAGGAAGCTTACGGTGCAAGCAACGCGTAGATCACGATCTAAGATGCTCGGAACTGTGCGACGGCAACTTCAGTACACTGGTGTGGCTCTCCAGTGACCTGTGGCGGGTCTGGACATCCGACAAAGGGAGTGAAGGATTAAGGGTGTTTTCCATGGTTTAATTCTCGATTACAACCTAACACAAAACCTTAAACAGATCTAGGTTCTCGTCAAATGAATCATAAACCAAACCTGATCACTACCTTTCAGATTGCAGCGGAATGGATGGTAATGATGAGATCAGCTAGAACAGATGGTAACACCTATTCCTCCTCGAGTATCCACACTCTTACAAGCACGGGACGGCTGCTAGACCAAAGATGTGGAAGATCAGAGAGAGAGATTTTAGAGAGAGAGAGCTCGCGGCCAGAGGAAGAAAATCGCAGGGGATCAGCCTCTTCCTTAGGGTTTCTGATTCTTATATCTCTCATTAATGGGCCCAAGTCATTAGACTAATGGCTCATTAATCTTTTGGGCCCAAGACACAAATTAGACAAAAGCCTACATTTTGTCTGGCCCAATTCTCTGATCCAATACAGTAAATGCCATTGCATCTTACCGTATTAATTCCATTTTAACTTTCCCGTTAGCTATGGTGTGTGACCCTTAGGGATCATACAATACTGGTAATAAGTCCTAAACTTATAGATCATGAGCGGACTCTAGCAAGCCATCATGATCACCCAGCATTTATGACTTATGTCTGATCTCGACACTTATCATACTTTCTAGAGATAGTACGGTAGATTTCAGGACATTCCCAACAATCTCCCACTTGTACTGGAATCCTACAAAGGACATTCCCAACAATCTTCCGATTGTACTGGAATCCTACATTCCCTAATCCTTTTGTCTCAATATCTCGATCTGGCATAAGGCAAGATGCGTGTCATCCTTATATAGCCAGACCATGTTTATCGGACCAGATTTGATACTGACAATGCAAACGACTTGGGCAAGTCCGTTTGGGAATGGCCATTCTCTTACCAGCTATCAAATCTCCGATTGGCCTAGAGATATTACCTCCGTTAAACGGCAGGGACACATCCCATCTTGTTCCATCACTATGAACTACACAATTCATAATACACCCAACCAAGGTCCGTATAGCTCCCAGTTACGAAACAGCGTTAGACAATGATCAAAGCGCATTACTCCATGTGCAGCCACATGCATGCGAACTCAGGTCTAAGGACTATACTCTATAGTCGTATATGAGAACCTCTTATGACACATATATTAATATCTTGTAGAGTTCTCATCAGCGGGCCATGTCCGATCATATGTTCCCCTACATATACCTATGTGTCGACTTTGATGCCGCGCATCTATGACCCCTCGAAACTTGGTCATAAGTCTCAACACAATCTAGTCTCAACAGGTTGTTGGTGTTCCAATTTCAACAACCTTCGACTATGGACACTATGATTTATGTCACTTCGTTAAATATGGGGTTTCAGGATCAAGTCTACTCATGTACTTCGATGGCCCATATATAGTGACATGAATCATTTTGGAACGATTATTTTATATCACAGTTAAAATAATCCAGAAATAAAATTTCATTAACATTTTAAAATGTTTACATGAACCTTTCAAAACAACTAAGTAAAGCCCTTTACAAACTCCCACTGAAATTAAGACTACATCTTAATTTCACTCATCCTACAGCTACAGTCCGCGACTCGTGCTTAGGCATAAGGAGTGGCTTCGTTAATAGATTAGCAACGTTCTCATTCGATGAAACTTGCTTATCTACTTAACACCTCTGTCATTTATCTCACGGAATAGGTTATACCTATCCTCAAGATGTTTGGACCTCTGATGTGCAGCTAGGCTCATCTATGCTGTGAATCACATCAAGTTCAGTGATGAACTCTTCTATCCAAACATCCTCTTTCGCCGCTTCTCAAGCTGCGAAATGTTCAGCTTAAGTCATGGAGTCAGCAACAGTGCCTTGCACCGCCAGTTTAGACACAAGATATAGCCGGACTGTGACCAGGAATTATCTTTGTCTATTGGAAACTTGCCTTTCAGACTCTATCGACTTGTAGCACCTCACTTTCTCCGTAAATCAAGAACTTATCCTAAGTATTCCTCAAATACTTCAGAATATTCTTTACGGCAATCCAGTGATTCTTTGCTGGATTTGACTGGTCTTTACTTGTCTTGCTTAGCATTAAAGCAACATCAAAACAAGTACGTGTCATGGCATACATGATAGATCCAATTGCCGTCGCATATGGAATCCTATCCATGCATTCAAGCTCAGCAGATATCGCAGGACACTGTATCTTGCTTAATGAATTGCCATGTGACATTGGCATAAAACCCTTCTTGGATTGCTGATTACGTGTAGGACTTTGTCAATTTAAGAATCCTGACTTTGTCCTACCAGCTATTTTGGATCTTTATCTTTAGATCCAAAATCCAAGAACTACGTGGCTTTACCCATGTCAATCATACAATAACTCCCAAGCCAGTCCTTTACCGACTGCAGCATTGGAACGTTATTTCCGAGAATCAGTATGTCATCGACATACACTATGAGAAATGCAATATTGCTCCCACTTATCTTTTAGTAAACGCACAGTTCCATTTCGTTCCTGTTCAAGTCAAAACCTTGACTATTTTAACAGAACGAAGATTCCAACTCCGATATGTTTGCTTCCATCCATGAATGGATCGATGAAGCTAACTTACGTACAGTATAACTTTTCGGAGTCCGGGCTCACTTTTGCTTCTTTGAATTTCGCAGATTCGTCGCTTTCAATGATCATCAGATCATGCGAACTTTCAATGATCATCAGGTTCAACTAATGACGAGAAATCACTCTCGAATTAGTGACTGATTCATTCATATCTGCGAACTTCAGGCTCTACAGGTGTAGATTCTACAGAAATCTGTAAATTTATCCGTTGCTCTCCCTCAACAGGTTGAGCAGCCTCCTGTATTTCTCGAATTTCTTCGAGTTATACTTTTACTCCCACTGTTCTTCTTGGAAAGTAACTTCCCTTCTTAGAAAACAGAATGGACGTAAAAGTAACAAGCCTTGGTTTCCCTAGGACAACCAGCAAAGTAGCACAACTACAAATACTCAGTAAAGACGAATTTGGATCGATTCCAATCCACATTTACGTGGTGTCTTTCAACTGATTTTGGTGGAACTATTTCAGCGTAAACTTAGATATTTTAGAGCGTTATTCTTAAAGAATATCATGGAAGATTCGTGTGACTCATCTTTAATCATTTCTAATAAGATCTGATTCTTTCTCACAGAAACACCTCCAGGTTTTCAGGAGAAATGAGCTGTGAAATGATTTCACACTCATTCATATGATCACACAATCAATGACTTAAGTATTCTCACTCGTGATTTAATCCAGAGTCTTAATACTTCTGTCATTCAAATTCTATACTTCATTCTGGAACTCTTTCGACCATGTCCAAGAATTCCGACTTGTGTCTCATCAAATGAACACAGTCACACTCACTGAAGTAATCAGTAGAGACAATGAAGTACAGGAAATTTTCTCTGGCATTACTGCTCATCGGACCACATACATGAGTATGTTCAATCTCCAATAAGCCTTTGGGCCTTTCTCTAGCTCGGCTAAGATGGGCCCTTTGTCTTTTGGTCCAGTAAGCAGAATTCAAGTCTCATAAGATATCCATTCAAATGAGCCCAAAAGTCCATAACTATGGGGTTTCTGAATCTGACTTACTCTATGTTACCAAAACTTTTATGCCAAGAAAAATCAGGTTTAATTCATCAGATTTAAACCAATTGCGGTATTTATGTTACATTTTAGGCACTCTATGGTTTAAGATATAAAACCCATTCCTTGAATAGGGTGCTACAATTAATATTTCATTAAGATCAAAAGAACAAACTAGTCTTTTATCAAAATGAAAAACATTCAAATTCTTATAAGAAAATGAAGACAACTCTGCTTAAAGCAGGTACATTGTAGCAATTACTTAATAAAACCAAGCCTCAAAGGCATCTACAAGTGAAAACCCTATGGCTGAGGCAGCATCCCAAGCTCCTTCCAGACACGCAGTTCCACTTGCCCTTCCTTCAACGTTCTACTGTTGCTCAGGCTCTGCATATTATAACAAATATCAGTGCCACAACCAGTATCCAATACCTATAAGGTATAACTTGAAGTAATAACATGAATACCTGAGGAAGTAGTCTCATACATCAACTTCAACTCCTCATAATCTTCCATGAATTTAATGCAATCTCTTTTCCAATGCCCAGTCTCTTTACAGTAGCAGCACTTACCAACGTAAGAGGTATCTGACTCGGGCTCAGAAGACACATGCTTGCCATGATTCAAAATCCGGACAACTTTATCTTCACCCTTGTCAGTATTAGGTTTAGTAAACCTACCCTTCTCGTTCATGAGATTGTACAGGGTACTCTTCACGTTTGGCTCAACTGTCTTGAGCATATCATGCAGTTCAGTCAACGTCTTCGTTAAGCCTTTCTTGATATAGTTCCTTACGAACTTATCATAGCTTGACGGCAGTGACTGCAGAATAATCTCAGTTGCCAATTCCTGGCTAACTGGATAATCCAGTTTCCTCAGGTTATCAATGTAACCCATCATTTTACTGATATGAGGACTTACTGGATGATCCATCGGTAGCTTGCAGCTAGTGAGAGATTTAACCAACTGGTATCTCTCCACTCTTACCTGCTCCTTAAATTTCAATTTCAGGCTGCTGATCATCTCTATTGGCGACTCCATGTTCTCATATTTCTTCCGCAAATCTGAGTCCATGGTAGCCAATATCAGACCACGCACATCTACCGCATCATTATAATGCTTATTCCAAGCATTATATACTGCATGACTGGCTTTGGATCCGATCCTCTCGGGGAGAGCTTTCTCAAGGACATAGTCCTTTCTCTCATGTCTGAGAACTAGTCTCAGGTTCCGCGACCAAGTCAAGAAATTTGATCCGTTCAGTTTGTCCATCTCAAGGACAGACCGGATCGAGAAAGTGTTTTGATTGTTTGTGCTCGTCATAGCTGAAATTTAGAGATAAATAGAGTTTTAGTTGTTTAGTTCATAAAAGAGTAATCTTAATAACTTATAAGAAAACTCGCATTGTATTCAAAATTTCTTTGTTTAACCTCATAAGAATACAATGATTCCGAGACCCATGTTTAGCTAAATCCAAAGTGGGCCACTGGCCGTCACCCAGAATTAGCTATACTTGGTAAGCATACACACAGCTAGTTATAACCAATAACTCTCGGTTGTGAATTGGGCCCAAGGCCCAATACACCAGATGTCTCAAGGCCCGGGACTCCCGATGGCCCAGTCAAGGAAACCAATCTCTTACAGCCAAATAATCACTAAAGTCTGGGACTCCCAATGAAATTAGTGACTATATACTACTTTACTTACGCGAAAACAGATACCTCACACTGTAAGCCATATCTGTAATCAAATAAGCGTTAAGTAGCTGACAAGATTGGAAAGACATCCAAGCTTGATATTGTTTTTGAGGATTTATAAGTTTTATTTCCAAAAATAGAAGATTACTATTTTGGGAAACTTTCTTATTTTAGAAACTTTCTAAATTTAGTAACTTACTAAAAATAGAAATTTCTAATTTAAATATTTCATTAAATATTTTGGGTTGGGTCACAAATTATAGGCCCAATTCTTTGGCCCAAGACCATAGAATTCCAGCTGGCCCAATAATTTGACATAACCGATCCGGTTTATTAATTCTGGTCCAAGACCAAATTAACTATCAAAACCATCGGTTATTTACTAAACCAGACCAGCTCTAAATTATTTGGTCCAACCAAATCAAACTTAGACCAGCCTTCGGTTTAGGTTAAAATTCAATTTTATGAATTTAAATCCGGTTTAACCAGAAATAAAATTATTTCCAGCAAACCGCGATTTGGGTTAACCGCTTGAACCACCAATTAAATTGGATCGGTTCAGTTAAATCCAAAACCGGGAAGAAACACCTAGTGTTTTAGCCAATTTGATTTAACTTGCGGTCTAGGCTAAAACAGACAATGAACCACAATCGGTTTGATCGGTTCATTGTCAAGGGTTTGGGAAAAACAAACCACTATTATTAAATAGTTAATCGATTGCCTTCATTTTGACTTTTTCAAATTAAATAAATCGATCATTTTGATCAAATCAAAAGCGATTACTATTAACAAAAGTCAAAATCGATCACCTTCAGTCAAAAGCGATCCTTTCCAAGCAATTCAATTATTATGAACAACAAGAAGACAAAATAAAGTTTTCGTCTTTTACCAATTCAATAATCGTTCACGTTAACAATCTAAGACAACAATCGATTCATGTTATTAATTCAACATCGTATCATGCTCTTATACACACGATCACAAGACATTCGATTATCACTAAAAGACATCAAACCTAACACGATTCTTTCTTTCGAACAATCAAAGTCAATTTAACAAAATCAATTTAACAACCGAGATCGAATCGATTCTAAATTATAATACAAAATCAACTTTCGACACACACCATGATCCAAAAGCAAAAACCTAACAACCAGGCTCTGATACCACTGAAGGATTAAGGGTGTTTTCCATGGTTTAATTCTCGATTACAACCTAACACAAAACCTTAAACAGATCTAGGTTCTCGTCAAATGAATCATAAACCAAACCTGATCACTACCTTTCAGATTGCAGCGGAATGGATGGTAATGATGAGATCAGCTAGAACAGATGGTAACACCTATTCCTCCTCGAGTATCCACACTCTTACAAGCACGGGACGGCTGCTAGACCAAAGATGTGGAAGATCAGAGAGAGAGATTTTAGAGAGAGAGCTCGCGGCCAGAGGAAGAAAATCGCAGGGGATCAGCCTCTTCCTTAGGGTTTCTGATTCTTATATCTCTCATTAATGGGCCCAAGTCATTAGACTAATGGCTCATTAATCTTTTGGGCCCAAGACACAAATTAGACAAAAGCCTACATTTTGTCTGGCCCAATTCTCTGATCCAATACAGTAAATGCCATTGCATCTTACCGTATTAATTCCATTTTAACTTTCCCGATAGCTATGGTGTGTGACCCTTAGGGATCATACAATACTGGTAATAAGTCCTAAACTTATAGATCATGAGCGGACTCTAGCAAGCCATCATGATCACCCAGCATTTATGACTTATGTCTGATCTCGACACTTATCATACTTTCTAGAGATAGTACGGTAGATTTCAGGACATTCCCAACACCTGCCGCTCAGCAGGCACCACAAGGTGCACATCATGTTGGTGGAGTGCAGCTGAATGCACCACATGCTGATGGACATGGACCACTTCCACCACCACCGCCACCGCCTGTTGTACTCAGAGAGGGACCCACGTATTGGGATTTGATGGGTCAGATGCGGAAATTTGGCATGGAGCAGTTTGGGGGAGATGTCGACACTACGGCTGCAGATAATTGGAGGAGGATGCTGGAGCGCAATTTGGAGTATGTGAGGTGTGCAGTAGAGTACCGATTGGACTTGGCCACTCAGCATCTCAGAGATGATGCCTTTTACTGGTGGGAGGGAGTTGTTGAAGGAGCTCAACCATCTCCCTGTTGGGAATGTCCTGAAATCTACCGTACTATCTCTAGAAAGTATGATAAGTGTCGAGATCAGACATAAGTCATAAATACTGGGTGATCATGATGACTTGCTAGAGCCCGCTCATGATCTATAAGTTTAAGACTTATTACCAGTATTGTATGATCCCGAAGGGTCACACACCATAGCTAACGGGAAAGTTAAGATGGAATTAATACGGTAAGATGCTAAGACATTTACTGTATTTGTACAGAGAGTTGGGTAGACAACAAATGGGCTTTTGTCTAATTTGTGTCTTGGGCCCAAAAGTCTAATGGACCATTAGTTTAATTAATTAAACTTGGGTCCATTAGTGAATGAATAAGATTGCAACAAGGGTTTTAGAAACCCTAAGCCATCTTCTGCGATTTTGGAGCTGAGTGGCCGCGGCTCATCTCTCTCTCTGGAGTCTCTCTCTCTGTTGTTCTTCCATCCGGTCTAGCAGCCATCCCTGCTTGTAAGAGTGTGGATACCTGAGGAGGAGCCGGTTCTCATCAGCTCTAATCTGATCTTGTCATTACCACCAATTCCGCTGCAAAGGTAAAAGATCAGGTTTGTTTTATGATTCGATTACAAGAACCTAGATCTGTTTAAGATTATGTGCTAGGTTGCAATCTGAGAATTGAACCATGGAAAAACTCATAATCCAACAGTGGTATCAGAGCCTAGGTTCATTAGATTCTTGTAATTTGGATCATATGGTGTTTAATATGTTAAAGGAATCAATTTAATGAAGTAAAATTGATTTGAAAATTATTAAACCCTAATTGGTATTGGTTATGATCACTTGATAATGCCGCCGATCGATATCATTATTAATTTGCATGATCCGCAAATTGATCGATCGATAAAGTTGCTTGTGATCGATCGATTTCATGATGATATCATGCGTGATCGTATGATGCGTTTGCCGATTATGCCTTCGATCGCAAGCTATCATGTGATCGATCGATATTGGTCTCGGCATGATGATCGAGTGAAAGCCATGGATCGATCGATCATGATGTTTGTGGCCAATCGTGTATTGATCGGCCGTGTGTTGATCGCTTGCAATAGCCGATCGGATGGATTGTGTGAGCCGCAAGGCAAGATCACTTGCGATCCGATCGCAGATTATCGGCCATGTGATGCCTTCGATCGCTCTAAGCCAAGTGATCGTTGATGGGCTGGCCGCGTGATCGTTTGGGCCGAGATCGATCAATTGATCGTGAGGACGTGTAACGGATCATGCGTTAATGGGCTGAGTTGGATCATGGATCCGATCGTTTGGCCCGTTAAAACTTTACGTCCCGCGAAGAGTCAATCGGTTAAACCGAGCTTCGCGGTTCGTTGCCCAAAACCACACCGATTAAACCGGTCCATTTAATTGGCGGTTAATTGTGTGTTTAAAAGCCTTAAACCGCAAGTTAAATCAAATTGGCTAAAACACTAGGTGTTTCTTCCCGGTTTTGGATTTAACTGAACCGATCCAATTTAATTGGTGGTTCAAGCGGTTAACCCGAATCGCGGTTTGCTGGAAATTATTTAATACATGGTATTATTTAATTTCTGGTTAAACCGGATTTAAATTCATAAAATTGAATTTTAAACTAAACCGAAGGCTGGTCTAAGTTTGATTTGGTTGGACCAAATAATTTAGAGTTGGTCTGGTTTAGTAAATAACCGATGGTTTTGATAGTTAATTTGATCTTGGACCAGAATTAATAAACCGACTCGGTTATGTCAAATTATTGGGCCAACTGGAATTCTATGGTCTTGGGCCAAGAATTGGGCCTATAATTTGTGACCCAACCCGAAAATATTTATAAAATATTAAATTAGAAATTTCTATTTTTAGTATGTTACTAAATTTAGAAAGTTTCTAAAAGAAGTAAGTTTCCCAAAATAGTAATCTTCTATTTTTGGAAATAAAACCTAAAATCCTCAAAACCAATATCAAGCTTGGATGTCTTGCCCAATCTTGTCAGCTACTTAACGCTTATTCGATTACAGATATGGCTTACAGTGTGAGGTGTCTGTTTTCGCGTAAGTAAAGTAGTATATAGTCACTAATTTCATTGGGAGTCCCAGACTTTAGTGATTATTTGGTTGTAAGAGATTTGTTTGCTTGACTGGGCCATCGGGAGTCCCGGGCCTTGAGACATCTGGTGTATTGGGCCTTGGGCCCAATTCACAACCGAGAGTTATATGAGATATAACTAGCTGTGTGTATGCTTACCAAGTAAAGCTAATTCCGGGTGACGGCCAGTGGCCCACTTTGGATTTAGCTGAACATGGGTCTCGGAATCATTGCATTCTTATGAGGTTAAACAAAGAAATTTTGAATGCAATGCGAGTTTTCTTATAAGTTATTAAGATTACTCTTTTATGAACTAAATAACTAAAACTCTATTTATCTCTAAATTTCAGCTATGACTAGCACAAACAATCAAAACACTTTCTCGATCCGGTCTGTCCTTGAGATGGACAAACTGAACGGATCAAATTTCTTGACTTGGTCGCGGAACCTAAGGCTAGTCCTTAGGCAGGAGAGAAAGGACTATGTCCTTGAGAAAGCTCTCCCCGAGAGGATCGGGTCCAAGGCCTCTCATGCAGTTCGTAATGCTTGGAATAAGCATTATGATGATGCGGTAGATGTGCGTGGTCTGATATTGGCTACCATGGACTCAGATTTGCTGAAGCAATATGAGAACATGGAGTCGCCAATAGAGATGATCAGCAGCCTGAAATTGAAATTTCAGGAGCAGGTAAGAGTGGAGAGATACCAGTTGGTTAAATCTCTCACTAGCTGCAAGCTACCAAATGATCATCCAGTAAGTCCTCATGTCAGTAAAATGATGGGTTACGTTGATAACCTGAGGAAACTGGATTATCCAGTTAGCCAGGAATTGGCAACTGAGATCATTCTGCAGTCACTGCCGTCAAGCTATGATAAGTTCGTAAGGAACTATATCAAGAAAGGCTTAACGAAGACGTTGACTGAACTGCATGATATGCTCAAGACAGTTGAGCCAAACGTGAAGAGTACCCTGTACAATCTCATGAATGAGAAGGGTAGGTTTACTAAACCTAATGCTGACAAGGGTGAAGACAAAGTTGTCCAGATTTTGAATCATGGCAAGCGCGTGTCTTCTGAGCCCGAGTCAGATACCTCTTACGTTGATAAGTGCTGCTACTGTAAAGAGACTGGGCATTGGAAGAGAGATTGCATAATTCATGGAAGATTATGAGGAGTTGAAGTCGAAGTATGAGACTACTTCCTCAGGTATTCATGTTATTACTTCAAGTTATACCTTATAGGTATTGAATACTGGTTGTGGCACTGCTATTTGTTATAATATGCAGAGCCTGAGCAACAGTAAAACGTTGAAGGAAAGGCAAGTGGAACTGCGTGTCTGGAAGGAGCTATTGATGCTGCCTCAGCCGTAGGGTTTTCACTTGTAGATGCCTTTGAGGCTTGGTTTTGTATTAAGTAATTGCTACAATGTACCTGCTTTAAGCAGAGTTGTTTTTCATTTTCTTGTGAAGAATTTGAATGTTTTTCATTTTGATAAAGACAAGTTTTGTTCTTTTGATCTTAATGAAATATTAATTGTAGCACCCTATTCAAGGAATGGGTTTTATATCTTAAACCAAAGAGTGCCTAAAATGTAACATAAAATACCGCAATTGGTTTAAATCTGATGAATTAAACCTGATTTTTCTTGGCATAAATGTTTTGGTCACATAGAGTAAGTCAGATTCAGAAACCCCATAGTTATGGACTTTTGGGCTCATTTGAATGGATATCTTATGAGACTTGAATTCTGCTTACTAGACCAAAAGACAAAGGGCCCATCTTAGCCGAGCTAGAGAAAGGCCCAAAGGCTTATTGGAGATTGAACATACTCATGTATGTGGTCCGATGAGCAGCAATGCCAGAGAAAATTTCCTGTACTTCATTGTCTCTACTGATTACTTCAGTGAGTAAGACTGTGTTCATTTGATGAGACACAAGTCGGAATTCTTTGACATGGTCAAAAGAGTTCCAGAATGAGGTATAGAATCTGAGTGACAGAAATATTAAGACTCTGGATTAGATCACGAGTGAGAATACTTGAGTCATTAATGGTGTGATCATCTGAATGAGTGAGAAGTCGTTTCACAGCTCAATTCTCCTGAAAACCTTGAGGTATTTCTGTGAGGAGTCACACGAATCTTCCATGATATTCTTTAAGAATAACGCTCTAGAAATATCTAAGTTTACGCTGAAATAGTTCCACCAATATCAGTTGAAAGACACCACGTAAATGTGGATTGGAATCGATCCAAATTCGTCTTTACTGAGTATTTGTAGTTGTGCTACTTCATTGGTTGTCCTAAGGAAACCAAGGCTTGTTACTTTTACGTCCATTCTGTTTTCTAAGAAGGGAAGTTACTTTCCAAGAAGAACAGTGGGAGTAAAAGTATAACTCGAAGAAATTCGAGAAATACAGGAGGCTGCTCAACCTGTTGAGGGAGAGCAACGGATGGATTTACAGATTTCTGTAGAATCTACACCTGTAGAGCCTGAAGTTCGCAGATATGAATGAATCAGTCACTAATCCGAGAGCGATTTCTCGTCATTAGTTGAACCTGATGATCATTGAAAGTTCGCATGATCTGATGATCATTGAAAGCGACGAATCTGCGAAATTCAAAGAAGCGAAAGTGAGCCCGGACTCCGAAAAATTACATTTTGTGTAAGTTGGCTTCATCGATCCATTCATGGATGGTAGCAAACATATCGGAGTTGGAATCTTCGTTCTGTTGAAGTAGTCAAGGTCTTGACTTGAACAAGAACGAAATGGAACTGTGCGTTTACTAATAGATAAGTGGGAGCGATGTTGCATTTCTCATATTGTATGTCGATGACATACTGATTCTCGGAAATAACGTCCCAATGCTGCAGTCGGTAAAGGACTGGCTTGGGAGTTGGTTTTATGATTGACATGGGTAAAGCCACGTAGTTCTTGGATTTTGGATCTAAAGATAGAGATCCAAAAGAGCTGGTAGGACAAAGTCAGGATTCTTAAATTGACAAAGTCCTACACGTTTTCAGCATTCCAAGAAGGGTTTTATGCCAATGTCACATGGCATTACGTTAAGCAAGATACAGTGTCCTACGATAACTGCTGAGCTTAAATGCATGGATGAGATTCCATATGCGTCGGCAATTGGATCTATCATGTATGCCATGAAATGTACTTGTTTGATGTTGTTTTAATGTTAAGCAAGACAAGTAAAGACCAGTCAAATCCAGCAAAGAATCACTGGATTGCCGTAAAGAATATCCTAAAGTATTTGGAAAATACTTAGGATAAGTTCTTGATTTACGGAGAAAGTGAGGTGCTACAAGTCGATAGAGTCTGAAAGGCATGTTTCCAATAGACAAAGATAATTCCCGGTCACAGTCCGGCTATATCTTGTGTCTGACTGGCGGTGCAAGGCACTGTTGCTGACTCCATGACTTAAGCTGAACATTTCGCAGCTTGAGAAGCGGCGAAAGAGGTTGTTTGGAAAGAAGAGTTCATCACTGAACTTGATGTGATTCCCAGCATAGATGAGACTAGCTGCACATCAGAGGTCCAAACACCTTGAGGGTAGGTATAACCTATTCCGTGAGATAAATGACAGAGGTGTTAAGTAGATAAGCAAGTTTCATCGAATGAGAACGTTGCTAATCTATTAACGAAGCCACTCCTTATGCCTAAGCACGAGTCGCGGACTGTAGCTGTAGGATGAGTGAAATTAAGATGTAGTCTTAATTTCAGTGGGAGTTTGTAAAGGGCTTTACTTATTTGTTTTGAAAAGTTCATGTAAACATAATATTTTATGTTTATGAAATCTATGATTTCTGGATTATTTTAACTGTGATATAAATAATCGTTCCAAAATGATTCATGTCATTATATATGGGCCATCGAAGTACATGAGTAGACTTGATCCTGAAACCCCATATTTAACGAAATGACATAAATCATAGAGTCCATAGTCGAAGGTTGTTGAAATTGGAACACCAACAACCGCTTGAGACTAGATTGTGTTGAGACTTATGACCAAGTTTCGAGGGGTCATAGATGCACGGCATCAAAGTCGACACATAGGTATATGTAGGGGAGCATATGACCGGACATGGCCCGCTGATGAGAACTCTACAAGATTAATATCTGTGTCATAAGAGGTTCTCATATACGACTATAGAGTATAGTCCTTAGACCTGAGTTCGCATGCATGTGGCTGCACATGGATTCATGTACTTTGATCATTGTCTAACGCTGTTTCGTAACTGGGAGCTATAAGGACCTTGGTTGGGTGTATTATAAAGTGTGTAGTTCACAGTGATGGAACAAGATGGGATTTGTCCCTGCCGTTTAACGGAGGTAATATCTCTAGGCCAATCGGAGACTTGATAGCTGGTAAGAGAGTGGCCACTCCCAAACGGACTTGCCCAAGTCGTTTGCATTGTCAGTATCAAATCTGGTCCGATAAACATGGTCTGGCTATATAAGGATGACACGCATCTTGCCTTATGCCAGATCGAGATATTGAGACAAAAGGATTAGGGAATGTAGGATTCCAGTACAATCGGGAGATTGTTGGGAATGTCCTGTGTAGGATTCCAGTACAAGTGGGAGATTGTTGGGAATGTCCTGAAATCTACCGTACTATCTCTAGAAAGTATGATAAGTGTCGAGATCAGACATAAGTCATAAATACTGGGTGATCATGATGACTTGCTAGAGCCCGCTCATGATCTATAAGTTTAAGACTTATTACCAGTATTGTATGATCACGAAGGGTCACACACCATAGCTAACGGGAAAGTTAAGATGGAATTAATACGGTAAGATGCTAAGACATTTACTGTATTTGTACAGAGAGTTGGGTAGACAACAAATGGGCTTTTGTCTAATTTGTGTCTTGGGCCCAAAAGTCTAATGGACCATTAGTTTAATTAATTAAACTTGGGCCCATTAGTGAATGAATAAGATTGCAACAAGGGTTTTAGAAACCCTAAGCCATCTTCTGCGATTTTGGAGCTGAGTGGCCGCGGCTCATCTCTCTCTCTGGAGTCTCTCTCTCTGTTGTTCTTCCATCCGGTCTAGCAGCCATCCCTGCTTGTAAGAGTGTGGATACCTGAGGAGGAGCCGGTTCTCATCAGCTCTAATCTGATCTTGTCATTACCACCAATTCCGCTGCAAAGGTAAAAGATCAGGTTTGTTTTATGATTCGATTACAAGAACCTAGATCTGTTTAAGATTATGTGCTAGGTTGCAATCTGAGAATTGAACCATGGAAAAACTCATAATCCAACAGCAGGTCCTACCTGATGAAGGATATGGCGAGCAACCTCCTCTGCAGCTACTCGAGCTGCCTCCTGTGCGGCTACCCGAGCTGCCTCCTGTGCGGCTACCCGAACAGCCTCCTGCGCGGATGCTTGTGCTGCCTCCTGAGCAATCTGCCGAACTGCAGCCAAAAAAGCTTGTCTTGCTGTCTCCTCTACCATAAGTCGTATCGCCTCTGGGTCCATGAGCTGACCAACTGCTTGGTTAACCTTAACCTCAACCTGATGGCATGCAACATGATTGTTCTCTCTAACTGCTTCACTACCACGTGCAACTCTAGCACCACGAGGACGACCTAGTCTCTTAGGTGGCATCTGAAAGGAAGGATAAGCTGATTAGAATTGATTGAGTAAAGAGCAGACGATTATTAGACTAACGCCAAGCCGAACGGGTGCAATCCTTAAAAAATCCCCATTTCCCAAAAACGTTGAAAACCAAATGCAATGCAAATGTACTATCTACTACTCGCCTCCCAGGTCGGGACCGGGACGGCAAACCCGCTCTGATACCAAAATGTAATACCCGTCTCCTCCTCTCGAGACAGCGTGTCACTAATTCTAATGTACACCTCAAGTAACTCCAATGACACAATAAATAACAAAAATGAACCAACTAATCCAACAATGTAATAAACCGAAATAAATCCATAAAACAACGTTTAAAAACAAAATGCGGAAAACGCGATAAAACCCCAAAGCACCGATCCAGCTAAGCGTCCATCTACTCATCATGCTCATCTGGAAGGAGGGAAAGAAAGAGGGGTGAGCAACAGAGGAGTCACTCAGTGAGGTATGGGATGCTAAAACGCAAGTCCACAGACTAGGTCCTAACACTCATAATATAAACTAGTCTAACAAGCACAATCACGGCACCTAAAGTGCCCAAGAAGAAAAGGTCATACGCGACTTAAGTGATCGCCCACACCCCCCGAAGAGGATTTATCGATCTCTGAAGGTACGAGCAATAGATCGACTAAGACTTGCCCGTACCCACGACTGCACTTCCGGCTCAAATACAGAAGTCCTCACTAACTCCCTGTACGCCCGCAGCCTCACACAACATGCACTTGAGGCTCAAATACAGAAGTCCTCACTAAATTCATGTACGCCCGCGGCCTCACACAAATTGCACTTGCGGCTCAAATACAGAAGTCCTCACTGACTCCATGTACGCCTGCGGCCTCCCTACTCATCACACTACGACTAGCTATAATATTTATATTTATATTTATATTTATATTTATATTTATATTTACAATCATCAAACAATTAAACATTTTAGCGGGCAACGCAAACAAGGGGGTTGAATCATCTATAATCCTATCTCCAATTTAACCAATATCCTAGATAGACATAGCAAACAAACGGAACACATTAGATACTATACTATCTATATTAGAAGGTTAAAACGGAAACCGAAGAGTTACGGAATAGCCCTCACCTTAGCCACAGTCAGATGAGAATAAAGAGCGATGAAACTTTAAGAACAGCGATCACGAACGATAGACAAACGTGTTGACTTGCAGACTACACATAAGGTCTCGGGTCTGACATTCCTCTCGGATCCAATCAACACTTTGAGACAAACCAACTATATCACATAATATTTCAATTATTCATTTTTCAATATAAATTATATATTATAGTCATACATCAATATTATATGTTACCAAACCAAACTTCATAACATATAAATGAGACGTATGCTTAATAACATATAAATATACATATAAGGCCATGTTAATGCGAAGCGAATTTGGCATGAGCTTAATTATGTTATGAGGCTGAAATATTAAACGACCCTCACCTTGGTTTGTTTCAGTTTATAGATAACCAAATAAGCACAACAAACAGAAAGGACCCAAGAGTGATCGTAAGGTGGACTGCGTACAATCGCAATCACGAGATGCAACACAAAGGGTGAACGGCGGCACGAGATTTGGTAAACGGTGGTGAAAAAAAAGGTTGCGACGACACCAAGGAAGGAGAGGATCGTGGCGGCAATGGAGGAAGCTTACGGTGCAAGCAACGCGTAGATCACGATCTAAGATGCTCGGAACTGTGCGACGGCAACTTCAGTACACTGGTGTGGCTCTCCGGTGACCTGTGGCGGGTCTGGACATCCGACAAAGGGAGATGGTGGAGCTCGGCAGGGATGCGGCTAGGGTTAGGTGAAGGTGGAGATATATAAACGAGTATATATATATATGTTTCATAATTAGCAAAAACAAGGGTAATATAATTGGGCTTATTGGGCCTCAGAAGAAAAATGTTTTGGACTTATAATTGGGGTCGTTACAATTCTCCCCCACTTAACGCGAATTCCTCGGAAAAGATCTCTGGTATACACCCAAAGTTGAAAGTGAAACGCGGGAAAGCTCTTGGAAAGAAACTCGAGACTTTGAACCAACTAAACGATTTTAGAAAAAGCTGGAGAAAGAATTAAATAGAAAGGGAATACTCTCTAACAACTTTCCTCAATACTGACACCTCAGCTTAAGCTTTTTTCAGCCTTCGAGTCTTAGCTCCTCTCTGAAACATCCATTTTTTTTGGTATGCTTAATCGTACACTTCAAACTTCAAATTGCTCATGCGCTTATCCGCATAACTCTTTTGATGATATTGGGCTTCTTTTAGCGGTCATGAGTATTTCCACTTGCTCTACCGTCCCATTGATGGTTCTATGACTCGTCGCTCCCCCACTTTTGACCAACATAGTAGTGTACAACACCTCTTACAGTATGAGCCCCATACGGAGCCGCCTCAATGCTTGAATGATAGCTGATATGCAACTGTAGTACGGAAATAAATCAATCCATCTGTGATGCCTCGACTTAAAGTCCCACTTAGTACGGCTTATACTAATCGAAGAATACAAGTAGCTCCCACATTTCATGTCAACTATTGAATCTGCTTGCTTGCTCATTAGCTCAAACGTACTCCAAAATGGCCAACACTTGGCGAAACTTAAACTTACAAAAATATACGAAGCTCTAGTACCCAACAGGTGTAAGCTACCCCACCCCCAATCGAAACCGATCTCACACAAGTATACTAACTAATAGTATAATCCACAAAAGACACACACTCAAAAAAAAATCAAGTATAAACAAGAGTCACATACCGACTATCAGCTCAACTCCCTCGTGGTCCTCTGTAGCAAGCACTCGTGCAATAGTGGCTTGACGCTTGGGCGGTGGCGGAAGCAACTCCTGCACCCTCTGCGGGCATTCTCTCATAATATGACCCTGCTGACCACAACTGTAACAAGCTCTAGGTGCAAATACTGGTGCTGGTGCGTCTGCTGCTATATGTCTGACAATTGGTGCATCCAATGGCTTAACTCGACATTTCCTCGCAACATGGCCTGTCCGTCCACAAGAAAAACACTTAGGGCAATCTCCAAAATGATGGCGCTGGCAACGAGAACAATATGGTGATTGCTCAAATATCCTTGAAGATGCCTCGAGAGCCTTTCCAGGCTTTGCTTGTGTCGTCTTAAGAAATTTCTGCTCCTCAGCTATTCACGCTTCCTGAAAAGCAGCTTTCTCCACCAACTCTGACAAGTTGCCATAGTCCCTAACAGCACAACGGTTGCGAATATCAACTCGTAACCCCTTCAAGAACCTCCTGATCAGATCATCCTCATCCACAATCCCCCTAGAAAACCTTCGGAGTGTACAAAACTCTCGCTCGTACTCTCTGACATTCCTCGTACCCTGACACACATTCTCGAAGGTATTTTGTTTCTCATCCATCGCCTCTCGAGGGAAGAACTTCTTGTTGAACTCCCTTCTGAAATCTTCATATGTAAGATCATAGTGACCGCGAGCTCCTTCAATAACTCCCTCCCACCAGTACAAGGCATCATCTCTGAGATGCTGAGTGGCCAAGTCCAATCGGTACTCTACTGGACACCTCACATACTCCAAATTGCGCTCCAGCATCCTCCTCCAATTATCTGCAGCCGTAGTGTCGACATCTCCCCCAAACTGCTCCATGCCCAATTTCCGCATCTGACCCATCAAATCCCAATACGTGGGTCCCTCTCTGTTTACAACAGGCGGTGGCGGTGGTGGTGGAAGTGGTCCATGTCCATCAGCATGTGGTGCATTCAGCTGCACTCCACCAACATGATGTGCACCTTGTGGTGCCTGCTGAGCGGCAGGTCCTACCTGATGAAGGATATGGCGAGCAACCTCCTCTGCAGCTACTCGAGCTGCCTCCTGTGCGGCTACCCGAGCTTCCTCCTGTGCGGCTACCCGAACAGCCTCCTGCGCGGATGCTTGTGCTGCCTCCTGAGCAATCTGCCGAACTGCAGCCAAAGAAGCTTGTCTTGCTGTCTCCTCTACCATAAGTCGTATCGCCTCTGGGTCCATGAGCTGACCAACTGCTTGGTTAACCTCAACCTCAACCTGATGGCATGCAACATGATTGTTCTCTCTAACTGCTTCACTACCACTTGTAACTATAGCACCACGAGGACGACCTAGTCTCTTAGGTGGCATCTGAAAGGAAGGATAAGCTGATTAGAATTGATTGAGTAAAGAGCAGACGATTATTAGACTAACGCCAAGCCGAACGGGTACAATCCTTAAAAAATCCCCATTTCCCAAAAACGTTGAAAACCAAATGCAATGCAAATGTACTATCTACTACTCGCCTCCCAGGTCGGGACCGGGACGGCAAACCCGCTCTGATACCAAAATGTAATACCCGTCTCCTCCTCTCGAGACAGCGTGTCACTAATTCTAATGTACACCTCAAGTAACTCCAATGACACAATAAATAACAAAAATGAACCAACTAATCCAACAATGTAATAAACCGAAATAAATCCATAAAACAACGTTTAAAAACAAAATGCGGAAAACGCGATAAAACCCCAAAGCACCGATCCAGCTAAGCGTCCATCTACTCATCATGCTCATCTGGAAGGAGGGAAAGAAAGAGGGGTGAGCAACAGAGGAGTCACTCAGTGAGGTATGGGATGCTAAAACGCAAGTCCACAGACTAGGTCCTAACACTCCTAATATAAACTAGTCTAACAAGCACAATCACGGCACCTAAAGTGCCCAAGAAGAAAAGGTCCTACGCGACTTAAGTGATCGCCCACACCCCCCGAAGAGGATTTATCGATCTCTGAAGGTACGAGCAATAGATCGACTAAGACTTGCCCGTACCCACGACTGCACTTCCGGCTCAAATACAGAAGTCCTCACTAACTCCCTGTACGCCCGCAGCCTCACACAACATGCACTTGAGGCTCAAATACAGAAGTCCTCACTAAATCCATGTACGCCCGCGGCCTCACACAAATTGCACTTGCGGCTCAAATACAGAAGTCCTCACTGACTCCATGTACGCCCGCGGCCTCCCTACTCATCACACTACGACTAGCTATATATATATATATATATTATTTATATTTATATTTATATTTATATTTATATTTACAATCATCAAACAATTAAACATTTTAGCGGGCAACGCAAACAAGGGGGTTGAATCATCTATAATCCTATCTCCAATTTAACCAATATCCTAGATAGACTTAGCAAACAAACGGAACACATTAGATACTATACTATCTATATTAGAAGGTTAAAACGGAAACCGAAGAGTTACGGAATAGCCCTCACCTTAGCCACAGTCAGATGAGAATAAAGAGCGATGAAATTTTAAGAACAGCGATCACGAACGATAGACAAACGTGTTGACTTGCGGACTACACATAAGGTCTCGGGTCTGACATTCCTCTTGGATCCAATCAACACTTTGAGACAAACCAACTATATCACATAATATTTCAATTATTCATTTTTCAATATAAATTATATATTATAGCGATGAGACGTATGCTTAATAACATATAAATATACATATAAGGCCATGTTAATGCGAAGCGAATTTGGCATGAGCTTAATTATGTAATGAGGCTGAAATATTAAACGACCCTCACCTTGGTTTATTTCGGTTTATAGATAACCAAATTGGCACAACAAACGAACGATAGACAAACGTGTTGACTTGCGGAAAAAAAAGGTTGCGACGACACCAAGGAAGGAGAGGATCGTGGCGGCAATGGAGGAAGCTTACGGTGCAAGCAACGCGTAGATCACGATCTAAGATGCTCGGAACTCTGCGACGGCAACTTCAGTACACTGGTGTGGCTTTCCGGTGACCTGTGGCGGGTCTGGACATCCGACAGAGGGAGATGGTGGAGCTCCTTCAACAACTCCCTCCCACCAGTAAAAGGCATCATCTCTGAGATGCTGAGTGGCCAAGTCCAATCGGTACTCTACTGCACACCTCACATACTCCAAATTGCGCTCCAGCATCCTCCTCCAATTATCTGCAGCCGTAGTGTCGACATCTCCCCCAAACTGCTCCATGCCCAATTTCCGCATCTGACCCATCAAATCCCAATACGTGGGTCCCTCTCTGAGTATAACAGGCGGTGGCGGTAGTGGTGGAAGTGGTCCATGTCCATCAGCATGTGGTGACTTCAGCTGCACTCCACCAACATGATGTGCACCTTGTGGTGCCTGCTGAGCGGCAGGTCCTACCTGATGAAGGATATGGCGAGCAACCTCCTCTGCAGCTACTCAAGCTGCCTCATGTGCGGCTACCCGAGCTGCCTCCTGTGCGGCTACCCGAACAGCCTCCTGCGCGGATGCTTGTGCTGCCTCCTGAGCAATCTGCCGAACTGCAGCCAAAGAAGCTTGTCTTGCTGTCTCCTCTACCATAAGTCGTATCGCCTCTGGGTCCATGAGCTGACCAACTGCTTGGTTAACCTCAACCTCAACCTGATGGCATGCAACATGATTGTTCTCTCTAACTGCTTCACTACCACGTGCAACTCTAGCACCACGAGGACGACCTAGTCTCTTAGGTGGCATCTGAAAGGAAGGATAAGCTGATTAGAATTGATTGAGTAAAGAGCAGACGATTATTAGACTAACGCCAAGCCGAACGGGTGCAATCCTTAAAAAATCCCCATTTCCCAAAAACGTTGAAAACCAAATGCAATGCAAATGTACTATCTACTACTCGCCTCCCAGGTCGGGACCGGGACGGCAAACCCGCTCTGATACCAAAATGTAATACCCGTCTCCTCCTCTCGAGACAGCGTGTCACTAATTCTAATGTACACCTCAAGTAACTCCAATGACACAATAAATAACAAAAATGAACCAACTAATCCAACAATGTAATAAACCGAAATAAATCCATAAAACAACGTTTAAAAACAAAATGCGGAAAACGCGATAAAACCCCAAAGCACCGATCCAGCTAAGCGTCCATCTACTCATTATGCTCATCTGGAAGGAGGGAAAGAAAGAGGGGTGAGCAACAGAGGAGTCACTCAGTGAGGTATGGGATGCTAAAACGCAAGTCCACAGACTAGGTCCTAACACTCCTAATATAAACTAGTCTAACAAGCACAATCACGGCACCTAAAGTGCCCAAGAAGAAAAGGTCCTACGCGACTTAAGTGATCGCCCACACCCCCCGAAGAGGATTTATCGATCTCTGAAGGTACGAGCAATAGATCGACTAAGACTTGCCCGTACCCACGACTGCACTTCCGGCTCAAATACAGAAGTCCTCACTAACTCCCTGTACGCCCGCAGCCTCACACAACATGCACTTGAGGCTCAAATACAGAAGTCCTCACTAAATTCATGTACGCCCGCGGCCTCACACAAATTGCACATGCGGCTCAAATACAGAAGTCCTCACTGACTCCATGTACGCCCGCGGCCTCCCTACTCATCACACTACGACTAGCTATATATATATATATATATATATATATATATATATATATATTATATATTTATATTTATATTTATATTTATATTTATTTTTATATTTATATTTACAATCATCAAACAATTAAACATTTTAGCGGGCAACGCAAACAAGGGGGTTGAATAATCTATAATCCTATCTCCAATTTAACCAATATCCTAGATAGACATAGCAAACAAACGGAACACATTAGATACTATACTATCTATATTAGAAGGTTAAAACGGAAACCGAAGAGTTACGAAATAGCCCTCACCTTAGCCACAGTCAGATGAGAATAAAGAGCGATGAAACTTTAAGAACAGCGATCACGAACGATAGACAAACGCGTTGACTTGCGGACTACACATAAGGTCTCGGGTCTGACATTCCTCTCGGATCCAATCAACACTTTGAAACAAACCAACTATATCACATAATATTTCAATTATTCATTTTTCAATATAAATTATATATTATAATCATACATCAATATTATATGTTACCAAACCAAACTTCATAACATATAAATGAGACGTATGCTTAATAACATATAAATATACATATAAGGCCATGTTAATGCGAAGCGAATTTGGCATGAGCTTAATTATGTTATGAGGCTGAAATATTAAACGACCCTCACCTTGGTTTGTTTCAGTTTATAGATAACCAAATTGGCACAACAAACAGGAAGGACCCAAGAGTGATCGTAAGGTGGACTGCGTACAATCGCAATCACGAGATGCAACACAAAGGGTGAACGGCGGCACAAGATTTGGTAAACGGTGGTGAAAAAAAAGGTTGTGACGACACCAAGGAAGGAGAGGATCGTGGCGGCAATGGAGGAAGCTTACAGTGCAAGCAACGCGTAGATCACGATCTAAGATGCTCGGAACTGTGCGATGGCAACTTCAGTACACTGGTGTGGCTCTCCGGTGACCTGTGGCGGGTCTGGACATCCGACAAAGGGAGATGGTGGAGCTCGGCAGGGATGCGGCTAGGGTTAGGTGAAGGTGGAGATATATAAACGAGTATATATATATATGTTTCATAATTAGCAAAAACAAGGGTAATATAATTGGGCTTATTGGGCCTCAGAAGAAAAATGTTTTGGACTTATAATTGGGGTCGTTACAATTCTCCCCCACTTAACGCGAATTCCTCGGAAAAGATCTCTGGTATACACCCAAAGTTGAAAGTGAAACGCGGGAAAGCTCTTGGAAAGAAACTCGAGACTTTGAACCAACTAAACGATTTTAGAAAAAGCTGGAGAAAGAATTAAATAGAAAGGGAATACTCTCTAACAACTTTCCTCAATACTGACACCTCAGCTTAAGCTTTTTTCAGCCTTCGAGTCTTAGCTCCTCTCTGAAACATATATTTTTTTTGGTATGCTTAATCGTACACTTCAAACTTCAATTTGCTCATGCGCTTATCTGCATAACTCTTTTGATGATACTGGGCTTCTTTTAGCTGTCATGAGTATTTCCACTTGCTCTACCGTCCCATTGATGGTTCTATGACTCGTCGCTCCCCCACTTTTGACCAGCATAGTAGTGTACAACACCTCCTACAGTATGAGCCCCATACGGAGCCGCCTCAATGCTTGAATGA
Organism: Orychophragmus violaceus; assembly: GCA_030180135.1. Classification (NCBI taxonomy): domain Eukaryota; kingdom Viridiplantae; phylum Streptophyta; class Magnoliopsida; order Brassicales; family Brassicaceae; genus Orychophragmus; species Orychophragmus violaceus. The sequence continues at coordinate 26,368,451 of CM058236.1, read as the reverse complement.
TAGCTGATATGCAACTGTAGTACGGCAATAAATCAATCCATCTGTGATGCCTCGACTTAAAGTCCCACTTAGTACGGCTTATACTTCTCGAAGAATACAAGTAGCTCCCACATTTCATGTCAACTATTGAATCTGCTTGCTTGCTCATTAGCTCAAACGTACTCCAAAATGGCCAACACTTGGCGAAACTTAAACTTACAAAAATATACGAAGCTCTAGTACCCAACAGGTGTAAGCTACCCCACCCCCAATCGAAACCGATCTCACACAAGTATACTAACTAATAGTATAATCCACAAAAGACACACACTCAAAAAAAAAATTAAGTATAAACAAGAGTCACATACCGACTATCAGCTCAACTCCCTCGTGGTCCTCTGTAGCAAGCACTCGTGCAATAGTGGCTTGACGCTTGGGCGGTGGCGGAAGCAACTCCTGCACCCTCTGCGGGCATTCTCTCATAATATGACCCTGCTGACCACAACTGTAACAAGCTCTAGGTGCAAATACTGGTGCTGGTGCGTCTGCTGCTATCTGTCTGACAATTGGTGCATCCAATGGCTTAACTCGACATTTCCTCGCAACATGGCCTGTCCGTCCACAAGAAAAACACTTAGGGAAATCTCCAAAATGATGGCGCTGGCAACGAGAACAATATGGTGATCGCTCAAATATCCTTGAAGATGCCTCGAGAGCCTTTCCAGGCTTTGCTTGTGTCGTCTTAAGAAATTTCTGCTCCTCAGCTATTCACGCTTCCTGAAAAGCAGCTTTCTCCACCAACTCTGACAAGTTGCCATAGTCCCTAACAGCACAACGGTTGCGAATATCAACTCGTAACCCCTTCAAGAACCTCCTGATCAGATCATCCTCATCCACAATCCCCCTAGCAAACCTTCGGAGTGTACAAAACTCTCGCTCGTACTCTCTGACATTCCTCGTACCCTGACACACATTCTCGAAGGTATTTTGTTTCTCATCCATCGCCTCTCGAGGGAAGAACTTCTTGTTGAACTCCCTTCTGAAATCTTCATATGTAAGATCATAGTGACCGCGAGCTCCTTCAATAACTCCCTCCCACCAGTACAAGGCATCATCTCTGAGATGCTGAGTGGCCAAGTCCAATCGGTACTCTACTGGACACCTCACATACTCCAAATTGCGCTCCAGCATCCTCCTCCAATTATCTGCAGCCGTAGTGTCGACATCTCCCCCAAACTGCTCCATGCACAATTTCCGCATCTGACCCATCAAATCCCAATACGTGGGTCCCTCTCTGTTTACAACAGGCGGTGGCGGTGGTGGTGGAAGTGGTCCATGTCCATCAGCATGTGGTGCATTCAGCTGCACTCCACCAACATGATGTGCACCTTGTGGTGCCTGCTGAGCGGCAGGTCCTACCTGATGAAGGATATGGCGAGCTGTTGGAATTATGTCCAGTAATCTCTGTACTGTCTCTAGAAAGTAAGAGTATGTCAATGATCAGACATAAGTCATATAATACTGGGGGTCATGATGGCTTGCTAGAGTCCGCTCATGATCTATAAATCTTGGATTTATTGCCTTTATTATATGATCCCATATGGGTCACACGCCTAAGCTAACAGGAAAATGTGTAGGAACGATTTAGCAGAAGTACGGTAAAAGTGCTAGGCATTTACTGTACTAAGAGAGACTAAAGGGCCTGATTAAATCCAAGGGATTTAATCAGACTGAGAATTGGGCCCAAAAGCCCATAAGAACTGGACAAGGGTTTTAATAAATAAAACTTGCCCTAGCTCTTATTTCTTAGCCACTTTTGCGCCTCCCTCTCTCTCTCTCTGCGCCTCCTACCAGCTTGGTCTAGCAGCCAATTTCCTGCAGTGTGCGTGTGTGAGCCTTTGGAGGAGCTATCTCTTGGTGGTTCTGCTGATCTCTGACCCGTACCTCCTCTTTCCGCTGCATAACAAGGTAACAGGTGAGATCCTTTATGATTCTGCAAGAGAACCTAGATCTGGCATGTTTAGTAGGATCAATTAATCTGATGAATTGAACCAGGAAACACTAAACAATCCTTCAGTGGTATCAGAGCCATTGGTTCTATTAGGATTTCTTGTTTAGAATCATGTTTAGGTTGTTTAGAAGTATTTGAATCAATATATGATAAGAAAATACTTAAGAAACAAAGAATTAAAACCTAAACAAATTGAAATCGCATAATCCGATCTATATGAATCGGTATGCGTCGGAATGATGATCACCAAAGGATCACCATGTCCGGATCGAGTGACGAACGATGGACCGATCAGTTGGATCGCATGGATCGATCAAACGATCGCATGGATCGATCGCGTCCCATCCCGTCCCGATCGGCTTTGATGCGCGAGAGATGGACCGGTCCGGACGTGCGATCGCGTCCCGCCTTCTCTCGGCCCAAGTCGTCCCGATCGTCACGTCCCGAATGATCGCCCGAGCCGTCCCGATCGCGTGGCTTGCGGCTGTCCCGATCGTTCACTCGATCGTGTGAAGCTAGGGCTGACGTGATCGTGAACGGTTCACGTCCAATCGATCGGTTCGGTTTTGTTTGACGGTTCGGTTTAAAACTTGATTAAAAATTAATCATCACGGTTTAATAAACAGACTTAATAAAATTTATTAAGTTCTGGTTAAACCGGGATAAGAAATCCAAAGTCGAAAAATTGGATTTAGTGCCTAAACCAGTGGTTTTCTAATTTGATTTGGTTGGACCAAATAAATTGAGAAAATCCGGTTTAGTAAATAACCGGTTGACAATTGTGGTCATCGTAGTAATTAATTTTGGTTAGACCAATTTTAATGAACCAGACCGGTTATATCATTTAATTGGACAATTGGGTTATGTCTTGGACATGGACCAATTCTTGGGCCTCGGGCCAAGAAGTTAAAACAATTGGGCCAATTATTTGAGTCTTATTCTTCAGATTATTTTAAAATTCATTTAATTATTAAAATTTGATTTCAAAATTAATCAGTTTCCAAAATCTGAAATTAGAAAGTTTCTTAGATTAGAAGTTTCTAGATTTGCATGTTTTGGATTTTAGGAAATTTCTATATTTAGAAAGTTTCCAATTTTAGGAAATTTCTATAGTTAGAAAGTTTCCAATTTTAGGAAGTTTCCAATTTTAGAAAGTTTCCAAAATTAGTAGGTTTCCAAAAATGGAAAGTTTCCAAAATTAGTAATCTTCTATTTTGGGAATGAAATTTTAAGAAAAACCTACAAACCTCAAATAATATCAAGCGTTGGATGTCTTGTCCAGTCTATGTCAGCTGTCGAAGCCCATTCAATTGTACTCATGGCCTTACAGTGTGAGGGTGTCTACTTTTGCGTGGGTAAGACGGTTTGTGATTCATAAATGTCATTGGGAGTCCCAGACATTAGTGATTACATGACTGTATAGTCTGGTTTTCTTGACTAGGCCATCGGGAGTCCCGGGCCTTGAGACATCAGAGTGGATTGGGCCTCGGGCCCAGATTCACAACCAAGAGTTATATCACGGATATAATTAGCCGAGATAGGGCTTACCGATATAAGCTAAGGTTGGGTGACGGCCAGTGGCCCACTTTGTTCTTAGTTATATGTGGATCTTGGAATCATTATATTCTATTGAGGGTAACTGATGTTATTGAATATAATGAGAGATTAATCATATTAACTATAATGCGAGATTAATCATATTGAACATATTAACTAAAATTCTTTTATCTTAATTTTCAGTTATGACTAGCACAAACAATCAAAACACTTTCTCGATCCGGTCTGTCCTTGAGATGGACAAACTGAACGGATCAAATTTCTTGACTTGGTCGCGGAACCTGAGGCTAGTCCTCAGGCAGGAGAGAAAGGACTATGTCCTTGAGAGAGCTCTCCCCGCAAGGATCGGGTCCAATGCCTCTCATGCAGTATATGATGCTTGGAATAAGCATTATAATGATGCGGTAGATGTGCGTGGTCTGATGTTGGCTACCATGGACTCAGATTTGCGGAAGCAATATGAAAACATGAAGTCGCCAATAGAGATGATCAGCAGCCTGAAATTGAAATTTCAGGAGCAGGTAAGAGTGGAGAGATACCAGTTGGTTAAGTCTCTCACTAGCTGCAAGCTACCAAATGATCATCCAGTAAGTCCTCATATCAGTAAAATGATAGGTTATATTGATAACCTGAGGAAATTGGATTATCCAGTTAGCCAAGAATTGGCAACTGAGATCATTCTGCAGTCACTGCCGTCAAGCTATGATAAGTTCAGAAGGAACAATATCAAGAAAGGCTTAACGAAGACGCTGACTGAACTGCATGATATGCTCAAGACAGTTGAGCCAACGTGAAGAGTACCCAGTATAATCTCATAATGGAGAAGTGTGGGTTTATTAAACCTAGTGCTGACAAGGGTGAAGACAAAGTTGTCCAGATTTTGAATCATGGCAAGCGTGTGTCTTCTGAGCCCAAGTCAGATACCTCTTACGTTGGTAAGTGCTGCTACTGTAAAGAGACTGGGCATTGGAAGAGAGATTGCATTAAATTCATGGAAGATGATGAGGAGTTGAAGTTGATGTATGAGACTACTTCCTCAGGTATTCATGTTATTACTTCAAGTTCTACCTTATAGGTATTGGATACTGGTTGTGGCACTGATATTTGTGATAATATGCAGAGCCTAAGCAACAGTAGAATGTTGAAGGAAGGACAAGTGGATCTACATGTCTGGAAGGAGCTATGGACGCTGCCTCAGCCGTAGGATTTTCACTTGTAGATGCCTTCGAGGCTTGGTTTTGTATTAAGTAATTGCTACAATGTACCTGCTTTAAGCAGAGTTGTTTTCATTTTCTTGTAAGAATTTGAATGTTTTTTTTTTGATAAAAGACAAAGTTTTTGTTCTTTTGATCTTAATGAAATATTAATTGTAGCACCCTATTCAAGGAATGGGTTTTATATCTTAAACCAAAGAGTGCCTAAATGTAACATAAATACCGAATTGGTTTAAATCTGATGAATTAAACCTGATTTTTCTTGGCATAAAAGTCTTGGTCACATAGAGTAAGTCGGATTCAGAAATCCCATAGTTATGGACTGTTGGGCTCATTTGATACGATATCTTATGAGACTTGAATTCTGCTTACTGGACCAAAAGGCAAAGGGCCCATCTTAGCCGAGCTAGAGAAAGGCCCAAAGGCTTATTGGAGATTGAACATACTCATGTATGTGGTCCGATGAGCAGTAATGCCAGAGAAAATTTCCTGTACTTCATTGTCTCTATTGATTACTTTAGTGAGTAAAACTGTGTTCATTTGATGAGACACAAGTCGGAATTCTTTGACATGGTCGAAAGAGTTCCAGAATGAGGTATAGAATCTGAGTGACAGAAGTATTAAGACTCTGGATTAGATCACGAGTGAAAATACTTGAGTCATTAATGGTGTGATCATCTGAATGAGTGTGAAGTCGTTTCACAGCTCAATTCTCCTGAAAACCTTGAGGTATTTCTGTGAGAAAGAATCAGATCTTATTAGAAATGATTAAAGATGAGTCACACAAATCTTCCATGATATTCTTTATGAATAACGCTCTAGAAATATCTAAGTTTACGCTGAAATAGTTCCACCAATATCAGTTGAAAGACACCACGTAAATGTGGATTGGAATCGATCCAAATTCGTCTTTACTGAGTATTTGTAGTTGTGCTACTTTGCTGGTTGTCCTAGGGAAACCAAGGCTTGTTACTTTTACGACCATTCTGTTTTCTAAGAAGGGAAGTTACTTTCCAAGAAGAACAGTGGGAGTAAAAGTATAACTCGAAGAAATTCGAGAAATACAGGAGGCTGCTCAACCTGTTGAGGGAGAGCAACGGATGGATTTACAGATTTCTGTAGAATCTACACCTGTAGAGCCTGAAGTTCGCAGATATGAATGAATCAGTCACTAATCCGAGAGTGATTTCTCGTCATTGGTTGAACCTGATGATCATTGAAAGTTCGCATGATCTGATGATCATTGAAAGCGACGAATCTGCGAAATTCAAAGAAGCGAAAGTGAGCCCGGATTCCGAAAAATTACATTTTGTGTAAGTTAGCTTCATCGATCCATTCATGGATGGAAGCAAACATATCGGAGTTGGAATCTTCGTTCTGTTGAAGTAGTCAAGGTTTTGACTTGAACAGGAACGGAATGGAACTGTGCGTTTACTAATAGATAAGTGGGAGCAATATTGCATTTCTCATAGTGTATGTCGATGACATACTGATTCTCGGAAATAACGTCCCAATGCTGCAGTCGGTAAAGGACTGGCTTGGGAGTTGGTTTTGTGATTGACATGGGTAAAGCCACGTAGTTCTTGGATTTTGGATCTAAAGATAAAGATCCAAAAGAGCTGTAGGACAAAATCAGAGGATTCTTAAGTTACCAAAGTCCTACACGAAATCAGCAATCCAAGAAGGGTTTTATGCCAATGTCACATGGCAATACGTTAAGCAAGAGGCAGTGTCCTACGATATCTGCTGAGCTTAAATGCATGGATGAGATTCCATATGCGTCGGCAATTGAATCTATCATGTATGCCATGAAACGTACTTGTTTGATGTTGTTTTAATGTTAAGCAAGACAAGTAAAGACCAGTCAAATCCAGCAAAGAATCACTGGATTGCCGTAAAGAATATCCTAAAGTATTTGAGGAATACTTAGGATAAGTTCTTGATTTACGGAGAAAGTGAGGTGCTACGAGTCGGTAGAGTCTGAAAGGCAAGTTTCCAACGGACAAAGATGATTTCCGGTCACAGTCCGGTTATATCTTGTGTCTGTCTGGCGGTGCAAGGCACTGTTGCTGACTCCATGACTTAAGCTGAACATTTCGCAGCTTGGGAAGCGGCGAAAGAGGTTGTTTGGAAAGAAGAGTTCATCACTGAACTTGATGTGATTCCCAGCATAGATGAGACTAGCTGCACATCAGAGGTCCAAACACCTTGAGGGTAGGTATAACCTATTCCGTGAGATAAATGACAGAGATGTTAAGTAGATCAGCAAGTTTAAACGAATGAGAACGTTGCTAATCTATTAACGAAGCCACTCCTTAGGCCTAAGCACGAGTCGCGGACTGTTGCTGTAGGATAAGTGAAATTAAGATGTAGTCTTAATTTCAGTGGGAGTTAGTAAAGGGCTTTATTTAGTTATTGATATGTTCTTGTAAAACATTTTATGATGTTTAATGAAATTATTATTTCAAGATTATTTTAACTGTGATGAAATAATCGTTCCAAAATGATATGAACCATTTTATAGGTCATCGAAGTAAGTGACTTGATCTTGAGTCATCAAAGTCATTTAGCTTGATCATGAGACCCTATATTTGATAGATGGCTTATATCATCCTGTCCCTAGTCGAAGGTTGTTGAAATTGGAACACCAACAACCGTGTGAGACTAGATTGGTATGTGACTTATGACAAAGTCTCAGTGTGTCATAGATGCGCGGCATCAAAGTCAGTACATAGGTGTATGTTGGGTACATACGACCGGACATGACCCGATTATAAGAACTCTTCAGGATATTTATATCTGTGTCATAAGAGATTCTTACTACGACTATAGAGTATAGTCCTTAGACCTGAGTTCGCATGCATGTGACTGCACATGAACTAATGCGCTTTGATCATTGTCTAATGCTGTCGTTAAGCGATAGTTATAAGGACCTTGTTTGGGTGTATTATGAAATGAGTAGTTTACAGTGATGGAACAAGACGGGATTTGTCCCTCCAATATAAATGGAGTGAATATCTCTAGGCCAATCGGAGATTTGAATACTGGAAAATGCATGGCCATGCTCAAACAGACTTTCCCGAGTCGTTTGGATTGTCAGTATCAAATCAGAGTCCGATGAACAAGATTAGGCTTTATAAGGATGACACTAATCTTGCCTTATGACTAATCGAGATATTGAGACAAAAGGATTATGAATACAGAGATTCCAGTTCAAGTGGGAGATTGTTGGAATTATGTCCAGTAATCTCTGTACTGTCTCTAGAAAGTAAGAGTATGTCAATGATCAGACATAAGTCATATAATACTGGGGGTCATGATGGCTTGCTAGAGTCCGCTCATGATCTATAAATCTTGGATTTATTGCCTTTATTATATGATCCCATATGGGTCACACGCCTAAGCTAACAGGAAAATGTGTAGGAACGATTTAGCAGAAGTACGGTAAAAGTGCTAGGCATTTACTGTACTAAGAGAGACTAAAGGGCCTGATTAAATCCAAGGGATTTAATCAGACTGAGAATTGGGCCCAAAAGCCCATAAGAACTGGACAAGGGTTTTAATAAATAAAACTTGCCCTAGCTCTTATTTCTTAGCCACTTTTGCGCCTCCCTCTCTCTCTCTCTGCGCCTCCTACCAGCTTGGTCTAGCAGCCAATTTCCTGCAGTGTGCGTGTGTGAGCCTTTGGAGGAGCTATCTCTTGGTGGTTCTGCTGATCTCTGACCCGTACCTCCTCTTTCCGCTGCATAACAAGGTAACAGGTGAGATCCTTTATGATTCTGCAAGAGAACCTAGATCTGGCATGTTTAGTAGGATCAATTAATCTGATGAATTGAACCAGGAAACACTAAACAATCCTTCACGAGCAACCTCCTCTGCAGCTACTCGAGCTGCCTCCTGTGCGGCTACCCGAGCTTCCTCCTGTGCGGCTACCCGAACAGCCTCCTGCGCGGATGCTTGTGCTGCCTCCTGAGCAATCTGCCGAACTGCAGCCAAAGAAGCTTGTCTTGCTGTCTCCTCTACCATAAGTCGTATCGCCTCTGGGTCCATGAGCTGACCAACTGCTTGGTTAACCTCAACCTCAACCTGATGGCATGCAACATGATTGTTCTCTCTAACTGCTTCACTACCACGTGCAACTCTAGCACCACGAGGACGACCTAGTCTCTTAGGTGGCATCTGAAAGGAAGGATAAGCTGATTAGAATTGATTGAGTAAAGAGCAGACGATTATTAGACTAACGCCAAGCCGAACGGGTGCAATCCTTAAAAAATCCCCATTTCCCAAAAACGTTGAAAACCAAATGCAATGCAAATGTACTATCTACTACTCGCCTCCCAGGTCGGGACCGGGACGGCAAACCCGCTCTGATACCAAAATGTAATACCCGTCTCCTCCTCTCGAGACAGCGTGTCACTAATTCTAATGTACACCTCAAGTAACTCCAATGACACAATAAATAACAAAAATGAACCAACTAATCCAACAATGTAATAAACCGAAATAAATCCATAAAACAACGTTTAAAAACAAAATGCGGAAAACGCGATAAAACCTCAAAGCACCGATCCAGCTAAGCGTCCATCTACTCATCATGCTCATCTGGAAGGAGGGAAAGAAAGAGGGGTGAGCAACAGAGGAGTCACTAAGTGAGGTATGGGATGCTAAAACGCAAGTCCACAGACTAGGTCCTAACACTCCTAATATAAACTAGTCTAACAAGCACAATCACGGCACCTAAAGTGCCCAACAAGAAAAGGTCCTACGCGACTTAAGTGATCGCCCACACCCCCCGAAGAGGATTTATCGATCTCTGAAGGTACGAGCAATAGATCGACTAAGACTTGCCCGTACCCACGACTGCACTTCCGGCTCAAATACAGAAGTCCTCACTAACTCCCTGTACGCCCACAGCCTCACACAACATGCACTTGAGGCTCAAATACAGAAGTCCTCACTAAATCCATGTACGCCTGCGGCCTCACACAAATTGCACTTGCGGCTCAAATACAGAAGTCCTCACTGACTCCATGTACGCCCGCGGCCTCCCTACTCATCACACTACGACTAGCTATATATATATATATATATATATTTATATTTATATTTATATTTATATTTATATTTATATTTACAATCATCAAACAATTAAACATTTTAGCGGGCAACGCAAACAAGGGGGTTGAATCATCTATAATCCTATCTCCAATTTAACCAATATCCTAGATAGACTTAGCAAACAAACGGAACACATTAGATACTATACTATCTATATTAGAAGGTTAAAACGGAAACCGAAGAGTTACGGAATAGCCCTCACCTTAGCCACAGTCAGATGAGAATAAAGAGCGATGAAACTTTAAGAACAGCGATCACGAACGATAGACAAACGTGTTGACTTGCGGACTACACATAAGGTCTCGGGTCTGACATTCCTCTCGGATCCAATCAACACTTTGAGACAAACCAACTATATCACATAATATTTCAATTATTCATTTTTCAATATAAATTATATATTATAGTCATACATCAATATTATATGTTACCAAACCAAACTTCATAACATATAAATGAGACATATGCTTAATAACATATAAATATACATATAAGGCCATGTTAATGCGAAGCGAATTTGGCATGAGCTTAATTATGTTATGAGGCTGAAATATTAAACGACCCTCACCTTGGTTTATTTCGGTTTATAGATAACCAAATTGGCACAACAAACAGGAAGGACCCAAGAGTGATCGTAAGGTGGACTGCGTACAATCGCAATCACGAGATGCAACACAAAGGGTGAACGGCGGCACGAGATTTGGTAAACGGTGGTGAAAAAAAAGGTTGCGACGACACCAAGGAAGGAAAGGATCGTGGCGGCAATGGAGGAAGCTTACGGTGCAAGCAACGCGTAGATCATGATCTAAGATGCTCGGAACTGTGCGACGGCAACTTCAGTACACTGGTGTGGCTTTCCGGTGACCTGTGGCGGGTCTGGACATCCGACAAAGGGAGATGGTGGAGCTCCTTCAACAACTCCCTCCCACCAGTAAAAGGCATCATCTCTGAGATGCTGAGTGGCCAAGTCCAATCGGTACTCTACTGCACACCTCACATACTCCAAATTGCGCTCCAGCATCCTCCTCCAATTATCTGCAGCCGTAGTGTCGACATCTCCCCCAAACTGCTCCATGCCCAATTTCCGCATCTGACCCATCAAATCCCAATACGTGGGTCCCTCTCTGAGTATAACATGCGGTGGCGGTGGTGGTGGAAGTGGTCCATGTCCATCAGCATGTGGTGACTTCAGCTGCACTCCACCAACATGATGTGCACCTTGTGGTGCCTGCTGAGCGGAAGGTCCTACCTGATGAAGGATATGGCGAGCAACCTCCTCTGCAGCTATTCGAGCTGCCTCATGTGCGGCTACCCGAGCTGCCTCCTGTGCGGCTACCCGAACAGCCTCCTGCGCAGATGCTTGTGCAGCCTCCGGAGCAATCTGCCTCCTGTGCGGCTAGACCGATTCGATTGGAGATTGGTTCAAGTCGGTTTAGTTCGGTTTAGGGTGGGTCAACTCGGTTCAAGAAAGTTAACGGTTAATGCTCGGTCAGCCTTTGGTCAACGCCGTTCAACGCCGGTCAACACCGTGATCAAGTCGGTCAACGTTTGGTCAACGGCCGGTTTCTGATCGGTTTTGCTTGGAATGGTCGTGTCTTGATTCTGGAGAGTTCGGGAAGGTTCAGGTTAAGCTTCATTCCGGTTCGAGAATTTATATTCCGTCACTTCCGTCCTTCCATCGCACTATCACTGTGAGTCGGCTATTACATTCATAGATATGTCATATAGATCCGGGAATCCTTAAACCGTAGTTTAGGAATGCATGCCCATAATTGAATTGATTGATTGGTTAATAATGAACATCGTTTTAATAATTAAGCCGACTAGAACTGTATATGCATGTTAGTTAGATAGACCCTTGATTGTTCGTTAGTTGTTCGTTGATTGTTGCATTCATATAGCCTATGCATGCTAGGTCGTATATGCATATATAAGTATTAAGAACAATATTAACTGAATCTATATACGATAATTACGACATATTTAAAATATTGTAACAGACATAACAAACCTTATAGAATATGATAACGGGTGGGTTAATAGATATTAGTCGGGTTAACGGGCTAAATGAATAAAGTTAAGTAACAATGAGATGTCGGGGATTAGTAAGTTTACTAATCCTAAAACGTCAGATCGAGGAGATTATTAAAATACATTTAGGAAAGATAAATAAAAAGGGTTCATTAATTATGAGCCATCTATGGGGTTAGTAATCCGCTAATCCCAAGTTAGCTGACTAAACGAGATAAAAAGACATTAAGAAACTAAAACGCTTTCTTAATTGTTTGATTGCGTGTTGTGGGTTTGATGATGTGTGTTTGTGTGCAGGCATGTTATTTAGACTACTCCGGTGTTGGGCCGCGTAGTCAGTGTGTGTGATACTTACCTCGGTCATGGGACCGGGTAAGTTTGTAGTTACCTATTCGGTATAGCACCGAGTAGGGTTTGTGATGGTGGTGACGGAATAGGACTTGCGGGATAGATAGGAGTTGTGCTTATCTTTCTGTTGACCTTGACGGCCTTGTGTTATGTGATAGAGTCCCAGTGAGTCTGCGTGTTTAATTTATTGCACTAGGACTCTAGTGTGCGTTAGATCCCGCAAGTCTAGGATTGAAAGCTTTCAATCGGGTCGGAAGTACCAGAACGCTCTCAATCCTAGATTTGCAGGATCTAACGCACCCTAGAATCCTAGTGCAATAAAGTAAACACGCAGACTCACTGGGACTCTAACACACATCACAAGACCGATAAGGTCAACAAAGAGATAAAAGAAACACCGATCTATCCCGCAAGTCCTTACAACACCACCACCACCAACCCCGGTGCTATAACGAATCGAGCAACTACAAACTTACCATGTCCCATGACCGGCGTAAGTAACACGCAACCGACTACCTGGCCCTACACCGGAGTAGTCTACACACAGGCCTGCACAGAGCACACACAACATTAAAGCAACAAGACGCACAAAAAAAAATTAAACATGCCTTAAGGTTCATTAATGTCTTTTATTCTCATTTAGTCCGCTACTTTGGATTAGCAGATTGGTAACCCGTAAACGGCTCACCAATCACACAACTGTTGGGATAGTGTCCTGAAATCACACTTGTACTCACTCCTGATGATAGTTGTGTGTCGAGATCAGACATTCGTATAATACTGGGTGGTTGCAATGTTTTGCTAGTAGCCTCTTGCAGTCTGTAAGTTGTAGACTTACTGCCAGTATTATATGATCCTATAGGGTCACATGTTGGGAATGTCCTGAAATCTACTGTGATATCTCTAGAAAGTATGATAAGTGTCGAGATCAGACATAAGTCATAAATACTGGGTGATCATGATGACTTGCTAGAGCCCGCTCATGATCTATAAGTTTAGGACTTATTACCAGTATTGTATGATCCCTAAGGGTCACACACCATAGCTAACAGGAAAGTTAAAAGGAATTAATACAGTAATATGCAAGACATTTACTGTATTTGTACAGAGAATTGGGCCAGACAAGATACAGTTGTTTTGTCTGATTTGGGCCTTGGGCCCAAAAGCCTAATAAGCCATTAGTTTAATTACTTGGGCTTATATATATGTGAGGGGGCGCGGCCTAGGGTTTCATGCCTCTGCGATTTTCACACCAGCCGTCCTCTCTCTCTCTGTTGATTACATCTTGGTCTAGCAGCCTGATCCAGTAGCTTGTAAGCGTGTGGATACCAAGGAGGAGCCGGTTATCATCAGCTCTCTGTGATCTCTTCATTCCTTTGATCAATCCGCTGCAATCATAAGGTAATGAATCTGATCTGTTTATGATTCAACTGCAAATCACCTAGATCCTAGTTGATTATGTGCTAGGTTGTAACCTGATGAATTAAACCATGAACACACATAATCCTACAGTGGTATCAGAGCCTAGGTCGTTAGGTTTTTGCTTTTTGGATCATACTAGGTTGTTTATTAGTTTGATGAATCGATTTTAATGAGTAAAATTGATTGAAACTTGGAAAACCTAGAGATAAGAAAAACTTGTTAATTAAAGTCGATATGGTTTCTTTGTATGAATCGTTAACTTTGCTTTATAATAATCGATAAGAAATCGATAAGAAAATCGCATGTTGACTTTAAGAAACAAGTTCATCGCCATTATAATGAGACAATCATAAGACAATCATAATGATGACTTTGCTTGTTAATTGTGGATAACCCCGCGCGTGTGATTGCTTGGTATGAATCGATTGTTGAATTGGAAAAAGGACAAAATCGTTTTTGTTTTTAAGTGAATGTAACAATCGCTTGTTGACTTTGTTTTGTAATTAAGAAACGTGTTAGGTTTGTTAATGTTCAAATCGATTTTGTCTTTAAGTGAATGATGAAACGAATTGGAAAAGTCAAAATCACTTATTGAATTAATTATCAAACGATCGATGATGATCATGATCATATGAATAAGTAATTGTTCAATTTGGAAAAAGTCATAAGGTTGCATTCGATCATGACTTTGTCTTTAAGCTAAAGACAAAAACAATTCAAAGCTTTGATAATTATGGTTCAAGCGGTTAACCCAAATCGCGGTTTGCTGGAAATTATTTAATACAATTGGTATTATTTAATTTCTGGTTAAACCGGATTTAAATTCTAAAATTGAATTTTAACCTAAACCGAAGACTGGTCTAAGTTTGATTTGGTTGGACCAAATAATTTAGAGCTGGTCTGGTTTAGTAAATAACCAGTTGGATTTAGTAGTTAATTTGGTCTTGGACCAGAATTAATGAACCGACTCGGTTATGTCAAATTATTGGGCCAATTGGAATTCTGTGGTCTTGGGCCAAGAATTGGGCCTATAATTTGTGACCCAACCGAAAACTTTAATAAAACATTAAATTAGAGAGCTTCTAATATTAGAAGTTTCTAATTTTGGCATGTTAGAAAATTTCTAAAATAAGAATGTTTCCGATTTAGAAAGTTTCTAAAAATAGTAGGTTTCCCTAAATAGAAAGTTTCCTCATTTAGTAAGTTACCTGAAATGGAAAGTTTCCCAAAATAGTAATCTTCTATTTTTGGGAGGAAATCTATTGAAACCTAAAATCCTCAAAAACAATATCAAGCTTGGATGTCTTGCCCAATCTTGTCAGCTACTTAACGCTTATTCAATTACAGATATGGCTTACAGTGTGAGGTGTCTGTTTTTGCGTAAGTAAAGTAGTATATAGTCATTGATTTCATTGGGAGTCCCAGACTTTAGTGATTATTTGGCTGTAAGAGATTGGTTTCCTTGACTGGGCCATCGGGAGTCCCGGGCCTTGAGACATCTGGTGTATTGGGCCTTGGGCCCAATTCACAACCGAGAGTTATTGGATATAACTAGCTGTGTGTATGCTTACCAAGTAAAGCTACTTCTGGGTGACGGCCAGTGGCCCACTTTGGATTTAGCTGAACATGGGTCTCGGAATCATTGCATTCTTATGAGGTTAAACAAAGAAATTTTGAATGCAATGCGAGTTTTCTTATAAGTTATTAAGATTACTCTTTTATGAACTAAATAACTAAAACTCTATTTATCTCTAAATTTCAGTTATGACTAGCACAAACAATCAAAACACTTTCTCGATCCGGTCTGTCCTTGAGATGGACAAACTGAACGGATCAAATTTCTTGACTTGGTCGCGGAACCTGAGGCTAGTCCTCAGGAAGGAGAGAAAGGACTATGTCCTTGAGAGAGCTCTCCCCGAGAGGATCGGGTCCAATGCCTCTCATGCAGTATATGATGCTTGGAATAAGCATTATAATGATGCGGTAGATGTGCGTGGTCTGATATTGGCTACCATGGACTCAGATTTGCTGAAGCAATATGAGAACATGGAGTCGCCAATAGAGATGATCAGCAGCCTGAAATTGAAATTTCAGGAGCAGGTAAGAGTGGAGAGATACCAGTTGGTTAAGTCTCTCACTAGCTGCAAGCTACCAAATGATCATCCAGTGAGTCCTCATGTCAGTAAAATGATGGGTTACATTGATAACCTGAGGAAACTGGATTATCCAGTTAGCCAAGAATTGGCAACTGAGATCATTCTGCAGTCACTGCCGTCAAGCTATGATAAGTTCAAAAAGAACTATATCAAGAAAGGCTTAACGAAGACGCTGACTGAACTGCATGATATGCTCAAGACAGTTGAGCCAAACGTGAAGAGTACCATGTATAATCTCATAATGGAGAAGGGTAGGTTTACTAAACCTAGTGCTGACAAGGGTGAAGACAAAGTTGTCCAGATTTTGAATCATGGCAAGCCTGTGTCTTCTGAGCCCGAGTCAGATACATCTTACGTTGGTAAGTGCTGCTACTGTAAAGAGACTGGGCATTGGAAGAGAGATTGCATTAAATTCATGGAAGATTATGAGGAGTTGAAGGTGATGTATGAGACTACTTCCTCAGGTATTCATGTTATTACTTCAAGTTCTACCTTGTAGGTATTGGATACTGGTTGTGGCACTGATATTTGTTACAATATGCAGAGCCTAAGCAACAGTAGAACGTTGAAGGAAGGACAAATGGAACTGCATGTCTGGAAGGAGCTATGGATGCTGCCTCAGCCGTAGGGTTTTCACTTGTATATGCCTTTGAGGCTTGGTTTTGTATTAAGTAATTGCTACAATGTACCTGCTTTAAGCAGAGTTGTCTTTCATTTTCTTGTAAGAATTTGAATGTTTTTCATTTTGATAAAAGACAAGTTTTGTTCTTTTGATCTCAATGAAATATTGATTGTAGCACCCTATTCAAGGAATGGGTTTTATATCTTAAACCAAAGAGTGCCTAAATGTAACATAAATACCGAATTGGTTTAAATCTGATGAATTAAACCTGATTTTTCTTGGCGTAAATGTTTTGGTCACATAGAGTGAGTCGGATTCAGAAATCCCATAGTTATGGACTTTTGGGATCATTTGATCGGATATCTTATGAGACTTGAATTCTACTTACTGTACCAAAAGACAAAGAGCCCATCTTAGCCGAGCTAGAGAAAGGCCCAAAGGCTTATTGGACCTTGAACATACTCATGTATGTGGCCCGATGAGCAGCAATGCCAGAGAAAATTTCCTGTACTTCATTATCTTTACTGATTACTTCAGTGAGTATGACTGTGTTCATTTGATGAGACACAAGTCGGAATTCTTTGAAATGGTCGAAAGAGTTCCAGAATGAGGTATAGAATCTGAGTGACAGAAGTATTGAGACTCTGAATTAGATCACGAGTGAGAATACTTAAGTCATTGATGGTGTGATCATCTGAATGAGTGTGAAGGCGTTTCACAGCTCATTTCTCCTGAAAACCTGGAGGTGTTTCTGTGAGAAAGAATCAGATCTTATTAGAAATGATTAAAGATGAGTCACACGAATCTTCCATGATATTCTTTAAGAATAACGCTCTAGAAATATCTAAGTTTACGCTGAAATAGTTCCACTAATATCAGTTGAAAGACACCACATAAATGTGGACTGGAAATGATCCAAATTCGTCTTTACTGAGTATTTGTAGTTGTGCTACTTCGCTGGTTGTCCTAGGGAAACCAAGGCTTGTTACTTTATGCGTCCATTCCGAAAACGAAGTTAGGTTGTTCGGAATTCTGTTTTCTAAAAGGAAAGTTTCTTTCCAAGAAGAACAGTGGGAGCAAAAGTATAACTCGAAGAAATTCGAGAAATACAGGAGGCTGCTCAACCTGTTGAGGGAGAGCAGCGGATGGATTTACAGATTTCTGTAGAATCTACACCTGTAGAGCCTGAAGTTCGCAGATCTGAATGAATCCGTCACTAATCCGAGAGTGATTTCTCGTGATTAATTGCCATGATCTGATGATCATTGAAAGTGACGAACCTGCGAAATTCACAGAAGCAAAAGTGAGCCCGGATTCCGAAAAATTATACTGTATGTAAGTTAGCTTCATCGATCCATTCATGGATAGAAGCAAACATATCGGAGTTGGAATCTTCGTTCTGTTGAAGTAGTCAAGGTTTTGACTTGAACAGGAACGAAGTGGAACTGTGCGTTTACTAATAGATAAGTGGGAGCGATGTTGCATTTCTCATAGTGTATGTCGATGACATACTGATTCTCGGAAATAACGTTCCAATGCTGCAGTCGGTAAAGGACTGGCTTAGGAGTTGTTTTTATGATTGACATGGGTAAAGCCACGTATGTTCTTGGATTTTGGATCTAAAGATAGAGATCCAAAAGAGCTGATAGGACAAAGTCAGGATTCTTATATTGACAAAGTCCTACACGTTTTCAGCATTCCAAGAAGGGTTTTATGCCAATGTCACATGGCATTACGTTAAGCAAGAAACAGTGTCCTACGATATCTGCTGAGCTTGAATGCATGGATGAGATTCCATATGCATCGGCAATTGGATCTATCATGTATGCCATGACACGTACTTGTTTTGATGTTGCTTTAATGTTAAGCAAGACAAGTAAAGACCAGTCAAATCCAGCAAAGAATCACTGGATAGACGTAATGAATATCCTCAAGTATTTGGAAAACACTTAGGATAAGTTCTTGATTTACGGAGAAAGTGAGGTGCTACAAGTCGGTAGAGTCTGAAAGGCAAGTTTCCAACAGACAAAGATGATTTCCGGTCACAGTCCGGTTATATCTTGTGTCTGTCTGGCGGTGCAAGGCACTGTTGCTGACTCCATGACTTAAGCTGAACATTTCGCAGCTTGGGTAGCGGCGAAAGAGGTTGTTTGGAAAGAAGATTTCATCACTGAACTTGATGTGATTCCCAGCATAGATGAGGCTAGCTGCACATCAGAGGTCCAAACACCTTGAGGGTAGGTATAACCTATTCCGAGAGATAAATGATAGAGGTGTTAAGTAGATCAGCAAGTTTCAACGAATGAGAACGTTGCTAAATCTATTAACGAAGCCACTCCTTAGGCCTAAGCACGAGTCGCAGACTGTAGCTGTAGGATAAGTGAAATTAAGATGTAGTCTTAATTTCAGTGGGAGTTTGTAAAGGTCTTCATTTAGTTGTTTTGAAAGGTTCATGTAAACATAATATTTTATGTTTATGAAATTTATGATTTCTGGATTATTTTAACTGTGATATAAATAATCGTTCCAAAATGATTCATGTCATTATATATGGGCCATCGAAGTACATGAGTAGACTTGATCCTGAAACCCCATATTTAACCAAATGACATAAATCATAGTGTCCATAGTCGAAGGTTGTTGAAATTGGAACACCAACAACCACTTGAGACTAGAGTGTGTTGAGACTTATGACCAATTTTCGAGGGGTCATAGATGCGCGGCATCAAAGTCGACACATAGGTATATGTAGGGGAGCATATGACCGGACATGGCCCGCTGATGAGAACTCTACAAGATATTAATATTTGTGTCATAAGAGGTTCTCATATACGACTATAGAGTATAGTCCTTAGACCTGAGTTCGCATGCATGTGGCTGCACATGGAGTGATGCGCTTTGATCATTGTCTAACGCTGTTTCGTAACTGGGAGCTATAAGGACCTTGGTTGGGTGTATTATAAAGTGTGTAGTTCATAGTGATGGAACAAGATGGGATTTGTCCCTGCCGTTTAACGGAGGTAATATCTCTAGGCCAATCGGAGACTTGATAGCTGGTAAGAGAGTGGCCACTCCCAAACGGACTTGCCCAAGTCGTTTGCATTGTCAGTATCGAATCTGGTCCGATGAACTTGGTCTGGCTATATAAGGATGACACGCATCTTGCCTTATGCCAGATCGAGATATTGAGACAAAAGGATTAGGGAATGTAGGATTCCAGTACAAGTGGGAGATTGTTGGGAATGTCCTGAAATCTACTGTGCTATCTCTAGAAAGTATGATAAGTGTCGAGATCAGACATAAGTCATAAATACTGGGTGATCATGATGACTTGCTAGAGCCCGCTCATGATCTATAAGTTTAGGACTTATTATCAGTATTGTATGATCCCTAAGGGTCACACACCATAGCTAACGGGAAAGTTAAAAGGAATTAATACAGTAATATGCAAGACATTTACTGTATTTGTACAGAGAATTGGGCCAGACAAGATACAGTTGTTTTGTCTGATTTGGGCCTTGGGCCCAAAAGCCTAATAAGCCATTAGTTTAATTACTTGGGCTTATATATATGTGAGGGGGCGCGGCCTAGGGTTTCATGCCTCTGCGATTTTCACAACAGCCGTTCTCTCTCTCTCTGTTGATTCCATCTTGGTCTAGCAGCCTGATCCAGTAGCTTGTAAGCGTGTGGATACCTAGGAGGAGACGGTTATCATCAGCTCTCTGTGATCTCTTCATTCCTTTGATCAATCCGCTGCAATCATAAGGTATTGAATCTGATCTGTTTATGATTCAACTGCAAATCACCTAGATCCTAGTTGATTATGTGCTAGGTTGTAACCTGATGAATTAAACCATGAACACACATAATCCTTCATCACACACCTAAGCAAACTGGAAGCATGAATGTGGAAATGATCATTATGGTAATGATCATGTTGATGTGTATTGGATACACATTGACATAGAGATTTATGATATGTGTCGATCGATGCATGAGTGTGTCGATCGATGCAAGCTTTTCGTGGAGGTGTAACGATCGACGCTTTAAGTGTGTCGATCGTTGCATATCGGGTTTCGAAACTGATGTTTCGGATTTATGACATAACCGAGTCGGGTTTGTCCGACGGTTGATGATGTCATTTTCAGGTCAATATATATAGGCTTATATGGTCGACCTGAACCCTAGCCGTCTTCTCCTCTCTCTGACAGAAAAGCAGAAACACGAGAAACTCATAGATTCCACAGATTCGGCACTAGCATCCCGTTTTCCAGCTTGTGTGCGTGTGTACGTGGTAGAGGCGAGGCACCTGTGTCGCTACTGATCTCGTTCACCATTCATTCCGCTGCCAACAAGGTAAGGACGAGGTTGGTGATTCAATATATCAAACTCTAGATCCTAGGAGAATCCTACAGTGGTATCAAAGCATGTTAGGGTTTAGACTATTGAATATGATGCAATTAATTCGAAAACTGGGTTTGTTGAATTAATTATTGCCTGCTGAAATCGTAATTTCAAGTGTTAATCTCAGATTAAAAGCTTCTGCTGGAAAATCGATACCTGTGTTTTTCGCAGTGTGTCGATCGACACAAAGCGTGTATCGATCGATGCAGAGCGAAAACACGTAAACCTTTTAGGGTTTGTCGCAGCGTGTCGATCGGTGCAAAGCGTGCATCGATCGACACAGAGCGAAAACTCGCAAATAATTTTAGGGTTTGTCGGACAGTGTCGATCGACACTAAGCTTGTGTCGATCGATGCACCGCGAAAACTCGCACTGTATCGATCGACGCACTGGGTGCAACGATCGATTCAGTTGGTTGGTTTCGGTTGAATTGGATTGAACTGGAAACCAATTTTGATTGTGGTTAGGATGTGTCGATCGATGCAAGGATGCGTCGATCGTCACACAGCTCGCAGACTCAGGGGTTGGACCTCTAGTTGCGATTACCAAATCAAATAAAAACCTAAACTTGATAAAACTGAATGTTTTAATTTAATTAATAACTTCTTGGATGTATATTGGATATCCATCAAGATTAAATAGTTCCTCTCCTCAACTAAATATCAAGTGATCTTGATGTCTTGCCCGATCTTGTCTACTGTCAAGACTCGTGTCGTTCGTTGGATAGTCTTGGAGTCCTTGGTATCCACAGCAACATGAGTAAGGCAGGTGGTCATTGATAGACTTGCAGTGCGACTGTCAATGATCGCAAGACAGGAAAAGATTGGTTTACTTGACTAGGCCATCAGAAGTTCTGGGCCCAGAGACATCAGAGTGGATAAGACATGGATTGTCTTATCTGCGACCAAGAGTTGTATTGGGTACAATTAGTGATGATTTTCTTACCTGGATGACTAAAGTTTGGGTGATGGCCCACTCGATTTTTGGTGATCTAAGGATCTCGGTTCATTGTATTCATCTGAGGAAACATAGTTTTGAATACAATGCGAGTTTTCTTATTAGATAAGATTTCTCATTTCCTTGAGCATTATAACTAAAACCTCTACCTCTTTTAATTACAGCTATGTCTGTCTCAACTTACATCAACACTTTCTCATTGAGATCCGTCCTTGAGAAGGACAAGTTAAATGGATCTAATTTCTTGGAATGGTATCGGAACCTGAGAATAGTTCTCAGGCAGGAGAACAAGGAATATGTCCTTGAAAGAGTTCTCCCCGAGAGGCCACGTTCCAATGCCCCGCAGACAGAAAAGAATGCTTGGGTCAAAGATGTTAATTGTCTAATGCTGGTGACTATGAACTCTGAGCTGCAGAAGCAATATGAGAACGTGATGTCACCCATTAAGATGATTAACAGCCTGAAAGCCTTATTTCAGGAGCAAGCTCGCACAGAGAGATACCAGACGGTTAAATCTCTCATGGATTGCAAACTGGCTAAGGATAGTCCAGTAAGTCCTCATGTCCTTAAAATGATGGGTTACATTGATAACATGGGGAAACTGGACTGTGCCATTAGCCAGGAGCTAGCCACTGACATGATTCTGCAGTCTTTGCCGTCGTGTTTTGATCAGTTCATCATGAACTACAACATGCAAAACATGACTAAGACATTGACTGAGTTGCACGGTATGCTGAAGACAGCAGAGCCGAATCTCAAGAAGGCTACTCCCAGTGTCATGATGGTACAAGGGGGTAAAAGGTTTAAGAAACCTAAGAAGGATAAGGGAAAGGCCCAGGTTGTCGAGACTGAGAGTCAAGACAAGCCCAAGCCCAAGCCCAAATCCGGGCCTTCTCCTGAGGATAAGTGCAACTACTGCAAGCAGTTGGGGCATTGGAAGAGAAACTGCAAGAAGTTCAAGGAAGATTACAAGAAGCTGAAGAAGACGTATGATGCGTCTGACTCAGGTATTTATGTTATCGAACTCAATGTTATGTCTTCTAGTTCTACTTCGTGGGTATTGGATACCGGCTGCGGTGCTCATATTTGTACTAATATGCAGGCACTAAGAAACAATAGAACGCTGAAGAAAGGACAAGTGGAGCTACGGGTCGGGAATGGAGCTAAGGTTGCTGCACTGGCCGTAGGCACCTATGAGTTGTCTTTACCTTCGGGTATGGTTTTAGCTTTGAATAATTGCTATTTTGTACCTGCGATTAGCAGAAACATAATTTCAGTTTCCGTTTTGGATTTGGAAGGTTTTGATTTTGCAGTTAAGAATAAAGTTTGTTCTTTTAATCGTGATGGTACATTTTATGGTAGCGCCCCATTAGATAATGAGTTATATGTTTTAAACCAAGAAATGCCTATCTTTAACATAAATACAAAGCGGTTTAAGTCCAATGACGAAAACCCGACTTTCTTATGGCATTGTCGTTTGGGCCATATCAATGAGAAACGCATCCAAAGGCTCCATCGAAATGGGCTTCTAGGCTCATTTGATTTTGAATCATGTGAGAAATGCGAATCTTGCTTGATGGGCAAAATGGCTAGGGCCCCTTTCAACAAACCAAATGAAAGGGCCAGTGAGTTATTGGGCCTTATTCATACTGATGTATGTGGGCCAATGAGCACTGTTGCCAGAGGAAATTACAAGTACTTCATTACCTTCACTGATGATTTCAGTAGGTATGGCTATGTCTATTTGATGAGACACAAGTCAGAATCCTTTGATAGATTCAAGGAATTCAAGAATGAAGTACAGAACCAACTTGGCAAAAGTATCAAAGTTCTGCGATCGGATCGCGGAGGAGAATACTTAAGCCAAGAGTTCAGCGACTATCTGAGCGAGTGTGGAATTGTTTCACAACTCACTCCTCCTGGAACACCTCAATGGAATGGAGTGTCAGAGAGGAGGAATCGAACCTTATTGGATATGGTTCGGTCTATGATGAGTCATTCTAATCTTCCATTATCCTTTTGGGGATACGCTCTAGAAACGTATGCGTTTACACTAAATAGGGTGTCATCTAAATCAGTGGATAAGACACCACATGAATTGTGGACTGGGAAAATTCCTAGTCTGTCTTTCCTTAAGATTTGGGGTTGTGAGGCTTATGTCAAACGTTTAATCTCTGACAAGCTCGCACCCAAATCAGACAAATGCTATTTCGTTGGTTATCCTAGGGATACCAAGGCATACTACTTTTACAACCAATCTGAGAACAAAGTTTTTGTTGCTCGGGACTGTTCCTTTCTTGAGAGAGAATTTCTTTCTAAGAAAAACAGTGGGAGTAAAGTACATCTCGAAGAAATTCAAGATGCACAGGAAAATGTTCAACCTGTTGAGGAAGAGCATCAGTTGGATCCACAAAGTTCTGTGGAACCGGCGCCTGTGGAGCCTGAAGTTCGCAGATCCGGAAGGATCCGTCACGAACCCGAGAGATATTATGGATTTCTCGTGACCAATTGCAATGATCTGATGATCATTGAAAGTGACGAACCAGCGACCTTCGCGGAAGAAATGATGGGCCCGGACTCCGAAAAGTGGCTTGGAGCCTCTAAGTCCGAAATGGAATCCATGTCAGAAAACCAAGTATGGTCCTTGGTCAATTTACGTAATGGTGCAAAGGCCATTGAGTGTAAATGGATCTTCAAGAAGAAGATTGACGTGGATGGCAATGTACAGATTTACAAAGCGAGGTTGGTGGCTAAAGGTTTCAAGCAAATTCATGGTATTGACTATGATGAAACCTGTTCCCCAGTCGCTATGCTTAAATCCATTCGGATTCTTCTAGCAATTGCTGCTCATTATGATTATGAGATTTGGCAAATGGATGTCAAAACCGCATTCCTCAATGGTATTCTGGAAGAGGATGTGTATATGACACAGCCGGAAGGCTTTGTTGATCCTAAAAGCGCTGGGAAGGTATGCAAGCTTCATAAATCCATTTATGGGTTGAAGCAAGCATCACGGAGTTGGAATCTTCGTTTTGATGAAGCAGTAAAGCAATTTGGTTTCATCAAGAACGAAGAAGATCCATGTGTTTACAAGAAGACTAGTGGGAGCAAAATTGTGTTTCTCGTACTGTATGTCGATGACATACTCCTCCTCGGTAATGACGTTCTGTTGCTTCAGTCTGTTAAGACTTGGCTCGGAAGTTGTTTTTCCATGAAAGACATGGGAGAAGCCGCGTATATTCTTGGAATCAGAATCTACAGAGATAGAATGAACAGACTGATTGGACTGTGCCAGGACACTTATATTGATAAGGTGTTGCACAGATTCAAGATGCATGATTCCAAGAAGGGCTTCATACCAATGTCTCATGGCATTAGTCTCAGCAAGAAGCAGTGTCCGAAGACACATGCTGAGCGAGAGCGCATGAATAGGATTCCTTATGCTTCTGCAATAGGATCTATTATGTATGCCATGCTCTGCACTCGTCCAGATGTAGCTTACGCGTTAAGCATGACAAGTAGATACCAATCTGATCCAGGTGAAGATCACTGGACAGCCGCCAAGAATATTCTCAAGTATTTGAGACATACTAAGAATAAATTTCTGGTGTATGGAGGAAGTGAAGAACTGGTTGTGAATGGTTTCACTGATGCGAGTTTTCAGACCGACAGAGACGATTTCCGATCACAATCTGGATATGTCTTCTGTCTAAATGGCGGTGCAGTGAGCTGGAAGAGCTCTAAGCAGAATACCGTAGCTGATTCCACGACGGAAGCTGGATATGTTGCTGCTTCAGAAGCGGCAAAGGAAGCTGTTTGGATCAAGAAGTTCATGACTGAACTTGGTGTGTTTCCTAGTATCTTGGAGCCAGTAGCTTTGTTTTGCGGTAACAATGGAGCCATTGCTCAGGCGAAAGAACCCAGGTCACACCAGAAGTCCAAACACGTTGGGAGGAGATATCACCTGATTCGTGATATCGTCAATAGAGGTGATGTTAAGATCAGCAGAGTTCCGACGGATGAGAATGTCGCTGATCCTCTGACTAAGTCACTCCCAAGGCCTAAGCATGAAAGTCATACGACTGCTGTAGGCATTAGAGATCTAAAGATGTAATCTTGATTCTAGTGGGAGTTTTAGTTTTATTTTAGTTATAATAAGATGCTCTTGTAAACATTCTTTTGGATATGTTTAAATGAAATTTGATTTCAGCATTATTTATTGTGATCTAAATAATGGTTCCAAAATAAGTTTATGTTATATTATAGGTCATCAAGTTGAGGACTTGATCATGAAACCCTATAAGTATAGATGACATAAATTATAATGTGTCCCTAGTCGAGGTTGTCAAAGTGGGACGATGACAACCGCGAGAGACTAGATTGTGAGGTGACTGTTGGCTAAGTTTCATGGAGCCAATGATATGATTATCGCAGTCAGTCACATAGGTATATGTTGGTGAACGTATGATCGGACATGACCCGCTAATGAGAAGTCTACAAGATAGTTATATCTGTGTCATAAGAGGTTCTCATTACGACTATAGAGTATAGTCCTTAGACCTGAGTTCATCAGGCTTTCTTGCATGTGAATTGGTACACTTTGACCTTGTCAAACGTCGACCCGTAACTGGCGGCTATAACGGCACTGTTCAGGTGTATCATGAAATGTGCGTTGAAACAGGGATGGAACAAGATGGAATTTGTCCCTCCTGAATAACGGGAGATAAATATCTCAGGGCCTATCGAAGATTTAATACTGAGAAAATGTGTGGCCGCACTCAAACGAACTGTATTTCAGTTGTTTGTAATGTTCAGTATGAGATCAGGAGTTCGATAAACACGATGTTGGCTTAATAAGGATGACACCAATCTTGCCTTATGCCAAATCGAGATATAGAGACAAAAGGATTATAGGAATTGATGATTCCAGTACAAGTGGGAGATTGTTGGGATAGTGTCCTGAAATCACACTTGTACTCACTCCTGATGATAGTTGTGTGTCGAGATCAGACATTCGTATAATAGTGGGTGGTTGCAATGTTTTGCTAGAAGCCTCTTGCAGTCTGTAAGTTGTAGACTTACTGCCAGTATTATATGATCCTATAGGGTCACACACCTAAGAAAACTGGAAGCATGAATGTGGAAATGATCATTATGGTAATGATCATGTTGATGTGTATTGGATACACATTGACATAGAGTTTTATGATATGTGTCGATCGATGCATGAGTGTGTCGATCGATGCAAGCTTTTCGTGGAGGTGTAACGATCGACGCTTTAAGTGTGTCGATCGTTGCATATCGGGTTTCGAAACTGATGTTTTGGATTTATGACATAACCGAGTCGGGTTTGTCCGACGGTTGATGATGTCATTTTCAGGTCAATATATATAGGCTTATATGGTCGACCTGAACCCTAGCCGTCTTCTCCTCTCTCTGACAGAAAAGCAGAAACACGAGAAACTCATAGATTCCACAGATTCGGCACTAGCATCCCGTTTTCCAGCTTGTGTGCGTGTGTACGTGGTAGAGGCGAGGCACCTGTGTCGCTACTGATCTCGTTCACCATTCATTCCGCTGCCAACAAGGTAAGGACGAGGTTGGTGATTCAATATATCAAACCCTAGATCCTAGGAGAATCCTACAACAACTTCCTTAATTATTCTTTCCTAAGTATCTTTTAATAACTCCTCGATCCGTCGGTTTAGAGTTAGTAAGCTTACTGACTCCCCGACATCTCATTATTCAATAACTCTAGTTCATTAACCCTGATCCCGTCTATTTAACCTAACCCACCCGTAATATATTCTATATGTTCGTTAAGTGTTTTAGTCCGTATTTTAATGTCGTCTTAATTCTCGTATATAGATTCAATTAATACTGTTCTTTAATACGTATATATGCATATAGGTCCTATCATGCAACAACTATATGAATGCACCAATCAATTAATACTAACGACCCAACGGCAATCAACAAATTAATCATAATCTCCTAGCATGCATTTCGATAACCTAACCAGTTCCAGATTAGCCGATAATCATCATCAACAATCAATTCAACTTAACTAACGGGTATGCAATCCTACTCTACGGCTTTAGGTTGCCGGTCTATATGATTATCTAACTACGGTACAGTTAAGCCGACTCACAAGGGGTAAACAAGGATGGACGGATGGACGGATCCCGAGACCGAGTAGCTGAATTTCAAACTTCTCGAACCCTGACACGAACACTCCAAACTACCGAAATCAGTAAACGGCCGTTGGCCGGCTCGATCTCCGGCGTTGGTCGGCATTGAACGCTTTGACCGGCGGTGTTGACCGGCGTTGGCTGGCATTGACCGCTTTGACGGGCGGTGTTGACCGGCGTTGACCGGCTGCGTCGACCGTTGACCGGCTGCGTCGACCATTGACCGGCTGCGTCGACCGTTGACCGGCGTTGACCAATTCTTTAACCGTTGACCAAACCAACTGAACCAGCTGAATTGACTTGAACTAATCCAATTGACCGGTTTAGCTAAACCGATCCAATGTCAAACCGTTGACCGGTTAAACCAGGTTTTACCGGTTTAACTAAACCAATCCCAATTGCTTAAACTAAGTCAATTTCAACTTGAACCAATGCTAAACAACCCTCTCTTAACCGGCTTGAAGAACGGCGGTGAAAGGCTTCTCCGGCGGCCGAACTCTGGCGTTGATCGCGACGGTTCTGGCGTTGACCGGCCGGAAAAATGCTTCTCCGACGACTGACAAAGCCTTCTAATGACAGGGAAAAATCTCAAGAGTTAAATGGGGCTTCTAGGGAGGTGGAGTAGCTATTGAGAAGAAGATTCACCAAAGGAGGAAGAAGAACCTCGTCGGCGCTGACCCTCCACGGTGGCTCCGGCCACTCTTCGGCGACGGCGACGATAGGTGAGGGGCGGCGGTTGAAGAGGAGAACAAGTTGATCACACTGGTGCCAGTGGCCTTGTGAGAATCAAAGTGGTTTAGAAGTTATTAAGGTTACTTGCTCAACAAGTTTTGAAGAACATGAAAACACTATGTCTATCTTCATGAATATTCAATGAGTTGCTGGGTTTTTGATTGAATTCTGGAGAGAGGAGAGAGGTGGAATCGAGAGAGAGCTAGAGAGAAGTGGCTAGGTGAGTGTATGACGGTTTGAGTGAATTGGATTTGTGATTTGATAGTATATTCCATGCAAAACATGGATTCAATGCATCCATTCATGCAATGCACCAAGAATGGGGAGGTGGCAACGCTGGGGTGAAGACCCCAGTCTCTGGAGGGTGCTTTCTGACCAATAGAATTGCACCAAACATTCTCTAGGAGCTCTTATTCACGATCTGTTCTGATGCTTCTGTTTAACCGCTTCTGAGTTTAATATTTTAAAACTCCTTAGATGCTTCCATAAATCGTCCAAGCCACAAAATCAACTTCTTTATGATTTTAGATGAATTGAGCAACTTGAATCACCTCATTTGGATACCTGTATCTCCCGTTACGGATTTTACAAGATTTCTCGGTTCTATCGGTTTCCATTCCCGATAGTCCGAAAAAACCACTTAAACCAACAATATCCATCGCCCATCGCATGAATGGGTAGGGTGTGGCCGTGGATGTGAGGATTTCAGCCGAATGATGAATGGTCGGTGCATGCCTTTGGCATTTCTCGCACCTTAATATGTACTTTTCACAGTCGGCGATCATGGTCGGCCAAAAGTGCCCTTGCTGCTTTATTTTGGGAGCAAGAGCTCGGCAGCTTGTGTAATTTCTGCCTGCCCGTTCGTGGGTCTCTTCGGTGATCCACTTGATTTCCTATCTGTGTACGCATCACAGGAGGGCTTTGGATGAACTCCACCGAAACAACTCGTCCTTCATTATCACATATTGCACGCATAGGGCTTTTAGTCGACGAGCTACCCATCAATCTTCAGGGACCTTTCCGTCAATAATGTATTGCTTTATCTCGTCCCTCCAATTGATTGCTTCGTCGGGCTTGGGTGTTGCGGCCTTGGTTATTTCTTCGTTGCTTTTGTAAGTGTCGTCAATTCCTTCCTCGATTTCGGTCACGATGAGCACTTCTTCGTCTTGGGAGATGCTTGGTCGGGCTATGCATTCGACTGGTATGATTCTTCAGAGATCGGGGTCTGATGTTGATGCTAATGCGGCCAAGGCATCTACGGATGAATTGTCACTTCGGGGGATCTTGGTTAATGTGACTGAGGCTATTCTGGTGACGATTTGCTGGATGAGCTTCATATATGCGTCCATGCATTCGTTCTTTGCCTCGTACTCTCCGTTGTATTGGTTTACAACGATCTGGGAATCGACGAACACGTCTACTTTCTTTGATCCGACTACCTCGGCTAATCGTAAACCGGCTAGTAGTGCTTCGTACACGGCTTCGTTGTTGGAAGCTGGGAAGGCAAGGCGGAATGTCAGCTTGACTCCTACCCCTGAACCATTTTTTGATGAAGAGCCATCAACGAAGAGGATCCACTTCTCCCTCGGAACCTGTTCGTCGCTGATTGTGAGCTCGGGAGGTAACTCAATCAAGAAGTCGGCTAGAACTTGAGACTTGGCACTAGTTCTTGGCTTATACTCGATATCATACCCGCTTCATTCTACAGCCCATCTGGCAATTCTTCCGGATTGACTTGGGCTGTGCAGGATTGTCCTTATCGGCTAGTTTGTCAGTACCACCACTGAATGTGATTGAAAGTAAGGTCGGAGCTTCCTTGCCGAGATGAAAACGGCTAGCGCGAGTTTCTCGAGCGTGTTGTAGCTAGTCTCAGCCTCGTCGAAGATTTTTCTTGTGTAGAAGATGGGTTTTTTGTCGCCTCGGTCATCCCAAACAAGGACACTGCTGATGGCCGAGCTTGATACTGATATGTATAGATAAAGCGTCTCTCCCTCTTCGGGCGTGGCCATAATTGGTGGGATGGACAAGTAGGCTTTCAGCTGTTGGAATGCGTCCTCGCACTTTGCATCCCACTCAAAATTTTTTTTGCTCGGAGCAGGTTGTAGAAAGGAAGACATTTGTCGGTTGATCGAGAGATGAATCTGTTTAGTGCTGCGACTCGTCCGGTCAAACACTGAACTTCCTGAGTGTTATTTGGTGAAGGAAGCTCGGTAATCGCCGTTATCTTCTTTGGATTGGCCTTGATTCCTCTTCTTGTGACAACGTAGCCGAGGAACTCTCCTGATGTGACTGCGACATTTGGTCAGGTTTAACTTCATCCCGTACTTGTTTAAGATTTCAAAATCATGTTGCCAGGTGGCTTACGTGGTCCTCCGCCGAGGTGGATTTGACGAGCATGTCATCAATATAGACTTCCATGGTTTTGCCGAGCTGGTCAGCGAATATGCGGTTGACCAATCTTTGGTATGTTTCTCCTGCGTTCTTGAGACCGAACGACATCACTTCGTAACAGTAGGTGCCACGATCGGTGAGGAACGAAGTCTTCTCGCGATCATCGGGGTGCATCATGATTTGGTTATATCCAGCGAAGGCGTCCATGAACGATAGTAGGTCCTGTCCGGTGGTTGCTTCGACAAGCCGGTCGATATGTGGCAAAGGGAAACTGTCCTTGGGGCAAGCTTTGTTCAGATTAGTGAAATCAACGCATCATTTACTGCTTTGGCTCGCTCGGGGCCAATCTTTCTTCCGTTCTTCTTCTTGACGACTACGGGATTGGCCAGCCAATTAGGGTACTTGACTTCGGTGATCAACCCTGCTTTGGAGAGTCTTTCCACCTCATCATTTATTGCTTTGGCTCGCTCGGGGCCAATCTTTCTTCTCTTTTGCTTGATTGGTTTGAACACTGGATCAACGTGCAGCTCGTGGCATGCAATTGATGGATCGACTCCGGTCATGTCGCTGGTGGTCCAGGCGAAGATTTTGGCATTTTTTTTTGAGGAATTCGACGAGCTTGTCTCACAGATCTTCACGAAGATCGGCGCTAATTCCCATGCAATGTTTGGGATCGCTGATGGCGATGTTGACTTGAACGACATCGTCTTTTTGTGGTCGGTCAGGCGGTGGCAGCTCGATCCGAGGTTCAGCGACCAGGTAAGCTTGTGACTTATGGCGGAGCTTGTGCTCGATTTGGAAGCATGTTCGGGAGATTCGTTGGTCTCCTCGGAGAGTAAAGATGCCAATTGGCGTAGGGAACTTGACGCACTGGTGGTAGGTGGATGGGACAGTTTTCATTTCGTGTATTCATGGCGTGCCTAGAATGACATTATAAATGGCCGGTCGGTCGACGACCACGAACTTTATGAGTTTGGATATCCTGCAACATAGACATGGAGTTCGATTGTTCCGATCGTGGTGATTGGATCCCCGGAGAAGCCTGTTAGGGGCTTCGCGGATGGCTTTACTCGGTAATTACTGAGCTCCATGCGTTGCAGTGTTTCCTTGAAGATTAAGTCGACCGAGCTTCCCGTCTCGAATAAAATCTTAGAGACTTTGCATCGTTGTGTGGTCGGTCCAGCCCTTCTCCGTCTTGCTCGGTGAAGGTAATGTCGCAGCCAATTTTGAGATCGTCGTTGTTTTTTCTGTTCCACTGTTGTTGAACGGACGCTCGGCGCTCATACTCCTTGATCGATCGTACTGAGTAGTTGGTTAGCGGTAGGCCTCCCATTATCATATTGATGCGCCTTCTCGGTGGAGGCGTTCCTTCCTTGTCTTCTTCGTCACGAGCTCGTTTATGTGCTGCTACTGTGTTCGCGTCTATCTGCTCGATTTCCTCTGCGAAGGCCACTTGTTTCTTCTTCTTTTCCTGGACGAGTTTGAAACGTTCGACTTCGTTCTTTGGCTGTGTCGCCTAGTTGACTTACTTTGCGGGAGGGTGGTTGCGGTTTGCCACCAATTTTTTGCCATCCTTTTTGTAGTCTGCATAAAGGAAAGCTTGTAAGTTTCTGGAGTCGGCCGTGTTGTGACCTGCTCGTTGATGATAGTCGCACTAGAGATTTCTCTAGTCACCTCCCCAAACGTGCTTATTAGTCCAGGGCTTGCCCTAGTTTTGATCTTGTTGATAGCCTTGGGGCGGGAGATGATCTTGTTGATAGCCTAGGGGCCGGCGATCTTGGCGATAGTTTTGGGTGGGACGTTCTTCTTCTTGCTGGTAGTCTTGCGATTGATCGATAATGTAGTATGCCGACTTCCCCTTTCTTGCGATATCTTCCTCCTTCGTCTTTTTGTAATCTTGATCGTAGTGTTGGCATGGTTCGTGTTGCTTGGCGGTTTTCTCTGCCTTTTCTTTTGAGTTGGAGCTTTTTGGTCCGAACTTCTTCGCCAGGGTTTCCTTTTCTTCTTCGAGGTCGATGAAAATTGTTGCTCGTTGAAAAGCGTCTTTGAGCGAGCTCGGCTCGTTTTTCTTTAGCTTGATAACAAGGATTTTACAATCCTTTGAGGTACCAATTCCTCAATCTTATCGTGTAGTCTTGAGGTATCGAGCCTTTTTGGGACGGATAAGACCAATAAGACACACCAACCTTTAGAGTCAAATCAGACAATTGAATTTTTGTTTCTAACAATCCTAACGAAAACAATTCAAATAGAAGTAAACAGAAACAAGCAAATAAACAAAGTGAATTCAATCAATGATAAAGATAAGGCCTAAAGGTTAAGGTCAACGGACAGGTGACTCGGGATGATCAAGGATCCTAATTCAAACCTCATAGAAGCTAACCTCCTAGCATGGAACACAACAAGTCGATCAGTTTAATCTCTTAATACTAACCTCTTTACTTAATCCTAATCCAAGAACAAATTCTCATTTGTGAATTAAAATCAAGCAAGCATTCAAACAAGTTCTAATCAGCCAACAATCACTCCAAACATACATTTTCATGTGCTAGGATGTGAAAGTTCTATCAAAGCTAGAAACTGGAATTTCATCGAACACATGGTGAGCAAGAAATCCTAAACATCCTAATCAACGTGATCAGGGTTAATTAGGCACTAAACACACTTTGATAGACGAGATTTTAAACAATTAAACATTAGAAATCTATTGATCACCCCTAATCAACCTAATCCTACCTAACCCATAAGCCCTATGAAGAACTACTCACTAATCATCATATGAACAACAAAATCCATAGAAATAGTGTTGATCATTGAGAATTAGAGATAGATTGGAAAGTCAAAGGAAGAAATCACAAGAAAAGAGTACTAGATTAATCCAAAAATCAAACTTGTTCTTACAAAAGGGTTTTTAGTAACAAAACAAGCTTTTTTTTACAAATGAAAATAGGTTTTTGGCTTAAATAGTCTATATGGTGCGAACCGGGTCAACCCAGAACAGTTTCTGGGAAGCGTATTGGTTTGGTCGGTCGATACACCGACCGATACGAGCTCTCGGATTTCCTGGGCAAGAAGTGTATCGGCCCACCTGGCCGATATCATGACCGATATGCGTGCACAAAATTTAATACGAGACCCTGTATCGGTCTACCAGTCGATATGCATGCCGATACGGTCTCCTGGGTTTTGGTCGAGGAACTGTATCGGCTTGCCTGGCCGATATCCAAGCCGATATGAGTCCTCGGATTTTCTTCCGAGAGTGTTATCGGCCACCCCAACCGATATGGTGGCCGATATGCCTTCCAGCTGCTTCTTCCTTAGTCCTTCGAGCTCTAGACTCCACTTCCAAGCTCACCAATGCTCCTAGACACCTCCAATCACCTGCAAAACACAAGAAATACTCCAAATGCAAGCCTAAAGTGCCTACTCCTAGTCCTAAACAACTCTATACTCTAGATGTGACAATGACTCGACAAAATGGTATGAATGATGGTGAAATGAAGTCAAAACAAGAACTATATACAAGCCTAAATGCATGAAAATGTATGAATATCATAGCTCTTCGCGAAATCTGGATTCCTACCATAAGCTGTTCCTTAGTGCGGGTAGGCCTTTGCTATCGGTAATTGATATCTTCGCGAGGATGCTCTTGAAACGGGTAATGTATGATCGGAGACTCTCCTTTTATCCTTGCGTGATGGACCAAAGCTCAGCGTTAGACACTTCTTCTTGGATATACATCGAGTAGTGTTTGAGAAATGCTAAAGTTATATCCTTGTGTCTGTCGATCGAGTTTGGTTCTAAGCGAGAGAACCAGTCCAAGGCGGATCTGGTCAAATGCTCGACGAATTGCTGGCAGTAGCCTGCATCGCGTTCCCCAAGGATGAACTTTGTTCGGCCCATTGCTATGAGGAAGGCGGTCTGAAATTGCCTTGAAGCAGAGTGTCCGTCATATGTTATCATCTTGATCTTTCCATGATGTTGGACTTGGACTTCCGTGAGACGGCGGGTAAAAGGAGTGTTTTGGGTTTCTTCAAGTACGCGGTTGATCTCGGGTGCCGAGCTGGTCGCTTGATGGACTTTTGATGTCATACTTCGCAGCTTTAGCTTTAGATCTCGATCTCGTTGTCTCTGTGAGCGTATGCAGCTGAGCTGCTCGAGGCTTCAGTGATGAGAGGCTGATCGTTGGTTTCCTTGTTTGTTGTGTTGAAGAATGTGAGAACGTTCGTCTGCCTTGTCCGATGTTCGGGGTCGGCGATCTTCTAATAAGACACGTTGAAGACGCGGTACGAAGTTGGTCGACCGAGACGCGGTTGCCTGTTCGCCCGATTCTTGCAGATCGTTGATCTGTCCTTGGCATAATGCTTGTCCCATGACGAGCTTGTCAAAACGAGCGTTAATCCCTCGGGAAACTCCTCCACATGGGTCACGAGAGCCTTCAGTAGAACAGACATGTCATGCTCGTTGGATTGGTTGCTTGTAACCTGCCGAGCTTGCTCGGTGTTTGAGGGGGTCTCCGTGTTCGCCGGCTGGATGATCGGGTCGACGACCTGAGAAATATGGTGAGCCTTATCGGGTTGGCCCTTTGCTTGCGAGGTCATCCCCGAGCTTGATTTGTCAAGATGATGATGAAATCCTTGCTCGTTGAAGGTTCGGTCATTATCGAACTAGTCCGTTAGTGAAGAAAAACTTAATGCCCCACAGACGGCGCCAATTGTGATAACCGGATTCGTCACAAAGGTTAGATGCTCGTCTTGCTCGGGGAGGGTTAACGTGCTCGGGTAATCTATGGGTAAAATTTTATCTTTAAGAGGAACTGACTAAGGTCGGAAACGAACAGGAAAGTGTGACGTTCATTTGAGAGACGAGCGTGTTTGTATTGAATCAAAAGGGGGGTCCGAGCTTGTCAATGGACGAGCTCGGGTTACAATTCGGTCTACCAGTCGATATGCATGCCGATACGGTCTCCTGGGTTTTGGTCGAGGAACTGTATCGGCTTGCCTGGCCGATATCCAAGCCAATATGAGTCCTCGGATTTTCTTCTGAGAGTGTGTATTGGCCACCCCAACCGATATGGTGGCCGATATGCCTTCCAGCTGCTTCTTCCTTAGTCCTTCGAGCTCTAGACTCCACTTCCAAGCTCACCAATGCTCCTAGACACCTCCAATCACCTGCAAAACAAAATAAATACTCCAAATGCAAGCCTAAAGTGCCTACTCCTAGTCCTAAACAAATCTATACTCTAGATGCGACAATGACTCTACAAAATGGTATGAATGATGGTGAAATGAAGTCAAAACAAGAACTATATACAAGCCTAAATGCATGAAAATGTATGAATATCAATTTCCCCAAACTTTAATCTTGCTTGTCCACAAGCAATCATAAGTCAATCAAAATAAGTTGGGGAAAAGGTTTGAAGGTGGGAGCTCATATCCAAAGGTTCAATCAAGTTTCAAACTTCATTTCAAGTCTATACAACTAAAGTGCAACCGAGAAAATGCCTACTCCAAGGATATAGCCATACTCATCAAGACAATACTTTTAGCTTAACCTTCAACCTTCACAAGCGTTCAAATCAACTAGCTCTTTGACATTGATTAAGCATTTCAAGTGGATCTTACTCACAACAAAGTGTTCAAACTCATTTGGCAAGGGTTAAGGTCTTGAGATAAAGATGATCTCAATCAAAAAGAGGGGTTTCTCCATAAGCGTTTAGGTTCTCTCAAGAAGAAATGAATGAGCACATAGTAAAAGGCTAAGAGTATAGAAGCAATTGGTGC
The DNA here is from genome assembly GCA_030180135.1 of Orychophragmus violaceus. NCBI lineage: Eukaryota > Viridiplantae > Streptophyta > Magnoliopsida > Brassicales > Brassicaceae > Orychophragmus > Orychophragmus violaceus. The sequence goes on along the minus strand of CM058236.1, from coordinate 26,331,535 downwards.
ATACTAGAATCGATTTCCGTCTACCCATTTCCTAATGACTTCTACTCTTACTCTAGCCCACCTAGTTTGAGTCTACCCTTTGTCAAGGCTACTTTTGCCTCATCCCTCTTCCTCGACCAAACACTTCCCAAGAATACTCCCAAGGATCATTCAAAACCTTTCAAAACAGTGGCAATTCTTTTCTTTAGACTTAGCTCAAATACTTCTGTCTTTAGCAATGGCCTCTTTTCACAAACTTTCTTTTAAGTTGAGCACTTTGGCTTCTTTCCATTTCAAAACATGAGGCACTTTTTCTTTTAAAACACTTAAGAGCTTTTCTTTCAAAACACTTTTGCCAACAACATAAGATCCCAAATCAAACTCCCTTTTGTTCTTTCCCTTTCAAAACCCTTCCCCCAAACTTCAATCTTAGCCTAGTGCAAGCTAAAGGTGGTCACGCTTGCGTCTACACGGAAATTTTCAACTAGTCGCCTCAAACTCAACACCATTTACTTAGCTCATTCCAAGAGGCCTACCTCTCAAAAGAGTGTTTATGGGCGGAAAGAAAGTTGGTTAAGGGCGTGGAAGCTATTCAAGCAAGCAAGTGTGGTAAAAGGGAAAAGAATGCTTGAATATTTTAGAGGTATCCATGAGTTTAAAACACTAAGAAGGAGTGAGATAATTGCAATTCAAGTTAAGGTTCTCACTTTTAAATATATCTAGCATCAATTCACAACAAGTTCCAGCATTGAATCAAGGTTCAAAGCAAGCTATCCAAGTAGGGTTCGTTCTAGCTTTCAAGCATTTCTCGGGTTACAAATTTAGTGTGATCTATCTATCAAAGCTAGCGTATGAAACAAGTTTTACTCGCTTAAACCTTATGAGGAAATTAAATCATTGCTCCCTATGCAAACACATCCTATATGATGCAACTAGACTCGATCCTAAGATGTTTTCTTTTTGTGAAAATTTTTCAATTTTTTTTGATTTTTTTGTTTTGTTTTTCTATGCCTTAGATGCAATGCATGAGACTCAAAGACAAAATAAGATCAAAAGAAAACGTGATTAGCAACTGGTCTCTCCCCCAAACTTAAATCACACGGTCCCTTGTGTGATCTATGAAAGGAGAAGAGACCGAAAACACACAAAATGCAAACAAAGAAAAGAAAAGAAAAGAAGTATGTACAAAATGGAGTGTTACCTTGCTAGTTGTGGAATGATGGAGGTGATGATTCCCCCATGGAGTATGTCGGGGTGGATGAAGAGCAGGATGGTATCCTCATGTCTCTTCTCTTCCGCCTTCTGTCCTCGCCTGCGGAGTGACGGTGAGGCTCGTAGTAGGAGTCGGAGGCCATGCGTGCAGCTCCTCCCATCTCGTGTCCAACAATTGAGTATCGTCCTTGTTCCAGCTCTGTCTGCTCAACCAGCTCATCGGCTTCACCGATCACTTCCTCAGTCGCTGCCCGTAGCTCCTCATCCAAACCAGTCTGAGCCTCTCGGGATATGGAAGTAGTCTGTCTCGTAGCGCCACTCTTATCCTTCTTCCCCGCGATCAACTTCAGAACCTTGGTGACCTTGTTCAAGTAGGTAGCCAACTTCTTGATGTTCCTTCTGTGCAATTTACTCTGCCTTTGAAGGTCCCTGTTCTAGTCCCTTAGTGCACTGACCGTCTTGTTAGCGATCGGGTCATCCAACGGCTCGATGTAGTACATGTGCAGCCCATACACCCCAGCAGGTGCGTCGGAATAATCTGAACCGGCTGCAGGTGCTCTCCGCGGTCCGCGAGGCTCGAATTGGTGTTCCATAGCCGGGAGAAACCTCACGTTAGCCTGGTTTTTTGCAAGGCTAGTGATGGTGGGGTTCGGAAGCAGGTACTTCTCCTCATATTTCGTATCTGAACACATCATGTAGATTTGGCGACCCGGAGGTGATCTAGCACCGAGGAAGTGGGTCCTGATCAGCTGAGGCAGGTCTAACCATCCCACCGGCGTAGGCTGTCCAAAAGTCTTCTCCTCCAAACTTCCTTCCAGCTTGATCTTCTTTGCCTTAAGTAAAGGCATGATCAACCCACCCATGGTGAACTTGGGGTCAAAATCTTTGACAGAAGTTGCCCAGTCTCGGTGAACCCCAAACTGCTCTACTATAATGGATGTGAAGCTCGGTGGGCGCTCAACGGGTGGTATCGTCGTACCGTTGGGGAACGTGCGCATAAGTGGCGATAATCCGATGTACAGAAGCTTCCTCTCTGCTTCTGTGACTTGGCCCGTCTCCTTTCTAGCAAACAGAGTGTGGGCTAGTGCCTTGTGCACGTACCTAATAGCCGGATGTCAGATCCTTGCAGACTTCATGGCCCCGAACTTATATGGTCCATCAGATATCATGTACCATAATTCCCTGAGATCATCCTTGTCGATGGGGATGGACGAACCTAACTGAGCACCATTCTCCTCAAAACCGAACACTAAGCTTATCTCCTCAAAGGTCATGGTGTGCTTCTTCCTTCCCATTGTGAACTCTATCTTCCCACGGCTCACCTCTCCTCTCAAGGCTGCCTTTCTCAGATTGATAGTTGCTTTCATGGTTGCAAGGAACTGGCAGGCTGAGCTCTGATAACCATCACTGGAGACGCTGAAGAAGGTCTTGAGCCCCAAATTTTCCACAATCTGATTGTAGTCTTCTAGCAGTCCAAGAGCTGTAAGGGTCGGGACGTGAGGATACCGTGTTGGCCAAATCTGTATCTTCTCCAACTTGTCATTGATCTCAGAAGGAGTATATTGCATTGGTGACGCATGAATCACCTTCCCTGTGATCTCTGGAGCTTCTTCCTCAACAGCGATCCCCTTTCCTTTCGAGGATGTTCCCACATCTTGTCTCGGTGCCTTTGCTCGTGATCTCGGGTTGGCGGATGTGTTAGTCATTTTCCTACAAAAGATAACTCAAAGATAGAGTTAGCACACAATACAATCCACCAACACAAAATAAATAAGAGCTTGACACATCCATGATCAACAATTGTAAAAGCTTAACAATTGCATAAATTTTCGTTGTCAATGGAGTAAACAAGCTAAAACCAACTCAACCATTCTCAATTCAAGCTCATCATAGGCATAATTCACCAACAAGTCAATCACATTCATAAGCAACTCACATTCTCATCAAACAAAGGCTCTCAACATGCATTTTGGAAATTTTTGTGAAACGAAACTCAATCAAATCGAGTAGTTTCACAAACTTAAGCTTTTAACAAACCAATGCATCATTAGAAACCATCAAATTAGAAAACCCCCAAAATTTTCGGAATCCAAATTTCTCAAGAACCCTAATTCACCAAAAATCAAATTCCTTCAATCCTAGGGTGAAATTGGCTATGGGCATTCATTCAAACACATATTGGGGAGGATTTCAAGCAATATCAATCATCAACAACCGAAAAATTCAAGTTCAAAATTTCCGGGTTTTTCAACCCAAAAATCTTGAGAGAGTTTGAGAGCTTTACCTTGGTTTGTGATGAAGGATGGCGGTGGAGAGTGAAAGCAAGTGAAAAAGCTAATAGAATCGTGAGTTTAGAGCTTGGAATCACTGAAAACCGAGTTGAATTGAGAGAGAAAGGGAGTTTCAAAGCCTTTGTGTTCTTGAGGGAGAAGAGTGGGTTTGGGAAGGTGAAAGCTTGAAGAATCGCGATGGGGAGGAGAAAACAAGGGAGAAAATCGGTCCAAACCGGTTTAATTTGGTTCATTAAATCAATTTTGGTCAAAATCCGGTTTGAAACCGGTTTAGGGTCGAGAGAACTTACCTGGGCGAAGGGGCGTATCGGTCTGGCCAACTGATACGCAAGTCGATATCGACTCTCGGATTAAAAGTTTGCAACCTGTATCGGTCTGGCCAGCCGATACAGTGACCGATATCAGTTCTTCCCGAGAGTCCGTATCGGCTTGGCCAACCGATACGGAGGTCGATATCGACTCTCGGATTTCTTCTCAAAAATCCATATCGGCTTGGCCAACCGATACGGAGGTCGATATCGACTCTCGGATTTCTTCTCAAAAATCCGTATCGGCCTCGCCAGCCGATAAGGATGCTGATATTGAGTCTGTGTATCTGATATACCATGGATTTTAGGGTTTTTAACCATGGTATATGTGTCATTTATCGAGTCTTTTACTATGTTTTAGAGTCTTTTCAGGTGTTTATTAGGTACAAGCACATTTGGAGCATATTTGGTGATTATGGCACTTTCTGGAGCTAATTAGAGTATTTGGCCGAGAGATATACTTCACTGTCAATATTTCAGAGCCGCAACGATCGTTGCACTCTTGGCATCGATCGTTTCATATGCTAGTTGGGCCAAACGACGGTTTAATGAAGAATGATGAAATTGCAGTTTTGCCCAGAAGTTCCTGATATTCACAAAGAAGCCCCAAAACGTGTTTTAGGATTATAATTAGGTTTTACAGCCACTTGTTAGGCTAAGCTTTTCTTACGTTAAGTTTTACTCAGAGAGAGTTGAGGGGCTGATCCTGATCTCGAAAGAGACTTGATTTCGAACCCCAGTTCTTATTTGATTATATGATATTTGGTTTTCTACTTATGATGTTTTCCGTTTCGATGAACATGTCTGAGTAGTTTACCTGTTAGGTTGAAGGATTCTCATTAGGGATTTCATGGAATTATAGTTTAATTAATCTGTAGGGATTTATATCTGCAAGTTCTTTGTTTAGGTTGTTCTTAATGCTTAATCTGAAGTAGCTAATCAGAATTATGATGTTAGGCTGATTAATGCAGCGAAAGTTGGTTAATTTAGCTAGAAAGAACCTAGATAAGCAATTAAACTTCTCGCAAACGAAAGTTTGGTTTAGGTTAATTGTGAACATATCAAACTTGGAATTAAAGCTGGTTTAATCTGTTAGTTCTCGCAAACGAAAGTTTGGTTTGCTGCACTTAGACTTAGAGAATTATCGCAAAGGAATTTGGTTAGTTCTATATCCGTGTTTGAGTCCTAGAACAGTTATTGATTAGATCCTGATTGATTTATTACTTGCGTTCCTGATTTCCTGAGAACTCCTGAAACCTAACGCTCCGCCTTCTTGCTTACAAACTCACTTGATTTACTTGCTATTTCGTTTACTGTTTTCACATCTGCTTCGCTTAATTTAATCTGAACTACTAATAATCTATTGTGTGACTGAGATTCCTTGTGGGATTCGATACCTTATATACTACGATTGCATTAACTGTGCACTTGCAGTAGAATAGGGATAAAACTACACCTATCAAATTTTTGGCGCCGTTGCCGGGGACTCTTTGAGTTCGCCAATAGATTTAGTACTAGGATTTAGACTAAGCATTTCTTTTTTATTTTCTTGTTTACTCAAGTTTTTGATTTTTGGGATTGCAGGGATTCGCATTGCATCGATCGTTGCCTACCTTGCACCGATCGACACAAGGCGAGAACAGCGATGCCAAGTTCTGAGACGTTCAATAGGTTCCACTGTATGGAACCTGTGATTCTGATTCGCGGTGAAAGCAGCGTTTTACGAGACCAAGAGGGTCACATATGCAACGCAAAAGGTCAGAAACTAGATGGGGAGGGAAACCCCATCTTGCCAGATTACTATGTATTGGTTGGGCAGGTAGCTGAGATGAGAAATAAGATAGATGACATCCACGACGTCCTACTGAGGGAGAGACATTTCCGTGCTGATGCAGAAACTGAAGGATTTGCAGAGGTAAAATATATGGCTGGAGCTGATTATTATGGACAGACATTTGGACACCAGCAGAGACGAGGTTCTAGGCATGCTCAAGGATCAAGAGATTATGGTTATACATCCTGCCTAGCATCTCCTGTACCTGCACAGACGAGCAAATTGGAGATCATGATGGAGCAGTCCCTTGCAGAACAACAACAGACCACAGCGTCTTTCAACTCGAAGCTTGAGAGCTTGTATACTAATCTGAATGAGAAATTTGAGTCCTTGAACACTCACATGAAGTTGCTAGATACACAGATGGATCAGATTTCAAGTTCTGCCACAAGGAAGGATACTCAGGAAGCCCATGTCGTTGACATTCCTATTCAGGTTGACCACAGGATGGATCATGGACCATATCTAGCAGTTAAAGCTATGGAATTTGTGGAAAACAGAGGGGAGTCTGATATTGAATTCCCTGAGTTTGAGAGCTTTGACGGACCTGACTCAACAGAGATTGACATGGATCTCTTGGCTTGGATAGTTCAGACTGATACTGGACCAAGTCAAGAGGAGAAATTTGAGTTTGAGATTGCTGGATTAGACCTGGAAGCTGATGGACCCGAGACTGTAGCTGAAACTCGAGCTGAGACATCCGTGTCGATCGTTGCACCATACGCACCGATCCTTGCACCCCGTAAAGAACCAGTTTCACTTATACCTCGTGGAGTTGCTAAGGAAATAATCTACAAACCTCCAATACCATTCCCGAAAGCTCCTGTAAGGTCTAAAGATGTTGTTCAGTGCACAGTAGTGGTTGATAAGAAGATGGTGGTTCCACAGGAGTCTACTCTAACATCTTCAGAACCTAAGGCTACTCATAAGCAGAACGCTCCGAACATCAAATCTTTGCCAAAGGTAAAGCATAAATCCTCTAGGTTTAAACCTTCTGACTCCACTGTTTTGAATGCAGGAAAAAGCTTTAAACCACCCAAGTGTCGATCCCACCCTACATTCCTTCCTACGTTCCTTGGACGACATCATGCTACTACTGCTTACACACCACCATGGATGATAAGGCATTCACAGAGACACTCAAAGTCTCTGTTGAAACCTCCATGAGTCTGACCTCTTTCCAAAAGTCAAGCTAATGACTTAAAACAAGCGCTGAGTGGGAGGCAACCCACTATTAGGTTATAGTATTTTTAATTCTTATTGTTTTTTTTTTTTTTAGGATTTCACGTTTTTATTTGTTTTTTTTTAGATACAGAACACAAGTCTGGAGATGTGTGACGATCGTTGCCTACATGTGCAACGGTCGTTGCAGTTGGTTTAAATCGAAAATTAAGGTATGTCGAGCTAAACCGGAATAGATCTGGTTCAACCAGCATCGATCGTTGCTGCTACGCAATGATCGTTTCACCCACGACCAAGGTAAGTTGCCTTAAACCCTTTTTCTTCTCTTTTTCTTCTCCATCTTCTCGCCACTGATACACCGAGAACCTCCATACCTAAAAACTATCATTTCTTCATCAATTTCCTTGTTTCCAAGCGCTATTCTCTCATTTTTACACTCTCAATCTATTTCTCCAACCCATATCTCACGAATTCAAGGTAATGTACTTCTATTTGATGATTTTCGGATTCAACTATTAGGGTTTTAGAAATTAGAAATTTTGAATTGAAATTGATGAATGCATGCTAAAATGAATATGAATTAGGTTGCTTAGTGATGGATTGTTGTCGATTTTGTGTTTGATAGCACGAATTTAGAACGATTCTGTTGAAATGTTGATTGCGGCCAAAATCGCCTTGCACCGATCGTTGCACTTGTGCAACGGTCGTTGCTCTGCGATACTGGGTAAATGTTCGATTATACGAAGTCGCCTTGCAACGATCGATGCCTTAGTGCAACGGTCGTTGCTCGACGACTTCACAGAGAGTTGGCCGAGACTGATTTATTTAAATTTATGTTTTGCAGATGGCAACTCAGAATCAACCCCGCAAGCGCAGAGCAACCGCCGCAAGCGCCTCACGACAATACATTCCCCCGCCGGAATGGCTACACAGGGATTCTGATCCTCCAGAGCCATATCAGTTGGTTCATGCAACCATTGGGCCACCATGGCCAAGGGCAGAAAACCTTCGGATTCGGACTGATCGCAACTGGGACATGGCTATTAATAAGCTGCTCGCTACGGCAGATTTCACAGAGAGGCCGCTACACGAGTACTGGGACGAGTACAATACGTTGCTGTATAACGGTTGGTGTGGCATGGAGCTAGCGCCAACCAAGTTTGCGGATTACTCGACCTGTCTGAGCCTCGGCATAGACAAGCAGGTTATGGCGCTGTGCAGAGGCATTGGTCTGGGGACAATGCCAATGCAGCCTCACGATCTATACCCAAAGCTGGTGAGACAGTTGCTTGCCACATGCAGGGTTGTCTACCCGAACCCGGATAGCAGGAATGCTCAAGGAGGCACTTTTACTTTCATGTGTCTTGGAGCAAGGTATCGAGTACCCCTTCTCGATATCTGTAGGATCTATGGGTTTAGCACTGAGCAGACACGCACCGATATGTCCCTTCCATGGGAACCATCAGAGGCTCGGCAGTTCTGGGAGTATATTGGTGGTGGACGGTATTACTCACGGACTACACCTGTGATTCAGGTTAGGCATCCGGCTCTCAGGTATGTCTTGCGTATCTTGGGACGCACTCTATTGTGCAAGCATGAGGCCAACAAGATGCGTAAGAATGAGTTGGAGATACTATTCAGAGGACTGAGGGAGCAGTTCAGGGGTACCGATGTGAGAAACCCAGCTGAGAAAGTCAACCTGGGAGCTGTATTTGCCCATCACCTTTGCGAGCTGCAGAAGAAGCCTTATGACGGCGTGCGCAAAGAGACAGTAGGGAGTCTTCTTACTCCTATTTTAAAACACTGCAAGATCCCTATGGAGGATACAGAGCGCATTACCGAGAGAGAGTTCCTGGATCTCAGTCACTTACAGAGTGCTAGGTGGCTGAAGGAGGGGAGAGTATGGGTTTACTGCGACCTTGCATCTACACAGTATGGTATTGATCTTCCTGCTGCTGGGTTGACACAGATTGATACGATTGATGCTTTGAGCTTCCGCCCTCCTGCCAGAGCTCGACGCGCAGTGCCTACTATGGCTCATCCGCTGGGAGAGCCTTCTACGAGAGCTTCATCTTCCTCTACACCTGCGCCTGCTGCTGCCCCGGTTGATATTGGCCCTTATCCTGAGATTACAGTGCCCTACGGTGATATGTCTGAGGCTGAGTGGAGAGAGCGTAGTGATGGGATATGGAAGACCGTCTGGGAGTGGATGCGTGGCTGTACTTGCAGGAGATAGCCACAGGTTCACCAGCCCTTCCAGGACCTTCTCGACGCAGACGACGATCTCCGACTCCTACTTCCTCGAGTGGTACTGATCGCATAGCTGAGGCAGCCGATGACGCTGAGCTATATGGTGGGATAGATGATGTGAGCGAGTGAGATTGATCTCCGTTTTCAGACATTCGGTTCTGTACTCTTTTATCTTTTTCTTATTTTTCTTTGCACTTTTTCCTTTTGATTTTTAGGATGGCGTTGTTTTTGGATGATATGTTTGATTTGCTACATTATTTGCTTCGATTTTACTCTGTTTTCAGTGTTTTCAGCTTGCAGGATTCGAAATTTGATAGATCCCAATGAACTAACCTGCTAACTTGCTGACTGATCCGATATACGCATTGCAGCGATCGTTGCATTCATGAGCAACGATCGACACCCAACGAAAATCGCCTAGCAACGGTCGATGCACTTAGTGCAACGATCGATGCACTTAGTGCAACGATCGATGCTTGAGCGACAGAGGTAAACCCGACAGAACTCAACACATCCATCCACAATTTTTCTTTCTTTTTACCGATCCTTAGCTTGACACTACTGGGGACAGTGTGTCTTAAGTGTGGGGGAGGTTCTACTAACTTCTTTCTTTTGTTTTCTTAGTTATTTTAAAAAATTTCACTGTCATGTTTTATTGAGTCAAATTGTTTAAGTAAGAAACAGTGAATTTTTGAGAAGTTTTAACAAGACTTGCAGGAACTTAAGTAACCATTGGGATGAAGTTGCAGGATCTATCTCTGACTATTAGAAAACCCAGACACGGATCAACCTACTGGGAACACCCACATCACTTCAGGTATCAGAGGATCCTTTTACTGACTTCAACCTTAATACTGACTTAGATTTCTCACTTAAGGGCTTGGTATACTTTGTGTCGGATTCCCTTGTTAGTTCTGACACAGCCTGTCAACCTGTCTTATTTAGTTCCCTTCTCCCCTTCCATAAAATAAGAAAAAAAAAGATAATAAACTGAGGATGAGTTAGTAACTCCGAAGTGGTCACGGGAGTGGTAGAGACCCCTATTATCTCCTGTGCGATCCATGGAATGTGTCCAAAGTACACCCCATAACGGGAAGAACACTGATAAAAAAAATAAAATGATACCCAATGTGGGAAAAATCAGTTGTTAAGGAAGGGAAAGAGAAGAAAGGGATTAGAGAAAGATAGTATGGTGGTCTAGAGCTGATAAGGTAAGAATCCATGTGCCCTTTGATCGATACTCCTTAGGTGAGACCGCACTTAAATACTTGCAGAAGTCAGTAGGGAGAATTTGAATGCGTGAATGTGATTGTGGAGTTTACTTAGGACAGTTGCTAAGTGTGGGGGAAGTATATGTTGGTCTTGATATCCTGTGATTGATTCTTGCAGTGGTTTACTAAGGGGAATCTGAGTGTTGTTGCTTCTATGACAAAAAGAGTTTCTGAAAGTTTTCAAACCTCTTGACTACATTTAGTTCTTTGTTATGCTTGAGGACAAGCAAAGGCTAAGTGTGGGGGAGTTGATATACCATGGATTTTAGGGTTTTTAACCATGGTATATGTGTCATTTATCGAGTTTTTAATATGTTTTAGAGTCTTTTCAGGTGTTTATTAGGTACAAGCACATTTGGAGCATATTTGGTGATTATGGCACTTTCTGGAGCTAATTAGAGTATTTGGCCGAGAGATATACTTCTCTGTCAATATTTCAGAGCCGCAACGATCGTTGCACTCTTGGCATCGATCGTTGCATATGCTAGTTGGGCCAAACGACGGTTTAATGAAGAATGATGAAATTGCAGTTTTGCCCAGAAGTTCCTGATATTCACAAAGAAGCCCCAAAACGTGTTTTAGGATTATAATTAGGTTTTACAGCCACTTGTTAGGCTAAGCTTTTCTTACGTTAAGTTTTACTCAGAGAGAGTTGAGGGGCTGATCCTGATCTCGAAAGAGACTTGATTTCGAACCCCAGTTCTTATTTGATTATATGATATTTGGTTTTCTATTTATGATGTTTTCTGTTTCGATGAACATGTCTGAGTAGTTTACCTGTTAGGTTGAAGGATTCTCATTAGGGATTTCATGGAATTATAGTTTAATTAATCTGCAGGGATTTATATCTGCTAGTTCTTTGTTTAGGTTGTTCTTAATGCTTAATCTGAAGTAGCTAATCAGAATTATGATGTTAGGCTGATTAATGCAGCGAAAGTTGGTTAATTTAGCTAGAAAGAACCTAGATAAGCAATTAAACTTCTCGCAAAACGAAAGTTTGGTTTAGGTTAATTGTGAACATATCAAACTTGGAATTAAAGCTGGTTTAATCTGTTAGTTCTCGCAAACGAAAGTTTGGTTTGCTGCACTTAGACTTAGAGAATTATCGCAAAGGAATTTGGTTAGTTCTATATCCGTGTTTGAGTCCTAGAACAGTTATTGATTAGATCCTGATTGATTTATTACTTGCGTTCCTGATTTCCTGAGAACTCCTGAAACCTAACGCTCCGCCTTCTTGCTTACAAACTCACTTGATTTACTTGCTATTTCGTTTACTGTTTTCACATCTGCTTCGCTTAATTTAATCTGAACTACTAATAATCTATTGTGTGACTGAGAGTCCTTGTGGGATTCAATACCATATATACTATGATTGCATTAACTGTGCACTTGCAGTAGAATAGGGATAAAACTACACCTATCAGTATCCTTTTCCTTCATTCCCGTGGCCTTTACACAACCCCCAACTGGTCCACAACCTCACCTAAAGACCAAAACCTGATAAAACTCAAAGCAAAACATCAAAAATAACAAGCAAAACATCATATGTACAGGGATAAACATGGGAATGTCTCCCAAGTGCGCTTTTGTTTAAAGTCGTTAAGCTCGACTTTTGCAAACCGTGATCTTAAGCTGAGGGAGGGCTAGAGAGTGGAATCGAAGTCCCTTCCTCTATAGCTTCTGAGACGGAGTAATGCTTGAGTCTTTGGCCATTGACCGTGAACTCTTCATCGGATTTTCCAAAAAGTACTATTGCTCCATATGGTCTCACCTCCTTCACTCTAAACGGTCCTGACCATCTAGACTTGAGCTTCCCGGGAAAGAGTTTCAACCGGGAGTTAAAGAGCAACACAAGATCTCCTTCTTTAAACTCCTTCTTCTGGATCAGCTTATCATGAAAAAGCTTGGTCCTCTCCTTATAGATCTTTGAGCTCTCAAAAGCCTCAAGCCTTATCTAGTCAAGTTCGTTCAGCTGAATTAATCTCTTCTCAGTCGCGGTTTTGATGTCAAAGTTCAGCAACTTGACAGCCTACATAGCCATATATTCCACCTCCACCGGTAAGTGACATGACTTCCCATACAGCATGGTGAACGGTGTAGTGCCCAACAGGGTCTTGAAAGCAGTCCTATACGCCCACAGTGCGTCATCAAGCTTTCTAGACCAATCTTTCCTTGAGGCTCCAACAGTCTTCTCCAAGATAGCCTTGATTTGCCTATTGGACACTTCAACTTGCCCGCTTGTTTGAGGATGATATGGTGTTGCAACCTTATGCTTTAGTCCATACTTCTTCAAAAGACTCTCAAATAGTTTGTTGATGAAGTGCGAGCCTCCATCACTAATCACAATCCTCGGAATTCCAAACCTTGGGAAGATGATGCTCTTGAATAGCTTTATCACAACCTTGGCGTCATTCGTCGGACTCGCCACTGCTTCTACCCATTTGGAAACATAATCCACAGCCACTAAGATGTAGCTATTCCCATAAGAGGATGGGAAAGGTCCCATGAAGTCAATGCCCCACACATCAAACACTTCAACTTCAAGAATGGGGTTTTGAGGCATCTCATTCCTTCTACTGATGTTTCCCTTTCTTTGACAAGGATCACACTTAGTGATGAACTCTTGGGCATCTTTGAACATTGTAGGCCACCAAAACCCAGCTTGTAGAGCTTTTTGAACCGTCTTGAAGGTAGCAAAGTGACCACCATAAACTGACCCATGACAATGTAGGACAATACCTCCTACTTCTTCATCAGCTATGCACATTCTATAGAGTTGATCCTTGCACAGAGTGTAGAGGTAAGGCTCGTCCCAAGAGTACCTATTGACATCTCTAAAGAACTTCTTTCTTTGGTAGCTATCAAGGCTTGGTGGTTCCTTCCCAACAACTAGGAAATTGACTATGTATGCATACCACGGCTCCTTGTCTTCAATAGAACTGACCTCTTCAATCCTCATTCTTGTATCATGAGCATCTTTGACAACCTTGCAAGCCATTAACTGTTCTTCAGGGATAGAGTCATCTAGAGGAACACCATCCTCAATTCTCAGTCTCGACAAGTGATTTGCTACTCCATTCTCAATACCTTTCTTATCCTTGATCTCCAAATCAAACTCTTGTAGCAGCAGGATCCATCTTAGAAGCCTTGGCTTGGCATCTTTCTTGGAAAGTAGATACCTCAACGCAGCTTGATCCGTGTACACCACAACCTTAGATCCAACCAAGTATGATCTGAACTTCTCAAAGGCAAACACCACAGCTAGAAGCTCTTTCTCAGTTGTTGCATACCTCACTTGAGCATCATCCAATGTCCTACTAGCATAGTATATGACATGGAGTTTCTTGTCTTTCCTCTGTCCAGGGACTGCTCCAACTGCGTAGTCACTTGCATCGCACATGATCTCAAAAGGCAACTCCCAGTCAGGAGCTTGGACAATCGGAGCACTAATCAAAGCTTACTTAATCATGTGAAACGCAGTCAAACACTCATCATCAAACACAAAGTATGTCTCCTTACACAGTAGACGTGTAAGTGGTCTAGCGATCTTGGAGAAGTCCTTGATAAACCGTCTGTAGAACCCTGCATGATCCAAGAAGCTTCGGATCCCTTTCACTGAGTTCGGTGGCTGAAGACTTGTCATCACCTCTATCTTTGCCTTATCCACTTCGATGCCATTCTCTGAAATCTTGTGACCCAACATAATCCCTTCTGTTACCATGAAGTGGCATTTTTCCCAATTGAGCACGAGGTTCGTCTCTTCACATCTCCTTAAGACCCTGCACAAGTTCAACAAACAGGAAGAGAAGGAAGAGCCATACACAGAGAAATCATCCATGAAAACTTCTACGATATCCTCGATAAGATCCGACAAAATAGACATCATGCACCGCTGAAAGGTAGCCGGTGCATTACACAAGCCAAATGGCATTCTTCGATAAGCAAAGGTACCATAAGGACAAGTGAATGTCGTTTTCTCCTGATCATTCGGATGTATTGGGATCTGAAAGAACCCACTATATCCATCGAGAAAGCAATAAAAAGGGTGATTAGCAAGACGCTCAAGCATTTGATCAATGAATGGCAATGGGAAGTGATCTTTCCTAGATGCGGCATTTAGCTTTCTATAATCGATACACATCATATGCCCGGTGATAGTCCTAGTGGGAATCAATTCATTATTGTCATTTTTAACCACAGTAATCCCCCCTTTCTTCGGGACACAGTGCACGGGAGAGACCCAAGTGCTGTCCGAGATAGGGTAGATTATCCTTGCATCAAGCAATTTAAGAATCTCTTTCTTGACTACCTACTTAAGATTAGGATTCAATCTTCTTTGATGCTCAATAGAAGACATGGATTCATATTCAAGGTGGATCCTATGAGTACACAAGCTAGGTGACAATCCTTTTATATCATCAAGCGAGTATCCTATTGCTTTTCTAAACTTTTTCAATTTAGTGTTCAAAGCAATCAATTCATCATCACTCAGAAACTCATTCACAATGACATGATAAGTAGAGTTAGGGCCAAGAAATACATACCGAAGCCCCCGCGGAAGGGGCTTTAACTCTACCTTTGGCGCTTTGAGCTTGCTCCAATCATCAGCTACAAGCTGCCCCTTGCACAGCTCAGCTTCGTTGGCGCCATCAGCGTCTATATCCACAGCAAAGACCTCTAGCTCCTTACCCACTGAATCTGATCCCAGCTCAATGAATTCAACCTCTCCTAGCAAAGGCTTGTGCGAATCAAGCGCTCTCATATAAGCCCAACTTTCCTCTTGAAGGTATCCATACTCCCCACATTCCTTGGTCAAAGTCACTTCCAACGGATCATCCATGTTTAACTCCTCAAGGAGTTCATCAGCTAGCTCCTCCATAGTCTCAATATAGAACATCTGACCTTGGATGGTTGGCTTCTTCATCACTTTGTTGATGTCAAATTTGAGCACTATGTCTTTACCAAGGTTGAGATCTATCTTCCCTCTCCTGACATCTATGATCGCACCAGCTGTGGCAAGAAAAGGCCTCCCAAGGATTAAAGGATCCTTTGGTTCTTCATCCATCTCCAATACAATAAAATCTGTCGGGACTTCAAATCCTCCTACTTTCACCGGAAGATCTTCTAAAAGGCCAATTGGGTACCTTACTGATCTATCAGCTAGAACCAAGGAGATCCTACAAGCCTTGTAGGTGGAGAAACCTAGCCTTTTAGCCACTGAGAAAGGCATCAAACTTGCGCTTGCTCCAAGATCACATAAACAACCTTCAAACCTAAAAGGACCGATGGCACATGGAAGAGTAAAACTGCCCGGATCTTCAAGTTTCCTTGGTACAATATTCCTTTGGATGATCGCACTACACTCATGAGACAACACAACCATACCTTGTACTTCCTTGGTTCTTTCCTTGATTGCGTCCTTGAGAAACTTGCTATCCTGAGGAACTAGCAAGAAGGCATCAATCAAAGGCATGGTTAACTCAACATTCTTCATCTGCTTTTCAAAGAGAGCTTTGTACTTCTCTAGTAGTTGCTTCTTGAACCTGCCCGGAAAGGGTAGCTTGGGTTCATAAGGTGGTGGCACAAACACATTATCCTTCTTCTTGAGTGTATCCTTCACTACTTCTTCAACTACAACCTTTCCTTTCCTCTTAGCCATCTCATTATCACTCTCTTTGTTGAGAGCAGAATTTTCATAATTCTCCTCCCCTTCTTGAACTTCAATGTCCTCATTGAGTGAAGGAATCAGCCTAGGCGTGGGCACTTGACGTTGTTGCAGCTCCTTACCACTTCTCAATGTGATAACATTGATGTATTCCTTCGGGTTTTGCTCAGATTTTCCGGGTAAAGTACCTTGAGTGCGGGATGTAGATGCATTCTTGTTTTCCATGTTTGTGGCCCTTGAAGTCAAGTTCTGAAGCTCACTCTTTAGATCCCTTACTTCCATAGCTCCTGAGGCTTGCCATTGAAGAAGTTGCTGCATCATACTCTTGAGCTCATTATCCACTCCCGAGGAAGAAGAAGTTTGTGGTTGTTGCTGTCCAAAACCGGGTGGGTATTGTTGCTTGGGAACATAGCCTTGTTGACCTTGATACTGAGGCTTATTACCAAACCCTTGTTGGTTAGTGTAAGGGACAAATGGCTTTTGTTGTGGAGCTTGTGGAAAGCCTTGTTGCCCTTGTTGAGTAGCTTGTCCTTGAGATGGAGCTTGAGGATAGACTTGGTCTTGCGGATTGGCTACATTGGGGTTGCGGTATGAAAAGTTTGGGTGGTTTTTATAGTTTTGGTTGAAGCCCTTGTTGAAACCACCTTGCCCCGCAATGAAGTTAATCTCCTCTTGTGTCATATCCTCATCCACACTATAGAGGAGTGGCTGAGAATCTTCATAGTTGCCCACAAAGCTGATTTGCTTTTGGCTTGAAGAGATCATCTTGTCTAGCTTCTCATTTAAGGACTTGATTTCCTTCTCATACTTCTCATCCGTAGAAGATGATCCTCTATTAGTCCGCTCATAATCCTCATTGTAGTTCCCATCGCTTGTAGCAAGATTTTCAATTAACTCCATAGCCTCATCAACTGCCTTGCCTAGGAAGTGTCCATTGCTAGAAGAGTCTAGCATCGCTCTCATTCTAGGAAGCACTCTGCGATAGAGGTTACTGAGTAGTGTCTCTTTAGTGAAACCATGGTGGGGGCCTTGAGTAGTTAGCTTATTGAACCTCTCCCAAGCTTCAACAAATCTCTCATTGTTAAGTTGCACAAAGCCGGATAGCTCATTACGAAAACGGGCAGTCCTAGTAGCTGAGAAGAACTTCTTCAAAAAGGCCTTCTTAAGGTCTCCCCAAGTAGTAATGGATCCCGGAAGGATGGTGCTTTCCCAATCCTTGGCTCTATCCGCCAAAGAGAAGAAGAAGAGTCGCATCTTCAAACCGTCATCAGTTACACCATTGAGCCTTGTAGTAGCACAAATCTTGTCAAATGTGTCCAAGTGCTGCAGTGGATCCTCAGATGCAAGCCCATGAAACTGGTTGTTTTGCACCATGTTCATCACCATAGCCCGGATCTCAAAGTTATTGTTGTTGACCGGTGGTGGAATGATCCCTTGCCGGTTTGCATTTGTATCCGGTGCATCTCCATCACCAATGGCCCTAGCTGGCCTCTGTTTCTCTTGCTGCTGCTGTTGATCCTGATGATTATCCAAAACCGGTTGCTCAACACCCACAAAGTCTTGTTGAACTTCTACAACTGGTTCCAACCCAAGTCTCTCTACGTGAGCAGCTCTTTCTTGTGCGCGTCGTTCCTTTGCTAATCTCCTCTCGTGTGCCTTGATGTCCTCAACTCTTGCAACTAAGTTTGTTGTCCCTCGGTTGTGCAAGTTCATACACCTAACATCAAAAAGAGAGAAAGTAGCAAAGTTAGTAACAAAGACTTGAACTAAAAAGGAATAGAAATCGAATTGATATATCCAGAATCCCGTCCCCGGCAACGGCGCCAAATTGATAACATACAATCCTTTAAGGTACCAATTCCTCAAGCTTATCGTGTAGTCTTGAGGTATCAAACCTTTTTGGGACGGATAAGACCAATAAGAACACACCAACCTCTAGAGTCAAATCAGACAATTGAATTTTTGTTTCTAACAATCCTAACGAAAACAATTCAAATAGAAGTAAACAGAAACAAGCAAATAAACAAAGTGAATTCAATCAATGATAAAGATAAGGCCTAAAGGTTAAGGTCAACGGACAGGTGACTCGGGATGATAAAGGATCCTAATTCAAACCTCATAGAAGCTAACCTCCTAGCATGGAACACAACAAGTCGATCAGTTTAATCTCTTAATACTAACCTCTTTACTTAATCCTAATCCAAGAACAAATTCTCATTTGTGAATTAAAATCAAGCAAGCATTCAAACAAGTTCTAATCAGCCAACAATCACTCCAAACATACATTTTCATGTGCTAGGATGTGAAAGTTCTATCAAAGCTAGAAACTGGAATTTCATCGAACACATGGTGAGCAAGAAATCCTAAACATCCTAATCAACGTGATCAAGGTTAATTAGGCACTAAACACACTTTGATAGACGAGATTTTAAACAATTAAACATTAGAAATCTATTGATCACCCCTGATCAACCTAATCCTACCTAACCCATAAGCCCTATGAAGAACTACTCACTAATCATCATATGAACAACAAAATCCATAGAAATAGTGTTGATCATTGAGAATTAGAGATAGATTGGAAAGTCAAAGGAAGAAATCACAAGAAAAGAGTACTAGATTAATCCAAAAATCAAACTTGTTCTTACAAAAGGGTTTTTAGTAACAAAACAAGCTTTTTTTTACAAATGAAAATAGGTTTTTGGCTTAAATAGTCTATATGGTGCGAACCGGGTCAACCCGGAACAGTTTCTGGGAAGCGTATCGGTTTGGTCGGTCGATACACCGACCGATACGAGCTCTCGGATTTCCTGGGCAAGAAGTGTATCGGCCCACCTGGCCGATATCATGATCGATATGCGTGCAAAAAAATTAATACGAGACCATGTATCGGTCTACCAGTCGATATGCATGCCAATACGGTCTCCTGGATTTTGGTCGAGGAACTGTATCAGCTTGCTTGGCCGATATCCAAGCCGATATGAGTCCTCGGATTTTCTTCCGAGAGTGTTATCGGCCACCCCAACCGATATGGTGGCCGATATGCCTTCCAGCTGCTTCTTCCTTAGTCCTTCGAGCTCTAGACTCCACTTCCAAGCTCACCAATGCTCCTAGACACCTCCAATCACCTGCAAAACACAAGAAATACTCCAAATGCAAGCCTAAAGTGCCTACTCCTAGTCCTAAACAACTCTATACTCTAGATGCGACAATGACTCGACAAAATGGTATGAATGATGGTGAAATGAAGTCAAAACAAGAACTATATACAAGCCTAAATGCATGAAAATGTATGAATATCATAGCTCTTCGCGAAATCTGGATTCCTACCATAAGCTGTTCCTTAGTGCGGGTAGGCCTTTGCTATCGGTAATTGATATCTTCGCGAGGATGCTCTTGAAACGGGTAATGTATGATCGGAGACTCTCCTTTTATCCTTGCGTGATGGCCCAAAGCTCAGCGTTAGACACTTCTTCTTAGATATACATCGAGTAGTGTTTGAGAAATGCTAAAGTTATATCCTTGTGTCTGTCGATCGAGTTTGGTTCTAAGCGAGAGAACCAGTCCAAGGCGGATCTGGTCAAATGCTCGACGAATTGCTGGCAGTAGCCTGCATCGCGTTCCCCAAGGATGAACTTTGTTCGGCCCATTGCTATGAGGAAGGCGGTCTGAAATTGCCTTGAAGCAGAGTGTCCGTCATATGTTATCATCTTGATCTTTCCATGATGTTGGACTTGGACTTCCGTGAGACGGCGGGTAAAAGGAGTGTTTTGGGTTTCTTCAAGTACGCGGTTGATCTCGGGTGCCGAGCTGGTCGCTTGATGGACTTTTGATGTCATACTTCGCAGCTTTAGCTTTAGATCTCGATCTCGTTGTCTCTGTGAGCGTATGCTGCTGAGCTGCTCGAGGCTTAAGTGATGAGAGGCTGATCGTTGGTTTCCTTGTTTGTTGTTTTGAAGAATGTGAGAACGTTCGTCTGCCTTGTCCGATGTTCGGGGACGGCGATCTTCTAATAAGACACGTTGAAGACGCGGTACGAAGTTGGTCGACCGAGACGCGGTTGCCTGTTCGCCCGATTCTTGCAGATCGTTGATCTGTCCTTGGCATAATGCTTGTCCCATGACGAGCTTGTCAAAACGAGCGTTAATCCCTCGGGAAACTCCTCCACATGGGTCATGAGAGCCTTCAGTAGAACATACATGTCATGCTCGTTGGATTGGTTGCTTGTAACCTGCCGAGCTTGCTCGGTATTTGAGGGGGTCTCCGTGTTCGCCGGCTGGATGATCGGGTCGACGACCTGAGAAATATGGTGAGCCTTATCGGGTTGGCCCTTTGCTTGCGAGGTCATCCCCGAGCTTGATTTGTCAAGATGATGACGAAATCCTTGCTCGTTGAAGGTTCGGTCATTATCGAACTAGTCTGTTAGTGAAGAAAAACTTAATGCCCCCACAGACGGCGCCAATTGTGATAACCGGATTCGTCACAAAGGCTAGATGCTCGTCTTGCTCGGGGAGGGTTAACGTGCTCGGGTAATCTCTGGGTAAAATTTTATCTTTAAGAGGAACTGACTAAGGTCGGAAACGAACAGGAAAGTGTGACGTTCGTTTGAGAGACGAGCGTGTTTGTATTGAATCAAAAGGGGGGTTCGAGCTTGTCGATGGACGAGCTCGGGTTACAATTCGAGATGTGGGAATTCTAGAGAGAGAAAGTATAAAGGGCACAAATCCCAAAAATTTACATTAATGTACAGTGTTCAGTCCTATTTATAGTAAAATATGGTCGTACTTTGTACAGGCCGTTGATTCCTTGTCGAGCTCGTGCGGATGGGCCGTACTTCTTATGACGAGATGGGCCAAGCCGAACTCTTCTTTGTCTGTTAGTAGAGCCGAGCTGGTCCATGGTTGCGAGCCAAGCCGAATTGGATAGTTTGTACGAGCTGAGCCGAGCATGACGAGATCAGTATGAACGATCGTGATGATCGAGCCATTCTCGTTTGTGGGCCGAAATTTCTTCTGTTGGACCGACTCTTTGTCCAGAGAACAGGCATGTGTCGAGCTAATTGGATGGGTGCTAAACCCATGTATAACAATCATGAGTTGCAAGAAGCTAAGGAGATCACCACCAAGGCAAGTTTTCTCTATATTACCATGTATGAATCTGGATAATCCAGTTCCTAAACCTCCTTGGTTGTCTCAAGACATTACAAATGCCACCCACATGACTCCCTCGATACAGACACATTACTAGTTATGCTGCTTCAGTTGGATGTCTTCTTCAAATAAGTCATCAATGATTCAATGTCAAGTTAAATTTCTTCAGATAATCCTCAAAAACAAATATTTTGACTTCAGCCAAATGGTGCATGCTCAGATTTTGGAGATTAGAAATTCTCAACAATGAAATGTCATATGATGTATCCAAACTTGATCTATCTATTGCTCTTTTCCATCGTCGGGTTCCCAAGCTTGCTGATGATTTAGAACGCATCGTACATGTGCCTATGAAGCATGATAAGAAGTAAGGTGTGGCCAAAAAAGAGGACACCGTTCTACCATTGTTTGAGGAATATCTTTGGGCTTTCTTGCATGATTCGCAGAATGCTCATGCGTTTTCAAGGTAAGTGTTTTTTCTGACTTCTTGATCTGTTTTTTCTAAGTGTGCATTCAAGCAGAGAGAAAATACAAAGGATTTGGGTTTAACCCATAATGAATAGATGATGAGGAGAAGGAGCAGAGTGTAGACAAAAGTGGATGATCCCAGTTGAACTTGGGATCCAGTAGATATGGGAGGATTTATTTGTTTCTTCTGACTTGAGAATCCCTGTGTGTGTTAGGAACTCGGTTTTTTTATACTCAAATTTTGTTGTTTGACTAAGTTTGAGTATGAATATCATATCGTGTATCCAGTAGATAGGAGGTTTATTAGTTTTTTTTTACTTGAAAAACCACGTGTGTTAGGAACTCGATTTTATGATACTTAAGTTTTGTTGTTGGACTAAGTGTGAGTATGAATTTTATATTGTGCTTCAATGTGCAGCTATTCTGCTTCCTGTAGGACCCGAGTTTACGGGTTGTATACGAACGGTGAATGAATCGCGGTTTGTGTAGACGTTAAGGAAAGACGAACGGAGTCGAGACGATGACGTCTCTTTCCTTAACTCGAATTATCACCCGTAGTGAGACGGTTATACGTGACAATCGAATCCCAGGATAAAACCGTTATCGAAACGAGTTCGCTATCACTCGAACAACGTTTCCGACGAACGAAAGTACTATGTATACTCTCGAGAACTTACGCAAAGAAGGAGACGAAGGAACAACTCGTGAACGTTTTTTGTATGTGTGTAAGCAAGAGCGTGTCTGAACTTAGAGCTTCAGCTCTGGTTTTATGGAGGAAAAGCAGGGAGGAAGATGAAGACGTTGGACGCGCATATCACGGGCTGAGTGGATGCTTTCGGCGAGGTGGGGACAAGCTCTGTCGAGAGCAAATAATTATGTCGAGAGACATTTTATCATGTCCAAACCGATTGGTTTAAGCTTTAACAATAACCAATTGGTTTAACAAACCGATTACACCATCAAACGAATTTATTTTTTTAACAAAAATTTTCCCAAAAAATAATACGCGCGCGGAGGTCCCTTCGGGGCCTATTACCAAGACCCAAGACCCAAGACCCAAGACCCAAGACCCAAGCCCGGCACGGCGGCGCGCGCGCGCGTGTGGTCTCTCCATCCTCTCTCTCACACTCCATAGTGTAGCCCAAGCTATTGGACAAAGACATCAGAGTGTCCTTATTTATACATGTGAAATATTTCCCTTCTAACCAATGTGGGACAATTTCACTTGTCTTCCTCATTAAAAGATGCCAACAAGTTATGGCTTATATGAGCCCATGGCCCATAATGTATTTCTCATTTACACACACATATTTAATAAAGCCCAAGCTTTATTATTCCAAAAATATGTTCCAACAATCCCTCACATGAATAGAAATTACTCTAAACATACGAAAACTCGACAGACTCGAAAGACCTATACTAGACATTGACTAGACTAGACACTGACTTGACTAGACTAGACAGACTTTCGAGAGTATATGCGAAAATGTAACTGTGTCTGATAGGTAGCATTTTTCAGCTTTGAACCAATCATTTTTAATATCTGTCGGGTTTACTGACCGGGAGGTGAAAATGATGTCTTGAACCAACCGAATTTTTATGTAAACCGAGACAACAGGTATCGCGCAGCGACATTTTCTCGTAGAACTTTGTTCTCTGTTTTTGTTCGTTTTGGCCTTGAACATTCCTGGTTTTCATGAGTGAACTTGGAGAATATAGCCTATCTTTCATTCTCCTAGAAACGGTCTCATTTCACACTCACTAGGTGATCTGCCATTAGTTTCTTTTCAGAAGTATCCTGTCATACTCCACTATTGTGAAACTATGGAATCATTAAAAGTCAATGCTTATCCTTTTCCACATACAGGTAGCACTGTTATCATTCGAGGAATTGGATAAAGACATAAGTCTTACAGTGCTCGATTTCATTTGAATTAGTTTTCCCTTTGAACCTACATCATAGGATCTCCAGTCACGTAAGTAGGGTTTCCATCAAATTCCCTCTTAATTCGTAGGCTTTAAACCCATTCCTCTTGATGATTTAAAAACTTTATCTCGCGGTAAACCTTTTGTGAAAGGATCCGCTAAGTTGTCATTCGTTCTGATATAATCTACATGGATTATACCAGTGGTTATAAAGTTCCTAATGGATTTATGACGTCTCCTAATGTGACGGTTCTTTCCATTATACAAGGTACTTTTTGACCGCAGTATCGCTGATTGACAATCACAATGCATACGGATAGCGGATACAGGTTTATCCCACTCTGGGATATCTTCCAGCCAATTTTGAAGCCATTCTGCTTCAGCTGCCGCAGTGTCTAGAGCTACCAGCTCTGACTCCATCGTGGATCTGGCTTGAATTGTTTGTTTGGAAGATCTCCAGGACACTGCTGCACCCGCAAGTGTAAAGACATATCCACTCGTGGATTTCGAGTTTTGAGAGTCAGATATCCAATTTGCATCGCTATATCCCTCCAAAATAGCCGGCTCTTTACCATAGTGCAGACCATAATCTTTGGTATGACGTAAGTAATTCAATACTCTAGTTATAACTTTCCAATGTTTATGTCCTGGATTACTGGTATAGCGACTCAGTACATTTACTGCGTGCGCTAAATCGGGTCTAGTACAGTTTGTTAAGTACATCAGACTCCTGATCACCCTTGCATACTCTAATTGTGAAACTGCTTCACCTGAATTTTTCTTCAAGTGC
This sequence comes from Orychophragmus violaceus, assembly GCA_030180135.1. Taxonomy (NCBI): domain Eukaryota; kingdom Viridiplantae; phylum Streptophyta; class Magnoliopsida; order Brassicales; family Brassicaceae; genus Orychophragmus; species Orychophragmus violaceus. The sequence goes on along the minus strand of CM058236.1, from coordinate 26,307,209 downwards.
AGTTGAGTATCAACAGGAGTTTTTGATGTCCCTTTTGAGTAAGCCTTAAACCTCTCAAGTATATTTTCAGCATAATTTGCTTGGGATAAGGTTATACCTTCTGTATTTCTAATGATCTTAATCCCTAAAACTACATCCGCAAGTCCCATATCTTTCATGTCAAATCTCTGGCTAAGCATGTTCTTAGTCTGATTGATCATATCTTTGGTACTGCCAATGATGAGCATGTCATCTACGTATAAACATAGGAAGACATACCCTTGTGGAGTACTTCTTACATAGATACACTTGTCACACTCGTTTATGCTAAAACCGTTCGACATCATTACATTGTCAAACTTCTCATGCCATTGTTTTGGAGCTTGCTTAAGACCATACAATGACTTCACAAGTCTACATACCTTGTGTTCTTGTCCAGGGACGATAAACCCTTCGGGTTGCTTCATATAAATCTCCTCTTCTAATTCTCCATTTAGAAAAGCAGTTTTAACATCCATTTGATGGATTTCTAGGTTTCTTAATGCTGCTATGCCGATCAGCATTCTTATTGAGGTTATTCTCGTTACTGGAGAATAAGTGTCAAAGAAATCCAAACCTTCTTTTTGGCGAAATCCTTGAACCACAAGCCTAGCCTTATACTTATCTACCGAACCATCAGTTTTCAGCTTGGTTTTAAAAATCCATTTACACCCTAGTGGCTTAAACCCTTGAGGTAGATCGGTTATCTCCCAAATGTGATTCTACATAATAGAATCAATTTCACTATTAACGGCTTCCTTCCAAAAAGGTGCGTTAGGTGTAGTCATGGCTTCTGTGAACGTCTTTGGTTCATTCTCTAAAAGAAAGACCATCAGGAAATCCTCGCCAAAGTCTTTTTCCTTGCGAGCTCTCTTGCTCCGTCTAGGTTCAACTTCTACCGCTTCAGGAGCTGAAGTACCCGAAGTACTAGCTTCACTTTCATCTCTTTGCTCACGTGTCCGCTTAGGATTAGACCTATCTTTACACGGGAACACCGTTTCAAAGAAGGATGCATTGCGAGATTCCATTACGGTATTTACATGGATATCTGGTATGTCCGATTTATGAACCAAAAGCCGATAATCACTACTATTGTGCGCATATCCGATGAAAATACAGTCCACAGATTTCGGTCCTATCGTGACCTTTTTCGGAGGCGGCACTGCCACTTTTGCTAGGCACCCCCACACTTTCAGGTATTTATACGAAGGTACAACACCTTTCCAAAGTTCATAGGGTGTCTTGCCGGTGACCTTGTGCGGAATTTTGTTAAGAATATAATTTGATGTAAGCAACGCTTCCCCCCACATGTTCTGGGCTAACCCAGATTCTTGAAGCATTGCATTCATCATCTCTTTCAGAGTTCGGTTCTTTCGTTCCGCAACTCCGTTAGATTCCGGTGAGTAAGGAGCAGTCGTCTGATGGATAATTCCATGTTCCATACAGAAAGCATTGAATCGGCCATCATATTCCCCTCCTCTATCACTTCTGACTATTTTAATAGTCTTACTAAGTTGATTTTCAACTTCGAGCTTATATTCTTTAAATTTATCCAGCGCCTCATCTTTGCTATGCAACAGATATACATAACAATATTTCGTATGATCATCAATGAAAGTCACGAAATACTTTTTCCAGCCTCTAGTAGGAGCATACTTTAAGTCACATAAATCCGTGTGAATTAAATCTAGAGGTGCGTTAGTCCTTTCGACTTTGGGCGATGGTGTTTTTGTGAGCTTAGCCTGTACGCACACTTCACATTTTTCTTTACTCATTTTGCATTTCGGGATTAGGTTTGAATTCATTAATCGGTTAATTGATTTATAATTCACATATCCTAATCTTTCATGCCAAATATTAAAAGACTCAAGCAAGTAAGCAACGGACTTATTCTTATTCATTGCGGAATCAGTTACAACAGTTGAAACATTTGCAACATCATTCTTAACAACAATCTCATTCTTGGTTTTTGAAGTACTTTCTTCTTCTTTCTTGAGGACAGTCATGACACACATCTTGACAAGTCCATTCTTCACGAATCCTCTTCCCAGGTACATGCCTCACTTCTTGAGGGTAAGGTTGTCAGCTTCGAAGATCACTGAGAAACCGGCCTTGCTCAGCAGCGTACCGGAAATCAGGTTCTTCCTCATGTCGGACACATGTTTCACGTTCTTCAACGTAATCTCCTGTCCTGAGGTCATCCTCAACACAACCGAACCCTTTCCTTCGATCTTGGAGACAGCCTTGTTACCCATGAAGAGCGCCTCCTCAGACTTGTTCTTCTGATAGGTACTAAACATGGACCTATCATTGCAGATGTGGGTTGTGGCACTAGTATCATACCACCACTCATTGGTCTTCTCATCCACCATGTTAACCTCTGTCACCACAGCACAGAGGTCCTCCTCGGTCAGATTTGCCTGATACTTTGCCGCTTTCTGCTTGGAGCGACACTCACTGGACTTGTGACCATTCTTCCCACAAGCATGGCATTTGCCTTTGAAGAACTTCTTTTTATCCTCAGTGGGGGGATGGCTGGACGAGGAGCCAAACTTCTTGAAGTTCTTCCCGTTAGTCTTCAAGGGTGACTTAGCAACTGCCTTGCCCTTTCCCTTGTCCACATTACCTTTCTCCTTGTTGTAGGTGGCCACATTCACACTGTGTTCACGGACTTGGACACCGTTTGCTTGACGGTTCGATCCTCCGTGTTCAATCTCTGGATCAAATCCTCCAGTGTGATGGCCTTCCTCTTGTGCTTGAGGTAGTTCTTGAACGTCAGCCAACTTGGAGGAAGCTTCTCGATGAAACTGTTCACTGTGAAGATCTCACAGATGGACATTCCCTTTGTACCGACTTCTTGACAGATTCGCTGGAACGCCTCCACCTGTTCCATGATGGGTTTGTCGTCCACCATCTGGAACTCCAAGAACTTTGCCGTTGCGTGCTTCTGGCATCCAGCATCATCGACCTTGTACTTTTTCACCAAGGCGGCCCACAGGGACTTGGCGGTCTTTTGCTCGCAGTATATCGGATATAGCGGCTCAACGAGACGGCCAAGAATCCATCCTTTCGTCATGTAATCTCCTTGATTCCATGCATCCAGAGTGCCGACGGTGTACACATCGCCGGCTCCTTCTCCAATTTCGGGTTGATCCTCCTCGAGGTACCGCGAGAGATGCATCGCATGGAGATAGAACTTCATCTGGTTCGACCACATCTTCCAGCTTTTGCCGTTGAACTTGTCAGGCAATAAGCCTTGGCACGATGCTTGAAGAGAAGCAAACGCTGGGGGAGGAGGAGGAGCGTGATACACCACGTTCTTCTCAGCTTTCTCTTTTTCAGCCTTTGCTTTTTCAGCTTTCTCTCTTTCCATTCTTTCGGTATCAGCTTGAAACAAAGCCCTGCGTGTTGTTTCTTCGGCGCTTACATCCGGAGGAGAGTTTGGTGTCGAACCCGAACCAACCACATTTTCAGTTTCGTTTTTCATTTTCCTGACACAATTAAACAAAATGTATCAGCTTTCACGTTTAATAAACGATCAAAATGATAAACGATATGCTATTTAAAGCTTTTACAAAACCGTTTGGAAAAACGCAATCGCTATTTTCAGCGATTAACCAACCGTTTCTTCGCAACGTATTAAAACGATTCGCGACAAGAGATTCGTGTAAAAGCGTTTAAGCAATTCACAAAACCAAACGGCGTTTTATAATCGTTAACACGATTAGCGTTTGAAACGCGGTGAAGCGGAAACGCTAATCTTTGATTGGAAAACGCTATACAATCGCGGTAAAGCTTATAAGCAATACGCGAACAGCACCGTAAACGTTTAGAAAACGCTATACAATTGGTTGGCGTTCGTTTGACAAAACCGTAAACGTTTTAGAGTCACTGAAACGATTAGCGTTTGAAACGCGGTGAAGCGGAAACGCTAATCTTTGAGCCAAAAACGTTACGTCTTAAACGATACACAATCGCGTGAGAAGCTTACACAAGCTAACCGCGAACCAAAATATAACTCATGTAACCGTACGTATACGATTCGCGAGTTCAATTCCGTGTAACCATTAAACGATTCGCAGAAACGTTCCTTTAACCGAGAACACAAAACGCAATTCACCAAGTCCGGCCAATGTTATGAAACAGAGAACGGACTTGTAATTCGAGTTAAGACTGTAGGACCCGAGTTTACGGGTTGTATACGAACGGTGAATGAATCGCGGTTTGTGTAGACGTTAAGGAAAGACGAACGGAGTCGAGACGATGACGTCTCTTTCCCAGGATAAAACCGTTATCAAAACGAGTTCGCTATCACTCGAACAACGTTTCTGACGAACGAAAGTACTACGTATACTCTTGAGAACTTACGCAAAGAAGGAGACGAAGGAACAACTCGTGAACGTTTTTTGTATGTGTGTAAGCGAGAACGTGTCTGAACTTAGAGCTTCAGCTCTGGTTTTATGAAGGAAAAGCATGGAGGAAGATGAAGACGTTGGACGCGCATATCACGGGCTGAGTGGATGCTTTCGGCGAGGTGGGGACAAGCTCCGTCGAGAGCAAATAATTATATCGAGAGACATTTTATCATGTCCAAACCGATTGGTTTAAGCTTTAACAATAACCAATTGGTTTAACAAACCGATTACACCATCAACCCAATTTATATTTTTAACAAAAAATTTCCCAAAAAATAATACGCGCGCGGAGGCCCCTTTGGGACCTATTACCAAGACCCAAGACCCAAGCCCGGCACGGCGGCGGCGCGCGCGCGTGGTCTCTCCATCCTTTCTCTCACACTCCATAATGTAGCCCAAGCTATTGGACAAAGACATGAGAGTGTCCTTATTTATACATGTGAAATATTTCCCATCTAACCAATGTGGGACAATTTCAGTTGTCTTCCTCATTAAAAGATGCCAATAAGTTATGGCTTATATGAGCCCATGGCCCATAATGTATTTCTCATTCACACACACATATTTAATAAAGCCCAAGCTTTATTATTCCAAAAATATGTTCCAACACTTCCTTGGTTGCTTATTATTTTTTTTTGTGTGTCTGCCTCTTGGTTGTGAGTGTATGTTGTTTTAGGTGTCACACTCAGATAAAAAGGAAAAGATTTTTAGCAGCCCAAAATTCGTGGAATTATACAAATATTATGTTTGTGTGAGCGAAATAACAAAATAATACACGAGAAGACTGCTGACGTGGCGTATAACATGCATGGACCAAATGATACAAATTGGATCAACTCAAAAGATCTTTAAATCAAGGAAGATATTTAAATTGATTCTTGAAATCTAGTAAACGATATGCTTAACCGACTATGGTTAGAATATACAGACTATGATTGATCTATATAGGTCTAGATCATGTTTTTTAGGGGAAAAAACTACTACACTTAAGGTTGTTTGAGCGATCGTTTAAAGGTGAGTAAATAAAGAGTAAGCATAATTATTGATGTGCGTAAAATTGGATAGATTATAATCCGGTCAGTGATGAGACGAATTCGATTGCATGTAAAACAGATTAAACAACTTATGAAATGAGTGCATCTGGATCTTGGTATACCTATCTAGCTATCAGGTTTTACAAAGTCTTCGAATTCATACTTTTGTCGATTCCTCACTTTTCGATTGCAAGTATCTGATTTGAGAAACGGTATTCATATGGATCTTATTAAACTAAAACTATTTCTATTAATTTGTTTTCACATTCATGTAAATAGTGAAAAAAAGATAGAAGATCTTGCAAGTGGATAAAAAGTGTTATGTCCTTATTGCTACAAAAGTGTACCAGTTGGAACTTCAGCCAAAATGAGTGGATAATATGATTCACAAGTGGATCACATGACACAAGGTACACTTTTCAAGAAAATAAATAAAATGAAATAATAAAATAATAAAAATAACCAAAAATTTGCTTATAAATCGATGGGAACTACGACTATATTAACCCTCAATGAGGGTAATATTAGTTTCGCTGAAAAGACCATGTTCCACGTTTTCTATTCACTTAGGAGAAGACTATTTTATCTCTATGTAAGGTATCGCAACTATCCCAATAGACCCTACACTACCATATGCATTATAAAATCATAAAAACAAGAAATGCATTATATTTATCTTTTTTAAATATTGATCCTACAATATAATTAAATTATGATTGTTCTATTTTCTGTGTTCTCTATGATGATTTTTTCCCCTTTTCATATTTTATGAAATTATGGGTTTAGAATTTATGATAGGATTTAGGATTTGGTTAAGGGTTAAGTTTTGAGGGGTTAAGTTTTTAGAGTTTGTAGTTTACAATTTGGGTTCAAAGTTTAGAGTATAGTTTTTAGGGTTTAGGGTTTGTAGGTTTTGGATTTAGGATTTAGAATTTGGGTTTAGCGTTTAGGATTTAGGGTTAAGGTTTAGTTTTTAGGGTCCAGGGTTTAGGGTAAAGGGTTTAGTTTTTAGGGTTTGGGTTCATGGTTTAGGGTTTAGGGTTTAGTTTTTAGGGTTTGGGTTCATGGTTTAGGGTTTAGTTTTTAGGGTTTAGAATTTTTAGGGTTTGGGTTCATGGTTTAGGGTTTAGGGTTTAGTTTTTTTTTTGGTTCGGGTTCATGGTTTAGGGTTTAGAGTTTAGTTTTTAGGGTTTGGGTTCAGGGTTTAGGGTTTAGTTTTTTTGGGTTTGGGTTCATGGTTTAAGGTTTAGTTTTTAGGGTTTGGGTTCAGAGTTTAGGGTTTAGTTTTTAGAGTTTGGGTTCATGGTTTAGGGTTTAGAATTTAGTTTTTAGGGTTTAGGGTATAGTTTTTAGGGTTTGGGTTTAGGGATTAGGGTTTGGGCTATGGTTTGGGTTAGGGTTTGGGTTTTTGTTTAGGGTTTAGTTTTTAGGATTAGGGTTTAGGGTTTGATCTTGGGTATAGGGTTTGGGGTTTATATGGTATATTTTATCTTATCTATTATTGTTTTTGAAATTCTTTTAGATTTGACCCAAAAAAAAGTACCTTTAGTAATAAAATATATGTGGTCATCTAGGGAACATGAGCATTAAATGCTTGTCGCTTCCTGTTCCAGCTCGTCTGCATAAGGGCAAATATGGAACGAATCAGTGTAAGTATTTATGCTGATCTAATATCAGAAATACTGAGGCTATAAAGTTAATAATTATAGTATTTGGGGTTTTACACCCAACTATCCTTTTTTAAAAACATTATGTATGTTTTAAGTTATATTATGCTATTTAAATAAGTTAATAGTTATATTGTTGTTTTTCTTGAATCATGTGAAAGAGATATTAGTAATATAATTTTATAGTATCATATTTTATAATTATGTTTTTTATTTTATAATAGTGAACTTTAGTTAAATTAACATCCATAAATGAAACTAAACTAAAAAATAAATTATTCATATGTATTTTTTTGGTCAACCATTAGTTATTATCTCATTCAAAAATTTTTAGCATATATTGTAAAGAATTAAGTATTTATTTTGTGTTTATGTATGATTAATAAAAAAAATGGTTTGCTTTGACAAAGAAATTTTAAATAAGCATTAAAAAAAATTGTTATAATATATTTAGAAGAGGGCTCCTTAGTTTATTTGTAAAAATGCATTTAGTTGTCTTTTTAATTTCTTCATAAATAATATTTTTTGTTTCAAATATTTTTAAATTTAAGATTCAATAGTGTGCATAAACGTTTGATTACAAATAACTGAGAATTGAAATATGCGAAGAAATATTATGGTTAGATAATGATATAAACTATTTTAAATATCACATAAAATCTAAGATAAAATAATCACTAAAATCTAGGTTTTTGTTTCAGTAATGTTTAGCTTTAAAACAAAATTAGTATTCAAAACAAAATATTTAATACTATTATAAAAAAATAACTAAGTGGTTTGTTATACTTAAGTAAAAATTATTGATAACTTTAAAGTAACTATTATATTTTTCAAATTGCAGATATGACATCGAATCGTCCACAAAACACAAATTCTTCCGTACAAGCAGATACAAATCTTCCTAGCGAAACAGCAACACATGTAAAATATTTAATATTTATTTATAAAAATTATAGTATTTTTCAATTAAATGAGTAATTTTAATTTTTAAAAATTTGTAGAATTGAACCAATTTCAAATGGACTCCTAACAGTTTTTTAGACTGCTTGAGTTATACGATCAAGCTGCTGCTACGAATAACTATCCTATAAAAGATCATACACCTTTTGCTAAACAGTTTATGGTTGAAAAGTTCAATCATGAATTCAATTTAGATATAACGTATAAGTTTTTCATCGCCAAATGCTTCACAGTGGGCTACTCCAACAAATGTTCAACATGGATTTCCGCTGGAAAATCAAAATGAAACTACAACATATGGTCAAAAAGAAACTCAAGAGGAAGGTTCAATGCCTACTTCAACAAATGTTGGACGAGGAGTGTCACCAAGGGAAATACCAAAAACTCGTAAAGCTAGAGGATTATTCAACATCTGGGGAACTAAAAGAGGGCCTAATTTAAATGAAACTCATCAAGTCGATTCCGACGATGAATTTTAATTTAGTAGCTCAAGTTCTTTACTAGTAATGATGATGTCTTGTTTTGTGTTTAAGTATGTTTTGTAATGTTTTTAACTTATTGTGTGTAATAAAATCATGTCATTTAATTTTTTATTAATCTAATTTTGTTTTTTCTTATTAAATTTAGGCTTTTCGTATATGTCAACTACGATCACAAGGAGTTCAATTTCTAAATTATGAAGAGAGAATTGAGTTATGGAATTTGGAGAATGCACAATTTGAAGAGTTAATAATTCAACCTGCATTGAGTTATTACCATCGGTATTTTGAAAGAAGACAAGTCCAAACAGATAGTGGGTTGGGATGGAGAAATAGTTGGCGTCGATTACAAGAAGATCATGCTGCTTGTCTTCAGTTATTACGAATGTCACTCAATTGTTTCAGAACATTATGTCATCAATTAGAAACAACTTATGGACTACAACAGACATTGAATGTAAGCATTGAAGAGAGTGTGGCCATGTTTCTACGGATCTGTGGACACAACGTAGTTCAACGAGATGTTAAATTAAGATTTGGAGGAAATCAAGAAACAATGAAGAGAAATTTTTTTGAAGTTTTTAGAGCGATTGAGTTACTTGCTTGTGATTATATCAAAACTCCAACAAGGCAAGAACTACACAGGATTACCGAACGACTAATGGATGGAAAATTTCGGCCATGTTTAGTGGATTTGTTGGAGCAATGGATGAGGTTCATGTGTGTGCTAAGGTCAAACCTGAATTACAAGGAATGTATTGGAATCGACATGAAAGAACATCATTAAATATTATGGCAATATGTGATTTGAATATGTTGTTCACATATGTTTGGAATGGAGCACCAGGATCTTGTCATGATACAGAAGTTCTTACGATGGCGCAAAACAGTGATCCTGAATTTCCGGTACCACCGGCAGATAAGTATTATGTTGTTGATTCTGGCTATCTAAATAAGCAAGATTTTCTTGCCCCATATAGATCTTCACGAAACATGGTCGTTCGATATCATATGTCACAATTCGATAATGCTCCGCCTCCTCGAAATAAGGAAGAATTTTTTAATCGTTGGCATGCATCTTTACGTTTTGTTATTGAGAGGACGTTTGGAGTTTGGAAGAAAAAATGGAAGATTCTTTGTGAATTCCTAGGTATAATATTGACGTGCAAAAGAAAGTGGTAATGGCTACAATGGATCTACATAATTTTATCCGAATTTTAAATTTTATGGACGATGATTTTGTTGAAGCAATGGGTCAATCACATCTTGGAAGCACCAACTCAGAGAACGATTCAAGTGACTAGGAAACAACGGATATAGCTGACGCAGATTTAATGGCAAATATTCGAGAACATATTGCAAATACATTATGGGACAATAAAAATAATTTGTATTAATTTCTTTATAAAGAGTGTATTTTAAATTATTTTATGTTTTTGTCAAAAATTATTTTATGTATTATGTGATGAATATAATAATTATTATTAATTTGTACAGTACTTTGGACTATTTTTATCCACTTTTCCCAATCAAACATATATTTTGGACCGTTAGATCCGCTTGTTCTGCTAGAGCCGCACTTATACTGCTAGATCCGTTAGGTCCACTCGTATTTTATTTGATCTGCTAGATCCGTTAGATTCTCACCGTTTGATCCGTTTTTTCCATTCGAAGCCATAATAAAAGCGTTCAATATATTAAAGCGGACGGACACGTGATGGTTTTTGGTCTCCTGCAAGTATTCCCATCAATACAACCTCAATCCACCACCAATGTTTGTGTGCCAAAATCAAAGGACTTGTCGAATAAAATGGCTAAGTTTATTAGGTGAAAAATGTCTATGCACTCTTTAAATGAATTAAAAGACGGATCATGTAGTCACGATCTAATATTCTCGTATACATATATGGCCTAATCTAATACATAAATATACATTAAACAATTAATAGTTACAAAAATTATTTTTAAACAACTATAAACCAATTATCTACATTTTAATGTGTTATATATACATGTAACAACTTTTTTTAGTCACTAGAGTGTGATATAAGATATGTGCGAAATAGAAGATTATTAAAAAATTATGTTTATATTGCAGTTTATGTAAGATAATTTAAATCGGTATTTAAACAGTGTTAAGTATTAAATCCACAAATTAAATTTCGTTTACTCATCTGAAAATTTAATATACTTATAAATTTTTGAGGTTTAAGGGGAATTTTGGGTGGGCGGTATTATTTGGGTTAATTGTTTTCGAACTTGATTGTAAATTTGCAACTGAGCCATAATCCAGTTTAAAATCAATTAAAACCTGGCTGAGAAATAGTAAACCATCTAAAATTATAAGGTGTTTGAGATTTTTGATTACGAACTTTAATTTTGTGGAGAAATTAGATTTGAACTTTTAGTTTGGAGAGAATTAGATTTTTAATTTTTGTTTTGTGGTATATAGAAATAAAAATATTTATTGGACATTTAATGTTATATGATACTTCTTGTGAAAAAGAGGTTGTTAACTCAAAGAATATTATAAAAGAAAATTGGCAAAAAGTAACGCTGAGAACCTAAATTAAAAATCTAAAAAAGTGAGTTTTGTTCGCAATGAGAATGATCATCTTCTCCCTTAACCAAATTTTTTAAAGATTCTCACACAATTAACTTATAACTTTGAGTTTTCAGGTTGGTGGGGAACATACCAATTTCACTTTTCCTTTTCAGCTTTAGAGATATCATTTACTGCATTGAGACTTGTAGTTTGTATTTATAATCAAATATTTTGATATATATTTAAAATTGCAAAATTGTTATATATATCTTTATCCATAATATGGTTGTAGTTGACTATACAGTAACCTTAATATATGGTCAAATACAAACATATTATAGAAACAATAATAAACAAATACCTATTTTAATAGTTTACCATCTTCCTTTTCTAAGTTTCTATTATCTTTTGGTTTGTCTTTCTCCTCTCTATTTCAAAACATCACAAAAGTTAAAAAGAAGTACTACCATTTATAACACTAACCTTAGGATATAGTCAAGTACAATCATATTATAGTTGCAATAAATAATCAAATATCGACTCGAATAACTTACCATATTCCTTTTCTAAGTTTTCATTCTCCTCTCCATTTTAAAACACCACGAAAGCTACAAAGAATTAGTAGACAACTTCTTCCATATTATATTTGCAATAAACAGTAACTTTACTATATAATCAACTACAACAATATTAAAGATGTAATAAATAATCATTTATCTATTGGAATACCTTATAGTCTTCTTTCTCAATATTTCCACTATCTTCTATTTTTTTCTCCTCCTCCCATTTCAAAACACCAACAAAGTTACAAATAAGTCGTAGATAACTACTACTTAGAACAGCAACCTTATTTAAGTCAACTAAACCATATTATAATTTAAAAAATGATCAAATGTCTACTCCAACAAGTTACCATCTTCCTTATCAAGGTTTCCATTATATTATGGTTTATCCTTTTCCTCCGTGTTTCAAAACACCGATAAAGCTACATAAAAATAGTAGACAAATACCACTTTAAACAGTAACATTACTATATAGTAAGCTAAAACCATATTAAAGCTACAATAAATAATTAAATATCTACTCGAATAGTTTACCGTTTTCTTTTTCCATGTGTTATCAAAACCCTAGTTTCCGCACGAGATTCCAAAAGAGTAGGATCAATCTAAAAATGCATTAGTCATCTACATTTAGACAATACTAACATATATATTATGCATAGTTGACTACATTACAAGGTAATTTCATATGCACACACTAACATATATGGTATGTCTAGTTGACTACACTCATATATAAAATTATTCGTCTACATCGTTAAATAGACTTAACGACTATTTTAAATTATTCAAGAAGAAAAATAAGTTTCAAATGTTTTTTTTTTCTGTCGTCTATAATATTAAGATGAGAAAACAGTCATACAGACCACGTGATAACTAAAGACTGGGATGATTGACGAGCTCGTTTGGCAAGAGAGTCGACAACACTTAGGGCTTTGCGGGAGACATGAATGAAGGTAAAGGACGGGTCCTGAGAAGACAGAATATCGGAATAGTGACCATAAAGACCATGGGGAAGAGACCGGAGATCAGGAGCCTGAGGAGACTTGGAGAGCGGACCATATAGCGATGAGACATCTCCACAGAATGTAACATTGCGATAATCCAAGCGCTTGAGATGCAAGATAGCTTCCTTAAGTGCAACTGCTTCCGCCTGAAGACTTGATTCAATAGGGGGTATAGAAGAAGCTCCACAAAGGAGGTACTGGTTATCGGCCGAATGAAGCGTCCATCCTTTACCAGCACGGGAGGTCGGAGCAATCCAAGAGGCATCCACACAGCAACAGAATTGCGTCGAGTGATGAAGCACGTCCATGAAGGTGGAGAGTAAAGGCTGCTTAACCAGGGGGAGTTGAGAATGTGTGTGGGTAGGTACTGTCGAAGCATCATACCACATGTTGAAATCCTCAATAGCCTTATGGAGAATATCCACTATGTGCCATCGAGTGTTACGATAGAGCAAGTCATTCCGTGCCTTCCAAATTCGCCAGCCAATGAAAGGGAATAGAACCTTTGGTTGGGATTCAGAAGATCTGGATTGGAGGAGGTCTTGGAAGACCGCTAAGACCGATGGATTTGGATTGAACTGCATCGTTGGAGTCGTCAACGAGGAAAGTTCCCAAATCTCACGAGCAACTCGACATTGGAAAAGCAGATGATAGATGGTTTCAGAGTGATCACCACAGAAATGACAGCTGAGCGGGATGTTTATGTGACGGTGGGAGAGAGTAGCCGCAACTGAGAGGGACTGATGAAGGATTTTCCACCAAAAATGTTTGATTTTAGGAGGCAAGTTTAACTGCCAAAGGCGTTTGCACAATGAGTCCCTGAGTAGTACAGGTGGGTCTAGGGGAACGGTCGGTTTAGTAAGCTGGTGATATCCTGACTTAACTGTATACTCCCCCGAGGCTGTGAAGACCCAACAGGGAACATCCTGTAGTGGATGAAGAGGAGGCCAAATACTCCGAGCTAGTGAGTAATCGTCAGGATGCAGCACCTATTGAAGGAGGGGGAGGTTCCATTGGTTGGTCAGCGGATGGAAGAGTTGAGAAACATACCTAAGGTGGGCCGGCGGAGAAGAGGATAGAGGAGGGCGGGCTGGCCGGGGGGGGGGGGGGGGGGGCATAGATAACAATGAGTCTTCCCAAATACGAACCTTTTTCCCATCTCCAATCTTCCACCGTATCCCCTGCTTGAGGAGTGGTATGGCTTGGTGAAGGCTACGCCAAGCGTGACTCGGTCGAGATCCTAATGTGGAGTCGAAGAGGGACGTACGTTGGAAGTATTTGAAGGAATTTCTAGCAGATCCTAATCCAATTAGGCAATCCTGGTCTGAATTCCAAGCCTAGGATCTAAGGTTCATTTAATTGAATCTATGGGATCTCAGAATTACCTGGTGATTAGCAGCGGAAGATTTGCAGATAATCGAGATCTTAAAGCGCCTCAAGTGTTGCGCCTCTACTGGTATCCACACGCACACAAAATGAATCGATACGGGATGCTAGTGCCGTTGAGATCAGATCTCAAAAATCAACGAATAATTCGTCTCTATATAGGAGTATGCAAGCGGCGAGAGTTACACTACATTAAGCAATCATCGTTATATATATATATATAACCAATGATTTTAACCTAACCACGTTAGATTAAAAGTGGGCTGAGCCCATTTGCTTAATTATATTATGAATGAATCATAATTCATTCATAAGCCTCACGTGCACATATCATATATGTGTATTTATATTCATTTATATATCTAATATATAAATAATTCTCTAAACCCAAATCTATATATTTAATCCAGTTTGGTTAGGTGTGTGACCCTGTAGGATCATATAACACTAGCAATGAATTCTAAACTTATTGATCATAAGTGGCTTCTAGCAAAGCATTATGACTGCCCAGTGTCATATGATTGTCTCATCTCGACAGTACGACTTTCACTTAGAGTAAGTACAATAGATTTCAGGACATTCCCAACAATCTCCCACTTGTTCTGGAATCATTTATTCCCATAATCCCTTTGTCACTATATCTCGATTTGGCATAAGGCAAGATCTGTGTCACCCTTATTTAGCCAAGATCATGTTCATTGAACTCCGATTTATACTAACAAGACAAACGACTGACAATCACCTCGTTTGAGTGTGGCCACACATTTCTCAGTATCAAATCTTCGATGGGCTTGTTCCATCCCTGTTTCTTCACACACTTCATGATACGCCCAATCAATGCCTTTATAGTCACCAGTTACGGCTGACGTTTGACAAGGTTAAAGCGGACCAATTCATATGTAAGAAAACATGAAGAACTCAGGTCTAAGGACTATACTCTATCGTCGTAATGAAAACTCTCATGACACTTATATAACTATCCCGTAGAGTTCTCATCAGTGGGTCATGTCCGATCATGTGTTCTCCAACACATATCTATGTGATTGACTTTAATACTCTTATTAATGACTCCATGAAACTTAGTCATCAGTCACCTCACATACTAGTCTCACGCGGTTGTTAATGTCCCACTTTAACAACCTCGACCAGGGACCAACATAATTTATGTCATTTATTACATATAGGGTTTCATGATCAAGTCACATACTTGATGACCTATAAAATGTCATAAATTACTTTGGGACTATTATTTAATAACCATTATTAAATAATACAGATGTCAGATTTCAATAACATAATCAAATTATGTTTATACGAACATCATATCATAACTAAAATTAATAACAATGACTCCCACTAAAATTAAGATCACATCTTAAGACATCTAATGCCTTTAGCAGTAGTCTGACCCTTATTCGCTCTTGCTCAGCGTGTGTCGAAAGACACTGCGTCTTGCTAAGAGTAATACCAAGAGTCATTTGCACGAAGCCCTTCTTGGAATCCTGCATATTGGACATGTGCAAGGCCTTATCACTATAAGTATCTTGACACAATCCAATTAGCTTATCCAATCTATCTCTATAGATTCTTATTCCAAGAATGTATACGGTTTCTCCCATAATTTTATCGAAAAACAACTTTCGAATCAAGTCTTAACAGACTGAAACAATGGAACTTCATTTCCGAGAAGTAGTATGTTATCAACATACAATACCAGAAATGCAATTGCGCTCCCACTAGTCATCTTGTAAACATTCGGTTCCTCTTCATTCATGACGAAGTCAAACCTTTTGACTGCTTTATCAAAATGAAGATTCCAACTCCGAGATGCTTGCTTCAATCCATAAATGGATCGGCGAAGCTTGCATATCTTCCTAGCTTCATTAGGATCAATGAAAACTTCAGGTTGTGTCAAGTACACATCCTTTTCCAGAATTCCATCAAGGAAAACTGTTTTCACATCCATCTGCCAGGTCTCATAACCATTATGAGTGGCGGTTGCTTAGGAGAATCCGAATGGACATAAGCACGATGTCTGGGATTAGGTTTCTTCACAGTCAATACCATGAATTTACTTGAAATCTTTTGCCACCAACCTAGCTTTGTATATCTGAATATAACCATTTTCGGATTCAGCGGCTTTCAGCCATTTTCGGAGTCAAGGCCCATCATTGCTTCTTCAAAATTCGCAGGCCCGTCACTTTCAATGATCAATGGATCACGGCAATTGGTTAAGAGAAATCCACATTTCTCGGGTTCGTGACGGATCCTTTCGGATCTGCGAGCTTCAGTTTTCTGTAAAAGTCACGCACACATATCTCATATGTATACTTTTACCACGACCTAATTAACCAAGATTTAAACCGTAGTTAATTAAGTCATAAACCAAAATCAATATTTGGTTCGCGACCTGTGTCGATCGATGCAACTTTTGTGTCGATCGACAATTCTTCAGAAACTCGCCATTTAAATGTATATCGAATATACATTCACCAGATCTTTTATAAACTCTAGGCACCACAGGTGCAGGTTCTACAACTCTTTGTAGATCCAACCGCTGCTCTTCCTCATCAGGTTGAGCAGTCTCCTGTGATTTTCGAATTTCTTCGAGTTGTACTTTTACTCCCACTGTTCTTCTTGGAAAGAAGTCTTTCTCAAGAAAACATAGTTCCGAGCAACAAACAATTTGTTCTTGAACTAGTCGTAAAAGTAACATGCCTTGGTTTTGTTAGGACAACCAATGAAGTAGCACTTATCAGATTTGGGTGTGAGCTTATCAGAGATTAGACGTTTTATATAAGTCTCGCAACTCCAAATCTCCATGATGGATAAATCAGAAACATTTCCATTCCACATCTCATGTGGTATCTTTGTAACTGATTTTGATGGAACTCTATTTAAAGTAAACTCAGACACTTCTAGAGCGTATTCTTAGAAGGATAATGGAAGATCTAAGTGACTCATCATTGATCGAACCATATCTAATAAAGTCCGATACATGAGGAGTGAATTGTGAAACACTTTCACAATCTCTCAGATGATCACTAAATTCTTGACCTAAGCATTCACCTCCATGATCTCATCGTAGAGGTTTAATACCTTTGCCAAATTGATTATGTACTTCATTTTGGAACTCTTTGAACTTTTCAAAGATTCTGACTTATGCCTTATGAATAAGGCATAACCGTACCTTCTGAAAATATCAGTAAAGGTAATGAAGTACTGAAAATTTCCTCCAGCATTTGCGCTTATCGGGCCATGTACATCCGTATGTATAAAGCCCAATAATCCTCTGGCCAATTCATTTTATCCGTTCGTTCGCAACCTGTATCGATCGTTGCATACATGCATCGATCAACACTACCTTTGTTGAAAAGGGCCTCTGTCGTTTTCCAATAAACAAGATTCACTTTACTCATTATGATTCATAATCAAATGAGCCCAAAATCCCATCACTATGGAGCTTCTGAATCTGTTTCTCATTTATTAGGCCCAAAACGACAATGCTAGAAAGAAGTTTGATTCGTATCATTTGACTTGAATCTCTTGGTATTTATGTTATAGTTAGGCACATTCTTGTTTAGAACATAAATTCCATTCTCTAATGGATTGCTACTATAAAATATATCATTGTAATCAATTGAATAACACTTATTCTTGATTTGAGAACTGATATCCTTCCATATCCAAACAAGGATTAGAAATAATCTTTCTGCTCATAGCAATTACATAGTAGCAGTTTCAAGTTCAAAACATGCCATAAAAGGAAAAACAAATGAAATACTCCTACGGTTAATGCAGCAACTCTTGCTCCATTCACACTGATAGGTCCACTTGTCCTTTCTCCATAGTCCTACTTTTGCTCAGGCCCTGCACATTTTCACAAAATATGAGTACCACAGCTGGTATCCAATACCCAACAAGTAGGATTATAAGAAGTAACATTTACTTCTATAACATAATACCTGAAGAAGAACTCTCGTACGTCTTCTTCAGCTTCTCATAATCTTCCAAGAATTTATTGCAGTTTCTTTTCAAATGCCCATAACCATTACAATAACGGCACTTAACCTCTTCAGAAGGACTGGTTTTAACCTTAGGAACATGGCCAGACTCGCTTGGATTCACAATCGAGCTCGTCTTGCCATCACCTTTGTTCTTACCAAGTTTCTTAAACTTATTACCCTTTTGTACCATAAGGACATTTGGGGTGTCCTTCTTGATGTTAGGTTCAGCAGTCTTAAGCATCCCATGCAATTCAGTCAACGTCTTCGTCAAGTTGTTCATGTTATAATTCATAACAAATTGATCATAGCTTGACGGCAGTGACTGTAGAATGATGTCAGTAGCCAACTCTTGGCTAATGGGACAATCCAGTTTCCCCAGGTTATCAATATAACCCATCATCTTAATGACATGAGGACTAACTGGTTCGCCCTTTGGTAGCTTGCACTCAATCAGAGATCTAACCGTCTGGTATCTCTGAGTTCGTGCCTGCTCCTGAAACATACTTTTCAGGCCAGTGATCATCTCTTTTGGCGACTCCACGTACTCATATTGCTTCTGCAATTCCGAGTTCATGGTAGCCAACATGAGACAACTCACATCCACCGCATCATTAGAATGCTTATCCCAAGCATCCTTATCTGACTGCCAGGCATTGGCTCGGTACTTTCTGGGGAGAACTTTCTCAAGGACATAGTCCTTTTTCTCCTGTTTGAGAACAATTCTCAAGTTCCGATACCATTCAAGAAAGTTGGATCCATTTAACTTGTCCTTCTCAAGGACGGATCGCAGGGAGAAATTGTTACGATGGTTTGTGCTAGACATAGCTGAAAAACGAGGGAGGTTTTAGTTATGATGTTCAAGAAATGAGAAGTCTTAACTATTAAGAAAACTCGCATTATATTCAAACAATGTTTCCTCAGATGAATACAATGATCCAAGACCCATACTTCACTAAACTTGAGTAAGCCACTGGCTATCACCCAAATTTTAGCTATCTAGGTAAGCAACTCTTTGCTAGTTATATCCAATATAACTCTTGGTTGTGGATTGACATCTCATGCCCAATCCACCTGATGTCTCTGAGCCCAAAACGATTTTGATGGCCCAGTCAAGTAAACCAATCTCTTTAGTCATGTAATTGTCGATGTCTTGCACTGCAAATCCATCAACACGATTACCTCTGTCTTACTCATGTAATTGTGAACATCTTGCACTGCAAGTCTATCACACAATTAAATGGGTCTTGACAGTTGACAAGATTGGAAAGACATCAAGTATCACTTGATATTTGATTGAGGAACAGAACCATTTAAAACGTTCAGTTTTATTATGTTTTAATTCTCCTAATTAAATGATTTGTCTTGGTTTGGTCTTGTGGTTTCAGGTTCCATAACCTAAACCATCAAATCTGATGTCGACCGACACTACTATAGTGTCGATCGATGCAGAATAACCAAAAGCAATCCGCGATAACCGATCAATCCAATTGATCCGGTTTTGAATACCGGTCAGCGTCGATCGATGCTACATTAGCATCCGTCGATGCTAACCTAATCAAACCAATCGCAATTAAACCATTCACAGTGTTCGACCATCATTAACCAAGCTCGATAACCGGTCCAATCCAATTGAACCGATTCATCAATCTCGCGAGGTTTGTGTCGATCGATGCAACGCTTGTGTCGATCGACACTAGGCGAAAACTAAGGTTTATTCGGGTTTTCGCCCTGCATCGATCGATGCCGGATTGGCATCGATCGACACCATACGAAAAACCCTAAATTTCATTCGGGTTTTCGCCCTGTGTCGATCGATGCCGGATTGGCAACGATCGACACCATGCGAAAAAACCCTAAGACGTTTTCGAACAAACCCTAAACTAGGTTTTTCATGAAAACGAATTTTTAGCAAGTTTGTATCAACCATACACAGATTCAGATTCAACTAATCTAATCAACATGCTACAGATTCAATGGAACCCTAAAGCTCTGATACCACTGAAGGAATTTCTAGCAGATCCTAATCCAATTAGGCAATCCTGGTCTGAATTCCAAGCCTAGGATCTAAGGTTCATTTAATTGAATCTATGGGATCTCAGAATTACCTGCTGATTAGCAGCGGAAGATTTGCAGATAATCGAGATCTTAAAGCGCCTCAAGTGTTGCGCCTCTACTGGTATCCACACGCACACAAACTGAATCGATACGGGATGCTAGGGCCGTTGAGATCAGATCTCAAAAATCAACGAATAATTCGTCTCTATATAGGAGTATGCAAGCGGCGAGAGTTACACTACATTAAGCAATCATCGTTATATATATATAACCAATGATTTTAACCTAACCACGTTAGATTAAAAGTGGGCTGAGCCCATTTGCTTAATTATATTATGAATGAATCATAATTCATTCATAAGCCTCACGTGCTTATACACATATCATATATGTGTATTTATATTCATTTATATATCTAATATATAAATAATTCTCTAAACCCAAATCTATATATTTAATCCAGTTTGCTTAGGTGTGTGACCCTGTAGGATCATATAACACTAGCAATGAGTTCTAAACTCATTGATCATAAGTGGCTTCTAGCAAAGCATTATGACTGCCCAGTGTCATATGATTGTCTCATCTCGACAGTACGACTTTCACTTAGAGTAAGTACAATAGATTTCAAGACATTCCCAACAGTATTTAGCCTGAAGGACCTGAGCAAGTAGTGAGGAAGGGTGACTAAGCAGGCGCCAACATTGCTTCGCTAAGAGAGCTAGACTAAAGGAGGGAAGATCTTTAAATCCCATGCCCCCGTACTGCTTAAGCTGGGTCATATGCTTCCACAAAATCCAAGAGATTTTATGTTGGTCCTTGGAGCCGCTCCACCAAAACTTCCGAATGAGCCGCGTCAATTGAGAAGTAAGGCGCTTGGGAAGTAGAAAACAAGACATACAATAGGTAGAGAGGGCAGTAGCCACCGCTTTGATGAGGACCTCACGCCCAGCAGGCGATAACAGACGAGATGACCAATTCTCAAGTTTCTGATGGACCCGCTGAGCTATGAAGTTGAAGGCGTCAGTTTTGTTGCGACCTACCGTCTCAGGGAGGCCTAAGTAGCGGCCAAAACCCCCTATTTTAGAGATGCCAGAAAGGGCTCCAATGGATTGTTGAATCTCAGGTGATACAGCTTTACCAAACATGACTGCTGACTTACCATAGTTGACATATTGGCCTGAAGCCTGAGCATAAACATTGAGGAGGTCCATAATGTGTCGACATTCAGCAGGTGAAGCACGGCAGAACAACAGGGAGTCATCGGCAAAAAAAAGATGAGAGAAAGCAGGGCCGCTTCGACTAGCCTTAAACGCATGAGTCGTCTTGGATTGAACTGAAGAAGATAACAGAGCCGACAGACCTTCAGTACACAACAAGTACAAGTAGGGAGAGAGGGGATACCCTTGGCGCAACCCACGACCGGGAGTTACCGTCTCCCCTGGTTCACCATTGAGTAAGATGGAATATGAAACCGAAGTTACACAGGTCATAATCCATGAGCACCAGGTGTCTGAGAATCCAAGCTTATGAAGGACCGCCTCCAGATAAGCCCACTCTACCTTATCAAAAGCTTTAGTGATATCCAGCTTCATGGCCATGAAGGGGTGCTTAATTCGCTTAGTGGTCAAAGAGTGAAGCAGTTCATGGCCAATTAGCACACTATCCGTGATAAGGCGACCCGGGATAAAAGCTGATTGAAATTCCGTAATAATCTGATGTAAATGAGGTTTCAGCCTGTCTGCCAGAATCTTGGAGATGATATTATAGGCTACATTACAGAGACTAATCGGCCGGAAGTCCTTAACCTGAATAGGGGAGTCTAACTTAGGAATGAGGCAGACTTGCGTACTGTTTGTTACCGGGTCCAGGGAGCCTGTTTCAAAGAAATAATGAACGAACCGCACAACACTAAACTTAATAGCTGTCCAGTGATCTTTATAAAAACCTGCATTAAAACCATCAGGGCCCGGAGCTTTGTCAACATTCATATGGGATAGGGTCTGAAAGATCTCGTCTTCAGAGACGGGAGAGGTAAGTTGCTGATTCATCTCAGGGGTAACTTTGGAGCCTAAATGCTGGACCACAACGTTAACAGGGTGAGAGGAGGAGGATGAATACAGTTCCGTAAAGTACCGGTGGGTCAAGGAATGAAGATCCTCGGCGGTTGAGTAGCGGTTACCTGCATCATCCTCCAATTCAGAGATTCGATTAAGACACCGACGTTGTTGCGTAAGAGCATGGAAGAATTTCGTATTCTTATCCCCTGCTTGCATCCATAAAGTACGACTTTTTAACCGCCAGTATTCT
Source organism: Orychophragmus violaceus (assembly GCA_030180135.1). Lineage (NCBI taxonomy): Eukaryota > Viridiplantae > Streptophyta > Magnoliopsida > Brassicales > Brassicaceae > Orychophragmus > Orychophragmus violaceus. The sequence continues at coordinate 26,284,769 of CM058236.1, read as the reverse complement.
TCTTCCAGGCGATATTCCTCATGCAGACGAGCTTTAAGATCTGAGATCCGACCAATGTCACTAGGGAAGAGTCATAAGCCTGATGGAGAGCATTACAGAGTTGGTGGATGTTCTTGCGGGAGTTAAGCGAATGCTGAGATTCCCAAGAGGCAAGGCTTGAGCGGCAACACGTAAGGGCCTCCGCAAATCCCTGTGGAGAAAGATGATTACATAGAGAGGACCATGAAGATTCCACCACTCTATATATGTCTGCAAGGTGTCGCCACCGGTTATCGTATCTGAAACGATTGCGGCCAATCCGAAGGGATCCATCCGTCTGAACTAGTAAAGGCCGGTGGTCGGACCCAATCCACTGGAGAAGTTGAACGTTAGCAGATGGATAAAGGGAGAACCACTCCGAGGTTGCCAGAGCCCGATCAATCTTGGAGAATATAAGACTAGTGGAGCGATTACCTCGCCAAGTGAAAGAGCCCCCAAAAGTACACACCTCATGAAAATCCGCCACATTAATCATACGCCGAAATTTAGCGTAGTACCAATCAGGCCGGGGAAGACCACCTACCTGCTCTGTAGCATATTGAATGTCATTCAAATAACCTAGGAGGAGTATAGGCAGACTAGAAGATGAAGATGAAAGCAAAGTGTTAGTGAGTTGAGTCCATTGTTGTTGTCTTAAGTTTCGACGTTGATTTCCATAAACATAATACAAAGAGAAAGAACGGGAACCATCAGATATTATAAAGTGAGAAAAGTGAAGCGTAGGTTTATTCACAGGAGTACACTTCACATTAGCACTACAAAAAATTGCAACACCCCCGCCTAATCCACAAGAAGGTACAACAAAACGGTGCGGGAAGTGGAGGTCAGCACCCAACTGATTTACAAAGCTGGTCTTATTACGAGTTTCTACGAGGAGGAGGATATCAGGTTTATATGTACACATGATATCCTTCAAAAAAGGAACTGTCAGTTTACCCCTCAATCCCTGGCAATTCCAGTGAACTAGCCTCATGGAGAAAGAGGTGGCTTACGGGGTGCCACCTTACCCGAAGTAGAACCGGTGTAACAACCGTTAGTCTTTTGGCGATGAGAAGTAGAAACTTCCGTGTCATCCACCTCAAGCGATTTCCATTTGACGCCCTGAGATACTTCATGACCCTCCGAAGAGACCTGTCCAAGTCGAGGTGATGACGGGTGAGCCGGGGCAGGAAGGAGGATGTCCGAGCTAGAGAGAACCAAATTCCCCGAGTTTGCTTCTTGCTGTGCACTAGAATGAGCATCATCCTGATGATCATCGGCATCAGCATCCACACCCAGCATCAATGGCTCAGAGGGCTGAGAAATCACCGGAGATGGGAGGTCAATTTCCGCCTGAGGAACTGGACTGGGAGGGGGTGAAGGAGGATGAACGTTGAGAGGAAAAACAGCCGGAATGAGAGGTGGTGTGACATCACAGGTATCAATCGCATGACACAGGCTTCCATATGATGCACAGAATCTGCGGAGCTTCTCGAATGTGAACCGAATTAGAACTGGTTCGGCATCTGGATCAAAGCGTACAAAACGAACGAAGATCAAAGGCCTGTAAGCGCGAACAGTGACGCGAGCCCAAATCGCTCCAGCCTGAAACCTAGAAGGTTGTTGGATGATGATATAATCAACATGACCAAGCACGCTAGCTATCTCCCTTATAGCTCGATCTTCGCGAGAATCGTCTGGTATGTTATCTATCTTTACCCAAAACGCTATTAACTCGAAAAAATCAGGAGCAAAGCGCCTCTTCCACCGATCAACAACCACCATCCACTCTCAATAGCTCCACGGTTCATTCTCAAGAACGGTTAGGAGGTGATGTTCCTGGCGAAAGAAGAACTGCACAGTTCCGTCATCATTAATTCGGCTTGTAACCCGACCTTCTAGACGCCAGGCACGAGGAAGAAGTAGACGGAGGCCGGCGGGATTTTGGTGAATCGGGTTGAGCCCCTGAACCACTAGACTGAGTCGGTGGTTTGCGTCCCTCTTCCGCGTAGCTTCACCGGAAAGCTTAAGAGGAGCTCTGTCAAAACCCAGATTAAGTCTCTGCATCGATAGCCAAAGCTCACGCTCCATGACTGAGAGAGGATCAAGAGTATAGAAACCGGCAAAGTGAAATTGGGTCATCGGAGAAGATGAATAACGATAGGAAGCACCGCTTGACCAGCGGTGAGTCATCTACTCTGAAATCGCCACTCGCGTCGCCAGAGAGACACAAAGAGAGAGAAACCTTGCTTTTATTTTTGTTTGAATCACTTATTTTCCAACAATAACTTTCAAATAAGTTTCAAATGTTATATATATACATTATGAGAACTGAAAATATGCTTATTCTAGAGAGAGAATAATATAAAATTTCAAAATTTTATCGAATCAAGATGTAAAATAAAAAAGTTGTCGAATATTTTATTCTATTCTGTAAGATCTTTAGTTCCGCGTATCCAAAGATAGCAAGAACTTTAGGGTTTTTAGATTAGGGATTCTAAAAGAAGAATTAAAGAACACGGTGAGATTTAGGAAATTAGGGTTTAATGCCGGCGTTTCCGAGATGGAAGCCGGTAAGTGAATGCTGTATGTCGCCGGAGAGATTTTAGGTTTAGGTTTGTTCTAAAGTCTCTCTAGCGAAAATAATAAGAAAAGCGTGATCGTTATTGATTAACTGGGTTCCCCTTTATAGGGTTACAAGTCGGTTTAACATATAAGGAAATAGAAGATAAATATGAATATTTCCTAAAATCTCGGCTTTCTCCCAATATGGAATATTTCCATATTACTGATGTCGCCGCGCGCCGCCTTCGTTTTATTCTCGTTTCAACACCTTATAAACCCTAATGTAATCCGGTTGTCCCGAGTTCGGTTTAACCTAGGTTTTACCGCCCTGGGCCTTTTACCGACTTTCCATTCTGGGCCGACTTAAACTAATGAATAGGCCTTTTAGGAAAGTGCTAATCTTGACTCCAACAATAAGCCCCCCCCCCCCCCAGTGTGGCGACTTGATTTCAAGTCGGCATTACGAGGAGTTAACCTATGGTTTAAGAAATGATTTTATAGGCCCATATTTTTCGTCTGGCGAGCTCTATTTTGTTTAGGCCCATATTTTTCGGGTCGATCCGGCTTGACTCAGACCGATGATAAATTGAGTAATTGGTCTTAAACCGATGGAGATTTGACAAAACCGGAATTGATTTCTTGGTTCAATCATCGGATAGGTGTGAAACACGAAGCGTCGCCTAGGTAATTATCGCCTCGAGTTCCGCACCGTCATTTTCACTATAAATAGGTCCTTCGGGGACATCCGATAAAATTGGAGATATAGAGAAGATTAGCATGGCCCATGTAAAATGATGACACGCACAAATCGTTAAATGTCCAAAAAAGTTTCTCAAATATTTCCATTTTATTGGTCCCGGAGGGGCTGGCTGCTTAATACAGCGATTGAATGTGACTGAAATAGGGTCGTAGCTTTCGTCCCGAGATAACGACCGCGAGGGCCAGTTTCTCCATTGCGGGGTATCTGGTCTCGGCTCCGTTCTTGTCTTACTCACGTAGAAGATCGGCTTTTGCTCCCCTCGGTCTTCCCTAACCAGTACGCCGCTGACTGCTGTTGTTGAGACCGCAATGTATAGTAATAATGTTTCACCGTTTTCTGGTTTTGACAATATCGGCGGGTTCGACAAGTAGTCCTTGAGCTGAATGAATGCCTCTTGACACTTATCGTCCCAGGCGAATCTTTTGTTTCCCCGGAGGAGTTCGAAAAAGGGCAAGCATTTATCCGTTGAACGAGATATGAATCTGTTCAAGGCGACTATGCGGCCAGTCAGACGCTGTACCTCTCGTGTATTCCTGGGAGATGGTAAGTCGATTATGGCCGAGATTTGTTTCGGGTTAGCTTCTATTCCTCTCTGAGTTACCATGTACCCAAGGAACTCTCCTGATGTTACTCCGAACGTACACTTGGCCGGGTTGAGCTTCATTCCGTACTGGTTAAGGATGTTGAAACATTCCTTCAAATGGCCGACATGCTGAGAGGCAATCAAATATTTGACCAGCATGTCGTCGTGCCGAGCTGTCCTGCAAACATCCTGTTGACCAACCGCTGGTAGGTGGCGCCGGCGTTTTTGAGACCAAAGGGCATAACCTTATAACAATAAGTGCCGCGTTCAGTGATGAATGCCGTCTTCTCTCGATCGTCTGGGTTCATGAGGATTTGATTATATCCTGAGAACGCATCCATGAATGATAGTAACTCGTTTCCGGCAGTTGCTTCAACAAGTCAGTCGATATGTGGCAGAGGGAAACTATCCTTTGGGCAGGCTTTATTGAGATCTGTGAAGTCGACACATACTCTCCACTTCCCGTTTTTCTTTTTGACGACCACCGGGTTGGCCAGCCAATCGGGATATTTGACCTCCTGGATTGAACCGGCATCGAGTAATTTTTCTACCTCATTGTTGACCGCCTTAGCCCTTTCAGGACCGAGCTTCCGCCTCTTCTGCTTAATTGGTTTGTAAGTCGGGTCGACGTTGAGCTCGTGGGTTGTGATGGTTGGATTGATGCCTTTCATGTCCTTCACCGACCATGCAAACGTTGCGACGTTTTGCTGTAGGAAAGCGATCAGATCCTTCTTGATGTCTTCGGGTAATCCCGCGCCAATCCCTACACACTTGCTTGCGTCAGAATCGTCGATGACAATTTGTTGGATCAGTTCCTTCTCAGGACCTTTCCTTCCTTGTTCGGCATTGATCATGCACGAGGGTACTCTGATCCTATGCTCCCTTGCGAAACACGATTGACTCGCCCGTTGGCATCCCTTAACCGTCTGGATTCCTTTAGGTGACGGGAATTTCAGACACTGGTGATAAGTTGACGATACCGCCTTCATGCTGTATAGCCATGGAGTTCCCAAAATCACGTTGTAGATGGTTGGCTTGTCAATGACGTGAAACCTCACCATCTGGTTAACTCCTCCTGCGTAGACCGGCAGCTTAATTGTTCCGATTGTGTATGTCGTCTCGCTTGTGAAGCCGGTGAGTGGTTTGGCCTTCTGCTTGATATCATCTTCTGTAATTTCCATCTTCTTGAGTGTATCTAGGAAGATCAAATCTATTGAACTGCCTGTGTCGACTAAAATCCGTGATACCTGGCAACTTCCGATGAGGAGCTCGACCACTAGTGGATCGTTGTGAGGGTAATGGGTTCCGTATAAATCTTGATCGGTGAAGATGATGGGAGGATCGTCTGTTAAAATAGGCTGAGGTGCGTTTTGCGCAGCTAACGCCATACGTTCATATACTTTGATCGACCGAACCGAGTCGTTCACGGAGATCAGACCGCCCATAATCATGTTGATTTTTCGGACGGCTTTAGGAGTTTCCTCTTCGTCTTCTTCCTCCTCCTCTCGGTTGCGTTTTAAAGCTATGCTTTTGATGCGCCGCGGCTGTTTACTTTGCTTGGGTGCTTGTTCATCGGCCCTTTGCTCGTCCTGCTGTCCTGACTCCCCTTTCAATTTGTCTATTGCCGCTTTGATCTCCTGATCTGAAAGTCGGGCGTACAAAGCGTTTTTGAGGTTCCGACATTCGGCAGTATCGTGCGAGGTGGCTTGGTGGTATTCGCAATACTTTTCTGCTGTAGTGGAAGCATGCGGTGCCGTTTCCTTCCCTGCCTTGTTCCGTTTATTCCAAGGTTTCGATGAGCGTGGTTTGTCGGTATTGCTGACAACCATTGTCGTTTTGGCCCCTTTGTCGTAATGTTGCCTAGGTTCTCTTTCTTCCTTTTTATCGACTTGCTTAACGGAGCTGTACCTTTTGGCTAAGGCGATCTTTTTCTCTTCCAACTCTTTGTTTGCTCGATGGAGTGCGTCTTTGATGGTCAATGGTGGGTTGACGACCAGACCCTGATAGAAAGGCGACTCGTGCCAGACGGCATTCGTTAGGGCTGCGATAGTAAACTTATCTGGGGCCTCTGCTCGCGTCATGGTCGCTCTGAACCTTTCTATGAAGGTCTTCAACGTTTCCTTCTTTTCTTGCGATATGGACATCAACGCGCTTAATGAGGTATCCTTATGTACGTAGGCAAAATGATGCCTTACGAATGATCTCGTGAGGTCGGAGAAATTGTCAATTGATTTAGACGGGAGTCGGGAAAACCAGGTTAGTGCGTCCCCCTCCAGAGTTTCAGAAAACAACTGACAGAGGCCGATGTCGCGTTCTTTGGATGACGTGAATCGCGCTTTTGCTGCCATAATCTTGAAAATCGTTAGATGAGCGGCGGGGTCCTTCGTGCTGTCGTACATTGGCAATCTGAGCTTTTCTTTTTGCCGTATGTACGTGTTCGTAATACGCAACGTGAATGGCGTTCTCCGAGTCTCCTCGATGATTCGATCGATCTCAGGGGCGGACCCTTCAACGCTGTGAACTTTGCCTTTCAATTCTTTCAGGGTATCTCTAAGTTCAGTTAGTTGCTTCTCCACTTGGTTACGACTTGCTCCACGGGTAGTGGTCTTACGAGCCTCCTCGTGCGATGTACCTCGCTCGTGGCGATGATACTCTCGGTGCGAGTCGTTCTCGTGTCGCGAGTTTCGTTTGTGATGGGAGCCTCGGTCTTGCTGAGTCTCGTGGTCATCGCGCTGACCTTTGTCGGGTGAGTACCTTTCTTCGTACCAGTCCTCCTGCTCTTGGTGTGAACCTCGCCTGTGTTCGTCTGGGTCTCTCTTCCGATGCGAGTTCCGTTTATGGTCGTCCCTTCTATCGCGCTCCTCGCGTGAGTCTCTTTTTGACTTGACGTCTCGGCCTTGATGGTCCCCTTCGGGTGTTTCATAGATCAGCTGTCTGGCAACTTTATCTTTTAACTTTGGAGGCACCTCCCGTTTGGTTTTTCTTGACTGTTGGTCCGAACGGATCCGATCTTGTTCGGATTGCAACAAGTCAATTCTTTCGGAGAATTCTTTGATTAAGTCGCTTTGAGAGTCGATTTTGGCCATCAAAGTGGCTAAAAACTTATCTTGGTCAACTTGTTTTGCTATCTCATCGACTGGCGGGGCACGCCTGTTGTTGTTTCCAGGGTTGGAGCCTCGTGGTTGTCTTCCGTCGAGCCCTCCGTCTTCTTCGACTTCATGATCGCTTTGATCATAGTCGCTGTCTTCATGATCACTTAGTTGAACCTTTAGGTTATTTGGATCGATTTCGTCACCGTTTCCCGACATCTCGTTCAGAAATTTTTCTTAGAATTCCCCACAGTCGGCGCTAATTGTAAGATCTTTAGTTCCGCGTATCCAAAGATAGCAAGAACTTTATGGTTTTTAGATTAGGGATTCTAAAAGAAGAATTAAAGAACACGGTGAGATTTAGGAAATTAGGGTTTAATGCCGGCGTTTCCGAGATGGAAGCCGGTAAGTGAATGTTGTAAGTCGCCGGAGAGAGTTTTAGGTTTAGGTTTGTTCTAAAGTCTCTCTAGCAAAAATATTAAGAAAAGCGTGATCGTTATTGATTAACTGGGTTCCCCTTTATAGGGTTACAAGTCGGTTTAACATATAAGGAAATAGAAGATAAATATGAATATTTCCTAAAATCTCGGCTTTATCCCGATATGGAATATTTCCATATTACTGATGTCGCCGCGCGCCGCCTTCGTTTTATTCTCGTTTCAACACCTTCTAAACCCTAATGTAATCCGGTTGTCCCGAATTCGGTTTAACCTAGGTTTTACCGCCCTGAACCTTTTACCGATTTTCCATTCTAGGTCAACCTAAACTCATGAATAGGCCTTTTAGGAAATTGCTAATCTTGACTCCAACATATTCTAAAAGAAGAACCAAACAATTATGTATGCTAGTGTGCCTTTGTTATATACATGCCGACTGTTTTGACTTTTCTAATGCAACTAACCAAAATGGTCTCATCCGTGACAAAAGATGTTTTGACTTTGTTTTATATTGCATTGACCAATGATTTGCTATAGATTTGAATTTATTTGGCAAAAGAAATTATTTATGCAATTCACCCTAGTAGAAATATAATATAAAGTTTATAAATTAATACACGGAAAATTAATACTTTAGTAAATAATAAAATTTTATGATTTTAAATTATGTTTTTGATTCATTTAATCTTTGGGTAAATTAATATTTCCTTAAATTAACAAAATAATGATTTGAATGTTATTAGTCTATATAGATTTTATAATATGTAGAATGTTGATAAATCATTTAGGCACAAAATTCTTATTAAAAATATCTAGCTTTAGTTATTCTGTATAATCCTCATAATTTATTTTGTTGTTTACCTATCCAGGCCTAAATTTACGTAAATGTGCAGATATTTGACTAGAAACCAAACCATTGGAAATGTACATGTCAATTTGTCAATGTTTGTCAACTTATTACCTAAAGTGGAAAAATCAGTTTTTTTTTGTGGCATGGCATCTTGTGATTTTTATCCAAATAAAAAAATTAAACATTTTGAACGACAATTACGTAGAAGGATGTCAGCATAAATAAAGCACAACATTTGCGTCTGTAAACTACCATTGTGCTAAACTTTTCCACAAAAACCTAATAATTAAACTCATCAACCAATTATGCTTTTGCAGACACAATAGCTAACACGATCCAAGACCTTGTTTGTTTGTGATCAAATAGTTGACAGTGTATAAAGAAGACTTTAATACATTACATAAAATGACATGAGATGATTGTGCTTCGGACAAATAATACTGTCACTATCTACCCCATTTTCTTTCGGATCACCAGTCCCTTCACAGTCTCTTTCTTCGTCGTGCTTTTAATATGGGTCGCTTGACTAGTTCAATGTGTCTGAATCATTTCATCAGGAGAAACCCAAAAAATGAAGTTATTGTTTCAGATTCCAAAACGGAACAAGTATAGATGTAACAATCTACTTTCTACTTGTATCCAATATCAGCCTTTGCTGTAGTTTAATAGCCAGAAAATCCAAATGATTGTCGTGCCATTAGCATATCCTGGAAAATACATGATCAAGAACAAGAGCACAAAATACGCTATGAGTTTGCAACTTCTTCTATTAGACTTCTTCTCAAAGACATGTAATGTTAAAATCAAATTTTCTTCAGATATAGGATTGATAGCGAAAAAAACCACTACAAAAAAGAGTGTTTTTGCTACTGCATTTTGGTCACACAATAGTCGTTAAACGCGGTTTTACCATTAAATATGGTAGCTGTAAATTTATGGTCGCTAAATTGCATAGTCGTAAAAATATTCGGAAGTTACGACTACTTTTACGACTAATAGAGGTAGTCGTAACCTAGATGTAGCATGGTCGCAATATATAAGGACTAATTTGCGACTATATTGGCGATAACTGTGCGATTAAAAAGGGAATCCATATGCAATCAGAGAAATGTAGTCATCAAATAGTCGTTAAACTAAGTGACCACTGGGCGACTAATATGTGATTGTATAATATAGTCACAACGTAGTTGTAAATATTAGCCACTATATAGTGACTGGGTGATGACCATTTTAAATACTATCCAGCGACTAGTGGAAACATCCATATACGATTACGATAATGATTTCGCCACTATGTGGCGACTGTTATGTGACTGACTAGTGTAGTTACAAATTAGTCGTAAGCTATGGTGACTATTAGGCGACTGTTTAACGACTATTTAGTGGCCAAGAGGAACATCCATCCACTACCTCATGACTACTATATGACTGTCCTATATAGCCACAACGTAGTTATAATATATTTGACGACTGTTAAATGACTAATCTAACGACTATGCAAGGACTACGCGGGACATCTTGATACAGTTATGGTGTTGAATGTGCCACTACTTCTTGACTGTTGAGGGATAAATTGACGAATGTTACGTATGCGTGAAAATACGAATTTTGTATTATTCAATTTGTCAAATTTACGATTTGGTAATTGGTGATACTGCAATTTGAATGCTACAAGGAATGTAAAAGACATTTGCTTGAAGATAACATAGATAACTTATATAGATTTGTGTCACATATACACAAACATTTATCTTCATATGAAAAGTCCACTATTAAGGAGTTTCAAAATCATACACACAAAAAATTAGTTCGGTAGGGAAGTGATAAGTAACCTACAAAACATATGGAGTTAAGTTATACCTGTTGGGAGATGACGGCTGTGTTTGCTGCAGCCTTATGAGTCTGTAAGAAGTCTATATACTGCGCATCATTTAGCCGCAGATACTCTTCCACCAAAGAAAGATTCTCGTTCTTTTCTTTCTGCTCATTCACAGCTCGGCCGTGATCTGCTTCACGGGCAGCATGCTCTTTGATTTTACGTTGAGCATCATTCAGTTGCTCTTGCAGGGCCACAAACCCTAAAGAGTTTCCCGGCTGCTTACTCTTGGCCCTCAAAAGATACTCTTTGAGGCTTCCAACTCCATATGAATTTCCTCATCAATCCGTCTCAGTATCCTGTTAAAATTAAAGATAATCCAATAAAAACAATTAAATAAGGAACATGACATGACTTTATAAATGTGAATTGTAAAAATATTACTTTACATGAAGAAAGATGTTGGTATATTAATCTATTGAGAGTTCTCAAGGTCTCGAAGCAGCATCGTTCGAAACTTTTGAAGTCTCTACATCGAGCTCTAACAACTTCTCTTCCACGCCTTCTTAAAAAAATTGTAACGATTTTCTCTTCCTTCTGATCAACATAAGTACCATTTTCCTTTGTATGTGTCTTGATGAACATGTCACCAATATTCACAGTCTTCCCATTTCTTCTACCTGCAGTGATATAAAACAAAGAAGGATTATTACAAAAATTTCAAGTTGCAATGCTGTAACAAACATAAATAGCAAATTTATAATTAAATTTGCCAATTCTTGATGGATTTCTATGTACGACTTGGGCCCTGAAAAATGGACGTGATCACCGAGACATTCACGGTCAAACATACGACAATTGGAATAGGTCGCACTCCTATCCTTTGCTTCTTTTGTTGCCCAATAGTCGGTCATCGTTTTCTAGAGAGTCTCGCCGATCCACTTAGGTCGCTCTCCACTAGTCCTCGCGTTGCTAACCCTGTCTTTCAACCGTTGTTGACAGATCTCCTCGAAATACTGTTGAACTGTCCATGTTATCAAGGGATCCCAATGGTGGGTTTTCTAGTTACAAATAAAATGAGCATAGTGTTAGTGAAAACAACACAAGCAAGGGATATATGAAGGGTACAAGAGAGAAAACTGTACCGCGAACTCGAGGAAATATCTTTCTGCTTTATCACGAGGCACACGTGACCAGTTATAGTATGGTTTATCAAATTTCTTTGTAAATTTTTTTGTAATCTTCCGAACCTATTTTGATCCTCTGTCATGAGTAAACCTGAAATACTAAGCTTGATAACTATAAGATTAACATCATAATCATCAGAGGCTCAATTTATAAAAGATGGACTTGGTAAATATTCTAAAAGATCCCAAAACGAGTAAGTGGAATTTAATAGAAAGTTTCAATTGATTCGTATCGATTTAAAATATTTACCTATTATTTAATTAAAAAAGCCTAAAAAAAACTCCTCAGTTTTTTCTTCTACCTCTTCGCGTTGATTCTCTGATATTGAAAGAAATATCCACAAAATGAATCCTTTTATAACATGCGATTCTGAAATTTTACAATTTCACAATATTGCTAATGTTAGTTACAAGGATACTCACTGGAATGTTAAAGAGAAGATTTTGAGGGCATGATATTTTACCCACTATGATGCTCCCTTGGAATAAATTTTATCGAATGAAGAGGTATTTTTTATAATTAATTAACACATATGTCTTTCTTTATAACTCTTTCATTTTTTTTGTATAGACAACACCTACAAATCCAAATATTTTTTATTGGGTACTTTGTAACCTTTGGTTATTCAGAACTCATATTCATTTTTTATAATCAATAGGGAAATTGGATTCAAGCCGTGGAATATGGAAAGAACGTCCTGAAGTTCCTTTTTCTTTTATAGAAATAAGGTTTATGGTTTAATTTTTCAGATTTTACGGTTTCATTAGGGTCAAAGTATGATAGAGTGTGTCCAAATTTTAAGGATATCCACATCATTGACGAGACAAAAATCACTCAGAAATTCAATCCTCCAACTTTGAATGACCTCTTCAGCATTAAACCAATCATTCATTATTATTAGATTAAAAGTAAAAATCTATCATCGGATACTGTAAAATTATGGTTTTTGCTTTTAGGCGCTTAACTTATCTTTAAATGATTTATTTTTCCTGTAGATGTTGTTGGTGCTATAACATGAGTTGGAAATCTTGAATGGAAAGATCAGTCTTTAGAGATCTATTTGTATTCACGTACCCGCGCTAAATTCTAATTTAGCTAAGAGATTCCGAGAATGTTATTCACATGGTTTAAGTTTCAGAGTTCTATAATCATCTTATAAACCTTACTAAACAATGTTATTGGAATTGAAGGAAGAGGGTTATAGAGTGCGTTGCATATGACCAAATTGTTGAGGAGTTGTCCATGCATTTTCACTACAAGAAAACTGCGGATTTGCTATGGAATCAGCTATGGATTTTCCATAGCTATTTTTCTCCAGCTACAAAGGGCTACAGATTAGCTACGACTACAAACTGTAGCAATTTTGTAGCTATTCGTAGCTATATAGCTACGAAATATTGTTGTAGCCATTCATAGAGAGTTAACTACAAAGAGCTACAACGAAGTCGTAGAAAACTGTAGCTGCGATAATCTACACAATTTTTCTTAGCTAAATAGCCACGAAACCAGTTTGTGGCTATTCGTAGCCAAGTGGCTATGAATAGCTACGAACCTGTCGTAGAAACATATCGCTAGGAATAGCGACGAATTCGGTCGTAGCCATATAGCTACTAACAAATATGTGACTATTTGTAGCTAATATAGCTACGACTAGCTACGAAGTTTTCGTAGAAACATATAGCTAGGAATAGCTACGATTAATTCCATGGACATTTAGCTACGATTTACGTCGTAACAATAGCTACGGCTACTGTCGTAGCGATCTATAGCTAAATACCCCAATAATAGAGTTCACTGGTCGTCTGTATTTATATTAATTCATATATTTCAATCAATCTTTCACTATGTGGTGATCAGATAATATATTCTATTTAATTACGTCCATGGTTGTATCCATCCACAGCTATGTAGATATATCACGTTTTTTTACACTATTGCAACTACTTTTTGTCGGGAAAACATTATAGCTACGCAAAAACCGTAGCTATCCGTAGCTAAGATATTTTATAAAAGAACGAGAACTCATATGTTTCTCACTCACAAACATTCGAAAACATAATTCATACACACGATCGTAAAAAAATTGATTTCATTTTCTCTGTCATTCTGTAATATGAGTGATTTTTATTTATCGAGAGAACGGATGTATAAACGTTTAAGACGTCATGATCATTCTGTGAGTGAGAAATTTGAGGAGGGATTAAATTATTTTATTTTGTTTGCGTGTAATCAAGATTTTTATCTTGAACACGAGGTCTTTTTCTATCCGTTTAAGAGGTGAAAAAATGAAAAGTGCCATGATACTGCTACAGTGATGACCCATCTTCTGTTAAAAGGCTTTACCGAAAACTATTTTGTATGGAAGCACCACGAAGAACTAGGTTACTATGGCGGCAAAGCATCTACATGTCATTATGGCGGCCAAGCTTTCACAAGTCACCACGTGGCTGGAGGTGAAACATGGACTGGTCCTATACAAGTTCCGATAGATGAGTTTCATGATCCTAATGAAGATTTCAACATGTTACCTGACGATGCCGAAAATATCCAAGAACCAATCTATCATGATTCTGTTTACCAAGCTTTAGAAGCCGCAAATCAACCTTTATACGATGGGTCCGCTGATGGGAGAATTTAGTTGTTCTTGACGTCAAAAGTGACGAATTGTAAGACCAATTTAAATATCCCAGAGGAATGCCTAGACGATATCGCTCAGTCATTTAGTTATGTTCTTCCTTTGCCTAATACAGCTCCGACATCATATTACGAGACAAAGAAGTTGACGCGGTCTCTTAGATTGCCATTTCATAAGATTGATGTGTGGGAGAAGAATTGTATGTTATTTTGGAAGGAAGCTGATCTCCTGAGTTGTCACATTGTCGGTTTTGTGGAAAAGATCGGTATGAACCAAATGTGGGTCGATCAAGGAAGAAGATTCCCAAACAAAGGATGTTTTAGCTACACTTGGTGTTCGGCTAAAGCGACTATAATCAATCAAAGACGACTGCGTCACATATGAGGTGGCATGCGGAACATGTGTCACCAGAAGGAGAAATGCATCATCCCTCGGACGGAAGAGCATATAAACATTTTGAAGAGGTATATACTACATTTGCTTATGAGAGTCGCAATGTTTATCTTGGTTTATCAACAGATGTATGTAACCTTATTGGTAAGAACGGACAATCATACTTTGTTTGGCCCGTCATTATGACGCCATCAATTTATCCCCGGGGATGTGCATGAAAAGAGTATATTTCTTACTCTCTATATTAGTGCAAGGGCCAAACAATCCAAAAAAAATCTTGTATATTTTCTTGCAACCGTTGATTGAAGAGGTACAAAATTTATGGAGTGACGGAGTGGAGACTTACGATGTGTCGCGTCAAGAAATTTTCACGATGCGAGCTGCTCTGATGTGGACGATCGGCGATTTTCCAGCCTATAACATGCTATCACGATGGATGACACATGGGAGGTTGGCTTGCCTATATTGTATGGATGAGATTTGGTTGCCTCATGGAAGGACGCATAGTTGGTTTGATTGTCACATGAAATTTTTGAATAGAGGACATCCTTATAAGCGGAATGTTAAATCTTTCTTGAAGAACAAAACGGTGCACGAAGATCCTACACCATGGCTAAACGGAGAAGAAATCTTACACGAAAGGATAAATAATATAGTCGCGCTGCACAAAAGAGTGGAATGCGGAGGCAGAGGAAACAACAATCCTTCTTGAACCATAGATGATTACGGTTCTGCCCATAATTGGGTGAAAAAGAGTATCTTCTGGGAATTGCCATACTGGGTGAACCTACTTCTTCGGCACAACCTGGATTTTATGCATATCGAAAAATATTTCTTCGATAATCTCATCAACATGGTGCTTAATGTTCCGGGGAAGACAAAAGATAGAATAAAATCGAGGAAAGATCTCCCTTCGTTTTGCAAAAGGCCTGATTTAGAGGTTACCCAAGATTAAAGAGTGCCTATTTCAATCTTTAGATTGTCGAAAGAAGGCAAAGAAATTTTCTTAACATCGTTAAAGACCGAGATCAGATTTCTAGACGGGTATGTATCAAAGTTTTCACATTGTGTTAATGTTGAGAATGGAAAAATATCTTGTCTAATAAGTCATGATTGTCATGTCATCATGCAACAACTTCTTCTAATTGCAATTTCGGAACTACTTCCGAAAGTTGTTCATGTAGCAATTTCAGGTAATAATTATTTAAGATTATTTATTTGTTATTTCATATATTAATTTTATTTTAGTTAATTATATGAACTAATGATCTATTATTTCAACTTATGCAGATATTGCTCTCTTTTTCGAGATATATCAACCAAAATGTTAAGGACCGAAGATGTTGCCACATTGAAAGAAAATATCGCTAGGAAGCTTTGCAATTTGGAAAAATCTTTCCACCGGCTTTTTTAATATGATGGAACATCTTCTAGTGCATCTTGATATATCATGGTTTTTACCGGTTTTATGCCATGATATAGTTGTGTTTTTAGTGTCTTTTGTGTTCTTTTAGAGTCTTTTACAGGTTTAATCAGGTTTGGAGCTAATGTGGAGATTTTGGAGTATTTTGGGAGTTTTGGAGCATTTTGGCCGAGAGTTTAACTCACTGTCCGATTTGATGATCATGCATCGATCGACACACCTTTGGTGTCGATCGACACACTAGCGAGATGGGCCGAAATACGGCGGTTAATGAAGTTATGAAGATTTGCAGAAAAGCCCAGAAAAGTTCCAGTATTTACACAGAAGCCCCAGCCGAGATTATGCCTATATATTTAGGATTTTGGTGTTTATTTTAGATACGCTTTCATACTTAGAGCTAAGAGATTTTTAGAGCTTTTGGGGCTGATCTAATCCTGTACTTCATCTATTTTGGAGAAGATTTTGAACCCCTTTATCTATTTAATTTCTTATATGCAATCTATTATTTCTATGATTTCTGTTTCATTAATCATGTCTGAGTAGATTCATAGTTAAGTTTAGGGTTTCTCATTAAGGATTTTATGACTTGCTAGACTTGTTTAATTCAGTTAAGGATTCACATGATTAGAATGTTCTTCAAACTAAATTGTGCTTAATGCTAGTTCTAACCTGATCAATTAGAATCTAGATCTTAGGTTGCTAAATACGACACGAGAGTGTGGTTTAGAATCTGAACTATTTAGGTTGAGCAATTAAATTATTCGCAAAGAGATTTGGTTTAGTTTAATTGTGAACATATCGAACTTGAAATTAATGCTGGTTTAATCTGTTAGTAATTGCAAAGAGATTTGGATTACTGCACTTAGACTTAGAGGATTTTCGCAAAGAGATTTGGTTAATTCTAATTCCGTGATTTGAGTTCTAGAACTGAGTTTAATTTGATCCTGACTGATTAACTTGTCTGCTTGTCTGATTTCCTGAGAATTCCCTAGACTTAGCGCTTTTAGTTTATTGCTTTCAAAACAAATTCCTGCTACTGATTTACTTTATTGCCTTGCTTTTATTTCATTCACCACTTGTTTTATTCTTAGTATTAATCTCTACGGTTCTGATCTATCGAGACCAGAGTCTCTGTGGATTCGATACCCTATATACTACATTGACATTACTGTGCACTTACAGTTAGTATAGGGATTAAAACTCGACCTATCACATCTACCCGATGAAGCTGCACTAGGCGGACCAGTCCAATATAGGTGGATGTATCCTTTCGAAAGGTACATGTATCACCTGAAAAAGAAGGTTAAAAACAAAGCTCGAATTGCAGGATCAATAGTAGCTCAGTGTGTGAACGAAGAGATTTCCTACGTGACAACCAATTACATTACACCTCCACCAGTTGCGGATCCCGAAGAAGACGTGAAGGAAATTCGGTTCACCTACAATTTTTCTGATGTCCCGACCATGTTCCAACAAGTAGAAAGAACTAGTGGCAAATCAGCAACAAAATGGTTAAATGATGAGGATTATAACGTGCTTCAGACATTTTTACTGCTGATCTGCGATGATTTTGAACCGTACGAAAGGTATGATTTCTCTCATTATATTTATTTATATTTTTACATTTCGATTTCATCTTCAACACTAAAACTATATGTACAGGATAATTGAAGAAAATATGGCGTTTGATTTTCCAAACGCTACTTCAGACGCATTGACAAAAGAATAAAAATGCTCGGTTTGCATCGTGGTGTAAAGAATACATAAGTTTTTAAAATGAAATACACTTTTCATATATTTATATAATGTGCATATTACGTATGTCTTATCTCATTATAAAATTCTATATGTGCAGTTAACAACGCTAGCAATTCATTTGAATTTCCGTTGTGGATGTTACAATTCGTACAAGGTCCAAAGCATAAAATCACGTCATGGCCTATGTTTTATTCGAGGGGATATCATTACCATTCATAAAGCCATGGACAAAATAAGAAGACGATGAATTATGGTGTTTGTGTTCCGGGAACCGCTGAGACCGAGTATTTTGGATTGATCGAAGATATTTTCATGATAGAGTATCAAGGAGCTGTTGAAATAAAACAATTATTTTCAAATGCCACTGGTTAAACGTCAGACGAGGAATACGAAGACATCCATCCGGTATTGTAGATATTTTCCCGCAGATGCACTATGACAAGTACGATCCTTTCATATTACTGGATCAATGTGACCAAATTACTGATATTCCTTATCCACGATTACGACCAACCAGAGAAGAATGGTGGACAACAGCGAAGATTATGCCGAGAGGACTTTCTGAAACTCAAGAAGTCTCGCTTACAGAAGTACAAAAAGACACAATTGATCATATTATACCATCCACTGCTATTGTACGAGTCGGGCACATGCACTCGAAGATGTTTCAGGGTATGAGCCAATACCGATGGTTAATCCAGATGACAAATATATTTTTGAAGATAATTTGGAAGATCATTATAGCGTGTTTTCCGATTCAAATGATTCAGAAGCATAACATGTTTGTATGATTAAATAACTATTCATTTTTAATAAGATAATGTGTTTGTATGATTAAATCATTAATTATGTTTAATAAAGATAATTGTGTTTGTTTGACTAAATAATTAATAATTTTTAATAAAGATAATGTGTGTAATCAACATGTTTTTATAAATGATTAACTTAGAAATGTAATTATTTTATAAGTTTGAAATTTAATCTAACAATAAAACTTAGATAATCTAACTTGAATCTAACTTGTTTATGAAAACTATAAACTAAATGACATGTCTCTAATTCATAATTTAATATAATTATATTTTATAGTCTATCCTATTAAAAAAATGAATGTAATTACTCTAAACCCAATTATATTCTACTCAGATAGTTATGACTAGTTACAAGAAAATCTGTAGCTATTAAGATAATTAACCTAACAGCGATAACCAGACTAACCGGTTAATTAACTTGTTTAAATTAGGTTTTCTAAATGATTTTCAGATTTTAACCGGTTTAAATTTCATATTCGCTACGGATGGCCACAATCAATGCCATAGCTAAGTGGAAATGAAAAAAAAAATTGCGGGGTTGACCGCCCAAATATTTTTTACTAACCGCCAATTTTATTTCAGTTTCATGTTTAACCGCGAAATCAATTCATATAACCACAAAATCAATTCTGTTTTCACTAAACAAATTTTGTTTCGCGGGTTAACCACAAAATTATTTTGGTTTGCCTCCCACCCGGTTTAATCGAAGCCCTAATACCTTAATTCCCAAACACTTCTCTCATTTTCCCTTAGCTGAAAAAAATGTTTCTCTCTCGATCTCTTCCTCTCTTGTTCTTCTCTCGATCTCTTCCTCTCTCGATCTCTCTATCTCCATCTCTTCCTCTCTCTCTCTTCCTCTATTCCCTCCATCTCTCCACTCTCTGTCGAATTCTGTCTCTCCATCTCTCAAACCCGAACTGCCAAATCCTCGATCTAGACATTGCCATGGCTCAGTCGGTAAGTCTTCTCATCCTTTCTCTCCCTTTCTGACTCTCGATTTAGGTCTCTCGGTTCATGGCAAACCCTTGATTGTTCTATCTCGATTTTCAGTCTCTCACTTCATGTCAAACCCTAGATCTACTCATGCGTGTTGATTTCTCTCTTTATTAGCCGAAATTCTGTATGTAGATTCATCTGTCTATCGATTAATTGATTTCTTCCTATCGATACATCTGTCTTTCGAATCATATATCGATTTAGATCTCTCGGTTCATGGAAAACCCCTGATTGTTCTGTCTTGATTTATTTATCTAATGCATGTTTTTTATTCGTCCTCTAGACATTTTAACTAACCCTAACAACCTTTGTTTGCATGCAGATCACTACAAGAAAACAGTGTTTTGCGACTGGATCTTGCGACTATACTTGTTGTCGCAACATTTGGCCACTATTAAGGGACAATATTGCTACTATTTTGTGACAACGGATATATGGACGTGTATTAGTCGCTTATATACAACCAAAAATGATTGTCGCCAATTAATCGACGACCATTTTAGAGACCGGGTACAATGGTCGTAGGCTAGTCGGTGATATGGCGACTATTTTTACGTATGATGTTAAGAGTCGTAGAACAATCGCGAATTGGTCAGTACATGGGCAAATAATTCGCTACTTCGGGTATAGTAGTAACCAAGTCGTTTATTTGGCGCTATTGATACAAATAATATTCAACTGGTTATTCGTGTCACAAACTAGTCGGGTATGGGTCGTATCATATAGTATTTTTTGGATTTAGTAATAATAATATGAGATAGTTTGGTTATATTTTACCTGATTGTGGTACGTTTACATGTTTCCAAGCTAATATATACTTGCAATATGCAAAGTGTATAATCGCTTTTTTCCAACTTCTAATAAACTTTTATAAGTTGCAATATTATATATTAACTAAAATTTATTGTAAATTTAATTAACCCTTAAAATAGAAAATCAAAAATTAAAAATTCATAAGTTCTTAATAGTTATAGAATAAGAGTGAAGAAGAGTTAGTAGCGATCGAGAGTCTGGTGCTCGTTTGAGTACCATGTCGGAAGAGGATTAGGGTACCTACATGAAATCAAAGAGGAAAATACGTTAGTGGTTGTTCATAATTTATCGTATCATAAGATGTTCAATATGACAATTTCAAAATATTCATACCGTTCCATCAAACTGTTCAACTCATCCAAAGATACTCGATGATAGTCAATTGAAGAAGGCCCTTCTATTCCTCTAAGCCAAGTAACCCCTAGGTAAAAAAAAAAAATTCATAATTTTGTTCTATATTAATGTCTTCCTCATATTTTCTAGAAAACATGTCAATATACCGCAAAATCTTTCGATCCTGAAAAATCGGAGCAAAACAAACAAATGCTTGTATGGAACTTGTTCAAAACGCCTCGACAATTCCTCAGCGCGTGGTCCATAGGCAATGCATTCTATGCCCCTCTTCCTTCAATTCCAACATCATTATTTAGTAAGGATTATTTTTTTTTTTTGGGGTCAACAGTAAGGTTTAATTATAAGATAATTATAAAACTCCAAAACTTAAACTTACTTTGCATCTCTTAGCGTGAATTGGACTTTAGCGCGTGTACGTGAATACAAATTGACCTTTGAAGAGTCATCTACCCATTCAAGTTCTCCAACCCATGTTATAGCACCAACAACATCTGTATGAAAAAATTCTTTAAATTATAAGTTAATCCCCTAAAAACAAGAACCACAATTCTTCCAAATCCGATGTTAGATTTCTCCACTTAATCTAATAATAATGTATTGTAAACAACACTTACCAATTGCATATTTATCTGAAACCATCCCATCATTAACTCCTTGGATTGGTTTGATGCTCAAGAGGTCATCCAAAGTTGGAGGATCGAAGTTCTCAGTGATATGTGTCTTGTCAGTTATAAAAATATCATTATACGTTGGACATACTCTGTCATACTTTGGCCCTAACAAAACTCTAAAATCAGAAAAATTAAACCACCAACCTTCTTTCTGTAAAAGAAAAAAGAACTTCTGGGCATTTTTTTCAAAAGATAAAGCCTCAATCCGACTTCCCTATTGATCATAACCAAAGGTTACAAAAGGAAGTAGACAAATGAAAACGTATGGATTTATGGTGCCATGTATACCCAATAAAATGAAAGGGGTAAATTAATTCCAAGGGATAAAAAAAGTAGAAGAAGAATATCGTTCATCAGATAAAATTAATTTCAAGGGAGCATCATAGTGAGTAAAACACCACGTTCTCAAAACCTTCGCTCTAACATTCCAGCGATTATCCCTCAAAGTAATATCAGCAATTTTGTGAAATTATGAGTTTTCAGAATCACATGTTATAAGAGGATTCATTTTGTGGATATCTATTTGAATATCAGAGAATGATAGGGAAGAGGTAGAAGAATAAAGTGAAGAGTTTTTAGGTTAATTGAAATAAATACCCGGTGAGTATTTTAACTCGATACGTAACAGTTGCAACTTTACATTAAAATCCACTTACTCGTTTTGGGCTTTTCTCGAATGATTACATGATAATGACCCGTGTATGCTTTTATTTCATAATCTCTAATTGTTATGCGTTGAATTTACCATGAGAAACTGATTGTTCATAATCCTCTCAGCTTAACTAAATACATTGATTTGTTCTTCAAAAGGGAACATGTTCTCGATCGGTTAATAATTTTAGGTACTAAATATTAATCAATGTTTAATACTCATTCGTTATATTTTTCAATTTTTGGATATCATGGAATAAGAGTAATATTCTAAGTTACTAAAGATAACCAAGTTGACAAAAAATGAAATACTAGAGAAAACCATAAACAAAGTGCGGGTTATAAATACAAATTTAATTTAAATTCATAAATCATAAGTATGTTCTTCACTTCGCAAATTCAACAAACCACACCCAACATTCTTAACATAGAGGAGGCTTAGGGTACCTGAACAAAAAATCATATTAAAACAATGACACATAAGATCGCAAAAAAAACACTAACATCTAACATCTATACTATATGATTATGAGTTAATAGATAAATACCTCTGGATAAAATCACGAAACTCTTCAACTTCATACGCATCAAAGCGTATCTTAGAAACTCGTTGATTGCCTCTAACCTCACCAACCCTAATCAACAAGAAATTTTAATAATTTGTGATTTTACACTAACTGGAACGAATTTACAAAAAAAGCTTTAACGTTTCATCATACCACCACTGTTATTGGCGATATTAAAGCACTGGAATAAGGAGAACAATATCCCATTCGGACTTTTGCCACATGTCCTAACCAGCCGAATAACAAGATCACCATTGGCCACACAATCCAATGACTCGTTTCTGCCAAGATTTACTGCATATCACCTTCCAAACATTCTAAGAATATTGTACATGAATAAATTGATGTTATACTTACTCTAAATCTCTGAATCTGAATTTTACTTGAAGTCGCCTCCAAAAATAAGTTTCAGGATCATTTGCAGTAACCACTGTATCTCTTACGAAGCCATCAATTCCAAGCACAACACCAATCAAATCTGTATCTCAAACCAATAAACATAACAAACAAACCTATAACAAAATCATATTAAACAGTAATGTCCCATAAAACTAGTAACCTTAAGTCCAAAAAACTATACCGATTGGATATGTGCTAGTTATAGTGCCATTTGAAACGCCACGTAAAGCCTTCAAGTCTAAGTAGTGATGGCCATTAGGGTATGGAATTTTCCAGATTACACTCGAACTAGTTCGACACAGAGAATAAACTGTCTGTCAAACGGTCAAACATTAGCCTATCAAAGATATGAACGTTATCCCATTGAACCCACTGGCCCTCAGATTCCACCAGCCACTCAAAGATTTCAATGAAATCACCCCAAATTTCCCCTTCTTTCGCCCTATCGTTAGAAAGTGTTAGACTTAGAACTTTAAACAACGTAAGAACAGAAGTTTATACAACGTAAGAACAAAGATTTATACAGCGCATGGACTGACACAGAGATAACTTGATCATCCACCAGAAGTAGTTTCATATGTTTTCCATAGAAGACCAGTTGATACATCCAACACCGAACGACCATCAATCTCAAACTCCATTTCGTCGTCGACTTGTTGATCTCCGAGAGGAATTGATATTTCCTTTGTGCGATTGGTCCTTTTGCAATAAATTTTCCTTTGAGAAAATAAATGAAGACTGAAAGGAATTTGAGAGATGAAGTGAATTTGAGAGAGTTTATAATGGTTAGGGTATTGGCACTTTATGGAAATTTAGGCGCCATAAATAAAGTGGGTTTGGCGGACTTTAATTAGATATATCAGTACGTTAACTTTGGTTTCGATCAATGTAAATATCTTATTGATTCCATGTGCACATAATTGTTTATTTGTGTCACATAATGGCTAGTCATGAACTAGTGCATTACACATGGCATATTAAAGAACTACTGTCTGACACTTGCCCTCACACTTGTAACTATTGAATTAGATGTCAAAAGAACTTTGGGTTCGTGTTGCTATTTATGTTGAGTTCCTCTATCAATCATCTATTTGATATTTTATTTATGTTTTAGTATCATATTGTAGGTTTCACATTTTCAATTAATGGTAAGTTACAAATTTTGAAAAAATTACATCGTATTAATTATCAGAATTAGTATATTTGAATACAATATTTTAATGTGTGGTGATGTATTAATGTATAGTGTCCTACTGTGACTACTGTTACACCAAAATTGCATTGCCAATGTTGATAGCTAACAAAATCATGTATGACATAATGACTATGTTAGCATGATTTGACATAAAGTAGTCTAATAATTACTACTACTTAACATATAGGGTCTACATTCGGCTTTCTGCACACACGAAACCGACATTAGTGGATAGTTGATTATCTAGGGAACTGCGCGCCAAATACACGATGATCTAGGTTATTAAAGTTAAGTAGATTTTTTGTTTCATTGTTTTATTAATTATTCTTGTGCGGAAAAGTGAATAGTCGTGTCTATATGTATGGTTATAATGTAGAAGAAACACATTCAATCAAATTAGGGATTAATAAACACCCATTCTGTCAAACTCTTCGTTTACCCACACTACAACAACATGCCTATGGCTTATGCGTACTGACCATGGCGTCGATACGATCAGCCTTACTACGAAACCCGCTCAGTGACAAGAAAACGTAGAGCAATTATCCCATTCGACCTTCTAGCATTGCCTGATGATGTGATAACTAAGATTCCCGCTCGTGTTTGCGAACGGGACATGCAAGGTCTCTGTCATTCAAAGATAGCTTGCAAATCCTTGATGGAGAAGACGGAAACACAGGAGTTCTTCAACTCGGTTAATCTAACACAGATGGCATACCATGCTTGGGCTCCGGGATTTGATTGGATAAAATTCAATGAAAGCTGCTACGACGCAGGCAACACATCAGCCATCCTTTTCAAAAGAATCTCAGACTTCTTCTTCGATAACAAGATAGATGAAGGTCTTGCACGCATACAGGCGGCTGCAAAAGATGGATGCATCTTAAGCAAGTATGTGTATGGATGCATACGCAAAGTCTTCGGGGAAGACATAGATGATGAACTCTTAGGTAGATATTAATTTACTGGGGAAGACGAAACGCAACTGCGATTAAAACTACCTCGTCTGGATCATAGTTTATGGGGATGTTCGCTTCCTGATTGGTTCAAAGCGAAACGTGATGAAAACAATATTGATCGTGTGCGATACTATCGATGTTCTATCTTCGACCCTTGGCGCTGTGGGTGGCCAATGTTTAAGGATATTGCCACCAATGTTTCTGGATTATGCAGACCGCATTCTTCTGCAGACTGATAGATAACAACTTCTCCCGATTTCCCTGTAATCGATGATGTCGTATTTATGTATGTTTTGCCTTTTTCACATTAGATGTTTACCCGTAGCAATATCTAGTATTTTGCATTTCAAAAAAAAAATCTAGTATTTTGTGTCTACCACAACGTCTACGAATTTATAGTATTGTGTTTGATGGTTCAGCGTTATTGCATCACAAAGAAATCACTTGAGACAGTGAATTACACAAATAAACTAAACACTCTAATAATAACAAGATCAACAAGAACTACGTTATAAATTATACCCTAAACTCTAATTAATTGCTAGACCCCATATATTTACCCTAAACTCTAAACTCAAACGTTAAATCCTAAACCCTATATATACCCTACATAATTTTGTCAATATCTACAAATATAAATGCAAATGATCATATACCATAAACTCTAAATCCAAACATTATACCCTATACATTATCTAGAGAACTGCCAATACACGATAATCTAGGTTATTAATGTTAAGTGGATTTTTCGTTTCATTATTTTATTAATCATGTGTGTGGATAAAAATGAAAGGTCGTGTCTTTATGTAAGGTTATAAAGATGAAGTAAACTCATTCAATCTTTTAACACTCAATATTCGGTTTAAGTAATTGAATCAACTCTCCATTTCAAAATCACCACCGATTCAGAACTAAACCCAAAAGCCATCTCAAATGCCAAACCCTCATGTATACTGGCCATTGCCTCGTTTCAACGACCCACCCTAAAAAACACGGTCGGTGACAAGAAGGCGGAGGGAGGCAGCAAGACCATTCAACCTGATCGGCTTGACGGAAGATCTAATAAGGAACATTCTTGTTCGTGTCTGCGAAAATAACGTGCAGGATCTCCACTACTCAAGGATTACGTGCACTCGTTTGAATGGAATATCACAAAAAGACAAGTTCTACGCCGCTATTAATCTAAACAAGATGAGTCGTTGGGCTTGGGCTCCCGGTTTTGACTGGACAAAATTCCATGAGTGGTGCTACGACACAGGAAACATAACCGCCATCTGCCTCAAAGGAATCTCAAATGTGTTATTCGAGAACAAGCGGGTTGAAGGAGTCGGTCAAATCAAGGTTGCTGCAGGAAAAGGATGCATCAAGAGCGAATGTATCTACGGCATGATGTTCAAAATGTTCGGGGACGACTGGGAGGAAGTGATACGATCAGATTTTTATCCCTAGATCTACACTGCAAGTGCACAGACGTGACAGTAGTATATAGGGTATCGAAATCCACAGGGACTCCAGACCTTACGATAGATTGTAGAACGGTCAAGTTAAGCTAGGAGAAATTAATGAGAAACTAAATAGCAAGCAGAAAAGTAAATCAGATAGCAGGAGTGGTTTGTAAGCAATCAACAAAAAGCGCTAAGTCTAGGGAGTTCTCAGGAAATCGGACAAGCAGATAAACTATCAGTAAGGATCAGATTAAGTACGGTTCTAGAACTCAAACACAGATATAGAATTAACCAACTTTCGTTGCGAGAATTCTCTAAGTCTAATAGCAGAAATCCAAATTTCTTTGCAATTCCAAACAGATTAAACTAGCTTTAAGTGCAAGTTCGATATGTTCACAATTCAATTAAACCAAATTTCTTTGCGGATGATTCAATTGCTCAACCTAAATAGTTCAGATTCTAAACCACACTTTCGTGTAAATTTAATAACCTAGAGTCTAGATTCTAAGTGATCAGGTTAGAAACTAGTATTAAGCACAATTCAGGTTGAAGAACAATTAAGTTATGAATCCTAAACTGATTAAACAAATCTAGCAAGTCATGAAAACCTTTATGAGAATCCCTAAACCTAACTATGAATCTACTCAGACATGATTAATGAAACACAAATCATAGAATAAATAGATTGCATAAATAAAGAGTAAGAATAAAAGGGGTTCGAAATCTTCTCCAAAAGCATGAAGCAATACAGGTTCAAATCAGCCCCAAAAGCTCTAAAATATCTATGCTCAAAGTATGAAAGCGTATATAGAATTAAACACAAAAAACCTAATTATAAAGCTCTAATCACGGCTGGGGCTTCTTTCTAATTATTGGAAACTTCTGGGCCAAAGTGCAATTTCCAAACTCTTCATTAAACCGCCGAGAATAAGTCTGAATTGCATGTGTGTCGATCGATGCACAAGGTGTGTCGATCGATGCAATCCTCTGTTTTGGACAATAAACTCTATCTCTCGGGTTAAATCTCCAAAATGCTCCTGAAAGCGCCATAATCACCAAATCCACTCCAAACGTGCATATATCTAATAACACCTGTAAAAGACTCTAAAGAAACACCAAAAGACTCTAAAACATACTTATATCATGGTCTAAAACCGGTGAAAACCATGATATATTAGGAAGAAGTCTTCGGAAAGTATTAATTTACTCGAGAACGTGCTACTCATCTTCGAAGAAAACTATGATATATCGACCGATGCACTATGTGTGTCGATCGATGCAGAAAATCAAAAACACCAAATCAAAAACAAAAAATGAAAACAAAAGCGAACCTAACAGTGGGTTGCCTCCCACTCAGCGCTTGTGTAAGGTCATTAGCTTGACCGGACGAACAAGATCAGACTCCTGGAGGTTTCAACAGAGTTTGTGAGTGCCTCTGCGAAAGTCTCCTCATCCAAGGTGGAGAGTAAGCTGTGTCGGTGTGAGCTCGTCCAAGAAAACAAGGGATGTAATGTTCTCCAGGATCTGAAACCAAAGTTTCACTCGTCTGCTCTCCCTGTCCATCCTCAATGCTAAAGGTTTGACCATCAATCTGTGGCCTGCGCAGCATATCCATCTCAAAGTGTAGAGGCTCATCTCCCAGATAGAGATCAATCAGACTGTTCCTTACATCGATCACTGCTCCAGCTGTGGCTAAGAAAGGTCTTCCCAGTATCAAAGCATCATCCAGCTCACTATCATACTTAAGTACCAAGAAATATGTCGGAACTAAGTAGTTTCCAACTTTCACTGGGACGTCCTCAGGAACTCCTTCCGGAATCCTTATTGACTGATAAGCTAGAACAAGAGAGGTCCTAGTGGGTGAAAAATCTGTCATCCCCAGCTTCTCTGCCACAGAGTATGGCATGAGACTTCCAACAGCTCCTAAGTCACACAAAGAACGCCTGAAACTATCCTCAAAGATAGAACAACTCAGCACAAATATACCAGGATCAGGAAGCTTCTTGGGGATCTGAGTTAGCAACACATCACTGATTTGTTTAGGAACCACTATCACCCAATCTTTCAATATTTCGTCCATAGGCAGCATCTTCTCCAAGTATCTCTGCACGCAAGGGTGATATGGTGGATCATCAGATTGTGGAACTTCTTCCAACTTCTCATCCATCACTTCCAGCTGTCTAGATTCATCAATCTCTTGTTGAGTTATCTCAGAAACCCCAGGGAATAGTCTAATAAGCTCCTGATCCGTCTCTTCATCAATGCTACGTGAAACAAGTGAAGTTGTCTATTCACGACATGCAACGATCGACGCATGTTGTGCATCAATCGATGCAGCCAATTCATCAAAACTCTCGGGTCTTTCTGCCTCTCTCACGAGTTCAGCTGTATTAAGCTCAAATTTCTCCCCTTGGTTTGATCCATCGTCAATATAAACTGACCAAGCTTCTGATAACTAGCATTCTGTCCAAATCCAGAAGAGTTTTGGTTGCTTGTGAAAGCACACTTCTGTCCACCATTGAAGAATCTATTACCTTGCTGATTACCAAACCTGTTTCCTTGGAATCCAGAGCCATTGATGTAGTTCACATCCTCTTCCTGTTGATCTTCTTCAGCTCCAAACACCTCAACATCTTGAGCAAAGTAGACAGCCTTCTTTGCAGTCAACAAACTATGAACAGTGTCCAGCTTGTTCCTAATATCAGCCATCTCCAGATTATCAATCTTCCCACCAGACTCTTTCCTTCTCCTATCAGCAGTCTTGGTGCTATTACTACTCACCAAGTTATCAATCAGTGTCTTAGCTTGCTCTGGAGTCCTCGTGTTGAAATTTCCATTGTTGGAATTGTCCAACGCAGTCTGGTAGTGGAGATCAATACCTCTGTAGAATATGCCCAGCAATGTCACTTCAGTGAATCCATGATGAGGACAGTCACGTTGGTACTTCTTAAACCTCATCCAGGCAGTCTTAAGAGGCTCTGTAGTACCTTGGGTGAAGGTGAGAATATCCTGTCTCGACTGATCAGAGCGAGCATCATCATAAAAGTGCCTCAAGAAATCTCTCTTCGCAGCATCCCAAGTAGTAAACTTGCCAGGTGCAAGTTGCTTCAGCCAAGCTAAAGCCTCTCCAGCGAGAGAATAGGGGAAAAGCTTAAGGTAGAGAAAATCATAGTTCACCCCATTGTACTTCATCCCAGTGACGAAGTCTTCAAAGCCATCAATGTGATCCATCGGCTGCTCGTGTGGGAGACCATGGAACGGATTCTGTCTCAGCAGAGTGTAGTAGACGGTCTTGATCTCAAAATCATTCCTCTCAAATCCAGGAGGTACAATTGCTGACCGGTTAGCATAGAACTCATCCAGTCGGTTGTAGTCAGCAAGAGTCCTCTCATTAGCAGCAACCATCTGCCTCTGACCTTCAGGTTGAGGTTCAGGTTCAGGGATCATTCGTCCCTCAGCATCAAGCCTTTGCCCATCAGCATTGTATGGATTGTTCTGTCTGTCTCTTAGGACACCTTCAGCATCAAGTATCAGAATCAAGCGATTGTTGTTCATCCTTGCTCGCTGATCCTTTTTGTTAGTTCTCTCTAGTCTAGCAAGTTCTTCAGGCCTGAGATTCACGAGATTCGAGTTTGGATTACTTCTGGTCTCACGCATCTTCATAAACCGTCTGTAATCGCAGTGCAACGATCGATGCTAAGATGCAACGATCGATTCAACTCAAATTCGCCCTGCAACGATCGATTCAAAAAAATGCAACGATCGATGCTAAGCGAAAATCAGACCTGCGATAGAGAAAAACAGAAAAATTAGTAACCAAAAACAAAAACGAAAAACCTAGTCTAAACCCTAAGTTCAAATCTATCGAAGACTCAAAAGAGTCCCCGGCAACGGCGCCAAAAACTTGATACGATCAGAGTTTTATCCCTAGATCTACACTGCAAGTGCACAGACGTGACAATGGTATATAGGGTATCGAAATCCACAGGGACTCTAGACCTTACGATAGATTGTAGAACGGTCAAGTTAAGCTAGGAGAAATTAATGAGAAACTAAATAGCAAGCAGAAAAGTAAATCAGATAGCAGGAGTGGTTTGTAAGCATTCAACTAAAAGCGCTAAGTCTAAGGAGTTCTCAGGAAATCAGACAAGCAGATAAACTATCAGTCAGGATCAAATTAAGTACGGTTCTTGAACTCAAACACAGATATAGAATTAACCAACTTTCGTTGCGAGAATTCTCTAAGTCTAATAGCAGAAATCCAAATTTCTTTGCAATTCCTAACAGATTCAACTAGCTTTAAGTGCAAGTTCGATATGTTCACAATTCAATTAAACCAAATTTCTTTGCGGATAATTCAATTTCTCAACCTAAATAGTTCAGATTCTAAACCACACTTTCGTGTAAATTTAATAACCTAGAGTCTAGATTCTAAATGATCAGGTTAGAAACTAGTATTAAGCACAATTCAGGTTGAAGAACAATTAAGTTATGAATCCTAAACTGATTAAACAAATCTAGCAAGTCATGAAAACCTTTATGAGAATCTCTAAACCTAACTATGAATCTACTCAGACATGATTAATGAAACACAAATCATAGAATAAATAGATTGCATAAATAAAGAGTAAGAATAAAAGGGGTTCGAAATCTTCTCCAAAAGCAGGAAGCAATACAGGTTCAGATCAGCCCCAAAAGCTCTAAAATCTCTATGCTGAAAGTATGAAAGCGTATATAGAATTAAACACCAAAAACCTAATTATAGAGCTCTAATCACGGCTGGGGCTTCTTTGTAATTAGTGGAAACTTCTGGGCCGAAGTGCAATTTCCAAACTCTTCATTAAATCGCCAAGAATAAGTCTGACTCGCATGTGTGTCGATCGATGCACAAGGTGTGTTGATTGATGCAATCCTCTGTTTTGGACAGTGAACTCTATCTCTCGGGTTAAATCTCCAAAATGCTCCAGAAAGCACCATAATCACCAAATCCACTCCAAACGTGCATATATCTAATAACACCTGTAAAAGACTCTAAAGAAACACCAAAAGACTCTAAAACATACTTATATCATGGTCTAAAACCGGTGAAAACCATGATATATCAGGAAGAAGTCTTCGGAAAGTATTAATTTACTCGAGAACGTGCTACTCATCTTCGAAGAAAACTACCTAAGATCATTGGGAATGGGTGGGAAAGGATAATTCCAGATTGGTTAATTGTGAAACGTGACCAAAACGAGCCTCATATGATCACCGAGTGCAAATGTTCGAAATACGATACAAGTCAACTATGGTGGGAGAAGCCGAAGGGGGACGACATGTGTGATAAATGTTACTGGATTTTGCAGGTTGCCTATGTTTCCGAAATGGTCGCGGAAAACTTTATTCTCTTTGAATGCAATCGTTGAAAAGAATTATTTAATTTCCTTAATATGATAAGTTTGTATATACTCCAAAAAAATCACATATATCTAGAAAGATTCACAAATTCATAATTTAATTTATGACTACTTCATCTCGCTATGTATGTTTGATTAATATCATACGATGTAAAAGAAAAGACGAAACCTCAAAATTTTGAGAGTATTTCATTAGTATTGGCTATTAATCACTTTGAAATGCATTGATTGATCATATTTGAGAGTATCACGGAAATACGTTTGTTGAACCCTACAATGAAACCTCATAATTAGGTATTACAGATTCTTTTTAGGGTATAGGGTTTTGTTCACTCCAAAAGAAACCCTAAACCCTTAAAATCTAAAGTTTCGTCTGCGCTTTAACATTCTAGTCCGAAAACTCTTTCTTAAATTTGATGTGTACTATTTTTAATTTGTGTGTTACCAAAATCTCCTCAACTATTTCAAAGAACTTAAAACACAAATTTGCTTTCATAAAACCTGTCTTCAATCGTTCTTTATATTGTGCGCAAACTTGTTTTGATTTTAATAAAGTAAAATAGATTAGTTAAAATTTTAAAACAAAGTCAATAAAAAGATTATATTACGATCACGTTACGCCTACAAGTGTGCGAAAATTCAAAATATTTGCCAAATTAATCCGGGAAAACTAAACCCAATTTTATAGCCCAAAACATTTCAATTACCCGCCTATACCCATGATTTTTCGACAAAGTGCGGAGAAATCATCAAATACGTCAAACCCTGATTTTCTTTTGTTCTTCCCCTTTTCAGAAATCTCCTTCGAATCATCTCCTCTTCTACGCCCACCCATCTCAAACTGATATCTCTTCTTCGATTCTCTTATTCGAAGCTTTCCATTTCATAGCCAACTTTGGCCAAAACCCTATCAACTCTCTCAAATTCTTCCTTGAATATCTCAATCACGAAATCCTCCGTGAATCGATGCCTACGGGTACAAGTAGCTATATCGTTAGTTTCCTTTGTTGGATAGTTCGGTTGATCCTGATTCAATTCTCATATTGATATCAACCTAAACATGCATCAGATCTAGGTGTTCTTATTTAGAAACAATATGATCTCACCTTTTACCTGTTAGTTGCAGCGGAATTGATGAACAGGTCAGAGATCAGGGAGATACACCAAGGGATGAATCCTCCAAAGGCTCACACACGCAATCACCGGAAACTGGCTGCTAGACCACGAGGAGATGGGGCGCAGAAGAGAGAGAGAGGCGCGGCTGAGTGTTAGGGTTAGGAAGAAAAGACTTGGCTTTTAGTCATTAAAAGCCTTCTCTTTCCCTTTTGGGCTTTTGGGCCCAATCTGATTAAATCCCATTTAATCAGACCCATTAATCTTTCTCTCTTAGTACGACAAATGCCTAGCACTTTTGTCGTACTTCTGCTATGCCGTTCCAACATTATTTCCTGCTAGCTTAAGCGTGTGACCCATATGGGATCATACAATAAAGGCAATAAGTCCAAGACTTATAGATCATGAGCGGACTCTAGCAAGCCATCATGACCCCCAGTATTGTATGACTTATGTCTGATCACTGACATACTCTTACGTTATAGAGACAGTACAGAGATTGCTGGACACAATTCCAACAATCTCCCACTTGAACTGGAATCTCTGTATTCATAATCCCTTTCGTCTCAATATCTCGATTAGTCATAAGGCAAGATTAGTGTCATCCTTATAAAGCCTAATCTTGTTCATCGGACTCTGATTTGATACTGACAATCCAAACGACTCGGGAAAGTCCGTTTGAGCATGGCCATGCGTTTTCCAGTATTCAAATCTCCGATTGGCCTAGAGATATTCACTCCATTTAT
The DNA here is from genome assembly GCA_030180135.1 of Orychophragmus violaceus. Lineage (NCBI taxonomy): Eukaryota > Viridiplantae > Streptophyta > Magnoliopsida > Brassicales > Brassicaceae > Orychophragmus > Orychophragmus violaceus. The sequence goes on along the minus strand of CM058236.1, from coordinate 26,251,135 downwards.
ATTGGAGGGACAAATCCCATCTTGTTCCATCACTATAAGCTACTCATTTCATGATGTACCCAAACAAGGTCCTTATAGCTATCGCAGAACGATAGCGTTAGACAATGATCAAAGTGCATCAGTCCATATGCAGTCACATGCATGCGAACTCAGGTCTAAGGACTATACTCTATAGTCGTAGTAAGAATCTCTTATGACACAGATATAAATATCCTGAAGAGTTCTTATAAGCGGGTCTTGTCCGGTCGTATGTTCCCAACATACACCTATGTACTGACTTTGATGCCGCGCATCTATGACACACTGAGACTTTGTCATAAGTCATGTACCAATCCAGTCTCACACGGTTGTTGATGTTCCAATTTCAACAACCTTCGACTAGGGACAGGATGATACAAAACATTTATCAAATATAGGATCTCATGATCAAGCTAAATGACTTTGATGACTCAAGATCAAGTCACTTACTTCGATGACCTATAAAATGTTTCATATCATTTTGGAACGATTATTTCATCACAGTTAAAATAATCTTGAAATAATAATTTCATTAAAACATAAAATAATGTTTTACAAGAACATATCAAATAACTAAAATAAAGCTCACAAAAAACTCCCACTCAAATTTAGATTACATTTCAATGTTTCTAATGCCTACAGCTTCAGTCAGTAACTCGAGCTTAGGCCTTGGGAGTGGCTTTGTCAACGGATCAGCGACATTATCATCTGTCGGAACTCGGCTGATCTTGACTTCCTTTCTATTAATGATGTCACGTATCAAGTGATATCTTCTTTGAACATGCTTGGATTTCTGGTGTGATCTTGGTTCCTTTGCCTGAGCTATAGCACCATTGTTGTCACAAAACAGTGCCAGAGGCTCAGCCGCATTTGGTATCACACCTAGTTCCATAATGAACTTTCGTATCCAAACAGCTTCCTTCGCTGCTTCCGAGGCGGCGATATATTCAGCTTCTGTAGTGGAATCAGCAACGGTGTCCTGCTTGGAGCTTCTCCAACTTACTGCACCGCCATTCAGACAAAAGACATAACCGGACTGTGACCGGAAATCATCTGTGTCTGTCTGGAAACTTGCGTCCGTGAATCCACTGACTTTAAGCACATCACTTCCACCGTACACTAAGAACTTATCCTTAGTATGTCTTAGATACTTCAAGATGTTCTTTACGGCAATCCAATGGTTTTCACCTGGATTTGACTGGTATCTACTCGTCATGCTCAATGCATAAGCAACATCAGGACGAGTACAGATCATGGCATACATGACAGATCCTATTGCAGATGCATAAGGAATATTCTTCATGCGCTCAAGCTCAGCAGCCGACGTAGGGCTCTGCTTCTTGCTTAGCGTTGTGCCATGTACCATCGGCGTGAAGCCCTTCTTGGAATCTTTCATGCTGAATCTTTGTAGGACTTTGTCAATGTATGAGTCTTGACACAAGCCTATCAGCCTCTTAGGTCTATCCCGATAGATCCTAATTCCAAGAACGTATGCGGCTTCACCCATGTCTTTCATGGAAAAACAACTTCCAAGCCAGTCCTTTACAGACTTCAGCATTGGAACGTCGTTTCCGAGAAGCAGTATGTCATCAACATACAGAATAAGAAAAACGATTTTGCTCCCACTAGTTTTCTTATACACGCATTGTTCTTCTTCGTTTCTGATGAAGTCAAATTGCTTGATCGCTTCATCAAAACGAAGATTCCAGCTCCTCGATGCTTGCTTCAATCCATAAATGGATTTATGAAGCTTGCATACTTTCCCAGCATTCTTTGGATCTATGTAACCGTCAGGTTGCGTCATATACACATCCTCTTCCAGAATACCATTCAGGAAGGCGGTTTTCACGTCCATCTGCCAAATTTCATAATCATGAAAAGCTGCAGTTGCTAGTAGAATCCGAATAGATTTCATCATAGCCACCGGTGAATAGGTTTCATCGTAGTCCACACCGTGAACTTGTCTGAAACCTTTTGCCACCAACCTGGCTTTATAAATCTGGACATTTCCATCCACGTCAATCTTCTTCTTGAAGATCCATTTGCACTCGATGGCTTTTACACCAGCGGGTAAGTCAACCAACGAAAATACTTGGTTGACCGACATGGAGTCCATTTCGGAATCAGTGGCCTTGCGCCACTTAGAGGAATCTGGGCCCATCATGGCTTGATTGAAGTTCGATGGTTCATCACCATCAATGATCAAAAGATCATGACAGTCAGTCACGAGGAATCCCTGATATCTCTCGGGTTCGTGACGGATCCTCCCGGATCTTCGAACTTCAGGTACTACAGGTTCAGGCTCTACAATTTCTTGTAGATCCTCCTGCTGCTCTTCCTCATTAGGTTGAGCAGTATCCTGTTCATCTTGAATTTCTTCAAGCAGTACCTTACTCCCACTGTCTTTCTTAGAGAGAAACTCTCTCTCAAGAAAGTTACAATCCCGGGCAACAAAGATCTTGTTTTCGGAACGTAGATAGAAGTAATAAGCCTTGGTTTCCCGTGGATAACCAATGAAATAGCATTTATCAGATTTTGGTGTAAGCTTATCTGAGATTAATCTCTTAACATAGGCTTCACAACCCCAAATTCTTAGATAAGACAGCACTGGAGCTTCTCCAGTCCATAATTCATATGGTGTCTTTGCTACTGCTTTTGATGGCGCTCTATTTAGAGTGAACACTGCTGTTAGCAGAGCATATCCCCAAAGGGATATTGGAAGGTCTGTGTGACTCATCATAGATCGAACCATATCCAATAAGGTCCGATTTCTCCTCTCAGACACACCATTCCATTGAGGTGTTCCAGGAGGAGTGAGTTGGGACACGATCCCACACTCTCTTAGATGATCACTGAATTCCTGGCTTAAGTATTCTCCTCCTCGGTCGGACCGAAGAGCCTTAATGCTTTTGCCAAGTTGGTTCTGTACTTCATTTTGGAATTCTCTGAACTTCTCAAAAGATTCAGACTTATGTTTCATCAAATAAACATATCCATACCTACTGAAATCATCAGTGAAGGTAATGAAGTACTGATAGTTTCCTCTTGCATTAGTGGACATTGGGCCACACACATCAGTGTGTATCAGGCCCAATAAGTCACTGGCCCTCTCGTTAGGTTTATTAAAGGGGGCCCGTGTCATTTTGCCCATCATGCAGGATTCGCATTTCTCACATGACTCAAAGTCAAATGAGCCAAGAAGTCCATTCGAATGGAGCCTCTTGATGCGTTTCTCGCTGATGTGCCCTAAACGACAATGCCATAGAAACGTTCGGTTTTCCTCATTAGGTTTAAACCGTTTTGTATTAATGTTATAAATTGGCGCGGATTGATCGAGTATGTAAAGCCCATTCGTAAGAGGGGCAGAACCATAGAACAAATTGTTGCGATTGAAGGAACATAATTTATTCTTAACTGAAAAATCATAACCTTCCAAATCCAACAAAGAAATTGAAATAATATTTCTGCTTATAGCAGGTACAAAATAACAATTATTAAGTTCTAAAATCAATCCCGAAGGTAAAGACAACAAGTATGTTCCTACAGCTAGTGCTGAAACTTTCGCTCCATTCCCAACTCGTAGCTCTACTTGTCCTTGCTTCAGCCTTCTACTGTTGCTGAGTGCCTGCATATTAGTACAAATATGAGCCCCACAACCAGTATCCATGACCCATGAGGTATTATCAGAAGTAGTTGTATTAACTTCTATAACAAAAATACCTGATGAAGAAGTCTCGAAAGTCTTCTTCTTCAATTCCTTTAGACCTTCCTGGAATTTCTTACAATCTCTTCTCCAATGCCCCAGTTCTTTGCAGAACCTGCACATGTCAGTTGGCCCAGCCTTGGACTTGGGCTTGGGCTTTGGCGTGTCCTTGTCCGCGACATGGACAGCCTTGGCCGCTCCCTTATCCTTAGCAGAGGATTTCTTAAACCCCTTGCCCTTTTGCACCATAAGCACATTGGGGTCCTTGGCGGTTTTCCTCAAGTTGGGCTCTGCAGTCTTGAGCATTCCGTGAAGCTCAGGTAGTGTCTTACTCAAGCCATGCATGTTAAAGTTCAGAATGAACTGATCATAGCTTGCAGGTAAAGACTGCAGAATGATGTCGCAGGCAAGTTCCTGGCTGATTGGGCAGTCGAGTTTCTGAAGATGATCGAGATAACCCATCATCTTCAATACATGAGGACTCACTGCCGCATTCGCAGCCAACTTACAGTCCAAGAGGTTCTTGACTGTCTGGAACCTCTCGGTCCTAGCCTGCTCCTGAAAAAGCGATTTCAGGCTTGCCATGATCTCGATTGGAGACAATACACTTTCGAACTGTTTTTGCAGCTCAGGAGTCATTGTCACCAACATCAGGCAATAGACATCATTTTCATCTGACGAATGCTTTTCCCAAGCATTGTGCAGAGTCCTGGCAGCATTGGCAAGAGGCCTCTCGGGGAGGGGATCTCGAAGGACGTAATCCTTCTTCTCCTGCTTGAGGACCAGCCTCAAGTTCCTTGACCATGTCAGGAAGTTCGTTCCAGTCAGCTTCTCCTTCTCGAGAACAGACCGGATCGAGAATGTGTTTTGAGTGCTTGTAGTAGTCATATCTGAAATATATAAATAAAAAAGGTTATTAGTTATATGTTCAAAATGATTAATCTCGTATTAAAGTATAATATGATTAATCATGCATTATATTCAATAACATAAGTTACCCTCAATAGAATATAATGATTCCAAGATCCACATATAACTAAGATCAAAGTGGGCCACTGGCCGTCACCCAACCTTTGCTTATATCGGTAAGCCCTATATCGGCTAATTATATCCGTGATATAACTCTTGGTTGTGAATCTGGGCCCGAGGCCCAATCCACTCTGATGTCTCAAGGCCCGGGACTCCCGATGGCCTAGTCAAGAAAACCGGACTATACAGTCATGTAATCATTAATGTCTGGGACTCCCAATGACATTTATGAATCACAAACCGTCTTACCCACGCAAAAGCAGACATCCTCACACTGTAAGGCCATGAATGCAATTGAATGGGCTTTGACAGCTGACATAGCCTGGACAAGACATCCAACGCTTGATATTATTTGAGGTTCGTAGGTTTATTAAAATCATTCCCAAAATAGAAGATTACTATTTCGGGAAACTTTCTATTTATGGAAACCTACTATTTTTGGAAACTTTCTAAAATTGGAAACTTTCTAAAAACGGAAACTTTCTAATTTTAGAAATTCCTTTAAAATCCAAAACCCGCAAATTCAGAAAATTCTATTTTAAGAAACTTTCTAATTTTAAAATTTCGGAAACTTTAAATTAAAAACGACTTTATAATTTTATAAAATAGATTTTAAATTATTCTGAAGAAAGACTCAATTAACTGGCCCAATTGTTTTAACTTCTTGGCCCGAGGCCCAAGAATTGGTCCATGTCCAAGACATGACCCAATTGTCCAATTAATTGACATAACCGGTCTGGTTCATTAAAACTGGTCTAACCAAGTTTTAATTACTACGATGACCACAATTGTCAACCGGTTATTTACTAAACCGGAATTTCTCAATTTATTTGGTCCAACCAAATCAAATTAGAAATTCCTGGTTTAGGCACTAAATCCAATATTTCTTTCGACATTGGATTTCATATTCCGGTTTAACCAGATTTAATAAAATTATTAAAATCTGTTTATTAAACCAGAATGATTGATTTTAATCAAGTTTTAAACCGAACCCTGAACCGAACCGATTTGGTCACGAACCAAACCGAGTTGGTCGTGACCTAGCTTGCTTTCCAAGAAAACATCGGCCAGCCGCTCAGCCGCGAACCAACCGATCCGAGATCGAGGCGATACGCAGCCGGGACGGGCCATCGGGACGGTGCAGCCGGGACGCGGACGAGTTGCTCTGACCGACGCTCCACGATCGCCGAGCGATCGGGACGTGACGCATGCGACCGGGACGCGATCGAGACGAGCGATCGGATGCGTCGCGACGATCGATCGTGATCGATCATACGATCCGATCCGATCCATTCGACCATCCCGACCGTCCGACCCGCGATCCCGTCCGTCCGGTCCAACTCATGGCCGTGATAATCAACCGGCCAAGCCGGTCGATCTCTTCCTTGGCCGATCGACAAAACCCGAGTCATATAGCTCGGTTTTGTGATCCAATCAATTTGTTTAGAGTTCAATTCTGATTCTTAACTGTTTTATCTTATCAGTAATTGATTCAAAAACAATTCTAAACAGATTAAACAACCTAAACATGAATCTAAAACAAGAAACCTAAGAACCAATGGCTCTGATACCACTGTTGGATAGTTCGGTTGATCCTGATTCAATTCTCATATTGATATCAACCTAAACATGCATCAGATCTAGGTGTTCTTATTTAGAAACAATATGATCTCACCTTTTACCTGTTAGTTGCAGCGGAATTGATGAACAGGTCAGAGATCAGGGAGATACACCAAGGGATGAATCCTCCAAAGGCTCACACACGCAATCACCGGAAACTGGCTGCTAGACCACGAGGAGATGGGGCGCAGAAGAGAGAGAGAGGCGCGGCTGAGTGTTAGGGTTAGGAAGAAAAGACTTGGCTTTTAGTCATTAAAAGCCTTCTCTTTCCCTTTTGGGCTTTTGGGCCCAATCTGATTAAATCCCATTTAATCAGACCCATTAATCTTTCTCTCTTAGTACGACAAATGCCTAGCACTTTTGTCGTACTTCTGCTATGCCGTTCCAACATTATTTCCTGCTAGCTTAAGCGTGTGACCCATATGGGATCATACAATAAAGGCAATAAGTCCAAGACTTATAGATCATGAGCGGACTCTAGCAAGCCATCATGACCCCCAGTATTGTATGACTTATGTCTGATCACTGACATACTCTTACGTTATAGAGACAGTACAGAGATTGCTGGACACAATTCCAACATCCTTCTGCTTTGCTTTGCTTTTGAAACGGGAAAGTCTCTGAATCTGATTATTTGTTTACAATCAATTTTGGTTCTACAGGTTGTAAACAACTCCTATATTCCACAGTCTGGGTAAGTTGGTTGTTTTTTTAATGAGTGTTTGAGGAGTTAGAGTCTGATGGTTAGGATGTTAATCTTATAGTTAGCACGCAATTGAAAACACCAATCTCTGCTTAACTCAATTATGTTTTCTGCTAAGTTCGAGTGTCTGAGCGCTTACAAGATAGTTTTTGTATCATTTTAGGCGTTCCCAAACCTCACATAACTTTCTTCTAAATTTATTTTGAGGAGATCTATCAACGACGTATGAAAGACATGGTTAGCATCACAAAGGACTGCAGAAGCACTGCGAAGAACTGCGACCTCGTGAGATATCAACAATTGAATTTAACCACATCTTTCCTCACGCAAAGTAAAATTTTCCACAATCCATGTTTATAAAGTCATCTCACGATCTTTAAAGATGGTGTTTTTCTCTTACTGTCTTTAATTGTCACAGGCCACTGAGAAGGATGGACGAGTAAATCTTCATGGAGTCGATAGCCTGAGCTAATCATTTAATGCGCAAGCACAAGCAGCCTAGACACTTTTCAGCGTTGTCGCCCACCAAGAGCAACTGAAGGAAGCCCAAAGTAAGACAACAACACCATCTGATTTGTAGGTTACTTTATCACTGTCTCTTGAATTTGTTAATTTATTGGTATATGATTTGATAACTCCTAAATGCTGGAGTTTGCGTTTGTCGGTCGTTTGTGTATACATGTTACCAATGTTATTTTTGATGCAAGTTTTTGTTACGTTTGTTGTACCATTCAAATTACGGTATTACCCATTACCAAATCGAAAAATGAAATTAATCTAAATTCTTAATTTTACGAAAAAGCCAATAAACGGCGTCAATTATTCGCACTACACACACAAACTAGTCGCTAAATATTTACCATCAGCAAATCTAGATTTTCCGAATAGTCGCTTAATATTCGTTATTTGGTCATTACACCGTGCCAAGAAGTCACTATTTCTTACGACTATGTTGTGACTATATTAGACAGTCAGATAGTAGTCCGCCAGACTGTACCATAATCGTATCTGGATGTTTCGTTTAGATGCTACATATTCGTTTAACAATCGACAATTAATACCAAGATGTTTACCATAATCATATTTGGATTCTCCATTTAGTCGTCTTATAATCGGTAAATTAGTCAATAAACAGTCGCCAAAACATCACTATAGTCTACGACTAAGTCGTGACTATACTTCTCAGTCACATAATAGTCGCCACATAGTGGCGAGATTATTACCATAATCGTATATGGATGTTCTGATTAGTCATGGGATAGTAGTTAAAGTGGTCGTTACCCAGTCATTACATAGTGGCTAATATTTACGACTACTTTCTGACTATACTATACAGTCACATGTTAATCGCCCAGTCGTCACCTAGTTTAACGACTATTTGATAACAACATTTTTCCGACGTCATTTGGACTCCCTCTATAGTCGCACAAAAGTCGACGTAGTAGTCGCATATTAGTCCTTATATCTACCGACAACGCTACGTCTATTTTACGATTACCTATGTTAGTCGTATAGATAGTCGTAACTCGCCGACTAATAATACAACTATACGATTTAGCGACTATGGATTGACGACTACCATTATTAGTTGTATGTGTGTCGTAAAACCCCGATTAACGACTATTCTGCGATTATAAGTGCAGTCGTAAAACGTTGTTTTCTTGTAGTGGATGAATCCATCCGGTGAGGCTCTAGGAGGAAGGCGTACCCTAAGTCGTCTGACTCAAAGCCGCATTCCTTCTGGAGCCGTGAGATCCTATACTTCCTCTGGCTCTCGTCACCCACTGCCTAGCTTAGAGGCAGTCATGAGATAAACGCAACATGCCTCAGCTCCATCCACACAAGATAAACGGCGCCTTATGGTGAGTTATTTTATATTGTGAAGTGTGATATATGTGTGTTTATGTTTGTGAAGTGAACTGTGATATATATGGGTTTTGTATATTGTGAAGTTTGATATATATGAGTCACCATAGCTAAAATGAAATTGTGGTGTTTGTGAAGTGAACTGATCGTATATTGTTTATGTGATATATGTGTTCGATAGTATTGTATTGTGAAATGTTTATACGGTTTTGAAAATCGTGAGAATTTTGTTTGTGAATTGAAAAATGTGAATTGAGATTGAGAATTGTATTGTGAAATGAAAATTGTTTTATTGTTTAAGTTATAACCGGTTTAAAGTATTTGATGGTCTTTTCCAATTTGTTCTGATGTATAAGCCAACTGATAAGTGTGAAATGAAATGTGTGTGATGTCTTGTTTGTCTAAAATTAAGTTTTTTCGATGTGATTCATTTGTTTGAGTCATCTAAAACCATAGTTTAAATGGAATTAGGTTGTTTGCGATTTGCTGCAAATTGCTTGAACTTGTTGATTATGTTACTGGTTAGGTTGTTTAACTTGTTTCTGTTTAATGTTTAGTCTAATGTTTGGTATCTGTTAATGTTTGCTAATGTTCTACTTTCTTTCACACAGGTTTGACGTAGATAATTGTATACGCAAGGATATAGTGCCATTCTATCAGTCTAACTTCTGGGGCCCTTGGTGGAACTTCACTATGGTTCCACATACGAAGAAGGATGAGTGGTGGATCGCTTTTGTGGTATGTATAATTATTTACTAGTCTAAATTGTTGACAACTGTTTACTAATAGCTTTTTCTCTATCTATATGTATTAACAACATTTGTTTTCTTTGTTGTAGCAAAAGTACTACTGGGAAGAGCAGCAATATAATATGGTGGTCGAGCACTGGAGAACCATTCTCATGAGATCAGTCTCGGACATAGAAAGCAAGAGGAAGAGATCGGGTAAGAAACCAAAATTTATTGGATTGGCCGACTGGAACACAATGCTAGACATCTGGGAGGACGCTGAACACGTGAAGAAGAGCAAACAAAATTCAAAAAATGCAACCTCAAATCCAGACGGCATGGGCAAACACGTGCATACTTCAGGAGCCAAATCCCACAGCAGAATCCGATATGAGATGGTAAGCCTGCTTTTCTTTTTGTATAAATTTCTGTATTTTAGTTTTTGCATTGTTTAGTAATATTTGTTTTAATGATCGGAGATTGGCTGGGAGATACACAGCCTGCAACGGCTGTAGTGCGCAAGACTCATGCTCGCAAGGATGGTACCATCATAGAAAAAAGAGCAGAGGCACTTGTAGCTGCAGTATTCTTGCTTTGATAAATACTCTACAGTCTGTCAGCAATTGGTAGATACCATATACGACTGTAGGGTACTCTGTTTCTACTTTGTCTCTCGTTCGGCTTCCATCTTGGTTTAGCACAAAACCGACATTTATCTTCCTTTTGGTCTTCTTTCGAGAAGATAATACAATTGTTCATGCAAACATCAATTGTATGATAGGGAAGGCCTAAATTACGCATCAGTTTCTCTTTCTCGTAATGTGAACCTGTTGTTTATTTTCCTTCTGGTAAATACTCTGTCATCATTTCACGTATTGAATCCACTAACCTTTCACTCATATTATGTTATGCCTTGTTAAGAAGGACCCGAGCAGCCAAGGATAAATGGGAATGACCTTCACGACAACCATCATATAAAGGATTGTTGGCTCCTTCTAACAGGTCATAAAACTTTTTTGAATGATTACATACAAGTTCTTCACTATTACTCGCGTAATCATGAATTGCATCATTCACCGTATCCACATATCTATCTTCTACTACATTATCATGACCATTCATAACAACATAAATCGTTCCTATATCCAAACCGATTTCTTCTCCATGCTTATACTAAACATAATAATCAAATATAAATCCTCGACTAAACAGATGACTCCAAATTCTTTGTTCCGTGGTTTTCGGTTTATCGTTCCTGCAAAAACTACAAGGGCAGAGAAACTTACTGCCATGTCTCAGCGCTAAAGACTGGTTTTTGGCAAGTTCCATAAATTGTGCCACCCCCGTTTTGAAGGCTGTCGAGAAATTGTCTGTGGCATCATCAAACCTTTATACATCCACTCACGACGGTTGCTATTATTATTGTATTTTTCCGCCATGTAACTAGATTTCCAAATTCTTTGTGTCTCTACATATGAAAACAGAGATAGGGCTGAATTTCGACTATGTAGACATAATTGGCCACTACCATTAATTTTCATAAATGCATGTCGCATGAAACCGTTCACCTAACACAAACAAGTAAAATATAACCAAACTATATTATATTATTATTATTAAATCATACTATATGATACGACACATACCCGACTACTTTGCGACCCGAATAATGAGTTGCATATTAGTCGTAACATTAGAGACATATAAACGATTTTGTTACTACTATACACGAAGTAGCAAATTAGTCGCCCATATAGTGACCAATTTGCGATTTTTCTATGACTCTTCACATCAGACGCAGACTAGTCTCCATATTACCGACAAGCATGCGACTATTGTTTCCGATCTCGACAATGGTCATTAATCAGTTGTAAATTGGCGACAATCATTTTTGGTCATATATTAGCGAGTAATACAGATCCATATATATGTAGTCGCAAAATTAGCAATATTGTCCCCTAATAGTCGCCAAATATTACGACTACAAGTATAGTTGCAAGTCCAGTCGCAAAAACGTTGTTTTCTTGTAGTTGATTAAGGACCTTATTTTTCTAAACACAAACACTTCTACAAGCTCATTGTCAAACACTCTTTTTAGACCCCCTTTGTAATCTCCTTTTATTCAATACAAGATCATTATGAAACCTAGATTCATTTTAGATACTTTTTTGAAGCATCGTGTGATATTTGAGGTGCTAACCCTTCGACAAATTTCTTCATTTCAAATCATAAACCTCTAGTGTGTATTTTCGGATCTACAATCACTAAAACAAATAACGTAAACTCATTTGTTACTCCTTATTTAGATTAAACCCCATTTATTACTCTATTTTGAAGTGAAATATAGAGTGAAATTGAAGAGAATTTTGCTTTTTCCTCCATTTTGAAATGAGATTTGAAGTGAGGTTGTAGATGGTTTAAACTTGTTACATACTTTACAAAGCTTTATCACAGAATCAACCACATGTTGTCTGAAATTACTTTCCCCATGTAAATTATAAAAGATCAATCTTTTCCTAATTATTTTGAAAAATTGGCAAAAATACCATCATTGGGAACCTAAATTAACAAAATAAAAGCACTTTCCCCCATGTGATATATTCTTCTTCTCTTCTATTACTTTCCTTTTTACCACTCCAATCTTTTATTTTACACTGACAATTCAGCTTTTTGTTCTTCAAATGCTGAAGACTATGGTCCACGCCACTCCAAACTTTTATAATTTTCTTATCTTTCGTCTCTCTCTTTGAATTTCTTGGGAAAATCTAATTAATAAACCATGATTTTTATGACAAATAGTTGATCACATTTTACAAATAAGAACATAAAAATAGTCGTATACATAATATAATAATACTCATCTGCGAGCCATAAAAAGCTTACAGTGAAAAACATGAAAACTATTAAAAACATAGAAATTTTTTACTGATGAGTATACAACTACTTTGTAGTTAACTATTTTGACAAATCTAAAAGTTTCATATTTACCGAACACTAATATGAATAAATAGATATACACTTCTCTAAATATCTATCTACTTATGTTGAATATTTATATGAAAACTTTCTTCTATGGTTTTAATTCTCATATAAGTCTCGAATAAATAAAATGTTTGGATATTGGTATATATGTGTCAACTCCATGTAGTCAACTACATACGTCGTATACATATATGGATCTAACAGTTTCACATATGTTGAATACTTATATGAATAAGTACATGTACATTTCTCTAAATATATAACTACTTATGCCGAATACTTATATGAATACTTTCTTCTATGGTTTTATGTCTTTATAAATCTCGAATAACTAAAATGCTTGGATATTGATATATGTGTAAACTCCATGTAATCAACTACATACACCGTATACATATATAGATCTAAGAGTTTCAAATATACTCAATACTTATATGAATAAGTACATATACACTTTTCTAAAATTCAATTACTTATGTCGAATACTTATATAAATACTTTCTTCTATAATTTTATGTCTCATATAAGTCTCGAATAACTAATTTTTTTTTGAATTGATATATGTGTAAACTCTGTGTAGTCAACTACATATGTGGCATACATATATTAATCTAAGAGTTTCACATTTATCGAATAGTTATATGAATAAGTACATGTACACTTCTCCAAATATCTAACTACTTACTTCAAATACTTATATTAATACTTTCGTCTATAATTTATGTATCATATAAGTAAAAAAAAACTTTTGAGATTGGGTCACTATCAATCTCTGCACATGTCAGACGTACACTGTGCATATCAGGCATACAATGTACAATTTTCAAACGAAATAGTTAAATACATTTTACAAATAAAAAAAATTAAAGTAATCATATACATAATTTAAGAATATTCATCTATGAGCCAAAAAAATCTTGCATTAAAAACAGGAAATTATTAAAAATAGAAAAATTTGACTGATGAGTATACGACTACTTTATAGTCAACTATTTTTAAAGATCTAATACTTTCACATATTACCGAACGCTTATATGAATAGATACGCATACACTTCTCTAAATATATAACAACTTAGAATACTTATATGAATATTTTCTTCAATGGTTTTAATTCTCATATAAGTTTCGAATAAATAAAATGTTTGGATATTACTATATGTGTCAACTCCATGTAGTCAACTACATAGGTCGTATACATATATTGATCTAAGAGTTTCACATATACTGAATACTTATATGAATACTTTCTTCTATGGTTTTATGTCTCCTATAAATCTCGAATAACTAAAATGCTTGAATATTGATATATGTGTAAACTCCATGTAGTCAACTACATACGTCGTATACATATATGGATCTAAGAGTTTCACATATACTCAAAATTTATATGAATAAGTACATGTACACTTCTCTAAATATCCAATTACTTATGTCGAGAACTTATATGAATACTTTCTTGTATGGTTTTATGTCTCATATAAGACTCAAATAACTAAAAAAATTTGATATTGATGTATGCGTAAACTCTATGTAGTCAACTACATATGTGGCATACATATATTGATCTAAGAGTTTCGCATATGCCGAATAATTATATGAATAAGTACATGTACACTTCTCTAAATATCTAACTACTTACTTCAAATACTTATATGAATACTTTCGTCTATGATTTTATGTATCATATAAATACAATCAACTTTTTAGATTTTGTCACTGTCTACCATTACGTATGTCAGACGTACATTGTGTGTGTGTCAGATGTACATTGTACAATATTCAAATGAAATAGTTGAATACATTTTGCAAATAAGAACATAAAAGTAATTGTATACATAATTTAAGAATACTCATCTACAAGCCATAAATAATATCTTGCATTGAAAAAGGAAAATTATTAAAATAGAGACATATTTAACTGATGAGTATACAAATACTTTGTAGTCAACTATTTTGACACATCTAAGAGTTTCACATATTACAGAACACTTATAATACTAGATACACATACACTTTTCTAAATCTATAACTACTTATATTGATACTTATATGAATATTTTCTTTTATGGTTTATTTCTCATATAAGTCTCGAATAACTAAAATGTTTGGATAATGGTATATGTGTCAACTCTTTGTAGTCAACTATACACTTCTCATACATATATGGATTTAAGAGTTTCACATATACTGAGTACTTATATGAATGAAGTACATGAACATATGAATACTTTCTTTTATGGTTTTATGTCTCATATAAGTCTCGAATAACTAAAATGTTTGGATATTGGTGTATGTGTAAACTCCATGTAGTCAACTACATACGTCACATACATATATGGATCTAAGAGTCACATATACTTAAAACTTATATGAATAAATACATGTACACTTCCCTAAATATCCAATTACTTATATTGAATACTTATATGAATATTTTCTTCTATGATTTTATGTCTCATATAAGTCTCGAATAACTAATATATTTGGATATTGATATATGTGCAAACACTATAAGAAATATGTCAATTAGCCACGAACGAGCTACGAAAATTTCGTGGCTACTTAAAACCAGCCACGATTAGCCACGACATAGCCACAAAATGAGTTCGTAGCTATTTCGTGGCTATTCGTTGGAAATTAGCCACGAAATATTCGTGGAACGTAATATCCACGAATTACCACGAATTATATCGTGGCTAGTTCTCCACAACCATTTTCGTGGCTATTCGTGGCTAATATAGCCACGAATAGCGACGGAATATTTGTGGGAAATTATATACACGAAAAGCCACGAATATTTCGTGGAAAAACAAAATATCTATATAGCCACGAAACTGTTCGGGGCTATCCGTGGCTTATGACTTTAGTCAAATCACCTGGTCACGAGTTGAATTGTCAAACAGGCATGGGTGTTGCTAGTTCTATGTCTGCATATAAATTATTGGACATAGCCACGAATTATTTCGTGGAAATTCGTAGATATGACCTTAGCCACGAAATATTTCGTGGCTATCACTGGCTATCCGTGGGTTTGTTGTATAAACATAACTGAAAAGATCGTACCCCTCCTTTGTTCAACGACAACTCTATTGTCTTTAGACCAAATTGGTGGCAGGGAATATATTCTTTTTAGCCACGAAATTTTTCGTGGCTATCCGTGGCTAATGAAATCTATAAATTACGTGAGGCTTCAACCATTGAGAGATATCAAAAATCAATATAAACATTACAAAATGTCTCATTTTTCGAATCGATAGAGTGAATGTATAAACGTGTAAAGCGTTCCGATAAAAGTGTGTCTAAAACATTTACCGAGGGTTTAAACATTTTTCTTTCTTTTGCTTGCAGTCAACCTTCGTATCTAGAGAGCGGAATTTTGTATTGTCCGTGTAGGGGATGCAAGAACCAGAAGCGGAGCGATTATGAGACTGTGACAAATCACTTAATGAGTAAGGGGTTTACAGATAATTATTATTTGTGGACGCAACATGGAGAAAATTGTCAGTACGATGGCGAAGCTTCAACAAGTCATCATGTGGAGGAAGATGGAGAATGGAGTGGTTATCCTGATATTCAAGCTCCAAATGATCAAATCCCGGAGCCCGTTGGAGATTTCAACATGCTACTTACAATGCCGAAATCTTTCAAGAACCAATATACGAGGACTACCAAGATCCAGTTCTCAAGGCGTTATAAGCTGCAAACCAACCTTTATACGATGGATGTGCCGATAGAATATCTCAATTGTACCTGACGTCAAAAGTAATCAACTGGAAGACCAATTTCAATATTCCGGAGGAATGCCGTGACGATATCACACAGACATTTAATTATGTCCTTCCATCGCCTAATAATGCTCCTAAATCATACTACGAGACGAAAAAGTTGACGCGTTCTCTTGGGTTGCCTTTTCGTAAGATTGATTTCTGCCAGGATAATTGTATGCTATTCTGGAAAGGAGAAGATAAAGATTTGTTACATTGTCGGTTTTGTAAAAAAGATCGGTACGAACCAAATGTGGGTCGATCGGAAAAAAGATACCAAAGCAGATGATGTTTTATCTGCCGATTTTGGATCGATTGAAGCGCTTGTATCAATCTAATACGACAGCTTCACATATGAGATGGAATTCTGAACATGTATCTCCCGAAGGAGAAATGCATCATACGTCAGATGGAAGGGCGTGGAAGCATTTTAAAGAGGTATATCCTGCTTTTGCTTCTGAGAGTCTTAATATTTATCTTGGCTTATGGTAACAAGGATTTTTGCAATCCTTTGAGGTACCAATTCCTCAAGCTTATCGATGTAGCTTTGAGGTATCAAACCTTTTTGGGATGGATAAAACCAATAAGCACAAACTAAACCTCTAGAGTCAAATCACTCAATTAAGTTTTTGTTTCTAACAATCCTAACAAAGACAATTCAAATCGAAGTAAACAAAAAGCAAGTAAACAAGTGGATTCAATCAATGATAAAGATAAGGCCTAAAGGTTAAGGTCAACGGATAGGTGACTCGGGATGATCAAAGATCCTAATTCAAACTTCAAAGAAGCTAACCTCCTAGCAAGGAACACAACAAGTTGAATAGTTTAATCTCTTAATACTAATCTCTTTACTTAATCCTAATCTAAGAACAAATTCTCATTTGTGAATTAAAATCGAGCAAGCAATCAAACAAGTTCCAAACAGCCAACAATCACTCTAAACATACATTTTCATGTGCTAGAATGTGAAAGTTCTATCAAAGCTAGAAACTGGAATTTCATCGAACACATGGTGGGCAAGAAATCCTAAACATCCTAATCAACGTGATCAAGGCTAATTAGGCACTAAACACACTTTGATAGACGAGATTTAAAGAAAACAAACATTAGAAATCCATTGATCACCCCTAATCAACCTAATCCTACCTAACCCATAAGACCTATGAAGAACTACTCACTAATCATCATATGAACAACAAAATCCATAGAAATAATGTTGATCATAGGAGACTAGAGATAGATTGAAAGATTTGATGAAGGAATCACAAAAGAAGTACTAGATTAATCTAAGAAATCAATCTTGTTCTTACAAAAGAGTTTTTGCAACAAAACAAGCTTAAGAAACAATAGAAAATAGGTTTTTGGATTAAATAGTCAATATGGTGCGAACCGGGTCAACCCGGAACAAACCGGGTGTTGACCCGGATCCAAGGCAGTTTCTGGGGTCTGTATCGGCCAGCCAGTCGATATGCTGGTCGATATGGACTGTCTGAATTTAATCCGAGAGTCCGCATCGGCCAGCCAGTCGATATGCTGGTCGATATGGGCTCTCGGATTTTCTGGCCAGGAAGCGTATCGGTCTGCTCGGTCGATATGCCGGTCGATATGAGTATGTCTGCTTTTTTTGCAGACTGTGTTGAGATGCATCCAGTAAATCAGACATAACTCTTTCCATATAGCTCCGAATGACTTCAAACCACCTCCATTAGAAAGCTAACTCAATTTCCCATGATTTTTATTCAGAAACCCAGACCTAAAAGTCAACGTAATATCTTCATATGACTCAATCTTTCAAGCTTATCGGTTTGGTCATTCATCACCATTTCACTTGCAATCACTCCTTTGGCCTCCAAACTCTTCCAAACATCCTTAGCAACTCCAAGAACCTACAAAACATAGGAAACACTCCAAATGCAAGCCTAGAATGCCTAAACCTAGATCTAGATGATCCTATACTCTAAACACACCAATGACCAAAGAAATGAAGCTAAAAGAAACTAAAAAGAAGTAAAACATGATCCTAACAATAGCCTAAATGCATGAAAATACAAGTATATCAATTCCCCCAAACTTAAACCTTGCTTGTCCACAAGCAAGCATAAGACTATCACAACAAGTTTGGGAAAAGGTTTGAAGGGGGGAGCTCATATCCAAAGACAAAACTGAGATCAACAAGTTCCAATTCGAGTCAACGTCACCAAGATGCAACCAAGTTAGGCTTACTCCAAAAATTTAGCCATGCTCATCAAGACAAAACTCTTAGCTCAATTCTCAACCTAGACAAGCATTCCTATCAACTAGCTCTTTAACATTCATTAGGTTTTCAAGTGGATCTTACTCAATGCAAGGTGATCAAACTCATTTGGCAATGGGACAAGGTTTTGAGATTAAAGTGATCTCAATCAAAAGAGGGGTTTACTCCAAAAGCATGAAGGTTCTCTCATAAAGAAGTGAATGAGCTATAGTAAAATGCTAAGAGTTAGAGGCAATTGGTGCATACTAGGTTGATTTCCATCTACCCATGTCCCAATTACTTCTTCTCCTAGTCTAGCCCACCTAAATGGATACTACCCTTGATCAAGGATATTTTTGCCTCATCCCCTTTTCTCAATCAGACACTTTTTATAGAAACTCCCCAAGGATCAATAAAGACTTTTCAAAACAGTGGCAAATCTTTTCTTTTTAACTTAGCTCAAATCTTTCTTTAGCAATGGTCTCTTTTCTTTCTTCGAGTTGAGCCTTTGGCTTCTTTTCATTTCAAAATATGAGACATTTTTCTTTTCTTTAAACACATAAGAGCTTTTCTTCTTTTAAAACACTTTGCCAACAAACCTAAGATCCTAACCAAAATCTCTTTCATTCTTCCCTTTCTTTACTCTCTTCTTCCATTCCCAATTCCTCCCCCAAACTTGGATTCTAGCTTATTGCAAAGCTAAAGGTGTTGAGCTTGCACTATATGGAAATTTTTCCTAGTCGCCTCATACTCAACACTTTTTACCTAGCTCATTCAATAAAATAGGCCTACCTCTCAACAAGAGTGTTTATGGTTTGAAAGAAGGGTGGCGAAAGGTATGGATTCTATTCAAGCAGGCGAGAGTGGTAAAAGGGATAAGAATGCTTGAATATTTTCAGAGTATCCATGAGTTTAGCACACAAAGCAAGAGTAAGATAAGTAGATGTCATCATTAAAGTTCTCATTTAGGTAGAGCTAGTGTCAATTCAAAGCCTATTTCAGTTTCAAATCAAGTTTCAAAGCAAGCAATCCTAGCATGGTTCGTCTTAACTTTCTAGCCTTTCTTGAATTGCAATCTTAGGACAATCAACTAGCTCAAACAACTAGCATAAAGAACACGTCATCACTCAATCAGTATTACAAGGAATTTCAATCATTGCTCCCTATGCATGCGTCCTATATGATGCAACTAGACTCGATCTTATGATGCAAGTGCAACTACATGCTTTCTTTTTTTAAAATTTTTTTGAAAATTTTCAATTTTTTTGGTTTTTCTATGCCTTAGATGAATGCATGAGACTCAAATGACAAAATCGAAAATAAGAAACAAAGCAAACCAGATTAGCAACTGGTCTCTCCCCCAAACTTACTTCACACCGTCTCAGTGGGAAAACAAGCCCGAGAGAGAGACTCAACAAAAGGAGAAAAAGAAAGAAGAGAAGCTAAAATGCAAGTATGTACAAGTTGGAGTGTTACCTGGTCCAAGAGAAGGTGTATCGGTCGAGTGAACCGGGGCAGTGAGAGCGTATCGGCCTGGCCAACCGATACGCCGACCGATACCAACTCTCAGATTAAATCCGCTAAGACCAGTATCGGCCTGGCCAGCCGATACGGACACCGATACTGACCCCCTGTTTCTTTTTTTCTTCATTCCCATGGCCTTTACTTAACACCAATGAGCCCACAACCTCACCTAATGACCAAAACCTGATAAAACTCAAAGCAAAGCATCAAAAATAACAAGCAAAAGATCATATGTACAAGGATAAACATGGGAATGTCTCCCAAGTGCGCTTTTGTTTAGAGTCGTTAAGCTCGACTTTTGCAAACCGGTTTTTAGGCGGTTGAAGAGTGTGGCCTGCCTTCGAGATTGATGGCTAGGACCTGAGAAGTCAGCTCACCGATATTAACCGAGTCACCTTGGAACCTTGGACTGATCGAAGCCTTTACAACCTTCGGAGGCATCTTTGTCACCATATCCACAAACCTTTCTTTTGGATCTTTTTCCTTATCAATGCTCAGCTTCTTCAAAGATTTGGACCCAACATACTCAGTCTTCATGGTCATAGAATGAGTTCCAATAGCTCTATCCACCCCCTCCTTTTGAGCGCGTCCCATGTGCTCACGGAATGATCCGTAAGTAGTGGGTTTAGGCCAAACTTCCTTGCCTACATTTGCAAACAGCCTTGCCTCCTCTAACACATCATCCTCATTTGGAGAGAGGATGACACCACAAGTGTCAAGAGATGTGCTCCTCAGAGGATAGCAAGCCTTGGTGTTAACATTATTCAGCACAACACATTTCTTCTTGAAGTCCAGACAAGCTCCAGTGGTGTTGAGGAAAGAGGTACCAAGTAAAAGAGGTAGTTGGGTACTCTTCTTCATCTTCATGACAATAAAGTCAGTTGGGATAGTGCACTCACCAATCTTCAGTGGATAGTCCTTGATTATTCCCATTGAGTTTTTGAGTAAGAGTCTCCAAATGTAATAGAAGATGGGTACCTTTCCATGCTCTTAATCCCAAGAGATTCCACCATGTCAAGAGATATCACACTCACAGTAGAGCCGGAGTCACACAGTGCATCGTTAATCTTCAAGTCTCCCAAAGTACAACTGATGGTAAATTTACCCGGATTACCAAGCTTGGGAAGTACCCTTGGTGTTGTGTGGACAGTAGGCACAATATCTTCAGCTAAAATATCAGTAGCACTCATCACCTTAGCTGGCGCAACATAGGAAGGCTTAACTATAGTGGCCTTCATCTCCTTGAGAGGAACAGGTGCAGCCGGAGGGAGTTCATAACCATAGAGAAGTGCTTCTATCTCATCAACCTCTCGCTCATAGTCTGATTTCTCATGATCAACAGTAGAGAAGATTGCATTGCAGTAGTCTTTTGGGTTCTTCTCTGGGTTTTCGGGCAAGGTACCGGTAAGTCTAGAAGTGGAAGCGTGTGTGTTCTCAACATTGATCAAGCGAAAAGTCAAATGTTGCAGCTCATTCTTTAGGTTCTTCACTTCCAATGCCGAACTTGCTTGTCCTTGGATGAGTTGTTGCATCATTCCCTTTAACTCATTACCCAAACCCGAAGAGGAAGAAGCTTGTGGCTGTTGTTGTCCAAAACCGGGTGGAGGGTATTGTTGCTTGGGGACATAGCTTTGTTGTCCTTGAGATTGAGGCTGAGAGACAAACCCTTGTTGGTTGGTGTAGGAGACAAAAGGCTTTTGTTGTGGAGCTTGTCCTTGAGATGGAGCTTGAGGATAGACTTGGTCTTGAGGATTGGCTACATTGGGGTTGCGGTATGAGAAGTTTGGGTGGTTTCTATAGTTTTGGTTGAAGCCCTTGTTGAAATCACCTTGTCCCGCAATGAAGTTAATCTCCTCTTGTGTCATATCCTCATCCACACTATATAGGAGTGGCTGAGAATCCTCATAGTTGCCCACAAAGCTGATGTGCTTTTGGCTAGAGGAGATCATCTTGTCCATCTTCTCATTCAAAGCTTTTATCTCTCTCTCATACTTCTCATCTGAAGAAGATGATCCTCTATTAGTCCTCTCATAATCCTCATTGTAATTGCCATCGCTTGTGGCAAGGTTTTCAATCAACTCCATAGCTGCATCTACTCCCTTGCCTAGGAAGTGTCCATTGCTAGAAGAGTCTAGCATAGCCCGCATTCTTGGGAGCACACCGCGATAGAGGTTTCTGAGTAATGTCTCCTTAGTGAAACCATGATGGGGGCATTGAGTAGTGAGCTTATTAAACCGCTCCCAAGCTTCAGCAAAGCTCTCATTGTTGCGTTGTACAAACCCGGAAAGCTCACTGCGAAAGAGGGCAGTCCTAGTAGCTGAGAAGAACTTCTTCAAGAAAGCCTTCTTGAGGTCTCCCCAAGTGGTGATGGTTCCTGTAGGGATGGTGCTTTCCCAATCCTTTGCTCTGTCTGCCAGTGAGAAGAAGAATAGACGCATCTTCAGTCCATCATCAGTCACACCATTGAGCCTTGTAGTAGCACAAATCTTATCAAATGTGTCCAAGTGCTGCAATGGATCCTCAGATGGAAGCCCATGGAATTGGTTGTTTTGCACCATGTTCATCACCATAGCCCGGATCTCAAAGTTGTTGTTGTTGACCGGTGGTGGAATGATTCCTTGTCGGTTTGCATTTGTATCCGGTGCATCTCCGTCACCAATGGCCCTAGCTGGCCTTTGCTGCTGCTGTTGATCCTCGTGGTTATCCATAACTGTTTGCTCAACACTCTCAAAGGTTTGTATATCTTCAACAGTTGGTTCCAACCCAAGTCTCTCAACGTTAACAGCTCGTTCTTGTGCTCGTCGTTCCCTTGCTAATCTCCTCTCGTGTGCTTTGATGTCGTAAACTCTTGCAACTAAGTTTGTAGTCCCTTTGCTGTGCAAGTTCATACACCTAACATCAAAAAGAGAGAAAGTAGCAAATTAGTAACAATAACTTGAACTAAAAAGGAATAGAAAACGAATTGATATATCCAGAATCCCAAAATGGCAACGGCGCCAAATTGATGATAGACTTTTGTGTAATGATCTAGCTCAATTCCTCAAGTCTACTCGTGTCATTATAGTACTTAAGGAATCAATCCAGGGAGGCAAGAAGAACAACACATCAAGAATGCAAGATACTACTCAAGCTAAGCAAATCCAATAAAAAGGGTTTATCTAACAACCTAAAGACAAATCAAAACAAGAAAGCAGAGAAAGCAACAAAATACTAAGCAGACACTGAACGAGAAGAAAAACAAGCTAAAAGAAAGGTCCTAGGATGAGGCTATGGAGACTAGGTGGTTTAGAGACAATCAATGATTCTTCAATCAATCAAACATTGCTAAACAAGGCTAATGATCATAATTAAGCTAATCACATTCTCATGTTCATAACTCCTATGCTAATCAAGCAATCATTCAATTCTCATTTGCAAATTACAATATTAGCATGCATTAATATCCATCAAATACCTTTTAGCAAAGCTAATCCTTAGGCTAAGAACACTAATCATTAGACTAATCCAATCTCTTGGCACTAATCCCTTTGTCTAAACCCTAATCAAGAACAAATTCTCATTTGTGATTAAGAGACAAACAAGCAATTCAAACAAGTTCTCATTACCAATAATCACCTTAGACATCTAATCTCTTAGGCTAAGAGTGAAAATCCCCTAATTTTTTCATTCAAGCATTTCATCGAACACCTTTCGGGCATGAAAAGCCTAACATCTAGATTCAACAATTCCTTGCAACCTAGCATAGAGATCAACTAATTAGAGAAGGATCATTCATAATCAAGTCCTAAACATCACTAATCATCACATAAACCACCCTAATCAACCTCAACCTAAAGACCCAAAAACTCTACTCCTTAATCATAAGAGAGATATGAGAAATCATAGATAGAAAGAAAGATTAGAGAAACAAGATAAATACTTAATTAAAACTCAAAATCCAAAGTTTACAAACCCAAAATCATAAACAAAAACTAAAGACAAATCAAAACTAAGGCTTAGGTAGCTTAGGGTTTTTAATCCCACAAAATGAGTATTTATAGTTGGGAGCCACGCAGTGGCATTTTCGTAAATAAAGCTGTCTGAAAATGGTCTTCACAGGAATCTGTATCGACATGTCAGGCCGATACGCTGCCCGATACGAATACTGTATCGGCCTGTTAGGCCGATACGCTGCCCGATACGAACTCCCTGTTTTTAATCCGAGAGTCCGTATCGACCTGGCCACCCGATACGCAGGCCGATACGAGCTGTCTGATTTCTTGATCCTTGATCCGAGAATGCGTATCGGCCACCCCAACCGATATGGTGGCCGATATGGACTTCCTGCTGGGTATTTCTTCATCCTTTGAGCTCCAAACTCCACTCCCTAGCTCACCAACACTCCTTGCACCTCCAATCACCTACAAAGACACAAGAAACACTCCAAACACAACCTAAAATGCTAAATTCTAATCCTAAATGTTCCTAGACTCTAAATGAGACAAATGACAAGAAGATAACAAGAATGGATGCTGAATTAGATCAAAACATGAGCTAAACACTATCCTAGATGCATGAAAACTCAAGTATATCAATTCCCCCAAACTTAAACCTTGCTTGTCCACAAGCAAGCATCAACAACTCAAAGGCAAGTTAGGGAGAAAGGTTTGAAAATGAGAGATGAAATCTGAGAATGTCAACAAAGGAATTCAATTCAATGCCCTTCAAAGTAGTTGCAAATGCACAAACAATCTCTACTCCAAAAGAGTTAGCCATGCTCATCAAACATTTCGCACTAATGATCAAACCATCAAAGCAATAACAAGCAACCAAAGCAACACAACTCTTTGACATTCAATTAGGTGTTTGGTGGACTCTCTACTTGGAAACATGAACCACAAACCAAGGGGCAAGGTGTCAAAGAGGCTTAGCATGGATTTTTGTGAGGTTTACAAGTGTCCAGTGGCTTATCTCAATAAAAAGGAACACAAGACTTAATGCAAAAGTAGGAAGAAAGAGAACAATTCATGCATACAAGCATCCACTTCCATGTTCTACCCTTTCTTTAGCTTAAATCCCAAAACCCAAAGCATAAACCCAATTCCAAACCCACTCTTGAATCCTTAAACTCACACCCCACTCTTTTCTTTTTCACTCTTTTTAGAAATTAGGAAGTTTCTTTTTCAACACTTAGCTCTTTTCTTTTCTCTTTACTCTCCTCTTTTCTTTTCATTTTCTCTTCTCTTTGCTTTTATCTTCTTAGAGGACTCATTTGCATTAAGAACTTAGAGCTACTACTTCATTTATACTTCCTAAACTTTTCCTTTGAACACTCATGCCTCATGGCTTTTTCTTTACTTTTCTTGCTCTCAAATCACTCTATTCTTTTCAACTCACTCAAGAAATGATCTCTCACCATCAAACCCATCAAATGAAAGCAAAAACTCATCCCAAGTCCTATCCTAGATCTAGCCAATCAATGCAATTGGCGCATGGAAGTGAGTTCTTGTCGTTCTCCTATCAATTCAAAATTTTGCACAAGTTTGCATTATCAACAAGAGGCCTCACTCAATAATCAACAAGGGGAAAAGAACAATGGGCTAAGGTTCAAGGTGAAGGTACCATTAAGTGATGTAAATGGCCAATCAATGCTTGTAAGAATGTCAAAAGGAATAAGCAAGCATGATTATTTTTAGAGTTACAATTGGTGAGCAATCTAAGTTCCAAGAGAGAGAGAGTAATTGAAAGTTCAAATTAAGTCCAAGTTCATTAGAGTTGTGTTACAAGGGGTGGCATGTATCAACAATGAGGTCTAACTTTCAAGCTAGTGAGATCCAAACATGGTGCATCCTTAAATTCAAATTCACTCAAATGCATTTACAACTCCTAAAGAGGGCATTAATTCAAGCTCATGAGTTGACACTCAAGTGGAAGTTTCATCAAAACACTTTATGCAAAATAAAATACAATCATAATATATACTAGACTCAATCCTAAAGATGTTAATGCATGCTTCTTTTTGTGAAAAGTTTTCAAAATTTTCAAATTTTTATGGTTTTCTATGCCTTAGATGCATGAGTGAGACTCAAGATACAAGAAAAGAAGATAAGAACACAAAACACATCATTAGAAACTAGTCTCCTCCCCCAAACTTAAATCACACAGTCCCTAGTGTGAAAGAAGCAAGGGAAAGAGACAAAAGACTAAATCAAAAATGCAAAATCAAAAAGACAAAAGTTGGAGTGTTACTTGGAGAGTGGGATGGAGAGGAGGAATGGGAGGTGGAGGCATCTTTGATTTGGCATGAGACTTCCCCCAAACTTCATAATCCTTTGGTTTAGCATTGAATTCCCTTTGCACCCAAAAACTCATTCCCTTCTTCTTTGCATTTACCCCAAAGCTCCCCAAAAAGGATAGACATGAGATTTCCTCTCAAGTGAGCTTGTTTTAAGTCACTAAGCTTGACTATCCCTTCACTCTTTTTTTTGGTTAGGGATGTGGCATGAGTTTGTATCACCGGGATCATACTCATCATAGAACCACCCCCTACTCTTTCATCCTTATCTCCTCAAAAGGGATCTTCCTTAGATCATGAAAGCTCAATGGTGTGGTAGAGACTATACAAAGAATCTTGTGAAAGGTTTGATCCATTGAAGATCCATATTCTTCATCCTCCTTGAAGGATTTTTCATTGGGACCATCTTGTTTCTCCATAAGATTTCCTCCAATTAGCTCTTGCTTGGGATTTGGTTGCTTTGGTTCCTCTTCCATGATTGAGAGCTCATCTTGTGTGCTCTCTTCCTTTATCTCCTTGCACTCGACAACCAATCCATCTTCATAAGGCTCTTCCTCATCTCTCACAACTTCTCTTACTCCTTCATTATTGCTATTGGTTGAATGACCCATGAATGTCTCTTCCTCATCCTCATCTTCATACCTTATCACAAGGTCTTCACCAACAGTGCAACCAATAAGCATTTCAAATTCCTTGATAGTCTCTTCAACTTCTTTCAAGAACTCATCTTGGACTTGAGCATTCTCCTCATGTGTTGGCTCAACAATGCTTGTATCTTGAGGCAAATGAGCAAAATCAGTGTTGATCATCCTTAAGCTCTCATTATACCTCTCTTGTCCTTCTAATGCCATCCTTGCCAAGTTGAGAAGCTCTTGATCACATGATTGGGAGGAGTGAGTTGCTTCAAGCTCATGCTCCATGTTCCAAGGTTGGTATCCATCACCATATCCATATTGGTACTCATGAGAAGAGTACTCATTTGGAAGATCACCTTGACAAGTGGATGTGCTTTCAAAACCATGATGACTTGTAGGGTCCCAAGCCATCTCTCTTTCTTGAGCTTCCAACATAGCCCTCAACATAGAAGCTATCTCTGAAGCCATGCTCTCTTCCTCGTGATTTGCACCTTGCAAAAAGAACAAACACTTGAAAGAAAGTTAGTAACCACACAAACTAAAACAAAATAAAAGCTTAGTCTAAAGTAGAATCTAAATCCTAATGGCTATTGCTACACCTCCCCGGCAACGGCGCCAAATTTGATGACAAGGATTTTTGCAATCCTTTGAGGTACCAATTCCTCAAGCTTATCGATGTAGCTTTGAGGTATCGAACCTTTTTGGGATGGATAAAACCAATAAGCACAAACTAAACCTCTAGAGTCAAATCACTCATTTAAGTTTTTGTTTCTAACAATCCTAACAAAGACAATTCAAATAGAAGTAAACAAAAAGCAAGTAAACAAGTGGATTCAATCAATGATAAAGATAAGGCCTAAAGGTTAAGGTCAACGGATAGGTGACTCGGGATGATCAAGGATCCTAATTCAAACTTCAAAGAAGCTAACCTCCTAGCAAGGAACACAACAAGTTGAATAGTTTAATCTCTTAATACTAATCTCTTTACTTAATCCTAATCCAAGAACAAATTCTCATTAGTGAATTAAAATCGAGCAAGCAATCAAACAAGTTCCAAACAGCCAACAATCACTCTAAACATACATTTTCATGTGCTAGAATGTGAAAGTTCTATCAAAGCTAGAAACTGGAATTTCATCGAACACATGGTGGGCAAGAAATCCTAAACATCCTAATCAACATGATCAAGGCTAATTAGGCACTAAACACACTTTGATAGACGAGATTTAAAGAAAACAAACATTAGAAATCCATTGATCACCCCTAATCAACCTAATCCTACCTAACCCATAAGCCCTATGAAGAACTACTCACTAATCATCATATGAACAACAAAATCCATAGAAATAATGTTGAAAGATTTGATGAAGGAATCACAAAAGAAGTACTAGATTAATCCAAGAAATCAATCTTGTTCTTACAAAAGAGTTTTTGCAACAAAACAAGCTTAAGAAACAATAGAAAATAGGTTTTTGGATTAAATAGTCAATATGGTGCGAACCGGGTCAACCCGGAATAAACCGGGTGTTGACCCGGATCCAAGGCAGTTTCTGGGGTCTGTATCAGCCAGCCAGTCGATATGCTGGTCGATATGGACTGTCTGAATTTAATCCGAGAGTCTGTATCGGCCAGCCAGTCGATATGCTGGTCGATATGGGCTCTCGGATTTTCTGGCCAGGAAGTGTATCGGTCTGCTCGGTCGATATGCCGGTCGATATGAGTCTGTCTGCTTTTTTGCAGACTGTGTTGAGATACATCCAATAAATCAGGCATACCTCTTTCCATATAGCTCTGAATGACTTCAAACCACCTCCATTAGAAAGCTAACTCAATTTCCCATGATTTGTATTCAGAAACCCAGAGCTAAAAGTCAACGTAATATCTTCATATGGCTCAATCTTTCAAGCTCATCGGTTTGGTCTTTCATCACCATTTCACTTGCAATCACTCCTTTGGCCTCCAAACTCTTCCAAACATCCTTAGCAACTCCAAGAACCTACAAAACATAGGAAACACTCCAAATGCAAGCCTAGAATGCCTAAACCTAGATCTAGATGATCATATACTCTAAACACACCAATGACCAAAGAAATGAAGCTAAAGGAAACTAAAAAGAAGTAAAACATGATCCTAACAATAGCCTAAATGCATGAAAATACAAGTATATCAATGGCCTATGTTTTACTCAAGGGGATTCCATTACCATACGCAAAACCATGGAAAAATTCGACAGACGATGAACTATGGTGTTTCTGTTCAGGGAACTACTGACACCGAGTATTTTGGACTGATTGACGAGATATTCATGATAGAGTATAACGGTGCCGTTTGCCTAAAAGCTATGATTCTCAAATGCCAATGGTTCAACACCACTAGAGGAATACGAAGACATCCATCAGGTATTGTTGATGTTTTTCCGAAGATGCGTTATGACAATTATGATCCATTCATCTTACCAGAGCAATGTGATCAAGTGTGTTACATTCCTTATCCGCGAGTACGACCAACCAGATAAGAATGGTGGGCTACAGCGAAGGTTATGCAGAGAGGATTTTGTGAAACTCAAGAGGTTTCTCATTTTGCAATATAAAGTGACATTGCAGAGCATCTTATACCGGCAACTGATATTGTACGTGTCGAAGCACATGCAATCCAAGATGCCACATAGTATGATCCGACACCGATGATCAATCCAAATGATGAATATGTGTCTGAAGATGATATAAATGATCAGTACAGTGAGTATTCGGATTCAGACTCATGTGAAAACTAGAAATATTGCAACTTTTAAAATTAATGAATAATATCTTTAAATTTCAACTCATGATCAAATGTATTAGCATAATCCTAGACCCTAAACGGTAAACATCAATATATATAATTATATAATGAATTTATAAATATAACTAATGATCAAATGTATTAATATAATTTAAACCATAAACCCTAATTTTATCCCTTAACCCTAAACCATAAACATTAAACCCTAAACCCTAAATCTTAAACTCTAAACCCTCAACATCAATATATAAATATATATAATTATATAATGAAATATTTATAAATATATCTACTGATCAAATGTATTAATATGATTCTAAACCCTAAAACACTTAGAACATAAACCACAAACCCTAAACACCTAAACCCTAAAACTCAATCCCTAAACCCTAAACATTTGAATATATAACTCTTGATCATATTAACATATGATTATCAAACCCTAAACCCTAAAACTCAAACCCTAAACCCTAAACATTGAATATATATAATTTTCAAATAAATTTATATATATAAAATGTATAATCATATGAATTTCCAAAATAATTTATATATATATATAATTATATAATAAATTTATATATATATATATATATATATTTATATAATCATATAATTATAGGTATACTTAATTATATAATCAAATGTATAATCATATAATTTTAATATATCCACGACTTGCCACAGAATATGTCGTGCCTATACTAAAAATCAATTAAACCACAAAAACTTACCAATTTCGCGGTTCAATTCACTCGGTATCCAAATTTCGCGGTTTAATTAGTTGTATAGCCACGAAAAGCTACAATAAAAGTCGTGGCTATGTTATATTCATTTGGCGGCAAAAAATTGGGCTTGGTATTTGGTTTGACACGAAATTATTTGGCCCAAAAGAGGCCTGGGAAAGAGATTAGATGGGGAAATACCCTAAGGTATTCCCATATTCTTCATTTCACCTCTTTTGCCATTTTTTCTCTTTTGATCTCTCTGTCTGGTGCTCTCCATCTCGTTCTCTTTCTGCGATTTCAATCTGTAGCATATATCTCTCACTCTCTCTTAGTTCTTCTTCGATTTCACCCCTTTGTTCCTCTTCATTTCACTGCTACTCGTCAGAAAACTATAACTCGTCCTTCTACGATTTTCAACCGTAAGTCTCTCCATCTTCGCTTCTAATTTTCGATTTGCATGCTAGTATTTAGATTAGGATTTTGTTTACAAAAACCCTAATTTTTCTCTCGGATTGTGCTAAGTATGATAAACCCTAATATCTTCTATCGGTTTTGTTTCAATTGACCGACTCTATTAGCTTCTATTTATTCGATTATGCATATCTAACATCGACTTCTTCATGCATGATGTTCTTTAATTAGTTCTCGATTTTGTTTACAAAACCCTAATTTTTTCTCTCTGATTTTGCTAAGTATAACAAACCGTAATATCTTCTCTCGGTTTTTGTTTCAACTGACTAATTCTATTAGCTTCTCTTTCTTTGATTTGGCATATCTAACATGGATCTCTTCATGCATGCAGATAAATCGTATCGGAGTTGCTTCCTACGGTGATGGATCCACAGCTCGGAGACGAATTGTTCAAACTCATATTCCTCCAGAAGTGACCAGGGCAACCTCTTCAGTAGGCGCTCGACATCCTCTTCCGAGTTTGGCCGCCGTGATGGCTTCTCCGGAAAGACAAAGCATGCCTCTTATCCATCCTAATCGATAAAATGGGGGTTTATGGTAAGATCCCTGTAGAACAGTTTTTGATTGGATCCTTGTATTATATGACTTATGTGTGTCTGTTAGGGGATTGAGTTTGTTGGGATTGTGTCCTGAAATCACATTGTACTTACTGATATGATCATGGCTAGCAAGGAGAATATGGATCTTGAACCAGAGCTTGAACCTGAGGATGCTAAGCTTGAACCAGAGGATATACATGGAGATGAGGATGTCCTAACTGCACCAAGTGGACCAATGACCCGAGCAAGAGCTAAGCTGTTCAACAAAGCCATTGGAGGAATGCTTAATCACTTAAGCATGGAGCATGAAGAATACAATCAAACCATTCTGGTTTTGATTCAGGCCCAAAGAGATCACTAATTGGGTATGTGAATCAATTGTACTCTTTTTCCCTTATCCAAGTTTTGTCCCAATGGGTTTTCTTGGAAAGGTTTTTAATGAGGCAATTGTTTCACATTATTTGGCCCATTAGTTGAATCTCCTCAAGCCCAGAACTTCAATTTTCGTCCAGAATATTCCCTAGGATTTTAAATTTCGAAAATGAGTTGTAATAAGTGTTTTAGTTAGTTCCTAGGTCATTTAATGCTTGCTCTTCATGCAAGCCTTCTTCTAAACTCTTTTTAAACTCATGTACTTCTTTCATTTCGTTTTTATCCAATCTTTTTTATCAAAAATCTTTCTGAGCTTGGATCAAACAATTCTGTTGGTGTTTCATATCAACAAATCCTTGATTTCTTTTGGTGTGATTCTGAAAGAGATTAAGCTGTGGTGTTTAGAGATTCATTCCGCAAATCTCTGATATAACCATTCGATCATCTTATTCCTTCCATCATCACGGCTTCACAGCCACAATCTATCCAAGTCTCAACCTCACAAGTGCCGATCTAGGGAAGATCTCATCAAGTGGTATCAGAGCACACTTGAGAAGTTGAGTTTTCTATCTATCATTTTCGTTTTTTTTATTTGTTCATGTTCTGTTTTTCTGTGTTCATCATAGATTTACAGATTTGTTGTGTTTGTTCTGTCTATCATTGTGTCTATCACTTTCGCTTCATCATTTGCAGTATTTTATCATCAAAATCATCATTTCAGTCACTGATTTGTTCATCACCATATACCAGTACGAAAATAACTCTTCATCTTCTGATCTGATTTGTTCATCACTGTTTGAAGTTGTTGTTGTTGATTCGTTTCTGGTCATTTATAAATCATCATCTTGTGTTTCTGTTTTAAGTTCGGCATTAACTTTCTATAAAAACAGTTACTGCTGAGTTTGTGTGAATTGTTTCAGGATGTCTGAAGAAGAAGAAGAAACCAGTATCAACAGAAGTCAGAAACTCTTGGCTGAAGCTATTACAGCCCAAATTACTGCTCAATTGACTAGGGTAATGGATGACAAGTTTGAGGCTATGAGAGAAGAGCTGAATGTCAAGTCATCAAACAAGGATAAGCAGTCAACAGGAAGAGGGAGTCATGCTTCTGAAAGAGAAAAAGAACAAGAAACCAGAGAAGAAAGAAGGCGAATAAGAGATGAAGGTGCACATGGTTATTATAGTCATTCATCTCAGAGAAGCCATAGAAGATCTAGCCGTACAAGGGAAGGCAGAGACTTAATGCAAGAGAACCTCAAAGGATTGAAAATCAAAATCCCATCCTTTCATGGAACCAACAATCCAGATGCTTACTTGGATTGGGAGAAGAAGATTGAGCTGGTCTTTAACTGTCAAAATTATGCAGAAGTAAACAGAGTTAAAGTGGCTGCTACTGGATTCTATGATTATGCTTTGAGCTGGTGGGATCAGATTGTCACTTCTAGGAGACGCAATGGAGAGTATCCTGTCGAAACTTGGTCAGAATTGAAGCTCCTTATGAGAAGAAGGTTTGTACCAAGTCATTATCATCGTGTGCTTCACTCCAAGCTAAGGAAGCTGTCCCAAGGCAACCGATCAGTAGAAGATTATTATCAAGAGATGGAAACCCTGATGCTGAGAGCACACATTTCTGAGGATAAAGAAGCTACTATGTCTCGGTTTCTAGGAGGATTAAATAGAGAAGTGCAAGATAGAGTGGAGATGCAGCACTATGAGGATATTGAAGAAATGTTGCATAAAGCAATTCTGGTTGAGCAGCAAGTTAAGAGGAAAGGAACCTCAAGGCCTAGTTATGATTCAAGCAAGTTGAGCTATCAAAGAGAGGGAAAGCAAATCATGACTCCAAAACCAGAAGCTAAGCCATTCACAGCCAATCAAGAGAAGGACAAAGGAAAATCAGAAGCTACTGCAACTAGGACTCGTGATCTTAAGTGTTATAATTGCCAAGGCAGAGGACATTATGCAAATGAGTGCACTAACCGCAGAATCATGGTTATTAGAGACAATGGGGAGTTTGAGTCCGAGGATGAACCTGAGCAAGGAGATCAATCATCTTCTGAAGATTGTAAAAGAGTAGACAAAGGACTGTCTCTTGTTGGTAGAAGGTCTTTGAGCATCCAAAGCCAAACTGAAGAGCAAGAGCAGAGGGAGAATCTGTTTCACACTAGATGTCATGTCAAAGGAAAAGTATGTAGCTTAATCATTGATGGAGGTAGATGTACCAATGTGGCAAGTGAAACAATGGTTAAGAAGCTCTGTTTGGAGGAAATGAAGCATCCTAAACCATATAAGCTTCAGTGGCTTAATGACGAAGGGGAAATGAAGGTCAAGAACCAAGTGCTTGTGCCATTCTCTATTGGAAAGTATGAGGATGAAGTTCTGTGTGATGTTCTACCTATGGAAGCTGGACATATTCTTCTTGGACGTCCATGGCAATCTGATAGGAGAGTGATTCATGATGGCTTCACCAACAAGCACACTCTTATGTTCAAGGGCAGAAAGACCACTCTCATTCCTATGACACCACAAGAGGTTTATGAGGATCAACTCTATCTCCAACGCAAGGAAACCAGGTTAAGCAAACAACCAAATCTTTTTATAAAGGCTAATGAAGTTAAGAAATATATTTGTTCAGATAAGCCTATCTTGTTGTTTGTATTTAAAGAAGCTCGTCTGAGCTTGACTAACCAAGCACCGGCTTTGCCGAGTGAACTAAGTGAGCTTTTACAGGATTATAAGGATGTGTTTCCTGAGGAGAATCCAAGTGGTTTACCACCAATTTGTGGCATTGAACACCAAATTGACTTCATACCAGGAGCCACACTCCCAAACCGTCCAGCATACCGCACCAATCCCGTGGAAACAAAAGAGCTACAAAAACAGGTTGATGAGCTCATGGCCAAAGGACATATCAGAGAAAGCATGAGTCCATGTGCTGTACCAGTCTTACTTGTGCCTAAAAAGGATGGGAGCTGGCGCATGTGTGTTGATTGTAGAGCAATCAACAATATCACTGTAAAGTATCGACACCCTATTCCTAGATTAGATGATATGCTTGATGAATTGCATGGTTCTAGCATATTTTCTAAAATTGATCTTAAAAGTGGTTATCATCAGATTAGGATGAAGGAGGGTGATGAATGGAAAACTGCATTTAAAACGAAGCATGGTTTATATGAATGGTTAGTTATGCCATTTGGTTTGACAAATGCACCTAGTACATTCATGAGGTTAATGAATCATGTTCTTAGAGCTTTCATTGGTCATTTTGTTGTAGTATATTTTGATGACATTCTGATTTACAGCAAAAGTTTAGAAGAGCATGTTCAGCATCTTAATTCTGTCTTAAGTGTTCTTAGACTTGAGGAACTCTATGCTAACTTCAGCAAATGCACATTTTGCACAGATAACCTTGTCTTTCTAGGTTTTGTTGTAAGTGCAGATGGAGTTAAAGTAGATGAGGAGAAAGTCAAGGCTATTAAAGAGTGGCCAAGTCCTAAGACAGTAGGAGAAGTGAGAAGCTTTCACGGTCTTGCTGGGTTCTATAGACGTTTTGTCAAGGACTTTAGCACCATTGCTGCACCACTCACTGAAGTTATCAAAAAGGAAGTCGGTTGGAAATGGGAACAAGCGCAGGAAGAAGCATTCCAGACCCTTAAAGAGAAGCTTACTAATGCTCCTGTCTTGATCTTACCTGATTTTCTTAAAACATTTGAAATTGAGTGTGATGCCTCAGGTATAGGAATTGGAGCTGTTCTGATGCAAGAGAAGAAGCCCATTGCTTATTTCAGTGAAAAGCTTGGAGGAGCTACCTTGAACTACCCAACCTATGATAAGGAGCTCTATGCCTTGGTCCGGGCCTTGCAAACATGGCAACATTATATGTGGCCTAAGGAGTTCATCATCCATACTGATCATGAATCTCTCAAGTACATGAAAGGTCAGCAGAAACTTAATAAGAGACATGCTCGGTGGGTTGAATTCATTGAAACATTCCCTTATGTCATCAAGTATAAGAAAGGTAAACATAATGTAATTGCTTATGCATTATCCAGAAGGTACACTCTACTCTCTACTCTTGATGCAAAGCTTTTGGGATTTGAACAGATTAAAGAGCTTTATGAAACTGATTCTGATTTTCAAGATATATATAAAGCTTGTGATAAATTTGCTTCTGGACATTACCATAAACAAGATGGGTTCCTGTTTTATGAGAACCGCTTGTGTGTGCCTAATTGTTCTCTTCGAGACTTGTTTGTTAGGGAAGCTCATGGTGGAGGTCTCATGGGACACTTTGGCATTGCCAAAACACTTGAGGTGATGAGAGACCACTTCCATTGGCCCAATATGAAGAGAGACGTTGAGAGAGTCTGTGGTAGATGTGTCACTTGTAAGCAAGCCAAATCAAAAGTTCAGCCAAACGGTTTGTATACTCCTCTTCCTATTCCTTTGCATCCTTGGAATGATATTTCTATGGATTTTGTGCTTGGATTGCCTAGGACCAGGACTGGTAAGGATTCTATATTTGTTGTGGTTGATAGATTTTCGAAAATGGCACATTTCATTGCATGTAACAAGTCTGATGATGCATCTCATGTGGCAAATCTGTTCTTTAGAGAAATTGTTAGGTTGCATGGAATGCCTAGGACTATAGTTTCTGATAGAGATACTAAGTTCCTTAGCTACTTTTGGAAAACCTTGTGGTCTAAGTTAGGGACTAAGCTGTTATTTTCTACTACATGTCACCCTCAAACTGATGGCCAAACTGAAGTTGTTAATAGGACTTTAGGAACTCTCCTGCGTGCATTAATCAAAAAGAATCTTAGAACGTGGGAGGATTGTTTGCCTCATATTGAATTTGCATACAATCATGTTGTGCATTCTGCTTCTAAGTATTCACCATTTCAGATTGTTTATGGCTTTAATCCTATGTCACCTTTGGATCTAATCCCTTTGCCTTTGAGTGAAAGAGCTAGCATTGATGGAAAGAAAAAGGCAGAGTTGGTTAAGCAGATCCATGAACAAGCTAGAAAGAACATAGAAGAAAAGACCAAGCAGTATGCTCAACAAGCTAACAAAGGCAGGCGTCAACTGATCTTTGAAGAAGGAGACCTTGTGTGGGTGCATCTGAGGAAAGAAAGATTTCCAGCTGAAAGGAAATCAAAGCTCATGCCAAGGACCGATGGACCTTTCAAAATAATCAGGAGGATTAGTGACAATGCCTACCAGCTGGATCTCCAAGGTAAGTATAATGTAAGTTCTAGTTTCAATGTTTCTGATCTTGTTCCTTTTATTGCAGATGAAGCAGATTTGAGGTCAAATCTTTCTCAAGTGGGAGAGGATGATATGATCATGGCTAGCAAGGAGAATATGGAGCTTGAACCAGAGCTTGAACCTGAGGATGCTAAGCTTGAACCAGAGGATATACATGGAGATGAGGATGTCCTAACTGCACCAAGTGGACCAATGACCCGAGCAAGAGCTAAGCTGTTCAACAAAGCCATTGGAGGAATGCTTAATCACTTAAGCATGGAGCATGAAGAATACAATCAAACCATTCTGGTTTTGATTCAGGCCCAAAGAGATCACTAATTGGGTATGTGAATCAATTGTACTCTTTTTCCCTTATCCAAGTTTTGTCCCAATGGGTTTTCTTGGAGAGGTTTTTAATGAGGCAATTGTTTCACATTATTTGGCCCATTAGTTGAATCTCCTCAAGCCCAGAACTTCAATTTTCGTCCAGAATATTCCCTAGGATTTTAAATTTCGAAAATGAGTTGTAATAAGTGTTTTAGTTAGTTCCTATGTCATTTAATGCTTGCTCTTCATGCAAGCCTTCTTCTAAACTCTTTTTAAACTCATGTACTTCTTTCATTTCGTTTTTATCCAATCTTTTTTATCAAAAATCTTTCTGAGCTTGGATCAAACAATTCTGTTGGTGTTTCATATCAACAAATCCTTGATTTCTTTTGGTGTAATTCTGAAAGAGATTAAGCTGTGGTGTTTAGAGATTCATTCCGCAAATCTCTGATCTAACCATTCGATCATCTTATTCCTTCCATCATCACGGCTTCACAGCCACAATCTATCCAAGTCTCAACCTCACAAGTGCTGATCTAGGGAAGATCTCATCACTTACTCTAAAGATAGTTGTATTGTCGAGATCGGACAATTCAATTGATACTGTGTAGTCATAATGTTTTGCTAGAAACCGCTTATGACAAATGAGATGTAACTCATTTCTAGTATCGTGTGAACCTACAGGGTCACACACCTAAGCAAGCTGGATACACTTTGTATGGGATTGATCATTGGCAAATGATCCGATCAATGTGTATTGGATATGTATTGAATTGAGTTTAGAAGAGTTGTGTCGATCGATGCAATAAGTGTGTCGATCGACGCAGGTTTTCGAAAGGGTGTGTCGATCGATACAGTAAGTGTATCGATCGATGCACATTGGGCCTCGAGACTGACGTTTTGAGTTGATGACTTAAATGAGTCGGGTTTGATCCGACAGTCGTTAGGTCATCCCAGGTCGATATATAAAGTCTTATATGATCGACCTGAACCCTAGCCGTCGGTGTTGCTTCTCAGAGAGAAGTCAGAAACACAAAAACTCACAACATCCCATAAGATCCGATCACCGGTACTAGCATCCCGGCGGATTCTAGCTTGTGTGCGTGTGGACTACGGTAGAGGCGCAGCATCTGAGGCGCTCTCGATCTCAATTACCTGATCTTCATTCCGCTGCCAATCTCCAGGTAATCACGAGGTCAGTTCTTAGATTCAATCACCTAGACCCAGGATCCTAGGGATTCCAACAGTGGTATCAGAGCCATAGGGTTTAATCCATTGAATCTGTAGCATGGAATTCAATTAATGTAGTATTTGATTGAATTGATGTTAGTTAGTTTTTGTTTTGACAAAAGAATCTCGGATTTGTAAGTATCGAAAACGAAGAACTGTGTTTTCGCGCTGTGTCGATCGACACAAGTTTGTGTCGGTCGACACACCGCGAAAACGGCAAAAATTATTTTAGGGTTTTCGCATAGCATCGATCGATGCACTGGGTGTGTCGGTCGATGCACCGCGAAAATGCAAAAGAACTTGTGTTTTCGCATAGTGTCGATCGACACAAGTTTGTGTCGGTCGATTCACCGCGAATTCTCCTATTGAAAATTTGGGTTTCGATTTAGAAATCGCACTGTGTCGATCGACACACTGGGTGCATCGATCGACACAGGCTGTGCGAAAGGATAGATCGGTTCAATTGGATTGAACCGGTTATCTCGCATGGTTATGTCGGTTTAATTCGATTAAAATTCCCTTATACCCTATTGTATCGATCAACACAGGTTTAGTGTCGGTCGACACAGGCCTTGCGATTGGTTAATCAGTTCAATTGGATTGAACTGGTTATCATGCTTGGTTAAAAGTATATCAGATCGTTTTAAATTGGATGAATTGATTCAATTGGATTGAATTAGTTATCTCAATTGGTATAAACCGATTTGATTGGTTAAGATCAGTTTGATTGGATAAGTCGGTTCAATTAGATTAGACCGGTTATCGCAATTGGTCTAAGACCGGTTATAGGGTTGGTAAAGGTTGCATATCAAGTGTCGACCAAGTGTGTCAGTCGATGCACATGGTGACGATGTGAACCGTAATCGTTTGGTTTTGAACCAGATGATTGAAAAAACCGAACCAAATGACCTAACCCTCTTAAATAAGAACAATTAAAACTTAATTAAAATAAAAGTTAAATGTGTTCCAAACCTATCGAATGCACATTGGATGTGTATTAGATCAAAGATTAGTATTCAATATGGTCAACTGTCAAGACTCATTTCGTTGTTGTGATACTCTTGCCAAGAGCTTGGTGTCCACAATTAAATGAATAAGGCAGGTAGTTGTGTTGATGGTCTTGCAGTGCTTGACATCAACAATTACATGACCTAAGAGATTGATTTACTAACCTTTTAAAGTTTCGTTTCCTCAACTAAATATCAAGTGACCTTGATGTCTTGTCCAATCTTGTCTACTGTCAAGACTCATTTCGTTGTTGGATAGTCTTGGAGTCCTTGGTATCCACAATTACATGAGCAAGGCAGGTGATTATTGATAGACTTGCAGTGCGACTGTCAATGATCACAAGACTGAAGAGATTGGTTTACTTGACTGGGCCATCAGAAGTTCTGGGCCCAGAGACATCAGAGTAGATAGGACATGGATTGTCTTATCTGCGACCAAGAGTTGTACTGGGTACAATTAGCAATGATTTGCTTACCTAGATGACTAAACTCTGGGTGATGATGAGTCGTCCACTCAGATTTTAGTGATGTATGGGTCTTGGATCATTATATTCATAGAGGAAACATTGTTTGAATATAATGCGAGTTTTCTTATTAGATAAGATTTCTCATTTCCTGAGCTTCATAATTAAAATTTTCTTTTATTAAAATTTCAGCCTATGTCTAAAACTACTTTCTCGTTACGATCCGTCCTTGAGAAGGACAAGTTAAATGGATCAAATTTCCTGGATTGGTATCGCAATTTGAGATTAATCCTCAAGCAGGAGAGCAAGGACTATGTCCTTGAGAAAGCTCTTCCAGAAAGGCTTGGGACCAATTGCTCGAATGCAGTATATGATGTTTGGAATAAGCATTATATTGATGTGGTAGATGTGCGTGGTCTGATGTTGGCTACCATGAACTCGGACTTGAAGAGTCAATACGAGAACATGGAGTCGCCAATAGAGATGATCAACAGCCTAAAACTGAAGTTTCAGGATCAGGCACGAGTTGAGAGATTCCAGATGGTGAAGTCTCTCACTGGGTGCAAGCTACCAGAGGATGCTCCAGTGAGTCCTCATGTCATTAAAATGATGGGTTACATTGATAACCTGGGGAAACTGGAATGTCCTGTCAGCTTAGAGTTGGCCACTGACATCATT
The DNA here is from genome assembly GCA_030180135.1 of Orychophragmus violaceus. Lineage (NCBI taxonomy): Eukaryota > Viridiplantae > Streptophyta > Magnoliopsida > Brassicales > Brassicaceae > Orychophragmus > Orychophragmus violaceus. Next base: position 26,210,204 of record CM058236.1, on the reverse strand, counting down.
CTGCAGTCACTGCCGTCTAGTTATGATAAGTTTATCAAAAGCTATATCAAGAATAACTTGACTAAGACGTTGACTGAGCTGCATGGCATGCTCAAAACAGCAGAGCAAGACATCATAAAGGGTAAAAGATTTGAGAAATCTTGTGTTGACAAGGGTAGAGGCAGGGCCATCCAGATTTGGAATCAAGATAAGCATGTGTCATCTTATAAGCCCAAGTCCGGCTCATCTGGTGTTAGAAAGTGCTTCTATTGTGGTGAGTCAGGGCATTGGAAGAGAGATTGCATTACATTCTTGGAAGATTCACAAGAGATGAAGGAGATGTATGGTACTTCTTCTTCAGGTATTGTGTTATTACTTCAAGTTCTACGAAGGTATTGGATACTAGTTGTGGCACTGATATTTTGAAATATGCAGGGCCTAAGCAACAGTAGAACATTGAAGAAAGGACAAGTGGAACTACGAGTCTGGAATGGAGCAATGGTTGCTGCCTTAACCGTAGGAATTCTCCACTTGTAGGAGCCTTTCAAGCTTGGTTTTAGAATTAAGTAATTGCTACTATGTACCTGCTATAAGCAGAGATGTCTTTCATTTTCTTGTAAGAATTTGAATGTTTTTCATTTTGATAAAAGACAAGTTTTGCTCTTTTGATCTTGATGAAATATTCTATGGTAGCACCCCTTTTTGAAATGGGTTTTATATCTTAAACCAATGTACGCCTGTATATAACATAAATACCAAACGGTTTAAGTCTGATGACTCGAACTCGATTTTTCTTGGCATGGTCGTTTCAACCACAAAGAGTGAAGCTGATTCAGAAGTTCCATAGTTATGGGCTTTTGGGCTCATTTGATTATAAATCATATGAGATATGAATTCTGCTTACTGGGCCAAATGACTAAGGCTTCTTTAGCAGAGCTAAAGAAAAAGGGCCAGAGGCCTGTTGGGCCTTGCACATACTGATGTATGTGGCCCGATGAGCAATAATGCCAAAGAAAATCTTCAGTACTTCATTAACTTATTGATGGCATCAGTAAGTAAGGTTGTGTTCTTTTGATGAGACACGAGTAGGAATCCTTTGAGGAGTTCCAAAATGAAGTATAGAACCGATTTGACAGAAGTATTAAGATCCTCGATTAGATCGCGGAGGAAAAGACTTGAGTCAAGAATTGGGTGATCATCTAAGTGAGTGTGAAGTCATATCACAGCTCTTTTCTCCTGGAAAACCTAAATGGTGTTTCTGAGATAACGAATCGGACCTTATTAGATATGCTCCGATTAATGATGAGTCACAGGAATCTTCCATTACCCTTTTAAAATACGCTCTAAAATGAATATGTTTACGCCAAATAGTTTTCTATCAGATTCAGTTGAAAGACACCACAGTATGTGGACTGGGTGATTTCCAAGTATGTTTTTCTGATTAATTGGGATTGCAAGGTTTGTGTAAGACAGTTGTCAACAAACCAACTTGAACCCAAATCTGATAAGGGCTGCTTCGCCGGTTGTCCTAGGGAAACCGAGGCTTAGTACTTTTGCAACCAATCCGAGAACAAAATTTTGTTGTTCGGAACTCTGTTTTTCCAAGAAGAACAGTGGGAGTAAAAGTATAGCTCGAAGAAATTCGAGAAACACAGGAGGCTGTTCAACCTGTTGAGGGAGAGCAGCGGTTGGATCTACAGAGTGATGTAGGATCTACACCTATGGAGCCGGAAGTTCGCTGATCCTAATGGATCCGTCACTAAACCGAGGGTGATTCCTCATGACCGATTGCTGTGATCTGTTGATCATTGAAAAGTGACGAGCCTGCGAAATTCAAAGAAGCGAAAGTGAGCCCCGACTCCGAAAATTAACTAAGAATGTATGTTAGCTTTACCGATTCATTTCTGGATTGAAGCAAACATCTTGGAGTTGGAATCTGTGTTCTGTTAAAACGGTCAAAGGTTTTGACTTGATCAGGAACGTATAGAAACCGTGCGTTTACAAGTATACTAATGGGAGCGTAGTTGCAATTCTCACACCGTATGATTATGACATACTTAATCTCATAAATGACGTTCCGACGCTAAAGTTTTGTCAAGATTTGGGTCGGAATTCAAATTTAACGATGGACATGGGAGAAGCCGCGAAAGTTCTTGGAATAAGGATCCATTGAAATGGATTGGAAAGGCTAATTGGATCGTGTCAGAATCCTTATGTTGATAAGGTATTGGACAGTTCAAAGGTGCTTGATTCCAAGAATGGCTTCACACCAAAGGTCTTATGGCAACGATCTTAGCAAGAAGAAGTGTCATGGACACTGGCTGAGCTGGTATCTATGAGTGTGATTCCTTTTGCTTATGCAATAGAATCAATCATGAATGCCATATTTTGCGCTCGTCTAGATGCAGCTTACGCATAAAGCATGAGGAGAAGATACCAATACATTCCGGTAAAAGTCACTGGACAGTTGTAAGGAATATCCCCAAGTGTTTGAGAAACACTAAGGATAGTTCTTGTTCAACTGAGAAAAATGACGAATCTGTTATGAGTAGTTAGACGGACAAAGATGATTCCCGGTTCCCACCTGGTTATGTATCTTTGTCTGTATAGCGGCGCTATCTGTTGGAAAGGTCACCAAGCAGTGGACCGTAGAATAGTGCTTATTAAAGAATAGCGGTGTGGTTTGTTGGAATGGTTCCAAGCAAGAACACCGCAGCTTCTCTCACAACCTAAGCATGAGTTTCGTACTGTTGATGTAGGTACTAGATATCTGAAGACGTGGTCTTGATTCTAGTGGGAGTTATGTTAGTTATGATGTTCAGATAGACATGATATGGTCATGTTTGTGAAAAACTGACATCAGCATTATTTGATTATTGGATAATTAAATAATGGTCCCAAAATATTTTATGTTCATTTTATAGGTCATCAAGTTGAGGACTTGATCATGGAACCCTATAAACAAAAGATGACATAAAATTATCTTTGTCCCTAGTCGAGGTTGTTAAAGTGGGACACTAACAACCGCGAGAGACTAGCATGTGAGGTCACTGTTGGACTAAGTTTCATGGAGTCAATGATATGATTATCACAGTCAATCACATAGATATATGTTGGTGAACATATGATCGGACATGACCCGCTAATGAGAACTCTACAGGATAGTTATATATGTGTCATGAGAGGTTCTCATTACGACTATAGAGTATAGTCCTTAGACCTGAGTTCATCATGCTTTCTAGCATATGAATTGGTGCACTTTGACCTTGTCAAACGTCGATCCGTAAATGGCGGCTATAAAGGCATTGCTCAGGCGTATCATGAAGTATGTGTAGAAACAGGGATGGAACAAGAAGGGATTTGTCCCTCCTATATAACAGGAGATAAATATCTCAGGGCCCATCGAAGATTTGATACTGAGAAAATGCATGGCCGTGCTCAAACGAGGTGATTGTCAGTCGTTTGTTTTTATCAGTATAGATCAGGAGTTCGATGAACATGATGTTGGCTATAATAAAGATGACACAGTTTCTTGCCTTATGCCATATCGAGATATAGCGACAAAGGGATTATGGGAATAGATAGGGATGTTATCATGGGTTTTAGTTATAGGGCTAGCCCTAACCCTGTACCAAATTTTTTAGCCCTAACCCTGTAATTTATGACAGGGCTGAAAAAGGATTGGGCTAATTATAACCCTAAGGGTTAACAGGGTTAAGTTAACCCTATATCACTATATCATACAATCATTTATATAAAATTTAAAAACAAGTTTAGTTATATTTTTTTTCCAAAATGCAAAATATTTTATTTTCATAAAAATATAGTATCAAATTTTCATATAAAAAGCGTAGAATCTTAATTTTTCGCCAAAAACCACAAAATCAAGTTTTCCCCCCAAAACCGCAAAATCAAGTTTCCCGCCAAAACCGTAAAATCAAGTTTTCCCGCCAAAACCGCAAAATCGAGATTTCCCGCCAGAACCGCAAAATCGAGTTTTTCCGCCAAAACCGCAAAATCGAGTTTTCCCGCCAAAACCGCAAAATCGAGTTTTCCCGCCAAAACCGTAAAATCGAGTTTTTTCGCCAAAACCGCAAAATCGAGTTTTCCCGCCAAAACCGCAAAATTGAGTTTTCCCACCAAAACCGCAAAATCAGATTTTCCCGCCAAAAACACAAAATCAAGTTTTCCGGCCAAAACCCGCAAAATCGAGATTTCCCTCCAAAACCGCAAAATTGAGATTTCCCTCCAAAACCGCAAAATCAAGTTTTTTCGCCAAAACCGCAAAATAGAGATTTTTCGCCAAAACCGCAAAATAGAGATTTTCCGCCAAAATCGCAAAATCAAGTTTTCCCGCCAAAACCGTAAAATCAGATTTTTCGCCAAAACCGTAAAATCAGATTTTCTTGCCAAAACCTGGAGAATCACAATTTTTCGCAAAAGCACAACCGCAAATCGAATTTTTCTGTCAAAACCGTAACATCATCAAAACCGCAAAAATAATATTTATAATATTTTTAATAAGATATAACTTTCTTTTATGAAATTATATGATAATATTATTAAAAATAAAGATAAATAATAGATGAGAAAGAGTAATAATATACAAAGCTCATTTTATTTAAACAAAATATTAACTAATCTAACTTATTTGTTTTGAAAAAAAAACTTAACAGGGCTAAGTTAACCCTTAGGGCTAACCCTGATTTTGAAAAATATAGAGGGCTGAAATAGGGCTAAGGCTATAATAGGGTTGGGCTTATATTTAACAGGGCTGGTTTGGGCCCTAAGCCCTGAATTTAACATCCCTAGGAATAGATGATTCCAGTACAAGTGGGAGATTGTTGGAATTGTGTCCTGAAATCACATTGTACTTACTCTAAAGATAGTTGTATTGTCGAGATCGGACAATTCATGTGATATTGGGTAGTCATAATGTTTTGCTAGAAACCGCTTATGACAAATGAGATGTAACTCATTTCTAGTATTGTGTGAACCTACAGGGTCACACACCTAAGCAAGCTGGATACACTTTGTATGGGATTGATCATTGGCAAATGATCCGATCAATGTGTATTGGATACGTATTGAATTGAGTTTAGAAGAGTTCTGTCGATCGATGCAATAAGTGTGTCGATCGACGCAGGTTTTCGAAAGGGTGTGTCGATCGATACAGTAAGTGTATTGATCGATGCACATTAGGCCTCGAGACTGACGTTTCGAGTTGATGACTTAAATGAGTCGGGTTTGATCCGACAGTCGTTAGGTCATCCCAGGTCGATATATAAAGTCTTATATGATTGACCTGAATCCTAGCCGTCGGTGTTGCTTCTCAAAGAGAAGTCAGAACACAGAAACTCACAGCATCCCATTAGATCCGATCACCGGTACTAGCATCCCGGCGGATTCTAGCTTGTGTGCGTGTGGACTACGGTAGAGGCGCAGCATCTGAGGCGCTCTCGATCACAATTACCTGATCTTCATTCCGCTGCCAATCTCCAGGTAATCACGAGGTCAGTTCTTAGATTCAATCACCTAGACCTAGGATCCTAGGGATTCCAACAGAGTTTTCTTCTGAAAAGATGAATCTGGCTCTAGATGTGATATTGATGACTTGGTTGTTTACGGTCTGTTGTAGGGTTGTGTTTGATTATGAAAAGATGAGCCTGGTTCTTGATGTGATATTGATAACTAGTGTGTATACTATCTGGTATGGGGTTGAGCTTGCTTCTGAAAATCGTCTGTGTTTAATGTTTTCTGAGCTGGCTTAATAGAACTGTTTGTATTTGATATTAATATGCTTCAATCCTTGTAGAACCGTCTGTGTTTGATAAGTTTCCAATTGTTATGTGTAAGTCTGATTGCAGTATATTGCATTTGGATCGTTTGATATTGATAATGAGTTAAAATTTGACTAAGTATGACTTTATTTAATATTGATATTGATCGTGTCTTCTAAGTTTGCTTAGAGTATCAATGCCAAGTCTGGTCTGGTTTTGTCTATTGTTTTTGAGTTTGATACTGCTTTTGTATTTGTTATAGGTTTGACATTGATGATTGCTTGAGAAAAGACATTGTGGCAGCATATCAATCGAATTTCTGGGGACCTTGGTGGAATTATAGTATGGTGCCCGATCAGAAGAAGACTGAGTGGTGGACTACGTTTGTGGTAATGTTTATTTTTATGTATCAGGTTTTTATGCTATCCTCGTCTGTATTCTGATTATAATAAACTGATGGTATTGTTTTTTCATGTGCACAAAAAGTACTATTGGGATCCTATACATCACAATTTGGTGTACGAAAAATGGGAAACCATTACCAGACTATCACTTGGGGACATTGTGAGCAAGAGGCGACGAAATGGCAAAAAACCTCCTTTTATTGGGATGGGAGACTGGGGTATAATGCTGGAGACCTGGGAGGAGGAGCGCCACCAGAAGAGGAGCAAGATCAATGCAGAGAACTCTTCCTCGGATAAAGATGGGTTAGGCTCCCATCGTCACACTTCTGGAGCAGTACCACACATTCGTGTGGCCCATAATATGGTAAGTTCCTTCTTAATGTAAATAATAACTATTTTTATTCTGATACTAACACGTTTTCTGTACAGAGGGAGGAGGCTGGTGGATAAGATATTCCTCTGACTGCGGTGGTACTTAAGACTCACACAAAGAAGGATGGCACTGTAATTGACAAATAAGCTGAGAGTCTGGTGAGGCAAGTTGAGGAGATGGCTATCTCTCGATCCCAAAATTCCTCCCAAAGTGATGATGGATCCAGCGGCTCTACTTCCATCCAACCAAGCAATCACTGCCGCCTATCTTGAAGTAAGCATTTCGTTCTGTTAATTATATTGACTTCTTCATTGAGTATTTAAGTGTCTTCTAAGTATAAGTAATGTTTTTGTATAGTTGTTTGATCACTGCTACGCCCTAGTTTAATCACTACTAAATAGTTGTAATAGGTTTGATTCTAACTATGCTAAGTATGACTTTGATAGTTTAGTTGGATATTGAAATGTGTATTTTGATTGGTTTCCATATGTGTCTTGAGTTTGGTTCTGAGTTTAATAACTTCAGAGTCTAGATTATTGGCTCAGATCAATCCAATATCTTCAAGTTTCACCCAAAGACAATGCTGTTGCACTCCTATGGCATGCTGAATCCCAGTCACTTCTGACCAGTATGCAGGGGGACATAGTAAGGTTGAAAGATGGACTGACAGCTCTTCCTTTGGCGAGTATGTGATATATCATGGTTTTTAGGACTTTTAACCCTGGTATATGTCTTTGTTATCGAGTCTTTCAATGTGTTTTGGAGTCTTTTCAGGTGTTTTACAGGTTTAGGCCCATTTGGAGCTCAATTGGACGTTCTGGGAGCATTGGGAGCATTTCTGCTCAGTTTAGAGGTTTCACAGAGTTCACTGGCTGCGCAATCGCCTTGCAACGATCGATGCAGTATGTGCAGTGGTCGACGCAAGGTGATTCCAGGGTTCTGCGCACAAAAATCCTGAAATTACAGTTTTTGCCCAGAAACTTCCCAGACTTGCAAAAAGGCCCAAAAACGTTTTTAGACTTATATATTAGGGTTTTAAGCCATTGTTTAGGCTACGATTTATTTTACATTCAGAGAGTTTTAGGGGATAATCAGATACTCGACAGAGAGAAGATTTTGAACCCCTGTTTCTTATTCTGTTTTATTATATTCAGTATTCTATTCATCATGTCTTTTATTATGATTGTCATGTCTGAGTAGTTTACATGTTAGGTTTAGGGATTCTCATTAGGGATTTCATGAAATTATAGGTTGATCAATCTGTAGGGATTCATATATGTTAGTTCTTCATCTAGGGTTGTTCTTAAAGCTTAATCTGAATTAGCTACCCAGATTTATGATGTTGGGTTGATTTCTGCAACGAAAGTTGATTAATTAACTAGAAAGAACCTAGATGAGCAATTTGATTATTCGCAAAGAAATTTGGCTTAGGAGAATTGTGAACGAAAGAACCTGAGATTAATGCTTGTTTAGAACTCTAAGATTCGCAATGAAAGTTGGCTTGCTAGGTTGTTAGACATAGATAATATTCGCAACGAAAGTTGGTCTGTTATAATTCTGTGATTCTAGTTCTAGAACAGTTCTTAATTAGATCCCAAATGATTGATTAGCCTGTATTCCTGATTTCCTGAGAACTCCCTTGACCTGACGCCTTCGCCTTCTGATTTACAAACCGTTTACTTGCTTTCTGTTCTAATTTACTGCTTTCACTACTGTTTCACCTAGCTTAATCTGAAATTCTATAATCTATCGCAAAAGTCTAGAGTCTCTGTGGATTCGATACCCTATATACTACTAGTTCTCGTCTGTGCACTTGCAGTGTAGATCTAGGGATTAAAACTCTGATCGTATCAAGTTTTTGGCGCCATTTCCGGGGACTCTTTTGAGTCTTCGATAGACTTGAACTTAGGGTTTAGACTAGGTTTTCTTTTTTTGTTTTTGGTTACTGATTTTTCTGTTCCTTGCGTTTCAGGTACGCCTAGAATCGCATTGCATCGATCGACACGGTCCTGTGTGTCGATCGACATCGTTTTCGCATTGCATCGATCGACGCTCTTCCTGCATCGATCGACACCTTTCGCGGAAGCACTAAAAAGACTAAGAGATCCGTAAGGATGATGTATCAGAATGGTTTTTTCAGCTCAGGGATTGACAGCTCGCAGATAGCTGGGCTGAAGAACAAAGTTGACTCTCTGCATAGTCTTCTACTTGGAAAGTATGCGCAAGAAGCTATCAACTACGTTGGAGAGAATGAATTCTACAGTCAGGAATCTGCTTTTCAGAAACCCTTCCAGCAACAGAGTAACTCCTTCTCGAGGAACTATGCTTCTTACCAAGCACCGCCTGCACCTACACATAAGAGCAGATTGGAAGCCATGATGGAGTAGTTTCTTGAGGGACAACAACAGATCACTGTGTCCTTCAACTCAAAGATAGATTCATTGTATGAAAATCTGGATGGGAAGTTTCAATCTTTGAGCACACATGTGAAGAAGCTAGATGTCCAAGTTCAACAAACAGCTGGAGCAATACAAAGGCAAAATGAGGCTCGGAAAGCTGAACAGAAGCAATACGTTAATGATGTGATCACAAGAGATGAGATTGACTTGCTGGAAGAAGAAGAAGAAAGCATAATCTCGGATTTTCTGGGTGAATTCTGTCTGTCTGAGACAAGCATCGATCGACACAACTCGTGCATCGATCGACACAGTCCCAATACGTTTTATGGAATTTCTCGAAATCACCTTGTGTCGATCGACACACATCGTGCATCGGTCGACACAAACCCTAGACGAGACCAGAAACCTGCAACAGTCCTAGAACGAGTCTATAAGCCCTCTGTGTCGTATCCTAAGGTTCCTAAACTGTCTAAACATGAGCTAGAAGTGGCTAACTGCATGAAAGTGATGGAAAAGAAGCTGATTCAGATTACAGTGAAGATACCAGACCCAGGAGCCTTTGTACTCGACTGTTCCATCTCTAAGGATAGATTCAAGCGTTCTCTGTGTGACTTAGGATCTTGTGTGAATCTCATGCCATACTCTGTGGCTGTGAGATTGGGAATAATGGAATTCCAGCCTACTAGGATCTCTCTTATCCTAGTTGATCGTTCAAAGCGATATCCGGAAGGAGTTCTTGAGGATATTCCTGTCAGAGTTGGAAACTACTTGATTCCAACAGACTTTGTAGTGCTGAAATATGAGATTGAACCTGATGATCCTCTACTACTTGGTAGATCTTTCTTAGCTACTGTTGGAGCTGTGATAAATGTGCGACATGGACTGATTGATCTCCACCTGGGAGATGAGCCATTGAGGTTCAAGATGGATAAGCTTCAGAAATCCACCATCGATGGACAGAGCTTCAGTGTGGAAGTGGAACCAGAGATTCCTGTTGGAGAAGAGAAGATGGCAGTTTATTCTGAACTTGCTCTAACATCTTCAGATCCTGCAACTGCTCTTAAGCAGAAAGCTCCAGATCTCTCTCTTCCACCAAAGCAAAGGTATAGATCTTCTAAACTCAAATCTCCTAATCCCTCAGCTTTGAATGCAGGAAAACGCATAATCCCACCCAAGCTTCGCTCCCACCCTGGTTCTCTTCGCTCTTTCCTTGGGAGATTTCATGATCCGAATGCTTATACGCCACCTTGGATGAAGAGACATTCACAGAGACACTCCAAGTCTCTGTTGAATCCCCCATAAGTCTGATCTCCTTTCCATAGTCAAGCTACTGACTTTAAACGAGCCCTGAGTGGGAGGCAACCCACTAGTAGGTTTGTTTTTTTTTTCATTTTTCGTTTTGTTTTAGTGTTTTTGATTTTTCTGTTTTGGTGTGTTCAAAGGCGTGAGAAACAGGCAGAATGGCTATGCATCGATCGACACATATTGTGCATCGATCGACACATATACGATTCCTGGTTTGCCGATTCAATTGCGGTTCAGACACCGGTTATTTACATAACCACGCGCATATTCGCCTTGCATCGATCGACACCCTTGTGGCATCGATCGACACAGGCCGACGACAATTAAGTGTTCTGACTCTTTTCGGTTTGTTTTCATTCCGATTTCCTTTCTCACCGAGCCTAAGCTTGAAACCACTGTGGATAGTGTGTTTCAAGTGTGGGGGGAGGTAGCTACTAACGCACGCTTTTTTTTCTTAGAGTCACTCCAAATTTGTTTATTGAGTCAAATTGAGTAGGAAATAAGGACTTTTTGAGGAGATTACAACACTTGCAGGAACTTAAGTAACCATTGGGATGAGCTTGCAGGATCAATCTATGACTATTAGAAAACCCAATGCAGATCAGCCTACTGAGGACACCCATATCAATTCAGGTATTCAGAGAATCCTTTACTGACTTCACCCTTAATTTTGACTTAATTTTCTCACTTAAGGGCTTGGTATACCTTGAGTTGGATTCCTCTGTTAGTTCTGACACAGCTTGTAAACCTGTCCAAGTAAGGTTCCCTTCTCCCCTTCTCTTAAAGTAAAAAAAAAGAGAATAATAAACTGAGGATGAGCTAGTAGCTCCGAAGTGGTCGCGGGAGTGGTAGAGACCCCTATTACCTCCTGTGCATTCATGGAATGTGTCCAAAGTACACCCCATAACGGGAAGAGCACTTATAAAAAAAAATGATACCCAATGGGGAAAATCAGTTGCTAAGGAAGGGAAAAGAGAGGAAAGGAACCAGAAAAAGATAGTATGGTGGTCTAGAGCTAACAGAGTAAGAATCCATGTGCCCTTTGATCGATAATCCTTAGGTGAGACCGCACTTAATAGCTTATAGAAGTCACTAGGGTGAATTTGAATGCTTTGGATTGATTGTAGAGTTTACTCAGGACAGTTGCTAAAGTGGGGGGAAGTATATGTTGGTCTTGATGTCTTGCAGGTGAAATCTTTCAGTGGCTTACTAAGGGGAATCTGAGTGTTGTTGCTTCTAAGATGAAAAGAGTTTCCGAAAGTTTTTAAACCTCTTCACCACATTCTATTTCTCTATTTTGCTTGAGGGCAAGCAAAGGCTAATTGTGGGGGGGGGTTGATATATCATGGTTTTTAGGACTTTTAACCCTGGTATATGTCTTTGTTATCGAGTCTTTCTATGTGTTTTGGAGTCTTTTCAGGTGTTTTACAGGTTTAGGCACATTTGGAGCTCAATTGGACGTTCTGGGAGCATTGGGAGCATTTCTGCACTGTTTAGAGATTTCACAGAGTTCACTGGCTGCGCAATCGCCTTGCAACGATTGATGCAGTATGTGCAGTGGTCGACGCAAGGTGATTCCAGGGTTCTGCGCACAAAAATCCTGAAATTACAGTTTTTGTCCAGAAACTTCCCAGACTTGCAAAAAGGCCCAAAAACGTGTTTAGACTTATATATTGGGGTTTTAAGCCATTGTTTAGGCTACAATTTATTTTACATTCAGAGAGTTTTAGGGGCTGATCAGATACTCGACAGAGAGAAGATTTCGAACCCATGTTTCTTATTCTGTTTTATGATATTCAGTATTCTATTCATCATGTCTTTTATTATGATTGTCATGTCTGAGTAGTTTACATGTTAGGTTTAGGGATTCTCATTAGGGATTTCATGAAATTATAGGTTGATCAATCTGTAGGGATTCATATATGTTAGTTCTTCATCTAGGGTTGTTCTTAATACTTAATCTGAATTAGCTACCCAGATTTATGATGTTAGGTTGATTTCTGCAACGAAAGTTGATTAATTAACTAGAAAAAACCTAGATGAGCAATTTGATTATTCGCAAAAAAATTTGGCTTGGGAGAATTGTGAACGAAAGAACCTGAGATTAATGCTTGTTTAGAACTCTAAGATTCGCAACGAAAGTTGGCTTGCTAGGTTGTTAGACATAGATAATATTCGCAACGAAAGTTGGTCTGTTATAATTATGTGATTCTAGTTCTAAAACAGTTCTTAATTAGATCCCGATTGATTGATTAGCCTGTATTCCTGATTTCCAGAGAACTCCCTTGACCTGACGCCTTCGCCTTCTGATTTACAAACCGTTTACTTGCTTTCTGTTCTGATTTACTGCTTTCACTACTGTTTCACCTAGCTTAATCTGAAATTCTATAATCTATCGCAAGAGTCTAGAGTCTATGTGGATTCGATACCCTATATACTACTAGTTCACGTCTGTGCACTTGCAGTGTAGATCTAGGGATTAAAACTCTGATCGTATCAGTATGCAGGACGACATCGGTGGTTTGAAAGCAGGTATGGATTTGCTTTTAAGGATGAATGGCATGGATCCAAAAACGCATCAACCCATTCTCCGTCAGAGTCCACCTTCTGCTCGTAGCTTACATTCAGAGACTTCTCAGCACAACAACAACATCGTCTCTTCAACAAACAACAATGCCAATTCAGCAGAAAATCAGGAAACAACGTCGGCCCTACAACAAACAACATTGTGTCCCCAATCAATCTTGGAAATGTAACTCCCCATTCACTCTCATTCTCAAATGAATGAGAATGAATATGTAATGTTGAACAATTAGTATTTTGTATTTTGTATTTTGGTTTGTTTGTATAAAGCTTTTTCATCTGTAATTAATGTTCTCTAAAAACAATTAGGCTTTTTGTTGTATAATATTATCTTATGGATTAACTAGAATTTTAATTGTAATTAGCTATTAAAATATGCAATTTTTCGTGGCTATGCAATTTATCATAGCCACGAAAAGTTGAAAGAAATTTGTGGATATTCGTGGCAAAATAGCCACGAAACATTTGTCGCTATTCGTGGCTAATATCCACGATTGTTTCGTGGCTATTTCGTTTACACTGCCATGGATAGTTTGTGGCGATTCGTGGCAAATATAGCCACGAAAGATTCGTGGATATTCGGAGCTAAGAGCCATGAATATTTTCGTGGATAATTTATAGCCATAGCCACGGAATACTTTGTGGCTATTCGTGGCAAATTAGCCACGAAAATATTTGTGGCTAATTCGTGGATAATAGCCACGAAAATAATCGTGGCTAATTCGTGGATAATAGCCACAAAACATTTCATGGCAAATCCGTGGCAGGCTTTCACGAACAGCCACAATTTTCTGTTTTCCACGAGCCCATAGCCACAAAAAAATTTTGTGACTATTGCCAAAATAGCCATGAATTTTGCCTCATAGTCACGAAAACATTCGTGGCTATGAAGCAGATTTCTTGTATTGAAACTCCATGTAGTCAACTACATATGTGGCATACATATATAGATGTAACGGTCACATATACGGAATAATTATATGAATAAGTACATGACACTATCAACCTCTGCGCATGTCAAATGTACATTGCGCGTGTCAGACATACGCTGTACAATATTCAAACGAAATAATTGAATACATTTTGTAAATAAGAACATAAAACTAATCGTATACATAATATAAAAATACTCATCTACGAGCCATAAAAATCTTGCATTGAAAAACAGGAAAACTATTAAAACACAGAGACATTTTTGACTGATGAGTATACGATTACTTTGTAGTCAACTATTTTGACACATCTAATAGTTTCACATATTACCGAACACTTATATGAATAGATACACATACACTTCTCTAAATATCTAACTACTTCTATAGAATATTTATATGAATATTTTTTCTATGGTTTTATTTTTCATATAAGTCTCGGATAACTAAAATGTTTGGATATTGATATATGTATAAACTCCATATAGTCAACTACATACATCGCATATATATGAATCTAAGAGTTTCACATATACTCAAAACTTATATGAATAAGTACATGTAAACTTCGCTAAATATCCAATTATTTATGTCGAATACTTATATGAATAATATTTTCAATGATATTTTGTCTCGTATAAGTCTCGAATAACTAAAATATTTGGATATTGATATATGTGTAAACTCCATGTAGTCAACTACATATGTCATATATATATATTGATCTTAAAGTCACATATACTGAATAATGATATGAATAAGTACATATACACCTCTCTATGGCAAGATTTAAGCTAGCGATTGGGATATGCAAGCGCATACAGTCCGCATTAACACGCTTTTGGTGGGACTCTAACCCTGAGAAGAAAAGCACTTGCTGGATAGCATTGCATGAGCTTGAAAAACCCAAATGTAAAGGAGGGCTCGGGGTCAGAGAAGTGCAAAGTTTTAACGAAGCGCTTCTAGCTAAAACCAGCTGGAGAATCTTGAAGAACCCAGACAGTTTAATGGCGAAAACACTTATGGGAAAGTACAGCTTTGACCAATCGCTACTGATTGCTTATGAACCAAAAAATGCTTCCCATGGCTGGAAAAGCGTTTTAGCTGGACGAGGCGTGTTAAGCAAGAAACTGGGAAAAGCTATTGGCAATGGAAAACAAACAAGTATATTGAGAGATCAATGGGTGTTCTCAGAGAAACAATGATGTAATATAGGCCCAGCGACATATGACTCCAAGGATTGGACAGTTTCTGATCTGAAGGCGGAAGAATCAACGGACTGGAATGTAGAACGAGTAAAGGAAACTTTCCCTGAGATATGGGAGAGAATCCTGTGTATTGAGCCAAGCAAATCTGGAGTTCTAGATGAATACATCTGGCTGGGAACAAAAGTGGACGCTATAACACAAAATCAGGATATAACTCAGCTAGGGAAAGCGAAGAACAGACACATCTAACCCACGGTAACCAAGGCGAGTTCAACTGGACACAAGACATCTGGAACCTAAAGACCGCTCCTAATATTAAGATGTTCCTATGGAGAGTTGCAAGAGGAATTCTCCCAGTTGGGGAGAACTTGCTGAGGCGCAACATTGTGGAGGAAGGCAAGTGTATAAGATGTAATGAGGTGGAGAGCACAGAACATGTTCTGTTCAACTGAAGATTCGCAAAGGAGGTATGGGACAAGATGCCAACTCAAACACGCTTGAGACAGGAAATAGGAGACGATTGCAAAAAGTTATTGCGGAGGACAAAGAAGATGATAGCTCTACCCCCAACTGGCGTAACAGTCGATAACCTATTTCCACGGATATGCAGGGGATTATGGGAAGCAAGAAACAAGAAAAATTTTGAGAACATAGCAACATCATGTCAGGAAACAATTACTGGAATCACCAAGGCAACAAGGGAGTGGTCTTTAGCGCAATTAGAAGAGAAAGGAAGCGTAAACTATGGGACTAGAACACCAGACGAACAAGAACCAATGGAACCGGAGGAAATACTCTGTAATACAGATGCAGCTTGGAGGCAAGATACTCGATCTTCAGGAGCAGGATGGGTATTCTCAAGATCAGACCTGATAGAAGAAGAACACGGCTCTGCAAACAGGAGGTTCATTTCATCACCACTAATGGCGGAAGCTTTTGCGATTAAAGAAGCCTTGTCGGATGCTAGGAGAAAACGCTATCAAAATATCAGAATAGCCTCAAACTCAGCCTCAATCATCGCAGCTATCAATTCTCTCAACCCCACCCCGGAATGCTTTGGCATTGTTAGAGACATTGTTTTCATGTCAAAACTCTTCACTAAATGCACATTTACTTATGTGCCTAGACTTGAGAATAGAAAAGCTGATAAGATAGCCAAATCATCTCTTAGACAATTCGAATTCCAAGTTGTTGTAACAACCCTTATTTGATTTGAATGAGAAGTTAAATTAGACAACAACAAAAAAAACACCTCTCTAAATATCTAACTACTTATTTCAAATATTTATGTGAATACTCTTCTATAGTTTAATGTCTCATATAAGTACAATCAACTTTTAAGTTGAGTTACTCTCAACCTGCGCAAGTGGGACGTACACTGCTTTGTTACGTACAAATTGCTTTGTTACGAGAAATCAAAGGCAATTTGGTCTTATCATGGTAAAAAATAGGTTTGATTATGCTATATATTGAATTTGACCAATTAGTGTGATATACTTTTTATTTTTGGAGCAAAAACATGATATTTTTACAATTCTCCCTTATTTTTACCATGTGATTACGAACAAAAAGAAAGGGAGGAAAACAAAGACTTGTTTAGACAATCTCACTGATAGCAGAAAAAACAAAACAAAAAACGAGTTCCGTATAATACGCTATGGTCTCTTTGGAGCCTATGACTTTGGCATAAGATATACTCATAAATGGATCCAGCGTACACATATTGATAAAATAAACTGCACATATATATAGTAGTATTGCGTTCTTGGATTCTATATGAACCCCTATATAAATAATAAAACTTGATCTAGCTAATTATTGCCCACTTTCTCTCTCTGTCTCTTCTTCGTGGGAAGAGATTGATTCTTGGAAGGAAAAAAAAAAGTCTCAAATAGCTTTTTGTTGCTTTGATTCCAGTTCCATTCCATATTGCATTCTTCTACCTTAGCCCTTTTCTTCTTTTATTATCAACAGTCCTTATCGACATGAAGTTAGAGAAATCAAAATGAAAAATAAAAATCCAAGAAATAGCTACAAACACCCTTTGACCTTGTGAATTTTAACCCTAAAAACCAAGCCTTCAATAAAAATGATCAGGGTAACAATTCCTTCATCGCTTTTTTAGTGAATTTCAAAAAAAAATCGTCAAATGTCAAACCGGTTTAGCCGGCATGGTGGACCACTCAACCTCCTCCGGCCATCACCACCAAAGTCTTCTGACAAATGGCGATCTTGGCATGACTATGAATCGGAGCCAAGAAAACGAGCAAGACGACCCTAGAGAAGGAGCGGTCGAAGTGGTCAACCGTAGACCAAGAGGCAGACCACCAGGATCCATAAACAAACCCAAAGCTCCAGTCTTTATGACAAGAGATAGCCCCAACGCACTCCGTAGCCATGTCATGGAGATCTCCGACGGCAGCGACGTTGCCGATACAATCGCTCACTTCTCAAGACGCAAGCAATGCGGCGTTTGTGTATTAAGCGGAACAGGCTCAATAGCTAACGTCACCCTCCGTCAAGCCGCCGCACTAGGAAGGATCGTCTCACTCCAAGGAAGGTTCGAGATCTTATCTTTAACCGGTGCTTTCCTTCCTGGACCTGCCCCACCCGGATCAACGGGTTTAACGATTTACTTAGCCGGGGTTCAAGGGCAGGTCGTTGGACGTAGCGTTGTGGGCCCTCTTGTTGCAATAGGGTCAGTGATGGTTATTGCTGCCACTTTTTCTAACGCTACTTATGAGAGGTTGCCTATGGAAGCTGAGGAGGATGGTAGTGGTGGCCGTGGTGGCTCAAGACAGATTGATGGAGGTGGAAACTCGCCGCCCGGAGTCGGGAGTAGCCTGCCTGATCCGTCGGGGATGGCTGGTCCGGGCTATGATATACCGCCGTATCTGATTTCAAATGGAGCTGGCCAGTTAGGGCACGAACCGTATAATTGGGTCCACGCACGACCACCATACTGACTCACTGAGCCATTTCTATATTCTATATAAATAATAAATATAGAGGTGAATATAAGTGATTTGAGGTAGTTTTGTTGTCTTTATATATAATATCCCAAATCTTGTTGTTGGAAATAAAATAAAAAACAAAGCGTGTTCTTAGTGGAAATATAAGGCCTGGAACTTGAGAAAAGGGCGAAGGGACTTTCCGATTTTAATGAATAAACAATGTAATTTAAGTAGAATATATGTATTGACCGAATGAAAGTAGAATATTTGTATGTGTTGACTTTTTGTGAACTTTACATACTTTACATTTTAATTAGCACAAAATCATAAATTTGTATATATGTGTATATGTATATAAATACAAAATTCTGGTTCAACGATGAAAGAGCATTGCCAAATATCCATACCTTTCGATTTTATATTAGTTCTCAGATATGTGTCCGCGCTGCAGATTTTTTTTTTAAATATTTTTCCTAATTGTGTATATTTAAAATTAGTTGAAGATCATGTTTCTATTTATAATATTTAAGTACCCATTTGTTTTCGTATAGTCATAGTCATTAGTTGAATTACTTATCCGATTAATAAAAGATTGAAACAAATACAATTTATTGTGCTTTTCATAAGATTAGTAACATAGAAGATAAATAAACTTTCTAAATTGGAAATGATAGAAAGCATTTCGAAAAGATAAGAGTTTAGAGATGTGGTCTAATATATTATGATCATTACTTAGAGATTGAAAACCCAATGTAGTCATATCACACGCAACTTTTTCGGCTCTTTCCCACCATGGTCCTCAAGCCCTTTTCCTGCATTATCTGGCCCCATAGTTTCTTCGTTTACATGTTCAGTAGAGATGTGGAATCTTCGAAAATATATTAACCCTTGAATCAAAGTTTACTGCATGGGAATAATATTGTTTGTTAATGCATTTTGGATTGGAGATATAAAGGATTATAAACGTAATAAGGAATGTATTATCTTTTCGGCAATAAATCAAGACATGAGAGATCCATTGAGTTTGAAGTTCCTCGATTCCCACATCCTTAAAACACGCACAACAACACTCTGTTTTTTCTTCCCTACTTCAAGTTTGTCGAGAGTGATCGTAGTTGGCAAAAGAGCAGCCAAGTCAAGTCTTCTTGGAATCCCTTAATGCTCTATGCAGATGGATACAAAGAATTAAAACAAGAATGCAATTAGAATTATGTGTATGAGATGTCTAGAATTCAATGCAATGAGATGTTTCTGTTATTCGACATAAGGAATTGAAATAAGGATATCTAAACAGCAAACACTAATCCGAAAGAACAAAAAACAAAAACAGAGATGGGACAGTAACCTTTGTAGAAGGTCCCTGATCTTGTCTCGCTGCTGAAACAGGGGATCCGCGATCGTCATTATTATTAGAAACCGAGTGTGAGGACATAGTGTCAAGCAAAACCTGAGAAGAGAAAGCCATTGTCAACTACTATTATGAGATTTTGGTACATAACTTAGGCATAAATTAGACTCAGACACAAATAAGCAAGTAGGAAAATTATCGACCTTGGTAAGATATTCTAATTTGAAAGAATTATAAAGTGAATTTGATATATATATAGTGAATAAATGATTAACATGTTTTGTCTCTTCACCTACATTAATAAATGGGCAAATCGCATAAATAGCACAAAAAATATACCTTATCATAAATATAGCACCAAGGAAGAAAAATCATAAAAATAGCACAAAAACATGTTTTGTCACTAAATTAGTCATAACCCTAAACCTTAAATACTAAACCCTAAATCCTAAATACTAAACCCTAACCTTGAATATTAAACCCTAAACCATAAATACTAAACCCTAAACCCTAAATAATAAACCCTAAATAATTAATCTTAAACCCTAAATTATATAATGCTATAAAAGTCTTTGTAATTAAAATAATGTTAAAAATGTAAATTATTTCCTTTGGTGCTATATTTATGATAAGGTATGTTTTTTGTGCTATTTTATGCCTTTTCTCTTAATAAATTATACATATAGATATCATGAATCTTAAATTTAATATAATTAATTTGTCTTGAAAGTGAAAAAGCTATTGAATACGTATGGAAAACATTCACTAAATTTGAGGGTGAAATAGTAGTACACGGAAATCAAAGTTTGAAATTAAGAGATTGAAAACCTAAATGTTTCAAAGAAACCTTTAGGATCTAAAGGAAATGGTCAAAATCTCACACTTAATATCCTACTTCCCATTGTTCCATTCATATAAAAAATCTACAAGGAGATTTTGATGAGGTCTACAATAACTGCTTCATCTAAAAAGTTTCATGTACACATCTAGTTTTAGCTTTAACTATGTACACACATTATGAATTATCGATTTTAAGTAATAAAATGCGAATAAAAGGGAAATTAGAAAAGAATTTCTAAGCTTACTTGAGATTGTGTAATCGCGAGAAGAGCTTTAACTTTATAAAAATGTTGAAGATCATCAATGTGTTTCCTTACCACAGAGCATTTAGTTCATTCTGAGATCTTCAAACTAATGTAATGAAACTTGGTCTAAAAGAAGAACAGAAAACTCTTACTTTAGTTATTTGAGAGATTTTTTTTTTTTAAAAGAACAAAAGCTAGAAACAGAATACTTGCCACTACAAGAAAACAGGATTTTTGCGACTCTAAGTTGCGACTGATTTTATAGTCGCTTAATTTTGCGACTACTTAGCGATTAAGTTGCGACTAATATTGCGACTAATAGAGAATAGTCGCTCTTTAGTCGCTAAATTGCGACCACAAGTTATACGTCGCTAAATAGTCGCTAAATAGCGACTATTTAGCGACTAAATTCGGTGGGTCGCTAAACCGTGTTTTTTTAGTCGCTAAAAGTCGGTATAGAACACGTTTTTATGTTCTGAACCGGGTGTATCTAATTTGTAACTAATTTTGCGAATCAGTCGCAAAATTAGTCGCTAAATAGTCGCAAAAATTTATATATATACAAACATGGATCAATACGATTTCTCCTTAGCCACACATGGAGATTACCCTAAACCCTAAATAAACCCTAAAACTCTAAATTATAAACAAAATTTTAATAAATAAATCTCAATTACTATATAACATATAAAATTAAGTACAAAACTTAAAACCTTAAACACCTTTCAAATATTATACCCTAAACCCTAAACAAACCTTAAAACTCTAAATTATAAACAAAATTCAATAACTAAAACTCTAATTACTATATAACATATAAAATTAAGTACAACACTTAAAACATTAAACATTACCCTTCAAATCCCAAACCCTAAACCCTAAATAAACCCTAAAACTCTAAATTATAAACAAAATTCAATAACTAAAACTCTAATTACTATATAACATATAAAATTAAGTACAACACTTACAACATTAAACATTACCCTCCAAATCCCAAACCATAAACCCTAAATAAACCCTAAAACTCTAAATTATAAACAAAATTCAATAACTAAAACTTTAATTACTATATAACATATAAAATTAAGTATAACACTTAAAACATTAACATTACCCTTCAAATCCCAAACCCTAAACCCTAAATAAACCCTAAAACTCTAAAGTATAAACAAATTCTAATAAATAAAACCCTGATTACTATATAACATATAAAATAAAGTACAACACTTAAAACCTTAAACATTACCTTTCAAACCCTATACCCTAAACCCTAAACAAACCCTAAAACTCTAAATTATAAACAAAACTTTAATAACTAAAACTCTAATTACTATATAACATATAAAATTAAGTACAACACCTAAAGCCTTAAACATTATCCTTCAAACCCTATACCCAAACTATAATCATACTCAAACCTTAAACCTTAATCATAAAAGAAAAATATTTACTTATATTTACTAATATTTTAAATACTATAACATATCATAACCCTAAACCCTAAACAACACCTCAAACTCTAATTAATAACATTTTAATTACTGTAACATATCCAAAACACTAACTTATAACCCTAAAACTCTAAAAATATAAACAAAATTCTAATTACTATATCATATCCAAAACTAAGATTCAATATTTATAAAAGAAAAATATATTTAATCTTATAACCCTAAAACTCTAAAAATATAAACAAAATTCTAATTACTATATCATATCCCTAAAACGGTTCAGATGTATATAAAAGCCATTAGTGAGATCTGTATTTCATTGTTGTTCACCATGTCTAATGAAACCAAAGATCTCTAGATTTTTATTGGCTTAGACAATAACACATGGATCACAGATCTCAGCCATCAGATCAATCAGTAATCAACGGTTCAGATGATACTCTCCCCTTAACCTAATTGATTCTTTCATTAAGTCACAAAACCCCCTTCCTTTTACTTACGCCGCTATCCTTTGTCTTCTTCTTCTTCTTCTTTTTTTTTTTTACTCTGGAAATTTTCTGGAAATTTTTCTTTTAGTCCTCCTTTACAAAAATTTCTTGAAACTTTTTTGCTTTGTTAGGGTAGTGCAACGGGATGAATCCTCGGCGGTCTCATCCTCGACAGCCTAATTCTCGACGGTCTCATCTTTGGCGGTCTCGTCCTCTGCTATCCTCCGCCGCACAACCTCATTCTTTCCCGGTTTCGCCTAGCAGGGTCTTCTCCAGCCGTTTCCTCGAGACCAGCCTCACTCATTCCGTCCGTCTATGTGGGTGCAGAGAAGCAGCGGGAGACTGGTTGATGGTGGTTGTGACGGCCGTCGAAGCCGAGATCTGAAGAACGAATAATAGCCGAGATATGAAGAATGAAGACGAGATCTCAACAGGAAGACGAAGCGGAGAAACCAGTAAAGGAGGTGGCAAACTGGGCTCTTCTCCGGCGAATCTGAGAGAGAGATGGTGGTCGTGGTCGCGGAGGCCGGCTCGGATCTCTGCTTATGTATATATGTATATATGTATACATGTATACATATATATATATATATATATACATATATTCCTTGTATTTGTATTTTTCTTGTATATATGTTTGTGTATTTTCCCTGTATTTCTTTTGTTTTTGTATTTTGTATTTGTTTTTATATTTTGTTTATAAATAAAAATATTTAATATTTAATGATATTTTTTGTATTTTTGTTTTTTTTTAGAATTTATTTGGTTTATATATTAGTATATTAAATAATATTTAATTATTATATAATTAGTAAATATCAAATTAATATTATTTATTATTATTATTAGTCGCTAATTGGTCGTTAAATAATTTTGTATCAGTCGCTACTGAGTCGCTATATTAATCGCTAATTTAGCGACTTATATAGCGACTAATATTCACAAAATATATATAGTCGCTAAATAGTCGCAATTTAGCGACTAATATAGCGACTAATAAATTTAGCGACCACAGATTAGCGACGCTACTGGGTCGCAAAAAGTAATATAGCGACTGATTTGCGACTATATACGCAGTCGCAAAAAACCTGTTTTCTTGTAGTGTGCCACGCTCTTGATCGTACATTTATCCCGTGCTCACCAGGGGTTTCTGGACAGCGTTCAAAACATACAAGAGACACAAAATGGTGAGAGAAAGTAGGAAAAGCCAGAAATCGTAAAAGACAATTCTGAACATGAAAATGACTAAAGAGAAAAGACTTGAATTTTTTGCAGGGTGTAAACAAATAATCAGTTCACAGCCATTATAGAAGGAATTCATAATTTGTGTTAAGAAAACGATGGTCATACTATCATAGAGCATGCATACATCATCCAGATATTCATCAGTTAAAACTAAGAGAGGAACTCTAACCAATTAAATATACTAATCAATATTGCTATTCATGTAAGCAAGTTTCGTAAAATGGCTTGCCTCTTCGCAGCCATGGCATATACGGCGGCGTAAGTAGTACCCAAATCGATTCCGGCAGCCATCTCGTTGACCACTGAGGAAGCTATTCCTCTTGGTAGATGAAGCTATTCCTCTTGGTAGATGAAGCGGCGAACGAGCTGAAATACGAAGAAGAAAACAAGGTGTTGGGAGATATATAGTGAGAACCGGAAGTTTAAGGGTTAGATCAGCTACCTTATGTAACATGGAGCAAGGGAAAACTTGTAAGAAAGCTTCGACTGTGTTCGGCGGAGCTCAAAACCTCCGAAAGATGAAGAGGTGCAAGAAAGGGTTCTCGGATCAAGGAGAAGAAAACACGATTTAAGATTTCAGAAGAAATAATTGAGAATCTGAAGGTAAATGGCCAGATCGTGTACCTGATTATGATATGTAGCCGGTAAAAATAGGTTAGAAAGCTTAGACGGTGGTCGGCGAAGCTCAAACCTCTGGAAGATGAAAAGTTTCAGGAAAGGGTTCTCGGATATAAGCTTAAAAGATGGGGAATCTTGATCGAAGGTTTGGAAACCCTCGGCGGCTGAGATTATCGGTGGAAAATCATGGAAATTCGACCGGAGAAGAGACGGCGACAAAATCGTATACAAAGTCGCCTAAGAAAGAGAGAGAGAGAGGCCGGTTGAAATGAAAGAGAAAGCGAATGAAATTTTTCTTTTGATTAATTGACTAATTGATCTTTTGGAATATGGGGATAGTGATGTGGGCGAAAGTTATATTCTGACTGGGTTTGAGACATTTTTCATTAAATGAGCTGTTATCCTCTCATGCATTCTAGGAGCTGATGTGTCAACACAAGGACATGCACTCCTTCTTTTATATATATATAATTCGTAAGTATTTGTAGTTAATGGTTTTAACAAAAGAAGTATTTATAATTAAGGCTTGCAGTCACAAAATTAGTGATTATTATCATAGCGGTAGAGCTTTAATCGTCGGGTAATGATGCTATTGAGGGATTGTTTAATGGGACTTTTGTTTAAAATATGACTTTACTAACCAAATAATGAGAGTGTGTACTAAGAATTTTGTTTACTAACTAAAGGATATACACGTTTGTGTGAGGGTTCAAGTCCGTGTTGGTGTGACGGTTCAAGTCTATATTGTTGTGTGGGTTTAAGTTCTGGTGATTGTGGGTTCAAGTCCCTGTGATTGTGAGCTAGGTTGTTAGTGTTCCTTCGTGCGATTGATTACAAGGTGTTATTAGCCTTGGACTTGTTTCTTGCTATTGTGCTTGTTTAAGATGAGATCGTGGGTTCCTAGAGGCCGCCCTCATTGGGTAATTGTTGTTAATCAATTACTCAGATCTCTTCCCTTTTCCCATGTTATTTTCGCCTGCAGGACAGGTAGCAGGATTACAATGTTGATTAGGTTGATGATTCTGAATAGAAGGGAACGCACAAACTCTTGGGACCATGGGAGGATATTCTGGTTTGCCATTTTTTCTTCAACAAATGTTCTAACATTGTTGTTTTTGGTTCTCCGGGAACGGGGCATTACAATTGGTATCAGAGCCTGGGTTAAGGTTTCTCACTCCTACCTGAGACATCAGCTTCTGTCGTTTTTATAAAACCTTATTAGTTCAAAAAGTATTTGCGGAAGTTTAATGGCCCAATAAAAGTTGCGAATGTGTTTTCAAAAAAATCAACTAATGTAGTATGTGACTTATTCTATATGGTTCTAGTCTAATTAGATCTTTCTTGCGGATTGTGGTCAATGCTCTTAAACCTTAATGGTATCGATTGTCTTTAAGATGTGTGTCGAGATATATGTCGGGATGTATGGCATTAAGGTGTATTTCAGATGTATGTTGAGGTGTATACCGACGTGGTGTATGTTGTGAAGTATGCTATTGACGTGTATGTAGAGATGTATGTTGCGGTGTATGTCTTCGGGTGGTATGTTGAGATGTATGTTGCCATTGAGGTTTGTGTGTTGGGATTGACGTTTGTTAGAAGTGTTGTCCAACCAAGAGTTTTAAGGCGATAAGTACGTGGAGACGTTCACCGGAGAGGCCAATGAAAGAGTGTAGCAAGAGCTGTAAGAGTTGCAGGAAGTTTTGTACAAGTTACATGAGGCGTTGTAGGAGCTGCAAGAAGTGCTGTAGGAGCTGCAGGAGGTGATGTTTAGCAATGGAATTTGATTCCGGGATAGCGCCTATGGAAGATGATCTTAGTGTTAGTACCAGTAGAGATGATTGAGTTGAAGAAGCAGCTAGAGTACCTAGTGAAGAAAAGATTGATCGGATCAAGCAGTTCACCATGTGAATTCTTTTCATGTTGTAAAAAAGAGTGACAAAGGTTTCAAAGTTGGTATGGAGTACCAAAGCTTGAAAGAGATGATCATCAAGAGAAAGTACCTATCACCACACATCAATGAGTTGTTGGACCAACTACAAGGAGTGTCGAGGTAGATTGATATAAGAAAATCACCATCATAAGGATGTAGATTTGAGTTGGAGTTTGGGAGGCAACTTTCAGTTGGATTGCAAGGAGTTATATAGCAAGTGCAAGGGATCTATGGAGAGACTTGGTTGCAGGGAAGCCTTATGAGGTGGTAGGTTTATAATTGGATTTAGCGTTAATAGTTATCCTTGTCGCTTGTTGCAAAAGGAGCAGTAGGAAACTGTTTAATTCTATTCAAAGTATGAAATCTTGGAACCAGTTCTATAGCACCAACTTCAACGGGTTGTGGACGCCCAACGTGAAGTCTGATCAAGCTAAAATTTGGAGGAGATCTTCGTGGCATTGCGGAATCGAGAATCAACAGTGGGACCCAAAAGGTAACGGTTTGATGTGGAGTTATATGTGTGTTATTGGAGAAGCTAATGGTGTTTCTTCATGTGGTAAAAGCAATCATAAAAGGTGTTTTGAAAAGTGAAGTTGTGGCATTTTGAATTGTTTAGTAAGTTGGACTTCTGTTGTTTCCGGCACAAGTGGATAAAGAAAGTTATCGGAAATGGAAATCCAAAAGAAGAGTGATAGGAAAACACTATGGCGGATTGACAAGAAATTGCAAGAGTAAGCAAAAGCCGGAAAGTTTAAAGCGGAAGGAAACCAAGGATGGTGTTTAGAAAACACTAAAACGAAATCACAAGGTAGGAAACCTTGAGTTGAAAGGCAGTTTGAAAGTCGGTTTGGAAGTCAAAGTGCACATCGGAAGCGTGTAAAGTGAGCGCAGAGGAAACGTAAAGGGTTTCCCCACAAGTCATGTAGCCATAATGGACATGGTTACCTCACCTTTCACCACGGATAAGCAATGATGTCTGCGTGTGCGAGAATCAACGCGATATGGGCACAGTAATGGAATAACCATTGAGGAGAACCCATTTGGAAGTGGAGCATCTTATTCAAGTTTATAACAACTCGAAGGATAATTGTTGTTCCTAAGAGTTTGGAGGAAACAACTGAGACATTGGACATTCTCAGTATTCATATGGATAAGCGTTTGTGTTGTTCAGCCTCAAGGACATATATGGTAACTCGTTCGGTTCAAGCGGTAAATGGGATGTTGTAATGAACTTCTTCTTAACGATGGACACCAAAAATTTAAACCATCCCATCAAGTTGAAGACCGACCCTAATGGACATAGGAGGTAGTAAGAGGCGTTTGTGTTGAATTCTAGAAGTCGTTGTTGGATTGGTCACTTCAAAGGTTGGTTTGGAATAAGTGAGGGAGAAGCATTCTTCTGGATTGAAGTAAAAAAAAAAATTTCAAGCGAGTAAGCGATCAAGTTCAGTTTATGTTATGTGAAGTTGTGGTGTAACTGATGGTAAAGAGTTGTAGTGGAAGATTCTCGCCTAGTAATTTAGGATGAATTCCCGTTAAGTGGGGGAGGACTGTAATGGCCAAAAATTTCTAATTTTGGATTTGTAAAACTTCAATCCCAAAGCCCAAAAGCCCATCTCTTAAACATAGGGTTTCCACCTATTTTCCTATAAAAAGAGAGAGCCATCAAGAAAGAAAAGGCAAAAAGGAATCCCAGTGAAGCCTTTCCCGATCGTCAACCACCAGCTACTGTCAGCCATCTCCGGCGAGCCGCCGTCACCTATGTCGAACTCGTTGCCGTCCTCCTTCTTCTTCTCTTCTCGATTCTTCACAGGATTAGGTGAACCTACGATTTCCATCGATTCTTCTATTCTTAATTTCTTCATGTAATGTTTCGATCCCCTGTGATGTTAGATCGGGTCTCTAATGCCGTTTCTTCGATCTTCCACTTTTTCGAATGCAGATCTAGGATCGAGGCAATTCCGGTTGTCAGATTGGTTCGAGTTTTTATGATGATCTGTAAGGAACCATGGAACATACAATATGTCTTTGGAAATTTTTCGGTCTCAGCTTTCCAAAGAGGCAAGAATATCCAAATTCTGGCTTACTTTTTGGAAGTTTTGATTTGTTTTGTAAAGAGTGTCTGTGTTTTACGATTATGTGATTAGTATAGCTTTGTTTGTGTTTTGAATTAGGCAAGCGGATTCCGCTTCACCCAAAACTTGGAAGGGACATTATATACTCATAGATCTAGATCTCGGTTGAAAGAGAATCGATCTGAGCCTTGGGAGCATAGGGAAGCGTGTCGTCGAAGTGTAGCAGCAGTTCTGTCCAATATCATGTTCGTCTGCGTTCGTTGTAGCCGTTTTGTCAAAGATGAGGACTAGTCGTAATCTCTACCTTAATCATTATCACTACCGGGACGGGAGTCCTTTGTTAATATCGTCTTCCTTAGGTAGTGTAGATCTAATTATTGAATTGTGGGGATGCGATTGAAACCTAGAATCTTAGGCTATCATCTATAACTGAAAACGTTGTTTGTGACCGATGGTCATGCTTGAGCATGTTGTGGGTTCAAGTCCTTGGATGTTGTGCGGGTTCAAGTCTTGGTTGGGGTGAGGGTTCAAGTTCATGTTTTATGCATGTTCAAGTCTTGGTTGGTGTCAGGGTTAAAGTTCATGTTGGTACATACTCTTGGGACCATGAGAGAATATTCCGGTTTGTCATTTTGGTTCAGCGAATGTTATAACATTGTCGTTTCCGGTTCCTCGGAAGCGGAGCGTTAAACCTTAAAATATTATTACAAAGTGGTATATTCTTCCTTAGAAGCAATTTTTTTTGTATAACTAGGAAGGGTTCGGGCTTTCGGCCTTAGTCCCTCCCTAAGCCCGGTACCAACCGTTGGTAATACCAGATTAATGGCGTAAACCATACCGTGAGTGGAAATCGAATCCATGTGGCAAATGGCTACTATTTTTGTTTTACTATTTTTAATAGTTGGTATTTATGCATGGGTAAACTTATCATGAGATACGATGCTAAATATTCATTTGTTTAATGAATTTTGATGTGTATTCATTAACTCAAGACATAATTAACTTGCGTTCTATACATTTTGTTTTGCTATGTTATTTTTTTTTGTGCAAAGTTTAGCTATGTTTAATAATATTTTTGTTTAGCTATTCATTTGTTTGTTTAATGAATTTTGATGAGTATTTTTTTAACTCAAGACATAATTAACTTGCGTTCTATGCATTTTGTTTAGCTATTTTATTGGTAAAGTTTTTGTGAAATCGTGTTGTTAAAGCGTTATTTTACATTTTATATAACTTAAGAAAATGATATTTGTGGATAAATCATAAAGAAAATAATTTATATTTGTAGATAAATAATTTAGTTGACTTTATATCTGAAATAAATGAAAACATTTATACTGTGGATAAACATGTTTTGTCAAAATATAGTATACAAATGTGAGAAAAAAATTAACAAGGAAATATTAAACTAATCTTAAGGGACAATAATTTTTATATAAAATAATTTTTTTTTTAAATAAAGAAATATTTTTTATAACAAGATAATTATATTTAAGCAAGAGTATATGTGGTCATTTTGGTATATGTCGATGACATTAACTTTGCCAGCAGTGATAAATCTATTCTTCCAAGCCTCAAAGCTCAACTGAATGATCATTTCAAACTTCGTGATTTTGGAGATTTACAATTTTTCTTAGGATTGGAGATTGCTCGATCATCTAAAGGAATATCCATTTGTCAGCGCATATATGTCTTGGAGTTGCTTTCTGACACTGGTTTTCTTGGTTGCAAGCCATCTAACATTCCCATGTAGCTAAGTCAATCCCTTCATAAAGATGATACTCCTCTCCTCGAAGACATTGAAGCTTATAGAAGGCTGGTTGGAAGATTACTCTATCTCTGCAACACACGTCCTGATATTGTTTTTGCAGTAACAAAGCTTTGTCAATTTACTTCTGCACCAAGGACAGTTCATCTTCTTGTTGTTCATAAAGTCTTGGGTTATCTTAAGGGCAGCATTGGCAAAGGTTTGTTCTATTCCACAGATTCAGATCTCTCTCTTAAAGGCTTCACGGATGCAGATTGGACAGTTGATCCTGAAACCAGAAGATCTGTTTCTGGCTATTGCATGTTCATTGGTGATTCATTGGTTTCCTGGAAAACTAAGAAGCAACCAACTGTATCATGCAGTTCTGCTGAAGCAGAATATCGATCTATGGCATTTGGTACTAAGGAGTTGATTTGGATCACATTAATCATGAAAGATCTTCGTCTTCCTCTTCTCCACTGCCGGTTACTTTGTTCTGTGATAGCACTCCAGCCTTACATATTGCCAAGAATTATGTATTCCATGAGAGAACCAAGTACTTGGACATTGATTGTCATAAGGTTCGTGAGTGTGTTCAATCAGGTTTCTTGAAGACTCTTCATGTAAGGAGTGAGCATCAGCTTGCAGATGCTTTTACTAAACCTCTCTACCCTACTCAGTTTCATACTCTTATATCCAATATGGAACTTGTATGAAGCTCCATCTTGAGGGGGGGGGGGGTTTAGATGAATGAACCGGTTTGTTCTAGTTTGGTAATTTATCAGTGGTTTATCACATTGGTTTGGATGTATAAATACACATATTTGTATATGATATTCAATCAATGAAGATAGCCATTTTATTTAGATCGTTTCTCTAAAAGAAATTAAAGTTGGTTGATGTAATAAGGCCTTAAAGTCCATGAACCATTGTATTTCCGATTTGGTTTGAATTGAACTTGTTTGTTTTGTTTGACCGTAACTTTAGTTTTGATTATTTGATTTTTCAAAATTTTGCCAAAAGACCAAGATGAGGATGAATAACAAGTGTTGAACTGAAAGCCATAAAGGTAAGTGTTTCGTAGATTGGCATTAATATATGTCAAAATCATTGCTTCATAGTATGACTTTAAGTAGCTTATTAAGACAAAACTACTCGGGGTTATCTTTTAATTAAGTGAAATTTACTCTAAGTAGTATGAATCTTTAGACTAATTACTAACTTAGTATTCATAACCCTAAGTTTACTAACTTAGTGTTTAAGAGGTGGAAAATGACCTAAATACCCAATTCTAAGCACTTACCATTTTTAATATATTTACCTTAAAAAATCTTTAAAAACAAAAAAATATATAACTTTATATTAAATAAAAACAATTTTTTAGAAAAGGAAATAATGATTTCATAAGATATTTTTTTTAAAACCGGGTTAAAAAAAAAAGGTAATTAATGAGAATAAATAGACTTCCATATATGCTAGTAGAATATTTACATTTTTTCAAAAACTAATATATCCGTTTTTGAAAAAACCTTATAAGTTGAACTTCCTTCATTAATTTTTTCGAAAATTGTCATAATATCAATTGAAAATATTTTCAAAATTATTAAAAATATAAGAGAAACAAATAGACTTATTTCGGTTTTTGCAGAAATTTATTATTAATTCATAACACTTACTGAAATAATTAATTTATAAATTTTTGGGATTTAAACATTGAATTTTTCAAAAATAAACAATGTAGTATTATCATACAGAAATAATATATGTTTCTCGAGAAAATATATATTAAAAATTAAATTTTGAAAACTATTAAACAACTTATTTTCTAACATTATTATATTTTCAAATTTTCAGAAATAATTTTTAGTATACGAATAAGTTCTTTTAATTTAAAATTGGTGTTAAACATTAATATATTTGCGTTCATATAATGATTTTTTTTTCCTACATACATTCATACAATATAATATTTTCAATTTTAAAAAGTCATTATTTGCAAGATAAATTATATTTTCAATTTTTAATTAATTTGTAAAACTATTTAATGAAATCGACTAGCAAGAAAAAATCAAATTATTATATGGACTTACCAAAAATAATTGGTGGTTGTAAAAGGAAAAGTTTTAAATACAATATTCAATTTAAAGATAAATAAAATCATATCTGAATATATTTCAAAATTTCAAAGATATTAAGTTTATATTTTCTTAATATTACAAATTTATTTAACACATCAAATAAATTTGTAATTTATAAATTTATTTTGTAAACATATTATGCTTAAAAACTAAAAAAAAAAAATTATATTAAAAATTATATTAAAATATTACAACCTAAAATGAATGTTTTTCTCTATATAGATTCATACAATATAATATTTTAAATTGTAAAGTCATTATTTGCAAGATAAATTATATTTTCAATTATAAATTAATTTGTAAAACTATTTAAGGAAATAGAATAACAAATCCGCAAGAAAAAAAGATGAGTAAAAATGCCAAGTCATCAATTTTTTAAAAAAATATGTACACACTAAAATTAAATCTGCAACACATGAACTAAATCTGTAACACTAGAATACTAGTTTTGTAATTTTTTTAAGCCTTTTGCCTG
Organism: Orychophragmus violaceus; assembly: GCA_030180135.1. Taxonomy (NCBI): domain Eukaryota; kingdom Viridiplantae; phylum Streptophyta; class Magnoliopsida; order Brassicales; family Brassicaceae; genus Orychophragmus; species Orychophragmus violaceus. The sequence continues at coordinate 26,177,684 of CM058236.1, read as the reverse complement.
TGTTACAGAGTTTTTAAAAATCTGCAACACATACAAAAAATATGTAACACTGGGAATAAAATCTGCGTAAACAATTCGCAAAATCTTGAAAAAACTGCAAAAACCCAATAAAATCTTCAACACTAGCGAAAAAATCTTCGAACTCAATTTTTCAAAAACGAACAAATCCGCAAGTATAAAAAAAAACTGAAACACATGGCACAAATCTGTTACACTACGTACTACTTTAGTAATTAAAAAAGTACATTCCCTTTGTCGCGGATTTATTTTAAATCCGTAACAAAGAAACAAATCTGTGACACGTGCATTTAACTCCGTAACATCATTTCCGTAATTAAACAAACAAATCCGCAACCACAAAAATATGCAACACGTGACTGCGGATTTAATTTCGCAGGGAATGTGGCATTTTCGTAAATATTTGATTTTTTTCGCTGACATTGAAAAAAAATTAATGGCATTTCTGTAATTTTTTTTTTCTTCCAATTGTTGATAGGGATACTTTAGGCAATAAAATCTTGAGAAATAAGGCCAAAAGATTAATCCTACTTTAATAATAACTATACTTTTTCATACTAGATAAGTAATTTTCCGTTTAATTAATGAGCAATTGGGCTTTATAACACTTTCTAAGTTAGTATTTACTTTGTAACACTTTTTATTTGTGTCATGAAGTAACTAACACTTGTAGCTGTGTAATGTATCCAATACCCTTGTTTTTCTTTCCTTCCTTTATTACATGCGCGTGGTTACAATATTAAGAAGGAATTATTTGATTTTTTTAAATAATTTTAATAATTTAATTACTTAAAATCTAGAGAGAGATTTTATTGTCTTCTACACCTGGATCTCTGTTGCCTTTTTGAGGAGCTTCGATTCAACTATCACAGTGGATCAATACAGATTTCTGGCTAAAGATCCATGAGATTCCACTTGAAATGGGTTTCTCTCAACGAGGCGCTATCAAAGAAGGGGGACAAGTGCGAGATTCAATTCTTTGGATTTCTAGTCACCTCATCATCAAAAGGGAGAAAGACGGCAGCGGCGGACATGAGGGGGTCTCAGAGTTGAGATTGAAGCTGGCTTTGGGTAGCATACAAACTATTATGAGAGATTCCACATGAGAGGGGTTTCTCTCAATGTTGGGTGCTATATGATCTCGCCCAATTAACAAATAAACTGCGGTTTTCTACACGGGGTTTGAGGTATGTGTGTAGGATAAAAGATCACGATCTCATTTATATGTGTATTATGACAATAAGATTTCAACGATATGGATGAATTGTGGTGCCATACATGATTGGGTGTCAATTTCAGATTTTTACATTACATAAGGTGAATTAGGCTTGGTAGCTAAATCAACAAACATACGGATCCTTGATAACAATTTTCTTCAAGAGATTAGGATACTCTGTCAAAAGATCCGATGTGGATCTAATCGCTTTCAATTACATGTACATGTGCAGACTCAGGTTCACGAAAAAGATTCAATTGTCTCAGGTTTGTATATAAAGCTTAGTTTTTTTTTCCTTAAAGTTTGGGAGACAAAGGTAACTGATTTTCTTGTTTACTTTTTCTATCTTGTAGGAAAAATATAAGCTTAAGAAGCAGAAGAAATATGCACCAAAGCTGCTTCTAAGACGGCCGTTTGCTCGAAGGTATGCATTTCTTCGGTGTCTTCGTTTTTTGACTTCTTTCGTTTCTCTTATTTTCTGATCTGTTTATGTGTGTTTACCAGTATCTGTGAAGCTTATTTCAAGAAATATCCAGGCAGAATCGGGTAAGTACACTCTGTTTCCTTCTTTAATTGTGTTTGGAAGATCTCGTTAACAACCGATGTCAGCTAGTGCAAAGTATTAACAACCGATGTCAGCTAGTGCAATGTATTTGTTAATTGGTTTTGGTATTGATTGCTTTTCTTTCTTGTGTTGTAGATTCTTACGAGTAGATGCGTTATCTCTTTTGTTAACAATGGCTAATTTCACCGCATACTCCGATGTTCTTGTGGTGGTTGGTGGCCTTGTCACTGGTGCAGTGGCTGAATGATTAGGTGGCACTGGTTATGTTTGCAATACATACAAGGGAAATTCTCCTTACCCTGGGGAGATGGTTAGGATCTTCAACTTTATTGACAAGCCGTTGAATATATAATTGACATTGTCTGCTTTTTTTTTTGGTGCACATGATCGTCCAGTCAACTATAAACGAGCTCTCATCGGCCAAAACTGAGATTAATAACAATGCAACTTACCAACCTGTACCGTTTCACTTGAGTCTTATTTTTATAAATCTTGTGATTATAACAAAAGGTTCTAACCTGAAAAATGCAGGAACCATCTACATCTGATATGGATTCTCTAGGTTCTAATCTGATACGGATTCTCTGTATGAATGGAAATGATTCAGGTTGATTAACAGACACTTGTGTCGTGTGATTTTTCATCCTAATAAGACCATCTCCAATGTAAAATACTATATTTCACACTAAAATAGTGTGACACTAAAATAGAGTTGGATTTCTCTCCAATGTAGAACTCTATTTTCCACACTAAAAATGGAATAGTCTAAGTATATTCTATTTTTATTTACTATTAATACTTTTTATTTATAAAGTTTACAATTCAACCCCACTTATTTTCTTTCTTGCAAAATTTTCTAGAATTATAATATTATAACTTATACATTATAAAATTATTTAAATTAAACATTTATTAAATATAAAATAACATTACATAATATAAAATAATAAAATATAATAGATTTTAGTTTAAATATCACCTTTACTATATTTTCCCACAAATGATCGATTAACGCACTTCGAAGTGAAAAATGAGCTTCTCTATCTTTGATTTCTCTAAATCGACCAAGAAACTCTTAGAACCGGATATTATCATCCGTGCACATATTCAATCCGAGCAAACACGGATTTTACAAAAGGAGAATGATCAAGGACAAAATCAACAGGGAGATCCTTCATCTACTTCGTTCGGGCAGTACTTTAGCGATCTTGGAGGAATCGAAAGCGACTTACCGGATTATTAAGTTATAATTTTGTGTGTTGTATTTATTTATGTTGTTTATCTTAAATTTGAATATTTTTCATGTTGTTTATTTTAAGTTTTTGTATTTTTGTATTTCAGTATTTTTAATAATTTAATAATAATTTTATAATTAATAATGATTAAACTTATTATTTATTATAGATATAAATAAAAGATTTAAAAGTTAAAGGACCATTTTATAAATAAAAAAGTTTAACACTAAAATAGAGTAAGAAATAGGTTTACGCTAAAAATAGTGTAAGAAATAGGTTTACACTATTTTAGTGTGGGATATAGTGTGGGGTTGGAGAAGAATTTACTCTAAATAGCGTTTAGTGTGAAAAATAACGTGGGGTTGGAGATGCTCTAATGGCAGCACAAGACCAAGACCCATGGGCCTTAGCTAAAGATGTATTGCCAATACTCTCCTACTCTGCTCCCTTTGCAATATATCATCAGTATTTACAGGTATGTGTCATAAGAAGAAAGCTTTTCAGTAGGTTTTGGTTATAATAATTTTGCATGAGAACAAAGTCTCATATGATGAACGGTGTAGTTATATTAAAATGGGAAATGCCTTGAACGCAGGTGCTACCTTCACGAACTCACCCTAACATGCAGATAAGCTCTTTTGGAGGCTATGTTCTTAGCGGCACGAGGATCTCTACCACTTGATTCTTGTTTCCAAACCTCGTTTTGCTAGACATTTTTAATAAATCTAAGGTTTGGTGTTTGATTTTTTATTTCGAAAGGTCCTTGTATGTGTTTGTTGTTATCAATACCACTGAGTTTCATATAGATTATGTCGTGGGAAGAAAAGAGGTAATGAGAAAAGGTGTTTTGAAGCCTAGAAGACATAATGTGAAAGGTGTTTTGGTTGATTATTACATGTTAGAAACAAGGCAAAAAAAAGCAGCAAAGAAAGACACGAAGCTAAGATAAGAAGCTGGGATGGAAAGCCATCTGAAACTAAAAAGTTTATTATTTATTATTAACTATACCGGTTTTCAAGACCGGAGCCATCAACCACTCGGCCATCTCTCCAAAAGAATTTATGAATATTTATTGAATTTTAGACATGAAACTAAAAATACTATTATATAACTTGAGATTTTACATATATAAAATTAAGTAAACATATATTAATATTTATTTTATCAAATTTTGAGTTAGCATTTATTTCCAAAAGAAAAAATATATAATATAATAATAATAGAAATATTTTATTTCTATGTAGGATCATCCGTCACAAATGCATTAAGATAAGATAATGTTTATGGAGAAAACTATAATTAATCCGTGAACGTATACTTCTTGAAATAAACATATATATGATGATATGAACATATATAAAATGATATAAGTGTAATATTTTTTCTATCAACGTATATATGTTTGATATGAACGTATATATGATGATGATCGTAATATGTCTTCTATGATTTAAAAAAGAGTAAAAACATTCTAATAAAATAAGTTTTGTCGAATAAGCCTAATGAAACCATCTCAACTTGTAATAAATATAAAACTCCAAAGTTTGGCAAAAGATAAATATATATATTATCAAATTGTTTTTACGTGTATGACATTCACAAAAGACATATATATACACATTAACATTGCATGTGGCCTTTTAATTACAATGAATGAATAAGATCCATTGACAATAAAATAGAACATGTTATTCCAGGGATTTCTCTTTTATTGCATTTAATATTAATAAACCTAACTATATAAAACATTTTTTGCTTAAGCAAATATAATATTTTATATGTACGATCATCCATCTCAAATGTCTCAAGATAGGATAATGTGTGGAGAAAGCTATAATTAATTTGTGAACAAGTATATTTTTTTGATATGAACATATATATGGTGATATGAACGTAATATGTCTTCTATGAACATATATATATTTGATATGAATGTATAATACGTTCACATTATGTTTTTTTCATTCTAAAAACTGGTATTTATATGAACATACAATTCATAAATTTATAAATATAAATATACGTTCGTATAACATATAAACCAATAATCAATTATTTCATTGTATTATTTATGATATTAAAGTACAAATTTAGTAATCTTTTTTGTATATTATTACATACATAGATGAAGAAAGGAAATCCGTGAACTGCGTCAATGTACGAACCGATATATGAACATATAAACCTCTCAATAAACGTTAATTGTACAAGATGAAGATTAACCATGAACTCCGAACCTGTAAAGGGTTTAGTTCCAAAATATGCCTCTTTTATAAACGGAAGGTCCAAAATTGGCATCTCAAAACACAGATTGAGAAGAGCCACACAATAAGGATTTCAAACTAAAATAGTATAAAATACAATCATGTCTCTCTCAATCCACCACAATAAAAATGCTTCACGGATTTATGATCACAAACAAACCTAATAGACGCCACAACAGCTGCAGCATACTCCTCAACACTGTAAGCAACAGAGATCCGATTTATGATCCACTTCTTTCTTAAACCCGATTCCACACACACACACACACACACATACAGAAGATCATGTAAACAACAAATTGCATAATATTAGAAACAATGGCTAAGTAAGCAAGTAATGAAGCAAGGAGGAGAGATAATACTTAGATTCAGGAACTGAATCGAAATAACCAAATAGCTCCAGCTAGTTACAAGACTTTGTGATACTAAAAAGTGTGGCAATGAAACACGGCTCACTATTCTTATCACTAAAAATGGTCAAACTTTCTATATCATGATCAGTTTTGTTTATTTTTGAAATATCATAAAAGGAAGGATTCTAGTGGATTCCCTTGAAGTTTGGAGTTTAGGGTTTAGGGTTTAATCCATTTGGGGTTTAGGGTTTAGGGATTATAGTTTAGGGTTTGAAGTTTAGGGTTTACGCCATTTGGGGTTTAGAGTTTAGGGATTAGGGTTTAGGGTTTAAGCCCTTTAGGGTTTTATTTTTATTTTTTAAGGTTTACATATTATGGTTTAGGGATTAGTTTTTATTTTAATTTTTAAGTTTTTAAATTAGGGTTTAGGGGTTTAGGGATTAAAGTTTAAGTTTTTATTTTTTTAAATTTACATATTGGCTTTAGGTATTAGGGTTTAGTTTTATTTTTTTAATTTTTTTAGATTTTCAAATTTACTTTTGGGTTTAGAATTTAGGATTTAGAAATTAAGTTTTAGATTTTAATTTTTTTAATAATTCGTTTTTTTAATTTTTAATTTTTGTCTAAAAGAAAACATAATTTTTTTAATTTTGTTTTTTTTCTTATTTTATTTTGTTTAATTTTATACTAGATTATGTGTAATCATTTGATTGGTTAAAAAATAGGGGTTGAGGGGTGAACCCATGAATTGTTCCTTTTTTATAAACGTATATATGATGATATGAACGTAATATGTCTTCTATGAACATATATACGTTTGTTATGAACGTACATACATTTGATATGAACGTACATACGTTTGATATGATCATTGGGTTTAGGGCTATATACTCTGTTTATATATTTTTATATATCGTGTCAGATTCGGTTCGAAACTTATCGGGTTCGGGTACCTGAAATTACAAAAAAAAATATCTAAAAACTCGAATAAATATTAAAAAAGATCAGAAAATACTCGAAAATCCCAAAAATACGTCTAAACTAATTCAAAATACTCGAAAATATTCGTCCTACAAAAAACCCTAAAAAAGAAATACCTTAATTACCCAAAAATACTTGAAACGAACATAACTACCTATAATTAGGTAAAAAATTGGATTACTTCGGATAATCGTTCAGGTTCGGGTTCAGATATTACTCAATACCCAAAATACCTAAAATTAAGTCTCATTTGGATGTTTTGTAAAATCGGTTCGAATAAACACCCAACCCTAGTTGAAATGATATATATGCTATATTTTAGTTTGATGTATACAAAATCAACCTCAAAGACAACATCAAGTCAAGGGATATTATACAATTGTCAAATATGTTTCTTTTGGTACAATGCTTCTGAAATGTTTGGCTTTTGTTTATCTACCTCATGCAGATTCAGTTGCAGATTCTGAAATGAATGGCACCAGCTTGCAGATTCAGTTTCTACTAACACTTACTGCAAACTGTTTTGTTCAATGCATTGAACAAAATATGACTTGAAGTGCAGATTCAGTTGCTACTAACACTTATTGCAAACTGTTTTGTTCAATGCATTTAACAAAATATGATTTGAACTCCCAAAACTAATTTATAAACATAACAGATTTACACACTTAAGATCTGCCAATATATAGTGTGGAGGTGAAACAAACAAACTTTAGACTAACTTTCATAAAGTCACATATCGACTTGGATCCATCAACAACATGATTTTATAAAAATGTCTTAATCAATTCAATATTATATTTATAACATTATTTTGTAGAAAATGTAAATAAAATTGAATATACTTTGATAATCACATTTCCATAGGTAAATAAAATTAACTATCATACAATTTTCATTTATCTCATTCAACCAAAAATATATAACTGGGTGTGCGATTCATATAAGACTATCCCAGCCGAAATAAGACAATATTACGTAGCCTTTCGTCTGCGACCAGTACCACCACTCTCATCTCATTGATTGAAAAAAAAAACAGTCACAATAAGATATAAAATGATGATTTTAACCCTGACAATCTGTCATATGCAAACTGACCAGAATAGTAATCGGCATGGAGTTTTGACTCTTCGACATTTTGTGGGTCCTTGATGTTCTGCATGTTTCTTGGTTCAAGAAGACCCGATAAAAACCCGGTAAGTCAAAATGGACTCAAACCGACCCGACCCAAATCATTTTGTGGTTCCTTGATGTACTGCATGTTTCCTTCTTCCTCTCCAAGGTTGCCACGTCTCCCTATCCTTTTATTCAGCATAATTGAGTCTTGATTAACTGGATCTTGGTGTCCAAGTCTCATCTCTTCATTGGTCACACTTTGAAACATATCATATCTTTAGTTTAATTATCCAATTAAGCTTTTAATTCTCCAAACTCCTCGAAACTTCAGAATAATTCCCCCAAAACTTTTTTTTTTAAAATATTAGACTCTTTAAGAAGCATTCAGAAAGTCGTTTCACCTCAATCAGACTCATGTAGCTCCCGTACCAAATTTTACAAGTTTCATCGGTTCTATCGGTTTCCTTTCCCGATAGTCCGTAAAAGGCATTAAAATCCGTTTCTACCAATTCTACCAAAAAATATAATTATTTGTTTCGTCTTTAATTCTGGCTCGAATTTTGGTATAATTACCAAAATGCCCCTTAACTCCTTAAAATTACGAAAATGCCTTTCGTTGACTTCTTGACTGCCCGATGACCAATTTTGAGAGACAGGATATTACACAAGGTCTTTCAGATTAAAGACTATATTCGGGAAAATATCATATTTAAGGTCGAAAACCATGCAATAGCGGCCAAGTAGTTGATTCTTCCTACATGAGAAATTGAATTGATTGAATTGAGTATGAAAAAAAATCATAAGAGATGTTTCCATACTTTCACATGACCATTATGTTTTCTTCATTCTGAAAACGGGTGTGTATATGAACATTCAATTCATAAATTTATAAATATAAATATACGTTCATATTAACATATTGTGGTCAAAGCTCCGACTTTTTCTGGCGCAATTAGTTGTTTTCGGTTTTCTTTTACATTTTAAAAGTATATAGCAATAAAAAAGTCTAGGCCGGGATTAATCAGGGACTAAACATTAAAAAGGTTAAATATATATGCATTTTATCGATATATATATAAGTACTTTAGTTTTCGATATGCATTTTTATTGAATAATTAGTTGTATGCATTTTTCGTTGAATAATTAGTAGTTTTCAATATGCATTTTTCTTACATTCACACATTTTAGTCTTAAGTAGTTATACCTTTCCATGTACAAACAAGCTTTGTGACTCATGTCAGCTTGCTAAAAGTACTAAGCTACCTTTCTCTTTCTTCTGTTTTTGTGGCTTTAAGACCATTGGAGAGGATACACTATGATCTCTTGGGTCCTTCTCAAATTGGTTCATCATTTGTAGATTGACTTGTACGTGGACATTCTAAATTTGTATTTTCACTTTTCACACTTAGTTTTTTCGGTTGGTTTTTCGTATTGGTCTAAACTCCATCTTGTACAATGAATGTTCATTTAAAGATTTATACATTATAGCTTCGGTTTATACATTCATATACATTATTTTTAGGTTGTTATACCCTTACATATAAATTAATAAAAAATTATACATAAACATAAACAGCAAATTCAGAGAAGAATATGATATTTACTGATGCTTCAACTAATTATCATTAAAAAAAAAAAAGAGCTGCCATTTTTGTTGGGTCTAGACAATCAATTAATTAATAGATCTAATATATATAAAGCACAAGTCATCTGAGATAAAAAATGATAGCCTCTTCAATCGACACGTAAAGGTTTTCTAATGTGTCAACTCCTCCATCATTTTCGATTTTTTTTTGCCAAACAATTAAAAAAACAACAAAACAATTATACATTTACAGATTTATTTCAGTGTCACGATCTCCACTTTTTTTTTTTGCTCACCTCTCACGATCTCTATTTCTTATTTTCTTAAATCGATCTCCAGACTTTCCTTCTTCATTTATCCAAGAGATCAACAACAAAAACAGGTATTCCGGATCTGGACTTAGATTTGTTTTCTTCTCTTTTTGTTATCAAAATTTGTTGTCTTCTTCTAGGTTTATTATTCTAATGAGTAACTGGAGAAGACAAAAACTCAGAATCAATTCATCAGCGAGGAACGCAATCATCAAAGCCTTTGATCGTGAGAGCATTATTTGTTCACAGAGGTAAATTTTTGTGTTTGATTCTCTTGATTTTTGTGTATTAGGGTTTCTTAAAAAGTCTCCGAAGTGAAAAAAATTGGATGATGTCCATCTCCATTCGACAAACAAAATCTGTTACAGATTCTACACAAGTTCTTATAAATTTCGACACAAAAATTAGATTTCAGGTACAAACCTGCAGTAACACCCCGAAAATGCTTAACATTGATGTGTTATGGTCGATTTGAGTGAAATATTCTCTCGATTTATAATCCGTATTTCTTTCATGTAGAAAAATAAGTTTCGGTTATCTCAAAACCTTCCTTCGATGGAACATCCACACCACCACTTAAATGGAGAAGGGTTTTAAAGTCAGTGGAGAAGCTCTTGCCGGAGACGAGGAGCAGAATATTGACCCAAAGGTTTTTGTGAAACCTCCTTTCTTCTCTCTTTATTCTAATTTTCTTTCCCCATAAGTCTCATCCATCTTCTCACTAATCTTATAAGGTTACTATGTCGATTGCAAGGGAGGTTGCAGCAGTGACTCGGCTTGGAATGTATTTTCTCATTTTAACTCTTAACATGAAACTGTTGCTATGTTCTGAGATACCCACTTTCTCACTCACTTTGTTTATTTTTGTTGTCTTTCTTCATATTGGATGGATCTATGGTTCTGTGACAAAAGATATTTTGACTGGGTTCAAAATGCATGCCCGTGGATGGCGATCCATCTACTATATCGACACAAACTTCACAGTCACCTCAGAAGCTGACATTGGTGATCCAGTTTGCAGACAGTACCCATTCCTCGCCCTTGATTTCAGAAGGTAACACAACAATTAGCAGATTGGTTTCGTATAAACATCATCTATGGGTTTTATGATGTTCAATGTATTTGTATTTTTCATCTATTTGTAGCTGTGATAACTACTTAAAAAGGGAACAAAATGACGTTTATGATTGATGATCAAATGGATTGATAATAAACATGAGAAAAAGATAAAGTCCAAGAACTGTGAAGGTAAATAATTTTTTATGAACTTAGAAGATAGGGACAATAGGAAGCAGATGTTGAAAGTAAATAATTTTAACAAAACCTTTTTCTTTTGGTGTAAAAGATTTTCATTACTTTTTTGATGAGTTTCTTAATCTGTTGAATGGTATAGTTAGCTCTCTGTTCTTGAAAACTTTATACTTGTGGTCTTTGAAAGTCTTATGATCTAATTTTGCTAATAAAAATTTATACCTATGGCAACGCCAATGGGGAAGGGTCACCGTTCCTTGAACCTTACTCTTAGAAAAGAGTTGAATATGTATGCCAATGTTAGGCCTTGCTATAGCCTTCATGGGTACAAAACCCGTTACGATGACGTTAATCTCATTACCATTCGTGTAAACACTGAAGGAGAGTATAGTGGGCTTGAACACTAGGTTAGTTTGCCTGTCATTTGAGTAAATCTATGTTTATTATCTTCTTAAGAACCTTGCTTATAATTTTTCATTTTTATTTGATAGGTCATTAAAGGTGTGGTGGAAGTATCAAAATTATTACCCGTGCGGCGAGTATGAGAGTTGCGGAGTTTGAAAGTTTCTGCAATTCACAAAGCCAACATTGTGCAAATAACCGATGGTCTATTCTTGCAGGTCTATTCATTTTGATAATCTAAAATACATTACAACTTCTCTGTCAGTGGAGTAAAGAGATACTTTGTTGGCTTCTTTTTTTAGCTCTTTGTTCTGTAACAAAATTTCATTTGCTTCCTTCAGTGTTGTGATGAGGTTGCTGAGAAGTATCCTAGGATAGAATACGAGAAGGTTGTTATTGACAATTGATGTATGATGGTAAGCCGCTACATGTTTTTTTTCTTTCTGAATTGTGTAAAGGTCAATCTCATATTTAATTAAGTCAGTGGTTGGGAAAAAAATCTTGCTGATATCTGAATTTCCACTAATTTTACTTGCTTCATTTTTGATTACCTCAGTTTTGGACTGCATTTTTTTTCACAGCTAAAATGCAACTTCAAGTTTACACTTTTTTCACTACTCGAAACAACGACATGCCGGGATATGCTTCGTGGGATGACGCATCAATGCTGCTAAAAGAGTTATTTCACCACAGCCATAGTTGTTCCATAGATTTTGTAAAGTGAGAGGCACAATTCTCGGACTTTATCTTTTTCGATACTAAGTTAATTAGTCATATACTATAAAATGGCAACAACAAATACAGGTTCACCTGGAACATGAAGAAACCAATCTTCCAGAAAAGAAGAAGAAGAAGAAGAAGAATAAATAAATGTGATCAGAGTTTTTACTTTTTACCTTCAATGTCGTTTTTAACTTACATAGCCAGACCAAAACTGAAAGGGGGTAAAGACTATCATCTATATAGTCTGAGAATGTATTAAGTGCTCTACGAAAATGCTGCAAATGTAATAAGAGCGTTATACTCTCTTTTTGTCTCCATCTTTGTTTTAAGAAATATATCATCGTATTTTTGACACCGTCTAGAATAATAAAATGCACTACCTAATTGATCCAATAAATATGTAGTATTTTGATGAAAACAACAATCATAAACAGAAAATTGGAAAAAAAAATAATACCATTAGAAAGAAAGATTATTATAATGATAATGCAAACAATCAAATCGAGTAGGTAATGATAATACAGAACTGATGTAAACTGAATTACCTAAATTATTGATGTAAACTGATCAATAGTTGTCTAAAATGCCATCTACACAAATATCAATACCTTCTCAAATTTAGATAATTACTTGACGAAAAAATTTGTTGAGGATCTAGATCTAAATATAGTAAAATTTTGCTACAGTCAAAGTTCTCAATCAAAAACATCGGACAAATATTATACCATACATTATTACATCAAAAGTTTTTTACCAAAACTTTAAATAAAATTTTATATATTAGAAAAATCTATGAAATCGTCTAAAGAATATTTTTAATTTAAAGATTCGATTAATTATTGGAATGTAGATGTTTTGACATTCATAAGAAAAATATGTGCACTAACAATATATTTTCAAACAATAATATCTAATATATATAAAGTACATGTCATGTCATGTTTGTGTATTACGATTGATTAATAGAAATAAAATGACATTTTTAGATATCAAAATACGAATATGTGAGTATTGATATACATTAATACCATAAACATAGTTATTTTCCCAAAAAATAAATTACAGCTGATTTAATATTTAGTAACATTGTACCATAACCATAAAATCTTAATCCGATAAATATTTTAATATAATATTTTATATAAATAGCATTATTGTTTTTTTGGCATTCAACCTTTCCAATATATGCTAATGACATCGTGTAATTTTTGAATGATGGGTTCTACAATTTTTTTTTAAAAACATTTCACTCATTTCCAAAATGAAATATATTAAACTCAACTGCTTCTTCGTACAGTTGACATGGTTTTACGGGAATTATTTTGTAAAATAATTGTTAGATAATGACAATAAAATTAAATAAAAAGATCCATAAAAGCTTCATAAAACATATTTATTTTCCCAAAAAATAAATTACAGCTGATTTAATATTTAGTAACATCATACCATAACCATAAAATCATAATCAGATAAATATTTTAATATAACATTTTCTATAAATAGCATTATTGTTTTTTGGCATTCAACCTTTCCAGTATATGCTAATGATATCGTGTAATTTTTGAATGATGAGTTCTACAATTTTTAAAAAAAAAAAATATTTCACTCATTTCCAAAATGAAATATATTAAACTCAACTGCTTCTTTGTGACAATAAAGTTATTTTATTTTGTAAAATTATTGTTAGATAATGACAATAAAATTAAATGAAAAGATCGATAAAAGCTTCAAAAAAAATTTGATAGGAATTTTGATTGCTTAGAAAGTATTTACAAAGTTTTTTACAATAACTTGAAGTCTTATGAATAAAATGTTTATTTTTTTTTTAAACTAGCGACTTTATTTTTTATTTTATTTTTTTAAATTGGCAACTCTATTTATTACTTTTTACTTTTATTACATTTTTAAAAAATTGCTAATTCTTAATTTGCAAAGGATAATTCTTATAAATTGCTAATTCTTAATTTTCTATATTAAAGCAGGAGAAATATATTAGGCTATACCCAAAAATTAAATTTATTTAAAAGAGAAAGAGTATAATAAGCATCTTTAAAAGTTGGATACAAAATTCCATTAACAGTTCATATATCTTCATAACTGATTGAATCTTTAACTTTATTTAAAAAAGCCTCAAGTAAAACAATTCACCATCATCTGATAAATTTTTATGTTTACTCCATAGTTTTTCTTCACCGTATCTATTCAATTTCACACACTCTTCGAACTGTGAAGCTTTATTAGCTTCATTTTTCAAATCATTGTAAAATTCTTTTTCTTTACAAGTAGTTTCCTATATATACGAAAAAGATTTGTAAAATAAGCAATATTGTAGAGAAATTTATATAACTACCTTAATTAATGATGTAAACTGATAAATTGTTTGATCAAGTGTCATCTTCAATCTGAAATACGGAGAAGAAAATAAAAAATATCAATTTTACAAGAAGAGAAGATCAAATTTAAAAAAAAACATACGTAAATAATTTATCGAGAAGCTAAATATAAATATAGATTTTCGTTGTTGCATTTAAAGTTCTTAACCCTAATAAATGGAAAACAATTTGACCATACATTATTAAATCAAAAGTTTTGGACCAAAACAAATACTAATTAAAATTTTGTATATGAAGAAATAAGTATGAAATAGTCAAAATTATTTTTTAGTTTATAGAATCGATTAGGTATTCGAATGTAGATGTATGTAGATTCATAAAAAAAGTGTGGGGTATAATGGAAGATTTTTCTAAACAATAATATTTGTTTTTCTAAACTATAGATCATGTCGTATGTTACAAATAATTAATAGAAAATATATATTTTTGAGCTATGAGAATTAACGAATAATAGACAAATAATAGAAATATTGGATAAAGTTCAGATTAATTGCGAAAAATGTGTTTATACCTAAAACATTTAATTTCTAAATATTTCATGGATCCTTTCTACTATACTACATATGCACTTCCATTCTATCGTTAACACATTGCAGGGAGTATATCGTGACTTTGAGACATTTTTAGAGACTTATGAAATAGTTTTCTGTTTAGTGAATATGTGAAAATGAACGTGAAAGTGATATGGATCACAAAAACCCTGTACCCGTATACCATTCAGCAAAGAAAGATCTCTCCTAATCGACTGAATTAACTGTAAGTGGGTGTTATTGAAATTGGTAAATTAATAGAACTAGGTGTATACACCCCGCGCACGCGCGGGGTTAGTTTGGTGTGATGCGTACATTTAAGTTATTTCTTTTCTCCTTATTGTTATCATTTGTTTTTCTCCATTTTCTTTGCTCGATTGTTCTGGCTGTGTATTGTTTATCTGTTTTCTTGTTAGGGCATGTAACTTCCACCCTGATGTTACTTGTTTGTGTATGTTGTTCCTGTCCTAAAGTCGTCTGCGTTTGAGGGGGAAAAATCAGCTTCGACTGAGAGTCACTTTCTTCTACCTTTAACCTTTCCTGTGAGACCACAGAACTCTTATCAGTTCTAAGTGCTTTTACCTATATTAACTCGTTAATGTTTTCTCCCTCTATTAAGGTTACATAGATTCTGTGGTTTTGTGTTTTTACTATGCGGAACTCGTCTATATCTTTATTGCAGCTTACCCGCGTCCTCGTCTATATTTTTTGTTGATCGATCTAGGACTGGAACAGAGAATCTTGGTGTTTCTGAGCACCACATTACATATACGAAAAGAAATAGTCGAAAGCTTTCAGATTTCAGACCTTGTAAGAAACTGAGTTTAGTTTTGTTCTGATCCATATCACCATTAAAATCCTTTTGTGTTGAGGTCGATTGGCAGAAAAGATAAAATTAGCTCACGGCCTAACAATATTAGTTTTGTTCTGATCCATATCACAAAGGTAGGTTCCAAAAACTGATCTCTTCAGTCTTTATTTTCAATTCGTGGTTTTTATATCTTTATTACCTTCCTGCAAGTTGGTTTTGTTTAATCTTTGAGCCACGGAAGATTTCTAGATTCTTGTATGTCACTCCTCTCATCTCCATGGACCTCTATGTATGACCATTAAGTTCTCCGTTTATTGTTTTAATATAGTCCCTGCAACTTTTTTGGCATATGAAATAAAACTTAAAAAGTTTGTGTAGTTTTCACATGATTTCAGAATCGAATGAGGAAGAAATCGAACAGTTGGTAAATTTGGCCAAACCAGATATAATAATCTGTGTGTTGCCCTTTGCAGCTTGCTAAGTTCAATTTTGTTCCCTAGTACATATAGAACCATCTCGATTCACAACAGGTTGCAACTGCAATAGCAAAACTGTGCACATATATCCTCTGTTCTGAATGGTTTTCTTGGATTGTAATTAAATTTCATAAAGACGAGTTCATTGTCAGGATGACAGTAAAGGTTTCTATCAGAAGAGCTTGGAAAATATGATTGCAGTTTGTACGTAACACAACGTAAGCAACCATGAGGATCAGCTAAAATTCTAATTGTTTTTTTTTTTTGCTTAAACTTTGCAAATTCTATAATTGTTGAAAGTTCGATATTAAAGAGGGAAGAAAAAATGAATCTGCAAAAGTTTCCATTCTTCCGTGTTTATTTCATCTGGACGGTCCCGGCGCTAATAAGCTTTTGAATCTTGTTCATAATCATTGGTTTTTGAAGTGTATATGTACCTGTTTAGAGAAGAAATGTTTTACCTTGTTATTTGTTAAGAGCCATATAAATCATATTCCTCAAACATAGTCAGATCTACCACAACAGGATCTGTGAGGAGGGGCTTGCATCCCCTTTGCCTACAAAAGAAGTAAAAAGGAGATCCAAAGTAGACAACCTGATTTTCTTTTAATCAGCAAAGGAGGACATATACATGAGAATCGTTGGAGTCTAACATGTCTCTCTTTCATTTCCTCATGAGTTAGAACTGCGGTTAGCCTTGTTAATTTGATGTACACATCTGCATAATATTTTTGAAACATATTAGACAATAGATAAAGAGTTAATAACCTCGTTGAGCATGTGTGTGTATATATACCTTCTAACACCATCCAACAGTTCTCGATTATTATGTTCATGTTTGAGACCTTTTTGGTATGTTTCCATTGCATTGTCATACTCCTTCATGAAGCACTCAGCTTCAAATTTTCTATTGTATCTTTCAGAGAAAGTTGGATCAAGCTCAATACAATTTTCTGCATCCTTTAGTCCTTCAGACATGGCACCAAGTTCAGTTTAACACGCAACTCAGTTGCTATATGCCTAAAATGGGTGTGGAAAAGACATATAGTTATTCAAACAGTAAAAATAGGAAATCATTGTAGAAAATCTCGGTAAGATAAGACGAGGTGGCCTTACCTTGGGTCTTTAGGGTTGATTTTGACTGCTTCAGTGTAATGCTTTATTTCCTGTAGATACTTCTGCTCCTTGAAGAAGTCATTACCTGTAAAACACTCTTTTCAGTAAAACGCCATTTTGTAGTTTCTTGGAGTATTTTTGTTCTGGCACAACTCAAGATTAGTTACTCAAGATTAGTTGCAGAAGCTATCACCTTTGTCACGCTCTTCATCACCAATCTTAGGGTCGAAATACTCCTTCTGATCCCATTCTTTCTTTTCTCTTTCTCCCTCGTTCAGATTCTTCAATGTTTCATGATTACGGTGCTCGGTAAGAGCTTTTTGGAAAGCTTCGATTGCAGGTTCATAGTCTTTTGAGCATCTGACCATCTTGGTCGAAGCAGTCCCCTTCCTAGTTAAACCTCCAGTTACCATCTTCTAATCTGATCTAAGCTCTCTACCCCTCTCCACTGCCTTGTCACAATCCTCGATACACTCATTGTACTGAATCAAACTCATTGACATTTAAATGAATCGCCATTTATGCTCATGATTAATACTCTACCCTATTGGAAAAGATGGAGAGTCAATAAAAATGACAAATGGAGTGGAGATGATTTACTGTTGATTCTTGGTAAGAATTTAAAGGTGACCCTCCGAAGTTGAAGTGACGGCTCGATGTGCTTCTGTACGTTTTGCAATTGAAGGAATAATTTTAAGGTGACACTAATTGCATGGCTGGAGAACTTGTAGTGAATGATTAAATGCTGGAGAAACGTATGTCGATTCCAGTGACAGATCTCAGAGATTGTGGGTAGGGTTTTGAGCAGAGGAAGGTCGTAAGAAGGTGTAGAAGAGGGAGACGCTGAATCGTTAAAGATTTTGGTTCAATCGCTAAAGGTTCAATTTTGGGCTTTTTATGGGTCTAAATAATAAGTGATGACATTGGTTCAGTTTAAAATTATTGGATTTGTTTGGGCTACGTAAAGTAAAATGTTAATGCCACGTAGGATAAGTGAGTTAGCTGATGTGTCTTCGTGACATGAGAGTAAAAAAGTGCCTAATTATATATACTAGGTGTTGATCCCCCGCGCACGCGCGGGGGTGGAATATGTTTTTGGATTTTTATGTATATTTATGAAATTGTCTTTGTTTTAAATACTTTTTTATGATGTTGGTTGTTTTAGAATATGTTACTCCTAATTATCTGTCCATTGACTCATCTCTCTCAATTGATGATTTTGCCACTTCCAACTTTGGCATGTTCGTCTTTTTTTCTTATCGAGACTGGATGCTTCCTTCTTTTTCTAGCTTTCATCGTTTGTTGTTTTCCAATCTCCCTCTTTTTTTCTTTATGAGTTTTAGTCTTTTTTTTTTTTTTTTTTTTTTTGCATCTTATGAGTTTTAGTCTTTTTGGTAGTGTAAAGTCTATTTTGTAATGTTTCCAATTGTCCTAAGTCTCACTGTTTTGTTTTGTTTGTTAAGTCTAAATACAGATAGGTACCAGCAAAGTTAATAGAAGATTTGAGCCAAGGTTGTAAAACCCAATTATTTGGCCAACATCTCTATAGAATCATGGTGTAATGTTTCCAATTGTCGTAAGTCTCACTGTTTTGTTTTGTTTGTTAAGTCTAAATACAGATAGGTACCAGCAAACTTAATAGAAGATTTGGGTCAAGGTTGTAAAACCCAATTATTTGGCCAACATCTCTATAGAATCATGGCACCAATCAAACTTTGAAACAAAATCTATAGATGCAGTCTTTATTAGATTCAGCTGTTTTGAGAGGCTTGTTACAAAGATCAATTATTGTATAACAGACTTATGGGAGGCAAACACCACAACGCCATATTATAGTTGCAGATCGAAGAGGAAGCTAAGTTCACACATCGTTTAACATAAAGGCAAGCAGGCAGGTTCTACTTCACAGATTCAGATTTAACGGATCCATTTCCTTGAGATTTTTCATGCTGCCTCTGCTGTCAGGATCGAAAATACTCCCAATGAAGGTATGAACTTCAGCAAAAATACCATTAAAAACATTGTCCACCATAGAATGAAATCTCAGAAACAGTTCCACAATTGTTCGGATAATTACCGTGCATTGAGGGAGCTTGATTCGTCGTTCTTAAACACTGGGAATCTGATAGTGTTCTGCTTGAGCTTCCTATACCAGAGGCTGAAATACAAATCAAATAAAAAGATTGTAATCCCATTTCCACTGAACGTATTAGTATCTTGGTTGTTTACATCAATTGTATCATGAAGGTCACACTTGCCAACAATTTCCCCAGATTAAAGTGAGAAGCATAACAGTGGAGCCATCTAGCAAACCCATTCCCACAAAGACTTGGCTTTGGGCAGCTGCTGCATCTCCAGAAAGTCCAGACTGAGAAAGAAACACCTACACATTTATACGAAAAGAAAAGCTAAGTTCAAACTCGCAAATCAAAGGATCGTATTTCGAAAATTTTAAGTTACCAGAAACCAGAAAGAAACATTTCAAATAGCAAGAACGCGTGCATCAGACGTGTTCAAAATATTTTCTGCCAATAGTTTTATTCGCTTTCCTCGCTCCGGAGGTTTTCTCCGGCTCCAATGCTCGTCGTCAGTCCGTGAAAGCCTCCATCAAGTTTCTTGGTATGTAGGCTTAACGACGGAACATGAACCTCGGCGGCGAAGTGGTACGCGAGACCTTATATTCTCTGTGGAAATGGTGTGGCTTCGGAGCGACGACCGTCTGTGAAAGCTTTGTTGCTCTCGATCTGCCGCCGGTATTTATCGGCGGAGGAGTGTCTCAGATAGAGGACAGTGGAGACTCATATGCAGTAGATCTATCGACAGATTGGTCAAGGTTTGGAATAGCGGTTCGTCTCGCGCCGGTTGGCGGGTTTGTGCCTTTTTTGACGGCAGATTTGGGGTCGAGACTTTAGGCTCCTGGAGATGGCGGTTGACGGCGATTCTGGTTAGTCTAGATCTGAATCTCATGATTGATTTGAAAGAAAAAAAGAAAGCCAAAAGCTAACTGGTGAAAATCAACGGACGACGTTCATGGAGGAATCAACTAAAAAATTTGGGGGATGAATATGTATATACTATTTATTGGCAGAAGTTAAGTTATATGTGTCTAATTCGTGCGGGGAAGATGACGATTTGATTTTTCTAGAGATGAAGGTAAGGAAGATGAAAAGAGCAGAGTCTTGACCATTTTATTTACGTAGGTAGGATCTATGAATTTTATTGGCCATCAATGACTTCAAATATGAATTTATGATTAAAAAGCTCAATGTGTGTTTTTAAAAGAATGGTGACGTGGACACCTTCAAAATGGAGAGAAATAGTTTCTAATTATATATATGATGATTTGATTTATTTTGAATCAGACTTAAATAATTGAGTAGGAATCCAAATCAAATCCTTAATAGAAATTCTGCAGATCTCGTCCAAAAATCGCAAAACGAAAGACATTCTATTATAGGTTGAAGCTTGAAACCAAATATTCAACCAAATCATAATCATCAAACACCAAGACACAGCAACAAGAAAATTAACCAAAAACGAATTCTCTGTGAATCTAACCGAATCACATTTCCATGCCATAAGTTGATAATCGGATCCATCTACCAAATTAATGAACTTTCATTCACCTTGATATCAAGACACAAAATCTTCTTCAGATCATAGATCCTTTCCTTCCATAATTTCTTCAATTCTGATAGCCAAATCTCAATCCCATAGCCCAACAAATCCTTCTACCGTGGGAAGATTAAAGAGCCAAAACCCTCGCCAACGAATCCATTGGTTAAAGATCCTAAACCGCTAATCCTACCCATCCGAGACAAACCTCAAAGAGCCACAGCCATATCGGTGGAGACGACGGATCAACGGCACAACACTATCTATAACCCGAAGAGTCAACCCACCATAGTAAAATAACCGCAACCCTTGCCTCCGTCACTAGCCACCACCACGAACCAGAGCAGAGAGAAACACGCCGGACCAAAAACGCGACGAGAGTCAGGCCACTGTTTCCGCCGCAAACGCAGATAAGCATCACCAAGCCAGAGCAGCAGCCGAAGAGAGGAAGAAGAAACCAGTTTTTTTTGTTTACAACCAGTTTTTCAAAAAAAATTCTTTTACTTAATTTTTAAAAATAATTATTTTAATGACAAAAACTACACTACTTCACGTGCTCAATTTTGTTTTGAATTAGACTTGAAGGGTAAAATTGAGTTTCACAAAATATAACAGTGAAAAGTGTTATTCACTTCAATATAAGTTAAAAAGTGTTACTCACCTAAATGCTATTAAAAAAGTAATACTTTTGCCGAAAATCTTTAATTAATTTGGTATATTGTTTGCAACAAAAGCAATCATATATGATGATTTTGATCAAATTTGTAAAGGATGGAGAGGATATGTTACTTCCTTTCCGCTTTCTTTGATTTTGCTATGCCTTTCTTTGGCTTAAGCATAGCTCCATAATGTCTATTAGTCCATGTTGGGAAAATTTATCCCAATAATAGTCTTTCGTGCGATGAAAATGGGAATTCGACAACTAGAATTTAAGGGAAAGGACTCTTTTATTAGGAAAGGGATTACAATAGTATCTTGTGTAGTGAACACACTTAGATATTTCTTCTTGGATGGGGTTCTTCTTTTTTTGTATGGATGTTTACAAGTGACACCACTCTTCTATTTATACTAGTGGTAAGTTATATACTAGTCTTTTCTAGAATAATCTACACACCTTATTCTAATTATCATTCATCCACTACTCTAGAACATTCTACAATACTTATCTACTAATCTAGATAATTTCTATCTTAATTCTAGAATGTTCTATAACTCTCATTCCTTAATATTTCTAGATAATTCTTCTTCTCATTTGATCTAGATTTTTCTTCACTCTTCAACATTTTTCTTAGGCTAATGGAGGGAATATCCAACAATCTACCCCCTTCCCGACTTAGCCTAAAGTTGTCACTATGTCGACGCCTTGACAACAATCTTCAAACTTCTTGACTCCACTCCAGTGGTAGACATCGTTACACATTTATGTAACTTTGATTGCCTGAAAACAGCCCCCCCTCCAAAGGTAGTCACATACCCTGAAGTTGAATTTCTAGAATCTTTATCACCGTCCCAATCTGCATTGATATAACCCTTCAGCTCGAGTTTCTGATGCCATATATCCATGTCATCACTTGTGACATTCAATTCTTCCTTGCAAAGCCTAGCTTGAGTTACATATAATGTTCCTTCTTTCTTTCCTCGAGCCATGACTAAACTTCCTTTGGTTAGCTCCCACTTGCCTTCACCAAAGTGATTTTCCAGACCAACATCATCCAATTTTCCAGTTGATATCAGATTGACTCGCATATCTGGAACATGCCTTACGTCCTTCAGAACCATCTTACATCCCGTATTTGATGTAAGGATAATGTCCGCTCTTCCGACAATCTTGCTTCTTCCTTGATTTCCCATTTGGACATTACCAAAGTCACCACTTTGGTAGGTTGTGAAGAAGCTTCCATAAGGGGTGACATGAAAGGAAGCTCCAGAGTCGATAATCCATGAAGTGTCATTAGATGCAATGTTTAGGAGACTGCACTCTCCAATAACATATACATCACTATCTTCTTCTGCCACAATGGTAGTGGTCTTATCATCATGCCTCTTTGTAGGATTAAATCGGTTTGGCTTGATGTTATCCATCTGTTGATCTTTCTTGAAGAATCGACACTCTGGCTTCCTATGACCTTCCTTGCCACAATAGTAGCAGGTAACTCTAGGACGTGACTTGTATTGTCCTCGAGATTGATCCCAACCTCGGCTTCCGTTGTGTCCACGCATTTCGTCTCTACCTCGTCTTTCTATGATATTTTCCTCGGACAGGGTGCTTGAACCTCGTTCTTTCCTTCTAGTTTCTTCGTTTATAAGGCTATCACTGACGGTATCCATGGTAAGATTTCCCTCCGGTGCTGAATTGCTGGGAGTGACAACTAGTGTGTCCCAACTCTCTGGAAGAGAACTAAGGAGCAGAAGGGCTTGCATTTCGTCTTCGACCTTCATGTCAACCTTGTTTAGTTGATTTACGAGCCCCTTGAAATTGTTCAAGTGCTCCATCATACTTTGACCATCCTTATACTCCAACTTTACCAACCGTCTAACAAGCAGAACCTTGTTTCGAGGAGTTTTCTTTTGAATCATGGACTCAAGTTTTGTCCATAATTCAAAAGCATTTGTATATGTAGAGACATGTTCGAAAAGAGATCGATCGATGTACTTACAAATTACAGCGACCGCTTTTCGATTTAAAACCTCCCATGCCTTGTCATCCTTTCCTTCCGGCTTGTCCTTCATGATGATGGGTTCATACTAATCCTTACAATAAAGGTGATCTTCCATCATCGGTTTCCAGTAGGAGTAGTTGTCCGCTGTAAGCTTGAACATATCACCTTCAAAGGTAACGGTAGGCTCCATCTTGATACGCACGAGATATCGTTGTTGCAAGAGAACCTGGCTCTGATACCAGCTGTTGGGAAAATTTATCCCAATAATAGTCTTTCGTGTGATGAAGATGGGAATTCCACAACTAGGATTTAAGGGAATGGACTCTTTTATTAGGAAAGGGATTACAATAGTATCTTGTGTAGTGAACACACTTAGATATTTCTTCTTGGATGGGGTTCTTCTTTTTTTGTATGGATGTTTACAAGTGACACCACTCTTCTATTTATACTAGTGGTAAGTTATATACTAGTCTTTTCTAGAATGATCTACACACCTTATTCTAATTATCATTCATCCACTACTCTAGAACATTCTACAATACTTATCTACTAATCTAGATAATTTCTATCTTAATTCTAGAATGTTCTATAACTCTCATTCCTTAATATTTCTAGATAATTCTTCTTCTCATTTGATCTAGATTTTTCTTCACTCTTCAAACATTTTTTTTAGGCTAATGGAAGGAATATCCAACAGTCCACGATTTGAGACTCATCTTCTCCAATAGCTCACACTAGAAAACTGTGTGATAGCTACGGATTAGCTACGACTGAAAAAATCAAAATCTGTAGCTATTTCGTAGCTATTTGTAGCTATATAGCCCGAAACTAATTCATGACTATAGTTACGAATAGCTACGACATGTCAGTAGAAACAAATAGCCATGACTCGAAGCGTGGAAAAATAGCTGCGATATATTTTCATGGCTATTCGTAGCTATATCTAACGTATTTAAGTATATGTGGTATAGCTACGGGTTTATCCTTAACTATCAAAACCCTAAACAAACCCTAAAACTCAAATCAATAACATTTTAATTACTATAACATATCCAAAACTAATAATCAACACTTATAAAAAATATTTTCCAAATCTAATCTTTTCAAATATTAACTTATAACCCTAAACACAAACCTTTAAACCATATACACTAAACCATAATCATACTCTAAACCTAACTCTTTCATAAACTATAAAATAAATATATAAAATTAATTCTATATACATAAAACTAATATTTAAATTCTATAGTATAAACAAAACTAATACATAAAAGCTTAAACCCTAAACAAACCCTAACACTCTAAAGTATAAATAAAACTCCAATTAAAAAATTCTAATTATTATACCATATCCAAAACTAAGATTCAACATTTATCAAATAAAAATATTTTCAAAATCTATTATTTTCAAAATCTATTATTTTCAAATATTAACCTATAACCCTAAACAAAACCCTTTAATTAAACCCTATACACTAAACCATAATCATACTCTACACATAACTCTCAATCAAAAACTATAAAATCAAAACATAAAATTTAATTATATATACATAAAATTTAAACTATTTAGATATATGTTTTACATAAAATTTATTAAAAACTATTTTAAACAATATTAAATTAAAAGTATAATATTGTTTTTTGAATTCTACTAATATTTTAATACTAATACTAAACTAAAAGTCTTAAAAACTATTTAATTATTATATATACTCAAAAATAAAATTTAATACTTTTAAAATAAATAAACATAATCTAAACAAAATTAATCATTTTTAGTTATTATATATATACTCATTTTTATTATTTTTAATTATTTATAAAATTTAACATTCTTAAAAGTTTTATCTATTATATTTTTAATTTTTGCATTTAAAAAAATTTATTTTAACAATTTGTATTGTTTTAAATCATTTTTATTATTATTATATATTAAGTAAAACCAAAAATATTCTATTGGCTAAAACTCTCTTATACGGATCACTCATCTAGACCATTGATTAAAACTTATAAACAGTTCAGATTTAATTTAGTTGACACACGGATCACTCTTCTAAACCGTTAGATCTCTTATCTAAAATCCTAACCGTCAGATCTAATTTAAACCCTAAACCTAATTTACCCACACCCAAAAAAAAAGCCTAACTAAGACGCCGTTTTTTTCATCTTCTCTTTGTCTCCGTATCTGCCTCATCCTCTCTTCGTCTACTCTTCATCCTCCCTTCCTCTTACCTTCTTCTATAATCATGATGAATCTTCCTTTGTCTTCATTTTTCTTCTTCTTCTCCTTCTTCTCTTCATCTTGTCTGTCTCTTCCTCTCGTCGTCTTCATCAAATCAGTTAACGCCTCTGTCTACGTCTTCGTCATCGGTGATTCCGAACGAATCTGACGAAGTTTGTACCACCGCTATCTTTGCCGGACAAAGACAAAGACGAATAGAGAGAGAGAGAAGATGACGAAGATGACGACCAGCCGTGAGTAGGAGATCTTCACCGCGCACCACCAGCCGTCACCGCCGCACATGTCTTTTTAGATCTCGCGCCTCTCTTCAGTAGATCGGCAGATCTTGCTTCACCTCCACCGCAAATAGCCATGTTTTCCAGCGGCCATCGGAATGGGATGTGGGAGAAGACGAAGCAGCCATGCTTTCCAGTGACCATCGGAATGGGTTCGGGAGAAGGCGAAGAAGCCGTGCTTTCAGCAACCATGGAAGTGGGTTCGGCAGAAGACGAAGCAGACATGCTTTCCGGCGACCATCATAATGGGTTCCGGAGAAGATGAACCCGAGTTGATTTCTGTATTTTTTTTTCTAACATCTGATTATATTATTATATGAGATATCGTGTACATTCACAAATACATAAACAATACAAGAAATTATAAAAACAACAAATGACATAATTAAACTGAGAAAACAACAACATTTCAAATGAATTAAACTCTGAAGATGTTGTTTCTTGAGAAGTCTTCGTTCTTAACAGAATATCAACTCTGCTAATTGTCTTGCGAACTTGAAATCTTCGTCGCATCGGAACTGTTTCTTCTCTTTGTTGTATTACTTTGATCATATCCCAATTTAGAGCTATAGATATTCTTCGGTTTAAAATCCAATATACTGATTCAACCACAAGAAATAAAAATTGGGACGACCAAGTTTCAGCGATTATACGAACATCACCATACAACAAAGAGAAAGAGATTACATCTTCTACTCTAGATTGTCTTCTCATCCATGGTGGTTTTCTTGCCGGTCTTTGATGACATAACAAATCTGAAAGGATTTGTAATAATCGCCGGGACATCGCTGAAATACAATGATGCTCGGAATAAAACAGAAAACTAACCCTTAGTGTTAGTTTTAACAAACTTACGGCAATTGATACCGACATAACACCCGCGTAGACGCCGGAAATAGAAACCGTGATCGATGAACGGTTACGGCATATCCATGAAAACCACATGATTCGTATATCGTCCCTCTCTCCTAATCGCTTTCTTCTCCATTTACTAACCATTGATGGCACTAGATGAAGGGTCGCTAGTTCAGACGATTGATTTTGTAGAAGCAAGACAGTGGGATATAATGAAGCGATGATGTGAGATTGAAAATCATGATTCTTCACGTATGTGAACATAATAATCAATAGAACTTCACAGAAATTAAAGTAGGATAGACGAAAGGAGATAAGAAAACACAAAAGGACAAAAGGAGGCCGACCGACGCCGGAAAAGCCAGCGTCGGCCGGAAAAATGCGGTGAAACGGTGTCTTGTATAGTTGATTTCTGTATTTTTGCGATTTTTTTTTAATGATAATTATTTATTATTAAATATTTAATTAAATTGAATAATTTATTTATTTTTGTTTTGTTTTTATTATTTTTTAGAAATATTGTATAAAATAGCCACAGATTGCTGCAATAGAATCCGTAGATATGTAGATTCGAATTGTTTCGCAGATAGTCGTAGCTAATATAGCTACGAACACGGATCGTAGATATTAGCTACGGATATGTTCGTAGCTATTCCGCAGACACGTTGCTACAAATACCTACGAAACTTCAATAGCTCCGAGCGTTTAGACGCATAAACGAGTCGTAACTATCTGTAGCTATGTCCAAAATAGCTACGGAAATTGGGCCATAGCTACGAAAAAATCCGTAGCTATAGAGTCCAGTTTTCTTGTAGTCTCAGGTTGTCCTCCCACAAATTAAACATGCATGTTGGATATGAGTTTAACACTATCAATAAGCTCAATCAAAATCTATTATGCCATCTAATATGTTAGGCAATGATCCATCAATAAGTTTGACTATTTTTCCTATAAATAGAATTTTTATTATTAATAAATGCATATCTTTTAATATGCTACCTTCTAGCTACTCATAAATTAAATAGCGACGAGTTTAATAGTTTTTGGGAGCTCTCCAGTTGATAACCTAATTTTTATCTTATCATATGATCTTTCGTCGGCCTCAACCTAATTATTAATTACAGATAATCTCGGAGCCCACACTTGTTTATTTCTTATTTTCTCTCTTGGTTTAGTTCGGACTATTTTTCTCCAAATTTGAAAATTTTCATACTTAGTCGAAATCCCGCAACAAAAATTGGTGTTGACTGTGTGGATAAGAGACTTCTGTTTATTTTAGATGAGATCAATAATGACAAGACCATCCTCGATCAACGACAATCCCAGCTCTTCAGAACAACAGAATCCGATCTCGATCTCCCAACCATCGACAACGTTGGAACTGAACTGCCAAGTCTCACCGGTCAGCGACCTATCCCGGAATATTTAGTTAGCCGACACACATGAAGATGACGAGAAAATACACCAGGCTCGAATGCCCAGCCGAACGATCAAGATGTTTCCTATTTCATAAAGGTCTTGATGACGCAGGTGGAAAAATTGACTCAAGGAAGTAACGTTCGTTTTGACCTACTTGCAATTGCTCATACCGTGTTCTAAGAACAGATTAACGACCTTCAATCATCTGGGCAATGAACGTCTCAAAGATAAGTAAACTTTACGCCCAACTCCAAAGGGCCTTTTTCGATGCCTCACTAACACATGATACTAAACCAAGTGGGCGACTACCCATACCGTTAACATCCCTCTCAATTGGACGAGTAACGCATCAATCACTCCCTTCCCAGCAGACGCAAAATCAAGCAGCAGAGATGAATAGGAACAATCAGATCGAGCAGCTAAAGGCATAATTTCAACAAATAACTTCAAGAGTGCACAAGGCAATCAGTTCAGCACCGAAAATCGACCGAGTAATCAAGGAAACGTAGAACACTCCATTCACAAGTCGAATAACAAGAACCGGTTTTGACTGAAGGATGTTTTGGTTGTTAATCCTGATTCAATTCACAGATTCAACAGTTCCTAAACATGCGGATCTAGGTTCTCTTGAATAGAAACTTTAATGGATCTCACCTTATACCTGTTTATGCAGCGGAAAGAGAAGGTATATCAGAGATCAGAGAGCCACCGAGTGATAACTCCTCCAGAGGTTCACACACGCACACCAAGCAGGAAGAGAGGCTGCTAGACCAAGGGAAAGGAGGCGCAGGGAGAGAGGAGAATCGCGGCTAGGGCTTAGGGTTAGGGAGAAAGAGATTTGGGTTTTAGTTTATAAAACCCTTCTCTTTCCCTTTTGGGCTTTTGGGCCCAAATACCAATCTGATTAAATCCCTTGGATTTAATCAGACCCATTTATCTCTCTCTAAGTACGACAAATGCCTGGCACTTTTACCGTACTTCTGCTAAGCCGTTCCTACACATTTTCCTGTTAGCTTAGGCGTGTGACCCATATGGGATCATATAATAAAGGCAATAAGTCCAAGACTTATAGATCATGAGCGGACTCTAGCAAGCCATCATGACCCCCAGTATTATATGACTTATGTCTGATCATTGACATACTCTTACTTTCTAGAGACAGTACCGAGATTACTGGACACAATTCCAACAATCTCCCACTTGTACTGGAATCTCTGTATTCATAATCCTTTTGTCTCAATATCTCGATTAGTCATAAGGCAAGATTAGTGTCATCCTTATAAAGCCTAATCTTGTTCATCGGACTCTGATTCGATACTGACAATCCAAACGACTCGGGACAGTCCGTTTGAGCATGGCCATGCATTTTCCAGTATTCAAATCTCCGATTGGCCTAGAGATATTCACTCCATTTATATTGGAGGGACAAATCCCGTCTTGTTCCATCACTGTAAACTACTCATTTCATAATGTACCCAAACAAGGTCCTTATAACTATCGCAGAACGATAGCGTTAGACAATGATCAAAGTGCATCAGTCCATGTGCAGTCACATGCATGCGAACTCAGGTCTAAGGACTATACTCTATAGTCGTAGTAAGAATCTCTTATGACACAGATATAAATATCCTGAAGAGTTCTTATAAGCGGGTCGTGTCCGGTCGTATGTTCCCAACATACACCTATGTATTGACTTTGATGCCGTGCATCTATGACACCATGAAACTTGGTCATAAGTCACATACCAATCTAGTCTCTCACGGTTGTTGGTGTTCCAATCTCAACAACCTTCGACTAGGGACAGGATGATATAATCCATCCATCAAATATAGGGTCTCATGATCAAGCTAAATGACTTTGATGACTCAAGATCAAGTCACTTACTTCGATGACCTATAAAATGGTTTATATCACTTTGGAACGATTATTTCATCACAGTTAAAATAATCTTGAAATAATAATTTCATTAAACATAAGAATGTTTTACAAGAACATATCAAATAACTAAATAAAAGCCCTCAAACTCCCACTCAAATTTAGATTACATTTCAATGTCTCTAATGCCTACAGCTTCAGTCAGAAACTCGAGCTTAGGCCTTGGGAGTGGCTTTGTCAACGGATCAGCGACGTTATCATCTGTCTGAACTCGGCTGATCTTGACTTCCTTTCTATTAATGATGTCACGTATCAAGTGAAATCTTCTTAGAACATGCTTGGATTTCTGGTGTGATCTTGGTTCCTTTGCCTGAGCAATAGCACCATTGTTATCACAAAATAGTGCCAGAGGCTCAGCCGCATCTGGTATCACACCTAGTTCAATAATGAACTTTCGTATCCAAACAGCTTCCTTCGCTGCTTCTGAGGCGGCGATATATTCAGCTTCTGTAGTGGAATCAGCAACGGTGTCTTGCTTGGAGCTTCTCCAACTGATTGCACCGCCATTCAGACAAAAGATATAACCGGACTGTGATCGGAAATCATCTTGGTCTGTCTGGAAACTTGCGTCCGTGAATCCACTGACTTTAAGCACATCACTTCCACCGTACACTAAGAACTTATCCTTAGTATGTCTTAGATACTTCAAGATATTCTTTACGGCAATCCAATGGTTTTCACCTGGATTTGACTGGTATTTACTCGTCATGCTCAATGCATAAGCAACATCAGGACGAGTACAGATCATGGCATACATGACAGATCCTATTGCAGATGCATAAGGAATATTCTTCATGCGCTCAAGCTCAGCAGCCGACGTAGGGCTCTGCTTCTTGCTTAGCGTTGTGCCATGTACCATTGGCGTGAAGCCCTTCTTGGAATCTTTCATGCTGAATCTTTGTAGGACTTTGTCAATGTATGAATCTTGACACAAGCCTATCAGCCTTCTAGATCTATCCCGGTAGATCCTGATTCCAAGAACGTATGCGGCTTCACCCATGTCTTTCATGGAAAAACAACTTCCAAGCCAGTCTTTTACCGACTTCAGCATTGGAATGTCGTTTCCGAGAAGCAGTATGTCATCGACATACAGAATAAGAAATACTATCTTGCTCCCACTAGTTTTCTTATACACGCATTGTTCTTCTTCGTTTCTGATGAAGTCAAATTGCTTGATCGCTTCATCAAAACGAAGATTCCAGCTCCTCGATGCTTGCTTCAATCCATAAATGGATTTATGAAGCTTGCATACTTTCCCAGCATTCTTTGGATCTATGTAACCGTCAGGTTGCGTCATATACACATCCTCTTCCAGAATACCATTCAGGAAGGCGGTTTTCACGTCCATCTGCCAAATTTCATAATCATGAAAAGCTGCAGTTGCTAGTAGAATCCGAATAGATTTCATCATAGCCACTGGTGAATAGGTTTCATCGTAATCCACACCGTGAACTTGTCTGAAACCTTTTGCCACCAACCTGGCTTTATAAATCTGGACATTTCCATCCACGTCAATCTTCTTCTTGAAGATCCATTTGCACTCGATGGCTTTTACACCAGCGGGTAAGTCAACCAACGAAAACACTTGGTTGACCGACATGGAGTCCATTTCGGAATCAGTGGCCTTGCGCCACTTCGAGGAATCTGGGCCCATCATGGCTTGATTGAAGTTCGATGGTTCATCACCATCAATGATCAGAAGATCATGACAGTCAGTCACGAGGAATCCTTGATATCTCTCGGGTTCGTGACGGATCCTCCCGGATCTTCGAACTTCAGGTACTACAGGTTCAGGCTCTACAATTTCTTGTAGGTCCTCCTGCTGCTCTTCCTCATTAGGTTGAGCAGTATCCTGTTCATCTTGAATTTCTTCAAGCAGTACCTTACTCCCACTGTCTTTCTTAGAGAGAAACTCCCTCTCAAGAAAGTTACAATCCCGGGCAACAAAGATCTTGTTCTCGGAACGTAAATAGAAGTAATAAGCCTTGGTTTCCTTCGGATAACCAATGAAGTAGCATTTATCAGACTTTGGTGTAAGCTTGTCTGAGATTAATCTCTTGACATAGGCTTCACAACCCCAAATTCTAAGATAAGACAGCACTGGAGCCACTCCAGTCCATAATTCATATGGTGTCTTTGCTACTGCTTTCGATGGCGCTCTATTTAGAGTGAACACTGCTGTTAGCAGAGCATATCCCCAAAGGGATATCGGAAGGTCTGTGTGACTCATCATAGATCGAACCATATCCAATAAGGTCCGATTTCTCCTCTCAGACACACCATTCCATTGAGGTGTTCCGGGAGGAGTGAGTTGGGATACGATCCCACACTCTCTTAGATGATCACTGAATTCTTGGCTTAAGTATTCTCCTCCTCGGTCGGACCGAAGAGCCTTAATGCTTTTGCCAAGTTGGTTCTGTACTTCATTTTGGAATTCTCTGAACTTCTCAAAAGATTCAGACTTATGTTTCATCAAATAAACATATCCATACCTACTGAAATCATCAGTGAAGGTAATGAAGTACTGATAGTTTCCTCTTGCATTTGTGGACATTGGGCCACACACATCAGTGTGTATCAGGCCCAATAAGTCACTGGCCCTCTCGTTAGGATTATTAAAGGGGGCCCGTGTCATTTTGCCCATCATGCAGGATTCGCATTTCTCACATGACTCAAAGTCAAATGAGCCAAGAAGTCCATTCGAATGGAGCCTCTTGATGCGTTTCTCGCTGATGTGCCCTAAACGACAATGCCATAGAAACGTTCGGTTCTCCTCATTAGGTTTGAACCGTTTGGTATTAATGTTATAAATTGGCGCGGATTGATCGAGTATGTAAAGCCCATTCGTAAGAGGGGCAGAACCATAGAACAAATTGTTGCGATTGAAGGAACATAATTTATTCTTAACTGAAAAATCATAACCTTCCAAATCCAACAAAGAAATTGAAATAATATTTCTGCTTATAGCAGGTACAAAATAACAATTATTGAGTTCTAAAATCAATCCCGAAGGTAAAGACAACAAGTATGTGCCTACAGCTAGTGCTGGAACTTTCGCTCCATTCCCAACTCGTAGCTCCACTTGTCCTTGCTTCAGCCTTCTACTGTTGCTGAGTGTCTGCATATTAGTACAAATATGAGCCCCACAACCAGTATCCATAACCCATGAGGTATTATCAGAAGTAGTTGTATTAACTTCTATAACAAAAATACCTGTCGAAGAAGTCTCGAGAGTCTTCTTCTTCAATTCCTTTAGACCTTCTTGGAATTTCTTACATTCTCTCCTCCAATGCCCTGGTTCTTTACAGAACCTGCATATGTCAGTTGGCCCAGCCTTGGACTTGGGCTTGGGCTTTGGCGTGTCCTTGTCCGCGACTTGGACAGCCTTGGCCCTTCCCTTATCCTTAGCAGAGGATTTCTTAAACCCCTTGCCCTTTTGCACCATAAGCACATTGGGGTCCTTGGCGGTTTTCCTCAAGTTGGGCTCTGCAGTCTTGAGCATTCCGTGAAGCTCAGGCAATGTCTTACTCAAGCCATGCATGTTAAAGTTCAGAATGAACTGATCATAGCTTGCAGGTAATGACTGCAGAATGATGTCGCAGGCAAGTTCCTGGCTGATAGGACAGTCGAGTTTCTGAAGATGATCGAGATAACCCATCATCTTCAAGACATGAGGACTCACTGCCGCATTTGCAGCCAACTTACAGTCTAAGAGGTTCTTAACTGTTTGAAACCTCTCAGTCCTTGCTTGCTCCTGAAAAAGCGATTTCAGGCTTGCCATTATCTCAATTGGTGACAACACACTCTCGAACTGCATTTGCAGCTCAGCAGTCATTGTCGCCAACATAAGGCAATACACATCATTTTCATCTGACGAATGCTTTTCCCAAGCATTATGCAGAGTCCTGGCGGCATTGTTAGCAGGCCTCTCGGGGAGAGGATCACGAAGGACATAATCCTTCTTCTCCTGCTTGAGGACCAGCCTCAAGTTCCTTGACCACGTCAGGAAGTTCGTTCCAGTCAGCTTCTCCTTCTCGAGAACAGACCGGATTGAGAATGTGTTTTGTGTGCTTGTAGTAGTCATAGCTGAAATATATAAGATAAAAGGTTATTAGTTAATATGTTCAATATGATTAATCTTATATTATACTTAATATGATCAATCATGCATTATATTCAATAACCTAAGTTACCCTCAATAGAATATAATGATTCCAAGATCCACATATAACTAAGATCAAAGTGGGCCACTGGCCGTCACCCAACCTTAGCTTATATCGGTAAGCCCTAAGTCGGCTAATTATATCCGTGATATAACTCTTGGTTGTGAATCTGGGCCCGAGGCCCAATTCACTCTGATGTCTCAAGGCCCGGGACTCCCGATGGCCTAGTCAAGAAAACCAGACTATACAGTCATGTAATCATTAATGTCTGGGACTCCCAATGACATTTATGAATCACAAACCGTCTTATCCACGCAAAAGTAGACACCCTCACACTGTAAGGCCATGAATACAATTGAATGGGCTTCGACAGCTGACATAGCCTGGACAAGACATCCAACGCTTGATATTTTTTGAGGTTCGTAGGTTTATTAAAATTTCATTCCCAAAATAGAAGATTACTATTTCGGGAAACTTTCTATTTTTGGAAACCTACTATTTTTGGAAACTTTCTAAAATTGGAAACTTTCTAAAACCGGAAACTTTCTAACTTTAGAAATTTCTTAAAATCCAAAACCCGCAAATCTAGAAACTTCTATTTTAAGAAACTTTCTAATTTTAAAATTTCGGAAACTTTAATTTAAAATCGACTTTATAATTTTATAAAATAAATTTTAAATTAATCTGAAGAATAAGACTCAAATAATTGGCCCAATTGTTTTAACTTCTTGGCCCGAGGCCCAAGAATTGGTCCATGTCCAAGACATGATCCAATTGTCCAATTAAATGACATAACCGGTCTGGTTCATTAAAATTGGTCTAACCAAATTTTAATTACTACGATGACCACAATTGTCAACCGGTTATTTACTAAACCGGATTTTCTCAATTTATTTGGTCCAACCAAATCAAATTAGAAAATCCTGGTTTAGGCACAAAATCCAATTTTCGACTTTGGATTTCTTATCCCGGTTTAACCAGAATTTAATAAAATTATTAAATCTGTTTATTAAACCGAGACATTTAATTTTAATCTAGTTTTAAACCGAACCGTTAACCGAACCGAAATATCACACCCAAAACCCTAACCGGTCGAGAAACAATCGTCCAAGCCGCAAGCCATCATGCTTTCGCGGCGGACGAATGGTCGGGACGGTTGGGCCGCGTGATCGGGACGGGAAAAGGCAGGACGGGACGATGCCGAGACGATCGTCGGGTCAGCTCGGGACGTTGGTTGCTTGGCCGAGACGCGAGAGAGGCATGGCGCGATCGCATCGATCCAAGCCATCGATCCGAGATCGATGCAAGCGATCGGATCGCCCACGCTTCTCGCTGCCTTGCGCCTCACGGATCATCTCTCGGCCGATCTCATGAATCGACAGATGGTCCGATCGACCAAACCGGTCGCATACCAAATCATATAGTTTGGTCATGCGATTTTCTTTAGTTTGTTTAGGTTTCAATTCCTTGTTGCTTAAGTGATTTCTCTTATCAGTAGTTGATTCAAAACACTTTTAAACAAGAAAAACAATCCTAAACATGAATCTAAACAAGAAAAACCAGAACCAATAGCTCTGATACCACTGAAGGATGTTTTGGTTGTTAATCCTGATTCAATTCACATATTCAACAATTCCTAAACATGCGGATCTAGGTTCTCTTGAATAGAAACTTTAATGGATCTCACCTTATACCTGTTTATGCAGCGGAAAGAGAAGGTATATCAGAGATCAGAGAGCCACCGAGTGATAACTCCTCCAGAGGTTCACACACGCACACCAAGCAGGAAGAGAGGCTGCTAGACCAAGGGAAAGGAGGCGCAGGGAGAGAGGAGAATCGCGGCTAGGGCTTAGGGTTAGGGAGAAAGAGATTTGGGTTTTAGTTTATAAAACCCTTCTCTTTCCCTTTTGGGCTTTTGGGCCCAAATACCAATCTGATTAAATCCCTTGGATTTAATCAGACCCATTTATCTCTCTCTAAGTACGACAAATGCCTGGCACTTTTACCGTACTTCTGCTAAGCCGTTCCTACACATTTTTCTGTTAGCTTAGGCGTGTGACCCATATGGGATCATATAATAAAGGCAATAAGTCCAAGACTTATAGATCATGAGCGGACTCTAGCAAGCCATCATGACCCCCAGTATTATATGACTTATGTCTGATCATTGACATACTCTTACTTTCTAGAGACAGTACCGAGATTACTGGACACAATTCCAACATTGACATCCATCGAAGATCACACTGCCGACCTATGAAGGGAACTTGGACCCCATGCAATTACCTAACAGCTTTCAGTATCACGATAGGACAAGCACAATTCTCCATAGAAGAACACGATGTCGACCATTGCCAACTATTTGTTGAAAATCTGAGCGGTGCCACTCTGGTTCTCTCGCCTTGAGGTGCACATTATTGAAAACAATCATCAGTTATCAACAACTTTCCTCAAGCACTACTCGACCGGTTAAAGGGAATTGTCTCTAAGATCTCGGTAACTAACAACGAATGTCTTTTGGCATTACGCAACAGTTTTTGGTGCGAGTCACCTTTTTGCGAAGAAATGTTGAAGAACAAACCTCAAACGCTCGAAGATCCTCTCCACTGAGAAGCCATCATCGTCGAGAATGAGGAAGAGAATGAATTTCTTGCTAAAACTTTCACACCAGTGAAGGGAAAAGAACCAACAGAGTACCTCTTACCAAAATGGTGACTCGTACCAAAAACTGTTGCGTAATGCCAAAAGACATTCGTTGTTAGTTACCGAGATCTTAGAGACAAATTCCCTTTAACCGGTCGAGTAGTGCTTGAGGAAAGTTATTGATAATCTAGAATCTTAAAGGGCTACGGCGGAAGGTTAGTCGGAAAAGAAAAACCGGTGGAGAGCAAAAGAAGAATACCTTTTCTCTTCGCTAGAGCAGAAATGAAGAAGTGAGAGTAGAATCAGAGTATTTATAAAAGAAATGGGCGTCGTGTTTGAGAAGCAATGATTACCTGGACGACGCTTCATTTCTCGCACCTACGAACCGGTTTGATTGGAATTCAATTCGGTTAATCCAGCATCCCAATGGTAAAGCCGACCAACCTAAATCACTTCCTAAACCAATCGATTTTTTTCCTCGTATCGACGATCTAATTAAATTCGAATCGCCGCACTGGGGGGGGCTTATTGTTGGAGTCAAGATTAGCACCTTTCCCAAATAGGCCCATTCAGGAATTTAGGTCGGCCCAGTAAGGAAAGAATATGATAACTTAAACAAGGTATCAGAATATGTACTCGGCTCGGCCCACGAAAATTAGGTTAAACACAAGGTAAGACGGCAAGAAGAAGGCGGCGCACGTAAGAGTCACGCCGAACAAGAAGATACATTCTGAGATTCTCACGCCGAGATAATAGGAATGATTCTATAAATCGTTTCTAGAGTTCTTAGTTACAAACCGATTTAAGCAAAAGTACTCTCTGACGACCTAAAACATCTCTTCTCAGCCGCTTTGTTTCGTCCTGGAAACCTAGCGAAAACCCTAATTCCATTCTCTTTCTCGCCAAGTTCAAAATCCTTTTTTAAGAATCTCTTAAGAAACCCTAAAACTCTTTCTATCTACGGATAGACCGAGTTGATAATCAACATACACCAAATATTGATCCAACAAGCCTCTAATGTACCTTAGTAGGCACATTACTGCCTCCCAATAAATATAGCAAGGTTTACTAATTAAGCAACTAACTAACTCAATTCCATAAGCTATGTCTTGCCAGGAACCTATCATAGCATACATAATGTGTAAGCTCAAGTTCTTGAGGGTTATGGATTTTAAGAAGTTTGCTCA
This sequence comes from Orychophragmus violaceus, assembly GCA_030180135.1. Taxonomy (NCBI): domain Eukaryota; kingdom Viridiplantae; phylum Streptophyta; class Magnoliopsida; order Brassicales; family Brassicaceae; genus Orychophragmus; species Orychophragmus violaceus. The sequence continues at coordinate 26,139,338 of CM058236.1, read as the reverse complement.
TATGATGAAATGTATGCATAAACATGATGTGTAGTACAAGTCAAAATCTGAATATTTCCTTTTCAAATATTTGGAGATCACGAAGTTAAGGAAGGCGAGCTGATAAGGATCAGAAAATACCATATCGGAGGTCGCCTGAATAATGGAAATAATATATACTTGGCCTGAAGAAATAGAAGTATATATTGAAACACGAGTGATACCTTAGGGTTAAGGATTTTTGAGAGATATTGTGAGCTACACAAGAATTGGAGAGAGCCTAGTGTTCTTAGTGAGTGAACAAAGAGTGTTGTGCAATTGTTTTTTACGGCAAAGCTTTGTGAAATCATGTAAAGCCGGTTGAAAAAATCAGAGTGTAACTTTTAACGAGATTCCTAATAAAAGGTTATGTGTTTTGGTTAATTAAAGTTCTTGTTAGTTAAGTGTTCTCTGAGTTTTTATTTAGTATCAGAGTATGCAATCTATATAGACCTTAACATATAAATTCAGGTTAAGATCTTGGAGAGAACACGAAGACTAAAGAAATTACCCCAATTCTAAAACCCATCATACAAAACGAAATAGATTTTAGTCATTTGAAAGTTTGTATGAGACATGATTTGCGTATTCGACGAGGCTGCTTGGTCTGCGGTAGTAAACGAATGGGTTGAACGGTTTGTCATCACTAATGAAATGAGGAAGAAAGCAACGCTTTTAAATGCAAATCAAGAGATATATCCACTATCATGTATGTCGTAGGCACTGATCAATTCAAAATTATTCAAGGATAAATGCTAAGAAGTGTGAGATACTTTTACTTATTTTCTAGTTTTAAAAGACTAAATTGTCGGTGTGAAAAGGTATATTTCAAATTCTTAAAAAAATTGGTATAGATTCCAAAGTTTTAATAACACTACAAAATTACTCAAAATAGGAAATATGTATAAAAACAAAACCAAAAAGGACAATTTCTTTTTCGCTGAACAAAAGAGATACGAAAAGAGAAAAAGAACCTAAAGAAGTCGCCTGGCTCTTTGTAAACACTCTACAAATACAAATATAGCCTCTCACGATTTCTCTTTTTCTCAGAAATAATTTGGGGAGACTTATTTATTTCCAAGTGGATTTCCTACGTTCTACATCAGATAGTTGATGATCCTCTGTTGAGAGTCAATAATCTTATGGGGAAAAAGCAACAACAGTTTGGTCATCTGGAATCTGCGAGAACTTCGCATAAAGATTCTTAAGAGATTCGCAAAACTGGGAGGCAATTTATGTAATTTTGTGTCGGAGCTCTGCTATTATGGCTTTAAAAGGATTGAATGGTCTGAGGCTGAGAAATGGAAATATGGACATTGTTGTTGCGGAATTTTAACCAAGTCTGAGATGGGTCAGATTTGGATCAAATAGTCCAAACTAAACAAAGAGATCAAATAAGAAAGAAACAGGTGCGGAGTCCGAGATTCTCTCTATTTAATAGTTTAATAATTAGGTTAAAGCCGACGAACGAATAGGATAGGAAAAGAAGGAGGTTGTCAATTGACAAGCTCCATAAAAAATACTAAACTCATCACTATTTTATGAGTTGCTCAGATGTAACATATTATAACATATAAATTTATGAACAGTAAACACTCTATTTATAGTAAAATGGTCAAACTTATTCATGGACCATTGAATCCTTAACGGGCTTCAGTTTTTGGGCCAAGCAGATCGTATAGGCTAAGCAGATTTTGATTGGGCTTATGGATGGGAGCTAAACCCATATCTAATAATTAGCCCCCCCCCCTCAGTTCATCGATCTTCGGCGCCGGTCCATGTCGACGAATTTCTCTTAGTATTTAATTTTGATGGAAATCTGGTCATCTTATTTGGCTACTTGGTGTCGTTCACTTCTTTTGTGGAGTGAAAAGACATCCGCAGAAGTCGAAGAGTCGCGATGATTGTGTTTTCTTGATAACCTCCCCTTGTCTCTTCCGATTTTCATTTCTCCACTTTCTCCTTTTGCTCATGTATTTCTCTCCCCTTTTCTTTTTTTTTCTGTGTCTTTTCCTTGCCGAGCAGTTGCAATTTCTTTAGTTTTTAGGTTCTTCGATATGAGGGTGGATTCTAGTTCTAACTTGTCCTCTCGTGATGATGACCGCGCCGCATCTGGGTCTTCATGTCGGGTGAGTGTGGCGTCAATATGTCGGTTTGCTTCTTCGAGGAGGTGACTTCGATTTTGAGCAACCGAAAAACACCAGGGACCTTTTACATGACTATGATGCCCAATACTTGTCTGAAGGTTGTGTTCGGTATGAAAGATAAGACCATTGCTTGGCAAGATAGTTACTTTTTGCACGAGTAAATGATACATCGCGTTCGACACGAGCAAGACCTTTAGATTGGCGTTGAATCAGGATCATGCTAGTTTTCCTTTTTCTCTATGTCGTTTGTCGGTATTGAATGTCTTATTCTTATTTCTTTTTTTGAATATCGTTACTCTCTCTTAGGCTGCTGGATTCCGAATATTTCTCGTGACTTGAAGAATTGCTCACATCGCATTTAACTAGCATGGCATACGCAGTGAAAGGGTTAGGTGGTGCTTTTCAATGATCGATTCAGGTTTGTTTCTTTTCTCTCCATGTCTGTCTTATTTAAACAGTTTTCAAAGAAGTTTTGGTGTCTTTTGGTAGATTTTTTGGGACTTCCTCCTCGGGGCTCAACTAGTGGTGAACCGACATCCTCTCGTCTTTCCTGAAAAAGGCGCAGAGAAGGTTACCGAGGATCCTCCAGTGATCGATCTTGATGCAAACATGAGCGCTGCTGAGGTGGGTGATCAGACAGTTAATAAGTCGATGCGTCCCGGGGAGGTTGAAGAAAACAAGAAGGTTGAGGTTCATGATATGAAGGGCAAGGATATGGAGGTCAACCGTAATGAGGAGGTCGCTGTTGACGATGTTATCTGACCGAGGGAGAAGGCATGGATCTCAAGGCCCAAGACGACATTTCTGGTCAATCTGGGAGTAAAAGGCGCAAGTAAGATCTGGAGGACGAGATTGAGTATCCTGGTGACGTGAGCCCTCCTCCTCTACATGCGCACGACGGTGGGTTTACAATTGGATTGGATTGTGTAGATATGAGGCCCGAAGAACCATCTCGTGCTCTAATCAAGTGCATTCTGGAAAGGAACATGAATCGGTTGGGAGAGAGTCGTGACATTTCACCGGCAGACTTTTCCTTTTTGTATCACTACAAAGGAAAAGGCCCGTATGTGAACGACAAACTCTCGTGCACAAATTATTTATAGAGGATAACATCGGGTCCGACTCGGAACCCATTGTTCATGAGATGCATAAGCCTCTCCTCAACAGGATATTAGCCATCCATTTGCGATGGGAAGCGTTTTGTTATTAGCATTATGATGTTCAGAGAATCCATGTTTCTTTTCTATAGATTTTTCTGAATCCAACGACTCAGGGAGTCGTACCAAGAATAGCTGAAGAAGTCTAAGTCAACAAAGAAGGACCTCAAGGTGAAGCTTTAGAGGTCACAAAATTCTGTTTGGGAGCTTAAGGGTCTCCGTAGAAAGCTTGCTGAAATGGATAGCCTTGATGCTATGTTTTCCTCGGAGAAGCAGAAAGTCTAGGAGATGGGAAAGAGGGTGGTCGAGCTCGAAGATGCGAAGTGAAACCTGCTGGACAAAGCTAAAGAGTAGGTCGGTTCTCTTAGGTCCAAGGTAGATCCCCTTATGTCCGAAGGCGACTAGCTCCAGGCTTATTTTTAAGAACGTCTTGTTGAGGAGAAGAAAAAGGTGCAAAAGAAGGATTTGGACTGTCTTGACAAGCTTAGGTTGAAAATAGAGGAGAGTGTGTCCTCGACCGCTAAGATGCTGGAGTTGAACCAGGTTCTTGCTATTCTCAACGCCTGCCGACTTCTTATAAAAGACGGTATCCTAATTCCTGCATCAATAATTGCCAAGGTTGAGGAAGATGAGCCTCATTTTTGAGGGCGGAGTTTGACGCGATGAGGACCATTGATCTGCTTCCAGAGGACTTGTGTCTGACCACAATCATTAAGTTAACTTATAATGACGTTTCTCCCTAGGGGATGGTGGGAGAGACGGAGGGAACGAATGTGGGGCTTGTGACGTACGAGGAGGTGGCTAATCTTTGGGCTTTCGGCTTGCTGAAGTGAACACTTATGTTATATTTTATATGTATCTTTGTTGTCTCTTTTTCTTTTTCTCTTTTTGTAATTTATGTGGTCGTTTGAACCCTTTTTGTGATAAGTCGATGCTCGCTCTGGATGACCGTTTTGTTGTTTTATTTTCGAACGCTTTTGGATCGTAGTGCATCTATTATTTTTGGACCGGGCATTCCCCTTATGATCTTTTTTATGTTTCCCTTTTAAAATTCAGCTCGGCGGACGCTCAGAGTTATTTGTTGCTCGTTATCGTTGTCGCATACCATTGAGATGGGTCTGATGATTTTGGGTCGGGTGTCTTAAATGTTTTGACCGTTTTCTTCCGTTACAGTTTGCAGGATTACATTAGTAAATGACAGCATCATTATTGTTTCTAATAACTGCTATGCGTGCATTTCAGAGAATGAACCACCGCTTTGTATTAAATGATGCATTGGTAACCATTGTGTTGCATTGAATGCTGCTTTGGTAACCGCCATTCCTTCACTATAAATATGGCATTCTTCATCCGATATTTTCATATTCCTATTTTCTTGTTCTCCTGAGTGTTTATTTCCTTCGATCCTTGTCTTTCTACTTTTTTGTCGTAATGCTGACGAACTTCTCAATGTCGGTATTTTCGACCTCCTGAATTCTTTAATTTGCGGATGGCATTCGCTGATAAGTTTATGCCCTTCTTGCTAAAAGGTAACTCGTTGATATATGAAAATATACAGATGACTGCCCTGTTTGTCGCCTTTCCGAACTTAAGGGGGCGCATTAGTTTCAGTAATGCATTCCAGTCATGTCGAAAGGAAATATTGGGCTCGACTTATCCTGTAATTTGAGTGCCTAGGTGTGAGTACGTGCTCGACTAATCATGTGAAAATTCTTGTAAATTTACCTACGCAAACGAGATTTGTATTACTCAACTTTCTGTTAAGGACTTGTGCGGATGGGTGCCCCATCGATCAAATCGTGACGATGTTTTGCATGATGCCACTGTGTATAAGACATGTTCGCTTTGATCGAGAATTTGGCCTAAATGTCGGTGTTAGGTAAAAATAAATACAAGCATGTATTTGAATGAAAAATAAAATTTCAAATATAGAAGGTCTTGAACCTTGTAAAATGTTGCCTAGGTACCCTTTGGAGAGTGATCAAGCCTAGCGTTTTTATTTTAAATAAATAAAAACTTTGGAGCTGGAGCTCGTTTACTTACTTCTTTTATTTTTAGGGAGCCAGAGCTTGTTTATTTTTTTGAGGAACTCGAGGCTCGTTGGGTTTGTTTCCTGCGTTGAAGAGTGGGCGTTGTTTGCATGCTTCGACGTTGTTTCTTTTATTTCTATGTGGAAGGGGTTGGTCGGTGCCAATGTTCCTTTCTCAGATTTGGCTATGAGGCATGAAGTTTTTTGTATCTTGCGTTCGACTAGGAAGCATGTCCTCGAAATTTCCTGACTTTCTTGGAGTGTGAAGATTCTGCCCGAGGTCGGGAATTTTATGCACTAGTGGTAGGTGGAAGGGACTGCCTTCATCGCGTGGATCCATGGTGTTCCTAAAATGAAATTGTAGATTAATGGTCGGTCGATGACGACGAAATTGAAGGTTTTAGTTACTCGTCCGACATACACCGACAACTTGATTTTTCCGATATTTGTGGTTTTATCGCCGGAGACGCCAAATGGGTTTCTCTGACGGTTTAATCATATAATCTCGCAGCTCCATCCTTTGTAAAGATTCCTCTAAGATGGGGTCAACTGAGCTCCCGGTGTCGATCAGGATCTTGGTTACCTCACAGTCGTGTATCAACAGTTCGACAACTAGGGGATCATTGTATGGTTTATCTAGTCCTTTCTCATTTTCTTCGATGAAAGTTATCCCTCTACCGACCTTAGCACGTCGGTTAAAATTCTTTTCCATTGTCGTTGTACGTGTGCTCTTTGTCTGTATGCCTTAATCGAATGCACCGAGTCATTTCAGCTAGGGAGTCCTCCCGTGATCATGTTGATGTGTCTTCTTGGTGGGCTATTCCCTTCCTTGTTATCAACTCGGGCTCGTTTGGGCAGTTCCATGTCGGTATCTCCTTGCTCTGCCTGCAGATTTCCTTGTTTCCTTTTCTCCTGCAGGAAAAGTCGGCTTGCCTTTGTTTTTTGTTGACGTGATGCTTCTAGATACCCGGGGGGGGGGGGGGGGGGGGGCTTCGTTGATGCGTTTCGATTGGTTATGTTTGTTACTCCCTTTTGATATTCTGTGAGCAATAGATTCTGAAGATGGCAACATTCAGCGGTATCATGCACGGACCGCTCGTGGAAGGTGCAGAAGGACTTTTCTCGGTCGTCACTACAGACGTATTTGTTCCACAACCAACAGAAATTTTTTTATTAAGTTTGTGACTGTGCCGGTGAAGGCTGCCTACATATCTTTCGGAAAAGAATCAAGTCACTCGTAGTTCATTACATTGAGTATTTTTTTTTTTGGCGCAGAGATGTCATGCCGAGGTGGTGTAGCTGCCTAGAAGTACTCCTTTAGGCTTGAGGAATTCCGCGAACGCGGCAAAGCTTTTCTCTTCATTGATTCGAGCTCATAAACTCCGGGTTTGACGACCTTTGGGATCTTGTAAGGTCCTTCCCATCGTGCGCCGAGTTTACCTGCTCTCCATTCCTTGGTATTTTCATACACTTTGTGAAGCACATAATCACCGAGTTTAAAGTGACGTTCGTGTACCTTTTTATTGTAGTACCGAGTAGCGAGTTGTTGGTAATTTTGGATGCGGAGTAAAGCCCGATCTTGTTCTTCCTCGATCGTGTCGAGGGCATGAAGCAACATTTTCTCATTGATCTCGCTATGATGAGGCATAAGATCTCGGCGAAGAGTATAGATATTATCTTCTACCGCGACCATTGCTTCTACTCCGAAGGCTAAGAGAATGGGGTGGCCCCTGTTGCGTGGCGAGGGGTTGTTCTGTGGAACCAGAGGACTCCGTCCAACTCTTCGGCCCATACCCCCTTTTTCTTCTCGAGACGTTTCTTGATGCCATCAATGATGGTCTTGTTGGTAGCTTCTGATTGACCGTTTCCTTGAGGATATCGCGGGGTCGACTTGCTGAGTCGTATATCCCATTTTTGCAAAAAACCTTCAAACAGGTTCGACGTGAATTGCGATCCGTTATCGGTAACGATCTCATATGGCAGTCCGTATCGGCAGATGACATATTTCCAGACAAAGTTCCGAACTTGAACGTCGTGGATTGCTAGATAGGCCTTGGCCTCGACCCATTTGGTGAAATAGTCCGTCATGATCACAAGGAAACGGCTTTGGTTTGATAGCCGCATCGGTCCGACAATATCCATAGCCCATCTCATGAATGGATAGGCCGAGGTGGATGGTGTGAGAAACTCGGTCGGCCGGTGTATGTATGGTGCATGACACTTCTCGCATTTGTTAGAGTAGGTCTCGCAATCGGCCACCATGGTTGGCTAGTAGTGACCATTTAGCTTGATTTTGAGAGCAAGAGCTCGGCCTCCAGAATGATTTCCACATGCTCCTGAGTGAGTTTATTCGAGAACTCGGCGGATTTTGTCTCCGTATATGCATCTAAGGAGGATCTTATTGGCCGAGTACTTGTACAGGACGCCGTTGTGTATTGTGTATCGTGCACTTTTGACCTTTAGTCGGCGTGCAGCCCATTTATCCTCAGGAAGTTTTCTCTCGGTTAAGTATACCGGTATCTTTTCTCGCCAGTCTACGTCGGGATCTGCTGAGAGCGCGTTGAGATCGGCGTGTTTAACCTGACTTTTGCCTGGATCGACTTGGTCGTACGGAATGTTAATCGCAAGGAACGTATCATCAGAAGGATCTTGATGATTACTTTCCAGCGATGGGATACTTGGTTCATGAATCACTTCTACTGGAATACGTCGGCAGAGTTCGGGATTCGGTGTTGAAGCTAGAGACGAGAGTGCATCCGCTGGGGCGTTCTCCTTTCTCGGTATCTGGACTATGTTAAGAAATTCAAAAGAATTAGTGAGCTCCAATGCCGCCGTTCGGTAGGCTTCCATCCGTTCTTTTTTAGCCTCATATTCTCCGTTAACTTGGTTAGCGACAAGAATGGAATCACAGTGGGCTAGGAGGTTTCGTACTCCGATTTCTTTAGCCAATCTGAGACCGGCACGCAGGGCCTCGTATTCGGCTGTGTTGTTAGATGCTGTGAATCCAAGTCGGAATGACTGCTCTAGTATTTCGCTGGTTGGTGATATGTGTTGGGAATGTCCTGAAATCACACTTGTAATCACTCTAGAGATAGTTGTGTTGTCGAGATTAGACATTCATACAATACTAGATGGTCATAATGTTTTGCTAGAAACCACTTGTGATATGTGAGTTGTGAACTCATTACTAGTATTATATGATCCTACAGGGTCACACACCTAAGCAATTTGGATATACTCCATGTGGGAATGATCATTAATGTATTGATCAATTAATGTGTATTTGATACACATTTATGTACGTGTTTTGAGAATGTGTCGACCGACGCTAACAGTAGTGTCGATCGAGACAAGAGTCTAATCGGTGTGTGTCGATCTTCACATACCTGTGTCGATCGACACAAGAGTTGATCGGTTAATGACTTAATTAAGTTTTACTCGTGCTTATATATATGGGATATATGAGACACGAGTGGGATGAGCCGTCAGCTGAAAAAGAGAACCTAAAACTCAGAAACAAACACGTGTATCCCAGAGAGATCCGATCTCCCGACACTAGCATCCCGGCGGATTCCAGTTTGTGTGCGTGTGGATACCAGTAGAGGCGCAGCACTTGAGGCGCTTGAGAATCTCGAATATCTGATAATCTTCCGCTGCTAAACTCCAGGTAATTCGAGATCTGATGTAGATTCAATATACCTAGACCATAGATCCTAGGCTTGGAATTATACCTAGGGTTGCTAATCCGATTAGAACTGCTAGAAATTCCTTCAGTGGTATCAGAGCCTTAGGGTTTATTCTATTGAATCATGTAGCATGTTGATTAGATTAGTTGAATCTGGATCACTGTATATTTGATATGCATGCTAAAATTGAGTTTTTGATCAAATAATCTCGGCTAGGGTTTTGTTCGAAAACGTTTTAGGGTTTTTCGCATGGTGTCGATCGATGCCAATCCGGCGTCGATCGACACAGGGCGAAAACCCGAATAAAACTTAGGTTTCGCCTAGTGACGATCGACACAAGAGTTGTGTCGGTCGACACAAACCTCGCGAAATTGATGAATCAGTTCAATTGGATTGGACCGGTTATCGAGCTTGGTTGATAATGGTTAAACGCTAAGAACGGTTTATTGCGATTGGTTTGATTTGGTTGGTATCGACCGAGGCTAATGTAGCGTCGATTGACACTGACCGGTTGTCAAAACCGGATCAATTGGATTGATCAGTTATCGCAATTGGTTTCGGTAGAAGTGTATCGATCGACACTAAAGTAGGATCGGTCAACACAGTCTCTGGTGATTTCGGTTATTGAACCTGACATCACAGAACCGAACCAAACTTAACCCAATTTCTTAGAATAATTAAAACTAAGTAAAATTAGTTGTTTTAATAAATTACAATCCTTCTAAGATACATATTTGATATGTATATTGGATTAAAAGTTCCGTTCCTCAACTAAATATCAAGTATATTTAGATGTCTTTCCAATCTTGTCAACTGTCAAGACTTGTTTCATTGTGCGATAGACTTGCAGTGCAAGATGTCCACAATTACATGAGTAAGACATGAAGTAATCGTGTTGGTGGACTTGCAGTGCAAGACATCAACAATTACATGACTCAAAAGATTGGTTTTTGAATGGGCTATCAAAATCGTTTTGGGCCTAGAGACATCAGGTGGATTGGACATGAGATGTCAATCCACAACCAAGAGTTATATTGGATATAACTAGCAAAGTTGTTGCTTACCTAGATAGCTAATATTTGGGTGATAGCCAGTAGCTCACTCAAGTTTAGTGAAGTATGGGTCTTGGATCATTATATTCATTTGAGGAAACATTGTTTGAATATAATGCGAGTTTTCTTAATAGTTAAGATTTCTCATTTCTTGAACATCATAACTAAACCTCTCTTGTTTTCAGCTATGTCTAGCACAAACCATCATAACAATTTCTCCCTGCGATCCGTCCTTGAGAATGACAAGTTAAATGGATCCAACTTTCTTGAATGGTATCAGAACTTGAGAATTGTTCTCAAACATGAGAAGAAGGACTATGTCCTTGAGAAAGTTCTCCCCAAGAAGTACCGAGCCAATGCCTGGCAGTCAGAGAAGGATGCTTGGGACAAGCATTCTAATGATGTAGTCGATGTGTGTTGTCTCATGTTGGCTACCATGAACTCGGACTTGCAGAAGCAATATGAGTACGTGGAGTCGCCAATAGAGATGATCAATGGCCTGAAAAGTATGTTTCAGGAGCAGGCACGAACTCAGAGATACCAGACGGTTAAGTCTCTAATTGAGTGCAAGCTACCAAAGGACGAACCAGTTAGTCCTCATGTCATTAAGATTATGGGTTATATTGATAACCTGGGGAAACTGGATTGTCCCATTAGCCAAGAGTTGGCTACTGACATCATTCTGCAGTCACTGCCGTCAAGCTATGATCAGTTTGTTATGAACTATAACATGAACAACTTGACGAAGACGTTGACTGAATTTCATGGGATGCTTAAGACTGCTGAACCTAACATCAAGAAGGACACCCCAAATGTCCTTATGGTACAAAAGGGTAATAAGTTTAAGAAACTTGGTAAGATCAAAGGTGATGGCAAGACGAGCTCGATTATGAATCCAAGCGAGTCTAATCATGCTCCTAAGGTTAAGCATGGTCCTTCTAAAGATGATAAGTGCCATTATTGTAATGGTCATGGGCATTTGAAAAGAAATTGCAAGAAATTCCTGGAAGATTATGAGAAGCTGAAGAAGACGTACGAGACTTCTTCTTCAGGTATTTATGTTATAGAAGTAAATGTTACTTCTTATGGTTCTACTTATTGGGTATTGGATACCGGCTGTAGTGCTCATATTTTGTGAAAATATGCAGGGCCTGAGCAACAGTAGGACTATGGAGAAAGGACAAGTGGAACTGCACGTGGAAATGGAGCAAGAGTTGCTGCATTAGCCGCAGGAACATTTATTTGTCTTTATCTTCTGGCATAGTTTAGAACTTAATAATTGCTACTATGTACTTGCTTTGAGCAGAAACATTATTTCTATTCCTTGTTTTGGATATGGAAAGATATCAGTTTTCAAATTAAGAATAAGTGTTATTCATTTGATCACAATGATATGTTTTATAGTAGCAGTCCATTAGAGAATGGATCTTATGTTCTAAACCAAAGCGTGCCTAACTATAACATTAGTACCAAGAGATTCAAGTCAAATGATACGAATCAAACTTTTTCTCTGGCATTGTCGTTTGGGCAACATAAATGAGAAACAGATTCAGAAGATCCATAGTGATGGGCTTTTGGGCTCATTTGATTATGAATCATATGAGAAAAGCGAATCTTGTTTATTAAGCAAAATGACTGAGGCCCCTTTCAACAAAAGGTAGTGTCGATCGATACAAAAGGTGCGTCGGTCGACACAGGTCGCGAACGAACAAAATGAAAGGTCCAGAGACTTATTGGGCTTTATACATACGGATGTGTATGGCCCGATGAGCAAAAGTGCTAGAGGAAACTTTCAGTACTTCATTACCTTTACTGATATTTCAGTAGGTACGGTTATGTCTTATTAATGAAACATAAGTCGGAATCTTTTGAAAATTTCAAGGAATTCCAGAATGAAGTACATAATCAATTTGGCAAAAGTATCAAAACTCTATGATGGGATCATGGAGGTGAATACTTAAGTCAATAATTTAGTGATCATCTGAGAGATTGTGAAATTGTTTCACAATTCACCCTTCCTGAATCGGACTTTATTAGATATGGTTTGATCAATGATGAGTCACTTAGATCTTCCATTATCCTTCTAAGAACACGCTCTAGAAACGTCTGCGTTTACACTAAATAGGATTCCATAAATTAAATGCAAAGACACCACATGAGATGTGGACTGGAAATGTTCCTAAATTGTCTTTCATGAAGATTTGGGGTTGTGAGGCTTATGTAAAACGTTTAATCTCTACTTCATTGGTTGTCCTAACGAAACCAATGCAAGTTACTTTTACAACCGGTCCGAGAACAAATTGTTTGTTGCTCGGAACTATGTTTTCTTGAGAAGGATTTCCTTCCAAGAAGAACAGTGGGAGTAAAAGTACAACTCGAAGAAATTCGAAAATCACAGGAGACTGCTCAACCTGATGAGGAAGAACAGCAGTTGGATCTACAAAGAGTTGTAGAACCTGCACCTGTGGTGCCTGAAGTTTGCAAAGGATCTGGTGAATGTATATTCGATATACATTCAAATGGCGAGTTTCTGAGGAAGTGTCGATCGACACAAAGGTGTATCGATCGACACAGATCGCGGACCAAAATAGCGATTTTTGTCTATGAAGGTTTAAACCTTGGTTAATTAGGTCATAGTAAAAGTTTACATATGAGATATGTGCGCGACTTTTACGCAAAACTGAAGCTCGCAGATCCGAAAGGATCCGTCACGAACCCGAGAAATGTGGATTTCTCGTAACCAATTGCCGTGATCTGCTGATCATTGAAAGTGACCAACCTGCATATTATGAAGGAGCAGTGTTGGGCCCCGACTCCGAAAATGGCTGAAAGCCGCTGCCGCCACTCATAATGGTTATGAGAACAGGCAGATGGATGTGAAAACAGTTTTCCTTAATGGAACTCTGGAAAGGGATGTGTACATGACACAACCTGAAATTTTCATTGATCCTAATGAAACTAGGAAGGTATGCAAGCTTCATCGATCCATTTATGGATTAAAGAAAGCATCTCGGAGTTGGAATTTTCGTTTTGATGAAACAATCAAAAAGGTTTGACTTCTTCATGAACGAAGAGGAACCGTGTGTTTACAAGATGACTAGTGGGAGCGTAGTTGCACTTCTAGTATTGTATGTTGATAAAATACTACTTCTCGGAAATGAAATTCCATTGTTTCAATCTGTTAAGACTTGACTCGAAAGTTGTTTTTCGATGAAAAATATGGGAGAAACCGTATACATTCTTGGAATAAGAATCTATAGAGATAGATTAGACAAGCTAATTGGATTGTGTCAAGAAACTTATATGGATAAGGTCTTGCACATGTCCAGTATGCATGATTCCAAGAATGACTTTATGCCAATGACTCTTGGCATTACTCTTAGCAAGACGCAGTGTCCTTAGGCACATGCTGAGCGAGAACGTATGAGGGTCAGACTTCTGCTACATGCATTAGATGTCTTAAGATGTGATCTTAATTTTAGTGGGAGTTGTTGTTTTTTAGTTATGATATGATGTTCATGTAAGCATAATTTGATTATGTTAATGAAATCTGACATCAGTATTATTTAATTATGTTATTAAATAATAGTCCCAAAGTAATTTATGACATTTTATAGGTCATCAAGTATGTGACTTGATCATGAAACCCTATAAGCGATAAATGATATAAATTATGATGGTCCCTGGTCAAGGTTGTTAAAGTGGGACATTAACAACCGCGTGAGACTAGTATGTGAGGTGACTGATGACTAAGTTTCATGGAGTCATTAATAAGAGTATTAAAGTCAATCACATAGATATATGTTAGAGAACACATGATCAGACATGACCCACTAATGAGAACTCTACTGGATACTTATATAAGTGTCATGAGAGTTTTTATTACGACTATAGAGTATAGCCCTTAGACCTGAGTTCATCATGTTTTCTTACATGTGAATTGGTCCGCTTTGACTTTGTCAAACGTCAGCCGTAACTGGTGATTATAAAGACATTGATTGGGTGTATCATGAAGCATGTGAAGGAACATGGATGGAACAAGATGGGATTTGTCCCTCTTATATAACAGGAGATAAATATCTCAGGGCCCATCGAAGATTTGATACTGAAAAATGTGTGGCCACACTCAAACGAGGTGATTGTCAGTCGTTTGTCTTGTCAGTATAAATCGGAGTTCGATGAACATGATTTTGGCTTAATAAGGATGACACGGATCTTGCCTTATGCCATATCGAGATATAGAGACGAAGGGATTTTGGGAATAGATGATTCCAGTACAAGTGGGAGATTGTTGGGAATGTCTTGAAATCACACTTGTAATCACTCTAGAGATAGTTGTGTTGTCGAGATTAGACATTCATACAATACTAGATGGTCATAATGTTTTGCTAGAAACCACTTGTGATATGTGAGTTGTGAACTCATTACTAGTATTATATGATCCTACAGGGTCACACACCTAAGCAAACTGGATATACTCCATGTGGGAATGATCATTAATGTAATGATCAATTAATGTGTATTTGATACACATTTATGTACGTGTTTTGAGAATGTGTCGACCGACGCTAACAGTAGTGTCGATCGACACAAGAGTCTAATCGGTGTGTGTCGATCGTCACATACCTGTGTCGATCGACACAAGAGTTGATCGGTTAATGACTTAATTAGGTTTTACTTGTGCTTATTGATATATCATGGTTTTTACTAGTTTTAGGCCATGATATAAGTGTGTTTTAGTGTCTTTTGTGTTCTTTTAGAGTCTTTTACAGGTATAATCAGGTTTGGAGCTGAATTGGAGATAATGGAGCATTTTGGAGATTTTTGGAGTGATTGGCCGAGAGATAGAGTTCACTGTCCGAAACAGAGGAATGCGTCGATCGTTGCACACCTGCAACGGTCGTTGCACCAGCGAGATGGGCCAAAACTCGGCGGTTTAGAAGAGTCAAGATATTGCACTCTGATCCAGAAGTTCCTGATATTTACGAAGAAGCCCCTGGCCGAGATTAGATCTATATAATTAAGTTTTTGGTGTTTTATTTATGTACGCTTTGATAATTAAGAGCAGAGGATTCTTAGAGCTTTTGGGGCTGATCTGAACCTATTACTTCATCTGTATTTGGAGAAGATTCCGAACCCTTTTTACGCTTATTCTTTTATGCAATTTATTCATCATATGATTATGTTTTCATTATCTATGTCTGAGTAGATTCCTAGTTAGGTTTAGGGTTTCTCACATAGGATTTCATGACTTGCTAGACATGTTTAAATTCAGTTAAGGATTCATAACTATATCTGTTCTTCAATCTAATTGTGCTTAAAGCTAGTTCTAACCTAATCAATTAGAATCTAGATCTTAGGTTGCTAAATACGTCACGGAAGTGGGGTTTAGGAATCTGAACTAATTAGATTGAGCAATTAAACTACTCGCAAACGAAAGTTTGGTTTAGGATAATTGTGAACATATCAAACCTGGAATTAATGCTAGTTTAATCTGTTAGTTCTCGCAAACGAAAGTTTGGTTTGCTGCACTTAGACTTAGAGAATTATCGCAAAGGAATTTGGTTAGTTCTATATCTGTGTTTTGAGTTCTAGAACTGTGCTTAATTAGATCCTTACTGAATGAACTGTCTGCTTGTCTGATTTCCTGAGAACGCCCTAGACTTAACGCTTTTAATTACTTGCTTTCACAACCGTTAATCTCTGCTACTGATTTACTTTCTCGCACCGCTTTTAATTCAATCATATTGCTTTCTTCCTAGTATTAATCCGTTTCGTTCTATTGAATACCAGAGTCCCTGTGGATTCGATAACCCTATATACTACAACTACTGAACTGTGCACTTGCAGTTAGAGAATAGGGATTAAAACTTAGAACCTATCAAGTTTTTGGCGCCGTTGCCGGGGACTCTTAGAGTCTTCGATAGGACCGAACTTAGGGTTTTACTAGGATTTTTCGTTTTTGCTTTTGTTTTTGTTAGTTACTGATTTTCTCTGATTTTCTCTCTGTCGCAGGTACCAATATCGCACTGCGTCGATCGTTGCACCCTTAGCATCGATCGTCACTAGGCGATTCAGAGATTGAAACGATCGTTGCACTGATAGCATCGATCGTTGCCCGACGATTACAGACAGTTTATGCAGACGCAGAAAACTAGAAGTAATCTGAACTTGGACTTAGTTAATCTCGATCTTGAAGAACTTGGACGTCTAGAAAGAACTATCAGAAGAGAAAAGAGAGAGAGAATGGTACGAGAACGTCTGATCTTGATACCAGATGCTGAAGGTACCCTGAGGGACCGAGATAACAACCCGTACAATGCTGCTGGGCAAAGGGTTGATGCTGAAGGGAATGTCATCCCTGATCCTCCTGAGCAACAACAACAGGAGCAGAACCAGGGTCAAGGACAGGCCCAAGGTAGACAGTTAGTTGTCCATGAGAGGACTTTAGCTGACTACAACAGACCGGATGAGTTTCATAGAAACCGGTCAGCTTTAGTGCTTCCTGCTTTTGAGAGGAATGATTTTGAGGTCAAAACCATCTACTACTCGATGATAAGACAGAATGCATTTCATGGACATCCAACAGAGCAGCCTATGGACCACATTGATTCGTTTGAGGACATAATCAATGGCATGAAGTATGATGGAGTTTGCCAGGATTATCTGTTCCTTAAGCTTTTTCCTTACAGTCTCGCTGGAGACGCTGCTGCATGGCTGAAGCAACTGCCACCTGGACAGTTTACTACTTGGGCAGACCTGAAGAGTGAGTTCCTACGTCATTTATATGATGATGCGCGTTCAGACCAGTCTAGACAGGACATACTCACATTTTCCCAAGGAGCTGTGGAGCCTTTGAAAGCTGCCTGGATGAGATTTAAGAAGTTCCAGCGTGACTGCCCACACCATGGATTCACTGAAGTGCAGTTACTTGGTATCTTCTTCAGAGGAATAGATCTGCCATATCAGTCTGCACTGGATAACTCCAGTAATGCTAACTTCAACACCAGGACTCCTACACAGGCTAACCAGCTGATTGAGAACCTAGTTGGCAGCAACAGTTGCAAGACTATGGATGAGAGAAGGAAGAAATCTGGTGGAAGTGTAGAGAATACATAGATGACTGAATTGAGATCTAGGATGGACACAATCTACAACCTCCTGACTAATAAGAAGGCTGTCCATTTTGCTCAAGATGTTGAGGTAATTCAGACTGAGGAGGACACTCAGGAAGAAGATGTGAATTACATTGGAGGATCTGGTTTCCAAGGTAACAGATTTGGTAATCAGCAGGGTAACAGATTCTTCAACCGAGGACAGAAGAGTGCCTTCACAGGCAATCAAAACTCTTTTGGACAGACTAGTGGTTTTCAGAAACCCTTTGGACAAAGTGCTCAGAGAACCTATGGATCTACATCTTATCAGACTCCTCCTGCACCTACAGCTCATGAGAGTAGGGTGGAAGCAATGTTTGAACAACTAATGGAGAGTCAGACCAAGAGTACTGTGGAAAGCAACAAGAAGATAGATGCTGTCTATGAGAACCTCAATGGAAAGTTTGAGACGCTGAACACTCACATGAAGCAGTTAGATACTCAGGTGAGTCAGATTTCCAGCTCTATGAAGGGAAAAGGAGTGGCAGACACTCATATTAAAGCCTGGTCTGTGTGCATTAATGATGGATCTCACCTAGGTGAAAAATTTGAGCTAAGTACAGCTGAATTGGTGAGGGAAGAAGAAATCTCGGATTTTTGTGAAAATGTCTCGGGTGGAAACTGCAGCATTGCAACGATCGACACACACCTAGCATCGATCGTTGCAGGTCGTGAGCAGACAGAACTGTCGGATGATAATGGAATAGATGCTGACTTGGAGCTTGATCGCCTATTCCCTGGAGTTTCTGAGATCTCTCAACAGAAGATTTATGCGCAGATTGTTAGACAACACTCCTCAGTATCTGAGGTGATTAAGCAGGAAATTGAAGAGCTTAAAAAGCTAGAGGAAATTGGTGAAGAATTGGAAGAAATTCCATCTTCTGATGATCCACCTTATCATCCATGTGTGCAGAGGTATTTGAACAAGATGCTGCCTCTAGACGAAGAGTTGAGAGACTGGGTGATTGTAGTTCCTCAACATATAAGTGATGTTCTGCTGACAAAGATCCCGAAGAAGCTGCCTGACCCTGGAGTCTTTGTGCTTAACTGCTCCATCTTCGAGGACAGTTTTGGACGCTCTCTGTGTGACTTAGGAGCTGCTGGAAGTTTGATGCCATACTCTGTGGCAGAGAAGCTGGGTATGCTGGATTTTTCTCCCACTAGGACCTCTCTTGTCCTAGCTGATCAGTCTATACGAGTTCCGGAAGGACTTTTAAAAGACATTCCAGTGAGAGTTGGAAACTACTTAGTTCCGACAAACTTCCTTGTGCTGAAGTATGACTGCGATCCTAATGAAGCATTGCTGCTTGGAAGACCATTCTTGGCTACAGCAGGAGCTGTGATTGATGTTAGACAAAGTCTAATAGACTTCCACCTGGGAGATGAGCCGCTGCGATATGAGATGGAGAAGCTGCGAAAGCCACTGATAGATGGGCAGGCATTCATAATCATGGATGCAGATGATGAGCAGCCGAGTGACACTGTGATCCTAGATCCTGGAGCACATTTTACTCCATCTTTTCTTGGACATAAGCATTCTGCAACAGTCTACTCGCCACCTTGGATGAGGAGACTTGGACAGAGACAGAAAAAGTCTCTGTTGGGATCTCCTGGTGCCTGAAAATTCTTGTCCGTCCGGTCAAGCTATTGACCTTAAACAAGCGCTGGGTGGGAGGCAACCCACCATTAGGTACTGGTGTTTTTCTACTTAATTTTTGGTGTTTTTGTTAGGATTTTACGTTTGTTTTTGTTTTTCGTGAGTTTATGTTGCAGGTCTCGGGCAAATTCGCAGTGCGTCGATCGACGCACTTCTGTGTCGATCGTCACAACACGATCGTAATCGCATTGCAGCGATCGTTGCGCTCCTGAGCAACGATCGACCATACACGAAAATCGCCAAGTAACGGTCGATGCACTTAGTAAGCCTGAGCGACAGAGGTAAACCCGACAGAACTCAACAGAACTTTAACAATTTTTCTTTCTTTTTACCAATTCTTCGCTTGACACTACTGGGGACAGTGTGTCTTAAGTGTGGGGGAGGTGCTACTGAATTTTGTTTTCTGTTTTCTTAAGAGTCAGTCCGTTTTTCAAAAAAAAAAATTTTATTGAGTCAAAACTGTTTAAGTAAGAAACTATGATTTTCTGAGAAGATTTACAAGACTTGCAGGAACTTAAGTAACCATTGAGATGAAGTTGCAGGATCTATCTCTGACTATTAGAAAACCCCATCACAGATCAACCTACTGGGAACACCCACATCACTTCAGGTATCAGAGGATCCTTTTACTGACTTCAACTTAATACTGACTTAGATTTCTCACCTAAGGGCTTGGTATACTCTATGTCGGATTCCCTGTTAGTTCTGACACAGCCTGTCAACCTATCCTATTTAGTTCCCTTCTCCCCTTCTATAAAGTAAAAAAAAGAGATAATAAACTGAGGATGAGTTAGTAACTCCGAAGTGGTCATGGGAATGGTAGCAAACACTATTTTCTCTCATGTGATCCATGGAATGTGTCCAAAGTACACCCCATAACGGGAAGAACACTGATAAAAAAAAATAAAATGATACCCAATGGGGAAAAATCAGTTGTTAAAGAAGGGAAAGAGAAGAAAGGGACTAGAGAAAGATAGTATGGTGGTCTAGAGCTGATAAGGTAAGAATCCATGTGCCCTTTGATCGATACTCCTTAGGTGAGACCGCACTTAAATACTTGCAGAAGTCAGTAGGGAGAATTTGAATGCTTGAATGTGATTGTGGAGTTTACCTAGGACAGTTGCTAAGTGTGGGGGAAGTACATGTTGGTCTTGATATCCTGTAATTGATTCTTTCAGTGGTTTACTAAGGGGAATCTGAGTATTGTAGCTTCTAGGATGAAATGAGTTTCTGAAGAGTTTTCAAACCTCTTCACCATGTTTAAGTTCTCTGTTTTGCTTGAGGGCAAGCAAAGACTAAGTGTGGGGGAGTTGATATATCATGGTTTTTACTAGTTTTAGGCCATGAATGCGTGCAACGGTCGTTGCACCAGCGAGATGGGCCAAAACTCGGCGGTTTAGAAGAGTCAAGATATTGCACTCTGATCCAGAAGTTCCTGATATTTACGAAGAAGCCCCTGGCCGAGATTAGAACTATATAATTAAGTTTTTGGTGTTTTATTTACGTACGCTTTGATAATTAAGAGCAGAGGATTCTTAGAGCTTTTGGGACTGATCTGAACCTATTACTTCATCTGTATTTGGAGAAGATTTCGAACCCCTTTTACTCTTATTCTTTTATGCAATTTATTCATCATATGATTATGTTTTCATTATCTATGTCTGAGTAGATTCCTAGTTAGGTTTAGGGTTTCTCACATAGGATTTCATGACTTGCTAGACTTGTTTAAATTCAGTTAAGGATTCATAACTATATCTGTTCTTCAATCTAATTGTGCTTAAAGCTAGTTCTAACCTGATCAATTAGAATCTAGATCTTAGGTTGCTAAATACGTCACGGAAGTGGGGTTTAGAAATCTGAACTAATTAGATTGAGCAATTAAACTACTCGCAAACGAAAGTTTGGTTTAGGATAATTGTGAACATATCAAACCTGGAATTAATGCTAGTTTAATCTGTTAGTTCTCGCAAACGAAAGTTTGGTTTGCTGCACTTAGACTTAGAGAATTATCGCAAAGGAATTTGGTTAGTTCTATATCTGTGTTTTGAGTTCTAGAACTGTGCTTAATTAGATCCTTACTGAATGAACTGTCTGCTTGTCTGATTTCCTGAGAACGCCCTAGACTTAGCGCTTTTAATTACTTGCTTTCACAACCGTTAATCTCTGCTACTGATTTACTTTCTCGCACCGCTTTTAATTCAATCATATTGCTTTCTTCCTAGTATTAATCTGTTTCGTTCTATTGAATACCAGAGTCCCTGTGGATTCGATAACCCTATATACTACAACTACTGAACTGTGCACTTGCAGTTAGAGAATAGGGATTAAAACTTAGAACCTATCACTTATATATATGGGATATATGAGACACGAGTGGGATGAGCCGTCAGCTGAAAAAGAGAACCTAAAACTCAGAAACAAACACGTGTATCCCAGAGAGATCCGATCTCCCGGCACTAGAATCCCGGCGGATTCCAGTTTGTGTGCGTGTGGATACCAGTAGAGGCGCAGCACTTGAGGCGCTTGAGAATCTCGAATATCTGATAATCTTCCGCTGCTAAACTCCAGGTAATTCGAGATCTGATGTAGATTCAATATACCTAGACCCTAGATCCTAGGCTTGGAATTATACCTAGGGTTGCTAACCCGATTAGAACTGCTAGAAATTCCTTTAATATGAGGCGTACTCCTACACCTGCTCCTCGTTGTGATGACGCACTGTCGACAAACACTTTCTAGTTCTTGTCTTCTTCCTGAGTATCAACATTCAATTCTGGCGATAGTTCAATAAGGAAGTCGGCTATTACCTGAGATTTTGCGGTCGTCCTGTTCCGATAGTCGATATCATACTCGCTGAGTTCCACTGCCCATTTTTCCAAGCGACCTGGCTGTCTTGGGCTATGCAATATTTTCCGAAGGGGTTGATTGCTCAGTACGGCAATCATGTGAGATTGGAAGTAAGGGCGCATTTTTTACACCGAGGTCACGACTGCTAGGGCTAGCTTTTCCATTGCAGGGTACCTCGTTTCGGCGCCGTTCATCGTTTTACTGATGTAAAAGATCGCCTTTTGTTCACCTCTGTCTTCGCGGACTAGTACTCCACTGACGGCGGCCGTTGAGACAGCGATGTGTAAGAAGAGTGTTTCGTTGTTCTCTAGTTTTGACAGTACCGGTGGGTTTGACTGGTAGTCTTTTAACTAGGCGAAGGCTTCTTGACACTTATCGTCCCATATGAACCTTTTGTGTCCCTCGAGGAGTTCATAGAATGGCAAGCATTTGTCTGTTGAACGAGAGATGAATCTGTTCAGAGCGGCTATGGACGCTGAACTTCACGAGTGTTCCTTGGTGACGACAAGTCTATGATAGCCGATATTTGTTTCGGGTTTGCTTATATCCCTCTCTGGGTGACGACATAGCCGAGGAACTCTCCTGATGTTACGCCAAAAGTACATTAGCCGGGTTCAGCTTCATTCTGTATTGGTTGATGATGCTAAAGCATTCCTTCAGATGTCAAACATGTTGAGATGCGATCAAAGATTTAACCAGCATGTCGTCGATATACACTTCGATAGTTGTGCCAAGCTGACTTGCGAACATCTGATTGACCAATCGCTGATAAGTCGCCCCTGCGTTCTTAAAGCCAAAGGGCATAACCTTGTTGAAGTAGGTGCCGCGATCAGTTATGAAAGCCGTCTTTTCTCGGTCGTCTGGGTTCATGAGTATTTGATTTTACCCCGAAAAGGCATCCATGAACGAGAGAAGCTCGTTTCCAGCCGTAGCTTCGACAAGTCGATCGATGTGTGGCAGAGGGAAACTATCTTTTGGATAGGCTTTGTTGAGGTCCGTGAAGTCGACACAGACCCTCCATTTACCGTTTTTCTTTTTGACTACGAAGGGGTTGGCTAGCCAATCAGAGTATTTGACTTCCTGGATTGAACTAGCATCGAGAAGCTTGTCAACCTCGTCATTGACGGCTTTGGCTCTTTCGGGACCGAGTTTGCGTCTTTTCTGCTTAATCGGTTTGTAAGTCGGATCTACATTGATCTCGTGAGATGATGGAAGGGCTGATACCCTTCATGTCTTTGACCGACCAAGCAAAAGTCGAGACATTTTGTTGTAGGAATGCAATCAGCTCGTTTTTAATGTCGTTCAGGAGTTCTGCTCCGATTCCCACATACTTGTTGCTCGCATCGCAATCATCGATGATGACCTGCTAGATGAGTTCTTTTTCTGGCTCCTTTTTGCCTCGCTCCGTATTGATCATAAACGACGGCACTCTCATCCTGTGTTCCTTTATGAAACACGACCGACTTTACCTCTGGCACCCTTTTACCGTTTGAATTCCTTTTGATGAAGGGAATTTCAGACATTGATGATAGGTCGAGGATGCCGCTTTCATGCTGTATAACCAAGGGTTGCCGAGAATGGCGTTATAAATGGTCGGCTTATCAATAACATGGAATTTTACCAGCTTGTTTACTCCGCTAGCGTAAACGGGTAACTTGATCGTGCCGATTGTATACGTCATCTCGCTCGTAAAACCGATGAGCGGCTTAGCCTTTTGCTTGATGTCTTCTTCTTTGATTTCCATGTTCTTCAACGTGTCTAGGAAGATCAAATTGATGGAACTGCGGTGTCGACTAGGATCCGTGACACTTCGCAACTACCGATGAGGAGTTCTACCACCAAGGGGTCATTATGAGGGTAATGAATTCCGGACATATCCTGATCGGTGAAAATAACAGGTGGCTCGTCAGAGAGGATTGGTTGGGGTGCGTTTTGGGAAGCAAGGGCCTTACGCTCGTATCCCCTGATTGACCGAACTGAATCATTTACTGAGATCAAGCCTCCCATGATCATGTTGATCCTTCGTACGACTTTTGGGGCTTCATCCTCTTCGTCCTCATGATCGTCACAGTTTCGCTTTTGAGCGTTGCTCGTCGGTCGGCGCTGCTTCTTTCCCTGTTTGGGTGATTGATCACCAGACTGTTCATCCTGATCGCGCTGCGACTCGCTTTTCACCTCGTCTAAAGACGCTTGTATCTTCCCGCTTTTAAATCGGGCGTACAGAGCCTCTTTGAGATGTCGGCATGACGAAGTGTTGTGCGATGTGGTCTTATGATACTCGCAGTATCTTTTACCTTCGTCCGGCTCAGTGGCGGCTTGCGGTGTCGTGTCCTTATCCTCCTTGCTCCATTTATTCTAAGGTTTGGATGTCGGATGTTGATTTCCGGAGTTGCCGACTACCATGGTCATTTTTTCTCCCTTTTCGTAGTGTTGTCTCGGCTCGCGATCATCACTTTTGCCGGTTTTATTAGTGGAGCCGAATTTCTTGGCTAAGGCCAATTTTTGTTCGTCGAGTTCGATGAATTTGTTCGACCAATGGAGAACATCTTCGATAGTCAACAACTTGTTGAGGATTAAATTCTGGTAAAATGTATTTTCATGCCATATAGCGTTTGTCAGAGCCGCGAAGGCGAATTTGTCTGGGACTTCGGCGCTTGTGATGACTGTCTTGAAGCGATCTATGAAAGCTCATAGAGTCTCCTTTTTCTCTTGCGACATGGACATCAGCGTGTCTAGAGACGTGTCCTTTCTTACATACGCGAAGTGATGTCGTACGAAAGCTCGTGTCAGATTCGAGAAACTGTTGATTGATTCGGGCGGAAGCCTTGAGAACCAGGTCAACGCTACTCCTTCCAAGGTTTATGCGAATAGCTGACAGAAGCCGATATCTCGTTCTCTGGCCGTTGAGAACCATGCTTTTTCTGCCAAGATCTTGAAATTGGTTAGATGGGATGTGGGATCCTTCGCGCCGTCATAGCTTGGCAATTTGAGTTTCTCCTTGTGCTGGACATACGTATTGGTGATACGCAAAGTGAAAGGTGTCCTCTGGGTTTCCTTGATGATTCGGTCGATTTCTGGGGCGGACCCTTTGACAATGTGAACCATGACCCTTAGTTCCTTGAGGGTATCTCTTAACCCGGTTAGTTGTCGTTCGACATTATCTGTTTTCGCTCCTCGGATGGGTGTTTCTTGAATGTCGTTGTGAGATGTGCCACGCTCGCGATGGTGATGATCTCGGCGTGAGTCACGTTCACGGCATGAGTTACGCTTACGATGTGAACCACGCTCGTGTTGAGAGTCGTGCTCATCTCGCTTACGGTGTGAGTCTTTCTTGTGGTGTGAAACATGTTCATCATTCAGATCCTGTTGGTGCGAGTCTCGTTTGCGATGTGAATCACGTTCATTCTCTAGATCGTTCCCTCGGTGGGAGTCTCGTTAACGATGTGAATCGCGTTCACCATCTAGATCTCGCCCTCGGTGCGAGTCTTGTTCGGGTGTATCGTAGACTAATCGTCTGAAGACGTCTCCCTTTACTTTGGAGGGAATGACGAGTTGGGATTTGGACGGATATCTCGACTGTTGCTCGGAGCAAATTTTGTCCTTCTCAGACTGCAACTGGTCGATTTTTTTTTTCCGAGAATTCTTTTAGAAAATCGTTCTGGGAATCGATTTTGGCTATCAGAATGGCTAAAACAGAGTCTTTGTCGACTTGTTTTTCCCTGTCATCGGCTGGCGGGATGTTCCCGTTGCCTTTCTGGGTTTGTCCAGATTTAAGGCCTTGCGGCGTCTTGCCGTTGAGTACCCCAATGATGTAGGCACAAATAAGATGATGGATTCAAGGCTGTTGGTTGTGTAACTCTCCCAGCAATGAACAGAAGATGGATTGGGATGGATATGAGATGGAGCCTGATCAGTTGGTTGTGTAACTCTCCCTGATGAAGCTGATGAATGAGATGGTGATTGAAGGTGGAGTGATGGTCGCCACAAAGCTTATGGAAGGAGCTTTGATAAGACAGAAACAAGAGATTGCTTCTCACAAACTCTCAATGAACTCAGAATGGAATTCACACATACACAGATTTCTCTGAGGGAAGATTTTCGTTTTATTGATAGGTGAAAATAATACACTCTTGTAATGGGACTTTATAGGATAGTCCAAGCAGGTTTGCCCTTCTAGGGGTCTTTGAAGCAAATTACAAACAATTAAATTAACTTTGGGACTCTAATGACAAATAAAATAAAATACAGACTCTAATTCAAACAAAAACACACAAAACAAAAGAAAAAGCCGTTAGCACATATAATTTGAATCAACTAATTAAACACTTACCTTTTTATGTTTTCTGGCCGAGTTTAAAAGAGTTGATGACCGTTGGCTGATGTGCTGCGTTTTGTATGATGCTCTTGTTTAATGAAACGGTGAGCATTGGACAGGAGCAATGCTGAATAAGGTAAGTACCTTCTCCTTTGTTGTTTGAACCGTGTGCAAGCTCAGATTAATGCATGGACCATCTTGTATATCATACGCTTCTTCTAAGGCAGAATGGTTCAGGATTGGTGTGATCTCTGTTGGTATGTTGAGTAGATGCTCCACAGCCTTGTTGAACTCCTCTCGTAACACCCTTGTTCCTGATCTTGTTCTTGGTCCAGCTCTAACATATGGCACTTGTGGTGGTTCTGGTTCTATGGCCTTATCATTCCCTCCCCCTTGGAAAGGTTCTGTCCTCAGAACTTCTTCACCTGCATTGTAATGAGACAAATCAATAACATTGAAAGTGGGAGATATTTGAAACTCACCTGGAAGTTCCAGCTTGTAGGCATTGTCATTGATATTTTCTAGGACTTTGAATGGTCCATCTCCTCTTGGTGCAAGCTTTGACTTTCTCTGGTTTGGAAACCTCTCATGCCTCATGTGCAACCAAACCCAATCTCCTGGTTGGAACGTCACTTCTTTTCTGTGCTTGTCAGCTTGTTGTTTGTACTTCTCAGTCTTCTTCTCCAGGTTCTCCTTAACCTTCGCATGGAGCTTCTTAACAAATTCAGCTTTAGTTTCTCCTTCTGAACTTGAGTATATAGCCTGTGGCAGAGATATAAGATCTAGAGGGGTATTTGGTTTAAACCCATAGACAACTTCAAAAGGAGAATGGTTAGTAGCAGAGTGTGTGGCATGGTTATAAGCAAACTCAATGTAGGGTAAACATGATAACCAAGTCTTTAAATTCTTACCAACCGTGGCTCTCAATAAGGTTGAGAGTGTACGGTTTACTACCTCTGTTTGCCCATCAGTTTGAGGATGGCAAGTGGTTGAAAACAACAACTTTGTTCCCAACTTCCGCCATAGTGTCTTCCAAAAATGGATGAGAAATTTGGTATCACGATCAGACACAATGGTTCTTGGTATCCCATGTAGCCTCACCACTTCCTTAAAGAACAAATCAGCTATTTGCACAGCGTCATTGGTCTTGTTGCATGGAATGAAGTGAGCCATCTTTGAGAACCTGTCCACAACTACAAAGATAGAATCTTTGTGGTTGATCTTTGGTAGCCCTAAAACAAAATCCATAGAGATATCCACCCAAGGTGCATTAGGAATAGGCAATGGTAAGTATAAACCGTTTGGATGTAACCTGGATTTAGCCTTTAGGCAAGTGATGCATTTGGCACAATGCCTCTCCACATCTCTTCTCATGTGTGGCCAGAAGAAGTGCTCCTTAAGAACACCCAACGTTTTGTCCCTGCCAAAATGACCCATTAAACCACCTCCATGAGCTTCTTTGGTCAGTAGCTCTCTCATGGATCCTTGGGGAATGCATAGCCTTCTGTCCTTGAAGAGAAACCCATCCTGCTGATAGAATGCTCCCAAGGCTGCCTTGGTGGTTTCTTTGTAGACTTCTTGGAAGTCTGGATCAGCTTCATACACACCTTTGATGTGTTCAAATCCCATGATCTTAGCCTCCATTGTAGATATAAGCGTGTGTCTCCTTGATAATGCATCAGCTACAATGTTCTCTTTGCCTTTCTTGTATTTGATCACATATGGGAATGTCTCCACAAACTCCAGCCACCTTGCGTGTCTCTTCTTTAGATTGGTTTGTCCTCTTAGGTGCTTTAAAGTCTCATGGTCTGTATGAATCACAAACTCTTTAGATAGTAAGTAGTGTTGCCAAGTTTCAAGTGATCTTACCAGAGCATATAGCTCTTTATCATAGGTGGGATAATTGAGTGTGGCGCCACTGAGCTTTTCACTAAAGAATGCTACTGGTCTTCCTCCTTGAGTTAGAACAGCTCCTATTCCTGTTTCAGAAGCATCACATTCAATTTCAAATGTAATGTCAAAGTTAGGAAGTACCAAAACCGGTGCATGGGTTAGGCATTGTTTGAGCTTGTTGAAAGCTTCTTCCTGAGCTTGTCCCCACACAAAGGCTGTATTCTTCTTGATCACAGAGGTTAATGGTGCTGCTATTGTGCTGAAATCCTTGACAAATCTTCTGTAAAAACTAGCCAGCCCATGAAAACTCCTCACATGACCAATTGTAGATGGTGTAGGCCATTCCTGAATGGCTTTGATCTTCTCCTCATCTACCTTTAATCCCTGTGAACTCACAACAAATCCTAAAAACACCAATTGATCAGTGCAGAAAGTACATTTCTTTAAGTTTGCATATAAGCCTTCTAGCCTAAGTGTGTCTAGAACCTGTTCTAGATGTTGGATATGATCAGACAAACATTGGCTATATATCAGTATGTCATCAAAATAGACAACAACAAACTTACAGATGTACTGCCTTAGGACGTGATTCATGAGTCTCATGAAGGTACTAGGAGCATTTGTAAGTCCAAATGGCATGACAAACCATTCATAAAGCTCTTGCTTTGTTTTGAATGCTGTCTTCCATTCATCTCCTTCCTTCATCCTCACTTGGTGATAACCACTCTCAAGGTCTATCTTTGAGAAGATAGTGGCTCCACTTAGCTCATCTAGCATGTCATCCAGCCTTGGTATTGGATGCCTGTACTTGATTGTGATGTTGTTTATAGCCCTGCAATCAACACACATTCTCCAAGTTCCATCTTTCTTAGGCACCAACAAAACAGGCACGGCACATGGGCTAAGACTCTCCCTGATGTACCCCTTGACATGAGCTCCTGAACTTGTTTTTCCAACTCCTTAGCTTCTTCAGGATTAACTCTGTAGGCTGGTCTGTTTGGTAGAGGTGCTCCTGGTACCAAATCTATCTGATGCTCAATGCCCCTTAGAGGTGGAAGACCTGAAGGTATATCTTCTGGAAAAACATCCTTATACTTGTCCAAGATAGTGTGCACTTCACTTGGTAGCTCCTGATCTCCTGTTCCTGAAAACAAGCTTTCTCTAAAGATCATGAGTAGCACCTGTTCTTTATGATCTAAAGACTTTAGAACACTCATTGGAGAAATGTATAAGTTTGTTTTACTTGTCTTAGCTCCTTTGTCCATGGCTATTTGCATGGCATGAACTTCATGTGGTGTGAGAGGAGCTAAATTGTGCTTCTTATTCTGATGTGTAAAGCTGTAGATGTTTGTACGTCCATTGTGTATGGTCTCTTTATCAAATTGCCATGGTCTTCCTAAAAGGATATGACCTGCTTGCATTGGCACCACATCACATTTTACTTCATCAGTATACTTACCTATGCTGAATGGCACCATGACTTGCTCATTGATCCTTAGCTCAGTCTCATCATTCAGCCACTTGAGTCGGTATGGCTTTGGATGTTTGGTCTTCTTGAAACCTAGCTTATCAACAAGATACTTGCTAGCCACGTTAGTACAAGAACCACCATCAATAATCAAGCTGTATACCTTTGATTCAATGCTGCATCTTGTGTGGAAGATGTTTTCTCTTTAAATTGTCTCTGGTTCAAACATGACACTAAGAGCTCTCCTGGTCACTAAGACTTCCCCAACTTCTGGATAATTAGTGACTTCTTCTTCAGATTCAGCTTGCTCTTCCTCTGCCTCATCTTGTGACTCATATTCCCCATTGTCCTTGAGGATCATCACCCTCTGGTTTGGACAATCTCTTACATAATGTCCCTTGCCTTGACATTTGAAACAGGTTATGTCACGGCTTCTTTGGGCCTTGTTTTGCTCTGCTTGAGGTGTCTTGGATGAGCTTGGAGCAGTCTTCTTGAACCGGTTGTCTACTTCTGTAGACTTTCCCTTATCAAAACTATTTGATGGCTGAGGATTCCAGTTAGACTTGTTTCTGTTGGTGGCAGTAGTCTTCCTCTTGATATGCTGCTCAGCTTGTATGGCATAGTGCAACAATTCCTCCATATTTTCATAGTTCTGCCTTTCAACTTTCCTTGCAATTCTATCTTGCAAACCATCCAGAAACTGTGCCATGAGTGTTTCTTCTGAGTCTTGAACCTCCAGACGGTTTTTAAGTGTCTCATACTCTTCAAAGTACTCTTCCACAGTCTTGCTGCCTTGTGAAAGCTTCCTGAAACGTTTTTGCAAGTCTCTGTAATAGTAGGATGGTACATATCTCTTCTTGAGCTGAAACTTCATGTCATCCCAGGTATTGATCATCCCACGCCTAAGCCTTCTTCTTTCAGACACTTCTCTGTCCCACCAAGTCAGTGCATTGTCTGTTAACTGAGCAGCAGCTAAAGACACCTTCCTTGCTTCTGAATATTGGTAGTAGTCAAAGATGTAGTCCATTCTTCTTTCCCAATCAAGGTAGGCTTCTGGATTGACCTTTCCAGCAAAGGTAGGAGGTTTAAGCTTAAGGTCTTTGCCATAATTTCTATTCTCTTCTTGTTCTCTCTCTCTGCTTCTGTGTCTGACATTGCCTCTGTTGTGCTCTCTTCCTCTGCCTCTTTGATGTTGTCTCCTTGGCTGAGGGTCTGATAAATCGTCCTCCAAGTCTGGTATGTCCTCATCAGTCTCTTCTTCAACCTGTTGCCTTTGTTCTCTGTGGAGATTTCGGATTGGACCTCTAACAGGTGCAGTAGGTACTGGTCTCTGCTCAAGTTGTGTTAGGCGTTCACTGATGCCTCGCATGGCCTCTAGTAGTTGGTTCATAGTGATCTGAGCTTGTGCAGCTCCTTCTCCCATGTTTAATCCAGTTCCTGCAAGATCACAGCTCAAAAGGTATCAATGTATTCTTGTGATTCTAGTTGCAGTTGTAAAACCAAGTTCAACTAGATGATGTAGGCTTGTGAAACACTAAATTTTAAAAGTAATCAGTAATACTCTTACGAGTTAAAAACTTTTCAAAATCAATAATGGTTGAGCTTTATATCAAATACGTTTTTAAAAACTTGGTTAAAGAAGAAAAGTTGGTTTGGTTTGTAGTTTTGGTAAGAGCCTTTCAAAAAGCTAAACACAAGTTGCTGGTTTTTGAAACAAAATAATGAACATCCTTTTTGTAAAGCACCCACACGATTTTGACAAAAATATTTGAAAGCAAACTTTAATCAAGTTGTACGTGAGGAGCCTCTCTTCTTTTCAAAAGTTTCTTTCTTAACCTTTTTTTTTTTTAAAGCTAAACAAATAATGTAACAAACATCTTTTGTGATTTTTTTGTAAGGAAATCAGATCAAAGACTCAAAAACGTTTTCCCTTTTGTTTGAAGGTTTATGAAGACAAAAGAACTTAAGTAAAACAAAAATCAACAAAATTAAAACTTGGACAATTTTTCTTTTGAGTTTTGGTTTATGAAACAAAATATGGATGCAAATCTGAAAGAACAAATAAGATGATGTAAAACAGAATCCTTTCTATAGTTTTTTTTTTTATATATAAGATGCAATGAAAAACAGAAGCTAGATGAATGAAATATGGATCTATTGCTATGAAACCGGAAGCATAAAAAGTAGATACACCTGATCTAGGAACCTTTCGGCTCTGATACCAGATGATGTAGGCACAAATAAGATGATGGATTCAAGGCTGTTGGTTGTGTAACTCTCCCAGCAATGAACAGAAGATGGATTGGGATGGATATGAGATGGAGCCTGATCAGTTGGTTGTGTAACTCTCCCTGATGAAGCTGATGAATGAGATGGTGATTGAAGGTGGAGTGATGGTCGCCACAAAGCTTATGGAAGGAGCTTTGATAAGACAGAAACAAGAGATTGCTTCTCACAAACTCTCAATGAACTCAGAATGGAATTCACACATACACAGATTTCTCTGAGGGAAGATTTTTGTTTTATTGATAAGTGAAAATAATACACTCCTGTAATGGGACTTTATAGGATAGTCCAAGCAGGTTTGCCCTTCTAGGGGTCTTTGAAGCAAATTAAAAACAATTAAATTAACTTTGGGACTCTAATGAAAAATAAAATAAAATACAGACTCTAATTCAAACAAAAACACACAAAACAAAAGAAAAAGCCGTTAGCACATATAATTTGAAACAACTAATTAAACAATTACCTTTTTATGTTTTTTGGCCGAGTTTAAAAGAGTTGATGACCGTTGGCTGATGTGCTGCGTTTTGTATGATGCTCTTGTTTAATGAAACGGTGAGCATTGGACAGGAGCAATGCTGAATAAGGTAAGTACCTTTTCCTTTGTTGTTTGAACCGTGTGCAAGCTCAGATTAAAGCATGGACCATCTTGTATATCATACGCTTCTTCTAAGGCAGAATGGTTCAGGATTGGTGTGATCTCTGTTGGTATGTTGAGTAGATGCTCCACAGCCTTGTTGAACTCCTCTCGTAACACCCTTGTTCCTGATCTTGTTCTTGGTCCAGCTCTAACATATGGCACTTGTGGTGGTTCTGGTTCTATGGCCTTATCACCCAATCTCCACATCGTCGGGATCACTAAGTTCGTGATCGCTCAGTTCCACCCTAGGGTTGTTCTTAGGGTCAACGTCGTCAAGTTTTCCAGACATCTCGAGTTCATAAATTTCTTAAGAAATCCCCACAGTCGGCACCAATTGTTGATTCTCAACTCGGCCTATCCGTAGATAGAAAGAGTTTTAGGGTTTCTTGAGGAATTCTTAAAGAAGGATTTTGAACTTGGCGAGAAGAGAATGGAATTAGGGTTTCTACTAGGTTTCCAGGAAAAAAAAGCGGCTGAGAAGAGATGTTTTAGGTCGTCGGAGAGTACTTTTGCTTAAATCGGTTTGTAGCTAAGAACTCTCTGAAAACTTGTATTCAAAACTGGATGCTCTTTATTTCATTCGTTCGGTCCCTTTAAATAAGCTTACATAAGTCGGTCAAATACAAAGAAAACCCTAGAAACGATTTACAGAATCTTTCCTATTATCTCGGCGTGAGAATCTCAGAACATATCTTCTTGTTCGGCTTGACTCTTACGCGCGCCGCCTTCTTCTTGCCGCCTTACCCTGT
Organism: Orychophragmus violaceus; assembly: GCA_030180135.1. Classification (NCBI taxonomy): domain Eukaryota; kingdom Viridiplantae; phylum Streptophyta; class Magnoliopsida; order Brassicales; family Brassicaceae; genus Orychophragmus; species Orychophragmus violaceus. The sequence continues at coordinate 26,106,243 of CM058236.1, read as the reverse complement.
GTTTAACCTAATTTTCGTGGGCCGAGCCGAGTACATATTTCGATACCTTATTTAAGTTATCATATTATTTCCTTATTGGGCCGGCCTAAATTCTTAAATGGACCTATTTGGAAAAGGTGCTAATCTTGACTCCAACAGTGTATACGAAAGAAACGGAGTTGGATAGTCAAAGATTATGAAATATGATTTTGCTGCTGAATTGGATATAGGTTCTGTTTTATTGTTGGGGGTAATATAATCAGTGGGAAATCTGGGTTACAGCTATTCGTGGTGTTATCAACAACAGAGGCTTCAAAATATATTACTCTCAATTAAGCAGTAAAAGAAACGTTGTGGTTGAAAGGATTGCTTAACATTTGGTTTCAACGTAAATTTCACCGTTATAAAATTATATATAGTGTTGCCATTTTTTTGTAGTCTTGATTATTATTATTGTTTTATTGTAAATCCTATTACAAATAAAAGTTGAATCTATACGCATTTAACAATATCTATATAGGATTTTAAAAACTCAATTTCATTGGTTCACTTCATTATTCAAAATTGAAAAAGTTTACAATTTTAATATTTATGAAAATAAGATAATAATATAATTATGGATGTATTCACAAAGATTTTTAAAAACTCAACTTTATTGGTCACTTCATCATTCAAAATTAAGAGGTTCACAAATTTTAATATTTTGTATAAATTTTATTTTTAGAATTATGCAACATTCTACTAACTTCTGTAAAATAAGGTAAAACATAATTATGAAAAATTATTTAATATTTAAATTGTCAAAATTAAAAAATACAAAATTTTAAAAATATAGAAATTATGAGAATTATATTATGTTAGAATTGTGAAATTAACAAAGTTTACAACATTTTCAAATAATTTATATCATCATTCAAAACATTTTAATAGAATTATCGAAAATTCTATTAACTTATAGAAATAAGATAATACAATAATATGGAAAATTATGTTAATATAGAATTCTAAAATTAAGAAATTTTACAATTTTTAATAATATAGCATTTAAAATAATTTATCATGTATTAAAATATATATGATAATATTAAACTTACAAATTTATGTCATGTTAAAAAGGTTATTGTAAATTGAAAGATATGGAAATAATGAATTACTTATTGAGCATTTAGTTTTTTTTTTAATAAAAATCAAGTGATATGATATGATAAAATAAATCAATTTAATTCATCAGAATAAAACAAATAAAATACATTCTGTTAAAATTTAATAACAAATTTACCAAAATACAAATATTTAACTATATTTTTACAAATTTTAAGATTTTCATTAATAAAGAGTAAAATATATAGAAATTATTTTAAAAAATGAACAATAAAAATTAATAATAATATAAAAAGATAAAAAAATATAAAGATTAAAATTAATAGAAAATATTAAACATAGTAAAAATATAATTTTGCCTAAACAATTGAACGAACTTAAAACTGTCTTAAAAATAAAATAGATACAAATAAGTAAAAGATAATAAAATAAAAGCAAATACTTACACAGTTGTCCTTTATGTAAATTAATTTTTATATTTCCACATAATTTATTTTTTATTTTATTAAAATACAAAACTTCAGTCTCAACAAATATAATTAAATAGAACATTATGTTTTTATATGTTTTAGTAAAAGTTAATATAAATAATTTATTTTTTATTATTAAGATTCTTTTTATAATTTAAATATTTAAAAATAAAAAAAATTATAAATATATAACTTCTTATAATTTTATTTTAACAATTTAAAATTAAAGAATATAAATATAATAACTAAATTATAAATATGCTAGGGGCGGATGAAAAACTTAGTTTTCTTCTCTCCCTAAACAGCCACTAAAAATATATATATATATTATCGGGCATTCACTTGATTCTGAATCACGTCGGCACTTATGACAATGCAATGCGCCTTCAAGAACTTATGCGAATGGGCCTTTGACTAACACCTAATGTGTCCACGTGTTTTCTCCGTCGTCATCTCTTTTCTGCAACAAAGCTTTTTTACTTTGTTGCCGGCAGGAAACCATCTCTCTCACTCTTTCTCATCTCAAACTTTCTGCATTTTCTCCTTCCGCTGCCATTGCTTCCCGAAAATCACTGTTCCGTCTTCGATTTCTAAAATTGCTGACCGGATTCGCTTTTAGGTCAGACTCTGTTTCCACGTCGTGGCTTGATATACCGATTGGTACCGCGGGTTTCGTAGCTCCGGCGTCGGAGATTGTGGTTTCGCGCCAAGGGAGGAAAGCAGAGAGGTCGAGAGGGAAGTGATAAGCCGGTGACCTATCAGACAAGAAGAAGAAAGAAATGTTAGGCCAGTGACCTTAACAATGGATAAAGAGAGAATAAGGAAGGAGGCAGATTACGTTAAATGTGTATTTTCATTGATAAGCAAACCTTAAGTTTTGGGTGCTGATTAAATACACTGTTCATAAGGATAAAACGACATAATTTGGCTTATACTACTGAATTCTTATTTAAACTGTAAACCCTCGGATTCAGGTGGAGGGACTTGTTCTTCTTTCTTCCAACGGCCAATTAGCCACTTTTGAGTTTCTCCAGCCTTCTTGCCACTCTCCCACTCATGTTCTTGTTCTTACAGTAAGCTAGAGGAAAAGCTAACTTATCAGTACTCCCCCGCAGAAGAATCAACTTGGGAGCAGCAATTCTGTTTATAGGTTCCCATGAAGTTTCGAACATTGGGAGTCCCATCCACTTGATCAAAATCTCTGGTTCACCTCTGGTCTGTGATCTCCTGATGTCCAGCACTTCTTGTGGCTCAGTTTTCCACTCAAGTTCAGAAGTAAGGATATGAGGGATCTCTTGTGCTTGCTGTGGAGGTGCCACTACTCGTTTCAGCTGGGATACATGAAATACAGGGTGTATAGAGCTTCCCACCGACAATTGCAGCTTGTAAGCCGTTCTTCCCACTCGACTGATCACAGGGTTTGGACCGAAATACCTTGGTGACAGCTTCTCATTCCTCCTCAGAGCCACATACGTTTGACGGTACGAGCGAAGCTTCTTAGAGTCAATCATATTTTTCAAACATACTGAGGCCTTTTGGGAATGAGCCCAAAAACAAGTCCGTGCGGGCTTGATCTCCTCAGCCCAAAGCGGATAATATTATACTAATAAAAGAGTTGGACATGGGTTTAGAAAAATCCCAACAATTGGTATCAGAGCTCAAGTTCAAACGTGGACCGGGAGAAGTGGGTTGGGCTGCAAGTTCCTCGTGGGAAGGAGTCCTCAAGGTGATTTCGCGAATAAGGGGTGCCGATACCTTGTGTCGAAAGTCTTCCTGACAAGCCTATAGGGTCAGGCGGCGAGTTCCGTTGGTAATTACGGCGGTACAAGAAGGGTGCCAAGTTTCGCTGGAAGAGATACCAAGGATATATCTGGTCCTTGGTTTGAGGGGAGGTTTGTTGGGATTAAAAGCAAACAAAGTCCCACATTGGAAGTTTAGACAAAAATTGTCTAATATATAAGTAATGTCCAACTCTGATTAGTATGAGGCCTTTTGGGAATGAGCCCAAAAACAAATCCGTGCGGGCTTTATCTCCTCAGCCCAAAGCAGACAATCTTATACTAATAAGAGAGTTGGACATGGGAAGTTTGAGGTTGAGGTTTTCGATTGCTGGGACATAGATTTCATGGGTCCTTTTCCCTCGTTCTATGGGAATAAATTCATATTGGTTGCTGTGGACTATGTGTCTAAGTGGGTGGAAGCAATAGCTAGTCCAACTAATGATTCTTCGGTGGTTATTAAGCTGTTTAAGACCATCATATTCCCTAGATTTGGAGTACCTCGGATAGTGATTAGTGATGGAGGATCTCATTTTATTAATAAGGTCTTCGAGAAGCTGCTAAAGAAGCATGGAGTTCATCACCGAGTTGCTACTCCTTATCACCCTCAGACTAGTGGGCAGGTCGACGTTTCTAACAGACAGATCACGGAGATCTTAGAGAAGACAGTTGGGAAGACAAGGAAGGATTGGGCAGCAAAGTTGGATGATGCACTATGGGCTTACCGGACTGCATTCAAGACACCACTTGGGACTACTCCTTTTCATTTGTTGTATGGAAAAGCATGTCATCTGCCAGTAGAGCTTGAGCACAAAGCAGCATGGGCTATGAAGCAGATGAACTTCGATCTTAAGTCTGCTGCAGAGAGGAGATTGGTGCAGCTTAATGAGTTGGATGAGATTAGGCATCATGCTTATGAGAACTCAAGGTTGTACAAGGAGAGGACTAAAGCCTATCATGACAAGAAGATTGTCTCTAGAAAATTTGAGCCTAATGATCAGGTACTTTTGTATAATTCCCGTTTACAATTGTTTCCAGGTAAGATGAGATCAAGGTGGTCTGGTCCTTTCACGATCAAGGAGGTACGTCCTTATGGAGCTGTCGTTCTCATCAGCCAGGAAGGTAAGGAATTCACTGTAAAAGGGTAGAGAGTAAAGCATTACTGGGCTAAGGCCGAGATGCCAGGAGGTCAGATTTTTCCTCTGGATGCTGCACCCTCTGCTTAATTCAGTTGAAAGGTCAAGCTACTGACCTTAAACAAGCGCTGAGTGGGAGGCAACCCACTGTTTCATTTTTTTATATTCATTTTTGGTTTTTTGTTAGGATTTTACGTTTGTTTTTGGTTTTGGTGAGTTTTGTCTGCAGGTCTCGACGAATCACAATGCAACGATCGACACGGCCCTGTGTGTCGATCGTCACAACACGAAAATCGCATTGCAGCGATCGTTGCGGACCTGAGCAACGATCGACTCATATCGCAATCGCCTTGCAACGATCGTAGCATTTATGCGTAACGATCGATGCATGAGCGAGACAGGTAAAAATCAGACAGAACTTAACTCACCCTTTAACATTTTTACTTTCTTTTACCGATCCTTAGCTTGACACTACTGGGGACAGTGTGTTTCAAGTGTGGGGAAGGTGGTACTGACCTTTTTCTTTCTGTTTTCTTAGAGTCAGTCCTATTTTTCAAAAATTTGTTTTATTGAGTCAAAACGGTTTAAGTAAGAAACAGTGAATTTTTGAGAAGTTAACAGCACTTGCAGGAAGTTAAGTGACCATTGGGATGAAGTTGCAGGATCAATCTATGACTATTAGAAAACCCAACAAAGATCAGCCTACTGAAAACACCCACATCACTTCAGGTATCAGAGGATTCTTTACTGACTTCACCCTTAATTTGACTTAATTTTCTCACCTAAGGGCTTGGTAACCTTGAGTCGGATTCCTCTGTTAGTTCTGACACAGCTTGTAAACCTGTCCGAGTAAGGTTCTCTTCTCCCTTTCTCTAAAGTAAAAAAAAAAAGAAGAATAATAAACTGAGGATGAGCTAGTGTCGCAGGAGTGGTAGCTACCACTATTACCTCATGTGCATCCATGGAATGTGTACAAAGTACACCCCATAACGGGAAGAGCACTGATAAAAAAAAATGATACCCAATGGGAAAAATCAGTTGCTAAGGAAGGGAAAAGAGAAGAAAGGAACCAGAAAAAGATAGTATGGTGGTCTAGAGCTAACATAGTAAGAATCCATGTGCCCTTTGATCGATAATCCTTAGGTGAGACCGCACTTAAATAGCTTACAGAAGTCAGTAGGGTGAATTTGAATGCTTGAATGTGATTGTGGAGTTTACTTAGGACAGTTGCTAAGTGTGGGGGAAGTATATGTTGGTCTTGATGTCTTGCAGGTGATTCTTTCAGTGGCTTACTAAAGGGAATCTGAATGTTGTTGCTTCTAAGATGAAAAGAGTTTCTGAAAGTTTTCAAACTCTTCACCATGTTCTAGTTCTCTGTTTTGCTTGAGGGCAAGCAAAGGCTAAGTGTGGGGGAGTTGATATATCATGGTTTTCACCGCTTTTAGACCATGATATAAGTATGTTTTAAAGTCTTTTGGTGTTTCTTTAGAGTCATTTACAGGTGTTATTAGGTACACGCACGTTTGGAGCGGAATTGGAGATTATGGAGCATTTTGGAGCATTTTGGAGATTTAACCCGAGAGATAGAGTTCACTGTCCAAAACAGAGATTTGCATCGATCGACACACCTTGTGCATCGATCGACACACGGGCGAGATGGGCCTTCTCGGCGAGTTTAGTGTAGAATGCTGAAATTGCAGATTTGCCCAGATGTTCCAGTATTTCCAAAGAAGCCCCAAGACGTGATTAGGCTAATATAATTAGGTTTTTACATCAGTTTTAGATTACGCTTTCATACTTTGAGCTGAGAGTTTTTAGAGCTTTTTGGGGCTGATCTGAACCTGTATTGCTTCCATCTTTTGGAGAAGATTTTGAACACCTTATTTCTTACTCTTTATCTATGCAATTTATTTATTCTATGATTATGTTTTCATAAATCATGTCTGAGTAGATTCATAGTTAGGTTTAGGGATTCTCGTTAGGGATTTCATGACTTGCTAGATTTGTTTATTCAGTTAGGATTCATATCATATTTGTTCTTCAACCTGAATTATGCTTAACACTAGTTTCTAACCTGGTCACTTAGAATCTAGACTCTAGGTTGTTAAATTGACACGAAAATGTGATTTAGAATCTGAACTATTTAGGTTGAGTAATTGAATTACTCGCAAAAAAATTTGGTTTAATTGAATTGTGAACATATCGAACCTGAACTTAAGGCTAGTTTAATCTGTTAGGAATTGCAAAGAAATTTGGATTTCTGCTATTAGACTTAGAGAATTCTCACAACGAAAGTTGGTTAGTTCTATATCCGTGTTTGAGTTCTAGAACAATGCTTAATTTGATCCTGACTGATTATCTGATCTGCTTGTGTGATTTCCTGAGAACTCCCTAGACTTAGCGCTTTTAGTTGATTGCTTACAAACCACTCTTGCTACCTGATTTACTTTTCTACTTGCTTTTTAGTTTCTCATTACTTTCTCCTAGTTTAACTTGACCGTTCTAAATCTATCGTAAGGTCTAGAGTCTCTGTGGGATTCGATACCTTTTATACTATAATTGCATTAACTGTGCACTTGCAGTAGAATAGGATTAAAACTTACAACCTATCAATAGAGATTCCCACCGACAATTGCAGCTTGTAAGCCGTTCTTCCCACTCGACTGATCACAGGGTATGGACCAAAATACCTTGGTGATAGCTTCTCATTCCTCCTCAGAGCCACAGACGTTTGACGGTACGGGCGAAGCTTCAGGTACACTGCATCACGAACCTGAAACTCCACATCTCTACGCTTTTTGTTTGCTGAGATCACTACCATCTGTTTCTGTGCCTTTTCTAAGTTTCCTCTTAGTTCAGCCAGCATCGCATCCCTGTCAAGTATCAACTCTTCCACAGCAGCATTCAAGGTTGGGATATCACCATACCTGAGTAACTTAGGCGGGTCTCTCCCATATGGAGCCTTAAATGGTGTGGTGTTAGTTGAGGAGTGATGAGAAGTGTTGTACCATAACTATGCCCATGACTGCCAGTTACTCCAAGACTTCGGCTTAGCATTTGCAAAACATCTCAGAAATGTCTCCAAACATCTGTTGTTGACCTCCGTTTGCCCGTCTGTCTGTGGGTGGTAAGCTGAGCTTCTCCTCAAGTCTGTCCCGTGAGAAGTGATAAAAATTCCAAAACTGAATGTGAAACACTCCGTCACGGTCCGATACCATGGTCTCAGGAAACCCATGCAGCCTTACTACCTCCTTAATGTAAATTTCAGCTACTGATTTTGCAGAAAATGGATGTCTCAAGGGTATGAAGTGGGCATACTTAGTGAAACGGTCCACCACCACAAATATCGAGTCCCACCCTCTGGATATTGGCAATCCCTCTACAAAATCAAGACTTATGTCAGACCATACCAGGGTAGGAATAGGCAAAGGTGAGAGCAGTCCAGCTGGAGATAAAGTAGAATATTTATTCTCTTGGCAAACACTGCAACTGGCTATGAACTCTTCAATTTTATTCCTCATTCCCTTCCAATATACCTCTCGGCCATCCTTTTATATCTTTTCAGTACTCTTCGTGTCCTCCGAACTGAGTGGAGTGAAATGATAGGTCAAGAATTATCCCTATTCTAACTGCAAGTGCACAGTGATGTGAATGTAGTACTTTAGGGTATCGAATCCACAAGGACTCTAGGCAATGATAGATTAAGAACAATCAAGTTAAACTAGGAGAAAACAATGTAATGAGAAACTAAAAGCAATGCAAGAAAGTAAATCAGTAGCAAGATTGGTTTGTAGGCAATTAACTAAAAGCGCTAAGTCTAGGGAGTTCTCAGGAAATCAGACAAGCAGATAATTTATTCAGTCAGGATCAAATTAAGTACGGTTCTAGAACTCAAACACGGAAATATAATTAACCAACTTTCGTTGTGAGAATTCTCTAAGTCTAATAGCAGAAATCCAAATTTCTTTGTAATTCCTAACAGATTAAACTAGCTTTAAGATTAAGTTCGATATGTTCACAATTCAATTAAACCAAATTTCTTTGCGAGTAATTCAATTGCTCAACCTAAATACTTCAGATTCTATACCACACTTTCGTGTCAATTTAACAACCTAAGATCTAGATTCTAAGAGATCAAGTTAGAAACTAGTGTTTAAGCACAATTTAGATCGAAGAACAATTATTGATATGAATCCTTAACTGAAATAAATAAATCTAGCAAGTCATGAAATCCCTATGAGAATCCCTAAACCTAACTATGAATCTACTCAGACATAGAATATGAAAACATAATCAATGAATTAATAGATTGCATAAAAGAGAATAAAGAAGTAAAGGGGTTCGAAATCTTCTACAAAAAGCAGAAAGCAGTACAAGATTAGATCAGTCCCAAGCTCTAAAAACTCTCAGCTCTAAGTATGAAAGCGTGACTAAAAACTGATGTAAAAACCTAATTATATAAGCTAATCACGTCTTGGGGCTTCTTTGTAATTATCAGGAACTTCTGGGCAAAACTGTGAATTCTGCATTCTTCATTAAACCGCCGAGGAAGGCCCATCTCGCTAGTGTATCGATCGATGCACTATGTGGGTCGATCAATGCATTACTCTGTTTTGGACAGTGAACTCTATCTCTCGGGTCAAAACACCAAAATGCTCCAAAAAGCTCCATAAACTCCAATTCCGCTCCAAACGTACATATATCTAATAACACCTGTAAAAGACTCTAAAGAAACACCAAAAGACTCTAAACACACACTTATATCATGGTCTAAAACCGGTAAAAACCATGATATACCAACTCCCCCACACTTAACCTTTGCTTGCCCTTAAGCAAAACAGAGAACTAAAACATGGTGAAGAGGTTTGAAAACTTTGAGAAACTCGTTTCATCCTCGAAGCAACAACATTCAGATTCCCCTTAGTAAACCACTGAAAGAATCACCTGCAAGACATCAAGACCAACATGTATTTTTCCCACACTTAGCAACTGTCCTAAGTAAACTCGACAATCAATCCAAGCAATTCAAATTCACCCTACTGACTTCTATAAGCTATTAAGTGCGGTCTCACCTAAGGATTATCGATCAAAGGGCACATGGATTCTTACTTTGTCAGTTCTAGACCACCATACTATCTTTTTCTGGTTCCTTTCTTCTCTTTTCCCTTCCTTAGCATTCTTATTTTCCCCATTGGGTATCATTTTATTTTTTTATCAGTGCTCTTCCCGTTAAGAGGTGTACTTTGGACACATTCCATGAATGCACATGAGGTAATAGTGTTTGCTACTACTCCCGTGACCACTTCGGAGCTACTAGCTCATCCTCAGTTTATTACTTTTTTTTTTTACTTTATAGAAGGGGAGAAGGGAACCATACTCGGACATGTTTACAAGCTGTGTCAGAACTAACAAAGGAATCCGACTCAAGGTATACCAAGCCCTTAGGTGAGAAAATTAAGTCAGGTTTACAAGGGTGAAGTCAGTAAAGGATCTTCTGAATACCTGAATTGATATGGGTGTTCTCAGTAGGTTGATCCGTGTTGGGTTTTCTAATAGTCATAGATAGTTCCTGCAACTTCATCCCAATGGTCACTTAAGTTCCTGCAAGTGCTGTTAACTTCTCAAAAATTCACTGTTTCCTACTTAAACCGTTTTGACTCAATAAAATAATTTTTTTGAAAAATAGGACTGACTCTAAGAAAACAGAAAGATAAAAGTCAGTACCACCACCCCCACACTTGAAACACACTGTCCCAAATAGTTTCAAGCTAAGGATTGGTAAAAGAAAGAAAAATTTTAAAGGATGTGTTAAGTTCTGTCTAATTTTATCTCTGTCGCTCATGCATCGATCGTTACATAAATGCGACGATCATTGCAAGGCGATTTGCGTCATGAGTCGATCGTTGCTCAGGACCGCAACGATCGATGCAATGCGATTTTCGTGTTGTGACGATCGACACACAGGACCGTGTCGATCCTTGCATTGCGATTTTGTCGAAACCTGCAGACAAAACTCACCAAAACCAAAAACGAACGTAAAATCCTAACAAAAACACCAAAAATGAGTAGAAAAAACAAAACAGTGGGTTGCCTCCCACTTAGCGCTCTTTTAGCGTCAATAGCTTGACGTTTTAGCTCAATCAGACAGAGGGTGCAACATCCAGAGGCAAAATCTGACCTCCTGAAATCTCGGCCTTAGCCCAATAATGCTTAACTCTCTGTCCATTGACAGTAAATTTCTTACCTTCCTGGCTGATTAGAACGACAGCTCCATAAGGACGTACCTCCTTGATTGTGAAAGGACCAGACCACCTTGATCTCAGCTTACCTGGAAACAATTGCAAACGAGAGTTATACAAAAGTACATGATCATTAGGCTCAAATTGTCTAGAGACAATCTTCTTGTCATGATAAGCCTTAGTCCTCTCCTTGTACAGCTTCGAGTTCTCATAAGCAAAATGTCTAATCTCATCCAACTCATTAAGCTGCACCAATCTCCTCTCTGCAGCAGACTTAAGATCGAAGTTCATCTGCTTTACAACCCATGCTGCTTTGTGCTCAAGCTCTACTGGCAGATGACATGATTTTCCATACAGCAGATGGAATGGAGTAGTCCCAAGTGGTGTCTTAAATGCAGTCCGGTAAGCCCATAGTGCATCATCTAGCTTTGCTGCCCAATCCTTCCTTGTCTTCCCAACTGTCTTTTCTAAGATCTCATTGATCTGTCTGTTAGACACCTCGACTTGTCCACTAGTCTGAGGGTGATAAGGAGTAGCAACTAGGTGATGAACTCCATGCTTCTGTAGCAACTTCTCGAAGACCTTATTAATGAAATGAGACCCTCCATCATTAATTACTATCCGAGGTACTCCAAATCTAGGGAATATGATGGTCTTAAACAGCTTAATAACCACCGAAGAATCATTGGTTGGACTAACGATTGCTTCTACCACTTAGATACATAGTCCACAGCAACCAAGATAAACTTATTCCCATAGGATGAGGGAAAAGGACCCATGAAGTCTATGCCCCAGCAATCGAAAACCTCTACCTCCAGAACGAAATTCTGAGGCATCTCATGCTTCTTACTGATTTTTCCTCTCCTCTGATAGGCATCACACTGAGAAACAAAGGAATGAGCATCTGCAAACATTGTAGGCCACCAGAAACCTGCTTGCAGAACCTTAGACACAGTCTTGAAAGTAGCAAAATGTCCAGCATAATCTGATCCATGACAGTGGAATAGGATATCTGGAACCTCTGATTCAGCAACGCATCTCCTGTAAAGACCATCCGAACAGTGCTTGTAGAGATAAGGCTCATCCCAGTAGTATCGTCTGAGCTCCCTAAAGAACTTCTTCTTTGCATACCCCTTCAAATCATCTGGTTCAGTCTCTGCAGCCAGGTAATTAGCTATATCTGCGTACCAGGGTCGATCGATGGTTGCGACAGCATCATCTCCGCACTGCAACGATCGTCGCATAAGGTAGCATCGATCGTCGCAGCCTCGACACATGCATCGATCGTCACAAATGTGGCATCGATCGACGCAATGCGATTAATCAGACAGTTTTACAAGTTTCTGTCCAAATCCATCTGAAACACTGTCTCGATCATATTGACGTTCTCCTCAGGCAAGAAATCATTAATGGGTACGTCTTCCTCAATCAGCATCCTTGAAAGATGGTCAGCAACTCCATTCTCAACTCCTTTCTTGTCCCTCACTTCAATGTCAAACTCCTGAAGCAACAGAATCCATCTCTACAATCTTGGCTTAGCATCTTTCTTCTGCATCAGATACTTCAGGGCCGAATGATCAGTGTGTACAATCACCTTGGAGACAACTAGATAGGGGCGGAACTTCTCAAATGCAAAGACAACAGCCAACAACTCCTTCTCTATAGTGGCATAGTTTCTCTGCGCATCATCCAGTGTCCTGCTGGCATAATAGATAGCATGAAGCTTTCTGTCCTTCTTCTGCCCCAGAACAGCTCCTACAGCATAGTCACTCGCATCACACATAACCTCAAAAGGTAAATCCCAATCTGGTGGCTGAACTATAGAAGCACTCACTAATGCCTGCTTGATCTGTTCAAATGCAGTCTGACAATCTGCATTGAACTCAAACTTGGTATCCTTACACAAAAAAGCAGTTAGTGGTCTAGCAATCTTACTGAAGTCCTTGATGAACCGTCTATAGAAACCAGCATGTCCAAGAAAGCTCCTCACGGACTTCACAGAATCAGGCGCCTGAAGGCTGGTCATTACCTCAATCTTAACGCGGTCTACTTCGATCCCTGATTCAGACACTTTATGTCCAAGTACAATACCATCTCTGACCATGAAATGGCACTTCTCCCAATTAAGAACCAAGTGCTTCTCCTCGCATCTAGTCAGTACCTTGCACAGATTATCCAAGCACTCATTATAAAATGACCCGTAGACTGAAAAATCATCCATAAAGTCCTCAATCATATCAGTGAATATGGACATCATGCATCTCTGGAAAGTGGCTGGTGCATTACAAAGTCCAAAAGGCATCCTTCGGTATGCAAATGTGCCATATGGACAAGTAAAGGTAGTCTTTCCCTGATCCTCTGGATGGATGGGAATCTGGAAGAAACCTGAATATCCATCGAGGAAGCAATAGTAAGGGTGATTTGCTAACCTCTCCAGCATCTGATCAATGAAAGGTAAAGGGAAATGATCCTTCCTTGTCGCAGCATTGAGCTTCCTGTAATCTATGCACATCCGGTGTCCAGTCACATTCCTTGTAGGAATCAGCTCGTTCTTCTCATTCTTCACTACTGTAACTCCGCCTTTCTTAGGCACTACATGGACTGGACTCACCCAATCACTATCTGAAATTGGATAGATAATCCCAGAATCAAGGAGTTTCATAATCTCCTTCTTAACCACATTCTTAAGGTTAGGATTCAGCCTTCTCTGATGCTCAACTGATGTCTTAGACTCGTTCTCAAGATGTATCCGATGCATGCACAGCTCCGGAGAGATACCTGAAATGTCATCAAAAGAATAGCCAAGAGCTTTGCGATGCTTGCGCAGCTTGCTTAGCAGTAAAGTGATCTCTGCGTTGTTCAAGCTGGCATTAACAATCACTGGATATGTTGAATGAGGTCCAAGAAATGCGTACCTTAGCCCGGATGGAAGTTGTTTTAGCTCAATTTTTGGAGCCTTTTCCTCTGCCCAGTCTCTGTCGACATGCAACGATCGATGCCCTGAAGGTGTCGATCGATGCAATGTCGCGTCAGACACATCCAATTGCATCACTTGCTCAGCAGAGTCCATTAGCCTCGCATAGCAGATTGCGGGCTCGTCTTGCAGGTGTTCCAGCTCCATTATAGAGCTCAGTAAGGCTCTCTCCAGTGGATCCTCAGCATGTGACCTATGGAAGTATTCTACAGCCAAATCACTGAGTGTGTCCACATAGAAGGTCTGTCCGTCGATGGCTGGTCTCTTCACCAATTTGTCCATATCAAAGCTCATCTTCAGATCACCCGCATTTAGAATTATTTTACCTCTCTGGCAGTCAATCATCGCACCTGCAATAGCTAAGAAAGGTCTACCCAAAATCAGTGGATCCTTTGGCTCCTCTCCATACTGCAGAACCACAAAATCAGTAGGAATCACACATTGGCCAATCATTATAGGCACATCCTCCAATATTCCTTCAGGAATTCTGATTGTTCTGTCTGCTAAAACCAGTGAAATCCTAGTGGGCAGGAAATCAGTCATCCCAAGTCTCTTAGCAACAGAGAAGGGCATAAGGTTCACATTAGAACCAAGATCACATAGAGATCTTTCAAATCTTTCCCTGTAGATAGCACAATCCAACACAAAGCTCCCTGGATCTTTCAACTTCTCAGGAATTCTGCCCTGAATCACTACACTACATACCTTTGTGATCATCATTGCACTCTCCTCATTAGACCATTTACCAGCAAGTAAGTCCTTAAGACATCTCTTCATCACAGGAGTAGTCTCCATAGAGTCAATCAAAGGCACTTCGATCTTCACCTTTTTAATGATCTCCTTGCATTTGGCATACTGCTTATCGTTCTTAGCCTTCCTGGGGTTCTTAGGAAAAGGTACCTTAGGCTTGTAGACCCTTTCATTTGACTTTTTCAGCTTTTCTGCGTCTGAGCTCTCTGCAGTCGCCTTGCGTCGATCGTTGCTAGTGTTGCATCGATCGTTGCTGGGCGACTGTGTCACGACCTCTGCGTCGAGATTTGGCTCATCATATTTGTTTTCGCTTTGCATTGACCGTTGCTCAGGTGCGTCGATCGATGCATTGCGAATTCCACGGATCTCATCTTCCATTTCTTCAATTTCCATGATTTCTTCAACACTCAACTGCTTTTTCTGGGCAGGAAACAGCTCCTTACCACTTCTCAATGTCACTGCATTGCACTGATACTTAGGATTAGCATCAGTCCGTCCCGGAAGAGATCCATCTGGCCTCTGAACATATCCAGCAGTCCTTGCAACCTTAGCATCAAGCTCCTTCATATGTGTGCTCAAGGATTCAAACTTCCCATTCAGATCCTCATACACAGCTCCTAACTTCTTGTCGAAGTCTACAGCATTCTTGGTCTGACCTTTCAGCAACTGCTCCATCATACTCTCCATCTTGCTCTCATGAGCATTAGCAGCAGGAGATGTTTGGTAAGAGGAAGATCCATAAGTCCTCTGATTACCTTGCTGGAAAGGTTTCTGAAAACCAGCATTGCTTGTGAAAGCACTTTTCTGTCCACCATTGAAGAACCTATTACCTTGTTGTCCTCCAAACCTGTTTCCTTGGAAACCAGAACCTCCAATGTAGTTCACATCCTCTTTCTGACCATCTTCTTCAGCTTGGATAACTTCAACATCTTGAGCAAAATGGACAGCTTTCTTCCCAGCCAGCAAATTACAGACAGTGTCCAACTTAGTCCTAATATCAGCAATCTCCAAATTATCTATCTTCCCACCAGATTCCTTCCTTCTCCTATCAGCAGTCTTGTAGCTATTACTGCTTACTAAGTTATCTATCAGTTGCTTAGCTTGCTCAGGAGTCCTAGTGTTGAAATTTCCATTGCTGGAATTATCCAACGCAGTCTGGTAAGGGAGATCTATACCTTTAAAGAAAATGCCCAGCAATGTTACCTTAGTGAATCCATGATGCGGGGAGTCACGTTGGTACTTATTAAATCTCATCCATGCAGTCTTAAGAGGCTCTATAGGACCTTGGGAGAAAGTGAGAATGTCCTGTCTCGACTGATCAGAGCGAGCATCATCATAGAAGTGTCTCAGAAACTCACTCTTAACAGCGTCCCATGTAGTAAACTTCCCAGGTGGAAGTTGTTTCAGCCAGGCAGAAGCATCTCCAGCGAGAGAGTAGGGGAAGAGTTTGAGAAACAGATAGTCATAGTTCACTCCATCATACTTCATCCTAGTGACTATGTCCTCAAACTCATCAATATGATCCATTGGCTGCTCATTAGGGAAACCATGGAAGGCATTCTGCCTCAGAATAGAGTAGTAGATGGTCTTGATCTCGAAGTCATTCCTCTCAAAACCAGGAGGCACAAGAGCTGACCGGTTAGCATGAAACTCATCCGGACGGTTATAGTCAGCTAAGGTCCTCTCATTAGCAACAGGAGGATTAACCATCTTCCTCTCACCTTGGCCTTGGCCTTGTCCTTGTCCTTGCTCTTGTTCAGGCTCAGGGATCACATTCCCTTCAGCATCAATCCTATGCCCAGCAGCATTGTACGGATTGTTTTGTCGGTCCCTCAGGGTACCTTGCTCGTTGAACTTTCCTGCTAGTCCTCTCTAGTTTAGCAAGCTTTTCAAGTCTGAGATTAACGAGATTCGAGTTCGGATTACTTCTGGTATCACGCTTCTGCATAAACCGTCTGTAATTGCAGTGCAACGATCGATGCTAGAGTGCAACGATCGACTCAACTCAGTCGCTTAGTAACGATCGACACAAGAGGATGCAACGATCGATGCCAGGCGAATGTCAAACCTGCGACAGAGAAAAACAGAGAAAATTAGTAACCAAAAACAAAAATAAAAATCCTAGTCTAAACCCTAAGTTCAAATCTATCGAAGACTCCAAAGAGTCCCCGGCAACGGCGCCAAAAACTTGATAGGTCAAGAATTATCCATATTCTAACTGCAAGTGCACAGTGATGTGAATGTAGTACTTTACGGTATCGAATCCACAAGGACTCTAGGCAATGATAGATTAAGAACGGTCAAGTTAAACTAGGAGAAAGCAATGTAATGAGAAACTAAAAGCAATGCAAGAAAGTAAATCAGTAGCAAGATTGGTTTGTAGGCAATTAACTAAAAGCGCTAAGTCTAGGGAGTTCTCAGGAAATCAGACAAGCAGATAATTTATTCAGTCATGATCAAATTAAGTACGGTTCTAGAACTCAAACACGGAAATAGAATTAACCAACTTTCGTTGTGAGAATTCTCTAAGTCTAATAGCAGAAATTCAAATTTCTTTGTAATTCCTAACAGATTAAACTAGCTTTAAGATTAAGTTCGATATGTGCACAATTCAATTAAACCAAATTTCTTTGCGAGTAATTCAATTGCTCAACCTAAATACTTCAGATTCTAAACCACACTTTCGTGTCAATTTAACAACCTAAGATCTAGATTCTAAGAGATCAAGTTAGAAACTAGTGTTTAAGCACAATTTAGATCGAAGAACAATTATTGATATGAATCCTTAACTGAAATAAATAAATCTAGCAAGTCATAAAATCCTTATGAGAATCCCTAAACCTAACTATAAATCTACTCAGACATAGAATATGAAAACATAATCAATGAATTAATAGATTGCATAAAAGAGAATAAAGAAGTAAAGGGGTTCAAAATCTTCTCCAAAAAGCAGAAAGCAGTACATGATTAGATCAGCCCCAAGCTCTAAAAACTCTCAGTTCTAAGTATGAAAGCATAACTAAAAACTGATGTAAGAACCTAATTATATAAGCTAATTACGTCTTGGGGCTTCTTTGTAATTATCAAGAACTTCTGGGCAAAACTGTGAATTCTGCATTCTTCATTAAACCGCCGAGGAAGGCTCATCTCGCTAGTGTATCGATCGATGCACTATGTGTGTCGATCAATGCATTACTCTGTTTTGGACAGTGAACTCTATCTCTCGGGTCAAAACACCAAAATGCTCCAAAAAGCTCCATAAACTCCAATTCCGCTCCAAACGTACATATATCTAATAACACCTGTAAAAGACTCTAAAGAAACACCAAAAGACTCTAAAACACACTTATATCATGGTCTAAAACCGGTAAAAACCACGATATATCATGAAACTGTTGGAGTAAATCAGAGATCAGGGGCGAATTTGGAGGAAGCACTAACTTCTGATCCTTGTATAACAACCCTTGATCAAGCTTAAAACCAGAATACTTGGGATTCCTTGCCTTTACTTCCTTCACTAGCCCTTGCATCTCTAAATCCTCAAATATTTGCTTAGCCAATTCTACCTTGTCCAGAGACAAAGGCGCGGTTAAAATCAGCTAGTTGTACTGTTCTTCCCTTGGCCTTCTAGACAATCCATCAGCAGCTGCATTTGCTTTTCCTGGTTTATATTCGATGGTATAGTTCAATCCCAGCAACTTAGAACCCCATCTCTGTTGTTCTGTAGGTACTGACTTCTGCTCCAGCAATTATTTTAAGCTCCTCTGATCAGTCCTGATCACTACATCATTCCCAATCATATAATGCCTCCACTTGCTAATAGCAAACACTATAGCCAATAATTCTCTCTCATACACAGACTTGAATTTTCCTTTTCCAGAAAAAGCTTGGCTGATGAAGGCTATGGGCCTATTACCTTGAGAAATAACAGCTCTGATTCCAGCTCCTGACGCATCAGTCTCAATCACAAATGGCTGCTTGAAATCAGGTACAACCAATACAGGCTGTTTTATCATTGTTTCCTTTAGCTCAGAGAAAGCAGCTGCTGCTTCTACACTCCACACAAACCCATCTTTTCTCAACAGATTCGTCAAGGGTCTCACTTTTCTTCCATAGTCATGGACAAACCTGCGGTAATATCCGGTTAGACCGAGAAAACCCCTCAGCTCTGTCACGTTCCTCAGTTCTGGCCAGCTTTTAACGGCCCTAATCTTTGCTGGATCGGCTGCCACCCCTTCTTCAGAGATCACGTGACCCATATATGCTACCTCATGTTGTCCAAATTTGCACTTTTTGGGGTTGGCGTAGAACTGATTACTCTGCAGCACCCTTAGTACCGTCTCCAAGTGTTGCAAATGCAGTTTGAGGGAAGTGATGTACACAAGAATGTCATTTAAGAAGACTAGAATAAACTTGTGAAGGTACGTTCTAAACAGATCATTCATCACCGATTGGAAGGTTGCAGGAGCGTTAGTGAGCCCAAAGGGCATCACTAGGAACTCATAATGTCCCTCATGAGTGCGGAATGCGGTTTTCTCGATGTCTTCTTTCCTCGCTCTGATCTGATGGTATCCCGAATTCATATCTATCTTGCTAAAAATCCTTGCACCTTGCAATTCATCTAGAAGCTCCTCTATAACTGGTATGTGAAACCTGTCCAGAATAGTGAGCTTATTGATGGCTCTGTAGTCAACACAAAACCGCCACCCTCCGTCGCGCTTATTTACCAACAAAATGGGACCAGAGTAGGGGCTTATGCTAGGTTTAATCACTTCAGCCGCTAGCATCTCTTTCAAGAATGTCTCAATCTCGTTTTTCCGAGTAGACGAGTACCTATAGGGCCTTAAGTTGACTGGAGAGGTTCCTAGTAACAATTT
Source organism: Orychophragmus violaceus (assembly GCA_030180135.1). Taxonomy (NCBI): domain Eukaryota; kingdom Viridiplantae; phylum Streptophyta; class Magnoliopsida; order Brassicales; family Brassicaceae; genus Orychophragmus; species Orychophragmus violaceus. The sequence continues at coordinate 26,086,939 of CM058236.1, read as the reverse complement.
TATCGCATGCTATCTACTTCTTACTGGCGGTAACTCCTTAGGCATTTGAAATACTCCATTGAATCTGCTCAGTAACCTCGTTATCTCAGGGTGTACCTCACTGCCTAGTTTTCCAGTTTCAGCTTCAAACAACTCTGTTAGCTCCAGCAAACATACCACAACGCCTTCCTTCGCAATATTTATCATTGAGTTCAAAGAGGTTTGAGCTCTCAACAGGTTCGGGTCTCCCACTAGAGCTACCCAATCACGGCCAACCTTGAAACGCAAGGTGTGGAAGCCCCAGTTGATCCTTGTCTCGCCCAAAGTATCTAGCCACGAGTATCCTAGTACAATGTTAGTTGTTCCTAGCTCAAAGAGCAAGAAATCTTCCACTATCTCAACTCCTTGTATGGATAGGATTACCGCAGTACATTTTCCTTGACCAGAGATGACCTGCCCATTCCCAACTAATACACCAAATCCCTATGTTTCTGAGATAGGAAGTCCAATACTTGTCACCACTTCAGTAGATATAAAGTTGCTCGTAGCCCCTGAGTCCACCAACACAATCACCTCAGTGTCTCCGATCTTGCCTTTCATTCTCATAGACCTCGCTGCTGTAAGCCCAACCATGGACTGAAGAGATAGTCTGAGCAGATTCTGGTTCTCCGGTTGTGCTTCTTGTTCCTCAAGATCTTTCCCTTCATCTTCCAATTCTTGTTCAACTTCCTGCTCACACTAATCCTCCACTTCCAAATATCTGAACCTCTATTGTGGTTTACATCGGTGTCCCATGAAGAAAGGCTCTCCACAGTACCGGCACGAATTACTCTTTCTAGCTTCGAATCCTGACCCGGTTTTGCGATTGTCCTTGGTCCCCTCATATGTTTTGTTCATCGGTGCAACATCACTCTTCCTCACAGTACCTTGCCCTGGGTTTCTTAGTGGCGTTGGTGTCTCTGGGGTAAAGTTGGAGTGAATGGGAGGTCGATAGTTATAGCTCGTCTCGCCTTCCTGAAGCTCAATCAGTCTGGCCTTAGACACGATATCTTCCAGTCCGCTTATTCCACAACGAAGAACCTGGTCTTGCAATCCCTTCCGTAAGCCTCTGAGGAACATTGACTCCACTACAACGTTTGGGACATGAGGTGCTTCGACCACTAATCCTCAAACCTTTCCCAGTACTAATCAATAGACCCACGAAGCAGCGTGATGCTCAACATTTGGTCTACAACCGATCCTCCTCTACTCGGTCCAAACCTATGCTTAAACTTCTCCTTAAAGTCTTGCCAGTCCTTAGCCATAGACCTATCCTTCACATACCTCAACCACGTTACAACCGTTCCAGTTAAACAGGCCAAAGCCTTCTCAAGTTTATCCCTTTCAGGTGTTTTGTTTGCCAGAAAGCACAGCTCCACTCGATACAACCATTCTTCTGCGTTTTGCCCTTCATAAAGTGGTAATGGGTTTTCAACAGAAGGTACCAAGTTAGCTGTCTCGAGGTGTTGAAGAATCCCATCCCCTTTAGATCCTTCGTCTACGAGAACAAATCACTTCTCTTGACCTTGGGTTTGACCCGATGCACCAGGGGTTGCAGAGGGTGTCGGCGTCGGAGTTTTAAAACCCTCGAGAGTCATTTCCCCAACCTGAGTTCGGAACAGGTGACCTAAGGTTTCACGCACCCATGCTTTTTCCTTCTCCATTTTGGCTAATCTCTCCAACAAATCTGGGTCTCGAGCTGCTGACTCTTGACCAGGTGAATCGGATACGCCGGAAGCTTCGTGGTTCGTCATGGCTCTGATACCAATGATAAGCCGGTGACCTATCAGACAAGAAAAAGAAAGAAATGTTAGGCCAGTGACCTTAACAATGGATAAAGAGAGAATAAGGAAGGAGGAAGATTACGTTAAATGTGTATTTTCATTGATAAGCAAACCCTAAGTTTTGGGTGCTGATTAAATACACTGTTCATAAGGATAAAACGACATAGTTTAACTTATATTACTGAATTCTTATTTAAACTGTAAACCCTCGGATTCAGGTGGAGGGACTTGTTCTTCTTTCTTCCAACGGTTAATTAGCCACTTTTGAGTTTCTTCAGCCTTCTTGCCACTCTCCCACTCTTGTTCTTCTTCTTACAGTAAGCTAGAGGAAAAGCTAACTTATCAGGAAGGCGATGGTTATTCTGTTTATTGTAAGAGATGAAGGGGAAAAGCTATGGAGGATCACTTTTCTGCTATAACCAATTCTCAAGGAGAACGCAAACAAGTAGGCTTCAAATATCGATTAGAAATAATCCTCTAAAAATTAGGGTTTTGACTCAATTATTTTGGGGAAAATTGAAATTCTGAAACGAACCGTTTGAAAGCATTACACATGTTGGATGAAATGTGATTCTAAACGCTCTTTGGTTTGTTGAAAATTTCGCAGGCGATATCCGGAGTCTACGATGGTTCCATCACGGAGGAATCAAAGTGGCTGAGTTCGCGGCTAAGAACTTAGATAAGAACGTTTTAGAAGAGGTAGTTGGTAAGAGAGACAATTCAGAGATAGCAGACGCGGTTAAACACGGTTACTTGACCTCAGACGCTCCGTTCCTCAACGAGAAAGACGTTAAAGGCGGTTCCTGCTGCGTCACGGCTATGATCAGAGTGGGACCCTCGTGGTGGCCAATGCCAGTGATTGTCGCGCCGTAATGTGCGTAGGAGGCATTGCAGAAGCTCTTTCTTCTGACCACCGTCCGTCTAGAGATGATGAACAGAAAAGAATTGAAACCACGTTGATAATCTCCATTTTTAATGAAGTTTTTTGCAGTATATAAACGTTTAATTTGGGAATATGGAAAGTATGCTTTCTAATAATAAATTAATGTTTTTGCAGGGCGGATAAATTGATACATTTCATGGTGTTCGGAGAATTCAAGGATCTTTGGCTGTGTCAAGAGGTATCAGGGATGCTCATCTCAGGAAATGGGTTATAGCTGAACCAGAAAAAGATCTTGAGAATTGATGAGGACCATGAGTTCTTGATCTTGGCATCGGACGGTTTATGGGACATAGTGAGTAACCAAGAAGCAGTAGCCAATGCTTGTCCCTTCTGCGTAGGAACTGAGAAAAAGCTATTGTTGTTAGCATGTAAAAAGCTTGCGAGTTTTCACAATTAATTAAAACAAATATTAATGGCATAATTAATTCACAGTTACTTAACTATTCACGGTTATAAAGAAAGCAAATAAATTAATAATCCACTAAATATAAAGGGAAAATTCCATAAAAATACACCAAGTTATTTCTTATTACCTATTAAATACACCAGCTTTTTTAATGCACCAAAAAAATCATGAACTTTTTTGTTTGTCCATTTTAAATCACAAACTATACACCATGAACCCATTTTACAAAAGGTCGTTAACAGACACTAACAAAAGGTTAAACGTCGTTCAACAACGTTAGTTAAATCGTTTACTCTTTAAACCATGTTTAGTAGAGTTAACTCTTGGCTCCACTATAAATATATCCAAAAAATCCTCAACTAAAACCTAATCCCTCTGCGAATAATACAAAAGAAAACAGAAGAAAACATAAACTTAATTAAAGACTAGCATAACCAAACAGTGCATAATCAAACATAAGTGTTCTAGTTGGAACTAAACAAAACCAAACGTTGTCCATAAACAAAGCTTCTTAGTGTCCTCGTCCTTGTCCCCGTCCTCGAGATGTGGCACCACCACCACCATCACCACTGATCTCTCTTGATTTGCTTCCGCACACTTCAAATACTCTGTTAGTATTTGGGAATATGAAGATACCGTGACCCCGTGGCACTGAGGATCCTCTTCGGATTGGTGCTTGTCCTCGTCCGGGAGAACGACCACGTGGACGACCACGAGAAGGAGGCTGAGCAGAGGTTTGTGGAGCGCTAGAAGCTGATGGAAATGTCACTCCCATGCTATCTGACCCCAGAGAAGATTGTGACTGAGTTGTGAAGCTAGTTGCTAGGGTTCTTATAATTCTTCTTCTACATCGATTAGGGTTTTTAATTAAGTTTTTTTACTCTCAATTCATCTGGTGGGTTTTGTTAGTTTATTCGGGTCACTAACTATGGTTTAAGGAGTAAACGACTTAACTAACGTCGTTGACAACATTTAACGTTTTGTTAATGCCTGTTAAAGATCTCCTGTAAAATGGGTTCATGGTGTATAGTATGTGATTTTTTTTTTTTTTTTTTTTTTGTCAACTGTGTATAGTATGTGATTTAAAATGGGCAAACAAAAAAGTTCATGATTTTTTTGGTGAATTAAAAAAGCTGGTGTATTTAATAGGTAATAAGAAATAACTTGGTGTATTTTTATGGAATTTTCCCAAATATAAATGGGTACAAAAACGAATTGTAATTAGAAAAATAACACTAGAAAAAATTCCAAATACAAGTTTGATAAATATAAAATTTAATTATTATAATCTGATATAGAGTTATTTAAACAATAATGAATCTAAGATTATATCAATAATTTCTTTGAATATAAGTTCACTACTTCGAAAACACATAACTAAAATTAAAAGCTTTATTTTATGATTATTAAAATATAAAATTCACATTAAAGTATAAAAAATAAAAATAAATTTATAAATTATTTCAATCATATTTTATAAATATGATTATAATATTTAGAATTGTTAGTATTTGAGACTTTTCATGTACACTATTTCTTTAAGAAAAAAGGCAAGAGAGATGATTAAACGGCGGCTCGTGAAAGAAAGATGAGGAGGAAGGGTGAATTAGATTAATGAGTGAAGCATAATGGATCAACGGTTTAGATTTAATGTTCGATCTAACGGTCTAGAAGTTGGATCCCCATCTCTATTATATGAAATTTGAACCATTCATCTATTTTAATCAATAGTCAAGAAGAGTGATCCACATGACACAGTTTTAACCAATATATTTTTTTAATTATACTTAATATATAATAGCCAAAAGATGATTTAAATTATACAAATGGTTCAAATGAGTTTTTTTAAAAAACAATGGTAAGATTTTTTTTAAAATGGTAAATTTAAAAGTATTAGAGATAAAAAATTAAATATATTAATTTTTTATAAATTATTTTAAAATAACAAAAATGTATGTTAACTAAAAATAATTAAATTGGGTTTTAACTTTGGTTTACATTAGTTTTATTTATTTTTAAAAATGTTAAATTTTGTTTTTTAGTATATATGATAATCAATTATGTTTTAAGAAATATTTAGTTTATTATTACTATTAAAAGAATAGTACATATTTCTTTAAAAATCATTTGATTTTTAATTTATTGTTTTTAAAATAGTTTTTAATTATTTTATGTAAAGTTTATATTTAAATGGTTAAATATTATTTTGTGTAAACATAATTTATTTTATATTTTAATTTTATATTTTAATTTTATATTTTATTATTAAGAGTAAGGTTTTTTTTATATAGGGTGATTATGGTTTATGATATAGGGTTTAAAAGTTGTGTTTAGGGTTAAAAGTTAATGTTTGAAAATAATATATTTTGAAAATATTTTTCTAAGTGTTGAATCTTAGTTTCGGATATGGTATAGTAATTAGAATTTTTTTAATTAGAGTTTTGTTTATACTTAGAGTTTTAGAGTTGGTTTAGGGTTTTATGTATTAGTTTTATATATTTGTTTTGTTTATACTATAGATTTTAAATATTATTTTATATATATATAATTAATTTCTATATTTTGAGTTTATAATTTATGAAAGAGTTAGGTTTATAGTATGATTATGGTTTAGTGTATAGAGTTTAAATGGATGTATTTAGGGTTATAAACTAATGTTTAAAAATATTAGATTTGGAAAATATTTTTATTTTATAAGTGTTGAATATAAGTTTTGAATATGTTATAGTAGTTGAAATTTTATTAATTAGAGTTTTAGGTTTTGTTTAAGATTTAGGATTTGAATAGCTACAGAGAAATCCGTAGCTATCCGTAGCTATATCATAAAACCACGGATAGCTACGAAAAAAATCGTAGCTATACCATATATATTTAAATATTCGTTAGATATAGCTACGAATATCCACGAAAATATGTCGTAGCTATATTTTTACGTTTTTTGTCGTAAATATTCGTAACTATATGTTTTCAAAAACGTATCGTAGCTATCCGTAACCATTTTGCTACGAACAACTACAAATTTATTATGTATCTATATAGTTACGGATAGCTATAAAATAGCTATGAATTTTGATTTTTTTCAGTGGTAGCTAATTCGTAGTTATCTGTACTTTGAAAAAAATAGCTATGGAAAATTTGTAGCTAATCTGTAGCTATCAGACAGTTTTTTAGTGCATTAATTTTTATTTAATTTATATGGTAATAAATATATTCAATAATTTATATTATTAATAGCTTAAAATATATTCAAAGTTTAATATTATTAACCATTTAAAAATCGGTGCAAAGCGCGGGGTTATAAATCTAACTTCATACTAATAAAGGTTTTAAAACATATCTAATTGACATTTTGCTTTTGGTGATCTTATTTTAATTTTAGATTCCAGTGAATGATCGGATCTAGTGTATTTGTGGAGGTAATTCATGCCCCTGAGAGAATAAAACCCAAAAAAAATCCGGTGATGTATCTATTTATTACATGAAACTTAGAAACAATACTTAGAGATTAACATACCTGGCAAGTGCCTTGGAAGGAAAAAAGAAGTCCTTTCTTTAGGAGATATACGCCTAACTGTGGTGATGTGTCATTCTGTTGAGAGAGTTATTCATCATTTTATATAGGATATAGGTTGATAAAAAGTTTAATGCTCGTCTAGAAGTCTAAGCAATCATGACTTTATCTTCATTTTCATTCATGCATTTTTAAAATAACTTCTTCTGTTTTCTATAATAGTTTAGGGCTCTAAACCAAAAGAATGAAGAGGAACAATAAATTTTTTTTCATTTTTTAAAAATACATCATTTACAAATAATATTTTTTACATATGATTCTTTCTCATTTCTTCTTTGTATGGAACTATAGAGCAAAACTATTTCTCATCAAATTTGGAAAAAAACAATAATTCCTATTATTTTATTCTTCTTCATTCTTTTTCTATTTATTCTCATTGTTCTTCAAATTGTCACCAGTTACATCTTTTTTGTTTTTGTCAACTTTGAGTTTCTTTTTAATATCTGAATTCAATTTTGAAGTATGTTTCATTACTTTAACCAAAACTGAAAAAGAGATTGAATTTTATTAAGGAAATGATTAAAAATAATCAAACATTCTAGAAAAATAAGATTTATGATTTGACTCATTAACTTGCTGGATCATAAGTACTGTATTTGCATTGGTTTTTTCTAGGTTTAAGCTGTCAAAAAAAAACATGAATGATTTGAAAATTTTGGTTGTCAATTTATTTGGTGTAACACTTGATTTGTTCATTGTAAGCTATCTTACCTTTCAGCAGTTGACAGAAAAAAGACCTTTCAGCAAAAAAAATCAGGAATTTACAACATTAAGAAAGGGAAATCTAATTTTATTATATAATAATTATTCAAAAATAAAAATTTCAAAATCTTTATTATATATCAAGCGGTACAAATGGTTCTTCAAAACACAAGTAATAGTGCATGTAGTGACTCCAACCGTCGATAGTAATTCTTCTTTCTGGGCAAGCAAATGACTTATGTTTAAGTAATCGAGAATTATAGACCATGTAATTACAAAACTTATCATATAATTTGTTACCTTAGACTACTATATAATAGTTTAACATTGACCTATTATTCTACGTATTTGTTTGAGGGACAAAGAACCAACAATACCACCAATCATATCCACTAAAGGGTATAAACTGATTTTAAGCGGGTACGACAAATACTTATCCACCCAAAATACATAGTAAACAGTAAACATAACATGACAATTTAAAATTATTACATTTAATGTTATTACGGAATTTCGATCTAATCAGAAATAGTCTAGATTATGATCAAAGAGATCCGAACTAACAAGATAAGAATATATTTAAGTGGAGGTCGAAACTGTTATATATTAAAGATTAGGCCGAAGCCGAACAATGAATATGATTTACGAGGTGGGAGTCCGTCAATTGACGTGCTCCCTAAACGTTTCTCGGGCTCGTCAATTTATAAGCATAAATCAGAGCCTTCACAAGTTACAATATCCATGAAATAAATAGTGAATGGTTTATTTATCGTGAAAAAAGTTTGACTTCTTGTTGGGTGTTGACTCTTCGCGGGCTTTGGTCTTTGGATCAAAATATTTTTGATGAGGTGTAAGATTTCTAATGGGCTTATGGATGGGTGCTATATCCATATCCATCAATTAGTCCCCCCAATTCGGCGATCTTTGGCTCGGGTCAGAGTCGGTGAATTGTCGAGTATTTAAGTCGAATAGAATTTTTTCAGCATATATGGCTCATATGATTCATGCATTTTATTATACCATGATGACACGCGTTGCAATGTGCTTGTGGGACTAAAAAGCGTTGATGGTTGTGCATATGAGAATATTGCGTATCTCCTATTACGTCATCGATTGTGCAACCCTCGGGTCTTGGGAGTCGTGTGGGATCAATGATGATGTCCCCTTGGTGTTTGCTAAAAGTTTTCTGTTAGAAGAGCTTTTCGGCTAAGCTTCCTTCTTCCTATATTTGGGTGCAGAATTTTTTCTTCCGTCGTTTTTTGTTGTTTCTGACCCGGGCTTGGAAATGAACAGTGAGTCTGAACATTCATTGTCTTCCGGTAGCAGTGACGATGCTAGCTCGTCTTCTTCTTCAAGCACAAATTCTTCTGTTCTGAAACCTACTGATGAAGGGATCGAGTCTCAGGTTGGCGAAGGGGGGTCAGTCTCCGTGCGTCGCCGCCATCGCTTTGACGTTCAGAAATATTAGACTGATGCTTCGATCGTGAGTGTAGTTTGTAAAGCATAGGAAACAAAGAAGAACGTGGTGACTCATGAGGTTCGGAAATCTCTGTGCACGCAAAAGGCTTTAGATAATATAAAAAATGCCCATGCTCGTCGTCCTGGTCTTGTTCTTCGACTTCCGATTGTGGATGAAAGGCCGTGGTCGGTTCCCGACGGGTGGATTTATCTTTATGAATGCTGGTTTGTTAGCTGTCATCTTTGGTTTTCTCTTCCCAAGCTCCTGGTTGATTATTGCGAGCAACGTAAGATTGCTCTTTCTCAACTTTGCCCGGCTGCGGTTCGCGATATGGTAGGCGCCCTATTTCTTGCTGCCAAGGGAAAGATTGATATGACTCTTTTTTTTTTGAAGAATGATGAGGATTTTGACTAACAAGGCGATCTCCGGAACGCGATATGTTACGGACAATCATCAATATGGAATTAAGCATGTTACTAGGGCGGTGAATAAAATAACTGATTGATAGAATCGATACTTTTGTGAAGATTAATGACGCATCGGTTCCCGTTGAGAATATGCCATATCAGTCATTGTGGAATCATGATCATGGTATGATCGTTACTTTTTACTTTCCTTCCTTTGAGTTTTCTTTGGTTTGGCTATCTTATGTTTCCCTTTTCTCCCCCCCCCACCCTTCTTCGTTTTTTAGATCGTCGTACGTTTAGTGCTCCTTATCAAAAAAGTATCCTGTGGATTTGAGGAAGTTGATTTCGTTTGGTCCTTTGAGATGGCCTAATGTCCATGTTGGACGGGTACGGGAAACTTTTTCTCGTATCGATGTCGGGGAGGCTACTTGAGAGCTTAAGCAGAGTAGGTTTTTGGAGAGAAAAAAGAAATCCTCCACGAGATCTTCTACTCGTTCTGCTTTGGAGACCGAGGTTATTGGGTGAGCTAATGTTGGCGTCCTTCGCGCCGAGGGCGTTATTTGTTGTGTGGTTGGCCCAAACCCCTCAGTTGTTGATGTTCGCAGGCGGGGAGATGGCTTGAGACAGATTCATGAAGTGGGTGTTATTGTTCAGACAGTTGTTAGTCCTTCAACGGAGGACGGAAGGAAGAAAAGGAAGGAGCCGTCGGGGGCGTTCTGATTATTGCTCGGGATTTTGGGGACAGTAATGATGGCTTGTTTCTAGAATAGAATAAGAAGAGATCTAGTAGAGATAGCTCGGACCAAGATTCTGAGGTGAAGGATGTGGGCGCCGCGATTTTGGTTGAGCCGTTAGCCCAAAATTCCGCTGATCAGGAGAATCGTGGGTGTAGCAGGACTAAAACAGTTGACTTCTACTTTCGCTTTGAGTATTCTTGGACTAGTGCGATTTTCAATTATTCTGACGCATGTGCGCGGCTTCTCCAGTTGGTCAGGGCGAGTCCGACCAAAAAGGGTTCCCCGGTTTCCGCCTTGTTCAGGCCTGATCATCATCGAAAAATCGGTTGTGGTCATGTCCGAGTAATGGTTTTTCTTTCTTCCCTCCGCCTCCTCTTTTTCAGTTGTTATTTTGCTTTTGGTTATGTTTTTTAGATGTTTTTGTACTGTATATTCGTGTTTCTTGCAAATCCTTTCCCTTGTTTTGTTTGATTGTACTTGTTTTTTTTTGGTGTGGATCTTAGTGCGGCTTATACCATAATTGTTTCTTAGGTGCGAGAGGCTGAGCTAAGCTTATTCTGCAAACTATTTTTCTGTAGGCGCGGGTTTGTGCCCGTCTTATCCTGTAAATAACTCTTAGGGGTGAGTACATGCTCGGTTTATCGTGTGGTTCGTATCGTGGTGCATAGCTTGTGCCAAATTATCCTGTGAATGGATTTTAGGGGCAAGTTTGAATCGGCTTATCCTCTAACTAATTCTTAGGATCGAGTAGGTGTTCGGCTTATCTTGTAGTTCGTTTCGAGGTACGGAATTATTGCCGCCTTATCCTCTAAAAGGCGAGTTTGGCTCAGCTTTACCTGTGATTAATCAACATTTTAGGTGCGAGTACTTGCTCGGGTTATCATGTAAGAAGTATTGGTTGAACTGGACGTGCGAAGAGATGTTCGGCTTATTTTATCCTTTCGATTAAAGACTTTTGCGAAACTGGGCCCGACTTGAGTCGCTCAATATTGGTGTTTATTTTGACGACGTGATACGCATAGTCACTTTATACGATACACTGTTCTCATCGATCATTTGGCCATAATGTCGATGGATGTAATATGCAAATGAGTACCTAGAGAGATTTTTATAAAAAAAATATTGAAATAGTTGAACCTTGAAAAAGGTTGTCTACGTACACCCCGGGGAGGGATCAAGCCGTTTGTAGTTCACCTTTTATATTGAGAGAGCGGTCTCAGCTCGTGGGGGAGCTGGCACGCCTCTTTTTTTTGGGGGGGGGGGGGGGGGAGTCGGTGCCCGTTTAGTAGTAGTATCGTTAGAGCGTGTTCGCGTTCCATGATCTTGGTATTGCCTCGCCTTGCATGGTAACGAGCTCGAAAAATCCTGGTTTGATGACCCTTGAAATGATGTAGTTGTTGGAATTGTGTCTAGTAATCTCGGTACTGTCTCTAGAAAGTAAGAGTATGTCAATGATCAGACATAAGTCATATAATACTGGGGGTCATGATGGCTTGCTAGAGTCCGCTCATGATCTATAAGTCTTGGACTTATTGCCTTTATTATATGATCCCATATGGGTCACACGCCTAAGCTAACAGGAAAATGTGTAGGAACGGCTTAGCAGAAGTACGGTAAAAGTGCCAGGCATTTGTCGTACTTAGAGAGAGATTAATGGGTCTGATTATATCCAAGGGATTTAATCAGATTGGGAATTTGGGCCCAAAAGCCCAAAAGGAATTAGAGAAGGGTTTTATAAATAAAACCAAGTCTAATTCTTTTCCCCAACCCTAAGCCCCAGCCGAGATTTCTCTCTCTCCCTGCGCCTCCCATCAGCTCGGTCTAGCAGCCAGTTTCCTGTGAAGCGTGTTTGAGTCTTTGGAGGATCCATCTCTTGGTGGTTCTGCTGATCTCTGACCTGTTCTCTCTTTCCGCTGCATAAACAGGTAAAAGGTGAGATCCATTATTGTTTCTATTCAAGAGAACCTAGATCTGGCATGTTTAGGATCTACTAATCTGATGAATTGAATCAGGATTAACTCTAAACGATCCAACAGTGGTATCAGAGCCATTGGTTCTGTGGTTTTTCTTGTTTAGATTCAAGTTTAGGATTGTTTAAAGAGGTGTTTTTGAATCAATCTACTGATAAGAGCAAAACACTTAAGAAACAAGAATTGAAACCTAAACTAATGAAATCGCAAAACCCAAACTATATGATTTGGATTGCGATCGGCCGAGTGTTAAACCGATCGGCCAAGCCGATCGCATGTATCGATCACGGATCGATAGCATGGATCGCGTTGGCAGGTTGGATCGATCGCGTCTCGGCCAGCAACCGTCCCGCGCCAATATCGTGATCGAGAGCCGACTGGATCGTCCCGATCGCATGCCTCGTCACGTCCCGATGGATCGCGTCTCGTCCCGCATACGGCCCGGCTGTCCCGATCGCTAGGCGATCGCGTGAAGCCACGACCCGAGCTCGACGATCGCGCGTCCCGTCCCGAACGATCGTCCCGTCCGGCTGCCGTCTCGATCTCGGATCGATTGCGTGCGGCTTGCGGCTGACGTGATCGCGTGAAACTCACGATTAGGTCGTGATCGGTTCACGTGATCAATCGGTTCGGTTCGGTTTAAGGTTCGGTTTAAAACTTGATTAAAATCAAACGTCACGGTTTAATAAACAGACTTAATAAATTTATTAAGTTCTGGTTAAACCGGGATAAGAAATCCAAAGTCGTAAAATTGGATTTTGTGCCTAAACCAGGATTTTCTAATTTGATTTGGTTGGACCAAATAAATTGAGAAAATCCGGTTTAGTTAATAACCGGTTGACAATTGTGGTCGTCGTAGTAATTAATTTTGGTTAGACCAATTTTAATGAACCAGACCGGTTATGTCATTTAATTGGACAATTGGGTTATGTCTTGGACATGGACCAATTCTTGGGCCTCGGGCCAAGAAGTTAAAACAATTGGGCCAATTATTTGAGTCTTTTCTTCAGATTAATTTAAAATTTAATTTTATAAAATTATAAAAAATCGATTTTAAATTAATAAGTTTCCAAAATTTTGAAATTAGAAAGTTTCTTAAAATAGAAGTTTCTAGATTTGCATGTTTTGGATTTTAAGAAATTTCTAAAGTTAGAAAGTTTCCGGTTTTAGAAAGTTTCCAATTTTAGAAAGTTTCCAAAATTAGTAGGTTTCCCAAAAATGGAAAGTTTCCCAAAATAGTAATCTTCTATTTTGGGATGAAATTTTAATAAACCTACAAACCTCAAATAATATCAAGCGTTGGATGTCTTGTCCAGTCTATGTCAGCTGTCGAAGCCCATTCAATTGTATTCATGGCCTTACAGTGTGAGGGTGTCTACTTTTGCGTGGATAAGACGGTTTGTGATTCATAAATGTCATTGGGAGTCCCAGACATTAATGATTACATGACTGTATAGTCTGGTTTTCTTGACTGGGCCATCGGGAGTCCCGGGCCTTGAGACATCAGAGTGGATTGGGCCTCGGGCCCAGATTCACAACCAAGAGTTATATCACGGATATAATTAGCCGACATAGGGCTTACCGATATAAGCTAAGGTTGGGTGATGGATGGCCCACCAGTGAGGATCTTGGAATCATTATATTCTATTGAGGGTAACTTATGTTATTGAATATAATGCGTGATTAATCATATTAAATTTAATACGAGATTAATCATTGAACATATTAACTAATAACCTTTTTATATTATATTTCAGCTATGACTACTACAAGCACTCAAAACACATTCTCAATCCGGTCTGTTCTCGAGAAGGAGAAGCTGACTGGAACGAACTTCCTGACGTGTCAAGGGAGGCTGGCTCCAGGAGAAGAAGGAATGATTCCCCGAGAGGCCTCCTAACAATGCTGCCAGGACTCTGCATAAGGAAAAGCATTCGTCAGATGAAAATGATGTCTAATGTTGGCGACAATGACTGCTGAGCTGCAGATGCAGTTCGAGAGTGTGTTGTCACCCATCGAGATAATGGCAAGCCTGAAATCGCTTTTTCAGGAGCAAGCAAGGACTGAGAGGTTTCAGACTGTTAAGAACCTCTTAGACTGTAAGTTGGCTGCAAATGCGGCAGTGAGTCCTCATGTCTTGAAGATGATGGGTTATCTCGATCATCTTCAGAAACTCGACTGCCCTATCAGCCAGGAACTTGCCTGCGACATCGTTCTGCAGTCTTTACCTGCAAGCTATGATCAGTTCATTCTGAACTTTAACATGCATGGCTTGAGTAAGACATTGCCTGAGCTTCACGGAATGCTCAAGACTGCAGAGCCCAACTTGAGGAAAACCGCCAAGGACCCCAATGTGCTTATGGTGCAAAAGGGCAAGGGGTTTAAGAAATCCTCTGCTAAGGATAAGGGAAAGGCCAAGGCTGTCCAAGTCGTGGACAAGGACACGCCAAAGCCCAAGCCCAAGTCCAAGGCTGGGCCAACTGACATATGCAGGTTCTGTAAAGAACCAGGGCATTGGAGGAGAGAATGTAAGAAATTCCTGGAAGGTCTAAAGGAATTAAAGAAGAAGACTCTCGAGACTTCTTCATCAGGTATTTTTGTTATAGAAGTTAATACAACTACTTCTGATAATACCTCATGGGTTATGGATACTGGTTGTGGGGCTCATATTTGTACTAATATGCAGGCACTCAGCAACAGTAGAAGGCTGAAGCAAGGACAAGTGGAGCTACGAGTTGGGAATGGAGCGAAAGTTCCTGCACTAGCTGTAGGCACATACTTGTTGTCTTTACCTTCGGGATTGATTTTAGAACTCAATAATTGTTATTTTGTACCTGCGATAAGCAGAAATATTATTTCAATTTCTTTGTTGGATTTGGAAGGTTATGATTTTTCAGTTAAGAATAAATTATGTTCCTTCAATCGCAACAATTTGTTCTATGGTTGTGCCCCTCTTACGAATGGGCTTTACATACTTGATCAATCCGCGCCAATTTATAACATTGATACCAAACGGTTCAAACCTAATGAGGAGAACCGAACGTTCCTATGGCATTGTCGTTTAGGGCACATCAGCGAGAAACGCATCAAGAGGCTCCATTCGAATGGACTTCTTGGCTCATTTGACTTTGAGTCATGTGAGAAATGCGAATCCTGCATGATGGGCAAAATGACACGGGCCCCCTTTAATAAACCTAACGAGAGGGCCAGTGACTTATTGGGCCTGATACACACTGACGTGTGTGGCCCAATGTCCACAAATGCAAAAGGAAACTATCAGTACTTCATTACCTTCACTGATGATTTCAGTAGGTATGGATATGTTTATTTAATGAAACATAAGTCTGAATCTTTTGAGAAGTTCAGAGAATTCCAAAATGAAGTACAAAACCAACTTGGCAAAAGCATTAAGGCTCTTCGGTCCGACCGAGGAGGAGAATACTTAAGCCAAGAATTCAGTGATCATCTAAGAGAGTGTGGGATCGTATCCCAACTCACTCCTCCCGGAACACCTCAATGGAATGGTGTGTCTGAGAGGAGAAATCGGACTTTATTAGATATGGTTCGATCTATGATGAGTCACACAGACCTTCCAATATCCCTTTGGGGATATGCTCTGCTAACAGCAGTGTTCACTCTAAATATAGCGCCATCGAAAGCAGTAGCAAAGACACCATATGAATTATGGACTGGAGTGGCTCCAGTGCTGTCTTATCTAAGAATTTGGGGTTGTGAAGCCTATGTCAAGAGATTAATCTCAGACAAGCTTACACCAAAGTCTGATAAATGCTACTTCATTGGTTATCCGAAGGAAACCAAGGCTTATTACTTCTATCTACGTTCCGAGAACAAGATCTTTGTTGCCCGGGATTGTAACTTTCTTGAGAGAGAGTTTCTCTCTAAGAAAGACAGTGGGAGTAAGGTACTGCTTGAAGAAATTCAAGATGAACAGGATACTGCTCAACCTAATGAGGAAGAGCAGCAGGAGGACCTACAAGAAATTGTAGAGCCTGAACCTGTAGTACCTGAAGTTCGAAGATCCGGGAGGATCCGTCACGAACCTGAGAGATATCAAGGATTCCTCGTGACTGACTGTCATGATCTTCTGATCATTGACGGTGATGAACCATCGAACTTCAATCAAGCCATGATGGGCCCAGATTCCTCTAAGTGGCGTAAGGCCACTGATTCCGAAATGGACTCCATGTCAGTCAACCAAGTGTTTTCGTTGGTTGACTTACCCGCTGGTGTAAAAGCCATCGAGTGCAAATGGATCTTCAAGAAGAAGATTGACGTGGATGGAAATGTCCAGATTTATAAAGCCAGGTTGGTGGCAAAAGGTTTCAGACAAGTTCACGGTGTGGATTACGATGAAACCTATTCCCCAGTGGCTATGATGAAATCTATTCGGATTCTACTAGCAACTGCAGCTTTTCATGATTATGAAATTTGGCAGATGGACGTGAAAACCGCCTTCCTGAATGGAATTCTGGAAGAGGATGTGTATATGACACAACCTGACGGTTACATAGATCCAAAGAATGCTGGGAAAGTATGCAAGCTTCATAAATCCATTTATGGATTGAAGCAAGCATCGAGGAGCTGGAATCTTCGTTTTGATGAAGCGATCAAGCAATTTGACTTCATCAGAAACGAAGAAGAACAATGCGTGTATAAGAAAACTAGTGGGAGCAAGATAGTATTTCTTATTCTGTATGTCGATGACATACTGCTTCTCGGAAACGACGTTCCAATGCTGAAGTCGGTAAAGGACTGGCTTGGAAGTTGTTTTTCCATGAAAGACATGGGTGAAGCCGCATACGTTCTTGGAATCAGGATCTACCGGGATAGATCTAGAAGGCTGATAGGCTTGTGTCAAGATTCATACATTGACAAAGTCCTACAAAGATTCAGCATGAAAGATTCCAAGAAGGGCTTCACGCCAATGGTACATGGCACAACGCTAAGCAAGAAGCAGAGCCCTACGACAGCTGCTGAGCTTGAGCGCATGAAGAATATTCCTTATGCATCTGCAATAGGATCTGTCATGTATGCCATGATCTGTACTCGTCCTGATGTTGCTTATGCATTGAGCATGACGAGTAGATACCAGTCAAATCCAGGTGAAAACCATTGGATTGCCGTCAAGAATATCCTGAAGTATCTAAGACATACTAAGGACAAGTTCTTGGTATACGGTGGAAGTGATGTGCTTAAAGTCAGTGGATTCACGGACGCAAGTTTCCAGACAGACCAAGATGATTTCCGGTCACAGTCCGGTTATATCTTTTGTCTGAATGGCGGTGCAATCAGTTGGAGAAGCTCCAAGCAAGACACCGTTGCTGATTCCACTACAGAAGCTGAATATATCGCCGCCTCAGAAGCAGCGAAGGAAGCTGTTTGGATACGAAAGTTCATTATTGAACTAGGTGTGATACCAGATGCGGCTGAGCCCCTGGCACTGTTTTGTGATAACAATGGTGCTATTGCTCAGGCAAAGGAACCAAGATCACACCAGAAATCCAAGCATGTTCTAAGAAGATTTCACTTGATACGTGACATCATTAATAGAAAGGAAGTCAAGATCAGTCGAGTTCAAACAGATGATAACGTCGCTGATCCATTGACAAAGCCACTCCCAAGGCCTAAGCTCGAGTTCCTGACTGAAGCTGTAGGCATTAGAGACATTGAAATGTAATCTAAATTTGAGTGGGAGTTTGAGGGCTTTATTTAGTTATTTGATATGTTCTTGTAAAACATTTTTATGTTTAATGAAATTATTATTTCAAGATTATTTTAACTGTGATGAAATAATCGTTCCAAAATGATATGAACCATTTTATAGGTCATCGAAGTAAGTGACTTGATCTTGAGTTATCAAAGTCATTTAGCTTGATCATGAGACCCTATATTTGATAGATGGCTTATATCATCGTGTCCCTAGTCGAAGGTTGTTGAAATTGGAACACCAACAACCGTGTGAGACTAGATTGGTATGTGACTTATGACAAAGTCTCAGTATGTCATAGATGTGCGGCATCAAAATAAGTACATAGGTGTATGTTGGGAACATACGACCGGACATGACCCGCTTATGAGAACTCTTCAGGATATTTATATCTGTGTCATAAGAGATTCTCACTACGACTATAGAGTATAGTCCTTAGACCTGAGTTCGCATGCATGTGACTGCACATGGACTGATGCACTTTGATCATTGTCTAACGCTGTCGTTCTGCGATAGCTATAAGGACCTTGTTTGGGTGTATTACGAAATGAGTAGTTTACAGTGATGGAACAAGACGGGATTTGTCCCTTCAATATAAATGGAGTGAATATCTCAAGGCCAATCGGAGATTTGAATACTGGAAAATGCATGGCCATGCTCAAACGGACTTTCCCGAGTCGTTTAGATTGTCAGTATCAAATCAGAGTCCGATGAACAAGATTAGGCTTTATAAGGATGACACTAATCTTGCCTTATGACTAATCGAGATATTGAGACAAAAGGATTATGAATACAGAGATTCCAGTACAAGTGGGAGATTGTTGGAATTGTGTCCAGTAATCTCGGTACTGTCTCTAGAAAGTAAGAGTATGTCAATGATCAGACATAAGTCATATAATACTGGGGGTCATGATGGCTTGCTAGAGTCCGCTCATGATCTATAAGTCTTGGACTTATTGCCTTTATTATATGATCCCATATGGGTCACACGCCTAAGCTAACAGGAAAATGTGTAGGAACGGCTTAGCAGAAGTACGGTAAAAGTGCCAGGCATTTGTCGTAATCAGATTGGGAATTTGGGCCCAAAAGCCCAAAAGGAATTAGAGAAGGGTTTTATAAATAAAACCAAGTCTAATTCTTTTCCCCAACCCTAAGCCCCAGCCGCGATTTCTCTCTCTCCCTGCGCCTCCCATCAGCTCGGTCTAGCAGCCAGTTTCCTGTGAAGCGTGTGTGAGCCTTTGGAGGATCCATCTCTTGGTGGTTCTGCTGATCTCTGACCTGTTCTCTCTTTCCGCTGCATAAACAGGTAAAAGGTGAGATCCATTATTGTTTCTATTCAAGAGAACCTAGATCTGGCATGTTTAGGATCTATTAATCTGATGAATTGAATCAGGATTAACTCTAAACGATCCAACAGTAGTGGCCTTCCTAGTTTTCATCGAGCTTTCCTGCTTTGTGCTCATGTGTGTTTTCGAATACTTTTCTTAAGATGACGTCTCCTTTGTTGAAGTGCCTGCCTTTGACTTTTGTTGTTGTTGTAATAGCGTGTAGCTTGTTGTTGATAATATTGAATTATGATGAGTACTTGGTCTTGCTTTTCCTCGACCTGATCGAGGTGATCGAGAATCATGTTGTTGTTCAGGTCCTCGTGTTTGGGTGCGAGATTTTTCCGGATGGTCGGGAAGAAGACATCGGAATGGGCCATCGCTTCCATTCCGTGTTACAACGAGAAAGGAGTTTGACCGGTTGCCCGGCGTGGAGTCGTTCGTTGGGAGAAAAGGACTTTGTCTAGTTCATCGGCCCAAACTACTTTGTTGCTTTTGAGTCGTTTCTTCAGCCCGTCTATAATTTTTTTTTTGTTTCCTCGGCTTTCCCATTTCCTTTGGGGTAACGAGGTGTTGATATGAATTGCAAACCGTTGTCCGTCACGATTTTTAAGGTAAGCCATGGGGGCAGATGATGTACTTCCATACAATTTTTACACATCGCGGTCATAGATGTTAGCGTAAAATTCAGATTCTACCCATTTGATGAAGT
Source organism: Orychophragmus violaceus (assembly GCA_030180135.1). Classification (NCBI taxonomy): domain Eukaryota; kingdom Viridiplantae; phylum Streptophyta; class Magnoliopsida; order Brassicales; family Brassicaceae; genus Orychophragmus; species Orychophragmus violaceus. Next base: position 26,067,177 of record CM058236.1, on the reverse strand, counting down.
AATCCGTCATGATGATGACGAACCTCTTATGTCTGGAGGCTGGCATGGGACTCATGATGTCCATTTCCCATCTCATAAAGGGATAGGGGGGCAGCGGATGTGGTTAATAATTCGGCGGGTTGATAAATACCCGGCCCACGTCTTTGGCATTTTTTTGCAGCGAGCGACGTATTTTTCACAGTCCGCTACCATCGTTGGCCAGAAGTGCCCATGTCTCTTGATCTTTGTGGCAACCGTTCGCCCGTTTGAGTGGTTGCCTCATGCGGCTTCGTGTCTCTCCTCTACAACCCATTTTATTTCTTCGTCGTGGATGCAACTTAGGAGTGCTTTAGATGCACTTATTCATAACAATTTTCCGTCTTTCATGACATAGTGGGCGCACCTTGCTCTTAGGCATCGGGCCGCCCACCTGTCTTCCAGGATTTTTCTTCGTAGGATGTAAGCTATGATTTCGTCTCTCCAATCGTCCGTCTTTTTGGGAGCCTCTTTCATGACGGACTAATTGGTTTCATCGGCGCTGTCCATTCCATCTTCAAGCTCGGAAATGGAAAACAAGTTTTTGGTTTGTCGATGCTAGGTTGATCGATGCATTCGACTGGTATGACTCGGTGGAGGTCAGGATCAGACGTGGAAGCGAGAGCTGCTAGCGCATCGGATGACGAATTGTCGCTTGACAGGATTTTGGTGAGGGTGAAAATGCCAAAGTCTCCCGTTAATCGTTGGACGATTTGTAGATATGCGCCCTTCCGATCCTTATTTGCCTCATATTCATCGTTGTACTGACTAGTGATGAGATGTGAATTGTAGAATGCGTCGATGTGTCTTGCCCTAACTGTTTTTGCCAACCGTAGTCCCGCTATTAGGGCTTCATATTCTGCTACGTTGTTTGATGCTGGGAATGTGAGTCGGAAGGTTTCTCCATGATTTCTGTTGTTGGGGAGGTCAACCTGATTCTGATCCCTGGCCCATTGCGAGCGGATAATCCTTCGACGAATATGGTTCATTTTTCGATTGTTGCATGTTCGCCGTCGCGGGTTAGTTCTGGTGATAACTAAATCAAGAAATCCGCTAGGACTTGTGACTTCACACATGTATGTGGTTTGTACTCAATTTCATACTCACTTAATTCAACCGCCCATTTCGCCATTCGTCCTGATTGGGTTGGGCTGTGAAGAATGGTTCTCAACGGTTGGTTGGTGAGGACAGTTACATAATGTAATTGGAAATATGGTCGGAGCTTCCTTGCCGTGTGACGACTGCTAAAGCAACTTTTTCCAGAGTGGAGTATCGGGTCTCAGCGTCGTCAAGGCTTTTGCTGATATAAAAAACTGGTTTATGGTCGCCTCTATCTTCTCTGATGAGGACTCCGTTTACTTTCGAGCTTGACACCGATATGTAGATGTATAGAGTTTCACCTTCCCCTGGTTTGGCTAGGACGGGAGATGTTAATAGATAATCTTTTAATTTTCGAAAGGCGTCCTCTCATTTGGCATCCCACTCGAATTGCTTGTTCCCTCGGTGAAGCTGCTAGAACAGCAGGCATCTGTCCGTTGATTTGGAGATGAATCGGCTCAAGGCGGCGATTCGTCTTGTGAGCCTCTGCACCTCGCGCATACTCCTTGGTGATGGGAGTCCGGTAAGTGCTGCGATCTTTTGTGGATTTCCTTCTATTCCTCTCTTCGTGACTATGTACCCAAGGACTCTCCCGAAGTGACGCCGAATGTACATTTGGCTGCGTTGAGATTCATTTCATACTTGTTCAGATTGTCGAAGTAGGTAGTAAGGTGGGTTATGTGGTCATCAGCTGATGCTGACTTTACCAGCATATCGTCTATATATACTTCCATTGTCTGTCCGAGCTGGTCGGCAAACATCTTAATGACGAGCCTCATATTTATTGCTCCAGCATTTTTGATTCCGAAGGGAATCACCTTGTAGCAGTATATTTCTCGGTCGGTGATGAACGACGCCTTGTCGCGGTCATCAGGATGCATCATTATATGATTGTATTGCGGCTTCGACGTGTTTGTCGATGTAATGAAATGGGAATATGTCCTTTGAACAGGCTTTATTGAGGTCGGTGAAATCGACGCAAACTCGCCACTTTCTGTTCTTCTTTTTAACGACCACCGGATTCTCGAGCTAATCTGGATATTTTACTTCGGTTATCGAGCTTCCTCCTTTTCTGCTTGATGGGTTTGAACACTGGGTTGATGCGGAGTTCGTGGCAGGGGACCGTGGGGTTGATACCTGTCTTGTCGCTAGTTGACCGGGCGAAAACGGAGGAACTCGATGAGTTGGGCCTTCATATCCTTTCTTAGTTTTGCGCCTGTCCCTACGCACAGTTCTGGATCATTGATATAGATGTTAACGTGCTCGACCGCATCTCGGTGAGGTCCCTCCTATGGTGGCAACTCTATTTTGGGTTCGAAAACCATACATGCACGGAATTTTCGTCGTAGTTTATGTTCGACGAGAAAACAAGTGCTTGAGACTTCCTGGCTTCCCCGGAGTGTGAATGTTCCGTCTGGAGTTGAGAATTTGACGCACTTGTAGTAAGTTGACGGAACTGCCTTCATAGCATCGATCCATGGTGTTCCTAAGATGGCGTTGTAGATGGCCGGTCGGTTGGTGATTACGAACTTGGTTATCACTTTGTCTTCCCGATGTAGACTGGTAGTTTGATCGTATTGATGGTTGTGACCGTTCCTTCGGAGAAGTTGGCCAGGGGTCTTTCCGAACGCTTTATCTCGTAATCGTTTAGCTCCATTCTTGTAAGGTTTCTTCGTATGGTCGACCGTGTTCCTTGTGTAGATAAAGACTCTAATTACCTCGTAGTCGCCTATTCGTACTTCGAAGACGAGTGGATCATTGCGTGGCTTGTACAGTCCCCTCTCGTCACTTCGGTGAATGCTACCCCGTTTTCTTCTGGATTGTAGTTCATACTTTTCTTTCGGCGTCGTTACGTGTCTGCCCTTCGTCTAAATTCCTTTATCGACCTTACTGAGTCATTGCAGGTCAAGTTTCCTCCCATGATCATCTTGTTCGTCTTGCTCTTACTGGCTTGGTCGCCAGTGGATGAAGCACGGGGGTTTGGTGTTGTCGTTGTCATCGGCTCGGTGGTGATGTTCGGTGATGGTGGGCTTGAAAGGATTTGGCTCGGAACGTGTTCTGATGATTCGGAGTTATCATTGATCGAGACTGGTCCTGTCATCTTCGACTTCATCTAAAGTGTTGAAAAGTTTCTTAAGTTCCCACAGACGGCGCCAATTTTTGTTACAGAACTTTGATCTATTCAGAAAGAGTTTGGGTTACGAACAAAGATGTCCAAATCAACAAGATAAGAATAGATTTAAGTGGGGGTTGAAACTGTTTTTTATTAATGATTAGGGCGAAGCCGAAAAATGAACATGATTTATGAGGTGGGAGTCCGTTAATTGACGTGCTCTCTAAACGTTGCTCGAACTCGTCATTTTGGGCCAAAAAGTTTTTAATGAAGTGACAGATTTCTAATAGGCTTATAGAGGAGTATTAAACCTATATCCAACATTTAAAACCATGTACTATTAAAAATAAAGTTCAACAAACCATTACTATAACCAAACCTCGGAGAAGATCCCTAGTTATAACAATCAGAATAAGTTTTCAACAAATAGTTTCACCAACTCAAAAAGGATCCTTCTGCAAAATTGTTTCTATTAATCTTTGGAAATTGAATCTTCTGAAATCGAGTCTGTAGAAACATTATTTAACTATTTGATTAACCACTAAACAAAAAATTTCCAGAATACAGTGGTGTATTGTATTGGGTATATTTTTTTATCTTTTTTATTGCATTTTTGGATATTTCAAAAAAAATTTGTATTTATGTATCTTTTTTTGTAGGGACCGCTATTAAGAAGACCATTTTATCCTTCACAGATAGAGAAAAAGAGAGAAAAGGATCAAGGCACAATCTAGATGGATAGGTGGCGCGTCTCATGAAAACTATCCATTCTTTTTTATTATTTTTTCTTTTCTTTTCCCCTTCATTCTCTTTCTTACTTTTATATTTATTTTAACCCACATTTTTTAAACGGTAGATATGATGCAATGGGTGAGGTTTCCGGTCATATAGACCGCCGGAATGGAGTTAGAACTGGTCGATTTACCGGAATTCGAAAAAAAAAATTGGACTTAATACGGAAGTTGCGAATGGACAATCTAGGCTAAGTTTCCACAATATCGGCTATTCGTGGACACTGCCAGGTAGATAGATAGTGGTCACACGTGGTAGTATCCACGAATAGCAGATATTGTGGACATCTAGTCTAAATTGTCCATTTGCATGCTAGGTGTCCACAAAATCGACTATTCGTGGACACTACCATGATCACATCACATACAAGACACTTACCATGGATAAGAAGTAGCCAATCGAAAAATGTTGTTTTTGGATAGATAGTGGTCCACGCGTGGTGTTATCCACGAATTTGGATGGAGAGTGGTTCACATGTGGTAGTATCCACGAATAGCAGATATTATGGACATCTAGTCTAAACTGTCCATTCGCAATTTCCGTATCAAGTCCGATTTTTGTTTTTTTTTGAATTCTGGTAGATCGACCGATTTTATCTCCATTCCGGTGGTCTGTATGGCTGGAAACCTCACCTATTGCATCCTATCCACCGTCAAAAGAATGGGGGGTGAAAATAAAGATAAAGTAAGAAAGAGAATGAAAGGAGAAAAGAAGGGGGAAAAAATAACGAATGGATAGAAGGAATAAGCGTGGAGAAACTGTCCAACCATGGTCATTTCATGTTTCTAAGGGTAAAATGGATTTTTTAACGTTTAGAAAACTGTGAAAGAAACATAAATGCAAAAACTTTTCTAAAGATACAACTTTGCTATTAATGTTTAAAAAAAATATATTGGGTGCAATTAATCCCAGAATACAGTAATAGCTTTTCAAATACCAAAAGTTAAAAACTCTATAAAGTCACTATCAAAACTACACTTAAAAAACTTCTAGTTTAATAGCCTACTAGGTGATCGACCCGCACGCATGTGAGGACATTATTCTGTTGTTAATTAATTTAGGTGTATTTCTTGATTAGTGTTAAAATAAAAGTTGATATAACTTATTCTATATCGAGATGGTATAACATTTAATTCATAGCTTCATATGCATATCCGAATTATTATATTCGGATCGGATGCATAAAAAAATAAGTATATACTGATACGAAAATATTATAGCATTGTATGTATGGAAAAACTAAAAGCAGTATATAAACATTCGGTTTTTGTTGGACATATTTTTGTTTAATATTTGTATATTTAAGAATGTAAAGCTTATTTAAACTACATTTTCTTGAACCAATGAATGTGCTCCGTGTACACAGAATGTCATGTCGCTTTAAATAAAGATTGACATGCGTGAGGTTCTCTTCGATAACCATCATCTCTTCTGCTTTAAATATAGCCTATACTATCATCACTCTTCACCATACTCACTTCTTCCATTCCCTCGGTTATACCAAAAATTCCATTTATTTTCTGGCTTTTATCTTTATTCCTAAATTATACATGCAAAAATTTTCATCGTTTTTCTTCTGTTCGAATCTGTGTCGACCTCCGGAGTCATGCATGATCGAGTTCGTTGATGAACTTATGGTCTTTTTGGTAAGGGGTAACTCGTCATTAAATAGATTTGTCCCGATGGTTCCTTCCGTTTGTCGCCCTTCCAAACTTAAGGGTGTCGCTCATATCCTTCATTTGGATCGATATGATGCGTCATTAATTTCAGTAACATGTTGTGGTCCGCTATTCCGAGATCGGTTGTTTTCCGCGTAAGTGACTACCTGATTTTATATTTTTGTTTTGAATCTTCAAAAATAAGAACCATGATATATATTTATTTATTTTTATTTAGAGTAACCGACTGTACCAAATCGGAGTGGACCTGTCCCTGAAGATGTGGAACAAATTGCTCTTATGGCAAGCTGTTCAGAGAAAATCGGTTGGTCGCTAGATGGCCGTTTTGGAATCGTTGTCACGCTGTTTCAGAATTCTTTCTACCCCATGAAGATCCTCTGACCGGTGTTGATTTCATCACGGTTCCCATCTGTGCAGCTTACTATCAGAAAAACGTCTTGCGAGCTCGGCAAACAAAATTGTCTTTCAAGAAAGGCCAGTCGGCGGCGAGATGATTATTTAAGATTGATTCCTCTGAGTTCCTTAATTTTAAGGAGGACGTTGGTTTCGGTGTTGATCTTAAAACAATTTATATCTCATAGACGTCTGACTGGGAAAAGACTACAAATCGTCTGTCGAGAAAGAGGTTCAGTTTCTGGCGGAAAGAAACCGATATCACAAGTCAAGCTTCGGTTTGGTCGAACTTGTTTGAAGAAATTATTTTATGTTTAGAATATTGAGTAGTCCGACTTGTAATATCAATTGTTTTGTGATAAATAAAACGCAGGAAAATAGCTAAGCAATTTATAAACGAAGGATAATAGTTAAGAATTTTTTTTAATTTCCCTTGTAATGTTAATTTTAATAAAATAGATGACAATAGCTAAGAATATTCTTAACAAACCGCTTCACTTACTTAGCAAATAATTTGAACTATAAAAAAAGATATTATATATGTAAATATAAATTTTAGAATATTAAATATTCTTGTTAATAATTGCTCTCTTCATTCCTTGAACATGGACATCTTGAGGATCTATAAATATTCTGGACCAATGAGCTTGTTCACAAATGTACTCGCCTATGCACAAATGTCAACATATATAAACCAGAGTTATGGAGGCTTCTATTCTTTTGGTATCCTTTTAAAAATTTGTTATAATAATTTATAAAGTAATTACCTTCATGCAAGCTAGGAATCCCAAATTGTATGACACAGATTACTGGATAATCATGGTTGCACTTAGACCAATTGATCGAAAAATCGGTAGCAAAATCACATGCATAAGTATCAATCAATTTGCACGGCAAAATATCACCTCCGCAATCAAAGTAATGACATAGACATTATAATATAATACACACCATTAAATTATTGTCTACTCTATAACAAATTAAATAAGCACTAATATATCTAACCTGCTATCCATCAAATCAAAATGAATATTTTTCCAAGAGAAACCTGACGGAAGGTACCATCGCTGCAGAGCACCAACATTAATAACTCTTCAAAGAGACATCTAACCCAAAAATGAAAAGAAAAAAAAATCCGGAACGAATTAATCTAGCAATGATATATTTAAAAAAAATAAAATTATAAATACACTTACCAAGACTTGTATTAATTTTATGTTCCCCCCTGAAAATTTTAGTGAATGGGACAAAATGAAAGAAAAAATTATCAACCCCACCGGCAGCCCTCTCTAGGGATGTTTGCTCTGTAAACAAAATTTCCCGAGGATGATATGTTTCGCGAAGATAATTCGTACAAAAACAAACATTAAACGTTTGAATGATAAGTGTAGTATCCTCAATAATAATTATCTTCCAAGATGGTTGCCATAATTTCTTAGAAATTATTGCATGAATTTTAGAACCCTGCAAGGAAATTTTATAAGAATAAAGTCACCTTACACAAATATAGCATGAACTGACTTCTAAGAGCTGAATATAGATTAGTAATCGATATCTGAACACTAACCCATTTGTCTACCAATATGAGATCAATCGTTGGAATGGATGGGGAAATAAACTTGCTCCACTTTCTAAGAATTCGAGCTTTGATTCACCATTTAGCTAAAACACACTGTAATTCCGAAATATTTGTTAATTCTCTGTTATCAAGAAAATTTGTACCTTCTGAATCCATGATATCATAGTTGCGATTTGCAATCTACAAATTATATATATAGATTTCCATTGATTTAATTTTAAGTTAGTAAAGTAGAATATTAATATACTATGGAATATTTCCTCATCTATAACAAACGATTTTTTGGTTTTTAGAAGAATATATAACAGAATATCTGATATAAGAAAGTCTGTTGAGAAATTTTAGAAATAAAAATTTTAAGTAAATATTAAAGTATCTAAATTAATATCTAGATCCGTAACTATACATATATTCTAGGCGATACTAATGAGTATAGAAGTTTTTAATATATTAATTGATTAATATGTACTATTACTTGTGCATACGTGAATGATATTTATACATATATCGTTAGACAGTTATCGTCATGAATTATTCTAAAAACAAAATTAAGAACATGTTGTTGGAATTGTGTCCAGTAATCTTGGTACTGTCTCTAGAAAGTAAGAGTATGTCAATGATCAGACATAAGTCATATAATACTGGGGGTCATGATGGCTTGCTAGAGTCCGCTCATGATCTATAAGTCTTGGACTTATTGCCTTTATTATATGATCCCATATGGGTCACACGCCTAAGCTAACAGGAAAATGTGTAGGAACGGCTTAGCAGAAGTACGGTAAAAGTGCCAGGCATTTGTCGTACTTAGAGAGAGATTAATGGGTCTGATTAAATCCAAGGGATTTAATCAGATTGGTATTTGGGCCCAAAATCCCAAAAGGAAATAGACAAGTTTTATAAATAAAACTTAAGTCTGATTCTCCTCCTAACCCTAGCCCCTCTGCGATTTCTCTCTCTCTCCCTGCGCCTCCTCTCTCTCGGTCTAGCAGCCTTCTTCCTGCTTGGTGTGCGTGTGTGAACCTCTGGAGGAGTTATCACTTGGTGGCTCTGCTGATCTCTGACCTGTTCTTCATATTCCGCTGCATTAACAAGGTAACAGGTGAGATCTTCTTATGTTTCTAAATAAGAGAACCTAGATCTGCATGTTTAGGACTGTTGAATCTGAGAATTGAATCTGGATTAACTCTAAACATTCCTACAGTGGTATCAGAGCCATTGGTTCTGTGGTTTTTCTTGTTTAGAATCATGTTTAGGATTGTTTAAAGAGGTGTTTTTGAATCAATCTACTGATAAGAGAAAACACTTAAGAAACAAGAATTAAAACCTAAACAAACTAATGAAAATCGCAAACCAAACTATATGATTTGGTATGCGTCGGTTTGATGATGCACGGACCGATCGCTTTAGGATCGAGTCGCGTGATCATCCGATCGCGAGACATGGATCGATCGGCCGAGTGGATCGTGCGTGGATGGACCGAGCTGCGATCGTCCCGTCATCATCCCGCTCTCGTCCCGGCTGTCCCGATCGCTCGGCGATCGCGTGAAGCCACACGACCCGAGCAATCCCGTCCGCGTCCCGAGCGTCCCGTCCGAGCATCGTCGCAAAAGACATGGACCGATCTTGGATCGCGTCCGTTGCTTGCGGCTGACCGATGTCTCGTCTCGATTGCGGCTAGGTCACGACCGTGAACGGTTCGTGACCAATCGGTTCGGTTCGGTTAATGGCTCGGTTTAAAAACTTGATTAAATTTAATCGTCTTGGTTTAATAAACAGACTTAATAAATTTATTAAGTTCTGGTTAAACCGGGATAAGAAATCCAAAGTCGAAATATTGGATTTTGTGCCTAAACCAGGATTTTCTAATTTGATTTGGTTGGACCAAATAAATTGAGAAAATCCGGTTTAGTAAATAACCGGTTGACAATTGTGGTCATCGTAGTAATTAATTTTGGTTAAGACCAATTTTAATGAACCAGACCGGTTATGTCATTTAATTGGGCAATTGGGTTATGTCTTGGACATGAACCAATTCTTGGGCCTCGGGCCAAGAAGTTAAAACAATTGGGCCAATTATTTGAGTCTTTTCTTCAGATTAATTTAAAATTTATTTTATAAAAATTATAAAATCGATTTTAAATTAATAAGTTTCCAAATTTTTGAAATTAGAAAGTTTCTTAAAATAGAAGTTTCTGAATTTGCATGTTTTGGATTTAAGGAAATTTCTATAATTAAAAGTTTCTAATTTTAGAAAGTTTCCAAAAATAGTAGGTTTCCCTAAATGGAAAGTTTCCCAAAAAGGAAAGTTTCCCAAAATAGTAATCTTCTATTTTGGGATGAATTTTTTAATAAACCTACAAACCTCAAATAATATCAAGCGTTGGATGTCTTGTCCAGTCTATGTCAGCTGTCGAAGCCCATTCAATTGTATTCATGGCCTTACAGTGTGAGGGTGTCTATTTTTGCGTGGATAAGACGGTTTGTGATTCATAAATGTCATTGGGAGTCCCAGACATTAATGATTACATGACTGTATAGTCTGGTTTTCTTGACTAGGCCATCGGGAGTCCCGGGCCTTGAGACATCAGAGTGGATTGGGCCTCGGGCCCAGATTCACAACCAAGAGTTATATCACGGATATAATTAGCCGACATAGGGCTTACCGATATAAGCTAAGGTTGGGTGACGGCCAGTGGCCCACTTTGATCTTAGTTATATGTGGATCTTGGAATCATTATATTCTATTGAGGGTAACTTATGTTATTGAATATAATGCGTGATTAATCATATTAAATTTAATACAAGATTAATCATATTGAACATATTAACTAAAATTCTTTTATCTTAAATTTCAGTTATGACTAGCACAAACAATCAAAACACTTTCTCGATCCGGTCTGTCCTTGAGATGGACAAGCTGAACGGATCAAATTTCTTGACTTGGTCGCGGAACCTGAGGCTAGTCCTCAGACAGGAGAGAAAGGACTATGTCCTTGAGAGAGCTCTCCCCGTGAGGATCGGGTCCAATGCTTCTCATGCAGTATATGATGCTTGGAATAAGCATTATAATGATGCGGTAGATGTGCGTGGTCTGATATTGGCCACGATGGACTCAGACTTGCGGAAGCAATATGAGAACATGGAGTCGCCAATAGAGATGATCAGCAGCCTGAAATTGAAATTTCAGGAGCAGATAAGAGTGGAGAGATACCAGTTGGTTAAGTCTCTCACTAGCTGCAAGCTACCAAATGATCATCCAGTTAGTCCTCATGTCAGTAAAATGATGGGTTACATTGATAACCTGAGGAAACTGGATTATCCAGTTAGCCAAGAATTGGCAACTGAGATCATTCTGCAGTCGCTGCCGTCAAGCTATGATAAGTTCAGAAGGAACTATATCAAGAAAGGCTTAACGAAGACGCTGACTGAACTGCATGATATGCTCAACACAGTTGAGCCAAACGTGAAGAGTACCCTGTACAATCTCATGAATGAGAAGGGTAGGTTTACTAAACCTAATGCTGACAAGGGTGAAGACAAAAGTTGTCCAGATTTTGAATCATGGCAAGCGTGTGTCTTCTGAGCCCGAGTCAGATACCTCTTACGTTGGTAAGTGCTGCTACTGTAAAGAGACTGGGCATTGGAAGAGAAATTGCATTAAATTCATGGAAGATTATGAGGAGTTAAAGTTGATGTATGAGACTACTTCCTCAGGTATTCATGTTATTACTTCAAGTTATACCTTATAGGTATTGGATACTGGTTGTGGCACTGATATTAGTTACAATATGCAGAGCCTGGGCAACAGTAGAACTTTGAAGGAAGGGCAAGTGAAACTGCGTGTCTGGAAGGAGCTTGGGATGCTTCCTCAGCCGTAGGGTTTTCATTTATAGATCCCTTTGAGGCTTGGTTTTGTATTAAGTAATTGCTACAATGTACCTGCGTTAAGCAGAGTTGTTTTTCATTTTCTTGTAAGAATTTGAATGTTTTTCATTTTGATAAAAGACAAGTTTTGTTCTTTTGATCTTAATGAAATATTAATTGTAGCACCCTATTCAAGGAATGGGTTTTATATCTTAAACCAAAGAGTGCCTAAATGTAACATAAATACCGAATTGGTTTAAATCTGATCAATTAAACCTGATTTTTCTTGGCATAAAAGTCTTGGTCACATAGAGTAAGTCGGATTCAGAAATCCCATAGTTATGCACTATTGGGCTCATTTGATCGGATATCTTATGAGACTTGAATTCTGTTTACTGGACCAAAAGACAAAGGGGCCTATCTTAGCCGAGCTAGAGAAAGGCCCAAAGACTTATTGGAGATTGAACATACTCATGTATGTGGTCCGATGAGCAGTAATGCCAGAGAAAATTTCTTGTACTTCATTGTCTCCACTGATTACTTCAGTGAGTGTGACTGTGTTCATTTGATGAGCCACAAGTCGGAATTCCTTGACATGGTCGAAAGAGTTCCACAATGAGGTATAGAATCTAAGTGACAGAAGTATTAAGACTCTGAGTTAGATCACGAGTGAGAATACTTGAGTCATTAATGGTGTGATCATCTGAATGAGTGTGAAGTCGTTTCACAGCTCAATTCTCCTGAAAACCTTGAGGTATTTCTGTGAGAAAGAATCAGATCTTATTAGAAATGATTAAAGATGAGTCACACGAATCTTCCATGATATTCTTTAAGAATAACGCTCTAAAATATCTAAGTTTACGCTGAAATAGTTCCACCAATATCAGTTGAAAGACACCACGTAAATGTGGATTGGAATCGATCCAAATTCGTCTTTACTGAGTATTTGTAGTTGTGCTACTTCGCTGGTTGTCCTAGGGAAACCAAGGCTTGTTACTTTTACGTCCATTCTGTTTTCTAAGAAGGGAAGTTATTTCCAAGAAGAACAGTGGGAGTAAAAGTATAACTCGAAGAAATTCGAAAAATACAGGAGGCTGCTCAACCTGTTGAGGGAGAGCAACGGATGGATTTACAGATTTCTGTAGAATCTACACCTGTGGAGCCTGAAGTTCGCAGATATGAATGAATCAGTTACTAATCCGAGGGTGATTTCTCGTCATTAGTTGAACCTGATAATCATTGAAAGTTCGCATGATCTGATGATCATTGAGAGCGACGAATCTGCGAAATTCAAAGAAGCGAAAGTGAGCCCGGACTCCGAAAAATTGCACTATGTGTAAGTTAGCTTTATTGATCCATTCATGGATGGAAGCAAACATATCGGAGTTGGAATCTTCGTTCTGTTAAAGTAGTCAAGGTTTTGACTTGAACAGGAACGAAATGGAACTGTGCGTTTACTAATAGATAAGTGGGAGCGATATTGCATTTCTCATAGTGTATGTCGATGACATACTGATTCTCGGATATAACGTCCCAATGCTGCAGTCGGTAAAGGACTGGCTTGGGAGTTGGTTTTATGATTGACATGGGTAAAACCACGTAGTTCTTGGATTTTGGATCTAAAGATAGAGATCCGAAAAAGCTGGTAGGACAAAGTCAGGATTCTTATCCCGACAAAGTCCTACACGTTTTCAGCATTCCAAGAAGGGTTTATGCCAATGTCACATGGCATTACGTTAAGCAAGACACAGTGTCCTACGATAACTGCTGAGCTTAAATGCATGGATAAGATTCCATATGCGTCGGCAATTGGATCTATCATGTATGCCATGAAACGTACTTGTTTGATGTTGTTTTAATATTAAGCAAGACAAGTAAAGACCAGTCAAATCCAGCAAAGAATCACTGGATTGCCGTAAAGAATATCCTAAAGTATTCAAGGAATACACAGGATAAATTCTTGATTTACGGAGAAAGTGAGGTGCTACAAGTCGATAGAGTCTGAAAGGCAAGTTTCCAACGGACAAAGATGATTTCCGGTCACAGTCCGGTTATATCTTGTGTCTGTCTGGCGGTGCAAGGCACTGTTGCTGACTCCATGACTTAAGCTGAACATTTCGCAGCTTGGAAAGCGGCGAAAGAGGTTGTTTGGAAAGAAGAGTTCGTCACTGAACTTGATGTGATTCCCAGCATAGATGAGACTAGCTGCACATCGGAGGTCCAAACACCTAGAGGGTAGGTATAACCTATTCCGTGAGATAAATGACAGAGATGTTAAGTAGATCAGCAAGTTTCAATGAATGAGAACGTTGCTAATCTATTAACGAAGTCACTCCTTAGGCCTAAGCACGAATCACGGACTGTTGCTGTAGGATAAGTGAAATTAAGATGTAGTCTAAATTTCAGTGGGAGTTAGTAAAGGGCTTTATTTAGTTATTGATATGTTCTTGTAAAACATTTTATGTTTAATGAAATTATTATTTCAAGATTATTTTAACTGTGATGAAATAATCGTTCCAAAATGACATGAACCATTTTATAGGTCATCGAAGTAAGTGACTTGATCTTGAGTTATCAAAGTCATTTAGCTTGATCATGAGACCCTATATTTGATAGATGGCTTATATCATCATGTCCCTAGTCGAAGGTTGTTGAAATTGGAACACCAACAACCGTGTGAGACTAGATTGGTATGTGACTTATGACAAAGTCTCAGTGTGTCATAGATGCGCGGCATCAAAGTCAGTACATAGGTGTATGTGGGGTACATACGACCGGACAAGACCCGCTTATAAGAACTCTTCAGGATATTTATATCTGTGTCATAAGAGATTCTTACTACGACTATAGAGTATAGTCCTTAGACCTGAGTTCGCATGCATGTGACTGCACATGAACTGATGCGCTTTGATCATTGTCTAACGCTGTCGTTATGCGATAGTTATAAGGACCTTGTTTGGGTGTATTACGAAATGAGTAGTTTGCAGTGATGGAACAAGACGGGATTTGTCCCTCCAATATAAATGGAGTGAATATCTCTAGGCCAATCGGAGATTTGAATACTGGAAAATGCATGGCCATGCTCAAACGGACTGTCCCGAGTCGTTTGGATTGTTAGTATCAAATCAGAGTCCGATGAACAAGATTAGGTTTTATAAGGATGACACTCATCTTGCCTTATGACTAATCGAGATATTGAGACAAAAGGATTATGAATACAGAGATTCCAGTACAAGTGGGAGATTGTTGGAATTGTGTCCAGTAATCTTGGTACTGTCTCTAGAAAGTAAGAGTATGTCAATGATCAGACATAAGTCATATAATACTGGGGGTCATGATGGCTTGCTAGAGTCCGCTCATGATCTATAAGTCTTGGACTTATTGCCTTTATTATATGATCCCATATGGGTCACACGCCTAAGCTAACAGGAAAATGTGTAGGAACGGCTTAGCAGAAGTACGGTAAAAGTGCCAGGCATTTGTCGTACTTAGAGAGAGATTAATGGGTCTGATTAAATCCAAGGGATTTAATCAGATTGGTATTTGGGCCCAAAAGCCCAAAAGGAAATAGACAAGTTTTATAAATAAAACTTAAGTCTGATTCTCCTCCTAACCCTAGCCCCTCTGCGATTTCTCTCTCTCTCCCTGCGCCTCCTCTCTCTCGGTCTAGCAGCCTTCTTCCTGCTTGGTGTGCGTGTGTGAACCTCTGGAGGAGTTATCACTTGGTGGCTCTGCTGATCTCTGACCTGTTCTTCATATTCCGCTGCATTAACAAGGTAACAGGTGAGATCTTCTTATGTTTCTAAATAAGAGAACCTAGATCTGCATGTTTAGGACTGTTGAATCTGAGAATTGAATCTGGATTAACTCTAAACATTCCTACACATGTAACATCTACAGTTGATTCTTCAATGGCCCCGGTTATGAATAAGTTGGTATTACGATATTTTGTTGTATAGTTTTGTATGAAAATTTGTATAATCAAATTAAATAGAAAAAACACTTAATAATAAAAATCAAATCAAATAGTCGTTACATAAAAATAAAATATAAATAAATGAACTAACTAAGGCAAATCATTCACTTCTCGAATAATGATCTTAATCATGGTTTTAAATTCTTCAGAGATGCCACTTATACCTTCAATTGATCGGAAAAACAATTAGTCAGAGATTTATATCCAAATGATTAATATTATGTAGGAATGATTTAATTTAAAACTTACATAAAATAGTACCACTTCTTAATGGCCGGAATATCATTGTCAATAAGCACTTTAGTTATTTCATCAACAGATGTGACAAACTTTTTACCTATGTTTAAAGTGTATAACTAAATACAATTAGAGGTGAGTTGCTAGTAATTAAAATATACAGTACATAATAATGACAGAGATTAGGTAAAAAAACCTGGGTAGCCATCAATCTTACAGAAACGCATAACGCAACACTGAATAGAATCAGGTTCAGGTTTGATTGCCTTGTAAAATTGCTTTGCATGGTTACCAAACAGAACGCATGGAATGACATTGCCACTACACAGAAAACAACCAAGACATTTGTCTAATATATACACTCATACAAAGACTATCTTATATGTTTAGCGATTATTAAATATCTTTCATCAATAAGTTGGAATTTAATGTTAAATGGGTTTGGACCGGTTTTATGAATGACTTCCAAATCTTCAACTCGTCGAACTAAGCCAGCTAAATCTATGTGATATGAAACAATATTTTAATAAAAAATCATATTGTATCAAATACATATTCGTAAAATTGTATGAATGGCTCACCGATCAAGTATGTGTTATCCTTTGATTGAATGTCATCAAATTTTGTGAATTCAAAAAATAATCTGTCGTTCAAACTATCAGCCGGGGACATCAAAGTTTCATGTTTGAACACAACTCTAAGTGGATGTTTAGTTGTACGATTAATACCCGTTTGCGGCTGAAGCAAAAACTTTGTAATACAGAATGATTTGATGCTTTTTTGTGAACAACATTTCATACTGTAGTTTCGTTGGTATTCAATCTTAGCTTCCATCTTACAGCCCTGAGAAAGACAAATTTAATCAAAATGTTAACGCAATGATAACAATAACATATTATTGTTGTTTGACTTAATCGCTGTAATATAGTATGCCAAAAGAGTATTATAGCTCTTATCAGGTTGAAATAACTTACGGATTCATCGGCCAAAATCAAGAAGTAGGTTTGCTTCCCAGCAACGTATGAAATCCATTTATGAACAATAGTGACAAAAATAGTAGGATTAACCTTTTGAAAGGATAATTCTTTCAATGTAACGAAATTCACCATTAAGAAGCTATCTTACAAACCGAGAAGCAATAGGTTTTTTTAATATTCTTTTGGGGCTGATGAAATACTCATTAGGATATCCTAAAATTGTATATATAAAGATTATAGTGGACAATAGGGTTTTCGGCAAAATTACCGTATAGAAATTACCTAATAAAATTGGAAAGTGACAAAATACTAATGTATATATTAGTTATTTAAATTTATTAAATGTGATCTTTACGAAAGATCTTCAACGGTGTTGTTATGTATAAATACCGTATCTAATAGTTGTGATCCGGGATATTTAATGAAAACAGTTTCGTTTAATTCAAAGATAAAAATACATTTATATTTAGGTACATAACTATGAATACTTTTATATTAACGTATATAATTTAATATATGTTAATAATAATTATAACTTATAACGGTATTATAATCCATATATTTTATGGTTTCCAGATTTTGCAACCGTTGTCAACTCAGAAGGATGCAGTGAGATATTGACCAGTTGGCGAGGCAATGGATTTGAGTGTTTATGACCCTTCTTATAATGACTTAATATCTTGTCTTGCTTCTCTTTGTTTAGTTTAACTTTCGTACTCTAAGAATATTTGGAAATATTATATAGAATCATAAAATGGATACACAAATAAAACAATCAAGCAAAACGAATAAAAATAGACGAATTCAGTAAGAGATATAACAAAACATGTAAAATAAATCATATTAAAATAAAACCAATAATAGAATATGATCTTTATTAAAAATCCAACAAATAATAAACTCAAGAAATCCAAGAGATAATCAAATAAAATTTGTAAGAAGAACAACCAAAATACCAAACAAAAATGAGAAGAAAGATTGCCTGTAAACACAAGACAAGGTAATCATTCACTATCATCTTCGTCAAAAATCACTCTCGGTCTTTTTGTTGTGGAAGACTTGTCATCGTCTTTTGTGATTACCACATCTCTTTTCCTAGACACCGGGTAATCGAGTCACAAAGTGAAGGATCTGAACTCTCAGATGAATTAGTCAGCATAAGGGAATGAGATCCAGAATTGTTAGTTGAGTTTGCGAGCAACTGAGTAAGATAAAATCACAAAAGAAAACATAAAAACAATTATCGATTAAATCAAATAAATAAACAATTAGTAAAATTAATACATGTTCAGTTTCAGACAAATACTGATTAACCCTCTCTTGATCAGCCCAAAAATGTGTCACAACAAATGGTTGGTTCTTATTCTTTCTGTTGTCTTCAGAAATTGTGATTTTTAATAAAACCTTTCTACCGATCAAATCGGTAAGGCATTGAGGTAAAGTTCCTGAATCTTCGGACTACAATAATTATTTAAAAATAACAAATGATTATCTATACATATATAACCAAATCGATTGATAAGATATTAAACAAAATATGTAAATATATACCTCATTAAATTCTTTAACCACAACATTCGCAGTGAGACGGAAGTTTTTCAACGGGTCGATCAAACATCATAAACTTAGTTTTTTATTGAGAATTGGTCTTCACTCGAAGAAAAACAAAGTAACTACAAAATTCGATTCGAGAAAAAGTTGATGTTAATATAAATCTATACATATATCCAATTAAGAAAATGTGATATTTGTATTATACCATGCATTCATGTTTGTAACAAATTCGTTACATGTCGTATAATCAAACTCAACTGGTTTTCCATCGTCCTCATCATTACTTGCATCGTACACCTTCTTGTTGCATACAGCACATGCGGCATAGTACCAACTTTGACTCAAATCAATTGAATCAATGGTGGCACATATAATGCATTTTCCATGCTTAAATAATTACAACACATTGACATATCAATAAATCAATTGATTTCAGATTTTTAAAAAAACACTCTTAGGGAAAGTATGATTACCTCGTAATCAACTACAATCTCTGATATTGTAAGTTTCTTGTTCTTTTTGCCAAAAAAACTCATCATACAAGGTCGTATTCGATCAAGTTGACTTGATTCACCATTGGTAATCATTAGATTATCTGATGGTAAGCTTTTTATAAAAATACACACATGTCCATATCTTAGTTAAAAAAAAATTATAAAACAAAATATTTTTAAGACAACAAATCTTACCTCTTGTGAAACTTGTTGACGTAAGAACTGATTGGATTGAGAAGAACTTTGGTTGAATTAAATCCACTGTATATGGACCATTCATCTTTGTTTTAAAAGAAGACAGATTAGTATACCAAATTATTTACATCTAAACTAAATAATTATAAACAAAAAATATTAATGATAAACCGCAGATAATTGACATTGATAAGATTTGCAGCTTGCAAATCTCATGACAAAAATTATTTCACCTCCTTCATTATTTGCATTGAAATCAAACACTTATTGAGCATATTCACCCCCACAATGTACACTTTAAACGCAAATCTCTGCAAATCAATGAGATACAGTATATGAATAAAAAAATTAAAATAGTATATAACATAATATGTACACTTACGAATCGTTTCTGAGCTCAAGGTTTAATATTTTTGTGCTCATTCCATTTTGTTTGTTGACATTATCTAGCGACCCTAGAGCAACGATTTGACCAATAACGTCTGCAAACAATTGTAAAAAATAAGGTTTAAATACATATTCATATTATTTTTTAACAAAACTAAGCAGGTTAAAGATAACGAAGCGATCAAGACATTTTTCTCAAAATCACCAGCGAGAATCTCATCAAAACGAACAAAATGTTTCACTTTCACCTCTTCAGGAAAGTCCTCACATAATGTGATTTTGGTCTGATTTGTAAACGTTATTTTAAAAGGCAGATGATTAGTCTTATATTCATTTGAATATGTGACGACCAAATTTTTATGTCATGTGCTGATTGAGAGTTGCATGTATTCTTGTACCATGATTATCGAGGTTTAAAAAACTAAAGTTAGTATATCATATATACGAATATAAATAATTTCAAAATGTTCAATCGTTACAAAAACACTTGATGTTTAAAATAAGATTATAGAAACTAAGAATAATACCTCAGAATCTACTTAAACCATCTCAATCGCTTTCAAAACATTGAAAAAACAACCCTCCATGAAGAAAGTATCTTCACATTAATCTTGTATTTCTCCAAAGAAGCGGGGATGATATCTTTGATAGTAACCTGCTTTGTTTTCTTTTTTGATAAAAATCGACATTTTTGCTATAGAAATAATATAAAAATATTTCAATAGTACTCTTCTCTAATGAATAAATCTCCTTGTATATATAGAAGGTGAGAAGTAGGTTTAAGATAATATCAGGTGGAAGTCGCCGCTTGTTTTTGCGTGGGGTGAAAGCAATAAATAATATATGGAAAGTGTCATATATTTATATATTTTCTACTCTTAGGATATATTATTGTTTAAGTTTGCAAACTACAATCTCGTTAGGATATATTATTGTTACATATAGTTAGGGTATCTATAACCAAAATATTATTTGAATGTAGAATATTCTCTTACTTTGTGAACAATAAAATGTTCAAGTTACACAAATATATGGTAATCATCCGATATTTAAGATTGTCAATCTAAATTATTGCTAAATCAGAAAACTACAACTATTATCTTATTATTAATCTAACGAACAATATTTTGTTAGATTGAATAAGGATATTTTGTTTAACAATAGACTTACTCGGAAGGTGAAATATATAATGTATTCATTTTATAGACATCAATGCAAATACAAAAATTTGTTAAGTTATTCAGTTTAGCGATATATTTTCTAGTATATTCTTAAACTGATATACAAAGATGTTTAAATTGCAATATTGTCTTAATTTCGTCGAATCTACATCCAGGGTTGTGTACAAATAATTGTAAACCATATTTCGAACCAAAACCATAAATATGTTTTCAATGTCAGAATAAGACAATAATAGGATTTATATCGTATCATTTGAATAAACTTAAATGCATTCGGAAGAAAACTACCATGGGCTGGAAAAAGAAGAGATTATTTACAAAAAGAGGATTTGATCAGGCTTTATTCGGAATATCGGGACTGAAACTCATATGAAACTCTTTGACAAAAAAAACTCATATGAAACTCAAAAGAGTACTTACCAAAACAATTATTTACCACCAATTCAATTTCTATAGTATCATCAAAAGAATATTCTGAGCTACAGGCTCATTAGATCAACCGGGACATGTGATGTGAATTTACTATGTCTTGATAAAACAATCAATCGGACTTTTACATCTCACGCTCCTTCTTATACCCTCATTTGACCTTAGCTTTGTGCTAACCGAGCTTATTCTTTCATGGGAAAAAACGAACAAAACAGAAATATAAAATCAAAAAAAAAAAAAAATCATTTTATAATGCATAAGAAGAAGAAAGCTAAAGAGTATTTACGAAAAAGAGTATATGATCAGGCTTTATCCAAACCCATCGGGACTGAACCTCATAAAGTATTTACCGAATCAATAGTTTACCACCAAATCCATCTCTATAGTAATAGGCAACCTTTATTCGGACCATAAGCTCATTGGGACAAAAGGGTCATGTGATGTGAACTAACAACGTCTTGCCAACAACATCCAATAGGACTTTTAGATCTCACACTCCTTTCTATATGTAATCTCAAACGTTTGTTAGTTCACATCTAATTAGATCTTAGCCTTGTGATAACTGAAGCTCTTCTTTCATGGGACCAAACGAACAAAACAGAACAAAAAAACCAAAAACATAGAAATCCTTTGAAAACCAGCAAGAAGAAGAAAGCAATAGAAATGAGAGCGGATCATTTGACCAAAGTTTTAATGATCCGGAAGAAAACTTCCACGGCCAATGAGAAAAACAAATGAGATAGAAAGGTTCTTGAAATTTTGGAAGATGCAAACGATTTGTGTTGCTAAGCCACCCCAAGCTCACCTTATAAAGGATTTCAAAACTTATTTCGAAAGCTTGGTATATGCCCTAAAATATCTTTTTTTCAAACTCGAAATAATAGGATATTCAGTAAGATATTATGATTTTTTTAAGGAAATGAATTAATTGCTTAACTTTAAATCGAGCTGATGGCATTCTTGTAAATAAATCGAACCCCAAACCCATTTGTTTATTTTTGGCCTTGCCATGTCACACTTCCACGTCATCATTATCCGCCTCTAGATCCCTCTCGTGATGACACATCAGCAATCGCCCAAAAATTACTTCTCATTTAAAGGTATAGATAGATGTCCGGTCTATGATTCGGAACGAAGTACATCAGAATAGATATTCATGGTCTAAAATGTGATCCAATAGCTTTGGTGAACGGAGCCCTACAACAAAATATATATCACAGAAGTTAGTTAATAACAACACTTTGTTTAAAAACTAACATAATGTTTGCTAATATACCACTGCTTATACTCCTTTACATCTTCAATATCTGGATCAAATTGAATCTATGAAATCGCCCCAGAATCATGGACATATGGAGAATCTAAATTCATAAACAAATACTTAAAATTAGTAACCTTGGTACATATAGAAAATATGTTCTAAAATTATAACTAAGAATTTAAAATTACTATGCAACCAAGCTTTACATACCGTCATTATAGTTTACACGCCAAAACCTAAGCACGGCAACGGTTTCATAGTCACCAATCGAATGCCAGTAATCATGAAACTCTACTGCTAATTTGTCTGATGCTATGCATTTGATTGACGTCCCACTAAAGAAAATAGAATTATAAGATAAGTACTTCAATAGAAATCTATACATATTAACATTAATAATGAAACGTGGTGTCAAGAGATATTTTCAACTTACTCAATCTCTCTGATATGGAAGACAATTTTTTTGTCGTAATTGTTTCGGCCATGCCTTGTACTTTCAATTTTCCCAACATGACATATTACTCCAATCAAATCTACAAAAAACAAAAGACCAAAAATAAAATTTCAGTTGCGAAATAGTTTAAATAATATATCAAAATCTGAAACTCCATATGAAATCATAATACCAATGGTGTACGCAGGAGAATATAGTAGTTCCCAATACTCCACATGCCAACAAAATGTTAAAAAAGGATTCAGACTTATTGTTTCGCAATTTTTAATGAGCGTGTTCTGGCTCATGACAATCTTTTTCCTATTGATTGTGTTTCTAACATCACTTAAGCTGTACATTTGAAAAACTTCAAAATTTTCTATATATTTCCAGTCGCCGACTTGAAAATGCCACAAATCTAGGGTTCCAAACAATCTGTTTGGAATGTCTGATTGGATTTGATAACCCTACATGTAAGAAGTTATGATTATAAATCTCTTGTTACTATTTTGAAACAACAAACAGAGTGCAATTATGATACAGTAATCTTACCAGTTCATCACATAAGATCACATGGCATGTTTCGCCATGAAGAGAAGAACTTGTGAACCATTTTCTTACAGTTTTGACACTAACTCGCCTGTTAGACGTTGAATCATCAACATGCCATAACAATGAAAAAGCTTCCAAAATGTTCCCATCATTGAACATGAATTGTTAATAGTCCTGTTAGAAGATCTTTTGGATAGAAACAATTTGAGTCTTTTTGTGTATTTTTTATAGACAATATCTCAATGTCCAAATAACCCTAAATAAATTTAGGTTAATAAAATAAAAAGTTTATAAATACCAAAACAACTCTCTTCCTAAAAATACATTTTTGAAAAAGCAGACTAAAATAAGAAATGGTGACTATCTTCCAGGGACATCTCTCTGGTTCGCAAGGAAAGCTTCAATGGGCTCAAACTCATCCAGCATATCTTCAACTTCAGGTAAAAGAGGGTTCAATAGAATATCAGACAATCCATCTCGTGTCTCTACTTCAACATCTGAAGTATCACCTGCAAAAACTGATGTTTAGTAAATATCTAACGCTTCTAGTAAGAAAAAGATGATACATTTAAAACAATGAAAAATTACCTACAAAACGGTTGATCTTCCAGAATCTCAAAATACAAATAACAACATCACGTTTAGAAGCATCTAATCTCTTTGTGAAGTCATGGGCGTGAGTACCTAAAGCTATACATCTTAACTGGTTACCCCTACAAAATGTAAGCAAAAATAAATTTCAAATATTATTTGCATGTTAGACAAAGAACAACTACTTTATAACCTAATAGTTGATATTACGGTGAGTCTTTGATATGAAATATTCTTTTTGATGCTGCCGGGTTGTCAACGTCTACAACTATGGGTCCTGAACTGCACAACATACCCATAACATCTGCAAAATACACAAATATGTTAAAACAGTAAATAATAAAATCATAAATATTATACAAACAAAAATCTGACATACATACCAACATCAACATTAGTAGGAGTTGAGTAATCTTGGACTTCTTTGATAGTTAAGAAATCAAAGCAATTTTTATCATTAATGACATCATTTATTCTCCGGATGCTAGATCCAGTACTTATACAGAGAATGTATTCAGACTTCGTTGCCCGAAATCTGGAAGAATCATAGGCAACCTTGACACATCGTATGTCAATCCACTTCCCTTCTTCTCTCTGAAAACCTTTATAGTCGGAAGAATAGTCTGGAGCAAGAACCAATTCCATCTTTGTGCCCTAAACCAGCAATGATTGAAATTAGTTTATATATCTAAATATATAAATTTAAAAAGTTAATATACAATACTTATAATTTTTAGAAAACAAAGCTTCTGTTTCCACTTACCATTTCATCAGCGATAACAAAATTCATGTATAACCTTGCCTATGAATGTGATACTCATATGCCCTTAACATTTTTACCTTAAAATGTCAATCTTCTGTTGATCGGTTAGCCTCTGAAAGAAGATTGTATCTTGATATATCATGGTTTTTACCGGTTTTATGCCATGATATAAGTATGTTTTAGAGTCTTTTGGTGTTCTTTTAGAGTCTTTTACAGGTGTTATTAGGTACACACACGTTTGGAGTGGATTTGGAGATTATGGAGCTAAATGGAGCGTTTTAGAGTTTCGACCCGAGAGTTTGTGCTCACTGTCCGAAACAGAGGAGTGTGTCGATCGACGCACATTAGCATCGATCGATGCACAGCGTGTTGGGCCAGATCTCGGCGGTTTAATGAAGAATGCTGATATTGCAAAGTTGCCCAGAAGTTCCAGATATTTACACAGAAGCCCCAAGACATGATTTAGCTATTTAATTAGGTTTTAACTTCAGTTTTTACATACGCAATCATACTTTAGAGAAGAGAGTTTTTAGAGCTATTTGGGGCTGATCTGATCCTGTACTACACCTTATTTTTGGAGAAGATTTTGAACCCCTTTACTTGTTTAATCTCTTTTATGATATCTAATTATTCATTGATCATGTTTTCATTATCTATGTTTGAGTAGATTCATAGTTAGGTTTAGGGATTCTCAATAGGGACTTTATGACTTGCTAGATATAATTAATTCAGTTAAGGATTCATATCAATAGATGTTCTTCAAACTAAATTGTGTTTAATGCTAGTTCTAACTTGATCACTTAGAATCTAGATCTTAGGTTGCTAGATTGACACGAAAGTGTGGTTTAGAATCTGAACAATTTAGGTTGAGCAATATAGTTACTCGCAAAGAAATTTGGTTTAATTAGATTGTGAACATATCGAACTTGATCATTAAAGCTGGTTTAATCTGTTAGGAATTACAAAGACATTTGGATTTCTGCAATTAGACTTAGAGAATTCTCACAACGAAAGTTGGTTAATTCTATATATGTGTTTTGAGTTCTAGAACTGTTCCTGATTTGATCCTGACTGATTGATTTGTCTGCTTGTCTGATTTCCTGAGAACTCCCTAGACTTAGCGCCCTTAGTTAATTGCTTACAACCACAACTTGCTACTGATTTACTTTCTCGCATTGCTTTTTAGTTATTCAATACAATTTGTTTTCTCCTAGTTTAATCTTTTAGTTTTAATCCTATCGTTGCCTAGAGTCCTCGTGGATTCGATTCCTAAGTACTACATTGATATACTGTGCACTTGCAGTTAGTATAGGGTAAAACTTACAACCTATCATATCTCTCCATAGATTTCTTTTGTTAAATTTATAAATTTTTAAAAGGTTTTGGATCTTTAGGAGAAGAAAAAAGAGTTTTTTTCAATGATTATAGGAAATTCAAGAGACTATCTATACTTTTAAAGACACTTCTTTAAAAGAAACCGCCTAGAAAAAACCGCCTTCAATAAACTTAGTTTAACGTTATATGCATTTAATAAATTATATAGTTTATCTGTAAGGTATTTCGGTCATTAATATTTTTTCCTGAATGATTATAAGAAAGTGATAATATAGAATAAATGATCATTTATTCCTATTAATTTGTACATACCAAAAAACATGCAAATAATAAATGAGTAGATATATCGATAATCGTAAATCTATACTAAATAAAAATTTAAACACAATAATATATGAGCTTCATATCTTGGTCTACCCATAGTATTTAGAGTAACAAAGCAAGACAAAAAAAACTTTATCTAAAAAAAAAATAACAGAATGCAAATGCAGTATTGATAAAGATAAAAATTTTGTAATCAAATTTATTTATGTTTATGCTCCTCGTTTGCGCTTAGGTTCATTTTCTTCTTGTTTTTCATCTTCCACTCAATTGTATCACTATTAGGATACGGAATATTGTATGACCGAAAGCAACACACTCCATGCGATGACTTTGTCTTTGGTGACTACAAATTTTTAAAATATAAAAATAAGCAAGTAATGTTAGAATTATTTCGTAAAAACCATTAATTTGTAAAGTAAAGAACATGTCTGATGAGCACATCAAGTCATCATCAATCAAGAAGCATGGATAGGACATAAATCAACCAACCAAGACCATTGGAGAGAAACAGCTTGAATGCACCAAAGACATATGTGCATGTCTTGGAGCATATCTACCCAACAAGAAGGATTTAAGCTACAAATCAACCTGTTCCAGAAACTTAACTCATAAAGGAATCATTGAGAGTTTAAATCATCAGAAATGGAGTTCAGATGAAGAAGTTATTCAACTTTTAAAACAGATGATTCTCAGCTTGCTTCATTTGGAGGCTCAATCACTTACAAACAAGACATTGGCGACCAGGAGAGATATCTAAGCATTCAGGAGACACATTTAAACATCCATGAGAGTTCTTTATCAAGTTCTCATACACCAGCAGCCATAGGATCAGAAGGATCTCATTATTCTCACACTTGCCTTATTTGGAGCCAAAGGAGATCAAATCCCAACAGCTCTTTTTCCTGATGTTTGACCACGAATTTAATCTCTCTAACCTCATCCAGAATGTACCTAGACACTCCAAATTCATGCCAAAGCTTTCAAGACTCAAGAAGATTCATCTTTCCATTTCTGGCCAAATATTCCAATAAATCCCAACGGCCATATTCCTTATATTTTGTGATTCTTTTCTTGTATTAGACCTTTCAGAACGTTGTCTATGAGCCTATAAAAGCTCAGGTTCGAATTCATTGTAAATCACCCTTTTCAACCATTTTAAAGTTAATAGAATTATTCTGTTTTTCTTCCAAAGTTTGTGTTCTTTGAGAAGTCTTCCTTCTCTGAATATTGTGAGTGATTCACCTTGTTCTTTGGAGTTTCAGATCAATCTATTTGAGTGATTCAGATAGCTTGTTCTTAGGTTGAGAGAGACAATCAAACCCACTGGTTGAGCGAGTCAATCACAAGTTCCACCACCACATCTACCTTTATCCATCTTCCGCAAACTTGGCTTAGGAATCATCTGATCATCAAGTGGTTTAGCATCAGTGTGATTCTGAGGCTGTATCATCTGGTATCAGAGCTTCAAAAGCTCCTATCCCCCAGGTTGTATCAATCCAACCTTTATCTTTTTAAGTTTCTGTTTTTTTTTTGTTCATTTAGTTCAAACCGAAAATCCATAAAATTTTGTTTATGTTCTGAATATGTATTGCATCCATACTTCTGTCATTTAGTTCCATCTATTTTGTTTTGTTTTTCATTTGATTCATTGCATCCGTAAAAAGAAAAAAAAAAGTGGATTGTTATTTTCCAGTGATAGTTTAGCTCATTCTGGTTTGTTATTTTCCAATTCTAGTGTCATGCATTTGTCTTTGTCAAGAGGATTTGATACAAGGAAAGAAGAACTGAGCAGTAAAGAGCATGAGCAAACCAAAGTCAGTAGGGAAGATCAAAGCCCAAAGAAACATGTTTTGGTGATCAGGAAAGAAGATGAACATTTAATGATCACTAGCTCACAAGAGCAGAAGGTCCAAACCCTCATACAACCTACTGAAGCTGACAATGTAAGTAGAAGTATCATACAATCTGTTTATACTACTCCAGGAACAGATATAATGCACTTGTTCTTCCCAATGAGCATCTCTACATATATAAAGCACAAGGGAGAAGAGAATGTGAAGAGAAGCTCAAAAACAGCCCTTACACTAAGTGATCAGACTGATCAAGGCAGTAGAGGAAAGGAGAACATCAAGGAGAAACCCCCAGAACAAAGAAAAGACACCACATCTATTAACAAGGTAAGTCTCTCTTTGATACATTTCATTTCCAATGATTCAACAGTTGTGTTAAAGAACTTGTTAAGATTGCAAGAAGATGAGATATCACTAGCACAGGAAATTGACTCTAAGGAGAAGGACTCAAGTTGTTTATTCTGTGATAAAGAGACCATAATGCACTTGTCTCTTTGCCAAAGTGTTGAACATATTTCAGGTCTTATGGAGGGCAAGAGCAAGATAAACAAAGGAGACACCATACCATCTCAAAGAAGAGGAGTACTACTATCCTATCTTCTCAAAGGAGAACCACCAAACACTCCAGTCATCACCAGACCACACACACATCAAAGTAAGACCCTAAACTTCCAAAGGAGAATGAAAGCTAACTTGCTTTCTCTTGGTGCAGAATATACAGTTTTGAGGTCGAAACCTTATCAAGAGGGAGAGTATGATGAGGACATAAAGTCATCATCAACCAAGAAGCATGGAGAGGACATAAATCAACCAACCAAGACAATTGGAGAGAAACAACTTGAATGCACCAGAGACATATGTGCATGTCTTGGAGCATATCTACCCAACAAAAAGGAGTTAAGCTACAAATCAACCTGTTCCAGAAACTTAACTCATAAAGAAATCATTGAGAGTTTGAATCATCACAAATGAAGTTCAGATGAAGAAGTTATTCAACTTCTAAAACAGATGATTCTCAGCTTGCTTCATTTGGAGGCTCAAGGATTCAATCACTTACAAACAAGACATTGGCGACCAGGAGAGATATCTAAGCATTCAGGAGACACATTTAAACATCCATGAGAGTTCTTTATCAAGTTCTCATACACCAGCAGCCATAGGATCAGAAGGATCTCATTATTCTCACACTTGCCTTATTTGGATCCAAAGGAGATCAAATCCCAACAACTCTTTTTCATGAAGTTTGGCCACGAATTTAAGCTCTCTAAAATCATCCATAATGTACCTAGACACTCCACATTCATGCCAAAGCTTTCAAGATTCAAGAAGATTCATCTTTCAATTTCTGGCTAAATATTCCAATAAATCCCAACGGCCATATTCCTTATATTTTGTGATTCTTTTCTTGTATTAGACCTTTCAGACCGTTTTCTATGAGCCTATAAAACTCAGGTTCGAATTCATTGTAAATCACCCTTTTCAGCCATTTTAAAGTTAATAGAATTATTCTGTTTTTCTTCCAAAGTTTGTGTTCTCTGTGAAGTCTTCCTTCTCTGTATATTGTGAGTGATTCACCTTGTTCTTTGGAGTTTCAGATCAATTTATTTGAGTGATTCAGATAGCTTGTTCTTAGGTTGAGAGAGTCAATCAAACCCACTGGTTGAGAGAGTCAATCACAAGTTCCACCACCACATCTACCTTTAATCCATCTTCCACAAGCTTGGCTTAGGAATCATCTGATCATCAAGTGGTTTAGCATCAGTGTGATTTTGAGGCTGTATCATCTGGTATAAGAGCTTCAAAAGCTCTTATCCCCCAGGTTGTATCAATCCAACCTTTATCTTTTTGAGTTTCTATTTTTTTTTTTTTGTTCATTTAGTTCAAACCGAAAATCCATAAAATTTTGTTTATGTTCTGAATCTGTATTGCATCCATACTTCTGTCATTTAGTTCCATCTATTTTGTTTTGTTTTTCATTTGATTCATTGCATCCGTAAAAAAGTGTTTCATTGCTTATGTTCTTATTTTATCTTAGTTTTCCAAATAAAAAAAAAATACAAAAGGTTGTGTTTTGCATTAGTTATCTAGTTAACTTTGTTCTGCATTCATCCCGTGCATCTTTAAACCAAAAAACCAAAAAATTTGCATCAGTTTTGTGTTTTTGTTTTAGTATTTCCAGTAGTTCACATATTGTTCTTAAGAACCAGAAAACCCAAAAAGAAGAGATTTACTAGCTTGAATCCGTTTTTCTCTCCTATTAGCAAAAGTAGCTGTTTCCTTTTATCTAATATTTGATATCCTTATTTAGTCCAGCAGTTCGGATTTTAAACCCAAAAAAAAAAAATACTAAAAAATTTACATTTTCCTGTTTTAACCAAGAGTTCAAAGAAAAGGAAAGTTGATTTACTAACCTTTCTGGTATATTTTGAAATTCAGAAACATTTTTCTTCTTTGTTTGTGCAAGATTAAATCTAAGCAGCGCTGCCATGGAAGAATTAGAAGAAGACAATCCTTACCCAAGAGATGGAGACAAATGGATTGAAGAAGAAGAGAGTCTAACATGTTCAGAAGAAGAGGCTGACTATGAAGCCCCACCATGGCCAAGAGATTACTATCTAAGCTCTGACTTTGAAGAAAACTATGAAGGAGAGCATAAACCTGATTATGAAGAAGAAGAGGTGCGCTCATGGAATGAAGAATCCAAAACCAGAAGCTTCCATGAAGAGGCAGAGATAGAATCAGAAGGAGAAGCATATGAAGGATATAATTCTTACAAGGAAGCACAGAAGCTTATCAGCTATGGAGTTACTCCATACAGAATACCAGCTCATTTTAAAACCATTGGCGCAAAGAAGGATCAATCACAACCAACTAACACAAGGAAACCAGCCAACAAAAGGAGAGGATCCCTAGTATTCTAAGGAACTAGCAAAGATCCTGAAGTATACTTGGAGTGGGAAAGCAACATGGAGCAGTGGTTACAAGACAACAAAATCCCCAAGGAACAGAAGCTAACACAAGTTGTCTCAGCATTCACAAGAAGAGCTTATGAATGGTGGATAAAAGAAAGCACTTCAACCATCTACAAGAAGCCAGTACTAGATTGGAGAGATCTCAAGTTCAGAATGCATAAGGAATTTGTAGAGAAGCTTCAGGCTACAAACAAGAGAGGGAAGCCTACATCCAAAACGTAGACTGCTCCTGATGTAAGCTTGGCCCTTAAAGGATCAAACTCACGGGTAATGGTGGCTAGAAGCTGGCCGGATGGGGCACTCTCTTCAAGCCTAATCAGAGGGGCGAATGTTGCGGTTGATGGGGCGTGTTCAATTGTCCGGAGGGGCGCTCTTGGAACAGGCTGAGAAGTGGATTGAGCGGTGGTGAGGTCGCCACACAAGGGATGGTTGGCCTTGTGATAAGACAAGTTCTTTGAGTCGCTTGAAATCTCTTCAAGAAAGCCGTAGAACAAAAGATGTTTTTGTGCTAAGAAAACGAATTGCTTATTTCATTCAAAGGTGTGTTTCTCAATGATACAAGACATGATTAAATACAGAATTGAAAAGATACAAAGGGAAAACAAATGATCTCGGAATTGAATGAGAATAACCGAGTTTGACAAGAAAGGAAAGTGTGTGATCTTTCCTTGTTGGCTAATCCGTGAGCTATGGGTGTGGGTGGGCCGACTTGCCTCATTAAAAACCTTGTGAGTAAAACCACTTGGGAAAAAACCACACAAGGGAAAAAGAGTGCAAGAAATTCCACCAACTCTCGGACTTAGCTTGGGCCGGACCGGATGGTAAAGACTTGGCATTGTCCAGCCAAAGGTTCTCTTGAGCGTTCAGCAACGCTAGCTCGCGTCCTGGCTTCCAAGACTTGTTCTTCTAGCTCCATGAAGTCCTGCACGCTGGCTATGAACCGACCTCTCAGCTTTCTAGCTCCTGAACGTGTCTTTGGAAGGTGGTTCATGCTGGTGATGCTAGTGTCCTCCGAGCTTCCTTCATCCGGATCGCTTGCTGAGGTGATGTCCTCATCAAGGTTCTGACCTCAGAACTCCATCATCTACAAAATAAGGAGACAAGTCGTCAACATTGAACGTAGGAGATATGTTTAACTCACCTGGAAGCTCCAAGCGATATGCATTGTTGTTGATCCTCTCCAAGACTTTGAATGGGCCGTCTCCTCTAGGTGCTAGCTTGCTCTTTCTCTGGTTGGGGAACCGTTCTTGTCTCATGTGAATCCACACCCAATCTCCTGGGTTGAAGATCACTTCTTTCCTTCCCTTATCTGCGGCCTTCTCGTATGTTGCGGTTTTCTTCTCCAAGTTCTCCTTAACCTTTTGGTGTAGCTTTTGAATGGCTGCTGCTTTGCTTTCTCCATCCTGATTAGTGAACTCTAAAGGATACAATGGGGAAAGATATAGAGGCATTTCTGGTTTAAAGCCATAGACAATCTCAAACGGTGACAGCTTAGTAGCTGAATGGTTAGCATAGTTATAAGCAAATTCAACAAAAGGAATGCAATCCAACCAATTTCTCAAATTCTTACCCACCGTAGCTCTTAATAGAGCTGAGAGTGACTTGTTTACTACCTCAGTTTGTCCATCAGTTTGAGGATGGCACGTGGTTGAAAAGACAAGCTTGGTTTCGAGCTTTCTCCACAACACTCTCCAAAAGTGGCTTAGGAACTTGGTGTCACGGTCAGATACAATTGTCCTTGGAATCCCATGTAAGCGCACCACTTCTCTGAAGAATAAGTCAGCAGTTTGAGTGGCATCATTGGTCTTTGCACACGGTATGAAATGTGCCATCTTTGAGAACCTGTCTACTACAACAAAGATAGAATCCTTTCCTCGGATTTTGGGTAAGCCTAAAACAAAATCCATAGATATATCAACCCAAGGCATAGTAGGAATGGGTAAAGGCATGTATAACCCGTGGGGATGTGATCTTGATTTGGCTTGATGGCAAGTGACACACTTGGAGATGAATTGCTCCACGTCTCTCTTAAGGTGTGGCCAAAAGAAATGATCGGTCAAAACGGCCATGGTCTTTTCTATTCCGAAGTGTCCCATGAGTCCTCCTCCATGTGCTTCACTGATCAGCAGCTCCCTCATTGATCCATGTGGAATACAAAGTCTCTTTTCCCTAAACAAATAGCCATTATGAGTATAGAAAGAACCTGATGGCGATTTGAGGCATTCTTGATAGATATGGCCGAAATCCGGATCCTCTTCATATGAGTCCTTCATGTGCTCAAATCCTAACACTTTGGCTTCCATTGTTGTGATCAGCATGTGTCTTCTTGATAGAGCATCAGCAACAATGTTGTCCTTTCCCTTTTTGTACTGGATTAGGTAAGGAAACGTCTCCACAAACTCTAACCACTTAGCATGCCTCCTCTTGAGTGTTGTCTGCCCTCTCAAATGCTTGAGTGTCTCGTGGTCAATGTGTATCACGAATTCCTTAGACAGCAGGTAGTGTTGCCACGTCTCCAACGATCTTACTAGTGCATAAAGCTCCTTGTCATATGTTGGATAGTTGAGGCTGGCTCCACTTAGTTTCTCACTAAAATAATCTACTGGTCGTCCTCCTTGAGTGAGTACAGCTCCAATACCTAGACCTGAAGCGTCACATTCAATCTCAAAGGTTTTATCAAAGTTAGGCAAAACCAAAACAGGTGCATTAGTCAAACGGTCTTTGAGCTGCTGGAAGGCTACGTCTTGAGATGGCCCCCATGTGAATGCTATGTCCTTCTTGATTACAGCAGTTAGAGGTGCAGCCACTGTGCTGAAATCTTTGACAAATCTTCTGTAAAAACTTGCTAGGCCGTGGAAGCTCCTAACTTGTCCAATAGTTGTAGGAGTTGGCCATTCTTGAATAGCCCTTATCTTCTTTTGATCCACCTGTAAACCCTGTGAACTAACAACAAAACCTAGGAAAACTAGCTCATTAGTACAGAAGGTGCATTTCTTAAGGTTTTCATAGAGACCTTCCTTGCGGAGTGTTTCTAGTACTAACTCAAGATGTTTAATATGATCATCAAAACACTTGCTATAAACCAGAATATCATCAAAATAAACTACCACGAATTTGCTAATGAAAGCCCTTAGAACATGGTTCATTAAACGCATAAATGTGCTTGGGGCGTTGGTTAGGCCAAACGGCATGACTAGCCATTCATAGAGGCCTTGCTTGGTCTTGAAGGCTGTCTTCCATTCATCTCCTTCTTTCATCCGGACCTGATGGTAACCACTTCTCAAATCTACCTTGCTGAAGATGGTTGCTCCGTGAAGTTCATCCAGCATATCATCTAGGCGTGGAATGGGGTGTCTATACTTGATGGTGATGTTGTTGATGGCCCTGCAGTCTACACACATTCTCCATGTTCAATCCTTCTTAGGCACTAACAATACAGGCACGGCACATGGGCTTAGACTCTCTCGAATATAGCCTTTAGACATCAATTCTTGAATCTGCTTCTCAAGCTCCTTTGTCTCCGTGGGATTCATCCTGTAAGCTGGTCGGTTAGGCAAGGCTTCTCCTGGTACAAGGTCAATCTGGTGTTCTATGCCTCGGATAGGTGGTAATCCAGCTGGTATCTCATCAGGGAACACGTCCTTAAACTTGTCCAATAAAGAAGAAACTTCGGGTGCAAGGGTAATATCTTATGAGCTCGTAAGCACCATTTCCTTGAACACCATTAGTAGCACAGTTTCTTTATGATCTAAAGCCTTAACAATAGTACTAGGAGTGATATATAAGTTAGTTTTACTTGCCTTATACTCAGTAGCAAACTTCGCTTGCATTTCATGTACCTCTTGTGGTGATAAAGGGGCAAGCTGAAACTTGCGTTTGTTGAAGGTGAATGAGTGAGTGTTGGTGCGGCCATTGCGCATAACTTCCCTGTCAAATTGCCAAGGGCGTCCTAGGAGTAGATGTCCCACTTGCATTGGCACCACATCACACACAATTTGATCATGGTATCTTCCAATGTTGAAAGCTACGGTCACTTGCTCAGCTATCCTTATCTCAGTGGCTGAGTCGAGCCATCTTAGCCTATATGGTCTCAGATGCTTGCTGGTCTTGAGACCTATCTTCTCTACAAGTATCTTGCTAGCAGCATTAGTACAAGATCCACCATCAATGATCATAGAACATACCTTATTCTGCACATTGCAGCGTGTGAAGAACAAGTTCTCCCTCTGAACGGTTTCCGGATCACTTAGAGCACTTAATGCTCTACACACTACAAGCATCTCTCCTTGTTCTGGATAAGCTACTTCTTCTTCAGTATCCGTGTGATCAGGTACTTCCACTTCATCTTGAGACTCATAACCCTCAGCTGTGACTATCATTGCTCGCTGGTTTGGGCAGTCTCTTGCATAATGTCCCCTGCCTTGACACTTAAAACAAGTAATATCTCTAGTTCTAGTAGGGTTAGAAGACTTACCTGTTTCTGGCCGTGATGTTTTAGGGGTGTATAGGGCCGGTTTCTTGGCTTTAGAATCTAATTCTATATCCTTTCCTTTGTCTCTTGGTGGAGGATTGTTCCAAGAAGTGCTGGGCCGGGACCGGTTGGCTGCTGTGGTCTTGCGCTTGATCCCTTGTTCAGCAAGAATAGCTTGGTGTAAAAGCTCATTAAGATCATGGCACGGCTGCCTCTCTACCTTCCTGGCTATCCGGTCTTGTAATCCATCAATGAAGTGGCCCATGAGGACTTCTTCATCTTCATCTAGGTTCATCCGGTTGCGTAGCTGCTCAAATTCCTCAAAGTACTCCTCCACGCTCCGGTTCTTTTGTGAAAGCTGTCTAAACTGTCTCTGCATTTCACGGTGATAGTGAGGTGGTACATACCTTCTTTTGAGGTTGTATTTCATGGCTGTCCAGGTTGAGATAGGTTCCAAGTCGTTCCTCCTTCTATCTTGAACCACTCTGTCCCACCATGAAAGCGCATGGTCCGTGAGCTGTGCTGATGCTAAGGCCACCTTTTTGGAGTCATTATACTCATAGTAGTCAAAGATGTACTCCATTCTTCTCTCCCAATCCAGGTAAGCTTGAGGATTGACACGACCTACAAACGTAGGTGGTGTTAGTTTCAAGTCTTTACTAGCATTGGTGTTTACCTCTCGGTTTTGTCGTGGCTGTCTTCTCCTATCCCTATAAGGGATTTCTTCTTCTTCCTCAGAGGACGGTTCTTCCTCTTGCCTCATGTTCCTAGCGTGTCTCTCGTTCCTCTCTTGCCTAGGAATCTCTAGCTGGCCAAATCTTTGTTCAACTCGGCCTATTTGTGCGGCTAAGTCGTTCTTTAAGGCGTTCATGGCCTCTAAGATGGCAGCCATGGGGTCGGGGTGTTCTCCTGCCATTACTATGAACCTGTTCCTGCGTGCACTAAGGTAGACAATCAAGTGCTTTGGGAATATTAAGGATTAGACCAATCAATAACCAAAGATAACCGACTGATTCTAGCTGCGGTTATGTTTAATTATAGATTGCTAAACCTTAACCAGATTGGTCTAATTCAACTAAGGTAAGGTGGTCCTAGACTTAAGTGAATTCTAACTCAGAATAGACTAAAGGAAACTTAGCAATATTCGATTGAACCAAAAGGAAAGTATGCAATTTCGATTCATGCTAGAATATAGCAAATTCTAATTCGAATTTTAATCTATTTCCTTAGCTAGATAGGTCCTATAAGTTGCCTACAATAATAGGGAAAGATTCAGAAAGACTAAACCTGGATATGGCAAGTCTTGCGGATCGGTTTTTGGACAATGGCCCTCGTCCCAAACTTTCTGCGAGCGTGTCGATCGTCACCAAGCCTGTCCTTGGATTCTTCTTTGTTTTTCTTTCTTTTTCTGTGATCAAAACTAAACAACTAGAACAGGAATCAAAAGCACTTTTATATGGATTTTATGTTTATAAAGAAAGCAAATAAACAACTAGCTATGATTTTGTATTTTGAATTGAAAACTAAGAAGCAAAACTAAACTTAAACGATTGCAAGGTAAGAAAAGGATAGAAAACACCAGTGGTAGAACCTTTCGGCTCTGATACCAGATGATGTAAGCTTGGCCCTTAAAGGATCAAACTCACGGGGAATGGTGGCTAGAAGCTGGCCAGATGGGGCACTCTCCTCAAGCCTAATCAGAGGGGTGAATGTTGCGGTTGATGGGGTGTGTTCAATTGGCCGGAGGGGCGCTCTTTGAACAGGCTGAGAAGTGGATTGAGCGGTGGTGAGGTCGCCACACAAGGTATGGTTGGCCTTGTGATAAGACAAGTTCTTTGAGTCGCTTGAAATCTCTTCAAGAAATCCGTAGAACAAAAGATGTTTCTGTGCTAAGAAAACGAATTGCTTATTTCATTCAAAGGTGTGTTTCTCAATGATACAAGACATGATTAAATACAGAATTGAAAAGATACAAAGGGAAAACAAATGATCTCGGAATTGAATGAGAATAACCGAGTTTGACAAGAAAGGAAAGTGTGTGATCTTTCCTCGTTGGCTAATCCGTGAGTTATGGGTGTGGGTGGGCCGACTTGCCTCATTAAAAACCTTGTGAATAAAACCACTTGGGACAAAACCACACAAGGGAAAAAGAGTGCAATAAAGTCCACCAACTCTCGGACATAGCTTGGGCCGGACCGGATGGTAAAGACTTGGAATTGTCCGGCCAAAGGTTCTCTTGAGCGTTCAGCAACGCTAGCTCGCGTCCTGGCTTCCAAGACTTGTTCTTCTAGCTCCATGAAGTCCTGCACGCTGGCTATGAACCGACCTCTCAGATTTCTAGCTCCTGAACGTGTCTTTGGAAGGTGGTTCATGCTGGTGATGCTAGTGTCCTCCGAGCTGCCTTCATCCGGATCGCTTGCTGAGGTGATGTCCTCATCAGCTCCTAAGAACAAGTCTGTTTGCTATCCAAAGCCCATAGATGTAATCTCAAATACTTACACCTACCAAACAGAAGCTAAGAAGGCTCTTCAAGAAAAACATGATCAGGAATGGCAGAGGACATGGAGATATTGCACCTAAAGAAACCAGAACAGAAGCAGAGCCACAAAGCTTCACCCAATGCAACCGGACCCAGCTTTGATGCCTCACTCAAGCTGTTAAACATGCCAACACAAGGTAAGTGTTCTAAATTTGTAAATTCCAACGAGCCAACATGCTATAGGTGTCATAAGAGAGGACATTTTGCTGCAACCTGTCCATCTAAACAATTGTTGAAAGAAACATCACTAGGACATAAAACTGCATTAGCTAAAACCAGTGATAGTTTAGCTCATTCTGGTTTGTTATTTCCCAATTCTAGTGTCATGCATTTGTCTTTGTCAAGAGGATTTGATACAGGGAAAGAAGAACTGAGCAGTAAAGAGCATGAGCAAACCAAAGTCAGTAGGGAAGATCAAAGCCCAAAGAAACATGTTTTGGTGATCAGGAAAGAAGATGAACATTTAATGATCACTAGCTCACAAGAGCAGAAGGTCCAAACCCTCATACAACCTACTGAAGCTGACAATGTAAGTAGAAGTATCATACAATCTGTTTATACTACTCCAAGAACAGATATAATGCACTTGTTCTTCCCAATGAGCAGCTCTACATATATAAAGCACAAGGGAGAAGAGAATGTGAAGAGAAGCTCAGAAACAGCCCTTACACTAAGTGATCAGACTGATCAAGGCAGTAGAGGAAAGGAGAACATCAAGGAGAAACCCCCAGAACAAAGCAAAGACACCACATCTATTAACAAGGTAAGTCTCTCTTTGATACATTTCATTTCCAATGATTCAACAGCTGTGTTAAAGAACTTGTTAAGCTTGCAAGAAGATGAGATATCACTAGCACAGGAAATTGACTCTAAGGAGAAGGACTCAAGTTGTTTATTATGTGATAAAGAGACCATAATGCACTTGTCTCTTTGCCAAAGTGTTGAACATATTTCAGGTCTTAAGGAGGGCAGGAGAAAGATAAGCAAAGGAGACACCATACCAGCTCAAAGAAGAGGAGTACTACTATCGTATCTTCTCAAAGGAGAACCACCAGACACTCCAGTCTTCACCAGACCACACACACATCAAAGTAAGACCCTAAACTCCCAAAGGAGAATGAAAGCTAACTTGCTTTCTCTTGGTGCAGAATATACAGTTTTGAGGTCGAAACCTTTTCAAGAGGGAGAGTATGATGAGGACATCAAGTCATCATCAACCAAGAAGCATGGAGAGGACATAAATCAACCAACCAAGACTATTGGAGAGAAACAACTTGAATGCACCAGAGACATATGTGCATGTCTTGGAGCATATCTACCCAACAAGATGGAGTTAAGCTACAAATCAACATGTTCCAGAAACTTAACTCATAAAGAAATCATTGAGAGTTTGAATCATCATAAATGAAGTTCAGATGAAGAAGTTATTCAACTTCTAAAACAGATGATTCTCAGCTTGCTTCATTTGGAGGCTCAAGGTTTCAATCACTTACAAACAAGACATTGGCGACCAGAAGAGATATCTAAGCATTCATGAGACACATTTAAACATCCAGGAGAGTTCTTTATCAAGTTCTCATACACCAGCAGCCATAGGATCAGAAGGATCTCATTATTCTCATACTTGCCTTATTTGGATCCAAAGGAGATCAAATCCCAACAACTCTTTTTCATGAAGTTTGGCCATGAATTTAAGCTCTCTAACATCATCCAGAATGTACCTAGACACTCCACATTCATGCCAAAGCTTTCAAGACTCAAGAAGATTCATCTTTCCATTTCTCGCTAAATATTCCAATAAATCCCAAGGGCCATATTCCTTATATTTTGTGATTCTTTTCTTGTATTAGACCTTTCAGACCGTTTTCTATGAGCCTATAAAAGCTCAGGTTCGAATTCATTGTAAATCACCCTTTTCAGCCATTTTAAAGTTAAGAGAATTATTCTGTTTTTTTTCCAAGGTTTGTGTTCTCTGTGAAGTCTTCCTTCTCTGAATATTGTGAGTGATTCACCTTGTTCTTTGGAGTTTCAGATCAATATATTTGAGTGATTCAGATAGCTTGTTCTTAGGTTGAGAGAGTCAATCATAGCCACTGGTTGAGAGAGCCAATCACAAGTTCCACCACCACATCCACCTTTAATCCATCTTCCGCAAGCTTGGCTTAGGAATCATCTGATCATCAAGTGGTTTAGCATCAGTGTTATTCTGAGGCTGTATCATCTGGTATCAGAGCTTCAAAAGCTCCTATCCCCCAGGTTGTATCAATCCAACCTTTATCTTTTTGAGTTTCTGTTTTTTTTTGTTCATTTAGTTCAAACCGAAAATCCATAAAATTTTGTTTATGTTCTGAATCTGTATTGCATCCATACTTCTGTCATTTAGTTCCATCTATTTTGTTTTGTTTTTCATTTGATTCATTGCATCCGTAAAAAAAGTGTTTCATTGCTTATGTTCTTATTTTATCTTAGTTTTCCAAATAAAAAAAAATACAAAAGGTTGTGTTTTGCATTAGTTACCTAGTTAACTTTGTTCTGCATTCATCCCTTGCATCTTTAAACCGAAAAACCAAAAAATTTGCATCAGTTTTGTGTTTCTGTTTGAGTTTAGTATTTCCAGTAGTTCACATATTGTTCTTAAGAACCAGAAAACCCAAAAAGAAGAGATTTACTAGCTTGAATCCGTTTTTTCTCTCCTATTATCAAAAGTAGCTCTTTCCTTTTATCTAATATTTGGTATCTTTATTTAGTCCAACAGTTCGAATTTTAAACCCAAAAACAAAAAATACTAGAAAATTTACATTTTCCTGTTTTAACCAAGAGTTCAAAGAAAAGGAAAGTTGATTTACTAACCTTTCTGGTATATTTCGAAATTCTGAAACATTTTTCTTCTTTGTTTGTGCAAGATTAAATCTAAGCAGCGCTGCCATGGAAGAATCAGAAGAAGACAATCCTTACCCAAGAGATGGAGACAAATGGAGTGAAGAAGAAGAGAGTCTAACCTGTTCAGAAGAAGAGGCTGACTATGAAGCCCCACCATGGCCAAGAGATTACTATCTAAGCTTTGACTTTGAAGAAAACTATGAAGGAGAGCATAAACTTGATTATGAAGAAGAAGAGGTGCACTCATGGAATGAAGAATCCAAAACCAGAAGCTTCTATGAAGAGACAGAGATAGAATCAGAAGGAGAAGCATATGAAGGATATAATTCTTACAAGGAAGCACAGAAGCTTATCAGCTATGGAGTTACTCCATACAGAATACCAGCTCATTTTAAAACCATTGGCGCAAAGAAGGATCAATCACAACCAACTAACACAAGGAAACCAGCCAACAAAAGGAGAGGATCCCTAGTATTCTAAGGAACTAGCAAAGATCCTGAAGTATACTTGGAGTGGGAAAGCAACATGGAGCAGTGGTTACAAGACAACAAAATCCCCAAGGAACATAAGCTAACACAAGTTGTCTAAGCATTCACAAGAAGAGCTTATGAATGGTGGATAAAAGAAAGCACTTCAACCATCTACAAGAAGCCAGTACTAGATTGGAGAGATCTCAAGTTCAGAATGCATAAGGAATTTGTAGAGAAGCTTCAGGCTACAAACAAGAGAGGGAAGCCTACATCCAAAATGCAGACTGCTCCTAAGCACAAGTTTGTTTGCTATCCAAAGCCCATAGATGTGTTCTCAAACACTTACACCTACCAAACAGAAGCTAAGAAGGCTCTTCAAGCAAAACATGATCAGGAATGGCAGAGGACATGGAGATATTGCACCTAAAGAAACCAGAACAGAAGCAGAGCCACCAATCTTCACCCAATGCAACCGGACCCAGCTTTGTTGCCTCACTCAAGCTGTTAAACATGCCAACACAAGGTAAGTGTTCTAAATTTGTAAATTCCAACGAGCCAACATGCTATAGGTGTCATAAGAGAGGACATTTTGCTGCAACCTGTCCATCTAAACAATTGTTGAAAGAAACATCACTAGGACATAAAACTGCATTTGCTAAAACCAGCGATAGTTTAGTTCATTCTGGTTTGTTATTTCCCAATTCTAGTGTCATGCATTTGTCTTTGTCAAGAGGATTTAATACAGGGAAAGAAGAACTGAGCAGTAAAGAGCATGAGCAAACCAAAGTCAGTAGGGAAGATCAAAGCCCAAAGAAACATGTTTTGGTGATCAGGAAAGAAGATGAACATTTAATGATCACTAGCTCACAAGAGCAGAAGGTCCAAACCCTCATACAACCTACTGAAGCTGACAATGTAAGTAGAAGTATCATACAATCTGTTTATACTACTCCAAAAACAGATATAATGCACTTGTTCTTCCCAATGAGCATCTCTACATATATAAAGCACAAGGGAGAAGAGAATGTGAAGAG
Source organism: Orychophragmus violaceus (assembly GCA_030180135.1). Lineage (NCBI taxonomy): Eukaryota > Viridiplantae > Streptophyta > Magnoliopsida > Brassicales > Brassicaceae > Orychophragmus > Orychophragmus violaceus. The sequence goes on along the minus strand of CM058236.1, from coordinate 26,024,739 downwards.
AAGCTCAAAAAAAGCCCTTACACTAAGTGATCAGACTGATCAAGGCAGTAGAGGAAAGGAGAACATCAAGGAGAAACCCCCAGAACAAAGCAAAGACACCACATCTATTAACAAGGTAAGTCTCTCTTTGATACATTTCATTTCCAATGATTCAACAACTGTGTTAAAGAACTTGTTAAGCTTGCAAGAAGATGAGATATCACTAGCACAGGAAATTGACTCTAAGGAGAAGGACTCAAGTTGTTTATTCTGTGATAAAGAGACCATAATGCACTTGTCTCTTTGCCAAAGTGTTGAACATATTTCAGGTCTTATGGAGGGCAGGAGCAAGATAAGCAAAGGAGACACCAAACCAGCTCAAAGAAGAGGAGTACTACTATCCTATCTTCTCAAAGGAGAACCACCAGACACTCCAGTCATCACCAGACCACACACACATCAACGTAAGACCCTAACCTCCCAAAGGAGAATGAAAGCTAACTTGCTTTCTCTTGGTGCAGAATATACAAGTTTGAGGTCGAAACCTTTTCAAGAGGGAGAGTATGATGAGGACATCAAGTCATCATCAACCAAGAAACATGGAGAGGACATAAATCAACCAACCAAGACCATTGGAGAGAAACAACTTGAATGCACCAAAGACATATGTGCATGTCTTGGAGCATATCTACCCAAAAAAGAGTTAAGCTACAAATTAACCTGTTCTAGAAACTTAACTCATAAAGAAATCATTGAGAGTTTGAATCATCACAAATGAAGTTCAGATGAAGAAGTTATTCAACTTCTAAAATAGATGATTCTCAGCTTGCTTCATTTGGAGGCTCAAGGATTCAATCACTTACAAACAAGACATTGGCGACCAGGAGAGATATCTAAGCATTCAGGAGGCACATTTAAACATCCAGGAGAGTTCTTTATCAAGTTCTCATACACCAGCAACCATAGGATCAGAAGGATCTCATTATTCTCACACTTGCCTTATTTGGATCCAAAGGAGATCAAATCCCAACAACTCTTTTTCCTGAAGTTTGGCCACGAATTTAAGCTCTCTAAAATCATCCAGAATGTACCTAGACACTCCACATTCATGCCAAAGCTTTCAAGACTCAAGAAGATTCATCTTTCCATTTCTGGCCAAATATTCAAATAAATCCCAACGGCCATATTCCTTATATTTTGTGATTATTTTCTTGTATTAGACCTTTCAGACCGTTTTCTATGAGCCTATAAAAGCTCAGGTTCGAATTCATTGTAAATCACCCTTTTCAACCATTTTAAAGTTAATAGAATTATTCTGTTTTTCTTCCAAAGTTTGTGTTCTCTGTGAAGTCTTCCTTCTCTGAATATTGTGAGTGATTCACCTTGTTCTTTGGAGTTTCAGATCAATCTATTTGAGTGATTCAGATAGATTGTTCTTAGGTTGAGAGAGTCAATCAAAGCCACTGGTTGAGAGAGCCAATCACAAGTTCCACCACCACATCCACCTTTAATCCATCTTCCGCAAGCTTGGCTTAGGAATCATCTGATCATCAAGTGGTTTAGCATCAGTGTGATTCTGAGGCTGTATCATCTGTTATCAGAGCTTCAAAAGCTCCTATCCCCCAGGTTGTATCAATCCAACCTTTATCTTTTTAAGTTTCTGTTTTTTTTTGTTCATTTAGTTCAAACCGAAAATCCATAAAATTTTGTTTATGTTCTGAATCTGTATTGCATCCTTACTTCTGTCATTTAGTTCCATCTATTTTGTTTTGTTTTTCATTTGATTCATTGCATCCGTAAAAAGAAAAAAAAAAGTGTTTCATTGCCTATGTTCTTATCTCTGCTCTGACTTTGAAGAAAACTATGAAGGAGAGCATAAACCTGATTATGAAGAAGAAAAGGTGCACTCATGGAATGAAGAATCCAAAACCAGAAGCTTCCATGAAGAGGCAGAGATAGAATCAGAAGGAGAAGCATATGAAGGATATAATTCTTACAAGGAAGCACAAAAGCTTATCAGCTATGGAGTTACTCCATACAGAATACCAGCTCATTTTAAAACCATTGGCGCAAAGAAGGATCAATCACAACCAACTAACACAAGGAAACCAGCCAACAAAAGGAGAGGATCCCTAGTATTCTCAGGAACTAGCAAAGATCCTGAAGTATACTTGGAGTGGGAAAGCAACATGGAGCAGTGGTTACAAGACAACAAAATCCCCAAGGAACAGAAGCTAACACAAGTTGTCTCAGCATTCACAAGAAGAGCTTATGAATGGTGGATAAAATAAAGCACTTCAACCACCTACAAGAAGCCAGTACTAGATTGGAGAGATCTCAAGTTCAGAATGCATAAGGAATTTGTAGAGAAGCTTCAGGCTACAAACAAGAGAGGGAAGCCTACATCCAAAACGCAGACTGCTCCTAAGCACAAGTCTGTTTGCTATCCAAAGCCCATAGATGTGTTCTCAAACACTTACACCTACCAAACAGAAGCTAAGAAGGCTCTTCAAGCAAAACATGATCAGGAATGGCAGAGGACATGGAGATATTGCACCTAAAGAAACCAGAACAGAAGCAGAGCCACAAAGCTTCACCCAATGCAACCGGACCCAGCTTTGTTGCCTCACTCAAGCTGTTAAACATGCCAACACAAGGTAAGTGTTCTAAATTTGTAAATTCCAAAGAGCCAACATGCTATAGGTGTCATAAGAGAGGACATTTTGCTGCAACCTACTATCTAAACAATTGTTGAAAGAAACATCACTAGGACATAAAACTGCATTATCTAAAACCAGTGATAGTTTAGCTCATTCTGTTTTGTTATTTCCCAATTCTAGTGTCATGCATTTGTCTTTGTCAAGAGGATTTGATACAGGGAAAGAAGAACGGAGCAGTAAAGAGCATGAGCAAACCAAAGTCAGTATGGAAGATCAAAGCCCAAAGAAACATGTTTTGGTGATCAGGAAAGAAGATGAACATTTAATGATCACTAGCTCACAAGAGCAGAAGGTCCAAACCCTCATACAACCTACTGAAGCTGACAATGTAAGTAGAAGTATCATACAATCTGTTTATACTACTCCAAAAACAGATATAATGCACTTGTTCTTCCCAATGAGCATCTCTACATATATAAAGCACAAGGGAGAAGAGAATGTGAAGAGAAGCTCAAAAAAAGCCCTTACACTAAGTGATCAGACTGATCAAGGCAGTAGAGGAAAGGAGAACATCAAGGAGAAACCCCCAGAACAAAGCAAAGACACCACATCTATTAACAAGGTAAGTCTCTCTTTGATACATTTCATTTCCAATGATTCAACAACTGTGTTAAAGAACTTGTTAAGCTTGCAAGAAGATGAGATATCACTAGCACAGGAAATTGACTCTAAGGAGAAGGACTCAAGTTGTTTATTCTGTGATAAAGAGACCATAATGCACTTGTCTCTTTGCCAAAGTGTTGAACATATTTCAGGTCTTATGGAGGGCAGGAGCAAGATAAGCAAAGGAGACACCAAACCAGCTCAAAGAAGAGGAGTACTACTATCCTATCTTCTCAAAGGAGAACCACCAGACACTCCAGTCATCACCAGACCACACACACATCAACGTAAGACCCTAACCTCCCAAAGGAGAATGAAAGCTAACTTGCTTTCTCTTGGTGCAGAATATACAAGTTTGAGGTCGAAACCTTTTCAAGAGGGAGAGTATGATGAGGACATCAAGTCATCATCAACCAAGAAACATGGAGAGGACATAAATCAACCAACCAAGACCATTGGAGAGAAACAACTTGAATGCACCAAAGACATATGTGCATGTCTTGGAGCATATCTACCCAACAAGAAGTAGTTAAGCTACAAATTAACCTGTTCCAGAAACTTAACTCATAAAGAAATCATTGAGAGTTTGAATCATCACAAATGAAGTTCAGATGAAAAAGTTATTCAACTTCTAAAACAGATGATTCTCAGCTTGCTTCATTTGGAGGCTCAAGGATTCAATCACTTACAAACAAGACATTGGCGACCATGATAGATATCTAAGCATTCAGGAGACACATTTAAACACCCATGAGAGTTCTCTATCAAGTTCCCATACACCAGCAGCCATAGGATCAGAAGGATCTCATTATTCTCATACTTGCCTTATTTGGAGCCAAAGGAGATCAAATCCCAACAAATCTTTTTCGAAGTTTGACAACGAATTTAAGCTCTCTAACATCATCCAAAATGTACCTAGACACTCCACATTCATGCCAAAGCTTTCAAGACTCAAGAAGATTCATCTTTCCATTTCTGGCCAAATATTCCAATAAATCCCAATGGCCATATTCCTTATATTTTGTGATTCTTTTCTTGTATTAGACCTTTCAGACCGTTTTCTATGAGCCTATAAAAGCTCAGGTTCGAATTCATTGTAAATCACCCTTTTCAACCATTTTAAAGTTAATAGAATTATTCTGTTTTTCTTCCAAAGTTTGTGTTCTTTGTGAAGTCTTCCTTCTCTGAATATTGTGAGTGATTCACCTTGTTCTTTGGAGTTTCATATCAATCTATTTGAGTGATTCAGATAGCTTGTTCTTAGGTTGAGAGAGTCAATCAAACCCACTGGTTGAGAGAGTCAATCACAAGTTCCACCACCACATCTACCTTCAATCCATCTTCCGCAAGTTTGGCTTAGGAATCATCTGATCATCAAGTGGTTTAGCATCAGTGTGATGAGGACATCAAGTCATCATAAATATATGAGTACTTACATTAAGGATTTTCCACTGTGGAATATCCCTCTTCCATACAAACTTGTTCCCTAAACGATTAATGGAATTGTTTGACCAAGAGTAATATTCTCCATCACTTTACTTCGAATTCGGAGACTACAAATTTAATAAAAATGCACATATGAAATTAATGCTAGAATTAACATGGAAAATATATGTCTTTTCAAAAAACAAAGCATTAATACTTACAGTAAGTAGATTCCCTTCTCCAATGTTTGAGAGTGTAATCTTTTCTAGTTAGTGTTAGAAGTCCTGAGATTCTACCTTCTAAGCAGAATTTGCATGATCATGGAGGTTTAAATCCAAAAATATATTATTTAACCATGTTAGGAATAAAAAATCATTACCTTATTGTAATGCTTTATATGAAACAATTCTGAAAATTCACGCATTCCACAATATAAACTCATCACCATGCTAATTTCGATAGAATATAAATGATTAATTCAATTATGTGTGTTTTCGAATGTGGTACAGGCTCAATTTATAAGGATCTCACCACTTAGGGTATTAGATATTTGGCTGCAATCTTCTGCTGGAAGATTCGTATATACTAATTTTTTTACTATGGTTTAAAAAATCATTATATTGCGACAAATTTCTAAAAATCATACTATAAAGATTTTCAATAAGAGATTGCGAAATTTTTGGGCAAACTTGCAATAATCTTAACAGATTTGAAATAATCAAACTTCCTATACTCTTCCAAATTTATATTGTAAAGATATTTACTTGATTTAGGCAAAAATAATAAATGAAAACTTGCATTTGTTAAGATTTAGTTGAAATGTTTACGATTCGCTAAACCATTTTATTATTATATAGATCCGTCTTTAAACATTTTATTATCATATTATCGTGCCGATATTGTCATAGACAAATATTTTTAAAAACATTTCCAAAACCTTTGCCAAATGGGATAATCCAGTATAATTGCTACAATGTAATCTTCGTTCATAAAATATTTTATATAAAGTTTAACATCGAAATCTTACAATTAGAAAAAACATCCAAGACCTTATTTTAAAACAAACATATAGAGGACCGTGATCATCATCTAACACAAAAAAAACAAATGTTTATAGACCCGAGATACATCAGTTAAAATATAAAATGTGAGAGGTCGATTTCTTCAGGATACTGAGCATGAACTGGATTTGGAAAGTTACATAACATAAACAATGTATTAATAACTGCTCAAGATATTTCTCCAATCCAGTAAAAACAATTCAATTCTATTGAAGCATAAAACAGGAAAAATTGAATCAAATATATGAACACAGCTTGTTGAGGAGTCCAATGAAATCTGAAATAGGCTCCTCCCATCTTAGCCAAGTTACATCTATATTATAAAACAAAGAAATATCAAGTTTAAATCACTCATAAACAACAATATGAGATCGATCCGCTTATATTAATCCTATTTAACTGTATTAGCCCAAATCGTTTGGAAGCTACCTATAATACAAAACCATAAAAATAGAAAACCATGAAAATACAAAACCATGAAAATACACTTCATGTCAATACAAAACCATGATCCCGAACACTTCGGCTTAAGTTTGCATCTCTTAAATCCCCAAACATTTTTATACTAAAAAACATTAAAATCTATACATCAAATAAAACTAAAACAAAGACTAAAGAATTTATATTTGATTGGAAGCTACTTATGATCGGGCAAATGTTTTGAATATCTTTAAAACAAACATCAGCATAATACCAAAACCATAACAATAACCATGTTTTAAACCCAAAAGTATAAAAACGTTTTGGTATTTTCCATGGAAAAGAGTAGCTTGTAAGCTTCTTAGTTCATCTAAAATCCATAAACTTAACCATCTTCTTTTATGGGAAAAGAAACACAAATTCGGACTATAGGCTCATTGGGACAAACGGGTCATGTGATGTGAACTAACAACTTCTTGGCAACAACATTCAATGGGACTTTTAGATCTCACGCTCCTTTCTATATAAAATCTCAAACGTTTGTTAGTTCACATCACATCATTAGATATTAGCTTTGTGATAACCGAACTTCTTCTTTCATTGGACCAAACGAACAAAACAGAACAAAAAAACCAAAAACATAGAAATCCTTTGAAAACTGGCAAGAAGAAGAAACCATTAGAAATGAGAACGAATCATTTGACCAAAGTTTTGATGATCCGGAAGAAGAAACCAATACGAATGAGACAGAAAGGTTCTTGAAATTTTGGAAGATGCAGACGATTTGTGTTGTTAAGCCACCCCAAAGCTCATCTTATATAGGATTTCAAAACTTTTCTCGAAAGCTTGGTATATGCCCTAAAATATCTTTTTTCAAACTCGAAATAATAGGATATTTAGTAAGATATTATGATTTTTTTAAGGAATAAATTAATTGCTTAACTTTAAATCGAACTGATGTCATTCCTGTAAATAAATCGAACCCCATACCCATTTGTTTATTTTTGGCCTTGCCATGTCACACTTCCACGTCATCATTATCCGCCTCTAGAGCCCTCTCGTGACGACACATCAACATTCGCCCAAAAATTACTTCTCATTTAAAAGTATAGATATATATAAGAGATGGAACAAAACACTAAAACATATAAAGTTTCGATCTTTTGGTCAAAACAAATTTGTGACATCTTTTCCGTAAACAATTATCTTCCCTATATACCCTCCAACATTTAAAATTACGAACATATAAGATCATAACAATACAAATAAAAAACAAATTAAAAAAAAAACACATTATGCGTAGTCCGCATTTCTTTGTTCAGGATATGTTCTTGCACTTCTCCATCGCTCTTGGAGCTAAAATCAAATTGAGTAAAACAAAAACAAGAACGACAGTTGAGATTATATGATAGATTTTTGAGTCACTTAAAGAAACGAACAATGAAGAAGAAGACGTACCAAGTCCAATTGCTTCGGATCCTTTCATAATGCGTAAATGTTTGCATGACTCTACAAACATCCTGAAATCGCAAGTTAGGTTCTGATTAGGACATGAACCTCGAGTATTCACTAAAATTAGAATTCTAATGGGTCGGGATCCCGTAAAAGGCAATGAATTCAAACCACACTTCCTGAGTTCAACCAATCCCCTTAACTAATAGATGCTAGTTGGGGGCCATCCGCTTAACCCAGCGTAAACAAAAGCGGAACGGTTAGATTAATGGTTAGCGAAAGTGGTAAGCGGTTAAATAGTGTAAAATTGTAAGTGAAAACTGTTAGCGAAAGCGGTAACAAAAAGCTGAGAGTAACCGTTTTTACTGTAACTTTTATAACGTTTTCGTGATTGGTAACAACTAAAACGGTATGTTTCTAACGTTTTTATTATAGCATCACCAATCGGATCCACTGAAATAAAAAATCTCGCTCCAATAAAGTAATTTTTTTTAATGTGCCACGTACAAATGAGCCAACAAATTGATATATATAATTTGAAGATGCTCTGTCCCATGCCAACCAAAGCATGTCTTTGCATATTGGTAAACACATGGATTCGATTATCATTTGGTCGTTTCAATTAATCAATAGTATTGATTTATCCGAGTTAGAGATTAATTGGTTTTGGTCTTATATTATTGGTGAAATAGCTTATTTAAAAATGAGAAAAGAGGCCATTAATTAATACTGATAGCAAGAAGAATCACGGCCAGGGGACATCACCAACGAGCATCCAGTCATCATCTATGTCCTCGTAGCTAGGAACATACTCAGAACTGTTCAACAAATCCATCACTTTACTCTCGTTCATGAAGTCTAACATCCCTTGTGCTCCAAAACTCCCTTTAAGTTAATAAAAAAATCCCCAAAGTTATCGTATTAGTCTAAATGCATATATAAAGAGTATGACCACAATGCCACACAAAAAAGAGTATGACTTCAATTCTTTATGTGTTAAGTTTGCGTTTACATGTGTAAAGACAATTTAAAACGGGTCATATGTCTATAATAGAAAATATGTTCAGTTTCTATAAAATACTTTTTACGAAATTGTGAAGATGAGAATTTGTTGTCAAGCAAATGCAGGTTGAAAGTAACACAACCACGAGTATGTGTAAGACAAGTTAAAGTGGGGTCAAGTTGCTTTTGGGACCACAAGAGGAGCCTCTCCAAATTTGTCCTCTTGTGAGTTAGGTTAGTGGTGTCTCCACTATAAAAGGAAGCCTTAGACGTGAGAGAGAAGATGAGCAGCCACACATAGAGCCGCAATGTAGCTAGATGGGTGAGAGAAGCCATTGTTGAAGGCATAAACCTTTAGCAATTTCTCATGTATACATAGAGGGTTACACAGAGAGTGTTCATTAGTGAGTTGATGAGGGAAACACTTGTATCTGTGTATCTATGTATGTTCTTCTAGTGGATTCCGAGCAGAGAGTCTCGGGGAGATGTAGCGACCCTCGTTAATGGGCGTGAACTCCTTAAATTGTGTGTGTGCTCCCTCCTTCTTTCGTTCTTCTGTTTATGTTTCTCTGCAACTTTCGGTTTTACACAGATTAACGCACTGTGTTACTCAGTTTCTGGTTTTGACATCAAACTACTTCTATCTTGGGTGTGGAGAGTCATGCTCTTGTTTAAAGGTGACGCCTTTAGAGCCTCTGATTTTTCTACAAGTGGTATCAGAACGTTGGTTCTTTGGTCAGTGGTTCTTTCAAGTCAAGGACCATGTTTTGTCAAGAAGAGAAGTGGAAGGTTTGAAGGTCATGGAGCTGTTTTGGGACAGCAAAAGCTGATGGCTGATGAGGAGTTTCTAGGCCTGGGAAAAGCTTTGTGGATGGTTGAGATTTCGGTAAAGAAAGTCTCAGATCCAGAAGAAACAGAGAGGAAAGTGAGAAAGAAGAATCAGATCTAAAGGAAACTAGATCTAGAGGAAGAAGGAGAGTGAAGAGAAGTGAAAAGGTTGGATCTTTGTGTATCCAAGTTCTTCTCTTTGGCGAGCTGGTTGTGGAGAGACAAGTTTATGTCTCTGGAGAAGCAACAAGGAAGTAGCTCGTGGTCAATGGTGCATAAGAGAGGAAGAAGCCATAAGACTCTTTCTTGGTTAGCATCATGGTGATTCTCGGTTTAGAGGATGGTAATAGAGACAAGTGTGTCTCTTGCTGAAGGACAGGGTTTTGTCTTGGTAATCAGCACGAATCTGAGGAGAGGGAGTTATAAGACTCGTTCTGGTGTCTCAGGAAGCATCTCATTCGCAGCATCTCAAAGTTTAAGAAGAGCCAAGAAGTTTCAGGTGTTCTATTGCACGTGCTGGGTGGGTTTCTTGGAAAGTTGCTGGTTTAGTGACACAGCAGGGTTTTCTGTGCAGTAACAGGGAAGCTTTGGTAAGATGTTATTTCAGCTTGGTGGAGGATCGGGTTAGATCTTAGGTGGAGTAACAGAAGGTTCTTGAGAAGCTTAAGCAGTTGAGAATGTGGTTAACTCATGTTATGGTTTGTAACTGAGTGTGATAGGGAGATGAGATCAAGGTGTACCTTCAGGAATGATTCATGGTAGAAGAGTGGATCAAGTGAGGTGATTTCAGGGGTCATGATATCAGGTTACCTCTGAGGTACATGATTGTGCAACATTGTGAGAAGGTAGATCACTCACGGGTTGATGTTGTGCAAGCACAAGAAGAAATCAGAGATAGAAGCAGGAGGCATATGATTGAAGATGGATGTTCTTGATCAGTGCTAAGAAGCCGGTTAAAGGTTGGTGTAAGCTGAAGGTCTTTCACAAGAATCAGCTGGGTGTGATTCTGTAACACACGAGTTCAGGTTGTGTGACTCAAGGGTGTTGTCAGAATCAGAACATCAACTTCAAGACTTAAGTTCAGGGAGACTTCAAAGTCTGATTCCGCTGCAGTCACAAGGTGTTTGTGATGCTCTGAAGGGAAGTCTCAAGATTTCTCAAGTTCTGCATTGGTTTGGAATTGAAAGCTGGTTGGAACACCAAGGTTCTGCACAGGTTTTGCAAAGGGTTTGGCCGGGATTCTGTGTTGGGTTTTCTCAGGTTACACAGAGGTTGAACAGTGTTAAGACAGCTGCAGGTGGTGTTCATGCTTTGATGTTTTCCAGCCCGGTATCTCACAGGAATTCAGGGAACTAGGAGACGCCTTAAAGCCTTGAATTTGGTGGGTGGTTTATGACTGTTAGAGTATCAGTAAGGGTATTCTGGGTTCAGTCTAAAGGGTGGTTGCAGAACGGTTATGGAGCAGGTCGGAGTTTCTGTCTGGTCAAGGACAAAAACGGGTCTGGTTATTTGAGTGACTTCGGTGAGTCTTGGATGGGGTTTCTGCTGCAGGTTCTATCTCAAGGTTTGTTCATGTGGGTAGCTGGTAGTTCTTGGTAACATGAGAGTCAGGAGGTGGCTTGTCATTAGAGAACGTGGAGCTACAAAGTTGTTTCAGATGGATGCAATGAAGGTGTTTTTTGTTTGTTCTTCTGTGTAAGCAGAAGGGGAACACTCAAATTCATTGTTGTTTTCAGAGGGAATACAGTGAAGGTTGTGCTCTTGTGAGCTAGAGTGTTTGGGTCTTGTTAAGAAGTATAAGATTTTGACAAGATGACAATAGCAAGATTCATGTTTCACACAGGATTGTGTTGTGTGCAACACAGGGAGATTATGCAGGTTTGGAACTTAAAGAACCAAGAGTTCTTGTCTCAGATGGAGCAAGGTTTTCTCATAGGACATCTTGTATTGGTTCAGATCTTCACACAAAGAAGCATCTGATGGTCTAGTAGCTGAAGGCATTGGAGACATCATTGGAGGGTTATTCCACGATGTCATTATGCAAAGGAATATACTACAATCTGGTATCGATAGTCTTCCTAGCAAGATGATTTAGGCGGCGTGTCCTGTTGATCAACAGCGGTACCGGAAAAGGATTGGATGTAAGTTGGCTACAAGGGAGTACAAGATTTCTGGTTTATGAGATGAAGGCATGATTTGGTGGTGTATCAGCCTAAGTTGTGCATTATCAAAACATGGAGAATACTCTAAGGAAGGAGACGGTGCTACTGGAAAGGAGAAGTGTTCTTGATGATTTTCTGGAATTGCAAATGGATCAGTTGAGGTGGTTGCACAGAGAAAGGGGATGTGTTACAGGTTTTGGCACACTTTCTGAAGCAGGAAGCCATGGTTACTCAGTCTGATCTATAAGAACGTGGGAGTGAATCAGGATACAGTGGAGATAGTTTTTACTCTGAAAGGTGAAGCTGAGGTAACAGAGGCACGGTAGATCCGAGTAGTAATGGTTCTAGGTGGAGTACTGTTGGTACTTCAATCTGGGTGGAGCTATTCTTGGAGGTTGTCTCAGGTGGTTAGCTGAAAAAGGAAGAGTTAAAGGGAAGTATATCTCAGGGTTGTATCAGATTCATGGATGTTCGGTATGCAAGGAAGATGGAAAGTCAAGAACATGTGGTATCAACAGGTGTTCAGCTGAACATGGAATAATCTGTGTAACAGACAGTTTACAGATTTGTTTGAAGCTGATTGTTGATATGGTTTCTCAGAAACTAGTTGCAGGTTTCTGAAGAATGGTTGCGGGTTCTTCTGGAGGTTTTCAGAGAAGGCACATGTTTGCTGAGATGGGGTCATTGAAGTGGTTCAGTATGTTTTACTGAAAGGAGACAAGTGCAAGTGATGCATAGGTTTGTCTCAAGGCTGCTTACTTCAAGGATGTGACAGTGTTGTGTATCAAGTCTGATAAACAACTCATCTCAAGCTGGTGTTAGCAACGGAAGAGGAGTCCTACAAAGGATGCAAATGCAGAAAAGCAAGCTGCATTTGGGAGACTAACTCAGAATTATGAGTTGTCTTGGTTGCACAAGTGAGGAGCTATGTAAGTATCTTCTCAAGGAACGACTATTGCAGGTCATTCAAGTGAAGTATCTTCAGGTATCAGGTGATGATAAGAAGATCAAGACTTTGGTTTAAGTCTGGGAATTGAATAAAGCAAGGGTTCAAGTCGTTTGGTGGAGCTTGAACATAAGCAAGTGTTGTGCAGGGTGCTGTTACAACAGGAATCACGTCACAAGTTCAAGTGTTGATGTGTAAGCTGTTCAGGGACGTGTCTCAGGGACATCAGAAGGTTTTTTTCTGATAAGAGACGTGTCAAAGGTTGTTGGTAGTTGGTTCAAGCTGCTGGTGTGTTCTATTTAAGCAAGATGATTGAGCATGGGTTATGTTCTGGGTTTTCTTGTGTTAGACAGGATGTTGGAGGTGAATCTCAGATGGTATAAGCTGTTGTGAGGTTGATCCAAGGTTGAATCAAAGGAGCTTCAGGTTAGAGGCTGATATGATTCAAGATTTCTGCATAAGATTTCAGGGAATTTGATTCAAGACTCAGTGCACATGAGGAGAAAAATATGGTCGACAAGGGAAATCTGGATTTGCAGAGGTGTCTTAGTCACTGCAACAGGTCTATGGAATGGACAGAAGCCACAGAGGATACGTGTGATTGGAGAAGTCATAAGTGGTGAAGCTTATGGGAATTTATGTTGTGTTAACAAGCTGGAGGTGTTTTTCAACTTGTTAATGGAGTTTGTTGAGCGGTTACATCAGGTATTCAAGTGTTGAATGCATCAGGGAGTGTCACAAGAGAGTTGAGATAGATACAAGTTTGTATTGAAGCTGGTTTTCACAACTCAGTGATATGGAGATGCGCTGATGGCTCAGGTTCAGTTTGTGTGTAAGCACAACTGAGGTGCATTACACAGTATGTGAAATGCAGGATGATGCAGCAGATTCAAGGTGCTTAGTCTGCAAGGTATCAAGGCTGAGTAAGGACTCAGGAACCGAGACTGGAATCTGGGAAACTAGAAGAAGGAACTATATCTCAAGGGTGTGCAAGTTGCTTGGGATGATCAACATGTTCTCAGGTGGAGATTTGTGAATATGAGAACTTGTTGTCAAGCAAATGCAGGTCGAAAGTAACACAACCACGAGTCTGTGTAAGACAAGCTAAAGTGGGGTCAAGTTGCTTTTGGGACCACAAGAGGAGCCTCTCCAAATTTGTCCTCTTGTGAGTTAGGTTAGTGGTGTCTCCACTATAAAAGGAAGCCCTAGACGTGAGAGAGAAGATGAGCAGCCACACATAGAGCCGCAATGTAGCTAGATGGGTGAGAGAAGCCATTGTTGAAGGCATAAACCTTTAGCAATTTCTCATGTATACATAGAGGGTTACACAGAGAGTGTTCATTAGTGAGTTGATGAGGGAAACACTTGTATCTGTGTATCTATGTATGTTCTTCTAGTGGATTCCGAGCAGAGAGTCTCGGGGAGATGTAGCGACCCTCGTTAATGGGCGTGAACTCCTTAAATTGTGTGTGTGCTCCCTCCTTCTTTCGTTCTTCTATTTATGTTTCTCTGCAACTTTCGGTTTTACACAGATTGACGCATTATGTTACTCTGTTTCTGGTTTTGACATCAAACTACTTCTATCTTGGTTGTGGAGAGTCATGCTCTTGTTTAAAGGTGACGCCTTTAGAGCCTATGATTTCTCTACAGAAATGAAAATGAAAACTCAAAAAATTAAAATATATCATTTTGTGTTTGGCGTTTGCGTTTAGAATTACCAATTTCTTTTGTGTAAGACCTTAAAAATTGTGAGTTAATTTAGAAAGAAAATATAGAAGGTAAACGCGTCGAAAGAAAACGGACAATCGAAAGTGATGTATACGTACGTACCCATAGTAAAGGAGCTGAACATTTTGGCCAAGGCATCGGAGAGATCCTTGTAGCTTTTGTACATCTTCAAGTCAACCTTTCGAAGATAAGGAGCCCCATTCATTGAGACCTTCACAAAGGCAACGGTTCCTCCTCCTCCTCCCTCGATGCCTCCTCCATTTCGCTGCTCTTCTGATGAGCCATAACGCTTTTCCGGTAGTCCGTAGTTCCTCACCGGTGGCCAACCTACCACTTGTGCTCTACATAAAATACAACAGCATAGATCCAATAATGTCACTATTTGTGCAACCAGTTCCATATATGTGTAGTTCAAGAACATGTGTATATATATATCAATCCGGAAGATTAGTCGACTTTTGAGGAATTGTGTAAATGGAACAGACTTAGCATGAGGCTTAGCATGGTCTTTGAGGAGAGTCTTCTCCTTGGGAGCTCTGGCAACGTTGAGATCCACAGATCCTTGTTTGTTAGAGTGAATATTGACTTTGAGATCAACTGCCTTTAAAAAGCCTCTCTTGTTTCCCACACCCGACTTGGTCGGAGTCTCCACGGTTTCTGCGCCTCCAGGGAGGCCAAGGCAGAGCTCCGTTTCTTTAAGGCTCATCAACTGTTACATCATCTCTTCTTTTTCAATTTTATTATTTGTTCTTAACCAATGTAATCTCTTGCTCTATTTCTCTCTCTTGTTGGGTTAAAGTTTGATAAGCAGGGAAGAAGAAAGGGGGAAGAAGAGAAGAGTCGATATTATAAGGCAAGAGAGAGGGTATAGTTTTTATAAACTCGGGATTTTCTTTACTTAATTCTTTAATTTTTTATTAACAGAGAGAGAGATTGATCTATTGTGTATTTGCATGCAATCCCTACATTATCTTGATATGTGGGTTCTTACCACGTGGGCTTTAACTAGATGTTGGTAGTTTATAGTAGATATAACTAGTTCATGTCCAACAAGCAGAAACGTACAAATTATATGTAATGTTTACTTTTTTTTAATGCAAATGATGTTATGATAGATGGAATGAGCTTTAAACAAGCATTATATTACAAACCCGGCTATACTACGACAAACAAAATTAAATTTGATAAAACTGGGAGAATAAGAACAAAAAACAAAGCTCCGGTGTTAAGACTTAAAGTGGAGAGAAAAAAGCATGCGCGTATAACTTACGCGCTTCTCTCTCTTTTTCCAAAAACACATCGCCGAGCTTCCTAGTTCCGTTCGCGTGTCCGGTCTTCTCCGGCATCGGCTTTCCCCGGCATCAAGGGCTATTGTCTTCTCAATTCGCTCCTTCCAGTCCATCTCGTGTGAAGACTCTCCACTTTCGCGCCGCCTCCCTCTTCTCTCCGCAGTCTTTCGGCGGTGCTCCAAGTTCCGACAAGCAGCGGCGGTCCCTGGCGTGTCTGAGCTGCGGTGGTTACTCCCCCTTTCGTGTCGGTTTCCTGCTCGAGGACGGTGGGTCGAGCATCGGAAGGGGTGGCAGTCGTCTTCTTCGCGAAGCTCTCAGATCTGCTTAACCTGTCGTCTGTGGTGGCCCTGGCGATGGCTGTTGGATGTCGGTGGCTCTGAAGCGGGTGTAGCGACGGCTACTGTGGCTCCGCTTTAGTGTCTGTCGGTGAATCGGGTTTCTAGGTGTTGTGGTTCTCTTCTTCTGTTTCGTGTCTCCGGCGGCTCTGCTTCGTGCGTGTCTTTGGAGTGCCGGAGAAGGTGGTTCGTGGCTCCCGAGCGGCGTGTCCATTTTTCTCCGGTTTATACCGTGCTTAAATCGCGCCGAGGATTAGGTGCGTCTTTAAGATGGATAGCTTGGCTTTGTCGGCGATCTAAACTTCTGGCTGAATTTCGACTAGGGTTTGGCAACAACCGGTTTAAATCTCGGTCTAGTTAATCCTTATTACCTACTTTATCGGCTAGGTTTTTATGAGTAGGACTGTGGGCTTGTTTGCCTTGGGTTTGGAGAGTTTTGCTTTGGTCCGAGCTTCCGGGTTTGGTATGGTCTCGTTATTGTTGATAAAGGAGGAGGTAGTAAGATGGTGGAGTGGTGATGCGTGGTTTCGATTCTCGCTGACATCGGGGAAAGATCTTGGGGGAACAAACAGCCGCTATTAAGCTCCATTCGTTAGTGTAATCCTGGCTTGTGTCGGATCTAGGTGTGTTAGTGAGCGTGTTGATTAGGTGATGAGGACAATCAGTAATCGAACCTCTCTGCCATCGTTGAGGAATGATTCTTTGCTCAGGTTGCCAGATGAAACCACTTCCTAGTTCCATTCTAGCGACATTCAACCTCTCTCGGTATCGCTTTTAGCCGTGCGCTTCTCGTTAGTCTCCGAGCTTTCAAACGTGTATCGCTATCTCGGATTTAATGCTACCAAGCTGAAGATCCAAAATACCGATTGAATTTGCTTCCATGTTTTTTTTTTTTTTTTTTGTCATAGGACCAATTATTAGATGTTGCTTATTGGAAAATTCAATATGTAATCCCTACATTTTATTTTATAATGATATTTACAATTTTGCAAAAAAAAAAAAAAAAAACAAAGCTCAAAAGAGGAAGACAACAACGGATGGAAATTTACAATTTTTCAGAGACAAGATAATTACAAACAATAAAAAAAGAATAAAAATTATATCTTGAGATGCTAAAAAACAAAAAGATTTAGAACCGAATTCCATAAATCACCATTCGAGCAACCATATCCAAAAAGAAATTGTTGATGGGGTTTACCCAAAATCGAATTCAACAACTAACCTGATCGAAAGAAACGTAAAACCGGCAGAAACGAATGCAAACCAAGACGGCCACAAAGCCAATAGCTACTAACACCCAACCTTCTACAAGATACAAATACCAGCCATAAACATCGGCACAAAATCGGACCTTGTAACTCCCAGCCGAAAAAACACCTTAAAAGCTTAACACCTCAAGCACGCGAACACTCATAAGCCCAACCTTAGCCATCTAACTTCAAAACACAGCCACAGAGAAGATGCAAGGAGATGCGAATGTAGAAAAATTACAATCAAAGAGTGAACCCCACTAGTGAGACCAGAGCCAAGCGCCATCAACAAAAGCTCGAGAAAGCGGGTAGAAGCAGAAAATCCCAAGTTCAAAAGCTATAATCAACCAAGGAAAAACATCTACAAGACTCCAAACCTGGAATACATAGCCCGCAATATATTAGCCCGTAGATTTGGCTCCTATAAAACTGCTATTCCTCGGATAAAGGAAAACATACAACTCTGACCAAAGTAGACCCTAAGAGGATAATCCGAAGAGTGTCACCAAGACTAACCAGAATTAAACACTACACATAAACCCAAGCTATAAACTGACCCAAGCACCAACCTACAAACCAAACCGGCCCTAAAGCTAAAACCAGATCTAACTAACAACTAACAACCAAAACCGGCCGATTCAAAACCAATCGCAGTCGGGACAAAGAGACCAAAACATAATCTGAACACCCAGTTGACCCGAGAATCACCAAGACCAACTCATGTCCTCATAAACAGTTTTAACGCCGGAGACCACCACCGCGACGGCACAGAGAGAGGCGGTCACAAGTAACGCCTCATTCACTACAAGAAAACTGCCTTATTCGTGGCTATAAGCCAAAATTTGTGGCTATTTTCGTAGATATGGGCTCGTGGAAATCGAAAAATCGTGGCAATTCGTGGCTAACCTTCCACGGATTAGCCACAAAATTTTCCGTGGCTATTTGCCATGGATTAGTCACAGAACGTTTCGTGGCTATATTTCCACGAATAGTCAAAAATATTTCCGTGACTTTTTTAAAAAAATAACAAAAAAAAAATATTTACAAAATAAAAAATATTAATCATTAAGTATTTTTTATTTATAAACAAAATACAAAAAATACAAAAATATATATACATATATATACCTATATATATATATATATATCAATTCTCGTTATCGCCGCCGCTTCCTCGCACTCACCTACGCCGGAGATTTCTTCGCCCATCTTCGTCCGGCGACGAGACCGGTGACGGATGGCGGAGTGTGATGGACGGCGAAGGAGGGTGGATTCCATTGCTGCTACGGTCGCGCTCCACCACCGCATCTTCATCAAACACAGACGGCGAGGTTACGGAGATATGAAACAAAGAGACCAAATAAAAATCAAGATCTGAAACCATATTCTTAAAGAGATCTGAAACAAATAGACCAAACAAAAATCGAATTCATAAAGAAATGTTTACAGAGATCTGAAACCGAATGCTTACAAAGATTTGAGTTGTTTCGGGGTATATGGATTGAAGAGATGGTGAAGGCACGACGGACATGCTAGAAGAAGCGTCAGGTCACGGTGGTAGAAGTTACGGTGTGGAGGAAGGAGAAGGAGAAGGCATGAATTCTTTGCTGAAAAAGAATGGTTTGGCTGGTTGAGATCCAACGTCCTCGTCTCACCATTAGAGATCAACTAAATCTGTAGAAGAGGGTAAAGCGTGGTGAGAGGAGAAGAGATAAGAGTCTGTGTTGATGAATTGTGACCCTTGATTTAATTTTATCAATGGTGGTTATTGTTATCCAAGTGAAACTCTACTAGCCAATCAAAAAACTGCATTTATAAATAAAAAACAACTATATATTTCTGATCTAAATGAAGCTGTATTTTTGTCTTTAAAAACTTGAATTGATAATAAACAATTCTAAATGTTTTTAAAATTACTGCCCGACGTGACCGACGTGACCGACGTGACCGAAAAACACAATCACTGCCCGACGTGACCGAAAAGCTTTCAGAACGTTGATGCAGTATTGGATCGAATGAGGCGGTATACTTGTTAACGCTAGAGACTTTGCTATCATGTTTTTTACCTTTCTTTTTTGCCATGAACCAAACATTGGGCTACAATCTTTTGTAAAGCTCCTACTTCATTTATATGAAAATTGACGATTTTGCAAAAAAAAAAAAATAAGAAATCCTTTTGGTTTACATGAATTTTTAGTTATAACAATTGAAGTTTTAGTTATGAGTCTTTTGTTTATATTATAGAGTTTTAGGATTTGTTTAGGGTTTAGGGTTTCGAGAGTTATGTTTAAAGTTTTAAGATAATGTTAAAATAGTTTATTTGGAAAATAGTAAGTTTTGAATCTTAATCTTGGGTATATATATTATAGTAATTAGAAAATAAGTTATTAAATTTTTGTTTCTACTTTAAAGTTTTGGGGTTTAGGATTTTGAATTTATAATTGTAAAATAAAAATGCTTAAATATTAGTTGTATGTGTATAATTAGTAATTATATTTTGATTTTATAGTTTATGATTAAAAGTTTAAAGTTTAAAGTTTATGATTTATGGTTTGAAGTATAGGGTTTTATGAGATATGTTTAAGGTTTGAAAATACTAGATTTGAAAAATAAGATTTTTTATAAGCGTTTAAGCTTAACTTATATTATAGTAATTGAAGTTTTAATAATTAAGTTTTTGTTTATGTTTTAGGTTTAGAGTTTGTTTAGGATTTAGGGTTTTAAATAGCCACAGATAGCCACAAATTTTTTCGTGGCTATATCCATAAATAGCCACGAAACAGTTTTGTAGCTAGTTAGCCACGGATATTTCGTGGCTATTCGTGGCTAAGTCTTTCCACGAAATATTTTGTTGGTATTTGTGGATATATTTGTCACGAATAGCCACAAAATGGTTTGTGGAAACTTTGACACGAATAATTTCGTGGTTATCCGTGGCAAATTCTTTCCACGAGCATTTCATGGCTATTCGTAGAAAATATAGCCACGAATAGCCACAAAGATGTTTTCGTGGCTATTTTTCCATGAATAACCACGAAATAGCCACGAAAAATTCGTTGCTATCTGTGGCTGGTTTTCAAAGCCACGAAAAAATTGTGGCTAATTCGTGGCTATTTGACAGTTTTCTTGTAGTGATTGTCACTAACACACCATCTGCCGACGGGGCCGAAAGCGAGGCTGACCACCGCAGATCTGAAAAAGAACGGCATCGCAGAACATCCGGAGCAGAACAAAGATCACCACCGATCGCAAGGAGAAGATCCATCGGACAAAACGCCGCAAAACAAGATAGACACGGACATAGAGGACTCCCAGAATCAGGAGAGGAACACCGTCGCCTGGGAGCCAACATATAGTGAGATCGAGAGTTCGGCGACAAGCTTTAGGAAATGAGCCCGAGAGAAAAATTTAGGATGTGGATTGACGATGTAATATTTATTTTCATCCGTTTTATTTTTAGATTTGTCAAAATTTGACTGACATAGTTTCCTAAAGTTACTAAATGAATTTATATATGTAATATATCTAAAATAATACTACCTCCGTTTTTTATTACTTGTCGTTTTAGGTTCAAGCACACAAATTAAAAAAACATATAATTTTTTATTTTTTTCTAAACAAAAACATCATTAATTACCCACCTAAACACAATTCAACCAATGATAAAACAAACTGCAGAATACGAATGGTCATAAAACATAAAGAGTTAATAAATTTTACATTAAAACTCGAATAAAATGTCTAAAACGTCAAGTAATTTAAAACGGAGGGAGTATTAATTAATATCTTGTAAGGGAAAAATAATGTTCTAGAAAAACATGTGTTCTTGTTATCAACATGTCTATTAATGTGTATATTGATAACTTCTATGATTTATGGGTTTTTTAATTGCCTACCGTTTCTATTTTGTTAAATGTTTCCTCCATTGGTCAACTGTTAAGGACTTGAAATCACATGTATATACATCAAGTGGAATTGGGCGGTAAATAAGGGCAATTCGCATTAAAGGTACAAAAAACACTCATTCTCCAAAAACTGACATCACGCGCTGAAAATCCAGAATTTAGCATTTCATTAAAGGGCAAAAGTCAAAAATGCCCTCAGATATTTTGGGGGTAAACCTAATTTCCTCATTTCTCTCTTTTCTGTCTCGATGCTCTCTGCCGCCTGAATCGCCATTGATATCGAATCTCCTTAATCCGGTGATCGAGTCTTCTCCGGCGATCGAGTCTTCTCCGGCGATCTAGTCTACTCCGGCGATCGATTCTTCTCCGGCGATCGAGTCTTCTCCGGCGATCGCTTCATATCCTAATTTCCAGCGTAAATCCTAATCCCCGTGGTAAAGAGAAATTGCTTACCATATTCTACTTGTTTCTGTGGCTTTAATCTGATTTGGTTTAGGCTTTGTCTGTCGATTCTAGGTTTAAAGATGTTGAATCTCTGGTTTTAAATAGCGATTGTTGTCTGTCTGATACAACCCTGAGAACTGATTCGATTCTAGGTCCTTGTATCGGTTTGATTTTGTTGAATTTGGATATAATCTTCGCTTGTTGTTTGTTTGATACAAACCTGAAAACTGCTTCTATTCTTGCTTCGATTCTTGCTTCGCTTGTTATCTATCTGTATCGGTTTGATTTTGTTGAATCTTGATATAATTTTCGCTTGTTGTCTGTTTGATACAAACCTTAAAACTTCTTATATTCTTGCTTCCATTCTTGCTTCGCTTGTTATCTATCTGTGTCCGTTTGATTTTGTGTGTTATCTTGATACTGGGTTTTGTCTGTGTCTGTCTTGGTTTACATGTTTGCTTTGTACTGTTTCTGTTTCGAAATTGGGATCTTGCTTTGTGTAGTTACTGTTTTTGTTGTTGTTGTTAAACATCCCAAGTAGTGGTTTAGAAGTTGTTGTGTTGCATTAAATTCGTTAGATGAAGCATTCTGTCTGTTTCAGTAATCCCTTGTTAAACATTTGAGAGAGTATCATATTTAGAAGTTGATGTTAAGAAGTTGTTGTGTTGCTTGTATAATTACTTTTTCTGTTTCGAAATTGGGATAAGTGATGTATAGTTGTTGTTTTTGCAGATGACAGATTCACAGTATAGGATCACTCTTCCTTCATTGATGCACAATTTTGGTTGTGAGCCAAGCGAGTCTGTTTCTATAAACAAACCCACATATGATTCCTTTATTGTTCAACTGCGCGGGATTCTGTCCAAATCAGAGATGAAACGAATCGAAGATACGTTTATGGGATGGATTCTAAAGCTTCATGATATACATATATAGTTTTCTTCGAAGATTGTTCATGCAATTCTCAGCAGATGTCTAATTACTGTGAAGAAGAATGATAATCTCTCTGTCTTTCTTTCATCTTATGTTTGTTTGATTATGTCTTTTAACATGTGTTTTGTGTTTTTATATTACAGTTTTGGTTTCATTTTGGAGCTCAACCTCTCAGGTTCTCTATTAGAGAGTTCCACATGGTGACATGACAGAAATGTGAAGGCAATACAATATCCAGTACCATGACAGAAGAAGGCACGTCTGATTGGGATTTGTTGGATGGTAAACACAGTTTGGATGATTTGGTTGAACAGCTTCGAATTACAAGAAAAGAAAAGAAGGATGACAGATTTAGTTTGGGAATGCTTTTGCTTATTGAAAGCATCTTTCTAGGTATTTATGGAAAGCATAAATACCCAAAGAAACATGTGGAAATAGCAAAGGACATTGGTACACTCTTGGAATATCCCTGGGGAAGGGATTCGTACCAGATACTTCTGAAATCGATAAACAGGGTGTTAGAGAAGAACATCAACAAGGTGAAGTACGAGTTTCAAGGGTATCCGCTAGCACTGCATCTCTGGATTTTGGAATCAATTCTGAACTTCCAATCAGCTTTCAGCAGCAGAATACCAAGGAATGTGCCATCAACAGAACCTTGGTACTTATGTGAAAAATATGCTTTGACATCCAGTCCAAGCAAAGAGCAGGTTCTGGCTTTTGAATCTTTAAATGAGGTAACATATTTTCATATGATTCTCTTCTATTTTACATATTTTCAGTTTATCTAACCAAAATTTTCTTCTGTTTTGTAGCTAAGGGTTGTCTGTGTGTTGCCAGCAATTGAAAATGATCCAGAAAATTCTGTTTCTATGGCTGATATCCCAGATTCAAACCTGGAATCAATTGCAGATCTATCAAAGAATGGCTACAGATTCACCAAAACAGATTGGGAAAATGGCTGCCTTGACTTTGTAGAGGCGATGGTGATTGCTCATAATTCCGGATACAAATTTGTCAATTCTCAACCATCTTCATCCTCAGGTGTCTCAGTCCTTGATCAACTACAAAATCTTCATAAGAAGATGGATGATGGATTCGAACAGATTAGCACCCGGTTGACATCCTTGGAGAATGACATGAAGGGACTCAAAGATGAGTTTAAGGGACTCAAAGAGAAAGTTCGTACTGTGAATGTAAGATGTATTTCGTTTTAGGAAGCGTTCTTACTGTTTTAGTAATCTCTTCCTAACTTTTGTTTCTTTACATGACAACACAAACCCAGTGGATCTTTCTTCAAGGTCACCACCATTTCAGGATAAT
This sequence comes from Orychophragmus violaceus, assembly GCA_030180135.1. Classification (NCBI taxonomy): domain Eukaryota; kingdom Viridiplantae; phylum Streptophyta; class Magnoliopsida; order Brassicales; family Brassicaceae; genus Orychophragmus; species Orychophragmus violaceus. Next base: position 26,000,934 of record CM058236.1, on the reverse strand, counting down.
AATCAACATACGGAGTGTAATGAAAATGTAAGATGATTTAAATTCGTTTGATGAAGCCTTCTGTCTGTCTCAGGAATCACTTTCTAAACGTTTGTTTTTTTAACCCAGGACAATGCAAACCCAGAGGATCTTTCTTCCAGGTCACCACCTATTCAGCCGTATTATGAAGATACTGAGTTTAGTGAGAAAGTAAGGAAACTCTTCAAAACTATATGTAAAATTCAAACCTAAGATGAATTCAAGTATTTCATTTTATGTAACATTCTATCTTTTTAACTTTTGTTTTACCATTATAATACAAACCAGGTGGATCTCTCTCCCATGTCAACACCAACTCAGACTTGTTATCAAGATCCTGATTCACAACTACCCACTCAAATTCTGTCTCGGAATAGTACACAAAAGGTAACACTTTCCCTTTGAAACAATAGTACATATACATGAATCAAATTTTGTGTTGACGGGCTGCTAATGTATTCCTAACGTTTTGTAAGGAACAAATTGATAAAGATCTGGTCGATGATCCTAATGTTACCAAGTCACCAACTCTGGAAAAAGATCAAGCTGAAACATTAAATGTTGAGGTAAACAACAATTTACATATTTTCATAATGTCTTGTGATTCATAAATTGAAAAAAAATTGTTGAATGAACATGATGTTTCCAAGTCTCCAACTCTGGAAAAATCTCAAGATAAAACAGTAGAAGATGGCCAGATTGATAAAGGGAATTTGGAAGATCCAGCTGGTAACAAATCTCCTGTTTTGGATGATAATTCATTAGATGATGAGGTAATAATTGAGGTAAACAACAATTTACATGTTTACATAATGTCCTGCGATTCATAAATTGAAAAAAAGTTGTTGAATGAACAGAATGTTTCCAAGTCTCCAACTCTGGAAAAATCTCAAGATAAAACAGTAGAAGATGGCCAGATTGATAAAGGAAATTTGGAAGATCCAACTGTAACAAATCTCCTGTTTTGGATGATAATTCATTAGATGATGAGGTAAGAATTTCGGTTTATTTTGTTGGTATGGCAATAAACAATTATACAATATTAACAGATTAATGGAAATTTCGGTTTATTTTGTTGCTGGTAAATAAGCTTTGTATCAAGTCTCCTAATCATGTAACATATATACCTATACAGGAAGCAGTACCAAAATTGTTAAAAACATGTAGAAAGTGTCTTTTTGATAAAAAAAACTATTGTATAGTCTTTGACGCAGGATTCTACACAACCTCTGACGAGAAGTACTACACAACCTCTGACGGGAAGTACTACACAGCCTCTGACGCCAAATACTACACAGCCAACACAACCTATAGTGGATGAACACAGAGGGTTTGAGTTGATGCAAAGAGTTGAAGCTTTTTACAAATACACCTGGTGTAAAGGAAGGATTAGGAGCCTGTTGCTTAAAGGCAAATTCTAACTGATACTACTGAACTCGTTGAGTTCCATGCAAGTGAACTGCGAGCAATTGCAGAGGTATAATTGAAAACAATTATTTTGATTAACCTGTTTTTAAAATGAATGAAACAAACTAGTTCTTTGGTGTACTTGGCAGAAGGAAGAGGACAGTGTAAATGTTTCATTGTCTGCTAATCAGCCAAGTCAGGAACAACCATCAGAACCAGTATGTAATAAGTTAAAATTAAGACAATTGAAATAAAATGCTTCATAACCTTGTTTTTTTACATTTATTCTTTCAGGAAGTTCTTGATTCAGATGAACAAATCCCTCCTGAAAAGGATAAAACTGATAAAACAAACAAGAAAAGGAAACAACCTGATGAGAATGAACCGTTTCTGAGAAGGAGCAAACGAGAACCCAAAAAATCAAAAAATACCAAGACTCCTTTCAAGGCAAGAAACCATGCATTAATGGTAACACCAAAGATGAATTTAGTTGTGGATCCATTTATGACTCCTGTACTCCCTCGTTATTCAAAGTATCAAGACTGGATGGAATTACGAGGCAAACATGCAAGGTTAGAGTGTAAATAACTAAATATTTAACTATGTAGTTGTGATCTTGTTACTGTGACTAACTAAATTTTTATATTATCCACATACTGTAGGATTATGTTGGTTCATAGGTTTAATTATCAAATTACAACCTAACATAATCAACTAGGATCTAGGTGATTTGCAGTTGAATCATAAACAGATCAGGATCATTACCTTATGATTGCAGCGGATTTGTGGTAATGAAGAGATCACTGAGAGCTGATGATTACCGGCTCCTCCTAGGTATCCACACGCTTACAAGCTACTGGATCAGGTTGCTAGACCAAGCTGGAACAACAGAGAGAGAGAGGACGGCCAAACCTAGAAATCGCATACCCTTAGGCTAACTGGCGCCTCCTTCCTCCCTTATATGGGCCCAAGTAATTAAATTAATGGCCTATTAGGCTTTTGGGCCCAAGACCCAAATCAGACAAAAAGACTGTATTTTGTCTGGCCCAATTCTCTGTACAAATACAGTAAATGTCTTGCATCTTACTGTATTAGTTCCTTTTTAACTTTCCCGTTAGCTATGGTGTGTGACCCTTTGGAATCATACAATACTGGTAATAAGTACTTAACTTATAGATCAAGAGCGGGCTCTAGCAAGTCATCATGACCTCCCAGTATTTATGACTTATGTCTGATCTCGACACTTATCATACTTTCTAGAAATAGCACAGTAGATTTCAGGACATTCCCAACAATCTCCCACTTGTACTGGAATCCTACATTCCCTAATCCTTTTGTCTCAATATCTCGATCTGGCATAAGGCAAGATGCGTGTCATCCTTATATAGCCAGACCATGTTCATCGGACCTGATTTGATACTGACAATTCAAACGACTTGGGCAAGTCCGTTTGGGAGTGGCCACTCTCTTACCAGCTATCAAGTCTCCGATTGGCCTAGAGATATTACCTCCGTTAAACGGCAGGGACAAATCCCATCTTGTTCCATCACTATGAACTACACACTTTATAATACACCCAACCAAGGTCTTTATAGCTCCCAGTTACGAAACAGCGTTAGACAATGATCAAAGCGCATCAATCCATGTGCAGCCACATGCATGCGAACTCAGGTCTAAGGACTATACTCTATAGTCGTAAATGAGAACCTTTTATGACACAGATATCAATATCTTGTAGAGTTCTCATTAGCGGGCCATGTCCGGTCATATGCTCCCAACATATACCTATGTGTTGACTTTGATGCCGCGCATCCATGACCCCTCGAAACTTGGTCATAAGTCTCAACACACTCTAGTCTCAAATGGTTGTTGGTGTTCCGATTTCAACAACCTTCGACTATGGACACTATGATTTATGTCATTTCGTTAAGCATGGGGTTTCAGGATCAAGTCTACTCATGTACTTCGATGGCCCATATATAATGACATGAATCATTTTGGAACGATTATTTTATATCACAGTTAAAAAATAATCCAGAAATAAAATTTTCATTAACATTTAAAAATGTTTGCATGAACCATTCAAAATAACTAAAATAAAGCCCTCATAACTCCCACTCAAAAAGAGATTACATTTGAATATCTCTAATTCCTACAGCAGCAGTATGCAACTCGTGCTTAGGTCTCGGGAGTGGCTTTGTCAACGGGTCAGCCACGTTCTCATCAGTGGGAACTCTGCTGACCATCACTTCACCTCTATTCACTATATCACGAATCAGGTGATACCTTCTCATAATATGTTTTGATTTCTGATGATGTCTCGGTTCCTTAGCTTGAGCAATTGCACCATTGTTGTCACAATACAGTGTTAGAGGCTCAGTGGCATTTGGGAATACACCGAGTTCAATCAAGAAGTTCCTTATCCAAACTCCTTCCTTCGCAGCTTCTGAAGCAGCGATGTATTCAGCTTTAGTTGTGGAATCTGCCACGGTGCTCTGCTTGGAGCTCTTCCAACTTACTGCACCGCCATTCAGACAGAAGATGTAACCAGACTGTGACTGGAAATCATCTTTATCTGTCTGAAAACTTGCATCCGTGAATCCACTCATTTCAAGCACTTCACTTCCTCCGTAAACCAATAACTTATCCTTAGTATTCCTCAAATATTTCAGGATATTCTTTACGGCAATCCAGTGATTCTCACCTGGATTAGACTGGTACCTACTCGTCATGCTTAGTGCATAAGCAACATCAGGACGAGTACAGATCATGGCATACATGATAGATCCTATAGCCGAAGCATAATGTATCCTACTCATGCGCTTAAGCTCATCAGGTGTTTTAGGACACTGAGTCTTGCTTAGTGTAGCACCATGTATCATTGGCGTGAATCCCTTCTTGGATTTATCCATTCCGAATCGATGCAGGATTTTGTCTATGTAAGAATCTTGACAAAGTCCAATCAGCCTTTTAGATCTGTCTCTAAAGATTCGGATTCCAAGAACATACGCGGCTTCACCCATGTCCTTCATGGAAAAACAACTTCCCAGCCAGTCTTTAACATACTTCAGCATTGGAATATCATTTCCAAGAAGCAATATGTCATCGACATATAAGATAAGAAACGCCACTTTGCTCCCACTAGTTTTCTTATACACACATTGTTCTTCCTTGTTTCTGATGAAGTCAAAATTCTTTATTGCCTCATCAAAACGAAGATTCCAACTCCTGGATGCTTGCTTCAATCCATAAATGGATTTATGAAGTTTGCATACTTTCCCAGCATTCTTAGGATCAATGTAACCGTCAGGCTGTGTCATATACACATCCTCCTCCAAGATTCCATTCAGGAAGGCGGTTTTCACATCCATCTGCCAAATCTCATAATCATAATAAGCGGCAGTTGCTAGGAGAATCCGAATTGATTTCATCATGGCCACTGGTGAATAGGTTTCATCATAGTCTATACCATGAATTTGCTTGAAACCTTTTGCCACCAACCTGGCCTTGTAAATCTGGACATTTCCATCCACGTCAATCTTCTTCTTGAAGATCCATTTACACTCGATGGCTTTAGCACCAGCGGGTAAGTCAACCAGTGAAAACACTTGGTTGCTAGACATGGAGTCCATCTCGGATTCAGTGGCTTCACGCCACTTTAAGGAGTCAGGGCCCATCATGGCTTCTGCAAAGTTCGAGGGTTCATCACCGTCAATGATCAAAAGATCATGGCAATTAGTCACGAGGAATCCCTGATATCTATCGGGTTCGTGACGGATCCTTCCGGATCTTTGAACTTCAGGTACTTCAGGTTCAGGTTCTATTACAACTTCATGTAATTCATCCTGCTGTTCTCCCTCATTAGGTTGAACATGTTCCTGTCCTTCTTGAATTTCATCAAGTTGTACCTTACTCCCACTATCTTTCTTAGAGAGAAATTCCCTCTCAAGAAAAGTACAATCCCGAGCAACAAAGATCTTGTTCTCGGATCGCAGATAGAAGTAATAAGCCTTGGTATCCCTAGGATAACCAATGAATTAGCATTTGTCAGATTTTGGTGTAAGCTTGTCTGAGATTAATCTTTTGACATAGGCTTCACAACCCCAAATTCTGAGAAAAAACATTGCTGGAGCTTTTCCAGTCCATAACTCATATGGTGTCTTTGCTACTGCTTTTGATGGCACTCTGTTCAGTGTGAACGTTGCGGTCAGCAAAGCATATCCCCAAAGGGATATAGGAAGGTCTGTGTGACTCATCATGGATCGGACCATATCTAACAATGTCCGATTCCTTCTCTCAGACACACCATTCCACTGAGGTGTTCCAGGAGGTGTGAGTTGGGAGATGATCCCACACTCACTCAGATGATCACGAAATTCCTGGCTCAAGTATTCTCCTCCTCGGTCCGACCGAAGAGCCTTAATACTTTTACCAAGCTGGTTCTGTACTTCATTCTGGAATTCTTTGAACTTCTCAAAGGTTTCCGACTTATGTTTCATCAAGTAGACATATCCATATCTACTGAAATCATCAGTGAATGTAATGAAGTACTGATAGTTTCCTCTAGCATTTGTGGACATTGGGCCACACACGTCAGTATGTATCAGGCCCAATAGTTCACTGGCCCTTTCTGTAGGTTTATTAAAAGGGGCCCTTGTCATTTTGCCCATTAGGCAAGATTCGCATTGCTCACAAGACTCAAAGTCAAATGAGCCCAAGAGTCCATTTGAATGGAGCCTCTTGACGCGTTTCTCACTAATGTGCCCCAAACGACAATGCCAGAGAAACGTTTCATTTTCTTCGTTAGATTTGAACCGTTTTGTATTAATGTTATATACTGGAGTAGATTGATCCAGCATGTACAGCCCATTAATAAGAGGGGCACAGCCATAGAACATATCATTGAGATTAAAGGAACACAATTTATTCTTAATAGAAAAATCAAATCCTTGTAAATCCAATAATGAAACTGAAATGATATTTCTGCTTATAGCAGGTACAAAATAACAATTCTCAAGTTCTAAAATCAATCCAGAAGGTAAAGATAACAAGTAAGTGCCAACGGCCAGTGCTGGAACCTTCGCTCCATTGCCAACCCGCAACTCTACTTGCCCTTGCTTCAACCTTCTACTGTTGCTGAGCGCCTGCACATTAGTACAAATATGAGCCCCACATCCAGTATCTAATACCCAAGTGGTATTATCAGAAGTAGTAGTATTTACTTCAATAACAAAAATACCTGAAGAAGTAGTCGCGAAGGACTTCTTCTTCTCCTTCAGACTTTCCTGGTATTTCTTACAGTCCCTGCGATAATGCCCTGCCTCTTTGCAAAAGTGGCAGATATCAGAAGGCCCAGCTTTAGACACGGGCTTGGGTTTGGCCTTTTCGTTGTGGACAGCCTTGCCCTTTCCCTTGTCTGCAGCAGATTTCTTGAAACCCTTGCCCTTCTGCACCATGAGTACAGACGGGTCCTTGGCCTTCTTCAGATTAGGTTCCGCAGTCTTGAGCATACCATGTAGCTCAGGCAAAGTCTTTGTCAACCCATGCATATTATAGTTCAAGACGAACTGGTCATATGCAGGAGTAAGAGACTGCAGAACGATATCACAAGCAAGCTCTTGGCTTATAGGACAGTCGAGTCTGGTCAAATGATCGAGATAACCCATCATTTTCAGAACATGTGGACTCACTGCTGCATCCTTAGCCATTTTACAGTCAAAGAGATTCTTTACAGTTTGGAATCTCTCTGTACGAGCCTGCTCCTGAAACAACGCTTTCAGGTTTGCCATCAGTTCCATGGGACAAGTCAGGCCTTCCCACTGAATCTGCAGATCGGGAGCCATTTTCGCCAACATTAGGCAAACCACGTCATTAGCATCTGAAGAATGCGTATCCCAAGCATTCTTCACAGCTTGTGCGGCATTATTCGCAGGTCTAGGGGGGAGAACTCTTTCAAGGACATAAGCCTTCTTCTCCTGCCTGAGCACAAGTCTCAGGTTCCTGGACCAGTTCAGGAAGTTTGATCCGTTCAGTTTGTCCTTCTCAAGGGCAGACCGGATCGAGAAAGTGTTTTGTGTTGTTGTGCTTGACATAGCTGAAATTATGAGACAATAGAGTTTTAGTTATTTAGTTCATAAAAGAGTAATCTTAATAACTTATAAGAAAACTCGCATTGCATTCAAAATTTCTTTGTTTAACCTCATATGAATGCAATGATTCCGAGACCCATGTTCAACTAAAACCAAAGTGGGCCACTGGCCGTCACCCGGAATTAGCTTTACTTGGTAAGCATACACACAGCTAGTTATATCCATATAACTCTCGGTTGTGGATTGGGCCCAAGGCCCAATTCACCAGATGTCTCAAGGCCCGGGACTCCCGATGGCCCAGTCAAGGAAACCAATCTCTTACAGCCAAATAATCACTAAAGTATGGGACTCCCAATGAAATTAGTGACTATATACTACTTTACTTACGCAAAAACAGACACCTCACACTGTAAGCCATATCTGTAATTGAATAAGCGTTAAGTAGCTGACAAGATTGGGCAAGACATCCAAGCTTGATATTGGTTTTGAGGATTTTAGGTTTTCTTTCCAAAAATAGAAGATTACTATTTTGGGAACTTACTTATTTTAGAAACTTTCTAAATCTAGAAACATGCTAAAGATAGAAATTTCTAATTTAATATTTTATTAAAGTTTTCGGTTGGGTCACAAATTATAGGCCCAATTCTTGGCCCAAGACCACAGAATTCCAATTGGCCCAATAATTTGACATAACCGAGTCGGTTCATTAATTCTGGTCCAAGACCAAATTAACTACTAAATCCAACTGGTTATTTACTAAACCAGACCAGCTCTAAATTATTTGGTCCAACCAAATCAAACTTAGACCAGCCTTCGGTTTAGGTTAAAATTCAATTTTGAATTTAAATCCGGTTTAACCAGAAATTAAATAATACCAATTGTATTAAATAATTTCCAGCAAACCGCGATTTGGTTAACCGCTTGAACCACCAATTAAATTGGATAGGTTCGGTTGAGTCCAAAACCAGGAAGAAACACCTTGTGTTTTAGCCAATTTGACCTAACTTGCGGTTTGAGCTAAAGATGACAATGAACCACAATCGGTTTGATCGGTTCATTGTCGCGGGTTTTGGGAAGAACGAACCGCGAAACTCGGCTGAACCGATTGGCTACTCGTGGAACGTATGCCTCGCCAGCATATCGATCGATATGACGCTTACACGTCGATCGATACTTGCGTGCATCAGCTCGTTGCGATCGGGTCATCGGGACAGCGAGAAGCAATCGATCCGATTGATATCGATCGATATCACGCTCCCTCGTCGATCGATACGGGCGACCACATCGCATACCGATGGGTTTCAATCGGATTATGCGATTTGCAAATTAGGTTTTTCAAGTTTTCTAATCAAATTTTACTCATTAAAATCGATTCATCAAACTAATAAACAACCTAGTATGATCCAAAAAGCAAAAACCTAACAACCTAGGCTCTGATACCACTGTAGGATTATGTTGGTTCATAGGTTTAATTATCAGATTACAACCTAACATAATCAACTAGGATCTAGGTGATTTGCAGTTGAATCATAAACAGATCAGGATCATTACCTTATGATTGCAGCGGATTTGTGGTAATGAAGAGATCACTGAGAGCTGATGATTACCGGCTCCTCCTAGGTATCCACACGCTTACAAGCTACTGGATCAGGTTGCTAGACCAAGCTGGAACAACAGAGAGAGAGAGGACGGCCAGACCTAGAAATCGCAGACCCTTAGGCTAACTGGCGCCTCCTTCCTCCCTTATATGGGCCCAAGTAATTAAATTAATGGCCTATTAGGCTTTTGGGCCCAAGACCCAAATCAGACAAAAAGACTGTATTTTGTCTGGCCCAATTTTCTGTACAAATACAGTAAATGTCTTGCATCTTACTGTATTAGTTCCTTTTTAACTTTCCCGTTAGCTATGGTGTGTGACCCTTTGGGATCATACAATACTGGTAATAAGTACTTAACTTATAGATCAAGAGCGGGCTCTAGCAAGTCATCATGACCTCCCAGTATTTATGACTTATGTCTGATCTCGACACTTATCATACTTTCTAGAAATAGCACAGTAGATTTCAGGACATTCCCAACACATACCCCTTGTAATTGATGGATGTAAGGTGACTAAACATTATTTTGAAAGCATCGAAAATCAAGAACACTCAATGGATACAGAGGTAAATATTTATTGTATTCAAATCATATTTTCTTATGAAATATATGATTGTGTAACATCAACTATAATATTCATCTTTTTTTTTGTATTTCTCAGCACATAAGTGCAGCTTTACAAGTGTTGCAATCACGAAGAAACGCCAATGCTGCTTGGTTCCATAATAATCGGCTTCCACAATCTTGCATTTTCTCAATGAGATTCTTCTATATTTTGGATGGTGTTTATGACAGATTCAAGAAACCTCCTCAACCCATAAAGCGTTTGATTTTCAATAAAGAGTTAACTGAAGTTGTAACAGGTAAATCTCTGTGTTATGTATCTCAGTTTCTGGAACTATTTCATTCTCTTTATGTGTTAAAGTTTTTTGAACTGTTATACTGAATTATTTCATTATCTGGATATGCAACATGTAAAATATATCCTAAAAGGAGATGTGATAAGGATTTGGAGGTAGTGTATGGTGTTACACGTACACCAAAAGTTAGACATTGGATTGGAATGGTGATAAACCTCAAGAAAAGAACGATCACATTCTACAATTGTGGTCTTCCTTCTGAGGATATTAATGCTTGTTTTGATCAAGTGAAAAAAATATGCAGGTATAGTCATATTTGTAGTAATGTTTTATTGATTATTTATGTTTGTTTTTACTTATATTTGGTTGATTATTTATGGCCATTTGATTCAGAGATGATTCCAGCATTGCTTGAGGAAGTTTCTAAAGAAGATTTCAATGATGTTACACCATTTACTGTAGAGCAGGCAAAAGATATTCCAAAGACAGGTTTACATTCCAACTGTGGTATCTTTGTAGTGAAGATGTTAGAGTGCCACTCTCTGGGGATGAGAGATATGTCAAGGATTGCTGATGAGAATGCACATGACATAAGATCAAAGTTAGCTTGCGAAATCTTTGAGGATTTTATCGAGACTGCATTGGAGAAAGATAAAAATGTCATCTAGTTGAAGAAGTTTTAAGATATTATTGCTGTTGCTTTTGTTTTTCAAGTTGTAAACCTTTGATCTTATGTTGACTTGAATGCTTTGAACTTGTGTTGACTTGAATGTCAGCTTACATTTTAATTACTAATGCATGACTTGAATGTTATGTTTGTCTTTTAGTATTTCAGGAACCCTTTACACATTTTCTGGAATTGTTTCATATTTCTGGAGTTGCTTTCGAAATGTCATCTTTAGTTTAGTTTATTAAGAGCGATAAGATATTATTTGATTATGATTCTGAAACGTTATTTGATAACATTAAATGAATTCATAAACAAACAAGTCCGAACAGATAGCCCAAATGGTTTATACACTTCCTTTACTATCCGAGTACACAACGACCCTCATGTCCTGAGTTCGCTCCCTATATGGGAATTTTTTTCTTTTGATGTATTCAGTAAAACGTATTAAATATTTGGGAAGATCTTACTAACCTATTTTTAGTAAGACAATTAGTATAAGCCCAACAAAATAAGAAAAGCCCAACAGTGTGTACGCATTACACTACGAATTCCAATGGTCTACGTCTTCTCTGCAAACGACTTTTCATTTCGGAGCTCTAGGAATTTCAAGAGACGCCACTCTACGAATTATTCTTTCTGTTTTGTCTATTTAAGAGAGATGTATAGTTTTGGCCTAATCAAAAGTCATCTTCATCTTAGAGAGACGAGAAAATCCATATTTCCACAAAATCTTCTTCTTCTTTTCCACAAAATCTTCTTCTTCTGTTTTTTCTAATGGGTTTCAAGTTCAATCTTCTTCTTTCCACAAAATCTACAAGAAAATCCATATTTCGCAAAAGAATGAAGCCGGTTCGATGCAATATACCTCATCTTCCCGCATAAATCATTCACAACATTTTGCTCAAAAAGTGAATGTTCATATACCGAGTACGTCAGTGCAAAAGCGGTTTGTCGATCTTGGAAATCCATCCTGGAGACGCCATTGTTTCTGCGTGAGGTAGACTTGGTGGAAATGCAAACTCCTATCAGACGTTATCCATGTTTCTCTAATTTTAAGGAACAATGTCTTCGAAACAGTAATCTCTCTGCTTTGTACTTGTTGGGTCTTAGCGAAATGTTTAGAGCAGGAAATAGAGATGTAGGTTTCCAATTGATTCGACAAGCGGCAGATGGAGGTTATGATCTTGCTATATACGCAAGGGCTTGTCTTGATAGAATCATGAACCCGTCGGATCAGTATGATGGAGAGATTTCAAAAATATTTGCCCTGAAATGCAGAAGGAAGCTTTTTCTTGATAGTACTAATCGGCAGATGTATCAACTTCCACAGTGGTTTGAGGAAGCAAAAGTCAATATCGATATCTACAGTGTCAACGACTGTAACTGCGCTCCATATATCTGGGTATTTCGTAGAAAGAGAAGAGGGTCGTGTCTTAAGTGTTTCTAGACGGAGGAGAAATGGTTTTTTTGCATATAAGTTGACCAAAACTGTTCTTGTTTGGCCAAATTAAGCAAAATCCATAAGATGACTTTTGTTTCTTGTCTTTTATTTTTTGGATTACATTGCCATGTTTAAACTTCTTTTTTTGGATAATTTGTTGTTCTTCATTTCGATAACATGGCATGATTTATTTCAGTTAATGTTGTTCTTCCTTCTAAATCCCATTTACCAAAATTTCTGTTAATGTTGTTCGAATTAACAAAAGTCCTAAGAACCAAACTGGAAAGATTTACAAAAAAGCCTTTCAAACTGGAAAGCCTTACAAAATCATTGGGCCAAAGTATAGTTTAGAAATCTCAATTTTGGTACGAGCCCAACAAAATAGAAAAAGCCCAAGGTAATTTGTCTAACAAAACAGATGTAAGTTGTACAAAGCCCAACAAGTTGCACTACAATAAATCACATATTAATTAACTATCAATTCTACTCATTACAATACGAGTTCCAATAGTTTACGTCTTTTCATTTCGGTGCTCTAGGAATATCAAGATACACGATATATCATTTTCGTCTTGCCTAATTAAGACATATATATCGTTTGGTCTAATCAAAAGTCATCTTCATCATAGAAACACGTAAAAATGGGTTACAAGTTTAATATGCGTCTTTTCATTTCGTTTCTCTAGGAATTCATGTCTCTTTGTTTTTTAACAACCGCCTTTCGACTCTATATAAAGAATTTTGTTCTATAATTGTCATAACCGTGCTCATCTTCGAAAGGCAAATATGATAAACGATTACTGGTATTACCACCATACAAAAGGTATCATTACGAGACACGTTCAGTTACAAGGGCAAGAAAAGCCATCAAGCCTTTCAATCTTCTTGCGCTGCCAGAAGATCTAATCATGAAGTTACTCATTCATACTTGCGAGGACAACTTTATGGACTTCAAGCATTCGAAGATAACATGTAAAACAGTAAGAGATATGGCGGAAAGAGAAGAATTCTACCAATCCGTTGATCTAGTTCGTGCGCGCAAAAACTATATTGGTGTAACTGATGGTTTCATTCGTAAGTGTTACCAAGCGGATAACACATCAGCCTTGTTCCTGAAAGGAATCTCTGAGTTCCTGTACACTGAAAGTCAAAATGATGGAATTGAAGCAGTGAAGAATGCAGCCAATCGTGGTTATAAAGTGGCGATATACTCATACGGTATGATAAGGAAGATATTTAATAAAGATGGTGACGATGAGTTATTTGGAAAGTTCGACTTCACAAGAGCATCTGCTAAAAAACTTGGACAGATTGTTAGAAAAATTAGCCTAAAAGCTTATCCTTCAACTCCGCCAGAATTCATCACAGCAAGGCGTTCCCAAGTCAATATGGAAGGAGTTTATTATTGCTCTTGTGCTACGCTTACCAACTGGATATCCCCGTGGAGTGAAATTGAAAAGAAGGTAACATGTGCGACAAATGTTTTTGGGATATAGAAATGGAGTACTTCTGCAGAGTCATTCCAGATACCTTCGATAAGTGGAGATCAAAATGATTGTTTGTTGGGCTTGTTTTTGCATTATTTCTTTCTAAAATTTATGAACATTTTGGTTGTAACAGAAGGATATTTGAAGTCTTAATGCCTAATATTTATTAATTATGTTAGAAATCAAATCTAAAGGTTATTTGTTTAGCCATTGGAACATGTTAATATGTTGGATGGTAGTAGAATATTGTATATTCAGTAAGGAAATACACATATTCAGGAATTGTTGTAATCTTACACATAGAATCGTTGTAATATTACACATTGATAAATTTCATTGTTATTCAGTAAGGAAATACACGTATTCAGGAATTGTCGTAATCTTACACATTTGTTTAGTCCAACTTAGAGTTCATGCATGATTCACACTAATAGAAAATAATATTCAGGAAACCGTTTTACATATTTTGGAAGATCGTCCAAAGCATTTCATAAGAGGCACACACCAAGTCTCTAAGGCCATTACAACATAACATAAACTAACACTTAGCCCATATGAGAATAAGTACAAGCAGAAGAGCAAATGCCAAAAACAGAATATGTGGTTCCATGTCAGCAATCGACTTATTCTTGGTTATCAAAATTTTCTCTAGCTTTGCAATCCTTTTTTCATTCCCTACCTGAAGCTTCCTCAGTGCATCAATCTCGTCGTGAGCTTTTATAATGTCGTCAAGCATTGTCTGTGATTCACCAGTGGTCAAGAACTGCATTTTAAGACATTTCAGCAAAATCACTCTTAAGAGCGACCAAATCTTCTGTCACAGCCTCGTCCCACCATTTCCAAATATGGCACTGTCCATCGTCATAATTAGAACAAGTAAAAAATCTTCTACCCGGGTCCAATTGAGAACGGCATGTGTCAAGTATTGCCTTACGGCCACAATAACAAACCGTGAGCAAACCATTTTCTTCAACAACAACCTTACCTACAGAATCAGAATCAGCAAGAGTATAATCATTTTCTTCAACAATCAGCCTTACCTAAATTGACTCATGTTACCAACAACAGACTTACCTACATAATCAGAATCAGCAAGACTAGCACTTGAACTTGATGGCTGGCTATAACTATAACGGCCCATATCTGTCAAGATTGCAATCACAATTTATCTCCATCATCTCAGAAACGAATTCACAACTTTATCTCTGGAACACTTAAACTTCATAGACTACATGCCAATTCGTCTAGTTAAAATTAACAAAGCAATACCCAGAAACTTAAAATTACAAAATAATTCATAAATGCCCGAGAACCCTAGTTTCCAATAGGAAATACTTGAGATATCAAAGATTCAGTGTAAAAGAATATAATTGAAAACGAAATTAAACAAAAAGAAAAATTGTGTACCTGTTTGGCCCAATAATTTAGACAGAGAATACAAATCGATTTCACAGAAATTATGTCGAAAGGATGAAGAAAATGGAAGAGAATCTGGCTCGATCCCCTTTTGAATTTTTTTTCCGGATCTAAAAAGAGTTTCGTCGAAGAGGATTAAGAGCGATAAGATCTTATTTGGTTTTGATTCTGAAACGTTATTTGATAAGATTAAATGAATTAGCAAACAAACAAGTCCCAACAGATAGCTCAGATGGTTTATATACTTCATTTAATAATCGAGTACACAACGACCCTCATGTCCCAAGTTCGAATCCCTATATGGGAATAATTTTTTTTTTCCTGTATTCAGTAAAACGAATTACAATTTAGGAAAGTCTTCCGAACCTATTTTTAGACTCTAAACCCTAAGCACAAACATCCTTCTTTGTGGTTAAAATCTAAACCCTAAACAACTTCTTAACCCTAAACCCAAGCAAATTAATTTACAGTATGTAATATTGAAACACTACTTTCTAGTGGTTAAAATCTATACCCTAAACCACTTCTAAACCCTAAACCCAAGCAAATTAATTTAAAGTCTGGAATATTGAAACACTACTTTCTAGTGGTTAAAATATAAACCCTAAACAACTTCTTAACCCTAAACCCAAGCAAATTAATCAACAGTATGTAATATTGTATATCCTCTTTCTAGTGGTTAAAATCTATACCCTAAACCACTACTTGATGAACCCAAGCAAATTAATTTAAAGTCTGGAATATTGAAACACTACTTTCTAGTGGTTAAAATCTATACCCTAAACAACTTCTTAACCCTAAACCCAAGCAAATTAATCAACAGTATGTAATATTGTATATCCTCTTTCTAGTGTTTAAAATCTATACCCTAAATCACTACTTGATGAACCCAAGCAAATTAATTTAAAGTATGAAATATTGAAACACTACTTTCTAGTGGTTAAAATCTATACCCTAAATAACTTTTTAACCCTAAACCCAAGCAAATTAATCAACAATATGTAATATTGTATATCCTCTTTCTAGTTGTTAAAATCTATACCCTAAACCACTACTTGATGAACCCAAGCAAATTAATTTAAAGTCTGGAATATTGAAACACTACTTTCTAGTGGTTAAAATCTATACCCTAAACAACTTCTTAACCCTAAACCCAAGCAAATTAATCAACAGTATGTAATATTGTATATCCTCTTTCTAGTGGTTAAAATCTATACCCTAAACCGCTACTTGATGAACCCAAGCAAACTAATTTAAAGTCTGGAATGTCGTATATCCCTTTTTAGTGGTTAAAATCTATACCCTAAACCACTACTTGATGAACCCAAGCAAATTAATTCATCAAGAGTTTCTAAACATCTTTGTAAAAATAGTTCAACTGAATTCAAGAATGCGGCTTACATGAGATAAATTAATTTGTTCTTTTTTGAACTCAAACTACGTCATTAGAAATCAGATAAGACGTTCATCTCTTTAAACTTCTTCATTTTCTGGAAATCATAATATATATCACGGAAGCTATACCCAAATAATTTTAAAGAAATTTGTGCATCTCAATTCGAAACGATTGCCCATCATTTGTTTGTGTAATTACTAGATCGCCGTCAATATTTTAGTTAAATCAATTTATAATTTGTCTCATAAACCTTTGGCAATAAGGTTTGAATACAAAGTGTTTTGAATTAAAAAGAAACGGGACAAACATGCTTAAAACATAAATTTCATTACAACAATATAAAGAGAGATGAGATACATATATTTAGTCTTAAATAACAAACAATTGGCAAAACATAAATATTCATAATAAAATGTAATTTCAGATAGTAGCATGCTCCCTAGTCCACGCCTCAGCAAGGGATTTGAACACAACATTATCCGATATGTAGAGGTTGGCAATTTCATCATTAACCTGATCATCTTCTCCAACTTTGGGTTCTTTCAGCAAAGAATGAATTGATTCCAGAAGTTTTGGAATGGTGTCCAAAATTGTCCATTCCCTCCTGGCCATCAACTTAGGAAGCAAAACGTACCCATTTTTATCAATGTTTGGATGATACACCTTCGTCTTAAAGAAGAACCTTGGTGGTTTGAAAGGATATTCAACATGAAACCAAAGAGAAAACTTGAACACGCCTCCTTCGTATGGAGAATTTTCAGGTCCCATCATCATGCCTTCGCAATTGTAAATGTCACCTTCAACCGGACCAATGCTAACAAAGGGAAGTGGATTCTTCTCCAAACTTTTCAAAGCCTTCTTAACATGTTTTTGTAGGAGCGACATGATTTCCTGAATGAAACGCATGCAACATGTTGAGAAAAACACATGTAAAAACTCTTCAACTTTTCTCTTATAAAGCGAAAGGAAAGCATTAAAAAATTGAAAGTGTATTTAGAAACTGGCCAAATGAAAGATGAAAGAGATACATAATTGTAAATGAAAAAGAGATACAGATACCTGAACTCGAAGAATGAAAGGAAGAAACAAGTGAAACTAATCGATATATTTATAAATGTAAATGTGACTCTATATATAGACAAAGGAAATAGGTGTCCAGTCGACTTTGGAAATAGTGAACCGATGCAACTTTTCAAACAATCACTGACCAGTTACATCTTTCCAATTCATTCATCTTTGACCAGTCACACACTTTCCAACAAGTGACTTTTCAAACAAAAACAATGGGTAACGGTAATTTTGAAACCGATAGTTTTCAGGAAGCAATATTAAATCTATACTTTTAAAAATTTGTTCAACTTTTGATCGTCGGACTAGAATGATATTCATAAAGCAATAAGTTGTATACATCTCAATGAATATAGATGAAACTATTACAGTTATTCAGGAAGGTCTTCCAAAATTATTTAATTAAAAATAAAAAAATAAATTGTCAACTAGGTTCGAACTTGGGACATGAATGATATGCAATTATGTTATTTAGGCACTAGGCTAAGTTAATACTTCGAGTATTATACTAAGTTAAAAGTATATATATTGATAACAACTAATAAAATTCTTGAAGGCCTTACACTTTTCAAGGAAGGTATTCCGAATATTTTTACATTCGTAACTGGAATTTGAAACCTTTCAGGAAACAATAAATCAGTTTTAGGAACGCATTACTTAAAACTTGTAATCGTTTTCAGGCAACATTTAAAAGAGACGATACATTTTTGTTCCTGAAACGAAAAAAACATGAAATGTTCCATCAAATAATGTTGCAAACACTTATAAATGATAAATAAAGAGAGAGTATCATATTGAGAATAATAATTAGGAAAGTAATGTATGATGTGTCATCCTCGTAATCCTTGCAAGCATCCATGTGTAAACTCCAAATCTTATCCTCATATCGCTGTTCTGCAGGTGCTCTTGTTATGGCCAGGAACACCACATCTACTGCACTTATGTGATTTGGATTTAGAACCTGGAACACCAAACTCTCCAAGTGATCTGATCCTCTTAGTTGGAGGTCTGCCACTGCTTTGTTTAGTCTTTGGTGGTGGACATGAATAGCCTGACACAACCTCTGGATACTCACATGTACTCAAATCTCCACAAGGATGTATGCTTTCAGCATAAGCTTTAGCAAACACTTCTGCGGAGTGGAAAGCATCCACATACTTGTTCTCATCCAACTTTGAACGCTTAGCAGCAGCAACAACATGAATGCAAGTAATCCTATCTATATCAAAAACATTGCATGTGCAATGCTTCTGTTCCAGATTCACAACAAACTTCCTAGCTTCATCTTTAACCTCAAACTCATATCTATCAACCTGGTAGACATTAAGTGTCATAGCAGCATCATATCTTGATACCAGCTTCTTCACTACACGAGATGTAACAATACTCTCATTTTTCTTGGCAGCTTCCCGACGATCGTGAAACCATGTCGTGAGCGTCAATCTAATAGTCTCCAGCAGTGAGATTATTGGCAACTCACGAGGCATTTTTAACATCGAATTCAGAGACTCTGCAATGTTTGTGGTCATAATATTGTACCTGTTTCCTAGAGCAAAGCAACGAGCCCACTTCCTGACATCTGCATCTACCAAATACTTAGCTAAGCTTGGACTTGATGGATCTTGCGTTGTTAATCCTGATTCAATTCATCAGATTACTTGATCCTAAACATGCCAGATCTAGGTTCTCTTGATTAGAAACATAAGTAGATCTCACCTTTTACCTGTTTTGCAGCGGAAAGAGAGAACAGGTCAGAGATCAGAGAGCCACCGAGTGATAACTCCTCCAGAGGTTCACACACGCACACCAAGCAGGAAGAAAGCTGCTAGACCGAGCTGTGGGAGGTCGCAGGGAGAGAGAGAGTCGCGGCTAGGGCTACTACTCGACCTGAACTCGTCTTAAGTTTATATAAAACTTGTTCAGTTCGTTTTGGGCCATTTGGCCCAAATGCCAATTAACTCCGAGGCGTTCGCGCATTGCATCGATCGTTGCACCTTATGCATCGATCGATGCACAATGGCTAAACCCTCTTCTTCTCTCTAAGTATAGTAAATGCCTAGCACTTTTACCATACTCCTGCTAAACCGTTCCTACACGATTTCCTGTTAGCTTAGGCGTGTGACCCATATGGGATCATATAATAAAGGCAATAAGTCCAAGACTTATAGATCATGAGCGGACTCTAGCAAGCCATCATGACCCCCAGTATTATATGACTTATGTCTGATCTTTGACATACTCTTACTTTCTAGAGACAGTACCGAGATTACTGGACACATTTCCAACAATCTCCCACTTGTACTGGAATCTCTGTATTCATAATCCTTTTGTCACAATATCTCGATTAGTCATAAGGCAAGATTAGTGTCATCCTTATAAAGCCTAATCTTGTTCATCGGACTCTGATTTGATACTGACAATCCAAACGACTCGGGAAAGTCCGTTTGAGCATGGCCATGCGTTTTCCAGTATTCAAATCTCCGATTGGCCTAGAGATATTCACTCCATTTATATTGGAGGGACAAATCCCGTCTTGTTCCATCACTGTAAACTACTCATTTCATAATGTACCCAAAAAAGGTCCTTATAACTATCGCAGAACGATAGCGTTAGACAATGATCAAAGTGCATCAGTCCATGTGCAGTCACATGCATGCGAACTCAGGTCTAAGGACTATACTCTATAGTCGTAGTAAGAATCTCTTATGACACAGATATAAATATCCTGAAGAGTTCTTATAAGCGGGTCTTGTCCGGTCGTATGTTCCCCAACACACACCTATGTACTGACTTTGATGCCGAGCATCTATGACACACTGAGACTTTGTCATAAGTCACGTACCAATCCAGTCTCACACGGTTGTTGGTGTTCCAATTTCAACAACCTTTGACTAGGGACAGGATGATATAAAACATCTATCAAATATAGGGTCTCATGATCAAGCTAAATGACTTCGATGACTCAAGATCAAGTCATTTACTTCGATGACCTATAAAATGGTTCATATCATTTTGGAACGATTATTTCATCACAGTTAAAATAATCTTGAAATAATAATTTCATTATCAAACATCTCAAATGTTTTACAAGAACATATCAATAACTAAATAAAGCCCTTTACTAACTCCCACTGAAATTAAGACTACATCTTAACTTCACTTATCCTACAGCTACAGTCCGTGACTCGTGCTTAGGGCTAAGGAGTGGCTTCGTTAATAGATTAGCAACGTTCTCATTTGTTGAAACTTGCTGATCTACTTAACATCTCTGTCATTTATCTCAAGGTGTTTGGACCTCTGATGTGCAGCTAGTCTCATCTATGCTGGGGATCACATCAAGTTCATTGACGAACTCTTCTTTCCAAACAACCTCTTTCGCCGCTTTCCAAGCTGCGAAATGTTCAGTTTAAGTCATGGAGTCAGCAACAGTGCCTTGCACCGCCAGACAGACACAAGATATAACCGGACTGTGACCGGAAATCATCTTTGTCTGTTGGAAACTTGCCTTTCAGACTCTGCTGACTTGTAGCACATCACTTTCTCCGTAAATCAAGAACTTATCCTTAGTATTCCTCAAATACTTTAGGACATACTTTAGGAAACTTGATTCTTTGCTGGATTTGACTGGTCTTTACTTGTCTTGCTTAACATTAAAGCAACATCAAACAAGTAAGTTTCATGGCATACATGATAGATCCAATTGCCGACGCATATGGAATCTCATCCATGCATTTAAGCTCAGCAGTCATCATAGGATACTGTATCTTGCTTAACGTAATGCCATGTGACATTGGCATAAAACCCTTCTTGGATTGCTGAAAAACGTGTAGGACTTTGT
Source organism: Orychophragmus violaceus (assembly GCA_030180135.1). Taxonomy (NCBI): domain Eukaryota; kingdom Viridiplantae; phylum Streptophyta; class Magnoliopsida; order Brassicales; family Brassicaceae; genus Orychophragmus; species Orychophragmus violaceus. The sequence goes on along the minus strand of CM058236.1, from coordinate 25,979,645 downwards.
CAATTTAAGAATCCTGACATTGTCCTACCAGCTCTTTTGGATCTCTATTTTTAAATCCAAAATCCAAGACTTTCGTGGCTATACCCATGTCATTCACAAAACCAACTCCCAAGCCAGTCCTTTACCGACTGCAGCATTGGGACGTTATATCCGAGAATCAGTATGTCACCGACATATACTATGAGAAATGCAATATTGCTCCCACTTATCTTTTAGTAAACGCACAGTTCCATTTCGTTCCTGTTTTTTGTAAGTCAAAACCTTGACTATTTCAACAGAACGAAGATTCCAACTCCGATATGTTTGCTTCCATCCATGAATGGATCGATGAAGCTAACTTACACAAAATGTAATTTTTCGGAGTCCGGGCTCACTTTCGCTTCTTTGAATTTCGCAGATTCATCGCTTTCAATGATCATCAGATCATGCGAACTGTCAATGATTATCAGGTTCAACTAATGACGAGAAATCACTCTCGGATTAGTAACTGATTCATATCTGCGAACTTCAGGCTCCACAGGTGTAGATTCTACAGAAATTTGTAAATCCTTCCGCTGCTCTCCCTCATTAGGTTAAGCAGCCTCCTGTATTTCTCGAATTTCTTCGAGTTGTACTTTTACTCCCACTGTTCTTCTTTGGAAAGTTACTTCCCTTCTTAGAAAACAGAATGGTCGTAAAAATACTTTTTACTCCCACTGTTCTTCTTGGAAAGTAATTTCCTTCTTAGAAAACAGAATGGTCGTAAAAGTACCGAGCCTTGGTTTCCCTAAGAAAACTTCGAGTTATGCTTTTACTCCCACTGTTCTTCTTGGAAAATAACTTCCCTTCTTAGAAAACAGATTGGACGTAAAAGTAACAAGCCTTAGTTTCTCTAGGACAATCAGCGAAGTGGCACAAGTACAAATACTCAGTAAAGACAAATTTGGATCGATTCCAATCCACATTAACGTGGTGTCTTTCAACCGATATTTGTGGAACTATTTTAGCGTAAACTTAGATATTTTAGAGCGTTATTCTTAAATTATATCATGGAAGATTCGTGTGACTCATCTTTAATCATTTCTTTTAAGATCTGATTCTTTCTCGCAGAAACACCTTCAGGTTTTCAGGAGAAATGAGCTGTGAAACGATTTCACACTCATTAAGATGTTCACACAATCAATGACTTAAGTATTCTCACTCGTGATTTAATCCAGAGTCTTAATACTTTTGTCACTCAGATCTTATACTTCATTCTGGAACTCTTTCGACCATGTCAAAGAATTCTGACTTGTGTCTCATCAAATGAACACAGTCACACTCACTGAAGTAATCAGTAGAAACAATGAAGTACAGGAAATTTTCTCTGGCATTACTGCTCATTGGGCCACATACATCAGTATGTTCCAGGTCCAATAAGCCTTTGGGCTTTTCTCTAGCTCGACTAAGATAGGCCCTTTACCTTTTGGTCTAGTAAATAGAATTCAAGTCTCATAAGATATTTTTATCAAATGAGCCCAACAGTCCATGACTATGGGATTTCTGAATCCGACTTACTCTATGTGACCAAGACTTTATGCCAAGAAAAATCAGGTTTAATTCATCAGATTTAAACCATTTCGGTATTTATGTTACATTTAGGCACTCTTTGGTTTAAGATATAAAACCCATTCCATGAATAGGGTGCTACAATAAATATTTCATTAAGATCAAAAGAACAAAACTTGTCTTTTATCAAAATGAAAAACATTCAAATTCTTACAAGAAAATGAAAGACAACTCTGCTTAAAGCAGGTACATTGTAGCAATTACTTAATGCAAAACCAAGCCTCAAAGGGATCTATAAGTGAAAAACCCTACGGCTGAGGCAGCATCCCAAGCTCCTTCCAGACATGTAGTTTCACTTGCCCTTCCTTCAACGTTCTACTGTTGCTTGGGCTCTGCATATTATCAGAAATATCAGTGCCACAACCAGTATCCAATACCTTTAAGGTAGAACTTGAAGTAATAACATGAATACCTGAGGAAGTAGTCGCATACATCGACTTTAACTCCTCATCATCTTCCATGAATTTAATGCAATCTCTCTTCCAATGCCCTGTCTCCTTACAGTAGCAGCACTTACCAACGTAAGAGGTATCTGACTCGGGCTCAGAAGACACACGCTTGCCATGATTCAAAATCTGGACAACTTTGTCTTCACCCTTGTCAGCATTAGGTTTAGTAAACCTACCCTTCTCATTCATGAGATTGTACAGGGTACTCTTCACGTTTGGCTCAACTGTCTTGAGCATATCATGCAGTTCAGTCAGCGTCTTCGTTAAGCTTTTCTTGATATAGTTCTTTCTGAACTTATCATAGCTTGACGGCAGTGACTGCAGAATGATTTCAGTTGCCATCTCTTGGCTAACTGGATAATCCAGTTTCCTCAGGTTATCAATGTAACCCATCATTTTACTGACATGAGGACTTACTGGATGATCATTTGGTAGCTTGCAGCTAGTGAGAGATTTAACCAACTGGTATCTCTCCACTCTTATCTGCTCCTGAAATTTTAATTTCAGGCTGCTGATCATCTCTATTGGCGACTCCATGTTCTCATATTGCTTCCGCAAGTCTGAGTCCATTGTAGCCAATATCAGACCACGCACATCTACCGCATCATTATAATGCTTATTCCAAGCATCATATACTGCATGAGAAGCATTGGACCCGATTCTCACGGGGAGAGCTCTCTCAAGAACATAGTCCTTTCTCTCCTGTCTGAGGACTAGCCTCAGGTTCCGCGACCAAGTCAAGAAATTTGATCCGTTCAGCTTGTCCATCTCAAGGACAGACCGGATCGAGAAAGTGTTTTGATTGTTTGTGCTAGTCATAACTGAAATTTAAGATAAAAGGATTTTGGTTAATATGTTCAATATGATTAATCTCGTATTAAAATTAATATGATTAATCACGCATTATATTCAATAACATAAGTTACCCTCAATAGAATATAATGATTCCAAGATCCACATATAACTAAGATTAAAGTGGGCCACTGGCCGTCACCCAACCTTAGCTTATATCGGTAAGCCCTGTATCGGCTAATTATATCCGTGATATAACTCTTGGTTGTGAATCTGGGCCCGAGGCCCAATCCACTCTGATGTCTCAAGGCCCGGGACTCCCGATGGCCTAGTCAAGAAAACCAGACTATACAGTCATGTAATCATTAATGTCTGGGAATCCCAATGACATTTATGAATCACAAACCGTCTTACCCACGCAAAAGCAGACATCCTCACACTGTAAGGCCATGAATACAATTGAATGGGCTTTGACAGCTGACATAGAATGGACAAGACATCCAACGCTTGATATTATATGAGGTTCGTAGGTTTATTAAAATTTCATTCCCAAAATAGAAGATTACTATTTCGGGAAACTTTCTATTTTAGGAAACCTACTATTTTAGGAAACTTTCTAAAAATGGAAACTTTCCTTAAATCCAAAACATGCAAATTCAGAAACTTCTAATTTAAGAAACTTTCTAATTTCAAAATTTTGGAAACTTATTAATTTAAAATCGATTTTAAAATTTTATAAAATAAATTTTAAATTAATCTGAAGAAGAGACTCAAATAATTGGCCCAATTGTTTTAACTTCTTGGCCCGAGGCCCAAGAATTGGTCCATGTCCAAGACATAACCCAATTGTCCAATTAAATGACATAACCGGTCTGGTTCATTAAAATTGGTCTAACCAAAATTAATTACTACGACGACCACAATTGTCAACCGGTTATTTACTAAACCGGATTTTCTCAATTTATTTGGTCCAACCAAATCAAATTAGAAAATCCTGGTTTAGGCACTAAATCCAATAATTCTTTCGACATTGGATTTCTTATCCCGGTTTAACCAGACTTAATAAAATTATTAAATCTGTTTATTAAACCGAGACGTTTAATTTTAATTAAATTAAACCGAGTCTAAACCCTAACCGCATCGATCGATGCTCTCAGCATCGATCCTGCAACGATCGTTCATCGATCCTGCATCGATCGATGCTCTCACGCGTGCACGAACGGTTATCAGGTTTGGCCGAGAGATTCTCGCGAGATCCATGCGATCGTTTGAACGATCCATGCGATCGCGGTAAATCTCTCGCGACTGCAACGATCGATCCTTGCATTGCATCGATCGATGCAATGCGATCTCTCGTGGTTGCATCGACCGATCATGCGATCGCATCGATCGATGCATCGCGATCACAGCCGATACTTCTTTATGAAAATCGCATTCTTCCAAATCAATATAGCTTGGATTTTTGCGATTTCAAATGTGTTTAGGTTTCAATTCCTTGTTGCTTAAGTGATTTTTCTTATCAGTAATTGATTCAAAACACTTCTTAAACAAGAAAACAATCCTAAACTTGAATCTAAACAAGATAAACCAGAACCAATGGCTCTGATACCACTGATGGATCTTGCGTTGTTAATCCTGATTCAATTCATCAGATTACTTGATCCTAAACATGCCAGATCTAGGTTCTCTTGATTAGAAACATAAGTAGATCTCACCTTTTACCTGTTTTGCAGCGGAAAGAGAGAACAGGTCAGAGATCAGAGAGCCACCGAGTGATAACTCCTCCAGAGGTTCACACACGCACACCAAGCAGGAAGAAAGCTGCTAGACCGAGCTGTGGGAGGTCGCAGGGAGAGAGAGAGTCGCGGCTAGGGCTACTACTCGACCTGAACTCGTCTTAAGTTTATATAAAACTTGTTCAGTTCGTTTTGGGCCATTTGGCCCAAATGCCAATTAACTCCGAGGCGTTCGCGCATTGCATCGATCGTTGCACCTTATGCATCGATCGATGCACAATGGCTAAACCCTCTTCTTCTCTCTAAGTATAGTAAATGCCTAGCACTTTTACCATACTCCTGCTAAACCGTTCCTACACGATTTCCTGTTAGCTTAGGCGTGTGACCCATATGGGATCATATAATAAAGGCAATAAGTCCAAGACTTATAGATCATGAGCGGACTCTAGCAAGCCATCATGACCCCCAGTATTATATGACTTATGTCTGATCTTTGACATACTCTTACTTTCTAGAGACAGTACCGAGATTACTGGACACATTTCCAACAGGACTTCCATCTCTTATATCACTAAATAGCGCATTGAACTCATGGACTGTATACGCATTAGCAGCAGATTCTACCAAAGGAATCAGTCCGGTTTTTCCATACCTTGTTTTGATGTTATTGATCAGATGAATCCTACAAATCCCATGATGTGCACGAGGATAAACATTTGCAAGAGCTGCTGCGATGCTTTGAGCTCTGTCAGAAACAAAAACAAGGTCTTCTGCATCAGGGACCATATATGTCAACCCTCTGAAAAATCAAGACCATGCTTCTTCGTTCTCTAAATCAACAATTGCAAATGCTAGAGGGTATAAGTGGAAGTTCCCATCCTGTGCACTAGCTCCTAGTAGACTCCCTTTAAACTTTCCCTTGAGGAATGTACCATCAACAGCTATAACTCTCCTCATCAATGAAAAACCTCTTATTGATGCTCCAAATGCAAAAAATGTATACTTGAACTTCCCAGCAGCATCCATCTCAAGATACGTTTTTGATCCAGGGTTTGTTTCTTGAAGTTTGAACAACCACTTTGACAAGTTATAATAACTGTCTTCAGGAGTACCTCTCATCAAATTCTGAGCTTCTTCTTTAACTCTCCATGCTTGTTTGTAGTTGATTTGAACCCCATGATGGATCCTAACCTGCTCAATAATCTGCTTCGGATGGAGTCCATCCTTTTTTCTCCATAGTTGCTGCAAATCAAAGAACCAAGCAATTTCGCATTTGCTTGTCTATGGTTCGCGTTTCTGTGAGTCGTGTCACAAGTATGACCATGTACATACTTCTTTATCACAAAAAACTGAGAATCTGGAAGCCTTGTTGCCCGCATCCTCCAAGTACACTTAGAATCAACGCAGCCTAAAATCACTCTATCCTTGTTTGACCAAAGCGTCCTGAATTCGAACTTCCACTCCAATGCCCAATTCTTCATCCTTGTAATCATCTCTGCCTTGTTCCTGAAGTATCTGTTGACACATATAACATCACCAGATGTTGAAGGGGAAAATCCGGTATGAAGAGGAGGAAGATCTGGAACAGGATGCAAAAGAGTAGAAGGCTCTCCTCTATCATAAGTTGATGACGAATTGTTGGTTTCTGGAGTTGCCTACAACAATGAATGACCAACAACAAAAAATGACCAACTAAGATTCTGTTAATCTGGAAGACTATCCTGAATAATAAACAGTAACTACTAAACAGATATTTCGTCTACAATAATGGTGCAAGAAGTCTTACATTCTGTGTTCCATGTGAATTCTTGTTTGCAGCAGTTGGAAACATGCCATTTATATTCGAACTGACATTTACCTACAACAAAGAGTGACCAAATAAGATCTTTATCTGATTAGGAAATCTATCATGTTAATCAGGAAGACTTTACTGAATAATAAACAACAACTACTAAACAGATATTTCGTCTAGTAAAAAGACATTACCTCTTCAGTTGTGCTAGCATCATTCTCCAATACTGGAGGATATATATCACCAACCTGAAATAAATAACAAGGTAAGTCAATATGAATTTACAAGTTTTACAATTATAAAGCTATTCAAGAAACGATTGCTAACCGTTAAGCAAAGACGGATCATCTCAGGATCAAACTTTTGTTTGTTGATAAAGGTTCTTAACTGCCGATCATTTCCTATAGCTATTGGAGGAGAATCTTCGACAAAAGCCTTCATTCGTTGAGGAAGCCCATAAGAAAGACTAAACTGCCTATTCTTTATATCAAAATCTTCGGTGATAATCTTTACTAGATCACTGAAACTGACTTCTTCCTCTACATCAAACAGTGAGGCCCTTCTGCTATCATCAACTTCAAATTCCCACTGCAACTTCTCGTCTCTTTTCCATTCACCACAGACACAGTAAAGATCCAACATGAACTACAACCACAAAAACAAAGCTAAGGAAATGAATCATAATAATGAACACATCAATAAGCTAAGGAAATGAAATCAGTTGAGAAGAGCAGACATTGGAGATTATTCAGATTCATAATAATGAACAAATCAATAAGCTAAGGAAATGAAATCGGTTGAGAAGAGCAGACATTAGAGATTATTCAGATTCATAATAATGAACACATCAATAAGCTAAGGAAATGAAGCAGACATTGGAGTGAACACATCAATAAGCTAAGGAAATGAAATCGGTTGAGAAGAGCAGACACTGCAGTGAACACATCAATAAGCTAAGGCAATGAAATCAGTTGAGAACAGCAGACATTGGAGATTATTTTCAGATTCATAATAATGAACACATCAATAAGCTAAGGAAATGAAATCGGTTGACAAGATCAAACATTGGAGTGAACACATCAATAAGCTAAGGAAATGAAATCGGTTGACAAGAGCAGGCATTGGAGATTATTTAGATTCATAATGAACACATCAATAAGCTAAGGAACTGAAATCGGTTGAGAACAACAAACACTGCAGTGAACACATCAATAAGCTAAGGCAATGAAATCAGTTGAGAACATCAGACATTGGAGATTATACAAATTCATAATAATGAACACATCAATAAGCTAAGGCAACAAAATCAAACCGATACTATTCTTGCTACGATTCTTACTTCGATTCTTACTTCTATTCTTACTTCGCTTGTTATCTATCTGTATCGGAGTAGCACAAGCCGAGGTGGAGCGGAATCTCTCTGCGTCAATCTCCGTCGTCAATCGGAGCAGAAACTGCAGTGAACACATCAATAAGCTAAGGCAACAAAATCAAACCGATACTATTCTTGCTTCGATTCTTACTTCGATTCTTACTTCGCTTGTTATCTATCTGTATCGGAGTAACACAAGCCGAGGTGGAGCGGAATCTCTCCGTCGTCAATCTCCGTCGTCAATCGTCGGAATCGCCGTCGAATCTCTGCTGTCTCACAATCGTGACCTAATCGATTGACAAGAGGAAGGGTACAATGGTAAATTGCACGAATTAAAAATGCTATTTTTTTTGACACGGCGAATTAAGTGCCACGCTTGTGATTGTCCATGTTTTTAGTGCCAAATAATGCCTTTTCTCGGTAAATAATCCATAGTCGTATTTAGTCAACATTATCATATGATTAGTCGTAATGGTTCCCATTGGCGTTCACATTATTTACTAAATTTTCGAAGTGAGCACTGAGCACTATGATCAAGCTTAATCCTACTTAAACGTATAACAGTAATCAATGATGATGGACCATCTTCTCTCAACATCTTCCTGAAATTCCGTAAGATGATGGGACAATTTTCGGAAAATATGCTTTGTTCCGTTGTCGATTAATCATTAGTATTAAAATGTTTTAAGTAATTTAAATAAACCGAGTAATCATTATTAAAATGTATAAGCTTGTTTTCTGAACCTTCCAATCATGTGGTTCAAGTACGTAACCCACATGAACGTATAATTTGTCAAACGGAAAGGCCGGCTGGCAGTGTTTTGAAACCCGACCCGGACCCGCGGTCGAACCGGTAAATCCGGCGACCCGGAAGATATTCCGGATCGGGTTATATGCAAAACCCGCTTAGTTAAAAACCCAGTAAAACCCGGAAAAACCCACGGTTTATTTGCGACCCGATAGACCGGTCGAACCGATTAACCCGAATAATAAATATTTTCTAAACCTTTTAAACCAAAAAGAAGATTTTATTGTGATAAACTATAGGGTTTTAATCTAAACAAGTTTTTCACAAACATTTCATATAGGCCAACCTCATAAAACTTGTACCGTCAAAAACACCTTCGTCAAAAACGTTATACTCTCAAACTTTCGTCACAGAAAAATAAGTATAATTCTCTTTTGTCTAGTTATAATTATGCTACAAAACTTTATTTTTCCTATTTTCTTTCTTCATATTTATGGGATTATGGTATTTTTATACTTTTTAAGAGTTGTTAAAATTTCTTTAATGTATAGTTCTTACATTTTAGTAAAATGGTGTATTGTATGATTAAAAAGTGTACACATAAATATATATATAATTATATATAAAAACCTTAATAGTTTTGGATACGCGGTCGGCCCGTGATTGACCCGCGGTTGATCCAGTGATCCGGTGATCCGGTAAACAATCCGGTTCATAGACCGGATCGGGTTTCAAAACATTGCCGGCTGGTCAATGACTAAAAAGAATAAGAGTAAATAATAATATTTATTTGCATGCTCAACTAAATTTCCTTAATTTAGGCGTATCATTGATTTTATTTAATAACCGGATACTAAAAAGGAATAAGTATAAATAAAATAATGTCCGTTCACAACTTAAAATAATAACAATAATATATAGAGCACAAGGATTTTACTGGCGATCTCAATATAATTATGCCAGATATTGTTTTGTGGTCAGTGGATGATAATTAATATTTACTTTTTCATAAAAGTTTTTTTTTCCTATTGAAATCCATGAGAATACAAATGTTTTTCTGGACAATGATCAAGTAACCTACTTAATTATATACTGTAAAAAACAACTTTGAATCTAGCACAAATGAAAATGGAAATCCAATAAAATTAGTTTTGCCCACACCCAAGATGAATCGCAACTTGCAATTGGACAACCGAAGCCGAACAGTTTACACTGAGATAGAAGAAAATCGAATAACTAGTCTGACACATGCAATCATCAATTCCCAGTAGAATCAGCGAACACCCAAGATGTAAAATCTCAGGACGACATGGAACAATTAGAGTTCTCTGACAGAAAAGATTCGACCTGTAGAGATCGAGAAAAAGATGCAGAGACAGAGGCGATTACCAAGTAAGCCAGAGTTGCATAAGCGATGAAGCAAGCCGAGCCCAATCTTGCCTTAGATTGGAGATTGCACTCTTGATGATGGTTTTGATGTCGATGGTTATGCTGTCCGACGAGGATAAGTGGTTTCTATGCAGTCGCCCATTCCTTTCCTTCCAGAGAATATAGATTGTCGTCTGCCAAGCCAAAATCAATAGAGTTTTCCAACTGTTGATCCCTAGTAAGAGCTTTACTGTAGTAGTAGTTGATCCCACTGCTGCCATGGATTAAAGTCACATTTTCATATTATTAATCTCTATATGCTCCAACTGAAATTGCAATCAAAGTATAAGTGTATAATTGATTATGGGGAAGAGTTGCAGAGAAGACACGCCGGATCCGATTGAAGACCCCACCCCAATAGTTTGTCCTTATTTGGACATCAATTTACAACTACTAACCAAGTGAGGAACTTATGCCAAGGGATACCACCTAAAAACCAAACCTCTTTGTGCCAAGTAACCTTTTCCCCATGTTCTCTTAGAAATGAATAACTCAATCCAGTAGATTATTTCAACGATTTCTTGTTATTAGGCCACCATTCATAATTGTCCAATTGAGCAGTGATAGGTAGAGAAGAGACATATGAGAGTACTTTTACTTGACTATCAGATCTAGATGAGGTAAAAATCCACATCCCATCTTCCCATAGCTCTGCTAGAGTAGAATTTTTAGGAATTGGTACACGATGGGAACCTTGTCTCCCTGGTATTTATGTACATTTCCAACGAGGATCAATTTCTAGACCAAAAGTATGATGTTTCTCCATTACATACAACTTGTTTTATCCATAAATAAAAAATCTTTCGTATCTTTAGAAGTTTTTTACTTTGTGTTTATTACCCAGAACTGACATATGTTACCTTTCAGGATCTCAGCAATGAACCATGAGGACCAAATTGAGCTTTGTTGGAAGAATAGAACCCAAACCAGTTTCAACACACACGCAACACTCCAAACATCCAGGTTTCGCAAACCTAACACAGCTTCTTCCTTACTTAAACAACAAAATTTCCAAGATACTTTACTGAAGAATTTGCTTCGATATCAGCTTTCTACATAAATTCTCCACACAAAGAATCAATTTACTTTATGATTTATTTCAGTAGAATAAACGAGTTAGTCTATAATTTGGCAATTCCGTTAAAAACCAATGTAAGTAGTTGTAATCTTCATGCGTAGGAAAGAGCTCTTGCTGTCCAGGAATGAATCTTTGTTTTCATCGACTAAATAAGTTACACACACACTAAGAAAAGGTGATTTATTTGGAACAAAGCAGCACTCCCATGTACCGTATAAGCAGCACACCTTCTGATAGACCTGATAGAGTTTTAATTGTTCTAACTTGCTCCGGTGATAACCATGTAGTGAAAAGGCAAGTTTTCTGGATACTGACAGCTAAGTCTGATCTCTCAATACATTCCTTTAAGACACTCAAGAAATTCTGTACAGAGGATGCATCACCATCTAAGAAGGTGAGAAGATCATTGCGAAACAAATGTGAGTTAATTTCGTTTTGGAACATCTAAAGTGATACCCAAACTTGCCTTTGTTTGCTGCTTTATTTAGGGTCATAGAAAGATAGGTAATAGATAAAACAAAGAGATACGACGATAGTGAATCTCCCTGTCTTAATCCCCTTCTTCCTTTAAAGTACACTAGGTAGAGCCATTGAACCCAATTGAGAACGAAGACATACAAACACATTCCTCTAACCACCGAAGATAACCTTCAGGAATATGTAGACCTTGCAGAATTTGTAACAGAAAATCACATCTTACCTTATCAAAGGCCTTCACAATGGCGACCTTGATTGTTATTCTCTTTACCTCTTCCTTTTTCTGGTAGCCTTGGACAATTTCTGAAGCCAGCAGTGTTCTCAGTGAGTAGTCTACCTTGAACAACCACAGTTTGGTTAGGAAGGATGATAGATGGTAGAATGGGTTTTAGTCTTTTTACAAGCATCCTTGAGATAGTCTTATATATTGTGTTGCAATAGGAAATAGACATGAAGTCATTGATCAATGTACCATCAAGTTTCTTAGGTACTAGAGTAAGAATAGTAGTATTTTCAGCTCTGGGCAAGAACCCTGTCACACAAAATTAGCTGATTTCACTAAGAACCTCATTCCCCATAACCGTCCAAGCTGATTTAAAAAATCCTGATATCATTCCATCAGGCCCTGACGCCTTATTAGGATTCAAATTCCTCAAAACATTACAAATCTCGCACATCTATGCACTTGTAAACTCGAAGTTTTATAAATTTAAAATTTGAAAGCCCTAAATAAAAAAGGATGCATCACCGCGCATATACAAACAAAATCAAGGTAAACGTTATAATTAATTGTATTTTCAGTTTGTACTTTCTTGGCGCATATGTTTCATTTATCCACTGAATTTTGAAGACATAGTGTTTATTATAATGTGAATTACTTTTCACTCATGAAGTCAGGTTAAAAAGATTCAATGAAAATGAAGTCCCCGTATTTCATGTCCCTGGAGTACCTAAAATATTTATTCATGTAGGCAGTCCAGGAGGGGAAATGAATGAAATATGACTTTCAGAGAAAGACCATCGATGCACACAATAATATGTTTTGCGAAATTGTGAATAATTTTGAGCCTTTTGAGTGGTATATATAAGTTGGCATGTCTCAGTTTATGTTTTAATATAATCCACTATGATTTCTCATATATAATATGTGTTGGTCTTATATAGTATGTTCAAAGATTTTATTTTTGCAACATATCCAAAACTATCAAAAAAAGAACTCTCCGCGAAAAGTGTTGGCTAATTTCCTTTATGGGTGAAAGATTATGTATGTCTAAATACTCGCAGTATTTCAATCCTTAAGGCGAAACCTGCAAAAATCCCATTAGTCTTAGCTATCGGGACTCACCTCCTCGGGTCCGACGACCCTAGACCTTGGTCCGTCCTAACTCCGGGACTTCTCTTGGATCTAGACACAAGAATAAGTCAAAGACGGTTTAAGGTAAGGTTTAGAATAGCGGTTAATCAAATCTAAAGCTTACCGACCACCTTCCATAAACCGTACCGACCGCCCGTCGGTACCGTCAACGGAACTTCGGAATGCTCTTCGGGACACTCCCGCCCGTGCCTTCTCTCTCATGGGTTTCTCTCACTTTCTCTCTTTAACCTGGACGTTTTCTATCTCTAGAATGGGTTTTGGTTAGAGAAAGTGTCCTCGGCCGACCGGCAGAATTCCCCCGATGGTTCACCGGAAACCGCTTCCGGCTCGCCGGGAACTTCCTCCGGTCCTCCCAGCCCCTTTCTCTCTCTCTACTCTCTCTCTAGAGTGGTTTCTCTGAGTTTGGGAATGATAAAAATGGCTGGGGATGGCTGGGTATTTATAGCAAAACTAAGGGCGAAGTGGTAAAAACACACGGTGGTCTCCGGTTGGTCCGTTCCGGCGGCGGCCATGCGCGGCGACATCTGGCCGGACACTCAGCCACCACTCAGCTCCTATGGAGACATCTGGACAACACTCAGCCAAGCTCAGGTGCTGCCACACTGCCAGGCCATGCGCGACGACACCTCGTGCTTCCGGTGAACACCTCGTTCTTCCCTCTTTTACACCTCGTTCTTCTGCGCACACCTCGTGCTTGCGCTTCACACCTCGTGCTTCCTAACACCTCGTGCGTCCGGAACTAATAATTCAACTGTGACACCTCGTGCTTCCGACCGTCGAACTTTTATCCCGGCGTGCTTCTAAACCGACGCACCCGATTTAATCGCAATTAGGATATCTCTTAAACCGTTCGCTCTTTTTAAATTCCACTTTGACCCAAAGTCATATTTTGAACTCCTCTATCACCACACACTAACGTCCCATCAATTGGAAACTTTCGGAATTCCCGGCCGTTCCTCGGCTATCGTTATTTTTCTTCGACCATCGCATAATCTGCTCGTCCCAATTAAATTCTGACTCGACCAAAAGTCTTAGAATTCCCTCTTTAACTAACGACGTCAATTTGACTTTGATCGCACAACTTTGAGTTTTGGTCGATCTTCGCCTGATCCATCCCGACTGGTCGTATTCCTCGTGCGGACGTTTTAATCCCTTGGGAGGGTCATTACATTCTCCCCCATAAAGACCCTGATGACACAAGTCGACGAGTTGACTCGAGGCAACATTACCTGCTTTGAGCAGCTCTCAAACGCTCATAACGTATGTAGGGAACATATCAATGACCTCTAAACACCCATGCATTGAACCTCTCAAGAAAATGCAGATCTCGCCCCTTGGTTCCAAAGGGCCCTGTTCGCAGTATCACCAGCTCTGAACACCGAGTAAAGCAGGCGACCACCCGCACCTATAGCACCGCTATCAACTGGACCAAGAGCGGACCGATCACCGTTCACCGAACCAACACGAAGCCAAGCGGAAGCTAGAAGAAACAACGAGCTCGAACTGTTGAAGGCGCATCTGGATTATATGACATCAAAAGTTCACAACGTAACCAGCTCGCCCCCTAAATCGACCAAGTCCTTAAAGAAACGCAGAACACACCATTCACAAGCAAAATAACGAGCACGCCGATTAGACACCCCAAAAAGATCAAGTTGCCGACCTACGAAGGAAGCTCCGATCCTCGACAATACCTAACAGCATTCAACATTGCAATGAGACAAGCACAGTTCTCTCCCGAGGAGCGTGACGCCGGTTTCTGCCAACTCTTCGTCGAAAATTTAAGTTTTGCCTCTCTCAACTGGTTTTCACGCCTCGAGGCACACTCCCTCGGCAACTATCACTAGTTAACGACCACTTTCCTTAAGCACTGACCTCTGGGCAGTAAGCCAAGGGCCGAAGAAATCTCTCAGGTCGTACATCGGTAGGTTCAAGGTCATCGTCTCAAAAATCTCGGTGATCGATAACGAAGGGCTTCCAGAACTACAAAACAGATTCTAGTACGAGTCACCATTCCACGACGAGTAAGCAATAAACAAAGCGCAAACTCTCGAGGACACTCTCCACCGAGCGCCTGTCTTCTTCGAGATAGAGGAAGAAAAAGAGTTGCTTGTTAATAAGTTTACCTCGGAAAAAGGAGAAGGAACCAGCAGCAGAGTGCCCCGACGAAAAAGGCAAAAGGCAACAACGTGCTACGTTAGCGAACAACAGACGAACCAACAAATCAGGGACGCAGTCAACCAAACAACCAACAAAATCGAGCATGGAACAAATACGTTCAAACCGACGATCAAGAAAAATCTTTCAGCACCTTTCATCAGCGCTCCGAACACGACAACGCCGATTGTTGACACCTACAAAGTATCTTACCGGTGAATACCATAAATGAGTAATAAAAATAACAAATCTAAACGCGCCAGTAAATCCTCCTGGGACCGAGAAACGCAACGAAAACCCCAAAAACGAGGGAGAACAATTCAAGCTCGACCAAGAGGAAAAAGCAAGGCAAGTCAGTCAACATCGTTTCCAGATTGCGACCTGCGCCTTGTGCTGCCCACATGGCAGTGCACATTGCCAGGAGCTATAAAACCAGCATTCTCCTCCTCAGGAAAAGCAGCGTCTCGATCCATGACTTCCTGATCAGGAACGATCTTCTAATCACGAGTGACCTTCTGGTCGTGAACGACGACCCCCAGATCAAAAGCGATCTCATGATCCTGCCCGACCTCGCGACAATGGTCAACCTCCATCTCCTCGACCGCAGCCTTTTTGCTTTCATCACCTTCACCGACCCTCGTCTCAACACAGCGTGCTCGTCCCTCTTAGCAGCAGTCGGGCTTGCCTCAAGATCGATTATTGGAGGACGCTCAATTACCGAAGAAAGTCTCTTCCCTTTACGATTATGCAAATCAACATTTTTATGACCCATCTACCTGTCGGAGACTCTACGTCTTTTTCTAGACGAATGAGAGGACGATGGCTCACTAATCGGTTTCACGGGAGAAGCTGACCCCAAAAACGCTGTCAGGAAAACAAGGATATCAATAAAACCGCTATTTTCATTTTTCAAAAAAAGGAGGGAGAGGAAGCAGGGAGATAAAAGAACAGAAGTATACCCGAATCAATCTCCACGAAGCAATACGAACCCTCTTCGCAAAACGTAACTTGGCCCTATCGTCACGAGAAGGAGGCCAATCTATCGCTCCGTGGGCTCTCAATTTTCGTAAATTGCTAGAAAAGCTTGCGGACAAATTGCCTGAAGAAGAGTGATCTGCAAAATAGACAAGAAAATATAAGACACTCAATATCAACAAACGAGCATAAAAGAGAAAAGGGAGCTATCAGGGACCTGATTCCAAGTCGAACTAAAATCCCAGACCGTATCAAACGCTTGCACGCTAGTAATCCGTGCAAAAAGTAAATATCCTGCCAAGTAGTATTCTTGCGCGGAGGATCGGGCACAACCTTCAAATTACGCTTGGGCCTCATTGTCAAATAGAAAGTCCCCGACGTTCCCCGATTAACCAAAATTGAGGTCAAATTCTCAAATAAACGAAAAGATATTCAACACCACAATCAGCTTACAGTATCAAAACCTCAAGCATATAGTGAATGCCTGCCAGAAAAAGCTGAGAGATAGCCATTTTTATTGCTTCACAATATTCGATCAAGAGTCTTGGAAGGGGGAACGACAAATGACAATCCAAAAACCAACAGTCATACACACAGACCCAACTAGGAGGAGCATCCCAGGGTCACTCATCTGAAGTCGGCAAGCGTAGTTCAAAACCAGGAACACGAGCAAATTTCCTTAGAATATCATCCAACGAATCCTGCGTACAGACAAATCGACAGATCTCTTGAGGAACAATGACCTTCTTCCCTGACGTCGTCTCCCCTACCTCCGCCTCTTTCTTCTTTCCTTTCTTCTTTCCTCTCAAACCATTCGTTTGAGTGCGATTACCAGAAAGAGCCACACTGTGTCTTGAGCGACCAGCTTCCGAACCAACAGGCTCGATGCACTCACTTTGATAATCTCGCTTGTTATCACCACCACATGGATTCCCCTTGCCGTCGCTTCCTCGATCCTTGCCGATAGTCGAATCTAAATTCTCCCTCGGGGAGGAAGAGGCATCGACGAATGACTGGAAATCGAGAGGTTTTATTACCTCTGGAGCACCAAGAAACGGATGAGGCTTCCATCCGGCACGTGATTTAAAGAAATCATCATCTCAATCAATTGACCTAGACTAAACCGGGCTCTCGCCTGATGACTCGGAAGAATCAAGGTCACCACTACTAGTAGACGAATGATAACTAGATTCTACCAGCATGCTAACAAATATAAAGCAAACATCAAAATAAAATGGCTCGGCAAATCAGATATGAGACGAAGATCACAGAGATAGAGCGATTACCTGAGAAAGATAATGGAAACAGAAGAGACGAAGAATCCAACGGTCCACTCAACTCTGAGCAAAGCCAGATAAGCTGACTAGATTTCTGCTTGACTTAGGAATTCAAAAATTCATCGACTTCGACCCAAGCCAAAGACCGACGAACTGGGGGGGGGGGGCTAATACTTGGATATGGGTATAGTACTTCATCCATAAGCCCATTGAAATATGCGACCTCATCAAAAACATTTCGGCCTAAAGATCAAGCCCGCTAAGGAGTCAACAACCCAACTGAAAGTCAGACCATTTTCACTATAAATAGACCCTCATTGTTCATTTTACCCATTCTGTATTAGCGAAGGCTCGAAGCTACCCTGATAAAGTGAGGAGCCCAAGCAGTCTTTAGGGAGCACTTCCATAGACAGACTCCCACCTCGTAATCTTGTTCATTGTTCGGGTCCGGCCTAATAATTAATACAAAGAGGTTCCGACCCACTTTTAAATATTTCTTATCTTCTTAGTTCGGACCCCCTTTGATCGTAACTCTGACTCTCTCGGACTAGATCGAAATTTCGTAACAACAAATATCTTGAAAGAAAGATTAAAAAAGAAACAGTGCATTTCTGAACGGAGGGTGATTTTGAAGAAACAAAGTGCAAACATAGGGTTTTGGAGGCTGCAGTGGCATCGGCCACAAGAATGAACTCGTTTGCAGCTGCCATGGTTTTTCTGGAGGTGGTCTTAGGATCAGTAGTAAGCAAGGAAGGTTTGAACAGAGAGGATAAATGTGGGAATGTAAGGTGCAGTGAGACAATTAGAGTTACAAAGATTGTTTGGGTGAAGAAGAAAGTGAGGTTTTAAACGGCGACAACAATCCACGTTTGACTGTGACCAAGGCTTTTGCACTGGCAAAGTTTCCTGAACAGCCAGCGAAGGTTTCAAGCTCTGAAGAGGTTGCAAAGAACATGGTGACAGGGAAAACAGTGTTAAAAACTAAAGATGGATCTTGGTCCTCGGTGGTTCAATCAAACTCTTGGATGCAGAGATACGAATATCAAGTGGAAGATATAGATGGAATTCTAACTATCAAAGTCCTGAAAGAAATAACAGAAGACTCAGCAACTTTGTGGGAAGAGCTTATCGTCGGAAAATTCCTCGATACAGCTCCTTACGTTGGGAAGATTCATGTTCTTGAAAAAAAAATATTCTATGTCGGAAAAATGGTTAAGATTGATGCTTTTGTGGTGGACAAAACAACTATCAAATTTTGGATTAAGGATGCCAGAAACAGGATCGTAAGAAGAAGAATTTTGAACTTGTGTAATGTTCCGATGATAGTTTCAAAATGGAGCCCAATTGCGGAAGAGATGAAACCGGAGATGATATCAATTCCATTATGGGTAAATGTTAAGAATGTTCCAAAATAAATGTTTGCGTGGAAAGGATTGACTTTTTTAATAGTCCGATTGGAGTGCCAAAAAGCTTATATCCTGAAATGGAACTATGCAAGAGTTTTTATGATGCAAAAGTATTTGTTGAAGCTGACTTAACAAAACCACTTCCAAAATGCTACAATTTTACTATTGATGGAGGAAAACTGCAGGTTACTTATAATTATCCATGGCCCTCTT
Organism: Orychophragmus violaceus; assembly: GCA_030180135.1. Lineage (NCBI taxonomy): Eukaryota > Viridiplantae > Streptophyta > Magnoliopsida > Brassicales > Brassicaceae > Orychophragmus > Orychophragmus violaceus. Next base: position 25,960,783 of record CM058236.1, on the reverse strand, counting down.
ATCGATGTACACACTGTAATAAATGGGGACATAAGAAGGAAGAGTGTATCCAGAGCTTAACAAGTACTTTATATTTAGCTAGCTCACATGAAAAAGGTGAAACTTTAGAAGTTAAGCCACAAGAGGAAAAAAAATAAAAGGTTTAGAACAAAGTAAGGAACTGGAGATGGAAAGAAAAAAAAGAAGGGGATTAAACAAAAGGTCTGGAAATTGAGGAGAACTCGTATCAGGATACTATTGAGCATGAAGATGAAGGTGGATGGAACACATAGACAAAACCACTGAATCTCCAGCAAAATTTACTAAGGATACAAGTATGCAGAAGTAAGTATCCTATCACAATCTCGTTATTCAGCCTTGAGTGGGAAAGATGAACCTGGTGAAGAGGAGGATGGGGAGATTAGAGAGATGTTGGGGGATAATGGAAAAAATGGCAATATCGATACGACGGTGATTGGTGACTCCAAAGAACTGGTGATCGAAAAAAATGAAAACAAAAAATCAGACAAGTATGGCTATGGGAAGTGAAGATATTGGGATGATACAATCAGCTCGCCAAGCCACGAAAGAAGCTCAAAAATCTTATAAACGAAAGTTCGATAAGCATTGGGGCTAATCCCCATGGCGCTCAAAACATAGGTTCCTCCGCAAACTCTAATATGTCGGGTTTCTTTTGGAATACATGCGGTTTTAATAAAATAAGATGAGGTTGTGAAGGATTGGGTTTTTAGGAGTGGATTTGATTTTGGTTGTCTTATCGAAACAAATGTGAAGGAGCGAAAAGTGTACAGAATTGCATCTATAGTATTCCAAGGATGGTCTTGTTTATCTAACTATATAACCTTTTGGGTTGGCTGTGGATAGTCTGAAATCAGAATGTAAGGGTCACTCCAGTCTACAATCTGGCCAACTAGTTACATGTTCGATTAAATTTGACCGAAAGGAAGAAGAATCTTTGTTTTCATTCGTTCATGCGCTGAATACACCAAAAGAAAAGAAAGAGCTCTGGGAGGATTTAAAACATCACCGGGAATCAGCATTGTTTCAGGGGAAATATTGGCTCATCTGTGGAGATTTTAATGAGATCCTTGAGCTTGATGAGCATTCGTCGTATGATCATAACCCTATGACTCCGATAGGAATGCTGATTTTCAAGAAGCTGCCACTTACTGTGAACTATCAGATTTAAGCTTTCATGGCACCAAGAGGAATAATGGGGTAATTATCAAAAAACTTGACAGAGTTTTAGTTAACCAACATTAGATAATAAAAAAATGCTCAGTTATATTGTGTTTTTGAAGCAGGAGGTTCCGCCGATCATTCAAGATGTAAAATCTATATGAAAAAGATGAGCTGAGAAAGTGAAGACCATTCAAGTTTGCAAATGTCTTGACATCCAAGCCTAGTTTCATGGACAAAGTGAAGGAGTTTTGGGAAAATATTTTCCACTCCACATCCTCTATACAGACTCTCAAAGAAGTTAATGAGTTTAAAGCCTGATATAAGGAAGATGGGAAAGGATATGTTAAGTGACTTAACTAAGAGAACTAAAGAAGCATATCACAAGCTTTCTAATCTACAGGAAAGGACGTCCATCCCTACAAATGATAGAAGATGAGAAAGAAGCTTATGAAAGGTGGTACTGTCTGGCAGATATAGAAGAAAAATATTTAAGGCAGAATTCTAAGCTTTTTGGCTTAAATTAGGAGATCAGAACACATGAGATTTTTTCAATGCGGTGAGATTGCGAGCCCTAAGGAACAAAATCAGTGAAATAAAATGTCCGAATGGATCAATAATGACAGATGGATAAGGTCCTAAAGGAAAAGCAGCCAGGCATTTTGATGAGTTTCTCAACCACATTCCAGCTAATTTTGTATCATGGTCAATCGAAGAATTAGAGGAGGTGCTAGGTTTTCGATGTGAGGAAGCATATGCAAAGCTCTCATTCACGAGTTATTTGAGGAGGAAATAAGAAGAGTCTTATTCTAGATGCCAAAAAATCACATGGGCCAGATGGTTATACAATGGAATTCTATAAAGCAACTTGGAAGAGAGTGGGGCTTAGATCTACAAACAGCAATACAGTCTTTTTCAAGTATGGATTTCTACCGAAAGGTATCAATTCAACAATCTTACCTTTGATACCAAAGAAGAAGGATTCTCAAACAATGAATGACTATAGACCTATATCCTGCTGCAATGTGATTTAGAAAGTCATCTCCAAGATCCTTGCAAATCTTCTAAAAACCATTCTCCCGAAGTTCATTTCTACAAACCAATCGACTTTCGTTAAAGACCGGTAGATGATGGAGAATCTGATGCTAACAACGGAAATAGTCAAGGACTAACATAAAGAGAGTATAAAGCCTCGATGTGCTATGAAGATAGACACATCAAAAGATTTTGCCTCAGTGCAATGAGATTTCTTGCTAAATATTTTGAAGTCTATGAAGTTTCCAGAAAAATATATAAGATGGATCTCTCTTTGTATCTCATCAGCATCTTTTTTTGCTCAAGTGAATGGTGAATTGTCAGGCTATTTCAGAAGTGCAAGGGGTCTAAGACAAGGCTGCTCTTTGTCACCATACTTGTTCGTAATATGCATGAATGTTTTGTCAAACAAAATGGATAGAGCAACACTGGATGGAAAGATCGTTAATTACCCGTGATGTAAGGATTTATTATTAACACATTTGTGTTTTGCGGATGATTTGATGGATTTTTGAAGGAGTTAAAAGATCTTTTGTGGGAGCACTAGATGTTTTCAACAAGTTTGCGCTCCCTTCTGGTCTTCATATAAGCATCGAGAAATCAACAGTCTACATGGCTGGAATCTCAGTGAATGTTAAAGAAAAAATCATGAGCGAATTCGATTTCATTTACGGCTCTCTACCGGTCAGATATTCGGGGTTGCCTTTGTTAACTAGACGAATGACATCAAGGGATTATGCTTCAATAATAGAGAAGATCATATTCCAAATTGGGACTTGGACTACAAGGCATATGTCGTTTGCGGGGACGTCTGCAGCTGTTGAAATCAGTGATTTTCAGTCTCACAAAGGTTTGGATGGCAGCTTTCTGACTACCAATAGCTTGTATCAAGGAAATTAACAGATTATGTTCAGCCTTTCTCTTCTGGTCCGGGCCGAATCTAAACTTAAAGGAAACAAAAGTTAGCTGGAGAGAAGTTTGTACACCAAAGAGCGAGGGAGGATTGGGACTAAGATCTCTGGAACAAGTCAATAAAGTTTGTGTATTGAAGCTCATATGGAGACTGTTGTCCACAACAAACTCGCTATGGGTTAATTGGATTTAAAATATCTGATTCATAATTGATTTTTTTGGGCGGTAAAAGAGAACACAACATTGGGCTCTTGGATATGGAAAAAGATTTGATGTATCGAGATTTGGCAAGGACATACTATAAAGTGGAAGTTAAAAATGGAGAATCTATACACTTTTGATATGACAGATGGAGTACTCATGGGTGTCTTGCATATGTTTTTGTCGAACGAGGGAGGATTGATCTCGACATTCCACAAATGGCTATGTTAAGTGAGGTTATTAGCGGAAACAGAAGACGAATGCATAGACATCCCCTGCTCATCCGGGTTAAAAAGGAGATAGCAAATCTGGAAAAAGCAGTAAAGAGTCGGATCTGATTATGTGGAAGCGAGGTCATGAGGATTACAGAGCTAGCTTCAGCGCAAAAGATACTTGGGAATTACTACGGATTCCAAACTCCAAATGGGATCCTATCAAGGCATATGGTACTCTTTGGCCACCCCAAAATACTCTTTTTTAACTTGGTTTGCAACAAAAAAAACAGACTCTCAACAAGGGATAGAATGGAAAAGTGGAATATAAATGTTGCTGTCGGCTTTTTTTTCTGCAATGAACCAACAAAAACTCGCGACCATCTGTTTTTCAGTTGTACCTTCTTGTGACAGATTTGGAAAAAAATCTGGTTGGCGGGGTTATGAAACAGGGTTACACCGGATAATGGGTAGAAGTTATGGACAAGCTAGATCATCCTATTCGCAATGATACAAAATCTTTCATCTTGAGGTATGCGTTCCAAACAACAATCCATACAATTTGGGGAGGAAAAAACAATTGAAGAAAAGAAGAGAAGCTAAAGCCATATGAGATGTTGACAAAGATGATTGATAAAACAATAAGGAATAAGCTGAGCACAATACCAAAAGAATGAAGAAACCCGTTCGGTGATGGACTATCAATTTGGTTTGATGTGAGAATTCCTTAAATTTCAAAATGCTTTTTTGAGCTTGAAAAGAGTCTGAACTCTGAATAGTGTTGTAAAAAAATAAAATTTTCTTTTGAGTATAATTTAATATCATATTAAAAAAAAACTAATTAGGGCACACCTACTATACAAGTTATGTATGATTACCAAATGTACATATAGGCCTTGTTCGTTTGACAGTCGCTGGCGACAGCGACATCGATCGATAGGGACTCCAAACGTGTTGGTTTGATAGTCGCTAGAGACAACGACTGTCGCTGCGACTCCAAACGTGTTCGTTTGACAGTCGCTGTCGCCAGCGACTTCAAATTAGCGATTAGCGATTCAAAATCCGATCGCTGATTTTAACGGCGATTGTGCAACAATTCTTTAAAAAAAAATTTAGCGACAGTCGCAACGACTCTAAAACGAACAACACAGCGACATCGATTCTAAAACGAATAACACAGCGACTATCGCAGCGATTATCGCAGTCGCTGTCGCTGGTCGCTAGCGACTACAAAACAAACAAGGCCATAGTTTCTTAAGACTTGATATTACCGAATCCTAATTTTCGATGAGCGAGTCCCAATAAAGCCAACAAAACCAGCTGGCATTATAAACAAGTGCGACTAATTCCAAAGAATAGCTAAACTGAAGGAAAAAATGACCGTACATTAAGCTGAACTGAGGCCTAGCCCCAACTTACTCACAATTGTTCAAAGGAATTCAAGGAAGTGAATTTACGACATGACTATATTAATCAACCAAATCATAATTCATAAACAAATAGTATTTTCTTAACGACTATTGATTGAAAACGACTTCAAATATATTGTTTAAATTCTATGGCACACTAGTAAAAAATTCCCTATAGCCACGTTTTCTTCCGTGACTATGGCCAATATTTCGTGGCTATAAGAGCCTATAATCATGAAATGTCACGAAAAACATGGCTATACGATCATGACTATTTTACATCGTGTCAATTTCGTGACTAAAAAGCCACGATTTGTCATGATTATTATGTGCCTAGATTTGTCACGTTTTATCACGTTTATTTTCGTGACATATTGTCACGATTTGTCACGTTTAGTTTCGTGTTTATAATTTGCCACGATTTGTCACGTTTAGTTTCGTGGTTATAATTTGCCACGATAATGTCACGTTTATTTATCGTGGCATAACCACGTTTTAGTCACGTTATATTACGTGACCTATGCTTAATTTGTCACTTAATTAACAAGGCTGATTTGATTAATTTAAAAAAAAAAACAAACGGAATAAACATAATTGAAACTGAACCGCATATAATTGAAACTGAAGATTCGATGTTGAATCTTCGAAAATGGCCTTTGCCATTAACAACACAAACCTAAATACCTAATCTTACACAAACAAGAAAACATTCAAAAGGTTCACACATTTACATAGACTAAAGAAGTTGACTACACCACCTATCAAAATCTGTTTGCTGAGCTTCATTCAAACTCACATATGAGAAATTACCAGTATTGGTCGGTTGAGCCACAGCAGGAAAAGCTTGAGCAGCAGCAGGAGAAGCTTGAGCAGCAGCATGAGAAGCTTGAGCAGGAGCAATCTGCTGGTTACTTGTAGGGCAGGAGTGACACCAAGATGCTGAAGAAACATTCGCAGGGAAGTATTTGTTGCAGCCATCCCTTCCTTGAGTTCTTTCTTCAATTCTACAATATCCCCTTTGATAGCTTCAATACTCACCTCCAAACCGCTTACGCGCATCTCCATGTCGAGGTTGCGCTTCAGAGAAGTTTGGACAGTCTCAGTTGGATCAAAATCTCTTAACTGAACACTTACAACACCATATATTCGACCCTTGGTGGTCTAACTATGCTGAAAAAGGGTAATAACAAGTCAATATCACAATCACAATTACACTAGTTTCAAGTATAAACATAAGTAAAAAAACCAAAAAGACCAATCTGAGATAGATTCAGGAAGTTACCTTGATATACTCCTGGTCTAGTAGGATGCAATGTGTAGTTGCTGTTGATCCAGTCTGGCTGATGCCATTGGGAGATCCATCATCATCGATCATCTCAGCAACAGCATGCTCTACTTCGAAGACAAGCTCCTTGGCTCGTTCATCAACGAAGGTCCCATCCTTGCATTTGTGAGTCTTCTTCACAAGCTCTCTGTAAGGAGGTGGTTCTGTAACACCTGTCTCCCGGCGAACCGGAGACGTGGCATTAGGGCGCCGCTGAACCGGATTCGGTCCAATCGGGACGCCAACTCAACCTTTCCCAGGACCCGGCGCTTCCTTCGTATTCAAATCCACCAATAACATCACAACGATCGATCAATCCTGCATCCGGACCTGCGAGGGAAAAAGACAGGGAAAGAAAAGAGGACTGAGTAATTGTTTCAAACACAATTACCCAGCGAGGGCGGACTAAGGAATCCGCGATCCCGGCTTACGCCACACAACAACGAAACAAGTTCTAAGCTAATATCACCTTGCACGCAATGCCCGAAGGCACATTACAATCAACCTACGAAATAACTACCTGTCTATGGATGCGGACTAGGGCTGCCTTCCCCTAATCCCACCCACGGACCGGCCATTACGCCTTTTCCACAGCAAACAAACGGCTCGCGAACCTTTGAACCACAACACACCAACACGGGAGGGCTCGTCAGGACCCTCCTCCGACGATCAAGGACAATCACGGACCAAACCTCGTACCGTGTCATGTCAAACAATTTCTACCGCAACCTAATCTATACAAGCCATCACACACAAGCAACGTTTTCGATTTAAGCAATAACCTAGCATTCTACGTTCTGGAATCAATCACATGGAGCTCTGTACTGCCCTAGACTACCTAGGAAAGACGACATTAACGAAGGACTTGCGTCCGGAACTGAATGGAGTAAGGGAAGATCACAACCGGTCCTCACCTTGGCCAAAGAAGGGAAAAACGGTAATTTAGGAAGTTCAGAACATCAGATCTGGAAAGAGGACGGAAAAACAATCGATTTAGGCTTTCGTTTCGCTCGAATCGGATTCGGGATGAGCAAGTTATGGCCACTCGAAGTTTGGTTGACTTAAAGTCAACGGTCGGTCAAAGTCAACCGGTCAACCCAGACCCAGACCCAAACCCAGATTGAACCAAGCCCAATCCTTAACCGGCCCAATACCCTAACCAATCCTAACCGAAACTAAACCGGGTGAAATCGAATTGAACCAGAAGATTAAAGTAGACCGAACTTACCAGGAATTAGAAGCTGAAATAGGAATCAAACCGGACCGGTTAACCCAAACCGAACCGGTCAACGCCTGACCCGGTCAACCCAGACTGGTCAACCGAATCGACCCGACCCGATCAACCCGAGTTGACTCGGTCGCCGGCCGAGTTGACCCGGCGGCGGTCTGGCGACCCCGGCGGTGGAGCTCCGCCGACTGTCGGTTCTCCGGTCACGAGCAATGCTCGAATTTTGGAATAGTGTGAGAAATGAGGAGCCCCTCTCCTCCTTTTACAGGGAAAAGAGCTAGGGCTTCCCTCCTTAATGAGTTGGGCTTTGGGCTTTGTGCTTAAATTAGAAAAGGAAAGCACATTAATAAGAGGATTTGGACATGGGCTTCACTTATTTTCTAAGAAATTTTGGGCTTGGGATTTTGGGGCCATTACAATTCTCCCCCCCTTAAAAAGAATTCATCCCGAATTCTGTGGCGGAAGATCTCCACTGCAACTCTTTACCAACAACACTACACAACTTTGCTGAACAGAAGCTGGTCCCAGTCGCTTACTTGCTTGAAAGATCTTGCCCTTGGATCCTGAAGACTGCTTCTCCCCCCCCTTGTTTCATACCACGCTCTGAAGTGTCCTTCTCCTTGATACCAATCCAATATCAGCTTCCAGAATGCAACGCAAACGCTACATGCTACCGCCCATGTCCATTAGGGTCGATTTCCAATGTTTAGAAACAACACTCGTCCTTCGAGTGGTTCTCATATCTGAATGAGATGCTCCGCTTCCAACCTGATCCTCCCCAGCGGTTTCCATCACCGTGCCACAATGCATCATCCACTTCCAAATGGATTCACTTCGACGGTTTCCATTCCTGTGCACTATGGCGTCGACTTTCGCCGGATTGCTATCCTTGCTTATCTTTGGTGAGCAATGAGGCTAACCATGTCCATTATGGCTATCCGGCTGGTGGGGAACGACCCACTTAACTCCTGATATGCTCCAATGCCACGCTTCCGCTGCGCACTCTGATATCCAAACCGATTCCAATATGAATTCCAGCTCAAGGTTTCCTACCTTGTGATTCAGGTGTAGTGCTTTCCAAACTCCATCCTTTGGGTTTCCTTCCCCATTAAACTTGCCCTCCTTTTCTCTTCCTTGCAGCTTCTTGCCAATCCTTCATAGTGTTTTCCTAACACTCTTCCTCTTGGATTTGCATTTCCAATAACCAGCTTGTCCACTTGAGCTTGAAATTGCTGAAGTCCGGCTTGCCAGGCAGTTCCAAATGCCACAACACCACTTCCCAAAATGCTCATGAGATCTTCTTTCCATCTTGAGGAACTCCATTATCTGCTCCAGTAATCCATAAAGAACTCCATGGCATACCGTTTCCTTTCCGGTTCTACCGTTGTATCTCGAGCCTGTCGTACCACGAAGATCTTCTCCAGCTTCCCGCTTGATCAATCTTCAACGAGCCCCATAACTCATTGAAGTTGACGTCACAAACCGATTCCAAGATTCCATACTTAGAATAGGTTTGGATAGCTCCTGCTGCTCCTTGTGATCCAAGCAACTCAAAAAAAATCTTGACGCTTAATCCAGTCGGAACACCGCCAATTCCAAATGGCCTCCTTGCAATCCAGTCTTTCCATTGACCTCTTTCAGCTCCTGTAGCACTCCTTGCAGCTTCCCAACGCCTCTTGCAACTCTTCTAGCACTTCCGGTAACTCTTGCAACTCTCTGCTACACTCCCGATGTATTCTCTCCGGTGAACGTTTCCACATCTTGATAACCCTCGCACGCTTGGTTGAACAACGCTCCGAACAGACGATGACCCCGAATACACACCTCATTAGTACCGGCTGCCATGTAGGTGCACACCACAACATAAACCACAACACACACCACAACATACATCTCGACACACATCTAGCGGCAGTAGCACAACTGAGGTTTGAAGACACTGACTCCAACCTGCAAGGAGAAATTCTATCTAGACTGGGACCGGCGTGGAGAACAATCTATGAAATAGTTGGTGCTTGAAAAAGGCTTTCGCAAAGTAACCGTTTTAGTAAAAGTTTTGCAAACACTTTGAAAAAGATTGAAATCAGGGTTTTTGGAAAACAACGAAAGCTGATCTCCCAGGACAGGACTGGGAGACCTTAACCTAGGCTCTGATACCAAATTGTAACACCCGTCTCCCGGCGAACCGGAGTAGAGCGCCCGCTGAACCGGATTCGGTCCAACCAGGACGCCAACTCAACTTGTCCCAGGACCCGGCGCTTCCTTCGTATTCAAATCCACCAATAACATCACAACGATCGATCAATCCTGCATCCGGACCTGCGAGGGAAAAAGACAAAGAAAGAAAAGAGGACTGAGTAATTGGTTCAAACACAATTACCCAGCGAGGGCGGACTAAGGAATCCGCGATCCCGGCTTACGCCACACAACTACGAAACAAGTTCTAAGACAATATCACCTTGCACGCAATGCCCGAAGGCACATTACAATCAACCTACGAAATAACTACCTGTCTATGGATGCGGACTAGGGCTGCCTTCCCCTAATCCCACCCACGGACCGGCCATTACGCCTTTTCCACATCAAACAAACGGCTCGCGAACCTTCAAACCACAACACACCACCACGGGAGGGCTAGTCAGGATCCTCCTCCGACGATCAAGAACAATCACGGAACGAACCTCGTACCTTGTCCTGTTAAACAATTTCTACCGCAACCTAATCCATACAAGCCATCACACACAAGCAACGTTTTCGATTTAAGAGATAACCTAGCATTCTACGTTCTGCAATCAATTACATGGAGCTCTCTACTGCCCTAGACTACCTAGGAAAGACGACATTAACGAAGGACTTGCGTCCGGAACTGAATGGAGTAAGGGAAGATCACAACCGGTCCTCACCTTGGCCAAAGAAGGGCAAAACGGTAATTTAGGAAGTTCATCAGCCCAAACAAACATCAGATCTGGAAAGAGGACGGAAAAAAATCGATTTAGGCTTTCGTTTCGCTCGAATCGGATTCGGGATGAGCAAGTTATGGCCACTTGAAGTTTGGTTGACTTAAAGTCAACGGTCGGTCAAAGTCAACCGGTCAACCCGGTCAACCCAGACCCAGACCCAAACCCAGATTGAACCAGGCCCAATCCATAACCGGCCCAATACCCTAACCAATCCTAACCGAAACTAAACCGGGTGAAATCGAATTGAACCAGAAGATTAAAGTAGACCGAACTTACCAGGAATTAGAAGCTGAAATAGGAATCAAACCGGACCGGTTAACCCAAACCAAACCGGTCAACGCCCGATCCGGTCAACCCAGACTGGTCAACCGAACCGACCCGACCCGGTCAACCCGAGTTGACTCGGTCCCCGGCCGAGTTGACCCGGCGGCGGTCCGGCGACCCCGGCGGTGGTCCGGCGACCCCGACGGTGGTCCGGCGACCCCGGCGGTGGAGCTCCGACGACTGTCGGTTCTCCGGTCACGAGCAATGCTCGAATTTTGGAATGGTGTGAGAAATGAGGAGCCCCTCTCCTCCTTTTATAGGGAAAAGAGCTAGGGCTTCCCTCCTTAATGAGTTGGACTTTGGGTTTAAATTAGAAAAGGAAAGCACATTAATAAGAGGATTTGGACATGGGCTTCACTTATTTTCTAAGAAATTTTGGGCTTGCGATTTTGGGGCCATTACAGGTTCAGTCAAACCAGACTCGACCATCTACACAGTAAAGGGTAAGATCATATCAGTTTAGATCTAATGTAAAGAAATAAACAAACTCTAATATGTTGAAGAAAAAAGCAAAATCCACTTACCATACCATGCTCGATCTGGGAGAAGCTAACCAGACCCGCACAGTGCTTGTGCATCTGTTTGCCAGTGGGTGCAGCGGTCCGAGATTTAGCACCTAACTTGCTCTTCTTAACTGCTGCCTCTGCTTCCCAATTATCTAGCAGGAAGGTCCAATCCACATCGGTTACATACTTTGGTTTCTTTCCCTCCCTCTTCTTCTTGTTAATTCGCTGGCATATAGTTGTCTGCGTGTGAAGCTTCCATCTGAACTATATCTCATCATGATGCTTATCTTCCCAGTAGTAATTTTGCTACAATTAAATATACAGTATCAGTAAAAGTATAGAAAAAAACACAATAACAGTATGGAAGAGATGGAAAGAAACATTACAATGAAGGTGTTCCACCACTTATCACGTCTCTCGTCTGGAACAAAATTCCAGCTTGACCAAGGTCCCATGTAGTATGCCTGCCATGTTGTTCTGATAAATGCGTGGACAGATGGGTCTACACCGAACCTAAAACAATACGACCAAAAAAATGACATAATGCATCAGACAAAAAATAGAGATAATCAAATCAAAGCACAACAGAAATCATAAACTAATCCTAAACTAAACAGATCAACAATCAAAACGAATCCTAAACAGAAATACTAACCTAAGCAAATCACCACAGATAACTCAAACCGAATCCTAAGCTAAGCATACCAGATAATCAACCTTAAGCAAAACAAATGATTACAGTATTTTCAGAAAGTCTTAACCGAATGCACAACATAAATCCTAAACTAATCCTATACTAAACAGATCAACAATCAAACTGAATCCTAAACAGAAATACTAACCTAAGAAAAGCACCACAGAGAACTCAAACCGAATCCTAAACAGAAATCCTAAGCTAGGCAGAACAGATAATCAAATCCTAGATGCCGAAATGTATGAATGAAAGGAAGGAAAGAAACAAAGCTAGGACGTAACAAATCAAGCAGTTTATTTAGCAAGAGACAAACGGCTCGGGTACAACTAGCAACCTAGGCTTATTCTTAAAACCTTCCGAAACAAGCTGAGCACAACTAGCAACCTAAAACCTTCCAGAATAGAATTATCACACACAACAAAATCCACACAAACAAGCAAATAAGTATCAGGTACAAAGCAAGCACCAGCCGATTCAATCCTATCAAGTCTAGATGCAACCAATGCTAACAACTTAACAAAACCACCTAGCAGAAAAAATAAAAGAAGGGCTTACAAAACAGATAACCAAATCCTAAACAAAACACAGAATCAATCAAACAGAGAAAGAAAAGAGCAGAGAAAAGAGCAGATAAAAGAGGTTACCACAATGATCCATTGATTTTTTTTTGTATTGAGGCGTGGCTGTTTTTTTCTGCTTGAAGCACGCAGTAGAGCATCTTCAGTACGCCGTGTGTAGTTGTTTGCATTAGAAGTGGTTGCGGCTGAATGTTGGAGAGCTCCTGGAGGTATCAAATGAGCTGAAGACAGACACCGTGGAGGCATGGAATGAGCTGAAGAAGCATGCCTCCTTTTGTTGCATTTATGGCAAGGTAAGACAAAAAACAAAAGTTAAAACACTTTAATCAAAACATAAACCCTTAATTAATCCTAATTTCACAGCCCTAACAAATCGAACAAAACAATGCAATCGCAACATCCCACATCGAAACCATTAACTAATGAAACAGATCGAAACCATGAAACCCTAAAATCGCGATTCAAATCAAATCCCTAATTTCACAATCCTAAATAATCGAACCCTAAGACATGCAATCGAATCCATTAAAGAAAGAAACAAACCGACACTATTAAAAAAATTATCAACTAAAATCCATGAAACCCTAAAATTGCAAATGAAATCGAAACCCAAATCGAACCCAGACATGCCATCGAAACAGTTAGAGAAAGAAACAAATTGAAACTATTAAACAAAGTATCAACTAAAATCCACTAAACCCTAAAATCGCGAATGAAAATCGAAACCCAAATCGAACCCAGACATGCAATCGAAACAGTTAGAGAAAGAAACAAACCTGGGAGATTCAAGTCGTCCGGTCGTTGATGACGGCGGTCGGAGGCGGAGGATACCGACGAAGAACAGACGAAGAGAGAGAGAGAGAGAGAGAGAGAGAGAGAGAGAGAGAGAGAGAGAGAGAGAGAGAGAGAGAGAGAGAGAGAGAGAGAGAGAGAGAGAGAGAGAGAGAGAGAGAGAGAGAGAGAGAGAGAGAGAGAGAGAGAGAGAGAGAGAGAGAGAGAGAGAGAGAGAGAGAAAACCGTATGAGAGGATGAAATGAAAAAAATCCTAAGTGTTAGACTTAGACAAAAAATGGGCCGAGAATTAATTGGGTTTAGGAGCCAAATTTGATGGGTTTTGGAGCCAAAATAAATGGGTTTAGGAGCGAAAATAATTGGGTATGAAATATATATGGGTTGGAATTTTTTTATATAAAATTTTTACATTATAAACATCTAATAATATAATAATTTAAAAGTCTATTTTTATAAATACATAATTTGGAAAATATAAAAAAATCAATTACATAAATAGGCAAATCTAATAATCTAAAAATCTAAAAAAATTATTTCAAAAAATCATTGACCAAAAAATATATTTAATAATCTAATTTTTAAACTGAATATAAGAATTGGAAAAAAATTATTCGGATTGACAAATACCTATTTCACAATACATATATTAAAAATATATTTCATAAATACATAGTTTTCATACATATATTACAATACATATATCACAATACATAAAATTAAGTAGAATCATCATCGGTATCGGAATCGGAGTCATCACACAAATCATCTAATTCGTCTTCCAATACATATTCATCGTTGGGAGGACACACAAGAAACAAATCGAAATCAGAATCAGCTTGCACAACATGTGATTCAACTCGAAGCATTTCACTTGGTGCTACAAACTGGTTTTGTTTATCGTCTTGTAACGCATGTAAAGCAACTTCAGATGTTTCACGGACTCATCGAGGCATAATTTTCGTACGAATCCACCAATTGGTTGCAGATGTGCGACGCACATGCGGATAAGGAATAAAGCAGACTTGATCACAATTACCGGATAATATAAAAAGGTCGTATTTTGCTTACTGACTGTGAGATCTGAGATTCACACTAAGAATTTGTATTCGTGGATTTGGACTTTTGTATATTGAAATGGTATAGATTTCCTATGAATCAAAGACTTTATTGAGATTGATCGTCGAGATAGAACAAACACAATCGAAAAGAGAGTACAAAGAAATGTTAATCGAGTTATCTAGTCGAAGTGTTCTTAGCTAGGGTTGGAATGTCTTGAATGAATCACCACTTCTTCTTTAAATACTCTCGACTTTGATATCCTCGTTCTGATATTTCGGCCTTGCCATCATAACGATTTCTGAGATTTGTGTGGATCAGTTGAACTGACAAAGACCGGGTTGCTCTATCTCTACGTCGTCTCCTGCCGAGCTAGAGCTCGATTGCTTCCCACTTCGGCATTGCTTGGGCCTTGTCAAGAAGTCAATCGTATAGGCCCAACAGAGAATAACGGTCGATCTCTCTCTGTCTTGATACTGAAGCGGGCTCATAACGATGGGCCTTTGTTTTATTCGTTAATGGGCCGGATTTCCTAGAGGGAAATCCAGTACCAACAATAGCCCCCCAACCCATTAGTTTCGACGAGTCGAGGTTAATGGGCGGTGGACGTTCTCGGAAAAATGCGCGCGTGTCTTAGGTATTTGAGAAAACCTAATGATTATTTTTGCCCCATCCGTAGATCTTGTTTTGATCGGATGGCTAGGATTGGGCGCGTGGATCGGATCAATCTATTTGCGGCGCGTTCGTTGCCACAACTAGTGTAACTCGATCTACCGTTGGTCTAGTCGATCATCAACGGCTGAGATCTCTTGAGTTTGATAAATCTTATCGGCCTCGATTCATGCGGATGTGACCTATCTTATCAGCCGTTTATCCCTGCCCTTAGACCTTATATCGACGGTCGAGATCGCAAGGGATCAAAGGATCCCAACTGTCCCGATCCTTTTCGTAATTATTCACAAATTTTGAATTGAGCGGTTGAGATTGCGGGATATGAAAAATCCCACGGATCTCGAGCACGAGATAGTTTAAAAGGGGGAAGTTACCTAGCACGATTCCCATTACTGCTCGCACTACAAATCGACAAGGTAACTTCTTCTCCCTCATTCTATCATTTTTGCCTCTCGCTCTTGTTCCTTGTGCTATTATTTCGAAACTCTTCTCTTTAGGGATTTCGTCTTTCTTTTTTTTTCTTTTTTCAAAAGAAAGAAATTCTCAGTACACCGACCATTATGGTTCAGAAAGATGCAGTCAGGGCGAGTTCAAACACGCTTAATTTTTTGATTTTCCTTGTAGGCCTTGGAGGCCGCGAAAAAGTTCGCGGCTAGGGCTGAGCCTGAGCTGCGGAAAATACCACAGGCGGGCGAGCTCGAGACCATCGAGAAAACGGTTAGTGACCTGAAGACGCAGTTGCAGGGGGCCTTGGCTCGGTTTTCTGTCGCGGAGGAGGCGAGTCGAAACGCTGTTGAGGCAGGTCGGGTTGCGGATATGCGGGCTGCGCAATGTCAGGCTGATTTGGACAAGGCTATCGGCGACCGAGAACTTGATATCAAGGTGGCGGCCCACGAGGCGAGGAAGGAGCTAAATGATGAATACCTCAAGATTCTCGAGGGAATTGCGGCGAAGGAAAGCCAAAGGAAGGTTGCTGTGAGTGCTGAGATAAGGCTCCAAGAGGCCTTGGCCAATATCGCGCTTATCGCTGAGTTCGCCTCTGGCGAATTGGATTTGACCAAGGAGGTGATGGACTTGGCTGAGAAGAAGCGATTAGCTATGGAGGAGATGGACGCTGAAGCAGTGTCGGACTTCAGCATTAGCAAGCTCAATTTTCCAGTGATGTCGGACGATTCGGTGATCTTGGCGCGCCCTTTAAACCAGGTGGCCACTCGTCTTGATCAATATGGGTCGAATCTCCCAACCGGAGTTAGCTCGCGAGCTAGTGACGAGGCTGAGGGTTGACTCGAGGAGGGAGGGACGGCCGGTGATCAGCCAGAGGATCGGGACGAGGCTTCCTCCCCTTCCAAGCAGTTCTAATAAATTTTAGTCGTGGCTGCCTCGAGGGGCTTTTATTTCCTTTTCCAGACTTTGTTGCCCAAGGGGGCTTTTGTTTTGGTGTTGCCCTTAGTGGGCTTTTTGTTTGAACTCGGGGACATTGTGTCCTCTTTTTTTTATGAATTGCTTTTGAATCTTTCGTGCCTTAGCATAGATTCCACTGTATAACACCTTAGTGTAGAATTGGCCTTTACGACATCTCGATTCTTTTCAGAGAGGTCGAGCAAGTAACTTGTCTCGGGTTGTCTTAGGGAGTTCTTATCGAAATTTTGGGTCGACTGTACTTGAGCTCGAGTTCTTCGCCAAGAGTTGTCCGAGGTACAACTCTTTCGTGAAGTTCGAGCTTAAAGCTGAATTGAAGCGAGAATTGCTAAGTATAAGAACGAATCGAAGTAGACTTACAAAGATCCGTTTTGAGTGTGCGCGGAGGTCGTTTTGCGATTGTCTCTACCTCGTTGTTTTTGCTTAAAGGGAGGGGGTAGTCCCCCAATTCTTCTGAACTGTATAAGGTTGGAAGAATTTTATGTTTTCGGGGGATCATTTTAGATCGCTTGATTTGGGACGACCATTTCAGTTCGTTCTGCCTAGAGGGACCATTTTGGGTCGCTTTATTTTTAGGACGAGCATTTCAGTTCGTTCAATTTTGGGGCGATCATTTCAGTTCGTTCAATTTTGGGGCGATCATTTCAGTTCGCTCAATTTTGGGGCGAGCATTTCAGTTCGCTCGTATCACTTTATTTTAGGAGAGGCCATTTCAGGTCGCTGAGAAGGGATAATTTCATATCACTTGTCTTTTGAAGAGATAATTTCATATCACTTTACTTTAGGAGAGGCCATTTCAGGTCGCTAAGAAGGGATAATTTCATATCACTTGTCTTTTGAAGAGATAATTTCATATCGCTTTGCAGAATGTAATGGCGAAATATTTCGCGACGACTCTTAACTTTTGCAATCGGAAAGAGACATTGGTAGGGAGACTTATTTTGATTTCACAAAGATAAGTTATTACGACTTCGTTTGAAGTTATCGAGCTCGGAAAGAGCTATGTGTTGGGGGGGGGGGGGGCTGCGCTCGAAGTCGAGCTGCCTACATACCCTTTTAAGGGGATCAAGCCATTTCGTAGTTCGATTATGTTGATGTACTTTTAGTGAAAGTACGTTTTGAGGTCGATGATGTTCCAAGGTCGTAGTTCAGGCGTCCTTAACTACATCAGTGACCTGGTAAGGACCTTCCCACTTTGCTCCTAACTTTCCAGCGCGTTCTTCCTTTTTATGGTCGAACACTTTCCGTAAGACGAGCTCGCCTACTTGAAACCTTCGAGTTTTGATCTTGGAATCATAGTAGCGAGTTGCGGCTTGTTGGTAGTTCTGGATTCGAGCTAGTGCGAGATTCCTCCTTTCGTCGACGAGATCGAGCTCGTCCGTTATCATCTTGTTGTTAAGTTCCTCTTGTCGTGGGCATTCTTCTTTGCGGATGCTTGACACGAGGATTTCGGCTGATACTACCGCCTCGATCCCGTAAGCCAGCGAAAAGGGAGTTTCGCCGGTGGATTTTCGAGGAGTAGTCCGGTGAGTCCAAAGTACGGCTGGGAGCTCGTCGCTCCAGCTCGTTTTGCACTCATTGAGTCTTTTCTTAAGGTTGTTCATGATTGCTTTATTAGCTGCTTCTGCCAGTCCGTTTCCTTGAGGATAGCGGGGCGTTGAGTAAGTCAGCTTTATGTTCCAGGTTCTACAGAACTCCTTGAACACGTTTGATATGAATTGTGATCCGTTATCGGTGACGATCTCGTGGGGTAGTCCATGTCGGCACACGATGTTTCCCCAGACGAACTCCTTAACGTGGACGTCTTTGATCTTTTGGTATGACTCTGCTTCGATCCACTTAGTGAAGTAGTCTGTCATTACCAATAGGTGTGTAGCTTTCTTTTTGCCGGATGGAACTAAAGGTCCCACGATGTCCATTCCCCATCGCATGAATGGGTATGGTGATGTGATAGAGGAGAGTTTCTCCGATGCCTGATGGATAATCGGGGCATGCTTTAAGCATTTGTCACATTTGCTGGAAAAAGATTCGCATTCGGTGGCCATTGTTGGCCAGAAATAGCCTTGCCTCTTGATTCGTACGGCCAGGGCTCGTCCTCCGGAATGGCTTCCACAGGATCCGTCGTGGGCCTGCGTGATCACGGCTAGAGCTTGATTTTTATCGAGGCATTTGAGGTAAGGTCCAGAGAGCCTTCTTTTGAAGAGCTCTCCTTGCGTGACGCAGTACCTCGCACTCTGTGTCTTGAGTTTCCGCGCCTCCCATTTGTCGTCGGGGACTTCGCCATTTGTAATGTATCGAATGATCGGAGTTCTCCAATCTTCGTCATCATTAGGCTCGGGTCCTCGACTAGTGGATGCGGCTTGGATTGGTCTATCGGGGACGTTCGCGATGTACACGGCGCTTATTGGATCGAGATCATCATCAATCTCGATGATGTCACGACTGGTGTCCTTGGGACGTTCCTTGTGTCCGACCCCGTCTTTTGTGGTGGGCTGGTCCTCTTTCAAGGATAGAGCTTTCAGAGCTATGTCGATACTTGGTTTTTCGATCCCCTCGACTGGTATGATCCTTTTGAGGTTAGGATCCGATGTCGACGCTAGGGCGGCCAGGGCATCAGCTGCGGTGTTTTTCCCTCGCGGGATCCGTGTTAGATCAAAGAATTCGATCTGTTCGGCGAGCGTATGGACTACCTGTAGGTATGCTTCCATGCGTTCGTCTTTAGCCTCGTAGTCGCCATGATATTGGCTCGTGACCAATTGGGAATCGCTGAAGGCGTCTACTTCTCGGGCTCCTATCGCTATTGCTAGTCTGAGCCCGGCTATTAACGCTTCGTATTCTGCTTCGTTATTTGATGCGGCGAAGCCCAGTCTGAAAGACTGTTCCAATACTTCGCCAGTGGGGGAGACCAGTTTTACTCCAACTCCGGATCCTTGCCTCGAGGAAGCTCCATCGACGTAGAGTTTCCATTTCTTGGCGGAGGTCGGGTCGAGTTCTATGGTCGGGGGGAGCTCGATTATGAAATCTTCCAGCACTTGCGCTTTTAGACACGTCCGAGTTTTATATTCTATGTCATACTCGTTGAGTTCGATAGCCCATTTGACCAGTCGACCTGAATGGCTTGGACTATGAAGGATGGTTCTCAGTGGCTGAGAGGTCATCACTATAATTGAGTGTGATTGGAAGTATGGTCGGAGTTTCCGAGCCGATGTGACTAGCGCTAAAGTGAGTTTTTCCATGGCGGGATACCTGGTTTCAGCATCGATTAAGGTTTTACTAATGTAGTACACCGGCCGTTGCTCGTTTTGTTCTTCGCGAACCAGGACTCCACTTATTGCTGCCGTGGAAACAACTAGGTAGAGGTAGAGGGGCTCCCCTTCTACTGGTTTCGCCAGTATAGGTAGTTCGCTTAGGTAAGACTTGAGTTGGGTGAATGCTTCTTCGCACTTTTTGTCCCAGAGGAACTTTTTGTTCGCTTTGAGAAAGTGATAGAAGGGTAAACATTTATCAGTCGACCTTGAGATGAAGCGGTTCAAAGCAGCTTTTTTGCCAGTCAGGCGCTGGACTTCTCGCGTTGTTCTGGGAGATTTCATCTCTATAAATGTTGCGATCTGTTTGGGGTTCGCTTCGATCCCTCTCTCTCGGTCACTAGGTAACCAAGGAATTCTCCTGAGGGGACCCCGAATGTGCACTTCGCTGGGTTGAGTTTCATCCCGTATTTATTGAAAATGATAAAGCATTCTTTTAGCTGGGGGATATGGTCTTCGTACTTGGAAGATTTGACCAGCATATCGTCGATGTAGACTTCCATGGTTTTACCCAGGAGTCCTGAAAACATCTTGTTGACGAGGCGTTGGTAAGTTGCTCCTGCATTTTTCAACCCGAAGGGCATGACTTTGTAGCAGTACGTTCCTCGATCAGTTATGAACGAAGTATTTTCTTGGTTCTCAGGGTTCATTAGTATTTGGTTATACCCCGAGAAGGCATCCATGAAGGATAGCAGTTGGTGTTCGGCGGTAGCTTCGACCAGTCGGTCGATGTGCGGGAGTGGGAAGCTGTCCTTCGGACATGCTTTGTTGAGATCTGTAAAATCTACACAGACTCTCCACTTCCCGTTCTTTTTCTTGACCACTACAGGGTTCGCAAGCCAGTCGGGGTACTTGACCTCTCTGATCGATCCGATTTTAATAACCGATCGACCTCGTCGTTGACGGCTCGAGCTCGTTCTGGGCCTAGTTTCCAATGCTTTTGTCTTACCGGTTTGTAGGTTGGGTCGACATCCAGCTCGTGGCTGGTTACGTCGATGTTGATCCCTTTCATGTCTGCTGAAGACCAGGCAAAGGAGTCGACATTCTGTTTAAGGAAAGAGACCAATTCGTTTTTGACTGGTTATGATAGGTCGATTCCAATGCCAACAAGTCTTTCGGGGTGAGCATTGTCTATGCAAACTTGGGTCGTGAGGTCCTTTGGGGGTCCTATTTGACTTGGGTCGTTCGACCTTTTGGTCTGCATAGTGGCGAGCTCCTCCTCTTTCCGTAATTGCTACGCGGGGGATTTTTCAATCTGCTTATACCCGTTCATATAGCAATGACGAGAAATCTTTTGACTTCCGTAAATGGTTTTTACTCCTTTGGGAGTTAGAAATTTTACGCATTGATGGTAGGTCGACGGTACTGCTTTCATGTCGTATATCCATGGTCGACCTAGAATTGCGTTGTAGGGAGCTGGCCGATCTACTACGACGAACTCTGTCATCCTTCGAACTCCTCCAGCTATTACTGGAGCGAATACAGAGCCCATTGAGTATGTTGTTTCGCCAGCGAACCCTACTAGTGGTGTCTTTTCTTCGACGATTTCAGAGTCGTTGAAATCCATCTTTTTGAACGCGTCGTACAAGAGGACATCCACCGAACTCCCTGTGTCGATCATTATCCTCGAGAGTTCGACGTCTCCCACTACTAGACAGACGAGGAGAGCATCGTCGTGTGGTTTGTCGAGATTACTTGTCTCGCTCTCGTGGAAAGTGATTTCGTGGTCTGGACCTAACATTCAGATTTCCCCCCCTTTGTCGGTCTCGACTCTTCTTTGGAGAGCTTTGATTGAATTGACCGAGTCTCGGCAAAGCTTGGAGCCACTAAAGATGAAGTCGATTCGTTTAGGGGGTATAGCCCGTACACGCCCCCCCCCCCCCACAGAGACGAGGGAGATTGATTCGTGAGCGCAAACTCTTACTGGGAGCTGGAGGTGGAGATAGTACCGAGCCTCCCGTGGTGCCGCACAGGCTGAGTTCGCCGAGAATGACCTCGACTCTCTTTCGCGATCCCTGGGGGAGGGTTTCGGGAGATTCCGGCTCCTTAGATCGCTCTCGTTTGTTTTGAGAAGTCTTCTTGGTGTTTGACTCTCTGGTCTGTTTATTTTCCTTTTTGTCCGATGGAGTTTCCTCCTCGACTTCTGACTCTTGTTTGTTTTCGGACTCTCGCTTTTGAGCCTCGGCTTTAGCTCGAGTGTAGCACTCTTCAGTCGAATGTCCTCTTTTGTTGTGAAAGTCACAGAATTTTTCCTTGTCGAACTCAAATTTCTTCCAGCTCTTCGGGCTCTCGACTGCATTGATGTTTCCTGATTTACGGGAATCCTTTTTTGAGTTCGAGTTCTGCGAGCCCAACGGGTTCTTTTCTTTTCGATGCTTTTCTCTGAGGGCCGTAGTTTCGTCCTCGAGGCGAGCGAAGGCCGATGCGCGATGAAGGGCGTCATCGAGTGTTTGAGGTTCGCGGACCGTTATTTCCTCGCAGAATCTGGTCGAAAACCATAGTCCGCGTCTCAATGCTTCTATAGCTACTTTGTCTCGCGGGTTTGCGATTTTGGATTTTATTTCCTTAAATCGGTCGATGTACGAGCGAAGTGGCTCGTCGGGTTTCTGGGAGACGCTAAATAGAGCTGCCTCAGTAGTCTTTTCTTCGATAAAGACGCAATATTGTTTGAGGAAAGCCGTCATGAACTTGGTGAAGTTGTCAATGGACCTTTCCTCCAGTCCGACAAACCATTCTAGGGCGGAGCCTGATAGGTTTTCGGCGAAGAGCCTGCAGAAAGCCGGCTCTCTCTCCTCATTGGTAAGGTATACCCTTGCCATTGCCAGTTGGAACACCCTGATATGGGCTTTCGGGTCCGATTTACCATAGAACTCCGGAAACTTTGTTTTCTTTATTTCCCGGATTCGTGCAAAGGCGATCCGGTCTGTGAACGGCGTTTGTCGCGTTTCTTCGATCACTCGATCGATGTCGAGCGCCGCGCTTGTTGCCATGTGAACTTTGGAGCTCAGACTGATGAACTGAGCCTTAGCTTGTTCAATATATTGTCTAAGCATATCGTGTTCATCGCCTGTCGTAGGCGCGAACTTGTGCTTGATTGGACGTTTGTCCCGGGAAAACGGGGTCGAGAAGATTGATTGTTGGAACCGATCCCGTCTGGTCGACCTGCGGCGTTCAGAACTGTACCGTATTTGATCCGTTAGGATGTCCCGAGCTCGAGGCGAAAGCGGAGCCTCCTAGTTGCCTCGGCCGGATATTCGATCTATTCGGGAAAGGTGGTGTCCCGGGTAATGGTCGGTTTCCCGATCCGGTTGGATCTGTGACCATTGAATTCGAACTGAATGGAGTCGGAGTCTCGATAGGCATCATTATAGGGCGGAAGCCGCTACCTGACGTATTGGCGAAATTTCCCGACGCTCCCGGGGGAGTTACTACCTGGGAGAAGTCCAAGCGTGTACACGGTGGAGGACTTATGGGGGTTCGTGGATCATGTGTTGATCTACCCCTTGTTTTGGCTGGCGAGCTCTTCAAGACGGGCGTTAATTCGCCTTTCCTGTTCATCGAGCTGTGCGGCCAGAGAGCGGTTCACCATCTCTTGGGCCCGTGCGCTTGCCTCGTTGTTTCTCGTTCGGTTTACCAACAGGCTTAACATCGAACGGATTTCAGCGAGGTCATATGGGCCTTGTCGCTGTGGAGCAGAAGGCAGTGGCGAATTAGGTCTGGTTGTTCCAGATCCACCTCCTGAAGCGGGGGCGGAAATGGAATCACTCCTCATCCACACCCAGTTTCTGCTCGGATCATTAGTTCCTGACAAAACATTTGTCGGAGTCTGGCTCGTCGCGACTGTTTGAGCGACTGGGCCGGTTGGTGCCGAAGTCGTGGAGACTGTGGCAGAGCTCGTCAACACGCCATCGGTCTGACCCATGATTCTTACCCGGGTGGTGTTCTAAGGAACGTTGTCAACCGTTTGAGGGTGGTCGACTGGTGCTGTGGCGCTGGGAGAGCCAGATTGGTCGAGATTCATCTCGATCTATCGGATCTAGGATCTGATTCTTAAGACAGGAAAAACTATAGATAGTCCCAACAGTCGGCGCCAAATGTGAGATCTGAGACTCACACTAAGAATTTGTATTCGTGGATTTGGACTTTTGTATATTGAAATGGTATAGATTTCCTATGAATCAAATACTTTATTGAGATTGATCGTCGAGATAGAACAAACACAATCGAAAAGAGAGTACAAAGAAATGTTAATCGAGCTATCTAGTCGAAGTGTTCTTAGCTAGGGTTGGAATGTCTTGAATAAATCGCCACTTCTTCTATAAATACTCTCGACTTTGATCTCCTCGTTCCGATTTTTCGGCCTTGCCATCATAACGATCTCCGAGATTTGTGCGGATCAGTTGAACTGACAAAGACCGGGTTGCTCTATCTCAACGTCGTCTCCTGCCGAGCTCGAGCTCGATTGCTTCCCACTTCGGCATTGCTTGGGCCTTGTCAAGAAGTCAATCGTATAGGCCCAACAGAGAATAACGGTCGATCTCTCTCTGTCTTGATACTGATCGGGATCATAACGATGAGCCTTTGTTTTATTCGTTAAAGGGCCGGATTTCCTAGAGGGAAATCCCGTACCAACACTGACCTCGCGGAAAAACATCTATGATTCCAGATGCATGTTTACGCATTCCACGACCTATTATTGTGTCAAACCACCGTCACTTGAAAATTATGGCCTTAAGCCCAACAGCACCATCATACTGAATCATCTGTCCGGAAATTTGAAATCATCCTTCAGCCATTGAAGGAATTGTCGTTTTCCTTCATTAAACAATCTAAATATCGACACAGAAAGCGTTCCATCTTGATTAATATGTAAAGATTATCTTCTACATAAGGTTGGGAGATCCATTTTCGATTTAGCGTTGTCTTTCGTCTTTCCTGGAACATTTAACACTATGTTGATGAGATTGTCAAAAAAGTTCTTTTCAACGTGCATGAAATCGAGGTTGTGTCGGAGAAGAAGATTTTCCCAATGCGGAAACTCCAAAAAGATACTTTTCTTCACCCAATTATGATCTTTCCCATAGCCGGATAGTGCGGACTGGCTTCTCGTGTCCGTTTCCTCTGCAATCAATGGTTTTTGACAATCCCCCAATGGAGTTTATTCTTCCGTATATAATTTCTTCTCCATTTAACCAAGGTGGAGGCGCGTCTTGTATTGTCTTGCCCCGAGGAAACGCTTGAACATTTCGCCGATAAGGATGGTTGTGAGGCAAAAACATCATGTGAGAATCGAACCAAATATGTTTCCTCCCATGATGTAACAAGAACGACTTCGTCTCATCTAGAAAATATGGGCATGCTAAACGGCCACGTGTCATCCAACCAGATAGCATGCCATACGCTGGAAAGTCGCTGATGGTCCACATCAACGCAGCTCGCATCGTAATTTTTGTTTCCTCGATATATCATATGCTTCCGCCCCGTCACTCCATAAAGTTTGTAATTCTTCGATCAACGGCTGGAGATAAATATCTAGACTTTTCTTCGGATGTTTTGGCCCGGGAACTAGTACTGACAGAAAGAAAAACTCCCTTCTCATACACATACCAAGAGGTAAGTTGTACGGAGTTACGATCCATTCATACCATTGGGACTATATCCATCTGTTGAAAGGCATATATAAATATTTTAACTTTCAGCAGCAAAATTAGGATATACCTCATTAAAATGCTTCCACGATGCTCCATCTGACGGGTGATACATTTCTCCTTCTGGTGAAAAATGTTCAGCGTGCCATCACATATGTGAAGCAGTCTTCTCTAATTGGTATAGACGCTTCAACCGCTCCATAATAGGCATATAGAACATCCTTTGTTTAGGTCGATTTTTACCCATCCCATTGTTTGGATAGTATCGGTCCTTCGCACAAAACCGACACACCAAAAGATCTTGATTTTCCTTCCAAAAGAGCATGCAATTGTCCTCGCAAACATCAATCTTAATAACAGAAGTCCGATGGATTTTGTCAGCTTCTTCGTCTCGTAATAAGATGCTGGTGCTTTATTTGGCTTCGCCAGAACATTTTTCAAAGTCTGTGACATCTCATTCACACACGCCTCAGCCAAATTGTAGTCGATTTTCGCCTTCATCATACGCGAAGCCACATATAGTTGAGATATTCCATCAACACATCCGTCGTAAAGAGGTTGATTGGCGGCTTCAAAAGCTCGGAAAACACTGTCATATGTTGCTTCCATCAAATTTGTAGCTGGCTCTTCATCTGCTGCTACATTTACGTATGAAAAACTCATACGTATCCGGGGAAAATTGATAATACGTAGCTTGTTCTTCCCACGTAGATTCTTCGCTAGTGAAATGACTTGTTCCCGAGGATTCACCAACATCAGAATAATGTTCTCCATGGCTTGACCAAACATAGTAATTTTTCCTTGAACCCAACTCTTTTTAGAGGTTAAAAACAGTTCTTGCATCACGCTGTTTTCGGTTTTTACATCGAGCACAAGGACACAATATAATGTTTCGCTCATGGTACGATGCTTGATTACAAGCAAACTGAAGAAATACTTGAATCCCTCCCAAAAACTCTCTCCAAGCAGAATTTGTGTCAGGATCGTAATGTCGATCCATCCACGTTCTTGAATGAAAATATTGCGACATTATGTCTAAAGAAAAAAAAGACATGATTAGTTTGGTTTGTGTTTGATATATAACGGATTTCAAAATCCTTGTGATCCTTTGTTATGAAAACATGGTATGAGTTCGTTTGTTTTTATAGAACAAGTTATTAGCCACGTTTTAGACACGATTTTTATCGTGGTTACTCAATAATAGCAACGTTTTTGACACGATTCTAAATGTGGCTACATATAGATACGAATTTGTCACGATTTTAAATCGTGGCTTATATTTTGAATATATTCGTTCTGCTACACGGTCTAAATTTTCTGAATAAAGTTTGATTTGACATTAATTTCGGTGCTATAATCACAATTTAGTCACGTAACAAAAACCGTGATTAAAGAAATTAATAAATTGATTGGACAGACCATGGCCACAAAATAGACGTGTCTAAATCGTGACTAATTAGACACGATTTAGCCACGTTATTTTATGTGGATAGATTTTTCACGAGTATTTCGTGACAAAACGTGGCTATATTAAGTCACACTTTATATCGTGATTATATCGTGACCAATTGTCAAGTTTTGGACACGATATTGACACGTTTATTTGTCACGTGTCTGTTCGTGACTAATTCGTGACTAATTATAAAAAATCACGATTTGGTCGTGACAAAAACATGGCTATAGCGCAAAGTTTTACTAGTGGCAGTCACGAGGTACTAGACTCAAGAAGCGAACTATGAACTACCAAAACGGTGTAATGAACAAAGTCCAACTTTAATTTGTTTATGCTCTTAAAGTTCCAAATAATATAATGTAATATAATATAATTATGATGATATGACAGATATCATACCACTCCGTAAATTAGTCCCAAACATGTTCAATATAGTACTTGATAAGGCAGACTAGACATGACGAGACAGGTCCAAACAAAAGGAGATTTATGAGATGGTCTGGGTTACAACTTAGAATGATATACCATTTTCATAAACTTACAGGTCTTGGATTTATATTAAATCTTTGTGGTCTCTCCTGTGAGGCTGTGACAACAACATATTGCACTTGACCAGGTGAATTTATATTACCAATCAATTCGATTGTGTTTGATATACAAAAGTCCATTTATGTATACCAACAAACAATTAATTCTTACATCTGTCACTATAGTTTGGCCCGAAAAGTTTAAACCCAAGTTCAGTCAAATTTCAAGACTACATAACCATTTTGTTTCATACTTCATAGTGGCCACATTGTGGACCAAGTGAGGTTGATCCTGGGCCTAGAAGACGAGGAGTCAAACTTATCTAGTGGTGGATCTTGAAGAGGAGTGAGGTCAGCTAACCACGTAAAATATTATAAGTTAGATGTAAGAAGTCCGATCTTAAGAAATCACACATGATTCGACTATGGGATGTGAGTGTTTCTTGTTGTTGTAGGAATTCCAACTAAGAATCGAGTCGGTCAGGTTTTGGTCCAAAGTCCGAACATAATGAAATAAATTGTGTGAAAACTTTCTAAGTGTGAAGTTAGAAATTCTGTATAATTATAAATTAGGCTTAAACCGACAACTGGACATGATAAAGAAAGAAAGGTCGTCGAAATGACTAGCATCTTACAAAATACCATGTTCGTCGCTATTATATGATAGCTTGGAGTGAAAAAGTTTCAATGAATGTGATTAGTGAACTGTAAATTTGCGATTTATAGTAAAAATTGTCAAACTTTTGGTGTGAGTTGTTGACTTTTTAGTGGGTTTTGATCTTGGAACGAGCATATCAGATGGGCTGAGCAGATTTGAATAGCCTTAGGAATGGGTGCTAAACACATATACAACAATTAGTCCTTCAGTTATTCGATCTTCAATGTTTTGCTGACATCAGCAAATTCTTCCAGATATTAAGTCTTGTAGAAATTTGGCCGACCCATCTGGTTAGTTTGTCTTTGTTGAACTGTCATATTATTTACACATGTCAAAACACATTTCTAGAAGACAAACAACATTCATAACAATTGAAATCGTAAAATCGCATACCTTCAATGATGAAAATATGGCTATAACCTCTGAATCTGAAGGGTAGCGTAGAGTTAATGGTGATGTTCCCTCAATAACAACCTTTGATTTTTCTATAAATTCCTCTTTTTGTTTTTTATTTCTCTATTTTTTTTTCTCCTTCGCACGTATTTCTTCTCTCCTCTATATTATTTTTTTTCTTCCGCTTTGCCCTGGATTTCTATTGCTTCTTCCGTTCCGATGATGAGGACCGAAGCCAATGCTCGCATGCTCTGATAGCGATGTTGAGTGTCACTCATCCGGTTCTTCGAGTGAGAATTCGACTTTCCTTACATCTGCCGACGAAGAGGCCATATCCCCACATCCGGCCGACCAATCAGCAGGTCAAGATTGGCCGGCGAGGAATATTCGAGACTGCCTCGTGGCAAACCAATAAATTGGTGGCTCCGATTTGAGATTCCACATTTTTAGATGAGGGATACTAATGGTTTAGCTGACGACGATCGAAACGAGGATTCTTTGGGCAATCTTCCGGTCGTTTTTGGTGAGGCTCGAGATCGGATTACTGATGAACATGTGACTACGCTCGGGGTGCCATTAAAATCAAAGGAGGTGAAGAAACCGAAGAAGGCAAAACGGCGAAGTATCCCGTACAAATCCTGGAGATCTAGGCATCCACATGTAAATAGACAGTGTTGGATATAATGCGAGATTATGCACATTATCCGGGTTTCGAGCTCCGACTCCCAACATCTAAATAAAGACCAAGGACGGTTCCAGACGGGTAGATCTTTGTTTACGACTATTGGTTTGTCAAAATGCCATTTTTGGTTTCCTTTTCCAAAACTCTTCATCCGTTATTGCGACCAGTAGAAGATTGCTCTTTCTCAGCTACGTCCTGCTACAGTTTGGAATATGGTCGGCGCCATGCTGCAATTTTCTGAAGGGCACGTTGACATGAGTCTTTTCGTCTTTGAGGAAGCGTTGACTATATCAACTAACCCAACAACTCCTTGTACTCGATATGTCTCATAAAGATCTAGACATGGCCTCAAGCTTATCACTCAGACAACAAGAAAAATAACCAATTATAAAGATTAGTACCCTTTTTTTGCAAAGGTCAATGAGACATTGGTCCCGGACGAGGATCCTCTCTTGGACGACACACTCCAAGGGTAGACTTTCGAAAACCGTCAGGTCGTTGAAGGCGATCTAGTGTTGGATCATCAAAATGGGGGTAATCTGAAGATGGATGATATACATGATCGGGGGGGGGGTAATGTGAATCGTTTCTTTTCGGTGAATATCACCAAGTAAGTGCATGTGGCCGTTGAGTAATCTATGAATAAAAATAAGAAGAGGAAAAAATGTCCGAGATTTCTCCGATTGACGTTCAGAGTAGGCATGTGATGGTGGTGATACCAATCATGATTTAAGGGATAAGAAGAAGAAGTTAAGTTGGGATGGTCCGGGTTCTGCTGTTTAGATGGCATATCGACTGCTATAAATTCTATTGAGGATACGAACACCGCTGGTCCTAATCGTGAGGTCAGCCTAGATTGAGGGTTAACTGGGTTATCAATCCGAGAGTCGGGTGACCGGGAAGAACATGGGTGTTGATTAATAACGTGAAAATTTCACCTTTCCTTTATAGTACACGCGGATTAGTGCGATCGTGAATGATCCGAATGGGTGTGCACATCTTCCTCAATAAATCAGGTCAAGACAAGCTAAAGAATACCCCCCCAAATCGCCGACTTTCACAGGCTTTACCTTCTTCGAGTAGTCGGTCGTGACTTTTCTTGGGTAAGAATTTTTACTGATTTTGGTGATTTTCTTCTGACCTTTTGACACTTTGTGAGGCTGTCGCGAATAACAATTTCCTCGTGGAAGTCTAGGAGCTTGAGATAAAGGGCATTAGACTCAAAAGGAAAGAACTGGAGAAGAAACTTCAAGACATGCAGGATAAGGTCCGGGGGATCAGGAGAAGAAGAAGGTCAACGACTCGAGCAACGGATGGCATAGTTAACTCAGGAGAACGCTTGGTTAGATCTAGAGAAAGATATTTGTTTAGTTCATATCTTTGCGGCTCGTAGTTTGGCTACATATGCTAAGGATGTGGTTTTTGCTCTTTAAGCCGAGTACAAGTCAGAAGGTGACCGTCTTTGGTTTCTGTTTGAAGAGGAGGAAGCATGAGAGAGGAAGAGTATCTTTGATAAAAGCGAAGCTCATCTTGAAATATGAAGAAGGCTATGGAAGAGGATGCTTTTTCAAGGAAGAAATTCCTTGAGTTGCATCAAGTAGTTTCCATCTTAGGATCCTACCAGCTCCTTGTTCGTGAAGGTATAAAGTTTCTAGCGTCCAAGTTTGAGAAATTAGTTCCTGACGAGGCGATTTTGAGGAAGGAGATTAATGCGATGGAGACCATCTATTTGTTCGACATTGACAATAATATGAATGCTTGAAGAGTATGTTCACGAAGAGGATTTTCAGGTGAACCATCTGGTAGACAAGGCATACATTTCGAATGAGGCACTTATCCCTACCAGAAAAGCTGCAAGGGTCCGTGGTGCTGGGATCATCTCTTCGGAAGACCGAGCTACTAAGGACCCTTAGTTCTTCTTTTCTTCATTTGTGAATATTTTTGTTTACTCTCGGCCTCATGTTCTTGTATTTTCTCGTACAAAACTCTTTTTGGCTTGAATGGCTTATCAGTTTTTTTTTGGAGACAAATTTTTGGTTTATACATCGTTCTCTTAATAAAACGAAAATACTTTCGTTTCTTTCTTATTCGTGCTTCTTAGGAAGTTTTTTAGGTTTCTTACTCAACTTTTATCGTGAGTTCTTGTTTTTAGGTGCAAACATATGTGCGGCTTACCCTGAAGTCGTTCATTACATGCGAGAGTGTGTTTGACTTATCTTGTGAACTAGTTTCTTTGGTGTGAAACTGTGTTTGGCTTATCCTTTAATCAACTCTAAGGTGAAAGTACGTGCTCGAGTTATTCTATAGTTTATGTTTTCGAGGTGCAGAAATATGGCCGACTTGTCCTGTAAATAAGTTTTAGGAGCATGTATGGATTCAGATTATCATGTGTTAATTAGTCATTTTTGGAGCAAAGACGTGCTCGACTTATGTTACAGAAGTCCTGATCAAACTAGTTTCCCGAAGGGAGGTTCAACTTACATTTAACTGTTCAACCATTGACTTGTGCGGAACTTTCCCCGACTTAAGTCGTCGAAACTGTTTGTATTTTTGATGACATGTCATGCACGGTCACTTGTGTATGAGACACATTGTTTTGATCCATCATTTGGCTAGAATGTAGATGATA
Organism: Orychophragmus violaceus; assembly: GCA_030180135.1. Lineage (NCBI taxonomy): Eukaryota > Viridiplantae > Streptophyta > Magnoliopsida > Brassicales > Brassicaceae > Orychophragmus > Orychophragmus violaceus. The sequence goes on along the minus strand of CM058236.1, from coordinate 25,928,987 downwards.
TGGAATACGAGAAGGTACTTGGCAGTTATTATTGTTATTTTTATTGGGACAACTAAACTTTGTGAAAGATTACATATGTATCCTCCGAGGGATCAAGCCGATCATATTTCACTTTACATATTGGGCGAGTAGGCTGGGCTCGTAGAGTGAGCGTGTTTTTTTTTTACGCCGACTAGTATAAGTATCTCTTGAGTTTGATTGTGTTCCAAGAACTTGGGATTTCTTTGCCTTGCATAGGCACAAATTCGTATACTCTAGGTTTGACGACCTTAGAGATGATGTAAGGCCCTTACTAGTTGGCGCCGAGTTTACTGGTTCGCCATTCCCGTGTGTTCTCGAAAACCTTTTGTAATACGAGATTTCCTTTGTTAAAGTGCCTGCTTGTGACCTTATTTTTATAATACATGTTTGCTTGTTGCTTATAATTTTGAATTATGAGGAGTGCATGATCGCTCTTTTCTTCCACCTGATAGAGGATCATGAAGTTGTTGAGGTCCTCGTGTTGTGGTTCTCACTTTTGTCAGATTTTCGGTGGGCGCCATTGCTTTCATTCCTTGAGACAAGGATAAAGGCGTTTGACCGGTTGATCGACGAGGAGCTGTTTGATGAGGCCATAGTCCTCCATCCAGCTCGTCAGCCTAAAGTCCCTTCTCTTCTCGAGCCGCTTCTTTAACATGTTTATGATTGTTTCTTTTTATGCTTTGGGCTGACCGTTTCCATGTGGATAGCGAGACGTTGATTTGCTTTACCTTATTCTCCATTGTGCACAGAATCCTTTGGACACGGTCGAGATAAATTGGGGATCGTTGTTGGTTACGATTTCCTTTGATATACCGTGAAGGCAGATGATAAAATTCTAGATGATTTTTTTGCACGTCGAGATCGTTAATAGCGACGTATGATTTGGCTTCGACCCACTTAGTGAAGTAATCTTTCATTACGAGGATGAACTTTTTTTTTGTCTCGAGGCTAACAAGGCGCTGACGATGTACATTGCCCATATCATAAATGGAAAAGGTTGGACTAGTTGCTAGAAGTTTGGCGGGTTGGTGGATGTTTGGCACATGCCTTTGAAATTTTTGCATTAAGCGATATACTTCTCGCAGTCTTCCACCATCGTTGGCCATAAGTGTTCCTGTCGCTTAGTTTTGGTAGCGAGTGGTTGGCAGTTGGAGTGATTAACCCTTACGCCTTCTTATGTTTCCTCCATTACCCTTTGATTTCTTGTCGGTTGATGCAAGTTAGGAGTTCTTTGATGCTCTCAATCGGAATAAATCTCCTTCCTTCATAACATAGTGTGTGCATTTTACTTTTAGCCGCAAGGATGCCCACCTGTCCTAGGGGATTGTGGCTTCGACAATGTAAGCCTTGAGTTCATCTCTCCAGTCATCAATCCTTTATATTATTTCCTTTGTAATGGGCTTGTTTGTTTCGCCGACGTCATCCATTCCGTCGTCAAGCTTGGTGATGGCGAATACTTCTTTTATCTGATCGATGCTTGGTTTGCCGATGCATTCAATGGACATCACTCATCGAAGATCAGGATCAAACATGGATGTTTGGGCGGCTAAAGCGTCTGCCGACGAGTAGTCACTTCGGGGAACGTTGGTGAGCGTAAAGGCGCCAAATTTATGTGCCAATTCTTAAACAATTTTTACATAAGCATCCAGTCGATAATTTTGGCCTTTGTACTTGCTAGCAAGAAGCTATGCATCAATATGTTTCTACCCGACTGTTTTTGCTAGTCGTAGATCTGCTATCAGAGCTTCATATTCGGCCTCATTGTTTGATGCTGGGAAGGCAAATTAAAAATACTGTTCCACAATTTCCCCGGTCAGCAAAGTCAACCTGATTCACTTCCGGACCCATTGTGTGACGATGATCCATCGACGAACAAAGTCCATTTATCCATTATCGCTCGGTGGTGGGTTCCAGGGTAATTCAATTAGAAAATATGCCAGCACTTGGGACTTTGCTCGTTCGATTTTGAACTCGATTTCATACTCGTGCAATTCAACAGCCCCTTTCGCCATTCTCCCTTATTTGAGTGGATGATTGGTGAGGACGACCACCCAATGAGATTAGAAATATGTTTAAAGTTTGTTCGCCGAGGTTACTAGTGCTAGAGAAAGTTTTTCTAGTGTTCAATATATGGTCTCGACATCCACTTACTGCCGATCAGGAGACCGATATCTATAGGGACAAGCTTTATCCTTCTTCTGGTTTTGTTAGGATTGGGTGCATTGATAGATATTTCTTTATTGTTGGAAAACATCCTCGCATATGGATTCCCATTAAAATGGCTTGTTTCCTCTAAATATTTGATAAAATTCTAGACATATGTCTGCCGATCTTGAGATGAAACAACTTAGGGTGGCGATCCAAACTGTAAGTGTTTGGAGTTCACGTGTATTTTTGGGGGATGGGAGCTTGATGAGTGCTGTGATCTTGTGTGGATATTCTACGATCCCTTTATTCGTAAATATGTATCTGAGATACTCCATTGAGGTAACAACGAAAGTGCATTTGAGCGGATTAAGTTTCATACCGTATTTTTTCAAGCTGTTGAAGCTGGTGGTCAGGTGGATGATGTGTTCATTATGACATGCTAGTTTATATATATATATATATGTGTATATTTATTTATATCTACAAGCTGATCGGAGAACATCTTGTTGACCGGTGTTTTGATACGTTTCTTGGTGTTTTTGAGACCGAAGGGCATTACCTAGTAGCAGTACGTTCCTTGATCAATGATGAATGAAGATTTCTAACGGTCGTCCGGGTGTATCGTTATTAAGTTATATCCGAAGAATGCGTTCATGAATGAGAGAAGCTTGTTGCCTGCTATTTATTCGACGAGCCGATCGATGTGAGGTAACGAGAAGCTATCTTTTGAGCAAGCCTTGTTGAGGTCGGTAAAAAAAAACGCATACGTGCCACTTTCCATTTTCTTCTTTACGACCACCAGATTTTCTAAACAGTCTCAGTGATTGAACATGCTTTTGATAACCTTTCTACCTCGTCACTGACTCTCTTGGCACGTTCTGGGACGAGTTTCCTCCCCTTTTCTTTGATGGTTTTGAACATTGGGTTGACATAGAAGTTCATGAAAGGCGACTGTATAATCGATGCCGGTCATGTCGCTTGTTGACCAAGCGAAGGTCGAGACGTTCTTACATAGTAACTTGATGAGCTGGTCCTTTAAATCCTTCATTAACTCTGCGCTTATTCCGACACATAACTCTGGATCGCTGAGGTCGATGTTAACCTGCACAACTGTATCACTCTAGGGGCCGTCATGTGGCGAAAACTCTATCATAGTTCAGCGACGAGGCAAGCTAGGGATTTCCGACGTAACTTATGTTCGACGAGGAAACAAGTTCTTGAGACTTCATGCCTTCCGCAGAGTGTAAAATTCCATATGGATTTGGGAACTTTACACACTAGTAGTAGGTCTAGGAAACTGCTTTCATCGTGTGGATCCATTGTGTTCCCATGATAACGTTGTAGATGGCTGGTCATTGATGACGACAAACTTAACTATCTTAGTCACCCTGTCGACGTAAATCCGCAAATTGATCTTCCCGACTATTATAGTTTTGTCACCAGAAAAATCTGTTAAGGGTCTTTCTCTTAGCGTCTCATTTCGTGATCTTTCAATTCCGTTCTTGTCAGTCTCTTCATAGACAAGGTCAACCAAGATTCCATTGTCGATCAAAACTCTAGTCACCTCCCAATCTCCAATTGGTAACCCAATGACCAGAGGTTCATTTTGTGGCCTGTACAAACCTTCATCATCTCATGTGGTAAATTTATTTTGTTTCTAATCCTAAGCTTGTCATTGCGTTTTGTTTCCACCATTGGTGCGTACCTGCATTTTGTCTGTACTCCTTTATCAAATGTGCCGAGTCGTTGCAAGTCATGAGCCCTCACATGATCATGTTGGGGAGATCCTTTGGTAGGAAGTCTTCATTTTTGTTTTGTTGCGAGTCAGACATCCAATTCTAACCGGTGAGGTTGCTGGAAAGCGATACCTGAGAGTTTAGTTCCCACGTTGTCGTCGGTTGACAATACAACAAAACAATGTTTTGTGACTGCACTATTGATCGCAAAATAGTCGTTAAACAAGGTTTTAAGACTAAATAGCGACTAAATCTGGTAGTTGTAAATCCTTAGTCTCTAAATTGCATATTCGTAAAAATAGTCGGCAAGTTACGACTAAGAGAGGTAGTCATAACCGAGACGTAGCGTAGTCGCAATATATAAGGACGAATTTTGACTATATTGGCGACATTTGTGCGACTAAAGACAGAGTCAGTTGCAATCGGTGAAATATAGTCATCAAATAGTCGTTAAACTGGGTGACCAAAAGCTGACTAATATGTGATTATATAATGTACTCACAAAGTAGTCCTAAGAACCGGAGACTAGGCAATGACTACTTTAATGACTATCCAACAACTAATCATAACATCCATATACGATTATGGTAATGATATGGCTACTACGTGGCCACTATTATGTGGCTGACTAGTATAGTCAGAACTTAGTCGTGATAGTTAGTGACAGTTTGGCGACTGTTGGACGACTGTTTAGCGACTAATTTAACGACTATACATAGACTATCCGGAAAATCCAAAAATAATTATGGTCAACATTTAGCCACTACATGGAAACTGCTTAATCACTAATTTAGTGACTATGCATCGACCAAGAGGAACATCCATATAAGATTATGGCATCGAATGTGCCACTACTTGGCCACTATAATTTGACTGTCATATAGTCACAACATACTCGTAGAATATTTGACGACTGTTTAATGACTAAGCTACCGACTATGCAGCATCTAAATGGGAAATCTAGATATGATTATGGAATCGAATGTGCCACTACTTTCTGACCATTGTGTGATAAATTGACGACTATTTAGTAACTGTTTTATTCGTAAAAAAAAAAAAAGAATATTGTACCATTCCATTAGGCAAATTTACTATTTGGTAATTGGTGATAGTGTAAATTGAATGATACAAGTAATGTAAAAGACTTTTTCTTCAAAATAATACTTGTGTAGCATATATACACAAACAATTATCTACATATGCAAACCCCAACATTAACAAGTTTGCAAATCATACCAACAAAAGTTTAGTTCGGTAGGGACAATGATAAGTAACCTACGAAGCAGATGGAGTTGAAGTTGTACTTGTGGGGGGGGGGGACGACGCTCTGTGTTCTCTACAGCCTTTAAGTCACCAAGAAGTCCATAAACTGTGAATCACTTTCTCGCAAATAATTTTTCACCAAGGAAAAGTGATCGATCTTTTACTTCTGGTCAGATACAACTCGGGCGTGATCTGCTTCACGGTCAATCTGCTCTTCGATTGTACGTTAAGATTCCTTCAGTTACTCTTGCAGGCCACTAATGCGGAAGAGTCTCCTGGCTTCTTATGCATGCCCCTTAAAATGTTCAGTTTGAGGCATCTTTTTCCATAAGGATTTCCTCGTTCATCCTTCTCAGTGACCTGTTATAATTAAAGACAATAAAAAATAATTAAAAAATATGACATGACTTTATAAATGTGGTTTGTGAAAAATCCACATTACTTTACCTGAGGAAAGTTGAAGTTATATTCATCTGCTGAGAGCTCCCGAGGTCGCGAAGCAGCACCATCCAAAACTTATGAAGTCTATGAAAAAAACTCTGCCAACCTCTCTTCCATGTTCTTCTCAAAAGTTTTAGCAATTTTCTCCGTCTTCCGATCAACATACGTACCATATGGCTTTGTATTTGTCTTCATGAAGACCTTACCAATATTCACCGGTCTTCCCAGTTCATGTTCCTGCAGCGATATAAAACAAACAAGGATTATTACAAAAATTTCAAGAAGTAATGCTGTAACAAACAAAATAACAAATATATAATAAAAGTCACTTACCATTTCTTGCTTGATTTTTTGGTACGAAATGAACCTTAATAAGTGGATGTGATGACCTACACCTTAACGGTCAGTAAGACGAGAACTGGAATAGGTCGCACTCCTTTAAACTGAGATATTAAAACTCAATTGCTTGATAACTATAAGATTAACATCATAACCATTAGAGACTCGAACTCTTCAGACCGTCATAACTCATAGTCAAACAAACAATCATATTCTGAAGCAAACTGGATGGTTTTAAAACAGATCATTACAATACACATAAAACTAGAACAAGAAACCATACAAAGAATAACAAGTCCTAACAAAATTTATATCAACAACTGAAAGAAACAGTAAATAACAATAACAATACCAAGTCGAGTTTGGTGTCGGTGTGGGAGAGAGGATGGCATTAAACATTTCTCTGTCTAGCACTCAAATCAGGGCATTCAGTGCCTGCAGCGTATCCTTCAGGAGATCCGAGAAAACTGGAAAATATTGGTCGAGAAAGTTGTTACCTTCATAAGATGGATGACTCAGAGCCTGAGTTTGGTTTAGTGGCAAAACTGTTTTGTCGTGAACATGAGTCTGGTTGTACTGGACTTCATCTGACACCGGAGACGCATCGACTTCACGTTGATTAGTAGTCGCGTTGTCGAAAAATTGTTGTGGCGGTAGATAGTTCTAGACATGAGTGTTAACTTTTATGGTTGGGAAATAATCATGTCTTTTTCTTAACGTTGAGTCGACTAAGTCGGGAGAATTATGGCCCCCAGTGTGAAATTATATTTTACCGTTAGAGGGATCAGTGTTTACTTCAAAGTAAAGGGGCGGATGGTCTAAACGACTCTTTGAGAAGCGTTTAGAACGGTTTGTCTCTTATGTCTTTTTTAGCTGCAGTTATCCCGAAGAGTTTCGTGATTGAGTGATTAATAGAAGAGATTGAGAGGGCCGACAAGGTTTATTCCAAAGTTAACGATGAAACTGAGAGGCTCGAGTAAGAGATTCAAAAAAGAGATATCAATTAGAGATTGGTGGGCAGATAGGAGGATTTGGAGAAAATTAGCGAGATGATTCAAAGGAGATTTTAGAAAAGGGGAAGAACAAAATAAAATTAGGGTTTATGTTTGTGGTAAATGAGGATTTCTCCACACTTAGTTGAAATTTTTTTGGGTTTAGGAAGGTAATTGAAATGTTTTGAGATATAAAATGTTTGTTTCCGAGATTAATTGCGCAATTTTTGAATTTTTTTCTCACATGTAGTCGTAACTTAGTCATCAAATTGCAAATAACCATAATTTTAAATATTAATCATAATTAATATAAAATCTTAGTAACAAAATCCACAACAACTTTGATCCCAATATAAATTATGATTGAATACAAATTCAAGGTTTTTATTGATATACATTGCCTTTTTAAAGCAACTTCTACACATAAAATTTTAAAATAATATTAGTAAGAAATTGTTTATATACTTTTTTCTTTTTGACAGCAGATACTATATATGTTTTATATACCAAATTTGTAAAAGTTCAATAATTTACCACTCTTTCATTAGATGAACGTCTTCAATATCTGGATCAAAGTAAATCTGTGAGATAATACTTGAATATTGGAAAAACGGAGTACCGAAATACAATGACAATAAAAAAAAAGAATTGATAAATATTTGAGTAATGGAAAAAATAAACACTTAGTAAATTGTAATAATTAAAATTTGTTTTAATAAGTTTTTATTTACTTAGATTAGTATTCACACGCCAAAACCTCAATACCACAATTGATTCATAGTTCCCAGTAGAGTGCCATAATTATCGAAACTTAATCGCATGATGTCCCCTAGCTAATCATTTGATGTATTTTCTACTTGGAAAAATAAAATAAAATGAGAATGATTTAATTACGTAAAATTTATTTGGAAACAAGTATTTTAAATTTTCTAAATGAAACTGTAAAAATGAAGATCTTACTTCATTTCCCTTAGATGTAACCAAATTTGTTTAACAAGATCAGAAGAACTAGCTCTCCTATCGATCCTAACATATTCATATGATTCTATTTCACCTATAAACTTGATGAATTCAATAACTTCTACAATATATATATACACAAAAGATCAGTATAACAATTAAAGAAGGTTAATACATACATAATATACATATATATATATATATATCCAACAAAATTTATAATTTTCTTATAAATGTAGATATTAGAGAAAATATTTCAGGAGTTTATTTAAATGAGATTTGACGCTCTATTATGGTGTGGATGCCAACAAAATCATAAAACTCATCATCAACAACCGTGAAACAATTTGAAATCTGAGTTTGCTCGTCCATATGAATCTTCTACAAAGTAATTGTATTTCTCGGTTGAATTGGATTATAAACCACAACAAAGTTTTGGACAATATACTCCAGGATCATTCATCAAAATGGTTATATGAAAGTAATTGCATGGTATTGTGGCCTGTGTAAAAACCCAAAAATAGTATACAGAAAAGTATATAAAATAAAGAAACATATAAGAAATTTATAATTGTTCTTTCATATTTTACATTTGTTAATCAAGCATACATGTTTATCACCGAGGATAACATGGCATTGAAGACCATGTGAAGAAAAATTGGTAAACCATTTCCGAATGACCTTAACCCTACATGCCTATTCCCATTTAGAATTATCGATACACCACTTCAAAGATAAATTTTTCATCTTCTGTGTTTGGATTATTATATTTTGTGTATTTTTTTGCTGCTTAGGAATTAGTCTAACGATACAAGTAGAACAAAAAATGAGATAAAGTGGTTCGTGCGAAATATTATTACCGGTTTTATGATGGTATAATAAATTACATTCTGATTTACATAATTTATTGCACATATATGTACTTACCATGTTAAGGAAATTTAATAATATCGGTCGAGAATAACAATGAATATTTTTGCCGATTTTGTGTTAATGTGTCATTATTTGTTACTTACAAATCGGTTTTCTTTTTGTCAATCACTGCAAGTTTGTAGATGTGTTTGTTTATAGGTTTACGTCAAATCGTAACTCCACTAAAATAATAGTAAAATGTTTTAGGTTTAGGAGGGGTAACTGAATCTTCTTGGGTTTAAAATTGGGTTTTGTTTCTTGGATTTATTAGGCAATTTTTAAAAAACTTATTTTGCGCACTTAGTCGTAACTTAGTGGCTAATACATTGCGACTACTTTGCTACTATTTGATGATTGAATTAAAAACTATTTAGAGACTAATATGAACGCCATGACGCTTTTATGGTCAGTTTGTCCATGTTAACACTTCTATCGATTTGTGAGATATTTTGCAAATAGGGTATATGATTAATTGATAGGACATATACATAATTACTACAGCCGAAGATGCATGCGAACATATACATATTAATTAATTAATAAGAATAACATAAATTGTATTTACGTTAGGATAACCCAAAGGTTGCATCGTCTCTATAAACAAACTTTTGCGGTTGCATTGATCTCTCAAATATTGAACAATATTATCTGTTAAAATTATTCTCGCATATTTTCATCTCTTCATTACCAAATTTGTAATGGGTTACCTTCTCAGTGATGTCCTACGAAAAACTCCTCTTGGCGTCACTGGCGGTGAACATTGTTTACGCTATTTGATAAGGGCTAAGATAACATACACATAGAAGTGAAACGTTGGACAAAGTCAAAATTTATACAAGTCGATCGAATTCTACTACTGGTACATTAACTTAAATATCTTTGTGAGCCCACTTCATTATATATAAAATTTCATCGACAAATGTATGCAATTTGGAAATAATTCAGTTCTTCTCCTCCGAATTATGTGCTGTTTTATGTACAACAATCAGATGGTTCAAGGAGAGGAAATGATCAAGAGATCGGCAAATAGTCGATGGGAGACGGTGTAACGCCCCTTTCCCATTCTCCGCTGACTGTCAAGCTGACCGACCAACAATCAAACAAGAACATGACCGATCGAACCCGAGCAAGTCAAACAGGAAAGGTTCGCCACAAGACGAAGCCAGAGAAAGATCGGTTTGAGACAAAGGCTCGCACTAACCCGTCTTTGACCCCGCTATCCTCATTTCCGTAGTACAAAGCTTCACAACATGTACTACTTCAGTGAGTTGGGTCGGTTCGGACTAAACACAATATCAGGGAAGCAAATTCATTTCTGAGTAAATCAAACGCTAATCGTTTTTACAAATCAGTTTGCCAATCATTAAGAACAACACACAGAACTCAATACAAAATTGGCGCCAAAGCCGAACCGAGAGAAAACTCAAAATCATCGAATCAAAACCCCGCCACAAGCGATCCCGTATCTATATCGAGGACATCCCGCGTCCAACGCTGCTAAACCTGAAAAACACAAAAGATTCTAATGAGCGATCTAAGATCACCCAACGAGTCGGCTCCCCACTACGGCTTCTAATCTATCTATCATCTACAGATTCCCGCCCGAAAACCCCAAAAATAACAAACAACACAACAAACAGCCGATCACGCACTACCACGTCGTGTCAAGCCCACAACACACAATCAATTGCCAAAGAAACATCGAGCAATTAGAGGAAATCGGGAGCACTGCATCACATGCTCTCGATTGAGACTCGATCTATCTATCGCGCAATACCAACCACACCAACACAACACTGGGCCCCTAAGATCTCGGTAACTTCCACGGGTTCCCACCGTTACCGACATGGTAACTAACCCACGACTCCTAGACGTAAATGTTGGGAATGTCCTGAAATCTATTGTACTTACTCCAAGTGAAAGTCGTATTGTCGAGATGAGACAATCATATGACACTAGGTAGTCATAATGCTTTGCTAGAAGCCACTTATGATCAATGAGTTTAGAACTCATTGCTAGTGTTATATGATCCTACAGGGTCACACACCTAAGCAAACTGGACGTTAAAGACGAGGTTGATCATTAAAGTAATGATCTGGTGAATGCATATTTGATATGCATTCAATATCAATATTCTGGGGCAGTGTCGATCGATGCAGATAGTGCATCGATCGATGCAACTCGCAGATTAATCAGATTAATTCGGTTTAATCGTTGGTTAATTCCGTTATGGTTTAAGTCGACATATATAAGATATATGGTCGACCTAAACTGATGGCTAACCTAATTCACAGCCACCAGAACTTGAATAGAAACCTCTGAAGAGATTGGATCTCTATAGGCACTAGCATCCCTGCTGTTCAGTTTGTGTGCGTGTGGATACCAGTAGAGGCGCAGCACTTGAGGCACTTTAGATCTCGATTATCTGCAAATCTTCCGCTGCTAATCACCAAGTAATTCTGAGATCCCAATGATTCAATTACATGAACCCTAGATCCTAGGCTTGGAATTCAGACCAGGATTGCCTAATTGGATTAGGATCTGCTAGAAATTCCTTCAGTGGTATCAGAGCTCATGTGAATCCAAGCGAGTCTGGCCATGTTCCTAAGGTTAAAACCAGTCCTTTTGAAGATGTTAAGTGCCGTTATTGTAATGGTTATGGGCATTTGAAAAGAAACTGCAATAAATTCTTGGAAGATTATGAGAAGCTGAAGAAGACGTACGAGACTTCTTCTTCAGGTATTATGTTATAGAAGTAAATGTTACTTCTTAAAGTCCTACTTATTGGGTATTGGATACCAGTTGTGGTACTCATATTTTGTGAAAATGTGCAGGGCCTGAGCAAAAGTAGGACTATGGAGAAAGGACAAGTGGACCTATGAGTGGGAATGGAGCAAGAGTTGCTGCATTAACCGTAGGAGTATTTCATTTGTTTTTCCTTTTATGGCATGTTTTGAACTTAAAACTGCTACTACGTACCTGCTATGAGCAGAAAGATTATTTCTATACCTTGTTTGGATATGGAAGGATATCAGTTTTCAAGTTAAGAATAAGTGTTATTCATTTGATTACAGTGATATATTTTATAGTAGCAATCCATTAGAGAATGGACTTTATGTTCTAAACCAGAATGTGCCTAACTATAACATTAATACCAAGAGATTCAAGTTAAATTATACGAGTCAAACTTCTCTCTGGCATTGTCGTTTTGGGCTACATAAATGAGAAATAGATTCAGAAGCTCCATAGTGATGGGCTTTTGGGCTCATCTGATTTAGAATCATAATGAGTAAAGTGGATCTTGTTTATTAAGTAAAACGACAAAGGCTCCTTTCAACAGAGGTAGTGTCGATCGACACAAACGGTGCGTCGATCGATACAGGTTGCGAACGATCAAAATGAAAGGGCCAGAAGCTTATTGGGCTTTATACAGACGGATGTATATGGACCGATGAGCACTAATGCTAGAAGAAAATTTCAGTACTTCATTACCTTTACTGATATTTTCAGAAGGTACAGTTATGCCTTATTTATAAGGCATAAGTCAGAATCTTTGAAAAGTTCAAAGAGTTCCAAAATGAAGTACATAATCAATTTGGCAAAGGTATTAAACCTCTACGATGAGATCATGGAGGTGAATACTTAGGTCAAGAATTTAGTGATCATCTGAGAGATTGTGAAAGTGTTTCACAATTCACTCCTCCTATATCGGACTTTATTGGATTTGGTTCGATCAATGATGAGTCACTTAGATCTTCCATTATCCTTCTAAGAATACGCTCTAGAAATGTCTGAGTTTACTTTAAATAGAGTTCCATCAAAATCAGTTACATAAATACCACATGAGATGTGGAATGTAAATGTTTCTGATATATCCATCATGGAGATTTGGAGTTGCGAGACTTATATAAAACGTTTAATCTCTGATAAGCTTACACCCAAATCTGATAAGTGCTACTTCATTGGTTGTCCTAACAAAACCAAGGCATGTTACTTTTAGAACCAGTTCGAGAACAAATTGTTTGTTGCTCGGAACTATGTTTTCTTGAGAAAGACTTTCTTTCCAAGAAGAACAGTGGGAGTAAAAGTACAACTCGAAGAAATTCGAAAATCACAGGAGACTGCTCAACCTGATGAGGAAGAGCAGCAGTTGGATCTACAAAGAGTTGTAGAACCTGCACCTGTGGTGCCTAGAGTTTATAAAGGATCTGGTGAATGTATATTCGATATACATTTAAATGGCGAGTTTCTGAAGAAGTGTCGATCGACACAAAAGTTGCATCGATCGACACAGATCGCGAACCAAATATTGATTTTGGTTTATGACTTAATTAACTACGGTTTAAATCTTGGTTAATTAGGTCGTGGTAAAAGTATACATATGAGATATGTGTGCGCGACTTTTACAAAAAACTGAAGCTCGCAGATCCGAAAGGATCCGTCACGAACCCGAGAAATGTGGATTTCTCGTAACCAATTGCCGTGATCTACTGATCATTGAAAGTGACGGGCCTGCGAATTTTGAAGAAGAAATGATGGGCCTTGACTCCGAAAATGGCTGAAAGCCGCTGAATCCGAAATGGGATCCATGTCACAGAACCAAGTATGACTTGGGTTGATTTACCCGATGGTGTAGAAGCCATTGTGAGTAAATGGATTTTCAAGAAGAAAAGTTGGCATGGATGGTTATATTCAGATGTACAAAGCTAGGTTGGTGGCAAAAAGGTTTCAAGTAAATTCATGGTATTGACTGTGAAGAAACCTAATCCCAGACACCGTGCTTATGTCCATTCGGATTCTCCTAGCAACCGCCACTCATTATGATGACTGGCAGATGGATGTGAAAACAGTTTTCCTTAATGGAATTCTGGAAAAGGGTGTGTACCTGACATAACCTGAAGTTTTCATTGATCCTAATGAAGCTAGGAAGATATGCAAGCTTCATCGATCCATTTATGGATTAAAGCAAGCATCTCGGAGTTGGAATCTTTGTTTTGATGAAGTAGTCAAAAGGTTTGACTTCTTCAGGAACAAAGAGGAACCATGTGTTTACAAGAAGACTAGTGGGAGCGCAGTTGCATTTCTAGTATCGTATGTTGATAACATACTACTTCTCGAAAATGAAGTTCCATTGTTTCAGTCTGTTAAGACTTGATTCGAAAGTTGTTTTTCGATAAAATTATGGGAGAAACAGTATACATTCTTGGAATAAGAATCTATAGAGATAGATTGGATAAGTTAATTGGATTGTGTCAAGATACTTATAGTGATAAGGCCTTGCACATGTCCAATATGCAGGATTCCAAGAAGGACTTCGTGCAAATGACTCTTGGTATTACTCTTAGCAAGACGCAGTGTCTTTCGACACACGCTGAGCAAGGGCGAATGAGGGTCAGGCTACTGCTAAAGGCATTAGATGTCTTAAGATGTGATCTTAATTTTAGTGGGAGTCATTGTTATTAATTTTAGTTATGATATGATGTTCGTATAAACATAATTTGATTATGTTATTCAAATCTGACATCTGTATTATTTAATAATGGTTATTAAATAATAGTCCCAAAGTAATTTATGACATTTTATAGGTCATCAAGTATGTGACTTGATCATGAAACCCTATAGATAATAAATGACATAAATTATGTTGGTCCCTGGTCGAGGTTGTCAAAGAGGGACATTAACAACCGCGTGAGACTAGTATGTGAGGTGACTGATGACTAAGTTTCATGGAGTCATTAATAAGAGTATTAAAGTCAATCACATAGATATGTGTTGGAGAACACAGGATCGGACATGACCCACTGATGAGAACTCTACGGGATAGTTATATAAGTGTCATGAGAGTTTTCATTACGACTATAGAGTATAGTCCTTAGACCTGAGTTCATCATGTTTTCTTACATGTGAATTGGTCCGCTTTAACCTTGTCAAACGTCAGCCGTAACTGGTGACTATAAAGGCATTGATTGGGCGTATCATGAAGTGTGTGAAGAAACAGGGATGGAACAAGATGGGATTTGTTCCTCCTATATAACAGGAGATAAATATCTCAGGGCCCATCGAAGATTTGATACTGAGAAATGTGTGGCCACACTCAAACGAGGTGATTGTCAGTCGTTTGTCTTGTCAGTATAAATCGGAGTTCGATGAACATGATCTTGGCTCAATAAGGATGACACAGTTCTTGCCTTATGCCAGATCGAGATATAGTGACGAAGGGATTGAAGGAATAGATGATTCCAGTACAAGTGGGAGATTGTTGGGAATGTCCTGAAATCTATTGTACTTACTCCAAGTGAAAGTCGTATTGTCGAGATGAGACAATCATATGACACTAGGTAGTCATAATGCTTTGCTAGAAGCCACTTATGATCAATGAGTTTAGAACTCATTGCTAGTGTTATATGATCCTACAGGGTCACACACCTAAGCAAACTGGACGTTAAAGACGAGGTTGATCATTAATGTAATGATCTGGTGAATGCATATTTGATATGCATTCGATATCAATATTCTGGGGCAGTGTCGATCGATGCAGATAGTGCATCGATCGATGCAACTCGCGGATTAATCAGATTAATTCGGTTTAATCGTTGGTTAATTCCGTTATGGTTTAAGTCGACATATATAAGATATATGGTCGACCTAAACTAATGGCTAACCTAATTCACAGCCACCAGAACTTGAATAGAAACCTCTGAAGAGATTGGATCTCTATAGGCACTAGCATCCTTGCTGTTCAGTTTGTGTGCGTGTGGATACCAGTAGAGGCGCAGCACTTGAGGCGCTTTAGATCTCGATTATCTGCAAATCTTCCGCTGCTAATCACAGGTAATTCTGAGATCCCAATGATTCAATTACATGAACCCTAGATCCTAGGCTTGGAATTCAGACCAGGATTGCCTAATTGGATTAGGATCTGCTAGAAATTCCTTCAGTAAACACGAAGTCTCGTGATCTAGGACACTGTTCTCAGCCCATCAATACGCAGTGACTCAAGTTACCCCCGTCAACCCAAGCTTCCATGCAGTCCGGCCCTAGGACGCGACCCCGTATTCTCCGGACTACACACTTATTGGCGTCACTCAGGAGGTTAACACCATAACCGGACTCACCATGATTCAATTAGGCAACTACCCAAGGATCCAATCGGGTCGGAAGTACCGGAACGTATCCAAACACCTAGACTTGCAGGATCTAACGCACCCTAGAGTCCTAGTGCAGAAATATAAACACGCAGACTCGCTTGGACTCTAGCAATCATTCTCAATCAATAATCAAAAACCATCTCAACATCATATCCACAAGTCTACACACACACCCGCACCACCGCCCTGACTCGGCACCGTACCGAGTCAGCAGCCACGACTTAACCGGCCCCGTGACCAAGTTAAGTATCCACACGGATCGCTCGGCCCAACACCGAGACGATCTAACAGGCCTGCACAAAAGCTCAATAGCACCAACCATAAAACCACATAATAGCACAATCACCACACAACCAGGCCTATTAGGGTTTCTAAAGTCTTTTAACCAATTCACGTCCGCTACCTTTGAATAGCGGATTGCTAATCCATAGACGGCCCACATCTCATTAACGTCCGCTACCTTGGATTAGCGGATTGCTAATCCGTAGATGGCTCACCAATCACATCATTTCTCTTTGCTTAACCCTTTCTAAGCATCTTGTATCAAATCCCCGATCCGTCGGTTTAGAGCTAGTAGCTTACTATACTCCCCGACGTCTCATATTTTCTTTACTTAATTCATTTCCTCCCCGCAACTCGTATTAAAACTAATCCCGATATCATCCTTTACGCTATACGTTTGTTAGGTTTAATTCCATATTTTAACACCGTCTTAATTCCCGTACTTAGATTCATTCGATACCATCCTTTAAATACGTATATATGCATATACGGCCCTATCATGCCACGGCTATATGCATGCAACATTCAACGGTTCTATCAACCTAGTAGCACACAACAGGTTTAATCCGTTTAATTCTTACGACCCTATCATGCGTCTTAAACCCTAACCGGTTTATCGTTAATCCAACCATTCAGTTCTCAAACACAATAAAATCACATCCGGGTATGCAAACCCTAATTCTATGGTTTCCCATTTCTCGATCTACATGCTTCTAATTACGGTGTTTGAGCCGACTCACAGTGATTGGTCGGAATGAACGGCACGGATGTGGATATGATTCCCCGAGACCTCGAACTAAACCCAAACCTCCCGAACACACGAACACGAACCCCGAAGCTTCCCGAACACCCGTGCACTAACTGGAAATAAAAACTGGTTGGAGTCAACGCGTTGACCGGCGTTGACAGTTGATTTTGACCGTTGACCTTTGACTTTGACTTTGACCAATCTTGGACGGGTTGACCCAATCTAAACCAGCTGAACCACTTTAATCAAACCAAACCAACTGAACCGACTTCAATTAAACCGGTTAGGTTAAACCGGTTTAGGTCAAATCGTTGTCCGGTTTAACCTAACGTTGACCGAGGCTTAACCAAGCCTAAACCAATCCAATTCTGAACCAAACCAGGCTGAAACAACCCACTGAAGAACCGGCTTGAAGATGGCGGCGGTGGAGCTTCTCCAGCGTTGACCGGCGGTGGTCCGGCATTGACCGGCGGTGGTCCGGCATTGACCGGCGGTGGTCCGACATTGACCGGCCGGTTCACCCCTTTTTCCGGCGACCCAGCTGAAGATCCGCCCACCAAACTGATCGGAAAGAGAAGATATGGCTATTTGTAGCTTCTAAAGGTCAAGATCTGGTGAAGGAAGACAGAGAGCCAACAAAATCCTAGCCGCGGCGGATCTCCGGCCAGATTGCGGTGAGATCTGGAAACGGCAGTGATGGCTGTCTGGCTGGCGGTTGTAGAGGAGGGATAGAGGAAGCTACTAGGCTTTGCAGAAGTGGATTTGGGTTTATAATGAAGAAGTTATGGGATTTTTTGTGTTGGAAGGTATGAAGAACACTTTGAAGATGTTCTTGAGTTCTCTTGAATATTCAAAGGTTCCTGGGTTTTTTCTGGATAAATGATATGAATCTGATGAATATAGAGAGATGAGAGAGAGCTCGTGGTGAGAGGGCTAGAGAGAGATTTTTGGGAGCAAAAATGAGAGTGTTTTGAAACAATAATCCTTTGATTCATGAACATACCCATGCAAGTGCATGCACCCAAGAGATGTGGCGCCTCCAGGGGTGAGACACCTGTCCATGCAGAGCTTATCTTGTATCAAAAACCCTTCCCAAACCGAACTAAACAATTCCTTAACCATTTTATCCGTTGCTTCATTTTCTTCGGTTTCGCGGTTATTGTTTAAGAAAATACTTCAATGTTCCCATAAATCCCAAAACTTCCAGAAACTGATTCTCCCTGATTTTAGATAAATTTAGCAACTTGAATCATCTCATTTGGAGTTTCCTAACTCCGGTTCTAAATTTCCGAAGTTTTCTCAGTTTTCTCGGTTTTCACTCCGATAAGCCGAAAAACCCGTTTCTGCTCCGTTTCTTCCAATTCTGGTCTTGTAAATGTTCTTTATGTTATGAAATGAGAACATTTGGCCCGGCTCGGCTTCCGTCTCGAATTTTGGAAAAATTACCATTTTGCCCCTGGGTTTGGCAAAATTACAATTTTGCCCCTGTTAACTTTTCTTTTGCCCGTTGACCACATTTTTGAATATAGGGTGTTACATTCTTTCCCACTTACAGAAATTCGGTCCCCGAATTCTCCGTCACTAGCAGACTTCGAATCGACACCAACCCCTGCAAGTTGCTTCACTACTTGCCCTGTGCTGCTTCCCTTCTCATAAACCAACGTCTCGTTACTTGACCTTTGACACTCCAAATCCACTTCCCATACTTTCGGGCGGTTCGCTATCTCATTCAAACCTTTCCATTGTCTCCCGTACTGCTCATTCGGTTGCCACTTCATTACCCGATTCCTGATCTTGACGGCACTTCTTCACTTGCTCTTTATTCATCCCACTTAACTATAGCTTCGTTTCTCGACTTCCGGACCCGCTTCACTGTGTCACGTCTTTCTTTAACTGACCTTTCTTGAACCTCGATCTTCCACAAGTATTTACTTTGCTCTGATTCTCACTTCTGACTTCCCCACTTTGCTTCGATTTCCACGTCCTTCCCGATACTGGTTTGTCTCCCCGAGACACTTTTCAAGAATCTGTATTCCAAATCTGATGCCTCTATGGCTCCAACTCCATCCGTTCTGATAACTACACTATGTTTCCAATACTGCCTCTTCCTTCCCAAACACTCCCCAAGAATTTTGATTTCTGAATCCGACTTTGCTAACCTCCATTCAATTCATACCGATCGCTTCACTCTGGTTTCCACACTGTCGCTGGCGTTCCTTCAAATATTTTCGCTAGCTCATCATACCAACAGCTTCGTTCTTTCAGTTGCCTTGCACTGATACACTTCCCGGGTCAACTTGTCTTGCGACCTCTTTACACTCCATCTCGTTTTCGGGTTCGGGTTCGGTCTCGTATTCGTATCGCATCGTCCATTCCATCCTACATTCAATTCAACAACTTTCACTAGAGTGGTGAAATTCAAACCAATCCATCCCTCGATATCACTTCCTCATAGATATATAGTTATTTAATCATGTACCCCACTGTTACCCATGATTAAGTAAAGATATTCTATAATTCCGCTCTCTCGTGAATTGACGGTCGAATACAACCGTTCTCAAGTTAGCTCAATACCTTAATGATTGCGATAAGATTCAAACTACTCAAGCCAACAAAACACAACTAGCAATCGAATGGCTCACCACTACCATCAACGATCCTCAAATGCTATGCATGCCATAAAAGAAAACTAGCACCCTAACAGCGCTACACCAACGAACGAAACCACTACAAAAAGAGGCATTGATAGCATATTAAGATAGCACGGTTTTCACAAGTGTTATAAAAGATGATTTTGTGATTTTGATTACTATATGATAGCATTTAAAAAATGCTAATCCGAAATTTTACTGAGCGGGAATAAAATTTAGTTTCAGAGCCTAATTTTTACTATGGAGCGCCAAACACTTAAGAATATTTTGGTTTTGGTGAAAATTTCCCCCCAAATTCTTTTTTTTCCTATCAAAACAAAACACAATCCTTAAAAAAAAAACAGATATACGATTTAGTCTTTCTCTCATCTCTCTCTCTATCGTCTCTAGGTTCTTTCATCCCTCCTTCTCTCATCGAGAAATCCAGAAATATCTGATACCTATCGTCTAGAAATCCATGGATTTCATTTGTCGTTCTTCTCTAATCTCTGATTTCTAGGAACCCCGATATCTTCTATTTCGCAGACCCGAACAATGACTCATAATCCAGATCCGGAGTGTGATTGATCGAAGAAACAGTGGATGCAGCGAGCTTGGGGTCTCCAAATCGGATCTTAAGAATCTATAGTGGTGACGGAGCCGGCCAGCGAGAAGAAGCCTGCTGCCAAGGCACCGAAGACGAGTCGAGCAAGTGAAGGAGAAGAAGAAGCCTTCTTCTGGTGTTTCGAATAAGAAACCCACTTGTGTTTATCCTATTTACGAAGAGGTACAGAATTATCCCGATTAAATAACTACAGGGTTGGAATCCTGTTACATATTCACTTACGTGCTGTGAAAATTGTATGTATTCATTTGGCACTTGCGAATTACGATTACACCCTCACACCATTTTGTTACTCATCCAGATGAAGCTTCTAGGAGAGAAGTCAGGCCTCAAGGGTCAGATAGCAGTCACATCTTGGTTGGCTGATTTTTATTGTCTTTGTATACTACATAGACTTTCAAAGTGCTATACACAGAATTGTAAATCTGCCTGTGTAAGTAACTTCTGATTGTTTTTGTGTGTGCAGATACGAGTAAAGACTGCCAAGGGCAATCCCTTCAAGCTTGCAGAGCATAAGCTTCTTGTAAAGGAAAATCAAGGTAAGCTTCTCTTTCTATAAACCTCTCTTGTTTTAAAAAAGTTGTTAGCTTCTCGCGTGCAAGCCTGAAACTTCTTCTGTTTTTCTTTTTCTTTTTTTGTTGACTATGATGGAAGCAAGCCGTCTGGTGGCCTATTTATATCTCTGTAGCAGTGAATGAAACAATTTCCTCTGGTGGTTGGTCGTTGTGCTACACCTACTCGTTTTTCAAGCGGTTGCAATCTCGATTCAGACTATATTTAGAGGTTATTTGGTATGTTTTGTTATTCAATTCCACGCTTTAGTTTGGCTTAATTTTCTGACTGGAAATTCATATGCAGTGACCAAGTCGTTTGGTTTTTGTTTGACACTACTTAACTTCTCATTTTTGTTTTTCTATCTATTGTGAAAGTGAAAACAATAAGATATATTTTTGGTTACTGGATTTTTCAGTTGTTTTGCTGTTCCACTTCTTGGGTTTCTTTATCAAGTATAACTGTCTTGTGTGATGATATAGTCAAGAACAGCACTGCGGGCAATGAGGGTAAGATGATAGAGAAGAAAAACTATGCTGAGAAAGCTCTCATGAAGAAAACGTAAGTAAATCGATATATTGAATCTTTACATAAGCAATCTTGTGCTGTGTTCTGAGATTTTTACATACGTTTTGAACTTTCAACACAACAGATTGAAAATGCAAGAGGAGAGTTCATCAAGACGTAAATCTGATTAAAATGTTCAGGAGGGAGTTGTTCCTGCTTATCTCCTCTATCGTGAGGACACCACTCCGGCCAAGGTTCTTAGCAACACCATTAAACAAAAGCGGAAAAAGAAAGCTGGGAAATGGGATGTCCCTCTGCCAAAGGTGAATCTCTCTTCATGGTCTCTTATATTGTTTGTTAACGTTTACGGTTTGCATTATTTGTTTTTTTTTTATGTCAAATGAATCCACAGCCTTGACCACTTTACATCTCTCGGTTTGGAACAGTCTAGACCTCAGGTTTGATGCTTTACAAGCACATTCCAGGAGAGAATCTGTGTCTATGTTAGTGATATTAACATGTGATTATTTGCAATTTTTCCTAAATTTCCCCATGTTTCTGACCGTGCTCCGTCTTTCTCATATACATAATTCATTCTTCAGCATAACATCAATGTATACACCTTCAAAAATAAGATCACAATCTGGTCAATTCATACTCTTTGCTCATCATTCTGTAAATCTTATTATCGTAGGACTTATATTGCAAGGCGATTTACTATTTTGTTTCTCGGCATAGAGACTGCCTACTCGATATCGGTCTGCTTTTCACAGTAAGTCTAAGTTTCCTCTATTATTATGCTTTGTCGCTACAGTATCATGTTTCGTCTTTGCGTTTTTGTCTAATAGTGCCACAAGATGACATGTATAAATGAAACATAATTTGAGTTTAGTTTGTAATCCAAGATGACTTGTAATCAAAAGTGTTGAAGGGGACAGAGCATTAGGACATCATGTATTATGAACTCTCTTTCCCCAAGTCGAGTCTTTTGCATTGTGTATAGTCTCATATAAACTGGGCTCTGAGTCATTGTGTTAGTTTATTTTGACAGCTCTGTGATAGGTCAGGTTTTATCCCTATTCTAACTGCAAGTGCACAATGATGTGAATGTAGTACTTTAGGGTATCGAATCCACAAGGACTCTAGGCAACGATAGATTAAGAACATTCAAGTTAAAACTAGGAGAAAGCAATGTAATGAGAAACTAAAAGCAAAACAAGAAAGTAAATCAGTAGCAAGATTTGTTTTGTAGGCAATTAACTAAAAGCGCTAAGTCTAGGGAGTTCTCAGGAAATCAGACAAGCAAATAAATTATTCAGTCATGATCAAATTAAGCACGGTTCTAGAACTCAAACACGGAAATAGAATTAACCAACTTTCGTTGTGAGAATTCTCTAAGCCTAATAGCAGAAATCCAAATTTCTTTGTAATTCCTAACAGATTAAACCAGCTTTAAGATTAAGTTCGATATGTTCACAATTCAATTAAACCAAATTTCTTTGCGAGTAATTCAATTGCTCAACCTAAATAGTTCAGATTCTAAACCACACTTTCGTGTCAATTTAACAACCTAAGATCTAGATTCTAAGTGATCAGGTTAGAAACTATCTAACCTACTGTTAAGCACAATTTAGATCGAAGAACAATTATGATATGAATTCTTAACTGAAATAAATAGCAAGTCATAAAATCCTTAATGAGAATCCCTAAACCTAACTATGGATCTACTCAGACATAGAATATGAAAACATAATCAATGAATTAATAGATTGCATAAAAGAGAATAAAGAAGTAAAGGGGTTCGAAATCTTCTCCAAAAGCAGAAAGCAGTACATGATTAGATCAGCCCCAAGCTCTAAAAACTCTCAGCTCTAAGTATGAAAGCGTATCTAAAAACTGATGTAAAAACCTAATTAAATAAGCTAATCACATCTTGGGGCTTCTTTGTAATTATCAGAAACTTCTGGGGAAAGCTGTGAATACTTCATTCTTCATTAACCGCCGAGGAAAGGCCCATCTCGCTCGTGTATCGATCGATGCACGATATGTGTCGATCGATGCATTACTCTGTTTTGGACAGTGAACTCTATCTCTCGGGTCAAAGCACCAAAATGCTCCATAAACTCCAATTCCGCTCCAAACATGCTAATACCTGTAAAAGACTTTAAAGCAACACTAAAAGACTCTAAAACACACTTATATCATGGTATAAAACCGGTAAAAACCATGATATATCAACTCCCCCACACTTAGTCTTTGCTTGCCCTCAAGCAAAACAGAGAACTAAAACATGGTGAAGAGGTTTGAAAACTTTCAGAAACTCTTTTCTTCCTAGAAGCAACAACACCCAGATTCCCCTTAGTAAACCACTGAAAGAATCACCTGCAAGACATCAAGACCAACATGTACTTACCCCACACTTAGCAACTGTCCTAAGTAAACTCCACAATCAATCCAAGCAATTCAAATTTACCCTACTGGCTTCTATAAGCTATTAAGTGCGGTCTCACCTAAGGATTATCGATCAAAGGGCACATGGATTCTTACTTTGTCAGTTCTAGAGCACCATACTATCTTTTTCTGGTTCCTTTTCTTCTCTTTTCCCTTCCTTAGCATTCTGATTTTTCCTCATTGGGTATCATTTTATTTTTTTTATCAGTGCTCTTCCCGTTAAGGGGTGTACTTTGGAAACATTCCATGAATGCACAGGAGGTAATAGTGTTTGCTACTACTCCCGTGACCACTTCGGAGCTATTAGCTCATTCTCAGTTTATTACTTTTTTTTTTACTTTATGGAAGGGGAGAAGGGAACCATACTCGGACAGGTTTACAAGCTGTGTCAGAACTAACAAAGGAATCCGACTCAAGGTATACCAAGCCCTTAGGTGAAAAAATTAAGTCAGGTTTACAAGGGTGAAGTCAGTAAAGGATCCTCTGAATACCTGAATTGATATGGGTGTCCTCAGTAGGTTGATCCGTGTTGGGTTTTCTAATAGTCATAGATAGTTCCTGCAACTTCATCCCAATGGTCACTTAAGTTCCTGCAAGATGTTGTTAACTTCTCAAAAATTCACTGTTTCCTACTTAAACTATTTTGACTCAACAAAACCATAATTTTTGAAAAACGGACTGACTCTAAGAAAACAGAAAGATAATAGTCAGTACCACCTCCCCCACACTTGAAACATACTGTCCCCAGTAGTGTCAAGCTAAGGTTCGGTAAAAGAAAGAAAAATGTTAATGGATGTGTTAAGTTCTGTCTGATTTTACCTCTGTCGCTCATGCATCGATCGTTGCATAAATGCAACGACCGTTGCATAAATGCAACGACCGTTGCAAGGCGATTGCATCATGAGTCGATCGTTGCTCAGGACCGCAACGATCGCTGCAATGCGATTTGGTGTTGTGATAGGCTCAGAGTTTTACCCTATTCTAAACTGCAAGTGAATAGCAATGTCAAAGTAGTATATAGGGCTATCGAATCCACAGGGACACTTGGTCTCAATAGAAACAGAACAGTAGAGACTAATACTAGAAATAAGCAATGTGATTGAATTAAAAGCGGTGCGAGAAAGTAAATCAGTAGCAGAGATTAACGGTTGTGAAGCAATAAACTAAAAGCGTCAAGCCTAGGGTATTCTCAGGAAATCAGACAAGCAGACAGTTCATTCAGCAAGGATCTAATTAAGCACAGTTCTAGAACTCAAAACACAGATATTGAATTAACCAAATTCCTTTGCGATAATTCTCTAAGTCTAAGTGCAGCAAACCAAACTTTCGTTTGCGAGAACTAACAGATTAAACTAGCATTAATCCCAAGTTTGATATGTTCACAATTATCCTAAACCAAACTTCCGTTTGCGCAAAGTTTAATTGCCCAATTTAATTAGTTCAGATTCCTAAACCCCACTTCCGTGACGTATTTAGCAACCTAAGATCTAGATTCTAATTGATCAGGTTAGAACTAGCTTTAAGCACAATTAAATTGAAGAACAGATATAGTTATGAATCCTTAACTGAATTTGAACAAGTCTAGCAAGTCATGAAATCCTATGTGAGAAACCCTAAACTCAACTATGGATCTACTCAGACATGATTAATGAAAACATAATCAAAGAAATAATAGATTGCATATAAGAAATTAAATAGATAAAAGGGGTTCGAAATCTTCTCCAAAATAAGTGAATACAGGAAATAGATCAGCCCCAAAAGCTCTAGAAATCTCTTAGCTATAAGTATCAAAGCGTAGGTAAAATAAACACCAAAAACTAGTATATATAGGCCTAATCTCGGCTGGGGCTTCTGTGTAAATACTGGAACTATTCTGGGCCTCTTTGCAAATCTTCATAACTTGTTAAACCGACGCGTACGGCCCATATCGCTAGTGTGTCGACCGATGCACAAGGTGTGTCGGTCGATGCATGATCAATAAATCGGACAGTGAGTTAATCTCTCGGCCAAAACGTCCCAAAAGTCCCAAAATGCTCCAAATATCTCCAATTAGCTCCAAACTTGATTAAACCTGTAAAAGACTCTAAACAAAGACAAAAGACACTAAAAACACATCTATATCATGGTCTAAAATGGGTAAAAGCCATGATATATCAACTCCCCCACACTTAGCCTTTGCTTGCCCTCAAGCAAAACATAGAACTAAAACATGGTGAAGAGGTTTGAAAACTCTTCAGAAACTCATTTCATCCTAGAAGCTACAATACTCAGATTCCCCTTAGTAAACCACTGCAAGAATCAATCACAGGATATCAAGACCACAATGTACTTCCCCCACACTTAGCAACTGTCCTAGGTAAACTCCACAATCACATTCAAGCATTCAAATTCTCCCTACTGACTTCTGCAAGTATTTAAGTGCGGTCTCACCTAAGGATTATCGATCAAAGGGCACATGGATTCTTACCTTATCAGCTCTAGACCACCATACTATCTTTCTCTAGTCCCTTTCTTCTCTTTCCCTTCTTTAACAACTGATTTTTCCCCACTGGGTATCATTTTATTTTTTTTATCAGTGTTCTTCCCGTTATGGGGTGTACTTTGGACACATTCCATGGATCACATGAGAGATAATAGTGTTTGCTACTATTCTCATGACCACTTCGGAGTTACTAACTCATCCTCAGTTTATTATTATTATTTTTTTTTACTTTACAGAAGGGGAGAAGGGAACTAAATAGGACAGGTTTACAGGCTGTGTCAGAACTAACAAGGGAATCCGACACAAAGTATACCAAGCCCTTAGGTGAGAAATCTAAGTCAGTATTAAGGTTGAAGTCAGTAAAGGATCCTCTGATACCTGAAGTGATGTGGGTGTTCCCAGTAGGTTGATCTGTGATGGGGTTTTCTAACAGTCAGAGATAGATCCTGCAACTTCATCCCAATGGTTACTTAAGTTCCTGCAAGTCTTGTAAATCTTCTCAGAAAATCATAGTTTCTTACTTAAATAATTTTGACTCAATAAAACAATTTTTTTTTGAAAAACGGACTGACTCTTAAGAAAACAGAAAACAAAAGTCAGTAGCACCTCCCCCACACTTAAGACACACTGTCCCCAGTAGTGTCCAGCGAAGGATCGGTAAAAAGAAAATAAAAATTGAAAAGGTGAAATTATGTCTGTCGGGTTACCTCTGTCGCTGAGCATCGATCGTTGCACTAAGTGCATCGACCGTTACTTGGCGATTTTCGTGTATAGTCGATCGTTGCTCAGGACCGCAACGATCGCTGCAATGCGATTCCTTTCGTGTTGTGACGATCGACACAGAAGTGCGTCGATCGTTGCACTGCGATTTAACCGAGACCTGCAAACATAAACTCACCAGAAACAAAAACAAACGTAAAATCCTAACAAAAACACCAAAAATTAAGTAGAAAAACACCAGTACCTAATGGTGGGTTGCCTCCCACCCAGCGCTTGTTTAAGGTCAATAGCTTGACCGGACGGATGGGAATTTTCAAATACCAGGAGGTCCTGACAGAGACTTTTTCTGTCTCTGTTCAAGTCTCCTCATCCAAGGTGGTTAGTAGGCTGTTGCGGAATGCTCATGGCCAAGAAAAGATGGAGTGAAATGTGCTCCAGGATCTATAACCATGGTATGATCAGGGTGCTCAAAATCTGCGTCCCTTATGGTGAATGTCTGCCCATCTATCAGTGGCTTTCGCAGCTTATCCATCTCCTAGTGCAGTGGTTCATCTCCCAGATGGAGGTCTATCAAGCTGTTCCTAACATCAATCAACGCTCCTGCTGTAGCCAAAAAGGGTCTCCCAAGCAATAATGCTTCATCCGGATCACAGTCATATCTCAGCACAAGGAAGTCCGTTGGAACTAAGTAGTTTCCAACTCTCACCGGAATGTCCATAAGGAGTCCTTCAGGAACTCGTATGGACTGATCAGCTAGGACAAGAGAAGTCCTAGTAGGAGTAAAATCCAGCATACCCAGCTTCTCTGCCACAGAGTAAGGCATCAAACTTCCAGCAGCTCCTAAATCACACAGAGAACGTCTAAAACTATCCTCAAAGATAGAACAATCCAGCACAAAGACTCCAGGATCAGATAGCTTCTTCGGGACCTTAGTTAGCAGAACATCACTAATATGCTGAGGAACTATTATCACCCAATCTTTCAGATCATCATCCAGGGGCAACATCTTATTCAGGTACCTTTGCACACATGGATGATAAGGTGGATCATCAGAAGTTGGAATTTCTTCCAATTCTTCACCAATCCCTTCTAATTTCTTCAGCTCTTCAATCTCTTGCCTAATCACTTCAGACACTGAGGAGTGTTGTCTAAAGATCTGCTCGTAGATCTCCTGTTGAGTAATCTCAGAGGCTCCATTGAATAGGCGATCAAGCTCTAAATCAGCATTTATGCTATTATCATCCGACAGTTCTGTCCATTCACGCCCTGCAACGACCGACACTAAGGGTGTGTCGATCGTTGCCATCCCGACGGGTGTATCGATCGGCACAGATGTTGCATCGATCGACGCACTGTAGCAGATTTCACCCGAGAGTTTTTCACAAATATCCGAAAATTCCTGTTATGTCACCAACTCAGCTGTACTTAGCTCAAATCTTTCACCTAGGTGAGATCCATCATTAATGCACACAGACCAGGCCTTAACATGAGTGTCTGCCACTCCTTTTCCCTTCAGTGAGCTGGACATCTGGTTTACCTGAGTATCCAACTGCTTCATGTGAGTGCTCAGAGACTCAAATTTCCCATTGAGGTCTTCATAGACAGCGTCCAACTTCTTGTTGCAGTCCACAGAAATCTTGGTCTGACTCTCAATCAGTTGTTCCATCATAGCCTCCATTTTGCTCTCATGGGCTGTAGGCGCAGGAGGAGTCTGATAGGATGTAGATCCATAGGTTCTCTGAGTACCTTGTCCATAGGTCTTCTGAAAACCACCAGTCTGTCCACCATTGGAGAATCTGTTCCCCTGTTGATTACCAAATCTATTACCTTGGAAACCAGAACCTCCTATGAAATTCACATCTTCTTCCTGAGTTTCCTCCTCAGCCTGAATCACCTCTACATCTTGGGCAAAGTGGACAGTTTTCTTACTAGTCAGGAGATTGTAGACTGTGTCCAATCTGGATCTTATATTAGCTATATCAGAATTCTCTACAGTTCCACCAGATTTCTTCCTCCTTTCATCCATTGTCTTGCAACTGTTGCTGCCAATCAGGTTCTCAATCAACTGCTTAGCTTGTGTAGGAGTCCTGGTGTTGAAATTAGCATTACTGGAATTATCCAGCGCAGTCTGATAAGGGAGATCTATGCCTCTGAAGAAAATACCAATCAGCTGTACTTCTGTGAATCCATGGTGTGGACAGTCACGCTGATACTGCTTAAATCTCATCCAGGCAGTCTTCAAGGGCTCCACAGCTCCTTGGGAAAAGGTGAGTATGTCCTGTCTGGACTGATCCGAGCGCGCATCATCATAAAAGTGACGCAAAAACTCACTCTTTAAGGCTGCCCAAGTAGTATACTGACCAGGTGCCAGTTGTCTCAGCCATGCACTAGCGTCTCCAGCAAGACTGTGCGGAAATAGCTTAAGGAACAGATAGTCTGGGCATACTCCTTCATACTTCATGCCAGTGACTATGTCTTCAAACTTGTCAATGTGATCCATAGGCTGCTCTGCTTGAAGACCATGAAAAGCAATCTGTCTCATCAGCTGGTAGTAGATGGTCTTTACCTCAAAATCATTCCTCTCAAAAGCAGGAAGCACTAGAGCTGCTCGGTTTGCATGAAACTCATCAGGTCTGTTGTAATCAGCTAGTGTCCTCTCATGAACCACCATCTCTCTACCTTGGGCCTGTCCTTGACCCTGGTTTCGGTTCAGCTCCTGTTGCTGTTGCTCAGGAGGATCAGGGATGACATTCCCTTCAGCATCAACCCGATGCCCAGCAGCATTGTACGGGTTGTCATCTTGGTCCCTCAGGGTACCTTCAGCATCTGGTATCAAGATCAAACGTTCTCGTACCATTCTCTCTCTTCTTTCTCTTATATTAGTCCTTTCTAGACGTCCAAGTTCCTCTAGTCCGAGATTAAGAAAGCTCGAGTTCGGATTACTTCGAGTTTTCTGCGTTGGCATAAACTGTCTGTAATCGTCCAGCAACGATCGATGCTATCAGTGCAACGATCGATTCAATCTCAGAATCGCCTAGTGACGATCAACGCAAAGTATGCAACGATCGATGCAAGGCGAAATTCGTACCTGCGACAGAGAGAAATCAGAGAAAAAGTTAGCAAAATCAAAAAATAAAAACGAAAAAGAACAAAAACAAAAAGAAAAATTTCTAGTAAAAACCCTAAGTTCGGTCCTATCGAAGACTCTAAGAGTCCCCGGCAACGGCGCCAAAAACTTGATAGGCTCAGAGTTTTACCCTATTCTAAACTGCAAGTGAACAGCAATGTCAAAGTAGTATATAGGGCTATCGAATCCACAGGGACACTTGGTCTCAATAGAAACAGAACAGTAGAGACTAATACTAGAAATAAGCAATGTGATTGAATTAAAAGCGGTGCGAGAAAGTAAATCAGTAGCAGAGATTAACGGTTGTGAAGCAATAAACTAAAAGCGTCAAGCCTAGGGTATTCTCAGGAAATCAGACAAGCAGACAGTTCATTCAGCAAGGATCTAATTAAGCACAGTTCTAGAACTCAAAACACAGATATAGAATTAACCAAATTCCTTTGCGATAATTCTCTAAGTCTAAGTGCAGCAAACCAAACTTTCGTTTGCGAGAACTAACAGATTAAACTAGCATTAATCCCAAGTTTGATATGTTCACAATTATCCTAAACCAAACTTCCGTTTGCGCAAAGTTTAATTGCCCAATTTAATTAGTTCAGATTCCTAAACCCCACTTCCGTGACGTATTTAGCAACCTAAGATCTAGATTCTAATTGATCAGGTTAGAACTAGCTTTAAGCACAATTAAATTGAAGAACAGATATAGTCATGAATCCTTAACTGAATTTGAACAAGTCTAGCAAGTCATGAAATCCTATGTGAGAAACCCTAAACTCAACTACGGATCTACTCAGACATGATTAATGAAAACATAATCAAAGAAATAATAGATTGCATATAAGAAATTAAATACATAAAAGGGGTTCGAAATCTTCTCCAAAATAAGTGAATACAGGAAATAGATCAGCCCCAAAAGCTCTAGAAATCTCTTAGCTATAAGTATCAAAGCGTAGGTAAAATAAACACCAAAAACTAGTATATATAGGCCTAATCTCGGCTGGGGCTTCTGTGTAAATACTGGAACTATTCTGGGCCTCTTTGCAAATCTTCATAACTTGTTAAACCGACGCGTACGGCCCATCTCGCTAGTGTGTCGACCGATGCACAAGGTGTGTCGGTCGATGCATGATCAATAAATCGGACAGTGAGTTAATCTCTCGGCCAAAACGTCCCAAAAGTCCCAAAATGCTCCAAATATCTCCAATTAGCTCCAAACTTGATTAAACCTGTAAAAGACTCTAAACAAAGACAAAAGACACTAAAAACACATCTATATCATGGTCTAAAAGGGGTAAAAGCCATGATATATCATGTTGTGACGATCGACACACATGACTGTGTCGATCGTTGCATTGCGATTCTGTCGAGACCAGTTAGCAGTTAGCAGGTTAGTCCGTGAGAAATTATCAAATTTCAAACCTGCAAGCTGAAAATCAATGCAAAGAAGTAGAATCAAAGCAACAGATAGTCTCAAAGTGAAAACATCATCCAAACATAAGAATCCTAAGAAAATCAAGAGAAAAATGCAAAAGAAAAGATGAAAACAGAAATACAGAACCGTAGTCTGAAAATGCCACTACTCTCACTCGTCATCTATGCCATCATAGCGATCAGTACTGCTGGAAGCATCGGGAGTCGGAGAACGCTGTCTGCGTCGACGGGAAGGTCCGGGATGATGAATCTGCGGATGTCTCCTGCAAGTGCAGGTACGCATGTAGTTCAAGATGCTCCATAGAATACCATCCTCACGCTCTCTCCACTCTCCCTCAGACATCTCACCAAAAGGTACTGAAGGCTCAGGATAAGGACCAATGTCATCAGCAGGAGCAGCAGGTGCAGATGAAGAAGAAGGGCGAGTAGAAGGCTCTCCCAGCGGATGAGCCATCGTAGGCACACTGCGCTGATCTCTAGTAGGAGGCCGGAAACTCAAGGCAGCCAGCGTATCAATCTTGGTCAGATCAGCAGCAGGAAGTTCTATACCACGCTTCGTAGTGGTGTCATAATAGACCCATATACGTCCCTCCTTCAACCATGTAGCGCTCTGCAGATGTGTAAAATCCATGAACTCCTTACTGTCAACACACTCTGTACCCTCTAAGGGAATCCTGCAATGCCTAAAAATGGGAGTAAGCAGACTCCCTACTGACTCAGTATCCTTCCCATCAAAGGGCTTCTTCTGCAGTGAGCACAAGTGATGAGCAAAGACAGCGCTTCCGGCACATCCCACTCAAGAGACATACCAATACGCGCAGGCTCGACGCTGAATCCATAAATCCGACAGATATCAAGAAGGGGAATCCGATACCTGACTCCTAAGCACATGAAGGTAAAGAAACCTCCTGAAGCTCTCCTGCTCTCTGGGTCAGGATAAATAACTCTGCAGGTGGCCAGCAGCTGTCTCACCAGATCAGGATACAACTCATAGGGCTGCATAGGCATCGTCCCCAGACCAATGCCCTTAACCAATGTCAGCACCTGCTAATCAATGCCTAGACCTTTACAGGTCCAATAGTCCGCAAACTTGGTCGGCTAAATCGTCATGCTACACCAACCATTGTAAAGCAATGTATCGAACTCGTCCCAATGGTCAAGTAGCGGCCTCTCTGTGAAAGTGTCGGTCTTAAGCAGCTTATCAATCTCCATATCCCAGACCTTGTTTGTCAGAATCTGCTCCTTATCCACCTTAGGCCAAGGCAACTGTATCGCTTCCCTATCTCTCTGTTAAGGCTCAGGGTGTGGCGAGTCTCGGAAAAACCAATCAACTGGCGGAGGATGATGATCTGCAGCTGCAGCTGCTGTGGTAGCTCTACGTTTGCGAGGTTGTCCACGAGGAGGCATCTGC
This sequence comes from Orychophragmus violaceus, assembly GCA_030180135.1. Classification (NCBI taxonomy): domain Eukaryota; kingdom Viridiplantae; phylum Streptophyta; class Magnoliopsida; order Brassicales; family Brassicaceae; genus Orychophragmus; species Orychophragmus violaceus. Next base: position 25,896,061 of record CM058236.1, on the reverse strand, counting down.
ACACAAGAAAACAAAGCATATAAGTTACGACAGATTTCTCTGTGAAGTCGCAGTGCAACGACCGTTGCACAAGTGCAGCGATCGTTGCAAGGCGATTTCACAGTCGCCAAATAATCCTCCAAATCGTTTCTAAATTTGTTCCACAATCTCACAAACAGCTTAGTTCTATCACCAATCAACCTAAATCAAGCTTCTAACAGTATGGAATCATCATCTCAAAGCTAAAAATCTCTAATTTCAAAACCCTAGAACCGAATCCAAAAATGGTGAATTTAAGAGCTCTTACCTTGGAATCGCTTCGATTGGGCTATAGAAACAGATAAAGAGCGTAAAAATAAGAAGAACAAGCTTTGAATCAGAGAAAATGATGAAGAAATGAGTGATTTAGGTGATAGGAGATTCGGGTTGTACGGACGGCGAAATGGGGGAAGAAGAGAAGAGAGAAAACGGTTAAGGCACTTACCTGGATCGTGGATGCAACGACCGTTGCAGATGAGCAACGATCGTCGCTGGTGAACCAAATTAATTCCGGTTTAGCACGCGTACCTTTAATTTTTGCAATTGAACCATTTACAATGACCGTTGCACAGAACCGCAACGATCGTCACAAGGCGATTTCATCTCTTCGTCATTTCTCCCTGCAACGACCGTTGCACATGTAGGCAACGATCGTCACACATCTGCAGACAGTGTTCTGTAACTAAAAACTTAGCAAGAATAAAATCAACACGTGAAATCCTAAGAAAAACACCAAATTTAATAAGAAAAACACTAAAACCTAACAGTGGGTTGCCTCCCACTCAGCGCTTGTTTAAGGTCATTAGCTTGACCGGACGAACAAGATCAAGGTCCTGTAGGTTTCAACAGAGACTGTGATTGCCTCTGCGAAAGTCTCCTCATCCAAGGCGGGGAATAAGCTGTCTCACTATAAGCTAGTCCAAGAAAAGAGGGAATAAAATGATCTCTAGGATCTGAAACCAAAGTCTCACTCATATGCTCTCCATATCCATCCTCAATCTTGAAGGTTTGCCCATCAATCTGCGGCTTGCGCAGTATATCCATCTTAAAGTGCAGAGGCTCATCTCCCAGATAGATATCAACAAGACTGTTCCTTACGTCAATCACTGCTCCAGCTGTGGCTAAAAATGGTCTTCCTAGTATCAAAGCATCATCCTGCTCACTGTCGTACTTAAGCTCCAAGAAGTCTGTCGGAACCAAGTAGTTTCCAACTCTTACTGGGACGTCCTCAAGAACTCCTTCCGGAATCCTTATTGACTGATCAGCTAGGACAAGAGAGGTCTTAGTGGGTGAAAAATCCATCATCCCCAGCTTCTCTGCCACGGAGTATGGCATGAGACTTCCAGCAGCTCCTAAGTCACACAGAGAGCGCTTGAAACCATCCTCAAAAATAGAACAACTCAGCACAAATATCCCAGGATCAGGTAGCTTCTTCGGGATCTTAGTTAACAGCACATTACTTATCTGTTGAGGGACCACTATCACCCAATCTTTCAGGATCTCATCCATTGGCAGCATCTTCTTCAAGTACCTCTGCACACAAGGGTAATAGGGTGGATCATCAGATTGTGGAACTTCTTCCAACTCTTCACCAATCTCTCCTATCTGTCGGACCTCATCCATCTCCTGTTGAGTTATCTCAGACACTCCAGGGAATAATCTAATAAGCTCCAGATCCGTCTCTGCATCAATGCCATGAGACTCAAGTGAATTTGTCTGTCCACGACATGCAACGATCGACGCAATAGGTGCATCGATCGATGCAGATAAGTTTTCACAGATTCCACCCGAGAGATTTTCCTCAATTTCGGAATTTTCAGCTTCTTCCACCAGTTCAGTTGTATTTAACTCGAAATTTTCACCTTGGTATGATCCATCATTGATATAGGCTGACCAAGCCTTGATGTGGGTGTCCACGACACTCTTTCCCTTAACAGAGCTTGAAAATTGGCTCACCTGAGTGTCCAATTGCTTCACATGTGTGCTTAAGGACTCAAACTTCCCATTAAGGTCCTCATACACAGCATCTAGCTTCCTGTTGCAGTCCACAAAAATCTTAGTCTGTTCTTCTAGAAACTGCTCCATCATACTCTCCATCTTGCTCTCATGAGCATTAGCAGCAGGAGGTGCTTGGTAAGAGAAAGATCCATAGGTCCTCTGATTACCTTGCTGAAAAGGTTTCTGGAAACCAGCATTCTGTCCAAAGCTTGAAGAGTTTTGATTGCTTGTGAAAGCACTCTTCTGTCCACCATTGAAGAACCTATTACCTTGCTGTCCTCCAAACATGTTTCCTTGGAAACCAGATCCCCCGATGTAGTTCACATCCTCTTCCTGACCATCTTCTTCAGCTTGGATCACTTCAACATCTTGAGCAAAATGGACCCAGCCAGCAAATTACAGACATTGTCCAATTTGGTCCTAATATCAGCTATCTCCAGATTGTCTATCTTCCCACCAGATTCCTTCCTTCTCCTATCAGCAGTCTTGCAGCTATTACTGCTTACTAAGTTATCTATCAGTTGCTTAGCTTGCTCAGGAGTCCTAGTGTTGAAATTTCCATTGCTAGAATTATCCAACGCGGTCTGGTATGGGAGATCTATACCTCTAAAGAAAATGCCCAACAATGTTACCTCAGTGAACCCATGATGCGGGCAGTCACATTGGTACTTCTTAAACCTCATCCAGGCAGTCTTTAGAGGCTCTATAGGACCTTGGGAGAAAGTGAGAATGTCCTGTCTCGACTGATCAGAGCGAGCATCATCATAGAAGTGTCTCAGAAACTCACTCTTAACAGCGTCCCATGTAGTAAACTTCCCAGGTGGAAGTTCTTTCAGCCAGGCAGCAGCATCTCCAGCGAGAGAGTAGGGGAAGAGTTTGCGAAATAGATAGTCATAGTTCACTCCATCATACTTCATCCCAGTGACTATGTCGTCAAACTCATCAATATGATCCATTGGCTGCTCATTAGGGAAACCATGGAAGGCATTCTACCTCAGAATAGATTAGTAGATGGTCTTCATCTCGAAGTCATTCCTCTCAAAACCAGGAGGCACAAGAGCTGACCGGTTAGCATGAAACTCATCCGGACGGTTATAGTCAGCTAAGATCCTCTCATTAGCAAAAGGAGGATTAACCATCTGCCTCTCACCTTTTCCTTGGCGTTGGCCTTGTCCTTTCTCCTGTTCAGGCTCATGGATCACATTCCGTTCAGCATCAATCTGTTGCCCAGCAGCATTGTACGGATTGTTTTGTGCGTCCCTTAGGGTACCTTGAGCATCAGGTCTCAGAATCAAGCGTTCTTGAACCATTCTTGCTCTCGTTGAACTTTCCTGTTAGTCCTCTCTAGTCTAGCAAGCTCTTCAAGTTGGAGATTAATGAGATTAGTATTCGGATTACTTCTGGTATCACGCGTCTGCATAAACAGTCTGTAATCGCAGTGCAACGACCGATGCTAAGGTGCAACGATCGACTCAACTCCAGTCGCTTAGTAACGATCGACACAAAAGAGGCAATGATCGATGCTAGGTGAATGTCAAACCTGCGACAGAGAAAAACAGAGAAAATTAGTAACCAAAAACAAAAATAAAAATCCTAGTCTAAACCCTAAGTTCAAATCTATTGAAGACTCCAAAGAGTCCCCGACAACGGCGCCAAAAACTTGATAGGTCAGATTTTATCCCTATTCTAACTGCAAGTGCACAGTGATGTGAATGTAGTACTTTAGGGTATCGAATCCACAAGGACTCTGGGCAACGAACGATTAAGAATAGTCAAGTTAAAACTAGGAGAAAGTAATGTAATGAGAAACTAAAAGCAAAACAAGAAAGTAAATCATTAGCAAGATTTGTTTTGTAGGCAATTAACTAAAAGCGCTAAGTCTAGGGAGTTCTCAGGAAATCAGACAAGCAAATAAATTATTCAGTCAGGATCAAATTAAGCACGGTTCTAGAACTCAAACACGAAAATGGAATTAACCAACTTTCGTTGTGAGAATTCTCTAAGCCTAATAGCAGAAATCCAAATTTCTTTGTAATTCCTTACAGATTAAACCAGCTTTAAGATTAAGTTCGATATGTTCACAATTCAATTAAACCAATTTTCTTTGCGAGTAATTCAATTGCTCAACCTAAATAGTTCAGATTCTAAACCACACTTTCGTGTCAATTTAACAACCTAAGATCTAGATTCTAAGTGATCAGGTTAGAAACTAGTGTCAAGCACAATTTAGATCGAAGAACAATTATGATATGAATCCGTAACTGAAATAAATAAATATAGCAAGTCATAAAATCCTTAATAAGAATCCCTAAACCTAACTATGGATCTACTCAGACATAGAATATGAAAACATAATCAATGAATTAATAGATTGCATAAAGGAGAATAAAGAAGTAAAGGGGTTCGAAATCTTCTCCAAAAAGCAGAAAGCAGTACAGGATTAGATCAGCCCCAAGCTCTAAAAACTCTCACCTCTAAGTATGAAAGCGTATCTAAAAACTGATGTAAAAACCTAATTAAATAAGCTAATCACGTCTTGGGGCTTCTTTGTAATTATCAGGAACTTCTGGGCAAAGCTGTGAATACTTCATTCTTCATTAACCGCCGAGGAAAGGCCCATCTCGCTCGTGTGTCGATCGATGCACGATGTGTGTCGATCGATGTATTACTCTGTTTTGGACAGTGAACTCTATCTCTCGGGTCAAAGCACCAAAATGCTCCAAAATCCTCCATAAACTCCAATTCCGCTCCAAACGTACTAATACATGTAAAAGACTCTAAATCAACACTAAAAGACTCTAAAACACACTTATATCATGGTCTAAAACCGGTAAAAACCATGATATATCACTCGGTATTAGATCAAGAGTACACGTTACTTAAAGGCAATGTGGGTTGATGTTGAAGGAACAATATCATATTGGATCAAGAGTACACGTGCCAATTCAAAACCAGTAGGTGAGGCAGGACTAGACGGAAGCTTGGCACATGCAAGAGAGGAAGATGGTGAAATGTTTCTTATGAGTAAGTTCCTGAAGAAGTACATTCACTTACGAATAAGGGATCTTCTTCCTTTATTTTAGACTTGGACAAATATGTCTTTGGATTTTAATGTAATATGTTAGGAATTTGTAGATGTCTTTGGATTTATAATGTAATATTACATTTATGTAACTTTTGATAATTTATAAAATATGTTTTTCATCAAATATAAAATTGAAAATTATAATTAATTAATAATATGTAAAAATAGAATTTAAAACAACTGATAATAGTACTTAAAATATATAAAATAGATAGCACGAATATGGTCTTATAACAAAATATATTACGACATAGATAATGTGCTATAGTACATGTAGTAATAGCTAGAAGAAAATATCGCTATCATATATAAACAATATAATAGCACGGACGAAAACACTATCACATATGGCCGACCTATTATAGCTGGGGCAGACATAGCCATTTCAAAAACGCTATCAATCACGTATGATAGCGTTTTTCGTGAGCTAAGAATATATATTTTTCTTGTAGTGAACACAACCCTACTTATCCAATGCACCAATCAAGCACTAGATAAAACACGCAAGCAATAAATACAAAAGCAAGCAATTACCACACACAAACACGCAATCACAAGATCGCTCCGGATATGTCGTCAGTCTGGGTTTAGGTTCTGATGAACGGTCGTCAATTCCGCTCATCATCAGACTTCACATGGTAATTCGATTGCATCCCAAGACCATCACACGCATGCAAAGAATTACTACGCAAGCCATAATGATAAGTTGAACATTCTGCGTCATATATATATACAAAAACGACATAACACATGTTTCGAGGTTTTCAGTACATAGATAAAACAAAAATACAACAAGACGTCCGTCATCATCACAATAACCCCCAAACTGTACCATCATACCCTGGAGATGTCAGAAACGACACGCGAAGATCGCCGATCTATAAACACAGGAAAACAACATAGTTAGTGCCCCCACTTACCTGGCCTAACTATTCTAGTCCTAACAGCCCCAACACGACCGGAATGCCCAGCACAAACGGCATCGCGGCTCGCGGTGGTAACCACAGGCAGGTGTGCCGGGAGGGTGTGGTGGGTGTGCATCTCTGGACGGTGCTCCAAATCGTTGCGGCTCGTCCGTCGGACATAAACGTGCAATGTGTCCCCTGCGACCACAAAGCTGACAGACGGTTACGGGCGCTGGGCGTGCCCCACGGTAACAAGCTGACGCTTGATGATCCGAAGCACCACATAACTGACAAGAGGAAGTAGACTCCGAAGAAGGATCCTGGAAACACTCGGACGCTCAATGACCCTGAACTCCACATATGTGGCAAACTACTGGCGCTGAGCGAGACCTACGGGAACAAACAGATGCTCGGTGTCCCTCGTCTCCACACCTCCTGCAAGTCCTCAATGGTCTTGGCAGCTGAACTAGTGGTAGCTGTGCTACAGGTAACTGCGCGGTTGGTGACTGAATGACCGGCTGCGGAATAAGCTCGGTGTCTCGGTGACTAGGTCCGGGTCGGTAGCCCTCAGGTAATGGGGCACGATATGGCTCCGCGTCCGACATACGTGGTCCTGGTCCCGCAATCGGACAAATAGGTGCGAGATGACCGTCCATACCACACACCTGACAGTAATAAGGACATGGCACCAGCTGATATGGCTCACGATAACGCGGATCGACGGGTCGTGGACACTAGTACAAATGGAAGCCCTGAACTCCGCATGCGCTACACGTCTGGTGTACAGGCATAGGCGGTAGCGAGTCCGTCGTGTCTACTGGTGGGGTCTCTGGCAGCGCAACTGGCTCGGTCGGCGGTGTACCTGGTGATGTAACAGGCTCAAACTGTGTATCCGTCTCCGACATCGACATCGGCTCAGCCCCTAATAATGGCTCCGTCGCAGAGAGTGGCTCGGTAGCGCCGGGTGACGATGATGCCGATCTATCAAGTGGTGTACGAGGTGATCCTGGCTGTGGATCCGGCTGATGGTGCGGTTCAATCTGCTGCTCTAGGACGTCCCCGAGTATCGCCATCTGCTCATCAACATGCTGCTCCCAATACGGATGCTGCTCTGGGTCTATCGGCTCCATATCCATATCGACTGCTGCATGTAACGGGTCCACCATAAAGTCCACTCCACTGAGCGGGACGAAATCTAACTCATGTAGGATAAAGGGTAACGGCATATCATGCGCCTCGAGCATCGGCGGCTGAATCACTGGTGGTACCATATGTGCCTCTAACTGTGGCGCTAATGGTGACAATCCATGGTCTGCATATCCCAGGAATCCCATCATCCTTGCAAATAGGTCTGGGGTACCTGCGTCGTCCTGTAAGGGTGAAGGTAATGGATCAGGCAACAGCCTCCAATCTACGGCGGCTGCACTCGCTCCCTGCTGTACTCGCGGAAGAACCGGTGGTCGGTCAGATATCTGGGAACCCTGTGACTGTCTAGGCTGTGCTCTCAGACTCACCTGGTGCTGCTCTAACTGAGCTCAATACTGTGCCGCACTCATCCGACGATGACTCATACTGCTCGCTGAAATCTCCCACTATGCACACACCCACACACAATCCGTCCAGGGACACTCTGCTGGTGAATGCAAACAAAACACAAATACACATTAGTAAAGATAATACAAATTCCTACGCCATCCCAACCCCGAATTTACAGACGCGGCTCGGTTTCCTAATGGATGCTTGGGTAAGACACAATTTTGACTCGATAAAACATGGAAAAAACTCAGGAATGAATAGCTTCGAAACCCATGACGAACCATGCTCTGATACCACCTTTTTGTAACGCCCCTTTCCCATTCTACGCTGACCGTCAAGCTGACCGGCCAACAATCAAACAAGGACATGACCGATCAAACCCGACAAGTCAAACAGGAAAGGTTCGCCACAAGACGAAGCCAGAGACATATCGGTTTGATACAAAGGCTCGCACTAACCCGTCTTTGACCCCGCTATCCTCACTTCCGTAGTACAAAGCTTCACAACCTGTACTACTTCCGTGAGTTGTGTCGGTTTGGACTAAACACAATATCAGGGAAGCAAATTGATTTCTGAGTAAATCAAACGTTACATAACGTTTAATCGTTTTTACAAATCAGTTTGCGAATCATTAAGAACAACACACAGAACTCAATAAAAATTGGCACCAAATCCGAACCGAGAGAAAACTCAAAATCATCGAATCAAAACCCCGCCACAAGCGATCCCGAATCTACACTGAGGACCTCCCGCGTTTGTCGCTGCTAAACCTGAAAAACACAAAAAGAGTCTAGTGAGCGATCTAAGATCACCCAGTCGGATCCCCAATACGGCTTCTAATCTATCTATCATCTACATATTCCCGCCCAAAAACCCCAAAAATAACAAACAACACAGCAAACAGCCGATCATACACTACCACGTCGTGTCAAGCCCACAACACACAATCATTTGCCAAAAGAAAGAGAGATCGATTAGAGGAAATCGGGAGCACTGCGGCACATGCTCTCGATTGAGACTCGATCTATCTATCTCGCAATACCAACCACACCAACACAACACTGGGCCCCTTTGATCTCGGTAACTTCCACGGGTTACCACCGTTACCAACATGGTAACTAACCCACGGGTTACCATCGATACGCAGTGACTCAAGTTACCCCCGACAACCCAAGATTCCATGCAGTCCGGCACTAGGACGTGACCCTGTATTCTCCAGACTACACACCTACCGGCGTCACTCAGTAGGAACCGGAATAGCCATGATCCGATTAGGCAACTACCCGAGGATCCAATTGGGTCGGAAGTACTGGAACGTATCCAAACACCTAGACTTGGATCTAACGCACCCTAGAGTCCTAGTGCAGAAATATAAACACACAGACTCGCTTGGACTCTAGCAATCATTCTCAATCAATAATCAACAACCATCTCAACATCATATCCCGTAAGTCTACACACACACCCGCACCACCGCCCTGACTCGGCACTGTACCGAGTCAGCAGCCACGACTTAACCGGTCCCGTGACCAAGTTAAGTATCCACACAGATCGCTCGGCCCAACATCGAGACGATCTAACAGGCCTGCACAAAAGCTCAATAACACCAACCACAAAACCACATAATAGCACAATGACCACACAACCAGGCCTATTAGGGTTTCTAAAGTCTTTTAACCAATTCACGTCCGCTACCCTGGATTAGCGGATTGCTAATCCGTAGATGGCCCACATCTCATTAACGTACGCTACCTTGGATTAGCGGATTGCTAATCCGTAGACGGCTCACCAATCACATCATTTCTCTTTGCTTAACCTTTCTAGGCATCTTGTATCAAATCCCCGATCCGTCGGTTTAGAGCTAGTAGCTTACTATACTCCCCGATGTCTCATATTTTCTTTACTTAATTCATTTCGTCCCCGCAACTCGTATTAGACCTAATCCCGATATCATCCTTTACGCTATACGTTCGTTAGGTTTAACTCCATATTTTAACACTGTCTTAATTCCCGTACTTAGATTCATTCGATACCGTCCTTTAAATACGTATATGCATATACGGCCCTATCATGCCACGACTATATGCATGCAACATTCAACGGTTCTATCAACCTAGTAGCACACAACATGTTTAATCCATTTAATTCTTACGACCCTATCATGCGTCTTAAACCCTAACCGGTTTATCGTTAATCCAACCATTCAGTTCTCAAACACAATCAAATCACATCCGGATATGCGAACCCTAATTTTACGGTTTCCCATTTCTCGATCTACGTGCTTCTAACTACGGTGTTTGAGCCGACTCACAGTGATTGATCGGAATGAATGGCACGAATGCGGATACGACTCCCCGAGACCCCGAACTAAACCCGAACCTCCCGAACACACGAACATGAACCCCGAAGCTTCCCGAACACCCATGCACAAACCGGAAATAAAAATTGGTCGACCGGCGTTGACCGGTTGACCGTTGACTTTGACCAATCTTGGACCGTTTGACCCAATCTGAACCAGCTGAACCACTTCAATCAAACCAAACCAACTGAACCGGCTTCAATCGAATCGGTTAGGTTAAACCGGTTTAGGTCAAATCGTTGTTTGGTTTAACCTAACGTTGATCGAGGCTTAACCAAGCCTAAACCAATCCAATTATGAACCAAACCAGGCTGAATTTACCCACTGAAGAACCGGCTTGAAGATGGCGGCGGTGGAGCTTCTCCGGTGAGCTTCTCCGGCGTTGACAGGCGGTGGTCCGGCATTGACCGGCCGGTTCACCCCTTTTTCCGGCGACCCAGCTGACGATCCACCCACCAAACTGATCGGAAAGAGGAGATATGGCCATTTGTAGTTTCAAAAGGTCAAAATCTTGTGAAGGAAGAGAGAGAGCCAACAAAACCCTAGCCGCGGCGGATCTCCGGCCAGATTCCGGTGAGATCCGGCAACGGCGGTCATGGCTGGCTGGCTGGCGGTCGTAGAGGAGGGAGAGAGGAAGCTACTAGGCTTTGCAGAAATGGATTTGGGTTTATAATGAAGAAGTTATGGGATTTTTTGTGTTGGAAGGTATGAAGAACACTTTAAAGATGTTCTTGAGTTCTCTAGAATATTCAAAGGTTCCTGGGTTTTTTCTGGATAAATGATATGAATCTGATGAATATAGAGAGATGAGAGAGAGCTCGTGGTGAGAGGGCTAGAGAGAGATTTTTGGGAGCAAAAATGAGAGTGTTTTGAAACAATTATCCTTTGATTCATGAACATACCCATGCAAGTGCATGCACCCAAGAGATGTGGCGCCTCCAGGGGTTAGACACATGTCCATACAGAGATTATCTTGTACCAAAAACCTTTCCCAAACCGAACTAAACCATTCCTTAACCCATTTTATCCGTTGCTTCGTTTTCTTCGGTTTCGCGGTTATTGTTTTAGAAAATACTTCAATGTTCCCATAATACCCAAAACTTTCAGAAACTCATTCTCCCTGATTTTATATGAATTTATCAACTTGAATCATCTCATTTGGAGTTTCCTAGCTCCGGTCATGAATTTCCGAAGTTTTCTCGGTTTTCTCGATTTTCACTCCGATAAGCCGAAAAACCCGTTTCTGCTCCGTTTCTTCCAATTATGGTCTTGTAAATGTTCTTTATGTTATGAAATGAGAACATTTGGCCCGTCTCGGCTTCCGTCTCGAACTTTGGCAAAATTACCATTTTACCCCTAGTTTTGGCAAAATTACAATTTTGCCCCTGCTGACTTTTCTTCCGCCCGTTGACCACTTTTTTTAATACAGGGTGTTACAGATGGGGATATACGCCTACTCCAAGTTTTTGTATGTTTTATATGGAGATGGAGAAGTTTTAACAATGGATATGTCATCGACCGTGAACTTGCCACTCGAATTACGTGTGAAGATAACTAGGAGCGATAGGCTTTTATTTCCTTAAAGACCGTCTGCTATGTTCTTTGAGAAGGTTGCATGTGTGCTCCAATAAAAACTTGGATGGCTTGGTGGGACTTTGGTTTCAAGGGTTTAAATATGTGTGATAGATGATTTTGGTCCATCGGGTCACTATTTTAATTCAGACTCATACTACTTTGCTACTATTTCATGAATAAGTTAACGACTATATGGAGAATAATATGAACATCAAGATGTGTGTTGGAGGTGGGTTTAATACTTCTCTTTAACCCAACCCAATTGCTGAACAGCCCATGAAGGATCTAACCCAAGTATGAAGAAGTCGACCAACCAACGAGTAGCTCTGCGACATGATCGTAGCTGAACTGCTTCAAAGAAGATAAATATGTTAATCGGAAATTAGCATATTTAAAAAATGGAAGAAGATAAATAAAAATCTCCTAAACGAAACAAAATCTATGTTGTTCGTATTTTACATTATCTTATCAGAGATAATCTTGAGGATAAACCCTAATTATCCTGATATAAATATCTTTTCCAATGCGAGAAAAGACCAAGTTTACAGATTGTACTCAAACCCTAAATCAAGAGATCATCTCGGTTTCGACTCTAACCCAAATAAAGACTAGATTTTTTGGTCCCTTTCGTTATTGCCCTTAAGTCCTTTGTTTCGTATTATTCAAGTCCCTATTTTTTAGATCAGTTTATTGAATTTATCGTTGTGGTTCTCAAAATCAACAATTGGCGCTGTTTGTTGGGAATTTAGATACCTTCGTACCATCAAAGGGAAGATCGGCAATGATAGAAACACTACTCTTGTAGCAGGAGACAGGAGGAGCGAGCGATGCAGGTGACTACGCCAACAATGCAACCGAAAGAGAATGAATCCGATCCGACTCATCCCAGCAAGCCCCATCAACGATGACAAAACTAGAAGATAGATTCTTGAGTTGCGAAAAGAGACTGGCCATTCCGCAGAAGAAGGAGATTCCCCCAAAAGTGTTCGATCGAGATAACCCCCGGTTAGAGCTGTTTGAACATGTTAAGATGAACGAGAGACATCCCGAGCAAAGCATGGCTTTGAGGTTTTGTGGTTTATTTTGTAGAACATACATAAAACATTGCATTTTGGTTAATGTCCCCATAGATGTTTGATACCGTTGTGCTAAGGAAAGGGAAATATGTGTGTTGTTTTGATGCCTAACGTTACAGTAGAAATATATATATATATATATATATATATATATATATATATATATATATATATATATACACAATAAGTAGAATCCATAGTATTATATACCTCATAAGGATTATCTTAGGATATTCTCTATCTACCGTAAAAAGAGAATATACATAATCCTACACAATATATTAAACATAGAATTTCTGAATGATCTTAATCAAACTTATATATAGAGATTAAGTGATTGTGTGAAATGTTATTACCGGTTTTTTGATGGTTGAAAATATTAAATTCTGATTTAGAGAATATTTCTACATACCTAATTTATTGTTTGCGTAGATATGTATTTATCATGTTAAGGAAATTTAATAATATCGGTTGAGATGAACATTGAATATTCTTCTTGTCTTTGATTTAATTGCGTAAATAATAAGAAGAAGCATACCAAATGAAATGTAAAACAAGATTTTAGGGTGGCTGCAACATTAATGTCCCACCGAAATAGAAGAAATCTGCAAAACCTGCAAGAGAACAAAAGACAAAACCAGTATATGGTTCAAGGGCTCCGGGGCTATAACAGAAAAAATGACAAAACTTCTGTACGGTTTAAGGACTCGGAGGCTACAACAGAACAAAATACACAACCAATGCATGGTTAGCATGATATTTAACAATAATATTTAACCATGATTAATTGATTTGATTGGGGTCTCAATGAGACACACTCCACGTAACAGTCTCTCTCTCTCTCTCTCTCTCTCTCTCTCTCTCTCTCTCTCTCTCTCTCTCTCTCTCTCTCTCTCTCTCTCTCTCTCTCTCTCTCTCTCTCTCTCTCTCTCTCTCTCTCTCTCTCTCTCTCTCTCTCTCTCTCTCTCTCTCTCTCTCTCTCTCTCTCTCTCTCTCTCTCTCTCTCTCTCTCTCTCTCTCTCTGTTTTGATGTGGCGCTCTTGGTAAATTATTAAAACCCTCATTTCTTGTAACCATCTTTAAATTAAGTTCATTGTTTGGTGAAGGGAAGTTATTTCGTGGTAATAATCATCCCTCTCACTAACTTTTCTCCCACTTTCATTCTCCCTGAAACAAAACCAAAACACAATGGTACATTACAACTACATAGCAGAAACACAACCTAACAGAGATGAAACCGCTTGGTGCTTCAGAGTTAAGATTTTCCGATCTAACCATAATATGTGTTTGGAGATGGACCATATTGGAGTTATCATCTTGGCCGACCAGAGAGTAAGTGAAAAATATTTAGCAGAGTTTTCGACATGCAAGCCTTCACTGGTTCTAACTATATATCTTGATGCTTTTACTTATGCAGAAACAAGATCGAAATGTTCATTTATCCAAGGCAAGTACATGACTTTTCTGGACTAGAGAAATATAAAGGCAAGTGGATTGAGATCTCTGGAGTTAGGGTGGTCTAAGCGGATTCAGGTTCCTATCCACTATATTCTCGCCGCCGAAATGAAGCCACCGAAGACACTGGGATCAAACTTATCAAGCCTTTGGACACCAAGTACTACATGGAATTTGTTAGCTTCCTCCGAATCTGTGACATCAAAACAAACATAGCGTTCCTATAGGTGAAAACCATCAAAAGTTTTGATCTTTTCTTACCGTGAATCTCTAAATAACCAAAATATGCATACATATCTTGTGTAGACACCATGGGCGTGGTCTCGATCATCTGCCCCCTTGAAGTCGATTCCCTAAACCCTTCAAGGACAATGCAATTATTCTACCTTAAAGACGACATGTAAGTATTTTTGGTTTTGTAGTATTTAACACCATGACATGAACAATTGAATAAGGTGTCTGGCATTCGATAATAAGAACATTTGATTAGGATAGTTCTCATTAACTTTTATTCAAAATAGGAACAATAAGTGAAAGTGTGTGGTTTATGGAAAATACGCGGTTGACTTATGGCCTGGATTTTTTAAGACTAAGCCTTAGAAGTGATCGTGGGGCTCAAGATGTGGAGGAGCTTTCGGACTGGAAGTAACTGTTTTAATAAATTTCACTAGTTTATATATAATAGTTTAGGATAGTTCGCTAAAGTACTTATTTTATATAGGTGATCCTGATGAGACATGGGTTGAGAGAGTGAAATGCTTATCAGACTACAGGTTTAATCTGCAAATTCAGAAGGTTCAAGATCTCAGGTTCCAACTAGAGCCTTGTGACCCTAATGTTGCCGGAAACATCGGTGTAGTCCCTATCTAAATTGCATGCCTGTTTTAGTGTATGTTATTCAAGAACCTTGATTTTTATTGTGCTTTTAGTTTTAATATGCTTAAGGAACCTTAATTAAGAATGTTACTTTTTTATGCTTTAATATTTTCATTTAATAAATGTATTTAATAGCCATATTTGAAAAGGATAATTATTAATATATAGTAACATATCTTGTAGATATCATTTTTCCAAGAAACGTATATAATATATGATTAGAACATAACCGTCTATAATAAGATTAGAACAAAGTAACAATGTGTAGTTGTTATTGATTTTGTAATTCTATTAAAATCTTATGTGGTTGGGACATGGCTCTCTACATTTTTACTAGTTACAATTTTCAAAACACATATTGTATATCCATCAAATTCTTGAACATACATACCCACACAAAATTTCAAAATATATTGTATATACATGAGAATAAAACACAAATTCATCATTTCATATGAAAATAAAATATCCATCTTATAAGACCCGCCAAACCAAAAATATTTATCACGCCTAAACCAAATATGTTGGTAAATTATCACAAACTTACAGAAATACCCTAACCATCATAACCTCTCTTAAATTCATACAGTCTTTTCCTTTCCATCTTCGTGTTATTCGTTCGCTGCGACAAGGAATCTGTCTAAGGTGTTTCTTCTCATTTTATACCCGATTTCTATCTAAAGTCTTCAATAGTTATATTCGCATTTTTGGTGGATTTAAATTTGAGTGCATGTTGGTGTTATAAAGTCTGACTTACCTCATGAATATTTTGTGAAGTTTCCTTTATTTCTAATATGTGTTCTGATTTTTAGGTGATTCATGTTGGTAGATTAACTTCAAACTACGAAAGGCTTCACTAATGTCATTTCTTCAAGCCTCTAGTTCCCCAATTCCTTTCGGGTGTGGTGTGTAATCTTATAGATTCCTCTCTCTTTCTCTATATATTTAATTCTTACTT
Source organism: Orychophragmus violaceus (assembly GCA_030180135.1). Lineage (NCBI taxonomy): Eukaryota > Viridiplantae > Streptophyta > Magnoliopsida > Brassicales > Brassicaceae > Orychophragmus > Orychophragmus violaceus. The sequence continues at coordinate 25,880,220 of CM058236.1, read as the reverse complement.
CTTATTAGTTGGATTTTTTTGGGGCGTTGCCGAATATCCCAAAAAGGTTCTACAAAGACCACAAAGATGGAAAAATTAATATTACAGCTGGTCTCACTTCAGATATGTGTAACCTGAAATTTTCCGTGAAACGTGTTGGTGAAAAAAATAAATGTGTGGTGGAAAGAGTTTGCCGAGGGACACGATTTCTGAGTCGGAGGCGTTTTTATTTTAGTACTTTGAAGATTTAAATTTCCATGTTGCATTTGGACCCAAATGCTGTGAACTCCAATGGGTCAAGACTTCAACGGAAAATCGACAAGAGGACACGAGTAAGTTAACATATATTGTATTCCAAGACTAATAGTTTTTATTTGATGTTAGTACTATATAAAGTTCGTACGATTTGTTGAAGGAAAGAGAACTTTGTAATACTAAATGTCACAGCAGAGAGTATCAAGAGTAGCAGAAACTTCATTTCGCTTATGGTTTCTGATTTTTGTATTGTGTAAAACCATATTTTGTTTGTGAAGTTTCTTCCTCAGTCATTCAGCAAGGACAATGAACTAGAAAATGTTGCATGCAAGACCATATATACGGTGAATGAGGGTGGAGTGAAGTGGTATGTCAAACTGGTGATGACTGTTGAAAGTAGGATGCAGCGATTGCGTTTAACTGGTGGCTTGAGAGCATTCCTCAAGGCGAACAAATCAAGGCTAACAAGACTGCTGTGTTAAGCTATTTGGGAAAACACCACAACTCTAGTCTTAAAACCCTATTCCAATAAATCTTGATTTCATTTTCTTTTGCTAGTTAGTCTAATACTCTGCCTTTTTGAAAAACATGAATGTTTGAAATGAAATAAAAATGTCGGTGGTTATAAAAAGGTATAATGTTGGGTTTGGCGGGTCTATTTGATGAAATATATAAATTCATTAGAGTTTTGCAATCGAGAAGACGGTAAATTACACCGAAAAATATAATAAGAATGTTACTAAGGTTCTTCATCCTGATCTTCATCGTCATCTTCATCCTCATCATCAGAAGAGGATAAATTACACCGAATTCATCTTCTGGTACCGCATCCCCGACCTCGTAATCAAGATGTACTTGATTTCTACCTTGTACCAAATTATCGATAACGAGATCTTCAATTCTAGTCATCATCACAAGATCATCATTTTTTTGTTTCAAAAAAATCGGTTCCATGTCACCATAATCTCTTGAAATATTTCTACTCTGGTTGATTTGAACAACATTTACCCACAACTGCTTTGGTTTCTTCATGTATGGATACGCGATATAAAAAACTTGATCCGCTTTTGAGGCTGTACAATATGTACGTACTGAATGAAGTTATATAGACATACATATATTTAAAGGCAATAAGATTTACAGGTAAGGAACGTAAGTACCTGGAACAAATGGTTCGTCTTTATTGTATCTTTTTGATGAAATAATGTCTACAGTGCCAGCATTACTCCACCGAATGCGTCTATACCGACAATAGAGTCGTACCAGGTACACTTAAAAAGTGTGATTCTCAAATCTACAATTCCCTCATACTCGAGCCGTATGATATCAGTTAAGATCCCATGGAAATCAGTCTCATTAAAATGCATCAGCATAATTCTCTCCTTTATCATGTACATCATAGTTACATGTCTTCCGTATGAAACAATAACCTCTTGTAAAATAAATAAACCAAGTATTAGCCTTATTCAGGGGTCCATGCACTATCTCTAGCACCCAAGGAGGAAAAATATATGTTTGTTTCCAATAAGTAACGTGTATACTGAAAAGAAAATAGCAAATATAGAGCAATGAAGATAAATTTATATAAATATATAATATGTATATAGGTTCGACTCAGTTTTACATACATAATTTTCCACCAAGATAGAATATTCTTGGGGTCTTTTTTCGGAGACTTCTTTTTCATAGAGTTCTGGATATTTTGTAGACATAATCATCAAACATACTTTCGACCAAAACATATATGAGAAATCATATATAGTGGAATATATTAAACCGTAATATAAGATATGCCAAATTTGATACACCTCTCTAGTGGCTGAAAAAAATCCACAGTTTCGCAGAACGTATACATGTGCGCATCTATAATTTTTCTCTGAACGCCAGATTTCTTGCATTCTTCCACTTGGATGACCTACTTGAGTAGATATATCAGGTACATGGAGATGATATACGCGGATTTCACATTCAGTGAATCAGGTAAACCTGGCCATATAAATTAGTTTAGAAAAATTTATAGTTAATTAATAGCTACCATGTGTCTTACAAATGGCAAAGTGAACATGTGATTGGCCATAGCGTTTTCCTTGATTTCTTTTTTATATCTGCATCAATTTAATGCTCTGAGAAATAAGCTATCTCCTCATTGATATATGATCAAACAGTCTATCCTGCCGCATATCTTTTGTTCTTTGCTTTTCCTTTCAACTTTTCAGTTTCCCTGTCTCGTAATGTGAACTTGTTACCTCATTTCTTTCTAGTAAATACTCTATCAATATTTCACATATCGAATCAACTAACCTTTCACTTATATTTTGTTCTGCCTTTTTTACAAGACCCGAGCAGCCAAAGATAACTGGAAGTGACCTTCACGATAACCATCATATGATGGATTTTTGGCACCTTGTAAAATTTCATATAACTTTTTTGAATGATTACATACGTACATGTTCTTCACTATTACTCACGTAATCACGAAATGAATCATTCACCATATCCACATATCTATCTTCTACTACATCACGAACATCATTTGGATCAACATAACTCATTCCTATATCCAAACCGATTTCTTCTCCATGCTTATATCAAACATAATAATCATGCATAAATCCTCTACTATACATATGACTCCAAATTCATTTTTCTGAGGTTACCGGTTTTTCTTTCTTGCAAACATAACAAAGGAAAAGAAACTTACCGCCATTACTTTGCACGTAAGGCTGGTTTTGGCGGATTGCATGAATTGTTCCATCCCTGTTTTGAAGGTTGTCGATAAATTGTTTGTGGCTTCATCAAACCTCTGATACATCCACTCCCGATGATGGTACCTATAATTATTGTAACTTCCCAAAATGTATCTAGATTTCCAAATTATTTGTGTTTCTACAAATGAAAATGAAGATAGGGCTGAATCTCGACTATGTGGACATAATTGGCCACTACCATTAATTGTAATATATACATGTCGCATGAAACTGGTACACCTACTAAAACCAGGTAAGATATGACTGATATCTGACTACTTTGGGACATGCTGGCGGAATCGCAACATAGTCGCTGGATTTGTGACTAATTTGCGACTTCTAAACGATTCTCCATATTAGTTGTAACTTAGTCGAAAATTTAGCGACAAAAGTTTCAGGTCTCGACAATAGTCGTTAATCAGTCGTAAATCGGAGACAACAATTTTTAGTCGTATATTAGCGACTAATAGACGACCACATATTTTTACTCGTAGAGAAGTCACAATCGTTTCTCTAAATAGTCGCAAAATATTACGACTACAAGTATAGTCGCATGTTGTTGTCGCAAAAACGAAGTTTTCTTGTAGAGTTGCAAGATGGACACACATTTCGACCAACATATGACTTACCATAATGGTTTTTCTTCCCATACTTCTTTTAGGCATCAGGGCAACGGATTGGGTCAAAGTTCCGCTCCAACCTTGACAACCAATGATCCGCATCAATAAGCTTTGATCCATCACAAAAGAATTTAGTTACCTGCTTCGGCATGTGATCCATCACCTTGAGGTAGGATGGGTTCCTTGCCGCGGGCAACACATTCTCCTCATCCACCACAACTTGGTCTACATTCATAGAAACTTGTGGAGAATTCTGATCATGCGCAACAACAGGAACTCTTTCCAAGACTTGCGCCAAAAGTGCCACTACTGCTTCTGATTGCTGCGTTCTTAGCATTTTGAACTTCATCATTTCCAGCAGCAATCCTTGCCGCATTGTTTGCAGACCTTTCCTCAGTTTGAGCAACATTCCTCCTGGTTCGGTTACTCTTAGTCATCTGCAATGACAAGATCATGCAACCCCTCACTAACTTGTTATTGGAACACATAAAGACTTACCGCGAGACAGGGATAGAAGGATTGTTTAACCCACTAAACCATTTTCCTAAACTGTCCTAGAATCGACCACGCTCTGACACCAACTTGACACGTCCCGACCCAATTTTTCCCACCTGCGCCTAGCGCGAGTACTGTCTGGCTCGACTTCCTCGGTAAGACTTAGACAATTTTCAAGTTTTTTAGAATTATTTTTTGTTTCAATCCGAACTAGACAAGCATTTTAAGCATAAATTACTTAGATAGATTTTTGAGGTTTAAGTACAATGATCGTTCTCTATAAGCTAATACATGTATACTTAACCAAATCTACCCAAATCCTACCATTTTTTCCATCCAGCCGCCCCTTTGTCTTGCGCCTAATCCTTCTCAGAATAATCATTGGAATGTCCTTAACCAGCATCTACAAAGGCGGCATAAGCAAACGGATTGTTTAGTGAGAGTGGTCGTCCCATCTCACTTAACCACATAATAATCACGTTGAAAAACAATATATTTTGCCAGTCTATCTTGCTTATCATAACAGACACTTATCTGATCTCATCCAAGTCAAACAACCATCATCCGCGACCCAGCATCAAGCCTTAGAGAGAAAACTTCCCCAAGCCCAAGATCTGATCTAGAAACTCAGTGAAAGGAACCGTTCAATTGATTAATTCAGGAGAACACTGAATAATCAGAATAAGCACTTAATCGGATTTGACTGTTCCAAGTCAAAGTGTCATCATCTGCGATCCAGCATCAAGCCTTAGCGAGCAAACAACCCATAAATGCATGATCACATCTAGATGCTCAAAGAAGGAAACCGATCAATTGATTAAGTCAGCTGAACACACAGTAATCGATAAGAAAGCAGTCAGAACAGTCCTAACATATCTAGACTCAAATTATATATTCAATCAAACGATCTTAAACCACAACCATGGTTACTCACTCAACATAGTCTTTCGGTTTGGATGATGAGAGCTGTTTCTGACACCTCTTTTGCTTAATCCAACAAAACAATCGATCCAGTCCAATGAACACAATCTCGCTCGATCCAAGCGAATGAACGCTCGTATACTCCCAACGATTATCGGGAAAATCTCTCCTTTTTCTCAGTATGAACGGTTAAACTCTTCAGAATCTCTCTCTCTCGATATTTCTGAGTTCTTTGTATGGAAAAAGTGATCAATAATCGCTTAAGGGACGATTTAATAAGACTGTGGACGGTTTTATTCAATCCAAAACTGTCGAAAACTGCTCTTGCACCTTTCTGATTGGTCAAGCCAATCATATTGTCTTCCAGCAGATTTAGCCCTTAAGGCGCTTAAAATTATCAGATAACCGTTCCTGCTCTCTTTGATTGGCTGATTTGCTAGGTTTGGCCAGTAACGTTCCCGCCAAAACCAGTCCATCAAACACTCATTTTATCCGAGATATTGAGCTTAAGCTGAAAGTCCCAATTGCCTTGTCTTAATCCTTATCGAACACTGTCTGAATCCGACCAACTAGCTCAACCACCACTCTTAATCCAAAAATAACAGAATGGACTCTTCCAGCTCTTTTAGCTCGGCTTCCGCAGAATAAGCCATACATAATCAGAAACCCCCCTAGTTTTTAATATTCACCGTCTTGAAAGACCATTCTATAAGACCATACAGGAACTGTTCCAGTTCAGTCACAGAACGCGGGCGTTACAAGTACAACCCATAAGAAAATTTGATGTCGTGGTTCTATGCGACTCGACTACTTTGCGACCCGACTAACGTGTCGTACATTAGTCGTAACACCAGCGACAATTAGCGACTTTGTTAAACATGGAGTAGCAAATTAGTCGCCCACATTGACTAATTTGTGACTTCCTAATGACCCTTCGAAATAGTCGCAGCGTAGTTGCCAAACTAGCGACTACCTGCGACTATTGTAATCAGTCTCGTTAATTTGTCGTAAATTGGCGGCTACTATATATTTGTAGTCGTAAACTAGTAGGAATCTTGTCACTAAATAGTCGAAAAATGTGATGAACAAATTATAATAAAATTGAGAACTTTTTTACTCTGAGCAAGTTTACTGTAAAATTTACAATTTTTATCATGAGTAGCAAGATTAATATCCATGTGGGCATTCAGAGCCCACAGCATGTCCTCCGGAGATCCGGCAAAACTGGAAGAGATTCTTTGAGGTAGTTTTGACTTTCAGAAAATGGTTGACTCTTAGCCTGAGAGTGGTTAAGTGGCAAAAATTGGGGCGTCCCGGACAGGAGTCTGGTTGTTCTTGACTTCTTGTGACGCCGGAGATGCATTGACTTCACGTTGATTACTAGTCAAGTTCATGAAAAGTTGTTGTGGCGGTAGATAGTTCTGAAATTGGGTGTTATTGTTGACAGTTGGGCGATAACTTAATATTTGTCTTGACGTTGAGTCGACTGAGTCAGAGAAATTTTGGCCCGCTGTCATGAAGTTTTATTGTACCGGTAAAGGGCTCAATGTTTACTTCAAAGTAGATGGACAGATGGTCCCAACGGCTCTCTGGGAAGCGTTAGGAAAGGTATGTCTCTTATGTCCTTTCTTAGCTGCAATTGTAGGCATTGTATCACGGAGAGTTTCGTGATTGAGAGATTCAAAGAAGAGATTGAGAGGGTGGATAGGGTTTCTTCGAAAGTTAGCGATGAAATTGAGAGCCTCAAATAAGAGATTTAAAGAAGAGATATCAATTATAGATGGGTGGACATAAAGGAGGATTTGGAGAGAAATTAACGAGATTTTTCGAAGGAGATTTCAGAAAAGGGGAAAAACAAAATAAAATCAGGGACTGTGTTTATGGTAAATGAGAATTTCTTAACACTTAGTGGAAAATTATTGGTTTACGCGGGTAATTGAAATATTTTGGGTTATAAACTTTTGTTTGGTTTTCCGAATTAATTAGGCAAATATTTTGAAAATTTCCCCTTGTAATCGTAACTTAGACATCAAATTACAAAATAAAAATGATTTTAAATATTAATCATAATTAATACAATAAATTTGATCACAATATAATGTAGGAATGAAGACTATATATATATATATATATTTTTTTTTTTTTGACAACAGAAACTATATGTTTTATATATCAAATCTATAAAAGTTCAATCATTTACCACTCTTTCATTAAATAAAGATCTTCAATATCTCGATTAAAGCCAAGCTGTGAAATAATACATGAATCTTGGACAAACAGAATACCTAAATACAATGACAATAACAAAAGAACTAGTAAATTGACGATAATGAACAAATTAAATGCTAATAAAATTATAGTTATTAGAAGTGATTTTAATACGTTTTTACTTACTTAAAGTATTATTCACATGCCAAAATCTCAAAACCACAATTGATTTATAGTTCTCATAGAGTGCCAAATTCATAAAATTTAATCGTATGTTGTCCTCTAGCCAAGCATTAGATATATTTCCCACTTTGATAAAATTAAGATGAGAATATATGTCCAACAAATAATAGCAAAAATTCTTGGGTTTAGACGGGGTAATTTAAATGCTTTGTGATTTAAAGTTTATTTTGAATTCCCGCATTAATTAGGCCAGTTTTTAATTATTTTCGGCATGTAGTCGTAACTTAGTGACTAACACATTGCGACTACTTTACTATTATTTTATGACTGAATTAATGGCTATTTGGAGACTAACACGAAGTTCATGATTATTTTGTGGTCAGTTTGCCCATGTTAATTCTTCTTTTCAACTAGTAGATATTTTACAAACATGCTATATGATTAAATTGATATGACATATACATAATTACTGCAGCCGAATATGCACGCGGACAAATACATATTAACTAATTAAGAATAATAACATAAATAGTATTTAAGATTATGGATAATCCAAAGGTTGCGTCGTCTCTATTAATAAACTTTTACGTTTGAATTTATATCAAAAATATCAACAGTATTATTTGTTGAAACATTTCTTGCCTATTTTCATCTTTTCTTTACAAAAATCGTAATGGATTATCTTCCTAGTGTTGTTCTACGAAAATCCTTCTTTACATCATTGATGGTGGTCAGGGTTTACGCTATTTTCTAATGGCGGAGACAACATTTACGGCATTGCTAGACATTGGAGAAATTCCAGAATTCTACAACTCGATTGACTTCTACTTCAGGTACATTTACTTAAATATTTGGTGCCCACATCCGGTTATACAAAATTTCGTTAATAGATGTCTGAAATCCAAAAACCCTTCAGGTCTTCTCCTCCGAGGTATGTGTTGTTTTATCTACAGCACCTAAATGGTTCAAGGCGAAGCAATAATCAAGAGATTGGCAGATACTCGATGAGGGAAGGGGACACGTACTCCATGCTTTTGCGTTTTTATGGAGATGAAAAAGTTTTAAACCATGAATATGTCATCGAGCGTGAACTTGCCACTCGAATATATGTTAAGATAACTAAGAGAGATAGGCGTGTATGACTAGAAAGATTTTGTACTCTGCTCTTTTAGAAGCAAGCGAGTGTAGATATCTACATGATTTATAAATGGATGTGTTCTCCGATAACAACTTGGAAGGCTTCGTAGGACTATTATTCAAAGGTTCAAACATCTGCGACAGATTCTTTTGGACCATCGAGTCAATATTTTACTTCAGTCTCATCAGAAATAATTTCGGAATTTGGCCCGTTTAGGTTCTTGAAGATTCTTAATATGTATATATGGTCCTTAATTACATTGTGAATACTTTGCTACTATTTCATGACTAAATTAACGACTATTTGGGGACTAATATGAACATGAAGATGTGTTTATAGTCAGTTTCACATGTTAATACTTATTTTTAATTAGTGCATGTATTTTGCAAATAGGCGAGATGATTAAATTAAATTGACATATACCTAAATTATTTTTCAACAATCTATGCAAATAACTCCAAATTTATTTTTATAAAATCTGAACTGCAATAAATAATGACGCGACATTATATATCATTACCTTGTGAAATAGATTCATCGTGTACATACTTACTCCAACCAAAGATCCACGCGAACTTATACATATTAATCAATAAATAACAATAACATAAAAATTATTTAAAATTTATGGAAAACCCAGAGGTTGCATCGTCTCTATAAATAAAATTATGCGGTTGCATGAAAGAATATCGATCTCTCAAATATTCGACAATATTATTTGTTAAAATTCTTCTTGCATATTTCCATCTTTTCTTTACCAAAATCATAATGCATAACTTTTCCAATGATGCCTACAAAAAAATCTAAGGTTTACGCTATTTTGTTCGGGCGAAGGCAACATGCATTGCAAGACGTTGGAGAAAGATCAAATTTAAATAAGTCGATCAAGGTTTCTACTTTGATAACATTAACTTAAATATTAGGTTACAAAATTTCGTCAACAGATTTCGGGAATTCGGAAATCCTTATGCTATTCTCCTCCAAAGTATGGGTCTTTTTGTATGTTCCGACTGTTGGGATTGATGGTCCTACAACGACCGGATGGTTAAAGGAGAGGCTAAGATCGAGAGATTGGCAGATAGTCGATGTGACATGGGATATACGCGTACTCAATTTTCTAGCAGTTTTTTATGGAGATGAAGAAGTGTTGAACCGTGGATATATCATCGATCACGAATTTTCCACTCGAGTACATGTAAGATAACTAAGAGGGATAGGCGTGGACGGACATATAGACTGTGTGCTATGTTCTTAGAGAAGCGAGCAAGTGTAGATATTAACGGTCTTTATCGATGTATGTGTCTCCAGATAAAAACTTGGATGTCTTGGTGGAACTATGGTTTCAAAGGTACAAACATGTGCGACATATAATTTTGGACCATCGACTCACTGTTCTACTTCACAATCATGAGAGATAATTTCAGAATTGGGCCCGGTTATCTCCATGAAGATCCTTAGTTAATATGTAATTTGTTATATGTAGTAGATTATGGTATATTTTTGTTTTCTAGTAAAGTATGCATTATTGTTTTTAAGTATTTAAATAAAATCGTTATATTTATAAGTCTAAAAACATATTTGTCTCTATCAGTTATCGATATAAGCTAAGATAAAAAAATTTCGTTAAAGAAAATTACATAGTTTACGCCATTAACAACATAGATAAATCTCAAATAAAAAATAAATAAAAAGAACACACTAAATTACTTAGAGATAGTGGATTAATCTCATCAAATCGGCAAATCACGCGCAGTCAAGTAAACGTAATCGACAAAGTTCCACGCTACTAATTTACAATAACATGCGTACCAAAACATAAGTTTGCCAATAACACGAATCGCAAAACGTTTGTAGTGGTGCTCAAAAATCTTCCCTTTTATTTCACGGGCAAAAAAGTAACTGGAGACATCGATATGTTGCAACAGTTCCAGAAAAATTGGCGGTTTTTCGTAGGCCCAATTCCCAATGAGTTGGTTTGTAGTCAACATGTTAAGTATGCGATCAACATACTCATGAGTTAGCGTTGGATAGTTGTGAATTTGGCCCCTCTCATCAATAGACTACACCATGTTCAACATACTATCAATAAATTTTGCTATTTCACATCCTCTCTAAGCGCATCGTGAATTTTGGCCCTCCCTTCATCAGATAAATGGAAGATGAAGAACTAATACATACTTCTCAAGTAAATAGGCTCATGATTCCCCTTTTTGTAACACCTTATGTTGAATGTTCGCACATCATTGGGCTATAAAAAAAACGTCCAATTGTGGAAGATCAGATTATTAACAGATCTGTAGAAGTGATCATCTCTCCCAATGTCGTAGGACCCACGAAAAGCTACTCTTGCAGCATAATGATACATATTCTGTTAGATGTGACTTTTTAGAGATTAAGATGAATCATCGATGGTTGCATGGAACTCCAGATCTTGTTCTCCATTTTTTCTACCAAACATTAACGATTTCTTAAATGAGTGAACGAAGAAAAGGTTATTTCCTTTATGTCGATAAATAATGGCAACCTTTAATGAAAAATAGAGTAAGTTAACCAAGCACCGTAACCCTTCATTTGCATGATATTTAATCATGATTAGTATTGATTTGGTGGGGGGTCTCAAAGAGAAACACTCCTGAAGTGCCAACAGTTTGTGTACTATTTAGACTCAATTTTTATTACACTCTCTTTGTTTTGATGCGGCGTTCGAGACTATTTATTAGAGTATGCATGTATGATAACATATATATATTTATTGAGGCCCAAACATATTTATCTTTTATCAAAAAACAAAACTAAAATTGTAAAATAGTTTATTAGGCCCTAAACAGTTTGTTTTCTCTATTAGGTCTTAACAAGTATAACTAAGCTTTTTTCTACTCTAGATTTCCGACCAAGAAAGCGAGATTCTCTCAAATGACCATGGGTGTGCAGATTTCCAAACAAGTATCTCAGATTAACGACTGTCATCCATCTCTTTGGGATTTAATGGTGTTGCTTATTCGTGTGTGGATGTGTGTTTCTTTAAATAGCGATCTAAATATCTCCATGATCTTGTGCGACAAAGAGGTAATCACGTTTCTTATTCCAGAATTTTAGACGATATTGGTTTTTGATTGTCACATGTATTTTAACTCGGAGAACAACTATTTCGATTTAGGGTATCCGGATAGAGGCAATTGTACAAGCTCATTATTTTGAACTATTTCGGTATTCACTTATGTTCAAGAGTTGTTGGTTTCGCCTTAAAGTTGCTTAAGTCGTGGTTGCGACAATTTTTATTTCTTTGGCTCCTCATAAGGTGAGATATTCTTTATTTTTTATTTTGAAGACTTTTTGTTATATTAGAATCTAATAATTGCTTTAATAAATTTTATATCATACATAGGCTCTGGAGTATCCATTGTGTGTTAGTTCGGAGAGATGAGAAAGAATTGGCAAAAGGTTTAGGTACGAAGCATATATGCATGTCTTCATAATTCATATATGCTTCTTCGTCAAACGACAGTTATGTAAGATGTATAAAATCTTATTATATATATATGAGAATGATTACATTTGTTTTTCCGTGATTGTTTATCTATTATGCTATACTTGGCTAAAAGGACAAGAAAGACTTTCAAGGATCATGTATGACCAATATGAGAATTATGACTGAGTTAAATTCATTAACATGTTGTGTTAATATTCTTTGATAATTTCATAAGTTTATTATATATTGTGTATAATATATATTGTTTTTTCTTTTGTTTTAGTTTCTCAAACAAATACTAGAGGAATATGACCCGAAACAAAATCTGATGTTGTGGTTCTATTAACTAATTCGTCTATCTCAAGTTTTTGGTTAATGAAAATTATCTTTTGTTTATTATGGATCAAGTGATCCTCTATATGAACTTGTAGACATTAGTCCTTTAATTTGATCATTTATTTTCGGATTTTGAAGCAACTAATGTATGTTTATTTTCTGATCTCAATGCAAATTATATTTGGTATGTTAGTATAACTTCTATCCAGATATTCGATCAAGTAACTAAAAACGTTTATAATTATATTAATATTTCATATGATATATATACAATATTTTGGAAAGAAATTTGGTAAACGATAATTAATTATATTAATGATTTTAGAAATTTACATTTAGTTTAAGATAATAATAGTTTTGATATTCATTTAAAATTAGAAAATATAGCCAAACTATCTTATATTATTATTATTAAATCAAAAACATACTAAATGATACGACTCATACCCAAATACTTTACAACCAGGCAAAAGAGTCGCATATTAGTCGTAAAACTAGCACAAATTTGCAATGCTTTTACGACTAGTCAAAGAGTCACAAATTAGTCGCCCACCTAGCGACTAATTTGCGACTTTGTAACGACCCTCCCAAATAGTCGCACAGTAGTTGTCAAACTGTTTCCAGTCTCGACTATATTCGTTAATTTGTCATAAATTGGTGATAAAACTGAAGACTACAATATGTGGTCATAAATTAGCGATTAATATCCGACGATATATATGTCGTCGTAAACCAATCGCAATATTGCCTTTAGATAGTCACAAAATGTTATGACTACAAATTTATTCACAAGATGCAGTCGCAAAAAGTTGTTTTGTTGTAGTGTAGTTGTCGTCATCCCCGAGTTGAGCAAATTGTCTACGGCTCTGATATAGAGTCACAGTCTCAATCAGAAGACGACACATGGCAGAGTGGGTCGAAGAACAATGACTTACTCGAATAGTAGACCGGTGTCGTACAATGATTACTTCTGAAGATGACCAAGGCGAGACCGACCGATGCTACCTACCCAAATCAAGGCCATTTCCATCAATGAGAACACTCTAGATCAGAATAACATCAAGCCCACACGACCACATCCATTTTGCTCAACCTAACAGCCAAATGACCCATGCTCAAGACTAACGACCCATTTGTGATCTTCACCATCATGGTCGTCAAGCCTTAGACCGTGCTTACTCTTTGGCCTGATGATTATACTATTTTTCTCTTGCAAGGTTTTGTCCCAAATGAGTTTTCTTTGCAAGGTTTTTAATGAGGTAACATTATAAAAACACTTGTAATGATTTGTTAAAAATGAAGTTTTCATTACAGAAAAACCTAAGTATTATTTTTCCTTGACAGTGATGGCCCTAGCAAGAAGTGTGCGGTTTCCCCTTTTTTCAAGGTCCAATTGTTACTTGCTTGAATCCATGTTTCAATCCATCTTCAGACACCCACCGAGCTCAGCAAAGATCGCCTTTAGCCACTTGCAAGATTATTATTGACCGCCCTCGAACACCCTCAATCCATCGACCATCCTCACCCGCGCTCGACCCCATCGCCCATAGCCCGACCATCTTCTACCCACGGACCAGCAAGGAGAGCACCTTCAGACAGCCTTGTGTTCAACCTTCCTGATCGTGTGTAGGACCCTAACAGGATCTTACATCATCTGGTATCAGAGCTTAGTCTCTTGAAAATAATCGGTTACATCTTATCCTTACACTTTTTAGTTTTATTCTTGCTTGTTTTGCTTTTATAAACCGAAAAATAAAAAATCTTTCTAGCTTCTGTTTTATCTTGTTGATTTCTTGATTGTTAAATGATCATCATAATAAAAAAAATAGTGCTAGGTTGAGTTTTATAGTAATGGCCGCATATTTTATATTAGGGCTTGAACCGAATTGTATCATTGCTTTCTTTGGTTTGTTGATTGCTTGCTGATTTATGTTGTTGACTGGTTAAATCATTAGTTTATCATTCTATGTGCATAAAACAAAAAGTAAAACTTGTTAGGTTGAAACCGGCCGCATTCGGTGCTAGGCCGTTAGCTTGTTTGAGGTTCCCTTGCTTTGTCCGGTCTTGTTCTTTGCGGCTTGCTTGTTACTGGGTTTGATATCGGTTCAGTTGTTTAGGTTACTGTTTTTGTTTAAGTCGCTTCATTTTAGCTAAAAGGAAACGAATTAGGTCTAGTTCCATTCGAGGCCCATACCGGTTGAAGGATCTTACGGTGTTAATCCTGATTCAATTCATCAGATTACTTGATCCTAAACATGCCAGATCTAGGTTCTCTTGAATAGAAACATAAGTAGATCTCACCTTTTACCTGTTTTGTGCAGCGGAAAGGAAGAACAGGCCAGAGATCAGAGAGCCACCAAGTGATAACTCCTCCAGAGGTTCACACACGCACACCAATTAGGAAGCAGGCTGCTAGGCCACTGGGAGAAACCGGCGCAGGGGAGAGAGAGAGTTGACGGCTCAAGTATATCGGGTTAATCAGTCTGAAACTCGAGTTTTATGACACAAAACTCGTCCTGTTCCGTTTGGGCCGTTTGGCCCAAATACCAATTAACTCGTCGGTGTTTACGCACTGCATCGATCGTTGCACCTTATGCATCGATCGATGCACAGTGGCTAAACCTTTTATTCTCTCTAAGTACAGTAAATGCCTAGCACTTTTACCGTACTTCTGCTTAACCGTTCCTACACGATTTCCTGTTAGCTTAGGCGTGTGACCCATATGGGATCATATAATAAAGGCAATAAGTCCAAGACTTATAGATCATGAGCGGACTCTAGCAAGCCATCATGACCCCCAGTATTATATGACTTATGTCTGATCTTTGACATACTCTTACTTTCTAGAGACAGTACCGAGATTACTGGACACAATTCCAACAATCTCCCACTTGTACTGGAATCTCTGTATTCATAATCCTTTTGTCACAATATCTCGATTAGTCATAAGGCAAGATTAGTGTCATCCTTATAAAGCCTAATCTTGTTCATCGGACTCTGATTTGATACTGACAATCCAAACGACTCGGGACAGTCCGTTTGAGCATGGCCATGCATTTTCCAGTATTCAAATCTCCGATTGGCCTAGAGATATTCACTCCATTTATATTGGAGAGACAAATTCCGTCTTGTTCCATCACTGTAAACTACTCACTTCACAATGTACCCAAACAAGGTCCTTATAACTATCGCAGAACGATAGCGTTAGACAATGATCAAAGTGCATTAGTCCATGTGCAGTCACATGCATGCGAACTCAGGTCTAAGGACTATACTCTATAGTCGTAGTGAGAATCTCTTATGACACAGATATAAATATCCTGAAGAGTTCTCATAAGCGGGTCGCGTCCGGTCGTATGTTCCCAACATACACCTATGTACTGACTTTGATGTCGAGCATCTATGACACACTGAGACTTTGTCATAAGTCACGTACCAATCCAGTCTCACACGGTTGTTGGTGTTCCAATTTCAACAACCTTTGACCAGGGACGGGATGATATAAAACATCTATCAAATATAGGGTCTCATGATCAAGTTAAATGACTTCGATGACTCAAGATCAAGTCATTTACTTCGATGACCTATAAAATGGTTCATATCATTTTGGAACGATTATTTCATCACAGTTAAAATAATCTTGAAATAATAATTTCATTAAACTTTTTTCAATGTTATTTCAAGAACATATCCAATAACTAAATAAAGCCCTTTAATAACTCCCACTGAAATTAAGACTACATCTTAATTTCACTTATCCTACAGCAACAGTCCGAGACTCGTGCTTAGGCCTAAGGAGTGGCTTCGTTAATAGATTAGCAACGTTCTCATTTGTTGAAACTTGCTGATCTACTTAACATCTCTGTCATTTATCTTAAGGTGTTTGGACCTCTGATGTGCAGCTAGTCTCATCTATGCTGGGAATCACATCAAGTTCATTGACGAACTCTTCTTTCCAAACAACCTCTTTCGCCGCTTTCAAACTGCGAAATGTTCAGTTTAAGTCATGGAGTCAGCAACAGTGCCTTGCACCGCCAGACAGACACAAGATATAACCGGACTGTGACCGGAAATCATCTTTGTCTGTTGGAAACTTGCTTTTCAGACTCTGCTGACTTGTAGCACATCACTTTCTCCGTAAATCAAGAACTTATCCTTAGTATTCCTCAAATACTTTAGGACATACTTTAGGAAACTTGATTCTTTGCTGGATTTGACTGGTCTTTACTTGTCTTGCTTAAAATTAAAGCAACATCAAACAAGTACGTTTCATGGCATACATGATAGATCCAATTACCGAAGCATATGGAATCCTATCCATGCATTTAAGCTCAGCAATTATCGTAGGATACTGTATCTTGCTTAACGTAATGCCATGTGACATTGGCATAAAACCCTTCTTGGATTGCTGAAAAACGTGTAGGACTTTGTCAATTTAAGAATCCTGACATTGTCCTACCAGCTCTTTTGGATCTCTATCTTTAAATCCAAAATCCAAGACTTTCGTGGCTATACCCATGTCTTTCACAAAACCAACTCCCAAGTCAGTCCTTTACCGACTGCAGCATTGGGACGTTATATCCGAGAATCAGTATGTCATCGACATACACTATGAGAAATGCAATATCGCTCCCACTTATCTATTAGTGAACACACAGTTCCACTTCGTTCCTGTTCAAGTCAAAACCTTGACTACTTCAACAGAACGAAGATTCCAACTCCGATATGTTTGCTTCCATCCATGAATGGATCGATGAAGCTAACTTACATTAAAATGTAATTTTTCGGAGTCCGGGCTTACTTTCGCTTCTTTGAATTTTGCAGATTCGTCGCTTTCAATGATCATCAGATCATGCGAACTTTCAATGATTATCAGGTTCAACTAATGACGAGAAATCACTCTCGGATTAATAACTGATTCATTCATATCTGCGAACTTCAGGCTCCACAGGTGTAGATTCTACAGAAATCTGTAAATCCTTCCGCTGCTCTCCCTCAATAGGTAAAGCAGCCTCCTGTATTTCTCGAATTTCTTCGAGTTGTACTTTTACTCCCACTGTTCTTCTTGGAAAGTAACTTCCTTTCTTAGAAAACAGAATGGTCGTAAAAATACCGAGCCTTGGTTTCCTTAAGAAAACTTCGAGTTATGCTTTTACTCCCACTGTTCTTCTTGGAAAATAACTTCCCTTCTTAGAAAACAGATTGGACGTAAAAGTAACAAGCCTTAGTTTCTCTAGGACAACCAGCGAAGTAGCACAACTACAAATACTCAGTAAAGACAAATTTGGATCGATTCCAAACCACATTAACGTGGTGTCTTTCAACCGATATTTGTGGAACTATTTCAGCGTAAACTTAGATATTTTAGAGCGTTATTCTTAAATAATATCATGGAAGATTCGTGTGACTCATCTTTAATCATTTCTTATAAGATCTGATTCTTTCTCACAGAAACACCTTCAGGTTTTCAGGAGAAATGAGCTGTGAAACGATTTCACACTCATTAAGATGATCACACAATCAATGACTTAAGTATTCTCACTCGTGATTTAATCCAGAGTCTTAATACTTTTGTCATTCAGATCCTATACTTCATTCTGGAACTCTTTCGACCATGTCAAAGAATTCCGACTTGTGTCTCATCAAATGAAACACAGTCACACTCACTGAAGTAATCAGTAGAGACAATGAAGTACAGGAGATTTTCTCTGGCATTACTGCTCATTGGGCCACATACATGAGTATGTTCCAGGTCCAATAAGCCTTTGGGCTTTTCTCTAGCTCGGCTAAGATAGGCCCTTTACCTTTTGGTCTAGTAAACAGAATTCAAGTCTCATAAGATATTTTATCAAATGAGCCCAAACGTCCATGAATATGGGATTTCTGAATCCGACTTACTCTATGTGACCAAGACTTTATGCCAAGAAAAATCAGGTTTAATTCATCAGATTTAAACCAATTCGGTATTTATGTTACATTTAGGTACTCTTTGGTTTAAGATATAAAACCCATTCCATGAATAGGGTGCTACAATTAATATTTCATTAAGATCAAAAAGAACAAAACTTGTCTTTTATCAAAATGAAAAACATTCAAATTCTTACAAGAAAATGAAAGACAACTCTGCTTAAAGCAGGTACATTGTAGCAATTACTTAATACAAAACCAAGCCTCAAAGGGATCTATAAGTGAAAAACCCTACGGCTGAGGGAGCATCCCAAGCTCCTTCCAGACATGTAGTTTCACTTGCCCTTCCTTCAACGTTCTACTGTTTCTTAGGCTCTGCATATTATCACAAATATCAGTGCCACAACCAGTATCCAATACCTTTAAGGTAGAACTTGAAGTAATAACATGAATACCTGAGGAAGTAGTCGCATACATCGACTTTAACTCCTCATCATCTTCCATGAATTTAATGCAATTTCTCTTCCAATGCCCTGTCTCCTTACAGTAGCAGCACTTACCAACGTAAGAGGTATCTGACTCGGGCTCAGAAGACACACGCTTGCCATGATTCAAAATCTGGACAACTTTGTCTCCACCCTTGTCAGCATTAGGTTTAGCAAACCTACCCTTCTCATTCATGAGATAGTACAGGGTACTCTTCACGTTTGGCTCAACTGTCTTGAGCATTTCATGCAGTTCAGTCAACGTCTTCGTTAAGCCTTTCTTGATATAGTTCCTTACGAACTTATCATAGCTTGACGGCAGTGACTGCAGAATGATCTCAGTTGCCAATTCCTGGCTAACTGGATAATCCAGTTTCCTCAGGTTATCAATGTAACCCATCATTTTACTGACATGAGGACTTACTGGATGATCATTTGGTAGCTTGCAGCTAGTGAGAGATTTAACCAACTGGTATCTCTCCACTCTTATCTGCTCCTGAAATTTTAATTTCAGGCTGCTGATCATCTCTATTGGCGACTCCATGTTCTCATATTGCTTCCGCAAGTCTGAGTCCATGGTAGCCAATATCAGACCACGCACATCTACCGCATCATAATAATGCTTATTCCAAGCATCATATACTGCATGAGAAGCATTGGACCCGATTCTCACGGGGAGAGCTCTCTCAAGAACATAGTCCTTTCTCTCCTGTCTGAGGACTAGCCTCAGGTTCCGCGACCAAGTCAAGGAATTTGATCCGTTCAGCTTGTCCATCCCAAGGATAGACCGGATCGAGAAAGTATTTTGATTGTTTGTGCTAGTCATAACTGAAATTTAAGATAAAAGGATTTTAGTTAATATGTTCAATATGATTAATCCCGTATTAAATTAATATGATTAATCACGCATTATATTCAATAACATAAGTTACCCTCAATAGAATATAATGATTCCAAGATCCACATATAACTAAGATTAAAGTGGGCCACTGGCCGTCACCCAACCTTAGCTTATATCGGTAAGCCCTGAATCGGCTAATTATATCCGTGATATAACTCTTGGTTGTGAATCTGGACCCGAGGCCCAATCCACTTTGATGTCTCAAGGCCCGGGACTCCCGATGGCCTAGTCAAGAAAACCAGACTATACAGTCATGTAATCATTAATGTCTGGGACTCCCAATGACATTTATGAATCACAAACTGTCTTACCCACGCAAAAGCAGACATCCTCACACTGTAAGGCCATGAATACAATTGAATGGGCTTCGACAGCTGACATAGAATGGACAAGACATCCAACGCTTGATATTATATGAGGTTCGTAGGTTTATTAAAATTTCATTCCCAAAATAGAAGATTACTATTTCGGGAAACTTTCTATTTTAGGAAACCTACTATTTTAGGAAACTTTCTAAAATTGGAAACTTTCCTTAAATCCAAAACATGCAAATTCAGAAACTTCTAATTTAAGAAACTTTCTAATTTCAAAATTTTGGAAACTTATTAATTTAAAATCGATTTTAAAATTTTATAAAAATAAATTTTAAATTAATCTGAAGAAGAGACTCAAATAATTGGCCCAATTGTTTTAACTTCTTGGCCCGAGGCCCAAGAATTGGTCCATGTCCAAGACATAACCCAATTGTCCAATTAAATGACATAACCGGTCTGGTTCATTAAAATTGGTCTAACCAAAATTAATTACTACGACGACCACAATTGTCAACCGGTTATTTACTAAACCGGATTTTCTCAATTTATTTGGTCCAACCAAATCAAATTAGAAATTCCTGGTTTAGGCACTAAATCCAATAATTCTTTCGACATTGGATTTCTTGTCCCGGTTTAACCAGACTTAATAAAATTATTAAATCTGTTTATTAAACCAGGACGAATTAATTTTAATCAAATTAAACCGAGCCTAAACCAACCATGTCGATCGATGGACCAACCGTGTCGATCGATCCATCAACCACATCGGTCGATGCTCTCAGCATCGATCCTGCATCGATCGTGCATCGATCCTGTATCGATCGATGCTCTTACGCATGCACGGATCCGAGCCAAAACCCTAACCGCATCGATCGATGCTCTCAGCATCGATCCTGCAACGATCGTTCATCGATCCTGCAACGATCGATGCTCTCACGCGTGCACGAACGGTTATCAGGTTTGGCCGAGAGATTCTCGCGAGATCCACGCGATCGTTTGATCGATCCGTGCGATCGCAGTCGATCTCTCGAGATTGCAACGATCGATCCATGCATTGCATCGATCGATGCAATGCGATCTCAGTCGATGCAAATCAGTTTAGATCGCATACCAAATCAATATAGCTTGGTCATGCGATTTTTCAACTGTTTGTTTAGGATTCAATTCTTGTTTCTTAAGTGTTTTAATCTTATCAGTAGATTGATTCAAAAACACCTCTTTAAACAATCCTAAACATGAATCTAAACAAGAAGAACCAGAACCAATGGCTCTGATACCACTGAAGGATCTTACGGTGTTAATCCTGATTCAATTCATCAGATTACTTGATCCTAAACATGCCAGATCTAGGTTCTCTTGAATAGAAACATAAGTAGATCTCACCTTTTACCTGTTTTGTGCAGCGGAAAGGAAGAACAGGCCAGAGATCAGAGAGCCACCAAGTGATAACTCCTCCAGAGGTTCACACACGCACACCAATTAGGAAGTAGGCTGCTAGGCCACTGGGAGAAACCGGCGCAGGGGAGAGAGAGAGTTGACGGCTCAAGTATATCGGGTTAATCAGTCTGAAACTCGAGTTTTATGACACAAAACTCGTCCTGTTCCGTTTGGGCCGTTTGGCCCAAATACCAATTAACTCGTCGGTGTTTACGCACTGCATCGATCGTTGCACCTTATGCATCGATCGATGCACAGTGGCTAAACCTTTTATTCTCTCTAAGTACAGTAAATGCCTAGCACTTTTACCGTACTTCTGCTTAACCGTTCCTACACGATTTCCTGTTAGCTTAGGCGTGTGACCCATATGGGATCATATAATAAAGGCAATAAGTCCAAGACTTATAGATCATGAGCGGACTCTAGCAAGCCATCATGACCCCCAGTATTATATGACTTATGTCTGATCTTTGACATACTCTTACTTTCTAGAGACAGTACCGAGATTACTGGACACAATTCCAACACCGGTTTGGTTATTTCTTCTGGTTTTTTGCGATTTGTGCCTTTAACTGATTTCTATCTTGGATAAATAGAACCTTGCTACTTCTGGCTAGTTAGTTCTTGCATCTTTCCATTATTACATCATAAACCAAAAAATGTAAATAGCATATTTTTTTTTCTTTTCATTTGCATACTTTCCTTTTTGAGATTTTCCTTTCCATTGCTTGTTCCTTTTATTTTCCTTTTTCCACTTTATTATTTGTTGAGTGTGTAGGATAAGAAGTCATCGGAGATAACCAAGCTTAGGCAACCGACTTCGCTCAGTTGCTCGGAGCGAGCCAATCCAACGGCGCCCTTCTGGACCGGCTCTAACAACCACCACCCGCGCCTCAACCGCAACCTCGACGAGCACCACAGATCGCTCCAGCTAGGAAAGGTCAGCACGTCCGGGTCGACCAGCTAGAAGGACCCGCCCGACCGTATCCACCGACCATTCAACTGGTTAAGGGATCTGTTCAACCGAGGCCGCATGCGTGAAGAAGAGGTACCACGACCCATTCATAATGATATTAAACTTACCGCTCCTAATTTTGCAAGAAAGGTCAACCCCTAGGCATATCTAGAATGGGAACGGAGGATGGAGTACATCTTGACTACTACGCTTACAACAATCAGAAAGGCGGCGGCCCAACTCACGGACCACATGTTATAGTCGTATATTAGTCGTAAAATTGGCACAGATTTGCAACGTTTTTACGACTAGTCAGGGAGTCACAAATTAGTCGCCCACCTAACGATTAATTTGAGACTTTGTAACGACCTTCCCAAAACGTCGCACAGTAGTCGCCAAACTGTTTCCGGTCTCGACTATAGTCGTTAATTTGTCTTAAATTGGAGCTTAAATTGGCGACTACAATATTTGGTCATAAATTAGCGACTAATAGAGGACGATATATTTGTCGTCGGAAAACAGTAACAATCTTGTCTTTAAATAGTCACAAAACAATACGACTAAAAATATAGTCACAAGATGAAATAAAAAAGTTGTTTTGTTGTAGTGTAGTAGTCGGCATCACCGCTTATGGCCGATTTTTATGATTAATTGGGTTTCTTTTGTCTACACTTGTTCTACGTATTCGATTGAGCAAATTGTCTATGGGCATGCACTACATTTGGAGGTGGGATTAACACCCCGATTAGTTAGGCCCATCTTAACAGTTTAAAGCCCATTTCCAGCCCGAAGTCAGCTTATATACAGCATGCACTGGCCCACCGGTATGTCATCATTATGGCTCTTATCTACAGTCTCGGTCTCGATCAGAGGACGGCACGTGCCAGAGTGGGTCGACGAACAGTGACCTACTCGAATATTAGCCTGGTGTCATACAATGAATACTTATGAAGCACGCTGCGGAGTAGCTCAGACGCAAAGCTCAAGATATCATACCATGGAAAGACGCAGAGGACAACACATCGCCTCGAATGGGAGGGGGTCTGACACCATGATTCCTTCTATAAATACTCCCTAAAAATCATTTATCACGACACGCTAAAATTATTACACACACCTACTACTTATAATTTCTCTTTTGCTCTGACATGTTCTCTTAGAGCTTGTTTAGAAGTTCAAACTGATCTCTCTTCGGAATCAGTTCGAAAGTCTAAACACTTCGCCTCTCTTTTAAAAAAAAATAATACAAACACGGTCCCCAACCTGTTCTCCACAAAAATTCTGATATTTTTTTATCGTCAACCGTCTCGTCAATGTCAATATTTCTATTTAAATAGGAAATCTCGGCCTAATCCACATTAAAACATACTTAGTGATTCCTTAGATCAATTGGCGCTATAAGAAGGGGGATTCAGAGGTTTCCTATACTAAAAGAGATATTTGACAATGACAAGATCATCGACCAATGGAATGCCGCCTTTTCGATCACCGATCAACCAGCTCTCCAGTTCTTCGACGAGCACGAGCTCCCCATCTCTCTTCTAAACTCCATAGGGAAAGGTATTTGCATGGTCTAGCTATGACTCCGATCGCATCGTCTAGCTACAACTCCGCTCGCATCGTCTAGCTATGACCCCACTCGCATCTTTTAGTTACGACCCCACTCACATCTTCTAGTTACGGCTTAACTCGCATCGTCTAGCTACAACTTTTCTCGAACGCGACCTTGCATGCGTTGTCTAGCTACGACATTGCTAGCTTCATCCCGCTATGACTTTACCCCAGATCTATGATGAGTTCCAGCTCTCCATCCCTCCCACGATGAAGAGACTACCAACGCCACCGCCAGTCCGAAACCGACGATATTAGTCTTAGACTCTGGTCAGATTACCAGAACTCTACTAGCCATGTTGATCTCCGGAATAACGGTACAACATAATCGATCCCGGTGAAGTTAGGGAAGAAGAACAAAAAACAGAAAGCACGTGAAGATAAAACAAGATCATAAGAATGATGATTCATAAAAAAGGTCATATATTTATGTTTTAAAAAGGTACAAGGAAGCTAACAATAACATAAGAACATAAAAAAAAAGCTAAAGCCCGCAAATATTTTGAAGGACGAATTCGTCCGAGACCGAAGCTTGGCTTGCAAGATCGGTTTCGTCCCCGCAAGGATCCGACCTCCTTTATTGAAAGACGATTTCGTCGTCTACTCCATGCCCGCTTTCCCCTGAAGATTAGTTGCACAGATGGAAACTGTGATGAAGTCGAAACCTCAAAGAATGGTAATAAAAACTCAGAAGGAGTCGACCTCAGTACCCGACAGGTAAATCGGTCTCCAAAACCAGCTATTCTGCACAAATTTCTCAAAAGCCAAGTTGTTATGCGCCTTCCAGAACGGGTTCGATCCGATATACCATCAGTTTCCTTGAAAACAGACGAGGTGATTCAAGTCAATGAATTCTGAACACCGGGACTCAAAAAATAAAACATAGGGAAGGAAAGATACTTACGCGGGAGGTAACTAACCCCGGAAGGAGCAGACTAGAACACATTACTAAAACTATTGACACAAAATATTGATCCAAATGAAGAATCCAAGCGCCGCCATTAAGTTTGAAAAGGCGATAAATGGGGATAGTAATTGTTATATTTCCATCTACCGATGAGCTATCCTTTAGAAAAATATCATAAGCTCATCGTCAAAATCCATCAGATGACGTAACGATTCGGGAGGTCGGCATCGACCCCGAGAAGGACGTCGACATCGCGACCAACACACATAAACAAAGAGAAAATCAGGAATGAAAGAGAGAAACAACAAAAGGAAGGAGGAAAAGAAAAGAGTGAGCAAGACACAAAGATTCCAAAAGGAGAAGTTCGTATTTAGAGTGAAAAAAAGTGTGGTTACCAAGGCGACATGAATTGAGAAGCGACGTTACCAAGACGCCTTTAATGAAGACACGACGGTTACCTACGTATCATTAAAAGAGACACAACTATTAATAAACAGGTGACGATTACCGAGAGATCCTTAAAGGAAATATGCCGTGTAATACCCTGTTTCAAAAATTGGGTCAACGGGTAGCAGGAAAGTCAATTAGGGCAATTTCGTAATTTTCAGAAGATAAAGGGTATTTTGGTAATTTTACCAGAATGCGAACTGGAAGCCGAGACGGGACAAATGTTTCTATTTTTAAGTAAAGGAAACATATCAAAGACAAGAAATGGTGTAAGCGGACTTTAAACGAGTTTTTCAGACTATCGGGAAAGGAAACCGATAGAACCGACAAAACTTGTAAAATTAATTGCGGGAGATATGGGTGTCCGTTTGAGGTGAATCAAAGTGATAAATGCATGTAAAATCATCTAGTATTTGAAAATGTGTCTTGGGGAATTTATTGAAGAAGCTATGGGGTTTTTACAAATTAAACTTGGATATGGCCAATTGGATCGAGCGGGAATGAACGGGGTTTGGATCTGTTAAAGCTGGATGGATCCAATGAATTGGGAGCATAATTTACCCTCAGAAGCCAAGTGTCACTCCACTCTTCTCTCCTGTCAACACCTATCATTTTTGGATGCAAAGAATGGAGTTTTTTCTTTGTGGTTCATGCATGGGAGCCATTACCTCACTCTCATTCATACTCTCATTCATGAATCTCACCCAAAAAAACCAACCAAACCGTTCTCTCTAGCCTCTCTCTTCTCTCACCCACGAGCCTCATCACTCTCTCTCACCACATTCATCATAGATTCATGAATATGTATGCATTCTCTTGAAGATCTCCATACACCTTCAAGGTGTTCTTCATAACTTGGTCTCCAAGCAACCAAATTTACTCTCATTTGGTGTTGAATCTCTTCAAGACAATTGCATAGCTGAGATCCCCTCACACTCTTCTTGAAGCGCCGCCAATCAGCTTTCCTCGCCGCTGTTGGAGCTCGCCGAAATCTCGTCGGAGAAGTCGCCGCCGGTGAGCCACCGCCGCTCTTCTTCTTCCTCCACCAGTTCTTCGGCTCTCCTCCTCTCCCTATTTAATCTGTGGTCTCCTTGGTCATCAAAATCTCTCACCAGAATACCTCGTTCTCGCCGGTCAACGCTCTCCGCCGCCGGTCAACGCCGGAGTTGACGCCGGAAAAGTCTCCCCCGCACCATTTACTCATCCAGTTCAAGGGTGGTTAGATTCAAGTTGGTTCAGTGCCGTTTTAGTCTCAGTTCAGTGGTGGTCAAATCTTGGTCAAACCGGTTTAAGTGGTGGTCAACCGGTTCAATTGGTCAACGACCGGTTTGGTCCGGTTTAGCTAAAGCTGGTTCAATTGGGATTAGGTCAGCAGCGGTTTGGTTTGGTTCAGGCGTGGGTCAACTCAGTTTAAGGAAATTCAAAGCTCGGTCAACGGTCTACTTGTTCAGCGCCGTGGTCAATGCCGGTCAGCGCCGTAATCAACGCTGGTTCTTGTTCGGGTTAGCTCGAAGTTGTTTGTGAGGTTCGGAAAAGGTTCGGGGTTCCAGTTGCTCGGTCTCGGGAGTTCACATCTGTCAAATTTGTCATCCACCACACATATGCACTGTGAGACAGTTATTGCATTTATAGTTTAAGTCATATAGATCGGGAAACCCTTAAACGGTAGTTCTAGGTTGCATGCCCGTAATTGGATGTTAATTAATTGAGATGGGTTTACTGATTGACTTCATTAGGGTTATTTATGCAGGCTGGATGATTAGTCATTAATACTTGTTAATCCGTTAATTGCTGCATTCATATAGATTGGCATGTTTAGGTCGTATATGCATATATATTCTATTAAAATGATACTAAATGAACACATATACGGGAATTAAGAAGGTGTTAAAATACGGATTAAAAACCTTAACGAACTTATAGAATTTAATAACAGGTGGGTTAGTATTATTAGACGGGTCAAAGGGGTTAATTAAATTAAAGTTAATAACAATGAGATGTCGGGGATAAGTAAGTTTACTAAACCTAAACTGACATATCGAAGAGAGTATTAAAAGACGGAAAGATATTGAAAGGTTATTAAATTGGGAACCGTTTACGGGGTTAGCAATCCGCTAATTCCAAGGTAGCTGATTAAGTAAATGAAAACTAATTAATGAATTTAAAGGCTTGCTTAAGTAATTGATTGCATGTTATTGGTTGATGTTGTGTATTCGTGTACGGGCCTATTTATTGGACTACTCTGGTGTTGCGCCGGGTAGTCATAATGTGTGACACTTATCTCTGTCACGGGGTCGTATGTTTGGTAGTTACATAATCCGGTATATAACTGGATAAGGTTGGTGGTGGTGGTTGAATAGGACTTGCGGGATATTTATTGGGCGTTGTATTTATTTTTGTTGACCTTGACGGTCTTATGTTCCGTGCTAGAGTCCCAGTAAGTCTGCTTGTTTACTTTACTGCACTAGGACTCTAGGGTGCGTTAGATCCCGCAAGTCTAGGAATGAAAGAATTCTGGTACTTCCGACCCGATATGATCCTCAGGTAGTTGCCTGAACGGTTAACGTTGTGAATCTGGTTTTGGTGTTAACCTACTGAATGATTCAGGTAGGTGAGTGGTCCGTAGAATACAGGGTCATGTCCTAGGGCCAGACTACATGGAAGCTTAGGCTATCTAGGGGTAGCCCGAGTCGCTGTGTATCGATGGATTTAGAACAGTGTCCTAGGTCGTAGGACTTCGTGTTTATGTCTAGGAGTCATGGGTAGTTTTAGTTACCATGGCGGTAGCTAAGTGTTCCCATGGAAGTTCCCGAGTTCGCGTAGTGGGTCCAGTGGTGTTAAAGTTGGTTTTCGCGATAGATAGATCGAGTCTAATCGAGAGCATGTGCCGCAGTGACTTTGATTTCCGTAGCCTTTCTTTTTAGTAGAGAATGCTTGTGTGTTGTGGGCTTATCACGTCACATTGGTACATGATAGGCTATTTTCCTTCTTTATGATTGTTATTTTGGGTTTTGGGGCGGAAATTAGTATTCCTACGTTAGACTATAAGCCTTTAGTTGGGACCGATTCGATCGGTAATTCTAGATCACTACTTAGACTCTTTTTGTTGTTTTCAGGTTTAACAGCGACAGACGTGGGAGGTCCTTGGTGTAGTTTCGGGATTGCTTGCGAGCCGGAGATTTTTTATTCAATTTTTTGTGTGATTCATTTCGGTTCGGGTTTTCATGGCGTCTATTTATTTTTTATTGTTAGTACTTAGATTTAAATAGGCAAATTTTTTGCAAAAGACTTAAATTACTTAGGAATGAAATCGCTTCCCTGATACTTGGTTTAGATCAAACCGACACAACTCATGGAAGCAATATAGGTTGAAAATCTTTGTATTGTGGAAACGAGGTAAACGGGGTCAAGGACAGTTTGGTGTGAGCCATTGTCTCAAACCGGACAGTCTATGGCTTCGTACTGTGACGAAACTTTCTCGTTGCTCGGGTTCGATCTCTCACGTTCTTGTTTGATTGTGGACCGGTCAGCTCGTCGGTCAGCGGATTACAGGAAAGGGGCGTTACAGAAAGGTGGTATCAGAGCATGGTTCATCATGGGTTTCGAAACGTTTGATTTTCTAAGTTTTTCCGTTTTTAATCGAGTCAAATGACTTGCCCAAGCATCCATTAGGAAACCGAGCTGCGTCTGTCAAACCAGGGGGGACGGGGAAGTAGAAATTTTATTAGAATTGTACTATCATTTTCATGTTTTTGGTTGTAGACATACATCAGCGTGCCCCAGGGTGGGTGGAGTGTGTGGTGTGTGGTGCGGATCAATTTCGTCAGCATGAGTAGTCACGGATCAGTTGGATCCAGTTGAGCTCGTTCGGGCAGTGTGCCCACTCATCAGCACGGGATTTGCGTACTTCTACTCGCGCCCCAGTTCCATTACGCACACCAGTTGGTGCATTTGCAGCAGCGCTAGTCACCTCGCCTCTTCTGTCACCTCTTCCTGCCTCACTTAGAGATGACGCAGACTCGGCCGACCCCTACATCGGCTATTTTGAGGCTCTTGTGGTTGTAGGTATCGGATTTCCACCGTTACTGCATCTCTCACCCGTGCATACCTTGCAGCCAGTGCCTATCTTGGAGGTACATGACTTTCCTGAGCCCTACAGTCCGGCCGATCTCTTGTTCAGTTCACTGCCGACAGATTTTGACTTCTCGATGGAGCCAATCGACCTGATTCAGGATCAGGATTGGGAGGCGCGTATCGCCGAGCAGACCGCCGTGCTCGAAGATGTTTTAGAGCGGCATGTTGGTGCTCATCATCAGCCACAGCCCCTTCCACAGGCTGACTTGCCGTCGTCTCAGTACCCACAGTGTAATGCTTGTGGCTCCACGGGGTTTCACATTCACTGGTGCCCCATTCCGTCTGATCCTCGCTACCGCGAGCCCTATCAGCCTGTGCCGCCACCGATCACCTGGCTCATCTGCGGCCATGACGGCCACCTGGCGCCCATCTGTCAGATTGCGGACCCACGTCCCAGCACGGCACCTACACCGACACTACCCACACGTGACGCAAACCCACGCCATCCCCCTAGCACACCTGCCGGAGGCTACTTCCACGAGCCGTATTGCCGCCTCTGCGGGGCATACCAGTCTTGTTAAAGGCATTACGTTAGGGATCAGAGTAGGCCCAGGTAAGTAGGGATCTATCTAATTTTTGTTGTATATAGATCGGCGTATTATTCGTCACTAACTTCTTTAGGATACGTAGCGGCGCTTGATTTTGTTTTTGGGTATGATGGGGAGATCTCTTTGTAGTAGACTTCGGCTTAAACTATGTACTAAAAACTCGGATGTATATATATGGACGTTTTTATGTATATAGTGGATGCTGAGTATTTCGATTTATCGTTATGAGTAACAAAGTAATTTTATTACATCCATGTGATGGTTGGTGAATGCATTCAAATTATGATGGGTGATATGCTCAGAGTTTACTTCCCTAAGTTCAACTGCAAGTGCACAGGCAAATGTAGTATCTAGGGGGTCGAATCCACAGAGACTCAAGAAATATTACGATAGACTATAGAATGTCAAGTTAAGCTAGGCAATACTAATCAGAAAATAAATAACTAAGCAGAAAGTAAATCAGTAGCGAGAACGATTTTGTGAAGAAGTACTAAAAGCGTCAAGTCTAGGGAGTTCTCAAGAAATCAGACAAGCAGATCAACTATCAGTCAAGATCAAATTAAGTTCGGTTCTAGAACTCAAACACAAGATAGAACTAACCAACTTTCGTTGCGAGAATTCTCTAAGTCTAATTAGCAGAAACCAAAATTTCTTTGCAATTCCTTACAGATTAAACTAGCCTTAAGTGCAAGTTTGATTTGTTCACAATTCAATTAAACCAAATTTCTTTGCAGATAATTGAATTGCTCAACCTAAATAGATCAGATTCTAAACCACACTTTCGTGTCAATTTATAAACCTAAAGTCTAAATTCTAAGTGATCAGATTAGAAACTAGTATTAAGCACAATTCAGGTTGAAGAACAAATAAGATATGAATCCTTAACTGATAAATTAATCTAGCAAGTCATGAAATCCCTAACGAGAATTCCTAAACCTAACTGTGAATCTACTCAGACATGATTAATGGAACACAAATCAATGAATAAAAAGATTGCATATAAATAAAGAGTAAAGAGTTAAAGAGGTTCGAAATCTTCTCTCTAGAGTACAAGAACGATCAGCCTCTTGGTCTCTCTCTCTAAAAAGCTAATAGTATGAATGCGTATCTAAAACAAAACACCAAAAACCTAATTATAAAGCCTTAATCACGTCTTGGGGTCTTTTTGCAAATACTGAAACTTTCTGGGGCAAAACTGCAAATCTCCAAAGTCTTCATTAATGTGCTGGCGCAGGGCTGCAACGATCGACGCTAATAGTGCAACGATCGTTGCATAGGTCGATCAGACTTGGTGAAATTAGCTCTCTCGGCTTAAGCTCCTCATTTTGCCCAAAATGCTCCAATATCTCCAATAATCTTCAAAAGGTGCATGTACCTAATAAACACCTGTAATGACTCCAAAGACACGACAAAAGATTCTAAAACACACTTATATCAAGGCTTAAAACAGGTAAAAACCATGATATATCAACTCCCCCACACTTAGCCTTTGCTTGCCCTCAAGCAAAACAGAAAACTAGAATGTGGTGAAGAAGTTTGAAAACTTCAGAAACTCCTTTTATCTTAAAAGCACAACAATCAGATTCCCCTTAGTAAGCCACATGAAAGATTCACCTGCAAAACATCAAGACCAACATATACCTTCCCCCACACTTAGCAACTGTCCTGAGTAAACTCCACAATCACATCCAGAGCATTCAAATTCATCCTACTGACTTCTATAAGCTATTAAGTGCGGTATCACCTAAGGAGTATCGATCAAAGGGCACATGGACTCTTACTCTGTTAGCTCTTGACCACCATACTATCTTTTTCTGGTTCCTTTCTTCTCTTTTCCCTTCCTTAGCAACTGATTTTTCCCATTGGGTATCATTTTTTTTTTATCAGTGCTCTTCCCGTTATGGGGTGTACTTTGGACACATTCCATGGATGCACAGGAGATAATAGGGGTCTCTACCACTCCCGCGACCACTTCAGAGCTACTAGCTCATCCTCAGTTTATTATTCTTTTTTTTTTTACTTTAAGGAAGGGGAGAAGGGAACCTTACTTGGACAGGTTTACAAGCTGTGTCAGAATTAACAAAGGAATCCGACTCAAGGTATACCAAGCCCTTAGGTGAGAAAAGTAAGTCAAAATTAGGGGCGAAGTCAGTAAAGGATCCTCTGAATACCTGAATTGATATGGGTGTCCTCAGTAGGCTGATCTGCGTTGGGTTTTCTAATAGTCATAGATGCATCTGCAAGCTCATCCCAATGGTTACTTAAGTTCCTGCAAGTGTTGTTGGCTTCTCAAAAATTCATTGTTTCCTACTTAAACTGTTTTGACTCGATAAAATCGACACAAAAGACACGACTGGCTCTAAGAAAAGAAAAAGATTAATGTCAGTACCACCTCCCCCACACTTAAAACACACTGTCCCCAGTAGTGTCAAGCTTAGGATCGGTAAAAGAAGAAAATGCTAAGGGATGAGTTAGGTTCTGTCGGTTTTACCTGTCTCGCACCTGCATCGATTGTTGCGCATAAATGCGACGATCGTTCCAGGGCGATTGCGATTTTGTGTCGATCGTTGCACAGGACCGCAACGACCGCTGCAATGCGATTTTCGTGTTGAATCGATCGACACACAAGACCGTGTCGATCGTTGCATTGCGATTTCGTCAGTTTCAGTTAGCAGTCAGCAGTTAGTCCATGAGAAAAGTCTCAAAACTCAAACCTGAAAGCTGAAAACATCGCAAACAAGCAAAATCAAAGCAACAGATAGTCTAGCATCAAGCACATCATCCCAAACATAAGTACCAACAAACATCAAAGAGTAGTCAAAATAAGAAGTGAAAAGAAACATAACCAATAGTATGAAAATGGGACTAATCTCTCTCGCTACTCATCATCTATGCCAGCATAAGGGTCAGAACTGCTCGAAGTCGCGGGAGTCGGAGAACGCTGGCGACGACGACGAACAGGAACGGGCTGATGAACCTGTGGATGTCTCCTGCAAGTGCAGCCACGCA
This sequence comes from Orychophragmus violaceus, assembly GCA_030180135.1. NCBI lineage: Eukaryota > Viridiplantae > Streptophyta > Magnoliopsida > Brassicales > Brassicaceae > Orychophragmus > Orychophragmus violaceus. The sequence goes on along the minus strand of CM058236.1, from coordinate 25,847,214 downwards.
TGAACTCCCAAATGCTCCGCAATATACCATCCTGACGCTCTCTCCACTCACCCTCAGACATCTCACTCACTGGTACCGATGGAGTTGGATAAGGACCAATGTCAAATGTAGCAGCAGCAGGCTCGGGCGCAGGCGCAAAGGAAGAAGAAGGCCGTGTAGAAGGCTCACCCAGAGGATGGGCCATCGTAGTTACACTGCGCTGATCATTCGTAGGAGGCTGGAAACTCAACGCATCCTATATATCAATCTTGGTCAGATCAGCAGCAGGAAGATCTACACCACGCTTCCTAGCGTGCGTGTCATAATAGACCCATATACGTCCCTCCTTCAACCATGTAGCACTCTGCAGGTGGCTAAAATCCATGAATACCTCTCTACGATCACGCTCCGTACCCTCTAAAGGGATCCTGCAATGTCGAAAGATGGGAGTAAGCAGACTCCCCACTGTCTCAACACTAGCTCCATCAAATGCCTTCTTCGTCAGAGAGCACAAATGATGAGCAAACACAGCTCCTAAGTTCAGATCCTTGGTAGGATCCCTCAAGTCAGAATCAGCAAACAGCTCTCTCAGCCCAATGAAGAGCACCTCCAGCTCATTCTTTCACATCTTGTTCGCTTCAGCTTTGCACAACAGTGTGTATCCCAAGATGTGTATCACATATCGAAGAACAGGATGCCTGACCTGAATCTGCTTCGTAGTCCTTGAGTCATATCGGCCATTACCAAAATGGTCCCAGAAATACTGAGCGCTCTGCACATCCCACTCAAGAGCCATAAGGCAACGTGTAGGCTCCACACTGAATCCATAAATACGGCAGATATCGAGAAGTGGAATCCGATACCTGGCTCCCAGACTCATGAAGGTAAAGATACCATCTGCATCTCTCATTCGGCTCTCATCGGGGTAGTAGACCCTGCAAGTAGCTAGCAACTGTCTCATCAGATCAGGGTATAGCTCGTAGTGCTGCATAGGCATCGTCCCCAAACCAATTCCCTTAACCAATGCAAGCACCTGCTCATCGATGCCTAAGGCCATGCAAGTCCAATAATCAGCAAATTTGGTTGGCTGAACGTCCATATCAACCCAACCATTGTAGAGCATTGTATCGTAATCATCCCAGTACTCATGTATCGGCCTCTCAGCGAATGTTGCACTCTTAATTAGCTTGTCAGGCTCCATGTCCCATACCTTGTCTGTCGGAATCTTTGCTTTATCTTCCTTAGGCCAAAGCAACTGTATGGCCTCACAATCTCTCTGATAAGGCTCAGGTGGTGTCGAGTCGCGTATAAACCACTCATCTGGTGGGGGAGTCTGATCTGCAGCTGTTGGAGTAGCTCTACCGCGTTTACGAGGCTGTCTGCGAGGAGGCATCTGCAATCAAAGATATAAGAACAATTTCGCACAATCAGTATCATAAACAACAGCAATCCAAGCAATATACGCAGTCCAATCACGTTTTAAATCTGTCAAATTCGCGCATCAGACAAGTCTCATCACAAAAATGAAATTTTTCAGAAACTTGCGAAATCGAACGTGAAAATTACTTCCTAACCTTCATTCCACTGCCAGATATCCTAAACCAACACTTAATCATCACGGATTCAAGTTCCAGAAGCTAAAAATCGAACTTTTGCACCTTGGTTTCGCTTCTGAAAAATCGGGATTGAGAGAACATACCTTTGTTTCGGCTCAAATTGATTAGAGATATGGATAGAGCTTGAAAAATCGAGCAGGTTAGAGCTTTGAATCGTTAAAATCGACCAAGATTTGAGTGAGAAATCAACAAAGGCGATTCGGCTAGGGTTTGTCGCTAAAGAGAAATGAAGAAGAAGAAAGAAGAATTAAATCGGACTTACCTGCACGTGATTGCATCGACCGTTGCACTATGTGCATCGATTGTTGCATTATCGCGATTGGTCCAACCAAAATTGAACCAATCCGATTTCCGGTTTAAAGCTTGTATACCGCCGACTTTAATTTGGACCAGCTGTGTCGATCGTTGCACAGGACCACAACGATCGTCACAGAGCGACTTCATCTCCTCGTCATATCTCCCTGCAGCGATCGATGCACAGGACCGCAACGTTCGCTGCAAGGCAATTTTTCTTCGTCAAATCCCCCTGCATCGATCGTCACAACAAGTGCAACGATCGACGCAGTTCTTCAGACTCGTATTCTGCAGTAAGAACATACCAAAAACGAAAACAAAACGTAAAATCCTAACAAAAATACCAAAAAGAATATGTACAAACGAAACAGTGGGTTGCCTCCCGCTCAGCGCTTGTTTAAAGTCATTAGCTTGACCGGACGAACGAGATCAGGCTCCACGAGGTTTCGACAGAGGCTGTGAGTGCCTCTGCGAGAGTCTCCTCATCCAAGGTGGAGAGTAAGCATTGTCAGCGTGGGCTCATCCAAGAAACGAAGGGATGCGATGTTCTCCTGCATTCACGATGTTCTCCTGCATTCACGGCAGTAAAGTCAGTAGAACTGAGTTTGGAAGACGTGTACCTTTGCTTTGGTGAGGCTCTGATGTTAGGAGCTTTCTGCTTAGATATAGTTGCAAGCTCTGAAGATGTTAGAGTGGAATCTTCAGAAACCACCATCCTCTCCTCTCCAGGATCAGAAACTAAAGTCTCACTCTTCTGCGCTTCCTGTCCATCCTCAATGCTAAAGGTTTGACCATTAATCTTCGGCCTGCGCAGCGTATCCATCTCAAAGTGTAGAGGCTCATTTCTCAGATGGAGATCAATCAGACCATGCCTCACATCAATCTTCGCACCAGCTGTGGCCAAGAAAGGTTTTCCCAGTATTAGAGCATCATCTGGCTCACTATCGTACTTAAGCACCACAAAATCTGTCGGAACTAGGTAGTCTCCAACTCTGACTGGGACATCCTCAAGAACTCCTTCTGGAATCCTTATTGATTGATCAGCTAGGACAAGAGAGGTCCTAGTGGGTGAAAAATCTATCATTCCCAGTTTCTCTGCCACAGAGTATGGCATGAGATTTCCAGCAGCTCCTAAGTCACACAAGGAGCGCCTGAAGCTATCCTCAAAGATGGAACAACTCGGCACAAATATACCATGATCAGGTAGCTTCTTGGGGATCTGAGTCAGCAACACATCACTGACTTGTTTAGGGATCACTATCACCCAATCTTTCAACGCTTCGTCCATAGGTAGCATCTTCTCCAAGTATCTCTGCACACAAGGCTGATATGGTGGATCATCAGGTTGCGGATCTTCTTCCAACTTCTCATCCATTACTTCCAGCTGTCTAGCTTCATCAAGTTCTTGTTGAGATATCTCAAACACTTCAGGGAAAGGTGTAGTAGGCTTGTGAGCCTTCTCTTCAGCAATACCACGAGAAACAAGTGAGGCTGATTCTTCACGATATGCAACAATCGCTGCACTTTGTGCAACGGTCGATGCAGTTAATTCATCACTGATGTCGACCGACACTTTTGTTTCAGTCTTGGGTTTTTCAGCTTCTTCAACGAGTTCAGCTGTATTAAACTCAAATTTCTCTCCTTGGTTGATCCATCATCAATATGAACTGACTGAGCTTTGATGTGGGTGTCCATGACATTCTTCCCCTTGACTGAGCTTGAAATTTGGTTCACTTGTGTATCCAACTGCTTCACATGTGTACTCAAGGATTCAAAATTCCCATTCAGATCTTCATACACAGCATCCAGCTTCTTGTTGAAGTCTACAGCAGTCTTAGTCTGACCCTCCAGAAACTGCTCCATCATGGCTTCCATCTTGCTCTCATGAGCACTAGAAGCGGGAGGTGTCTGATAGGAGGATGCTCCATAAGTCCTCTGATAAGAATTACCTTGCTGAAAAGGTTTCTGATAACCAGCATGTATGTCCATATCCAGAAGAGTTCTGGTTGCTTGTGAAAGCACTCTTTTGTCCACCATTAAAGAACTTGTTGCGTTGCTTATTTCCAAACATATTTCCTTGAAATCCAGAGCTACTGATGTAGTTCACATCCTCTTCATGGTGATCTTCTTCAGCCTTAAACACTTCAACTTCCTGAGCAAAGTGGACAGCTTTCTTTCCAGTCAACAAACTGTGAACAGTGTCCAACTTATTCCTGATATCAACAATCTCCAGATCATCGATCTTTCCACCATACTCTCTCCTTCTTCTATCAGCAGTCTTGGTGCTATTACTGCTCACCAAGTTATCAATCAGCGTCCTAGCCTGTTCAGGAGTCCTTGTATTGAAATTTCCATTGCTGGCATTATCCAATGCAGACTAGTAATGGAGATCAATTCCTCTGAAGAATATGCCTAGCAACGTCACTTCAGAGAATCCATGATGAGGACAGTCACGTTGGTACTTCTTAAACCTCATCCAAGCAGACTTAAGAGGCTCTGTAGGACCTTGGGTGAAGGTGAGAATATCCTGTCTCGACTGATCAGAGCGAGCATCATCATAAAAGTGCCTCAAAAACTCCCTCTTCACAGCATCCCAAGTAGTAAACTTCCCAGTTGGAAGTTGTTTCAGCCAAGCTGCAGCCTCTCCAGCGAGAGAATAGGGGGAAAGTTTGAGATACAGGTAGTCATAGTTTACGCCATTGTACTTCATTCCAGTGATGAAGTCTTCAAAATCATCAATATGATCCATGGGTTGCTCATGTGGGAGACCATGGAAAGGATTCTGCCTCAGAATAGAGTAGTAGACAGTCTTGATCTCAAAGTCATTCCTCTCAAAGCCAGGATGTACAATTGCTAATCGGTTAGCATAGAACTCATCCGGATGGTTGTAGTCAACAGTCCTCTCATCAGCAGGAGGATTAATCATCTGCCCTTGACCTTAGTCCGGTTCAGGATCAGTGATCACACGTCCCTCAGCATCAATCCTTAGCCCGTCATCATTGTACCGGTTGTTCAGTTGGTCTCTCAGAACACCCTCAGCATCAGGTCTCAAAATCAAGCGATTGTTCATCATCCTTGCTCGTTGACCTTTTCTGTTTGTTCTCTCTAGTCTAGCAAGTTCCTCAAGGCTGAGATTCACGAGATTCGCGTTCGGATTACTTCTGGTCTCACGCTTCTGCATAAACAGTCGGTAATCGCACTGTATCGATCGATGCTAAGGTCTGCAACGATCGTTTCAACTCGGGATTCGCCTTGTGTCGATCGATTCAAAAGATGCGTCGATCGATGCTAAGCGATATCAGACCTGAAACACACGGAGACAGAAAAACAGAGAAATTAGTAACAAAAAAAAACCTAGTCTAAACTTTAAATTCAAATCTATCGAAGACTCAAAAGAGTCCCTGGCAACGGCGGCAAAAACTTGATATGCTCAGAGTTTACTTCCCTAAGTTCAACTGCAAGTGCACAGGCAAATGTAGTATCTAGGGGTCGAATCCACAGAGACTCAAGAAATCTTACGATAGACTATAGAATGTCAAGTTAAGCTACGCGATACTAATCTGAAAATAAATAACTAAGCAGAAGGTAAATCAGTAGCAAGAACGGTTTTGTGAAGCAAGTACTAAAAGCGTCAAGTCTAGGGAGTTCTCAGGAAATCAGACAAGCAGATCAACTATCTGTCAGGATCAAATTAAGTTCGGTTCTAGAACTCAAACACAAGATAGAACTAACCAACTTTCTTTGCGAGAATTCTCTAAGTCTATTTAGCAGAAACCCAAATTTCTTTGCAATTCCTAACAGATTAAACTAGCCTTAAGTGCAAGTTTGATTTGTTCACAATTCAATTAAACCAAATTTCTTTGCAGATAATTGAATTGCTCAACCTAAATAGATCAGATTCTAAACCACACTTTCGTGTCAATTTATAAACCTAAAGTCTAGATTCTAAGTGATCAGATTAGAAACTAGTATTAAGCACAATTCAGGTTGAAGAACAAATAAGATATGAATCCTTAACTGATAAATTAATCTAGCAAGACATGAAATCCCTAACTAGAATTCCTAAACCAAACTATGAATCTACTCAGACATGATTAATGGAACACAAATCAATGAATAAATAGATTGCATATAAATAAAGAGTAAAGAGTTAAAGAGGTTCGAAATCTTCTCTCTGGAGTACAAGAACGATCAGCCTCTAGGTCTCTCTCTCTAAAAAGCTAATAGTATGAATGCGTATCTAAAACAAAACACCAAAAACCTAATTATAAAACCTTAATCACGTTTTGGGGTCTTTTCGCAAATACTGAAACTTTCTGGGGAAAAACTGCAAATCTCCAAAGTCTTCATTAATGTGCTGGCGCAGGGCTGCACCGATCGACGCTAATAGTGCAATGATCGTTGTATAGGTCAATCAGACTTGGTGAAATTAGCTCTCTCGGCTTAAGCTCCTCATTTTGCCCAAAATGCTCCAATATCTCCAATAATCTTCCAAAGGTGCATGTACCTAATAAACACCTGTAATGACTCCAAAGACACGACAAAAGACTCTAAAACACACTTATATCATGGCTTAAAACAGGTAAAAACCATGATATATCAATGGGAAAACAAATGATGATCGAAACAAGCGATCAGTCACCATGACCCATGCGGCGACCGCATTGACATACTGTGACCCGATCTATTGATTGTGTGATTGTTTGTTGCATGGTGTTTTGTTTGGGTTTTGATCATTTCTTGTGTGTTTGTTAGATGCATTCCATTGCTCGCTAGGTTGTTAGATTATCATTCTAAATCGCCGCATCCATTTGATCGCTAGAGTGATAGTCTGTTTGATGCATTGCATTGTGTGATAGTTAGAACTGTTAGCGATGCATTTATTTGACTGCTAGGTTGGTAGTCTTGCATTTGCATGATCATTGGGTTGCTAGAAAAGCATTACTTGATTGTTAAAGCTGTAGTGTTGTATTGTTTGATCACTAGGTTGTTAGAAATGCATTTGCTTGATCATTAGATTGATAGATCGCTAGAAAGAATAGTTAAGTTGGTAGACTCGTCATTCTCGATCAATGCATTTATCATGTTATAGGATTGTTAGTGGAATTGTAAGCCTTATTGTTTTAATAGATTTTCTAAGTTTCTGGTATCTTTTGAGTTAGGATTAGCGAATCATAGAGATCGAAAGGTTGAGTAGTAGAGGTTGAAATAGGTCGTTAAACCCATAAAGTGTTGTAGACAAAAAGCTATGTTATCGGATAGATTTGTGGTGTGAGTAATAGCTAGCAAACCCGTTAGATAGAACTAGGCTCGGAATTGATAAGCAGTTTTGGATAGGAAACTTATTCGCGAGGAAGCGAAATCATAGGATATTGTTATTTAGCCATGTGTGACCGTCGGGTACATGACTAAGTAACCATATTTCTATGAGAAAGCAATATCGAGAATAGGTTAGAAAGGATCTACCCACTCCAATGTTGTGTTTGTTAAGTTTTAGTGCACGACATGATTGACGATGTGACGCGTACACGAGACCGTACCCGAACCCGAAACACAAGTTAAGTTCAAGAAAGCTGTGTAGTAGTTGACTCGAGCCGTCTTCAAGTCAGTGTGGGTATCAGCGACAGTTGGATTCAAGCAAGCGGTCAAGTATGATGAGTTAGCAAAGAAATTTGGAAAGCATCAGTGTCAGTGTTGGATCAGTTCGGGGTTACCAGAGGAAAAGCGGTTTTGGAATCCATGAAGCATGGGGTTCAATGATCAAAATTCCGAGGTGTGTGCGAGTATGGAGAATCAGTATTGTGCAGTTGTGGAGGGTAAAGGCATAGTGGGGAAGTCAGAAGTGTGAAGCCGAGCAGTGTCAGTTGGCGTAGATGGAAACAAGACTCAGGGTGGAACCGTTCAGTAAAGATCAGTGGATAGGCTATTAGAGTGAAAATCAATGAGGTGCGGTTTTGTGCAAGACAGTATTTTGGTGGGATTAGTAAGCATCGCGAGTGTTGAGTTTGATCATTGGAGCAGTGGAATCAGTTTCAGAGATGCGACTTGTAGGGTTCGGTACCGATTCAAAGTTTGAAATTAATGGGGAATTCGGGGACCGAACTCCTGTAAATGGGGAAGAATGTAATACCATGTTTCACAAATTGGGTCAACGGGCAGCAGAAAAGTCAATCAGTGCAGTTTCGTAATTTTCGGAAGATGAGGGGCATTTTGGTAATTTTACCACAATACGAGCCGAAAGCCGATACGGGCCAAATGTTTCTCTTTTAAGTAAATTAAACATTTATAAGACAATAAATGGTGGAAGCGGACTTTAAACGAGTTTTTCGGACTATCGGGAAAGAAAACTAATAGAACCGACAAAATTTGTAAAATTCATTGCGGGAGCTACGGGAGTCTGTTTGAGGTGAATAAAATTTCAAAATGCATTTAAAATCATATAGTATTTGAAAATGCGGCTTGGGAAATTTATTGAAGAAGCTATGTGATTTTTACAAATTAAACTCGGAATTGGCTAATCGGATTAAGCGGGAATGAATGGGGTTTTGGATCGGTTAAAGCTGGATGGATCCAATGAATAGAGAGCAGAATAGACCCTGAGAATCCAAATGTCACTCCAGTCTTCTCTCCTGTCAACCTATCATTTATGGATGCACAGAATGGAGTTTTTTCTTTGTGGTTCATGCATGGGAGCCATCACCTCACTCTCATTCATACTCTCATTCATGAATCTCACCCAAAAATCAACAAAACCATTCTCTCTAGCCTCTCTCTTCTCTCACCCACGAGCCTCATCACTCGCTCTCTCACCACCTTCATCATAGATTCATGAATATGCATGCATTCTCTTGAAGATCTTCATACACCTTCAAGGTGTTCTTCATAACTTGGTCTCCAAGCAACCAAATTTACTCTCATTTGGTGTTGAATCTCTTCGAGACAATTTCGTTTCTGAGATACCCTCACTCTCCTCTTGAAGCGCCGCTGACCATCACTCCTCGCCGCCGCTGGAGCTCACCAGAATCTCGTCGGAGAAGTCGACGCCGGCGAGCCACTGCCGCTCTTCTTCTTCCTCCACCAAATCTTCAGCTCTCCTCCTCTCCTCAGCTCCCTATTTAATATGTGGTCTCCTTGGTCATCAAAATATCTCATCAGAACACCTCCTTCTCGCCGGTCAACGCTCTCCGCCGCCGGTCAAAGCCAGAGTTGCTGCCGGAAAAGTCTCCTCCGCCACCATTTATTCATCCGGTTCAAGGGTGGTTTGATTCAAGTTGGTTCAGTGCCGGTTTAGTCTCAGTTCAGTGGTGGTCAAAGCTTGGTCAAACCGGTTTAAGTGGTGGTCAACCGGTTCAATTGGTCGACGACCGTTTTGGTCCATTTTAGCTAAAGTCGGTTCAATTGGGATTGGTTCAGCAACGGTTTGGTTTGGTTCAGGCGTGGGTCAACTCAGTTTAAGGAAAGTCAACGCTCGGTCAACGGACAACAGTCGATTTGATCAACACCAGTCAATGGACGGTCAACGTCGGTCAACGCTGTGGTCAATATTGGTTAACACCGTGGTCAACGCTGGTCAATGCCATGGTCAACGCTGGTTCTTGTTCTGGTTAGCTCGGAATTTTTCGTGATCCAGTTCGTGAGGTTCGGGTTCCAGTTGCTCGGTCTCGGGAGTTCACATCCGTCACATCCGTCATCCATCACAAATACGCATTGGGAGTCGGTTATTGCATTTATGGTTTAAGTCATATAGACCGGGGAAGATTTAAAACGTTGTTCTAGGTTGCAAGCCCGTAATTGGATGTTAATTGATTGAGATCGATTTAATGATTGAATTTGTTAGGATTATTTATGCATGCTAGATGATTAGTCATTAATACTTGTTAATTTGTTAATTGCTCGTTGATTGCTGCATTCATATAGAATGGCATGTTTAGGTCGTATATGCATATATATTCTATTAAAAACAATACTAAATGGACCTATATATGGGAATTAAGACGGTATTAAAATACGGATTAAAACACTTAAAAAACTTATAGAGTACAATAAAGGGGTGGGTTAATATTATTCAACGGTCAAAGGGGTTAACTGAATTAAAGTTAATAGCAATGATGTCGGGGATTAGTAAGTTTACTAATCCTAAACCGATAGATCGAAGAGATTATTAAAAGACATTTAGGAAAGATATTGAAAGGTTATTAAATTGGGAACCATTTACGGGGTTAGCAATCCGCTAATCCCAAGGTAGCGAATTAAGTGAATTAAAAGTAATTAATGAAGACTTGCTTAAGTAATTGATTGCATGTTATTAGTTGATGATGTGTGTTCGTGTGCAGGCATGTTTATTGGACTACTCCGGTGTTGGGCCAGGTAGTCATATTGCGTGACACTTATCTCGGTCACGGGGCCGGATAAGTTTGATAGTTACCTAATACGGTATAGAACCGGATAAGGTTGGTGGTGGTGGTTGAGAAGGACTTGTGGGATATTAATTGGGCGTCGTATTTATTTTTGTTGACCTTGACGGTCTTGTGTTCCATGCTAGAGTCCTAGTGAGTCTGCGTGTTTACTTTATTGCACTAGGATTCTATGGTGTGTTAGATCCCGCAAGTCTAGGATTGAAAGAGTTCCAGTACTTCCGACTCGATTGGATCCTCGGGTATTGGCCTGACCGTTTCACGCGGTGAATTTGATTATGGTGTTAACTAACTGAATGACGCTGGTAAGTGTGTGGTCCGGAGAATACGTGGTCATTTCCTAGGGCCGGACTGCATGGAAGCTTAAGCTATCTAGGGGTTGCCAGAGTCGCTGTGTATCGATGGACTGAGAACAGTGTCCTAGGTCGTAGGACTTTGTATTTTCGTCTAGGAGCCGTGGGTAGTTTTAGTTACCATGGTGGTAGCTAAGTGTTCTCGTGGAAGTTACCGAGTTCGTGTGGTGGGCCCAGTGGTGTTAAAGTTGGTTTTCGCGATAGATAGATCGAGTCTAATCGAGGGCATGTGCCGGAGTGACTTCGATTTCCGTAGCCTTTATTTTCAGTAGAGAATGCTTGTGTGTTGTGGGCTTATCACGTCACGGTGGTATGTGATAGGCTAATTTCCTTCTTTATGATTGTTATTTTGGGTTTTGGGGCGGGAATTAGTCTTTGTAGGTTAGACTAGAAGCTATTAGTGGGGACTGACTCGCTGGGTGATTCTCGATCACTCATTAGACTCTTTTGTGTTTTCAGGTTTAGTAGCGACGGACGTGGCAGGTCCTCGGTGTAGTTTAGTGATTGCTTGCGGGCCGGAGATTTTTGATTCGATGTTTTGTGTGATTCATTTCGGTTCGGGTTTTCATGGCACCTATTTATTTTTGATTGTTTGTACTTAGATTTAAATAGGCAAAATGTTTGTTAAAGACATAAATTACTTAGGAATGAAATCGCTTCCCTATTATTTGGTTTAGTCCGAACCGACACAATCGTGGAAGCAATACAGGTTGAAAAGCTTTATATTATGGAAACCAGGTAAACGGGGTCAACGACGGTTTGGTGCGAGCCATTGTCTCAAACCGGACTGTCTCTCGCTTCGTACTGTGATGAACCTTTCTCGTTTGGCCTGCTCGGGTTCGATCGGTCTTGTACTTGTTTAATTGTTGACCGGACGGTTACATGGAACCTCGCCTCCCGAGACACGCGTGCGACATCCCATCAACATTACGGGTTAAAAGCGGTTAGCTCTGACTGTTAAACAACCATGACTATGCAATCGAAACACCTCACCCCCAAAGTGATGGAATTTCTGGGCGGTTTCTAATCCAATTAGGCAACCCTAAGTCTCAATCCATAGCCTAGGATCTAGGATTCATGCTTAGAGTTGAATCTACATCAGATCTCGTGTTTACCTAGAGATTTGCAGCGGAATAATGATCAGGTAAGTGAGATCTACAGCGCCTCAATTGCTGCGCCTCTACCGTAGTCCACATGCACACAAGCTGGAATCCGCTGGGATGCTAGTGCCGGGAATCGGATCTCCTAGGAATCCCTGTTTTTAGAGAGGTGGCTGCGGTTGTTCTGTCTAGAACTCTAATTCTCAAAGTCGTGCCTCATATTGAATATATAGGCCTCTGAGTCGACCTAATTACCCAGTAATTAAACCGGGTCAATTTAAGTCATTAAATCGAAATATCAATTTTGGTTTCGCCTTGTGTCGATCGACACACCAATGGTGTCGATCGACACACCTCTTAAAACTCGAATTCAATATGTATCCAATACACATTGACCATACCATTTGCCAATGATCAATCCCATACAAAGTGTATCCAACTTGCTTAGGTGTGTGACCATGTAGGTCCACATAATACTAGTTATGAGTTACAACTCATAAGTCATAAGAGGCTTCTAGCAAAACATTATGACCGCCTAGTATCACATGAATTGTCCGATCTCGACAATACAACTATCTATAAGAGTTAGTACAATATGATTTCAGGCATAATCCCAACACAAAGACCACCAGGGTTATACACCCACAAAGTCAGGTTTTGGAGATATAAGGCAATTGGCCAAGTTACGTGGGGATCCTCAGGCCGACCAGATGAAGCAAGATCGGAAGGGAAAGCCGGACTAGGGATAGCAGCAGGCCGACTCACGGAAGATAAAGGAGGCAATGTCCCTTCAGCTCTAACAAAAGGAGCACAATCGACAAAAATTGTATAGGCTTCTCATAAAATTTGGGATAAATGATCTGCTTCAGATCGTCTCTGAAGCTAACTTTGGATGCCTTGAGATTTTTCTTCGGATAGGAAGGAATAACCAGGCCGTCCTCCTTCTCCATGGTTTCCAGGCACTCCCGCGTACACATTACTTGACTTAGGGTAAAAGCGGAGTATGTGTCATGCGCCGACCAACCAAATGAGCACGGATCTTCTGGAACTGCGCCGCACATCATTTCGTTAGCAGTCCGACCACTTCACGGCGACCTCTTTATTCTCCCAAAACGACCTTCGCCTTCTCAATCGAGATTTTAAGCTGGGAATTCTTGTTTTGGAAAGTGTCCCGCTCAACATCTGCGATCGTGGCTGGCCCCTAAGCCGGGATTTATCCCTCCTCTAGACTAGCCGTGCTTTCCTTAAGCGCAGAGAGCTGAGGAATAAGCACGGCCATGTTAGCCTTATCAACTTCAAGATCGGCCCAAAATAAATCCACCTCAGCAGCACGGATGCGCTCTCGCTCCAACTCCTCCGATACTCTTTACACTCGGCTGATCGATGCTTCTCTTCCTCAAGAACTTCCTTCAGCTCATTGATACGCCATGATAGAAGATTCGAGGTTAGCGCAGCTTCGTGATTCGAAAGATCCACCTTGTTTTGGGCCTCTTTGACCTTCTCTTCCGACCTCTCGGAATAGTCGGCGACCGAGAGCAGCATCTACAAAAAATTGAGTATGTCACCATCACTTAACAAAAATGGGGTGGGGGCGGGTAGGGGTATACACATACCTGCACCACTGAATGAGAGACATTTTCAAAACCCTAGGGTTGCGCCATCTCCTCAACAATATAAGGAGCCAAATCAATAATTGCGACGGCACAAACCAAATCGACACATACCTTTCGGTCGCTCAGCATAGGCATGTCAGCCTTTGGATACTTAAATCCAAAAATATAGTCAACATTCTTTCCCAAGGTCTCAGCACCCTCATCCTCTGTGACCACCTTGGTCGCTCCCCTGCACGTCCCTCGTTGGCGGCCTCCTCCTAGAAACCCCCGTCGCCACCAAGTTTCCTCTTCTTAGAGGTCTCCCGAGCAACTCATTTTTCCCTTCCCACGGTGGACTGCTTGAGGGAAGGCGCACACTCGTCCTTTTCTTTAGCAGCACGTCCCTCCTCGGTATCAGTCTGCTCCTCCGATTCCGAAAGAGCAGTATTAGGCTGGGAATCCAACCCAGCAGTTAGATCGTCATCCCGACTCCATGGCTAGGACCTCCATGGTCGAGCTCATCTGCTGAGCCCCTGCATCTTCTTAAGACGGCATAGCGTCACCACCGGCTGGCTCATCATCAGACATCATCCCAATGCAAGCAGAATTGGTCCAAGAAGAATCCGCAGAGCCTCCCCCAACCTGATCCATCGACTGAGACGCCAAAGTTTTTGGCAGGCTCTGAAAAATCAGAGGATTAACCAGGTACTTCAAACCTCGGTCTAATATCTGCAAAAACCAAATAGAAAGATCAGCTCGATAAGGTCAAAAGAAATGAGCGACACACTTGGTTGAGTATGGAAGAAGCAGTATCAATAGAACGGTCTTGATCAAAACCATCTCTTTCTTCAGAGTAAAGGTTGTTAGTCAATATATGGTGATGGTGATTAAGAAAATCTAATAATTTTTCATTTTGAGCATTACTCAATTCACGAGCATACGTTTTGAACCCATGCATGAGTCCCCAATAGGTTTGTGTCCAGTGATAAGCTCCAACGCCACAACTCCAAAGCTGTAAATATCAGAGATCAGCGTCAGTTTCCCTCTGTTGGCTCCACCACTCTTGCATCACCTACATGTATACCTCCTATTAAGGAAATCAAGTATGCCCTAAAATACAAAGTATCTCTTATTTTTATCTAAGATTTGTGATGACTATCCTTGTGGTGTGTTCTTTGATTCTAACAAAGTCTGTGTGATTGACCTAAATACTCAAAAGTGGTGTTAAGGGGACATTGGCGTAATGGACTATATGTATTGTAGAGTAAATATTTTGTTGCCTTTTTCTCTAACCGGCATTGTGTAGCCTTTGTAGCAATTAGGAATCAAAGACTTGGTCATTCAAATTCAAGAGTTCTGAAATACCTCAGGAGCAATATGGAAATTGAAATCAATAAAAGTAGAACTTCCCACATTTGTGAGCCTTACTAGATGGGAAAATCTCAAGATTATAGTTTTTTTTCTTCAGACTCTAGGGTTTTACATTTATTAGATTGTATTCATTGTGATCTACGGAGGCCCTCGTCAGATGTATTGAGTGAACGTCTTAAATACTTAACTATCTTTATGGATGATCTCTCTCGCTATTCATGGTTTTATCCTCTTTAAACAAAATCAGACTTCTTCTTTGTATTCATAGCCTTTCAAAAATTGGTGGAGAATCACTTGAATACAAAGATAAAAAAGGCTTCAAAGTGATGAGGGAGGAGAGTTTACAAACAACAAACTAAAACAATATCTCGTCAACTGTGGGATCAGACATTTCATCTCATGTCCCTACACACCTCAACAAAACGGTTTCTCAAAATGGAAAAACCGGCACTTGGTTAAGCATGGTCTGTCAATGATGTTTCATAGCCACACTCAACTTAAGTCTTGTGTAGAAGCCTTCTGAGTGGAAAACTTTGTTAGAAATATGCTTCCTGCATATGTCTTATAAAATTGTAGTCCTACTTAGACCTTGTCGCATCAGAAACCAGACTTTTCCAAGCTAAGGGTCTTTGGAGCTGCTTCATATCCCAATCTCCGACTTATGACAACACACAAATTTGTTTTAAGATCTCTTCAGTGCGTTTTCCTTGGATACAACTCACAATTTAAGGGATATATCTGCATGTTTCCACCATCTGGGAAGGTGGGAACAACAATATCAGTCGTTAATACCAAGGTATCAAACTCCTCTCCTAAGACTGTGTTAAGAAGAAAATTGATCATTCTTGCAGGCAGAACCACAAGTTTCAAGAGTTCTTCGTAAAGTACCTGAAATAATTACACTTACTCCAACTATTCAACAAAAGACATAACCAGTTGCAGAATCAGTTAATAATCACCAAACAAAAGCACTGGACTTGGCTCAGTATTACAACGTTGTTGCAGAACCGGTTCCATCTCAAGCAAATAACCATCTAAATATGACAAGAGAAAGGGCATGCATGGTCCATAAATCAAGCACTAGGTATGTTCTCTTTGCCTCTCAGCTCACTACTGCAAAACTAAAGACGATCAGTGAAACACTTAAACAACTTGGTTGGAGTGAAGCCGTTTCAGACGAAATACAATACACATGCTTCACACTTGGTCTCTAGTCCCTCCATTAGATGATATGAAATACAATACACTTGCTTGTGTTATGTTTATACTTGGTCCGGCCTGACGGTTCTGTAGACAAGATGAAATCTCGGTTAGTCACTAGAGGCTTCAACTAAAAATAGGGGCTTGGATATCTAGAACATACATCCCAGTATTCAAAACATATACTATCAGATTGGTTATCATTGTAGCCACAACCAAAGATGTTTTATGAGCCAACGTATTTCCGCAGTTTATTTTACCTCTTAACAAATGAATTCTCCAACAATGATAGACTTTGGTATCACACATGTTAATGTTAAATACTCGGTTTAAGTCTCCTTTAGCTTAAACTGGTTTTGTATATATATCGGAAACATTGTACAGTTACGGAATTAATGAGAGAATTAATATTCATAACAAACTTTTCACTGTTCAGTCGTCTCTCTCTCTCACCATTGTTGTTAAGCTTCAAAGATTGATATGGTATCAGAGACTACTCACGATCCTCATCATGAGTGTGTATTCTATTGAACTCTTTCTCATTCAGTTTCTTAGTTTTCTTGTGGTTCTTTGTCGATCGATTTTACTCGAAATCGTTCTCTTTCTTTCTGATTTTTCCTCAATTTTTTTTACCTTCTTGTGTTCGATCGATTTCTCTTTTTCGTTCTTTAACGGCAAAAATTCTTCAATCAACAGATTTTATCATCTGCTCCAGTTGATTTCAGAACTCAATTTCTTGCGTTATGGATATTTCTTCTAACAATGGCGATGCGAGGCAAAGTACGGACCATTACGACAACCCGTTCTTCCTCCATAGCACTGACCATGCGGGATTACATCTTGTTACCGACCTATTAACATCAGGAGCTGATTTTCATTATTATCGACGATCAATCCGGATGGCTTTCAACGTCCGCAACAAACTTGGCTTCGTTGACGATACGATTCGCGAACTTCCTTCTAATGATCGCGATTTTGGCTCCTGGTCTCGTTGCAATGATATGGTAGCAACTTGGTTAATGAATCCAGTCTCTAAGAAAATAGGCCAGAGTCTCTTGTTTCAATACTGCTGAAGGAATTTGGAACAATTTATTGACTCGATTCAAGCAGGATGATGCTCCTCGTGTTCAAGCACACTGGTGTGATCTTTCATCACCATTTCCCCCATTGTCTCTTTCAAACTCCAAAATGATTTCAAAACTCTCATCATGGTACATAGATCATCTCCCACCTTCAAGAGAACAGTCCAAAGTACCTAAGAAGACTCAAAAAGATCAAATATATAAAACTCTATCTAGAACACATTAAAGCTTAAATGCATGATTTCCTAAGATAATGGCTAATAATTGATGAATTATGCATAAAACTGTGAAAACTAGTAAGCGGTATCAAACCTTCCTTGATTAATTTCACTAGTAGACTTAAAGCCCCCGCGCACGCGCGGGGGTTTGTATTTGTTGGTCTATTTGTTCGACATGGTCCAGCGCTAATCACTAATCTTCTTCTACCTCTGTTGTCTCCCCTTCTCCTGTAATATAATCGAATCAGCAGTGCAATATGGTTTTAGATAACTGCATAATTGTTTGTCATTTTTTCAGTTGTGTGTTGTTATGGCTAAAGTACGTTATACTTTCTACGATCTTAGAAAGCTTCCTACTTGTTACTGTTATAGAGGAAGCATAAAATATGAATTGCGAGAACACTAAACAGCAGTGTCGTAGGTATAGGTGGCGACGACGATATGTTGATTGAGTGGAAGCACTGGTCACATATGTTTTTATATAGATCCTTGGGATCTCTGGCAGTGAACACCAAAAAGAATATATTTTGGACTACAAATCCGCCTTATATATTGAAAGGGAGCTTTGTATAATGTTTCCAGTAAGATTACCGTACGAATAACACACGATCATGTAAAACTTTACAGCCAGCCAGAACTAAAAAACAGATGAGTCACGCTACAAAACTGAGTTCATAGGCCAGTTTTATTGCATGACCACATAAGGAATCTGAACACCTGGTTTTGAAGTATTTCGAGATCTGTAAGATCAATGGCCTCTAATCGTAGCCTCTCCTTGGAAGCACTCACAGACTCATAGTAGACTTTTGTGCATGTCAAAATAAACACATAATCATTAGACCATATAACATAGGTTATTTTCCTGAGATTTTCTTACGGTTAGAAACTAATGTGAGACTATATATACCTTCGGAACAACAACCAATTTTGGTGGAGCTTGCACCGCATTACCAAATCTTATCTGTTCATGCTTCGGGAAGTTTTCTCGAAGGGTATCTTCTGTCTTTCCTTGATTCTTTTTCTGCTTCTTGGCCTCCTAATACCTGCATTAAGGTAGGATATTTAGTCATCAAACTCAAACATAAGTTACAAAGGATTGGGCATGAAGAGATTGTAAACTGATTACAAAGTCATATGAAAATTGGTAAGAGCAAAGGAACTGAAGAAAGCTTACTTCTTCTTGCGTTCTTTCCTTTATGACCGAACATCCAACTCTTTAAGTTCTTTTTCGAAACAAAGGTCCTTTATTTGATTCGTCTTCCTTTTTTCTTCTTCTTTTCATCTCCCTTGTTCCACATCATATCATCTCCATCATTCTCCTGATCAGATAAGGTTGTACGGCCCTCATATTTTCTTTGTTTGACCACCTTTGCTTCGAGTTTGTTTCAATCCCAGGCTTGACATTCTAATTATATCAACCACATGAAAATTCGTTAGTTTCACAAAGCAGAGATTCCCTCACAGTAAAAAATCGTAACTCTAAATTGATTTGATTTCCACAATGATTAGAGTTAGGAAAAGTATACCTTGGCAGCATGAAATCCATGTATGACTATTCTGAAATGGTTTTGAATTGACATTTTGGGTGTGTATTTTCGTGAAACGGTAACGTAATTGGATAGAGATCATCTATTATTCCATCGAGAGTAGACAATCAGCTTCGAGTTTTGCATAAATATGCTTATCTAAATTCATGATATAGACCAAATTTGAGAACCAAACGATCGGAAATACAATACAGGAAGATCATGTTTTAGCTTCATAACCACCAAAAAGAAGAAGCTAACCTCCAGTTCGTTTACAATAATCTCAACATCTGCAGCATTGATCTTAACCGAAGCCAGTTCCTTCTCCCTGCATAGGGTTCCAGTAAAGGGTACCTAAAATTTTTTGTATTCAATCCAAAAATAAAACAAAATTCTCCGTATTTGCTCGAGACAGAGAATGTGGATCGGAGTTAAAAACAAACATAGGAGAAAATGTAGAGCAGAGAAGAAGTTTTACCCGTAGAGAATGAGAATCGGTTTAACTTCTTAAACCAATCTGCTTTGCCTTTACATTCTCCTTCTGCCCACCCGCTGCTCGTTACCTGGATCAGAAAAAAAAAGCCTTGTAATAATACAACGGTATGCCAACTAATGATTAGTGTAGAAGCCACCAATAATATAAGGGCAAGGAGTGACCATATTTTTCTGTGTAAAGAATCGCTCCAGCAATTTAAATGAATCAATCAATAAACGATGAATAAAATCTAACCAAATAGTGTATACACAGAAAAATATGGTCTTCGCATCAACGCACACAATCAACCCATTCTCCGGTGATTGGAACCCCCTCAAACAAAGCCTTGAGCTTACCTTTATCGTGCAGACCCAATACCCTCTGAGCTCCACCGATGCACTTTCCCTTTACGAACAGAACCAGAGGTTAAACCCTCTGTTTCCTCCGCCGCTGAAATTCTCTGGAGCTCTTCTCTGTACTTTCTGTGCATCGACACACCCCTCTCGTAGGACTTGATTTATAAACCGAGAGGGAGACTAACTTGTAACGGATGAAGCTGGAAGATTGGTGCAAACTTAATGGTTCTGAGGCTGATTGGAAACACAATAAATGGAATTGATGAGATTTTAAGAACCTGGGCGAATTGATGACGGGCCTGTAACGGTGATCTCGACTTAAGAATGTGGTGGAGGTTGCTATTGTCATGAGCAAGAAGGAAAACAGGCACGACGCTCCAAAGATATGAGAACACGTCTTGGGCTTATTCTTTCTGAAAGTTGGGCTTCAGTGTATTATAATTAGAGTGCATATAATGAAGAAGATGTCGAGACCCATATTTTTATAGAAGTTGGGACACGTGGACATTTTTAGAAGGAGAGAAAGTCTCTAATTATATAATAGATAGATAGATATGGATGCTACAAAGACTAAATATATGATAATATCAATTCTCCCAAACTTGTTATTTGTCTTTGAAAGTTAGAGTTCAAAGCTTCCAAAACAATTGTCAAGCAAACACTATCTGCTCCACTACCATTATGGGAGACATTTTTTCTCCTTACATTTCAACGATAAACTTTTTTTACTGTCTTGACTTTGTAATCAGTGGCGAAACTAGATGTATAGAAAGTATTAAAATTAATTATTGACTCTTGTAAAATACAGTTTTAATAAAATTGACCCATGTAAATTTTTCACTGCCACTACAAGAAAACATGATATTAGCGACTGGTTTTAGCGACTGATTTCGTAGTCGCTAAATTTAGCGACTAAACGGCGACTATTCTGCGACTATTTAGCGACCAAAACATATTAGTCGCACATCAGTCACTATTTAGCGACCAAATTATTCAGTCGCATAACAGTCGCTATTTAGCGACTGATATGCGACTATTAATAAGTCGCTAAATGGTGGTCGCATAACAGTCGTTATTTAACGACTACTCCGCGACTATTTAGTGACCCAATAATATTAGTCGCACATCAGTCGCTATTTAGCGACCAAATTAATCAGTCGCATAACAGTCACTATTTAGCGACTAATATGCGACTATTATTAAGTCGCTAAATGGTGGTCGCATAACAGTCGCCATTCAGTCGATATTCAGTCGCTATTCAGTCGCCTTTCAAAACCCTAAACCCTAAATAAACCCTAAAACTTTAATTAATAACATTTCAATTACTACCACATATAAATATTATAAATCTTTCATAAACTATAAAATCCAAATATAAAAAACCCTAAACCCTAAAACCCTAACTCATACACAAAACCCTAAACCCTAAAACCCCTAAACACAAACACTAAATCCTAACCCCCAAAGCCTAAACCCCAACCCCTAAACACAAACCCTAAACCCCAAACCCTAACCCCTAAACTCTAAACCCTAAACCCCAAACCCTAAACCCTACCCCTAAACACAAACCCTTAACCCTAACCCCCAAACCCTAAACCCTAACCCTAAACCCTAAACCCCAAACCTTAAACCCTAACCCTTAAACACAAACCCTTAACCCTAACCCCCAAACCCTAAACCCTATACACCAAACCCTTAAACACAAATCTTTTAAACCTATACAATAAACCATAATCATACCCTAAACCTAATTCTTAATCATAAACTATAATAATCATATCCTATACTCTAAACCCTAACCTTAAACCTTAAACAAACCCTCAAACTCTAAAGTATAAATAAAATTCTAATTAACAAAATGAGAAATTGCACCCAAAAGGAATCAATAACCTGGAAATTAGTTTTGGTCCAAAGTTACTTTTTCACTGTTACTATTCACCTAATAAAATTCAGTTATATCCTTTATTTATCAAACAATTACAATTTTGCCATTATATTTTTGTTGTATGATAAACATAGTTGACACATAATTTTAGAAGTTATATGTGGTTTAAGTTTTAGGGTTAAAGGTTTAGGGTTTATTGTATAGAGTTAAGTTTTTGGATTTAGGGTTTAGAATTTAGGAATTAGGGTTTAGAATTAGGGTTTAGTTTTTAGATTTAGGGTTTAAAAATTAGGGTTTAGATTTTTAGTTTAGAGTTTAAGATTTAAGGTTTAGTTTTTGGGATAAGGGTTTAGGATTTAGAAATTAGGGATTAGTTTTTGGATTTAGGGTTTAGGGATTAGGGTTTAGTTTTAAGGTTTAGGGGTTTGGGTTTAGGGTTTAGTTTTTGAATTTAAGGTTTAGGGTAGGTTTAGGGTTTAGTTTTTGGGTAGGTAGGTTTTGGGTTTAGGGTTTAGGAATTAGGGTTTAGTTTTTGGGTTTAGGGTTTAGGGTTTGTGGGTTAAGGGTTTAGTTTTTGGGTTTAGGGTTTAAGTTAGGTTTTGTTGGAATTATGTCCAGTAATCTCTGTACTGTCTCTAGAAAGTAAGAGTATGTCAATGATCAGACATAAGTCATATAATACTGGGGGTCATGATGGCTTGCTAGAGTCCGCTCATGATCTATAAGTCTTGGACTTATTGCCTTTATTATATGATCCCATATGGGTCACACGCCTAAGCTAACGGGAAACCATGAAGGAACGGTTCAGCAGAAGTACGGTAAAAGTGCTAGGCATTTACTGTGCTTAGAGAGATAGAAGGGCCTGATTAAATCCAAGGGATTTAATCAGACTGGGAATTGGGCCCAAAAGCCCAAAAGGAACTAGGCATAAGTTTTATGATTAAAACTTAACCTAGCCACCTTTTTTTTTCCCCTAGCTTCTGCGCCTCTCTCTCTCTCTCCCTGCGCCTCCCTCCTCTCGGTCTAGCAGCCAATTTCCTGTGCGTGCGTGTGTGAGCCTTTGGAGGAGCTATCTCTTGGTGGTTCTGCTGATCTCTGACCCGTACCTCCTCTTTCCGCTGCATAAACAAGGTATTAGGTGAGATCCTTTATGATTCTAGCAAGAGAACCTAGATCTGGCATGTTTAGTAGGATCAATTAATCTGATGAATTGAACCAGGAAATACTAAACGAATCCTTCAGTGGTATCAGAGCCATTGGTTCTGTTAGGATTTCTTGTTTTAGAATCATGTTTAGGTTGTTTAGAAGTATTTGAATCAATATATGATAAGAAAATACTTAAGAAACAAAGAATTAAAACCTAAACAAATTGAAATCGCATGATCCGATCTATATTGAATCGGTATGCGTCGGAATGATGATCGCCAAAGGATCACCATGTCCGGATCGAGCGACGCACGGTGAACCGATCGCATGGATCGATCGTTCGATCGCATGGATCGACCCGAGCTCGTCCGATCACGTCCCGCGCCGAAGTCGTGACCGAGAGCCGAATGGATCGTCCCGATCGCACGCCTCGTCACGTCCCGATCGATCGCGTCGCTTGCCCAATCACGTCCCGATCGCGGAAGCATGATGCGTGATGATCTCGGCCGCCCCGTCCCGTCCCGCTCCCGTCCCGCTATCGTCCGAGCATCGCGTGATCGAGTGATGGCGATCCCGGATCGTGTCTCGTCTCGATCGCGAAGCTAGGTCACGACCGTGATCGGTTCGGTTCGGTTAATGGTTCGGTTTAAAACTTGATTAAAACTTAATCGTCACGGTTTAATAAACAGACTTAATAAAATTTATTAAGTTCTGGTTAAACCGGGATAAGAAATCCAAAGTCGTAAAATTGGATTTAGTGCCTAAACCAGTGATTTTCTAATATGATTTGGTTGGACCAAATAAATTGAGAAAATCCGGTTTAGTAAATAACCGGTTGACAATTGTGGTCATCGTAGTAATTAATTTTGGTTAGACCAATTTTAATGAACCAGACCGGTTATGTCATTTAATTGGGCAATTGGGTTATGTCTTGGACATAGACCAATTCTTAGGCCTTGGGCCAAGAAGTTAAAACAATTGGGCCAATTATTTGAGTCTTTTCTTCAGATTTAATTTAAAATTTATTTATATAAAATTAAAATCGATTTTAAATTAATCTGTTTTTCAAAAAAAAATCTGAAATTAGAAAGTTTCTTAGAATAGAAGTTTCTAGATTTGCATGTTTTGGATTTCAGGAAATTTCTATAGTTAGAAAGTTTCCAATTTTAGGAAGTTTCCAATTTTTAGAAAGTTTCCAAAATTAGTAGGTTTCCAAAAATGGAAAGTTTCCAAAAATAGTAATCTTCTATTTTGGGAATGAAATTTTAAAATAAACCTACAAACCTCAAATAATATCAAGCGTTGGATGTCTTGTCCAGATTATGTCAGCTGTTGAAGCCCATTCAATCGTACACACGGCCTTACAGTGTGAGGGTGTCTATCTTTTGTGTGGGTAAAACAGTTTGTGATTCATTGATGTCATTGGGAGTCCCAGACATTAGTGATTACATGACTGTATAGTCTGGTTTTCTTGACTAGGCCATCGGGAGTCCCGGGCCTTGAGACATCAGAGTGGATTGGGCCTCGGGCCCAGATTCACAACCAAGAGTTATATCACGGATATAATTAGCCGAGATAGGGCTTACCGATATAAGCTAAGGTTGGGTGACGGCCAGTGGCCCACTTTGATCTTAGTTATATGTGGATCTTGGAATCATTATATTCTATTGAGGGTAACTGATGTTATTGAATATAATGAGAGATTAATCATATTAACTATAATGCGAGATTAATCATATTGAACATATTAACTAAAATCCTTTTTATCTTATATTTCAGCTATGACTACTACAAGCACACAAAACACATTTTCAATCCGGTCTGTTCTCGACAAGGAGAAGCTGACTGGAACGAACTTCCTGACGTGGTCAAGGAACTTGAGGCTGGTCCTCAAGCAGGAGAAGAAGGATTATGTCCTTCGTGATCCCCTCCCCGAGAGGCCTCCTAACAATGCCGCCAGGACTCTGCATAATGCTTGGGAAAAGCACTCGTCAGATGAAAATGATGTCTATTGCCTGATGTTGGCGACCATGACTGCTTAGCTGCAAATGCAGTTCGAGAGTGTGTTGTCGCCCATCGAGATAATGGCAAGCCTGAAATCGCTTTTTCAGGAGCAGGCAAGGACTGAGAGGTTCCAGACAGTTAAGAACCTCTTAGACTGTAAGTTGGCTGCAAATGCGGCAGTGAGTCCTCATGTCTTGAAGATGATGGGTTATCTCGATCATCTTCAGAAACTCGACTGCCCTATCAGCCAGGAACTTGCATGCGACATCGTTCTGCAGTCTTTACCTGCAAGCTATGATCAGTTCATTCTGAACTTCAATATGCATGGCTTGAGTAAGACATTGCCTGAGCTTCACGGAATGCTCAAGACTGCAGAGCCCAACTTGAGGAAAGCCAAGGACCCCAATGTGCTTATGGTGCAAAAGGGCAAGGGCTTTAAGAAATCCTCTGCTAAGGATAAGGGAAAGGCTAAGGCTGTTCAAGTCTCGGACAAGGACACGCCAAAGCCCAAGCCCAAGTCCAAAGCTGGGCCTACTGACATATGCAGGTTCTGCAAAGAACCAGGGCATTGGAGGAGAGAATGTAAGAAATTCCAGGAAGGTCTAAAGGAATTAAAGAAGAAGACTCTGGAGACTTCTTCATCAGGTATTTTTGTTATAGAAGTTAATACAACTACTTCTGATAATACCTCATGGGTTATGGATACTGGTTGTGGGGCTCATATTTGTACTAATATGCAGGCACTCAGCAACAGTAGGAGGCTGAAGCAAGGACAAGTGGAGCTACGAGTTGGGAATGGAGCGAAAGTTCCTGCACTAGCTGTAGGCACATACTTGTTGTCTTTACCTTCGGGATTGGTTTTAGAACTCAATAATTGTTATTTTGTACCTGCGATAAGCAGAAATATTATTTCAATTTCATTGTTGGATTTGGAAGGTTATGATTTTTCAGTTAAGAATAAATTATGTTCCTTCAATCGCAACAATTTGTTCTATGGTTGTGCCCCTCTTACGAATGGGCTTTACATACTTGATCAATCCACGCCAATTTATAACATTGATACCAAACGGTTCAAACCTAATGAGGAGAACCGAACGTTTCTATGGCATTGTCGTTTAGGGCACATCAGCGAGAAACGCATCAAGAGGCTCCATTCGAATGGACTTCTTGGCTCATTTGACTTTGAGTCATGTGAGAAATGCGAATCCTGCATGATGGGCAAAATGACACGGGCCCCCTTTAATAAACCTAACGAGAGGGCCAGTGACTTATTGGGCTTGATACACACTGATGTGTGTGGCCCAATGTCCACAAATGCAAGAGGAAACTATCAGTACTTCATTACCTTCACTGATGATTTCAGTAGGTATGGATATGTTTATTTGATGAAACATAAGTCTGAATCGTTTGAGAAATTCAGAGAATTCCAAAATGAAGTACAGAACCAACTTGGCAAAAGCATTAAGGCTCTTCGGTCCGACCGAGGAGGAGAATACTTAAGCCAAGAATTCAGTGATCATCTGAGAGAGTGTGGGATCGTATCCCAACTCACTCCGCCTGGAACACCACAATGGAATGGTGTGTCTGAGAGGAGAAATCGGACCTTATTGGATATGGTTCGATCTATGATGAGTCACACAGACCTTCCAATATCCCTTTGGGGATATGCTCTGCTAACAGCAGTGTTCACTCTAAATAGAGCGCCATCAAAAGCAGTAGCAAAGACACCATATGAACTATGGACTGGAGAAGCTCCAGTGCTGTCTTATCTTAGAATTTGGGGTTGTGAAGCATATGTCAAGAGATTGATCTCTGACAAGCTTACACCAAAGTCTGATAAATGCTACTTCATTGGTTATCCGAAGGAAACCAAGGCTTATTACTTCTATCTACGATCCGAGAACAAGATCTTTGTTGCCCGGGATTGTAATTTTCTTGAGAGGGAGTTTCTCTCTAAGAAAGACAGTGGGAGTAAGGTACTGCTTGAAGAAATTCAAGATGAACAGGATACTGCTCAACCTAATGAGGAAGAGCAGCAGGAGGACCTACAAGAAATTGTAGAGCCTGAACCTGTAGTACCTGAAGTTCGAAGATCCGGGAGGATCCGTCACGAACCCGAGAGATATCAAGGATTTCTCGTGACTGACTGTCATGATCTTCTGATCATTGATGGTGATGAACCATCGAACTTCAATCAAGCCATGATGGGCCCAGATTCCTCCAAGTGGCGTAAGGCCACTGATTCCGAAATGGACTCCATGTCGGTCAACCAAGTGTTTTCGTTGGTTGACT
The DNA here is from genome assembly GCA_030180135.1 of Orychophragmus violaceus. NCBI lineage: Eukaryota > Viridiplantae > Streptophyta > Magnoliopsida > Brassicales > Brassicaceae > Orychophragmus > Orychophragmus violaceus. The sequence continues at coordinate 25,820,311 of CM058236.1, read as the reverse complement.
TACCCGCTGGTGTAAAAGCCATCAAGTGCAAATGGATCTTCAAGAAGAAGATTGACGTGGATGGAAATGTCCAGATTTATAAAGCCAGGTTGGTGGCAAAAGGTTTCAGACAAGTTCACGGTGTGGATTATGATGAAACCTATTCCCCAGTGGCTATGATGAAATCTATTCGGATTCTACTAGCAACTGCAGCTTTTCATGATTATGAAATTTGGCAGATGGACGTAAAAACCGCCTTCCTGAATGGAATTCTGGAAGAGGATGTGTATATGACACAACCTGACGGTTACATAGATCCAAAGAATGCTGGGAAAGTATGCAAGCTTCATAAATCCATTTATGGATTGAAGCAAGCATCGAGGAGCTGGAATCTTCGTTTTGATGAAGCGATCAAGCAATTTGACTTCATCAGAAACGAAGAAGAACAATGCGTGTATAAGAAAACTAGTGGGAGCAATATAGTATTTCTTATTTTGTATGTCGATGACATACTACTTCTCGGAAATGACATACCAATGCTGAAGTCGGTAAAGGACTGGCTTGGAAGTTGTTTTTCCATGAAAGACATGGGTGAAGCCGCATACGTTTTTGGAATCAGGATCTACCGGGATAGATCTAAAAGGCTGATAGGTTTGTGTCAAGATTCATACATTGACAAAGTCCTGCATAGATTCAGCATGGCAGATTCCAAGAAGGGCTTCACGCCAATGGTACATGGCACAACGCTAAGCAAGAAGCAGAGCCCTACGACGGCTGCTGAGCTTGAGCGCATGAAGAATATTCCTTATGCATCTGCAATAGGATCTGTCATGTATGCCATGATCTGTACTCGTCCTGATGTTGCTTATGCATTGAGCATGACGAGTAGATACCAGTCAAATCCAGGTGAAAACCAATGGATTGCCGTCAAGAATATCCTGAAGTATCTAAGACATACTAAGGACAAGTTCTTGGTGTACGGTGGAAGTGATGTGCTTGAAGTCAGTGGATTCACGGACGCAAGTTTCCAGACAGACCAAGATGATTTCCGGTCACAGTCCGGTTATATCTTTTGTCTGAATGGCGGTGCAATCAGTTGGAGAAGCTCCAAGCAAGACACCGTTGCTGATTCCACTACAGAAGCTGAATATATCGCCGCTTCAGAAGCAGCGAAAGAAGCTGTTTGGATACGAAAGTTCATCATTGAACTAGGTGTGATACCAAATGCGGCTGAGCCCCTGGCACTGTTTTGTGATAACAATGGTGCTATTGCTCAGGCAAAGGAACCAAGATCACACCAGAAATCCAAGCATGTGCTAAGAAGATTTCACTTGATACGTGACATCATTAATAGAAAGGAAGTCAAGATCAGCCGAGTTCAGACAGATGATAACGTCGCTGATCCATTGACAAAGCCACTCCCAAGACCTAAGCTCGAGTTCCTAACTGAAGCTGTAGGCATTAGAGACATTGAAATGTAATCTAAATTTGAGTGGGAGTTTGAGGGCTTTATTTAGTTATTGATATGTTCTTGTAAAACATTTTATGATGTTTAATGAAATTATTATTTCAAGATTATTTTAACTGTGATGAAATAATCGTTCCAAAATGATATGAACCATTTTATAGGTCATCGAAGTAAGTGACTTGATCTTGAGTCATCAAAGTCATTTAGCTTGATCATGAGACCCTATATTTGATAAATGACTTATATCATCCTGTCCCTAGTCGAAGGTTGTTGAAATTGGAACACCAACAACCGCGTGAGACTAGATTGGTATGTGACTTATGACAAAGTCTCAGGATGTCATAGATGCACGGCATCAAAGTCAATACATAGGTGTATGTTTGGGTACATACGACCGGACAAGACCCGCTAATAAGAACTCTTCAGGATATTTATATCTGTGTCATAAGAGATTCTTACTACGACTATAGAGTATAGTCCTTAGACCTGAGTTCGCATGCATGTGACTGCACATGAACTGATGCGCTTTGATCATTGTCTAAAGCTGTCGTTAAGCGATAGTTATAAGGACCTTGTTTGGGTGTATTATGAAATGAGTAGTTTACAGTGATGGAACAAGACGGGATTTGTCCCTCCAATATAAATGGAGTGAATATCTCTAGGCCAATCGGAGATTTGAATACTGGAAAATGCATGGCCATGCTCAAACGGACTGTCCCGAGTCGTTTGGATTGTCAGTATCAAATCAGAGTCCGATGAACAAGATTAGGCTTTATAAGGATGACACTCATCTTGCCTTATGACTAATCGAGATATTGAGACAAAAGGAATATGAATACAGAGATTCCAGTACAAGTGGGAGATTGTTGGAATTATGTCCAGTAATCTCTGTACTGTCTCTAGAAAGTAAGAGTATGTCAATGATCAGACATAAGTCATATAATACTGGGGGTCATGATGGCTTGCTAGAGTCCGCTCATGATCTATAAGTCTTGGACTTATTGCCTTTATTATATGATCCCATATGGGTCACACGCCTAAGCTAACGGGAAACCATGAAGGAACGGTTCAGCAGAAGTACAGTAAAAGTGCTAGGCATTTACTGTGCTTAGAGAGATAGAAGGGCCTGATTACATCCAAGGGATTTAATCAGACTGGGAATTGGGCCCAAAAGCCCAAAAGGAACTAGGCATAAGTTTTATGATTAAAACTTAACCTAGCCACCTTTTTTTTCCCCTAGCTTCTGCGCCTCTCTCTCTCTCTCTCCCTGCGCCTCCCTCCTCTCGGTCTAGCAGCCAATTTCCTGTGCGTGCGTGTGTGAGCCTTTGGAGGAGCTATCTCTTGGTGGTTCTGCTGATCTCTGACCCGTACCTCCTCTTTCCGCTGCATAAACAAGGTATTAGGTGAGATCCTTTATGATTCTAGCAAGAGAACCTAGATCTGGCATGTTTAGTAGGATCAATTAATCTGATGATTGAACCAGGAAATACTAAACGAATCCTTCAGGTTTTGGGTTTAGGGTTTAGGAATTAGGGTTTAGTTTTTGGGTTTAGGGTTTAGGAATTAGGGTTTAGGGTTTGTGGGTTTAGGGTTTAGTTTTTGGGTTTAGAGTTTAGGGTTTAGGAAATAGGGTTTAGGTTTTCGGTTTAGGGTTTAGGAATTAGGGTTTGTGGGTTTAGGGTTTAGTTTTTGGGTTTAGGGTTTAGGGTAGGTTTTGGGTTTAGGGTTTAGGAATTAGGGTTTAGTTTTTGGGTTTAGGGTTTAGGAATTAGGGTTTAGGGTTTAGGAATTAGGGTTTAGGGTTTGGGAATTAGGGTTTAGGGTAGGTTTTGGGTTTAGGGTTTAGGAATTAGGGTTTAGTTTTTGGGTTTAGGGTTTAGGAATTAGGGTTTAGTTTTTGGGTTTAGGGTTTAGGAATTAGGGTTTAGGGTTTAGGAATTAGGGTTTAGGGTTTAGGGTTTGTGGGTTTAGGGTTTAGTTTTTGGGTTTAGGGTTTAGGGTTTAGGAATTAGGGTTTAGACCCTAAACCCTAAATCCAAAACCCTAAACCCTAATTCCTAAACCCTAAACCCCAAAACTAAACCCTAATTCCAAAACCCAAAACCTACCCTAAACCCTAAACCCAAAAACTAAACCCCAAACCCAAAAACTAAACCCTAATTCCTAATCCCAAAACCTACCCTAAACCCTAAACCCAAAACCTACCTTAAACCTTAAACTCAAAACCTAAACCCTAAACCCTAAACCCCTAAACCTAAAAACTAAACCCTAAATCCAAAAACTAAACCCTAATTTCTAAACCCTAAATCAAAAAACTAAACCCTAATCCGGTTGAGTTTTGGGTTTAGGGTTTATGAATTAAGGTTTAGTTATTGTAGTTATTGTATAACTAATATTTATTGTAATTTGATTTATGCCATATTTATGCCAAATGGCAGTTTCGTAAATAGTTTAAAAATTTTGGTTTTTTTGGGTTAACTTTTGTTTCTCTTTCCTACTTAACTAATTTCCTAACTAACATTCTTTCTTGATTCATTTCCATATTAATAAACCCCCCACACCTAACTAACCCTAACAAAATTTCAATTACTATAATATATTCAAATCTAAGATTCAACACTTATACAAATTTTTTTTTCCAAAACTATTATTTTCAAACATTCTCATAACTTTAACACACAACCCTTAAAACTCAAACCCTAAACTATAAACATACTCTAAACCTTATTCTTTATAAACTATAAAAACAAAATATAAAAATTAGTTATATATACACTAAAATAATATCTAAACCATTTAAATATATACACAAATAGAAATAATATCTAAACCATTTCTCCATCTTAGTTATATATCCTCATTTTATTTTTTTAATAATTTATAAAATTTCAAAATTTTTAATTTTTATTTATCTCTTACTGTTTTAAATTTAACATTTAATTTTTCCTTTTTTAAAACCATTTGTATCATTTTAAATAATTTTTTAGATACTTATATATTAATTAAATTCGAAAAATTCTTATTGGCTAATACTACTGTCACTTGGATCACATTCTGGATCGTTAGATCTCTTTCTAACTTTCAATCTCAGCCCTCCTTTGTTGTCAAAAAAAAAAAAAAATCTCAGCCCTTGATTTCTATAACCTAATTAAAAAAAGGTGTTACCCTCTCACCTTCTTCCTTCAACTCTCGACTCGCCTCCCTCACAGAGCCGTCACCCATTTTCGATTTCATTCTCATCTCATCTCTGTCCCAAATCCATTGAGTTTCCCTCATCTCTGTCCCAAATCCACGTTTCAATACTTGCTATTGGAGGCTGGTTTCTATGGTCCAATGCTCACATATTCATCAACAAGTAATAATATTTAACTCAGAGCCTTGATTACTAATGCTTATAGATGTTTGTTAATTGGTTTATCAAATCCTTGTTTCTTTTTGCGCAAGACTCCACATAGGCTGAAGCAGAGCCCGGCGACTCGGTGGCACGGCGGAGACAGATCGGCAGAAGCAGAACCTTGGGAGCTTGCGTCGTCGTCGGAGTCTCCCTCTACAGCAGCAGATGAAGGCGGCGAGGGATTAGCGGTGGTGGTGACCGTTCTGTAAAAGGAGCAGGTGGTGGTACGGCTATGATGGTGGTGGTTGTCCCGAAGACGGAGGCCGCCGACGATTCATACAGGATATACATATATATATATATATATGTATTATATATTGTATTAGTGTTGTTTTTGTATTTCTTTTTGTATTATTTTATTTATAATAGTTCAAACCAAAGCAAATTGGTTATCAAAACTAGCCAACCAAATTGAATTACAACAAAATCGAAATGTCAAACCAAACCAAACACAAAACCGTACCGGATCTAATTAGAGAAAACCAATATGTAATCAGTAGTCGCAAAATCAATCGCACAATTAGTCGCAAAATAGTCGCTAGTTGGTAGCTAATTGGTCGCTACATTTAGCGACTGATTAGTTACTAAATATATCCAGTCGCAACATAGTCGCATATTGGTCGCATATTGGTCGCTAAATTTAGCGACTAATTGGCGACTAAACTGCGACATCTATTTTGTAGTCGCCAATTAGTCACTATTTAGCGACTGTTTTGCGACTCAAATATTTAGCGACGCACTGTTTAGCGACTACTTATTTTAGTCGCTAATCAGTTGCAGAACAAGATTCTGCGACTGATTAGCGACTAAAACCGCAGTCGCTAATATCCTGTTTTCTTGTAGTGTGCCTCCGCCACTATTTGTAGTTAACTATTGGTTTTGATTGGTAATCTCTAATCGATGCAGTTAGAAATATAATGTTTTAGTTGTTACCAATCACAAAAGTGATAACAGAAGCTACAGTAAAAATAGTATTTTCAGTTTTTTATTACCACTTTTATTAATTTCTCATAAAATTTTATATTATTCTCTAACCGTTTTCCACTTCTGCTAAGAACTAATGTACTCATTCCATGTTAGTTCTGTAGGATTATATGTGTGTTCATGGTTTAATTCACAGATTACAACCTAGCACACATAACTTAGATCTAGGTGATTTGCAGAACGAACCAAAAACCAAACCTGATCATTACCTTTCAGATTGCAGCGGATTGATGGATGGTAATGATGAGATCAGCTAGAACAGATCAGATGCCTGTTCCTCCTTCAGTATCCACACTCTTACAAGCCGGGATGGTTGCTAGACCAAAGCAATGGATTGATCAGAGAGAGAAGAGAGACGGCTCACGTTTTAGGTCGAGGATTGTTGAAGTCGAAATTATGAGACAACCCAAATAAATATCGACTCTGTCATAAACCTAAACCGATGTCTCGGTTTCGCAACTGTGTCGACCGACACATACACTTGTGTCGATCGACACAAGTCATTTGTCTCGATATGGGCCCAAGTGATTAAACTAACGGCCCAACTCTCTGCACAAATATAGTAAATGCCTTGCATCTTACCGTATTCATTCCATGTTAACTTTCCCGTTAGCTATGGTGTGTGACCCTTTGGGATCATACAATACTGGTAATAAGTCCTAAACTTATAGATCAAGAGCGGACTCTAGCAAGTCATCATGATCACCCAGTATTTATGACTTATGTCTGATCTCGACATTTATCATACTTTCTAGAGATAGTACGGTAGATTTCAGGACATTCCCAACAATCTCCCACTTGTACTGGAATCCTACAAAGGACATTCCCAACAATCTTCCGATTGTACTGGAATCCTACATTCCCTAGTCCTTTTGTCTTAATATCTCGATCTGGCATAAGGCAAGATGCGTGTCATCCTTATATAGCCAGACCATGTTTATCGGACCAGATTTGATACTGACAATGCAAACGACTTGGGCAAGTCCGTTTGGGAATGGCCATTCTCTTACCAGCTATCAAATCTCCGATTGGCCTAGAGATATTACCTCCGTTAAACGGCAGGGACAAATCCCATCTTGTTCCATCACTATGAACTACACAATTCATAATACACCCAACCAAGGTCCGTATAGCTCCCAGTTACGAAACAGCGTTAGACAATGATCAAAGCGCATTACTCCAAGTGCAGCCACATGCATGCGAACTCAGGTCTAAGGACTATACTCTATAGTCGTATATGAGAACTTCTTATGACACATATATTAATATCTTGCAGAGTTCTCATTAGCGGGCCATGTCCGGTCATATGCTCCCCTACATATACCTATGTGTCGACTTTGATGCCGCGCATCTATGATCCCTCGAAACTTGGTCATAAGTCTCAACACAATCTAGTCTCAACAGGTTGTTGGTGTTCCAATTTCAACAACCTTCGACTATGGACACTATGATTTATGTCACTTCGTTAAATATGGGGTTTCAGGATCAAGTCTACTCATGTACTTCGATGGCCCATATATAATGACATGAATCATTTTGGAACGATTATTTATATCACAGTTAAAATAATCCAGAAATCATTAGATTTCACAAACATAAAATGCTACGTTTTCATGAACCATTCAAAATAACTAAGTAAAGCCCTTTACAAACTCCCACTGAAATTAAGACTACATCTTAATTTCACTCATCCTACAGCTACAGTCCGCGACTCGTGCTTAGGCATAAGGAGTGGCTTTGTTAATAGATTAGCAACATTCTCATTCGATGAAACTTGCTTATCTACTTAACACCTCTGTCATTTATCTCGCGGAATAGGTTATACCTATCCTCAAGGTGTTTGGACCTTTGATGTGCAGCTAGTCTTAACTACGCTGGGAATCAAATCTAGTTCAGTGATGAACTCTACTTTCCAAACAACCTCTTTCGCCGCTTCTCAAGCTGCGAAATGTTCAACTTAAGTCATGGAGTCAGCTACAGTGCCTTGCACCGCCAGATAGACACAAGATATAGCCGGACTGTGACCAGGAAGTATCTTTGTCTATTGGAAACTTGCCTTTCAGACTCTATCGACTTGTAGCACCTCACTTTCTCCGTAAATCAAGAACTTATCCTAAGTATTCCTCAAATACTTCAGAATATTCTTTACGGCAATCCAGTGATTCTTTCTTGGATTTGACTGGTCTTTACTTGTCTTGCTTAACATTAAAGCAACATCAAAACAAGTACATGTCATGGCATACATGATAGATCCAATTGCCGTCGCATATGGAATCCTATCCATGCATTCAAGCTCAGCAGTTATCGCAGGACACTGTATCTTGCTTAATGAATTGCCATGTGACATTGGCATAAAACCCTTCTTGGATTGCTGATTACGTGTAGGACTTTATCAATTCAAGAATTCTGACTTTGTCCTACCAGCTCTTTTGGATCTCTATTTTTAGATCCAAAATCCAAGAACTACGTGGCTTTACCCATGTCAATCATACAACAACTTCCAAGCCAGTCCTTTACCGACTGCAGCATTGGAACGTTATTTCCGAGAATCAATATGTCATTGACATACACTTTGAGAAATGCAACATCGCTCCCACTTATCTATTAGTATACGCACAGTTCCACTTCGTTCCTGTACAAGTCAAAACTTTGACTACCTCAACAGAACGATGGATCCAACTCCGATACGTTTGCTTCCATCCATAAATGGATCAATGAAGCTAACTTACATACAGTAATTTTTCGGAGTCCGGGCTCACTTTCGCTTCTTTGAATTTCGCAGGTTCGTCGCTTTCAATGATCATCAGATCATGCGAACTTTCAATGATCATCAGGTTCAACTAATGACGAGAAATCACTCTCGGATTAGTGACTGATTCATTTTTATCTGCGAACTTCAGGCTCTACAGGTGTAGATTTACAGAAATCTGTAAATCCATCCGTTGCTCTCCCTCAACAGGTTGAGCAGTCTCCTGTATTTCTCGAATTTCTTCGAGTTATACTTTTACTCCCACTGTTCTTCTTGGAAAGTAACTTCCCTTCTTAGAAAACAGAATGGACGTAAAAGTAACAAGCCTTGGTTTCCCTAGGACAACCAGCGAAGTAGCACAACTACAAATACTCAGTAAAGACGAATTTGGATCGATTCCAATCCACATTTACGTGGTGTCTTTCAACTGATATTGGTAGAACTATTTCAGCGTAAACTTAGATATTTTAGAGCGTTATTCTTAAAGAATATCATGGAAGATTCGTGTGACTCATCTTTAATCATTTCTAATAAGATCTGATTCTTTCTCACAGAAATACCTTAAGGTTTTCAGGAGAATTGAGCTGTGAAACGACTTCACACTCATTCAGATGATCACACAATCAATGACTTAAGTATTCTCACTCGCAATTTTAATCCAGAGTCTTAATACTTCTGTCATTCAGATTCTATACTTCATTCTGGAACTCTTTCGACCATGTCAAAGAATTCCGACTTGTGTCTCATCAAATGAACACAGTCACACTCACTGAAGTAATCAGTAGAGACAATGAAGTACAGGAAATTTTCTCTGGCATTACTGCTCATCGGACCACATACATGAGTATGTTCAATCTCCGATAAGCCTTTGGGCCTTTCTCTAGCTCGGCTAAGATGGGCCCTTTGTCTTTTGGTCCAGTAAGCAGAATTCAAGTCTCATAAGATATCCATTCAAATGAGCCCAAAAGTCCACAACTATGGGGTTTCTGAATCCGACTTACTCTTTGACCAAAGCATTTATGCCAAGAAAAATCAGGTTTAATTCATCAGATTTAAACCAATTCGGTATTTATGTTACATTTCGGCACTCTTTGGTTTAATATATAAAACCCATTCCTTGAATAGGGTGCTACAATTAACATTTCATTAAGATCAAAAGAACAAAACTTGTCTTTTATCAAAATGAAAAACATTCAAATTCTTACAAGAAAATGAAAGACAGCTCTGCTTAAAGCAGGTACATTGTAGCAATTACTTAATAAAACCAAGCCTCAAAGGCATCTACAAGTGAAAACCCTACGGCTGAGGCAGCATCCCAAGCTCCTTCCAGACACGCAGTTCCACTTGCCCTTCCTTCAACGTTCTACTGTTGCTCAGGCTCTGCATATTATAACAAATATCAGTGCCACAACCAGTATGCAATACCTATAAGGTATAACTTGAAGTAATAACATGAATACCTGAGGGAGTAGTCTCATACATCAACTTCAACTCCTCATAATCTTCCATGAATTTAATGCAATCTCTCTTCCAATGCCCAGTCTCTTTACAGTAGCAGCACTTACCAACGTAAGAGGTATCTGACTCGGGCTCAGAAGACACACGCTTGCCATGATTCAAAATCTGGACAACTTTGTCTTCACCCTTGTCAGCTTTAGGTTTAGTAAACCTACCCTTCTCATTCATGAGATTGTACAGGGTACTCTTCACGTTTGGCTCAACTGTCTTGAGCATGTCATGCAGTTCAGTCAACGTCTTCGTTAAGCCTTTCTTGATATAGTCCCTTACGAACTTATCATAGCTTGACGGCAGTGACTGCAGAATGATATCAGTTGCCAATTCTTGGCTAACTGGATAATCCAGTTTCCTCAGGTTATCAACGTAACCCATCATTTTACTGACATGAGGACTTACTGGATGATCATTTGGTAGCTTGCAGCTAGTGAGAGATTTAACCAACTGGTATCTCTCCACTCTTACCTGCTCCTGAAATTTCAATTTCAGGCTGCTGATCATCTCTATTGGCGACTCCATGTTCTCATATTGCTTCCGCAAATCTGAGTCCATGGTAGCCAATATCAGACCACGCACATCTACCGCATCATTATAATGCTTATTCCAAGCATTATATACTGCATGACTGGCTTTGGATCCGATCCTCTCGGGGAGAGCTTTCTCAAGGACATAGTCCTTTCTCTCATGCCTGAGAACTAGCCTCAGGTTCCGCGACCAAGTCAAGAAATTTGATCCGTTCAGTTTGTCCATCTCAAGGACATACCGGATCGAGAAAGTGTTTTGATTGTTTGTGCTTGTCATAGCTGAAATTTAGAGATAAATAGAGTTTTAGTTATTAAGTTCATAAAAGAGTAATCTTAACAACTTATAAGAAAACTCGCATTGCATTCAAAATTTCTTTGTTTAACCTCATAAGAATGCAATGATTCCGAGACCCATGTTCAGCTAAATCCAAAGTGGGCCACTGGCCGTCACCCGGAATTAGCTTTACTTGGTAAGCATACACACAGCTAGTTATAACCAATAACTCTCGGTTGTGAATTGGACCCGAGGCCCAATACACCAGATGTCTCAAGGCCCGGGACTCCCGATGGCCCAGTCAAGGAAACCAATCTCTTACAGCCAAATAATCACTAAAGTCTGGGACTCCCAATGAAATTAGTGACTATATACTACTTTACTTACGCGAAAACAGATACCTCACACTGTAAGCCATATCTGTAATCAAATAAGCGTTAAGTAGCTGACAAGATTGGAAAGACATCTTAGCTTGATATTGTTTTTGAGGATTTTTAAGTTTTATTTCCAAAAATAGAAGATTACTATTTTGGGAAACTTTCTTATTTTAGAAACTTTCTAAATTTAGTAACTTACTAAAAATAGAAATTTCTAATTTAAATATTTCATTAAATATTTTGGGTTGGGTCACAAATTATAGGCCCAATTCTTTGGTTCAAGACCATAGAATTCCAGCTGGCCCAATAATTTGACATAACCGATCCGGTTTATTAATTCTGGTCCAAGACCAAATTAACTATCAAAACCATCGGTTATTTACTAAACCAGACCAGCTCTAAATTATTTGGTCCAACCAAATCAAACTTAGACCAGCCTTCGGTTTAGGTTAAAATTCAATTTTATGAATTTCAATCCGGTTTAACCAGAAATAAAATTATTTCCAGCAAACCGCGATTTGGGTTAACCGCTTGAACTACCAATTAAATTGGATCGGTTCAGTTAAGTCTAAAACCGGGAAAAAAACACCTTGTGTTTTAGCCAATTTTGACCTAACTTGCGGTTCTGGCTAAAGTAGACAATGAACCACAATCGGATTGATCGGTTCATTGTCTCGGTTTAGTGAAAGATGAACCACAAAGCTCGGGTGAACCGATTGGCTACTCGCGGATCATCTGCATCGCCTTCGTATCGATCGATATGAGTCTTTCATGTCGATCGATACTAGCGATTATCAGCGCGGGTCAATCGGGTCATCAGGACTGCGAGATGTCAATCGGATCGATCGATATCGACCGATACCTCGCTCCCTCGTCGATCGACACGGGCGACCAGATCGCACACCAATGGCTTTCAATCGGATTGATGCGATCTAATTCTTAGGTTTTCATGTTTTCTGATCAAATTTCTTAACCAAATTCGATTTTAAACAGTAAGAACAACCTAAATCAGATTCATAAAGCAAAAACCAATAACCTGGTGCTCTGATACCACTGTTGGATTATATGTGTGTTCATGGTTTAATTCACAGATTACAACCTAGCACACATAACTTAGATCTAGGTGATTTGCAGAACGAACCAAAAACCAAACCTGATCATTACCTTTCAGATTGCAGCGGATTGATGGATGGTAATGATGAGATCAGCTAGAACAGATCAGATGCCTGTTCCTCCTTCAGTATCCACACTCTTACAAGCCGGGATGGTTGCTAGACCAAAGCAATGGATTGATCAGAGAGAGAAGAGAGACGGCTCACGTTTTAGGTCGAGGATTGTTGAAGTCGAAATTATGAGACAACCCAAATAAATATCGACTCTGTCATAAACCTAAACCGATGTCTCAGTTTCGCAACTGTGTCGACCGACACATACACTTGTGTCGATCGACACAAGTCATTTGTCTCGATATGGGCCCAAGTGATTAAACTAACGGCCCAACTCTCTGCACAAATATAGTAAATGCCTTGCATCTTACCGTATTCATTCCATGTTAACTTTCCCGTTAGCTATGGTGTGTGACCCTTTGGGATCATACAATACTGGTAATAAGTCCTAAACTTATAGATCAAGAGCGGACTCTAGCAAGTCATCATGATCACCCAGTATTTATGACTTATGTCTGATCTCGACATTTATCATACTTTCTAGAGATAGTACGGTAGATTTCAGGACATTCCCAACAAGTTCAACAATTAAGTTATGTATTTTAGAAGTACAAAAATGTGGAAGTCTTCTTAATCAAGTAAATAATCAAAGTGTTAGTTAATGCTTACTAAAAGATTTAGAGTTCCACACGAGATTAAAACTCTAGCTTAGCGAAAATATAACATTTCATCATTAGTTATCGTGGTTCTTTGTAAAATGATATTAATAAAGGGAAGTGTATAACCACACATTTTCGCAGTCAAAACCTAAGTTTCGCTTTTTACTATAGTGGACGTTTTTGAGCCAGTAAATGCAAAACCGAAAGTATATAAAATATTATTTTTTTCATTAGAAGATTTTTCATTTATTATCGGGAACATAAACATTGTTCAAACACATATAGAAAAGTCTAATGCCGGCTATCACATCCCGGTACCGAAACCAAAAACCAACGGATTTTAAAAAAAAATCATCGGAGACACAATACACACATAATAAACAAGACGAAAACAACTTACAACCTTACGCCACAAACCCGCTAAACAAAGAAAGCTCGCCACAACTATTAAGTAGCACATGTCAGGTCGAGAACAAGCAGACAAGACATCGAAAAGGTAGCGACCACCAAACACCAAGAGAGGAAAGGAGTGTGACATCTGAAGCCGATAATTATTGAGGTTGACCTACCGACGCTCATTATATTGCTCCACACCAGGGAAGACGAAGGACCAAAACGATTACCATTCGCCACTGAACAACTAGATGCGAAGAAGACCGAAGCCTCAATTCCTTAAAGTTATGCTGGAGAACCCTTAAAAAGTAGAAGAACAAATGCAGAAGATAATAAAGAGAACTGTATGAACTATGCCGATGCACCAACAGAAAGGAAAAGCACACTCACAGTGCACGGAAACATCACCACCGAAGCCTAAAAACCCGAGAAAACCACAGCAAAACCGCAGAGAACAAACCCGCCAAACTAGCAAGAGAGCTCGCATCCACAAAGCCGAAACTCTAATAAAGGACCTGACGAAAGCACTCTCAAAACTGAGGAACCGAGCCAAGCCAATCCCTTACGCAAAGGAACCGTAGGTGCAACACCTAAACCACAACTAGGAACATAACTAAAACCTAACCAGCTCCACCCAACTAGACTACACGCCTCAACCAAGAGAGAGAAACATAACCAAATCGGGAAGAAGCGACGGGGAGGACAGAGCCGAAGAAGCGCCCACGACAATCGCGAGACACCAACTGAACCGTCACAAAGCCCGACGACCACCGCACCACATGACCGGTGCAGAGGATACACGAACCCGAGCTCAGACAAAACTACGCACACTCGATCCCTTTACGACATCATATCTACAAACCCGATGTGAATCCATCGACCCGCAAAGAGATACGACCCGACAGGAGTAGCAGGAAACCACTGTCACACCAAAACTTGCAGCCAAGGGAAGAGGTGGAGGACGAACTCCGGTAAAACAGAGGCGACAAAACAGATCGAAACAGAGATTGGTAGGCAAACAATAACCGAAGGAAGCTAAGACTCAAACCGGGACCCCTCTCCGGAAACGGCAGGAGATGTCGATGCCGGAGAGCCACCGGTAGCCAAGGATGGAGGTCGGCGGCACTCCTCGAATAAACGATTCTGGAAAGCCAAACACACTATGGTAAGGTTTTTGGTGTTGTCAACTCCAATATAAAATATCATTTAGAAATCATATTTTTCGTGAATAAAACCGGATAACAAATAGTTGAAAGAACACAAAAAAAGGTCATATCAGTATCACAACCTCGTGTCATCGACTCATCGTGTGGTAAGAGGTAGAGAATTTCTCTTACCTTGTTTTTCTTTTGTTGGGACCTTTACTCATTTAACCATAAGAGAAAGAAACGGCTAGCATCTCGCGTACGCAACTGGCGGAGACAAATCAGGACCGTTGAAAGAAACGCGTCTAAAAATCTTGGTGTCCCATTTTGTCCCTTTGCCTCTCACTTGTCCCCTCATTCTCCCGACAACGTCATAATTCACATCTCTTTCACATTAACCCTAATATCAATGCAAGTTTCCTTATAAAAACCTCTATCCTCTCTTCTCCAAAAAACTCCATCACATTTCAAGGATCTTATCACTAACCCAAGAAAAAGAAGAAGAAAGTTTAGTTTAAGAAGAGATTTTCCAAGTTGAAACAAGAAGTATAGTGAGAGAATATGGCGTATGAAGAAGTCATCAATGGGCTTAACCATAAGGAAACAGAGCTTCGTCTAGGATTGCCCCGAACAGAAGAAGAACAACAACTAGAGGTTTCTTGCATCAGAAGCAACAAGCGCCAGTTTCCTCAAACCACCGAAGAACACAACCTAAAAGAAGAAACTTCTCCTCCTGCCAAGTAAGTCGAGATCTGAAGTCCTATTTTATTTCCAAAATCCAAAGATTAATCTTATTGTATTCATTTGCAACGGTGTATTAATGATGAATCTTTGTTTGTAAACTTCAGAACACAAATCGTTGGATGGCCTCCAGTGAGATCGAACCGGAAGATGAACAACAAAAACGTAAGTTACGTGAAAGTGAGTATGGACGGAGCTCCGTATCTCCGTAAGATAGATCTCAAGATGTACAAAAACTACCCTGAGCTGTTTAAGGCACTCGAGAACATGTTCGAGTTCACAATTGGTGAATATTCTGAGAGAGAAGGATACAAAGGATCTGGATTTGTGCGGACTTATGACGACAAAGACGGAGACTGGATGTTGGTTGGTGATGTTCCATGGGATATGTTCTCTTCATCTTGTCAAAAACTCAGAATCATGAAACGATCCGAAGCTCCTCCTGCCTTATGATTGATCCTGTGTTTCCGAAAAAACTTTTGGATTTTGACAAAAAATAATGCCTCTCAAAGTTTCATAATTTATTTAGATTCTTATTAGATCTAAAAATGTTGGTGTGAAGAAAGAGATAAATTATGTAAAATAGGGATGCACATACTTTATTGATGTAAAACTAGATTGTTAATTAAGTTTGATTATACAAGTTTATATTTATTTGAGTTAAAGTGTTTAAAGATTGGAAGATATGTACCAAACAGTATATTTACGCGTATACACCATTCACACATTCGAATTGAATTTAAAGACTCAAAGAGTCCAAATGGTTGTCACTCTAAAGGAACAAAATTCAGTGTAATTGATCATTATGCTCAGTTATTCTAAAAAATCTAATCCGACAACTTTTTAATTCTTAGTGGAATATGGTAGAGCCCATATTTTCAGTAGAAAAATGCTCAATTCTATTGATTTTTGTTCATATAGTCTTAGGGGAGAGGAAAATTTCCAACCAAACTAACATTATTCCACTAATTCTGATTCCATTAACATTTATTCCACTTATTCATCTAATTGCAATCATTAGGATCATCTGTCTCTGCGCACGCGCGAGGTTGTTTTCAATTTTATTCCTCTAATTGCAACAATTGAAGTCAACCCTGAAACTACCCTCGGTCTTTTCCTTTTTTTCTTCGCTAATTTATCCATTTTCTAATCTGGGTATTCATGGGAATGCCATCATCAGACTTTATATGAAGTCTGATACTTTAATTAAAAGACAAAAGGATCCAAAATTATTTTTGATATTCACGAAAAATGTCATCGTCATGAATGCTTAACAACCACGACAACCACCATCGCCGATGAGTTAATGTGTAATCCAGCTCGTTTTTCGACCATTAAAGCTCAAGAATAGAGCTCGGACGTTATCCTGACTGATTTCTCCCTTTTCCCCTTTGATTTTTCGATTCGAAAGTAGCGAAATCGTTTATCATCTTATAAAATAGCAAAACACGTCTCGGATTTCGGGTTTCCGGTGATATTAGACGTTCTGGGAAATCGAGGAGGCCAAAAACAAACTGAAAACGGACATTGGTAAGAATTTTTTTCATATCGTCGATTTTCAGATCTGAATTGTAACCTCAAACGGCCGTTTAAGTCTAATTTTTTTCGTAAACTTCAATATGGTAAACGTGAGGGTAGTTTTGCAATTGACTTTCAACTGTCGACATGCAACGATCGATGCGTTAACTGTGTCGATCGATGCAACGTCGCGTCAGACACATCCAACTGCATCACTTGCTCAGCAGAATCCATTAACCTCGCATAGCAGATTGCGGGCTCGTCTTGGAGAAGTTCCAGCTCCATTATAGAGCTTAGTAAAGCTCTCTCTAGCGGATCCTCAGCATGTGTCTTATGAAAGTAATCTGCAGCCAAATCACTGAGTGTGTCCACATAAAAGGTCTGTCCGTCGATGGTTGGTCTCTTCACCAATTTGTCCATATCTGATACGATCAGGTTTTAATCCCTAGATCTACACTGCAAGTGCACAGACGTGACAGTAGTATATAGGGTATCAAAATCCACAGAGACTCTAGATCTTACGAGAGATTGTAGAACGTCAAGTTAAACTAGGTGAAATTAATTAGAAACTAAATAGCAAACAGAAAAGTAAATCAAATAGCAGGAGTGGTTTGTAAGCAACCAACTAAAAGCGCTAAGTCTAGGGAGTTCTCAGGAAATCAAACAAGCAGACAAAATATCAGTCAGGATCAAATTAAGTCCGGTTCTAGAACTCAAACACAGATATAGAACTAACCAACTTTCATTGCGAGAATTCTCCAGTCTAATAGCAGAAACCCAAACTTCTTTGCAATTCCTAACAGATTAAATTAGCTTTAAGTACAGGTTCGATATGTTCACAATTCAATTAAACCAAATTTCTTTGCGGATAATTCAATTGCTCAACCTAAATAGTTCAGATTCTAAATCACACTTTCGTGTCAATTTAATAACCTAAAGTCTAGATTCTAAGTGATCAAGTTAGAAACTAGTATTAAGCACAATTTAGGTTGAAGAACAAATTAGTTATGAATCCTTAACTGAATAATTAAATCTAACAAGTCATGAAAACCTTTAAGAGAATCCCTAAACCTAACTATGAATCTACTCAGACATGATTAATGAAACACAAATCATACAATAAATAGATTGCATAAATAAAGAGTAAGAATAAAATGGGTTCGAAATCTTCTCCAAAAGCAGGAAGCAGTACAGGATTAGATCAGCCCCAAAAGCTCTAAAATCTCTATGCTCAAAGTATGAAAGCGTAAGTAAGCGTGTATAAAGCGTTTTTAAAGCGTAGCCTAAACAATGGCTTAAAAACCCTAATATAATGGTCTAATCATGGCTGGGGCATCTTTGTAATTATGAGAAACTTCTGGGCCAAAGTGCAATTTTCAAACTCTTCATTAAACCGCCGAGAATTGTCTGACTCGCGTGTGTGTCGATCGATGCACAATATGTGTCGATCGATGCACTCCTCTGTTTTGGACAGTGAACTCTATCTCTCGGGTTTAATCTCCAAAATGCTCCAGAAAGCGCCATAATCATCAAATCCGCTCCAAACGCGTGTAGACCTGATAACACCTATAAATGACTCTAAAGAAACACCAAAAGACTCCAAAACATACTTATATCATGGTCTAAAACCGGTGAAAACCATGATATATCAACTCCCCCACACTTAGCCTTTGATTGCCCTCAAGCAAAACAGAGAACTAGAACATGGTGAAGAGGTTTGAAAAATTTCAGAAACTCTTTTCATCTTAGAAGCAACAACACTCAGATTCCCCTTAGTAAGCCACTGAAAGATTTCACCTGCAAGATATCAAGACCAACATATACTTCCCCCACACCTAACAACTGTCCTGAGTAAACTCCACAATCAATCCAAAGCAATTCAAATTCACCCTACTGACTTCTATAAGCTATTAAGTGCGGTCTCACCTAAGGATTATCGATCAAAGGGCACATGGATTCTTACTATGTTAGCTCTAGACCACCATACTATCTTTTTCTGGTTCCTTCTTCTCTTTTCCCTTCTTTAGCATCTGATTTCTCCCCAATGGATATCATTTTATTTTATTTTATCAGTGCTCTTCCCGTTATGGGGTGTACTTTGGACACATTCCATGGATGCACAGGAGGTAATAGGGTTCTCTACCACTCCCGTGACCACTTCGGAGCTACTAGCTCATCCTCAATTTATTATTCTCTCTTCTTTTTTTTTACTTTAAGAGAAGGGGAGAAGGGAACCTTACTTGGACAGGTTTACAAGCTGTGTCATAACTAACAGAGGAATCCCACTCAAGGTATACCAAGCCCTTAGGTGAGAAAATTAAGTCAAAATTAAGGGTGAAGTCAGTTAAGGATCCTCTGAATACCTGAATTGATATGGGTGTCCTCAGTAGGCTGATCTGCATTGGGTTTTCTAATAGTCATAGACTGATCCTGCAAGCTCATCCCATTGGTTACTTAAGTTCCTGCAAGTGCTGTTAACTTCTCAAAAATTCATTGTTCCCTACTTAGACTGTTTTGACTTAATAAAACAAATTTTTGGACTGACTCTAAGAAAACAAAAGCGTGCGTCAGTAGCTACCTCCCACACACTTGAAACACACTGTCCCCAGTGGTGTCAAGCTTAGGTTCGGTAAAAGAAGAAATCGAAATGAAACAAACCGAAAAAGGGTCACAACACTTACCTGTCGTCGGCCTGCATCGATCGATGCCACAAGGTGTCGATCGATGCATGGCGATTATGCCCACGGTTATATAGATAACCGGTGTCTGATCCGCAATTGAACCGGCAAACCATAAATCGCAACTGCGTCGACCGATGCACAATGTGTGTTGGTCGATGCAGTGCGATTCTGCCTATTTCTCACGCCTTTGAACACACTTAAACAAAAAAATCAAAACACCAAAATAAGAACGAAAAATAAAAATAAAAACGAGTCCCACTCAGCGCTTGTTTAAGGTCATTAGCTTGACCGGACGAACAAGATCAGACTCCTGGAGGTTTCAACAGAGACTGTGTGTGTCTCTGCGAAAGTCTCCTCATCCAAGGTGGAGAGTAAGCATTATCAGTGTGAGCTCGTCCAAGGAACAAAGGGATGCTATGTTCTCCTGCATTCAAAGCAGTAGAGTTAGTAGAACTAAGTTTGGAAGAAGCATACCTTTGCTCTGGTGAAGTCCTGATGTCAGGATCTTTCTGCTTAGAAGCAGTTGCAAGCTCTGAAGATGTTAGAGTGGAATCTGCAGAAACCACCATCTTCTCCTCTCCAGGATCAGAAACTAAAGTCTCACTCAGCTGTATTTCCTGCCCATCCTCAATGCTAAAGGTCTGACCATCAATCTTTGGCATGCGCAGCATATCCATCTCAAAGTGAAGAGGCTCATCTCCCAGATGGAGATCAATCAGACCATGCCTCACATCAATCTTCGCACCAGCTGTGTCTAAGAAAGGTCTTCCTAGTATCAAAGCATCATCCGGATCACTGTCATACTTAAGCACCAAGAAATCTGTCGGAACTAAGTAGTTTCGAACTCTCACTGGGACGTCCTCAAGAACTCCTTCCGGAATCCTTATTGACTGATCAGCTAGGACAAGAGAGGTCATAGTGGGTGAAAAATCCGTCATTCCCAGCTCTTCTGCCACGGAGTATGGCATGAGATTTCCAGCAGCTCCTAAGTCACACAAAGAACGCCTGAAAGTATCCTCAAAGATAGAACAACTCAGCACAAATATACCAAGATCAGGAAGCTTCTTGGGAATCTTAGTTAGCAACACATCACTGATATGTTTAGGGATCACTATCACCCAATCCTTCAACACTTCGTCCATAGGCAACATCCTCTCCAAGTATCTCTGCACACAAGGGTGATATGGTGGATCATCAGGTTGTAAAAATTCTTCCAACTTCTCATCCATTACTCTAAGCTGTCTGGCTTCATCAAATTCATGTCCAGATATCTCAAACTCCTCAGGGAAAGGTGTAGTAGGCTTTTGAGCACTCTCGTCCGCAATACCTGAAGAAACAAATGAGTCTGCCTCACGACTTGCAACGATCGACGCAGGTGTTGCATCGATCGATGCAGCTAATTCATCACAGATTCCAGCCGAGAGTTTTGCTTCAGTTTCGGATTTCTCAGCTTCTTCCACCAGTTCAGCTGTATTCAACTCAAATTTCTCCCCTTGGTTTGACCCATCATCAATATAAACTGACCAAGCTTTAATGTGGGTATCCATGACATTCTTTCCCTTAATTGAGCTTGAAATTTGGTTCACCTGAGTGTCCAATTGCTTCACATGTGTACTTAAGGATTCAAATTTCCCATTAAGATCCTCATACACAGCATCTAACTTCTTGTTGAAGTCCACATCATTCTTAGTCTGCCCTTCCATCAGCTGTTCCATCATGGCTTCCATCTTGCTCTCATGAGCACTAGCTGCAGGAGGTGTCTGATATGAGGATGATCCATAAGTCCTTTGATAAGAATTACCTTGCTGAAAAGGCTTCTGATAACCATCATTTTGTCCAAATCCAGAAGAGTTTTGATTGCTTGTGAAAGCACTCTTCTGTCCACCATTGAAGAACTTATTACCTTGCTGATTACCGAACCTACTCCCTTGAAATCCGGAAGCCACCAATGTAGTTCACATCCTCTTCCCGGTGATCTTCTTCAGCTCCAAACACCTCAACTTCCTGAGCAAAGTGGACAACCTTCTTCCCAGTCAACAAACTATGAACAGTGTCCAACTTGTTCCTAATGTCAGCAATCTCCATATTATCAACCTTCCCACCAGACTCCTTCCTTCTCCTATCAGCAGTCTTGGTGCTATTACTGCTCACCAAGTTATCAATCAATATCTTAGCCTGCTCAGGAGTCCTAGTATTGAAATTACCATTGCTGGCATTATCCAAAGCAGACTGATAATGTAGATCAATGCCTCTGAAGAATATGCCCAGTAGCGTCACTTCAGAGAATCCATGGTGAGGACAGTCACGCTGGTACTTCTTAAACCTCATCCAAGCAGTCTTAAAAGGCTCTGTAGGACCTTGGTTAAGGTGAAAATATCATGTCTTGACTGATCAGAGCGAGCATCATCATAAAAGTGCCTCAAGAACTCTCTCTTCACAGCATCCCAAGTAGTAAACTTACCAGGTGTAAGTTGCTTCAGCCAAGCTAAAGCCTCTCCAGCGAGAGAATAGGGGAAAAGCTTAAAGTAGAGAAAATCATAGTTCACCCCATTGTACTTCATCCCAGTGACGAAGTCCTCAAAGTCTAATAGCAGAAACCTAAATTTCTTTGCAATTCCTAAGAGATTAAACTAGCCTTAAGTGCAAGTTCGATATGTTCACAATTCAATTAAACCAAATTTCTTTGCGGATAATTCAATTGCTCAACCTAAATAGTTCATATTCTAAACCACACTTTTGTGTCAATTTAATAACCTAAAGTCTAGATTCTAATTGATCAGGTTAGAAACTAGTATTAAGCATAATTCAGGTTGAAGAACAAATTAGTTATGAATCCTTAACTGAATAATTAAATCTAACAAGTCATGAAAACCTTTAAGAGAATCCCTAAACCTAACTATGAATCTACTCAGACATGATTAATGAAACACAAATCATAGAATAAATAGATTGCATAAATAAAGAGTAAGAATAAAATGGGTTCGAAATCTTCTCCAAAAGCAGGAAGCAGTACAGGATTAGATCATCCCCAAAAGCTCTAAAATCTCTATGCTCAAAGTATGAAAGCGTAAGTAAGCGTGTTTAAAGCGTAGTTTAAACAATGGCTTAAAAACCCTAATATAATGGTCTAATCACGGCTGGGGCTTCTTTGTAATTATGAGAAACTTTTGGGCCAAAGTGCAATTTCCAAACTCTTCATTAAACCACCGAGAATTGTCTGACTCGCGTGTGTGTCGATCGATGCACAATATGTGTCGATCGATGCACTCCTCTGTTTTGGACAGTGAACTCTATCTCTCGGGTTAAATCTCCAAAATGCTCCAGAATGTGCCATAATCACCAAATCCACTCCAAACGCGTCTAGACCTGATAACACATGTAAATGACTCTAAAGAAACACCAAAAGACTCTAAAATATACTTATATCATGGTCTAAAACCGGTGAAAACCATGATATATCAGTTACCTGTTAATTTTGGTGAATGGGTTGTGAGAGACCAGATTTGGCATTTTGTGGTTGATAAGCTCAAAGGAGGGCGGTTTATCACTTTGTGTGATGGTTGTACACATCAAGAACTTGTTGAGATGGTACAAGATGATTATATGCTAGACAAGAAAACCGAGCTGGTGGAGTTATCATATCCATTGCCGGAAGCACTCTTGAAACAAATGGATCTGGATAGCCCTCCGGTTTATGTCACAAATAATAGGCAAGTAAGGAGCTTGGTCGAGTTAGCTAATACGCATTTAATCCGTCTTTGTGTCTCGAGCCGATCCGGTATGGAAGATGAAGATGCGGTGAATCATGATGAAAAATATGAAGCTGAAGATGTAGACGAAGATAACAAAGAAGAAGTCTGGGATGAGGAAGATGAGTCTCAGATGATTCTGTCTGTGGTGGTGGTGGTGGTGGTAGTAATGATGGTGTTGGTAACTTGGATGTGCCTGAAAATGTTTTCAAGAAACACGCTGAGGCTTACCATGATGATGCTGATTATACCCTATATGGGAAAGTGAAACATGAAGATGTAGATGTGGAAGAAGATGAAGATTATAAGAAATATGAGTTGGAGGGTATGAGTAATCGGTGTGTTGGCAAAAGGGACTTGTCTGAGGGTATCTTTCTCAATAAGTGTTTTGATAGCAAGAAAGACCTAATATCAGAGCTACGTTTGACGGCGATAATGAAGAAATTCGCATTCACGACAGAGAAGTCTGACAAGACACGTTTTGTGGCTAAATGTCGTGTGGAAGGATGCAAGTGGATGCTTCGAGCGTGTGTGAAGAGCGAACCAAACAATTATTGGGTGATGAGCTATTCAAAAACCCATACATGTTCGGTGGTGGACCGGATGTCTACGCGCAAACATTTTACTCCAGTTTATATTGGTTGGTTGTTTACTGAATGTTTTGGTATAATTGAGGGGATAACACCAAAGCATGTCAAAGTATCAATGTAGAAGCAGTTTGGGATTAGGATGAGCTACACAACCGCATACAGAGCATTGTTACATGCTCAAAAGATTGTGAGAGGAACAGCGGAAGATGGGTACGAGAGACTGCCTTCTTTTTTGCATGGAATCAGGCAAACCAACCGGGGAACAGTAACTGCTCTTGAACTAGATGAGAAGAATAGATTTAAATATCTATTTATAGCATTTGGAGCTTCCATATAGGGGTTTACGTTTCTTAGAAGAGTCATTGTGATGGATGGTACTCATCTTAATGGAAAGTATGGCGGTGTTATGCTAGTGGCGGCCGCACAAGATAGAAATTTTCAAATATTTTCGTTGGCTTTCGGAATTGTAGACTCTGAGAATGATGACTCCTGGGAATGGTTTTTCACCAAGCTGAAAGAATGCATTTCAGACCAATATCCTTTGGTCATAGTCTCGGATAGATGCGAGTCGATCAATAATGCATGTGAAGCAGTTTTCCCTTGGGCACAACGAGGGATATGCTATTACCATCTACAAAATAACATAGTTACCAGGTTCAGGGGAAAACATCTTTTGTACTTGGTGAAAAACGCGGCTTACGCATATACGATCTACAATTTTGACCGAAACATGGCTTCTTTACGAGCGGTAAATCCCGAACTTGCTGATTACCTGGGGGAGGCGGATGTGAGTCTATGGTCACACATGTATTTCGGAGGAGACAGGTACTTGTGCGGTATGACAATAAGTGTCAGACTTAATATTTTCTTCTCTGACTTCTATTGATGTCTGATATTATTATCAGACTTCTCCTGCTGTTTGATTATTTACCAGACTTTCAGAGAAGTCTAAAACTTAAGTGTCAGACTTAATATTTCTACGCAGACTTCTAGTGATGTCTGATATTATAATCAAACTTCTCTTGCTTTCTGATTATTTACCAGACGACAGGAGAAGTCCGAACGCGTATTGTTTTTCCTTAATACTTTCAAGTTCTTACTTGTGTAAACCTCTTTCAAATTGTTGGAGACATGTACAACATAAAGACGAGCAACATTGCTGAATCTATAAACTCCGCAGTTAAGAAGGCAAAAGGATATCCCATATCTTTCCTTTTAGAGTGTATACAAGAGTGTAAAAGGCGGCTAGATGCAATGAGTCTCTCAACAACATTTAGCCAAAGAGTTGAATATTTTCTGGCTATTCGTGAATATTATGCAGATATGATGACGGCAGAACGCGTAGATATGTATCAGTTCGTTGTTAAGGGAGGACATAGGGATTGTGTTGTCGATTTGGAACATCAGAAGTGTGAATGTGGTGTTTGGATTACGAAAAGATACCTTGCTCACATTCCATATGCGCTGCACCGGAACTTGAGCTACACATTTCTACCCTTGTATGTCCATCTTATAGAACAGACTACTTGTACGCTGCATACTCGCGCAACATCTCACCAAAGAATTTAACTGGCACAGCTGGTCATGGCACCGTGCGTGTCCTTCCGCCAGAAGAGAGGCGGAAGCTTGGAAGACGAAAGAAGTCGAGGTGGCAATCTATGTTAGAAATCGCCAAGAAGAAGGGCAGTAAACCGCGGAAACTACACAAGCAATATTGTTGTTCTAATTGCAGACAACCAGGCCACAAACAACCTAATTGTCCACACCCTGAGGCTGACTAGAAATGGTTGAAGTCTGATGTGATTTAGGGTTTGCTGAAGTTTGATATGTGTTCGTGTTCAGTGAAGTCTGATAAGTTTTAGGGTTTAATGAATTCTGATATATTTTAATGAATAACTAGTTGAAGTCTGATATTTTTTAGGGTTCACTGAAGTCTGACGTAGTAATGGATGTATTTCAGAAGTCTGATATTGAAACTTGTCTCAATTGTTTGGGTTCTGTTTCATCAAGCGTAGTAATAAATATAACTAGGATTAGTGCTTAAGTTTGTTACATAACTAAACAAGCACAAAAGTAGGCCAAAAGATGGATTTGTTTTTCTTACACCTACAAAAGATAAATATATGCAAGAAATCCATTGTTTGGGAATCCAAAAGATACCAGAAGTCTATTTGTCATCGTAGGTGTCTAGCAATGCATACTCGGTACCTTCTTCTACACATGTTCGCCCGAGTTCAAACATTATGTCATAAGCTAGCCTGTCCCTGATTTGCTTGATGTTCCTATCACAAAGATACTTTGGGAACGCCATTCTAAGTGAATGGAACTCGATGAACTTCAAGCAGAACACTCCACAATCACCTGTTTGGTCATTTTGGGGAAGATCTTTGCTCCCAACAATCGTGTAGGTGTAACGTTCCAAGGGATAAGGCCACCCATCATCAGCTGGGGCCAAGACATGCATCGCATAAGGAAACATCTCACAGATTGGTGCGATTGCCGCTCCGACCAACTCATCAGTTTTCTCATTAAGGATGTTGTCCTAGACTGTTACGTGCCTATCCGGGATAGAAATCATAATTGCTACCCAATGGTTTCCGCCAATGTGCAGTGCGGTGTAGATATAATCAATTTCCAGCCCCCAAGGCTTCAGTGATTTGCAGAATACGGGTAGATGACCAGTATAGTAATCCCAAACACCAAGAGGAAGCCTTCTAGTTGAGGCAGAACTATTCTCTTCTGCACCGCTCTTAATAAAATCTGGATAGTGTTGACGCCACATTTCTTGAAGGAGTGTGTCAATGAAGCATATCCTCTCGCTCCTGAACCATTCTGGATGGTTCTGTTGACGAAGCCTTAGCAGATCAATCCCGGCATCAATTTGCTGCATCAAGACAAGAATGTGTTAATATAAAAAAGAATAAAAACAACCAGACAGCTTCGAAAGTCTGAATATACAACCAGACTTCTGTGGAAGTCTGAAAATACAACCAGATTTCGTGGGAAGTCTGAATATACAACCAGACTTCTTGGGAAGTCTGAATATACATCCAGACTGGAATCGAATTCTTAATTCACAGCCATTGGAGTGATACTGACCGTGTCATGCAACCATTCCTTTGGAGTGTGAAGATCATAATACCATTGGAGTGATGTGTTCACTGTCCTAGTCGGATAACCCCTACAAAGAACAATACGCTTGTTAGACATCGAGTTAAGAGATTAGGTATACAACTTACTCGTCCAGGTAGAGTGTTAAGACATACGGCTGTCTTTTGTTGTAATCATTTAGTGCCTTCACTTGCATCTTGTTAAGAGCAGCACAAGGGTTATATCACGGCATAACCTGTGGTTGGACAACAGTTTTAACTGGAGTCTTCACCTTTTGCTTCTGTTTAACCTCTTTTGCCTTCGCTTGCATATAAGCTTCAGCTTCTGCCTGCTTAGTATCCTGTTTAAACCTCGGCATAGCATCGAAGTCTATGCCCGTATCCGACTGTGTAACGATCAAGACACTCGGATCTGTGCTCTCGGGTATACTCTGCATATACAATTTAACAACCCGTGTTAAACATAAAGTTCGATCTAAAATTTACACAAGAACCAGACTGCACTAGAAGTCTGGTAACTAAAATACATCACTATCAGACATCTATAGATGTCTGATATGTTCTGAATCCCGACCTTAAAATCACACCAAACCAATGCAATATAAGTCTAATGCCAGGGACCTATGTTCAAAGCAAATACAAGAACAAGGGGGGAAAAAACAAATACGGTTATGCTCATGTTTTTACAATCAAGATTATTCATACTGCTAAGAAGGCTACTTCCCCTTAAGGGATTTCTTCTGAAGTTTGCTACTTCTCTTAGGCTCATCTTTCTTTTCCTTATTTGTATTCAGAGTTTGAAGGTTTTGGAGACTAACCCCATCATCAACCGCAGTCTGATTGGTGGCCTCAGCCGGCTTGTCATGTTTTTCTGCAACCACTGCTTTCTTAGTCTTAGCCTTCGCTTTCCCTATAGGTGCAGGTTCGGTATCAGAAACATGATTATTTACCTTCACTACCAATTTCCTCGGGACCCTTGGAGCCCTTTCCTTTTTCTTTCCTTCTCCCGCAGCAGCAGTTACTTTA
The DNA here is from genome assembly GCA_030180135.1 of Orychophragmus violaceus. Classification (NCBI taxonomy): domain Eukaryota; kingdom Viridiplantae; phylum Streptophyta; class Magnoliopsida; order Brassicales; family Brassicaceae; genus Orychophragmus; species Orychophragmus violaceus. The sequence goes on along the minus strand of CM058236.1, from coordinate 25,792,269 downwards.
TCTTGATCGTGAAGATCTTCAGCTTGATCTTCTTCATCCTCACCAACTCCGGCCTTATTCATCTCAGCAGCCGCAACACTTGCATCTTTCTTCAGCTCACTACCTTTCCCTCCAGTACCAGCTTTCTTCTTCTCATTTTCCTTCTGTTCAGAAGAATCTTTCTTCTTCTCATTTTCCTTATGTCCAACTCCAACACTTTCTTCCTTCAAAGTCTTGATATTCCTGGCAATTAAGATCATCAGCTCTGATACCCATCAGACGAAAACCCTCGTTGAAAACGTCTACCAATACGTCAATCCGACTTTCAAATGATTTTTGCATATCCTCAATCTTTTTAACAACATCCCCATTCATGGGACCAGCCTTTCCTTCTCTAGGTCTCTTACTCACTAACTCCACCTCTTCTTCCTCATCCTCATCATTAGCAACAGCCTGTACCAACTTCCTCTTGACTCCCAGAACCTTTCGCTTTTTCTCACCAACCTCACCCGCAACTTCCTCAGACTTAACCTCAAGCTTGACAGGACCACCATCTTTGATCCTGAACACACCTTCACTTTTCCAGTGTTTAGAACCCCACCTCCAAGCTGCAGTCCCAAGCTGTCCATGCATTGCTTTCACAAGGTTATCAACTTTGTCGTCCTCCTCATCATCGTTGTCCCACGCGGGGAACATGTCATTATAATCCTCCTTGAGTACGAGGTTGTTGACGCGGGACTGCAAATTAAAAGTCACATAGCAAAATAAACATAAGCATTTATAATATCACAACGTCAGACATCATACGAGACTTGGAACAAAATGTCAGACTTCATATGAAGTCTGACACGAACGCCAGACTTCATATGAAGTCTGACACAAAATGCCAGACGTCATATAAAGTCTGACACAAAATGTCAGACTTCTAATTCAGTATGGGAAACAAATATTTCAGACTTCAGAACAGTCTAAGAAATACATGTATGCGTAAGGTTTCGTCGACTTTCTTGCGACTCTGTGATCCCTGGTACGCCAGCATTGGTGGGGTTGGGGCATTCGGGAAGGGCTCTCCGTAAGTTATCGCCATAGCGGGACATTCCCAATATATCCAGATGTTCAGGACCTTAGCAAAACCACCGATCTGATAATTTTTTTCCTCCACGAGTTTTCTGTTTGCCTCCTTAACAGATTCTATCAGAAGCTTGAAGGTGAATCTTCCCCATGGATATAGGGTTATCGAATCCACAGGGACACTTGGTCTCAATAGATCAGAACAGTAGAGACTAATACTAGAAAGAAAGCAATGTGATTGAATTAAAAGCGGTGCGAGAAAGTAAATCAGTAGCAGAGATTAACGGCTGTGGAAGCAAGTAATTAAAAGCGTCAAGCCTAGGGTATTCTCAGGAAATCAGACAAGCAGACAGTTCATTCAGCATGGATCTAATTAAGCACAGTTCTAGAACTCAAAACACAGATATAGAATTAACCAAATTCCTTTGCGATAATTCTCTAAGTCTAAGTGCAGCAAACCAAACTTTCGTTTGCGAAAACTAACAGATTAAACCAGCTTTAATTCCAAGTTTGATATGTTCACAATTATCCTAAACCAAACTTCCGTTTGCGTAAAGTTTAATTGCCCAATTTAATTAGTTCAGATTCCTAAACCCCACTTCCGTGACGTATTTAGCAACCTAAGATCTAGATTCTAATTGATCAGGTTAGAACTAGCTTTAAGCACAATTAAATTGAAGAACAGATATAGTTTGAATCCTTAACTGAATTTGAACAAGTCTAGCAAGTCATGAAATCCTATGTGAGAAACCCTAAACCTAACTAGGAATCTACTCAGACATAGATAATGAAAACATAATCATAGAATGAATAAATTGCATAAAAGAATAATAGTAAAAGGGGTTCGAAATCTTCTCCAAATACAGATGATGTAATAGGTTCAGATCAGCCCCAAAAGCTCTAAAAATCCTCTGCTCTTAATTATGAAAGCGTAAGTAAAATAAACACCAAAATCCTCTATATATAGGCCTAATCTCGGCTGGGGCTTCTGTGTAAATACTGGAACTATCTTGGGCTTCTTTGCAAATCTTCATATCTTCATTAAACCGACGTGTACGGCCCATCTCGCTAGTGTGTCGACCGATGCACAAGGTGTGTCGGTCGATGCATGATTAATAAATCGGACAGTGAGTTAAGCTCTCGGCCAAAACGTCCCAAAAGTCCCAAAATGCTCCAAATATCTCCAATTAGCTCCAAACCTGATTAAACCTGTAAAAGACTCTAAACAAAGACAAAAGACACTAAAAACACATCTATATCATGGTCTAAAATGGGCAAAAACCATGATATATCAACTCCCCCACACTTAGCCTTTGCTTGCCCTCAAGCAAAACATAGAACTAAAACATGGTGAAGAGGTTTGAAAACTCTTCAGAAACTCATTTCATCCTAGAAGCTACAATACTCAGATTCCCCTTAGTAAACCACTGCAAGAATCAATCACAGGATATCAAGACCACAATGTACTTCCCCCACACTTAGCAACTGTCCTAGGTAAACTCCACAATCACATTCAAGCATTCAAATTCTCCCTACTGACTTCTGCAAGTATTTAAGTGCGGTCTCACCTAAGGAGTATCGATCAAAGGGCACATGGATTCTTACCTTATCAGCTCTAGACCACCATACTATCTTTCTCTAGTCCCTTTCTTCTCTTTCCCTTCTTTAACAACTGATTTTTCCCCACTGGGTATCATTTTATTTTTTTTATCAGTGTTCTTCCCGTTATGGGGTGTACTTTGGACACATTCCATGGATCACATGAGAGAAAATAGTGTTTGCTACCATTATCATGACTACTTCGGAGTTACTAACTCATCCTCAGTTTATTATATATTTTTTTTTTTTACTTTACAGAAGGGGAGAAGGGAACTAAATAGGATAGGTTGACAGGCTGTGTCAGAACTAACAAGGGAATCCGACACAAAGTATACCAAGCCCTTAGGTGAGAAATCTAAGTCAGTATTAAAGTTGAAGTCAGTAAAGGATCCTCTGATACCTGAAATGATGTGGGTGTTCCCAGTAGGTTGATCTGTGATGGGGTTTTCTAATAGTCAGAGATAGATCCTGCAACTTCATCCCAATGGTTACTTAAGTTCCTGCAAGTCTTGTAAATCTTCTCAGAAAATCATAGTTTCTTACTTAAACAATTTTGACTCAATAAAACAAATTTTTTTGAAAAACGGACTGACTCTTAAGAAAACAGAAAACAAAAGTCAGTAGCACCTCCCCCACACTTGAGACACACTGTCCCCAGTAGTGTCCAGCGAAGGATCAGTAAAAAGAAAATAAAAATTGAAAAGGTGAAATTATGTCTGTCGGGTTACCTCTGTCGCTAAGCATCGATCGTTGCACTAAGTGCATCGACCGTTACTTGGCGATTTTTGTGTATAGTCGATCGTTGCTCAGGACCGCAACGATCGCTGCAATGCGATTCCTTTCGTGTTGTGACGATCGACACAGAAGTGCGTCGATCGTTGCACTGCGATTTAACCGAGACCTGCAAACATAAACTCACCAGAAACAAAAACAAACGTAAAATCCTAACAAAAACACCAAAAATTAAGTAGAAAAACACCAGTACCTAATGGTGGGTTGCCTCCCACCCAGCGCTTGTTTAAGGTCAATAGCTTGACCGGACGGATGAGAATTTTCAAGTACCAGGAGGTCTTGACAGAGACTTTTTCTGTCTCTGTTCAAGTCTCCTCATCCAAGGTGGTGAGTAGGCTGTTGCGGAATGCTCATGTCCAAGAAAAGATGGAGTGAAATGTGCTCCAGGATCTATAAACATGGTATGATCAGGCTGCTCAAAATCTGCGTCCCTTATGGTGAATGTCTGCCCATCTATCAGTGGCTTTCGCAGCTTATCCATCTCATAGTGCAGTGGTTCATCTCCCAGATGGAGGTCTATCAAGCTGTTCCTAACATCAATCAACGCTCCTGCTGTAGCCAAAAAGGGTCTCCCAAGCAACAATGCTTCATCCGGATCACAGTCATATCTCAGCACAAGGAAGTCCGTTGGAACTAAGTAGTTTCCAACTCTCACTGGAATGTCCATAAGGAGTCCTTCAGGAACTCGTATGGACTGATCAGCTAGGACAAGAGAAGTCCTAGTAGGAGTAAAATCCAGCATACCCAGCTTCTCTGCCACAGAGTAAGGCATCAAACTTCCAGCAGCTCCTAAATCACACAGAGAGCGTCTAAAACTATCCTTGAAGATAGAACAATCCAGCACAAAGACTCCAGGATCAGACAGCTTCTTCGGGACCTTAGTTAGCAGAACATCACTAATATGCTGAGGAACTATTATCACCCAGTCTTTCAAATCATCATCCAGGGGCAACATCTTGTTCAGGTAACTTTGCACACATGGATGATAAGGTGGATCATCAGAAGTTGGAATTTCTTCCAATTCTTCACCAATCCCTTCTAATTTCTTCAGCTCTTCAATCTCTTGCCTAATCACTTCAGACACTGAGGAGTGTTGTCTAAAGATCTGCTCGTAGATCTCCTGTTGAGTAATCTCAGAGGCTCCATTGAATAGGCGATCAAGCTCCAAGTCAGCATCTATGCTATTATCATCCGACGGTTCTGTCTGTTCACGCCCTGCAACGACCGACACTAAGGGTGTGTCGATCGTTGCCATCCCGACGGGTGTATCGATCGGCACAGATGTTGCATCGATCGACGCACTGCAGCAGATTTCACCCGAGAGTTTTTCACAAATATCCGAAAATTCCTGTTCTGTCACCAACTCAGCTGTACTTAGCTCAAATCTTTCACCTAGGTGAGATCCATCATTAATGTACACAGACCAGGCCTTAACATGAGTGTCTGCCACTCCTTTTCCCTTCAGTGAGCTGGACATCTGGTTCACCTGAGTGTCCAACTGCTTCATGTGAGTGCTTAGAGACTCAAATTTCCCATTGAGGTCTTCATAGACAGCGTCCAACTTCTTGTTGCAGTCCACAGAAATCTTGGTCTGACTCTCAATCAGTTGTTCCATCATAGCCTCCATTTTGCTCTCGTGGGCTGTAGGCGCAGGAGGAGTCTGATAGGATGTAGATCCATAGGTTCTCTGAGTACCTTGTCCATAGGTCTTCTGAAAACCACCAGTCTGTCCACCATTGGAGAATCTGTTCCCCTGTTGATTACCAAATCTATTACCTTGGAAACCAGAACCTCCTATGAAATTCACATCTTCTTCCTGAGTTTCCTCCTCAGTCTGAATCACCTCTACATCTTGGGCAAAGTGGACAGCTTTCTTACTAGTCAGGAGATTGTAGACTGTGTCCAATCTGGATCTTATATTAGCTATATCAGAATTCCCTACAGTTCCACCAGATTTCTTCCTCCTTTCATCCATTGTCTTGCAACTGTTGCTGCCAATCAGGTTCTCAATCAACTGCTTAGCTTGTGTAGGAGTCCTGGTGTTGAAATTAGCATTACTGGAATTATCCAGCGCAGTCTGATAAGGGAGATCTATGCCTCTGAAGAAAATACCAATCAGCTGTACTTCCGTGAATCCATGGTGTGGACAGTCACGCTGATACTGCTTAAATCTCATCCAGGCAGTCTTCAAGGGCTCCACAGCTCCTTGGGAAAAGGTGAGTATGTCCTGTCTGGACTGATCCGAGCGCGCATCATCATAAAAGTGACGCAGGAACTCACTCTTTAAGGCTGCCCAAGTAGTATACTGACCAGGTGCCAGTTGTCTCAGCCATGCACTAGCGTCTCCAGCAAGACTGTGCGGAAATAGCTTAAGGAACAGATAGTCCGGGCATACTCCTTCATACTTCATACCAGTGACTATGTCCTCAAACTTGTCAATGTGATCCATAGGCTGCTCTGCTTGAAGACCATGAAAAGCAATCTGTCTCATCAGCTGGTAGTAGGTGGTCTTTACCTCAAAATCATTCCTCTCAAAAGCAGGAAGCACTAGAGCTGCTCGGTTTGCATGAAACTCGTCAGGTCTGTTGTAATCAGCTAGTGTCCTTGATATATCATGGTTTTTACCCAGTTTAGACCATGATATAGTTGTGTTTTTAGTGTCTTTTGTCTTTTTTTAGAGTCTTTTACAGGTTTAATCAAGTTTGGAGCTAATTGGAGATAGTTGGAGCATTTTGGGACTTTTGGGACGTTTTGGCCGAGAGATTTACTCACTGTCCGATTTATTGATCATGCATCGACCGACACACATTGTGCATCGGTCGACACACTAGCGAGATGGGCCGTACGCGTCGGTTTAACAAGTTATGAAGATTTGCAAAGAGGCCCAGAATAGTTCTAGTATTTACACAGAAGCCCCATCCGAGATTATGCCTATATATACTAGTTTTTGGTGTTTATTTTACCTACGCTTTACATTACGCTTTGATACGAATAGCTAAGAGATTTCTAGAGCTTTTGGGGGCTGATCTATTTCCTGTATTCACTTATTTTGGAGAAGATTTCGAACCCCTTCATCTATTTAATTTCTTATATGCAATCTATTATTTCTTTGATTATGTTTTCATTAATCATGTCTGAGTAGATCCATAGTTGAGTTTAGGGTTTCTCACATAGGATTTCATGACTTGCTAGACTTGTTCAAATTCAGTTAAGGATTCATAACTATATCTGTTCTTCAATTTAATTGTGCTTAAAGCTAGTTCTAACCTGATCAATTAGAATCTAGATCTTAGGTTGCTAAATACGTCACGGAAGTGGGGTTTAGGAATCTGAACTAATTAAATTGGGCAATTAAACTTTGCGCAAACGGAAGTTTGGTTTAGGATAATTGTGAACATATCAAACTTGGGATTAATGCTAGTTTAATCTGTTAGTTCTCGCAAACGAAAGTTTGGTTTGCTGCACTTAGGCTTAGAGAATTATCGCAAAGGAATTTGGTTGATTCTATATCTGTGTTTTGAGTTCTAGAACTGTGCTTAATTAGATCCTTGCTGAATGAACTGTGTGCTTGTCTGATTTCCTGAGAATACCCTAGGCTTGACGCTTTTAGTTTATTGCTTCTCAACCGTTAATCTCTGCTACTGTTTACTTTCTTGCTTCGCAATTTATTTACTTCACCATCTGCTAATTTCTAGTTTAATCTCTACGTTTCTGTTTCTATTGAGACCAAGTGTCCATGTGGATTCGATAACCCTATATACTACTTTAACATTGCTGTTCACTTGCAGTTCAGAATAGGGTAAAACTTAGAAGCCTATCAAGTTTTTGGCGCCGTTGCCGGGGACTCTTTGAGTCTTTGATAGTTTCGAGCCTAGGGTTTTACTAGGAATTTTTGTTTTCTTTTTCGTTTTTGTTTTTGTTTTTTTTTTTGCTGATTTATTTTTCTGTTTTCTCTGATTTCGCATTGCATCGATCGACGCTCTTCTTGCATCGATCGACACACTTCGCTGAATCACCAAGAATACTAAGAGATCATCAGGACGATGTGTCGGAATAATATCTTCAGCTCAGGGATTGACAGTTCACAGATAGCTGGGTTGAAGAACCAAGTTGACTCTCTGCATAGTCTTCTACTTGGAAAGTATGCACAAGAAGCTAACCATTGCGTTGAAAGAACTGGATTCTATAGTCACGGATCTGCTTTTCAGAAACCCTTTACAAGGAGTTGTAGTGTTTCTTCTTACCAAGTACCTCCTGCACCTACAGCTCATGAGAGCAGAATGGAAATCATGATGGAGCAGTACCTTGAGAGACAACAACAGATTGATAGGTCATTCAACTCAAAGATGGATGCTTTGTATGAAGACTTGAATGAAAAGTTTGAATCTTTGAGCACGCATATGGAGGAGCTGGATATCAAAATTGAACGAAGAGATGTAGCAATAGAGAGGCAGAATGAAGCTAAGAGAGCTGAACGGAAGCTGCACATCAATGCTGTGAACATAAGGGATGAGATTGAGTTGCTAGGTGAAGAAGAGAGCATAATCTCGGATTTTCTGGATGAATATTGTCTGCCTGATACATGCACCGATCGACACCCCCTCAGTGACGATCGACACGCCATTCTGACGGTAATTTCGAGTTCTTTCGAGAAACAGAATCGCCTTGCATCGATCGACACACATCATGCAACGATCGACACAGAACGCAGACATGACCAGAAAACTGCAACAGTACCAGAACGAGTCTACAAGCCCCCAGTGCCATATCCTAAGGTTCCCAAACCTTCCAAACAAGAGCTAGAAGTGGCTAACTGCATAAAAGTGATGGATAAGAAGGTGAATAAAACACCACCAGTTGAAACTTTGCGAGTTCATGAAAAGAAGGTGATCTCCACTGATGGTCATCTGAAAGAAGAAGTTCAGATTGGTGGAAATACAGTATCTGATAGTGGAGAAAAGAAGATGGCGGTTCCTCTTGAACCTGCTCTAACATCTTCAGTACCTGCAACTGCTCATAAGCAGAAAGCTCCAGACATCAGATATATATCAAAGGTAAGGTACAAATCACCTAAGCTTAAACCTTCTGACCACATTATTTTGAATGCAGGACAACGCAGTAGACCGCCCAAGCTTCGCTCCCGCCCTGATTCTGATTACTCATTCCTTGAAAGATCTCATGATCTGAATGCTTATACGCCACCTTGGATGAGGAGACATTCACAGAGACACTCAAAGTCTCTGTTGAAACCGCCATGAGTCCGATCTCTTTATGATAGGTCAAGCTATTGACCTTAAACGAGCGCTAGGTGGGAGGCAACCCACCATTAGGTACTGGTGTTTTTCTACTTAATTTTTGGTGTTTTTGTTAGGACTTTACGTTTGTTTTTGTTTCTGGTGAGTTTATGTTTGCAGGTCTCGGTTAAATCGCAGTGCGACGATCGACGCACTTATGTGTCGATCGTCACAACACGAAAGGAATCGCATTGCAGCGATCGTTGCGGTCCTGAGCAACGATCGACTATACACGAAAATCGCCAAGTAACGGTCGATGCACTTAGTGCAACGATCGATGCTCAGCGACAGAGGTAACACGACAGACATAATTTCACCTTTTCAATTTTTATTTTCTTTTTACCGATCCTTCGCTGGACACTACTGGGGACAGTGTGTCTTAAGTGTGGGGGAGGTGCTACTGACTTTTGTTTTCTGTTTTCTTAAGAGTCAGTCCGTTTTTCAAAAAAAATTTGTTTTATTGAGTCAAAAATTGTTTAAGTAAGAAACTATGATTTTCTGAGAAGATTTACAAGACTTACAGGAACTTAAGTAACCATTGGGATGAAGTTGCAGGATCTATCTATGACTATTAGAAAACCCCATCACAGATCAACCTACTGGGAACACCCACATCACTTCAGGTATCAGAGGATCCTTTTACTGACTTCAACTTAATACTGACTTAGATTTCTCACCTAAGGGCTTGGTATACTTTGTGTCGGATTCCCTTGTTAGTTCTGACACAGCCTGTAAACCTGTCCTATTTAGTTCCCTTCTCCCCTTCTGTAAAAAAAAAAAAATAAAAAAAAATAATAAACTGAGGATGAGTTAGTAACTCTGAAGTGGTCATGGGAATGGTAGCTGAAACTCTCATATCCTGTGTACCATGGAATGTGTCCAAAGTACACCCCATAACGGGAAGAACACTGATAAAAAAAATAAAATGATACCCAGTGGGGAAAAATCAGTTGTTAAAGAAGGGAAAGAGAAGAAAGGGACTAGAGAAAGATAGTATGGTGGTCTAGAGCTGATAAGGTAAGAATCCATGTGCCCTTTGATCGATACTCCTTAGGTGAGACCGCACTTAAATACTTGCAGAAGTCAGTAGGGAGAATTTGAATGCTTGAATGTGATTGTGGAGTTTACCTAGGACAGTTGCTAAGTGTGGGGGAAGTACATTGTGGTCTTGATATCCTGTGATTGATTCTTGCAGTGGTTTACTAAGGGGAATCTGAGTATTGTAGCTTCTAGGATGAAATGAGTTTCTGAAGAGTTTTCAAACCTCTTCACCATGTTTTAGTTCTATGTTTTGCTTGAGGGCAAGCAAAGGCTAAGTGTGGGGGAGTTGATATATCATGGTTTTTACCCAGTTTAGACCATGATATAGTTGTGTTTTTAGTGTCTTTTGTCTTTGTTTAGAGTCTTTTACAGGTTTAATCAAGTTTGGAGCTAATTGGAGATAGTTGGAGCATTTTGGGACTTTTGGGACGTTTTGGCCGAGAGATTTACTCACTGTCCGATTTATTGATCATGCATCGACCGACACACATTGTGCAACGGTCGACACACTAGCGAGATGGGCCGTACGCGTCGGTTTAACAAGTTATGAAGATTTGCAAAGAGGCCCAGAATAGTTCCAGTATTTACACAGAAGCCCCATCCGAGATTATGCCTATATATACTAGTTTTTGGTGTTTATTTTACCTACGCTTTACATTACGCTTTGATACGAATAGCTAAGAGATTTCTAGAGCTTTTGGGGGCTGATCTATTTCCTGTATTCACTTATTTTGGAGAAGATTTCGAACCCCTTTATCTATTTAATTTCTTATATGCAATCTATTATTTCTTTGATTATGTTTTCATTAATCATGTCTGAGTAGATCCATAGTTGAGTTTAGGGTTTCTCACATAGGATTTCATGACTTGCTAGACTTGTTCAAATTCAGTTAAGGATTCATAACTATATCTGTTCTTCAATTTAATTGTGCTTAAAGCTAGTTCTAACCTGATCAATTAGAATCTAGATCTTAGGTTGCTAAATACGTCACGGAAGTGGGGTTTAGGAATCTGAACTAATTAAATTGGGCAATTAAACTTTGCGCAAACGGAAGTTTGGTTTAGGATAATTGTGAACATATCAAACTTGGGATTAATGCTAGTTTAGTCTGTTAGTTCTCGCAAACGAAAGTTTGGTTTGCTGCACTTAGGCTTAGAGAATTATCGCAAAGGAATTTGGTTGATTCTATATCTGTGTTTTGAGTTCTAGAACTGTGCTTAATTAGATCCTTGCTGAATGAACTGTCTGCTTGTCTGATTTCCTGAGAATACCCTAGGCTTGACGCTTTTAGTTTATTGCTTCTCAACCGTTAATCTCTGCTACTGTTTACTTTCTTGCTTCGCAATTTATTTACTTCACCATCTGCTTATTTCTAGTTTAATCTCTACGTTTCTGTTTCTATTGAGACCAAGTGTCCATGTGGATTCGATAACCCTATATTCTACTTTAACATTGCTGTTCACTTGCAGTTTAGAATAGCGTAAAACTTAGAAGCCTATCAAGTTTTTGGCGCCGTTGCCGGGGACTCTTTGAGTCTTTGATAGTTTCGAGCCTAGGGTTTTACTAGGAATTTTTGTTTTCTTTTTCGTTTTTGTTTTTTTTTTTTTTTTGCTGATTTATTTTTCTGTTTTCTCTGATTTCGCATTGCATCGATCGACGCTCTTCTTGCATCGATCGACACACTTCGCTGAATCACCAAGAATACTAAGAGATCATCAGGACGATGTGTCGGAATGATATCTTCAGCTCAGGGATTGACAGTTCACAGATAGCTGGGTTGAAGAACCAAGTTGACTCTCTGCATAGTCTTCTACTTGGAAAGTATGCACAAGAAGCTAACCATTGCGTTGAAAGAACTGGATTCTATAGTCACGGATCTGCTTTTCAGAAACCCTTTATAAGGAGTTGTAGTGTTTCTTCTTACCAAGTACCTCCTGCACCTACAGCTCATGAGAGCAGAATGGAAATCATGATGGAGCAGTACCTTGAGAGACAACAACAGATTGATAGGTCATTCAACTCAAAGATGGATGCTTTGTATGAAGACTTGAATGAGAAGTTTGAATCTTTGAGCACGCATATGGAGGAGCTGGATATCAAAATTGAACGAAGAGATGTAGCAATAGAGAGGCAGAATGAAGCTAAGAGAGCTGAACGGAAGCTGCACATCAATGCTGTGAACATAAGGGATGAGATTGAGTTGCTAGGTGAAGAAGAGAGCATAATCTCGGATTTTCTGGATGAATATTGTCTGCCTGATACATGCACCGATCGACACCCCCTCAGTGACGATCGACACACCATTCTGACGGCAATTTCGAGTTCTTTCGAGAAACAGAATCGCCTTGCATCGATCGACACACATCATGCAACGATCGACACAGAACGCAGACATGACCAGAAAACTGCAACAGTACCAGAACGAGTCTACAAGCCCCCAGTGCCATATCCTAAGGTTCCCAAACCTTCCAAACAAGAGCTAGAAGTGGCTAACTGCATAAAAGTGATGGATAAGAAGGTGAATAAAACACCACCAGTTGAAACTTTGCGAGTTCATGAAAAGAAGGTGATCTCCACTGATGGTCATCTGAAAGAAGAAGTTCAGATTGGTGGAAATACAGTATCTGATAGTGGAGAAAAGAAGATGGCGGTTCCTCTTGAACCTGCTCTAACATCTTCAGTACCTGCAACTGCTCATAAGCAGAAAGCTCCAGACATCAGATATATATCAAAGGTAAGGTACAAATCACCTAAGCTTAAACCTTCTGACCACATTATTTTGAATGCAGGACAACGCAGTAGACCGCCCAAGCTTCGCTCCCGCCCTGATTCTGATTACTCATTCCTTGAAAGATCTCATGATCTGAATGCTTATACGCCACCTTGGATGAGGAGACATTCACAGAGACACTCAAAGTCTCTGTTGAAACCGCCATGAGTCCGATCTCTTTATGATAGGTCAAGCTATTGACCTTAAACGAGCGCTGGGTGGGGGAGTTGATATATCATGGTTTTTACCCAGTTTAGACCATGATATAGTTGTGTTTTTAGTGTCTTTTGTCTTTGTTTAGAGTCTTTTACAGGTTTAATCAAGTTTGGAGCTAATTGGAGATAGTTGGAGCATTTTGGGACTTTTGGGACGTTTTGGCCGAGAGATTTACTCACTGTCCGATTTATTGATCATGCATCGACCGACACACATTGTGCATCGGTCGACACACTAGCGAGATGGGCCGTACGCGTCGGTTTAACAAGTTATGAAGATTTGCAAAGAGGCCCAGAATAGTTCCAGTATTTACACAGAAGCCCCATCCGAGATTATGCCTATATATACTAGTTTTTGGTGTTTATTTTACCTACGCTTTACATTACGCTTTGATACGAATAGCTAAGAGATTTCTAGAGCTTTTGGGGGCTGATCTATTTCCTGTATTCACTTATTTTGGAGAAGATTTTGAACCCCTTCATCTATTTAATTTCTTATATGCAATCTATTATTTCTTTGATTATGTTTTCATTAATCATGTCTGAGTAGATCCATAGTTGAGTTTAGGGTTTCTCACATAGGATTTCATGACTTGCTAGACTTGTTCAAATTCAGTTAAGGATTCATAACTATATCTGTTCTTCAATTTAATTGTGCTTAAAGCTAGTTCTAACCTGATCAATTAGAATCTAGATCTTAGGTTGCTAAATACGTCACGGAAGTGGGGTTTAGGAATCTGAACTAATTAAATTGGGCAATTAAACTTTGCGCAAACGGAAGTTTGGTTTAGGATAATTGTGAACATATCAAACTTGGGATTAATGCTAGTTTAATCTGTTAGTTCTCGCAAACGAAAGTTTGGTTTGCTGCACTTAGGCTTAGAGAATTATCGCAAAGGAATTTGGTTGATTCTATATCTGTGTTTTGAGTTCTAGAACTGTGCTTAATTAGATCCTTGCTGAATGAACTGTCTGCTTGTCTGATTTCCTGAGAATACCCTAGGCTTGACGCTTTTAGTTTATTGCTTCTCAACCGTTAATCTCTGCTACTGTTTACTTTCTTGCTTCGCAATTTATTTACTTCACCATCTGCTTATTTCTAGTTTAATCTCTACGTTTCTGTTTCTATTGAGACCAAGTGTCCATGTGGATTCGATAACCCTATATACTACTTTAACATTGCTGTTCACTTGCAGTTTAGAATAGCGTAAAACTTAGAAGCCTATCAAGTTTTTGGCGCCGTTGCCGGGGACTCTTTGAGTCTTTGATAGTTTCGAGCCTAGGGTTTTACTAGGAATTTTTGTTTTCTTTTTCGTTTTTTTTTTTTTTTTTTTTTGCTGATTTATTTTTCTGTTTTCTCTGATTTCGCATTGCATCGATCGACGCTCTTCTTGCATCGATCGACACACTTCGCTGAATCACCAAGAATACTAAGAGATCATCAGGACGATGTGTCGGAATGATATCTTCAGCTCAGGGATTGACAGTTCACAGATAGCTGGGTTGAAGAACCAAGTTGACTCTCTGCATAGTCTTCTACTTGGAAAGTATGCACAAGAAGCTAACCATTGCGTTGAAAGAACTGGATTCTATAGTCACGGATCTGCTTTTCAGAAACCCTTTACAAGGAGTTGTAGTGTTTCTTCTTACCAAGTACCTCCTGCACCTACAGCTCATGAGAGCAGAATGGAAATCATGATGGAGCAGTACCTTGAGAGACAACAACAGATTGATAGGTCATTCAACTCAAAGATGGATGCTTTGTATGAAGACTTGAATGAGAAGTTTGAATCTTTGAGCACGCATATGGAGGAGCTGGATATCAAAATTGAACGAAGAGATGTAGCAATAGAGAGGCAGAATGAAGCTAAGAGAGCTGAACGGAAGCTGCACATCAATGCTGTGAACATAAGGGATGAGATTGAGTTGCTAGGTGAAGAAGAGAGCATAATCTCGGATTTTCTGGATGAATATTGTCTGCCTGATACATGCACCGATCGACACCCCCTCAGTGACGATCGACACGCCATTCTGACGGCAATTTCGAGTTCTTTCGAGAAACAGAATCGCCTTGCATCGATCGACACACATCGTGCAACGATCGACACAGAACGCAGACATGACCAGAAAACTGCAACAGTACCAGAACGAGTCTACAAGCCCCCAGTGCCATATCCTAAGGTTCCCAAACCTTCCAAACAAGAGCTAGAAGTGGCTAACTGCATAAAAGTGATGGATAAGAAGGTGAATAAAACACCACCAGTTGAAACTTTGCGAGTTCATGAAAAGAAGGTGATCTCCACTGATGGTCATCTGAAAGAAGAAGTTCAGATTGGTGGAAATACAGTATCTGATAGTGGAGAAAAGAAGATGGCGGTTCCTCTTGAACCTGCTCTAACATCTTCAGTACCTGCAACTGCTCATAAGCAGAAAGCTCCAGACATCAGATATATATCAAAGGTAAGGTACAAATCACCTAAGCTTAAACCTTCTGACCACATTATTTTGAATGCAGGACAACGCAGTAGACCGCCCAAGCTTCGCTCCCGCCCTGATTCTGATTACTCATTCCTTGAAAGATCTCATGATCTGAATGCTTATACGCCACCTTGGATGAGGAGACATTCACAGAGACACTCAAAGTCTCTGTTGAAACCGCCATGAGTCCGATCTCTTTATGATAGGTCAAGCTATTGACCTTAAACGAGCGCTGGGTGGGGGAGTTGATATATCATGGTTTTTACCCAGTTTAGACCATGATATAGTTGTGTTTTTAGTGTCTTTTGTCTTTGTTTAGAGTCTTTTACAGGTTTAATCAAGTTTGGAGCTAATTGGAGATAGTTGGAGTATTTTGGGACTTTTGGGACGTTTTGGCCGAGAGATTTACTCACTGTCCGATTTATTGATCATGCATCGACCGACACACATTGTGCATCGGTCGACACACTAGCGAGATGGGCCGTACGCGTCGGTTTAACAAGTTATGAAGATTTGCAAAGAGGCCCAGAATAGTTCCAGTATTTACACAAGAAGCCCCATCCGAGATTATGCCTATATATACTAGTTTTTGGTGTTTATTTTACCTACGCTTTACATTACGCTTTGATACGAATAGCTAAGAGATTTCTAGAGCTTTTGGGGGCTGATCTATTTCCTGTATTCACTTATTTTGGAGAAGATTTCGAACCCCTTTATCTATTTAATTTCTTATATGCAATCTATTATTTCTTTGATTATGTTTTCATTAATCATGTCTGAGTAGATCCATAGTTGAGTTTAGGGTTTCTCACATAGGATTTCATGACTTGCTAGACTTGTTCAAATTCAGTTAAGGATTCATAACTATATCTGTTCTTCAATTTAATTGTGCTTAAAGCTAGTTCTAACCTGATCAATTAGAATCTAGATCTTAGGTTGCTAAATACGTCACGGAAGTGGGGTTTAGGAATCTGAACTAATTAAATTGGGCAATTAAACTTTGCGCAAACGGAAGTTTGGTTTAGGATAATTGTGAACATATCAAACTTGGGATTAATGCTAGTTTAATCTGTTAGTTCTCGCAAACGAAAGTTTGGTTTGCTGCACTTAGGCTTAGAGAATTATCGCAAAGGAATTTGGTTGATTCTATATCTGTGTTTTGAGTTCTAGAACTGTGCTTAATTAGATCCTTGCTGAATGAACTGTCTGCTTGTCTGATTTCCTGAGAATACCCTAGGCTTGACGCTTTTAGTTTATTGCTTCTCAACCGTTAATCTCTGCTACTGTTTACTTTCTTGCTTCGCAATTTATTTACTTCACCATCTGCTTATTTCTAGTTTAATCTCTACGTTTCTGTTTCTATTGAGACCAAGTGTCCATGTGGATTCGATAACCCTATATACTACTTTAACATTGCTGTTCACTTGCAGTTTAGAATAGCGTAAAACTTAGAAGCCTATCAAGTTTTTGGCGCCGTTGCCGGGGACTCTTTGAGTCTTTGATAGTTTCGAGCCTAGGGTTTTACTAGGAATTTTTGTTTTCTTTTTCGTTTTTTTTTTTTTTTTTTTGCTGATTTATTTTTCTGTTTTCTCTGATTTCGCATTGCATCGATCGACGCTCTTCTTGCATCGATCGACACACTTCGCTGAATCACCAAGAATACTAAGAGATCATCAGGACGATGTGTCGGAATGATATCTTCAGCTCAGGGATTGACAGTTCACAGATAGCTGGGTTGAAGAACCAAGTTGACTCTCTGCATAGTCTTCTACTTGGAAAGTATGCACAAGAAGCTAACCATTGCGTTGAAAGAACTGGATTCTATAGTCACGGATCTGCTTTTCAGAAACCCTTTACAAGGAGTTGTAGTGTTTCTTCTTACCAAGTACCTCCTGCACCTACAGCTCATGAGAGCAGAATGGAAATCATGATGGAGCAGTACCTTGAGAGACAACAACAGATTGATAGGTCATTCAACTCAAAGATGGATGCTTTGTATGAAGACTTGAATGAGAAGTTTGAATCTTTGAGCACGCATATGGAGGAGCTGGATATCAAAATTGAACGAAGAGATGTAGCAATAGAGAGGCAGAATGAAGCTAAGAGAGCTGAACGGAAGCTGCACATCAATGCTGTGAACATAAGGGATGAGATTGAGTTGCTAGGTGAAGAAGAGAGCATAATCTCGGATTTTCTGGATGAATATTGTCTGCCTGATACATGCACCGATCGACACCCCCTCAGTGACGATCGACACGCCATTCTGACGGCAATTTCGAGTTCTTTCGAGAAACAGAATCGCCTTGCATCGATCGACACACATCATGCAACGATCGACACAGAACGCAGACATGACCAGAAAACTGCAACAGTACCAGAACGAGTCTACAAGCCCCCAGTGCCATATCCTAAGGTTCCCAAACCTTCCAAACAAGAGCTAGAAGTGGCTAACTGCATAAAAGTGATGGATAAGAAGGTGAATAAAACACCACCAGTTGAAACTTTGCGAGTTCATGAAAAGAATGTGATCTCCACTGATGGTCATCTGAAAGAAGAAGTTCAGATTGGTGGAAATACAGTATCTGATAGTGGAGAAAAGAAGATGGCGGTTCCTCTTGAACCTGCTCTAACATCTTCAGTACCTGCAACTGCTCATAAGCAGAAAGCTCCAGACATCAGATATATATCAAAGGTAAGGTACAAATCACCTAAGCTTAAACCTTCTGACCACATTATTTTGAATGCAGGACAACGCAGTAGACCGCCCAAGCTTCGCTCCCGCCCTGATTCTGATTACTCATTCCTTGAAAGATCTCATGATCTGAATGCTTATACGCCACCTTGGATGAGGAGACATTCACAGAGACACTCAAAGTCTCTGTTGAAACCGCCATGAGTCCGATCTCTTTATGATAGGTCAAGCTATTGACCTTAAACGAGCGCTGGGTGGGGGAGTTGATATATCATGGTTTTTACCCAGTTTAGACCATGATATAGTTGTGTTTTTAGTGTCTTTTGTCTTTGTTTAGAGTCTTTTACAGGTTTAATCAAGTTTGGAGCTAATTGGAGATAGTTGGAGTATTTTGGGACTTTTGGGACGTTTTGGCCGAGAGATTTACTCACTGTCCGATTTATTGATCATGCATCGACCGACACACATTGTGCATCGGTCGACACACTAGCAAGATGGGCCGTACGCGTCGGTTTAACAAGTTATGAAGATTTGCAAAGAGGCCCAGAATAGTTCCAGTATTTACACAAGAAGCCCCATCCGAGATTATGCCTATATATACTAGTTTTGGTGTTTATTTTACCTACGCTTTACATTACGCTTTGATACGAATAGCTAAGAGATTTCTAGAGCTTTTGGGGGCTGATCTATTTCCTGTATTCACTTATTTTGGAGAAGATTTCGAACCCCTTTATCTATTTAATTTCTTATATGCAATCTATTATTTCTTTGATTATGTTTTCATTAATCATGTCTGAGTAGATCCATAGTTGAGTTTAGGGTTTCTCACATAGGATTTCATGACTTGCTAGACTTGTTCAAATTCAGTTAAGGATTCATAACTATATTTGTTCTTCAATTTAATTGTGCTTAAAGCTAGTTCTAACCTGATCAATTAGAATCTAGATCTTAGGTTGCTAAATACGTCACGGAAGTGGGGTTTAGGAATCTGAACTAATTAAATTGGGCAATTAAACTTTGCGCAAACGGAAGTTTGGTTTAGGATAATTGTGAACATATCAAACTTGGGATTAATGCTAGTTTAATCTGTTAGTTCTCGCAAACGAAAGTTTGGTTTGCTGCACTTAGGCTTAGAGAATTATCGCAAAGGAATTTGGTTAATTCTATATCTGTGTTTTGAGTTCTAGAACTGTGCTTAATTAGATCCTTGCTGAATGAACTGTCTGCTTGTCTGATTTCCTGAGAATACCCTAGGCTTGACGCTTTTAGTTTATTGCTTCTCAACCGTTAATATCTGCTACTGTTTACTTTCTTGCTTCGCAATTTATTTACTTCACCATCTGCTTATTTCTAGTTTAATCTCTACGTTTCTGTTTCTATTGAGACCAAGTGTCCCTGTGGATTCGATAACCCTATATACTACTTTAACATTGCTGTTCACTTGCAGTTTAGAATAGGGTAAAACTTAGAAGCCTATCAGTCCTCTCATGAACCACCATCTCTCTACCTTGGGCCTGTCCTTGACCCTGGTTTTGGTTCAGCTCCCGTTGATGTTGCTCAGGAGGATCAGGGATGACATTCCCTTCAGCATCAACCCGATGCCCAGCAGCATTGTATGGGTTGTTATCTTGGTCCCTCAGGGTACCTTCAGCATCTGGTATCAAGATCAGACGTTCTCGAACCATTCTCTCTCTCTTTTCTCTTCTGATAGTCCTCTCTAGACGTCCAAGTTCCTCTAGTCCGAGATTAAGCAAGCTCGAGTTCGGATTACTTCGAGTTTTCTGCGTTGGCATAAACTGTCTGTAATCGTCCAGCAACGATCGATGCTATCAGTGCAACGATCGATTCAATCTCAGAATCACCTAGTGACGATCGACGCAAGGGATGCAACGATCGACGCAAGGCGAAATTCGTACCTGCGACAGAGAGAAATCAGAGAAAAAGTTAGTAAAATAAAAACAAAACGAAAAAAGCAAAAACAAAAAGAAAAAATTTCTAGTAGAAACCCTATGTTCGGTCCTATCGAAGACTCTAAGAGTCCCCGGCAACGGCGCCAAAAACTTGATAGGCTCAAAGTTTATCCCTATTCTAAACTGCAAGTGAACAGCAATGTCAAAGTAGTATATAGGGTTATCGAATCCACAGGGACACTTGGTCTCAATAGATCAGAACAGTAGAGACTAATACTAGAAAGAAAGCAATGTGATTGAATTAAAAGCGGTGCGAGAAAGTAAATCAGTAGCAGAGATTAACGGTTGTGGAAGCAAGTAATTAAAAGCGTCAAGCCTAGGGTATTCTCCGGAAATCAGACAAGCAGACAGTTCATTCAGCATGGATCTAATTAAGCACAGTTCTAGAACTCAAAACACAGATATAGAATTAACCAA
Organism: Orychophragmus violaceus; assembly: GCA_030180135.1. NCBI lineage: Eukaryota > Viridiplantae > Streptophyta > Magnoliopsida > Brassicales > Brassicaceae > Orychophragmus > Orychophragmus violaceus. Next base: position 25,771,950 of record CM058236.1, on the reverse strand, counting down.
ATTCCTTTGCGATAATTCTCTAAGTCTAAGTGCAGCAAACCAAACTTTCGTTTGCGAGAACTAACAGATTAAACCAGCTGTAATTCCAAGTTTGATATGTTCACAATTATCCTAAACCAAACTTCCGTTTGCGCAAAGTTTAATTGCCCAATTTAATTAGTTCAGATTCCTAAACCCCACTTCCGTGACGTATTTAGCAACCTAAGATCTAGATTCTAATTGATCAGGTTAGAACTAGCTTTAAGCACAATTAAATTGAAGAACAATTATAGTTTGAATCCTTAACTGAATTTGAACAAGTCTAGCAAGTCATGAAATCCTATGTGAGAAACCCTAAACCTAACTAGGAATCTACTCAGACATAGATAATGAAAACATAATCATAGAATGAATAAATTGCATAAAAGAATAATAGTAAAAGGGGTTCGAAATCTTCTCCAAATACAGATGATGTAATAGGTTCAGATCAGCCCCAAAAGCTCTAAAAATCCTCTGCTCTTAATTATGAAAGCGTAAGTAAAATAAACACCAAAATCCTCTATATATAGGCCTAATCTCGGCTGGGGCTTCTGTGTAAATACTGGAACTATCTTGGGCTTCTTTGCAAATCTTCATATCTTCATTAAACCGACGTGTACGGCCCATCTCGCTAGTGTGTCGACCGATGCACAAGGTGTGTCGGTCGATGCATGATTAATAAATCGGACAGTGAGTTAAGCTCTCGGCCAAAACGTCCCAAAAGTCCCAAAATGCTCCAAATATCTCCAATTAGCTCCAAACCTGATTAAACCTGTAAAAGACTCTAAGCAAAGACAAAAGACACTAAAAACACATCTATATCATGGTCTAAAATGGGTAAAAACCATGATATATCAACCATTCAAATTACGGTATCACCGATTACCAAATCGGAAATGAAATTAATTCAATTATAAATTTTACGAAAAGCCACTAAACGGTCGTCCATTTTTTGCAAAATACACACAAACTAGTTGCTAAATATTTACCATCAACGAATCTATATTTTCCATATAGTCGCTTAATAATCGTTATAATGTCATTACACCGTCGCCAAGTAGCCATCATTTCTTACGACTACGTTGTGACTATATTAGACAGTCAGATAGCAGACGGCCAGACAATACCATAATCGAATATGGATGTTTCGTTTAGACGCTGCATAGTCGTTTAACAGTCGACAATGTCACGCTAGTCTACGACTAAGTCGTGACTGTACTACTCAGTCACATAACAGTCGCCACATAGTGGCGAGATCATTACCATAATCGTATATGGATGTTCAGATTAGTCGCAGGATAGTAGTTAAAATGGTCGTTACGCAGTCGCTCCATAGTGGCTAATATATACGACTACTTTCTGACTATACAATACAGTCGCATATTAATCGCCCCATGGTCACCTGAGTTAACGACTATTTCATGACAACATCTCTCCGACCGTATCTGGACTCCCTCTATAGTCGCACAATTATCGATACTGTAGTTGCAGTTTAGTCCATATATCTTCCGACGACGCTGCGTTAATTCTACGATTACCTATGTTGGTCGTATAAATAGTCATAACTCGCCGACTAATAATACGACTATGAGATTTAGTGACTATGGATTGACGACTACCATATCTAGTCGTATGTTTGTCGTAAAACCCCGATCAACGACTATTCTGCGATTAAAAGTGCAGTCGTAAAAACATTGTTTCTTGTAGTGACTGCTTAATCACCTTCTTCACTTGCGTAGACAATTCTCGGGTAGGCTCAAGCACAAGGAATTTAGGAAGACGACCACAAATTCTGCTCAATAAGAGAGAACGAAACATTTAGAAAATCCAACGGAAATTTCAGTGTAAACAAAGGGGATGTTAAGTAAAAAAATGAAAGACGTGAAAGCAGAGTACTCTCCAGCTTGTTCAGTGAGGTGGTTGATGATAGGGATACCGAAAGCTAAAGTCTTCCCAGTTCCTATCTTTGCACAAGCTATGATGTCTCTTCCTTGCAGTGCAGGAACCAGTACATTCCTCTTCAGACACAAATACCAAAAACAATACGTCAATAGAGATTCAACATATATAATAAGATTGTGGCCTCAAGCCTTCTAGTGAACATAAAAGGATAAGTCTTTAACATTTTTCAGATTGGAAGAATAAGTCTTTCACCATGTTTATAATGAATGAAAGAAATGGAAACCTAAGTTAAAAGATTATCCAGAGATAAAAGGCCGAACCTGAATCGGGAAGATGTGGGTGATGCCACGCTTCTCTAGGTACTCACCGAGACGATGAGGCAAGCCGAGTTTCGAGATAGTGAGTTCTTCAGCATCGTCGTAGAAGTCATTGTTAACGCCGTCGAGGTCGAATTCGTCGGAAACACCAACGCTTTTTAAAGCTTCCTCATTGAGAACGGAATTGGGAGTCGCGACGGCGGAAGGAATGCGAATAGAAGAGGACGAAGAGTGGATAAGACAATTTCTTCAGATGAAAAGTTTCATACGCGTGTCTAAATATGATCCGGAAAGGTGCGAACAAAGCGTGGAGTTTCCATAAATAGGGGAGTATTTATTCAGATATGAGAAGACTTAGAAGAAACGGTTTAAGGCGGAAGGTCTGGGGTAATTGATTGTTGCTTGTCAGATTCGTGTCGCAATTAGAGCTATTGATTGGGGTTTAAACCTTGCGGATTGAGTGAATCACTGTAACGGTGGCTGTGGATGTGCATTTCAAAGAAGAAGAAAGGTCACTGCTAAGGGAGGTGTGAATTTGTTGGCTTGGTTGAAGATGTAATTTTAGATCATATTTTGGGCTTCAAAAAAGTCTAGTTCGAGTTTGTAAAGGCCCAATTTGTGAGATCGAAAATTCACACCAAGGATTTATAATCGTGGATTTGGACTTTTGTATACGAAATAGTACAGACTTCCTATGAATCAAAGATATTATTAAGATTGAATGTCGAGATCGAATTAACATAATCGAAAGAGAGTACAAAAAGATGATTATCGAGCTATCTAGTCGAAGTGTTCTTGATTAGGGTTGGAATGGTTTGAATGAATCTCTACTTCTTCTTTAAATAGCCTTCGAGCCTCGATCTCCTTGTTCCGATTCTTCAGCCTTTCAATGGTAACGATCTCCTGGATTTGTGGAGATCGCCTCAACTGACAGTGACTTGGTCATTCTTCCTTGACATCGTCTTCTGTCGAGCTCGAGCTCGATCATATCGCATTTCGGACCAAATAGGCCTACATTATTCGGTCATCGAATGGGCCTTGGGCCTCAGACAATCTTATTCATTAATTAGCGAACTAGGCCCGTGATTTTGGGCTTTCGAGTCTATAGTTTTATGGGCCGGATTTCTTAGAGGGAAATCCAGTACCAACAATAGCCCCCAGCCCATTGATTCGACGAGTCGAGGTTAATGGGCGGTGGACGTTCTCGGGAAAGCGCGTGCGTGCCTTGGGCGTCGAAGCCCTAATGATTACTTTAACCTTGTCCGTAGATCTTTTTTTGATCGAGCGGCCGAGATCGAGCGCGTGGATCGAGTCGATCTACTCGTGGCGCGTTGATGGATACAAAAAGTAGTTGATTGAGGATATTATGATCTACCGTCGATCTAGTCGATCATTAACGGCTGAGATCTTCAGATCCTAATAAATCTTATCGACCTCGATCTATGCGGATGTGACTTAATCATCAGCCGCTTGCTCGCAGCCGTCGATCTCGAATCAACGGTCGAGATTACGAGAAGTCGAAGGATCCTAACTGTCTTGATCTCTTCGTAATCATTACGAATTCAAAATCGTGCTGTTGAGATTCAGGGATACGAAAGTTCCCGTCGATCTCGAGGGAGAGAGAGCACGAGTTGGCTTTAAATGGAAGTTACCTTGCATGATTTCCATTACTGTTCGCACTACAAATCGGCAAGGTAACTCCTTCTTCCTCACTTTGGTTTTTCTGCTTCTCGCTCTAGTTTTCACTTTTTACTATTTTCCGAAGCTTTCTCTCTCTAGATCTTTTCTTCTTCTTCTTCCTCATCGATCATTATGGCTCCGAGAAACACCACGGGGGGCGAGTACCAGTTCGTTGGCGGGACCGTTTGGTCCACATCCGCCGTCTGTCTTAACCGCAATCATATTCAGCGGATGCGGACGAAGTGTCGGGTCCCGCCGGGAGTGGAGATAGTGATTCCGTTACCAACAGAGTCACCGGAGACCGTCAGGGAGGGCTATTGATGCGCCTCCTATACGTACTTCGACAAGTGCAGGATTTTCCTCCCTATCCCTCGCCTCGTTTCTTGGGTCTTGGCCCAACTCCAACTAGCGTTTCACCAGATGACGCCGAACTTTGTCTGGTACGTCATCGGACTTGGAGTTAGGGCTGCCGAAGAAGGAATCGAATTCGGGGTGGAGGAGCTAATGCGGGTTTGCTCAGTGAAGCATAATACTCGCTACGCCAGGACATACTATCTCTCTCCCCGTTTCAGGAAGATTCTTGACGATATTCCGGGGAGAGATGTATGGAGGACCGGTATTTCTTTTTCAAGATAAACCGGTACTCGGTCGAGGTCTTCGACTATTCTGTCATCCCGACTCGATAGGCCACCGGCGTTGGTAAGATTTTAGGGTTTTATGATCGATATTCCTTTTTGCTGATGTCGAGCCACTTCTAACTCGCTTTGTGTTTTTTTTTTATAGAAGCTTCCGAGTCGCTTTCTCTAAACCCAATAACCGAGGGTTTGATAGCTCGTTTCAAAAGAGGTGAGTTCAATTGGAATAGCTTCACAGTACAGCGCGTGCAAGCCGCTCTAAGGATCGAGCCCCATCGGACTTCGCAGGGTCGATCTCAAGTTCCTCGAAGCATACCACCTCCACGAGCTCTCCATCAGGCTCCTCCAGCCCGAGTTATTCAGACTCCGCTTCGTATCGTCGAGCGGACTGGAGAAAGTAAGTATCTTACGTGTTTAATTGGTATAAAGGCTTGTTATTGTCGTTATGTATGTTTTTTATCGAGCTGACTTGGTTTCGTCTTGTTTGCAGATCGACCTGTCTCGGACGACAGCTCTACCGCTAGTACTCCTCCTCACGATAATATGTCTCGGAGATCCAGCTCCCGTTGAAATGGGAAGGACCCGGTCGATCTGGCCAACAAAATGAAGGTCGGCGACCTGAGTAACGCCATCCTCTTTGCTTTGGGCGAAGCCACACCTCCCCTCCGGCTCACTCTCCTCCTCCCGTTAAGACCTCGCTCCCTCTGGTTGCGGGCTCCGAGGAAGTGAATGTTGAGGTCGAAAATTTGCCTCCCCTCCAGGCCGGGCAGGAGATAGTTCCTGTTCAATCTAGAGAGCTCGCTTTGCGCGACTCTCGTTCGAACGGCTCCAGGGGGTCGAACGGTAGGAGTCGGGGAGGCTCTCTTCCTCCTGCGTCCAAGCATCAAAGGACTGAGGCAGAGGTGAGCTTGAGAAGGTCGAGCCAGAATATCGAGGCGAGGCCCGCCTCTTCTGGGTCATCTGGGAGCTTCAACTGGCGCTTTAGGCACCAAAAAGAATGCCCGATCGCGGATGATCCGAAGGGCGTGGCCTACCTGCTGAGGCACTTCAAGCCCGCATGCGTTCAGCTCCTGGCTGTTGGGGATATGGCCCTTGGGGAGACCTATACTGAGATGATGACGGCCATCGGGAAGGTAATGGTTTTACTCCTTCGTTTTTTTATTTGATCAAAGTAGACTCGTTTTTGACTTAGGATTTTTATGATGCAGGCTCTGGAAGCTACGAACAGGTTCGTGGCCAGTCTGAGCGCGAGCTGCGAGACGTCCCGCAAGCCAGCGAACTTGAAAACGCTAATTAGACTTTGAGCGACCTGAATGCCAGGCTGCAGGAGTCCTTGGCTCGAGAGGAGGCGCTAAAAGAGAAAATTGCCGAGTTTGCTGGTATGGAGGCTCGCCTGATGCAGCTCGAGAACCAAGAGGATGAAATTAAGGTGAAGCTCAATGTCTCTGTGAACCGAACTCTGGCTGCTGAAGAGGCAAGCCGGGCCGCTGCGGCGCAATCTGCTCAGGATCGGGCCGATCTGGAGAAGGTCCTCGCCGGTCGAGAGTTTGACCTCAAGGTAGCGGCTCATGAGTTGAAGAAGGCGCTGAACGGTCAGTGCCTTGAGATCCTCAAGGGAATTAAGGCGAAGGAAAGCCAGAGGAAGGCCGCGACGAGCGCCGAGATCAGACTCCAAGATGCCTTGGCCAACATCGAGCTCATCGCCGAGCTAGCTTCCGGCGAGTTGGATTTGACCCAGGAAGTGCTGGCATTGGCCGGGAAGAAGAGAGTGGCGACGGAGGAGATGAACGCCACAGCGGTGTCTGACTTCAGCATTAGCAAGCTCAATCTGCCGGCGATGTCAGATGGTTCAGTGGTCTTAGTGAACCCTCCTTCGCAGGCTGCTCCTCGCCTCGATCAATAAGGATCGAATCTCCCGACTAGGATTGGCTCGAGAGTGAGCGACGAGGTCGAGGGGCAACTCGAGGAGGAAGCGGCGATAGATGGCCAGGCGGAGGATCGAGACGAGGCTTCCTCTCCTTCCAAAGATTTCTAAGTTTTCGTTGTTGCAGACCGAAAGGGCTTTTAATTTCCTTTTTGAACTCTCGTTGCCCAAGGGGGCTTTTGTTTCTTTTTATTTTGGTGTTGCCCTATATGGGCTTTTTTATGAACTCCAAGACATCATATCCTCTCTTTTTATTATAAATCGCTTTTATTTTCTTTCATGCCTTAGTCGTTTTTGGCATAAAATCGATTGTCATAATAGCTCGAGCCTCTGTACGGGTCAAGGTAAGCAGCTTAATCGAATTGACTTAGAGAATTTAGACGACACTTGTCGAGCTCGAGCTCGAAGAATAAGTCTTCCAAGAAATTATATGCCTAGAAGCACGGTTCGGGCTGTCTCGATTCTGTTGGATCCCGATGGATCTAGGGTTTGTTATATTGAAATTTAGAACCAACCTCGTTCTTACCTTTGGCAGCGGAAGAAGATGGTGAACGAGATCAGTGGAGCAACGCAACGTTTTGCCTCTACCAGATACACACGCACGTTCGCTGGAAACGGGATGCTAGTGCCGGATCAATGGGGATCGAAAGGTTCTGGTGTGTCTAGTGTTTCTGTCAAGAAAACTGGACGGCTCATTTTGTTTAGGTCGAACTAAACACGTTTTTATTCTACCTAAACGTGCTTAACGGGCCAGACTCAATTAAGCCATAACCCGAAAAGCCTGTTCGGAAAATCCGAACTGTGTCGACCGACACACAAGCTGTGTCGATCGACACAACACCTTTATATCGATTCTTATGTGTATTTCAATACACATAATATGATCATTGCCACAATGATCATTCCCATGTCGTAGCTTCCAGTTCGCTTAGGTGTGTGACCCTATAGGATCATATAATACTGGCAGTAAGTCCACGACCTACAGATTGCAAGAGGCTTCTAGCAAAGCATTGCAAACGCCCAGTATTATACGAATGTCAGATCTCGACACACAACTATCACAGGAGTGAGTACAGGTGTGATTTCAGGACACTATCCCAACAATCTCCCACTTGTACTGGAATCATCAATTCCTATAATCCTTTTGTCTCTATATCTCGATTTGGCATAAGGCAAGATTTGTGTCATCCTTATTAAGCCAATATCGTGTATATCGAACTCCTGATCTCATACTGAACATTACAAACAACTGAACTACAGTTCGTTTGAGTGCGGCCACACATTTTCTCAGTATTCAATCTTCGATAGGCCCTGAGATATTTATCTCCCGTTATACAGGAGGGACAAATTCCATCTTGTTCCATCCCTGTTTCAACGCACACTTCATGATAAACTTGAACAGTGTCGTTATAGCCGCCAGTTACGGATCGACGTTTGACAAAGTCAAAATGTACCAATTCATATGCAAGAAAGCATGATGAACTCAGGTCTTAGGACTATACTCTATAGTCGTAATGAGAACCTCTTATGACACAGATATTATTATCTTGTAGACTTCTCATTAGCGGGTCATGTCCGATCATATGTTCACTAACATATATCTATGTGACTGACTGCGATAATCATATCATTGGCTCCATGAAACTTAGCCAACAGTCACCTCACAATCTAGTCTCTTATGGTTGTCAGTGTCCCAATTCTACAACCTCGACTAGGGACAAAATAATTTATTAACTTATAGGGTTTCATGATCAAGTTCTCAACTTGATGACCTATAATATGTCATAAACTTATTTTGGGACCATTATTTAGATCACAATAAATAATGCTGAAATCAAATTTCATTAAACACTTCTAAAAGAATGTTTACAATAGCGTCTTATTATAACTAAAACAAAACCCAAAACTCCCACTAAAATCAAGATTACATCTTAAGATCTCTAATGCCTACAGCAGTCGTATGACTCTCATGCTTAGGCCTTGGGAGTGACTTGGTTAGAGGATCAGCGACATTCTCGTTTGTCGGAACTCGGCTGATCTTCACATCACCTCTATTGACAATATCACGAATCAGATGATATTTCCTCTCAACGTGTTTGGACTTCTGGTGTGACCTGGGTTCTTTCGCCTGAGCAATGGCTCCATTGTTATCGCAGAACAAAGCCACTGGCTCCAAGATACTAGGAACCACACCAAGTTCAGTCATGAACTTCTTGATCCAAACAGCTTCCTTTGCCGCTTCTGAAGCAGCAACATATTCAGCTTCCGTTGTGGAGTCAGCTACGGTATTCTGCTTAGAGCTCTTCCAGCTCACCACACCGCCATTTAGACAGAAGACATATCCAGACTGTGATCGAAAATCGTCTCTGTCCGTCTGAAAACTCGCATCGGTGAATCCATTCACCACAAGTTCATCACTATCTCCATACACAAGGAACTTATCCTTAGTATGTCTCAAATACTTGAGAATATTCTTGACAGCTGTCCAGTGAGCTTCACCTGGATCAGATTGGTATCTACTTGTCATGCTTAACGCGTAAGCTACATCTGGACGAGTGCAGAGCATGGCATACATAATAGATCCTATTGCAGAGGCATAAGGAATCCTATTCATGCGTTCTCGCTCAGCAGGTGTCGTCGGACACTGCTTCTTGCAGAGACTCTTGCCATGAGACATTGGTATGAAGCCCTTCTTGGAATCGTGCATCTTGAATCTGTGCAACACCTTATCAATATAAGTGTCCTGGCACAATCCAATCAGCTTGTTAGTTCTATCTCTGTAGATCCTGATTCCAAGAATGTATGCGGCTTCTCCCATGTCTTTCATGGAAAAACAACTTCCTAGCCAAGTCTTAATAGACTGAAGCAACGGAACGTCATTACCGAGGAGGAGTATGTCATCGACATACAGTACAAGAAATGCAATTTTGCTCCCACTTGTCTTCTTGTATACACACGCTTCTTCTTCGTTCTTGATGAAACCGAATTGTTTTACTGCTTCATCAAAACGTAGATTCCAACTCCGTGATGCTTGCTTCAATCCATAAATGGATTTATGAAGTTTGCATACCTTCTTAGCGTTCTTTGGATCGACAAAACCTTCAGGCTGTGTCATGTACACATCCTCTTCCAGAATACCATTCAGGAATGCGGTTTTGACATCCATCTGCCAAATCTCATAATCATAATGAGCAGCAATCGCTAGAAGAATCCGAATGGATTTAAGCATAGCGACTGGGGAATAGGTTTCATCATAGTCAATACCATGAATTTGTTTGAAACCTTTAGCCACCAACCTTGCTTTGTAAATCTGTACGTTGCCATCCACGTCAATCTTCTTCTTGAAGATCCATTTACACTCAATGGATTTTACACCATTAGGTAAATCGACCAAGGACCATACTTGGTTTTCTGACATGGATGTCATTTCGGATTTAGAGGCTCCAAGCCACTTTTCGGAGTCTGGGCCCATCATTGCTTCCGTGAAGGTCGCTGGTTCGTCACCATCAATGATCATCAGATCATTTGAATTGGTTACGAGAAATCCGTAGTATCTCTCGGGTTCGTGACGGATCCTTCCGGATCTGCGAACTTCAGGCTCCACAGGTGCCGGTTCCACAGAACTTTGTGGATCCAACTGCTGCTCTTCCTCAATAGGTTGAGCAGCCTCCTGTGCACCTTGAATTTCTTCAAGATGTACTTTACTCCCACTGTTTTTCTTAGAGAGAAACTCCCTCTCAAGAAAGGAACAGTCCCGAGCAACAAATACTTTGTTCTCAGATTGGTTGTAAAAGTAGTATGCCTTGGTTTCCCTAGGATAACCAACGAAGTAGCATTTATCTGATTTCGGTGCAAGCTTGTCAGACATTAAACGTTTGACATAAGCTTCGCAACCCCAAATCCTTAGGAAAGACAGACTAGGAACATTCCCAGTCCACAATTCATGTGGTGTCTTTTCCACTGATTTAGATGGTACCCTATTTAGTGTAAACGCAGACGTTTCTAGAGCATATCCCCAAAAGGATAATGGAAGATTAGAATGACTCATCATAGACCGAACCATATCCAATAAAGTTCGATTCCTCCTCTCCGACACTCCATTCCATTGGGGTGTTCCAGGAGGAGTGAGTTGTGAAACAATTCCACACTCGCTCAGATAGTCGCTGAATTCTTGACTCAAGTATTCTCCTCCGCGATCCGATCGCAGAACTTTGATACTTTTGCCAAGTTGATTCTGTACTTCATTCTTGAATTCCTTGAATCTATCAAAGGATTCTGACTTGTGTCTCATCAAATAGACATAGCCATACCTACTGAAATCATCAGTGAAGGTGATGAAGTACTTAAAGTTTCCTCTGGCAGCAGTACTCATTGGCCCACATACATCAGTATGGACAAGGCCCAATAAGTCACTGGCCCTTTCATTCGGTTTGTTGAAAGGGGCTCTAGCCATTTTGCCCACCAAACAAGATTCGCATTTCTCACATGATTCAAAATCAAATGAGCCCAGGAGCCCATTCCGATGGAGCCTCTGGATGCGTCTCTCATTGATATGGCCCAAACGACAATGCCATAAGAAAGTCGGGTTTTTGTCATTGGACTTAAACCTCTTTGCATTTATGTTAAAAGCAAGCATTTCTTGGTTTAATACATATAACCCATTATCTAATGGGGCGCTACCATAAATTATACAATCACGATTGAAAGAACAAACTTTATTCTTAACAGCAAAATCAAAACCTTCCAAATCCAAAACGGAAACAGAAATTATGTTTCTGCTAATCGCAGGTACATAGTAGCAATTATTCAAAATTAACACCATGCCCGAAGGTAGGGACAACTCGCAGGTGCCTACGGCCAGTGCAGCAACCTTAGCTCCATTCCCGACCCGTAGCTCCACTTGTCCTTTCTTCAGCGTCCTACTGTTTCTTAGTGCCTGCACATCAGTACAAATATGAGCACCGCAGCCGGTATCCAATACCCACGAAGTAGAACGAGAAGATATAATACCAAGTTCGATAACATAAATACCTGAATCAGACGCGTCATACGTCTTCTTCAGCTTCTTGTAATCTTCCATGAACTTCTTGCAGTCTTTCTTCCAATGCCCCAACTGCTTGCAGTAGTTGCACTTATCCTCAGGAGAAGGCCCGGATTTGGGCTTCGGCTTGGGCTTGTCCTGACTTTCAGCCTGGACAACCTGGGCCTTACCCTTACCCTTCTTAGGTTTCTTAAACCTCTTATTCCCTTGTACCATCAGGACACTGGGAGTAGCCTTCTTGAGATTTGGTTCTGCTGTCTTCAGCATACCATGCAACTCAATCAATGTCTTAGTCATGTTTTGCATGTTGTAGTTCATAATGAACTGATCAAAACAAGACGGCAATGACTGCAGAATCATGTCAGTGGCCAGCTCCTGGCTAATGGCACAGTCCAGTTTCCCCAGGTTATCAATGTAACCCATCATTTTAAGGACATGAGGACTTACTGGACTGTCCTTAGCCAGCTTGCAATCCATGAGAGATTTAACCGTCTGGTATCTCTCTGTGCGAGCTTGCTCCTGAAACAAAGCTTTCAGGCTGTTAATCATCTCAATGGGTGACAACACGTTCTCATATTGCTTCTGCAGCTCAGAGTTCATAGTCACCAGCATTAGACAATTGACATCTTTGACATCAGCGGAATGCTTATCATAAGCATTCCTGTCTGCCTGCGAGGCATTGGAACGTGGCCTCTCGGGGAGAATTCTTTCAAGGACATATTCCTTGTTCTCCTGCCTGAGAACTATTCTCAGGTTCCGATACCATTCCAAGAAATTAGATCCATTTAACTTGTCCTTCTCAAGGACGGATCTTAGTGAGAAAGTGTTGATGTGATTTGAGACAGACATAGCTGTAATTCAAAAAGGTAGATTTTAGTTATAAAGCACAAGAAATGAGAATTCTTATCTAATAAGAAAACTCGCATTGTATTCAAAACTATGTTTCCTCAGATGAATACAATGAGCCAAGATCCTTAGATTACTAAAATTCGAGTGGGCGACTCGCCGTTACTCAAGCTTTAGTTGTCTAGGTAAGCAAATCATTGCTAATTGTACTCAGTACAACTCCCGGTCGTGGATAAGACAAACTATGTCCAATCCACTCTGATGTCTCTGAGCCCAAAACTTCTGACAACCCAGTCAAGTACAACCAATCTCTTCTGTCTTGTGATCATTAACAGTTGCACTGCAAATCTATCAATGATCACCTGCATTACTCATTTTGCTGTGGATACCAAGGACTCCAAGGTTATCCAACAACATCACGAGTTTTGACAGTAGACAAGATCGGGCAAGACATCAAGATCACTTGATATTTAGTTGAGGAAAGGAACTAATCTTATCTTGATTTATATCTAATATATATCTAAGAAATCATAAATTTTAATCAAAACATTCAGTTTTATTAAGTTCATGTTCATCTAAAACTTTTAGGATTAGATTATTCTGGTTTATGCAAATTTGTGGTCAAACCAGCATATCTGCGGACGTTGTGTCGATCGACGCCAACCATTCGTATCGATCGATGCAACTATATTTAAACCGTTCTTCGATAACCGGTCAAACCGGATCGAATTTACTTAACCGATTCAATCCAATTGAACCAGTTCGGTTTAATGGTCCATGTCGATCGTCACACACTGTGTGTCGATCGATATGACCAAACCAGAATCAATTTGGTTAATAAAATTAACCGAGCTAGATAACCGGTCCAATCCAATTGAACCAATCTATCTGATCGCATTGCCTGTGTCGACCGACACACCCAGTGTATCGATCGACGCAACACGATAACGGGTACTCGATCTCAGATCGAAACCCTAGAATTATTTACGGATTTTCGCTTTGTATCGACCGACACACGCTTTGTGTCGATCGATACTGTGCGACAAACCCTAAATTTTATTCGCGAGTTTTCGCTCTGTGTCGACCGACACACGCTTTGTGTCGATCGACACCCTGCGACAAACCCTAAAATTTTATATTTTGCGCCGCGGCGTGTCGACCGACACACGCTTTGTGTCGATCGACACAGTGCGATTTTAGCAATACCATCGTTTTCAACAGAGACAAAAATCCGAGATTTAATCAATGAAAAACGATTTCAACAAGCAATATACAGATCAACAACATCAAGTTTCGATTTCATATCACCAGTTTCAATAGCTAAACCCTAAGCATGCTCTGATACCACTGTTGGATCCCGATGGATCTAGGGTTTGTTATATTGAAATTTAGAACCAACCTCGTTCTTACCTTTGGCAGCGGAAGAAGATGGTGAACGAGATCAGTGGAGCAACGCAACGTTTTGCCTCTACCAGATACACACGCACGCTCACTGGAAACGGGATGCTAGTGCCGTATCAATGGGGATCGAAAGGTTCTGGTGTGTCTAGTGTTTCTGTCAAGAAAACTGGACGGCTCATTTTGTTTAGGTCGAACTAAACACGTTTTTATTCGACCTAAACGTGCTTAACGGGCCAGACTCAATTAAGCCATAACCCGAAAAGCCTGTTCGGAAAATCCGAACTGTGTCGACCGACACACAAGCTGTGTCGATCGACACAACACCTTTATATCGATTCTTATGTGTATTTCAATACACATAATATGATCATTGCCACAATGATCATTCCCATGTCGTAGCTTCCAGTTCGCTTAGGTGTGTAACCCTATAGGATCATATAATACTGGCAGTAAGTCCACGACCTACAGATTGCAAGAGGCTTCTAGCAAAGCATTGCAAACGCCCAGTATTATACGAATGTCAGATCTCGACACACAACTATCACAGGAGTGAGTACAGGTGTGATTTCAGGACACTATCCCAACAGATTCTTGCTCAAGGAAGTTGGAGTAAATATTTCTAAGTATAACGAACGGAGTGGACTCACTTAGAATTGACTATGATATCTTGTAAATGCCATACGTATGAAACAAATATCAAGCTCGAGCTAAGTATCATGGGTAACTCGAAGCGTAAGCCCTTCAAGATATCGTACTGCCGAACGCCTAGCTCGAGCTAGGTGAAGAATAAAAATAGATTTTTCTAAGTAAGAATGGACCGAGGTAGACTTACTTAGATTCGATTTCATTGCTTTGCTTAAGGGGAGAGGTGGCCCCCAATTCTTCTAATCTGTATAAGGTTAGAGGAATTTTTCGAAGTTAGGAGGAGCTTCGGTTTCGAGCTCGTACGCGGAGTTTGGATCGCTCATATCGATTATTTTAGGAGGTCATTTCAGATCACTCGATTTAGTTGAGATCATTTCATATCGTTTAATTTTAAGGGACCATTTCACGTTACTTGGTTTGGACGGATCATTTCAGATCGCTTTGTAGTTAAGAGATAATTTCAGATCGCTTATTTTAGAAGAGATCGTTTCAGATTGCCTGTTTTGAAGAGATCGTTTTGGATCGCTTGAGTTTGAGGGAATCATTTCAGACTACCCTTTTTTGAAGAGACCATTTCAGGTCGCTTGAAAACGAAAGAAGACAAAGAATTTTATTAAGGTATTTTATTTTTACAAAAGAAAAACGAAAAATCGATCTCGAGTGATAGCTTAGGTAAGCCTTTTTTTTTGGATTTCACTCGAGATTGTTCAACTCTTATATCGAGATTGTTGAACTCGATAAGAGTTTTGTTTGGGGGGGGGGGCGGCTGCGCTCGAAGTCGAGCTGCCTACGTACCCTTTTGAGGGGGATCAAGCCATTTCGTAGTTCGATTAGGGGGTATACTTTCAATGAAAGTATTTTTGAGGTTGATGATATTCCAAGGTCGTAGTTCGGATTTCTGGGTTTCCACCGAATTGAGTCGGTAGACCCCGTCCTTCACAATATCGGTGACCTGTAGGGACCTTCCCACTTCGCCCCTAACTTCCCAGCATGTTCTTCCTTATTATGGTCGAACACCTTCCGTAAGACGAGCTCTCCTACTTGAAACCTTCCGGTTTTAATCTTGAAATCATAGTAGCGAGCTGCGGCTTGTTGGTAGTTCTGGATTCAGGCTAGTGCGAGATTTCTCCTTTCATCGATGAGATCAAGCTCATCTGTTATCATCTGATTGTTGAGTTCCTCGTGTTGTGGGCATTCCTTTTGGCGAATGCTGGACACGAGGATCTCTGCTGGTACTACTGCCTCGATACCATATGCTAGCGAGAAGGGGGTCTCACCGGTGGATTTGTGAGAAGTAGTCTGGTAGGCCCAGAGTACGGGTGGAAGCTGGTCACTCCAGCTCGATTTGCACTCGTCGAGTCTTTTCTTGAGATTGTTCATGATCAACTTGTTGGCTACTTCTGCCATACCGTTCCCTGGGATAACGGGTATGCAGTCTGGATGGGTATGTCAGGCACGTTTGCTACATAAATAGCATTTCTGGGATCGATGTCATCATCGATCTCGATGATATCATGGCATGCCTTCTCGTCGGGTGCCTGTTGGTCGACATCGTCTTTTTCTGCGGGCTCATCCTCTTTTAAGGATAGAGCTTTCAGAGCTATGTCGATACTTGGTTTCTCGATTCCTTCGGCTGGTATGATCCTTTTGAGGTTAGGATCTGATATTGATGCCAGTGCGGCGAGAGCATCGGCTGCAGTGTTCTCTCCTCGTGGGTTTCGTGTTAGATTGAAGAACTCAATCTGATCGGCGAGGCTGCAAACTACTCGCAAGTATGCTTCCATGCGTTCGTCTTTGGCTTCATAGTCGCCATGGTATTGGCTTGTGACTAGTTGGGAGTCACTGAAGGCGTCCACTTCCCGAGCTCCCATTGCTATTGTTAGTCTGAGCCCGGCTATCAACGCTTCGTATTCGGCTTCGTTGTTTGACGCAACGAAGCCTAGCCTGAATGATTGTTCCAGTACCTCTCCCGTGGGAGATACCAGTTTTACCCAGACCCCGGATCTTTGCCTTGAAGAGGCGCCGTCGACATGGAGTTTCCATCTTTTGGCGGAAGCCGGGTCGAGATCGATGGTAGGGGGAGTTCAATTATGAAGTCAGCCAACACTTGCGCTTTTAGGCAGGTTCGAGTTTTAAACTCGATGTCGTATTCGCTGAGTTCTATGGCCCATTTAACTAGTCGACCTGACTGGCTTGGACTATGGAGAATGGTTCTTAGTGGCTGGGAGGGCATGACTATGATCGAGTGTGACTGGAAGTACGGTCGAAGCTTCCGAGCCGATGTGACCAATGCAAATACGAGTTTTCCATTGCGGGGTATCTCGTTTCAGCGTCGATTAGAGTCTTACTGATGTAATAGACTGGTCGTTGATCGTTTTGTTATTCGCGAACCAAGACTCCGCTTACTGCTGCCGTAGAGACAGCTAAGTAGAGGTAAAGGGGTTCCCCTTCTACTGGTTTTGCCAGTATCGGCGGTTCACTTAGATACGCTTTGAGCTGGGAGGATGCCTCTTCGCACTTCTCATCCCAAAGGAACTTTTTGTTCGCTTTGTGTAGGTGGTAGAAGGGTAGACATTTATCGGTCGACCTCGAGATGAAACGATTCAGAGCAGATATTTTTTCAGTTAGGCGCTGGACTTCTCGCGTCGTCTTGGGAGATTGCATCTCTAAGAATGTCGCGATCTGCTTGGGGTTTGCTTCGATCCCCCTTTCGGTTACTAAGTAACCTAGGAATTCTCCTGATGGGACCCCGAAAGTACACTTCGCCGGATTGAGTTGTTGGGATGGTGTCCTGAAATCACACTTGTACTCACTCCTGATGATAGTTGTGTGTCGAGATCAGACATTCGTATAATACTGGGCGGTTGCAATGTTTTGCTAGAAGCCTCTTGCAATATGTAAGTTGTAGACTTACTGCCAGTACTATATGATCCTATAGGGTCACATACCTAAGCAAACTGGAAGCTACGACTTGGGAATGATCATTATGGTAATGATCATATTAATGTGTATTGGATACACATTATAAATCGATAAAATGGTGTTGTGTCGATCGACACAGCTTGTATGTCGGTCGACACAGTTCGGGTTTTTCGAAAGGCTTTTCGAATTAAGACTTGATTAAGTCTGGCCCGTTAATTGTGTTTTAGGTCGAACAAAACAAGTGAGTTTCGACCTAAACACCAAGCCGTCCACTTTTCTTGACAGAAACAGTAGACACACCAGAGAGAATCGATTCCCGTTGATCCGGCACTAGCATCCCGTTTCCAGCGAGCGTGCGTGTGTATCTGGTAGAGGCAAGGCATCTGCGTTGCTCCACTGATCTCGTTCACCATTCTCATTCCGCTGCCAGTTCAAAGGTAAGAACGAGGTTGGTTTTCATTCAATATATCAAACCCTAGATCCAGTGGGATCCAACAGTGGTATCAGAGCGTTGTTAGGGTTTAGCTATTGAATATGATGCAAATAATTCGAAACTTGTTGTTGTTGAATTGATTGTTGCATGTTGAAATCGTGTTTTCATGTTTTATTCTCGGTTTTGTTCCTGTTGAAAAATCGAAGAACTATTGAAATCGCACTGTGTCGATCGACCCAAAGCTTGTGTCGGTCGACACGCCGCGAAATAACACGTAAAATTTTAGGGTTTGTCGCAGGGTGTCGATCGACACAAAGCGTGTGTCGGTCGACACAGAGCGAAAACTCGCAATAAAATTTTAGGGTTTGTCGCAAAGTATCGATCGACACAAAGCGTGTGTCGATCGACACAAAGCGTGTGTCGGTCGACACAAAGCGAAAATCCGCAAATAATTTTAGGGGTTTCGATCTGAGATCGAGTACCCGTATTCCAGCTGTGTCGGTCGATACACTGGGTGTGTCGGTCGACACAGGCAAAGCGATTAGACAGATCGGTTCAATTGGATTGAACTGGTTATCTCGCTCGGTTAATTTTAATTAACCAAATGGTTCTGGTTTGGTAATGTTGATCGACACACAGTGTGTGACGATCGACATGGACCATTAAACCGAACCGGTTCAATTGGATTGAATCGGTTAAGTAAATTCGATCCGGTTTGACCGGTTATCGAAGACCGGTTTGACCGGTTATCGAAGACCAGTTTAAGTTGAGTTGCGTCGATCGATGCCAGTGGTTGGCGTCGATCGACACAACATTCGCAGATATACTGGTTGGACCACAAATTTGCATATACCAGGACAATTTAATCCTAAAAGTTCTAGATGAACCTAAAACTAATAAAACTGATTGTTTTAAATAAAGTTATTACTTCTTGGATGTATATTGGATATACATCAAGATAAAATAATTCTTTTCCTCAACCAAATATCAAGTGATCTTGATGTCTTGCCCGATCTTGTCTACTGTCAAGACTCGTTTCGTTGTTGGATAGCCTTGGAGTCCTTGGTATCCACAGCTACATGAGTAAGGCAGGTGATCATTGATAGACTTGCAGTGCGACTGTCAATGATCACAAGACTGAAGAGATTGGTTTACTTGACTGGGCCATCAGAAGTTATGGGCTCAGAGACATCAGAGTGGATAAGACATGGATTGTCTCATCTGCGACCAAGAATTGTACTGGGTACAATTAGCAATGATTTGCTTACCTAGATAACTGAGGTTTGGGTGATGGCGAGTCGTCCACTCAAGTTTTGGTAATCTGAGGATCTTGGTTCATTGTATTCATCTGAGGAAACATAGTTTTGAATACAATGCGAGTTTTTCTTATTAGATAAGAATTCTCACTTCTTGAGCATTATAACTAAAACCTCTACCTCTTTTAATTACAGCTATGTCTGTCTCAACTCACATCAACACTTTCTCACTAAGATCCGTCCTTGAGAAGGAAAAGTTAAATGGATCTAATTTCTTGGAATGGTATCGGAACCTGAGAATAGTTCTCAGGCAGGAGAACAAGGAATATGTTCTTGAAAGAGTTCTCCCCGAGAGGCCACGTTCCAATGCCCCGCAGACAGAAAAGAATGCTTGGGATAAGCATTCAGCTGATGTCAAAGATGTTAATTGTCTAATGCTGGTGACTATGAACTCTGAGCTGCAGAAGCAATATGAGAACGTGATGTCACCCATTGAGATGATTAACAGCCTGAAAGCTTTGTTTCAGGAGCAAGCTTGCACAGAGAGATACCAGACGGTTAAATCTCTCATGGATTGCAAGCTGGCTAAGGATAGTCCAGTAAGTCCTCATGTCCTTAAAATGATGGGTTACATTGATAACCTGGGGAAACTGGATTGTGCCATTAGCCAGGAGCTAGCCACTGACATGATTCTGCAGTCTTTGCCGTCGTGTTTTGATCAGTTCATCATGAACTACAACATGCAAAACATGATTAAGACATTGACTGAGTTGCACGGCATGCTAAAGATAGCAGAGCCAAATCTCAAGAAGGCTACTCCCAGTGTCCTGATGGTACAAGGGGGTAAAAGGTTTAAGAAACCTAAGAAGGATAAAGGAAAAGCCCAAGTTGTCCAGACTGAAAGTCAGGACAAGCCCAAGCCGAAGCCCAAATCCGGGCCTTCTCCTGAGGATAAATGCAACTACTGCAAGCAGTTAGGGCATTGGAAGAGAGACTGCAAGAAGTTCATGGAAGATTACAAGAAGCTGAAGAAGACGTATGATGCGTCTGACTCAGGTATTTATGTTATCGAACTTAATGTTATATCTTCTAGTTCTACTTCGTGAGAGTATTGGATACCAGCTGCGGTGCTCACATTTGTACTGATGTGCAGGCACTAAGAAACAGTAGAACGCTGAAGAAAGGACAAGTGGAGCTACGGGTCGGGAATGGAGCTAAGGTTGCTGCACTGGCCGTAGGCACCTATGAATTGTCTTTACCTTCGGGCATGATTTTAGCTTTGAATAATTGCTACTTTGTACCTGCGATTAGCAGAAACATAATTTCAGTTTCCGTTTTGGATTTGGAAGGTTATGATTTTGCTGTTAAGAATAAAGTTTGTTCTTTTAATCGTGATGGTACATTTTATGGTAGCGCCCCATTAGAAAATGGGTTATATGTTTTAAATCAAGAAATGCATGTCTTTAACATAAATACAAAGCGGTTTAAGTCCAATGACGAAAACCCGACTTTCTTATGGCATTGTCGTTTGGGCCATATCAATGAGAAACGCATCCAAAGGCTCCATCGAAATGGGCTTCTGGGCTCATTTGATTTTGAATCATGTGAGAAATGCGAATCTTGTTTGATAGGCAAAATGACTAGAGCCCTTTTCAACAAACCAAATCAAAGGGCCAGTGATTTATTGGGCCTTGTTCATACTGATGTATGTGGGCCGATGAGTACTGTTGCCAGAGGAAATTACAAGTACTTCATTACCTTCACTGATGATTTCAGTAGGTATGGCTATGTCTATTTGATGAGACATAAGTCAGAATCCTTTGATAGATTCAAGGAATTCAAGAATGAAGTACAGAACCAACTTGGCAAAAGTATCAAAGTTCTGCGATCGGATCGCGGAGGAGAATACTTGAGTCAAGAGTTCAGCGACTATCTGAGCGAGTGTGGAATTGTTTCACAACTCACTCCTCCTGGAACACCTCAATGGAATGGAGTGTCAGAGAGGAGGAATCGAACCTTATTGGATATGGTTCGGTCTATGATGAGTCATTCAAATCTTCCATTATCCTTTTGGGGATATGCTCTAGAAACGTCTGCGTTTACACTAAATCGAGTGCCATCTAAATCAGTGGAAAAGACACCACATGAATTGTGGACTGGGAATGTTCCAAACCTGTCTTTCCTAAAGATTTGGGGTTGTGAGGCTTATGTCAAACGTTTAATCTCTGACAAGCTCGCACCCAAATAAAATAAATGCTACTTCGTTTGTTATCCTAGGGAAACCAAGGCATACTACTTTTACAACCAATCTGAGAACAAAGTATTTGTTGCTCAGGACTGTTCTTTTCTTGAGAGGGAGTTTCTCTCTAAGAAAAACAGTGGGAGTAAAGTACATCTTGAAGAAATTCGAGATGCACAGGAGATTGCTCAACCTGCTGAGGAAGAGCAGCAGTTGGATCCACAAAGTTCTGTGGAACCAGTGCCTGTGGAGCCTGAAGTTCGCAGATCCGGAAGGATCCGTCACGAACCCGAGAGATACTATGGATTTCTCGTGACCGATTCAAATGATCTGATGATCATTGATAGTGACGAACCAGCGACCTTCGCGGAAGCAATGATGGGCCTGGACTCCGAAAAGTGGCTTGGAGCCTCTAAGTCCGAAATGGGATCCATGTCAGAAAACCAAGTATGGTCCTTGGTCGATTTACCTAATGGTGCAAAAGCCATTGAGTGTAAATGGATCTTCAAGAAGAAGATTGACGTGGATGGCAATGTACAGATTTACAAAGCGAGGTTGGTGGCTAAAGGTTTCAAGCAAATTCATGGTATTGACTATGATGAAACCTATTCCCCAGTTGCTATGCTTAAATCCATTCGGATTCTTCTAGCAATTGCCGCTCATTATGATTATGAGATTTGGCAAATGGATGTCAAAACCGCATTCCTGAATGGTATTCTGGAAGAGGATGTGTATATGACACAGCCTGAAGGTTTTGTCGATCCTAAGAACGCTGGGAAGGTATGCAAGCTTCATAAATCCATTTATGGATTGAAGCAAGCATCACGGAGTTGGAATCTTCGTTTTGATGAATCAGTTAAACAATTTGGTTTCATCAAGAACGAAGAGGAACCATGTGTTTACAAGAAGACTAGTGGGAGCAAAATTGCGTTTCTTGTACTATATGCCGATGATATACTCCTCCTCAGTAATGACGTTCCGTTGCTTCAGTCTGTTAAGACTTGGCTTGGAAGTTGTTTTTCCATGAAAGACATGGGAGAAGCAGCGTACATTCTTGGAATCAGAATCTACAGAGATAGAGCGAACAAGCTGATTGGATTGTGCCAGGACACTTATATTGATAAGGTGTTACACAGATTCAAGATGCATGATTCCAAGAAGGGCTTCATACCAATGTCTCATGGCATTAGTCTCAGCAAGAAGCAGTGTCCGGAGACACATGCTGAGCGGGAGCGCATGAATAGGATTCCTTATGCTTTTGCAATAGAATCTATTATGTATGCCATGCTCTGCACTCGTCCAGATGTAGATTACGCGTTAAGCATGACGAGCAGATACCAATCTGATCCAGGTGAAGATCACTGGACAGCTGTCAAGAATATTCTCAAGTATTCGAGACATACTAAGGATAAATTCCTGGTGTATGGAGGAAGTGAAGAACTTGTGGTGAATGGATTCACCGATGCGAGTTTTCAGACGGACAAAGACGATTTCCGATCACAGTCTGGATATGTCTTCTGTCTAAATGGCGGTGCAGTGAGCTGGAAGAGCTCTAAGCAGAATACCGTAGTTGATTCCACGACGGAAGCTGAATATGTTGCTGCTTCTGAAGCGGCAAAGGAAGCTGTTTGGATCAAGTAGTTCATGACTGAACTTGGTGTGGTTCCTAGTATCTTGGAGCCAGTGGCTTTGTTTTGTGATAACAACGGAGCCATTGCTCAGGCGAAAGAACCCAGGTCACACCAGAAGTCCAAACACGTAGAGAGGAGATATCACCTGATTCGTGATATCGTCAATAGAGGTGATGTGAAGATCAGCCGAGTTCCGACAGACGAGAATGTCGCTGATCCTCTGACTAAGTCACTCCCATGGCCTAAGCATGAGAGTCATACGACTGCTGTAGGCATTAAAGATCTTAAGATGTAATCTTGATTCTAGTGGGAGTTTTAGTTTTATTTTAGTTATAATAAGATGCTTTTGTAAACATTCTTTTGGATATGTTTAATGAAATTTGATTTCAGCATTATTTATTGTGATCTAAATAATGGTCCCAAAATAAGTTTATGTCATACTATAGGTCATCAAGTTGAGGACTTGGTCATGAAACCCTATGGGTCATAAATGACATAAATTATGTTGTCCCTAGTCGAGGTTGTCAAAGTGGGACAATGACAACCGCGAGAGACTAGATTGTGAGGTGACTGTTGGCTAAGTTTCATGGAGCCAATGATATGATTATCGCAGTCAGTCACATAGATATATGTTGGTGAACATATGGTCGGACATGACCCGCTGATGAGAAGTCTACAAAATAGTTATATATGTGTCATAAGAGGTTCTCATTACGACTATAGAGTATAGTCCTCAGCCCTGAGTTCATCATGCTTTCTTGCATATGAATTGGTACACTTTGACTTTGTCAAACGTCGACCCGTAACTGGCGACTATAACGGCACTGTTCAGGTATATCATGAAGTGTGCGTTGAAACAGGGATGGAACAAGATGGGATTTGTCCCTCCTGTATAACGGGAGATAAATATCTCAGGGCCTATCGAAGATTTAATACTGAGAAAATGTGTGGCCGCACTCAAACGAACTGTAGTTCAGTTATTTGTAATGTTCAGTATGAGATCAGGAGTTCGATAAACACGATGTTGGCTTAATAAGGATGACACCAATCTTGCCTTATGCCAAATCGAGATATAGAGACAAAAGGATTATAGGAATTGATGATTCCAGTACAAGTGGGAGATTGTTGGGATGGTGTCCTGAAATCACACTTGTACTCACTCCTGATGATAGTTGTGTGTCGAGATCAGACATTCGTATAATACTGGGCGGTTGCAATGTTTTGCTAGAAGCCTCTTGCAATCTGTAAGTTGTAGACTTACTGCCAGTACTATATGATCCTATAGGGTCACACACCTAAGCAAACTGGAAGCTACGACTTGGGAATGATCATTATGGTAATGATCATATTAATGTGTATTGGATACACATTATAAATCGATAAAATGGTGTTGTGTCGATCGACACAGCTTGTGTGTCGGTCGACACAATTCGGGTTTTTCGAAAGGCTTTTCGAATTAAGACTTGATTAAGTCTGGCCCGTTAATTGTGTTTTAGGTCGAATAAAACAAGTGAGTTTCGACCTAAACACCAAGCCGTCCACTTTTCTTGACAGAAACAGTAGACACACCAGAGAGAATCGATTCCCGTTGATCCGGCACTAGCATCCCGTTTCCAGCGAGCGTGCGTGTGTATCTGGTAGAGGCAAGGCATCTGCGTTGCTCCACTGATCTCGTTCACCATTCTCATTCCGTTGCCAGTTCAAAGGTAAGAACGAGGTTGGTTTTCATTCAATATATCAAACCCTAGTTCCAGTGGGATCCAACATGAGTTTCATCACGTACTTATTGAGAATGACGAAGCATTCTTTTAGTTGGGGGATATGGTCCTCGCATCTCGAAGATTTGACCAGCATGTCGTCGATGTAAAATTCCATGGTTTTACCCAGGAGTCCTGAGAACATCTTGTTGACGAGGCGTTGGTAAGTTGCTCCTGCGTTTTTCAGCCCGAAAGGCATAACTTTGTAGCAGTACGTGCCTCGGTCAGTTATGAACGAGGTCTTTTCCTGGTCCTCGGGGTTCATCAGTATCTGATTATATCCAGAGAAGGCATCCGTAAAGGATAGCAGTTGATGCCTTGCGGTCGATGTGCGGGAGTGGGAAGCTATCTTTTGGACAAGCTTTGTTGAGGTCTGTAAAGTCGACGCAGGCTCTCCATTTCCCATTCTTTTTCTTGACCACTACGGGGTTCGCGAGCCAGTCGAGGTATTTCACCTCTCTGATCGATCCAATTTTTAGCAGTCGGTCGACCTCGTCATTGACGGCTCGGGCTCGCTCAGGGGCCAAGTTTTCGACGGTTTTGTCTGACCGGTTTATAAGTCGGTCGACGTTTAGCTTGTGACTAGTCACGTCGATGTTGATTCCTTTCATATCAGCTGAGGACCAGGCAAAAGAGTCGACATTCTGTTTGAGGAAAGTGATCAGTTCGTTTTTAACTGACTCCGATAGTTTGATTCTGATGCCGACAAGTCTTTCGGGATGAGCATCGTCTATGCAAACTTGAGTTGTGAGGTCCTTTGGGGGTCCTCTTTGACTGGGGTTGTTTGACCTTTTAGTTCGCATCTTGGCGAGCTTTTCCTCTTTCTGTAATTGCTATGCGTGAGATTTTTCAATATGTTTGTATCCGTTCATGTAGCAATTTCTGGAAGTTTTTTGGCTTACGTATACGGTTTTTACCCCTTTCGGAGTTGGGAATTTGACCCAGTGATGGTAGGTCGATGGTACGGCTTTCATATCGTATATCCATGGTCGACCTAGAATGGCGTTGTAGGGAGCTGGTCGATCTACTACGACGAACTCTGTCATTCTTCGAACTCCTCCAACTATTACTGGGGCGAATACAGAGCCCATTGAGATCGATCATTGGGATCGGTCTTGTTTGGTCGATCAGAGTCGTCTAGAATGGCATCGGACTCGATCTGAGGGGATATCCAAAGCTCGAAGCAAAGGCTGAGCCTCCAAGCTGCCTCGACCTAATACCGGAATTATTCGGCAAGGGAGGCGGTCCAGGTAGTGGTCGGTTTCCTGACCCGCTTGGATCCGTGACCAAGGAACTTGAGCTAAACGGGGTCGGTGTCACCGTAGGGGTCGCGACAGGGCGGAATCCGCTATTTAACATGCCGGCGATATTTCCCGACACTCCTGAAGGTGTTATCGCTGGAGAAAATTCCAGACGTGTCTGAGGTGGAGGACTTAGTGGAGATCGTTGATCACGTAGCGATCGATCTCCTTGGTTTCGATTAGCGAGCTCTTCGAAACGAGCATTGATGCGTCGTTCCTGTTCATCGAGCTGTGCGGCCAAGGCGCGATTTGTGATTTCTTGGGCCCGGGCGTTAGCCTCATTACTTCTCGTTCGGATCACCAACAGGGTAAGCATCGAACGGATTTCGGCGAGGTCGTCCGGACTCTGTCGCGGTGGAGCAAGAGGCTGTGGCGGATTAGGCTTAAGCGTTCTAGATCCGCCTCCTGATGTGGGGGCGAAAGTCGAATCACTTCTCATCCAGACCCAGTTCCTGCTTGGATCATTGGTCCCTGACAAAACATTTTTCGGGGCCTAACTCGTCGCGATTGTTTGAGCGACTGAGTCGGCTGGTGTCGAAGTCGCGGAGACGGAGGCTGAGCTCGTCAACACGCCATCGGTCTGACCCGTGGTACTTACCCCGTCGGTGTTCTGAGGAACATTGCCGACCATCTGCGGATGATCGACTAGTGGAGTGGAATTGGGAGAGCCAGATTGGTCGGGATTTATCTCGATCTATCGAACCTTAGATCTGATTTTTTAGATAGGAAAGACTACAGATTGTCCTCACAGACGGCGCCAAATGTGAGATCGAAGATTCACACCAAGGATTTATAATCGTGGATTTGTACTTTTGTATATGAAACAGTATAGACTTCCTATGAATCAAAGATATTATTAAGATTGAATGTCGAGATCGAATTAACACAATCGAAAGAGAGTACAAAAAGATCATTATCGAGCTATCTAGTCGAAATGTTCTTGATTAGGGTTGGAATGGTTTGAATGAATCTCTACTTCTTCTTTAAATAGCCTTCGAGCCTCGATCTCCTTGTTCTGATTCTTCAGCCTTGCAATGGTAACGATCTCCTTGTTCCGATTCTTCAGCCTTGCAATGGTAACGATCTCCTGGATTTGCGGAGATCGCCTCAACTGACAATGACTTGGTCATTCTTCCTCGACAGCGTCTTCTGTCAAACTCGAACTCGATCATATCGCATTTCGGACCAAATAGGCCTACATTATTCGGTCATCGAATGGGCCTTGGGCCTCAGACAATCTTATTCATTAATTAGCGAACTAGACTCGTGAGTTTGGGCCTTCGAGTCTATAGTTTTATGGGCTGGATTTCTTAGAGGGAAATCCAGTACCAACACAATTGTATAAATGTGTGAAGTGGCGTGGCTAATTGTGTGAGGTGACGTGGCTGCTTGAAAATGGAGAAAATTACTCTCTCATTATATATATATATATATATATGAATTTAACCAAAAAGATGTGTAGCCTTTATACAACTAGTTGTCTTCACCACCTCCACGCATGCGCGGGGTTTTTGTCTATGTTAAATATTTACATTACTTTTTTCTGTCCGTACGCTCAATCCGGATTTGTTGGAATCTATATATTACCATATGGTAAGTGTTGTGTCCTTTCATCTATACTATTAAAACAGGATATTGACCATGGTACATAAATGTTGTTTCCGAAATTTGTCCTTAATTTTATTATGAATTGTATTCTTCATTGGGTAAAACTGTAAAACAATTTATATTTGATTTATTCATAATATCTTATAATATCTTTTCTTTTTCTTTTTCTATTCTAATCATATCTAACAAAAATCTTTTTCAAAAATTTAATAAAATAATAATTAATTTCGAAATTAATATTAAAATAAATATTATAAATTATTCTTAACTAAAATTTAACTTAAAGAAATAAAATCAAGCATAATTAAGTTACTAAATCAATTGGTACATATAATTATATAATTTAATACATAATTATTTTATAAATTATATAATCATTAAAATTACTAAATTATTATTAAAATAAAAAGTAGTATATAATATTGTACTAGCGTGTGGGTATAAATTCAATAACTAAAATACAACACTAAAAACTGACAAAACGATATAAAGTGTTAAAAACCATAAAAACCAAAACAAAAACTAATTCATAACATGACAATAAAAAAAAAAAATTAAACCCAGCCAACAAAAATTGTAATATAATAAAAAGTGATAAATATTCTAACATTATTGTCCCACTAAATCTAAAAATTTAAATAAAAAGAACAATAAACCCGCGTTAAACGCGGGTCAGACACTAGTTAGTATTGGTTTTATTGTTGTCTTGTTAATTCCCTAGATGCTATTCAATAGGAACGTATTTGTTATTGGCTATGAGTTACCATGTAATGGTTGTGAGTTATATATTAGTTTATGTATTAGTCTATGTCATTACGTACTCTGACTGTCTCCCTTATTATCTTCGTTCGTGTTTGCTTAAGTTTCTTTTCTTTTTCTCTAATCCGCATGTCTTTTTCGGTCAACATTCCAGTGGTAAACTAAACTAATCTGGCAACGCTTGTTTGTAAATGCATCTCCGCGGCATATGAAAGATTATTGTCTTATTATTTAAGTTTGTTACTACATGGGCTTAGACTCTGCCCAACAGATAAGTCCAAGTGTATAAACGAATTATTGGAGTTTTTAATTTATCCTATTAAAATAAGTCCGGCCGCTCCGCTTATCCCCAAAACATTTTTTGCTTCTATATTCTTACATTCTGACCAGCGTTCCAGTAACTGATCAATCTTCATCTGCATTTAGTTGTAAAAATTATAGTTAGTATGTTTTCTGCCCTCAACGTTTGTTGTCACTATGGGCTTTGCTGTGTCTCATAGACCATAATAGCCTTGCCCCCAATAAGCAACTATTGTTTTATGGTCAACAATATCTCACTCTCTACAAAAAATCGTTATCAGATCTGAAGGTCTAATATCTAAACCTAAACCAAAGGAATCTCTTATTATTGTTACTTGTCTAATGCATTCTTTTCAGTTTTACCTTCTGGCGTTTTGACTCTGGAGATGATGAAGGTGTCTCAGGTCTCAGACTTGATGAACCCCTTCGATATGCCTTCCTCTTCCTGCATCTCAATTTTATCCACAACCAAAACTCATCAACACATTTCAATATTCCCAATATTTAGTATTTACCAAAATTAATCAGACCATCTATATTACCCACAAGTGACTGATTTTACAAGTGTTTATCAAATTTACTCCAGCCTTACACAATCCAAAGCTCAAAGATTATCTCCTTCACGAATCCAACGACATGTTTGCATAAGCTACTATTGAAAGAAATAAACATGTCTTGAAGAGGCTTGTGTACTGCTATTGCTGGCTCTGCCTGCAAGTTCATCTGAACTTTAGGCACGTTTTGACTAACTAATCTAGAAAACACAACAACTTTTCGACTGTTATGTTTCTCTGTCCCATTTCGCTTGCTGCATAAGCCCTCTGATACGAATTAAGTTATAGAGAAAAACATCAACAATCATATCGTGAGAGGAGAAAGTTCTAAACTGAGTGAGAAATTGAACTTTTTAATATCAATAGAACCAAACAATGCAACATTACTACTACATATACTTGGACTGATACTAATAAGTAAGCTAATGGCGCTCAGCGTATGTCAACTTTCTGATTTTAGGAAGTAAGTAACGAAATCAAAACATTCAAAGCACATGATTGCATTGTGCATTCTCAAACTCAACGGTAACATGGTAGAAGCCCAAGATCATGTTCATGACAATTAAGAAAAATATTAGCTGCGGAGATCAAACCAAGTTCTCATAAACTAAGAACAATTCTTCAAATGCCTAAAACCAAAACAAAAATATCAAAGCTTTCATACATAAACAAAAAGGGATGAAACTAAGCCCACCATGGCTAACTAAGAATCAGAACAATCCTCTAATGCAATTTAAAAAAAAAAAAACTAAGAAAAAATAATAATAATAGTCTGACCTTGAGAACATTAAGATAAAGCTTTGGAGATTTTCAAAGAGGCTTCAACGACGATAATTTCAAAGTAATTGGTATTTGTGTGGTAATGGAATCTCGCACCTGAAGTGAAAACTCTAAAACAGATCGGACGTTGGCGAACTTTCTTCTCCGTGACTCCATTATCGTACTGTGTTTTCTCAAGCTCTTTTTGTCGACGTCATTGTTGTGCAAGTTTTGTTCTTCTTGTGGCTTGCTCTGTGTCCTCCTAATGCTTGATACGATTTGGACACTTTACCACAAAGACTTGTAATATCGAAAGAATAATGACAAAAAGGTGGAAACTTTGATTATTACTGACAAGTTTGATGTCTGTGTTGTCTACCAACCATTGTGATCCATCCTTCGTGAATCCGACATAACTTGTATCAAACTCTTTCTTGAACAGAAGACGCCTGCAATGTTTTTTATCAAACTCTTATCAGAAACCCATAGTGTTTCACTGAGATTATTCACAAACAGAGTTTATTACCTGTCAATGTTCAATGTTCTGAAAAGAACACGGCGAACACCTTTTGGTATGTGAAGAGATTTCATCACTCCCGTTACACAATCAATAAGATGAATACGCGAAATCAATGTTTTGAATCTGAAGCTTATACTCATCACTATCTTCTAGTCAAAGTTCACTTACCAGTTATGTTCTTGTTCCTCGGAACATCAACTAACAACGCAGGACCTACGAACCAAAAAAGTCCAAATCATCACCAATTCAAGAGAGAAATTTACAACCTTTGCATAAATCAGAGATAATTACCATTAAGTACTTGGAGATCAAGCGAGTCAACATCAAAACCAGCGTCGTAATACTCGTCGTAGACGTGGCCAGGTGAATCGACGTAAGCACCAGTGTGCGTCGGGAATTCGGGATCTTCACCTCAGAGTTGTTAACAAAATAACCACAATCGAGCAATCCAAAAAAAAACTATGAAAATAAATAATGATTTTAACCCTCTTGAGAACCAGATTATCTTGATGATTAAAAATGATTATTACCTGATTTTGGAGGTTTCGCTGGGAGACATGAGCTGGTATGCTCCTATATCTCCATCATAAATCTCAAATGCCCCTGTTTTATTTTTAATGTCGAAATGACAATTTTACCCTTAATGAATGGTTGTAAGGACTTAAATATAATTAAACCGGTAAGTATTTGTTGAAAACAACGGTAGCTCAGTGGTTAGGAGCTCTACGCGCATACCTGTGCGCGATGCGCGCCCAGGGTTCGAATCTCACCGGCATGGTAATACTGGTAATACCGATATTTTTTCTACAGGTAATATTACAAGTATATGTAATACTGGTAATACAGGTAACACTGGTAATACCAGTACCACTGGAGGTAACACTGGTACTGGTAATACCAGTACCACTGGAGGTAACACTGGTAATACCAACACCACTGGAAGTAATACTACAATGGAGGTAATACTGGTAATACAGATGACACTGGTAATACTAGTAATACTAGAGGTATCACTGGTAATACCAGTACCATTGGAGGTAATACTGGTATCTGGTAATACTAGTACTATTGGAGGTAACACTGGTAATGAAGGTAATACTGGTACAACGATTATTCATATAAATTAAATCAAAATGAGAAGGGCAAAATCGTCATCATAGGATTTCATTTAAAAAATGAGGGGCACGTAGATTAAATGGGGGTATAAGAGATTAGATTCTGAGAAAGAGGGGCATATGAGACAATGTTTCTTTCGCTGGGAGACATAATCTCATATGCCCCTATATCTCCATCAAAGATCTGAAATGCCCCTGTTATATTTTTAATGTCGAAATGACAATTTTACTATTAATGAGTGGTTGTAAGGGTTAAATGTAATTAAATCGGATAGTGGTTGTCGAAAAACACGGTAGCTCAATGGTGGGAGCTTCACACGCGTACATGTGTGCGACGCACGCCCAGGGTTCGAATCCCTTGAGCGTGGTAATACCAGTAATACCAGTACTAATACAAGTGGAGATCCAGATCAAGTACATTGAATTTTCATTTCAAAATTTTAAAGGGTATTTTCATGGATTATTGTCTCCAGAGACCCTCCGTACTGGAAACAAATCTCATATGCCCCTCTATTTATTAGAATATTTGTTAACATTTATTTTTAATCGAAAACTTGTAAAGTTACCAAAAAACCTTATGATTTTCGTTGAATTACATGACAACCCAGTCGGTTTTCTCGATCAAACCACAATCCAATTTGGAACCGTAAATAAACCAAGGAAATAAAAAAATCGGTGGTTCACCCGATTTACCCGGGTCGGGTAACCCACAAATCGGATAATCCGCCCAACTCAAAGATATTTGAAACTAAGATTTTAACCTTACTGAACACAAAGAGGAAAAATGTGACACCGATGGGATTCGAACTCGGGTGGCTAAACTGATAAAAACAGACCAGAGCCACTGAACTATCGTGTTATATTGTTAATTTACTCAAGTTATATTACTTATAAAGTGATTTGGGGAGAAGTGATCAATCCAAAATAAAATGGTATCCCTAAATTAAATCTATTTTTTGTGTAAATAAACCAAAAACACTTTATTATGTTTTCAAACTTTCCGTTTTTATTTAAAATTTAAAAAATAACGCGGATATATTAATATGTAAATCTGGTAAAACTATGAAAAATGGTAAAACTATGAAAAACGGGTAAAACTAAGTAAAACTATTGTGTAAAACCGGTAAAACTGAATACAACTGTTTTCAGTATAGCCAGTGTCAGTTTTACTGAAACTTTAAATTTGATTTTACAGTTGTACAGCTGATTATACTCAATTAATCTATGAAACTAATGCTTCAGTATATTAATATGAACAACTTTTGGATTTTTACTTGGAAAATGATGGAGACATAGCCGAGAAATTTAAAAACAAAAAAAAGAGTACTACATAACCGAGAAATTAAAAACAAAAAACCAGAGTACGAGAAAAGAAATTAGGGCCCATTTTGATTCATGTAGTAGAATCTCAGGCCCCGTTTGTACATGAAGCAATCGGGACATTCGATTTCCAAATCCAGTAGATGGCATGATTGAGGAGGCGTATTGTTCTGCAATGTTTGCATATAAACCGGTTTCTGCTCAACATTGATTCCATGCAGTATCCTCCTCAACTTTCTCCAAACGTGGGCCACCAACTCCTCATCTTCTTCACGCCAGACACGGAAAGGAACATCATCAAATTGACCTAGAGGATCGCCATGGAGGAAGCGCAGAAGACCATATAGGTAAGCAGCTTCCAGAATATCTTCCTCGTCCTCTCCACTGGCGGCATTGGCAAAATGTAACAATCCGTTCTCCACATCACCCTCTTCAAAGTATGTGAGGATACCTGATGTAAAACCGGTAAAACCGAGTAAAACAATTATTGATGTAAAACCGGTAAAACTGATTAAAACTAGTAAAGTAAAACTATATAGGATACCTTGCACGAAGCTAGCCGCGCAACAATCATTGTCTATGCAACTGTTCAGAAATGGCATGTGATCATACGCTTTGAGAGGATTCTTCACCAGGGGTGTGAGAGAGAGATAACGGAGGACTTCAGGACTCCTGCCAGCTTCGTTCATGATTCAGCATGTTTTCCGGAGGTTGCAGTAATCGGCGCCGGAATTTTTCTCGGCTTTCTGTAAGATCTTGGAGAGGATTTCGATCGGAAATTGTTGAAGAGAGACCATCGATCTTCTGTTGGCCATGGTGAGTCTCTGTTTTTCTCTGTTTTCTCTCTGTTTTCTGGAAAAAAAATCTCTCTGATTTTGGAACTTATTTTGTGTGGAAAATGGTTATGAGAGAGACACAGAAGTTCTCTGTATTTATAGACCCTTAAACTTGTTTGGGTTGCGCCCATAAGACGCAGAGATGTGTCTGTTCGTTTCTTGGGTTTGTCAAGCGACTGGTTGTCATCCTTGTCCCTGCATTAAACGGAGCTTCTGATGTGACGGTTCGCCGGCTTCTAATAATGATACGTTTAATGCAGGGGACAAAAAAGGAAGACAAGCCGTCTCATGAAAAACCCAAGAAAGTGAAGGATTGTTTAGTGTTAATCCTGATTCAATTCTTCAGATTAAACTCACCTAAACATGCCAGATCTAGGTTCTCTTGCAGAATCATAAAGGATCTCACCTGTTACCTTGTTTATGCAGCGGAAAGAGGAGGTACGGGTCAGAGATCAGCAGAACCACCAAGAGATAGTTCCTCCAAAGGCTCACACACGCACGCACAGGAAATTGGCTGCTAGACCAGCTGGTGGGAGGCGCAGAAGAGAGAGAGAGGTGGCGCAAAAGTGGCTCAGAAAATAAGAGCTAGGGCAAGTTTTATTATTAAAACCCTTGTCCAGTTCTTATGGGCTTTTGGGCCCAATTCTCAGTCTGATTAAATCCCTTAGATTTAATCAGGCCCTTTAGTCTCTCTAAGTACAGTAAATGCCTAGCACTTTTACCGTACTTCTGCTAAACCGTTCCTACACATTTTCCTGTTAGCTTAGGCGTGTGACCCATATGAGATCATATAATAAAGGCAATAAATCCAAGATTTATAGATCATGAGCGGACTCTAGCAAGCCATCATGACCCCCAGTATTATATGACTTATGTCTGATCATTGACATACTCTTACTTTCTAGAGACAGTACAGAGATTACTGGACATAATTCCAACAATCTCCCACTTGAACTGGAATCTCTGTATTCATAATCCTTTTGTCTCAATATCTCGATTAGTCATAAGGCAAGATTAGTGTCATCCTTATAAAGCCTAATCTTGTTCATCGGACTCTGATTTGATACTGACAATCCAAACGACTCGGGAAAGTCCGTTTGAGCATGGCCATGCATTTTCCAGTATTCAAATCTCCGATTGGCCTAGAGATATTCACTCCATTTATATTGGAGGGACGAATCCCGTCTTGTTCCATCACTGTAAACTACTCATTTCATAATACACCCAAACAAGGTCCTTATAACTATCGCTTAACGACAGCATTAGACAATGATCAAAGCGCATTAGTTCATGTGCAGTCACATGCATGCGAACTCAGGTCTAAGGACTATACTCTATAGTCGTAGTAAGAATCTCTTATGACACAGATATAAATATCCTGAAGAGTTCTTATAAGTGGGTCTTGTCTGGTCGTATGTACCCCAAAATACACCTATGTACTGACTTTGATGCCGTGCATCTATGACATCCTGAGACTTTGTCATAAGTCACATACCAATCTAGTCTCACGCAGTTGTTGGTGTTCCAATTTCAACAACCTTCGACTAGGGACAGGATGATATAAGCCATCTATCAAATATAGGGTCTCACGATCAAGCTAAATGACTTTGATGACTCAAGATCAAGTCACTTACTTCGATAACCTATAAAATGGTTCATATCATTTTGGAACGATTATTTCATCACAGTTAAAATAATCTTGAAATAATAATTTCATTAAACATCATAGAATGTTTTACAAGAACATATCAATAACTAAATAAAGCCCTTTATTAACTCCCACTGAAATTAAGACTACATCTTAATTTCACTTATCCTACAGCAACAGTTCGCGACTCGTGCTTAGGCCTAAGAAGTGGCTTCGTTAATAGATTAGCAACGTTCTCATTCGTTGAAACTTGCTGATCTACTTAACATCTCTGTCATTTATCTCACGGAATAGGTTATACCTATCCTCAAGGTGTTTGGACCTCTGATGTGCAGCTAGTCTCATCTATGCTGTGAATCACATCAAGTTCAGTGACGAACTCTTCTTTCCAAACAACCTCTTTCGCCGCTTCTCAAGCTGTGAAATGTTCAGCTTAAGTCATGGAGTCAGCAACAGTGCCTTGCACCGCCAGATAGACACAAGATATAACCGGACTGTGACCGGAAATCATCTTTGTCCGTTGGAAGCATGCCTTTCAGACTCTACCGACTCGTAGCACCTCACTTTCTCCGTAAATCAAGAACTTATCCTTAGTATTCCTCAAATACTTTATGATATTCTTTACGGCAATCCAGTGATTCTTTGCTGGATTTGACTGGTCTTTTACTTGTCTTGCTTAACATTAAAGCAACATCAAAACAAGTACGTGTCATGGCATATATGATAGATCCAATTGCCGACGCATATGGAATCTCATCCATGCATTCAAGCTCAGCAGATATCGTAGGATACTGTTTCTTGCTTAACGTAATGCCATGTGACATTGGCATAAAACCCTTCTTGGATTGCTGAAAACGTGTAGGACTTTGTCAATTTAAGAATCCTGACATTGTCTTACCAGCTCTTTTGGATCTCTATCTTCAGATCCAAAGTCCAAGAATATACGTGGCTTTACCCATGTCAATCATTAAAACCAACTCCCAAGCCAGTCCTTTACCGACTGCAGCATTGGGACGTTATTTCCGAGAATCAGTATGTCATCGAAATACAATATGAGAAATGCAACATCGCTCCCACTTATCTATTAGTAAACGCACAGTTCCATTTCGTTCTTGTTCAAGTCAAAACCTTGACTACTTCAACAGAACGAAGATTCCAACTCCGATATGTTTGCTTCCATCCATGAATGGATCGATGAAGCTAACTTACACAAAATGTAATTTTTCGGAGTCCGGGCTCACTTTCGCTTATTTGAATTTCGCAGATTCGTCGCTTTCAATGATCATCAGATCATGCGAACTTTCAATGATCATCAGGTTCAAATAATGACGAGAAATCACTCTCGGATTAGTGACTGATTCATTCATGTCTGCGAGCTTCAGGCTCTACAGGTGTAGATTCTACAGAAATCTGTAAATCCATCCGTTGCTCTCCCTCAACAGGTTGAGCAGCCTCCTGTATTTCTCGAATTTCTTCGAGTTATACTTTTACTCCCACTGTTCTTCTTGGAAAGTAATTTCCCTTCTTAGAAAACAGAATGGACGTAAAAGTAACAAGCCTTGGTTTCCCTAGGACAACCAGCGAAGTAGCTCAACTACAAATACTCAGTAAAGACGAATTTGGATCGATTCCAATCCACATTTACGTGGTGTCTTTCAACTGATATTGGTGGAACTATTTCAGCGTAAACTTAGATATTTCTAGAGCGTTATTCTTCAAGAATATCATGGAAGATTCGTGTGACTCATCTTTAATCATTTCTTATAAGATCTGATTCTTTCTCACAGAAATACCTCAAGGTTTTTCAGGAGAATTGAGCTGTGAAACGACTTCACACTCATTCAGATGATCACACCATTAATGACTCAAGTATTCTCACTCGTGATTTAATTCAGAGTCTTAATACTTCTGTCACTCAGATTCTATACCTCATTCTGGAACTCTTTCGACCATGTCAAAGAATTCCGACTTGTGTCTCATCAAATGAACACAGTCTTACTCACTGAATTAATCAGTAGAGACAATGAAGTACAGGAAATTTTCTCTGGCATTACTGCTCATCGGACCACATACATGAGTATGTTCAATCTCCAATAAGCCTTTGGGCTTTTCTCTAGCTCGGCTAAGATGGGCCCTTTGTCTTTTGGTCCAGTAAGCAGAATTCAAGTCTCATAAGATATCCGATCAAATGAGCCCAAAAGTCCATAACTATGGGGTTTCTGAATCCGACTTACTCTATGTGACCAAGACTTTTATGCCAAGAAAAATCAGGTTTAATTCATCAGATTTAAACCAATTCGGTATTTATGTTACATTTAGGCACTCTTTGGTTTAAGATATAAAACCCATTCCTTGAATAGGGTGCTACAATTAATATTTCATTAAGATCAAAAGAACAAAACTTGTCTTTTATCAAAATGAAAAACATTCAAATTCTTACAAGAAAATGAAAAACAACTCTGCTTAAAGCAGGTACATTGTAGCAATTACTTAATAAAACCAAGCCTCGAAGGCATCTACAAGTGAAAATCCTACGGCTGAGGCAGCGTCCATAGCTCCTTCCAGACAGGTAGATCCACTTGTCCTTCCTTCAACATTCTACTGTTGCTTAGGCTCTGCATATTATCACAAATATCAGTGCCACAACCAGTATCCAATACCTATAAGGTAGAACTTGAAGTAATAACATGAATACCTGAGGAAGTAGTCTCATACATCAACTTCAACTCCTCATCATCTTCCATGAATTTAATGCAATCTCTCTTCCAATGCCCTGTCTCTTTACAGTAGCAGCACTTACCAACGTAAGAGGTATCTGACTTGGGCTCAGAAGACACACGCTTGCCATGATTCAAAATCTGGACAACTTTGTCTTCGCCCTTGTCAGTACTAGGTTTAATAAACCCACCCTTCTCTATTATGAGATTACACTGGGTACTCTTCACGTTTGGCTCAACTGTCTTGAGCATATCATGCAGTTCAGTCAGCGTCTTCGTTAAGCCTTTCTTGATATAGTTCCTTCTGAACTTATCATAGCTTGACGGCAGTGACTGCAGAATGATCTCAGTTGCCAATTCTTGGCTAACTGGATAATCCAGTTTCCTCAGGTTATCAATGTAACCCATCATTTTACTGACATGAGGACTCACTGGATGATCATCTGGTAGCTTGCAGCTAGTGAGAGACTTAACCAACTGGTATCTCTCCACTCTTATCTGCTCCTGAAATTTCAATTTCAGGCTGCTGATCATCTCTATTGGCGACTCCATGTTCTCATATTTCTTCAGCAAATCTGAGTCCATGGTAGCCAATATCAGACCACGCACATCTACCGTATCATTATAATGCTTATTCCAAGCATTATATACTGCATGAGAAGCATTGGACCCGATCCTCACGGGGAGAGCTCTCTCAAGGACATAGTCCTTTCTCTCCTGCATGAGGACTAGCCTCAGGTTCCGCGACCAAGTCAAGAAATTTGATCCGTTCAGTTTGTCCATCTCAAGGACAGACCGGATCGAGAAAGTGTTTTGATTGTTTGTGCTAGTCATAACTGAAAGTTAAGATAAAAGGATTTTAGTTAATATGTTCAATATGATTAATCTCGCATTATACTTAATATGATTAATCTCGCATTATATTCAATAACATCAGTTACCCTCAATAGAATATAATGATTCCAAGATCCACATATAACTAAGATCAAAGTGGGCCACTGGCTGTCACCCAACCTTAGCTTATATCGGTAAGCCCTATCTCGGCTAATTATATCCGTGATATAATTCTTGGTTGTGAATCTGGGCCCGAGGCCCAATCCACTCTGATGTCTCAAGGCCCGGGACTCCCGATGGCCTAGTCAAGAAAACCAGACTATACAGTCATGTAATCACTAATGTCTGGGACTCCCAATGACATCGATGAATCACAAACTGTCTTACCCACGCAAAAGTTAGACACCCTCACACTGTAAGGCCGTGTGTACGATTGAATGGGCTTCAACAGCTGACATAGACTGGACAAGACATCCAACGCTTGATATTATTTGAGGTTTGTAGGTTTATTAAAATTTCATCCCAAAATAGAAGATTACTATTTTGGGAAACTTTCCATTTTGGGAAACCTACTAATTTTGGAAACTTTCTAAAATTGGAAACTTCCTAAAATCGGAAACTTTCTAAAATTGGAAACTTCCTAAAATTGGAAACTTTCTAAATATAGAAATTTCCTAAAATCCAAAACATGCAAATCTAGAAACTTCTAATTTAAGAAACTTTCTAATTTCAGATTTTGAAAACAGATTAATTTAAAATCGATTTTAAATTTTATTTAAATAAATTTTAAAATAATCTGAAGAATAAGACTCAAATAATTGGCCCAATTGTTTTAACTTCTTGGCCCGAGGCCCAAGAATTGGTCCATGTCCAAGACATAACCCAATTGTCCAATTAAATGACATAACCGGTCTGGTTCATTAAAATTGGTCTAACCAAAATTAATTACTACGATGACCACAATTGTCAACCGGTTATTTACTAAACCGGATTTTCTCAATTTATTTGGTCCAACCAAATCAAATTAGAAAACCACTGGTTTAGGCACTAAATCCAATAATTTTTACGACATTGGATTTCTTATCACGGTTTAACCAGAACTTATAAATATTATAAACTCTGTAATTATTAAACCGTGACGATTAAGATTTTTAAATGTCTTAAACCGAACCATCACAAAACCAAAACGAACCGACCATTAGGTCATGGCCGCAAGCATCACCGCGATCGTGAATGATCGGGACAGCCGCAAGCCATGCGCGGGACGGGACGGGACGGGACGCGGGTTGTGATCGGGACGGTACGGGCCGAGAGTTGGCGGGACGCGATCGCCGATGATCCATGCGATCGATCCTTACGATCGATCCATGCGATCAGCTCAGCCGATCGGACCAACTCTCGATCACGCTCGGGACGCTCGGTACAGCCGCGATCATGACACGATCGGGACGAGAAACTCACGCGAGCGGGACGCGATCCATCCGCTGATCGGGACGTGACCACGCAACACGATCCTTGTCGATCGGTTCGTGCGTCTTCCCCGATCCGGACGATCCGACGCATACCAATCCGAGATTGGTCCATGCGGTTTTTAGTTAGGGTTTTCAATTGTTTCTTAAGTGTTTTACAAATCAAATTCAAGCACAGATTGATCCAAACACTTCTAAACAACCTAAACATGATTCTAAAACAAGAAATCCTAACAGAACCAATGGCTCTGATACCACTGATGGATTGTTTAGTGTTAATCCTGATTCAATTCTTCAGATTAAACTCACCTAAACATGCCAGATCTAGGTTCTCTTGCAGAATCATAAAGGATCTCACCTGTTACCTTGTTTATGCAGCGGAAAGAGGAGGTACGGGTCAGAGATCAGCAGAACCACCAAGAGATAGTTCCTCCAAAGGCTCACACACGCACGCACAGGAAATTGGCTGCTAGACCAGCTGGTGGGAGGCGCAGAAGAGAGAGAGAGGTGGCGCAAAAGTGGCTCAGAAAATAAGAGCTAGGGCAAGTTTTATTATTAAAACCCTTGTCCAGTTCTTATGGGCTTTTGGGCCCAATTCTCAGTCTGATTAAATCCCTTAGATTTAATCAGGCCCTTTAGTCTCTCTAAGTACAGTAAATGCCTAGCACTTTTACCGTACTTCTGCTAAACCGTTCCTACACATTTTCCTGTTAGCTTAGGCGTGTGACCCATATGGGATCATATAATAAAGGCAATAAATCCAAGATTTATAGATCATGAGCGGACTCTAGCAAGCCATCATGACCCCCAGTATTATATGACTTATGTCTGATCATTGACATACTCTTACTTTCTAGAGACAGTACAGAGATTACTGGACATAATTCCAACAGAAAGATGCTCATCATTACAACTTTCTTCGAAAAACAGAGACGCACAGTTTTATACAAGTTTTTTCTCGGTTATACTAGTAATACGAAACGGTGGAATTTTGGCGCCAAAACTTAATACATAGTTTTACAGGAGTTTGTAGTTGTACAAATTTTCTTAATAGTTGTACAAATTTTACAAGTTCAAATTTCATAGGGTTATGTGTTAAATAATTTTTATCCAATGATATTAATTATTGAGGAAAAATAGGGAAAAATGTGTTATTTAAACAACTAACTTTCGGACCCCACGGATATATGACCCGGATCCACACGGACCCTTTGAATCAAAAAAAAATCCCCAATCATTCAAAACGGATTCAAAACCCTAAAAATCAAAATATTCAACGGATCCTTCCAATTCAGCTCAGTCGTCCAATTCCAATTCCCTCTCAATTCCGCTCCTCCTGATTTCGCTTTCTTCTTCATTTAAACAACGATTTTGATTTTATCGAACCTCTCGTTCCTCCATGAGCTGCGATACATCTTCGTCGACTGTTGAAGATGGAGACCGAGGGTTTCCGGCGAAGTGTCACTGCGGTAAAGGCGTCGTCATTCTCACGTCTAAGACGAAAGACAACCCAGGAAGACCATTCTTCAGATGTTCAACCATGAAAGATGTAAGCATATTGTCAAATAATTTGTGGATAATGATTTATGCTCTGTTTTTTGGCTTATAATTCACTCCATATTGCTTTTGTTTTTAAACTCAGAAACATTTGTTCAAATGGGTGGAGGATAGCATGTATGAGGAAGTCAATGATGCGTTGCCCAAAATATCGAGTATTGAAATTGAGATTGAGAAAGCCAAATCCGAGATTCGTTTCGAAATTGAAGCCTTAAAGTGTAGGATACATGACTTGGAGGAAGACGCATTAGTGACAAAAAGAGACCTCAACAAGGGGAGAGTGATGATCAAATGTTGTTGTGTTGGGCTCATTTGTGTTACTATCATTGCTATCGTGATGGGAACACTTGTTAAGGCAAAGAAGCATAAATTCGAGCTTGGTTCTATGTAGTTCGTGGTTTATATTGTTGGTTATTGTCGTTGTCGTTGTCTTTGTATGTTTTCGTTGTCTTTGTATGTAACGTATGTTTAAAACGTGAAATGTATGGTTAGTGATCAAGATATCAAATTCACTTAATTTTACAGTCTTACAGAGTACAAGAAGAAAATTAATGGAGATAAGGACTTTAATACCCCATATTGAGTCAAGTAAAAGAACTTTAATGCCCTGTTTGTACATGAAGCATTTGTAATGATGAGATGTGACTGTTCGCCAGCTTCGAAGAGACTCACTCATTGACTGTCCCCTGCATGCGTGAAATGGGGCATTAAACGGCTCCATTAACTTGATTTGACAATATTAATGACTAGTTTTACTTGTTGTGCCAATTATACAAGTTTTACAGGTTGTACAAGTTGTACCAGTTATACCAGTTATACCAGTTCTACCAATTATACCAGTTATACCAGTTATACCAGTTATACAAGTTCTACCAGTTCTACAAGTTGTCTACAGTTCTCCTGCAACACAAATTCCAATTTGAATCGATTTCCGCGGCCAATATTACCGATGGGAGTACATTTCTACTCAATTGCAAGTCCCAATGGTGACGAAGCACGACGGAGCCGGCGAATGGTGGTCGGAGATGTGAGGCGACGGCGCCGACGAACAAAACCCGGTTGATGCGAGACGACGAGGCTATGCTCGGAGGCGAGGCTCGGAGGTGAGGTTCGGAGGCGAGGCTCGGAGGCGAGGCTCGGAGGTGAGGCTCGGGATTCTTTTTTTTTTCATAAACCAAATCCATCCAATTATCATTTTTAAATCCCAACCATTTAACCAGGATCCATAAATCGAGGGTAAAAGGGTCAAACTACATTTCATTAAAGTGGGAAGGGTATGAGAGATTAGTTTGGGGTAGTCTGGATTTTTTTTAGACCCATAAGGGTATAAGAGAAGTTGACCCGTATTTTCATCCTTTCATTAAAAGGAGGGGCATTACAGATTAGTGGGGGTATATTGGATTAGTTTCTGACAGATAGGGGCATACGGGACAATGTTTCGCTGAGAGAGGTGTGAAGAAGAGAAAAAGAGGAGGTGAGGAGAGGGAAAGATAGAGAGAGGATCGTCGGTTTCAGATGAGAAGATGATGAAAGATGTTAAATTGACTTGGGCTTTTGCTTTAGTGTTTTTGTGGCTCAACTTGAGAGAACTGATTTAGGACACGTGGATGCTCTAGCATCTCTCGTTATATAATAGACTAGGTGACTTTTCAGGTCCTGTGGCATCGTTGGAGTTGTTTTTTTTTTTGGTATTTTTGTGCGATTTTCTCTTTATTCTTTGACCATGTTCTCTGGTCTCTTTTACTCTCTTTTTTTTGTGCTCATTGGTTTGTTTCAATTCATTCCATTTCTATTACTCTATCCTTCTATAATGGAGTTGATAGTATACTGTTGTGTTCACTCCATCTACAACATATGTGCTTATTTGTACATACATAGCTGCTATCTGCATATGCCATCAAAAAACGATTCTATTGAGTTATATATTGGTCGACTTTTTTGTTGATTTTTTTTAAAACATGTGTCACTTGTACTTGTAGCAAACAAAAATCCATATAAGGCGAATTGGAGGAGAACTCAGTCGTCAAAAATATTAGAACCGAATAGGCTAATTAATCATTAATACATAATATTTACATGTAGTTTTCCTTAATAGTACATCCAGGATTTGATAGCTAAAACATTGTGGTAAAGAATCAGATATAAAACAACAATTGAGTGAGTAGTAGCCATACAATAAACCGTGGATTCGGTTGATGTTGATGGGCATTACATGTCTCCAATAAATCAAGATACATGCTTTGATCATAATTGAGTGTTTGTAGTCGATTGAGCTACTTGGCTTTGTAGTTCCTTGACCATGCACCTTCTTTCAATAGCTCGGCCAAACGCTTCTTCTCGTCTTAAAATCTTGTTTCACAGTACCAAGCTTCTCCTCTCTCAGCTTTAGAAACTGCTCTAATATCTCAATATTCTATTCATGTTATTTTTTTATTTTCTACATTTTAACAAATACTAAATACAAACTTTATTGTATGTGATTTGGATAACAACTATCTAATGTATAGTCTATGCATATTAAATATTACACTTATTCATGTAGTACACCACAATTGCGGAAGCCCATTATGATAAAGATTATGGAGAAAAAAAATGTGTAAAATTATTCTTTTATTTTAAAGTTGTTCTTATCTCTTTTATATTAGAGGGAAGAAAGAAATCTCTTTTTTCCTTTCCTTTTTTAAGAAATCTCTCTTCGTATTTAAAATTT
Source organism: Orychophragmus violaceus (assembly GCA_030180135.1). Classification (NCBI taxonomy): domain Eukaryota; kingdom Viridiplantae; phylum Streptophyta; class Magnoliopsida; order Brassicales; family Brassicaceae; genus Orychophragmus; species Orychophragmus violaceus. Next base: position 25,727,296 of record CM058236.1, on the reverse strand, counting down.
CTTTTTATGAACACACAACCCTATTTTCATCATCCATCAATGATAATTGTTATCTACATATGGAAAAAATGGAAAATTCAATTAACGTCATAGAATTGGAAACATTCGTGAATCATAATAAGCAGCTCGTATTAGGCATGAACATTCGGGTATTCGGTTCGGTTCCAGGTAGGAACCGATTGGTTCCAGTTCTTTCGGTTCCTAAGTTTAAGATCCAATGGTTACATTTTTTTCGGTTCGGATTCGGTTCGGTTCCCGTCGGTTCCGATTCGGTTCGGTTCCAAAATTGATGAACCGTAAAATACCCGAAACTTTTCGGGTATTAAACGGTTCCAGGTATTTTTTACCCGAAATCGACAAAAATACCCGAATTTTTGGGTATTAAACGGTTCCGGGTATTTTTACCCGAAATCAACAAAAATACCCGAAATAACAGTTAAATACCCGAAATCAACAAAAAAAATCTGGATATTTGGTATCCGAAATAGCAATTTTATACTCGAAATGTGAAATAATATCAGAAATGACAAAAAATACCCGGAACCAATAACCGAAAGTCAATAAAATATCCGAAAATATATAAACTACCTGAAATATCAACATATCCTAATACTATATATGTAAGTGTAAATATATGTTCAGGTATTCGGTTCCTCAATTCGGTTCCGGGTAGATACTTTTTTCCGTAATCGAAACCGAACCGAAATTTTTGGTCGGTTCCGATTCGGTTCTTCGGTTCCGGTTATTTTGCACAGGCCTAGCTCATATCACCTATAAAAGAATACGTTAATGTTTTACTGTTTTCGGATTTTAAGATCATATCTTAAAATATTGAACTAATAATCCATACAAAATAAACTTAACATTTGCTTTGGATAATTCAACATAAATGAGGTTTATGTAGGGGCCAGGCCAATCTACGTGGAAATGTAGTATTGTCTCTAAATATTCAAATAGACCAAAAGTAAAAACCCATATTATTATGGATGTGCGAAATAATGTGTTTTAGTTTCGCATAACAAATGAATTGAATTTATAACGTGTTGACGTCTCAATTTTTTTTTACCACTTGATCACAAAGTTTCCAACACTTGGTTATGATCATATTGACCAGTGTTCAAAAAATCGCTAGGCGCTAGTCGAGCGGTCGGGTTGGGCCTAACGCCTAATAAAAAAACGGGAATTAATCGAAAATTAGGCGGGGCGAAATTTTAGGGCTTTAATATATATATCGTTTATATAATAGAGATTATATAGAGATTGTAAGATATAACAGAATTGTTCGCTTGGTCTGGTGGCTTAAGGTCCTTTGCTTTGTCTAAACGTGACGAGTTCGAGGCCCAAGTGTTTTATTTTGACCCATATTAATGTTTTTGTTTAGTGAAGGATAAAATAGTAATTTTCCTATCGTCTTCTTCCTGAGCGTGTCGACCTGCAACCCTAAAAAAGACGCAGCCGTCCAGTTTTGTTCATCATTTCCTTCATTTAAACTCGTTTTCTTTCATTTTATTTCTAAAAAACATAGATCTAGTCGAATCTATACGAAATTTATTCAAAAACGAACAAAAAGACAAGCTTTTTCATGGAGACCGATTTTTCAAACGATTAGAACGAAATCGCGGCGGCTCCCGGCCGCCGAAGGCCTACACGCCGCCTAGGCGGCCGCAGAAGCTGCGTTTTCGAACACTGATATTGACATGTGGACACACAATATAACAGTATTATCAATGGAAAGTTAATGGTCATATTTTATAATACGTTATGATCTTGTATTTTGTTTTAAACTAACGGTTCTTAAAATGTGTATTTTCCATATTTCTCATCATCTTTTAGAAAATAAAATATTGATTTCGTTATAGTAGAATTTTTGTTTTTTTTTTCAAAATCTTGTTATGTGATAAGTTTTTAAATTTACTCGATCAAAAAATCAATAAATGTACATTATTAATGTCATAACTTTTTTTTTTTTTTGATAATCGAGGGAGGGTCCCAGACCGAGGTCCAGACTAATTTCTCTGGACCCAGTCAGGCCGCAGGCCAGCTTCACCTGGGAGAGTTTTCCCTGGGCCTTAGGCCCAGTGCCCGCGTTGTGAGCAGAAGAGGCATTTTTGTTTCCGCCTGGAGTCGAATCCGGATGGTGTTTGCCACCTCGAACCCTTCTACCACTTGGACTACCTCAACCGCTCAAATGTCATAACTGTAAGAATATTTATTCTTATGTGTGACCTATATGTCTCTCGGTTTAATATAACGGATCAAATTCACATTAGTGTTAAAGAATTCTAATATAAAAGACGATACCGTGATGGATCGGTTTTGATTAAAGAATTAGAATTCGGGTTTATTGATAACCCTCCTTCCTTAACTTATTATATCATATACTCTCTCTTATACATATATGTAAATATAAAGTACACATTTAATTAACTACAGTGAAAGGCGCATCTCGTAAAGGCATTACATCCCTCTGTAATGTTGCGACCTTACACGTACGTGTGTTGTGTGCCGTATATATATGTCACTGACTAATTAATTAAGAGTCATGACAAAACACACACACACAAAAATGTATAAAGAGAATAAGAGAGAAGAATTAAGGATTGGGGTTCCTTTGTCCATCAAAGGGAACCCTAAAGGATTTGAAGGTTTAAGGAAGGAGAAGTCAAGAGGTGATTCAATCTATTCAAAGAGCCAAAAGAGCATGGATCAAGGTTAGTGATTCTTTCTCATTCTTTAGAAAAACATAGGGTTGAATTAAATCAAACCTAGATGATTTTGGGGATGATTTCATGAATTGAAATCAATAAAAGTTAAACTTATATTTGGTATCAGAGCCATTCTAGATTTGTTTAATTCACCATTTGAATTTATTAGTAACGTCCGTACGTCTAGGTTTGCGTTAGACGAATCGCATGCATGAATTTGATGGCTTGAATTTTTTGTTTGTCAATGCATGTGTTTCTGGGTATTTTAGTTTGACGTACGGTTACATAATTTGCTGCATGCTCATTAAATGAAAACGGTTACGTAACGTAACGTAAGAGACACAAGTTGTAATGGCTTGTTTTCGTTTTCATTTTTTTTTTGTAAAGTTGTTTGATAAATTAGTTGAGTAACATGACGCGAATAGTCGCATGAAGGTTGTCGGTTACTTCTATTTGTCAAGCATGCATGTTTTCTTTAAGGTTCATAAAAGAATTGTAGTCTGGGTAATTTCTTAAAGGAATCTCCTTTGATTAATTAATTGTGCAACCTAATACGAAAAGTCGTAAGTGGATTTAGTTAACAGTTATGACTTTTGGTTGTGCAAAAACGTATGGCTTCTATAGATATAACGTGCATAATTTATGTTGTGCATTTAAAAATATATATATATATATATATATATACGATAATTTAGGATGTTTATCGTATTTAAAAAAAAAAAAAGCTTCCGCTGCATTTTAATAGAAAAATTATTGTGTTATGAAATATTAACACAATATAAAAGTTTTTGATATTTATATTGTATGTAACATGTTAGTCACCAAAGTGACCTTGTTATATTACATGTAAATATTAAAAGTGAAAATATATATATTTATAATATATATAATATAATTGATCATGATAAAAGAGATGCTAAAAATGATATTAAAGTTTGATTGATCAATTATTTTACTATTTATATTTAGGAGATCACCCAAAGGTGGATCATTGAATATAATTAGTAATATGAAAAGGATTAATCATTTCCACTATAGTTGATAGTATACATACCCAAAGGTAGTATACTATTTAACTTGTGTGTGATTTGATTAATTATAAAAGTATTAATTTAGCATCAATGATAGTGCTTGTATTTAAGTATTGCCCAAAGGTTACTTAAATTCATGCAATAAAAGATTAAAATTGCCTCCTAAAAACATTTAAGTTTCATAGCATTGATGGGTAAACATGTATTCATGTTTGCAGCTTCATCAAATCTGTTTGCATCTGCAAACTCTGTCGTGAAGTTTAATGGGCTTAATTATGGAGAGTGGTCCGAACAGATCCGGTTTACGCTGGGTGTTATGGCATTGGACTCCTCCATATTAACTGATGAGGTGCCCTCAGCCGTTACAGAAGATAGCTCTCAATCTGAAAAGTCTCGGTATGAGAGATGGAAGCGATCTAACAGGCTGAGCTTGAACCTCATGAGAATGACGATGGCAGAAAGTATTAAGCCGTCTATGCCCGTGACAGAGAATGCAAGGGAATTCTTACAGAAAATTAAGGAGTGTTCACAATCGGATTTGGCTGACAAGTCGATCGTAGGAAGCTTAATGAACGAGCTTACTACAAGAAAGTTTGACTGGTCTCAGCCAATCCATGATCATGTGACACACATGTCTAACTTGGCAGAAAAGTTAAAGACCTTGGGAATGGAAGTTCATGAGCAGTTCTTGATCCAATTCATCATGAACTCCTTACCTTTTGAGTTTAGCCAGTTCCAGGTGAATTACAACACCATCAAGAAAAATGGAACTTTAAGGAGTTAAAGGCTATGTTGGTTCAAGAGGAAGGGAGATTAAAGAATATGAAAGATCAAGTTGCTAATCTCGTAGGTCTTGGCACTGCCCGCAGCACTAAGGGAAAACCAAGTAGAAAGGACAAAGGGAAGGATAAGACTTTCATGAAAGAACCCGAAAGTAAAATCCATAAGGAGATGAGTGTTACTTTGGTAAGAAAATGGGACACTTCAAGAAAAATTGTCCGAAAAGAAAGGCATGGTTCGATAAGAAAGGTAAACATCATAGCTTTGTTTGCTCTGAATTGAACCTTATGGAAGTGCCTAATAATACTTGGTGGCTAGATTCTGGTGCAACTACTCATGTGTCTCATATTAAACAGGGATTCAGATCGATCCAGCCTATAAGAGGACCTGAACAATTCTTGTTCATGGGAAACATGATGAAGGCAAGAATAGAGGGCATTGGGACATATAAATTGGTCTTAGACACTAAGTGTCATGTGGATCTTGAAGGTTGTCTCTATGTACCTGAATGTGCTAGAAATCTTGTTTCAGTAAGTAGGTTGGATAATTTAGGTTTTGATTTTAAGGTTGGACATGGTGTTTTCTCTTTGTACCGAAATGATTACTTTTACGGTAGTGGTACATTAATTGATTCACTTTACAAGTTCAACCTTGATGCAAAGTTCTCTGAATCCTTATTTAATGTTGAAAATCGAGGCATTAAGCGTAGTTCATCGGATGAAAGTTCTGCTTACTTGTGGCATTAAAGATTAGGTCACATTTCCAAAGAAAGGATTATGAGGTTGATAAAGAATGATATTCTTCCTCAATTGGATTTCAGTGATCTAAATGTATGTATAAGCTGCATTAAAGGAAAGCAGACTAAGCATATTGTAAAGAAACCAGCCACAAGAAGCACTCAGCTTCTTGAAATAATACATACCGATATATGTGGCCCTTTCGATGCTCCTTCTTGAAGTGGTGAAAAATACTTTATCACCTTTATCGATGACTACTCACGTTATGGGTATATATATCTACTGCATGAAAAGTCCAAGTCTGTGAATGTCCTAGAGGTGTTCATTGATGAAGTGGAAAGGCAGTTAGATAGAAAAGTAAAGATTGTGAGGTCAGATAGAGGTGGTGAGTTTTATGGAAAATTCAACGAAAGCGGACAATGTCCAGGTTCATTTGCAAAGTTACTTGAAAGTAAGGGCATTTGTGCACAATACACAATGCCTGGTACACCTCAGCAGAATGGTGTAGCTGAGAGGCGGAATCGTACGTTAATGGATATGGTTAGGAGCATGTTAAGCAATTGTTCTTTACCTCTTTCATTGTGGGTATATGCATTAAGGACTGCTACGTATGTGCTTAACCGGGTTCCTAGTAAGGCAGTTCCTAAGACCCCTTATGAACTGTGAACTGGAAGGAAACCCAGTTTAAGACATTGACGTGTTTGGGGTTGCCCAGCAGAAGTAAGGATATATAACCCACAAGAAAAGAAACTTGATTCTAGGACTGTCAGTGGATTTTTCATTGGCTATCCTGAAAAATCAAAGGGGTATACATTTTATTGCCCTAACCATAGTACGAGAATAGTTGAGACGGGCAATGCTAGGTTGATTGAGAATGGTGAAACTAGTGGGAGTGGTGAACCACGTAAAATGGACATTAAGGTGGTTGACGTGGAGGTACATCCACCTGTCATTCCACCTGAGTTTGTTGTTCCTGTTGTTGCATCACAGTCAAATGGCACAATAGAACAACAAAATGATATGCAAACTCCACTAGTTGAAAGTACGGTTAATGAACCTGTCACGATTCAAGAAGAGAATAGTACACCACAAGAGTCATTGAGGTGATCTTGAAGGGAAAGAAGATCTACCATTTCAAATGACTATGTGGTTTACACTCTTGAGAATGAAAGTGACTTAAGCATTGATGAAGATCCGAACTCATTCCGGAAAGCCATGGAAAGTTACAATTCTGAAAAGTAGTTCAATGCCGCAAAAGAAGAAATAAAGTCTATGAGTGATAACTATGTTTGGGACTTAGTAGAGTTGCCTAATAGTTTCAAGACTGTTGGTTCTAAATGGGTCTTTAAGACTAAACGCGACTCGAAAGGTAATATTGAAAGATACAAGGCTCGCCTTGTTGCTAAAGGTTTCACTCAAAAAGACGGCATTAACTACAAAGAGACCTTCTCTCCAGTTTCTAAGAAGGATTCTCTAAGGATTGTTATGGCATTGGTGGCTCATTACGATCTTGAGCTCCACCAAATGGATGTGAAAACCGCCTTTCTTAGAAACCGAGCTTGAGGAGGAAGTATATATGGACCAACCTGAAGGGTTTGTGGCCACAGGAAAAGAAAATCCGGTATGTAAGCTGAGGAAGTCAATATATGGACTAAAACAAGCTTCCAGACAATGGTATATTAAATTTGATGATACCATCACGTCATACGGTTTTGTAGAGATCATTGTTGATCGATGTATCTACATTAAAGTCAGTGGGAGAAAATTTGTGATTTTGGTCTTATATGTTGATGACATCTTGCTTGCTGCAAATGACATGGGGATGTTACATGATGTAAAGAAGTATCTCTCTAAGAACTTTGAAATGAAGGATATGGGTGAGGCATCTTATGTGATCAGAATAGAAATACTCCAGAATAGATCACAAAGACTGTTAAGTTTGTCTCAGAAAGGATATATCAATAAGATCTTAGAGAGATATTATATGGAAAAATGCTCCGCAGGGATAGCTCCAATTCAGAAGGGGGATAAGTTCAGTGAAAAGCAATGTCCCATAAATGAATTGGAGCGTAAGGAAATGGAAAGAATTCCATATGCATCAGTGGTTGGGATTTTGAACTATGTTCAAACATGTACTCGACCAGATGTCACATTTATTGTTGGTATATTGGGTCGATATCAAAGTATCCTGGAATGGACCACTGGAAAGCTGCAAAGAAGGTGCTCAGGTACTTGCAAGGCACCAATGAGCTCATGCTTACATATAGGATAATGATCTTCTAGAGATCACTAGATATTTATTCCTGTAAAGTAAAGGAACGATATCATGAAAGAGTGGAAGGTAGTTTGTCATTGCTACTCCCACTATTAAGGCTGAATTTGTGGCATGCTATGAGGCCATAATTCATGTATTGAGGTTGCGGAACTTTATCTTGGGGTTTTGGAATGTCGACTGTATAGCCAGGCCGCTGAGAATTATTGTGATCATTCCGCAACTATCCTCTTTTATAAAGAATGACAAGTGCTAGAGGGGTGTTAAAACACATGAGATAAAGTACTTGTCTGTTAAAGAGGAAGTGTAGAAACGTGTAGTGTCTTTTGAGCACATAATGATGGATATGATGGTAGCGGATCCGTTAAGTAAAGGATTACCACCCAAGGCGTTCAATGGCCATTTAGAACGTATGGGTGATAAAGGTGAAGCCTTGCTATTCCGGTTATGGTATGCTCTTTACAGTTGTGGCACTATGAATTCACTTAAAGATTACGTTTCTATTTCACTAAGTATGTTATCATTAAAGTATGTATACATTTAAGATTTATGGATAACATATAATTATATTGAGAATTAAGGATCTTCTCATATAAAGGAGATATAAATCTATAAATTTAGAGTTGGTTTGTGATACATGGAAGGGAGCATGTCGTTCAATGATATGTGACCGCCATGATTCAGTCAATTCTGATTTTATAGTTTATATTAAAGGTCAGATGAACTTGATAAGAAAGTGCACATTAAAGTTATTGAACCATCAAGTCGACATAAAGGTCAAGTGGGAGAATGTAAGAATATTTATTCTTATGTGTGACCTATATGTCTCTCGGTTTAATATAACGGATCAAGTTCACATTAGTGTTAAAGAATTCTAATATAAAAGACGATACCGTGATGGATCGGTTTTGATTAAAGAATTAGAATTCGGGTTTATTGATAACCCTCCTTCCTTAACTTATTATATCATATACTCTCTCTTATACATATATGTAAATATAAAGTACACATTTAATTAACTACAGTGAAAGGCGCATCTCGTAAAGGCATTACATCCCTCTGTAATGTTGCGACCTTACACGTACGTGTGTGTTGTGTGCTGTATATATATGTCACTGACTAATTAATTAAGAGTCATGACAAAACACACACACACAAAAACGTATAAAGAGAATAAGAGAGAAGAATTAAGGATTGGGGTTCCTTTGTCCATCAAAGGGAACCCTAAAGGATTTGAAGGTTTAAGGAAGGAGAAGTCAAGAGGTGATTCAATCTATTCAAAGAGCCAAAAGAGCATGGATCAAGGTTAGTGATTCTTTCTCCTTCTTTAGAAAAACATAGGGTTGAATTAAATCAAACCTAGATGATTTTGGGGATGATTTCATGAATTGAAATCAATAAAAGTTAAACTTATAATAACTTCGTTGATCTTTTTCTTCAATTTAAATTAATTAAGAAACGTAGTATAATCTTATCAAAACTTAATGAACTTTAGTGATGTAGTTGTGTGCCTTGTGGCTCCTATGAGCTTTGTTTATCATTTTTTTTTCCTACAACTTGAATCAGAAGATGATATAGTGTTTATCGAATTAAGAAACTCTTTCTGTAAATCTTCCTAGAGATGTGTGTCCCATATTAAGGAATGCTTTTAAGATGTTTACCTTGAAATGCCTTCCGTTAATGGATGTTTACCGCTTGTAAATTCACACATAGGCTCAGAAAAGTAACATATGAGCAATGTGGTTTAAGCGGTTTGAACGGTGCAACATGGTTCAAATGCGGTTTTAAAGAAAATGCACACTGCGAAACATGTTGAATGATAACAATAAATTAACCCGTACTTAATCCACACCAAACGTTTACCCGTATGATCCAAGGTACTCAATATTTTACATTAAATTTTGGCCATGTGACACTGAATAGGGATTTATAGCTTGGAAAATCAGACCAATATCTGACTTCACAAAATGTCGTAAGGTTATCTACAACACACAAAAAGCTTTACAGCTTTGTAACTGAAACTTTTGGTCCATGTTAGTGACTATATCAATGCAACAATTTGAGAAATCCAACAAAGTAAAGAAATGTGCGCCTGGCAATCATGAGTAAACCAAAGGAATATAGTATTTCAGGGGGATGTACCCCTGACAATCATGGGTCCTGAGGTGGCACATCTTGTCCAGGTGTTTAAATCCAATGTTTCGGTTTACCCCCTTCAAGGTCGGCCGTAGATTCTAATATCAATATCAGTATGTCAAAACCATCGAACTTGAGCATCGAAATACACCATTGCGCCAAAAAGAAAGGACTGATCTGTGACTCTTATCCAAATAGTATTTAGTTACAGAGATAAGGACAGTTAAAACCTTCTATGTTTCTTTATACGTCTCTTGGATCGCAAATGCTTTCTGTTTTATAGTTTTGAAAATGGCCATCAACTTTCCTTCTCACCCTCCAGCCTTTCTTTCTTTCCAGTCTCGTCTTCAATCCTCTTTGTCAACTTCTTTATCATTTTCTGGTTCGTTTCTATTTGAACATTACACCTATTGATTTCTGTTTCACTTTGGCCAATGCCCTACATATGTGCAACATAAATTAGGACACATTCAACAGTGAATTCACTATCAGCATGCTAAGAGCAAAGGCAAACTAACAATCTGAATCTCAACCGTTGTTTTTTGTCCTTTCATTGTTCACCCACCAGCGTTCTCTATGTTGGTTTGCAGCTCCAAAGCCTAAAATAAGAAACACCACTTAGTTATAATATACTGGATAATAATAAAAAGGAACATATACATATATTATGCATTTACTGATCTAAGCTCTCGGGGAAAAGCACTCAAGAATTTCTAAACATGGTTGGTTAGACCAAACAGGTAGGAAGACAGGATTTGCCACATTTCAAAACAATAACCAAAAAGAAAACAATAACTGATGCTACGCACTTTATCTTTGAGCTGCTTAGAACCCTTCTCAAGTTTTTCAATCTCTTTTTCTTCTTTGGAGATGATTTTTTGAGCTCTTTAAGCCTGTCTATCTCATATGTTCTTTGGCTGAGATGCAGCTTCAAGTTGAACTCATCTGCTCATAATCATAACAACGTCGTTTAGCTGAGTGTACACCGCATCCAAAAGATGGTGGGTTTCCATAAGAGGTTTCTCCATTGCTTCCTTCTGCTACCGTAGAGTCGAGCAATATGCTTCCTATATGTGGATTAATTTTACATGTATCAATATTATTATTTGTTTTTCACAAGATCAACACAAAATAGGTGAAAACTTATGGAATATGAAAAAAATAGCGTGTTAAAATATTGTTTGTTGTTGTGCTGCTTATCTTTGAGCTGCTTAGATAAGCAACACAATAACTGATGCTACGCACTTTATCTTTGAGCTGCTTAGAACCCTTCTCAAGTTTTTCAATCTCTTTTTCTTCTTTGGAGATGATTTTTTGAGCTCTTTAAGCCTGTCTATCTCATATGTTCTTTGGCTGAGATGCAGCTTCAAGTTGAACTCATCTGCTCATAATCATAACAACGTCGTTTAGCTGAGTGTACACCGCATCCAAAAGATGGTGGGTTTCCATAAGAGGTTTCTCCATTGCTTCCTTCTGCTACCGTAGAGTCGAGCAATATGCTTCCTATATGTGGATTAATTTTACATGTATCAATATTATTATTTGTTTTTCACAAGATCAACACAAAATAGGTGAAAACTTATGGAATATGAAAAAATAGCGTGTTAAAATATTGTTTGTTGTTGTGAAATACTAAAATGTATTTCGGCCGAAATTGTTTGTATTTAAAGAGCAGGAAAGTAACCATGAATTGATCAAGTTCTGAAGAGGCAGCTTCGGGGACAAAATCGGAGTGGATAGAGAGCTTGGTTAGGGCCAGTTCATTCGCCGTGTTCATGATATCCGGTGAGTAAAAATCGTCGGTACACATCTGGAAATATGCTAGCGATTAAATTAAACTATTTTTGGAAAATAAAATTATTCTGAGAGAGAGAGAGAGAGAGAGAGAGAGAGAGAGAGAGAGAGAGAGAGAGAGAGAGAGAGAGAGAGAGAGAGAGAGAGAGAGAGAGAGAGAGAGAGAGAGAGAGAGAGAGAGGAGAGAGAGAGAGAGAGAGAGAGAGAGAGAGAGAGAGATAGAGAGAGAGAGAGAGAGAGAGAAGAGAGGAGAGAGAGAGAGAGAGAGAGAGAGAGAGAGAGAGAAGGACCTGTTAGTAGGTAGCTCGAATTAGAAACATCTCTAAGCTCCATTCGGAGAGTTAGGTTCACCGCAGAAGTTTCTTTGTCTGAATCTAACAGTCACAGCTATACGCACACTCCTAGCTCCGCCGGAGAGTTAGGTTCTAGGTTCATATTTATAGAAGATTGTTAGGGTAGACTCGAAACGCTGGTATGTGAAGGGGCACTGGTTTGAATTCGGAGAGGATGGCGTGATAACGCCACAAAGTGGGATTTGATGGTGATTAAAGTAAGTATGGGAGATCTACAATTTTCTGTAACGGCGCCTCACCATGGTTGAGAAAGAGGGAATGATCTGGAACAGGAAAGTGGCCTTGTTTGGAAGAAGGTTTAGGGCAAATTGTAGGGTTCAATTACGATGTCGCTAGGGGCCCAAAAGATAATCAGATACGAAAGCCCAATGTGTTTATTTAAAAAACAGGACATGTGTCGCTTTAAGAAGAGAGTATGTTTCTTATTATATATAAGATTTGAACATGAGAGCTTATAATTGCCAAAAGAAGTTTGGAGGATAATAATCTATATATATAAAGTTGACTTTTCTCTCTTCTCGCTGCCACGTCATCATCCACATCATTAATTATATTTTAATTTGTTTTTTTAAAAGCCAAAACACACATTTACCAACTTTATGGCCAATAATTAGAGAGTGGATGTAGGATTTAATGTCTCACTCATCACTTTATCATTTTTACCGTAGTAACATATATAACAAATGTCTAACGAAAAATGACAAATTTGATAAGTAAATTATAAAATTTCATATCAAAATTATCCTAAAAATTACAAAGCTTCATATTTTTGTCAAACTTCTTGATAGCAGTGATAAGGTTCGTGTTAACGCATTCGATGACGATAACAATTAATAAAATAATATAGTATAAAGAACTGGGATATGGGTTATGGATCTTGATCACTATCAGTATCAACCCATTTTTTTTTTTTAAGGTTAACTGTTTCAAAAATAAATTTTGGCTTATATATATAAGTACCCATAACTAACTCAAGCAAATCAAATTCTATATATTTTCAGTAACCCAAATCAATAAAGATGGTAGAGAAATCGAAAACAAATTAAATTATGAAAAGGAAGTAACAAATAACAAAAACTCTATAAACACAATATCAAAGAAAAAAAAACAATGAACACTGGAGTTAAAAAACTAAGAAAATGCCAACTAACAACTACACATACATAATCTTTTTATTCACATCTAATGGGTTATATTGAAATTCAAAGATGAAATACACATAGCCAACAAGAATTAAAATCTTTCTAGAGATAGAACCGAGAAATTCATAAGTAAAACATCGAGCCCAAAAAGAGAGACTAAAACGATAGCTAAAGCCTAAAAACCAACACTAAACTAATAACTACTCAAAGAAGTTATTAACAACAATCTAAGTGAAAATTGAGAGTACTAAGCCACTAGACATTAATAACATTAAGGATTGGAGATCTTAGAGCATCTTAATATACTGCTTCCAATCTATTGAAGCCAAAGAGCCCGGAACCATCAAAACCACTCGAAACCCGTTCAGACCCTGAAAAAGTTTCAGAATCCGCTTGCATTGACTAATACAACTAAAAAATCACACCAAACTAAACCAATACAAGCCTCATAACAGATTCCACATACAAAATAAGACAAAATAAGACCATCTACCAAAACAACAAAACATCTTAAACGATAGAGAAAACCAAAACAATACCATCAAGGAGAAGCAGCCACAACTCCAGAACGCACGAGCACCCCCACCAATTTTCTAAGGAAGACAAACCGCCTTTGACGCAAGAACCATGACCCGGACACGAAGAAGATCGAAGACAAGCAAAACCGACAAACATCATAGAACAAGGACAAATAATACTTCTCCGATGGAGGCCATATATAAAAATCCGAGACAATCAGAAAACCGGATATTCGCTGACTGAAAAAAGGTAAAACTGAGAAGCCGAACATGAGAGGCGACCTCCTTCTCCATCGAAACCTAAGATAGAACTTCTAACGAGACTAAACACCAACACCGACACTGAAGGACCCACTGACACCAGTGAAAATAGAGAAGAACTCAGACGGCGTATGTTGATGTCTTGAGAGAAAATAGGGCGAAATCGTCTGGTTAATGTTCAAGAGAAAAAGTATTCATGGCATACATAATCTTATAAAGGAAAAAAATGTAAAGACATATAAAAACTTTTAAAAAATAGTTTGAAAGATGTGAAAAAGTTAGAACAACACGAGATACAAATCAAATAAATTAAAAAGTGAAAAACCAAACGGTAAATGCAATATGCAACAGATTACAAAAATTGATTGGCAAAAATTACTAAAAACTGAAAGTCTTATATGTTACATTCTCTCTGATGAAGTCTGGCTGTGGTGTCCGTATAGACATGTTGCTCATTGACGAGAACGTAAGCAATAGTTTCTAACCTTAAACTCTAAAACCACATCCATCAATTACCAACACTTATTATCTAATTTCTTTCTAAGTATATCTTGATGCAAGGTTCCATACACGTCCAACACATTCCAAACGTTCAGTCATTGGTTGCAAGAGAGATTAATGTATGTTATCACCGGTTTTGAAGAAATTAAGAGCATAAATCGTTTCAAGCTAGCAGATTTCCACCTCTCTATTTGGTCACTTCATGAACATCATTGGTTCAACTTGATAAGTCATTTTTTCAAAATACCGAAAGAGCTATTAAGAATTTGTACTCATGATCAACTTCTCGCCCTAGCCAACACCAATAAAGAGCTTCTCGGTACACCCCTCACACTTGGCATGTAGTTACTTGCTAACAAAATTTACAGTCATAACTTCCCTATCATTTTCATAATTTTAGAGATCATGGGATAAAACGTAAGACTATTTTCAATACTGAAATAAAGAAACATAAAATAGAATAAAATAGTGCATATTTTCATTGTATTGGTCATTCTTTACATGAAAAAAGCATATCAAAATAGATATGAATTACAATAGAATACAAGGCAGCATAAATACATAACTATATCTTTTTTTTGCTCAATGTAGATATTAAAAGAACAAGTCATCATAATTAATTACTATAGATTCAAACTAAACATCGACAGTAAAATAGATAATAAATGACGAAGAAAAATGAAGAAAAATAAAGAGAAGCATGAACACTACAAAAATAAATGTCTAAAGGATAATAAAACAAGTTTATAAATCATTTTCGCGCCGATTACCACTAGTGAAAAATAAAATGGACGTGACATGGAAAGTTTGCAACTTTTTTTTCCTTTTTTTAATAAAGATAGATAGATGGCGAGAATCTTTACTCACCCAATCACTTGCTCCACCAATTTGGGATTTGACTTCCGCTCTTGCCATCTTCATCTCCGTCGCCTTATCTTCCACCCAAGTTTCACTCTTTCACACACTCAACCTTCGTAAGCCCTTCTTCTCTATTTCTCTCTCGATCTCTTTTGTTATTGTGTTGTCACGAATTGAGAGTAGTTTGATGGGTATCTTCTGTTTGATTGTTTTCAATCCGAAAGTCTCATTCTTTGATCTGTGTTCTATGTGTGCAAATGATATTGGTTGGTTTAAAAACTATGGATTACTAATCTTATTATTGGGATCCTTTTTTTCTTTTGCAATCATTGAGATTTATGTGTTGACTTGTTGCAGTTCCAAAGCTTGGATTCGAAGAATTGTAGCCATGGATTCTTCTGGAGTTGACTCAGCAAAGCAATTGGACCCAACTACTGAGGAAGATTATGCAACACAGTCAAAGTTACTTAAGGAGTTCATAAATATTCCCAGCATCGACAAAGCTTGGATTTTTAACTCAGATTCTGGTAACTTTTAAATCATCTTTTATTGTTGCAAATCATCTAAACAGATAAAGTTTCAAATGTTTGCCAATGTCTTACACTGAAGGTCCTCAAGCAATGGTTGCCATGAGTCAAGCAAACCTTTTGGCTAATAAAAGGAGGAAGTTTATGTTATCAGGTCATATCTCGAAAGAAAGTAGTAACCAATCTGTAAACTTTCACTGGGCGCCATTTCCCATCGAGATGACTGGCGCATCGGCTTTTGTCCCGTCTCCATCGGGTCTGAAGCTCCTTGTCATTCGAAATCCTGAAAACGAATCTCCTTCAAAGTTTGAGATATGGAGTTCGTCTCAGCTAGAGAAGGAGTTTCATATTCCTCAGAAAGTTCATGGCTCTGTATACGTTGATGGATGGTACCACACTCTTTTGTTGGCTGATTTTAAAGACAAAGTTCTTGAAGATATATTGTATGATGCAGGTTTGAAGGGATCTCTTGGAACTCAGATGAGACTCGTGTTGCTTATGTTGCTGAGGAACCATCTCTTCCCAAGCCTACATTTGACCATCTAGGTTATTACAAGAAAGAAAATTCTTTGGACAAGGATATTGGGAGCTGGAAAGGTCAAGGAGATTGGGAAGAGGAATGGGGAGAAGCATATGCCGGAAAAAGGCAGCCTGCGTTGTTTGTTATCAATGTTGACAGGTTTTATCAAAAAAAAAAAAAAAAAAAACTCTTTTCTGATTAATCTTGACATGTCTGAGTGTTGTTCTCTCTCTTCTGTGCTACCAGTGGAGAGGTCGAGCATATCAAAGGAGTTCCAAGATCAATTAGTGTTGGACAGGTAGTTTGGAGTCCAAAAAGTAAAGGCTCAACTCAGTATTTAGTTTTTGCGGGATGGTTAGGAGACAAAAGAAAGTTTGGTATTAAGTACTGCTACAATAGACCATGTGCCATATACGCTATTAGATTCACAGACGTTTCATCGGGATCGGATGAACCAAAGTAAGTATTTGGCTTCTTGATCAGTCCTTGTTTCCGAAAAATAGTT
This sequence comes from Orychophragmus violaceus, assembly GCA_030180135.1. Taxonomy (NCBI): domain Eukaryota; kingdom Viridiplantae; phylum Streptophyta; class Magnoliopsida; order Brassicales; family Brassicaceae; genus Orychophragmus; species Orychophragmus violaceus. The sequence goes on along the minus strand of CM058236.1, from coordinate 25,710,656 downwards.
GATAGAGTTTTTCTTTACTTGTGTGTCCAGAGATAATGCTAACGAAGCATTCCCTATTCATAACTTGACTAATAGCATAAGCAGCGGTTTTTCTCCACGGTTCAGGTTTACATCTTATGAACTTATTTCTTTGCCTTTTGAAATTATGTATTTACTAAAAGCATCTGTTACAAACATACTCTCTCCTTCTTTTTCAGCATTGATGGCAAATTTCTTCTGTTTTTATCCGCAAAGACTGCTGTTGATTCCGGGGCCCATTGGGCAACCGAGTCACTTCACAAGATTAGCTGGCCAAGTGATGGGGAACTTCCTGAGTCAACAAATATTGTTGATTTGGTGAGAATATAAGGACCTTTTTCTCCCTATAGAGGCTTCAAACTTTCTTTGTACTTGGTCACCTTTTGTTTCTTAACAAATTATAAATCTTTCTACACAAATAAAATTTGTCTTCGGAGTGGTAACTAACTGTTATTTGATAAACCTTTGAATGCAGATTCAAGTTGTGAATTGTCCTGGTGATGGTTGTTTCCCTGGGCTCTATGTTACCGCCCTTCTGAGTGATCCGTGGCTGTCAGATGGACATACTCTTATGTTGTCTTCCTACTGGCGCAGTTGTAGAGTAATACTCAGCCTTAATTTGCTAAGGTGGCTGATGAATAGATATGGAATTTTTCTAACTTATCTTCTTCTGCTGCGCTAACTGATGATAAAAAAATTCTCTTGGGGAATTACAGTGGTGAACTGTCACGTGTCAGCCCTAATGATTCAGATCAGTCATGGAGCGTTCTCGCGCTAGATGGTGATGATATTGTTGCCGGTAACATCTTTGAGCACGCTCTTAAATCACATTATAGTTAAACATAAACCAGGCTTGAAACAACATTATATTATTTTATTTTTTTCTGAGTAGTGTCTAGCAGTCCAGTGAATGTTCCTGAAATTAAGTATGGAAAGAAAGTTCTTGATCCAGCTGGGAAGCCTTCATGGCAGTGGTCAAATATCAAGAAACCAATATTTAAATGCTCTGATAAGGTTAAATCAAATCCTCTTGATGCAAATGATTTTAAGTTTTTTCTGTATTCATCTTTTTGTTTACACCGACCGCTGCAGGTCATGTCAGGGCTTTCATCTCTTCAGTGTAAAATTCTAAATGTTCCAGTCAGTAATGTTTCTGAATGTCTTACCGAAGGTACTTTTAACACTTATCTTGCTTTTACAAACAAGATATTCATTAACTTTCTGACTTTATTTCCATGGCAGGGGCCAAAAAACCTATTGAAGCTATATATGTCTCGTCTTCAAAGCCTAAGGAGAATGGGAAATGTGATCCTTTAGTTGTTGTTATCCATGGAGGCCCTCACTCGATTGCACCATGCAGCTTCTCCAAGACTTTGGCCTATCTCTCCTCAATTGGATACAGTCTGCTGATTGTAAATTACAGGTTCACATACAGCTCCGATTTGCACTAGTTCATCAACAACCTTGTGGAAATCCTAACTTTGTTTTTTTGGTGTTTCATTTTAATTGAAAGGGGTTCGTTGGGTTTTGGGGAAGAGGCTTTGCAGTCTCTACCTGGAAAAGTTGGATCACAGGTTTCGTCTGTAGTGTCATTTATCTTCCTTCTCACCTGCAATGTGATTAATTTGTTAGCTTCCCCTTACACAGGACGTGAACGATGTGCTCTCGGCTGTAGATCATGCCGTTGAAATGGGACTTGCAGACCCGTGTCGAATAACCGTGCTAGGTGGTTCTCATGGTGGGTTTCTGACCACACACTTGATTGGCCAGGTACAGTATAGTTCACTCACCGGAATAGAAAACTTCATCATCCTTACACCAAAGTTTTGCTATATATAGGCGCCAGATAAATTTGTGGCCGCAGCTGCAAGGAATCCTGTATGCAACATTGCATCAATGGTTGGGATTACGGATATACCTGATTGGTGTTTCTTTGAAGCCTATGGTGACCAGACTCACTATACAGAAGCTCCCTCACCTGAAGATATGTCTCGGTTTCATCAAATGTCTCCTATATCACACATCTCAAAGGTCAAAACAAAACCACTTGCGTTTTTTTTTATAAGTTTTGAAGACATATTTATTTAATGATTCTTTCACTTTCTGCAGGTGAAAACACCCACTTTGTTTCTCTTGGGAACTATGGATCTCCGTGTTCCCATTTCAAACGGATTTCAAGTAAGACCAGTTCAAGTTTGCAGATCCAAACTCATTGGTAAATGTTGTTTAATCCATTATTCTTGATCTGTATAGTACGTGAGGGCGTTAAAGGAGAAAGGTGTTGCGGTTAAAGTTCTTGTCTTTCCCAATGACAATCATCCACTAGACAGGTAAAAATCTAAAAGCTGCCATTTTTTTCTTTTATTGTTCATTATAGCTAAAGCATCTCTGTGAGAAAGTTATGAATTTTTAAAGCATGTTTTTCATTTTCTGATTGTTTATTATGCAGACCGCAGACGGATTATGAAAGCTTTCTCAACATTGCTATCTGGTTCAACAAGTACTGCAAGCTGTGAACACCTCCAAAATACTGAGTTCGTTTTCGTATTAAGTCTAGTGCAAATAAAACAAGTTCACTGAGTTTGCTTGCAACAAAGACGCGACTTCCGGTTCAACTAATGTAGCTTGGATGCTGCTTTCTGCAAATCGAAAACGTCAAGGGGAAATCTGATGTTCTTTGTTCCTTATTGTTCTTCCCTAAATTTGTAAGGGTGTATTGTTTTAGGAATGAAAATCAAATGCACTATTTTTATTGTTCATTTCCTTTTGTTTTGTTGGTCACCATTTAGAGTTTTAGAGCATCTCCAACCCTACACTATTTTCCACACTAAACTCTATTTTAGAGAAAATTCTTTTTCAACTCTACTCTATATATCCCACACTAAAATAGTGTAAACAGAATTTTACACTATTTTATGTTAAACTTTTGTATTTGTAAAATGATTCTTTAATTTTTTCAATTTTTAATTATATCAATAATAAATTATAATTTTACTAATTGTTTATTATAAAAAATTATTATATTATTAAAATGCTGAAATGCATAAAATACCAAAACTTAAAATAAACAATATGAAAAGTACTGAAATTTAAGTTAAACAAGACAAATGTAACACACCAAAGACTATAATTCAAAAATTCTAGAAAATTTTGCAAAGAATAAAATTAGTGGGGTTGAATTATAAATTTTATAAATAAAAAGTATTAATAGTAAATAAAAATAGAATATACTTAGAATATTCCATTTTTAGAGTGGAAAATAGAGTTATAAATCGGAGAAAAATCCAACTCTATTTTAATGTCACTCTATTTTAATGTCAAATATAGTGTTTTACATTGGAGATTGTCTTATACCAACTCCAATGGGACGTTATAACACCAAAAATACAATCTTATATGCTCTATTGGGACTGCAAATGTCATGGCAAATTTTATTATTTGGTGTTTTATGAACAGTGTTACACCATATAAAACACTAAATATTAAACTAATTTTATATTTTTTATAACAATAATTAAATAAATATTTATCAAATGATTAAAATGTGCAACTAACAAAAAATATATATACCATTAGTATTTTTGTATTTTCATTTTTAAAATGTAAATTTTTATTATAAATTATATTAAAGATACAATAAGATAATTTTAAAGATATAATTGAAATTAGTATAAAATGATAAATTATAGTTTATCAATTATGATTTTCTATTAAATTTATAACTAATCAACTATATGAATAATTAATATTTGTTAAAATATTAAAAACAAAGAGACTTTTAGTTTATTAATATAATAAAAATATATTTTTAGTGTGAAATTTGGTATTTGTGGTTGGAGATGAAAAATAAATTGAAAGACCAAAACACCAAATTTGATATGAAAATAACACCAAATTTGATGTCATGGTTGGAGTTGCTCTTAGTAAGGGCAACTCCAACCATGACACCAAATTTGGTGTGATGTTTGGTGTTTTGGTGTTCTACTTTAATTTTCATCTCCAACCACAAACATTAAATTTTACACTAAAAAAATATTTCTCATTATTATATTAATAAATTTAAAATTTTCTTTATTTTTAATATTTTAACAAATGCTAAATATTCTTATAGATAATTATTATACATTTAATAGAAAATCATAATTGATAAAACTAAAATTTTATAATAAAATAAATTACATTATACTAATTTTCAAATTGAAAAGTCAGACCACAAGTGTTAAAATTATTCTTATGTAATTAATTTTAATAAATTTTTTGTGTTTGTATGGTTTATTTTGTAATTTTATGTTTTCTATGTTTTAATTGAACAATATGTATTTTTATCTTACTTAATTTATATATTAGTTATATATTTTGAAAATAACAATTAAATATTAATTATAATTTTATATTTTTAGAATAAAAAGATATTCTAAATATTGATAATATTCACATATTTAATAAATAAACAATACTTTATTATATTATTAAATAAAAAGTACTTATAAAATATTATTTTATTTTTGTTGTTTTATGAACAGTAACACACCACAAAACAGCAAAAATATAAAAAATGGTGTGGAAGATGCCGTTCGATTAGAGTGATGTAGACTGCATATTTGGTGTTATTGGCGTTCCCTTGGAGTTGGTTTAATAACATTCACTAGTTTAAAAATCTATGAAGCTAAATCTGTAAAATAAATAATGATACAAAAATAAATACCCTGATTAATGTTTTATATATTAATTATTAGCATTTATCAAACTTTTGATGATTAAAATTATTTTGATAATGTTAAGTCGGAAAATCTCTCTATTTTATTGAAAAAAATTGTATAATATATAGTACGTGAGAAAAAATAGCCCTCTTCAAACATGAAACTAATATCTACCATTAATTTTAAATATTATTAATAATATCTAACAATTTAATGCTATAAAATGTTTTTGTTACCGAACTTTTGAATATTAACTGACTTTTATGTCATAATTTATTTTTGTTATTTCCGGTTTTAAGATAAAAAAAAACTTTTTCGGAAATTTGACTGATATGTACCAAGTTTTGTAATATTATTAACAATTTTTTTGACAATTATCCGTGAAAAATTTTCTTTGTTAACGAACTTTTGAATATTAACTATATTTTAAAGTGCGGGAAATTTTATTTTTGTTTTGAGTATTGGGATAAAAACGCTTATCCAACATCCAATTGGCATCTGCCAAAATATTTTTAATATTATTAATAATGTTTTATTATACTAGAAAATCCTTGTTTTTGAATATTAGTAATATATCTTGACAATTTTTCTTAGGAAAATTCCTTGTTACTTTGGGTTGGGGATAAATAAAAAAAGGTAATAATAAGAGACATGTATGGCCTTACAAATTGACTGATCTATTTTACACAACTGAAACTTGAAAGTTAAGCCAACACATTTTCAGATACGACATGGTGAGGTGCTTCATTGTGCCATGAAAGCACAATCTCCTCAAGCTCTACAATTATCTCCGACCAATGAGACTCCTCGTCCTCTTCCACACCATCCACCATCTTCATCTCCGCCACAACCAAACCTTCCACAAGTTCCACCGCCTCAACCACCACCGTCGTTCTTCCTTTAGTCAATCCCACGACCCTCGCCTCACTCTTCTCCTCCACTCTAAACCCTACCTTCTCCCCTATCTTTTTGCATTCTCCACCACTCCTTCCGCTGAAACCTTAGCCGTAAACCACGTCTCCTTCATCTTCCTCCTCTCGAACAGGCCCGATAGATCCCATGCCGTTGATAACGATATCAAATCAAACGCTGTGATCGTACCACTCAATTTTCCCAATCGATCATCCGATTCCAAGACATTGGATTGAAACTCTCAGGTTTCTAGGGATTTCATGAACCATCTCGTTTCACTTACTGCTTCGATACTCATCCTTGTTTCTGGATTAGGATCGAGCAACCTGTAGATGATTTGTCGAGACGGTTTGGAGAACCAGCTCGGGAATTTGTAGTCTCTCCTATGGATCTTCCTGTACATTGTTGGAATGTTGGAATCGTCAAAAGGAATGTAACCAGCAAGAAGAACGAAGAGTAGGACGCCACAAGACCACGAATCAGCCTTCGTGCCATCGTAAGCTTTCCGAGCAATCACCTCTGGTGCTGTGTAAGCAGGCGTGTGATAGGCTCTAAGTTTTAACCCTATATTAACTGCAAGTACACAGTATATCAATGTAGTATTTAGGGATCGAATCCACGAGGACTCTAGGCAACGATAGAATTAGAACGGTCAAGCTTAAACTAGGAGAAAGCAAATTGTATTGAGAAAACTAAAAGCAATGCAAGAAAGTAAACAAGTAGCAAGTTGTGGTTGTAAGCAATTAACTAAGGGCGCTAAGTTTAGGGAGTTCTCAGGAAATCAGTCAAGCAGACAAATCATTCAGTCATAATCTAATTAAACACAGTTCTAGAACTCAAAACACAGATATAGAATTAACCAACTTTCGTTGTGAGAATTCTCTAAGCCTAATTGCAGAAATCCAAATGTCTTTGTAATTCCTAACAGATTAAACCAGCTTTAATGATCAAGTTCAATATGTTCACAATCTAATTAAACCAAATTTCTTTGCAAGTAATTATATTGCTCAACCTAAATAGTTCATATTCTAAACCACACTTTCGTGTCAATCTAGCAACCTAAGATCTAGATTCTAAGTGATCAAGTTAGAACTAGCATTAAACACAATTTAGTTTGAAGAACATCTATTGATATGAATCCTTAACTGAATTAATTATATCTAGCAAGTCATAAAATCCCTATTGAGAATCCCTAAACCTAACTATGAATCTACTCAGATATAGATAATGAAAACATGATCAATGAATAATTAGATATCATAAAAGAGATTAAACAAGTAAAGGGGTTCGAAATCTTCTCCAAAAATAAGGTGTAGTACAGGATCAGATCAGCCCCAAATAGCTCTAAAAAATCTCTGCTCTAAAGTATGATAGCCTCTCTAAAAACTGAAGTTAAAACCTAATTAAATAGCTAAATCATGTCTTGGGGCTTCTGTGTAAATATCTGGAACTTCTGGGCAACTTTGCAATATCATCATTCTTCATTAAACCGCCGCGAGTCTGGCCCAACACGCTGTGCATCGATCGATGCTGATGTGCGTCGATCGACACACTCCTCTATTTCAGACAGTGAGCACAAACTCTCGGGTCAAAACTCCAAAATGCTCCATTTAGCTCCATAATCTCCAAATCCACTCCAAACGTGTGTGTACCTAATAACACCTGTAAAAGACTCTAAAAGAACACCAAAATACTCTAAAACATACTTATATCATGGCATAAAACCGGTAAAAACCATGATATATCAACTCCCCCACACTTAGCCTTTGCTTGCCCTCAAGCTAAACAGAGGACTAAAACATGGTGAAGAGGTTTGAAAACTTTCAGAAACTCTTTTTGTCCTAGAAGCAACAATACTCAGATTCCCCTTAGTAAACCACTGAAAGAATCAACTGCAAGATATCAAGACCAACATGTACTTCCCCCCCACTTAGCAACTGTCCTAAGTAAACTCCACAATCAATCCAAGCAATTCAAATTCACCCTATTGACTTCTTAAGCATATTAAGTGCGGTCTCACCTAAGGATTATCGATCAAAGGGCACATGGATTCTTACCTTGCCAGCTCTAGACCACCATACTATCTTTTTCTGGTTCCTTTTCTTCTCTTTTCTCTTCCTTAGAGTTCTGATTTTTCCCCATTGGGTATCATTTTATTTTTTTATCAGTGCTCTTCCCGTTAAGGGGTGTACTTTGGACACATTCTATGGATAGCACATGAGGTAATAGTGTTTGCTACTACTCACGTGACCACTTCGGAGTTACTAACTCATCCTCAGTTTATTACTCTTTTTTTTTTTATGGAAGGGGAGAAGGGAACCATACTTGGACATGTTTACAAGCTGTGTCAGAACTAACAAAGGAGTCCAACTCAAGGTATACCAAGCCCTTAGATGAGAAAATTAAAGTCAGGTTAAGGGTGAAGCCAGTAAAAGGATCCTATGAATACCTGAATTGATATGGGTGTCCTCAGTAGGTTGATCCGTGTTGGGTTTTCTAATAGTCATAGATTGATCTTTCAGCTTCATCCCAATGGTTCCTTAAGTTCCTGCAAGATATTGTTAACTTCTCCAAAATTCACTGTTTCCTACTTAAACTGGTTTTGACTCAATAAAACAAATTTTTTTGAAAAACTGGACTGACTCTTAAGAAAATAAAAATACAAAAGTCAGTAGCTACCTCCCCCACACTTGAAACACACTGTCCCCAGTAGTGTTAAGCTAAGGGTTGGTAAAAAGAAAGCAAATGTTAATGGATGTGTTGAGTTATGTCTGATTTTTACCTGTGTCGCTCATGCATCGATCGATACATAAATGTAACGATCGTTGCTAGGCGATTTTTCGTCATGTGTCGATCGTTGCTCAGGACCGCAACGATCGCTGCAGTGCGATTTCTCGTGTTGTGACGATCGACACAAGGTTGTGTCGATCGACGCACTGCGATTTCCGAGAACAGTCAGCAAGTTAGCAGGTTAGTCCGTGAGAAATCATCAAATTTCAAACCTGCAAGCTGAAGATCACTGAAAATAGAGAAAATCAAAGCAACTAATGGTCTCAAACCAATCACAGCATCCAAACATAAGTATCCTAAGAAATCAAAAGAAAAATGCAAAAGAAAAGTGAAAAAGAAATACAAAGAACCGTAGTCTGAAAATGCTCGCTACTCTCACTCGTCCTCCATCCCATCAATGCGATCAGTACCACTCGAAGAACTGGGAGTCGGAGATTGCTGTCTACGTCGAGAAGGTGCTGGATGGTGTATCTGCGGCTGTCTCCTGCAAGTGCAGGTATGCATGAAGTTCCAGATGCTCCGTAGAATACCATCCTCACGCTCTCTCCACTCTGCCTCAGACATATCACCAAAAGGCATCGAAGGCTTGGGATAAGGGGCAACATCATCGACAGGGGCAGCAGGTGCAGGCGCAGAGGATGTAGAAGCTCGTGTAGAAGGCTCTCCCAGCGGATGAGCCATAGAAGGAACTCTGCGCTGATCTCTCGTAGGAGGCTGGAATCTCAAGGCATCCAGCGTATCGATCTGTGTCAAACCAGCAGCAGGAAGATCCACACCACGCTTCTCAGTGGCAGGGTCATAATAGACCCATACACGTCCTTCCTTCAGCCATGTAGCACTCTGCAGATGGCTAAAATCAAGGAACTCCATGCTGTCATTACGCTCTGTACCCTCTAAGGGAATTCTGCAATGCCTGAAAATGGGAGTAAGCAGACTCCCTACTGTCTCAGTGCCCTTACCATCAAATGACTTCTTCTGCAGCTCGCATAAATGATGAGCAAAAACAGCTCCCAAGTTGAGTCCTCTAGTGGGATCTCTCAGAACAGTATCCTTAAACTGGTCCCTCAGCCCAATGAACAACATCTCCTTCTCGTTCTTACGCATCTTGTTGGCTTCATATTTGCACAACAGAGTACATTCCAAGATGCGCAAGACGTATCTAAGAACAGGATGCCTAACCTGAATCACCCCCGTGGTCCTCGAGTTATACCGACCATTGCCGATACAATCCCAGAAATACTGAGCTTCCTCCACATCCCACTCCAGAGTCATACCAATACGCGTCGGCTCAGTGCTGAATCCATAAATCCTACAGATATCGAGAAGGGGAATCCGATACCTGGGTCCTAAGCACATGAAGGTAAAGAAACCTCCTGAAGCCTTCCTGCTATCTGGGTTAGGGTAAATCACCCTGCAAGTGGCCAACAGCTGTCTGACCAGCTCAGGATACAACTCGTAAGGCTGCATAGGCATTGTACCCATACCAATGCCCTTACACAACGTCAGAACCTGCTCATCGATTCCCAGACTCCTGCAAGTCAAATAATCCGCAAACTTGGTCGGCTTAAGCGTCATACCACACCAACCATTGTAGAGCAATGTGTCATACTCATCCCAATGGTCAAGCAATGACCTCTCTGTGAACGTGTCAGTCTTGAGCAACTCATCTATCTCCATGCCCCAAACCTTGTCTGTTGGAATCAGCTGCTTATCTGCTCTAGGCCAGGGTGGCTGTATCGCTTCCTGATCTCTCTGATAGTCCTCAGGATGTGGTGATTCTCGATGGAACCACTCAACCGGTGGAGCATGATGCGTTGTAGCTGCTGTGGTGGCTCTACGCTTACGAGATTGTCGAGGAGGCATCTGCAAGAAAAGCAATAAATCATATAAGTATCGGCAGATTACTCCCTGTGAAATCGCAATGCAACGATCGTTGCACGAATGTGTCGATCGTTGCAGGGTGATTTCACAGCCGACAGCAAATCCTAAAAATCGTTCCTAAATCCGTTCAAAAACCACACAAACAACCTAATATCATCACCAATCATCCCTAATCATGTCTAATCAGTGCGGAATCATCAATTTCAAGCCTAAAAATCACTAATTTCTAAACCCTAGAACCGATTCCGAAAATGATGAAAATGAGAGCTCTTACCTTGGAATCACTGCAAATGGGTTAGAGAAATAGACAGGGGATGTTAAAACAAGTAGAATCGGGCTTTAAATCAGAGAAAATGATGAAGAAATGAGAGATTTAGGGTTGTGCACTCGCGGTTGTACGGATGGCGAAATGGGGAAGAAAAGAAGAGAAGAAGGGTTTAAGGCACTTACCTGGGTCGTGTGAGCAACGATCGATGCATAGGTGCAACGATCGACGCTGTTGAACCAAATTGGTTCCGGTTTAGCACGCGTACATTAATTTTGCAATTAAACCATTTGCAACGACCGTTGCACAGGACCGCAACGATCGTCACAAGGCGATCCCATCTCTTCGTCAAATCTCCCTGCAACGACCGTTGCACATATAACAACGATCGTCACACATCTCCAGACAGTGTTCTGTATTAAAAACTCAGCAAAAAACAAAAAAACAAAAAAACGTGAAGTCCTAACAAAAACTCCAAAAATAAGAAAGAAAAACACTAAAACCTATCAGTGGGTTGCCTCCCACTCAGCGCTTGTTTAAGGTAATTAGCTTGACCGGACGAACAAGATCAGTCTGCTGGAGATCCTAACAGAGACTGTGATTGCCTCTGTGCAAGTCTCCTCATCCAAGGTGGAGAGTAAGCTTCATCAGTGTGAGCTCGTCCGAGAAAAGAAGGAGTAAACTGATATGGTGGATCCGAAACCAAAGTCTTGCTTGTCTGCTCTCCATATCCATCCTTAATAGTGAAGGTCTGCCCATCAATCAGCGGCTTGCGCAGCATGTCCATCTCAAAGTGCAGTGGCTCATCTCCCAGATGCAGATCAATCAAACTGTGCCTCACATCTATTACTGCTCCACCTGTGGCCAAGAATGGCCTACCCAGTATCAAAGCATCATCCTGCTCACTGTTATACTTAAGCACCAAGAACTCTGTTGGAACCAAGTAGTTTCCAACTCTCACAGGGACGTCCTCAAGAACTCCTTCAGGAATCCTTATTGACTGATCAGCTAGGACAAGAGAGTTCCTAGTGGGTGAAAAATCCATCATACCCAGCTTCTCTGCCACAGAGTATGGCATGAGACTTCCAGCAGCTCCTAAATCACACAGAGAGCGCTTGAAACCATCCTCAAAGATAGAATAACTCAGCACAAAAATCCCAGGATCAGGTAGCTTCTTAGGAATCTTAGTTAGCAACACCTCACTGATGTGTCTAGGAACCACTATTACCCAATCTTTCAGCTCTTCATCCAAAGGCAACATCTTACCCAAGTATTTCTGCACACAAGGGTGATAAGGTGGATCATCAGATAGTGGAATTTCTTCCATCTCTTCACCAATCTTTTCCAACTGTTTAAGCTCATCAATCTCTTGTTGAATCACCTCAGACACTTTAGGATATAATCGAATAGATTGTGCATAAATCTCCTGTTGAGTTATCTCAGACACTCCATGGAATAAACGATTAAGCTCCAAATCTGCATCTGTATCACTGCCACAAGAATCCTGTGAATCTGTCTGTCCACGCCATGCAACGATCGACGCTAAGGGTGCATCGATCGATGCAGTTGAATTTTCACAGATTCCACCCGAGAGATTTTCCTCAAAATCAGAAATTTCAGCCTCTTCTACTAGTTCAGCTGTATTTAGCTCAAATCTTTCACCTAGGTGTGATCCATCATCAATGTACACTGACCATGCCTTAATATGGGTGTCTATAACACTCTTTCCCTTGATGGAGCTTGAAATTTGGCTCACCTGAGTGTCCAATTGCTTCATATGAGTATTTAGAGACTCAAACTTCCCATTGAGATCCCCATAAACAGCATCCAACTTCTTGTTGCAGCCCACAACAATCTTAGTCTGTCCTTCCAGCAGCTGTTCCATCATAGCCTCCATCTTGCTCTCATGAGTAGTAGCTACAGGAGGTGTCTGGTAAGAAGAAGATCCATAAGTTCTCTGATTACCTTGTTGGAAAGGTTTCTGAAAACCAGCATTCTGTCCAAAGCCAGGAGAGTTTTGATTGCCTGTGAAAGCACTCTTCTGACCACTGAAAAATCTATTACCTTGCTGTCCTCCATACCTGTTTCCTTGGAAACCAGACCCTCTGATGTAGTTCACATCCTCTTCCTGACCATCCTCTTCAGAATTGATCACCTCAACATCTTGGGCAAAATGGACAGCCTTCTTCCCAGTTAGAAGATTACAAACCGTGTCCAGCTTAGATCTAATATCAGCAATCTCCTGATTATCTATCTTTCCACCAGACTTCTTCCTTCTCTCATCAGTAGTCTTGCAGCTATTACTGCTTACTAAGTTATCTATCAACTGCTTATCTTGCGCAGGAGTCCTAGTGTTGAAATTTGCATTGCTAGAATTGTCCAATGCAGTCTGATATGGAAGATCTATACCTCTAAAGAAGATACCCAGTAATGTTACCTCAGTGAATCCATGATGCGGGCAGTCACGTTGGTACTTCTTGAATCTCATCCATGCAGTCTTAAGAGGCTCTGTCGGACCTTGAGAGAAAGTGAGAATGTCCTGCCTTGACTGATCAGAACGAGCATCATCATAGAAGTGTCGCAGAAACTCACTCTTCAAAGCATCCCATGTAACAAACTTCCCAGGTGGAAGTTGTTTCAGCCAGGCAGCAGCATCTCCAGCGAGAGAGTAGGGGAAGAGTTTGAGAAACAGATAGTCATAATTCACTCCATCATACTTCATCCCAGTGACTATGTCCTCAAACTCATCTATATGATCCATCGGCTGCTCATTAGGATAGCCATGGAAGGCATTCTGCCTCAGAAGCGAGTAGTAGATGGTCTTGATTTCAAAATCATTCGTATCAAAATCAGGAGGTACAAGAGCTGACCGGTTAGCATGGAACTCATCCGGACGGTTATAGTCAGCCAAAGTCCTCTCATGGACAACCATCTCTCTACCTTGGGCTTGTCCTTGGCCTTGGTTCTGCTCCTGGCGTGGTTGCTCAGGAGGATCAGGGATAACATTCCCTTCAGCATCAATCCGTTCTCCAGCAGTATTGTACGGATTGTTTTGTCGGTCCCTCAGGGTACCTTGAGCATCAGGCATTATGATCACACGTTCAACAACCATCCTTGCTCTTTGAACTCTTCTGTTGGTCCTCTCTAGTCTAGCAAGTTCTTCAAGTTGGAGGTTGACGAGATTAGTGTTCAGATTACTTCTGGTATCACGCGTCTGCATAAACCGTCTGTAATCGTCAAGCAACGATCGATGCTAGCCGTGCAACGATCGATTCAACTCCAACCGCCTAGTAACGATCGACACAAGAGGTGCAACGATCGATGCTATGCGAAATTAAAACCTGCGACAGAGAAAGAAACAGAAAAATCAGTAACTAAAACAAAAATACAAATCCTAGTAAAAACCCTAAGTTCGAATCTATCGAAGACTCCAAAGAGTCTCCGGCAACGGCGCCAAAAACTTGATAGGCTCTAAGTTTTAACCCTATACTAACTGCAAGTGCACAGTATATCAATGTAGTACTTAGGGATCGAATCCACGAGGACTCTAGGCAACGATAGAATTAAAACGGTCAAGCTTAAACTAGGAGAAAGCAAATTGTATTGAGAAAACTAAAATCAATGCAAGAAAGTAAACAAGTAGCAAGTTGTGGTTGTAAGCAATTAACTAAGGGCGCTAAGTCTAGGGAGTTCTCAGGAAATCAGACAAGCAGACAAATCATTCAGTCAGGATCTAATTAAACACAGTTCTAGAACTCAAAACACAGATATAAAATTAACCAACTTTCGTTGTGAGAATTCTCTAAGCCTAATTGCAGAAATCCAAATGTCTTTGTAATTCCTAACAGATTAAACCAGCTTTAATGATAAAGTTCGATATGTTCACAATCTAATTAAACCAAATTTCTTTGCGAGTAATTATATTGCTCAACCTAAATAGTTCAGATTCTAAACCACACTTTCGTGTCAATCTAGCAACCTAAGATCTAGATTCTAAGTGATCAAGTTAGAACTAGCATTAAACACAATTTAGTTTGAAGAACATCTATTGATATGAATCCTTAACTGAATTAATTATATCTAGCAAGTCATAAAATCCCTATTGAGAATCCCTAAACCTAACTATGAATCTACTCAGACATAGATAATGAAAACATGATCAATGAATAATTAGATATCATAAAAGAGATTAAACAAGTAAAGGGGTTCGAAATCTTCTCCAAAAATAAGGTGTAGTACATGATCAGATCAGCCCCAAATAGCTCTAAAAAATCTCTGCTCTAAAGTATGATAGCTTCTCTAAAAACTGAAGTTAAAACCTAATTAAATAGCTAAATCACGTCTTGGGGCTTCTGTGTAAATATCTGGAACTTCTGGGCAACTTTGCAATATCATCATTCTTCATTAAACCGCCGCGAGTCTGGCCCAACACGCTGTGCATCGATCGATGCTGATGTGCGTCGATCGACACACTCCTCTGTTTCAGACAGTGAGCACAAACTCTCGGGTCAAAACTCCAAAATGCTCCATTTAGCTCCATAATCTCCAAATCCACTCCAAACGTGTGTGTACCTAATAACACCTGTAAAAGACTCTAAAAGAACACCAAAAGACTCTAAAACATACTTATATCATGGCATAAAACCGGTAAAAACCATGATATATCAGCGTGCCGCAAGGTGTGTGGAGCATTCCAGTGCTGCTACGGTGCTCTGGTAAAGCGGATAAACCGAAGTCGCAGACCTTGAGGTTTCCTTCCTTGTCGAGGAGGAGATTTTCCGGCTTCACGTCGCGATGAGTGATTCCGTCTCGGTGGCAGAAAGTGAGCGCCGAGACGAGCTGCTGGAAGTAGCGACGCGCCTCCGATTCCTTGAGGCGGCCAGAACAGAGGATTTTGTCGAGAATCTCACCGCCGACGGCGAGCTCCATGACCAAATAGATTTTGATTTTAGTGGCCATCACTTCGTAAATTTTGAGGACGTTAGGATGGTGTTGGAGGCGGCGCATCGCTTCGATCTCCCAGATTATCCTAGGTTCCATACGGGCCTCGACGGTTTTCTTCTTCTCGATGATTTTGACGGCTTCGAGTTCGTCGGTTTCAATGGAACGAGCCACATGAACTTGGGCAAAGCTACCGCTGCCGAGCCGGCGACCGAGTTCATATTTACCAAGGAGAATGCTCCCTTGGATTTTATCTGGTGATCGTGGAGTTCGAAAGCCCATAGATTTTGTAGGTGGCTGCGATGGAAATGGTGACGGAGGGAACATAAATTTTTATTGAAAAGATTTTCAGGGACGTTAGATGATAGTGACTGTGTTTTTCAATTTCAGTTTATATAGGGAAAGAGTAAGAGCTTTTATTGGTGTGATAGTGGTAAGAAATGTGTGATGGTATATTGAGTTATTGGTAAGAAATGTGTGATGGTGGTAAAATCTATACTACTTACAGTTAAATTTATTAGTTATTTGGAGGTGGTATAAATAATGGTGGTAAAAAATGTACTACTTACAGTGAAATTTATTAGTTGTATTATACGAAGCTAAAAATGGTAAAAGTGGTTGTATATTACAAAGTTTAGAAAAATATGGCCAGGAATGTTTTAATTTGTATTGTTTTAGTTCGTATCATTTCTTTTATTTTTTCTTTAGAAATTGCCAATTTTTTTTGTTACAGGTTTGATATATATGGAATACATAATAAACATATTTGTATACCGTTTGCGGGAAAAAGATAAAAGATTTTAAAATTTATTTAAATATCGCGCGAAAGAACCCGTTGAGATTTAATGTTTAAACATCTT
Source organism: Orychophragmus violaceus (assembly GCA_030180135.1). Taxonomy (NCBI): domain Eukaryota; kingdom Viridiplantae; phylum Streptophyta; class Magnoliopsida; order Brassicales; family Brassicaceae; genus Orychophragmus; species Orychophragmus violaceus. Next base: position 25,694,289 of record CM058236.1, on the reverse strand, counting down.
GCTTGAATAAAACAACATTTTTTATTTATTTATTTGCATCTGAAATTGATTTTGATGGGAAATGTACATTGTAAGACGTTACAAGAATTAGAATTAACAAATAACAACAATAATTGGATATTTTTCCAGTAATACGTTACTATATACATTTTTATAGTGTTTTACTTGGACAGGTGCGTATATTAGTGCGAGAGATTTTAATAATAAATAAAGACTGTACAAAGACGTTATTTAGTGCATCTTACATCAATGGTAGGAAAAGAAAACAATTCTACTTTTAAATTTAATTTAATTTTTCTTCACCTGTTAATTTTAATTAATTACAGTTTGTAAAAGCATCTTAGATATAATACAAATAAGACAAAAAACACCAACCAAAACTATCAATTCATTCATTACTTTCGTGTCTTGTGTACTGTGATCCGGTTGTAGAATAGCGCGACAATGTATAGAAAAAATTTAATCATACCAGTTTAGTAAACAACAAGGAGAAAAAATGGGAAAGAAAACGGCCAGCCTTAACTTTTTTCCCTTCAAAACCATGCTTACCAACTGCAGTATGTTAGATTTCCTTTTCAAAGGCTACTTATTCTCATGGACGGGAAGAAGAAGAGCCGGTCGTATTCAATGTTGGTTGGGTAAAGCAATAGAGAATGAGGAATGTCACCATATCACACTGATGTGGAGTACCTACTACAATGGGGTTCTGACCACATACCCATACATGTTAGATTTAAATCTCACAAACCGAAAGAAAAAAGAGGCTTCAAGTTTGATAAAAGATGGCTATCCAAAAACGGCTTGACGAACATCATAAAGACAGGCTGGGGGTCGGAAGTTCTTACTGATTCCTACGACTTGGTAGATAAGATTGAAGAGTGCTGCAAAGCGATATCACAGTGGAAAAGATTGAATCAGACGAACAATGAAAAGCTGATAGCGTCTTTGAAAGAGAAGTTGGAAAAGGTGCAAGGGGATGATTCCTTATCTAATGAGGAAGAAATCGAACTGAAGTGGAAGCTTTGTGCAGCATATAGAGACGAGGAGACGTTTTGGAGACAAAAAGTCGGGTGATGTACCAGAGGGAAGGAGATCGCAACACAAAATTCTTTCATGAGATAATAATGCAAAGGCGAGCCCGTAACATAACTGTTAAGATAAAGAATCTACAAGATCAGTGGGTAAAGACCAAAGAAGGGATACAGAGGGTGGTGTCAGAATACTTCTATACTCTATTCTCTACCTCGGATCCAGCTACCATATAAGAATCAATCCGGTTTATTACCGCGATAATATTAGACAAAATGAACTAAATCTTGATGAAAACATCCTTCAAAGAGGGAAATCAAAGAGGCCGTTTTGCCATTAATCCAGATAAAACCAGAGGATCAGATGGTATGACAAGTCTCTTCTACCAACGATTCTGGAATACAATAAGCAAAGACGTCATAAAAACGGTTAAGCTGATTTTCAAGACCAGGGAATTCGACGAATGTATGAACATCACTAATATTTGTCTCATACCGAAGGTGGTCAAACCAAACATTATGACTGAATTTCGTCCGATCAGCCTTTGCAACGTCAGCTATAAGATTATCTCAAAATATTATCAGCTCGCTTGAAGAGCATTTTACCGAATCTCATATCTGAGACCCAATCAGCCTTTGTGGCTCGATGTCTGATAACAGACAAGAACCTTGTGGCTCAGGAAATTTTCCATGCTCTCTGAATTAATTCAAGTTGCAAGTCAAAATATATAGCGATTAAGATGAACATTAACAAAGCATACGATAGAGTCGGATGGAAAGTTCTTGAGGCCCTGATGCGTAAAATGGGTTTCAATGAACGATGGATATTGTGGATAATCTGCTGCGTCTCAACGGTCTCATATAAAGTGTTAATCAATGGAGACGCTAAGGTACATATTACCCCCACTCGGGGTCTGAGACAAGGACACCCTCTATCCTCTTTCCTTTCTCATACTTTGCACTGAAGTAGTGATCTCGCACATTAAAGAAGCAAAACAATCGAAGAAGATTACTGGCATAAAAATTGCGAGGGCTTTCCATTCAGTGTCATACATTCTCTTCGCAGACGATAATCTCTTCTTCTGTAGAGCGGAGCAATCTCAATATGAAGAATTAATGCGAATCATCGACGTTTATGGTTACGCCTCAGGATAACAACTGAATAAAGCAAAATCTCCAGTTCTGTTTGGTTTCAAGGTCGGAACGTCCTTAAAAACCGATCTGAAAAGATGACTTACGATTCACAAAAAGGTAGTATGGGAATGTATCTGGGAATGCCAGAGAAAATTTGCGGCTTCAAAAAGCATGTCTTCTCCTTCGTCCATGAAAGGCTTAATTGTAGGATCAACTCTTGGTCGGGGAGAATTTTTTCGAAAGGCGGTAAGGAAATTCAGATAAAGAAGTGGCACAGGCGGTACCATTTTATGTGATGTCATGCTTCCTCTTGCCCCTAGAAGTGACAAAGATGTTGGGAATGTCCTGAAATCTATTTGTACTTACTCTGAGAGAAAGTCGTGTTGTCGAGATGAGACAATCATATGACACTAGGTACTCGTAATGCTTTGCTAGAAGCCACTTATGATCAATGAGTTTAGAACTCATTGCTAGTGTTATATGATCCTACAGGGTCACACACCTAAGCAAACTGGACATTGAATGTGAGGTTGATCATTAGTGTAATGATCGGATGAATGCATATTTGATATGCATTCGATATCATCTTTTCTGGGCAGTGTCGATCGACGCACTATGTGTATCGGTCGACACGGATCGACTGTGTCGATCGACACAAAGAGTGTGTCGGTCGACACAACTCGCGGATTAGCAGATTAAATCGGTTTAATCATTAGTTAATCCCGTTGCGGTTTAAGTCGACATATATAAGATATATGGTCGACCTAAACTCGATTCTAACCTAATTGATAGCCACCAGAAACAGAAAAGAAACCTCTCTGGAGATCAAATCTCTGATAGGCACTAGCATCCCTGCTGTCCAGTTCTGTGTGCGTGTGGATACCAGTAGAGGCGCAGCACTTGAGGCGCTCTAGATCTCGATTATCTGCAAATCTTCCGCTGCTAATCACCAGGTAATCTTCAGATCTGATAGATTCAATTACATGAACCTGTAGATCCTAGGCTCGGAATTCAGACTAGGATTACCTAATTGGATTAGGAATCTGCTAGAAATTCCTTCAGTGGTATCAGAGCTTTAGGGTTCCATTGAATCTGTAGCATGTTGATTAGATTAGTTGAATCTGAATCTCTGTATAGTTGATACAAGCATGCTAAAATTCGTTTTCATGAAAATCTAGTTTTTAGGTTTTTTGATTGAAAAACGATTAGGGCTTATCGCACTGTGTCGATCGACACCAATCCGGTATCGGTCGACACAGAAGGATAACCCGAATAGAACTTATTCACCTGGTGTCGATCGACACAAGAGTTGTGTCGGTCGACACAAACCTCGCGAGAGTGAGGAACCGGTTCAATTGGATTGGACCGGTTATCGAGCTTGGTTAAATGGTTTGAATTGCGATTGGTTTGATTAGGTTGGTATCGACCGATGCTAGTGTAGCATCGATCGACACCGACCGGTATTCAAAACCGGATCAATTGGATTGATCGGTTATCGCGGTTTGCTTTTGGTTATTCTGCATCGATCGACACTATAGTAGTGTCGGTCGACATAAGATTCGATGATTGGGTTTTGGAACCTGCAATCACAGAACCAAAGCATGATAAATCAATTAATTATAAGAATTAAAACATAATAAAACTGAACGTTTTAAAGGTTCCGTTCCTCAACCAAATATCAAGTGATACTTGATGTCTTTCCAATCTTGTCAACTGTCAAGACTCATTTAGTTGTGTGATAGACTTGCAGTGCAAGATGTCCACGATTTCATGAGTAAGACAGGAAGTAATCGTGTTGATGGGCTTGCAGTGCAAGGCGTCAACAATTACATGACTGAAGAGATTGGTTTACTTGACTGGGCCATCAAAATCGTTTTGGGCTCAGAGACATCAGGTGGATTGGACATAAGATGTCGATCCACAACCAAGAGTTATATTGGATATAACTAGCAAGGTCGTTGCTTACCTAGATAGCTAAAGTTGGGTGATAGCCAGTGGCTCACTCAAGTTTAGTGAAGTATGGGTCTTGGATCATTATATTCATCTGAGGAAACATTGTTTAAATATAATGCGAGTTTTCTTAATTGTTAAGACTTCTCATTTCTTGAACATCATAACTAAACCTCCCTTGTTTTTCAGCTATGTCTAGCACAAACCATCGTAACAATTTCTCCCTGCGATTCGTCCTTGAGAAGGACAAGTTAAATGGATCCAACATTCTTGAATGGTATCGGAACTTGAGAATTGTTCTCAAACAGGAGAAAAAGGACTATGTCCTTGAGAAAGTTCTCCCCAAGAAGTACCGAGCCAATGCCTGGCAGTCAGATAAGGATGCTTGGGATAAGCATTCTAATGATGCGGTGGATGTGAGTTGTCTCATGTTGGCTACCATGAACTCGGAATTGCAGAAGCAATATGAGTACGTGGAGTCGCCAAAAGAGATGATCACTGGCCTGAAAAGTATGTTTCAGGAGCAGGCACGAACTCAGAGATACCAGACGGTTAGGTCTCTGATTGAGTGCAAGCTACCAATGGGCGAATCAGTCAGTCCTCATGTCATTAAGATGATGGGTTATATTGATAACCTGGGGAAACTGGATTGTCCCATTAGCCAAGAGTTGGCTACTGACATCATTGTACAGTCACTGCCGTCAAGCTATGATCAATTTGTTATGAACTATAACATGAACAACTTGACGAAGACGTTGACTGAATTGCATGGGATGCTTAAGACTGCTGAACCTAACATCAAGAAGGACACCCCGGATGTCCTTATGGTACAAAAGGGTAAAAAGTTTAAGAAACTTGGTAAGAACAAAGGTGATGGAAAGACGAGCTCGATTGTGAATCTAAGCGAGTCTCCCCAAGCTCCTAAGGTTAAAACCAGTCCTTCTGAAGATGTTAAGTGTCGTTATTGTAATGGTTATGGGCATTTGAAAAGAAACTGCAATAAATTCTTGGAAGATTATGAGAAGCTGAAGAAGACGTACGAGACTTCTTCTTCAGGTATTATGTTATAGAAGTAAATGTTACTTCTTACAGTCCTACTTATTGGGTATTTGATACCAGCTGTGGTACTCATATTTTGTGAAAATGTGCAGGGCCTGAGCAAAAGTAGGATTATGGAGAAAGGACAAGTGGATCTACGCGTGGAAATGAAGCAAGAGTTGCTGCATTAACCGTAGGAGTATTTCATTTGTTTTTCCTTTTATGGCATGTTTTGAACTTAAAACTGCTACTATGTATCTGCTATGAGCAGAAAGATTATTTCTAATCCTTGTTTGGATATGAAAGGATATCAGTTTTCAAATTAAGAATAAGTGTTATTCAATTGATTACAGTGATATATTTTATAGTAGCAATCCATTAGAGAATGGACTTTATGTTCTAAACCAGAATGTGCATAAATATAACATTAATACCAAGAGATTCAAGTCAAATGATACGAATCAAACTTCTCTCTAGCATTGTCGTTTTGGGCCACATAAATAAGAAACAGATTCAGAAGCTCCATAGTGATGGACTTTTGGGCTCATCTGATTGTGAATCATAATGAGTAAAGTGAATCTGGTTTATTGGGTAAAACGACAGAGGCCGCTTTCGAAATGGTAGTGTCGATCGACACAAACGGTGTGTCGGTCGACACAAGTTGCGAACGGATAAAATGAAAGGGCCAGAGGCTTATTGGGCTTTATGCATACGGATGTATATGGGCCGATGAGCAGTAATGCTAGAGGAAATTTTCAGTACTTCATTACCTTTACTGATATTTTCAGTAGGTACGGTTATGTCTTGTTAATAAGACATAAATCAGAATCTTTTGAAAAGTTCAAAGAGTTCCAGAATGAAGTATAGAATCAATTTGGCAAAAGAGTTGAAGCTCTATGATGAGATCATGGAGGTGAATACTTAGGTCAAGAATTTAGTGATCATCTCTTTGAGATTGTGAAAGTATTTCACAATTCACTCCTCCTGAATCGGACGCTATTAGATATGGTTCGATCAATGATGAGTCACTTAGATCTTCCAATATCCTTCTAAGAATACACTCTAAAATTGTCTGAGTTTACATTAAATAGTGTTCCATTAAAATCAGTTACATAGATACCACATGAGATGTGGAATGTAAATGTTTCTGATTTATCCATCATGGAGATTTGGAGTTGTGAGGCTTATGTAAAACGTTTAATCTCTGATAAGCTCACATCCAAATCTGATAACTGCTACTTCATTGGTTGTCCTAACAAAACCCAAGGCATGTTACTTTTACAACCAGTTCGAGAACAAATGGTTTGTTGCTCGGAACTATGTTTTCTTGAGAAAGACTTTCTTTCCAAGAAGAATAGTGGGAGTAAAGTACAACTCGAAGAAATTCGAGAATCACAGGAGACTGTTCAACCCGATGAGGAAGAGCAGCAGTTGGATCTACAAAGAGTTGTAGAACCTGCAACCGTGGTGCCTGAGGTTTGCAAGGATCTGATGAATGAATATAAGATATACATTCAAAAGCGAGTTTTAAAGATGTGTCGATCGACGCAAAAGTTGCATCGATCGACACAGGTCGCAAACCAAAATATTTTGGTTTATGATTTAATTAACTACGGTTTAAATCTTGGTTAATTAGATCATGGTAAAAGTCTACATATGAGATATGTGCGTGACTTTTAACACAAGACTGAAGCTCGTAGATCCAATAGGATCCGTCACGAATCCGAGAAATGGGGATTTCTCGTAACCAATTGCCGTGATCTACTGATCATTGAAAGTGACGGGCCTGCGAAATTTGAAGAAGCAATGATGGGCCTTGACTCCGAAAGTGGCTAAAAGCCGCTGAATCCGGAATGGCGATGTCCAAAGCTGGATTGGTGGAAAAAGGTTTCAAGTAAATTCATGGTATTAACTGTGAAGAAACCTAATCCCAGACACCATGCTTATGTCCATTCGGATTATCCTAGCAACCGCCACTCATAATGGTTATGAGATCTGGCAGATGGATGTGAAAACAGCTTTCCTTAATGGAATTCTGGAAAGGGATGTGTACATGACACAACCTGAAATTTTTCATTGATCCTAAAGAAGCTAGGAAGATATGCAAGCTTCATCGATCCATTTATGGATTGAAGCAAGCATCTCGGAGTTGGAACCTTCGTTTTGATGAAGAAGTCAAAAGGTTTGATTTCGTCATGAATGAAGTGGAAACATGTGTTTACAAGAGGACTAGTGGGAGCGCAGTTACATTTCTGGTATTGTATGTCGATAACATACTACTTCTCGGAAATGAAGTTCCATTGTATAAGTCTATTAAGACTTGATTCAAAAGGTTATTTTTCGACGAAATTAAGGGAGAAACCATATACATTCTTGGAATAAGAATCTATAGAGATAGATTGGATAAGCTAAGTGGATTGTGTCAAGATACTTATGTGATAAGGACTTGCACAGATCCAGTATGCATGATTCCAAGAAGGGCTTTGTGCAAATGACTCTTGGTATTACTCTTAGCAAGACGCAGTGTTCTTTGACACACGCTGACCAAGAGCATGTGAGGGTCAGACTACTGCTAAAGGCATCAGATGTCTTAAGATGTGATCTTAATTTTAGTGGGAGTCATTGTTATTAATTTTAGTTATGATATGATGTTCGTATAAACATAATTCGATTATGTTATTGAAATCTGACATCTATGTTATTTAATAATGGTTATTAAATAATAGTCCCAAAGTAATTTATGACATTTTATAGGTCATCAAGTATGTGACTTGATCATGAAACCCTATAAATAATAAATGACATAAATTATGTTTGTCCCTGGTCGAGGTTGTTAAAGTGGGACATTAACAACCACGTGAGACTAGTATGTGAGGTGACTGATGACTAAGTTTCATGGAGTCATTAATGAGAGTATTAAAGTCAATCACATAGGTATGTGTTAGAGAACACATGATCGGACATGACCCACTGATGAGAACTCTACGGGATAGTTATATAAGTGTAATGAGAGTTTTCATTACGACTATAGAGTATAGTCCTTAAACCTGAGTTCATCATGATTTCTTACATGTGAATTGGTCCGCTTTGACCTTGTCAAACGTCAGCCGTAACTGGTGATCATAAAGACATTGATTGGGCGTATCATGAAGCGTGTGAAGGAACAGGGATGGAACAAGATGGGAATTGTCCCTCCTATATAACAGGAGATAAATATCTCAGGGCCCATCGAAGATTTGATACTGAGAAAATGTGTGGCCACACTCAAACGAGGTGATTGTCAGTCGTTTGGCTTGTCAGTATGAATCGGAATTCGATGAACATGATTTTGGCTTAATAAGGATGACACGGATCTTGCCTTATGCCGGATCGAGATATAGTGACGAAGGGATTATAGGAATAGATGATTCCAGTACAAGTGGGAGATTGTTGGGAATGTCCTGAAATCTATTTGTACTTACTCTGAGAGAAAGTCGTGTTGTCGAGATGAGACAATCATATGACACTAGGTACTCGTAATGCTTTGCTAGAAGCCACTTATGATCAATGAGTTTAGAACTCATTGCTAGTGTTATATGATCCTACAAGGTCACACACCTAAGCAAACTGGACATTGAATGTGAGGTTGATCATTAGTGTAATGATCGGATGAATGCATATTTGATATGCATTCGATATCATCTTTTCTGGGCAGTGTCTATCGACGCACTATGTGTATCGGTCGACACGGATCGACTGTGTCGATCGACACAAAGAGTGTGTCGGTCGACACAACTCGCGGATTAGCAGATTAAATCGGTTTAATCATTAGTTAATCCCGTTGCGGTTTAAGTCGACATATATAAGATATATGGTCGACCTAAACTCGATTCTAACCTAACTGATAGCCACCAGAAACAGAAAAGAAACCTCTCTGGAGATCAGATATCTGATAGGCACTAGCATCCCTGCTGTCCAGTTCTGTGTGCGTGTGGATACCAGTAGAGGCGCAGCACTTGAGGCGCTCTAGATCTCGATTATCTGCAAATCTTCCGCTGCTAATCACCAGGTAATCTTCAGATCTGATAGATTCAATTACATGAACCTGTAGATCCTAGGCTCGGAATTCAGACTAGGATTACCTAATTGGATTAGGAATCTGCTAGAAATTCCTTCAAAAGAAGCTATCAATTGCAGTAGCGCGGTTCTTGTGAAGCTCAAAAGAAAACAACATGGACCTTCATTGGGTGGTTTGAGACAAAATCCGTAGACCCCTCGACGAAGGTGGACTAGGATTCCGAGATTTTAGAGATCTCAGCTTAGCCTTACTGGCAAAGCAGTTGTGGATACTTTTCATTTATCCAGACTCGCTGCTTGCAAGAGTACAAAAAGGGAGATACTACTAACACTCTAACCCAATGTTAGTTGATAAAGCAAACAACCGATCCTTCGGATGGAGAATTATTTTGGTAGCAACGTCAATTAGTGAGGCGGGACATCGAAGAACAATAAGGAATGGAGAAGATACAAGAGTTTGACATGATTGGTGGATTCCATCCTTCCCCGCCTGACCTGCTCACGCAAAGAATAATGGACAAGTTCATGACCTTCAAGTCCACCACCTTATCGACTTTGAATCAAAAGAATGGAATATGGATCTCATCCGCGAGATCATGGTGGAAGAAGATGCCCATATGGTATCATAAATCATACCGAGTAGCACAAATCAGAAGGACAGCTTCACATGGGACTGTTCTAGATCATGAATTATACGGTTCGAGAAGCCTACTTGGTCACGAAAAACTAAAAATCGATGGATCTTTACAAATCGCCACAAAACCAAGCATCATAGCCCTAAAGAGACATGTCTGGAAAATGAGAGCACCAAGAAAGATGAAGCACTTCTTATGGCAAGCTATGTCAGGATTTGTCGCCTCTGCTAGTAAAATGGTCGTTTGGCACTGCGGTCAGGATAGATCGTTCCAACGAAGCGGGCCGTCTGAAGAAACCATAAACAACATCTTGTTTGAGTGCCCTTCAGCTATTCAGTGTTGGGCCCTATCTACCATTCCGTTAAATCCGGAGTTTTTCCCATGTAGCTGTATCCATAATAATATGGATTATTTGATGTGGAGAGCGAAGGAGCAGGGAGCGCCAACACAAGCCCTTGAGGTTTTCCCATGGTTGATATGGTACATTTGGAAAACACGAAATGCTAAAATATTCCAAGAAAAAGACACCTCGTGAAAGGAGACAATAGAGCTCGCAGATCGAGGCATATTGGTCCGCTAGAGACTCGATTGTCGGACTTGGATTTGTACTAGGTAAATAGTCAGACTTAGACTGCAGGGTTTAAAGAGATGTAATGGCATCATATCACCATTACAAGCGTAGTTCACGAGCCTTACTTGGGCTATGGAAGTAATGATTCAAAAACGCTACTAGAGGTGCACTTCAATACGGACTGCGAACAGCTGGTCCGACTAATCAATAAAAAGGAAATGTGGCCGGCATGTTGGGATAGTGTCCTGAAATCACACTTGTGCTCACTCCTGATGATAGTTGTGTGTCGAGATCAGACATTCGTATAATACTGGGCGGTTGCAATGTTTTGCTAGAAACCTCTTGCAATCTGTAAGTCGTAGACTTACTGCCAGTATTATATGATCCTATAGGGTCACACACCTAAGCAAACTGGAAGCTTAAAATATGGGAATGATCATTATGGTAATGATCATGTTAATGTGTATTGGATACACATTAATATCGAGCAAATGGTGTTGTGTCGATCGACACAGTATGTGTGTCGGTCGACACAGATCGGGTTTTCGAAACAGACGTTTCGATTTGTGACTTAAACAAGTTGGCCCGTTTAGAATGATTCCAGGTCTGAATAAAACCTGAGAGTTTCGACCTGGATCAGTGATAGGTTTCTAAGTTTTACCCTATTCTAAACTGCAAGTGCACATCAATGTCAAAGTAGTATATAGGGTTATCGAATCCACAGGGACACTTGGTCTCAAGAGAATCAAACTATAGGAATAAATACTAGAAATAAGCAGGTAGTGAATAAAATAAATTGCGTTGCAAGAAAGTAAACAGTAGCAGAAATCGGTTTTGAAAGCAATAAACTAAAAGCGTCAAGCCTAGGGTACTCTCAGGAAATCAGACAAGCAGACAAGCTAATCAGTCAGGATCAAATTAAACTCAGTTCTAGAACTCGAATCACGGAAATAGAGTTAACCAAATCTCTTTGCGAAAACTCTCTAAGCCTAAGTGCAGTAACCCAAATCTCTTTGCAATTACTAACAGATTAAACTAGCATTAAGTTCAAGTTCGATATGTTCACAATTAAACTAAGCCAAATCTCTTTGCGAATAATTTAATTGCTCAACCTAAATAGTTCAGATTCCTAAACCTCACTCTCGTGACGTATTTAGCAACCTAAGATCTAGATTCTAATTGATCAGGTTAGAACTAGCTTTAAGCACAATTTAGTTTGAAGAACATTCTAATTATGTGAATCCTAACTGAATTAAACAAGTCTAGCAAGTCATCAAACCCTAATGAGAAACCCTAAACTCAACTATGGATCTACTCAGACATGATTAATGAAAACATAATCAAAGAAATAATAGATTGCATATAAGAAATTAAATAGATAAAGGGGTTCGAAATCTTCTCCAAAATAAGTGAATACAGGAAATAGATCAGCCCCAAAAGCTCTAGAAATCTCTTAGCTCTAAGTATGAAAGCGTCCCTAAATAAAACACCAAAAACTAGTATATATAGGCATAATCTCGGATGGGGCTTCTGTGTAAATACTGGAACTATCTTGGGCTTCTTTGAAAATCTTCATAACTTCATTAAACCGACGTGTACGGCCCATCTCGGTAGTGTGTCGACCGATGCACAAGGTGTGTCGGTCGATGCATGATCAATAAATCAGGCAGTGACTTCAGCTCTCGGCCAAAACGTCCCAAAAGTCCCAAAATGCTCCAAATATCTCCAATTAGCTCCAAACTTGATTAAACCTGTAAAAGACTCTAAACGAATACAAAAGACACTAAAAACACGTCTATATCATGGTCTAAACTGGGTAAAAACCATGATATATCAACTCCCCCACACTTAGCCTTTGCTTGCCCTCAAGCAAAACAGAGAACTAAAATGTAGTGAAGAGGTTTGAAAACTTTTCAGAAACTCATTTTGTCCTAGAAGCAGCAGCATTCAGATTCCCCTTAGTAATCCACATGAAAGAATCAATCTACAGACATCAGGACCAACATATACTTCCCCCACACTTAGCAACTGTCCTAAGTAAACTCCACAATCACATTCAAGCATTCAAATTCTCCCTACTGACTTCTGCAAGTATTAAAGTGCGGTCTCACCTAAGGAGTATCGATCAAAGGGCACATGGGTTCTTACTTTGCCAGCTCTAGACCACCATACTATCTTTCTCTAGTCCCTTTCTTCTCTTTCCCTTCCTTAACAACTGATTTTTCCCCATTGGGTATCATTTTATTTTTTTTATCAGTGTTCTTCCCGTTATGGGGTGTACTTTGGACACATTCCATGGATACACAGGATATGAGAGTTTTAGCTACCATTCCCATGACCACTTCGGAGTTACTAACTCATCCTCAGTTTATTATCTTTTTTTTTTTTTTTTTTTTTTACTTTATGGAAGGGGAGAAGGGAACTAGATAGGACAGGTTTACAAGCTGTGTCAGAACTAGCAAAGGAACCCGACACAAAGTATACCAAGCCCTTAGGTGAGAAAATCTAAGTCAGTATTAGGGGTGAAGTCAGTAAAAGGATCTTCTGATACCTGAAGTGATGTGGGTGTCCTCAGTAGGTTGATCCGTGATGGGGTTTTCTAATAGTCATAGATTAATCTGCAGCTTCATCTCAATGGTCACTTAAGTTCCTGCAAATGCTGCTAATCTTCTCAAAAAATCATTGTTTCCTACTTAAACAAATTTTGACTCGAAAAACAAATTTTTTTTTTTTTTTAAAAATTTAACTGACTCTTAAGAAAACAAAAGAAAGTAATTAGTAGAACCTCCCCCACACTTAAGACACACTGTCCCCAGTAGTGTCAAGCAAGGGATTGGTTAAAAGAAAGAAAACAAAAATTAGTGAATTGAATGGTTAGTTCTCTCGGGTTTTACCTCTGTCGCAGTCAGGCATCGATCGTTGCACTAGGTGCACCGACCGTTGCTGTGCGATTTTCGTTGGGGATCGATCGTTGCTCAGGACCGAAACGTTGGCTGCAATGCGATTCTTTCGTATTGTGACGATCGACACAATGGTGTGTCGATCGACGCACTGCGTTTTTCACGAACAGTCAGCAAGTTAGCAGGTTAATCCGTCGGTTTATGTCAATTTTCAATCCTGCAAGCTGAAAACACTAGAAACAGAGTAAAACTGAAACAACAAATGTATCAAATCATGCCAAACCATCCAAACACAATAGAATCCTAAGAAAATAAGAAAAGAGAAAGAAAAATGCAAGAAAAGATAAAAAGGTCAGAATACAGAACCGAATGTCTGAAAATGGAGACTACGCTCACTCGCTCTCATCATCTATACCGGCATAAGGATCAGCACCGGGGTCTTCTGGAGATCGCTGTCGACGACGTCGGTCAGGTACGGGCTGATGGACCTGTGGTGGCCTCCTGCAGCTGAAAGTGCGCATGAAGTTCCAAACAACTCGAAACATACCATCTGATCTCTCTCTCCACTCGGCCTCAGAATATGCACCGTAAGGCATCGTAGGCTCGGGAAAAGGACCCACATCGTCGACTAGGGCGGGCGCTGGCGCAGGAGTAGGGGCAGCAGAAGTCGAAGCTCGTGAGGAAGGCTCTCCCAGCGGATGAGCCATAGAAGGAATCCCACGCTGCGCAGACTCAGGAGGCTGAAATCTCAGTGCCTCTAATGTGTCAATCTGTGTCCATCTGGCAGCAGGAAGCTCTATACCAGTCCTCCCAGTGGTCGGATCGGTGTAAACCCAAATGCGCCCCTCCTTGAGCCAAGTAGCGCTCTGCAAATGGCTCAGATCCAGGAACTCCCGGGATGTATCACGCTCTGTACCATGAAGAGGAATCCCACAGTACTCAAAAATGGGAGTAAGCAAACTCCCTACCGTCTCAGTACCAGCTCCATCGAAAGGCTTCGTCTGCAGATCAACTAAATGCTGTGCGAAGATAGCTCCCAAGTTGAGACCCGTAGTAGGATCTCTCACGCCAGAACACCTAAACTGGTCTCTCAGTCCCATAAACAGCAGCTCCATCTCATATTTGCGCATCTTGTTTGCCTCGAACTTGCAAAGCAAGCTCCAGCACAAGATACGCGAGACATATCGCAGCACCGGATGTCTCATCTGCACTACCGGTGTGATCCTGGAGTTGTACCGACCACTGCCAACACACTCCCAGAACAGCCTGACCTCATCTGCGTCCCACTCTAGTGGCATGGAAATGCGCCTCGGCCCAGTACTGAACCCGTAGATCCTGCAAAGATCAAGTAGAGGAATCCGATACCTGACTCCCCAACTCATGAATGTAAATGTCCCAACTGTAGCGCTCCGGTTGTCGGGATCCGAGTAAACCACTCTGCAAGTGGCCATCAGCTGCCTGACCAGCTCAGGGTAGAGATCATGAGGTTGCATCGGCATTGTCCCTAGACCAATGCCTCTGCACACAGCGAGCACCTGCTCATCAATCCCAAGAGTCCTGCAGGTGGAGTAGTCAGCGAACTTGGTCGGCTTGAAGATCATCCCACACCAACCACTGTAGAGAAACGAGTCATAATCGTCCCATGAACTGAGCAATGGCCGCTCTGTGAACTCGGCAGACTTGAAGAAGGTTTTAAGATCCTCCGGCCACTGTCTAGTAGTTTGAAATGGCGTGTTATCTGCTCTGGGCCAAGGCAAAGCAACCGGTGGCCCATATCTCTGGTATGGTGCGGGTGGCTCTGACTCTCTGCTAAACCACTCTGGTGGTGGGATGTGTTGTCTCGTAGCTGTTGAAGCTGTGGCTCGTCTCTTGCGGGATTGCCTTTGAGTTGCCATCTCGGATTCTTGAGATATGAGTGATAGACAAAGGTTTAGAGTGTTGAAGTAGGAAGATTAAGCAATTGAAACAAAGAAAAATGATGAGGAAATTTGAATTTTGGGTGTGGAACCGTCGGTGTACGGAAAATCAGAAATGAGGAAGAAAAGAGAAGAGAAAGGGTTTAAGGCACTAACCTGGTCGTTGGTGCAACGACCGTTGCATAGGGGCAGCGATCGTTGCTTAGTAAACCGAAATCGATTTCGCGGTTTAAGCACGTACCTTAATTTTAGCAATTGAACCAATTGCAACGACCGTTGCTTAGAAGCAACGATCGTCACAATGCGATTACCCCTCTTCGTCGAATTCACCTTGCAACGACCGGTGCACAAGTGCATCGATCGTCACACATCTCCAGACTCGAGCTCTATATCTGAACTTAGCAAAAACAAAAACGAAAACGTGAAATCCTAACAAAAACACCAAAAATAAGAAAGAAAAATAACTAAACCTAACAGTGGGTTGCCTCCCACTCAGCGCTTGTTTAAGGTCAATAGCTTGACCGGACACACGAGATTTTTCAGGCTCTAAGAGATCCTGACAGAGACTTGTTCTGTCTCTGTTCAAGTCTCCTCATCCATGGTGGAGAATAGGCTGTTGCAGAATGCTTCAGTCCAAGAAAGGTGGGAGTAAAATGTGCTCCAGGGTCTAGAATCACTGTATCATCCGGCTGCCCATCATCTGCTTCCATGATTGTGAATGTCTGCCCTTCTACCAGTGGCTTCCGCAGCTTCTCCATTTCATACCGCAGCGGTTCATCTCCCAGATGGAGGTCTATTAGACTCTGTCTAACATCAATCACAGCTCCTGCTGTCGCCAAGAATGGTCTTCCAAGCAGCAATGCTTCATCAGGATCGCAGTCATATTTCAGCACAAGGAAATCTGTCGGAACTAAATAGTTTCCAACTCTCACTGGGATGTCCTTTAAGAGTCCTTCCGGAACTCGTATAGACTGATCAGCTAGGACAAGACGGGTCCCAGTAGGAGAAAAATCCAGCAATCCCAGCTGTTCCGCTACAGAATAAGGCATCATGCTTCCAGCAACTCCTAAATCACACAGAGAGCGTCTAAAACTGTCTTCAAAGATAGAGCAATCTAGTATAAAGACTCCGGGATCAGGTAACTTCTTTGGAATCTTGTTTAGCAGAACATCACTGATATGTTGGGGAACTATAATCACCCATTCTCGCAGCTCATCATCCAAAGGCAGCATCTTGTTCAAGTACCTCTGTACACAGGGATGATAAGGTGGATCATCAGACGGTGGAAGTTCTTCCAAGTCTTCACCACTTTCTTCTAGCTTCTTCAGCTCTTCAATCTCCTGTTTAATTACCTCAGACACCTTGGGATATTGCCTAGTTGCTTGTGCATAAATCTCCTCCTGAGTTATTTCAGATATACCGGGGAATAGGCGGGCCAGTTCTGCATCAGTCTCATTATCATCCGACAATACTGTCTGCTCACGACATGCATCGACCGACACAAGGTGTGTGTCGATCGTTGCAATGCGATTTTCACAATTTCCACCCGAGAGTTTTTCACTCAAATCCGAAAATTCTTTTTCATCCACCAACTCAGCTGTACTTAGCTCAAATTTCTCACCTAGATGAGATCCATCATTAATGAGTACAGACCAGGCCTTAATATGAGTATCTGTGACTCCTTTTCCTTTCATGGAACCTGAAATCTGATTTACCTGAGTGTCCAGTTGCTTCATATGAGTGTTCATAGACTCAATCTTTCCATTGAGATCCCCATACATAGCATCAATTTTCTTGTTGCAGTCCACAAAAGTCTTGACTTGGCTTTCCAGCAACTGTTCCATCATTGTCTCCATCTTAGTCTCGAAAGCAGTGGGTGTAGGAGGTGTCTGATAAGATGAAGATCCGTAGGTCCTCTGAGCATTCTGTCCATAAGGCTTCTGAAAATTACTGGTCTGTCCATAGCTCGATGAGTTCTGATTGCCTGTGTAGGCACTTTTCTGTCCTCCACCGGAAAATCTGTTTCCAGATTGATATCCAAATCTGTTTCCTTGGAAACCAGATCCTCCGATGTAATTCACATCCTCTTCCTGAGTGTCCTCCTCAGTCTGAATTACCTCTACCTCTTGAGCAAAGTGGACAGCCTTCTTTTCACCTAGAAGAGTGCAGATTTTGTCCATCCTGGATCTCAGTTCATCCATCTCTGAGTTATCAACACTTCCACTAGGTTTCTTCCTCCTTTCATCCATAGTCTTGCAGCTGTTGCTGCCAATTAGATTCTCAATCAACTGCTTAGCCTGTGTAGGAGTCCTGGTGTTGAAGTTGGCATTACTGGAATTGTCCAGCGCAGACTGATATGGAAGATCTATTCCTCTGAAGAAAATACCAATCAGCTGAACTTCAGTGAATCCATGGTGTGGGCAGTCACGCTGATACTGCTTAAATCTTATCCAGGCAGTTTTTAAAGGCTCCACAGCTCCTTGGGAGAAAGTGAGTATGTCCTGTCTGGACTGGTCTGAACGCGCATCATCGTAGAAGTGACGCAGGAACTCACTCTTTAAAGCTGCCCAAGTGATATACTGGCCAGGTGCCAGCTGCCTCAGCCATACACTAGCGTCTCCAGCAAGACTGTGTGGAAATAACTTAAGGAACAGATAGTCCGGGCACACTCCCTCATACTTCATGCCAGTAACTATGTCCTCAAACCGATCAATGTGATCCATAGGCTGCTCCGCTTGGTGACCATGAAAAGCAATCTGTCTCATCAGCTGGTAGTAGATGGTCTTGACCTCAAAGTCATTCCTCTCAAAGGCAGGAAGCACTAAAGCTGCTCGGTTTGCATGAAACTCATCAGGTCTGTTGTAGTCAGCTAGTGTCCTCTCATGAACCACCATCCGTCTATCTTGAGCTTGTCTTTGACCCTGGTTTTGTTCCTGTTGCAGTTGCTCAGGAGGGTCAGGGATGACATTCCCTTCAGCATCAACCCTTTGCCCAGCAGCATTGTAAGGATTGTTCTCCGGATCCCTCAGGGTACCCTCAGCATCTGGTATCAAGATCAAACGTTCTCGTACCATTCTCTCTCTTCTTTCTCTTCTGTTAGCTCTTTCTAAACGTCCAAGTTCCTCTAGATTGAGATTAACCAAGCTCGAGTTCGGATTACTTCGAGTTTTCTGCGTTGGCATAAACTGTCTGTAATCGTCCAGCAACGATCGATGCTATCAGTGCAACGATCGATTCAATCTCAGAATCGCCTAGTGTCGATCGACGCAAGGTGTGCAACGGTCGACGCAAGGCGAGAGTCGTACCTGCGACAGAAAGAAACAGAGAAAAAGTTAGCAAAATCAAAAAATAAAAACGAAAAAGAACAAAAACAAAAAGAAAAATTTCTAGTAAAAACCCTAAGTTCGGTCCTATCGAAGACTCAAAGAGTCCCCGGCAACGGCGCCAAAAACTTGATAGGTTTCTAAGTTTTACCCTATTCTAAACTGCAAGTGCACAGCAATGTCAAAGTAGTATATAGGGTTATCGAATCCACAGGGACACTTGGTCTCAAGAGAATCAAACTATAGGAATAAATACTAGAAATAAGCAGGTAGTGAATAAAATAAATTGCGTTGCAAGAAAGTAAACAGTAGCAGAAATCGGTTTTGAAAGCAATAAACTAAAAGCGTCAAGCCTAGGGTATTCTCAGGAAATCAGACAAGCAGACAAGCTAATCAGTCAGGATCAAATTAAACTCAGTTCTAGAACTCGAATCACGGAAATAGAGTTAAACAAATCTCTTTGCGAAAACTCTCTAAGCCTAAGTGCAGTAACCCAAATCTCTTTGCAATTACTAACAGATTAAACTAGCATTAAGTTCAAGTTCGATATGTTCACAATTAAACTAAGCCAAATCTCTTTGCGAATAATTTAATTGCTCAACCTAAATAGTTCAGATTCCTAAACCCCACTCTCGTGACGTATTTAGCAACCTAAGATCTAGATTCTAATTGATCAGGTTAGAACTAGCTTTAAGCACAATTTAGTTTGAAGAACATTCTAATTATGTGAATCCTAACTGAATTAAACAAGTCTAGCAAGTCATCAAACCCTAATGAGAAACCCTAAACTCAACTATGGATCTACTCAGACATGATTAATGAAAACATAATCAAAGAAATAATAGATTGCATATAAGAAATTAAATAGATAAAGGGGTTCGAAATCGTCTCCAAAATAAGTGAATACAGGAAATAGATCAGCCCCAAAAGCTCTAAAAATCTCTTAGCTCTAAGTATGAAAGCGTCCCTAAATAAAACACCAAAAACTAGTATATATAGGCATAATCTCGGATGGGGCTTCTATGTAAATACTGGAACTATCTTGGGCTTCTTTGCAAATCTTCATAACTTCATTAAACCGACGTGTACGGCCCATCTCGGTAGTGTGTCGACCGATGCACAAGGTGTGTCGGTCGATGCATGATCAATAAATCAGGCAGTGACTTCAGCTCTCGGCCAAAACGTCCCAAAAGTCCCAAAATGCTCCAAATATCTCCAATTAGCTCCAAACTTGATTAAACCTGTAAAAGACTCTAAACGAATACAAAAGACACTAAAAACACATCTATATCATGGTCTAAACTGGGTAAAAACCATGATATATCAATCAGCAGCCGTCGTCTTTTTCTTGACAGAGAAAGAAGAAAACACCTAAACTCAGAGATCCCAAAGATCCGGCACTAGCATCCCGGTTTCCAGGCTTCTGTACGTGTGTATCTGGTAGAGGCGAAGCATCTGAGTCGCTTACTGATCTCGTCACCAATCATTCCGCTGCCAGTTCAAGGTAAGAACGAGGTTGGTAATTTCAATATAACAAACCCTAGATCCTAGGAGATCCAACATGTTGGGAATGTCCTGAAATCTATTGTACTTGCTCTAAGTGAAAGTCATATTGTCGAGATGATACAATCACATAACACTAGGTAGTCATAACGCTTTGCTAGAAGCCACTTATGATCAATGAGTTGAGAACTCATTGCTAGTGTTATATGATCCTACAGGGTCACACACCTAAGCAAACTGGGCGTTAAAGACGAGGTTGATCATTAATGTAATGATCCAGTGAATGCATATTTGATATGCATTCGATATCAATATTCTGGGGCAGTGTCGATCGTTGCAGTTAGTGCATCGATCGATGCAACTCGCGGATTAACCAGATTAATACGGTTTAATCGTTGGTTAATTCCGTTGTGGTTTAAGCCGACATATATAAGATATATGGTCGATCTAAACTTGTTTAAAAAACATCATTCACAGCCACCAGAACGAGATAGAAACCTCTCTAGAGATTAGATCTCTTACAGGCACTAGCATCCCTCCTGTCCAGTTTGTGTGCGTGTGGATACCAGTAGAGGCACAGCGTTTGAGGTGCTTCGTGATCTCGATTATCTGCTAATACTTCCGCTGCTAATCACCAGGTAAATCTGAGATCCCATAGATTCAATTATATGAACCTTAGATCCTAGGCTCAGAATTAAGACTAGGGTTGCTAATCCTGATTAGAACTGCTAGAAATTCCTTCAGTGGTATCAGAGCTTTAGGGTTCCATTGAATCTGTAGCATGTTGATTAGATTAGTTGAATCTAAATCTGTGTATGGTTGATACAAACTTGCTAAAATTCGTTTTCATGAAAACCTAGTTTAGGGTTCTGTTCGAAAACATTTTAGGTTTTTTTTCCGCATGGTGTCGATCGATGCCAATCCGGCATCGATCGACACATGGCGAAAGCCCGAATAAAATTTAGGGTTTTTCGCATGGTGTCGATCGTTGCCAATCCGGCATCGATCGACACAGGGCAAAAACCCGAATAAAACTCAGTTTTCGCCTAGTGTCGATCGACACAAATGTTGCATCGATCGACACAAACCTCGCGAGATTGATGAATCGGTTCAATTGGATTGGACCGGTTATCGAGCTTGGTTAATAATGGTTGAACTCTGTGAATGGTTTAATTGCGATTGATTTGATTAGGTTGGCATCGATCGATGCTAATGTAGCATCGATCGACGCTGACCGGTATTCAAAACCGGATCAATTGGATTGATCGGTTATCGCAAATTGCTTTTGGTTATTCTGCATCGATCGACACTATAGTAGTGTCGGTCGACATCAGATTTGATGATTTAGGTTATGGAACATGAAATCACAGAACCAAAACAAGATGAATCAATTAATTAAAGGAATTAAAACATAATAAAACTTAACGTTTTAAATGGTTCCGTTCCTCAACCAAATATCAAGTAATCCTTGATGTCTTTCCAATCTTGTCAACTGTCAAGACTCATTTCATTGTATGATAGGCTTGCAGTGCAAGGTATCAACAATTACATGAGTAAGGCAGGAAGTGATTGTGTTGATGGGCTTGCAGTGCAAGGCATCAACAATTACATGACTGAAGAGATTTGTTTACTTGACTGGGCTATCAAAATCGTTTTGGGCCTAGAGACATCAGGTGGATTGGACATAAGATGTCGATCCACAACCAAGAGTTATATTGGATATAACTAGCAAAGTTGTTGCTTACCTAGATAGCTAAAGTTGAGTGATAGCCAGTGGCTCACTTGAATTTAGTGAAGTATGGGTCTTGGATCATTATATTCATCTGAGGAAACATTGTTTGAATATAATGCGAGTTTTCTTAAAAGTTAAGACTTCTCATTTCTTGAACATCATAACTAAACCTCCCTTGTTTTTCCAGCTATGTCTAGCACAAACCATCGTAACAATTTCTCCTTGCCATCCGTCCTTGAGAAGGACAAGTTAAATGGATCAAACTTTCTTGAATGGTATCGGAACTTGAGAATTGTTCTCAAACAGGAGAAAAAGGACTATGTCCTTGAGAAAGTTCTCCCCAAGAAGTACCGAGCCAATGCCTGGCAGTCAGATAAGGATGCTTGGGATAAGCATTCTAATGATGCGGTGGATGTGAGTTGTCTCATGTTGGCTACCATGAACTCGGAATTGCAGAAGCAATATGAGTACGTGGAGTCGCCAAAAGAGATAATCACTGGCCTGAAAAGTATGTTTCAGGAGCAGGCACGAACTCAGAGATACCAGACGGTTAGGTCTCTGATTGAGTGAAAGCTACCAATGGGCGAACCAGTTAGTCCTCATGTCATTAAGATGATGGGTTATATTGATAACCTGGGGAAACTGGATTGTCCCATTAGCCAAGAGTTGGCTACTGACATCATTCTACAGTCACTGCCGTCAAGCTATGATCAATTTGTTATGAACTATAACATGAACAACTTGACGAAGACGTTGACTGAATTGCATGGGATGCTTAAGACTGCTGAACCTAACATCAAGAAGGACACCCCAAATGTCCTTATGGTACAAAAGGGTAAAAAGTTTAAGAAACTTGGTAAGAACAAAGGAGATGGCAAGACGAGCTCGATTGTGAATCCAAGCGAGTCTGGCCATGTTCCTAAGGTTAAAACCAGTCCTTCTGAAGATATTAAGTGCCGTTATTGTAATGGTTATGGGCATTTGAAAAGAAACTGCAATAAATTCTTGGAAGATTATGAGAAGCTGAAGAAGACGTACGAGACTTCTTCTTCAGGTATTATGTTATAGAAGTAAATGTTACTTCTTATAGTCCTACTTATTGGGTATTGGATACCAGCTGTGGTACTCATATTTTGTGAAAATGTGCAGGGCCTGAGCAAAAGTAGGACTATGGAGAAAGGACAAGTGGACCTATGAGTGGGAATGGAGCAAGAGTTGCTGCATTAACCGTAGGAGTATTTCATTTGTTTTTCCTTTTATGGCATGTTTTGAACTTAAAACTGCTACTATGTACCTGCAGTGAGCAGAAAGATTATTTCTATTCCTTGTTTGGATATGGAAGGATATCAGTTTTCAAGTTAAGAATAAGTGTTATTCATTTGATTACAGTGATATATTTTATAGTAGCAATCCATTAGAGAATGGACTTTACGTTCTAAACCAGAATGTGCCTAACTATAACATTAATACCAAGAGATTCAAGTCAAATGATATGAGTCAAACTTCTCTCTGGCATTGTCGTTTTGAGCTACATAAATGAGAAATAGATTCAGAAGCTCCATAGTGATGGGCTTTTGGGCTCATCTGATTGAGAATCATAATGAGTAAAGTGGATCTTGTTTATCAAGTAAAACGACAAAGGCTCCTTTCGACAGAGGTAGTGTCGATCGACACAAACGGTGCGTCGGTCGATACAGGTTGCGAACGATCAAAATGAAAGGGCCAGAAGCTTATTGAGCTTTATACATACGGATGTATATGGACCGATGAGCACTAGTGCTAGAGGAAAATTTCAGTACTTCATTACCTTTACTGATATTTTCAGAAGGTACGGTTATGCCTTATTTATAAGGCATAAGTCAGAATATTTGAAAAGTTTGAAGAGTTCCAAAATGAAGTACATAATCAATTTGGCAAAGATATTAAACCTCTACGATGAGATCATGGAGGTGAATACTTAAATCAAGAATTTAGTGATCATCTGATAGATTGTGAAAGTGTTTCACAATTCACTCCTCCTGTATCGGACTTTATTAGATATGGTTCGATCAATGATGAGTCACTTAGATCTTCCTTTATCCTTCTAAGAATACGCTCTAGAAATGTCTGAGTTTACTTTAAATAGAGTTCCATAAAAATCAGTTACAGAGATACCACATGAGATGTGGAATGTAAATGTTTCTGATTTATCCATCATGGAGATTTGGAGTTGCGAGACTTATATAAAACGTTTAATCTCTGATAAGCTCACACCCAAATCTGATAAGTGCTACTTCATTGGTTGTCCTAACAAAACCAAGGCATGTTACTTTTACAACCAGTTCGAGAACAAATTGTTTGTTGCTCGGAACTATGTTTTCTTGAGAAAGACTTTCTTTCCAAGAAGAACAGTGGGAGTAAAAGTACAACTCGAAGAAATTCGAAAAATCACAGAAGACTGCTCAACCTGATGAGGAAGAGCAGCAGTTGGATCTACAAAGAGTTGTAGAACCTGCACTTGTGGTGCCTAGAGTTTATAAAGGATCTGATGAATGTATATTCGATATACATTTAAATGGCGAGTTTCTGAAGAAGTGTCGATCGACACAAAAGTTGCATCGATCGACACAGATCGCGAACCAAATATTGATTTTGGTTTATGACTTAATTAACTACGGTTTAAATCTTGGTTAATTAGGTCGTGGTAAAAGTATACATATGAGATATGGGTACGCGACTTTTACAGAAAACTGAAGCTCGCAGATCCGAAAGGATCGGTCACGAACCCGAGAAATATGGATTTCCCGTAACTAATTGCCGTGATCTACTGATCATTGAAAGTGACGGGCCTGCGAATTTTGAAGAAGCAATGATGGGCCTTGACTCCGAAAATGGCTGAAAGCCGCTGAATCCGAAATGGGATCCATGTCACAGAACTAAGTATGACTTGGGTTGATTTACCCGATGGTGTAGAAGCCATTGTGAGTAAATGGATTTTCAAGAAGAAAAGTTGACATGGATGGTTATATTCAGATGTACAAAGCTAGGTTGGTGGCAAAAGGTTTCAAGTAAATTCATGGTATTGACTATGAAGAAACCTATTCCCAGACACCATGCTTATGTCTATTCGGATTCTCCTAGCAACCGCCACTCATAATGGTTATGAGATCTGGCAGATGGATGTGAAAACAGTTTTCCTTAATGGAATTCTGGAAAGGGATGTGTACATGACACAAACCTGAAGTTTTCATTGATCCTAATTGTGAGATCCGGGATTCACACTAAGAATTTGTATTCGTGGATTTGGACTTTTGGATATAGAAATGGTATAGTTTCCTATGAATCAAAGACTTTATTGAGATTGATCGTCGAGATAGAACAAACACAGTCGAAAAGAGAGTACAAAGTATGGAATCGAGCTATCTAGTCGAAGTGTTGTTAGCCTAGGTTGGAGTTTTTTTTAATGAGCCGCCACTTCTTCCTTTAAATAGTCTCCACTCTCATCTCTTCGTCCTGATATTTCGGCCTCGTCGTTGTAACGATCTCCGAGATTTGTGCGGATCAGTTGAACTGACGAAGACCGAGTTGCTCTATCTCCACGTCATCCTCAGCCGAGCTCGAGCTCGATCGTCTCCGGCTTCGGCGTCGTCTGGGCCTCTCCAAGGCGCTTGCTTCGCTTGGGCCCAACAAGAGAGTTGACTCTCCCGTCTATCTTTGATTCTGGAATGGGCTCGTAATTACGGGCCTTTGTCTTGTCGGTTAAAGGGCCGGATTTCCTAGAGGGAAATTCAGTACCAACAATAGCCCCCCAGCCCATTGAATTCGAGAAGTCGAGGTTAATGGGCGGTGGACATTCTCAGGAAGAGGTGCATGCTTTGGATGCGACGAATCCAATGATTATTTTCTTCCCATTCATAGATCTTATATCGACGGTTGAGATCGCACGGGACCAAAGGATCACAACTGCCTCGATCTTTTTTCGTGATTATTTACAAATTTCAAATCGAGCGGTTGGGATTGTGGGATACCAAAAATCCCACAGATCTCGAGCACGAGGTAGTTTAAAAGGGGAAGTTACCTAGCACGATTCCCATTACTGCTCACACTGCGAATCGTCAAGGTAACTTCCTCTCCTCCATTATATCCTCTTCTTGCCTCTTGCTCATATTCTCTTTTTCGTTGTTTCGAGATTTTCTCTCTCTAGAGATTTCGTTTTTCCTCTTTCCTTGAAAGAAACTTTTGATATTCCGAACTATCATGGTTCGAAAGAGTACAGCCAGGGTTAGTCCTTCTGTGGCGGCTGGTCCGGTTGGTCTATCCTCCGTCCAGTTTGACTGTTGACCAAATACGGAAATTGCGGACGAAGTGCCAGATTCCGTCAGAGGTGGAGATTCTTATCCCATCGCCGGACATGTCTCCGGAAACTGTCGTCGAAGGCCATTGTTGCGCTTCTTATACCTATTTCGATAAATGCGGATTGTTTTTTCCAATCCCTCGCATTATCTCATGGGTTTTAGCTCAGCTCCAGCTGGCCTTTCACCAGATCACTCCGAATTTCGTTCGGTATGTCGTCGGGCTCGGGGTTAGAGCTGTCGAGGAAGGCATCAATTTTGGAGTCGAGGAGTTGATGAGGGTTTGTTCGGTAA
The DNA here is from genome assembly GCA_030180135.1 of Orychophragmus violaceus. Classification (NCBI taxonomy): domain Eukaryota; kingdom Viridiplantae; phylum Streptophyta; class Magnoliopsida; order Brassicales; family Brassicaceae; genus Orychophragmus; species Orychophragmus violaceus. Next base: position 25,667,878 of record CM058236.1, on the reverse strand, counting down.
AACATAACACTCGTTTTCCCGGAACTTGTTGGAACGTTTAGATGAATCCTGATTCAATTCCAGATTCAGATTATCCTAAACATGCGATCTAGGTTCTTCTCAGAATAGAAACAAATGATGATCTCACCTTATACCTGTTATTGCAGCGGAAGAAGATGGTATGTCTGAGATCAGAGAAACACCGAGGGATGAATCCTCCAAAGGTTCACACACGCTTTCACAGGAAACAGCTGCTAGACCACAAAGGGAACTCGGCGCAGAGAGAGAGAGTTTACGGCTCAAGTGTTAGGGTTAATCAGTCTGAAACTCGAGTTTTATGACACAAAACTCGTCCTGTTCCGTTTGGGCCATTTGGCCCAAATACCAATTAACTCGTCGGTGTTTGCGCACTGCATCGATCGTTGCACCTTATGCATCGATCGATGCACAGTGGCTAAACCTTTTATTCTCTCTAAGTACAGTAAATGCCTAGCACTTTTACTGTATTTCTGCTAAACCGTTCCTACACATTTTCCTGTTAGCTTAGGCGTGTGACCCATATGGGATCATATAATAAAGGCAATAAGTCCAAGACTTATAGATCATGAGCGGACTCTAGCAAGCCATCATGACCCCCAGTATTATATGACTTATGTCTGATCATTGACATACTCTTACTTTCTAGAGACAGTACAGAGATTACTGGACACAATTCCAACAATCTCCCACTTGTACTGGAATCTCTGTATTCATAATCCTTTTGTCTCAATATCTCGATTAGTCATAAGGCAAGATTAGTGTCATCCTTATAAAGCCTAATCTTGTTCATCGGACTCTGATTTGATACTGACAATCCAAACGACTCGGGACAGTCCGTTTGAGCATGGCCATGCATTTTCCAGTATTCAAATCTCCGATTGGCCTAGAGATATTCACTCCATTTATATTGGAGGGACAAATCCCGTCTTGTTCCATCACTGTAAACTACTTACTTCATGATGTACCCAAACAAGGTCCTTATAACTATCGCAGAACGATAGCGTTAGACAATGATCAAAGTGCATCAGTTCATGTGCAGTCACATGCATGCGAACTCAGGTCTAAGGACTATACTCTATAGTCGTAGTAAGAATCTCTTATGACACAGATATAAATATCCTGAAGAGTTCTTATAAGCGGGTCTTGTCCGGTCGTATGTTCCCCAACATACACCTATGTACTGACTTTGATGCCGCGCATCTATGACACACTGAGACTTTGTCATAAGTCACGTACCAATCCAGTCTCACACGGTTGTTGGTGTTCCAATTTCAACAACCTTCGACTAGGGACAGGATGATATAAAACATTTATCAAATATAGGGTCTCATGATCAAGCTAAATGACTTCGATGACTCAAGATCAAGTCATTTACTTCGATGACCTATAAAATGGTTTATATCACTTTGGAACGATTATTTCATCACAGTTAAAATAATCTTGAAATAATAATTTCATTAAACATCTTAAATGTTATTTCAAGAACATATCCAATAACTAAATAAAGCCCTTTAATAACTCCCACTGAAATTAAGACTACATCTTAATTTCACTTATCCTACAGCAACAGTCCGCGACTCGTGCTTAGGCCTAAGGAGTGGCTTCGTTAATAGATTAGCAACGTTCTCATTCGTTGAAACTTGCTGATCTACTTAACATCTCTGTCATTTATCTTACGGAATAGGTTATACCTATCCTCAAGGTGTTTGGACCTCTGATGTGCAGCTAGTCTCATCTATGCTGGGAATCACATCAAGTTCAGTGATGAACTCTTCTTTCCAAACAACCTCTTTCGCCACTTCCCAAGCTGCGAAATGTTCAGCTTAAGTCATGGAGTCAGCAACAGTGCCTTGCACCGCCAAATAGACACAAGATATAACCGGACTGTGACCGGAAATCATCTTTGTCCGTTGGAAACTTGCCTTTCAGACTCTATCGACTTGTAGCACCTCACTTTCTCCGTAAATCAAGAACCTTTCTTAAGTATTTCACAAATACTTCAGAATATTCTTCACGGCTATCCAGTTATTCTTTACTGGATTTGACTGGTCTTTACTTGTCTTGCTTAACATTAAAGCAACATTAAAACAAGTACGTGTCATGGCATACATGATAGATCCAATTGCCGTCGCATATGAATCCTATCCATGCATTTAAGCTCAGCAGTTATCGTAGGACACTGCTTCTTGCTTAACGTATTGCCATGTGACATTGGCATAAAACCCTTCTTGGAATGCTGAAAAAACGTGTAGGACTTTGTCAATTTAAGAATCCTGACTTTGTCCTACCAGCTCTTCTGGATCTCTATCTTTAGGTCCAGAATCCAAGACTTACGTGGTTTTACCCATGTCAATCACAAAACTAACTTCCCAAGCCAGTCCTTTACCGACTGCAGCATTGGGACGTTATTTCCGAGAATCAGTATGTCTTCGACATACAATATGAGAAATGCAATATCGCTCCCATTTATCTATTAGTAAACGCACAGTTCCATTTCGTTCCTGTTTTAAGTCAAAACCTTGACTTCTTCAACAGAACGAAGATTCCAACTCCGATATGTTCGCTTCCATCCATGAATGGATCGATGAAACCAACTTTACACAAAATGTAATTCTTCGGAGTCTGGGCTCACTTTCGCTTCCTTGAACTTCGCAGATTCGTCGCTTTCAATGATCATTAGATCATGCGAACTTTCAATGATCATCAGGTTCAACTAATGACGAGAAATCACTCTCGTATTAGTGACTGATTCTTTCATATCTGCGAACTTCAGGCTCCACAGGTGTAGATTCTACAGAAAACTGTAAATCCTTCCGCTGCTCTCCCTCAATAGGTAAAGCAGCCTCCTGTATTTCTCGAATTGCTTCGAGTTGTACTTTTACTCCCACTGTTCTTCTTGGAAAGTAGCTTCCCTTCTTAGAAAACAGAATGGTCGTAAAAGTACCGAGCCTTGGTTTCCCTAAGAAAACTTCGAGTTATGCTTTTACTCCCACTGTTCTTCTTGGAAAATAACTTTTTCAACAGAACGAAGATTCCAACTCCGATATGTTCGCTTCCATCCATGAATGGATCGATGAAACCAACTTTACACAAAATGTAATTCTTCGGAGTCTGGGCTCACTTTCGCTTCCTTGAACTTCGCAGATTCGTCGCTTTCAATGATCATTAGATCATGCGAACTTTCAATGATCATCAGGTTCAACTAATGACGAGAAATCACTCTCGTATTAGTGACTGATTCTTTCATATCTGCGAACTTCAGGCTCCACAGGTGTAGATTCTACAGAAAACTGTAAATCCTTCCGCTGCTCTCCCTCAATAGGTAAAGCAGCCTCCTGTATTTCTCGAATTGCTTCGAGTTGTACTTTTACTCCCACTGTTCTTCTTGGAAAGTAGCTTCCCTTCTTAGAAAACAGAATGGTCGTAAAAGTACCGAGCCTTGGTTTCCCTAAGAAAACTTCGAGTTATGCTTTTACTCCCACTGTTCTTCTTGGAAAATAACTTCCCTTCTTAGAAAACAGATTGGACGTAAAAGTAACAAGCCTTAGTTTCTCTAGGACAACCAGCGAAGTAGCACAACTACAAATACTCAGTAAAGACAAATTTGGATCGATTCCAATCCACATTAACGTGGTGTCTTTCAACTGATATTTGTGGAACTATTTCATCGTAAACTTAGATTTTTAGAGCGTTATTCTTAAATAATATCATGGAAGATTCGTGTGACTCATCTTTAATCATTTCTAATAAGATCTGATTCTTTCTCACAGAAAACACCTTCAGGTTTTTCAAGAGAAATGAGTTGTGAAACGATTTCACACTCATTAAGATGATCACACAATCAATGACTTAAGTATTCTCACTCGTGATTTAATCCAGAGTCTTAATACTTTTGTCACTCAGATCCTATACTTCATTCTGGAACTCTTTCGACCATGTCAAAGAATTCCGACTTGTGTCTCATCAAATGAACACAGTCACACTCACTGAAGTAATCAGTAGAGACAGTGAAGTACAGGAAATTTTCTCTGGCATTACTGCTCATTGGGCCACATACATCAGTATGTTCCAGGTCCAATAAGCCTTTGTGTTGGAACGTTTAGATGAATCCTGATTCAATTCCAGATTCAGATTATCCTAAACATGCGATCTAGGTTCTTCTCAGAATAGAAACAAATGATGATCTCACCTTATACCTGTTATTGCAGCGGAAGAAGATGGTATGTCTGAGATCAGAGAAACACCGAGGGATGAATCCTCCAAAGGTTCACACACGCTTTCACAGGAAACAGCTGCTAGACCACAAAGGGAACTCGGCGCAGAGAGAGAGAGTTTACGGCTCAAGTGTTAGGGTTAATCAGTCTGAAACTCGAGTTTTATGACACAAAACTCGTCCTGTTCCGTTTGGGCCATTTGGCCCAAATACCAATTAACTCGTCGGTGTTTGCGCACTGCATCGATCGTTGCACCTTATGCATCGATCGATGCACAGTGGCTAAACCTTTTATTCTCTCTAAGTACAGTAAATGCCTAGCACTTTTACTGTATTTCTGCTAAACCGTTCCTACACATTTTCCTGTTAGCTTAGGCGTGTGACCCATATGGGATCATATAATAAAGGCAATAAGTCCAAGACTTATAGATCATGAGCGGACTCTAGCAAGCCATCATGACCCCCAGTATTATATGACTTATGTCTGATCATTGACATACTCTTACTTTCTAGAGACAGTACAGAGATTACTGGACACAATTCCAACAATCTCCCACTTGTACTGGAATCTCTGTATTCATAATCCTTTTGTCTCAATATCTCGATTAGTCATAAGGCAAGATTAGTGTCATCCTTATAAAGCCTAATCTTGTTCATCGGACTCTGATTTGATACTGACAATCCAAACGACTCGGGACAGTCCGTTTGAGCATGGCCATGCATTTTCCAGTATTCAAATCTCCGATTGGCCTAGAGATATTCACTCCATTTATATTGGAGGGACAAATCCCGTCTTGTTCCATCACTGTAAACTACTTACTTCATGATGTACCCAAACAAGGTCCTTATAACTATCGCAGAACGATAGCGTTAGACAATGATCAAAGTGCATCAGTTCATGTGCAGTCACATGCATGCGAACTCAGGTCTAAGGACTATACTCTATAGTCGTAGTAAGAATCTCTTATGACACAGATATAAATATCCTGAAGAGTTCTTATAAGCGGGTCTTGTCCGGTCGTATGTTCCCCAACATACACCTATGTACTGACTTTGATGCCGCGCATCTATGACACACTGAGACTTTGTCATAAGTCACGTACCAATCCAGTCTCACACGGTTGTTGGTGTTCCAATTTCAACAACCTTCGACTAGGGACAGGATGATATAAAACATTTATCAAATATAGGGTCTCATGATCAAGCTAAATGACTTCGATGACTCAAGATCAAGTCATTTACTTCGATGACCTATAAAATGGTTTATATCACTTTGGAACGATTATTTCATCACAGTTAAAATAATCTTGAAATAATAATTTCATTAAACATCTTAAATGTTATTTCAAGAACATATCCAATAACTAAATAAAGCCCTTTAATAACTCCCACTGAAATTAAGACTACATCTTAATTTCACTTATCCTACAGCAACAGTCCGCGACTCGTGCTTAGGCCTAAGGAGTGGCTTCGTTAATAGATTAGCAACGTTCTCATTCGTTGAAACTTGCTGATCTACTTAACATCTCTGTCATTTATCTTACGGAATAGGTTATACCTATCCTCAAGGTGTTTGGACCTCTGATGTGCAGCTAGTCTCATCTATGCTGGGAATCACATCAAGTTCAGTGATGAACTCTTCTTTCCAAACAACCTCTTTCGCCACTTCCCAAGCTGCGAAATGTTCAGCTTAAGTCATGGAGTCAGCAACAGTGCCTTGCACCGCCAAATAGACACAAGATATAACCGGACTGTGACCGGAAATCATCTTTGTCCGTTGGAAACTTGCCTTTCAGACTCTATCGACTTGTAGCACCTCACTTTCTCCGTAAATCAAGAACCTTTCTTAAGTATTTCACAAATACTTCAGAATATTCTTCACGGCTATCCAGTTATTCTTTACTGGATTTGACTGGTCTTTACTTGTCTTGCTTAACATTAAAGCAACATTAAAACAAGTACGTGTCATGGCATACATGATAGATCCAATTGCCGTCGCATATGAATCCTATCCATGCATTTAAGCTCAGCAGTTATCGTAGGACACTGCTTCTTGCTTAACGTATTGCCATGTGACATTGGCATAAAACCCTTCTTGGAATGCTGAAAAACGTGTAGGACTTTGTCAATTTAAGAATCCTGACTTTGTCCTACCAGCTCTTCTGGATCTCTATCTTTAGGTCCAGAATCCAAGACTTACGTGGTTTTACCCATGTCAATCACAAAACTAACTTCCCAAGCCAGTCCTTTACCGACTGCAGCATTGGGACGTTATTTCCGAGAATCAGTATGTCTTCGACATACAATATGAGAAATGCAATATCGCTCCCATTTATCTATTAGTAAACGCACAGTTCCATTTCGTTCCTGTTTTAAGTCAAAACCTTGACTTCTTCAACAGAACGAAGATTCCAACTCCGATATGTTCGCTTCCATCCATGAATGGATCGATGAAACCAACTTTACACAAAATGTAATTCTTCGGAGTCTGGGCTCACTTTCGCTTCCTCGAACTTCGCAGATTCGTCGCTTTCAATGATCATTAGATCATGCGAACTTTCAATGATCATCAGGTTCAACTAATGACGAGAAATCACTCTCGTATTAGTGACTGATTCTTTCATATCTGCGAACTTCAGGCTCCACAGGTGTAGATTCTACAGAAAACTGTAAATCCTTCCGCTGCTCTCCCTCAATAGGTAAAGCAGCCTCCTGTATTTCTCGAATTGCTTCGAGTTGTACTTTTACTCGTCGGTGTTTGCGCACTGCATCGATCGTTGCACCTTATGCATCGATCGATGCACAGTGGCTAAACCTTTTATTCTCTCTAAGTACAGTAAATGCCTAGCACTTTTACTGTATTTCTGCTAAACCGTTCCTACACATTTTCCTGTTAGCTTAGGCGTGTGACCCATATGGGATCATATAATAAAGGCAATAAGTCCAAGACTTATAGATCATGAGCGGACTCTAGCAAGCCATCATGACCCCCAGTATTATATGACTTATGTCTGATCATTGACATACTCTTACTTTCTAGAGACAGTACAGAGATTACTGGACACAATTCCAACAATCTCCCACTTGTACTGGAATCTCTGTATTCATAATCCTTTTGTCTCAATATCTCGATTAGTCATAAGGCAAGATTAGTGTCATCCTTATAAAGCCTAATCTTGTTCATCGGACTCTGATTTGATACTGACAATCCAAACGACTCGGGACAGTCCGTTTGAGCATGGCCATGCATCTTCCAGTATTCAAATCTCCGATTGGCCTAGAGATATTCACTCCATTTATATTGGAGGGACAAATCCCGTCTTGTTCCATCACTGTAAACTACTTACTTCATGATGTACCCAAACAAGGTCCTTATAACTATCGCAGAACGATAGCGTTAGACAATGATCAAAGTGCATCAGTTCATGTGCAGTCACATGCATGCGAACTCAGGTCTAAGGACTATACTCTATAGTCGTAGTAAGAATCTCTTATGACACAGATATAAATATCCTGAAGAGTTCTTATAAGCGGGTCTTGTCCGGTCGTATGTTCCCCAACATACACCTATGTACTGACTTTGATGCCGCGCATCTATGACACACTGAGACTTTGTCATAAGTCACGTACCAATCCAGTCTCACACGGTTGTTGGTGTTCCAATTTCAACAACCTTCGACTAGGGACAGGATGATATAAAACATTTATCAAATATAGGGTCTCATGATCAAGCTAAATGACTTCGATGACTCAAGATCAAGTCATTTACTTCGATGACCTATAAAATGGTTTATATCACTTTGGAACGATTATTTCATCACAGTTAAAATAATCTTGAAATAATAATTTCATTAAACATCTTAAATGTTATTTCAAGAACATATCCAATAACTAAATAAAGCCCTTTAATAACTCCCACTGAAATTAAGACTACATCTTAATTTCACTTATCCTACAGCAACAGTCCGCGACTCGTGCTTAGGCCTAAGGAGTGGCTTCGTTAATAGATTAGCAACGTTCTCATTCGTTGAAACTTGCTGATCTACTTAACATCTCTGTCATTTATCTTACGGAATAGGTTATACCTATCCTCAAGGTGTTTGGACCTCTGATGTGCAGCTAGTCTCATCTATGCTGGGAATCACATCAAGTTCAGTGATGAACTCTTCTTTCCAAACAACCTCTTTCGCCACTTCCCAAGCTGCGAAATGTTCAGCTTAAGTCATGGAGTCAGCAACAGTGCCTTGCACCGCCAAATAGACACAAGATATAACCGGACTGTGACCGGAAATCATCTTTGTCCGTTGGAAACTTGCCTTTCAGACTCTATCGACTTGTAGCACCTCACTTTCTCCGTAAATCAAGAACCTTTCTTAAGTATTTCACAAATACTTCAGAATATTCTTCACGGCTATCCAGTTATTCTTTACTGGATTTGACTGGTCTTTACTTGTCTTGCTTAACATTAAAGCAACATTAAAACAAGTACGTGTCATGGCATACATGATAGATCCAATTGCCGTCGCATATGAATCCTATCCATGCATTTAAGCTCAGCAGTTATCGTAGGACACTGCTTCTTGCTTAACGTATTGCCATGTGACATTGGCATAAAACCCTTCTTGGAATGCTGAAAAAACGTGTAGGACTTTGTCAATTTAAGAATCCTGACTTTGTCCTACCAGCTCTTCTGGATCTCTATCTTTAGGTCCAGAATCCAAGACTTACGTGGTTTTACCCATGTCAATCACAAAACTAACTTCCCAAGCCAGTCCTTTACCGACTGCAGCATTGGGACGTTATTTCCGAGAATCAGTATGTCTTCGACATACAATATGAGAAATGCAATATCGCTCCCATTTATCTATTAGTAAACGCACAGTTCCATTTCGTTCCTGTTTTAAGTCAAAACCTTGACTTCTTCAACAGAACGAAGATTCCAACTTCGATATGTTCGCTTCCATCCATGAATGGATCGATGAAACCAACTTTACACAAAATGTAATTCTTCGGAGTCTGGGCTCACTTTCGCTTCCTTGAACTTCGCAGATTCGTCGCTTTCAATGATCATTAGATCATGCGAACTTTCAATGATCATCAGGTTCAACTAATGACGAGAAATCACTCTCGTATTAGTGACTGATTCTTTCATATCTGCGAACTTCAGGCTCCACAGGTGTAGATTCTACAGAAAACTGTAAATCCTTCCGCTGCTCTCCCTCAATAGGTAAAACAGCCTCCTGTATTTCTCGAATTGCTTCGAGTTGTACTTTTACTCCCACTGTTCTTCTTGGAAAGTAGCTTCCCTTCTTAGAAAACATAATGGTCGTAAAAGTACCGAGCCTTGGTTTCCCTAAGAAAACTTCGAGTTATGCTTTTACTCCCACTGTTCTTCTTGGAAAATAACTTCCCTTCTTAGAAAACAGATTGGACGTAAAAGTAACAAGCCTTAGTTTCTCTAGGACAACCAGCGAAGTAGCACAACTACAAATACTCAGTAAAGACAAATTTGGATCGATTCCAATCCACATTAACGTGGTGTCTTTCAACTGATATTTGTGGAACTATTTCATCGTAAACTTAGATTTTTAGAGCGTTATTCTTAAATAATATCATGGAAGATTCGTGTGACTCATCTTTAATCATTTCTAATAAGATCTGATTCTTTCTCACAGAAAACACCTTCAGGTTTTTCAAGAGAAATGAGTTGTGAAACGATTTCACACTCATTAAGATGATCACACAATCAATGACTTAAGTATTCTCACTCGTGATTTAATCCAGAGTCTTAATACTTTTGTCACTCAGATCCTATACTTCATTCTGGAACTCTTTCGACCATGTCAAAGAATTCCGACTTGTGTCTCATCAAATGAACACAGTCACACTCACTGAAGTAATCAGTAGAGACAGTGAAGTACAGGAAATTTTCTCTGGCATTACTGCTCATTGGGCCACATACATCAGTATGTTCCAGGTCCAATAAGCCTTTGGGCCTTTCTCTAGCTCGGCTAAGATAGGCCCTTTTCCTTTTGGTCCAGTAAACAGAATTCAAGTCTCATAAGATATCTTATCAAATGAGCCCAAACGTCCATGACTATGGGATTTCTGAATCCGACTTACTCTATGTGACCAAGACTTTATGCCAAGAAAAATCAGGTTTAATTCATCAGATTTAAACCAATTCGGTATTTATGTTACATTTAGGCACTCTTTGGTTTAAGATATAAAACCCATTCCATGAATAGGGTGCTACAATTAATATTTCATTAAGATCAAAAGAACAAAACTTGTCTTTTATCAAAATGAAAAACATTCAAATTCTTACAAGAAAATGAAAGACAACTCTGCTTAAAGCAGGTACATTGTAGCAATTACTTAATACAAAACCAAGCCTCAAAGGGATCTATAAGTGAAAAACCCTACGGCTGAGGCAGCATCCCAAGCTCCTTCCAGACATGTAGGTTCACTTGCCCTTCGTTCAACGTTCTACTGTTGCTTAGGCTCTGCATATTATCACAAATATCAGTGCCACAACCAGTATCCAATACCTTTAAGGTAGAACTTGAAGTAATAACATGAATACCTGAGGAAGTAGTCTCATACATCGACTTTAACTCCTCATCATCTTCCATGAATTTGATGCAATCTCTCTTCCAATGCCCTGTCTCCTTACAGTAGCAGCACTTACCAACGTAAGAGGTATCTGACTCGGGCTCAGAAGACACACGCTTGCCATGATTCAAAATCTGGACAACTTTGTCTTCACCCTTGTCAGCATTAGGTTTAGTAAACCTACCCTTCTCATTCATGAGATTGTACAGGGTACTCTTCACGTTTGGCTCAACTGTCTTGAGCATATCATGCAGTTCAGTCAGCGTCTTCGTTAAGCCTTTCTTGATATAGTTCTTTCTGAACTTATCATAGCTTGACGGCAGTGACTGCAGAATGATTTCAGTTGCCATCTCTTGGCTAACTGGATAATCCAGTTTCCTCAGGTTATCAATGTAACCCATCATTTTACTGACATGAGGACTTACTAGATGATCATTTGGTAGCTTGCAGCTAGTGAGAGATTTAACCAACTGGTATCTCTCCACTCTTATCTGCTCCTGAAATTTTAATTTCAGGCTGCTGATGCGGTAGATGTGCGTGGTCTGATATTGGCTACCATGGACTCAGACTTGCGGAAGCAATATGAGAACATGGAGTCGCCAATAGAGATGATCACTGTTGGAATTGTGTCCAGTAATCTCGGTACTGTCTCTAGAAAGTAAGAGTATGTCAATGATCAGACATAAGTCATATAATATTGGGGGTCATGATGGCTTGCTAGAGTCCGCTCATGATCTATAAGTCTTGGACTTGTTGCCTTTATTATATGATCCCATATGGGTCACACGCCTAAGCTAACAGGAAAATGTGTAGGAACGGTTTAGCAGAAGTACAGTAAAAGTGCTAGGCATTTACTGTACTTAGAGAGAATAAAAGGTTTAGCCACTGTGCATCGATCGATGCATAAGGTGCAACGATCGATGCAGTGCGCAAACACCGACGAGTTAATTGGTATTTGGGCCAAATGGCCCAAACGGAACAGGACGAGTTTTGTGTCATAAAACTCGAGTTTCAGACTGATTAACCCTAACACTTGAGCCGTAAACTCTCTCTCTCTTCGCCGAGTTCCCCTTGTGGTCTAGCAGCTGTTTCCTGTGAAAGCGTGTGTGAACCTTTGGAGGATTCATCCCTCGGTGTTTCTCTGATCTCAGACATACCATCTTCTTCCGCTGCAATAACAGGTATAAGGTGAGATCATCATTTGTTTCTATTCTGAGAAGAACCTAGATCGCATGTTTAGGATAATCTGAATCTGGAATTGAATCAGGATTCATCTAAACGTTCCAACAGTGGTATCAGAGCTTCCAAATCAAGAACCTTTCTTAAGTATTTCACAAATACTTCAGAATATTCTTCACGGCTATCCAGTTATTCTTTACTGGATTTGACTGGTCTTTACTTGTCTTGCTTAACATTAAAGCAACATTAAAACAAGTACGTGTCATGGCATACATGATAGATCCAATTGCCGTCGCATATGAATCCTATCCATGCATTTAAGCTCAGCAGTTATCGTAGGACACTGCTTCTTGCTTAACGTATTGCCATGTGACATTGGCATAAAACCCTTCTTGGAATGCTGAAAAAACGTGTAGGACTTTGTCAATTTAAGAATCCTGACTTTGTCCTACCAGCTCTTCTGGATCTCTATCTTTAGGTCCAGAATCCAAGACTTACGTGGTTTTACCCATGTCAATCACAAAACTAACTTCCCAAGCCAGTCCTTTACCGACTGCAGCATTGGGACGTTATTTCCGAGAATCAGTATGTCTTCGACATACAATATGAGAAATGCAATATCGCTCCCATTTATCTATTAGTAAACGCACAGTTCCATTTCGTTCCTGTTTTAAGTCAAAACCTTGACTTCTTCAACAGAACGAAGATTCCAACTCCGATATGTTCGCTTCCATCCATGAATGGATCGATGAAACCAACTTTACACAAAATGTAATTCTTCGGAGTCTGGGCTCACTTTCGCTTCCTTGAACTTCGCAGATTCGTCGCTTTCAATGATCATTAGATCATGCGAACTTTCAATGATCATCAGGTTCAACTAATGACGAGAAATCACTCTCGTATTAGTGACTGATTCTTTCATATCTGCGAACTTCAGGCTCCACAGGTGTAGATTCTACAGAAAACTGTAAATCCTTCCGCTGCTCTCCCTCAATAGGTAAAGCAGCCTCCTGTATTTCTCGAATTGCTTCGAGTTGTACTTTTACTCCCACTGTTCTTCTTGGAAAGTAGCTTCCCTTCTTAGAAAACAGAATGGTCGTAAAAGTACCGAGCCTTGGTTTCCCTAAGAAAACTTCGAGTTATGCTTTTACTCCCACTGTTCTTCTTGGAAAATAACTTCCCTTCTTAGAAAACAGATTGGACGTAAAAGTAACAAGCCTTAGTTTCTCTAGGACAACCAGCGAAGTAGCACAACTACAAATACTCAGTAAAGACAAATTTGGATCGATTCCAATCCACATTAACGTGGTGTCTTTCAACTGATATTTGTGGAACTATTTCATCGTAAACTTAGATTTTTAGAGCGTTATTCTTAAATAATATCATGGAAGATTCGTGTGACTCATCTTTAATCATTTCTAATAAGATCTGATTCTTTCTCACAGAAAACACCTTCAGGTTTTTCAAGAGAAATGAGTTGTGAAACGATTTCACACTCATTAAGATGATCACACAATCAATGACTTAAGTATTCTCACTCGTGATTTAATCCAGAGTCTTAATACTTTTGTCACTCAGATCCTATACTTCATTCTGGAACTCTTTCGACCATGTCAAAGAATTCCGACTTGTGTCTCATCAAATGAACACAGTCACACTCACTGAAGTAATCAGTAGAGACAGTGAAGTACAAGAAATTTTCTCTGGCATTACTGCTCATTGGGCCACATACATCAGTATGTTCCAGGTCCAATAAGCCTTTGGGCCTTTCTCTAGCTCGGCTAAGATAGGCCCTTTTCCTTTTGGTCCAGTAAACAGAATTCAAGTCTCATAAGATATCTTATCAAATGAGCCCAAACGTCCATGACTATGGGATTTCTGAATCCGACTTACTCTATGTGACCAAGACTTTATGCCAAGAAAAATCAGGTTTAATTCATCAGATTTAAACCAATTCGGTATTTATGTTACATTTAGGCACTCTTTGGTTTAAGATATAAAACCCATTCCATGAATAGGGTGCTACAATTAATATTTCATTAAGATCAAAAGAACAAAACTTGTCTTTTATCAAAATGAAAAACATTCAAATTCTTACAAGAAAATGAAAGACAACTCTGCTTAAAGCAGGTACATTGTAGCAATTACTTAATACAAAACCAAGCCTCAAAGGGATCTATAAGTGAAAAACCCTACGGCTGAGGCAGCATCCCAAGCTCCTTCCAGACATGTAGTTTCACTTGCCCTTCGTTCAACGTTCTACTGTTGCTTAGGCTCTGCATATTATCACAAATATCAGTGCCACAACCAGTATCCAATACCTTTAAGGTAGAACTTGAAGTAATAACATGAATACCTGAGGAAGTAGTCTCATACATCGACTTTAACTCCTCATCATCTTCCATGAATTTGATGCAATCTCTCTTCCAATGCCCTGTCTCCTTACAGTAGCAGCACTTACCAACGTAAGAGGTATCTGACTCGGGCTCAGAAGACACACGCTTGCCATGATTCAAAATCTGGACAACTTTGTCTTCACCCTTGTCAGCATTAGGTTTAGTAAACCTAACCTTCTCATTCATGAGATTGTACAGGGTACTCTTCACGTTTGGCTCAACTGTCTTGAGCATATCATGCAGTTCAGTCAGCGTCTTCGTTAAGCCTTTCTTGATATAGTTCTTTCTGAACTTATCATAGCTTGACGGCAGTGACTGCAGAATGATTTCAGTTGCCATCTCTTGGCTAACTGGATAATCCAGTTTCCTCAGGTTATCAATGTAACCCATCATTTTACTGACATGAGGACTTACTGGATGATCATTTGGTAGCTTGCAGCTAGTGAGAGATTTAACCAACTGGTATCTCTCCACTCTTATCTGCTCCTGAAATTTTAATTTCAGGCTGCTGATCATCTCTATTGGCGACTCCATGTTCTCATATTGCTTCCGCAAGTCTGAGTCCATGGTAGCCAATATCAGACCACGCACATCTACCGCATCATTATAATGCTTATTCCAAGCATCATATACTGCATGAGAAGCATTGGACCCGATTCTCACGGGGAGAGCTCTCTCAAGAACATAGTCCTTTCTCTCCTGTTTGAGGACTAGCCTCAGGTTCCGCGACCAAGTCAAGAAATTTGATCCGTTCAGCTTGTCCATCTTAAGGACAGACCGGATCGAGAAAGTGTTTTGATTGTTTGTGCTAGTCATAACTGAAAAATAAGATAAAAGGATTTTAGTTAAAATGTTCAATATGATTAATCTCGTATTAAATTTAATATGATTAATCATGCATTATATTCAATAACATAAGTTACCCTCAATAGAATATAATGATTCCAAGATCCACATATAACTAAGATTAAAGTGGGCCACTGGCCGTCACCAAACCTTAGCTTATATCGGTAAGCCCTATATCGGCTAATTATATCCGTGATATAACTCTTGGTTGTGAATCTGGGCCCGAGGCCCAATCCACTCTGATGTCTCAAGGCCCGGGACTCCCGATGGCCTAGTCAAGAAAACCAGACTATACAGTCATGTAATCATTAATGTCTGGGACTCCCAATGACATTTATGAATCACAAACCGTCTTATCCACGCAAAAGCAGACACCCTCACACTCTAAGGCCATGAATACAATTGAATGGGCTTCGACAGCTGACATAGAATGGACAAGACATCCAACGCTTGATATTTTTTTTGAGGTTCGTAGGTTTATTTAAAAATTCATTCCCAAAATAGAAGATTACTATTTCGGGAAACTTTCCATTTTTGGAAACCTACTATTTTGGGAAACTTTCTAAAATTGGAAACTTTCTAAAAACGGAAACTTTCTAACTTTAGAAATTTCTTAAAATCCAAAACCCGCAAATTCAGAAACTTCTATTTAAAGAAACTTTCTAATTTCAAAATTTCGGAAACTTTAATTTAAAATCGACTTTATAATTTTATAAAATAAATTTTAAATTGATCTGAAGAAAGACTCAAATAACTGGCCCAATTGTTTTAACTTCTTGGCCCGAGGCCCAAGAATTGGTCCATGTCCAAGACATAACCCAATTGTCCAATTAAATGACATAACCGGTCTGGTTCATTAAAATTGGTCTAACCAAAATTAATTACTACGACGACCACAATTGTCAACCGGTTATTTACTAAACCGGACTTTCTCAATTTATTTGGTCCAACCAAATCAAATTAGAAAATCCTGGTTTAGGCACAAAATCCAATATTTCTTTCGACATTGGATTTCTTATCCTGGTTTAACCAGACTTAATAAATTTATTAAATCTGTTTATTAAACCGAGACGTTTAATTTTAATTAAATTAAACCGAGTCTAAAACCTAACCGCATCGATTGATGCTCACAGCATCGATCCTGCAACGATCGTTCATCGATCCTGCATCGATCGATGCTCTCACGTGTGCACGAACGGTTATCAGGTTTGGCCGAGAGATTCTCGTGAGATCCATGCGATCGTTTGAACGATCCATGCGATCGCGGTCAATCTCTCGCGACTGCAACGATCGATCCTTGCATTGCATCGATCGATGCAATGCGATCTCAGTCGATGCAAAATCAGTTTAGATCACATACCAAATCAATATAGTTTGGTCATGCGATTTTTAAACAGTTTGTTTAGGATTCAATTCTTGTTTCTTAAGTGTTTTAATCTTATCAGTAGATTGATTCAAAAACACCTCTTTAAAACAATCCTAAACATGAATCTAAACAAGAAAAAC
The DNA here is from genome assembly GCA_030180135.1 of Orychophragmus violaceus. Lineage (NCBI taxonomy): Eukaryota > Viridiplantae > Streptophyta > Magnoliopsida > Brassicales > Brassicaceae > Orychophragmus > Orychophragmus violaceus. The sequence goes on along the minus strand of CM058236.1, from coordinate 25,651,105 downwards.
CAGAACCTAAAGCTCTGATACCACTGTTGGAACGTTTAGATGAATCCTGATTCAATTCCAGATTCAGATTATCCTAAACATGCGATCTAGGTTCTTCTCAGAATAGAAACAAATGATGATCTCACCTTATACCTGTTATTGCAGCGGAAGAAGATGGTATGTCTGAGATCAGAGAAACACCGAGGGATGAATCCTCCAAAGGTTCACACACGCTTTCACAGGAAACAGCTGCTAGACCACAAAGGGAACTCGGCGCAGAGAGAGAGAGTTTACGGCTCAAGTGTTAGGGTTAATCAGTCTGAAACTCGAGTTTTATGACACAAAACTCGTCCTGTTCCGTTTGGGCCATTTGGCCCAAATACCAATTAACTCGTCGGTGTTTGCGCACTGCATCGATCGTTGCACCTTATGCATCGATCGATGCACAGTGGCTAAACCTTTTATTCTCTCTAAGTACAGTAAATGCCTAGCACTTTTACTGTATTTCTGCTAAACCGTTCCTACACATTTTCCTGTTAGCTTAGGCGTGTGACCCATATGGGATCATATAATAAAGGCAATAAGTCCAAGACTTATAGATCATGAGCGGACTCTAGCAAGCCATCATGACCCCCAGTATTATATGACTTATGTCTGATCATTGACATACTCTTACTTTCTAGAGACAGTACAGAGATTACTGGACACAATTCCAACAGAACTTACTACCTCTCTCCTCGCCATGGGAAGATCCTTGATGAGATCCCGACGAGGGATGTGTGGAAGAGTAAATACTTCTACTTCAGGGTCAACCATCACTCGGTCGAGGATTTTGATTACTCGGTTATCCCGACGAGATGGGCGGCTAACGTTGGTCAGCTTATAGGGTTAAATCTCTCATGGATTGCAAGCTGGCTAAGGACAGTCCAGTAAGTCCTCATGTCCTTAAAATGATGGGTTACATTGATAACCTGGGGAAACTGGACTGTGCCATTAGCCAGGAGCTAGCCACTGACATGATTCTGCAGTCTTTGCCGTCGTGTTTTGATCAGTTCATCATGAACTACAACATGCAAAACATGACTAAGACATTGACTGAGTTGCACGGCATGCTGAAGACAGCAGAGCCGAATCTCAAGAAGGCTACTCCCAGTGTACTGATGGTACAAAGGGGTAAAAGGTTTAAGAAACCTAAGAAGGATAAGGGAAAGGCCCAAGTTGTCCAGACTGAGAGTCAGGACAAGCCCAAGCCAAAGCCCAAATCTGGATCTTCTCCTGAGGACAAATGCAACTACTGCAAACAGCTGGGGCATTGGAAGAGAGACTGCAAGAAGTTCATGGAAGATTACAAGAAGCTGAAGAAGACGTATGATGCGTCTGACTCAGGTATTTATGTTATCGAACTTAATGTTATGTCTTCTAGTTCTACTTCGTGGGTATTGGATACTGGCTGCGGTGCTCATATTTGTACTAATATGCAGGCACTAAGAAATAGTAGAACGCTGAAGAAAGGACAAGTGGAGCTACGGGTCGGGAATGGAGCTAAGGTTGTTGCACTGGCCGTAGGCACTTACGATTTGTCTTTACCTTCGGGCATGATTTTAGCTTTGAATAATTGCTACTTTGTACTTGCGATTAGCAGAAACATAATTTCAGTTTCCGTTTTGGATTTGGAAGGTTTTGATTTTGCTGTTAAGAATAAAGTTTGTTCTTTTAATCGTGATGGTACGTTTTATGGTAGCGCCCCATTAGACAATGGGTTATATGTTTTAAACCAAGAAATGCCTGTCTTTAACATAAATACAAAGCGGTTTAAGTCAAATGACGAAAAACCGACTTTCTTATGGCATTGTCGTTTGGGCCATATCAATGAGAAACGCATCCAAAGACTCCATCGAAATGGGCTTCTGGGCTCATTTGATTTTGAATCATGTGAGAAATGCGAATCTTGCTTGATGGGCAAAATGGCTAGGGCCCTTTTCAACAAACCGAATGAAAGGGCAAGTGACTTATTGGGCCTTGTTCATACTGATGTATGTGGGTGATAGGTCGAGTTTTAATCCCTATACTAACTGCAAGTGCACAGTAATGTCAATGTAGTATATAGGGTATCGAATCCACAGAGACTCTGGTCTCGATAGATCAGAACCGTAGAGATTAATACTAAGAATAAAGCAAGTGGTGAATGAAATAAAAGCAAGGCAATAAAGTAAATCAGTAGCAGGAATTTGTTGTGAAAGCAATAAACTAAAAGCGCTAAGTCTAGGGAATTCTCAGAAAATCAGACAAGCAAACAAGTTAATCAGTCAGGATCAAATTAAACTCAGTTCTAGAACTCAAATCACGGAATTAGAATTAACCAAATCTCTTTGCGAAAATCCTCTAAGTCTAAGTGCAGTAATCCAAATCTCTTTGCAATTACTAACAGATTAAACCAGCATTAATTTCAAGTTCGATATGTTCACAATTAAACTAAACCAAATCTCTTTGCGAATAATTTAATTGCTCAACCTAAATAGTTCAGATTCTAAACCACACTCTCGTGTCGTATTTAGCAACCTAAGATCTAGATTCTAATTGATCAGGTTAGAAATAGCTTTAAGCACAATTTAGTTTGAAGAACATTCTAATCATGTGAATCCTTAACCGAATTAAACAAGTCTAGCAAGTCATAAAATCCTTTATGAGAAACCCTAAACCTAACTATGAATCTACTCAGACATGATTAATGAAACAGAAATCATAGAAATAATAGATTGCATATAAGAAATTAAATAGATAAAGGGGTTCGAAATCTTCTCCAAAATAGATGAAGTACATGATTAGATCAGCCCCAAAAGCTCTAAAAATCTCTTAGCTCTAAGTATGAAAGCGTATGTAAAATAAACACCAAAATCCTATATTTATAAGTATAATCTCGGCTGGGGCTTCTGTGTAAATACTGGAACTTTTCTGGGCTTTTCTGCAATTCTTCATTACTTCATAAACCGCCGTATTTCGGCCCATCTCGCTAGTGTGTCGATCGACACCAAAGGTGTGTCGATCGATGCATGATCATCAAATCGGACAGTGAGTTAAACTCTCGGCCAAAATGCTCCAAAACTCCCAAAATACTCCAAAATCTCCACATTAGCTCCAAACCTGATTAAACCTGTAAAAGACTCTAAAATAACACGAAAAACACTAAAAACACAACTATATCATGGCATAAAACCGGTAAAAACCACCACACTTAGCCTTTGCTTGCCCTCAAGCAAAACAGAGAACTAAAATGTAGTGAAGAGGTTTGAAAACTCTTCAGAAACTCTTTTCATCCTAGAAGCAGTAACACTCAGATTCCCCTTAGTAAACCACATGAAAGAAACAACCTGCAGACATCAAGACCAACATATACTTCCCCCACACTTAGCAACTGTCCTAAGTAAACTCCACAATCACATTCAAGCATTCAAATCACTACAAGAAATCAGAGTATAGATAGCACATTAAGATAGCGTTTTGGTCAGTTATGCTATCTTTGACTACAGTGGGTATTTAAGATAGCGTTTCTTATATTTGAAACGCTATCTTATCATTACCGCCAATTTTTACGTTTGGCGGGTGTTTTTTAATAGCAGACAGATAAACGCTATGGATAGTATGACCGGGAGATGAAAATTTTGTTCCCCGCGTATCGAACAAAAAAACATTGGCGAAGTATGAAACATGAAATTTTTTGGTTAATGCAAAAAATCAAAAATTCAGATCGAGAGCTAGCTCAGAGAGATCTTTGCATGTCCTTTTCCGGCTTGAAATCTCACTTCCACATTCGAATTTAAACTCCTCCTTGTATAAATCTCGGTGTCATTGTTTAGATCTAAATCATTTTGACCACTGCGAATCAATTCTTGTACTCGTGACTGAGGGAGTATCATCAATTGATAGAGAAGAAAGGCTACATATCTGGTAATCGGGAGGAATACACATTGATTTCTGGGTTTTTATTATCGATTAATTCTGTTCAAAATTCCTAAATCGAATTGATTATTTTGTGAATTGGCAGGTAGCTTTCTGGGTTTGAATCTAGTGAAAGGTATGTGAAATTAATCTGAGTTTTCGTTTCAATTTATGTTTCAGCAATTGCAATCAATTGACGGCTAAGGTTTTTACAAGTTTTAGCGAGTTATGGTTGCAAAAAGCTTGTTTTTTCAAAGTATAATGGATGCTTATGTAATCTGCAGGGAGCTTTCCGTTTTAGAACTTGCGTTTTGTAAGGACCCACGGTTTACTCAGGTGAGACCGAATCTCAGTCACTCTTTTCTTATTCTTATCTTGTTTTGGTTGTTAGCGTTTATTTCTTAGTTTCAGTTGGTCATATCTCTCTTCCTGATACACTTGCCTGTTATTTTCTTATATGTTTGTTTAAATGGTCGTGGAGATTTGGTGTTGTTTTATCATGGACAAGTCTTGGGTATGGCATCCAAGGTATTGATTTCTTTATTATCTTCTTTCGTTTGTTGCGTATAATTTATTTGATGACTTGTCTGAAATTTTAAATGGTTCTAACCACAGGGCTAGTCTTGAGTATCACAGAGGGGCATCTAAATTTGTGCAAGCATCATCAGTGAGATTGGGTAATCCTACTGAGATGTTATGTCCATGCATTGATTGCCGCAATTTATGCCATCAACCTGTATATACAGTGGAGGATCACTTAGTCATTAGGGGTATGGATCAGAGATACAAGAGGAATACTTGTTGGAGTTTGCATGGTGATGCAAAGACTGATAAGCCAAGTTGTGGTTCAAGCTATGAATATGAAGCTTATGATCTGATTAGAACAGCATTATTTGATGGTGAAAACAATAAGGAGGCACAGAAGGAAGATGAAGCAGATGGGGTTGATAGCAAAGAAGAATATGAGTTTAAGAAGAAGCTAGAAGATGCTGAGACTCCATTATACTCCACATGTTCCAACTACACAAAGGTTTCTGCGATTATGGGACTTTATCGCATCAAAGTGAAGAGTGGGATGTCTGAAAACTACTTTGATCAGCTCCTCTCATTAGTTCAAGACATGCTTCCCACAGATAATGTACTTCCCGGATCAACAAACGAGATGAAGAGATTCTTGAAGTTGTTTGGTTTTGGCTACGACATGATTCACGCTTGCAAGAACGACTGTATTTTATACCGGAAGCAATATGAAGATATGGAAATCTGTCGAAGGTGTAATGTTTCTAGATGGGAAAGGGATAAGCATAGTGGTCAGGTAAAGAAGAGGATTCCAGCTAAGGTCTTACGGTATTTTCCAATAAAAGACAGATTCAAGCGTATGTTTAGATCAAAAAGAATAGCGGAAGAGTTGCGTTGGCATATCAATGGTGGTAGTTCAGATGGTTCAATGCGTCATCCGGTAGATTCAATAACTTGGGCCAATGTGAATCACAAATGGCCAGAGTTTGCAGCTGAACCAAGAAACCTCCGACTAGGTATCTCCACAGATGGGATGAATCCTTTCTCCATTCAGAATTCCAAGTACAGCACATGGCCGGTGTTATTGGTTAACTACAACATGCATCCAACCAAGTGTATGAATGCAGAGAACATTATGTTGACAATGCTCATCCCGGGTCCAACTGCACCAAGTAACAACATCGATGTCTACCTCGCACCACTGATAGACGATCTACAGGAGCTTTGGAATGAAGGTATCATGGTGTATGACTCTTTTATGAAGGAACACTTTAAACTTAAAGCAATGTTGATGTGGAGTATTAGTGATTATCCTGGCTTAGGGACATTGGCTGGGTGTAAAGTCAAAGGCAAACAAGCGTGCAATGTGTGTGGAAAAGATACACCTTTCAGATGGTTGAAGTTTAGTAAGAAGCATGTATACTTAGGAAACAGGAAGAGGCTCCGACCTGATCATCCATATAGAAGAAGAAAGAAATGGTTTGACAACACTGTGGAAGAAGGGAGATCAAATAGAATTCAAAGTGGAGCAGAAATCTTTAATGCACTTAAAGAGTTCAGAAATGATTTTGGTAAGCCTTTACCGAAAGTAAGTAGAAAGAAAAGAAAATCTTTGTGTGATGATGAGGAGATTGAAGAAGAAGAGTACCTACAGATTCAAGTTCGTGGCTTAACTAATGGGAAGCAGATTGGAGATGTTTCTATGTCGGAGTCTAGTAATGCAAGCAAGGTAGTTACTAAGTGTAAAATACTAGATTGGTCTTCATTTCGTACCACTGGGTCCAAATGCAAGCAGTGTGATGGTGGTAGTTGTAAAAGCCGGAACTGCAGATTTGTGGAGGCCAAATTCCGAGATGGAATATATTTCTGATGCAATGGGATCAACAGTGGCATGGCCTACTGATAAACTTGTTTTTATGTGAATGTGTTGAAGTCTCTTTTGGATTTGAGTGTTGTGTTAATGATTAAATTTTATTCGAGACTTGAACTGTGTTATAACTCTTAACAATCGTGTAATATTGTCTTGTCAGACCAAAAACATATATGTCTAGTAGTATTGTTCTAAGTTAATATTTAGACTGTTGAACGAACCTTTAAGCGTGTAACCATATAAATCAATTAGGTGTATATATAGTTAATAAACCCGAAATTTTTTAGAGTGTTTACTTTTTGCATTAGAAAATACAAAAAATAAGCCTCATATACATCTATACCCTAAACTTTAGGGTTTTAGGTTAGGGCTTAGGGTTGGTAATTATAGGGTTTAAGGTATTAGTATAATTGTAACTTAGTATAGGGTTTATGGTTTTGATATAATTGTAAATATTTTTAGGGTTTAGGGTATTGGTATAATTATTTCTTAGTATAGGGTTGAGGGTTTTGATATAATTGTAAACTTTTATGGGGTTTAGGGTATTGGTATATTTGTAACTTAGTATAGGGTTTAGAGTATTGGTATAATTGTAACTTAGTATAGGGTTTATGGTATTGATATAATTGTAAATATTTTTAGTGTTTAGGGTATTGGTATAATTATTTCTTAGTATAGGGTTTATGGTATTGATATAATTGTAAATATTTTTAGGGTTTAGGGTATTGGTATAATTATTTCTTAGTATAGGGTTTAGAGTATTAGTATAATTGTAACTTAGTATAGGGTTGAGGGTTTTGATATAATTGTAAACTTTTATGGGGTTTAGGGTATTGGTATATTTGTAACTTAGTATAGGGTTTAGAGTATTGGTATAATTGTAACTTAGTATAGGGTTTAGGATTTACAATTGTCTAATTACAACTTAACAACACACGTTTAGGATATTGTTATGTAATTATACCCTAAAAATATGAAGGGTTTTTTGTCGAATAATGCAGTTCGAAAAATGCATTAATCCTAAGAATATGAAGGGTTTTTTGTCGAAACCCTACACGCTATTCGCTCATTTATAGTCGGTTCTGTCCGTTCGTCGTCATTTCACGAGAGGAGAACAACCTGAAGTAGACGGAGAGACGGAGAAGTAGACTGCAAGGGTAAACTGCGACGAGGCTACACTTACCGACGGATCGATTAACCTGAAGGTAAATCGTTTAGCGGAATCGATTAATCCTTCTGGGTTTCGCTTAGGTCTTTAAATCGTTTTTTGAGAATGATTTAGGGAGTCGACCTAGGGTTCAAATATTTGTTTGCTTGAGCAGGATTGCATTATTTGTTGGGTTAACGTTTTTTTTTATGTCTAATTGTTTTGCATGCACTCTCAGACTTGAAGCGCAACGCGTTGACAATGGACCCATACCTTGAAGAAGAAAAGAGAGAGTCAAAGAGGCTTAAGAAGCACTACGACATGCTCGATTTCATGGCCGCTGCGGAGTATGGGATTCCCACACGTTGCCAATGTGGACAGAGAATAGTGGACGAGGTGTCTGATAAGGAGGAAAGAGACACTCTTCCTGGGAAGAGATTCTTCACTTGCAGCGAATACAAGGTACCTCTGAGCAGTTAAATATACTTCTATATGTTTCAGAAATGCTTTAGTAAGTCTAACTTGGTTTGTTACAGGGTGATGGGATGCACTTTAGGCAACCATGGGTTGTGGGAGTGGAGCAAGAGATTGGGTTGGTGAAACGGAGGGTGGAAGAGGTGGAGAAGCTCACTTGGCAGGTGGCAGAAAGTAAACAGGAGATTAAGGCCCTGAAGGTAAACTCTCGGTTCCATATATAATTATGATTTGTTTCTGTTTTTTTCTAACATTAGTTCTTATTACTAACTACACACTTTTTAAAACTGACCAGGAAGCGGTTGAGAAGCTTACAAGGCAGGTGGCTGAGCTTCGGAATCTAACTTGAAGATAGTCAGAAACTTAAGGTTAGTTTCAAACCCTTCATAGATATCAGGTTGTGTTAATCGTAAGTAATATACATGTTTTAATTGTAACTGTCTGTTAGGAATAAATCTCACTAGTTACTTCTAATTTAGTGTTTGTTGAAATTGCTCTTAATGTTACACGAAGTGTTTTATAGGACGTGTAGTATTAGTTGCATTGTTTTAAATGTTTGCTTCAGTAGTAATCTGAAATGATGTGTTATCAATGTTTGGTAGTTATATAGTATTAAGGATAAATGGAAAACCAGTGTATAGGATGATTTGAGAAGAGAGTTGTAATGTAATGTGTTTTCATGTTCTGTTTATGCATAACGTTGTAGTGTTTGTGTGTTTTATGTTCTCTGATTCTATGACTAACTTGTATTTTATGTTTTTCAATGTTTGTAGAAGGAGAAGGACACAGAGAAGCAGATGGGAACTCTCACTCTAGGTGTCACGGCTTTTAATGTTTTTTGTTGCAACTTGTGTTTTGTTTCATCAACTCTAGCACAAGCTTTTTTCATCAGCTCAATCAAAACTTTGAATGTTGTTTCTAATCAAAAACTTTGTATTTTGTGTTTTGGTGTTTTGGGGTTGTAGTCAATGAAATTAAGACCATGTATTTTGTTATTTTGCAATCTAATTTTATTTTACAATTGTTTTTTTATCAATATTTTAGAATTGATTTTTACAATTTAATTGAAATTAAATTAAATTAAATTAATATTTACAGGAAATTAGGCTATAATAAACTTATAAATATATATAACAGTAAAATATCGCTATGTTTAATAAATAAATGGCATTTTCATAATGCTATGTTTAATATTTTAACGACGTTTAAAATAACGCTATTGTATAGTTATTAATAGCAGAGAATAAACGATATTATATACATATCGATTACAAACATATAAACGCTATCTTAAAAATATTTACTATGGCACCTACTAAAATCGCTATCTTAAAAGTATTTACTATAGCACCTACTAAAAACGCTATCTTAAAAATATTTACTATAGCACTTACTAAAAACGCTATCTAAATGGCTAGACTTTTTATCGCGGCCGATGACATAGCGTTTCGATAAACGCCATCGTCTCTATAGATAACGTTTTTCAGCCGCAATAGATATGCGATTTTCTTGTAGTGAATTCTCCCTACTGACTTCTGCAAGTATTTAAGTGCGGTCTCACCTAAGGAGTATCGATCAAAGGCACATGGATTCTTACCTTATCAGCTGTAGACCACCATACTATCTTTCTCTAGTCCCTTTCTTCTCTTTTCCCTTCCTTAGCATTCTGATTTTTCCCCATTGGGTATCATTTTTTTTTTATCAGTGCTCTTCCCGTTAAGGGGTGTACTTTGGACACATTCCATGGATGCATAAGAGATAATAGTGTTTGCTACTATTCCCATGACCACTTCGGAGTTACCAACTCATCCTCAGTTTATTAATTTTTTTTTATTTTATGGAAGGGGAGAAGGGAACTAGATAGGACAGGTTTACAGGCTGTGTCAGAACTAACAAGGGAATCCGACACAAAGTATACCAAGCCCTTAGGTGAGAAAATCTAAGTCAGTATTAGGGTGAAGTCAGTAAAAGATCCTCTAATACCTGAAGTGATGTGGGTGTCCTCAGTAGGTTGATCCATGTCTGGGTTTTCTAATAGTCAGAGATAATCTGCAGCTTCATCCCAATGGTTACTTAAGTTCCTGCAAGTGCTACTAATCTTCTCAAAAATCATTGTTTCTTACTTAAACAAATTTTGACTCAATAAAACAAAAATTTTGAAAAATTTAAATGACTCTAAGAAAACAAAAGAAAGAAGTTAGTAGAACCTCCCCCACACTTAAGACACACTGTCCCCAGTAGTGTCAAGCGAAGGATTGGCAAAAAAAAAAGAAAATAAAAATTTGTTTATGGAATGGTTAAGTTCTCTCGGGTTTTACCTTTGTCGCACTCAGGCATCGATCGTTGCACTAAGTGCATCGACCGTTGCTAGGCAATTTTTCGTGTATGATCGATCGTTGCTCAGGACCGTAACGATCGCTGCAGTGCGATTTCGATCATGTTGTGACGATCGACACAATGGTGTGTCGATCGACGCACTGCGATTTAATCCGAGACCTGCAAACAAAAACTCACCAAAACCAGAAACAAGCGTAAAATCCTATAAAACACTAAAATCAAAATGCAAAAACGAAAACAGTGGGTTGCCTCCCACTCAGCGCTTGTTTAAGGTCATTAGCTTGACCGGACGAACAAGATCTTTCAGGCATCAAGAGACCTCGACAAAGACTTTTTCTGTCTCCGTTCAAGTCTCCTCATCCAAGGTGGCGAGTAGGCTGTCGTAGAATGCTCGTGTCTAAGAAAAGATGGAGTAAAATGCGCTCCAGGATCTATAATCACAGTGTCATCCGGCTACTCATCATCTGCTTCCATGATGGTGAATGTCTGCCCATCTATCAGTGGTCTTCGCAGCTTGTCCATCTCATAACGCAGCGGTTCATCTCCCAGATAGAGGTCTATCAGGCTGTTCCTAACATCTATTACCGCTCCCGCTGTAGCCAAAAATTGTCTTCCAAGTAGTAACGCTTCATCCGGATCACAGTCATATTTCAGCACTAGGAAGTCCGTTGGAACTAAGTAGTTTCCAACTCTCACTGGGACGTCCTCAAGGAGTCCTTCCGGAACTCGTATAGACTGATCAGCTAGGACAAGAGAGGTCTTAGTAGGAGTAAAATCCAGCATACCCAGCTTCTCTGCCACAAAATATGGCATAAGACTTCCAGCAGCTCCCAGATCACAAAGAGAGCGCCTAAAACTATCCTCAAAGATAGAACAACTTAGCATAAAAATCCCAGGATCAGGCAGCTTCTTTGGAACCTTGGTTAACAGAACATCACTTATCTGTTGAGGGACTATAATCACCCAATCTCTAAGCTCCTCATCTAAAGGCAGCATCCTGTTCAGGTATCTCTGCACACATGGGTGATAAGGTGGATCATCAGAAGATGGAATTTCTTCCAATTCTTCACCGATCTCCTCTAGCTTCTTAAGCTCTTCTATCTCCTGCTTAATCACTTCAGATACTGAGGGATATAGTCTGATTGACTGTGCATAAATCTCCTCCTGAGTGATCTCAGACACTTCAGGGAATAAGCGGGCAAGCTCTAAATCAGCATCAATATCATTATCATCCGGCGAGTCTGTCTGTCCACGACATGCATCGACCTGTTGGGAATGTCCTGAAATCTATTGTACTTACTCCAAGTGAAAGTCGTATTGTCGAGATGAGACAATCATATGACACTGGGTAGTCATAATGCTTTACTAGAAGCCACTTATGATCAATGAGTTTAGAACTCATTGCTAGTGTTATATGATCCTACAGGGTCACACACCTAAGCAAACTGGGCGTTAAAGACGAGGTTGATCATTAATGTAATGATCCAGTGAATGCATATTTGATATGTATTCGATATCAATATTCTGGGGCAGTGTCGATCGATGCAGATAGTGCATCAAGCGATGCAACTCGCGGATTAATCAGATTAATTCGGTTTAATCGTTGGTTAATTCCGTTATGGTTTAAGTCGACATATATAAGATATATGGTCGACCTAAACTGATTTCTAACCTAATTCACAGCCACCAGAACTTGAATAGAAACCTATGAAGAGAATGGATCTCTATAGGCACTAGCATCCCTGCTGTTCAGTTTGTGTGCGTGTGGATACCAGTAGAGGCGCAGCATTTGAGGCGCTTCGTGATCTCGATTATCTGCCAAATCTTCCGCTGCTAATCACCAGGTAATTCTGAGATCCCATAGATTCAATTACATGAACCCTAGACCTCGCGAGATTGATGAATCGGTTCAATTGGATTGGACCGGTTATCGAGCTTGGTTAATGATGGTTAAACACTAAGAATGGTTTATTGCGATTGGGTTGGTATCGACCGATGCTAATGTAGCATCGATCGACATTGACCGGTACTCAAACCCGGATCAATTGGATTGATCGGTTATCGCAGATTGGTTTTGGTTAATCAGCATCGATCGACACTAAAGTAGTGTCGGTCGACACAAGATTCGATGGTTTAGGTTATGGAACCTGAAACCACAAGACCAAACCAATACAAATCATTTAATTAGGAGAATTAAAACATAATAAAACTGAACATTTTAAATGGTTCTGTTCCTCAATCAAATATCAAGTGATACTTGATGTCTTTCCAATCTTGTAAACTGTCAAGACCCATTTAATTGTGTGATAGACTTGCAGTGCAAGATGTTCACAATTACATGAGTAAGACAGAGGTAATCGTGTTGATGGATTTGCAGTGCAAGACATCGACAATTACATGACTAAAGAGATTGGTTTACTTGACTGGGCCATCAAAATCGTTTTGGGCTCAGAGACATCAGGTGGATTTGACATGAGATGTCAATCCACAACCAAGAGTTATATTGGATATAACCAGCAAAGTTTTTGCTTACCTAGATAGCTAAATTTGGATGATAGCCAGTGGCTCACTCAAGTTTAGTGAAGTATGGGTCTTGGATCATTATATTCATCTGAGGAAATATTGTTTGAATATAATGCGAGTCTTCTTAATAGTTAAGACTTCTCATTTCTTGAACATCATAACTAAAACCTCCCTTGTTTTTCAGCTATGTCTAGCACAAACCATCGTAACAATTTCTCCCTGCGATCCGTCCTTGAGAAGGACAAGTTAAATGGATCCAACTTTCTTGAATGGTATCGGAACTTGAGAATTGTTCTCAAACAGGAGAAAAAGGACTATGTCCTTGAGAAAGTTCTCCCCAAGAAGTACCGAGCCAATGCCTGGCAGTCAGACAAGGATGCTTGGGATAAGCATTCTAATGATGCGGTGGATGTGAGTTGTCTCATGTTGGCTACCATGAACTCGGAATTGCAGAAGCAATATGAGTACGTGGAGTCGCCAATACAGATGATCACTGGCCTGAAAAGTATGTTTCAGGAGCAGGCACGAACTCAGAGATACCAGACGGTTAGGTCTCTGATTGAGTGCAAGCTACCAAAGGGCGAACCAGTTAGTCCTCATGTCATTAAGATGATGGGTTATATTGATAACCTGGGGAAACTGGATTGTCCCATTAGTCAAGAGTTGGCTACTGACATCATTCTACAGTCACTGCCGTCAAGCTATGATCAATTTGTTATGAACTATAACATGAACAACTTGACGAAGACGTTGACTGAATTGCATGGGATGCTTAAGACTGCTGAACCTAACATCAAGAAGGACACCCCAAATGTCCTTATGGTACAAAAGGGTGAAAAGTTTAAGAAACTTGGTAAGAACAAAGGTGATGGCAAGACGAGCTCGATTGTGAATCTAAGCGAGTCTGGCCATGTTCCTAAGGTTAAAACCAGTCCTTCTGAAGATGTTAAGTGCCGTTATTGTAATGGTTATGGGCATTTGAAAAGAAACTGCAATAAATTCTTGGAAGATTATGAGAAGCTGATGAAGACGTACGAGACTTCTTATTCAGGTATTATGTTATAGAAGTAAATGTTACTTCTTATAGTCCTACTTATTGGGTATTGGATACCATCTGTGGTACTCATATTTTGTGAAAATGTGCAGGGCCTGAGCAAAAGTAGGACTATGGAGAAAGGACAAGTGGATCTACGAGTGGAAATGGAGCAAGAGTTGCTGCATTAACCGTAGGAGTATTTCATTTGTTTTCTTTTATGGCATGTTTTGAACTTAAAACTGCTACTATGTACCTGATATGAGCAGAAAGATTATTTCTATTCCTTGTTTGGATATGGAAGGATATCAGTTTTCAAATTAAGAATAAGTGTTATTCATTTGATTACAATGATATATTTTATAGTAGCAATCCATTAGAGAATGGACTTTATGTTCTAAACCAGAATGTGCCTAACTATAACATTAATACCAAGAGATTCAAGTCAAATGATACGAGTCAAACTTCTCTCTGGCATTGTCGTTTTGGGCTACATAAATGAGAAATAGATTCAGAAACTCCATAGTGATGGGCTTTTGGGCTCATCTGATTGAGAATCATAATGAGTAAAGTGGATCTTGTTTATTAAGTAAAACGACAAAGGCTCCTTTCATCAGAGGTAGTGTCGATCGACACAAACGGTGCGTCGGTCGATACAGGTTGCGAACGATCAAAATGAAAGGGCCAGAAGCTTATTGGGCTTTATACATACGGATGTATATGGACCGATGAGCACTAGTGCTAGAGGAAAATTTAAGTACTTCATTACCTTTACTGATATTTTCAGAAGGTACGGTTATGCCTTATTTATAAGGCATAAGTCAGAATCTTTGAAAAGTTCAAAGAGTTCCAAAATGAAGTACAGAATCAATTTGGCAAAGGTATTAAACCTCTACGATGAGATCATGGAGGTAAATACTTAGGTCAAGAATTTAGTGATCATCTGAGAGATTGTGAAAGTGTTTCACAATTCACTCCTCCTGTATCGGACTTTATTAGATATGGTTCGATCAATGATGAGTCACTTAGATCTTCCATTATCCTTCTAAGAATACGCTCTAGAAATGTCTGAGTCTACTTTAAATAGAGTTCCATCAAAATCAGTTACAGAGATACCACATGAGATGTGGAATGTAAATGTTTCTGATTTATCCATCATGGAGATTTGGAGTTGCGAGACTTATATAAAACGTTTAATCTCTGATAAGCTCACACCCAAATCTGATAAGTGCTACTTCATTGGTTGTCCTAACAAAACCAAGGCATGTTACTTTTACAACCAGTTCGAGAACAAATTGTTTGTTGCTCGGAACTATGTTTTCTTGAGAAAGACTTTCTTTCCAAGAAGAACAGTGGGAGTAAAAGTACAACTCGAAGAAATTCGAAAATCACAGGAGACTGCTCAACCTGATGAGGAAGAGCAGCAGTTGGATCTACAAAGAGTTGTAGAACCTTCACCTGTGGTGCCTAAAGTTTATAAAGGATCTGGTGAATGTATATTCGATATACATTTAAATGGCGAGTTTCTGAAGAAGTGTCGATCGACACAAAAGTTGCATCGATCGACACAGATCGCGAACCAAATATTGATTTTGGTTTATGACTTAATTAACTACGGTTTAAATCTTGGTTAATTAGGTCGTGGTAAAAGTATACATATGAGATATGTGTGCGCGACTTTTACAGAAAACTGAAGCTCGCAGATCCGAAAGGATCCGTCACGAACCCGAGAAATATGGATTTCTTGTAACCAATTGCCGTGATCTACTGATCATTGAAAGTGACGGGCCTGCGAATTTTGAAGAAGAAATGATGGGCCTTGACTCCGAAAGTGGCTGAAAGCCGCTGAATCCGAAATGGGATCCATGTCACAGAACCAAGTATGACTTGGGCTGATTTACCCGATGGTGTAGAAACCATTGTGAGTAAATGGATTTTCAAGAAGAAAAGTTGACATGGATGGTTATATTCAGATGTACAAAGCTAGGTTGGTGGCAAAAAGGTTTCAAGTAAATTCATGGTATTGAATGTGAAGAAACCTAATCCCAGACACCGTGCTAATTTCCATTCGGATTCTCCTAGCAACCGCCACTCATACTGGTTATGAGATCTGGCAAATGGATGTGAAAACAGTTTTCCTTAATGGAATTCTGGAAAAAGGATGTGTACATGACACAACCTGAAGTTTTTCATTGATCCTAATGAAGCTAGGAAGATATGCAAGCTTCATCAAACCATTTATGGATTGAAGCAAGCATCTCGAAGTTGGAATCTTTGTTTTGATGAAGCAGTCAAAAGGTTTGACTTCGTCAGGAACGAAGAGGAACCGTATGTTTACAAGAGACTAGTGGGAGCGCAGTTGCATTTCTAGTATTGTATGTTGATAACATACTACTTCTCGGAAATGAAGTTCCATTGTTTCAGTTTGTTAAGACTTGATTCGAAAGTTGCTTTTCGATGAAACTATGGGAGAAACAGTATACATTCTTGGAATAAGAATCTATAGAGATAGATTGGATAAGCTAATTGGATTGTGTCAAGATACTTATAGTGATAAGGCCTTGCACATGTCCAATATGCCGGATTTCAAGAAGGGCTTCGTGCAAATGACTCTTGGTATTACTCTTAGCAAGACGCAGTGTCTTTCGACACACGCTGAGCAAGGGCGAATGAGGGTCAGGCTACTGCTAAAGGCATTAGATGTCTTAAGATGTGATCTTAATTTTAGTGGGAGTTGTTGTTGTTAATTTTAGTTATGATATGATGTTCGTATAAACATAATTTGATTATGTTATTGAAATCTGACATCTGTATTATTTATTAATTAAATAATAAGTCCCAAAGTAATTTATGACATTTTATAGGTCATCAAGTATGTGACTTGATCATGAAACCCTATAGATGATAAATGACATAAATTATGATTGGTCCCTGGTCAAGGTTGTTAAAATGGGACATTAACAACCGCGTGAGACTAGTATGTGAGGTGACTGATGACTAAGTTTCATGGAGTCATTAATAAGAGTATTAAAGTCAATCACATAGATATGTGTTGGAGAACACATGATCGGACATGACCCACTGATGAGAACTCTACGGGATAGTTATATAAGTGTCATGAGAGTTTTCATTACGACTATAGAGTATAGTCCTTAGACCTGAGTTCATCATGTTTTCTTACATGTGAATTGGTCCGCTTTGACCTTGTCAAACGTCAGCCGTAACTAGTGACTATAAAGGCATTGATTGGGCGTATCATGAAGCGTGTGAAGAGACAGGGATGGAACAAGATGGGATTTGTCCCTCCTATATAACAGGAGATAAATATCTCAGGGCCCATCGAAGATTTGATACTGAGAAATGTGTGGCCACACTCAAACGAGGTGATTGTCAGTCGTTTGTCTTGTCAGTATAAATCGGAGTTCGATGAACATGATCTTGGCTAAATAAGGGTGACACAGGTCTTGCCTTATGCCAGATCGAGATATAGTGACGAAGGGATTGAAGGAATAGATGATTCCAGTACAAGTGGGAGATTGTTGGGAATGTCCTGAAATCTATTGTACTTACTCCAAGTGAAAGTCGTATTGTCGAGATGAGACAATCATATGACACTGGGTAGTCATAATGCTTTGCTAGAAGCCACTTATGATCAATGAGTTTAGAACTCATTGCTAGTGTTATATGATCCTACAGGGTCACACACCTAAGCAAACTGGGCGTTAAAGACGAGGTTGATCATTAATGTAATGATCCAGTGAATGCATATTTGATATGTATTCGATATCAATATTCTGGGGCAGTGTCGATCGATGCAGATAGTGCATCGATCGATGCAACTCGCGGATTAATCAGATTAATTCGGTTTAATCGTTGGTTAATTCCGTTATGGTTTAAGTCGACATATATAAGATATATGGTCGACCTAAACTGATTTCTAACCTAATTCACAGCCACCAGAACTTGAATAGAAACCTCTGAAGAGAATGGATCTCTATAGGCACTAGCATCCCTGCTGTTCAGTTTGTGTGCGTGTGGATACCAGTAGAGGCGCAGCATTTGAGTCGCTTCGTGATCTCGATTATCTGCCAAATCTTCCGCTGCTAATCACCAGGTAATTCTGATATCCCATAGATTCAATTACATGAACCCTAGATCCTAGGCTCGGAATTTCAGACTAGGGTTGCCTAATTGGATTAGGAACTGCTAGAAATTCCTTCACGACCGACACTAGATGTGTTTCGATCGATGCAACACTGTTTTCACATTTTTCACCCGAGAGTTTTTTTCCAAAATCCGAGATTTCTTCTTCTTTCACCAATTCAGCTTTACTTAGCTCAAATCTTTCATCTAGGTGAGATCCATCATTAATGTACACAGACCAGGCTTTAATATGAGTGTCTGCTACTCCTTTTCCCTTCATAGAGCTGGAAATCTGATTCACCTGAGTATCCAACTGCTTCATGTGAGTGTTCAGAGACTCAAACTTCCCATTGAGGTCCTCATAGACAGCATCTAACTTCTTGTTGCTCTCCACAGTACTCTTGGTCTGACTCTCCATTAGCTGTTCCATCATCGCTTCCATCCTACTCTCATGAGCTGTAGGTGCAGGAGGAGTCTGATAAGATGAAGATCCATAGGTTCTCTGAGCACCTTGTCCAAAGGGTTTCTGAAAACCACTAGTCTGTCCAAAAGAGTTCTGATTGCCTGTGAAGGCACTCTTTTGTCCTCCATTGAAGAATCTGTTACCTTGCTGATTACCAAACCTGTTACCTTGGAAACCAGATCCTCCAATGTAATTCACATCTTCTTCCTGAGTGTCCTCCTCAGTCTGAATTACCTCAACATCTTGAGCAAAGTGGACAGCCTTCTTATTAGCCAGAAGATTACAGATTGTGTCCATCCTAGATCTCAATTCAGCCATCTCTGAATTCTCTACACTTCCACAAGATTTCTTCCTCCTCTCATCCATAGTCTTGCAACTGTTGCTGCTCGCTAAGTTCTCAATCAACTGCTTAGCTTGTGCAGGAGTCCTGGTGTTGAAGTTTGCATTACTGGAGTTATCCAGCGCAGACTGATATGGCAGATCTATGCCTCTGAAGAAGATACCAAGCAGCTGGACTTCAGTGAATCCATGGTGTGGGCAGTCACGCTGGTACTTCTTGAATCTCATCCAAGCAGCTTTTAAAGGCTCCACAGCTCCTTGGGAAAATGTGAGAATGTCCTGTCTGGACTGGTCTGAACGCGCATCATCATAGAAATGACGCAGGAACTCACTCTTCAGGGCTGCCCAAGTGTCAAACTGCCCAGGTGGCAGTTGCTTCAGCCATGCACCAGCGTCTCCAGCGAGACTGTGCGGAAAGAGTTTAAGGAACTAATAATCTTGGCAAACTCCATCATACTTCATGCCAGTGACTATGTCCTCAAACGAATCAATGTGATCCATAGGCTGCTCTGTGGGGTGACCATGGAATGCATTCTGTCTCATCAGCGAGTAGTAGATGGTCTTGATCTCAAAATCATTCCTCTCAAAGCCAGGAATCACCAAAGCTGACCGGTTTGCATGAAACTCATCCGGTCTGTTGTAGTCAGCTAAGGTTCTCTCATGGACAACCATCTCTCTACCTTGGGCCTGTCTTGGCGCTTGGTTCCGCTCCTGTTGCGGTGGCTCAGGAGGATCAGGGATGACATTCCCTTCAGCATCAACCCTTTGCCAAGCAGCATTGTATGGGTTGTTTTCTTGGTCCCTCAGAGTACCTTGAGCATCGCGTACCAGAATTAGCCTCTGTACTACCATTCTTTCTCTTCTTTCTCTTCTGTTAGTCCTCTCTAGACGTCCAAGTTCTTCAAGATCGAGATTGATTAGACTTAAGTTCGGATTACTTCGAGTTTCACGCTTCTGCATAAACTGTCTGTAATCGTCAAGCAACGATCGATGCTAACAGTGCAACGATCGATTCAATCTCAAATCGCTTAGTGACGATCGACACAAGAGGTGCAACGATCGACGCAAGGCGAAATCGGTACCTGCGACAGAGAGAAAACATAGAAGAAATCAGTAAATCAAAATAAAAAACTAAAATAAAAAAAGAAAAAAAGAAAAATTCCTAGTAAGAACCCTAAGTTCGGTCCTATCGAAGACTCTAAGAGTCCCCGGCAACGGCGCTAGGATCTAGCCACTGACATGATTCTACAGTCTTTGCCGTCGTGTTTTGATCAGTTCATCATGAACTACAACATGCAAAACATGACTAAGACATTGACTGAGTTGCACGGCATGCTGAAGACAGTAGAGCCGAATCTCAAGAAGGCTACTCCCAGTGTACTGATGGTACAAAGGGGTAAAAGGTTTAAGAAACCTAAGAAGGATAAGGGAAAGGCCCAAGTTGTCCAGACTGAGAGTCAGGACAAGCCCAAGCCAAAGCCCAAATCCGGATCTTCTCCTGAGGACAAATGCAACTACTGCAAACAGCTGGGGCATTGGAAGAGAGACTGCAAGAAGTTCATGGAAGATTACAAGAAGCTGAAGAAGACGTATGATGCGTCTGACTCAGGTATTTATGTTATCAAACTTAAGTTATGTCTTCTAGTTCTACTTCGTGGGTATTGGATACCGGCTGCGGTGCTCATATTTGTACTAATATGCAGGCACTAAGAAACAGTAGAACGCTGAAGAAAGGACAAGTGGAGCTACGGGTCGGGAATGGAGCTAAGGTTGCTGCCCTGGCCGTAGGCACTTACGATTTGTCTTTACCTTCAGGCATGGTTTTAGCTTTGAATAATTGCTACTTTGTACCTGCGATTAGCAGAAACATAATTTCAGTTTCCGTTTTGGATTTGGAAGGTTTTGATTTTGCTGTTAAGAATAAAGTTTGTTCTTTTAATCGTGATGGTACGTTTTATGGTAGCGCCCCATTAGACAATGGGTTATATGTTTTAAACCAAGAAATGCCTGTCTTTAACATAAATACAAAGCGGTTTAAGTCAAATGACGAAAACCCGACTTTCTTATGGCATTGTCGTTTAGGCCATATCAATGAGAAACACATCCAGAGACTCCATCGAAATGGGCTTCTGGGCTCATTTGATTTTGAATCATGTGAGAAATGCGAATCTTGCTTGATGGGCAAAATGGCTAGGGCCCTTTTCAACAAACCGAATGAAAGGGCAAGTGACTTATTGGGCCTTGTTCATACTGATGTATGTGGGTGATAGGTCGAGTTTTAATCCCTATACTAACTGCAAGTGCACAGTAATGTCAATGTAGTATATAGGGTATCGAATCCACAGAGACTCTGGTCTCGATAGATCAGAACCGTAGAGATTAATACTAAGAATAAAGCAAGTGGTGAATGAAATAAAAGCAAGGCAATAAAGTAAATCAGTAGCAGGAATTTGTTGTGAAAGCAATAAACTAAAAGCGCTAAGTCTAGGGAATTCTCAGGAAATCAGACAAGCAGAAAAGTTAATCAGCCAGGATCAAATTAAACTCAGTTCTAGAACTCAAATCACGGAATTAGAATTAACCAAATCTCTTTGCAAAAATCCTCTAAGTCTAAGTGCAGTAATCCAATTCTCTTTGCAATTACTAACAGATTAAACCAGCATTAATTTCAAGTTCGATATGTTCACAATTAAACTAAACCAAATCTCTTTGCGAATAATTTAATTGCTCAACCTAAATAGTTCAGATTCTAAACCACACTCTCGTGTCGTATTTAGCAACCTAAGATCTAGATTCTAATTGATCAGTTTAGAACTAGCTTTAAGCACAATTTAGTTTGAAGAACATTCTAATCATGTGAGTCCTTAACTGAATTAAACAAGTCTAGCAAGTCATAAAATCCTTTATGAGAAACCCTAAACCTAACTATGAATCTACTCAGACATGATTAATGAAACAGAAATCATAGAAATAATAGATTGCATATAAGAAATTAAATAGATAAAGGGGTTCGAAATCTTCTCCAAAATAGATGAAGTACAGGATTAGATCAGCCCCAAAAGCTCTAAAAATCTCTTAGCTCTAAGTATGAAAGCGTATGTAAAATAAACACCAAAATCCTATATTTATAAGCATAATCTCGGCTGGGGCTTCTGTGTAAATACTAGAACTTTTCTGGGCTTTTCTGCAATTCTTCATCACTTCATAAACCGCCGTATTTCGGCCCATCTCGCTAGTGTGTCGATCGACACCAAAGGTGTGTCGATCGATGCATGATCATCAAATCGGACAGTGAGTTAAACTCTCGGCCAAAATGCTCCAAAACTCCCAAAATACTCCAAAATCTCCACATTAGCTCCAAACCTGATTAAATCTGTAAAAGACTCTAAAAGAACACGAAAAACACTAAAAACACAACTATATCATGGCATAAAACCGGTAAAAACCATGATATATCAGTGGGCCGATGAGCACTGTTGCCAGAGGAAATTACAAGTACTTCATTACCTTTACTGATGACTTCAGTAGGTATGGCTACGTTTATTTGATGAGACACAAGTCAGAATCCTTTGATAGATTCAAGGAATTCAAGAATGAAGTACAGAACCAACTTGGCAAAAGTATCAAAGTTCTGCGATCGGATCGCAGAGGAGAATATTTGAGCCAAGAGTTCAGTGACTATCTGAGCGAGTGTGGAATTGTTTCACAACTCACTCCTCCTGGAACACCTCAATGGAATGGAGTGTCAGAGAGGAGGAATCGAACCTTATTGGATATGGTTCGGTCTATGATGAGTCATTCAAATCTTCCATTATCCTTTTGGGGATACGCTCTAGAAACGTCCGCGTTTACACTAAATAGGGTGCCATCTAAATCAGTGGAAAAGACACCACATGAATTGTGGACTGGGAACATTCCTAGTCTGTCTTTCCTGAAGATTTGGGGTTGTGAGGCTTATGTCAAACGTTTAATCTCTGACAAGCTCGCACTCAAATCAGATAAATGCTACTTCGTTGGTTATCCTAGGGAAACCAAGGCATACTACTTTTACAACCAATCTGAGAACAAAGTATTTGTTGCTCGGGACTGTTCTTTTCTTGAGAGGGAGTTTCTTTCTAAGAAAAAAGTGGGAGTAAAGTACGTCTTGAAGAAATTCGAGATGCACAGGAGACTGCTCAACCTGCTGAGGAAGAGCAGCAGTTGGACCCACAAAGTTCTGTGGAGCCCACGCCTGTGGAGCCTGAAGTTCGCAGATCCGGAAGGATCCGTCACGAACCCGAGAGATACTATGGATTTCTCGTGACCAATTCCAGTGATCTGATGATCATTGAAAGTGACGAACCTGCAACCTTCGCGGAAGCAATGATGGGCCCGGACTCCGAAAAGTGGCTTGGAGCCTCTAAATCCGAAATGGGATCCATGTCAGAAAACCAAGTATGGTCCTTGGTCGATTTACCTAATGGTGCAAAAGCCATTGAGTGTAAATGGATCTTCAAGAAGAAGATTGACGTGGATGGCAATGTCCAAATTTATAAAGCTAGGTTGGTGGCTAAAGGTTTCAAGTAAATTCATGGTATTGACTATGATGAAACCTATTCCCCAGTCGCTATGCTTAAATCCATTCGGATTCTTCTGGCAACTGCCGCTTATTATGATTATGAGATTTGGCAGATGGATGTCAAAACCGCCTTCCTGAATGGAATTCTGGAAGAGGATGTGTATATGACACAGCCTGAGGGTTTTGTAGATCCTAAGAATGCTGGGAAGGTATGCAAGCTTCATAAGTCCATTTATGGATTGAAGCAAGCATCACGGAGTTGGAATCTTCGTTTTGATGAAACAGTAAAACAATTTGGTTTCATCAAGAACGAAGAAGAACCATGTGTATACAAGAAGACTAGTGGGAGCGGAATTGCGTTTCTTGTACTGTATGTTGATGACATACTTCTTCTCGGTAATGACGTTCCGTTGCTTCAGTCTATTAAGACTTGGCTCGGAAGTTGTTTTTCCATGAAAGACATGGGAGAAGCAGTGTATATTCTTGGAATCAGAATCTACAGAGATAGAGCGAACATGCTGATTGGATTGTGCCAGGACACTTATATTGATAAGGTGTTGCACAGATTCAAGATGCATGATTCCAAGAAGGGCTTCATACCAATGTCTCATGGCATTAGTCTCAGCAAGAAGCAGTGTCCGGCGACACATGCTGAGCGAGAGCGCATGGATAGGATTCCTTATGCTTCTGCAATAGGATCTATCATGTATGCCATGCTCTGCACTCGTCCAGATGTAGCTTACGCGCTAAGCATGACGAGTAGATACCAATCTGATCCAGGTGAAGTTCACTGGACAGCTTTCAAGAATATTCTCAAGTATTTGAGACATACCAAGGATAAGTTCTTGGTATATGGAGGAAGTGAAGAACTTGTGGTGAATGGATTCACCGATGCGAGTTTTCAGACGGACAGAGACGATTTCCGATCACAGTCTGGATATGTCTTCTGTCTAAATGGCGGTGCAGTGAGCTGGAAGAGCTCTAAGCAGAATACCGTAGCTGATTCCACGACGGAAGCTGAATATGTTGCTGCTTCAGAAGCGGCAAAGGAAGCTGTTTGGATCAAGAAGTTCATGACTGAACTTGGTGTGGTTCCTAGTATCTTGGAGCCAATGGCTTTATTTTGTGAGAACAATGGAGCCATTGCTCAGGCGAAAGAACCCAGGTCACACCAGAAGTCCAAACACGTGGAGAGGAGATATCACCTGATTCGTGATATCGTTAATAGAGGTGATGTGAAGATCAGCCGAGTTCCGACGGACGAGAATGTCGCTGATCCTCTGACTAAGCCACTCCCAAGGCCCAAGCATGAGTTCCATACTACTGCTATGGGCATTAGAGATCTTAAGATGTAATCTTGATTCTAGTGGGAGATTTAGTTTTATTTTAGTTATAATAAGATGCTCTTGTAAACATACTTTTGGATATGTTTAATGAAATTTGATTTCAGCATTATTTATTGTGATCTAAATAATGGTCCCAAAATAAGTTTATGTCATATTATAGGTTGTCAAGTTGAGGACTTGATCATGAAACCCTATAAGTTATACATGACATAAATTATATTTGTCCCTAGTCGAGGTTGTCAAAATGGGACACTAACAACTACGAGAGACTAGCTTGTGAGGTGACTGTTGACTAAGTTTCATGGAGTCAACGATATGAGTATCACAGTCAGTCACATAGATATATGTTGGTGAACATATGATCGGACATGACCCGCTAATGAGAAGTCTACAAGATAGTTATATCTGTGTCATAAGAGATTCTCATTACGACTATAGAGTATAGTCCTTAGACCTGAGTTCATCATGCTTTCTTGCATATGAATTGGTACATTTTGACCTTGTCAAACGTCGACCCGTAACTGGCGGCTATAACGGCACTGCTCATGTGTATCATGAAGTGTGCATTGAAATAGGGATGGAACGAGATGGGATTTGTCCCACCTGAATAACGAGAGACAAATATCTCAGGGCCTATCGAAGATTTAATACTGAGAAAATGTGTGGCTGCACTCAAACGAACTGTAGTTCAGTTGTTTGTATTGTTCAGTATAAGATCAGGAGTTCGATAAACACGATGTTGGCTCAATAAGGATGACACTAATCTTGCCTTATGCCAAATCGAGATATAGAGACAAAAGGATTATAGGAATTGTTGATTCCAGTACAAGTGGGAGATTGTTGGGATAGTGTCCTGAAATCACACTTGTGCTCACTCCTGATGATAGTTGTGTATCGAGATCAGACATTCGTATAATACTGGGCGGTTGCAATGTTTTGCTAGAAGCCTCTTGCAATCTGTAAGTCGTAGACTTACTGCCAGTATTATATGATCCTATAGGGTCACACACCTAAGCAAACTGGAAGCTTAAAATATGGGAATGATCATTATGGTAATGATCATGTTAATGTGTATTGGATACACATTAATATCGAGCAAATGGTGTTGTGTCGATCGACACAGTATGTGTGTCGGTCGACACATATCGGGTTTTCGAAACAGACGTTTCGATTTGTGACTTAAACAAGTTGGCCCGTTTAGAATGATTCCAGGTCTGAATAAAACCTGAGAGTTTCGACCTGGATCAGCAGCCGTCGTCTTTTTCTTGACAGAGAAAGAAGAAAACACCTAAACTCAGAGATTCCAAAGATCCGGCACTAGCATCCCGGTTTCCAGGCTTGTGTGCGTGTGTATCTGGTAGAGGCGAAGCATCTGAGTCGCTTACTGATCTCGTCACCAATCATTCCGCTGCCAGTTCAAGGTAAGAACGAGGTTGGTAATTTCAATATAACAAACCCTAGATCCTAGGAGATCCAACACGGCATTGGCAGCTCAATTCGACGATTTCGATTTCCATCACAATAAATTTATATCATTTAATATCTCATATATTCTGTGATCTCTAAATATCTGTGCGGATAGCCTAGTCAAAGTCGCTCGTACACACGATCAAATCTTCACTTTTATAACCAAATAGACTAAGGCATGTTAACTGTAGAAACTAACCGCTTAGCCTTTTCTAATAAAAAGATCGTTTTGATGCCAAAAAATAAATGATTCAGATAAGTTTTTATAGACCATTGAACTCTATATGAATGCAATTTCTCTCACTGAAACATGGCTAACTTTATATGTAGAGATACGCAAGGAAAATTGTCTCGTAGATTGTGGATCCTAAAACCCACACTCAGATTTTGAAGTGTTTAGATGAGCTGATTTATAAAATAGGTGGGCTAGATTCTTGGTTGAACGAGATCAAGGAGCTTAACAATGGTGAAAAATATATTTGTATTGATTTCAGTATAAGAACAGTAAGAACTTGAGCTGAATAGCGATTACAAAGTCTTAATACTAGGTTATAGTATAATCTGAAGAATCAGATCCCTTCTCCAGTCGTCGAAGCCTCTTATTATAGCCTTCCTCTCCACGACTGCTTTCCTCAGCTTGCGGAGTCGGCTTCAACAACCCGCGAGATTCCCGGGATCGTGCGCTCCAACGACTCCTCCTTCTTCGCCGGTTTGTTGCCAACAGACGGATTCATCGCTTGTCGAGCTATACTCCGAAGTCGGAGTCCCCTTTGTTGGATTGGGCTTGAATGTGAATGCGTCGGGCCTTGATCCTTTGTTCAGCTAAATTCACTGTGGTGGATTTTGGCCCAAACATTTGCCCCCCAGCCCTTTAAGCGAGTTTCCGAGCTTGAAGGGCGGAGTATATTCGCGAAAGGCCCACAACATTCTTTCGGATATGGCCAAATCTTGTTTGCTTGAGCTATATCCGAGATACGCGAAATTTTCGCCTTCTAATGTGAACCGTCAGATGACGAGCAAGTGAAAATCCCGCCAAATCGAGCGGCTAAGATGAGAGCATGGGATGAATGCCACGCGTAATCGTGGCGCGTGAGGAGTAGCGAGGAGATCGAACGGTTTAGATCTCGGAGATCTCAAAAGATCTTTGGAGTCCCGAGGCTGTGCAATTATGATTGCTTTATATTTCACCTCTTCATGCACCCACTCTCCAAGGTTCAACCGTCAACTCAAGATAACTCCTCCACTCCTCTTTATAGCGATGTTTCTTCTCTTTCTTTTGCAGTTTTTCTTTCTTTTTTCTTGCGATAAAGAATTTTCGTTCTTGAAAGCTTTAAGCGATGTCGAAGTTGAGTCTGGCTAAGGTTAAGAAAAAGAAGCAGGTGGTTGAAGAAGAAGAGTTCGAGTATCCCGTCCCGACTACAAAGGCGGAGGACATCGAGAACCTATACTCGTCGCACGGCGTACCGAGGTCGGTGGAATTGAGACTGCTCGATCCTGGAGAGACGCCGGAGTCGGTCAGACTAGGCAATTGCTGTGCCTACAAGGCTTACTTCGAGAAGTGTAACCTGATTTTTCCGATCCCTCGGCTTCTGCTGGATGTGATAGGCGAGCTTGGGATAACGCTTCCGCAACTAACACCGAATTTCATCCGCTACCTCATCGGCCTGCTGGTTAGGGCTCGAGAGGAGGGGATTCCGTTTGACTTATCTGTTCTTCATGCTTTGTGTTCGATCAAACATAACTCGGCGACGGGGCTTTTCTATCTCTCTCCTCGGAGGAGTTTGGAGATTCTAGTGGCTGTGCCGAACCGGGAGGATCGTTGGAGAGAGCGACCCTTTTGGTTCAAACTCGACCATCACTCGATTGGAGATTACGATCCCTCTAGAGTCGCGACCGCGTGGTCAGAATCTGTTGGTTAGAGATAGTGTTTAGCTAGGGTTTCTTCTATTGCATGTCGATTTCGGCCTTATCCGAAGATATCTGAGCGTTTATTTTTCAATGTTTGCAGAGATCCCGGAGAGGTTCGGAATAACTCCTGCAGTTAGAAGGCTAGCGGCTACTCTAGGCTCCAGAGACGTACTCTGGTCATCGTTCACTGTTGACAGAGTCAAGCGTGCGCTCGAGCTTCCGGAGGTGGTAGAGCTGCTGGAGATTTTTCCTGCCCCGGTACTTCTTGGTGAGTATATGCGTGTTTTTTTATATATACTCTCTGTATATACAGCCCTGGTGCGAGCCTTGACTACTTTCCTTCGTTTTGCAGCTTCCCGAGAGCACTCGCTTTCTGACGCTGCTTCGTCAAGCACAACCCAGACAAAGAAAAAGATGAGGATACGCCCCACTGTTCGAGAGTCATCCAAGAGGCCTTCTGAGAAGGCGACATCTGGCGGATACGCGCCCATCCGTGCTGGCCAGCTGAGTGATGCTCTAGCTGGCGCAATTAACGATGGGAGGTCTGGAGGCGTTCCGTCGCCGCCTCCGCCTCCGCGTCGGGACACGGAGTCTGGGAAGGGCCCGGAAGCTGTACGCCCCGACCAAGTGATTCATCTGAGTTCCAGGGCCACCGGAAGCGATTCCTCGGTGCAACCTTTGAACAAGAAGCCTCGATATGAAAAGGAGGCAGCTGTTGGGTCGGGCTCGTCGCATGCTCCGGGGTCCAAACCGTTTCACTGGAAGTTTGACCACACGAAGGATTTTCCGATTACAGACGACCCTGAGGGACTCGCTCATTTGCTCCGCCATTGCAAGGCTGCTGGATGCTCGCTCCCTTCGGTGAAGAACCTGATAGGCCGGGAGCTGTACATCAAAGCAATGACCGCCAAGGGAAAGGTAGCTTCGAGTCTTCGCTTCTTCTTTCCCTTTCTGGTTTTTAATGCCCATTTTATGTTTCAGTCTCTGGAGGCGGATAACCAGCTCACGGCATTCTATGAGCAGAGTCTCAGATGTGTCCCTCGTCAGGAGGAGCTCGAGCAAGCTCAGAGCGTCGTGCACCAGTTGACCGCGAGCCTCAAGAGTTGCCAAAAGGAGGTGAAGCTTTTCGAGGCTCAGCTTAACGTTGTGAAGTCTGAGCGCTCGATTGTCGTGTAGAGGACGGTTGCTCTGGAGCAGAAGGTCAAGGAACTCCTTGAGAAGGCGGAGGGTGCAATTCGCTCGGCTTGGCAATATGGAATGAGGATAAGGGACGGTCATTATTATGACATGTTCGAAGCTCACAAGGACAAGTTCGAGAGGAAGAAGAAGGAGACGGACTGCGAGATGAAGGTCCAAGAGGTGGAGGCTAATATCGAGCTGATAAACCTTCTGCAGCGTGGAGTGACGACCATCGAGGAGGAGCTTCCCAAGTTGTTGGAGCAGAGGGAGTCCTTCGCGAAGGAGTTCGAGGCTGCGCAGGTGTCTGACTTCTCTCTGAGTGCCGAGCTTCGTGCCATTCCTCAGATTTCCGAGGACTCGGTGATGCGCGTGGCTCGCTCCGCAGGCTTCAATGAGTTTGGATCGAATGCTGAGATGATGGCAGGACCTGCAAGTACCGGAGCGACCAAGGCGGCGGAGATCGGAGTTCAGGAGGAACAAGGTGGTGAAGGCGAGAAGGCTGGTGGTGAGGAGCAGGGCTGATGGCTGCTCCTTTTTAATTTCTGTTTTTTTTTTGGAATCCCCTAAAGCCCCCTTTTGGGCTAAAGTTGAACTCTTTTTAATTTTGCTTTCGGTGTTGCCCGGGAGGGCTTTTATCCATAACTCTTTTTTGGCTCGGGTGAGCCTTTTTAATGCACGCTTTTATGTTTATGTTTTTGTTCGAGTTTGGACCTTTTAGTTTAGCAAAATATCGAGGTTTGCTTATGCGTTGTCAGTTAGCATGTTTAAACCTTTAGGTCATACGAACATAACTCTTGGTTTAATTGCTTAGTCTGGCCAGACGTTCTTTAGTTTTCAGAGTTCGTTCGATGACTTGGAGCCTTTAGTTCGCATTAGTTTTGGATACCAGTTTGACTCGTGCAAAGTCGTTAAGGGTTTACTTCCAGGTTTGGTCGCGGTTATAGGCTATGGAAGACTACTCTGGGCGAATCTTCTAGAGTTATACTTCGCAGTTGCTAAGGTTTCAGGACTTAGCGTTTTTGCGA
Organism: Orychophragmus violaceus; assembly: GCA_030180135.1. Taxonomy (NCBI): domain Eukaryota; kingdom Viridiplantae; phylum Streptophyta; class Magnoliopsida; order Brassicales; family Brassicaceae; genus Orychophragmus; species Orychophragmus violaceus. Next base: position 25,620,859 of record CM058236.1, on the reverse strand, counting down.
TTTGTGATTGTTTATAGCCTGAGTTGGCTGTGACGAAGACTCGAAGTAACTCGTATAAGGTTGTACTTTATTAACACGTACTTCGAAGTTTACAATGTCCAAGGTTTTAAGACTTAGCGTATTTGTGCAAACTTATTTCCCAATGTAAACTTCAATGTCAACTTGTCGTATGACCCAGAGCTTGCATTGCCGTATTGGGTGATAACCCTGTACTCCCCCCCTGAAAAACGAAAAGGAAGAATGAAAGGATTTCTGAGTTTTTGGGTGGAGTGGCTGCACTCGAGGTTCGAGCTGCCTACGTACCATGCCAAGGGATCAAGCCTAACGTAGTTCGATTTTTGCGAGTACTCATGAGTTGTATAGCTTGAGGTTCATGTCATTCCATGGCCTCTTCACAGGCACTCCGTTTTTGACTTTCGTGAGCTTGTAGACGCCGTCGCGGACTATCTCGGTGACTCTGTAGGGTCCTTCCCAGTTTGTCTCGAGTTTCCCGGCGCCTGGCTCTCTGTTGTTTCCGTAGACTTTGCGCAATACTAAGTCTCCCACGATAAACTTCCGAGGTCGGACTCTGGAGTTGTAGTATCGGGAAGTTTCTTGCTGATAGTTTTGCATTCATATTAGCGCTCGGTCGCGTTGTTCCTCGATCATGTCTAGACGATCTCGGAGCATTTGTTCGTTAAGTTCCTCGTGTCTGGGGCTCAGGGCCCGCCTGATAGTCGGAACCGATACCTCTGCAGGGACCACCGCCTCCATTCCGTATGCCAACGAAAACAGAGTCTCGCCAGTCGCGCTGTGAGGTGTAGTGCGGGAAGCCCATAGGACTCCCGGTTGTTCCTCAGACCATGCGGACTTTTTAGAGTCGAGTCTTTTCTTGAGGCTATATAGTAAAGTCTTGTTCGCAGCTTCTGCCTGACCATTTCCTTGGGGATACCTTGGGGTCGACGTGGTCATGCGTATCTTCCAAGTTTTGCAGAAATTTCTGAAAGCTCTGGAGATAAACTGTGAACCGTTATCTGTTACGATTTCGTAGGGGAGTCCGTGTTAGCAGACTATGTGTTCCCAGATGAAGTGTCGTACTTCGATTTCTGTAGTCTGCTGGTAAGCTTTAGCTTCTATCCACTTGGTGAAATAGTCGGTTAGGACAAGGAGGAATTTTAGCTGTTTTGGTCCTGAAGAAACGAGAGGCCCCACTATGTCCATTGACCACCTCATGAAGGGGTATGGTTCAGAGATCGAGGACAGTTTCTCTGCAGGCTGGTGAATAATCGGTGCGTGCCTTTGGCATTTATCACACAACCTGGTGTAGTTCTCGCAATCTGCGATCATAGTTGGCCAGAAGAATCCTTGTCTTTTGATGCGGATGGCTAGGGTTCGCCCTCCGGAGTGGTTACCGCAGGTGCCTTCATGGGTGTTACCCATTACGGCGAGGGCTTCCGCGGCGTGCACACATCGCAAGTAAGGTTCCGCGGTGCTACGTTTGAATAGGCAATCGTTGATTATGCAATATCGGGCGCTTCAGGCTTTAAGCTTTCTGGCCTGCCACTTGTCGTCGGGGACTTGGCCGTGTCGGATGTAGCTTAGGATTGGTTCCCTCCAATCCGGCCTGTTCAAGAATTCTGCGTCAGGTTCTTTGGTTTCAGGCTCGGATTCCTCCTCCTCGGCGGGAGGTTCAGGAATTTGCCGGCCGCTACGGAGACCGATGTCATAGACTTCGTGGCATTCCGAGGCCGTTTCTGTCCGAACTTCAGGTTCCGGGGTTTCCGTTGAGTTTTTTGTCTGGACCGTCGTGGACTGATCTGCGGTATGTGCTTTGAGTGCCACGTCGATGCTTGGTTTTTCTATCCCTTCTACTGGTATGATTCTCTTGACCTTAAGGTCGGACGTCGAGGCTAATGCTGCCAGGGCGTCGGCAGAGGAGTTTTCCCCCCGAGGTATTCTCTCGAGTGTGAAATCTTTTAACTGATCTGCCAACTCGTGAGCTACCTTGACGTATGCTTCCATGCGCTCATCCTTAGTTTCGTATTCGCCGTGATACTGGCTCGTAACTAACTGTGAATCGCTAAAAGCGCGTACTTCTTGTGCTCCAACTCCGATTGCGAGTCGGAGTCCAGCTATGAGGGCTTCATACTCGGCCTCGTTGTTGGACGCGCTGAAGCCGAGTCTGAATGATTGCTCGATTATCTCTCCTGTGGGGGTTACGAGTTTGATTCCTACCCCGGAGCCGTGTTTGGATGAGGCTCCGTCTACGTGGAGAGTCCAATGTTTGTTTCGATTTTCCTATTCCGGAGCCGTGGGCGGGAGCTCGATAATGAAGTCTGCTAGGACCTGGGCTTTAGCGCTCGTTCTGGTCCGGTACTCGATATCGTATTCGCTTAACTCGATTGCCCATTTGGCTAGTCTGCTGGATTGGCTCGGACTATGGAGTATAGTTCGTATGGGCTGTGACGTCATCACTACAATGGCGTGTGACTGGAAATACGGCCTAAGCTTTCTTGCCGCCATTACTACTGCGAGTGCGAGCTTCTCCATTGCTGGATACCTCGTCTCTGCGTCTATGAGTGTTTTACTCACGTAGTATATTGGCTTTTGCTCGTTTTGTTCATCGCGGACTAGGACTGCGCTGACGGCGGCGGGCGAAGTCGCGATGTAGAGGTACAAAGGCTCGCCCTCCACAGGTTTAGCTAGTATTGGAGGTTCGCTAAGGTACCTCTTGAGCTCGTTTAGGGCATTTTCGCAGTCCTCGTTCCATTGGAACTTTCGGTTTCCTTTGAGGAGATTGTAAAACGGTAGGCATTTGTCGGTAGACCGAGAGATGAAACAGTTCAGGGCTGCTATCCGTCCTGTTAGCCTCTGTACTTCCCTCGTGTTTTTCGGGGAGGGCATTTCCAGGAAGGTCGCTATTTGCTTTGGATTTGCTTCGATCCCTCGTTCCGTTTCTATATACCCGAGGAATTCACCCGATGGTACTCCGAAGGAGCACTTGGCTGGGTTGAGTTTCATCCCGTATTGGTTTAGGATCTTGAAACATTCCCGGAGCTGTGCTATATGGTCGCTCTCTTTGGAGGACTTTACTAGCATGTCGTCAATGTAGACTTTCATTGACTTTCCGAGCTGATCGGCGAACATTTTGTTTACCAATCTTTGGTAGGTAGCTCCGGTGTTCTTTAGCCCGAAAGGCATCACTTTATAGCAATAGGTCCCGCGATCGGTTATGAAGGCTGTCTTTTCTTGGTCCTCTGGGTTCATTAAGATTTGGTTGTACCCGGAGAACACATCCATGAAGGATAGTAGTTCGTGTCCAGCGGTGGCTTCCACCAGGCGGTCTATATGCGGCAGTGGAAAGCTGTCTTTTGGGCATGCCTTATTCAGGTCTGTAAAATTTATGCAGACCCTCCACTTTCCGTTTTTCTTTTTGACGACGACCGGGTTGGCTAACCAGTCGGGGTATTTCAACTCCCTGATCGACCCGACCTTTAGCAGTCTGTCGACTTCGTCGTTTACTGCCTTAGCTCGGTCTGGGCCGAGCTTTCGGCGCTTCTGTTTAATTGGCTTGAATGTGGGATCTACATTCAATTCGTGTGAGGTGACGTTGATGTCGATCCCCTGCATGTCTCGTGTGGACCATGCGAACGTATCTATGTTTTCTTTGAGAAAGCTGATGAGCTCGTTCCGCGTGGAGTCCTGGAGCTCGGAGCCGATGTTTACACATCTTTCCGGATCAATGTCGTCGATGCAGACTGGGACAACCAGGTCTTTGCGGGGGCCTCGGACCGTCGGATCGTTGTTACATTTCGTCGTTCGGGTCGCGAGCTCTTCCGCTTTCTGTAATTGCTATACCTGCAGAATTTCTAGTTGTTTAAAGAATGTCAGGTAACATGACCTTGCGGCCTTCTGGTCCCCGTAAATTGTCTTTATCCCCGAGGGGGTTGGGAACTTCACACATTGGTGGTAGGTGGACGGCACTGCCTTCATGGCATAGATCCATGGTCTACCTAATATCGCGTTGTACGGGGCCGGTTTGTTTACCACTACAAACTCCAGGATTTCCTGTTGCCCCCCGGCGATGGACGGGAGCTTTATAGTTCCCATCGAGTAGGTGGTTTCGCCGTCGAATCCGGTTAGAGGGGTTTTCCCTCCGGTCAACATTGAATCCCTGAAGCCCATTCTTCTGAAGGCGTCGTAGAATAGGAGGTCTACGGAGCTTCCAGTATCAATCATGACCCTTGACAACTCGAATCCGGCTACGTCGAGTCGGATTACTAGAGCATCGTCATGCGGTTTGTCGAGTTTGAAAGTTTCGCTTTCAGAGAACGTTATGTGAGTGTCTGGTCCTTCGATCGGGACCATTTCTCTGACTTCGTTCACAACTCGCCTTTGGTGAGCTTTGATCGAGTTAACCAAATTTCGGCAAAACTTCGAGCCTCCCGATATAAAGTTTATCGTTTTGGGGAGGTTCGAGTTGCATAGTCCGAGCTTAGGCAAGCACTGGCTAGCTGGTTTCTTTGGAGCTGGGGGTGGTGTGATGACCGATTTCATCGACCCCCCGCATCGAGCTAAGCTGAAAATCGCGTCTATGCGTTTGCGAGAGGGGACCGGAGAGTCCGATCCCTCCTTCTCTGGAGTTCTTTCGCGTTTAGATTGCGAATTCTTCTTGTTTTTCGACTTGCTCTTTTCTTTGTCTTTCTTTTCCGGCTCTTTCTCCTCCGGTTCCGGAGTTTCTGCTACGCCGCTGCCGTTTTTGGCTGCCAGCAGGCGGTCTTTGGACCTGCACTCCTCGGAGGAGTGTCCTTTTTGTCGTGGTATTTGCAATACTTGTTTTGCGTCGTAAGGCTTGCGCCACTGAGGCTTGCCATCTACCGCCAGGCAGTGTTGTCCCTTGCCAGAGGATTCCTTTTTGCTAGTTTTCTTCTGGCTTGACTCTTCTTTTGCTGCAGCTATGGTTTCTTCGTATTTTGCGTAGTAAGTAGCTTTGTGCAGTGCATCGTCCAAAGACGTGCATGGTCGAACCGCGAGCTCTTTTCTGAACTCCGACGTATACAGGAGTCCGTTTTCCAGAGCCGCGATTGCTATGGTCTCGTTTGGGTCGGCTATACGCGATTTGACTTCTCTGAACCTAGCGATGTAGGCTCTGAGAGTTTCGTCCGATCCTTGCTTTAGAGCCCAAAGGTCGGCTTCCGAGGTCTTCTCTTCGATGAAGATCGAGTATTGCTTTAAAAAAATCGATACGAGCTGTGTGAAGTTATCGATTCGAATTTCCTTCTAGGCTGGCGAACCATTCTAGTGCGGTACCGGTGAGATTTTCGGCGAAAAGTCTGCAGTACCCTGCTTCCTTTTCTTCATCGGTGAGGTGTGCTCGGGAGACCGCGAGCCTGAATGCTCTAACGTGGGCCTTCGGGTCCGTAGTTCCTGCGTATTCTGGGATTTTGATTTTCCCAGTATTCTGGATCCTCGCGCTAGCGATTCTGTCCGTGAATGGGGTTCGACGGGTCTCCTCGATAACCTGATCGCTGTCTGGAGCCGCGCTCGTTGCTGAGTGGACCGCAGCTTGCAGACGCTGGAGCCTGGCATATATGCCTTCGTCGTTTATGTCTGTTCGTTGGTCGAACATAGGGAGCTGCGTGCTCCGCGGACGCGTGTTGTTCGGTCCTCTAGTTCCGGCTTGTTGGGATATCTCGCTCGGGGGAGGCCGAGCAGTGTTAGTCCCTGGTTCCGTCACTGGAGGACGCGTGCTGGAGGCGAAGGCTGATGCTCCCAGCACCCGATGCCTGTTTGTTTCATAGCTCGTTGGCATGGGCAGGGGCATTGGCAGTCGCGCTCCATCAGGGGCCGTAATACCCGTTGAGGTTGAAGCCACGGTGTTTGAGCTGGGAAGTGTATTTCCCGAGATCGGACTAAACACCGGATAGCTGCTGTTTCCCGCCACGAAAGTCTGTCTCGGGGCCTCAGGAGTTACATATTCCTCCTCAAAGTCCAGACGCATGCAAGGTAACGGGCTCCTCGTAGAGGTGTCTGCCGTAGTCCCCGTGACGGGCCGTGGCCTGTTTCCGAGGTTTAGCAGACTCCTGTCATGCATGTCTAGCCGGGCTAATACAGTCCGTTGTGTGGCTTCTTGATCGTGCGATCTGTTAATTAGGACTGCTAGCATTTTACGGAGCTCTGCCATGCCATCGGTGACGGATCTCGTCAGGCTTGGCGAGTCAGGGCGAGTCTGCGGAATAATCCGAGGAGTTTGCGTGTCCCCTTGGGAGCGATCCTCGGACCGTATCCAGGTTCGAGAGTTTGTTCTCTCAGTTGTTTGTGAAGTTGAGCCCGGAGGCGCAACTCCGGTTGGCTGGGATGCAGGGATGTGATTCACTGCTCCGGATCCTGCTTGAGTCAACGCTGACTCTGATCCGGTATTCCCGGTTTGAACGTTTATGTTCGTCTGGTCAAGATCTTGTGATCTTGGTGATCCGATCGGAGACGTTGCGTTGGGATCCATCTCCACGCTAGTAGGCTGTTGATCATGTTCGTGTGTAAAGAGTATCTATGAATCTTCCCCACAGTCGGCGCCAAAATGTGGATCCTAAAGCCCACACTCAAATTTTGGAGTGTTTAGATCAGCTGATTTATAAAATAGGTGGGCTAGATTCTTGGTTGAACGAGATCAAGGAGCTTAACAATGGTGAAAAATAGATTTGTATTGATTTCTGTATAAGAACAGTAAGAACTTGAGCTGAATAGCGATTACAAAGTCTTAATGCTAGGTTAGAGTATAATCTGAAGAATCGGATCCCTTCTCCAGTCGCCGAAGCCTCTTCTTATAGTCTTCCTCTCCACGACTGCTTTCCTCAGCTTGCGGAGTCGGCTTCAACAACCCGCGAGATTCCCAGGATCGTGCGCTCCAACGATTCCTCCTTCTTCGCCGGTTTGTTGCCAACAGACGGATTCATCGCTTGTCGAGCTATACTCCGAAGTCGAAGTCCCCTTTATTGGATTGGGCTTGACTGTGAATGCGTCGGGCCTTGATCCTTTGTTCAGCTAAATTCACTGTAGTGGATTTTGGCCCAAACATAGATTTCTTTCACTCATTCCGATTACTTACAGTTTTCCACTTAAATTTTTATATGTTATTAAATGTTGTCATTCTTGTAAGTTGTAAATAATAAATATAATACATATGCTGTTAATTACACTAATGATTGGTATCAATATCATATATGTATATCGTTCTTATTTTGGTGAATTTACATGAAAATCCGCTAGTATTTCATCAACCATGTAGGAAATTTTACAGGAAAGAGCCAAACTACTGTCCACATACACAACTTCAAGTCTTCAACGGTACAAATATGATCTATCATTCTTGTCCTAACACCTTCCATGACTGCATCTACTAAAATAGACTCCACAATTTTTATTTTTTTACATTAACAATATCTTTATGACCTTAAAAGAGACTTCACTTGTAATACCCGTCCCTTCGGATCCAAGTTAATGACTCTTTGACTCCACGAGTCATAATCCACATATGCGAACCAAGTCATAAACCGGAACCAACAATCGAATATCTGAAAAGGGTTTACTTTATTGAAATAGAAAACGAGTCTTACATAAAAACGAACCAACTGAAATAGTTTAAAACGTCAAAAGGAAGAATCGCATAAGTCTTAACGAATAAAAAGAACGAAAAAGAAGAGAAGGAAATCTCATTCCCAAAACATAGCACCACACCGTCCGTCTACTCCTCCAACGCTCCAGGGTTACCTGCAAAACAATCAACGAGGGAGGCCTGAGTAATTGGTTTACACCAATACCGATTGAGGGCGGATTCTAGGAATACCGCTATCTCTACTTTAAACTAACACAACATCAAACACGAGTCCACGGTTAATAACACCTTGCACCCAACGCCCGAAGGCACAACCAAACTAACATCCAGATCGTACCGCAAGCGCCCACCGCCCCGTACTCTGGACTCCTACCGCCCGAAGCGCAAACAATTCAACAAGCCCCGGGACCCGCCATTGGCCCCGGTGCCCAACAACACAACCACTTGGGGGGCTCGCCAAAACCCCCTTCCGATAATATAAGGGACACGTACGAAACGCAATGTACGCGTGCCGCCACCCAATACCCTTTCGGGGGACCTAAACAGTTCTATCAAGCATAGCCTTCACACGCAAGCAACGTTTTCAGTTCAATTGATAACCTAGTGTCTAAGTTCCGTTTTCGGTTTAAGTGACAAACTAGATTCTAGGTTATTATCAATCACATCAACGCAAATCATCCGCTAGAACTACACTACTTAGGAAAGATACTATTAAATGGGGATTCGAGTCCCAACACTGCAGTAGAATAAAGAAAGAGATCACGTTCGGTCCTCACCTTAGTCTAGATCTGAAGAAGAAAGTAAATCTGGTGAATTCGGCTATAGATCTGATGATCCTGCACAGATCTAGGGTTTTAGACGACATATCTAAAGAAAGAGAACGGAGCTAGGGTTTTTGGCCAACAGATCTGGACAAAAGAGAAGATACGGTCCAGATGTACCACTTCTATCCATCAGAAGTATAGATCTGAAGCAGATATGAGCAAACGAAGAAGATACGGTTCAGATCTACAACTTCTATTCATCAGAAGCATTGATCTGAAGCAGATCTGAGCAAACGAAGAAGATACGGTTCAGATCTACAACTTATATCCATCAGAAGCATATATCTGAAGGAGATCTGGGATTTGGAAGAAGGAAACGAAGTAGATCTGAGATCTGGAGATTCTCACCTTAAGAACGCGAAGAACGAAGGGCTATGCACTAAAACGAATCGAGAAGACGACGACTGGGGGTTCGGGATCGAAAATGGGAATGAGCAGAGAAATCCGGCGAGAATTCCGGCTACTCACGGCGGCTCCGGGCGGCGGTCCGGCGACGGCGTGGTGCTCCGACGGTTGTCCGGCCGGCGGCTGGTCGTCGGCTCCGGCGGTCGGTCGACGGTTGCTGGATGGCTCGGGGCTCGGACAGAGTTTCTTTGCTTTGGGAAGTGTGCATAAATGAGGGGGGGGGGGCTAGCTCTCCTTTTATAGGGAAAAGAGGTGGAAACCCTAGGTTTAGCTAATGAGCTAAAAGGCTTTTGGGCTTTGGGCTTGGACTTTCTTCTTCATTTAGAAAATTTTAAAACGGGCTTTGGGCTTGGACTTTCTTCCCCCCTTTAGAAAGAATTCGTCCTGAATTATGTGGCGGAAGTCTCCACTACAACCCTTTACCAACAGCGCTCCACAACCTTGTTGAACAGAAACTGAACTTGATCACTTGGATCCTGAAGACTGCTCCTCCCCCCCTTATTTCCAACCACGCTCTGAAGTGTTCTTCTCCTTGGTGCCAATCCGATAGCAGCTTCCAGAAAACATGCCCCGCCCATGTCCATTAGGGTCTGTTTCCAACTTGAGGAAATGGTTTACCATTCCAGCTTCCATTGCTAAGAAGGACTATCACATTCCATTTCTTGCTTGAGTCGAACGAGTTTCAATTTTCCTTGAGACTGGTCAACACTGACGCTTAGCAATATGACAAAGGGAACAATCGGTGTCATAGCTAAGGCTTCCAATATTTAGAAACAACACTCATCCTTCGAGTGGTTCTAAGACTTGAATGAGATGCTCCGCTTCCAATCCAATCTCCTCAACGGTTTCCATTACCGTGCCACAGTGTATCATCCACTTCCAAATGGATTCTCTATGACGGTTTTCCATTACCGTGCACTATGGTGTTGAAGGTCGCACAAGGTGACATCCCTGCTTATCCTTGGTGAATGGTGAGGCTATCCATATCCATTATGGCTACCTGATGTATGGGGAACGACCCATCACGCTTCCGCTGCGCACGCTGATTTCTAAACCGACTCCCAATCTGACTTGTGGGGAACGACTTACCACGCTTCCACTGCGCACTCTGATTTCCAACCAATTTCCGATCTAGCTTCCAGGTCAAGGTTTCCTACCTTGTGATCCAGCTGTGGTGCTTTCCAAACACCATCCTTTGGGTTTCCTTCCCCGTTTAAACTTGCCCTCCTGTGCTCTCCCTTGCAGCTTCTTGTCAATCCGCCATAGTGTTTTCCTAACACTCTTCCATTGGATTTCCATTTCCAACAGTCAGCTTTGTCATCTTGCTCTTGCAATAATATGAGTCCGGTTTCTAGGCACTTCCCAATGCCCCAGCTGTGCCTTCCCATACGCTTTTGCGATCTCCTTTCCCTCTTGAATAACTTCATTAGATGCTCCAGTAATCCGCAAGGGACTCCAAGGCAGACCGTTTCCTTTCCGGTTCCACCGTTGAATCTCGCGCATACCGTACCACGATTATCTTCTCCAGCTTCCTGCTTGATCAGACTTTAAACGAGCCATCCATAACTCATTGAAGTTGATGTCACAAACCGATTCCAAGATTCCCTACTTGGAATAGATTTGGATAGTTTCCAAATGTTCCTTGTGCACTAAATACTACGAACAACTCTTGCCGCTTACTCCAATTCGAACCCCGCCGCTTCCTATGGCTTCCTGGCAATCCGGTCTTTCCATCGACCTCTTGCAGTCCAGTCTTTCCATCGACCTCTTGCTCTTGCTCCACAGCTTCTCTGGTTCAACCGATTGCTGCCTCCCAAACTCCAACTTCTTTTCCTGATGGTGATTTCCTTAAACCACTCTTATTCACATTCTGGTAGTCCATACCAAGTCTGAAACCGTTGTCACACTTCTTTACTACATGACAAGTGCTCACACGGTGATCTGCTTGACCCGATTGATCCCTTCTTCAACAGGCCCCCTCGCTGCTTTTTAAACTCATCCACATCTGCTTGTAGACCACGCCTGCTAGCAACAACAACACATCCTTGCAGCACTCTCTTTTGATACTCTTTTTCAACATGAAGGACATCTGAACGGGTTAGAGAAGAACCTACTAACTAAAGAACCAAGAGAGTGCAGAAGCTTCAGTCTGGGTGGTGCTATAGAATCTAGCTTTTAGAAATCCCCATTTAGAAAAGAGTTGAAAACACTTGAAAACAACTTTGAAAAAGACGTTGAAATCCGAATATAAATACACTACTCTACCCTACCTAGCTAGGACAGCACTGGCTAGGTCTAACCAGGCTTTGATACCAAAATTGTAACACCCGTCCCTTCGGATCCAAGTCAATGACTCTTTTACTCCACGAGTCATAGTCCACAGATGCGAACCAAGTCATAAATCGGAACCAACAATCGAATAACTAAAAAGGGTTTACTTTATTGAAATAGAAAACGAGTCTTACATAAAAAAAGAACCAACTGAAATAGTTTAAAACATGAAAAGGAAGAATCGCATAAGTCTTAACGAATAAAAAGAACGAAAAAGAAGAGAAGGAAATCCCATTCCCAAAACATAGCACCACACCGTCCGTCTACCCCTGCAACACTCCAGGGTTACCTGCAAAACAATCAACGAGGGAGGCCTGAGTAATTGGTTTACACCAATACCCAGTAAGGACGGATTCTAGGAATACCGCTATTTCTACTTTAAACTAACACAACATCAAACACGAGTCCACGATTAATAACACCTTGCACCCAACGCCCGAAGGCACAACCAAACTAACGTCCATATCGTACCGCAGGCGCCCACCGCCCCATACTCTGGACTCCTACCGCCCGAAGCGCAAACAATTCAACAAGCCCCGGGACCCGCCATTATCCCCGGTGCCCAACAACACAACCACTTGGGGGGGGGGCTCGCCAAAACCCCCTTCCGACGATACAAGGGACACGTACGAAACGCAATGTACGCATGCCGCCACCCAACACCCTTTCGGGGGACCTAAACAGTTCTATCAAAGCATAGCCTTCACACGCAAGCAACATTTTCAGTTCAAATGATAACCTAGGGTCTAAGTTCCTTTTTCGGTTTAAGTGACAACCTAGATTCTAGGTTATTATCAATCACATCAACGCAAATCATCCGCTAGAAATACACTACTTAGGAAAGATACTATTAAACGGGGATTTGAGTCCCAACACTGCAGTAGAATAAAGAAAGAGATCACGTTCGGTCCTCACCTTAGTCTAGATCTTAAGAAGAAAGTAAATCTGGTGAATTCGGCTATAGATCTGATGATCCTGCACACAGATCTAGGGTTTTAGACGACAAATCTAAAGAAAGAGAACGAATCTAGGGTTTTTGGCCAACAGATCTGGACAAAAGAGAAGATACGGTCCAGATCTACCACTTCTATCCATCAGAAGTATAGATCTAAGCAAACGAAGAAGATACGGTTCAGATCTACAACTTCTATCCATCAGAAGCATAGATCTGAAGCAGATCTGAGCAAACGAAGAAGATACGGTTCAGATCTACAACTTCTATCCATCAGAAGCATAGATCTGAAGCAGATCTGGGATTTGGAAGAAGGAAACAAAGTAGATCTGGAGATTCTCACCTTAAGAACGCGAAGAACGAAGGCTCTGCACTCAAACGAATCGAGAAGATGACAACTGGGGGTTCGGGATCGAAAATGGGAACGAGCATAGAAATCTGGCGATATTTCCGGCGACTCACGGCGGCTCCGGGAGGCGGTCCGGCGACGGCGTGGTGCTCCGGAGGTTGTCCGGACGGCGGCTGGTCGTCGGCTCCGGCGGTCGGTCGACGGTTGCTGGCTGGCTCGGGGCTCGGGCAGAGTTTCTTTGCTTTGGGAAGTGTGCAGAAATGAGGGGGGCTAGCTATCCTTTTATAGGGAAAAGAGGTGGAAACCCTAGGTTTAGCTAATGGGCTAAAGGGCTTTTGGGCTTTGGGCTTGGACTTTCTTCGTCATTTAGAAAAATTTAAAACGGGCCGGGCCAAAGCCATTACATCACCAATCTTCATTTTATTTTATTTATAACTAAGAATTAATTGATCTATTTTACAAAATCGAACCTTGAAAGTTAAGCTAAGTAATTTTTTCAGATACGTCACTGTGCCATGAAAGCACAATCTCTTCAAACTCTACAATTAACTCTGACCAATGAGATTACTCCTCCTCCTCTTCACCCACCTTCACCTCCGACACAAACAATCCTTCTACCAACTCAACCCCCTCAACCATCACCATCGTTCTTCCTTTTCCCAACCCCACAACCATCTTCTTCTTCTCCACACAATACCCTAACTTCTCCCCTATCATATTCGCCTTCTCCCCAACTCCTTCCGCCGAAATCGTGGCCGTAAACCTTTTCTCCTTCCTCTTCTTCCTCTCGCCGATAACAATATCAAATCAAACGCTGTAATCGTACCACTGCTTAGTTTCGCCAATTGGTCATCCGATTCGAATACGTTCGACTGAAACAGGGGATTTTCTAGGGATTTCTTGAACCATTTGGTTCCAGTTACAGTTTTATTCATTCTCGTTTCTGTATTCGGATCGAGAAACTTGTAAATGATGGATCGAGCCGGTTTCGAGATTCAGCTCGGGAATTTGTAATCTCTCCGTTGGATATTCCGATACATGGTTACAATGCTTGAATCCTCAAAAGGAACGTAACATGCGAGAAGAACGAAGAGGAAAACACTACACAGCCTTCGTGTCGTCGTATGATTTCTGAGCAATCACCTCTGCAAGATGTGTGGAGCAATCCAGAGCTGCTACGATGCTCCGGCAAAGCCGATAAGCACTAATCAAAAATATAACGGAGAGATTACAAATTCCCGAGCCGGCTTGATCCATCATCTACAACCAGTGGCGGAGCCACATGCATTGGGAGGGGAACATATGCCCCCAATGATTTTTAAAAATTTCATATAAATTTTCATTAATTCTTTATAATTCTCTCCATAATTTTTTTAATCTTCAGTGTAACACCCGTCCCGTCGGATGCAAGTCAACGACACTTTGACTCCACAAGTCATAGTCCACAACCGCGAACCAAGCCATAAACCGGAACCAACACTTAAATAATTGATAAGATTTTATTTTATTGAAATAGAAAACCGAGTCTTACAGGAAAAACCGAACCAAATAAAATAGCTTAACGTGAAACGTAAGAAAGGCATATGTTTTAACGAAACGAAAGAACGAAGAAAAGAAAAGAAAGGAATCCCTCTTCCTAATATATATCACCACATCATCCGTCTACCCCTGCAACGCTCCAAGGTTATCTACAAAACAATCAACAGAGGAGGCCTGAGTAATTGGTTCGACACCAATACCCAGTAAGAGCGAATTCTAGGAATACCGCTATCTCTACTTTAAACTAACAAAACATCAAGAAACAAGTCCAAGGTTAATAACACCTTGCACCCAACGCCCGGAGGCCCTCAATCAATACTACGCCCACTCGTTCTTACACACTCCTGGACACCTCAATAGCCCGAAGGCCCACACAACCGGCCCGAAGGAAAACCTCTTTGTCCGAAGGCATTTCCTCTTGGGAGGGCTCACCAAAACCCCCTTCCGACGATACAAAGGGCGCACACAATTTCCGCTACGCGCCCTACACCCAATTTCTACAACAGTTCTACCACACATAGCCATCAAACACAAACAACACTTTCAGTTCAAGTGATATCCTATTGTCTAGGTGCCGTTTTCAGTTTAAGGATAACCTATATTCTAGGTGCTTTTCAATCACATCAACGCAAATCATCAGCTAGAACTACACTACCTAGGAAAGATACTATTAAACGAGGATTCGAGTCCCAACATTGCAGTAGAATAAGGAAGAGATCACGTTCCGTCTTCAACTTAGTCTAGAACTGAGAAACGAGAGTAGATCTGGTGAAACCGGCTATAGATCTGGAGTTCCTTCACGCAGATCTAGGGTTTTAGACGACATATCTAGAGAAAGAGAACGGATCTAGGGTTTCGGGCAAGAGATCTGAACAGAAAAGGAAGGTACGGTTCAGATCTACAACTTCTATCCGTCAGAAGCATAGATCTGAAGCAGATCTGAGCGAGAGAGATATGGAATGATAGATACGGTTCAGATCTACAACTTCTACGGATCAGATCTGATCTAGAAGCATAGATCTGAAGCAGATCTGAGGTTTGAAAGAAGGAAACGAAGTAGATCAGAGAGATGGAGATTCTCACCTTAAGAACGTGAAAAACGAAGGTCTCTGCACTCAAACGAGTCAAGAAGACGACGACTCGGGGTTCAGGATCAGAAGTGCGAGCGAACGGCGATCTCCGGCAGCTTTTCCGGCGAGAAGCAGCGGATCCGGGAGGCGGCGGCGCTCCGGCGGTGGTCAGGCCGACGGTCGTCGGCGGTGGCTGGCCAGGGGACGGCGGCGGCTGCTGGCTAGTTGTCGGCCGGCGGCTGGTTCGGGACACAGGCAGAGCTTCGTTGTCTCGAAATTTGTGCCAAATGAGAGGGGCTGCTCCTCCTTTTATAGGGAGTAGGGCTAGGGTTTTCCCTTCCATCTGGTTGGGCCTTGGGCCTTTGGCCCATTCCCCCTTTTGCTTTGGGCTCAAGCAAAGACATTTGGCCCTTTTCTCCTATTTCTTTGGGCCCTAGTAATGGGCCCGAAATTAGGTCATTACAATTCTCCCCCACCAACAGTGAATTCGGCCCCGAATACGTCCTGCTACTAGGTTCCGCAAATAACTCTTGATGGCTTAACTTAAATGGTTGCTCGGGTTCCCAAACGTCGTCCTGAATTCCGTCTCTCTCCCAACGAACCAGAACTATCTTGGTTCTGTTCCCGTTGAACTCTGATTCTCGGCGGTCCACGACTTTGACCGGCTTACACGTCATTGACAAATTACAGTTGACATCTGATGGCGGTTTGGGCAGGATTAGTTCCGGTTCACGAACGACCTTCCGCAGAACTGACACATGGAACATGTTGTGGAAATCTGACAGCTCTTGCGGTAGCTCTAACCTATATGCCACCACACCAACCCTCTCGACTATCACAAATAGTCCCATATACCTCGGCCTCAACCTTTTCAGCTTGTGGTTGGGATCGTTGCCCAGGAACGTCCTCATCTTGAGATTCACTGCATCGCCCACCGCGAACTCCAAATCCTTACGATGCTTATCCGCATAACTCTTCTGACGGTTGTGGGCCTGCTTTAACCTCTCCTTGAGCAGCATGACCTGCTCAACCGTTTCCTAGATCTTCTCCGACTCTAAATCACGCCTCTCCCCCACCTCGGTCCAACATAGGGGAGTCCTGCAAGGTCGACCATATAGAGCCTCATATGGTGACATCCCTATGCTTTGGTGGTTGCCCGTTGTTGTAGGCAAACTCGACCAAAGGCAGGAACTTGACCCAATTACCTTCCCAATCCAACACACATACCCTCAACATATCATCCAACGTTTGAATGGTCCTCTCAGACTGTCCATCGGTCTGCGGGTTGTATGCCGTACTTAGAAGTACCTTTGTACCCATTGCTTTCTGCAAAACCTGCCAGAAGATAGAGGTGAACTTAGGATCTCTGTCTGACATAATGCTGACTGGCGACCCATACAACTTCACTATGCACTCGACATACTTCTGGGCGAGAGTCTCCGTCCCGTCTATTTTCTTAATCGCTAGGAAGTGTGCCGACTTGGTGAGTCGGTCCACAATCACCCAAATCACATCCTTCCTTCCTATCGTCCTTGGTAGCCCGGTAACAAAATCCATAGTTACCATATCCCATTTCCATTCTGGTATAGGCATCCCTTGAAGCCATCCGCTAGGGACCCTCCTTTCCGCCTAGACTTGCTGGCAGTTCTGACACTGCAAAACCCATTTTACCACATCTTTTTCATTCCTTCCCAGTGATAGTACTACTTCAGATTCTGATACATCTTGTGGTTACCCGGGTGTATCGAGAACTGCGACTGATAAGCTTGCTTTAGAATCTTCTTCCTCAACTCCTGATCCATGGGCACACATACTCGGTTCTTGAACATAATCGTCCTGTTGGTTGCGGTGCGGTACCCTGTCACCTCCTTCTCGACAATTGCTTGCAAGGTTCCGTCCTTGGGCTGTGCCTCCCTGATCCTTCCCAACAGATCGGCCTGTTCAAACACCTCCAGCCTGGCGACACTTTCCTCAACCGTGGTGGCGCACAGCCGTAGTTCCGCCAGAGTTGTCGACAGCTCCTGCACTTCCTTGTTCTCTAACACAACTATCTTTCTTCTGCTTAGAGCATCAGCCACCTGGTTAGCCTTCCTAGGGTGATAATCGATCTCAAGGTCGTAGTTCGCTAGTAGCTCCATCCACCGGCGCTGCCTCAGGTTCAGCTCTCCTTGGGTGAAGACGTACTTCAAACTCTTATGGTCCGTGAATATCTGCACCTTCTCTCCGTACAGGTAAGCACGCCATATCTTCAAGGCGAAGACCACTGCTGCTGGCTCCAAGTCGTTGGTGGGGTAGTTAACCTCGTTCTTCCTCAACTGTCTTGATGCGTAGGCGATCACCCTTCCTTCTTACATCAAGACACACCCAAGTGAAACTCCAGATGCGGCCGTGTAGACTACGTACGGTCTTCCCGGCCGCGGTAGTACTAACACTGGAGCCAGTCCCAAGAAACTGCGAATGTCGGTTGCATTCTCCGGCCTCGCCCAGTTGGTGATCGAAGTGATCTTTTCCGGATCCCCTGCTACACCGGATTCCGAGATCACGTGGCCAAGGAATCCAATCTCCCTTTGCCAAAAACTACACTTGCTGAGCTTGGCGAATAGCTGCTGCCTCCTGAGCGTATCCATGACAATCCTGAGGTGCAACTCGTGCTCTTCCTTACTCCTCAAGTAGACCAGGATGTCATCAATGAAGACGATAACGCACTTGTCCAAGTACTCGCGGAAGATAGCGTTCGTCATCTTCATGAAGGCTGCTGGCGCATTGGTCAACCCAAACGACATTACCACGAACTTGTAGTGTCCATACCGGGTTCGGAATGCCGTCTTCTTGATGTCCTCTTTCGCGATCCGGATCTGGTGGTACCCCAAGACAAGATCGATCTTCGAGAACTAGGAGGCTCCCTGCAGCTGGTCCAACAACTCATCGATTTTTGGTGACGAGTTCGTGTTCTTGATGGTCACCTTGTTCAGGCCTTGGTAGTCGATACATAACCTGAAGCTTCCGTCCTTCTTCTTGACGAACAACACTGGCGCTCCCCACGGTGAACTGCTCGGTCGAATGAATCCTTTCTCCACAAGGTCCTCCAGTTGCTTCTTCAACTCAGCCATTTCTGCGGGCGCTAAACGATAAGAAGCCCTCGACACGGGTGCCGTTTCAGGCTCTAACTCTATCAAAAAGGCGTCATTCCGTTCCGGTGGTGGTCCCTTCAGCAGCGCGAATACGTCCTCGTATTCTGCAGCCACTAGAATGGTTTCCAAGCTCGGAGCTCCCTCTTTCTTGGTCATCGAAATGGTTGCCAAGTACGCCTCATTCCCTTTGCTGATCAATGCTTCTGCTTGCATCATGGATATGATTGATATCCCCGTCTGTGTTTTCATTCCCTTGAAAAAAATCTTTCCCTTTTCATGAGGAAAAGTGACGGTTGCCTTGGCACAATCCATTACTGCCTGGTGTCGTACCAACCAATCCATGCCCAGGATAACTTCATAGCGACCCAGCTCCACTCGTGTTAAGTCCGCGGGTAGGTCGACTCCGACCACCGTTACTGGCACTCCTTCGAAGATTACCGTGCCTGCTACTTTTTCCGATCCAGCGGTCTCGACCTTCATAACTCCTTCAGTGAACCTGCCCTTACAAGTCCAACAGTCCCAGAACCGTGGGCTTACAAAAATATGCGTAGCTCCCGTGTCAAACAAGGTGTGGGCGGCTACTCCCCCAACCACAACCGATCCTACACGTTTACTAGGATAAGCTACTAGACTTTTAACAATCACGACTCCATAATAATTCACGCAAGGGTTAAGATTTAAGTACCCGCGATTGGCTCCACTCCTCTGAGAACTCCTGCAACATACACCCGAGGTCCCCCGGCCTGACCTCCTGGTGGTGGTGGTGGTAACGTCAGCAATCCAGCTCCTCCTTGCCCTCCTTGCTGCTGCGGTAATGGTAACGGCTGCACCCCCGCTCTTGCCCGGTTAGCCGGGTTCGTGCAGTACCTCGCCAAGTGTCTTGTTTGGCCGCATTGGTATTATATTGTTTGTGCACACTCCCTCTTGAAGTGCCCCGCCTGCCCGCAACCGTAGCATCCCCTGTGCCACTTGCTGCGTCGGCTGCACCTGCAGTGGTTGTGCCTGCTGCACTAGTACTGCTGGTGCCGCAGTGTGAGCAGTATCCCAGTTCCTCTTGGCACCCCTGTTTTGTCCATTCTTTTGCTGCTTCTGCTCTTCCTCCCATTCGATCTCGGCATCAGCTGCCTTCTCAATCAGGTCGTTGATGTCGTAGTAATCGCTCAGCTTGCAACGACACTTGAGCTTAATCTTCAATCCATCAAGGAACCGACGGATCAGCTCCTGCTCGGTCAGATACCTTCCTACAAACCTCCTCAAACGGTTGAACTCTTCCCCGTACTCCCGCACACTCCGGTTTCCCTGACGGAGGTTCTGGAACTCCCCTTCCAGCTTGTCCATGGCCACTTCTGGAAAGTATTTCCGGTTGAATGCTTCGCGGAAATCCATCCATGTAAGCTGACGACCCTGAGCGCCCTCCAGTACTCCCTCCCACCAGACCAGTGCATCATCTTTGAGGTAAAAAGTCGCTATCTCAACCCAAAACTCCATCGGACATCTAGCAGTATCCAAATTCCTCTTCAACTTCCTCCTCCAGTTGTCTGCTGCAATGGCATTGACCCCACCAGCGAAATGATCCATTTGCATCTCCCTCAGTGGCTTCAGCATACTCCAGTAAGACATCCCTTGCACCTCTCCGGGCGCCAGCGGTGGCGGTGGATACAGATTCACCGCCGGTGGTGGCTGAACAAATCCCCACAGAAGCGAATCCTGCCCCCCAGAAACAAAGCCGAATCCTCCTGGGGCATTTACAGCTCCTCCTGCGTGTCCAGCTCCTGCTGCGGCACCTGGCGCTGCATTGCCATTCTCCGGTATCACTTCGGGAGCTCCTTCTCCTACAAACCCCATTGCTGCTCCCACAGCAGCTCCCACAACTGCTCCTGCTCCAGTGACCTTTCCTGTTGCTCCTTCTGCAGCTCCAGCATTCCCAATTTGCGCCTCCCGAAGGGCGAGTAGCTCTTGCAAAAGAGCGGCGTCCGCGGAAACCTGTCCAGCTTCCAACACTGCTCCTCCTGGGTTTCCAACTACTGGTCCCTGGTTTCCGTGCACACTGGTAGCACTGTCCATCGAGGTAGCTGGTGACGGTGCATCGAGGTCACGACGAGCTGGCGCGGCTCTTCTCTTAGGTAGCATTCTGTTGCAAAAGAAGGACGGATGAGTCAGTTGACGGTTGAATACTGAACTCACTTCCGGAGTGTATATAAGGGGGAGATCGAAGTGGTGCTCCTAGTATCTAGTTTTTAGAAATCCCCATTTAGAAAAGAGTTGAAAATACTTTGAAAACAACTTTGAAACCCGAATATAAACACACTATCAAACCCTACCTAGTCAGGACAACAATGGCTAGGTTTAATCTGGGCTCTGATACCAAATTGTAACACCCGTCCCGTCGGATCCAAGTCAACGACTCTTTGACTCCACGAGTCATAGTCCACAACCGCGAATCAAGCCATAAACCGGAACCAACACTTAAATAATTGATAAGGTTTTACTTTATTGAAAGAGAAAATCGAGTCTTACAAGAAAAACCAAACCAAATAAAATAGCTTAACGTGAAACGGAAGAAACACATATGTTTTAACGAAACAAAAGAACAAAGAAAAGAAAAGAAAGGAATCCCGCTTCCCAAGACATAGCACCACACCGTCTGTCTACCCCTGCAAAGCTCCATGGTTACCTACAAAACAATCAACAGAGGAGGCCTGAGTAATTAGTTTGACACCAATACCCAGTGAGGGCGGATTCTAGGAATACTGCTATCTCTACTTTAAACTAACACAACATCAAGAATCGAGTCCAAGGTTAATAACACCTTGCACTCAACGCCCAGAGGCCCTCAATCAATACTACGCCCACTCATGCTTACACACTCCTGGACACCTCAACAGCCCGAAGGCCCACACAACCGACCTGAAGCCAAACCTCTTTGCCCGAAGGCATTTCCTCTTGGGGGCTCGCCAAAACCCCCTTCCGATGATACAAAAGGCGCGCACAATTTCCACTATGCGCCCTACACCCAATCTCTACAACAGTTCTACCACACATAGCCATCAAACACAAAGAAACGTTTTCAGTTCAAGTGATATCCTATTGTCTAGGTGCCGTTTTCGGTTTAAGGATAACCTATATTCTAGGTGCTTTTCAATCACATCAACGCAAATCATCCGCTAGAACTACACTACATAGGAGAGATACTATTAAACGAGGATTCGAGTCCCAACATTGCAGTAGAATAAGGAAGAGATCACGTTCGGTCCTCAACTTAGTCTAGATCTGAGAAACGAGAGTAGATCTGGTGAAACTGGCTATAGATCTGGAGATCCTGCACGCAGATGTAAGATTTAGACAACAAATCTAGAGAAAGAGAACAGATCTAGGGTTTCGGGCAACAGATCTGAACAGAAAAGGAAGGCACGATTCAGATCTACAACTTCTATCCATCAGAAGCATAGATCTGAAGCAGATCTGAGAGAGAGAGAGACGGATTGAGAGATACGGTTCAGATCTACGACTTCTACGGATCAGATCTGATCTAGAAGCATAGATCTCAAGAAGATATGGGGTTTGGAAGAAGGAAACGAAGTAGATCTGAGATCTGGAGATTCTCACCTTAAGAACGCAAAGAACGAAGGGCTCTGCACTCAAATGAGTCAAGAAGACGATGACTCGGGGTTCGGGATCGGAAGCGCGAGCGAATGGCGATCTCCTGCTACTTTTACGGCGAGAAGCGGCGGCTCCGGGAGGCAGCTGGTTGGCGGTCGCGGCGGTGGTCGGCGCTCTGGCGGTGGTCCGGCCGGCGATCGTCGGCGGTGGCTGGCCAGCGGTCGGCTGCTGGCTGGTCGTCGGTCAGCGGCTGGTTTGGGACGCGGACAAAGCTTCGTTGTCTCGAACTTTGTGCCAAATGACATGGGCTGCTTCTCCTTTTATAGAGAATGGGGCTAAGATTTTCCCTTCCATCGGGTTGGGCCTTGGGCCTTTGGCTTATTCCCCCTTTTCCTTTGGGCTCACGCAAAGACATTTGACCATTTTCTCCTATTTCTTTAGGTTCTAGTAATGGGCTCGGAATTGGACCATTACATTCATAATTGCCTCCTATGAAAACATTCTCTGTCTCTGCTACTGTCTACAAGTTACTCGATCCAAATCTAGAAACGAGAATGAATATCATCTAGGATCACATGCATTTTGGGAAAGCTATCGCTCCTGAGTGGGCGACCAAGGAGAATTGACCCTGGTTGTTTTTATGGTGATCATGGAGATCGAAAGCCCATAGCTGGTGATGGTGGCGGACAGAGAATGAGACTGTTTTTTATAAGGAAAGAAAAAAGGATTCCATTATATATTGTGGATTTGGGATGGTGGTAAAAGTGTATTGTTTTTACTACTTTTTTTTAAAATGTTTTCGTACATTATCGATGTTTATTTTGTTAAATGTTTTCTTTGCTTGTTTCATGTATATTTTACATTATGAGTCATGACTCATGACGACACTGAAAACAGGAGTTTAGTTTTTTTGCTAATCCCCACGTGCACGAAAATTTTCACAACTGTATACTGGTAGTGTCAAACTATATAGGTGATCATTTTCTCCCTGTCAAAACGATACTGTTTAATAAAAATATAAAATTATAAATGAGAATTCGAACAAAAAAATCTCAAACTTTGCAGAAATAGCCAAAACAGACATAAACTTTCGAGCTAACAAAAAAAAACAATGAACTTTATTTGACATTTTAGTTAAATATCAATGTTTTCGTTGACTTGCCAAATTAAGCACACCGTTAAAAACTTAACAGAATAAATAAACGACGTTTGAAGTGGTCGTTAAGTAAAACGACGTCGTTTTGAGATGAAACAAAACGACGTCGTTTTACATGTTTTTGAAAATAAAAACATGTTGATACCTAGATTCAAACTCAAGAACTTGAGGCTGAATGAAAGGGTTTCTTTCCACTAGGCTAGTGGTACTTTTCAAGATAATAACTACTATACTTTTTTATATTGAGTACTGTCTAAATATTCTAAAATTTTCTAAAAACCAAAAAAATCTTTAAAATTCAAATTTCCAGTGACATACTACTAGTTCTATAGCTCCATACGTTTCCTATGGTAGTATTCCAACAAGGTGACGACAAAAATAGATGGAAGATCACATGATCTTAGATCTGCACTGAAGGGGGCGAACGTAGGGAGAAACATGATTATATCTCCGAGTTGCCACCACAATGGATCAGATGACATGAAGAGGAGGAGAAGAAGAGAAAAAGAGACGGATGCTAGGATGAACGGAGGAGACAGCACAAGGAGGAGGCAATTTGGATCTGGACCAAGGTGGATTCGGACGACGGTTGTCTCCGTGCAATGGTTGGCGGTGATGGCTGATGGGTCTGAATCCGGGTAGAGTTTCTGTTGGAATCGTCACTTGCCTTCATTCTTTGTAGAGATGACTATTTATAATAGAAAGAGGGAGAAGCTCTAGGTTTTATAATGGGCTTTAGGCTTTTGGGCTTGAATTTCAAATCAAAGAACAAGATTGTTGGCCGGGTTTTGGGGTGTAAGAATTATCCCCCATTTAACGGAATTTTGTCCCTAATTCCTTGAGAAAAGATCTCTGGAATCAAATCCCCAAACCCAAACGGAACACGGAAGGCACTTAGAAAGGATGAGAGAACTCTCACGAAGTTTCACACTTATTTTTGGAAATAGAAGAAAGGACGAGAAAGGATTTGGACTGCCAAATGGTGGCACCCCAAAACTTTTTGTCTTCGAACGATTTCTTGACCAACTATCAAAGAAGAACATGATCAAACGATAATCATTAGTCAGGTCTAAAGAAGCTAAAGAATCACATCCGAAAATTGGAGCCTTAACTTCCTCATTCTGATTCCCTAGTTCAAGGAGGAAATAAAGAAGGGACGAAAAGGGAGCAACCGCCAAAACAACAGAGAAATAAAGAACACAAGTCAGAAAAGGAAAAGGAACATGGAACTAGAAACGACTCCGAAGGAAGGCAAAGGTCACACAAGCACTTAGAAAGGAGGCGAGAACTTTCTTGATTTACCCACTTCCTTTGGAATCCAAAGAATATAAGAATGAACAATTAAAGGGGTGAACCACAATAGTTCCAAAAGGAAGGAAGAAAGAGTAAAAATTAACTTACAGAATCTCCAGAACTAGAAAATAACGAAGCTAGTTAGAAAGGAACATATAACATGAGAAGGATAGAAGGGAGAAGAGGAAGAAGAAGAAGAGGAGGACAAGAATAAATAGAGAAATCAAGGAGAAGAGCGGGAAGAATAACAACAGAGGAGAAGGAGAAAAGAGGAGAAAAAGTAGACGCAGAGGAAGAGAGAGCAGCGAAAAATAGGGAAGAAAGGAGAGAGAGAGAGAGGTGTGAAGAGAAGATGAAGAGAAGAAGAAGAAGGAGAAGAAGACATAGGAGAGGGAGGTACGCAATGAAGAGGGAAAATAAGAGAGGAGAAGGGAATTGGGGGGGGGGGGGGGAGCAGAGAAGACGGGAAATGGGAGGGAGGAGAGAGGAAGAGACACATAAATAGAAATATCTACTGAAGAAGACTACAAGAAGGAAACTAGGAAAGTCACCTAGAAACGATCACATAAATCTTAGAAAGAATACAATAACCTTCTTTCGATATGCGACTCTTTCGGGAACATTTGAAAGAATATGATAGGTAGATAGGGAGTATGACTACAATAGTTTAAAGGTGAAGGCTTGAAAAAAAGAAGCCTAACTTGCTTTAATCACGGAACCTGAAAGACTAAAACCTCAAACCTCAAAACTCTAAATAAGGAATGAAGAACTCAGCTAGCTACAATGGGTCTAGAGGTCACTTTTGGTCTGGGTCTCAACGCAATCCTAGAATATCTCTTGCGCTGTGTCTCTTCCATATACCTCAGATTTACTGAAGGGTATTCCTCAACCTCCGGACTAGAATACTAAGCTTAGATTTCGGCACACTGATGATCCTCTATAACTCCGTCATACGGAACCATCAAGAATACCAGGTAAAGGTCCACAAATTCACCAACACCTTCCAAGGCGGTCTGTATATCTCCATGAGCCCACACTTGCACCATCTACCCGGTCGCCGTTCGGGGTTGAGGCCAACATAAAGCACACATGATCTCCACATTGTATGCCTCTGCGTAAATACCGCCTTTCCGGACCGGATTGGACACAAACACCGGAGAAACATACCTTCTGATGGGCGGTTTTATCGCAACCTCTTCCGCCATGGGTACCTTCATTGGTCTGCTATGCCTCTGAGAAAGCGGCACAAACTCGAGAGCGTATGGGGCAGAGGGGTAACATAAGTCTTGTTTGGTCTAGCCCGTTTCTGCTAAGCACTTGGAAACATAGCTTGGAGAGGAAGGGACGCGATACTACAAATAGATTCAGAGGAAGACTATGTTGGGAATGTCCTGAAATCTATTTGTACTTACTCTGAGAGAAAGTCGTGTTGTCGAGATGAGACAATCATATGACACTAGGTACTCGTAATGCTTTGCTAGAAGCCACTTATGATCAATGAGTTTAGAATTCATTGCTAGTGTTATATGATCCTACAGGGTCACACACCTAAGCAAACTGGACATTGAATGTGAGGTTGATCATTAATGTAATGATCGGATGAATGCATATTTAATATGCATTCGATGCCATCTTTTCTGGGCAGTGTCGGTCGACACACTATGTGTATCGGTCGACACGGATCGACTGTGTCGATCGACACAAAGAGTGTGTCGGTCGACACAAAGAGTGTGTCGGTCGACACAACTCGCGGATTAGCAGATTAAATCGGTTTAATCATTAGTTAATCCCGTTGCGGTTTAAGTCAGCATATATAAGATATATGGTCGACCTAAACTCGTTTCTAACCTAATTCACAGCCACCAGAAACAGAAAAGAAACCTCTCTGGAGATTCGATCTCATAAGGCACTAGTATCCCTTCCTGTTCAGCTTGTGTGCGTGTGGATACCAGTAGAGGCGCAGCATTTGAGGCGCTCTAGATCTCGATTACTTGCTAAGACTTCCGCTGCTAATCACCAGGTAATCTTCAGATCTGATAGATTCAATTACATGAACCCGTAGATTCTAGGCTCGGAATTCAGACTAGGATTGCCTAATTGGATGAGGAATCTGCTAGAAATTCCTTCAGTGGTATCAGAGCTTTAGGGTTCCATTGAATCTGTAGCATGTTGATCAGATTAGTTGAATCTGAATCTCTGTATAGTTGATACAAGCATGCTGAAATTCGTTTTTATGAAAATCTAGTTTTTAGGTTTTTTGATTGAAAAACGATTAGGGCTTATCGCACTGTGTCGATCGACACCAAACGGGTATCGGTCGACACAGAAGGATAACCCGAATAGAACTTATTCACCTGGTGTCGATCGACACAAGAGTTGTGTCGGTCGACACATACCTCGCTAGAATGATGAATCGGTTCAATTGGATTGGACCGGTTATCGAGCTTGGTTAATGATGGTTTAACTGCGATTGGTTTGATTAGGTTGGTGTCGACCGATGCTAGTGTAGCATCGATCGACACTGACCGGTATTCAAAACAGGATCAATTGGATTGATCGGTTATCGCGGATTGCTTTTGGTTACTCTGTATCGATCGACACTATAGTAGTGTCGGTCGACATCAGATTCGATGATTGGGTTTTGGAACCTGCAATCACAGAACCAAAGCATGATAAATCAATTAATTATAAGAATTAAAACATAATAAAACTGAACGTTTTAATGATTCCGTTCCTCAACTCAAATATCAAGTGATACTTGATGTCTTTCCAATCTTGTCAACTGTCAAGACTCGTTTCATTGAGTGATAGGCTTGCAGTGCAAGGTGTCCACAATTACATGAGTAAGGCAGGAAGTAATCGTGTTGATGGGCTTGCAGTGCAAGGCGTCAACAATTACATGACTGAAAAGATTGGTTTACTTGACTGGGCCATCAAAATCGTTTTGGGCTCAGAGACATCAGGTGGATTTGACATAAGATGTCAGTCCACAACCAAGAGTTATATTGGATATAACTAGCAAGGTCGTTGCTTACCTAGATAGCTGAAGTTGGGTGATAGCCAGTGGCTCACTCAAGTTTAGTGAAGTATGGGTCTTGGATCATTATATTCATTTGAGGAAACATTGTTTGAATATAATGCGAGTTTTCTTAATTGATTAAGACTTCTCATTTCATGAACATCATAACTAAAACTCCCTTGTTTTTCAGCTATGTCTAGCACAAACCATCGTAACAATTTCTCCCTGCGATCCGTCCTTGAGAAGGACAAGTTAAATGGATCGAACTTTCTTGAATGGTATCGGAACTTGAGAATTGTTCTCAAGCAGGAGAAGAAGGACTATGTCCTTGAGAAAGTTCTCCCTAAGAAGTACCGAGCCAATGCCTGGCAGCCAGATAAGGATGCTTGGGATAAGCATTCTAATGATGCGGTGGATGTGAGTTGTCTCATGTTGGCTACCATGAACTCAGAATTGCAGAAGCAATATGAGTACGTGGAGTCGCCAAAAGAGATGATCACTGGCCTGAAAAGTATGTTTCAGGAGCAGGCACGAACTCAGAGATACCAGACGGTAAGGTCTCTGATTGAGTGCAAGCTACCAATGGGCGAGCCAGTTAGTCCTCATGTCATTAAGATGATGGGTTATATTGATAACCTGGGAAAACTGGATTGTCCCATTAGCCAAGAGTTGGCTACTGACATCATCCTGCAGTCACTGCCGTCAAGCTATGATCAATTTGTTATGAACTATAACATGAACAACTTGACGAAGACGTTGACTGAATTGCATGGGATGCTTAAGACTGCTGAACCTAACATAAAGAAGGACACCCCAAATGTCCTTATGGTACAAAAGGGTAAAAAGTTTAAGAAACTTGGTAAGAACAAAGGTGATGGAAAGACGAGCTCGATTGTGAATCTAAGCGAGTCTGGCCAAGCTCCTAAGGTTAAAACCAGTCCTTCTGAAGATGTTAAGTGCCGTTATTGTAATGGTTATGGGCATTTGAAAAGAAACTGCAATAAATTCTTGGAAGATTATGAGAAACTGAAGAAGACGTACGAGACTTCTTCTTCAGGTATTATGTTATAGAAGTAAATGTTACTTCTTATAATCCTACTTATTGGGTATTTGATACCAGCTGTGGTACTCATATTTTGTGAAAATGTGCAGGGCCTGAGCAAAAGTAGGACTATGGAGAAAGGACAAGTGGATCTACGCGTGGGAATGGAGCAAGAGTTGCTGCATTAGCCGTAGGAGTATTTCATTTGTTTTTCCTTTTATGGCATGTTTTGAACTTAAGACTGCTACTATGTAACTGCTATGAGCAGACAGATTATTTCTAATCCTTGTTTGGATATGAAAGGATATCAGTTTTCAAATTAAGAATAAGTGTTATTCATTTGATTACAGTGATATATTTTATAGTAGCAATCCATTAGAGAATGGACTTTATGTTCTAAAACCAGAATGTGCATAAATATAACATTAATACCAAGAGATTCAAGTCAAATGATACGAATCAAACTTCTCTCTAGCATTGTCGTTTTGGGCCACATAAATGAGATACAGATTCAGAAGCTCCATAGTGATGGACTTTTGGGCTCATCTGATTATGAATCATAATGGGTAAAATGAATCTTGTTTATTGGGTAAAATGACAAAGGCCCCTTTCGAAAAGGGTAGTGTCGATCGACACAAACGATGTGTCGGTCGACACACGTCGCAAACGAACAAAAGAAAGGGCCAGAGGCTTATTGGGCTTTATACATACGGATGTATATAGGCCGATGAGCATTAATGCTAGAAGAAATTTTCAGTACTTCATTACCTTTACTGATATTTTCAGTAGGTATAGTTATATCTCATTAATGAGACATAAGTCAGAATCTTTTGAAAAGTTCAAAGAATTCTAGAATGAAGTACATAATCAATTTGGCAAAAGTATTAAAGTTCTACGATGAGATCATGGAGGTGTATACTTAAGTCAAGAATGTAGTGATCATCTGAGAGATTGTGAAAGTGTTTCACAAGTCACTCCTCCTGAATCGGACTTTATTAGATATGGTTCGATCAATGATGATTCACTTAGATCTTCCATTATCCTTCTAAGAATACACTCTAGAAATGTCTAAGTTTACATTAAACAGTGTTCCATCAAAATCAGTTACAGAGATACCACATGAGATGTGGAATGTAAATGTTTCTGATTTATCCATCATGGAGATTTGGAGTTGTGAGGCTTATATAAAACGTTTAATCTCTGATAAGCTCACACCCAAATCTGATAAGTACTGCTTCATTGGTTGTCCTAACAAAACCCAAGGCATGTTACTTTTACAACCAGTTCGAGAACAAATGGTTTGTTGCTCGGAACTATGTTTTCTTGAGAAAGACTTTCTTTCCAAGAAGAACAGTGGGAGTAAAGTACAACTCGAAGAAATTCGAGAATCACAGGAGACTGTTCAACCCGATGAGGAAGAGCAGCAGTTGGATCTACAAAGAGTTGTAGAACCTGCAACTGTGGTGCCTGAGGTTTGCAAGGATCTGATGAATGAATATTAAATATACATTCAAAAGCGAGTTTTAAAGATGTGTCGATCGACGCAAAAGTTGCATCGATCGACACAGGTCGCAAACCAAAATATTTTGGTTTATGATTTAATTAACTACGGTTTAAATCTTAGTTAATTAGATCGTGGTAAAAGTCTACATATGAGATATGTGCGTGACTTTTAACACAAGACTGAAGCTCGTAGATCCAATAGGATCCGTCACGAATCCGAGAAATTGGGATTTCTCGTAACCAATTGCCGTGATCTACTGATCATTGAAAGTGACGGGCCTGCGAAATTTGAAGAAGCAATGATGGGCCTTGACTCCGAAAATGGCTAAATGCCGCTGAATCCGGAATGGCGATGTCCAAAGCTGGATTGGTGGAAAAGGTTTCAAGTAAATTCATGGTATTAACTGTGAAGAAACCTAATCCCAGACACCATGCTTATGTCCATTCGGATTCTCCTAGCAACCGCCACTCATAATGGTTATGAGATCTGGCAGAAGGATGTGAAAACAGTTTTCCTTAAAGGAATTCTGGATAGGGATGTGTACGTGACACAACCTGAAATTTTCATTGATCCTAATGAAACTAGGAAGATATGCATGCTTCATCGATCCATTTATGGATAGACGCAAGCATCTCGGAGTTGGAATCTTCATTTTGATAAAGTAATCAAAATGTTTGATGTTATCAGAAATGAAGAGGAACCGAATGTTTACAAGAGGACTAGTGGGAGCGCAGTTACATTTCTAGTATTGTATGTTGATAACATACTACTTCTCGGAAATGAAGTTCCATTGTATAAGTCTGTTAAGACTTGATTCGAAAGTTGTTTTTCGATGAGAAATATGGGAGAAACCATATACATTCTTGGAATAAGAATCTATGGAGATAGATTAGACAAGCTAATTGGATTGTGTCAAGATAATTATGTGATAAGTTCTTACACAGATCCAGTATGCATGATTCCAAGAAGGACTTTGTGCAAATGACTCTTGGTATTACTCTTAGCAAGACGCAGTGTCCTTCGACACACGCTGAGCTAGGGCGAATGAGGGTCAGGCTACTGCTAAAGGCATTAGATGTCTTAAGATGTGATCTTAATTTTAGTGGGAGTCATTGTTATTAATTTTAGTTATGATATGATGTTCGTATAAACATAATATGATTATGTTATTGAAATCTGACATCTGTATTATTTGATAATGGTTATTAAATAATAGTCCCAAAGTAATTTATGACATTTTATAGGTCATCAAGTATGTGACTTGATCATGAAACCCTATAAATAATAAATGACATAAATTATGTTTGTCCCTGGTCGAGGTTGTTAAAGTGGGACATTAACAACCACATGAGACTAGTATGTGAGGTGACTGATGACTAAGTTTCATGGAGTCATTAATAAGAGTATTAAAGTCAATCACATAGGTATGTGTTAGAAAACACATGATCGGACATGACCCACTGATGAGAACTCTACGGGATAGTTATATAAGTGTCATGAGAGTTTTCATTACGACTATAGAGTATAGTCCTTAGACCTGAGTTCATCATGATTTCTTACATGTGAATTGGTCCGCTTTGACCTTGTCAAACGTCAGCCGTAACTGGTGATCATAAAGACATTGATTGGGCGTATCATGAAGCGTGTGAAGGAACAGGGATGGAACAAGATGGGAATTGTCCCTCCTATATAACAGGAGATAAATATCTCAGGGCCCATCGAAGATTTGATACTGAGAAAATGTGTGGCCACACTCAAACGAGGTGATTGTCAGTCGTTTGGCTTGTCAGTATGAATCGGAATTCGATGAACATGATTTTGGCTTAATAAGGATGACACGGATCTTGCCTTATGCCGGATCGAGATATAGTGACAAAGGGATTATAGGAATAGATGATTCCAGTACAAGTGGGAGATTGTTGGGAATGTCCTGAAATCTATTTGTACTTACTCTGAGAGAAAGTCGTGTTGTCGAGATGAGACAATCATATGACACTAGGTACTCGTAATGCTTTGCTAGAAGCCACTTATGATCAATGAGTTTAGAATTCATTGCTAGTGTTATATGATCCTACAGGGTCACACACCTAAGCAAACTGGACATTGAATGTGAGGTTGATCATTAATGTAATGATCGGATGAATGCATATTTGATATGCATTCGATGCCATCTTTTCTGGGCAGTGTCGGTCGACACACTATGTGTATCGGTCGACACGGATCGACTGTGTCGATCGACACAAAGAGTGTGTCGGTCGACACAACTCGCGGATTAGCAGATTAAATCGGTTTAATCATTAGTTAATCCCGTTGCGGTTTAAGTCAACATATATAAGATATATGGTCGACCTAAACTCGTTTCTAACCTAATTCACAGCCACCAGAAACAGAAAAGAAACCTCTCTGGAGATTCGATCTCATAAGGCACTAGCATCCCTTCCTGTTCAGCTTGTGTGCGTGTGGATACCAGTAGAGGCGCAGCATTTGAGGCGCTCTAGATCTCGATTACTTTCTAAGACTTCCGCTGCTAATCACCAGGTAATCTTCAGATCTGATAGATTCAATTACATGAACCCGTAGATTCTAGGCTCGGAATTCAGACTAGGATTGCCTAATTGGATTAGGAATCTGCTAGAAATTCCTTCAGACTATTGAGGAAACAAGGAGAAACATTGGAAAAGATCGCGGAAAACACTTATGAAGAATTAATAATTTTTTTCCATTAGACAACTATTTTGGGAATCAAGGAACGAATAAGATAGATGATAGGGGTAAACTGCAATAGTCCAAGCAAGAAGGGCATGGGGATTCAAATCCCAACTCGCAAAACCTTTAGAATAAGGAAGAATGAGAGCGGTGGGAAGGAAAGAGAATATCAGACTGGAAACAACTTTGGAACAAGAATGAATGAGAGGGAGATAGGAAATTTGGCTCGGAAACACCACGAAAAGTATTCTTGTTTCACCTCAAGAACTCCCCTTGACTGATCTTGGAACTCTTCGATGAACGCCACCACATACATGTCCCAACATACACTTCAATGGCATACACAAAACATACACTTTAATGGCATACACCTCAACATACATCTCAACGTACACCTTAATGACATACACTTCAACATACTTCTTAACATACACCTTAATGGTATACACCTCAAAATACATCTCAGTGGCGTCCAATACCACCAAAGCCTATGGGAACCGATCTTATCCTGCAAGAATAATTTATCTAGACTAAAACCATAGAAAAATTCAATATACTAATCTAGTTGGTGGTTTAACACTTTCACAAAGCTTTATTGGTTATCACTAAACTTTCTAAAACACTTGTAGAAATCGGAAATAAAGTTTCCAATAGGGCAGAATCTGATCCTTCAGGACAAGACCGAGGGATCTTAACCTAGGCTCTGATGCCGATTGTAACACCTCGTCTCTAGCAGGCTGGAACGACGGCGTGTTAGGACATCCGTATAGACCCAAAGGTAAGTCAGCATGTCTTCCCATGGTCCTAGGAGTCTTGAGCATGCTTCCTTCTGTTCAAATCCACCAAGGTAACAAGTATTGAACTTCTGCTACTCGCAATGCAGGGGAAGGAATGGGAAAAGGGAGGAATGAGTAGTTTGGATTAGATAGTTAGAACTAAAAGAACCAACTCAAATCGATATGATCGATATACGACTTAACATCGAGATGAGAACTAAACAGCTGCAAGGAATTATTATACTTAAGCTTATGCTTATACTTATTTACAGATAACAAGCAACCAGCAAATAAGAGACTCCAACCACCGGTGCCCTAGGCCACATGCCCGGAAACCCGATAGTCACCATAGTTCCCGCTGATGTCCGAGTTCACAGCCTCGAACACCTCATGGGCAGCACGTATGTCCCGAAAGATCACAGCCCAGGACATCCCATGTATTTCATCACTGCCTTAACCTGCTTTTTGAGGGTTCTTCAAGCCCTCATCGACGAAAGACACATCACTGCCATTTACTTTTGCCCACGCATCCTGACAAACAACGTGCATAGAGGGACTCTCATTCCCTATACTCCCATTCACTATTTCTTACTCACCTTAACAATCAATCACCACACAATTTACGTTTCACGACTAAACAATATTTAACATGTCATTTCGGTTCTAACGAAACATCCATCTCGATCACACAATCACCACAATAAGATTCAATTAACCAATAGCAATTCACTTCCGTTCTCAATAAACAACCATTCGTTCAAGAATTACCATTCTCCTAAAAACTTAATGCCAGTTCTCGATTCTATTCTCATAACAATAAGTATAACGACAATTAAGTTTTAATATGTAAATATATCATATACGGTTCTTATAAATAAATAAATAAATATATATATATATATATATATATATATATATATATATATATATATTTGATTAAATCAACATTTTATTACACACAACAAGAGAGGAATCTATGCTTAATCTAATCCAGACATTACGATTCATAGAAGTATGTGGGAAGTAAATCAGAACGAACCGCCTCACCTTGGATTTATCGATGATGAACCGAGAATTTGATTGCGCTCGGACCAACAGAAGAAGCACACAGCTACGCATACTCCAAAGCTCTAAATTGGATCTCCTTCAATGGAGACATCTATGTGTCTAGAAAGTTCCTGCAAAGATTCATGTCAAATGAAACTTTTTTCCAACAATAACACATACATAGCTAGATTGATCTCATATTCAACATGAGCAGACACATTTTGGAAAAAATCATAACTTTTGACTCGTACCTTGGAGTTGGCGATTCTAGTCTCTATGAGGAGATAAAGATTTATAATGACATATTACCTGTTCCATGGCTCCTTACGGTTCTTCAAGAAATAGTCGGACAAGGTGACAACCATAATAGATGGAGGAGCCCCCGATCTTAGATCTGCACTCAAGAGGGCGAAAGAAGGGAGAAACGGGATTAAATCTCTGATATGCCACCACAACGACTCACAGTGTCAGGAAGAAGAGGAAAAAAAATAGGAAAAGAGATGGAGGTTGGGGTTCCCCCTTACCCTAGAAAAGAACATAGGAGAAAACACAAGGAGGAGAAGGCCACTCTTGTCTGGAGCAAGCCGGAGTCGGACGAAGGTATCTTTGGGCGGTGGGTGACAGATGAAGGGGATGGATTCGGGCAGATCTTTGTTTGGAATCATCTCTTGCCTCCACTCCTTGTAGAGATATTTATTTACAATAGAATGAGAGCGAAACCCTAGGTTTTAGAATGAATTTTAGGCTTTTGGGCTTAAAATTTCAATTTTAAAGAACAATATTTTTAGGCCAGGTTTTGGGTATGAAAATTCTCCCCAACTTGACGGGAATTCCAAGAGAAAAATCTTCGGATTCAAATCCCCAAAACCAAAACAAAACAAGGAAAGCACTTAGAAAGGATGAGCGAACTCTCACAAAGTTTCACACTTCTTTTTGGAAACCAAGGGATGGAAGAAGGTAAAAGTAAGGAGTTGGACTGCCAAACGAAGGTACCCCATAACGTTTTGACTTCAGACGATCGTTTGACCAACAATCAAACAAGAACATGATCAAACGATAATACTTAGGCAGGTCCCAAGATACTAAATAATGGCATCCAAAAATTGGAGCCTCAACTTCCTTATTTAGATTACAAATTCCAAGGAGGAAGGATATGCAAGACGAACAAGGGTGCAACTGCCAAAACCACAAAACAAGAAAGAATATAAGTCAGAAGAGGAAAAGGCTCATGGAATTAGAAACGAACCCGAAGGAAGTCTAATGTCACATGAGCACTTAGGAAGGAGATGAGAACTTTCTTGATTTACCCACTTCTATTGGAATCCCAAGAATGGAAGAATAAACAAAAAAATGGGTGGTCCACAATAGTTCCAAGAAGGAAGGAAGAAAGACCGAAAACTCAACTGACAGAACCTCTAGATTTAGATAATAATGAAGCTAGAGAGAAAGGAACATATAACATGAGGAAGAGGGAAGAGGGAGAAGAAGTAGAAGAGGAGAAGAAGAAAAAAGAGAGAAGTAAAGGAGAAGATGTGAGGACCGCCTCACCTTGGCATTATCTATGATGAACCGATAATTGGACTACGATCTGACCAACAAAAGTTCACATGGCTACCAATGTTCCAGAGCTCTAAATCGGTTCTCCTTCAATCGAGAGCTAGATCTATGTGTCTAGAAAGTCCTTGCAAATATTAGGGTCAAACGGAACTCATTTTCCGGATAAAGAAACATACCTAGCTAGACTGGTCACAGATTCCACTTGAGCAAACACGGTTTGGAAAAAAGATCATAACATATAACTCTCGTACCTCGGAATTGGGCGATTTTTGAGATCGGAAATCCATACAAACTCTCCACTTTCCGTTTTTCTTTTTAACAACTACCGGGTTAGCGAACCAGCCAAGGTATTTGACTTTCCTGATATATCCTACTCTGAGTAGTCGGTCAACATCATTGTTAACTGCTTTAGCTCGATCAAGGCTGATATTACACCGTTTTTGGTTGATGGGCTTATAAGTAGGATCAACGTTTAGGTCGTGAGAGGTTTCTTCCAAGCTGATTCCTTTCATATATGTGGTGGACCACGCAAAGGTGTCCACGTTGGCTTTTAGGAAGGCTATAAGTTCATCCTTGATTGGTTTTGTTAGGTCCGCTCTGATACCAACACACCTCTCGGGGTTGGTATCATCGATGCAGACTTGTACAAGAGCTTTTTTAGAGGTCTGCAACCCGTTGGGTCTTGTTGCATTTGAGAGCTCATTGATTTTATGTAATTTCTATAATTCAAACTGTTTTATTTGCTGATAGCCATACAAGTAGCATACTCGGGCGAATATTTGGATTCCGATGATCGTTTTAATTCCTTTAGGGCCGGGAAATTTGATGCACTGATAGTACGTAGATAAAACTGTTTTCATGGTGTAGATCCATAGCCTGCCCATAATTGTATTATAGGGAGCTAGCTTGTTCACTATCGTAAAGTCTATTTGTTTTAGTATTCCAGCGGCGTCGACCGGTTGTTGGATTATACCTAATGAATACGTGGTTTCCCTGGCATATCCTGTGAGAGCAAATTTCTCGCCTTTACGATCAGTTTCTATGAAACCATTTTTAAATTCAGTTTAAAACAGCACGTCTACCAAGTTTCCGATATCGGCCATGACTATAGATAGCTTGAGTTCAGATATGTCGAGATTGATTACAAGAGAGTCGTTGTGTGGTTTATCCAGGCTGAGCATTTCGCTCTCCAAAAAAGAGATTTTGTCGTTAGTTCCTTCCCGTTTGCTTTCATTTCCATTTTTTTTGTTGCTATCCACAATAGTTCTAATATATTACTCATGAAGCGAAAAAGTTGACGCTCGATATAACTCATCATCAAGAGAGACTAACGATCTGACTGTGAGCTCCTCGTGGAATCTGGAAGTGTACCACTGTGCATGTTTGAGTGCTTTGAGAGCTACGACCTTGTTTGGGTTCGTGATTCTGGATTATTTGATCTCTTTGAACCTATCTATGAAGCTTCAAAGGGATTCATCTCGGCCTTGAAAGATTGCCCAAAGGTCTGCCTCTGAGGATTTCTCTTGAATGTAAACAGATTTATGCTTCAGCAAAGCTAAAGCGAGCTGGTTGAAGTTATCTATGGAATTTCCTTCCATAGCTGTGAACCTTTCTAAGGCATGTCTAACGAGATTTTCAGCAAAGAAACGCTAGAAGCCTGCCTTTTTCTCGTAATCGTTCAGGTGTAATTGCTATAATTCATACTGTTTAATCTACTGGTAGCCATATAAATAACACACTTGGGTGGCTCTTTAGCTTCTGGTGATCGTTTTAATTCCTTTAGGGCCGGGAAATTTGATGCTCTGATGGTATGTAGATATAACTATTTTCATGGTGTAGATCCATGGCCTGCCCATAACTGCATTATAGAGAGCTGGCTTGTTCACTATCATAAAGTCTATATTCTTTAGCATTCCGGCGGCGTCGACCGGTAGTTGGATTATGCCTAATGAATACGTCATTTCAAGGGCGAAGCATGTAAGAGTTGCTTTCTCGCCTTTTAGATCGGATTCTGTGAAACCAATTTTAAAATCAGTGCAAAACAACACATCTACCAAGTTTCCAGTATCGATCATGACTCTCGATAGCTCGAGTTCAGATACGTCGAGATCGATTACAAGAGCGTCTTTGTGTGGTTTATCTACACTTAGCGTTTTGCTTTCTGAGAACGAGATTTTGTGGTTAGGTCCTTCTAGTTTGCTTTCATTTCAAGAATTTTTGTTGCTATCTGCAATGGTTCTAATCTCTTCGTCATGAAGCGCAAAAGCTGACGCTCGATGCAGAGCATCATCAAGAGAGACTACCGATATGGTGCGAGCTCCTCGTGGAATCTGGAAGTGTACCAGAGTGCATGTTTGCGTACTTTGAGAGCTACGACCTCGTTTAGGTACGTGATTTTAGTTATTTGATCTCATTGAACCTATCTATGACTTTCGAAGCGATTCATCTCAACCTTGAGAGATTTCCCAAACGTCTCCCTGTGAAGCATTATCTTGAATGTAAACAGATTAATGCTTCAGGAAAGCTGAACCGAGCTGGTTGAAGTTATGTATGGAATTTCCTTCCAAAGCGGCAAACTATTCTAAGCAGGTCCAACGACATTTTGGAAAATAAACAGCATAAGCCTGCCTTTTTCTCATAATTTTCCAGGTCTACGCTAACTATTGCTAGCCTAAACGCACTCATGTGAGCTTGACGATCACCTTTTCTTGAGTACTCTGGAAATATGACTTTAGATGCATCTGGGATGCGAGCATTAGCAATCATGTCTGTGAAGGAAGTTCTTCGAGTTTCCTATATTACCTTATCGTTATCAAGAGCTGAACTTAAGGTTGAGTGAACATATTTTTCATTTGTTGTAGTTCAGCATCCGTGTGATCAACATATCTTTGAAAATATTTGTGGTCGATCACGCCGTGTTGGTCATAAGGGTGATAGATCTGCATGTTTGGTTGACCGTTTGCCTCACCGTTCCCAATTGGGGAGGAAAAGGTCGAATTGGATTCCAAAGCCATTCATGTTGGAGAGATCTAGAGGTTGTCTCGTCGTGGAAGCGATTTCACACACCCTATGCCACAAGGATCAGGATGGTTCAAATCCTGGAGACACGTGGGGTGGAGAAGGCAGGCGAGTGACAAGATCTGTCATTCCCACACCGTTTGAGTTCTTCAAGTTCGTAGTTCACGATGGCGAGCTAACGAAAGTGGGAAGTGTCGGATACCCTCCAGTTTGTACTATGGTAATGAACTGTCTCGAGGCGTCAGGGATGACGTAGATCTTAGAGAAGTTCAGAGGCGTTCGCCAAGGCGGACTTCCTCCGTTTGGGAGAAGTCTCGACCCGCTAGAGATATGTGATTAGGAGATCTCAGCAATCTGTTTGTGAGATCTCGTTCTTGTCGGTCTAGCCGAGCTATTAGAGCTCGAGTTGTCGATTCATGGCTTTGAGCCTTGTCGACCAACATCGAGAGCTTGCTATGGATCTCAGCCAGATCGTTAAGGCTAGACCGATTATGCATGGTGACTCATGGAGAGACGGGCCTGAGGTTGTTCTTGTCAAGATTTGGGCCTCACAAGTCAGGTTTTTGTTGGATCTTATCAAGATCTGAAGTTTTGTGAGATTTGAGGCAGAGGCACACCTATTGGCGAGGTTGCCTTCAGCCGTGGTGCTAGATCGCGGTAGACTCGAATCTGCGATAGAGCCTGAGGGCTGAGTCGCGTTACTAGAGCCTGTTAATTATGTTCCCGTGGGAGCGTCAACCGTTGTGGTCAATTCGT
This sequence comes from Orychophragmus violaceus, assembly GCA_030180135.1. Classification (NCBI taxonomy): domain Eukaryota; kingdom Viridiplantae; phylum Streptophyta; class Magnoliopsida; order Brassicales; family Brassicaceae; genus Orychophragmus; species Orychophragmus violaceus. The sequence goes on along the minus strand of CM058236.1, from coordinate 25,581,193 downwards.
TGAAATTCGTTGTTTTGAGCCAGGTTTCATGAGTTGTGTTTGTTCAGCACCCATTTTGTTTCTCGAGATCTTTCATCAGATCTTTCTTATAGAGGATACTATGATTGTCCCCACAGACGGTGCAAAATGTGGATCCGGATACCACACTAGAGATTTTTAAATTGGGATGGGGGTTTTCGAAGGGCTAGAACCTCAAAGATCACACGATGCTTCATAGAACTATCTAAAACGATTATGGGTTTCATAATTATCTTGTAATGATGAAAGAATATTACAAAAGAGATATCAAGAGAGAGTTTACAGTGAGCTCGTAAAGCTATTTGTGTGTAAAAAAATGAATGAAAAATAAGGTCCTTTAATTAAATCCATCGAAATCCTCTTATAGTTCTTAGACGAGCTCTCCATCCCGTATATCTCATAGTGATCTTGTTGGAACGATCTACGTGGTCTCAGGACTGTTGTGCGGATCTCGGAGTACTGATCCACTTTAACTAAATTAGCTCGACGGTTTACTTAAATATCGGGCAAATCCATATTCAATGTGCAATCTTTTTCCAGTTGATAAGGCATAGATAATATGAGCTTTGGTTTAGCTGGAGTAATGTCTATAATATTGATATGTTTGAGAGATAAGACCATTCGAACTTATCGTCCCATATCCGGGCGCGGATTTTGGTACCAACAGTATACAAATGAAACAAATCCTATTGAAGATACAAATGTCGATGATCCCAAGGGGGAGATTGGCCTAGAGCGGGATTTCACCGGGTTATCGATCCAAGAGCTTGGTGACCAGGATGAATGCAAATGCTCTAGGAATAATGGCATTTATGAAATATTGTTTTCTTAACAAAGACTACTATGGGTATATTGTTCCCAAAATTTAATCTTTTCTTACTCAAAAACCAAGTGCTACTACAATAGTTTCTCAATTTTTACTCCCACTATAGTTATTTTCCCTTATATTAATTAAAATTATTCAAGATCTTTGTTTAGAACTAGCTCATCAGAGACAATCAAATTACATCGTCGGAAAACTATGATTGACCAAAAACATGGGCGTTTTAGGTCGTCGGAAAAAATCTTTGAAATCTCTGTAAAGCTCTAAAATATTCTGTGAGAAAGTAATTGTATTGATTCTGTGTGTTCTAATTGCGGGCATGATGTGTTCTGATGACGGGCATGAACCCCTTCTTTATAAAAGTATTGAAGTCGGCGTTAAACCCAATTTGTATTCATAAAATTATATTTTCTTTTTTCTGATCGTCACAAATTTCCTTTTTTATCTCTATCTTTTGTGGTCGTCATTTTCTCCATGTGCGTCATAATTATCCTCTCTTTTTCCAAATAAATTATGACTATCTTTCTATTTTTGGCGGATCTTGATCTTTGAACATGTCATTTGCATGGGTTCTAAAGTCATATAAACAATAAGCCCCCAAATTCTGCGATTTAAACATGTCATTTCGGTTCGTGAAGTGGTTATGATTGGCGGGTTTTCTTGAAAATTGGTGTAACCGCCCGTACTTATGCGAGAATCAAGGCGTCGCTTATGTATAATGATGACTTCCTTCGTAAGTCGGGCCTTTTCTTCTATAAATTCTTTTCTTCTCCTCCTATTTCACATCTTCGCATCATTATTCTCTCTTCTATTGCTCAGATCTCTTGGTCGTTTTTAGTTTCCTGAAATAGCTCCGTCGTCTCGCCGCCATTTTTTTTTGAAAAAAGGATTTCTATTAAAATGCAAGTAACCATTACAACTATAACATTTAAGTCATACAGTTTGTGAGAAGCAACAAGAAAAGCAAATACTTAAACTAGTTTATGAGAACCATAGAAATAAGCAAGAGCTTAAGATAATTTTGGAAGTGAACAAATAGTCAATACTAAGTTCAGAAGAAAAAGGAAGAAGGGGTTAAAGCCGTAGGTTTTGATTGAAAAGCCCACGTCTCGCCGCCATGTTTCAATCTTTATTTTATATCTAGATTCTTAAGTGTCTCATATGTTATTCGAAAGTTATTCATGGACTATGTCTTTGATTCGTTGTTCAATTTCCAATACACCTACACATGATATGCCGAGCTCTTCAGGGTCTGATATGACGATTTTGTTTCTAGATCCGAACGATATCCCTATAGCGATGAGGATGAAGGACTTAACTTGACGAAATTAAAATTTTAAAAGTGAAGGTGTCACTCAGTAGACTAGTCGGCAAGGGTTTGAAATTCTTTATTTCATTGGCGAATATTTGGTGGAGCTGAACGGTGATAATTTATTGGTAGTTCAAAATCAGGATGCATCTACGTTTTCCCGAAAACAGAGAAAATGGCTTTCCTACTTGGTCGTTGCACGAATCGGTGGAGAAGACTCTTCACATCTTTAATTCCTTGAATGGTATTAATTATTTGACATCATATGAAGTTGAAACGACCTTAAACGGCCCCGCCTGAATACCTCCGTCTTTATAAGTCATTTCCCACCAATTTTCACTTATGGCTCCTCTTCTAAATGTTCTTATTGATTACTAGGTATGTGCCTGCGCTATGCCGCGGATTTATTCAAAATAATTTTTCTAAATTTTTTTTAGAAGTATTTCTTGGCTTATAATATTTTTTTGTTTTATAGTAACACTAAGAAAAGAGATCAAAGCAATATTCTTTGCCGGAAAAAGCAATATTATTTATCATACTTTTACTTATTAATAAAAAATAGAAGAAAAATCAAATTCAAATGTATGTATTCCAAATTTATTTGGTTCTTCGCTTTCTTTTCCTCTATGTGCTCCACTTTCTTTATTTATGTCATTCGTGGAGATCTATATGGCTTTCTTTTCGTACTATGTTTTTGTCTGATTGTTTTTATTAAAATTTTATTTTAAGATAAAATTAATATTATATATCTTTTTATCATTATTTTGGTGTCATATTTTGATAAAACAAAAATCGATATAAATAAATATTTCTAATATGGTATTTATTTTTAAAAATAAATATCTAAAATAGATAAAACCAAAGAATAAATAAAAGTAAATATGTGTTTATAACACAACCAAATACATGTTTGTGTATTTTTCATATTGTGTCAATTTTTATAATTAGTTGAATTTACTTATAACTCATATTTAAAAAAAAAAATATTATTATTTTACTTTCAAGTTTTGCAATTTATATGTCACATTAATTTTAATATCCTTTCATGTATATTATCTCATATTTATATATTTATTATAGAGAATTGAAATACCTCACCTAAATTTATTATTTTAAGGACATCCTTTAATTTGTTTTACTATATTCTCTTAATAATTCAAATTCTCCAAAGTTCCATAAAACCATTGAATAGAGATATTATCACCACTCGTTCATATCTACGTATGAACAAAATAATTTGGATAACTTCACACACATTTTGTCTCCAGAAGGTGTCCAGAAGGTGATCGTCCTTAGATCGACTTCTTCCTCTTATACCGTTTCATCTTGTTACGAGATCTTTCTAGGCGTGTAAGAATTGTGATCCAGATCGTCCTTAGGTGCCAAGAAATTAGCCTCCAAGTTGGTAACTTGAAACTGATTTTAAGAGTGTTCAAGAACAAAAGAAAAGAGAGGAAAAATGGGTTTTCTCTGTAACTATTGGATGAATTAGAGAAAGAGACGTGATGATAAGAGGAAGAAGATGGTTGTAGGTATTATTGAATAGGTAAATGGATGTGAAAGCAAAAGAAGGTGTTATGATCATGTCTTTTTTTTTTTTTTTTGCTTCTTTCATGATTGTAATTAATGTTGAATACTTTTGCATTGTTTTTTTTGTGTGGTTTTGATCTTGTTTAGGGATGGGTCCATGACAACTTCTATCTCTGTTTCCGTTTTATTGTTCATTTACCTTACAAGCTTTTGCCTTTTCTAAGCTTAAAAGCCAAGATCATAAGAAAAGAAGAGGAAAAAAGAGGCCAAGACATTGACTGTTTAGAACCAACGAGTAAGCCTTAAAATGAAATACAACCCTATCAGAACTCACAAGAAAAGAAGAAGACGAAGCAAAAGAAATAGAAAATTCAACCTAGAATGCAAAGCCAACATCACAACAATCCAGATTTCCCAAGCTCAAGCGATCCTTCTTCCCTTCCTCAAACATGAAGTCAGTGTTATCCTCAAGCCCCATCTCGTTGAAAAGCTCAGGATACTAAATGTGATTCTCATTCGACAGATTTTGATCTGTAAAAAACGGAGCAAACCCTGAATCCATCATGCAGAAGTTCCAAGCCAGCTCATTGTTATCTGAAGAACGATCCATTCCCATAATGGCTGAAGAATCCATGCAGCAAGTGACAACCGCCGCCTCTTCTTCTTTGTATCCAATCTCTGCTTCTTGTTGCTATGTTTTCTCTTCTTTAGCTTCTTGCTGTTCTTCTTCCGCAACACACTAGTTCACTTCTTCTGTAGGCTCTTCTTTCGGTTCTTTCGTTTCTCTTATTTTAATATTCAATATTAATGTTTTTGTTTTACACTATCTAGACATTTAAACCTATCCGGAGGAACTCAAAGAGACATAGAAAATTGCAGGGGCATTGATTGATTAATAACGTAACGCTTATTTTTTTTAAAAAAAATCAAAATGGGGGAGAAGAGGACAAGAATATACATTGGTGTTTTCTTTTTTGTCTCCTTTGTTCTGATACTTTGATTTTACAGCAACCCAACAACACAGCTGAGATGTAATCTATTCTCCAAACCTCTTAAATGATGTCCCAAAAGCATGCACCTGAAACGAAAACAGACCACCAATGAAATTTAAAAAGCTCTGTTTTGATTATTTGTGCGTAAGAAGTCGGTAAGAGAAGTTTAAGAGTTACCAGCAAAGGAGCTTTGCGAGGTAATCCCTGGAAGTGTCTACTTTTCTACCAGTTCGATCACCACCTTCTGTACTCCTTATGGCAGAATAATGCATGAACGCTGAAGTAGTTTGGTCTTCAGAAGATCCTCTGTATTACGTTTTGGACAAGCTGGCTCACGATTTCTTCCAATTCTGGTGAAGATAGTTGGGATAACTCAATAACCTATAAATATGATTCTAGTCATTAAAACATAGGACTGAGATTGAAAATCAAAGAAACCTCAATTCTTAGTACCATCTCAGGATCTAAGGAACGTTAATACTCCAACAAATCATTCTTGTATCCTTTCTCACATTCTATATGTAAAACTTTCTTCTTTTGTGAATCTAGCTCCTGGAATATAATACAAGAGGGAGTAAAACAAGTATCACAAACCAAAAGTACCATCTTTCATGGGAACAAGCTTAAATTTGAAAAATATAAGCATGGGCAAAGAGCTTCACAAGTCTGCACCGCTAATAGAAAAAGTGAGATGCACACACGATGTTTGACTATTACCTCTTTGATGGCAGATAAACTGCAAACACTGAATATAACTCAACGCTTTAGGTAACAAGTCTCCGAACACTTGAGGGCTCATCCCCTCTAATTCTTCAACACAGTTCCCTAAATCCTCGCTCACTCCCTTCTCTGATCCAAATCTGACATTATCTTTCGAAGATTGATCCTCCTCCTCCTTTCTAGGATCAGTCGTTACATCGTAATTCCTCGTCAGTGACACACGATATTCAGCATTCCATACGTATACCTAAAACTACGACCAATGAAAACGCCAAATAGATGACGCAAAACGCAAAATGCTAAATTTATTGAGGCCCACAAAGAAGAGCCCAACTTGATGATCCATTAGAAGTTTATTGCTCATGTAATTAGGGTTTTAGACTCATTTAAATATGATGTAATGTGCTCAAGTGAAAGTAACTTTGGCTGCTCCAAACGCAGCCATCTTCTTCATTGTATGAAATCAGATTAATCTACTTCTTCTTGGTGACAACTCAAAGCTATTTCCTTCTTTGTTCTTTTCATATAATAAAGCTCATACGAGCTACTTAAATTTCTGTCTTTTATCCTTATTTAATCTCTGTCAATAAAGCTCTTATGAGCTCAGTTTATCTTGGTTCTGAACTTCTATCATGGTATCAGAGCTCACGGCGATTTATGGGATTTATGGGTCTGTTGCGCTACTGTGTAGACGATGCTATAACGTTTTGCTGCTAAGGTTCGAGTTGTGGTCTATGTCGACAGAGGATGAAGTTGATTCAGTGAAACTTTCAGATACAAATCGGCAAAATGATGCGATGGTTGTTCAGTGTGCGTTTGCTACAGCAAGAAAGGAAGGAGCTTTACATGAGAAACAAAGACTCAAGCTTCACTACAACACTGAGCTGGTCAATTACAAGTTTCCTGCAACTCTGCTCAAGTTCAGTGATGTTAAAGCGTCTCGTCTCTTAATCTACGGTGATGTCTTGTCCTTTTTTCTAAAACAGAACATAGTATAATGCTTTACTGTTATAGCTTGAGAAAAACAGTTAATGGTTTAGATATAGGATGGAACCGTAGAGCTGATGAATAAGTCTGACTTGGGTTGATACAAACTGGGTTTATAGCTGCTACAAGCTTCTGGTTTATTTGAATGCACACAAACTGCTCGACGAAATGTCAAAGAGAATGACAGAGTTTAAGTTCAGATATTTTGGTGGTATTTGGTTATGAAGCAGCTAGTGAATAGGATTTCAATGGTTTGGGAAGATAATTCCTTTTGTCAAGAGACTGATTAGGAGAGTTAAGAGGATCAAAGAAACCCAACTCTTAGTGAGACAAATAAGTCACAAGTACCGCTGAGGGATGTCGACTAAGCTCTCTAAGTTCAAAAGAAACCTCTGAGGGAGCCATGCGACAATCTCCAAGTATAGACTTGAATAGTTCTCACACTAATGTTTGTTCTCTATGGTGAAGAGAGTCCATCAACCTACATCACAATGATCTTGTTCCACTACTTGTGCTCCTATCACAGCCATCTTCAGATGCATTCAAACTCAGCCTCTTGGTTTTCACCCGACGCTAAGTTTGCGGGGGAGTATTGAAGCCCACAAAGAAGAGCCCAACTTGATGATCCATTAGAAGTTTATTGCTCATGTAATTAGGGTTTTAGACTCATTTAAATATGATGTAATGTGCTCAAGTGAAAGTAACTTTGGCTGCTCCAAACGCAGCCATCTTCTTCATTGTATGAAATCAGATTAATCTACTTCTTCTTGGTGACAACTCAAAGCTATTTCCTTCTTTGTTCTTTTCATATAATAAAGCTCATATGAGCTACTTAAATTTCTGTCTTTTATCCTTATTTAATCTCTGTCAATAAAGCTCTTATGAGCTCAGTTTATCTTGGTTCTGAACTTCTATCAAAATTCACAGTGTTTCAGACTGGGGATACAAAGATATCAAAATCAGTATAACTTACCCAGTGATGATGGAAGAAATAAGGAGGCGATACATAGGCTTCTCGGAGATGGTAACGAAAATGGAGAATTGATCGGAAGGAAGGAGTCCGAGCATAGACGATATTGTCTGCTTCATCGAATCCTTAGCCAAATCAGATATGCTTTTGGAGATAACGGAGGTATCAAGCGGATGGATCCGGTTCACCAAATTTGTGATGACAGCGAAACCTCGGTCCATATTCGACCGACGAGTAGATACGTAAGAATCGTCGGAGGAAGCAGAAGACACCGAAACGTCCATATATTTTTGTAAGAGAAATCAAGTCAGATAAGAAGAGTCAGATTTATGGTTAAGAGAAGAAGTTTTGGGGACAATGAAAGAGACGATTAAGCAATGGGAAAATGGTCTGAAAAATCCCCAACTTTCAAATTTTGGCCATTTAAAGCTTGAACTATCGAGTAGGCCATTTTAAGCATAGAGTTTTTGTTGACTGTCTGAAATAATACTAAACTTTCGTTGACCAGGCCAAATTAGACACGGCGTTAAGTCGTTTAACGGAGAGACTTTACGGTGTTAATCAAACGTTAATGGGGTTCCGTGAGTCTCAAAATGACGCCGTTTTGACTAATATGAAAATGGAAAAAATGTCATAATAATCATGAACTTTCAAATTCCGGCCATTTAAAGCTCCAACCTTCGAATTTCGGCCACTTAAAGCCCCAGCTTTCGAATTTCGGCCACTGAAAGCATTTAACTATTTAATTTCAAAAGCTCATACTTTGGTTCGATTCTTAAACCTTTTATTTTTATTATTTTTTCATAAATTCGGCATGTATGCCTCTCCATTGCACATCTTAAAACCCTTCCACTTTCAGCCTTTTCGCTAAAACCTCTCCTATAGTAGTTGATGCATTGGCATTGCAAGTACAACCACACTCTAGTGAGTTCTTGACCGTGTGTTCTACGAAGTTGTTGTCACTACTCTCCTGTTATTTCTGTTGATTACATTGTCCACAAACAAACTGTTTTATTTGAAAGTTCAAAGAAACCTCAAGATATTATAAACACTGAAAATGTCATAAAAGAAGTGAATATAGATATTTCATGCTCTGAGTTTGTTTTCTTGAATACTTTGTTTTGAGGTTTAAATTCGTTTCAGTGTTTACCATATCTTGAGGTTTCTTTGAATTTTTAAATAAAATAGTTTGTTTGTAGAAACAATGATAGTTCTAAAATGATATGTCCTAAGGTTGTTTATGTCGATTATGTGCATAACATCAAATGTAATCGACATAAACAATAGGAGAGTAGTGACAACAACTTCAACCGTAGAACACGCGGTCAAGAACTCACTCGAGTGTGGCCGTACTTTCAATGCCAAGGCAGCAACTATTATAGAAGAGGTTTTAGTGCTGAGGCTGAAAGTTGAAGGGCTTCAAGATGTGCAAGTGAGAAACACACATGCATATGTTATAAAGAGGTTAAAAAGGGTTTAGAGTCGAACCAAGGTATGAGATTTTGAAATTAAAGAGTTAAATGCTTTCAATGGCCATTCGAAAGTTGAGGCTTTAAATGACCAAAATTCGAAAGTTGGAGTTTAAATGGCCAAAATTTGAAAGTTCATGATTATTATGACATTTTTTCCATTTTCATATTAGTCAAAACGGCGTCATTTTGTGACTCACGGAACCCCATTAACGTTTGATTAACACCGTAAAGTCTCTCCGTTAAACGACTTAACGCCGTGTCTAATTTGGCCTGGTCAACGAAAGTTTAGTATTATTTCAGACAGTCAACAAAAACTCTATGCTTAAAATGGCCTACTCAATAGTTCAAGCTTTAAATGGCCAAAATTTGAAAGTTGGGGATTTTTCTGACCATTTTCCCATTAAGCAATATACCAAAGAAAACAGCTGGATTTTTATGTGGGCAAAAGTTATATTCTGATTGGGTTTTAGAGATTTTTCATTAACTGAGTTGTCAATCTCTCAGGCTTTAAAAAAGCTGATGTGTCAAATCCTCGAGAGACACTCCTTCCTTTATATATATAATATATAATTATGATCGGCCAGAGATCGCTCTCACAGTATCACTCAATTTTTTGCTGCTTCCACTCGACATCTAGTGGGGTTGCTTGTCCTTGTCCTTGGCGCTGAGCGTGGCATATCACTCAGTGTTATGATGCTTGAGAAATTATTTGTATCAGCTTTATGACTGGAAGCGTGTTATTTTATGTTCGGATCTCAAATTTGGTCATCTCGGATCCGAATAGGTCGAATATGACGTCATTAGAATCATAGTTTTCTAATTATTCTCTAAATTTTTTAGACATTCCTCAGTATAAGTCTAACCTTTCCTTCTTATTTTTTCAGTTTGGCATCCTTGGTCGAAAGCTTATCCATATGTGTTTTTTCAAGAACGCTGAAGCGATTAGGAAGATCAGTCATCGTCGTTTGCCAGACATTAGTAGAGACCGTACCGAGAGACAAATTGAGTGGGAGATTGTTGGGAATGTCCTGAAATCTATTGTACTGACTCTAAGTGTAAGTTGGATTGTCGAGATGAGACAGTCATATAACACTGGGTAATCATAATGCTTTGCTAGAAGCCACTTGTGATCAATAAGTTTAGAACTTATTGCTAGTGTTGTATGATCCTACAGGGTCACACACCTAAGCAAACTGAACATAGAATAAGAGGTTGATCATTAATGTAATGATCTGATAAATGCATATTTGATATGCATTCAATATCGAGTTTCTGAGGCAGTGTCGATCGACACAACATGTGCATCGATCGACACAGATCGCGAATGACCCGATTAACTTCGGTTTAATCGTTGGTTAATCAGGTCGTGGTATAAGTCAACATATATAAGATATATGGTCGACTTTTACACAAAAAAATCTAACCTAATTTACAGCCACCAAACAAAAACTGAAAACCTCCTGAGATATCTGATCTCTGACGGCACTAGCATCCCGCTCGTTGCAGTTTGTGTGCGTGTGGATACCAGTAGAGGCGCATCATTTGAGGTGCTCAAGGATCTCGATTACTTGCAAACCTTCCGCTGCCAATCTCCAGGTAACTTCGAGATCTATAGATTCAATATACATGAACCCTAGATCTTAGGGAATGGAATTTATACCCAGGGTTGCTATTCTGATTAGAATTGCTAGAAATTCCAATAGTGGTATCAGAGACTTAGGGTTCTATTGAATCAGTAGCATGTTGATTAGATTAGTTGAATCTGAATCTCTGTATAGTTGATACAAGCATGCTAAAACTCGTTTTAATCAAAGTAATCTAGTTTAGGTTTTTTGCTTGAAAAACGATTAGGGTTCATCGCCCTGTGTCAATCAATGCAAATCCGGTATCGATTGACACATAAGGAAGACCCGAATAAAACTTGGGTTTAACCTAACTGTGACGATCGACACAAGAGTTGTGTCGGTCGACACAGACCTTACGGTTAGGATAATTGGTCCAATTGGATTGGACCGATTATCTAGCTTGGTTAAACCGCTAAAACGGTTTATTGCGATTGAGCTGATAAGGTTAGCATCGACCGACACTAATGTAGTGTCGATCGACACAGACCGGTTATCATAAAACCGGATCAATTGGATTGATCGGTCATCGCAAATTGGTTTTGGTTAATCTGCATCGATCGACACTAAAGTAGGGTCGACACAAGATCCGCTGATTTAGGTTATTGAACCTGAAATCACAGAACCAAACCAAGATAAGTCAATTTAATTAGAAGAATTAAAACATATTAAAACTGAACGTTTTAAAGGTTCCGTTCCTCAAACTAAGTATCAAGTAATACTTGATGTCTTCCCGATCTTGTCAACTGTCAAGACTCATTTCATTGTGCGATAGATTTGCAGTGCAAGATGTCCACAATTACATGAGTAAGACAGGAGGTAATCGTGTTGATGGACTTGTAGTGCAAGACATCAGCAATTACATGACTTAAGAGATTTGTTTACTTGACTGGGCCATCAAAATCGTTCTGGGCTTAGAGACATCAGGTGGATTGGACATTAGATGTCAATCCACAACCAAGAGTTATATTGGATATAACTAGCAAAGTTGTTGCTTACCTAGATAGCTAAAATTTGGGTGATAGCCAGTGGCTCACTCAAGTTTAGTGAAGTATGGGTCTTGGATCATTATATTCATTTGAGGAAACATTGTTTGAATATAATGCGAGTCTTCTTAATAGTTAAGATTTCTCATTTCTTGAACATCATAACTAAACCTCCCTTGTTTTCAGCTATGTCTAGCGCAAACCATCATAACAATTTCTCCCTGCGATCCGTCCTTGAGAAGGACAAGTTAAATGGATCCAACTTTCTTGAATGGTATCGGAACTTGAGAATTGTTCTCAAACAGGAGAAAAAGGACTATGTCCTTGAGAAAGTTCTCCCTAAAAAGTACCGAGTCAATGCCTAACAGTCAGAAAAGGATGCTTGGGATAAGCATTCCAATGATGTGGTCGATGTGTGTTGTCTCATGTTGGCTACCATGAACTCGGATTTGCAGAAGCAATTCGAGAACGTGGAATCGCCAATAGAGATGATCACTAACCTGAAAAGTATGTTTCAGGAGCAGGCACGAACTCAGAGATACCAGACAGTTAAGTCTCTAATTGAGTGCAAGCAACCAAAGAACGGACCAGTTAGTCCTCATGTCATTAAGATGATAGGTTATATTGATAACCTGGGGAAACTGGATTGTCCCATTAGCCAAGAGTTGGCTACTGACATCATTTTGCAGTCACTGCCGTCAAGCTATGATCAGTTTGTTATGAACTATAACATGAACAACTTGAAAAAGACTTTGACTGAGTTGCATGGGATGCTCAAGACTGCATAACCTAACATCAAGAAGGACACCCCAAATGTCCATATGGTACAAAAGGGTAACAGGTTTAAGAAACTTGGTAAGAACAAAGGTAATGGCAAGACGAGCTCGATTGTGAATCAAAGCAAGTCTAACCATGCTCCTAAGGTTAATCCTGGTCCTTCTAAAGATGATAAGTACCATTATTATAATGGTTATGGGCATTTGAAAAGAAACTGCAATAAATTCCTGGAAGATTATAAGAAGCTGAAGAAGACGTACGAGACTTCTTCTTCAGGTATTATGTTATAGAAGTAAATGTTACTTCTTATGGTTCTACTTATAGGGTATTAGATACCAGCTGTGGTACTCATATTTTGTGAAAATGTGCAGGGCCTAAGCAAAAGTAGGATTTTGGAGAAAGGACAAGTGGACCTGCGCGTGGGAAATGGAGCAAGAGTTGCTGCATTAGCCGTAGGGACAATTCATTTGTTTTTTTGCCTTCTGGCTTGTTTTTGAACTTAAGAACTGCTACTATGTACCTGCTACAAGCAGAAACATTATTTCTATTCCTTGTTCGGATATGGAAGGATATCAGTTTTCAAATTAAGAATAAATGTTATTCATTTGTCTACGATGATATATTTTATGTAGCGGTCCATTAAAGAATGGACTTTATGTTCTAAAACCAAAACGTGCCTAACTATATCATTAGTACCAAGAGATTCAAGTCAAATGATACGAATCAAACTTTTTCTCTGGCATTGTCGTTTGGGCCTCATAAATGAGAACGAATTCAGAAGCTCCATAGTGATGGACTTTTGGGCTCATTTGATTATGAATCATGATGAGAAAAACGGATCTTATTTATTGGGTAAAATGACGTAGGCCCCTTTCAACAAAAGGTAGTGTCGATCGACACAAAGGTGTGTCGGTCGACACATGTCGCGAACGAACAAAATGAAAGGGCCAGTGACTTACTGGGCTTTATACATACGGATGTGTATGGCCCGATGAGCCCAAGTGCTAGAGGAAACTCTCAGTAGTTCATTACCTTTACTGATATTTTCAGTAGGTGTGGTTATATCCATTTAATGAGACATAAATCGGAATCTTTTGAAAAGTTCAAAGAGTTCCAGAATGAAGTACAGAATCAACTTGGCAAAAGTATTAAAACTCTACGATAAGATCGTGGAGGTGGATACTTAAGTTAAGAATTCAGTGATCATCCGAGAGATTGTGGAATTGTTTCACAACTCACTCCTCCTAAATCGGACTTTATTAGATATGGTTCGATCAATGATGAGTCACTCAGATCTTCCATCATTCTTCTGGGAATACACTTTAGATACGTCTGCGTTTACACTAAATAGGGTTCCATCAAAATCAGTTACAAAGACAGCACATGAGATGTGGACTGGAAATGTTCCTACTTTGTTTTTCATGAAGATTTGGGGTTGTGAGGCTTATGTAAAACGTTTAATCTCTGATAAGCTCGCATCCAAGTCTGATGAATGCTACTTCATTGGTTATCCTAAGGAGATCAAGGCATGTTACTTTTACTCCCATCGATCAAATTAATGGGTATTTGATACACATTAATATACGTGTTTAGAGGGTGTGTATGCAATGCGAAGAACGACACAATTGACTGTGTTTTTCCTGAGAAATATTTTCTTTCCAGGAAGAACAGTGGGAGTAAAGTACAACTCGAAGAAATTCGAGAATCACAGGAAACTGCTCAACCTGATGAGGAAGAGCAGCAGTTGGATCTACAAAGAGTTGTAGAACCCGCACCTGTGGTGCCTAAAATTTGCAAAGGATCTGAGGAATGCATATTCGATATACGTTCAAATGGCGAGTTTCTGAGGAAGTGTCGATCGACACAAAGGTGTATCGATCGACACATATCATGAACAAAATATTGATTTTGGTTTATGACTTAATTAACTACGGTTTAAATCTTGGTTAATTAGGTCGTGGTAAAAGTCGATATATGAGATATGTGCACGACTTTTACACGAAACTAAAGCTCGCAGATCTGAAAGGATCCGTCACCAACCCGAGAAATGTGGATTTTTTGTAACCAATTGCCATGATCTGTTGATCACTTTCAGATCATTGAAAGTGACGAGCTTGCAAATTTTGAAGAAGCAATAATGGGCCCTGACTCCGAAAATGGCTAAAAGCCACTGAATCCGAAATGGGATCCATGTCACGGAACCAAGTATGACTTGGATTGATTTACCAGATGGTGTAAAACCATTGAGAGTAAATGGATCGCCAAAGAAGAAAAGTTGACGTGGAAGGTAATATTCAGATATACAGAGCTAGGTTGGTGGCAAAAGGTTTCAAGTAAATTCATGGTATTGACTATGATGAAACCTATTCCCCAGTCACTATGCTTAAGTCCATTCGGATTTTCCTAGCAATTGCTGCTCATTATGATTATGAGATCTAGCAAATGGATGTGAAAACAGTTTCCTAGATGGAATTCTGTAAAAGGATGTGTACATGACACAACCTGAATGTTTTCATTAATCCTAATTCTGCTAGGAAGGTATGCAAGCTTCATTGATCCATTTATGGATTGAAGAAAGCATCTCGGAGTTGGAATCTTCGTTTTGATGAAGCAGTCAAAAGGTTTGACTTCATCAAGAACGAAGAAGAACCGTGTGTTTACAAGAAGACTAGTGGGAGCGCAGTTGCATTTCTAGTATTGTATGTTGAATCTATAGATAACATACTGCTTCTCGAAAGTGAAGTTCCACTGTTTCAGTCTGTAAAGACGTGACTCGAAAGTTGTTTTTCGATGAAAATATGGGAGAAGCCGTACAAATTCTTGGAATAAGAATCTATAGAGATAGATTGGACAAGCTAATTGGATTGTGTCAAGACACTTATATTGATAAGGTCTTGCACAGGACAAGTATGCATGATTCCAAGAAGGGCTTCATGCCAATGACTCTTGGCATTACTCTTAGCAAGACGCAGTGTCATTCGACACACGCTGAGCGAGGGCGAATGAGGGACATACTACTACTAAAGGCATTAGATGTCTTAAGATGTGATCTTAATTTTAGTGGGAGTTGTTGTTGATTTTAGTTATAATATGATGTTCATGTAAACATAATTTGATTATGTTAATGAAATCTGATTTCGGTATTAAATAATACCCGTATAATAATTTATGACATTTTTATAGGTCATCAAGTATGTGACTTGATCATTAAACCCTATAAATAATAAATGACATAAATTATGTTGGTCCCTGGTCAAGGTTGTTAAAGTAGGACACTAACAACCGCGTGAGACTAGTATGTGAGGTGACTGATGACTAAGTTTCATGGAGTCATTAATAAGAATATTAAAGTCAATCACATAGATATGTGTTAAAGAACACAAGATCGGACATGACCCACTAATGAGAACTCTACAGGATAGTTAAATAAGTGTCATGAGAGTTTCATGACGACTATAGAGTATAGTCCCTAGACCTGAGTTCATCATGTTTTCTTACATGTGAATTGGCCCGCTTTAACTTTGTCAAACATCAGCCGTAACTGGTGATCAAAAAGGCATTGATTGGGCGTATCATGAAGTGTGTGAAGGAACAGGGATGGAACAAGATGGGATTTGTCCCTCCTGTACAACAGGAGATAAATGTCTCAGGGCCCATCGAAGATTTGATACTGAGAAATGTGTGGCCACACTCAAACGAGGTGATTGTCAGTCGTTTGTCTTGTCAGTATAAATCGGAGTTCGATGAACATGATCTTGGCTTAATAAGGATGACACAGATCTTGCCTTATGCCAGATCGAGATATAGAGACGAAGGGATTATAGGAATAGATGATTCCAGTACAAGTGGGAGATTGTTTGGAATGTCCTGAAATCTATTGTACTGACTCTAAGTGTAAGTTGGATTGTCGAGATTAGACAGTCATATAACACTGGGTAATCATAATGGTTTGCTAGAAGCCACTTGTGATCAATAAGTTTAGAACTTATTGCTAGTGTTGTATGATCCTACAGGGTCACACACCTAAGCAAACTGAACATAGAATAAGAGGTTGATCATTAATGTAATGATCTGATAAATGCATATTTGATATGCATTCAATATCGAGTTTCTGAGGCAGTGTCGATCGACACAACATGTGCATCGATCGACACAGATCGCGAATGACCCGATTAACTTCGGTTTAATCGTTGGTTAATCATGTCGTGGTATAAGTCAACATATATAAGATATATGGTCGACTTTTACACAAAAAAAATCTAACCTAATTTACAGCCACCAAACAAAAACTGAAAACCTCCTGAGATATCTGATCTCTGACGGCACTAGCATCCCGCTCGTTGCAGTTTGTGTGCGTGTGGATACCAGTAGAGGCGCATCATTTGAGGCGCTCAAGGATCTCGATTACTTGCAAACCTTCCGCTGCCAATCTCCAGGTAACTTCGAGATCTATAGATTCAATATACATGAACCCTAGATCTTAGGGAATGGAATTTATACCTAGGGTTGCTAATCTGATTAGAATTTCTAGAAATTACAACAGGCTCGTCTTGCAAATGAACTTAAGCACGCTCATAACGCCACTCTATCTTTATAGGCGGAAAATTGGCTGATGTGACTAGGCTCAATCTATGCTTGAATTTGATTTGTAAAACACTTAAGAAACAAGTTAAAAACCTAAACTAAAACCGCATGAACCGATCGCTAAAGGATCGGTATGCGTCCGAGAGTCGGCCGAGCGGATCGCTTGACGCACGGACCGATCATGGATCGTGTCGCGTGGTCATACCGATCGGTGATGCTCGCGCGCGAGAGATGAAGCACGCGATTGTGTGAATCGATCGCGTGGATGGACCGAGCTGATCGCATGGTTCGATCGCTGCGATCGTCCCGCCATCGTCCCGCTCTCGACCCGACCATCGTCCCCGTCCCGTCCCGCTATCATCCGAGCATCGATCGTGATCGAGAGTTGGGCCGATCTCGGATCGTGTCCCATCCGAGCATCGATCGTTGCGTGATGCGGAAGCGTGAAGATTGCGACTCGGTCGTGATCGGTTCACGTGATCAGTCGGTTCGGTTCGGTTAATGGTTCGGTTTAAAACTTATTAAAACTTAATCGTCACGGTTTAATAAACAGACTTAATAAAATTTATTAAGTTCTGGTTAAACCGGGATAAGAAATCCAAAGTCGTAAAATAGGATTTAGTGCCTAAACCAGTGGTTTTCTAATTTGATTTGGTTGGACCAAATAAATTGAGAAAATCCGGTTTAGTAAATAACCGGTTGACAATTGTGGTCATCGTAGTAATTAATTTTGGTTAGACCAATTTTAATGAACCAGACCGGTTATGTCATTTAATTGGGCAATTGGGTTATGTCTTGGACATGGACCAATTCTTGGGCCTCGGGCCAAGAAGTTAAAACAATTGGGCCAATTATTTGAGTCTTTTCTTCAGATTTAATTTAAAATTTATTTAAATAAAATTTAAAATCGATTTTAAAATTAATCTGTTTTTCCAAAATCTGAAATTAGAAAGTTTCTTAGAATAGAAGTTTCTAGATTTGCACGTTTTGGATTTTAGGAAATTTCTATAGTTAGAAAGTTTCCAATTTTAGGAAGTTTCCAATTTTAGAAAGTTTCCAAAATTAGTAGGTTTCCAAAAATGGAAAGTTTCCAAAATAGTAATCTTCTATTTTGGGGATGAAATTTTAATAAAAACCTACAAACCTCAAATAATATCAAGCGTTGGATGTCTTGTCTAGATTATGTCAGCTGTTGAAGCCCATTCAATCGTACACACGGCCTTACAGTGTGAGGGTGTCTATCTTTTGCGTGGGTAAGACAGTTTGTGATTCATTGATGTCATTTGGAGTCCCAGACATTAGTGATTACATGACTGTATAGTCTGGTTTTTCTTGACTAGGCCATCGGGAGTCCTGGGCCTTGAGACATCAGAGTGGATTGGGCCTCGGGCCCAGATTCACAACCAAGAGTTATATCACGGATATAATTAGCCGAGATAGGGCTTACCGATATAAGCTAAGGTTGGGTGACGGCAAGTGGCCCACTTTGATCTTAGTTATATGTGGATCTTGGAATCATTATATTCTATTGAGGGTAACTGATGTTATTGAATATAATGCGAGATTAATCATATTAAATATAATACGAGATTAATCATATTGAACATATTAACTAAAATTCTTTTATCTTAAATTTCAGTTATGACTAGCACAAACAATCAAAACACTTTCTCAATCCGGTCTGTCCTTGAGATGGACAAGCTGAACGGATCAAATTTCTTGACTTGGTCGCGGAACCTGAGGCTAGTCCTCAGGCAGGAGAGAAAGGACTATGTTCTTGAGAGAGCTCTCCACGTGAGGATCGGGTCCAATGCCTCCCATGCAGTATATGATGTTGGAATTGTGTCCAGTAATCTCTGTACTGTCTCTAGAAAGTAAGAGTATGTCAATGATCAGACATAAGTCATATAATACTGGGGGTCATGATGGCTTGCTAGAGTCCGCTCATGATCTATAAGTCTTGGACTTATTGCCTTTATTATATGATCCCATATGGGTCACACGCCTAAGCTAACAGGAAAATGTGTAGGAACGGTTTAGCAGAAATACAGTAAAAGTGCTAGGCATTTACTGTACTTAGAGAGAATAAAAGGTTTAGCCACTGTGCATCGATCGATGCATAAGGTGCAACGATCGATGCAGTGCGCAAACACCGACGAGTTAATTGGTATTTGGGCCAAATGGCCCAAACGGAACAGGACGAGTTTTGTGTCATAAAACTCGAGTTTCAGACTGATTAACCCTAACACTTGAGCCGTAAACTCTCTCTCTCTGCGCCGAGTTCCCCTTGTGGTCTAGCAGCTGTTTCCTGTGAAAGCGTGTGTGAACCTTTGGAGGATTCATCCCTCGGTGTTTCTCTGATCTCAGACATACCATCTTCTTCCGCTGCAATAACAGGTATAAGGTGAGATCATCATTTGTTTCTATTCTGAGAAGAACCTAGATCGCATGTTTAGGATAATCTGAATCTGGAATTGAATCAGGATTCATCTAAACGTTCCAACAGTGGTATCAGAGCCTTAGGTTCTGGTTTTTCTTGTTTAGATTCATGTTTAGGATTGTTTTAAAGAGGTGTTTTTGAATCAATCTACTGATAAGATTAAAACACTTAAGAAACAAGAATTGAATCCTAAACAAACTGTTTAAAAATCGCATGACCAAACTATATTGATTTGGTATGTGATCTAAACTGATTTTGCATCGACTGAGATCGCATTGCATCGATCGATGCAATGCAAGGATCGATCGTTGCAGTCGCGAGAGATTGACCGCGATCGCATGGATCGTTCAAACGATCGCATGGATCTCACGAGAATCTCTCGGCCAAACCTGATAACCGTTCGTGAACACGTGAGAGCATCGATCGATGCAGGATCGATGAACGATCGTTGCAGGATCGATGCTGTGAGCATCGATCGATGCGGTTAGGGTTTTGGCTCGGTTTAATTTAATTAAAATTAAACGTCTCGGTTTAATAAACAGATTTAATAATTTTATTAAGTCTGGTTAAACCGGGATAAGAAATCCAATGTCGAAAGAAATATTGGATTTAGTGCCTAAACCAGGAATTTCTAATTTGATTTGGTTGGACCAAATAAATTGAGAAATTCCGGTTTAGTAAATAACCGGTTGACAATTGTGGTCATCGTAGTAATTGAAACTTGGTTAAACCAGTTTTAATGAACCAGACCGGTTATGTCAATTAATTGGACAATTGGGTCATGTCTTGGACATGGACCAATTCTTGGGCCTCGGGCCAAGAAGTTAAAACAATTGGGCCAATTATTTGAGTCTTTCTTCAGATTAATTTAAAATTTATTTTATAAAATTATAAAGTCGATTTTAAATTAAAATTTCCGAAATTTTGAAATTAGAAAGTTTCTTAAAATAGAAGTTTCTGAGTTTGCGGGTTTTGGATTTTAAAGAAATTTCTAAAGTTAGAAAGTTTCCGGTTTTAGAAAGTTTCCAATTTTAGAAAGTTTCCAAAAATAGTAGGTTTCCAAAAATAGAAAGTTTCCCGAAATAGTAATCTTCTATTTTGGGAATGAATTTTAATAAACCTACGAACCTCAAATAATATCAAGCGTTGGATGTCTTGTCCAGACTATGTCAGCTGTCAAAGCCCATTCAATTGCATTCATGGCCTTACAGTGTGAGGATGTCTGCTTTTGCGTGGGTAAGACGGTTTGTGATTCATAAATGTCATTGGGAGTCCCAGACATTAATGATTACATGACTGTATAGTCTGGTTTTTCTTGACTAGGCCATCGGGAGTCCCGGGCCTTGAGACATCAGAGTGGATTGGGCCTCGGGCCCAGATTCACAACCAAGAGTTATATCACGGATATAATTAGCCGATATAGGGCTTACCGATATAAGCTAAGGTTGGGTGACGGCCAGTGGCCCACTTTAATCTTAGTTATATGTGGATCTTGGAATCATTATATTCTATTGAGGGTGACTTAGGTTATTGAATATAATGCGTGATTAATCATATTAAATTTTAATACGAGATTAGTCATTTTGAACATAATAACTAATAACCTTTTTATTTATATATTTCAGATATGACTACTACAAGCACACAAAACACATTCTCGATCCGGTCTGTTCTCGAGAAGGAGAAGCTGACTGGAACGAACTTCCTGACATGGTCAAGGAACTTGAGGCTGGTCCTCAAGCAGGAGAAGAAGGATTATGTCCTTCGAGATCCCCTCCCCGAGAGGCCTCTTGCCAATGCTGCCAGGACTCTGCACAATGCTTGGGAAAAGCATTCGTCAGATGAAAATGATGTCTATTGCCTGATGTTGGTGACAATGACTCCTGAGCTGCAAAAACAGTTCGAAAGTGTATTGTCTCCCATCGAGATAATGGCAAGCCTGAAATCGCTTTTTCAGGAGCAGGCTAGGACCGAGAGGTTCCAGACAGTTAAGAACCTCTTGGACTGTAAGTTGGCTGCGAATGCGGCAGTGAGTCCTCATGTCTTGAAGATGATGGGTTATCTCGATCATCTTCAGAAACTCGACTGCCCAATCAGCCAGGAACTTGCATGCGACATCATTCTGCAGTCTTTACCTGCAAGCTATGATCAGTTCATTCTGAACTTTAACATGCATGGCTTGAGTAAGACACTACCTGAGCTTCACGGAATGCTCAAGACTGCAGAGCCCAACTTGAGGAAAACCGCCAAGGACCCCAATGTGCTTATGGTGCAAAAGGGCAAGGGGTTTAAGAAATCCTCTGCTAAGGATAAGGGAGCGGCCAAGGCTGTCCAAGTCGCGGACAAGGACACGCCAAAGCCCAAGCCCAAGTCCAAGGCTGGGCCTACTGACATGTGCAGGTTCTGCAAAGAACTGGGGCATTGGAGAAGAGATTGTAAGAAATTCCAGGAAGGTCTAAAGGAATTGAAGAAGAAGACTTTCGAGACTTCTTCATCAGGTATTTTTGTTATAGAAGTTAACACAACTACTTCTGATAATACCTCATGGGTCATGGATACTGGTTGTGGGGCTCATATTTGTACTAATATGCAGGCACTCAGTAACAGTAGAAGGCTGAAGCAAGGACAAGTGGAGCTACGAGTTGGGAATGGAGCGAAAGTTTCAGCACTAGCTGTAGGAACATACTTGTTGTCTTTACCTTCGGGATTGATTTTAGAACTGAATAATTGTTATTTTGTACCTGCTATAAGCAGAAATATTATTTCAATTTCTTTGTTGGATTTGGAAGGTTATGATTTTTCAGTTAAGAATAAATTATGTTCCTTCAATCGCAACAATTTGTTCTATGGTTCTGCCCCTCTTTCGAATGGGCTTTACATACTCGATCAATCCGCGCCAATATATAACATTAATACAAAACGGTTTAAACCTAATGAGGAAAACCGAACGTTTCTATGGCATTGTCGTTTAGGGCACATCAGCGAGAAACGCATCAAGAGGCTCCATTCGAATGGACTTCTTGGCTCATTTGACTTTGAGTCATGTGAGAAATGCGAATCCTGCATGATGGGCAAAATGACACGGGCCCCCTTTAATAAACCTAACGAGAGGGCCAGTGAATTATTGGGCCTGATACACACTGATGTGTGTGGCCCAATGTCCACAAATGCAAGAGGAAACTATCAGTACTTCATTACCTTCACTGATGATTTCAGTAGGTATGGATATGTTTATTTAATGAAACATAAGTCTGAATCTTTTGAGAAGTTCAGAGAATTCCAAAATGAAGTACAGAACCAACTTGGCAAAAGCATTAAGGCTCTTCGGTCCGACCGAGGAGGAGAATACTTAAGCCAGGAATTCGGTGATCATCTGAGAGAGTGTGGGATCGTATCCCAACTCACTCCTCCTGGAACACCTCAATGGAATGGTGTGTCTGAGAGGAGAAATCGGACCTTATTGGATATGGTTCGATCTATGATGAGTCACACAGACCTTCCAATATCCCTTTGGGGATATGCTCTGCTAACAGCAGTGTTCACTCTAAACAGAGCGCCATCAAAAGCAGTAGCAAAGACACCATATGAATTATGGACTGGAGAAGCTCCAGTGCTGTCTTATCTCAGAATTTGGGGTTGTGAAGCCTATGTCAAGAGATTAATCTCAGACAAGCTTACACCAAAATCTGACAAATGCTATTTCATTGGTTATCCACGGGAAACCAAGGCTTATTACTTCTATCTACGTTCCGAGAACAAGATTTTTGTTGCCCGGGATTGTAACTTTCTTGAGAGAGAGTTTCTCTCTAAGAAAGACAGTGGGAGTAAGGTACTGCTTGAAGAAATTCAAGATGAACAGGATACTGCTCAACCTAATGAGGAAGAGCAGCAGGAGGACCTACAAGAAATTGTAGAGCCTGAACCTGTAGTACCTGAAGTTCGAAGATCCGGGAGGATCCGTCACGAACCCGAGAGATATCAAGGATTCCTCGTGACTAACTGTCATGATCTTTTGATCATTGATGGTGATGAACCATCGAACTTCAATCAAGCCATGATGGGCCCAGATTCCTCTAAGTGGCGCAAGGCCACTGATTCCGAAATGGACTCCATGTCGGTCAACCAAGTGTTTTCGTTGGTTGACTTACCCGTTGGTGTAAAAGCCATCGAGTGCAAATGGATCTTCAAGAAGAAGATTGACGTGGATGGAAATGTCCAGATTTACAAAGCCAGGTTGGTGGCAAAAGGATTCAGACAAGTTCACGGTGTGGACTACGATGAAACCTATTCACCAGTGGCTATGATGAAATCTATTCGGATTCTACTAGCAACTGCAGCTTTTCATGATTATGAAATTTGGCAGATGGACGTGAAAACCGCCTTCCTGAATGGTATTCTGGAAGAGGATGTGTATATGACACAACCTGACGGTTACATAGATCCGAAGAATGCTGGAAAAGTATGCAAGTTTCATAAATCCATTTATGGATTGAAGCAAGCATCGAGGAGCTGGAATCTTCGTTTTGATGAAGCGATCAAACAATTTGACTTCATCAGAAACGAAGAAGAACAATGCGTGTACAAGAAATCTAGTGGGAGCAAGATTGTATTTCTTATTCTGTATGTCGATGACATACTACTTCTCGGAAACGACATTCCAATGCTGAAGTCCGTAAAAGACTGGCTTGGAAGTTGTTTTTCCATGAAAGACATGGGTGAAGCCGCATACGTTCTTGGAATTAGGATCTATCGGGATAGACCTAAGAGGCTGATAGGCTTGTGTCAAGACTCATACATTGACAAAGTCCTACAAAGATTCAGCATGAAAGATTCCAAGAAGGGCTTCACGCCAATGGTGCATGGCACAACGCTAAGCAAGAAGCAGAGCCCTACGTCGGCTGCTGAGCTTGAGCGCATGAAGAATATTCCTTATGCATCTGCAATAGGATCTGTCATGTATGCCATGATCTGTACTCGTCCTGATGTTGCTTATGCATTGAGCATGACGAGTAGATACCAGTCAAATCCAGGTGAATACCATTGGATTGCCGTAAAGAATATCTTGAAGTATCTAAGACATACTAAGGATAAATTCTTGGTGTACGGTGGAAGTGATGTGCTTAAAGTCAGTGGATTCACGGACGCAAGTTTCCAGACAGACACAGATGATTTCCGGTCACAGTCCGGTTATGTCTTTTGTCTGAATGGCGGTGCAGTAAGTTGGAGAAGCTCCAAGCAGGACACCGTTGCTGATTCCACTACAGAAGCTGAATATATCGCCGCATCAGAAGCGGCGAAGGAAGCTGTTTGGATACGAAAGTTCATTATGGAACTAGGTGTGATACCAGATGCGGCTGAGCCTCTGGCACTGTTTTGTGACAACAATGGTGCTATAGCTCAGGCAAAGGAACCAAGATCACACCAGAAATCCAAGCATGTTCAAAGAAGATATCACTTGATACGTGACATCATTAATAGAAAGGAAGTCAAGATCAGCCGAGTTCCGACAGATGATAATGTCGCTGATCCGTTGACAAAGCCACTCCCAAGGCCTAAGCTCGAGTTCCTGACTGAAGCTGTAGGCATTAGAAACATTGAAATGTAATCTAAATTTGAGTGGGAGTTTTGTGAGCTTTATTTTAGTTATTTGATATGTTCTTGTAAAACATTATTTTATGTTTTAATGAAATTATTATTTCTAGATTATTTTAACTGTGATGAAATAATCGTTCCAAAATGATATGAAGCATTTTATAGGTCATCGAAGTAAGTGACTTGATCTTGAGTCATCAAAGTCATTTAGCTTGATCATGAGGCCCTATATTTGATAAATGTTTTATATCATCATGTCCCTAGTCGAAGGTTGTTGAAACTGGAACACCAACAACCGTGTGAGACTGGATTGGTACGTGACTTATGACAAAGTCTCAGTGTGTCATAGATGCGCGGCATCAAAGTCAGTACATAGGTGTATGTTTGGGAACATACGACCGGACAAGACCCGCTTATAAGAACTCTTCAGGATATTTATATCTGTGTCATAAGAGATTCTTACTACGACTATAGAGTATAGTCCTTAGACCTGAGTTCACATGCATGTGATTGCACATGGACTGGTGTACTTTGATCATTGTCTAACGCTATCGTTCTGCGATAGCTATAAGGACCTTGTTTGGGTACATCATGAAATGAGTAGTTTACAGTGATGGAACAAGATGGGATTTGTCCCTCCAATATAAATGGAGTGAATATCTCTAGGCCAATCGGAGATTTGAATACTGGAAAAACGCATGGCCATGCTCAAACGGACTTTCCCGAGTCGTTTGGATTGTCAGTATCAAATCAGAGTCCGATGAACAAGATTAGGCTTTATAAGGATGACACTAATCTTGCCTTATGACTAATCGAGATATTGAGACAAAAGGATTATGAATACAGAGATTCCAGTACAAGTGGGAGATTGTTGGAATTGTGTCCAGTAATCTCTGTACTGTCTCTAGAAAGTAAGAGTATGTCAATGATCAGACATAAGTCATATAATACTGGGGGTCATGATGGCTTGCTAGAGTCCGCTCATGATCTATAAGTCTTGGACTTATTGCCTTTATTATATGATCCCATATGGGTCACACGCCTAAGCTAACAGGAAAATGTGTAGGAACGGTTTAGCAGAAATACAGTAAAAGTGCTAGGCATTTACTGTACTTAGAGAGAATAAAAGGTTTAGCCACTGTGCATCGATCGATGCATAAGGTGCAACGATCGATGCAGTGCGCAAACACCGACGAGTTAATTGGTATTTGGGCAAAATGGCCCAAACGGAACAGGACGAGTTTTGTGTCATAAAACTCGAGTTTCAGACTGATTAACCCTAACACTTGAGCCGTAAACTCTCTCTCTCTGCGCCGAGTTCCCCTTGTGGTCTAGCAGCTGTTTCCTGTGAAAGCGTGTGTGAACCTTTGGAGGATTCATCCCTCGGTGTTTCTCTGATCTCAGACATACCATCTTCTTCCGCTGCAATAACAGGTATAAGGTGAGATCATCATTTGTTTCTATTCTGAGAAGAACCTAGATCGCATGTTTAGGATAATCTGAATCTGGAATTGAATCAGGATTCATCTAAACGTTCCAACATATGATGCTTGGAATAAGCATTATAATGATGCGGTAGATGTGCGTGGTCTGATATTGGCTACCATGGACTCAGACTTGCGGAAGCAATATGAGAACATGGAGTCGCCAATAGAGATGATCAGCAGCCTGAAATTGAAATTTCAGGAGCAGGTAAGAGTGGAGAGATACCAGTTGGTTAAGTCTCTCACTAGCTGCAAGCTACCAAATGATCATCCAGTGAGTCCTCATGTCAGTAAAATGATGGGTTACATTGATAACCTGAGGAAACTGGATTATCCAGTTAGCCAAGAATTGGCAACTGAGATCATTCTGCAGTCACTGCCGTCAAGCTATGATAAGTTCAGAAGGAACTATATCAAGAAAGGCTTAACGAAGAAGCTGACTGAACTGCATGATATGCTCAAGACAGTTGAGCCAAACGTGAAGAGTACCCAGTATAATCTCATAAAAGAGAAGGGTAGGTTTATTAAACCTAGTGCTGACAAGGGTGAAGACAAAGTTGTCCAGATTTTAAATCATGGCAAGCGTGTGTCTTCTGAGCCCAAGTCAGATACCTCTTACGTTGGTAAGTGCTGCTACTGTAAAGAGACAGGGCATTGGAAGAGAGATTGCATTAAATTCATGGAAGATGATGAGGAGTTGAAGTTGATGTATGAGACTACTTCCTCAGGTATTCATGTTATTACTTCAAGTTCTACATTATAGGTATTGAATACTGGTTGTGGCACTGATATTTGTGATAATATGCAGAGCCTAAGCAACAGTAGAATGTTGAAGGAAGGACAAGTGGATCTACATGTCTGGAAGGAGCTATGGACGCTGCCTCAGAAGTAGGGTTTTCACTTGTAGATGCCTTCGAGGCTTGGTTTTGTATTAAGTAATTGCTACAATGTACCTGCTTTAAGCAGAGTTGTCTTTCATTTTCTTGTAAGAATTTGAATGTCTTTCATTTTGATAAAAGACAAGTTTTTGTTCTTTTGATCTTAATGAAATATTAATTGTAGCACCCTATTCAAGGAATGGGTTTTATATCTAAAACCAAAGAGTGCCTAAATGTAACATAAATACCGAATTGGTTTAAATCTGATGAATTAAACCTGATTTTTCTTGGCATAAAAGTCTTGGTCACATAGAGTAAGTCGGATTCAGAAATCCCATAGTTATGGACTATTGGGCTCATTTGATACGATATCTTATGAGACTTGAATTCTGCTTACTGGACCAAAAGGCAAAGGGCCTATCTTAGCCGAGCTAGAGAAAGGCCCAAAGGCTTATTGGACCTTGAACATACTCATGTATGTGGCCCAATGAGCAGTAATGCCAGAGAAAATTTCCTGTACTTCATTGTCTCCACTGATTATTTCAGTGAGTATGACCGTGTTCATTTGATGAGACACGAGTCAGAATTCTTTGAAATGGTCGAAAGAATTCCAGAATGAGGTATAGAATCTGAGTGACTGAAGTATTGAGACTCTGGATTAAATCACGAGTGAGAATACTTAAGTCATTGATGGTGTGATCATCTGATTGAGTGTGAAGTCGTTTCACAGCTCATTTCTCCTGAAAACCTGGAGGTGTTTCTGTGAGAAAGAATCAGATCTTATCAGAAATGATTAAAGATGAGTCACACGAATCTTCCATGATATTTTTTAAGAATAACGCTCTAGAAATATCTAAGTTTACGCTGAAATAGTTCTACCAATATCAGTTGAAAGACACCACTTAAATGTGGATTGGAAATGATCCATTTTAGCTTGATCATGAGACCCTATATTTGATATGAACCATTTTATAGGTCATCGAAGTAAGTGACTTGATCTTGAGTCATCAAAGTCATTTAGCTTGATCATGAGACCCTATATTTGATAGATGGCTTATATCATCCTGTCCCTAGTCGAAGGTTGTTGAAATTGGAACACCAACAACCGTGTGAGACTAGATTGGTATGTGACTTATGACAAAGTCTCAGTGTGTCATAGATGCGCGGCATCAAAGTCAGTACATAGGTGTATGTTGGGTACATACGACCGGACATGACCCGATTATAAGAACTCTTCAGGATATTTATATCTGTGTCATAAGAGATTCTTACTACGACTATAGAGTATAGTCCTTAGACCTGAGTTCGCATGCATGTGACTGCACATGAACTAATGCGCTTTGATCATTGTCTAATGCTGTCGTTAAGCGATAGTTATAAGGACGTTTGGGTATATTATGAAATGAGTAGTTCACAGTGATGGAACAAGACGGGATTTGTCCCTCCAATATAATTGAATACTGGAAAATGCATGGCCATGCTCAAACGGACTGTCCCGAGTCGTTTGGATAGTCAGTATCAAATCAGAGTCCGATGAACATGATTAGGCTTTATAAGGATGACACTCATCTTGCCTTATGACTAATCGAGATATTGAGACAAAAGGAATATGAATACAGAGATTCCAGTACAAGTGGGAGATTGTTGGAATTATGTCCAGTAATCTCTGTACTGTCTCTAGAAAGTAAGAGTATGTCAATGATCAGACATAAGTCATATAATACTGGGGGTCATGATGGCTTGCTAGAGTCCGCTCATGATCTATAAGTCTTGGACTTATTGCCTTTATTATATGATCCCATATGGGTCACACGCCTAAGCTAACAGGAAACCATGAAGGAACGGTTCAGCAGAAGTACGGTAAAAGTGCTAGGCATTTACTGTGCTTAGAGAGATAGAAGGGCCTGATTAAATCCAAGGGATTTAATCAGACTGGGAATTGGGCCCAAAAGCCCAAAAGGAACTAGGCATAAGTTTTATGATTAAAACTTAACCTAGCGACAAAATTTCCCCAAGCCTCCTGCGCCTCTCTCTCTCGATTTCTGCGCCTCCCTCCTCTCGGTCTAGCAGCCAAAATTTCCTGCAGTGTGCGTGTGTGAGCCTTTGGAGGAGCTATCCCTTGGTGGTTCTGCTGATCTCTGACAATACCTCCTCTTTCCGCTGCAAAACAAGGTAACAGGTGAGATCCTTTATGATTCTAGCAAGAGAACCTAGATCTGGCATGTTTAGTAGGATCAATTAATCTGATGAATTGAACCAGGAAATACTAAACGAATCCTTCAAGGGGCTCGGTACAAAAACCATGGAGTACTGAAGCAGTGAAGTTCATACCATCTAAGCGACCGCGACTTGCAAACAAGGGAACCCCTCCTGCAAACAGATCAAACACAACAGATCTGCCACCACTAATCAAGCCAAGAAGGATCACGACGACTAGACGTCGATGGAAAAGACTGCACGGACGCAACCTCAAGCAAAAAATAATCGTAACAAGGATACCAACATCGGATCGGAATTCGCCTAAGCCGAAGAGAACATTTTGCGGTATTCAAAGATCATCTTCATCGTAATTCACTTTACGACCTTTCCGAATATCAAGATAAGTACCTAAAATCTAATTTATCTTCTCGTCATCAATTGCTTTACGAATTACGTCGATCTGTACAACTTCTTTGTGACTTATCGATTTTAGCCTTGTTACAATTTTTCCGCTTCAAGTGCTTTACGATTGTAGGAATTACTAGTGTTTCTAACTTGCGTAGAAATTAATATGATCGAAATCGTAAATATCTTGCCAAATCTTTCTGTGTAATCAACGTACAATCTATTGCTCTTTGATTACATTTTACATGTTGAGCATATTAGTTTGGGACTTTGCGGTTATACACCATGATCAGATTCTAACCGATTTTCATCATCGAACGAGTCTTCGACTTTGCGTCGTCGATGCCCCGCCGTCAAGCCAGCTGGTGTTCCAAGACATCCTGATTTCAAGCTTCTTAACCGTCCACGTACGAAAACCAGCAACCGTCTGCATAAAACAGCCAATCGTATCAATAATCAGACGTGCCAAACCGTACATTCGTTTACGTCCTTCCCGGACAACACGATTTCATGCTCAGCTTGACACTTTCGTGGTCAGCTCGTTTTCACGACCAGCTCGCGAGCTGATCAGTCGTACATCATCCTTTGTCGGCGAATGGTCGACTGCGACTGCACGCCTCTACAGTTCAACGCCGACGACCAATCTCCGACAAAAGCCTTGCTAGGACCACGAAAGGTCACGAGGGGAGAAAAACCCGCTCGACATGACTCTCTCCAGGAAATACAATCAACACGCGAGATGATGCATCTTTCCAATCATATCTTGCTCGACTTATCCGCAGTCAAATTGTTCGGCATCTCTGATTGGAACATCCTGATCAAACGCCCCACGACTAAACAGTCTCGAACGTACCGCGACATGGCTATCAATACGATGAGCCTGCTTGGTCAGATTGCTCGGCAGCTCAAGCAGCTTGCTCGGCAGCTCGAGCAGCTTGCTCGGCAGCTCGCGCAGCATGCTCAGCAGCTCGCAGCTTGCTCGGCAACTTGCTCGGCAGCTTGCTCGGCAGCTCGCGCAGCATGCTCAGCAGCTCGCAGCTTGCTCGGCAGCTTGCTCGGCAGCTTGGACAGCTTGCTCGACAGCTCGCGCAGCTTGCTCGACAGCTCGCGCAGCTTGCTCGGCAACTCGCAAGCGTGCTCGGCATCTCGCAAAACATGCTCGGCAACTCGCGAAACATGCTCGACAACTCGCAAGCGTGCTCGACAACTCGCAAGCGTGCTCGGCAACTCGCAAGCGTGCTCGGCAACTCGCAAGCGTGCTCGACAGCTCGCGCAACTTGCTCGGCAAATCGCAAAGCATGTTTGGCAACTCGCAAGCGTGCTCGGCAACTCGCAAAACGTGCTCGACAACTCGCGATACATGCTCGACAACTCGCAAGCGTGCTTGGCAACTCTCGAAACATGCTCGGCAACTCGGCAAGCGTGCTCGGCAACTCGCAAAGCATGTTCGGCAACTCGCAAGCGTGCTCGGCAACTCGCAAAACGTGCTTGACAACTTGCAAGCGTCCTCGGCAACTCGCAAAGCATGCTCGGCAGCTCACAAAGCATGCTCGGCAACTCACAAATCATGTTCGGCAACTCGCAAAGCATGCTCGGCAACTCACAAGCGTGCTCGGAAACTCGCAAAGCATGCTCGTCAACTCGCATAATTCTCGGAAATACTAGCTCGGAATTTCCGAGCTAAACCAGCTCTAATCCGAGCTAAACCCGCTCGGGTTTCCGAGCTAAAAAAAAATGAAAAAAGGTTGGGGAAATCACCTCGGATTTCCGAGGTAAAAAGGAACAAAAAAAAAGCTCGGATTTCCGAGGGAAAAAAAAAGGAAGAGAGGACAAAAGAATCTCGGATTTCCGAGGTAAACGTGATCAAACGTGAAGGAAGATATTTATATATATATACATATGTGTATATATGCATGTATATATATATGTGTGTATATAAAAACAAAAGAGCAAAGGAGAAAACACATCCGAACTTCCCATATACTCAGGAGCAAGTCTTCCGACTATCATCTCGACGATCATTCCTAGCTCGACAAAGTTACTTTCCACGACCGTCTCACCTCACCACTCGCACAGAACCTGCTCGTATGCATCATCCCCATGGAGGATTGATCATGCGACAAAGTAGTCTTCTCGGAACATTTTCTCCGCGTGCGGTGATCAAACTAACAATACGAACGACGCGATCATGCACTTGTCCGCATCCAAAACTGCCAACAAGAACTGTCAAATGCTACAAATTTAATGTTCACATTTCAAGGTTCCTCAACAATAACCCAATCCTATTGAAAGTGTTCGAGGATGCGGCTGACCGAAACTAGGAGTGAACCAAGAAGGAACATACATAGTTATTAAAGTTGTTTTTCGTGGAGCATACGGACTTGTCAACATGGACGACGACAAGATTTTAAGAAGTTCGAATGCAACAAAGGAACATTTTGAAGAAGTACTATCAGTAAGACGAGATTTCTGAACATCTCAAGAAACATTCGAACTACGGGAATGCTTGATCCCCGAAAGGTTTGGCTGTCCCTCCTTCTTTTTTTTTTAAAAAAAAAGAGGGGAGTGGGTCCGTATATATCAATACTTCTGCATCAGAATTCGAAAAATTTTAAAACACTTTTTGAACTCGAAAGCTTTTAGGAGAGAGCTTCTCGGAACATTCCAACACACAAAGCCCACCGTATAACACCTCAGTACTTCCGAGCAAGTCAGCTAGGAAAGTCAAATTATCCGAGAAAGTCAGTTAGGAAAGTCCAAGCTATCCAAACAAGTCAGCTAGGAACTTCCGAACTTCCGAGCAAGTCAGCTAGGAAATTCCGAACTAACCATTCTCCTCGGAAATTCCGAGCTAACCTCTCTTCTCGGAAGTTCCGAGATGACCTCTATTCTCGGAAATTCCGAGCTGACCTCTCTTCTCAAAAATTCTGAGCTGAACTCTCTTCTCGGAAATTTGAGCACACCTCTTCTCGGAAATTTGAGCACACCTCTCTTCTCCGAAATTCCGAGCTGGCCTCTCTTCTCGGAAATTCCGAGCTGACCTCTCTTCTCGGAAATTCCGAGATGAACTCTCTTCTCGGAAATTCCGAGACGAACTCTCTTCTCGGAAATTCCGAGCTGACCTCTCTTCTCGGAAATTCCGAGATGAACTCTCTTCTCGGAAATTCCGAGACGAACTCTCTTCTCGGAAATTCCGAGATGAACTCTCTTCACGGAAATTCGAGCAAACCTCTCTTCTCGTAAATTCCGAGATGACCTCTCTTCTCGGAGATTTCGAGCTGAACTCTCCTCTCGGAAATTTCGAGCTGAACTCTCTTCTTGGAAATTCCGAGATGAACTCTCATCTCGGAAATTTGAGCAAACCTCTCTTCTCGGAAATTCCGAGATGACCTCTCTTCTCGGAGATTCCGAGCTGAACTCTCCCTCGGAAATTCCGAGCTGAACTCTCCTCTCGGAAATTCCGAGCTGAACTCTCTTCTCGGAAATTCCGAGATGAACTCTCATCTCGGAAATTCGAGCAAACCTCTCTTCTCGGAAATTCCGAGATGACCTCTCTTCTCGGAGATTCCGAGCTAAACTCTCCTCTCGGAAATTCCGAGCTGAACTCTCCTCTCGGAAATTACGAGCTGAACTCTCTTCTTGGAAATTCCGAGATGAACTCTCTTCTCGAAAATTCGAGCAAACCTCTCTTCTCGGAAATTCCGAGATGAACTCTCTTGTCGAAAATTCGAGCAAACCTCTCTTCTCGAAAATTCCGAGATGACCTCTCTTCTCGGAGAATCCGAGCTGAACTCTCCTCTCGGAAATTCCGAGCTGAAATTTCTTCTCAAAAATTCCGAGCTGACCTCTCTTCTCGAAAATTCCGAGCTGGCCTCTCTTCTCGGAAATTCCAAGCTTACCTATCTTCTCGAAAATTCTGCGCTGACCGCTTTTCTCGAAAATTCCGAGCTGACCACTCTTCTCGGAAACTCCGAGCATGACGCTTCTCTCAACCAAAGACAAAACTTCTCCAACTAATTGCGAGGCATATTCGGAATACTCTCAAGACACTCAGCTCATACAATAAATTCCCTCAACCAACCCCAGATAACGGATCATAAATTCCCTCAACCAACCCTCCGACCATAAGTTATTTGGTAACGAAAGTAAACTCTCTTCTCATATTTATTTATTTTTCCTTAGATCAGAATTAGGATAGGAACTTTATAACGTAGAATCCGCCTAATATTACATCACATGCATAGTCGCTAGGAATAGCTTATCTTGTCCGCTGACGGCCGCAGCGGACAAACGCATACATCCTTACGGATATAAGCCAACACGCCCAATATGGATTGAGGCTCTATTACATCCAACAACGGATAAAAGCGCGCTATATATGTTTATTATCGGCAAAGGGAACATAAGTCGAGAGGTCGACGTAATATTCCGAATACGGGTTGTTGACAGGTCTTCAAATCCGCCGCACCAGTACTGGAGACGATAATAGACCCCAAAAAATCTAGTATGACGCTACTCAGCACACTGGTGAAATGACGTTTTAACCAAGTATATCTTGGTTCGGTATTTTTGAAAGGTAATCCTGCGGATACCGACTTATTTTCAGTGAACGGAAGACGCGAGGCGAGAGTTTCGCGGAAAACCAGGATCGAAAATCTAAACCCAGTAAAATGCAACACACTGGTCTCGACAACGTCATTATTGAGTACACGACCGACCTGGGAATGTAAGACGGCATACGCCCGCACTAGTACTAAAGTCAACCGTAAAACTCCTCGAAACCCAGCAGGACGCTTCCGAGCACGCTGGTCTAATCATTATAAGTCCATAAGAGAAAAACGATCTGTTATTTCTCGGACTCAAAACCCAGTAAGACGCTTCCGAGCACACTGGTTTAAATCATTATAAGTCCATAAGAGAAAAACGATCTGTTATTTCTCGGACTCAAAACCCAGTAAGACGCTTCCGAGCACACTGGTCTAAATCATTATAGGTCCGCAAGAGAAGTACGTTTTGTTATTTCTCGGACTCGATGCCAAAACCCAGTAAGACGCTTCCGAGCACACTGGTCTAAATATTACAAGTCAGCATGAAGAGTACGTCTTGCTACTCCCCAGAATCAATTTCGAAACCCAGTAAGACGCTTCCGAGCACACTGGTCTAATCATTACATGTACACGGAAGGAGTACGTCTTACTATTCCTCGGACTCGATTTCGAAACCCAGTAAGACGCTTCTGAGCACACTGGTCTCAATCATCTCAGGATCGTAAGTAGAGTATATCTCGCTGACCTTCAAACTTAACTCAATACCCAGTTAGGCGCTTCCGAGCACGCTGGTCTTAGTCATCACAAAGGCGAGTACATCTCACCGAACTTCGAACCCAAAACTTGATTCGAAATATGGCGGAACGCTTTTACGCACGCCAGATTTAAACGCTATCCCATTAAACTCAAGACTCGGAATACGCATATGACTGTAATGCTCCTAAAAACACCAAGGGTCAAAAACTAAATCACACTTTCCTTCGGGAATTGTACAAAGCTCTCCGGAAAAGCCTTCAAGCTCTATGAAACCAACTAGTGCAGTCAATACGGAGCCGATGAAGGAGATTTTCTCCCGATAAAGTCTGCTCGACTTTTCTATATTAATCGACCTAACGTCAACCCGACAGTTCAGCTTCTCGGATGTATAAATCGTCCTAGCAGGCTCGACAAACTAACCTAATCTTACTCAAAAAACCAAGCAGCCTTACTTAGAAAATTCGAACAGACTTACTCGGAAAATCCGAGCAGATTTGCTCAGAAAAACCGAGCATATTTGCTCAGAAAACCCGAGCCGGTCTGCATAGGAAATCCAAGCAGACGTACTCGGAAAATTCTGAAGCCCAATGCGATTTCTCTCTCGGACTCGTCACAAACATGACCAGTTCACAATTCAATGCACCTTCTCCACCGCTTTCCTTGTTCGAATACGGGAGCTTCGACGAAAGACCAACAATGGATTTCCAAACGTCCAACAACAAGACTTAGAACTACGGGTGGCTTGATCCCTTTCTTAAGGGTACGTAGGCAGCCTTTCATCAGGCTCAGCTGTAAACCAAAATTCTTCGCTTGACGTAAAGAAGCATCAAGGTCATACACTAGGAACGACCGATGGTTCCAAAGAAAATTTCAATAACATACGGAATTGCTCGGAAGACTCTGCACCAAAAAATCAACTATGGCCGAAAGATCCAAAAGGGTCACCATATACACGCCAATGGATGCGAATCGACTTACTCGAAGGGCTGAAACAAATCCAACTCGAAAATGCCATTTCAAAAAATCCGTCTAACTTGATGTACAAGACGAAGGCCCAAATGCGACAAACGATTCGGACAATCCTTCGTCGCAAACGGAAGAGCAACAAAACAGAAAGGACCGAACCAAGTCTTTCGGACAATTGCTTTCGCCTCGAAAACAAAATGACCTCGCCATCATCGCACTCGAGTCTGACGAGCTGGGGGCTAACTGTTGGGGTCAAAAACCCTTCGACGAAAACAATAGCCGAAAACAAGATCGGACAATCGAACACAGACAACTACCCGTTTCGGATAAACAGAATTTCATATGAGTGACAAGTTATACGAAGTATCGATAACTTCGTACGGGCAACTTTCAATACGAAAAGAGTTAACGGACAACATTTCATACGAAACAGATGACATTTTATACGAAACATCGACGATTTATCGGAAGAATGATGTCGGAAAATAGACGAAACCACGATCGGACAAACGCACTTTCCAACCAGAATTACGGATCGACGAAACATCCGAAGAGGGCAAAGTACGAGCTAAACCAGCTCGGAAAACCGAGCTGAACCAGCTCAGAAAACCGAGCTGAACCAGCTCGGAAAACCGAGCAAAACCAGCTCGGCAAACCGATTTCCGAGATGAACCATCTCGGATTTTCCGAGCTGAACCAGCTCGAAATTCCGAGATGAACCTGCTCGGATTTCCGAGATGAACCATCTCGGATTTCAGAGATGAACCTGCTCGGATTCCCGAGACGAACCTGCTCGGATTCCCGAGACGAACCTTCTCGGATTTCCGAGACGAACCATCTCGGATTTCCGAGACGAACCATCTCGGATTTCCGAGACGAACCATATCAGAATTCCGAGACGAACCATCTCGGATTTTCCGAGATGAACCAGGTTGGATTTTCCGAGATGAACCAGGTTGGATTTTCCGAGCTGAATTATCCGAATGGATAACCAAACATTTGCCGATACGCATAACTTGTCCCAACCCACCTTCGGAAATGTCAGCCCATACTTTCACAGACCGATGACTTGGGCTGACAGATCGAGGTCGAGATAAATGGGAGCTTAGGCCCAAGCGTACGACAAACTCTAACCCAAATAAGTAAGTTGATACGTTAACGGACTCGGAACGTCCAAGCCTCGGCCCATCCGGTAAACAAATCAAGCCTCAAAAAGACGAAAGAAGATAAAGACAAAGAAGTAAAGAAAGAGATATCGACGAGCTGAAAAGGAAATCCGAGATAGAAATGTAAATCTTAACGGAAGGAGAAAAGAAAATATTTCCGCAAATCTTGCGGAAATATTCTCGAAAACCGACTTCTCGCAACTATAAAAGAAGATGGTGGCCATACGATGACGCCAGAGCGAAAAATCCTAAGACTTAGACTTAAGAGCTTTTGAGTTTTCTTTTAGACTTTTCGAGAATTCTTTTGTTCTTTTCCGATTCTTTTACTTTCTTTCCGATCTTTGTATTCTTTTCGAGTTTAATCAATAAAAATCCTTCGGGTTTGCTAGTTTCGTGGTTATCCTTGAAAGTTTCTGTTCCCTAAAAAGTCTAGCTTTACAAGTTTTGACCGTGTGAGTTTCGACTCTCACATAGATTAGAACCCATTCTTCTCCCATCTAGAGGAATTCAATTCAAATCCGACTAATTGCATTTTTGCGATAAGAGAATTGTGTAAAACTAATAGTACTATGTAACACTAACACTACCGGGTAAATTATGTAGAACTAGTAATATCAGTAAAACTTAGAGAACCGAGAAATTTAGTAGAACTAGTAATAGTAGTAGTACTGATTGTGTTTTTCTTTATTGTTTTGGCAGGGTACAATGAGCAACAACGTCAGCATACATTTTAAATGCCAAGGTCGGATTTATAGTTTACTTTGAATAAATTAGTGAAGGAGATAACTTTGTTGATGATAGAAAATATGATATACAAGAAGCTTGGGTTAGATGTAAGTAAGGTTAACTTGCGATTGAGTTACATTCCATTGCTGGTGGGATGTGAGGAACAATTCACTATTTCTGATGATGAGGATTTGTGTGTTTACCTAATATCTACGGATAAAAATAACCGTAGATGTCTTTTGTATGTCGAGGTCATCAATGTATCAGAACTGCCTGAGAAAGTGTCGAGAGTGGACAAAGGTTCTTTTGGTAGGAACTTATAGGAGTTGCAGTCAAAAGATGATGAAATCGGAGCTAGAGCCATTACTTTGTACATAGATAAAGAACAAGTTGTACAACAACATGAGGCAATAGAGGATGAGGATGAGGATGATTTATCACGTGATGTAGGTATGGATAACAATACAGATATATCGGATAAGTGTGATAGATATGTTGAGCATGCACTTGTTGTACAATCTAGTTAGTTTATATGGGCATGAGAAGACTGTTTGGGTCTAAGTGTGCCTCAAGAATTTCCAAATAAAGCGGTCTTGCATGATTTTGTGGATAGAGGCGCATTTAATAAGTGTTTTGGTTGTACCGTAAAGAAGTCGGATAAGACGCGATCAATGTTAAAATGTTGAATAGAAAGCTGCAAGTGGGGTCTTCAAGCTGCAAAGGTTGGAGAGACGGAAATTTTCTTGATTAGAACGTACACAAAGATGCACTCATGCAGTCATAACAGTCAGAGTGGAAGCAACTCGAAGAGGAAAGCACACCTCAGTTAGTTGCATCTCTTTTGCATGATGATTATCCAAGAAAAATGGAAACTCCACCTCCGAGATTATCATGGATCTTGTTAAGACAAAACTAGGTGTCGACGTATCGTACTCCACAGCGTTGAGAGGGAAAAATCAAGTTGTTCGTGATTTGCGTGGTAGTTCGGAAGGAAGCTATATGATGATGTTTTGTTATTTTTACATGTTAGAGAAGGTCAATCCTGGTACAATAACAAGTGTGAAATTGGATGAGAAGAAAAAATACAAGTACCTATTCATATCTCTGTGAGCTAGCATTGAAGGGTTTCAAGTTATGAGGAATGTAATAATGGTGGATACCACTTTTCTTAAAATGGATATGGTGGTGTACTAGGTTTCGCTTCAGTTCAGGATCCTATTTGTCATCAATATCCCATAGCTTTTGGTGTACTTGATGGTGAGAATAATGCCAGTGGGACCTGTTTTTGAGATGCTGAAAACTGTCGTAGCAGACTCTTCTGAATTGGCGTTTGTGAGTGACAGAAATTCAAGCCTCATTGATGTCATAGCTAATGTGTATCCCAAGCTCATCATGGGTATTGTATATGGCACTTGTCCCAAAATGTGAAAGCTCATGATTCTAATGTCAACAAGGACGTAGTTGCCTATAGATTCCCAAAGTGTAGTTTCCTTTACACGGTGGTTGATTTCAACACCGCTTATAGTTCTTGTAGGAAGAGATATCTTTTGGCAGCCAAGTATCTGGTGCATAGTACCATGAAAAAAGAATGGGAAAATTGTTATTTTCCAGGAGAAAGATACAACTTAGACACAAGCAACTGTGTAGAGTCTTTGAACAATACTTTTAAGGAGTCTAGGAGGTACGCATTAATACTCTTGCTTGATAAGATTATTAAAAAACTTCCGGCTTGGTTTAACGACCATCAGAAGGAGGCAGTATCTGGAACCATTGATAATAAAGTAGTTCCTTTAGTGGAGAACCATATGAACGATCATTGGAAAGTTGCTGAGAGATTAATTGTCAGGGTATTAAATTGTTTCGAGCTTGAGTACGATTTCATCGATAGTGGTGGAAAGCCTTATTTGGTGAACTTGGTGATGAAAACGTGCAGTTGCAGGTTCTTTGATATTGAAAAGTATCCTTATGTGCACACACTTGTCGCTTTCATTAAATTCAAAAAGGATCCTAATAGAAGTAGTGATATGGAAGTACATGAGTTGTCTTTGAAATATTATTGGATGGAGTTGTGGACAATGGCGTATTACAAGAAAATTAATTTAGTGCCGGATATGTTATAATGGGATGTTCCGGAGAACATAAAAGATTTGAAGAAAATTCCTCCTGACAAACTCAAAAAGAAGGGAAAGAAGAAAGTTAAAAGGTTTGCATCGGTAGAGGAAGGAAGAACAGGACGCAAAACAAAAGGCGACCAAGACAATAACTCCAATGGTTGTTATTTTAATTGTAATTTTGATTGTAATTTCCCATTTTTTGTAAAACTTGTATAACAAGTACGATTTAAAATTGGTAAAACCGGTAACTATATGTCGTATCTTTTGTTATTGGTAATGCTGGTAATATTTTGTAATACTAAGTGATTATCATAATTAGAATGAGATTAATCAAAAATTTAGTCAACATATAAATATATAAAACTTAGAATTTTAAGATCACCTTTATAATAATAGTGATCATATATTTCTATTACAACAAATTAGAATGATAGATTAATAGAAAAATTACTCAACATAGTAATCCCACCAACAAAGTTCTTATACTTTTATACTTTTAAAATCACTTATAAAATAATAGCCAAGTTGGAAGGGTAAAGTTTCAAAAATTGAGAATTGAAACCTATTAATGCACTCAACAATTAGAATGATATACTGTTCGAGAAAAATCAGTTGTAAAACTACAAAATCAAATTGTAAGAGTGGATAAAACTAATTAAATTGAAAACAGCCAAAATATAACTATTTGAAAATTTCGTAAAACTACTATATTCTAGAAAATTATGTGGGAATGGCTTATTCCCCCATCAACTTAAATCGTAAAAAGTTTTTCATACACAAGTTATTGGACAATGCCAAATTCGTCAAAAACTACAAAAACTTTTGAAATAACAACATGAATTTTTAAATGTGGTCAATTCCATCAAAACCGTAAACATTGTTATTTTTTCGTTAATAAATATTGACGTGGATGACAGATGGACATCCACATTGCTCTGGGTTAAAATTTTGAAACCAGAACATAGTAGATTTGGTTTTTTTATTAAAAATTTTAATATTCGTGTATGAAGAGAATCAAACCCCTCACCAAAGTTTCTATATTTTACCTATCCGTCCCTGGGCTGTTTCACTATTTGATGACTTTGGTAACAATAAAATTAATAGGAACACCAACATATATATGAACTAAAGCCAGTTTAATTAACCACACAAACTCTCTGCTCTTGCTTCTCTTCATTTTTTTCATCTTTATCCATGTTATTTCAATTTTTAATTTCTGGGTCATTTCAATTTATAAGTTCTTCTGAAATTTAAAATAAATCCTTCCCAAATCATTTTGTTGGATGCAAAATGAGGTTTGTGAAACTTGTTGATGCATTTGATGGAGGGAGAAATTTCTTGGAAAAAACTAGTTCCAAATTAAAAAGAATCTACACGAAGACTGAGTGGAGCTCCATTATCAACACAAGAATACATCGAACCGCGCCAACATTACAACCAGGAATACAAAAACTCAGAAAAGGAAGGCAAGAGATCAACGACCTACTTCGCCAACGAGCACGACCCGCCAATCAACCCGCAAAACCGAACCAAAAACAAAAAAGCAAATGCAAGCGATAAGGACAAACCCTTTTGCACATACCACCAGAGGATGGGACACGACACCATCGACTGCCACCACTTGCAAAACCTTCTACTCGGGGAATACCAGAAAGGAGATACGAACATAACAAACCGGAATATGCAAGCAACACCCCCCAAAAATCAGATAAGGGACGAGGGTGGTCGAGTCCGGCTTGTCAGAGGAAAGAACCGAAAGCACGGAAGCGCACAGTGGCCGGAGCAACACGATGCCGACGCAGAATCGCTAAAACGAGCCCGAGGCGACGAGGACGCAAAGACGCCCCCACCAAGAAAATGTATCAACATGATCCACGGAGAACTTCCATGCCACAGCGGCTCGACAAGTCCTACAGCGAAACCCAGCCAAGGAGTAGGCACCGGACCAAAGAAAGAAGAGAACCACGTCGGCAAAGAAAGCGACAAGAACAAGGTCACCTTCACCGCAAAAAGCAAAGAGGGACCCGGTAGGTCGCACGACGACTTGCTCGTCATCAAACTTCGGATAGGCAAACGCGGAGCTGCAAAAGCCTTGATAAGCACCGGGAGCTCGGTCAACCTCGTCTTCACAAGAACTTTACAGAGAATGAAACTCATAGGATGCATAGCAAGGAGACCCAAAATGACCCTCACCAGCTTCAGCAGCAAAACGACGAAAACAATTGGGACGATCCGACTGCCTGTACGCGTCGGACAAACCACCAGAGTCATCACCTTCCTCGTCATAGACCAACCCACATCCTACAATGCAATTCTAGGAACCCTGTGGATCAACACGATGAAAGTGATATATCATGGTTTTTACCGGTTTTAGACCATGATATAAGTGTGTTTTAGAGTCCTTTAGTGTTTCTTTAGAGTCTTTTACAGGTGTTATTAGATACATACACGTTTGGAGCGGAATTGGAGTTATTGGAGCTTCTTGGAGCATTTTGGTGCTTTGACCCGAGAGATAGAGTTCACTGTCCAAAACAGAGTAATGCATCGATCGACAACAATTGTGCATCGATCGACACACGAGCGAGATGGGCCTTTCCTCGGCGGTTAATGAAGAATGAAGAAATTGCAGTCTTGCCCAGAAGTTCCTGATAATTACAAAGAAGCCCCAAGACGTGATTAGCTTATATAATTAGGTTTTTACATTAGTTTTTAGATACGCTTTCATACTTTGAGCATAGAGTTTTTAGAGCTTGGGGCTGATCTAATCCTGTACTGCTTTCTGCTTTTTGGAGAAGATTTCGAACCCCTTTACTTCTTTATTCTCTTTTATGAAATCTATTAATTCATTAATTATGTTTTCATATTCTATGTCTGAGTAGATTCATAGTTAGGTTTAGGGATTCTCAATAAGGATTTTATGACTTGCTAGATATAATTAATTCAGTTAAGGATTCATATCATA
The DNA here is from genome assembly GCA_030180135.1 of Orychophragmus violaceus. Classification (NCBI taxonomy): domain Eukaryota; kingdom Viridiplantae; phylum Streptophyta; class Magnoliopsida; order Brassicales; family Brassicaceae; genus Orychophragmus; species Orychophragmus violaceus. Next base: position 25,538,168 of record CM058236.1, on the reverse strand, counting down.
ATTGTTCTTCAATCTAAATTGTGCTTAACACTAGTTTCTAACCTGATCACTTAGAATCAAGATCTTAGGTTGTTAAATTGACACGAAAGTGTGGTTTAGAATCTGAACTATTTAGGTTGAGCAATTGAATTACTCGCAAGGAAATTTGGTTTAATTGAATTGTGAACATATCGAACTTAATCTTAAAGCTAGTTTAATCTGTTAGGAATTACAAAGAAATTTGGATTTCTGCAATTAGGCTTAGAGAATTCTCACAACGAAAGTTGGTTAATTCTATATCTGTGTTTGAGTTCTAGAACCGTACTTAATTTGATCCTGACTGAATGATTTATCTGCTTGTCTGATTTCCTGAGAACTCCCTAGACTTAGCGCTTTTAGTTAATTGCCTACAAACCGATCTTGCTACTGATTTACTTTCCTGCTTTGTTTTTAGTTTCTCACTACATTTGATTTCTCCTAGTTTAATCTTGACTGTTCTAAATCTATCGTTGCCCAGAGTCCTTGTGGATTCGATACCCTAAGTACTACATTCACATTACTGTTCACTTGCAGTTAGTATAGAGATTAAAACTAGACCTATCAATTTTTTGGCGCCGTTGCCGGGGACTCTTTTGAGTCTTCGATAGATTTGAACTTAGGGTTTAGACTAGGATTTTTATTTTTTTTTATTTTAGTTACTACTTTTTCTGTGTTTCTTCTCTGTCGCAGGTTTGACATTCGCATAGCATCGATCGTTGCATCCTTTTGTGTTGATCGTTACTAAGTGACTGGAGTTGAGTCGATCGTTGCATATTAGCATCGATCGTTGCACTGCGATTACAGACGGTTTATGCAGACGCGTGATACCAGAAGTAATCAAATACTAACCTCGTTAATCTCCAACTTGAAGAGCTTGCTAGACTAGAGAGGACTAACAGGAAAGTTCAAAGAGCAAGGATGGTTCAAGAACGTCTGATTATAATGCCCGATGCTCAAGGTACCCTGAGGGACCGACAAAACAATCCGTACAATGCTGCTGGGCAACAAATAGATGCTGAAGGGAATGTTATCCCTGATCCTGAACCTGAACCTGAGCCTGAAGTGCGATAAGCACAAGGCCAAGGACAAGGTCAAGGTAGACAGATGGTTATTCATGAGAGGACCTTAGCTGACTATAACCGTCCGTATGAGTTTCATGCTAACCGGTCAGCTCTTGTACCTCCTGGTTTTGAGAGGAATGATTTCGAGATTAAGACCATCTACTACTCTCTTCTGAGGCAGAATGCGTTCCATGGTTTCCCTAATGAGCAGCCAATGGATCATATAGATGAGTTTGAGGACATAGTCACTGGGATGAAGTATGATGGAGTGAACTATGACTATCTGTTTCTCAAACTCTTCCCCTACTCTCTCGCTGGAGATGCTGCTGCCTGGCTGAAACAGCTTCCACCTGGGAAGTTTAATACATGGGATGCTGTGAACAGTGAGTTTCTGAGACACTTCTATGATGATGCTCGTTCTGATCAGTCGAGACAGGACATTCTCACTTTCTCCCAAGGTCCTATAGAGCCTCTTAAGACTGCATTGATGAGGTTTAAGAAGTATCAACGTGACTGCCCGCATCATGGATTCACTGAGGTAACATTGCTGGGTATTTAATTTAGAGGTATAGATCTCCCTTATCAGACTGCGTTGGATAATTCCAGCAATGGAAATTTCAACACTAGGACTCCTGTGCAAGCTAAGCAACTGATAGATAACTCAGTAAGCAGTAATAGATGCAAGACTACTGATAGGAGAAGGAAAGAGTCTGGTGGGAAGATGGAGAATCTGGAGATTGCTGATATTAGGAGTAAGTTGGACACTGTTTGCAATCTTCTAGCTGGGAAGAAAGCTGTCCATTTTGCTCAAGATGTTGAAGTGATCAATGCTGAAGAAGATGGTCAGGAAGAGGATGTGAACTGCATTGGAGGATCTGGTTTCCAAGGAAACAGGTTTGGAGGACAGCAAGGTAATAGATTCTTTAGTGGACAGAAGAGTGCTTTCACAAGCAATCAAAACTCTTCTAGCTTTGGACAGAATGCTGGTTATCAGAAGCCTTTTCAGCAAAGTAATCAGAGGACTTATGGATCTTCCTCTTACCAAACACCTCCTGCTGCTAATGCCCATGAGAGCAAGATGGATAGCATGATGGATCAGTTGCTGAAAGGTCAGACTAAGAAAGCTATAGACCTCGACAAAAAGATAGGTGCTGTGTATGAAGAGCTGAATGGGAAGTTTGAATCTTTGAGCACACATATGAAGGAGCTTGATGCTAAGGTTGCGAGGAATACTGGATATGTTCAGAGGCCAGGTGGATCTCTTCCGGGACTGACTGATGCTAATCCTAAGCATCAGTGCAATGCGGTGACATTGAGAAGTGGTAAGGAGCTGTTTCCTGCCCAGAAAAAGCAGTTAAGTGTCGAAGAAATCGTGGAGATTGAAGAAATGGAAGATCAAATCCGTGGGATTCGCAATGCATCGATCAACGCACCTCAGCAAAGGTCGATGCAAAGCGAAAATAAAGATCCAGAAGTCGTAGCACAATCGCCCATCAACGATCGATGCATCACAAGCAACGATCGACGCAGGGTGGCTGAAAAGAGTCCAAACGCAGAAAACCCGAAGAAGTCAAATGAAAGGTCTACAAGCCTAAGGTACCGTTTCCTAAGAACCCCAGGAAGGCTAAGAACGATAAGCAGTACGCCAAATTCAAGGAGATCATTAAAAAGGTGAAGATCGAAGTGCCTTTGATTGACTCTATGGAGACTACTCCTGTGATGAAGAGATGTCTTAAGGATTTAATTGCTGGTAAATGGTCTAATGAGGAGAGTGCAATGATGATCACAGAGGTATGTAGTGCAGTGATTCAGGGCAGAATTCCTGAGAAGTTGAAAGATCCAGGGAGCTTTGTGTTGGATTGTGCTATCTACAGGGAAAGATTTGAAAGATCTCTATGTGATCTTGGTTCTAGTGTGATCCTTATGCCCTTCTCTTTTGCTAAGAGACTTGGGATGACTGACTTCCTGCCCACTAGAATCTCATTGGTTTTAGCAGACAGAACAATCAGAATTCCTGAAGGAATATTGGAGGATGTGCCTATAATGATTGGCCAATGTGTGATTCCTACTGATTTTGTGGTTCTGCAGTATGGAGAGGAACCAAAGGATCCACTGATTTTGGGTAGACCTTTCTTAGCTACTGCGGGTGCGATTATTGACTGCCAGAGAGGTAAAATAATTCTGAATGTGGGTGATCTGAAGATGAGCTTTGATATGGACAAACTGGTGAAGAGACCAACCATCGACGGACAGACCTTCTATGTAGACACACTCAGTGATTTGGCTGTAGAATACTTTCATAGGTCACATGCTGAGGATCCACTGGAGAGAGCTTTACTGAGCTCTATAATGGAGCTGGAACACCTGCAAGACGAGCCCGCAATCTGCTACACGAGGCTAATGGACTCTGCTGAGCAAGTAATGCAAGTGGATGTGTCTGACGCGACATTGCATCAATCGACACCTTCAGGGCATCGATCGTTGCATGACGACAGAGACTGGGCAAAATTGAGCTGAAAAATTTCCATCCGGGCTAAGGTACGCATTTCTTGGACCTAATTCAGCTTATCTAGTAATTGTTAATGCTAGTTTGAACAACGCAGAGCTCACTTTACTGCTAAGCAAGCTGCGCAAGCATCGCAAAGCTCTTGGCTATTCTCTTGATGACATTTCAGGTATCTCTCCAGAGCTGTGCATGCATCGGATACATCTTGAGGACGAGTCTAAGACATCAGTTGAGCATCAGAGAAGGCTGAATCCTAACCTTAAGGATGTGGTTAAGAAGGAGATTATGAAACTCCTAGATGCTGGGATTATCTATCCAATTTAAGACAGTGATTGGGTGAGTCCAGTTCATGTAGTTCCTAAGAAAGGCGGAGTTATAGTAGTGAAGAATGAGAAGAACGAGCTGTTTCCTACAAGGATTGTAACTGGACACCGGATGTGCATAGATTACATGAAGCTCAATGCTGCGACAAGGAAAGATCATTTCCCTTTACCCTTCATTGATCAGATGCTGGAGAGGTTAGCAAATCACCCTTACTATTGCTTCCTCGATGGATATTCAGGTTTCTTCTAGATTCCCATCCATCTAGAGGATCAGGGAAAGACTACCTTTACTTGTCCATATGGCACACTTGCTTACCGTAGGATGCCTTTTGGACTCTGCAATGCACCTGCCACCTTCCAGAGATGCATGATGTTCATATTCACTGATATGATTGAGGACTTTATGGAGGTGTTTATGGATGACTTCTCAGTCTATAGATCATTTTATAATGAGTGCTTGGATAATTTGTGCAAGGCACTGACTAGATGCGAGGAGAAGCACTTGGTTCTTAATTGGGAGAAGTGCCATTTCATGGTCAGAGATGGTATTGTACTTGGACATAAAGTGTCTGAAGCAGGGATTGAAGTAGACCGCGCTAAGATTGAGGTAATGACCAGCCTTCAGGCGCCTGATTCTGTGAGGTCTGTAAGGAGCTTTCTTGGACACACTGGTTTTTATAGACGGTTCATCAAGGACTTCAATAAGATTGCTAGACCACTAACTGCTTTGCTGTGTAAGGATACCAAGTTTGAGTTCAATACATATTGTAAGACTGCATTTGAACAGATCAAGCAAGCATTAGTGAGTGCTCCTATAGTTCAGCCAGCAGATTGGGATCTACCTTTTGAGGTTATGTGTGATGCGAGTGACTACGCTGTAGGAGCTGTTCTGGGGCAGAAGAAGGACAAAAAGCTTCATGCTATCTATTATGCCAGCAGAACACTAGATGATGCGCAGAGAAACTATGCCACTACAGAGAAGGAGTTGTTGGCTGTTGTCTTTGCATTTGAGAAATTCCGCCCCTATCTTGTTGGCTCCAAGGTGATTGTACACACCCATCATTCAGCCCTGAAGTATCTGATGCAGAAGAAAGATGCTAAGCCAAGATTGTTGAGATGGATTCTGTTACTTCAGGAGTTTGACATTGAATTGAGGGACAAGAAGGGAGTTGAGAATGGAGTTGCTGACCATATTTCAAGGATGCTGGTTGAGGAAGACGTGCCCATTAATGATTTTTTGCCTGAGGAGAACGTCAATATGATTGGGACAGTGTTTCAGATGGATTTGGACAGAAACCTGCAAAATTGTCGGATTAATCGCACTGCGTCGATCGATGCCACATCTGTGACGATCGATGCATGTGTCGAGACTACGACGATCGATGCTACTCTATGCGATGATCGTTGCAGTGCGGATATGAACCCAGAACCTTTCACGGTTCAAATTGGAGACTTTGTTTTCGAAGTAGATGCTGTCGCAACCACCGATCGACCCTGGTACGCTGATATAGCTAATTACCTGGCTGCAGAGACTGAACCAGATGATTTGAAGGGGTATGCCAAGAAGAAGTTCTTCAGGGAGCTCAGACGATACTACTGGGATGAGCCTTATCTCTACAAGCATTGTTCGGATGGTCTTTACAGGAGATGCATTGCTGAATCAGAGGTTCCAAATATCTTATTCCACTGTCATGGATCAGATTATGCTGGACATTTTGCTACTTCAAGACTGTGTCTAAGGTTCTGCAAGCAGGCTTCTGGTGGCCTACAATGTTTGCGGATGCTCATTCCTTTGTTTCTCAGTGTGATGCTTGTCAGAGGAGAGGGAAAATCAGTAAGAAGCATGAGAAGCCTCAGAATTTCATTCTTGAGGTTGAGGTTTTTGATTGCTGGGGCATAGATTTCATGGGTCCTTTTCCCTCATCCTATGGGAATAAGTTTATCTTGGTTGCTGTGGACTATGTATCTAAGTGGATAGAAGCAATGGCTAGTCCAACCAATGATTCTTCGGTGGTTATTAAGCTGTTTAAGACCATCATATTCCCTAGATTTGGAGTACCTCGAATAGTAATTAGTGATGGAGGATCTCATTTTATTAATAAGGTCTTCGAGAAGTTTCTACAGATACATAGAGTTCATCACCGAGTTGCTACTCCTTATCACCCTCAAACTAGTGGACAAGTTGAGGTTTCTAACAGACAGATCAAAGAGATCTTAGAGAAGACAGTTGGGAAGACAAGGAAGGATTGGGCAGCAAAGCTAGATGACGCACTATGGGCTTACCGGACTGCATTCAAGACACCACTTGGAACTACTCCATTTCATCTGCTGTATGGAAAAGCATGTCATCTGCCAGTAGAGCTTGAACACAAAGCAACATGGGCTGTAAAGCAGATGAACTTCGATCTTAAGACTGCTGCAGAGAGGAGATTGGTGCAGCTTAATGAGTTGGATGAGATTAGACATTTTGCTTAGGAGAACTCAAAGCTGTACAAGGAGAGGACTAAGGCTTATCATAACAAGAAGATTGTCTCTAGACAATTTGAGCCTAATGATCAGGTACTTTTGTATAACTCTCGTTTGCAATTGTTTCCAGGTAAGCTGAGATCAATGTGGTCTGGTCCTTTCACAATCAAGGAGGTACATCCTTATGGAGCTGTCGTTCGAATCAGCTAGGAAGGTAAGGAATTTACTGTAAATGGACAGAGAGTAAAGCATTATTGGGCTAAGGCCGAGATTCCAAGAGGTCAGATTTTGCCTCTGGATGTTGCACCCTCTGTCTGATTGAGCTAAAACGTTAAGCTATTGATGCTAAAAGAGCGCTGAGTGGGAGGCAACCCACTGTTTTGTTTTTGCTATTCATTTTTGGTGTTTTTGTTAGGATTTTACGTTTGTTTTTTGGTTTTGGTGAGTTTTGTCTGCAGGTTTCGACAGAATTGCAATGCAACGATCGACACGGTCCTGTGTGTCGATCGTCACAACACGAAAATTGCATTGCAGCGATCGTTGCGGTCCTGAGCAACGATCAACACATGACACAAATCGCCTTGCAACGGTCGTTACATTTATGTATCGATCGATGCATGAGCGACAGAGGTAAAAATCAGACAGAACTTAACTCATCCATTAACATTTTCTTTCTTTTTACCAAACCTTAGCTTGACACTACTGGGGACAGTGTGTTTCAAGTGTGGGGGAGGTGGTACTGACTATTATCTTTCTGTTTTCTTAGAGTCAGTCCGTTTTTCAAAAATTTTGTTTTATCGAGTCAAAACAAGTTTAAGTAAGAAACAGTGAATTTTTGAGAAGTTAACAACAACTTGCAGGAACTTAAGTGACCATTGGGATGAAGTTGAAGGAACTATCTATGACTATTAGAAAACCCAACACGGATCAACCTACTGAGGACACCCATATCAATTCAGGTATTCAGAGGATCCTTTACTGGATTCACCCTTAATTTGACTTAATTTTCTCACCTAAGGGCTTGGTATACCTTGAGTCGGAATCCTTTGTTAGTTCTGACACAGCTTGTAAACCTGTCCGAGTATGGTTCCTTTCTCCCCTTCCATAAAGTAAAAAAAAAGTAAGTAATAAACTGAGGATGAGCTAGTAGCTCCGAAGTGGTCACGGGAGTAGTAGCAAACACTATTACCTCCTATGCATTCATGGAATGTGTCCAAAGTACACCCCTTAACGGGTAGAGCACTGATAAAAAAAATAAAATGATACCCAATGGGGAAAAATCAGAATGCTAAGGAAGGGAAAAGAGAAGAAAAAGAACCAGAAAAAGATAGTATGGTGGTCTAGAGCTGACAAAGTAAGAATCCATGTGCCCTTTGATCGATAATCCTTAGTTGAGACCGCACTTAATAGCTTATAGAAGTCAGTAGGGTGAATTTGAATTGCTTGGATTGATTGTGGAGTTTACTTAGGACAGTTGCTAAATGTGGGGGAAGTACATGTTGGTCTTGATGTCTTGCAGGTGATTCTTTTAGTGGCTTACTAAGGGGAATCTGAGTGTTGTTGCTTCTAGGACGAAAAGAGTTTCTGAAAGTTTTCAAACCTCTTCACCATGTTTTAGTTCTCTGTTTTGCTTGAGGGCAAGCAAAGGCTAAGTGTGGGGGAGTTGATATATCATGGTTTTTACCGGTTTTAGACCATGATATAAGTGTGTTTTAGAGTCCTTTAGTGTTTCTTTAGAGTCTTTTACAAGTGTTATTAGATACATACACGTTTGGAGCGGAATTGGAGTTATTGGAGCTTTTTGGAGCATTTTGGTGCTTTGACCCGAGAGATAGAGTTCACTGTCCAAAACAGAGTAATGCATCGATCGACACACATTGTGCATCGATCGACACACGAGCGAGATGGGCCTTTCCTCGGCGGTTAATGAAGAAATTGCAGTATTGCCCAGAAATTCCTGATAATTACAAAGAAGCCCCAAGACGTGATTAGCTTATATAATTAGGTTTTTACATTAGTTTTTAGATACGCTTTCATACTTTGAGAATAGAGTTTTTAGAGCTTGGGGCTGATCTAATCCTGTACTGCTTTCTGCTTTTTGGAGAAGATTTCGAACCCCTTTACTTCTTTAGTCTCTTTTATGCAATCTATTAATTCATTAATTATGTTTTCATATTCTATATCTGAGTAGATTCATAGTTAGGTTTAGGGATTCTCAATAAGGATTTTATGACTTGCTAGATATAATTAATTCAGTTAAGGATTCATATCATAATTGTTCTTAGATCTAAATTGTGCTTAACACTAGTTTCTACCCTGATCACTTAGAATCTAGATCTTAGGTTGTTAAATTGACACGAAAGTGTGGTTTAGAATCTGAACTATTTAGGTTGAGCAATTGAATTACTCGCAAAGAAATTTGGTTTAATTGAATTGTGAACATATCGAACTTAATCTTAAAGCTAGTTTAATCTGTTAGGAATTACAAAATTTTTTGGATTTCTGCAATTAGGCTTAGAGAATTCTCACAACGAAAGTTGGTTAATTCTATATCTGTGTTTGAGTTCTAGAACCGTACTTAATTTGATCCTGACTGAATGATTTATCTGCTTGTCTGATTTCCTGAGAACTCCCTAGACTTAGCGCTTTTAGTTAATTGCCTACAAACCGATCTTGCTACTGATTTACTTTCCTGCTTTGTTTTTAGTTTCTCACTACATTTGCTTTCTCCTAGTTTAATCTTGACTGTTCTAAATCTATCGTTGCCCAGAGTCCTTGTGGATTCGATACCCTAAGTACTACATTCACATTACTGTGCACTTGCAGTTTGTATAGGGATTAAAACTAGACCTATCAGAAAGCAGTCGCCTCAGCTTATCACCAATGCGTGAAATTTCCAGTCCCAGGAGGAACCTGACGATCTGGGGCGCACAAGGGGACCCAAAAACCGACCCTCTGAGCAAAAACAAAACGACAATGACCCCTAATGAGGCACAGAGTCCGATGCGTTCAAACAAAGAGAAAGCGCCGAAGGAAGCCGTAACCCAAGGTCCGATCTTATAAACAAACCCCTATCGTCCTTACATACTTATATATAAAAAAAAACTTGTAAAAAGAAAGAACTACGCTCGACTTGATCTCTCGTTTGAGAGTACGTAGGCAGCCTTTACAAGGCCCAATCACCCCTTTTTACTTCAAAATTAAGCTTGTTTCCTTCCAAGAACATACTCGGACTAACCGAACTATTGACATCGACATTCTGGCCAAATGATCAATATAACTAAACGCGTCCCAAGACGCAGTGGCATCACGCCATGTTGTCAACATCGACAACCTCAAAACTGGGGCCAGACCCGCATAAGTCTTCATAATAAGTTGAATAAGCCGAACCTCCTTCGCATAACCCAATTCGAAGACTTCACGGGATAAGCCGAGCAACGAGCTTAACCCCGCTAATGTTACAAAATAGGTGCAATCCAAACGCCCTCAAAGACAAGCCGAGCACAACTTCGCAACAAAAAAAAGGGGAAGGGCGACAAAAAAACAAAGCAAGAGCCTACACCGGAAAAATCAAACCTAAACGCCCGCACCTCAAAAAGCACCCACCAAAGACAAGGCGCGATGGACAGGAAATCCGCTCGAAGCCATTACACTACATCAAACACTTCCTCCAAAAGAGAAATGGAAGAGCGAAGTCAGAACGAAATGATCAAGACGACCTCATCTCCTCTTTGCTAAAAAAAAAGGAGAAGAGAAGCTGAGGGAGCACCTCGCGAATTCACATAAGACCACCAGAAACCCTAGATACAAAGACATTGCGCGACTCGTGAGCACAAACCAAATCTTGACCTCCAAAGGTAAAACCCATCAAAAGGAAGCAGAAATCCGGCGACATTGGCCATCAAAAAATAATCAGATCAGCCAACCCCGAACGAGGGATAGAGCACGGAAAAGGAACACTCACAATACAAACGTCGCCCATACCAAAGAAAAAGGCTACACCAACGACTAAGAAAGCGATAAGTCCGTTAAAACGAAGAAGCAAGTGAAATGTGCATCAAGCTCAGATACATTCCCTTAAAACAGAAAGATAGGAATACTTAAATCAAAAGGAAAAGAAGAAGATTAACCAAAGTCCAAAAAGCCAGGCACAGTGACGAACGCATTTAAAAAAAAAAATAACAACAAACAAGAAACGAAAACAGAGAAATACGACATAACACTAAGTCATTTGGAGATCCCCAGAGCTCGCGGACCAGCAGCCACCTCGGGAGTAATAAACACGGCGTTTGATCCCTCGGGACAGTCAACCAACTCTTCCGAATACACGTCATCGTACACAGGATAATTGATAGGAGTCATAAAAAATCACCCCTCTCAAGCTCCGGAATAGGCAGGGTATACAGTTCAGCCCACAAACGGGTATCATACTCTTTAAGCTTCTCAAGGCGAGCAGAAGGAATATCGAATCCCTCCTCCACAAGAAGTTGAAAAGCGCCAAGCACGACAATAGCTTGATGCAACTCCAAAAACTTGTTCGTTGCCAGGATGTCATCTTTCCTCTCCACCCTGATCTAATAAAGGCGTTCAGAAGCCTTCTCATACATCCTCCGCCTATCTAAAAGGACAGCTTCTTCACTGGAAGAACGCAGCCGGTCACGATCGGACTTAAGAGACTCGACCTCGGCTCTCAGGGAACTAACCAGGCCTCTACTCTCATCCTCGGATTCCCGCCTTTCCTACTCAAGACCGAGAATTCGAGCCTTGAGTTCGACATTCGTAATCTGACCTCGACAAGCTTCCTCTGAACATCCCCGAGTCCCCGCAAAGACTGTTGCATGCCCACGATTTTCTCCTTGAGATCCTCCTCTCTGACCCTAGCCGCTGGCTTTTAACAACTGATCAGTAGGAACCTATCATCGATAATCAAACCAGGTCCAATATGGCGAAACTCGAACGAACCATCTATAGCCTTCAAGCCCTCTGCCACGTTCGAGCCTACAATCCCCGATGAACCATCTCCCGTAAACGACCCTCTCGACTGTCGATTCACGACGCGATCAAGAACCATCCGAACGTCCGGATCGACATGACTTCCCACACGATCCAGCTCCTCAGCGGATATACCGAATCCAGAAAAATCGGCAGATACGTCATCCACCTCCGACCTACGCCTCTTTCTGCTCGGACGATTGCCATTCCCACCAGAGCCGGAGTCGCCACCCACTTCCTCAAAGGAACCAGGGCCATCAGGAGACAACTCCTTTTCACCACCAACATCGCCTTGTTCACCATCGGCCCTACCATCCTCATCGAACACGTCCATATCAACAGTCTGATCCTCTTGAGGAATTGTCTTCTCTTTGTCAGCCTGACACGAAAGTGTCAACGGTCTATCGGTCACCTGCTCGACTGGACAGCGCGAACACTCTCAACTGAGCCGCGAACCGGAGGATTATTCGCAACGAAAGCAAGGACCCTCAAGACATAGTCCGACAACTCAGCCTCCCTCCAACTCATTCTCTAAAACATCAAGCAAAAAGGAAAAGAAAACAAGACAAAAAAGAAACCTCGAGTAAAGATCCCCGAGAAAATTCCAAAGGAAGAGAGATGAAATTCCGTCACGAAACAAAACACGCCCCTCCTTCTAGCGTCTCGCGAAGCAAGGAAAGGGAAAGGAATTGGAAAGCAGCAATTCGTAAAAACAGATACAGAGCGGAACTCGCAATCACCCAGAAGAAGAAGCATGAACCGAGAAGGCATGACCTTAAGTATCAAAAGGAAGGGTTTTTCTTTACGAAGACATGAAGAATCACGCTTTTCAAAATCGCGTCCTTTCGCTTCCCTAAAACGCAATAGGATCCGACGGTGCGAATGGTATTGATCGAAGCAAAGTGACCTAACAAGATTTCCGCCTGACTTAAAAATGCTCGAAGAGATTCGCCGAATCCGACTAAAACCGCAGACCGACGAACTGGGGGGCTAATTTTTGGATATGGGTTTAGCACCCATCCCTAAGCCCATTAGAAATCTCGTTAAATCAGAAAATTGCTCTCGGCCCAAGAAGATAAGCCCGCTAAGGAGTCAATGGCCCAAAAGGAAGCCAGTCTTCAAGCGCTATAAATAGGACCCTTCACTCTTCATTTTAAGGACATTGTAACTTGCAAGAGTGCCGAGCTACTCCTATAAAGCTCCGAGCTCAAGCAATATTTAGGGAGCACGTCATTAGACATACTCCCACCTAGTAACCATCCTATTCATTGCTCGGCCTCGTCCTTAAGATTAATAAAGAACAGTTTTGATCTCATTAAGTTTATTTTGCACCTCGTAATTCAGACTTCTCAGATCGTAATCCGACTTCCCGGACTTGATCGGAATTTTATAACAACACCGACAAATCTTGCTGCTTTGACATGGGTTCTCCCAACGAGGTAGCACAATATGATTGCATTTTTCCCAAATCTTTACATCAGTCCTCAGAAACGACACGATGCGATCTGATAACATTTGTCCTTAAAGATTTTTCCATATGGCACTTAGTAAGCCGAAAGGAAACACACCATCCCCAAAAATCTGCAACGACGGCGTGTCATGACATCCAATGTAGAATTGAAAGCTAGCCGACATGTCCTTCTTCTAGTCCTACAAGGAGGAAATGGAAAAGGAAAGAGTAATTTAAATTACCTAGTGAGAACGAACCATACCAACTCAAATGGACACAATCGATATATGACGTAACATCGAGATGATAACTAACAGTGCAAGCAATTATTATACTAAACTTATGCTTAAACTTATTTATAGATAAATAGAAATCAACAAACAAGAGATTCCAACCAGCGGTGCCCAAGGCCACATGCTCAGACACCCGATAGTCACCATAGTTCCCGTTGATGTCTGAGTTCATAGCCTCGAACACCCCCATGGTCCCCATGTATGTCATGCAAGGCCGCAGCCCCGGAAATTCCGTGTATCACATCACTGCCTTACCAGCTTCCTAAGGATTTGTCAAGCCCTCATCGACAACGGACACGTCACCGCCATTTATTTTGGCCCAAGCGCTCTCACAAAAAAAACGTGCATAGAGACTCTCTCATTCCTTATGCACTCACTCCCTATTTATTCCTCACCTTGACAATCAATCACCACACAATTTACGGTTCATGACCTAACAATCTTTAACATGTCATCTAGGTTCACGCAACATCCATCTCAATCACACAATCACCAGAAAAAGATCTGGTTTACCAATAGCAATTCCCTTCCATTCTCAATCAACAACCATTCAACACTTACCATTCTTCTAAAAAACTAACACCATTTCCTGATTCTGGTTCTCATAACAAAAAGTATAGCGATAATTAAGTTTTAATATGTATATATATCATATACGGTTCATATATATATATAGTTGATTAATTTATATCAAAATTCTTATTAAACAAGCAAACAGAAAGGAAGCTAGGCTTAATCTAATCCAGACATTACAACGCATAGTAATACATGGGAATTAAATCAGAACGGACAGCCTCCCCTTGGCCTTATCGATGATGAACCAAGAATTAGACTACGATCGGACCAACGGAAGAAGCATACAGCTACCCATGCTCCGAAGCTCTAGATTGGTTCTACTTCGATTGAAAGCTAGATCTATGTCTTTAGAAAGTCTGTGCAAATATTCGGGTCAAACGAAACTCATTTTCCCAACCAATACACACAACTAGCTAGACTGGTTACAAATCTGACATGAGCATACATGTTTTGAAAAATGATCATAATGTTTGACTCATACCTCGGAATTGGGCGATTCTGGTCTCTATGGAAAGAGGAACCGTGGTATTTCCGGTGATATACTACTAGTTCTGTAGCTCCATATGTTTCCTATGGTAGTATTCCGACAATGTGACGACCAAAATAGATGGAAGATCACATGATCTTATATCTACTTTGAAGAGGGCAAAAGTAGGGAGAAACATGATTATATCTTCGAGCTGCCACCACAGTGGCTCAGAGTGACATGAAGAGGAGGAGAAGAAGAGAAAAAGAGATGGATGCTAGGGTTTCACCTTACACGATAGAAGAACGGAGGAGACGGCACAAGGAGGAGGAAACTTGGGTCCGGAGCAAGGTGGATTCGGACGACGGCTGTCTCCGTGCAGTGGCTGACGATGATGGCTGATGTATCTGGATCGGGGTAGAGCTTCTGTTGGATCATCACTTGCCTTCATTCTTTGTAGAGATTACTATTTATAATAGAAATAGGGAGAAGCCCTAGGTTTTAGAATGGGCTTTAGGCTTTTGGGCTTGAAATTTCAAATTAAAAGAACAAGATTGTTGGCCGGGTTTTGGGGTGTAAACATTATCCCCCATTTAACGGAAATTTGTCCCTAATTCCATGAGAAATGATCTCTGCAATCAAATCCCCAAAACCCAAACAGAACACGGAAGGAACTTAGAAAGGATGAGAGAACTCTCACAAAGTTTCACACTTATTTTTGGAAATAGAAGAAAGGACGAGAAAGGATTTGGACTGCCAAATGGTGGCACCCCAAAATTTTTTGTCTTCGAACGATTTCCTGACCAACTATCAAAGAAGAACATGAACAAACGATAATCATTAGTCAGGTCTAAAGAAGCTAAAGAATCAAATCCGAAAATTGGAGCCTTAACTTCCTCATTCTGATTCTCTAGTTGAAGGAGGAATGAAAGAAAGGACGAAAAAGGGAGCAACCGCCAAAACCACAAAGAAATAAAGAATACAAGTCGGAAAAGGAAAAGAAACATAGAACTAGAAACGACTCCAAAGGAAGGCGAAGGTCACATAAGCAGTTAGAAAGGAGGCGAGAACTTTCTTGATTTACCCACTTCCTTTGGAATCCAAAGAATATAAGAATGAACAATTAAAGGGGTGAACCACAATAGTTCCAAAAGGAAGGAAGAAAGAGTGAAAATTAACTTACAGAGGAGACGACACAAGGAGGAGGAGGCCACTCTTGTCTGGAGCAAGCCGGAGTCATACGAAGGCTATCTTTGGGCGGTGGGTGATAGATGACGGGGCTGGATCTGGGCAGAGCTTTGTTTTGAATCATCTCTTGCCTCCACTCCTTCTAGAGATATTTATTTATATTAATTAGAATGAGAGAGAAACCCTAGGTTTTAGAATGGACTTTAGGCTTTTGGGCTTGAAATTTCAAATTTAAAGAACAATATTTTTAGGCCATGTTTTGGGTATGAAAATTCTCCCCAACTTGACGGGAATTCCAAGAGAAAAATCTTCGGATTCAAATCCCCAAAACCAAAACAGAACATGGAAGGCACTTAGAGAGGATGAGGTAACTCTCATGAAGTTTCACACTTCTTTTTCGAAACCAAGAAATAGAAGAAGGTAAAAGTAAGGAGTTGGACTGCCAAACGAAGGCACCCCAGATCTTTTTGACTTCAGACGATCGCTTGAACAACAATAAAAAATAACATGATCAAACGATAATCCTGAGTCAGTTCCCAAGATACTAAATAATGGCATAAAAAATTGGAGCCTCAACTTCCTTATTTCGATTACCAAGTCCAAGGAAGAAGGACATGCACGAAGAGGAAAAGGATCATGGAATTAGAAACGACTCCGAAGGAAGTCTAATGTCACAAGAGCACTTAGGAAGGGGACGGGAACTTTCTTGATTTACCCACTTCTTTTGGAATCCCAGGAATGGAATAATAAACAAAATTGGTGGACCACAATAGTTCCAAGAAGGAAGGATGAAAAACTGAAAACTCAACTTACAGAATCTCTAGATTCAGATAATAATGAAGCTAGAGAGAAAGGAACATATAACATGATGAAGAGAGAAGAGGGAGAATAAGTAGAGCGGAGAAAAGAAAAAAGAGAGAAATAAAGAAGAAGATGTGAGGCCGCCTCACCTTGGCATTATCGATGATGAACCGATAATTGGACTGCGATCGGACCAACATAAGTTCACATAGCTACCAATGTTCCAGAGCTCTAAATCGATTTTCCTTCAATCGAGAGATAGATCTATGTGTCTAGAAAGTCCTTGAAAATATTAGGGTCAAACATAACTCGTTTTCCTAATAAAGAAACAAACCTAGCTAGACTGGTCACAGATTCCACTTGAGCAGACACGATTTGGAAAAAAGATCATAACTTTTGACTCTCGTACCTCGGAATTGGGCGATTTTTTTTTTCTGTGGGAAGAGGATATTTTCAATGACACATCACATTTTATGTGTCTCCTTACTGTTTTCCGGAAATTCATCTGACAAGGTGACGGCCAGAATATATGGAAGAGCACCCGATCTTATATCTGCATTCAAGAGGGCAAAACAAGGGAGAAACAGGACTAGCTCTCCGATTTGCCACCACAGTGGCTCACGGTGTCAGGAAGAGGAGGATAAAGAAGAAGAGTATAGATGGATTCTAGGGATTCACGTTACCCGAGAGAAGAACAGAGAAGACGACACAATGAGGATGCAACTCAGGTCCGAAGCAAGGCGGACTCGGACAGTGGTTGTCTTCGGGTGGTGGCTGACGGCAACGGCTGACGGGGATGGATCCAGGCTCGCTTGGAATAATCTCTTGTCTCCACTCCTTGTAGAGATCTCTATTTTAATAGAAAAGGGAAAAACCCTAGGTTTTAGAATGGGTTTAGGCATTTGGGCTTGAAATTTCAAACTATAAGAACAAGATTTTTGGGACGGGTTTTGAAGTGTGACAGAAAAGGTGTGGGGATATGCAGAGCTTCATGGGAGTATTGGCTTTTCTGGGTGATAATTCCATTGAGAAAGTCTCCATAAAGTGTAGAAATCGTGTTCATCTAGATCATTTGGATCGTTGGATATGTGATGTGTTGCTTCATGGTGTTTTGGACCTCGAATTTTTTGACTATAATGAGGATGGTGATGATGATTTGAATTATTTTCTGCCTCAAGATATGTTATAAAGTTCAAGCCTCAAGAAGCTAAATATCCATTCCATGGGTTGTGAATCCTGCCTATATCTTCCAATGAACATGAACATTTCTTTTGATACTCCAAGTCTGCTTTATACCTTGAGTATTCTGATAATGTTGCAGAGGACTATCCAAAAGTTAACTTGACGAATTTGGTTGAGGTTGTACTCAACCTTAATGCACGTGATTATCGTGATTATCGTTTCATGCTAGCAAGAGAGACAAATTATGATGGTTTAGAGAATGATCTTGTTCTGCGATGTAGAAATGTGTGGATGCTCATGAGTGGCATAAAAAAATGTTAAGAAACTTACGCTTTCTTTTAAACTCTCGTTGTAAGTTTCTATTTTGTTATCTCCTAAAGCATGAGATCAAAGCCATGTTAAATCAACCAGAACTTTCTTAAGAATGTCTTTTTCAATTGTTTTCTCTATGCTGTGAATTAATGCCGGTGTTCAATAAGCTCAAAATACTACGTATTAGGAGCTCCCGGTCACGGGGATGGCAAGCAATGCCGGTTCTCTTAAAGAGCTGTCCACATTTAGAAACTCTAATCCTAGAGGCTAGAGGTATAGTCACTTATCATATAACATTACAATAGACTGAGATCATCATTCTTCCAAGTCCCTTATTAATTTTTTTTTTGTGTGCTTTCAGCGTCTCTATCCTTTGTGTTGTTGTAGGATTTCAACTAAATTTGAGAGTGTTAGAGTTGGAGGTCAAAATGATCCGAAAAAACAAGGGACATTAAGTATGGGGTCGGAAACTCTCTGTATTTATAAGTAGGATGAGGAAGATAAATGAACAAGATGGACGAAAAGGGAGGTCGTCAATTGATGAGCTCCCTAAAAGTTACTAAGGCTCTTTGTTTTATAGAAGTAGCTCGAAACTTAGCAGAATACAAGATAAATGCTCTATTTATAGTAAAACTAGTAAAATTTCTTGTTGGGTTGTTGATTTCATAAAATGCTTTAGTTCTTGGGCCGAAAAGTTAGATGGGTAAAGCATATTTTGATGGGCTTATAGATGGGTGTTAAATCCATATCCAATAATTAGCCTTAGTTCGTTGTTCTTCGACTCCGATTGATGTCGGCGAATTTCTCCTAGTATTTAAGTTAGGTATAAATATGGTCGGCTTATCTGGCTTGCTTGGCGCCGTTATACTGTTATGTTTTCTTCACGCGCGGTTTGTGCTTATTGAGGAGTGAAAATACATCTGTAGAAATCGAAGAGTCGTGACGATTGTGTTTTCTCGATAACCGCCCATTTTTCTATAAAAACCCTCTTTCAGCTTTCATTTCTCAACTTTGCTCTGTTTCGCTCAGGTAATGCTTTCTCTACTCTTGCTTTGGCCTCGTCTTCTTTCTTTCCGAGCAGACTTTTCTCTTGGTTTTTTCTTTAGTATAGGGATATGCTTAGTTGCTCATCATTCGGGGTCTTTGAACTCTATTTGCTGGAATTGTGTAATCGTCTGCGGGTCATTTTTAGATAAATTTGTCTCCGCAGCTTCTGGTTTATTCTTTCCTTCTCTTTTTGTTTTGTTGTTACCCGTTTTGTTGTCGTTTCTCTTCACCTATGTTTCTTGCAGTAGTTTGGTTGTTTGTAGTCTGCTGAGCTAAAGGCGTTAGGCGGTGCTTTTCTCGAATTGTTCCAGGCTCGTTTCTTTTCTTACCCCTCGAATATCTTTCGTTTCAGGTAGAATTTGAATGGAATCTTAATGTCACTTGTTTGAGACCTCTGCTTCGAAGTTTGGTCGGTGATAGATTGTCATATTTTCGAATTTTCTGATCAAGTTACATATAATCTGATTAGAATATGGGTTGAGTGAAGATTGAGTTAGCCGATTACGTAGAGAATGTTCTTTCGGCGGTTCCTAATAGTCCGCCGATAATTTATTGATAGGTGTAAAGTTTTATCCATATTCTACTGCAAGTGCACAATTATGCTATTGTAGTATTTCAGGGTATCGAATCCACAAGGACTCACGGTCACACGATAGATTATATGCCGTCAAGTTAAGCTAAATCAAATCTTAAGAAAGCAGTAAACAAAAGCAATTAAACTAGTAGGTGAATTCAAATAAGAGAAAGGCGTCAGAATTAGGAAGTTCTCGGGAATTATGCTATGTAAGAAACTTAACTAACCGGAATCAGATTAAACACAGGTTCAAGAACTAGAAACACAATGCTAAATAATCCAACTCTCGCTGAGATTATTTCTATATCTAGCAACCTAGCGATCCAAATCTCTTTGTGATCCTAGAGTTCTAAACAAGCATTAAGAACATGTTCTATCGGTTCACAATTCTCCTAAACCAAATCTCTTTGTATCTAGTCAAATTGCTCACACTAAGTTTGTTCAGATTATAACTCACACTCTCGCGCTATTGTTAATTATCTCAGATCTAAACCCTAGGTGATCAATCCAGAATTCAGTATTAAGCACAACTTAGGTGATGAACAATAGATGGTGAATCCTAATCAATCAGTTATCAAACAAGCATAAAACCTTTGTGAGAATTCCTAAATCTAACTGGGTTACTACTCAGACATATTAGTAATAAAACAACACATCATGAATAGAAAACCAAAAGACTGAATAGATAAAGTAAAAGGGGTTTGAAATCCTTCTCTCAAGGTAACAAGTAGCAAGAATCAGCCCCAACTCAATATCTCTCAATCTCTCAAGCAAGAACAAAGTAAGAACAAGATAAAAGATAGAATGAGTCTGAAAACCTAATTATACTCTCTAAACACGTTTGGGGTCAATTTATAATTAGGGAAAACTTATGGGTAATTCTGAAAATCTTCAAAACTTGTCTTTAACTCTCGGGTATTGTTCTGTCGCGCTCAATGTCAACCGACATCAAAGCCAGTGTCGGTCGACACTCA
Source organism: Orychophragmus violaceus (assembly GCA_030180135.1). Taxonomy (NCBI): domain Eukaryota; kingdom Viridiplantae; phylum Streptophyta; class Magnoliopsida; order Brassicales; family Brassicaceae; genus Orychophragmus; species Orychophragmus violaceus. Next base: position 25,517,939 of record CM058236.1, on the reverse strand, counting down.
ATCGTGGTCGAGACACCGACTTTAGCTCGTTGCACAAATAACCAGAAACGTCCTATAATCCCATCCTTTGCTCCAAACGCAAGCTTACCTGTAGAAGACTCAATAGACTCTAAAAACCAGGTTAAAGACTCAATATATACAACTATATCATGGTTGAAAACCTAGAAAAACCATGATATATCAACTCCCCCACACTTAGCTCTTGCTTGCCCTCAAGCAAGTAAAGAACCAAAGCATAAGAAAAGAGGTTTGAAAACACAGAAACTCATTTTGTCCTAGGAACTTTCGCATTCACATTCACTTAGTAAACCACTGAAAACTTTCCTACAGAACTCAAGACCACAATATACTTCCCCCACACTTAGCAACTGTCCCAAGTAAACTCCACAATCAAGTTAGGACATTCAAGTTCACCACACTAGCCTCCGTATACAATTAGGTGCAGTCTCACAGAGGGAGTATCGAATCAAAGGACACATGGACTCAACCTATTCAGTATCTGACCACCAAACTGTCGGTTTCTGGTTTCTTTCTTTTCCCTTTCTCCCTTAGCTTTGATTTTTCCCCACTGGTTGTCATATTATTTTTTCTATCATGGCTCTTCCCTTTTTATTGGGGTTTAACTTTGGATCTTTCCATGGATACACAGGAGGTAATAGAGGTGTCTACCACTCCCGTGACCACTTCGAAGCTACTAGCATATCCTCGGTTTTTATCTCTCTTTTTATTTTTACTTTCAAGGGAGGGGAAAATCAGAAACCATACTTTAGAAAAGAATCATAGGCTGTGTCAAACACATCAAAGGAATCCGACCCAAAGATTACCAAGCCCCTAAATGAGAAATTAAAGTCAAGATTAAGTGTGAGACTAGTGATGGATCCTCTGAATACCTGGTTAGATATGGGTGTCCTTGGTAAGTTGATCTGTTTGGGGTTTTCTAAAAGTCATAGAGCTTATGCAAGTCTGTCCAATGGTCACTTAGTTCCTGTTCCAGCGAAAAATTTCCTCGAAAAATCATAGTTTCATACAAATTTTGACTCAATAAAACAATTTTGAAAATTAGTGAAAACATGGGACTGACTCTAAGAAAACAAAATACAATGTCAGTAGCCACCACCCCCACACTTAAACTGCACTGTCCCCATTGCAATTGTAGCATGAGATCGGTATAAATCAAATTTGAACCATATATATTTTGAGTTAAAAATCCGAACCTGATCACGGCTGATGTCGACCGACACTAAGCTTAGTGTTGACCGTCATCGAGCTCTGCAGACCTGTTCTTCACGGCTGTGACACACAAAAACCAGAAAAATCAAAAGACACAAGAACAAAAACCAAAAAGAAAAGAAAAACTGACCCAACAGTGGGTTGCCTCCCACTCAGCGCTTGTTTTTAGTCATTAGCTTGACTATGATGGGAGATTAGACTCATGGGGGTTTCAACAGAGGCTGTGAGTGCCTCTGCGAAAGTCTCCTCATCCATGGTGGAGAGTAAGCAGTGTCAGCATGAGCTCGTCCAAGGAACGAGAGATTAGGACCAGAGTGTTTGGCTTCAGTCATAGGAGTGAAATCAGTAGAATCGAGTTGGGAAAACGCGCACCTTTGTTTTGGTAAGGCCCTGATGTTTGGAGCTTTCTGATTAGAAGCAGTTGCAAGTTCTGAAGATGTCTGAGTGGAATCTTGAGAAACCACTATCTTCTTCTCTCCAGGATCAGAAACTGGAACCTCTCCAGTCTGAGTTTCCTGTTCATCCTCAATGCTAAAATTTTGACCATCTATCTTTGGCCTTCACAGCATATCCATCTCAAAATGTAGAGGCTCATCTCCCAGGTGGAGATCAATCAAACCATGCCTCACATCAATCTTCGCTCCATCTTTGGCTAAGAAAGGTCTTCCCAGTATTAGAGAATTATCCGGCTCACTATCGTACTTTGATATACCATGGATTTTAGGGCTTTTAACCATGGTATATGTCTTATTTATCGAGTCTATTACTATGTTTTAGAGTCATTTCAGGTATTTAACAGGTCTAAGTACTTTTGGAGCTGAATTGAAGATTTTGGAGCATTTTGGAGTGTTTGGCCGAGAGACAGAGTTCACTATCCAGATTTGAGGATTGCGTCGATCGTTGCACACCTGCATCGATCGATGCATAGCGCGAATGGGCCAGACTCGGCGGTTTAATGAAGAATGCTGATATTGCAGAAAAGCCCAGATATTTACACAGAAGCCCAAAACGTGTTTTAGACTATATATTAGGGTTTTTAGCCACTTGTTTAGGCTACGCTTTTCTTACGCTTTATTTTGTTGCCAGAGAGAGTTAGGGGCTGATCCTGATCTCCAAAGAGAGAGGATTTCGAACCCCAGTTCTTTGTTTTATTATATGCTATTTGGTTTTCTATTCAAGATGTTTTCTGTTTCGATGAACATGTCTGAGTAGATTACCTGTTAAGTTTAGGGATTCTCATTAGGGATTTCATGGAATTATAGGTTAATAAATCTGTAGGGATTCATATCTGCTAGTTCTTCATCTAGGATTGTTCTTAATGCTTAATCTGAAGTAGCTATCCAGATTTATGATGTTAGGTTGATTGATGCAATGACAGTTGGTTAATTAGCTGGAAAGAACCTAGATGAGCAATTGAATTACTCGCAAAGGAATTTGGTTTAATTGAATTGTGAACATATCGAACTTGATCTTAAAGCTAGTTTAATCTGTTAGTAATTGCAAAGGAATTTGGATTGCTGCACTTAGACTTAGAGAATTCTCGCAACGACAGTTGGTTAATTCTATATCTGTGTTTGAGTTCTAGAACAGTTCTTAATTAGATCCCGCTTGATTGATTGCCTGTGTTCCTGATTTCCTGAGAACTCCCTAGACTTAACCCTTCGCTTCCTTGCTCACAAACTCGCTGCTATTTACTTTCTGCTTGCTTTTTAGTTTCTAATCATATTTGCTTTCTCCTAGTTTAATCTCTTCTGTTCTAAATCTATCGTTGACCGGAGTCCCTGTGGATTCGATACCCTAAGTACTACATTGACATCACTGTGCACTTGCAGTTAGTATAGGGATTAAAACTCGACCTATCAAGTTTTTGGCGCCGTTGCCGGGGACTCTTTTGAGTCTTCGATAGATTTGAACTTAGGGTTTAGACTAGGTTTTTCGTTTTTATTTTTTGCTACTAATTTTTTTTCTTTTTTTTCTTTTCTGTTCTTGCGTTTCAGGTACGCCTGTAATCGCCCTGCATCGATCGACACGGTCCTGTGTGTCGATCATTGCATTCTCGAGCTTGCATCGATCGACGCTACTCTGCATCGATCGACACATCGCGTAAGATTGATGGGAATGATGGAACGGATGTTGGAAAATCAGCAGAATAACTCGTTTTGCAGAGGCTATGGTTCCTATTCATTTACCAGAGATTATGAATCTCCATCATATCAGCATGTTCCTCCTCACAATACACAGTCTAATAAGCTGATGAGCATGATGGAGCAGTTCTTGGAAAAGCAGGAAGAAGATTTGAACTACATCAATGGCTCTGGAATCCAAGGAAACAGGTTTGGTAATCAGCAAGGTAATTCTTATCAGAGAACCTATGGATCGTCCTCATATCAGACACCTCATGTTGCTAATGCTTATAAGAGAAAGATGGAATCCATGATGGAGCAGTTACTAGAGGATCAGACCAAGACTGCTGTAGACTTCGACAGGAAGTTGGATGCTATGCACGGAAATCTGAATGAGAAGTTTGAATCTCTGAGCACACATATGAAGAAGCTGGATGTTCAAATCCAAAAGACATCTCAAGCAATACAAAGGCAAAATGCAGCTGGGAAAGCTGAACAGTACAGATCCATCAAGGCTGTGACCTTAAGAGATGAGATTGAGTTGCTAGGTGAAGAAGAGAGCATAATCTCGGATGTTCTGGATGAATATTGTCTGTCTGAGACATGCATCGATCGACACCCCCTAGTGTCGGTCGACACGCAGTTCTGACGGCAATTTCGAGTTCTTGCGACGACCAGAAATTGACCATTGTCGACACTGAAGGTCGACATCAATTCAATGACGACCGACACCCACTCTGCGTTGGTCGACGCGACAGTCGGGCAGACCCAATTTCGCCCAAATCTGATGTTTTTGCTATGGAAAGGGTCTACAAACCTCCAATACCATTCCCAAAAGTTCCTATAAGGTCTAAACATGAGCAGTGTGTAGTCAAGTGCATGGTGGTGGTGGATAAGAAGATGATCTCCACTGATGGTCATCTGAAAGAAGAAGTTCAGATTGGTGGAACTACAGTACCTGATAGTAGAGAGAAGAAGATGGTGGTTCCTCTTGAACCTGCTCTAACATCTTCAGTACCTGCAACTGCTCATAAACAGAAAGCTCCAGACATCAGATCTGCACCAAAGGTAAGGTACAAATCACCTAAGCTTAAACCTCCTGACTCCATTGCTTTGAATGCAGGAAAACGCACCATCCCACCCAAGCTTTACTCCCGCCCTGGTTCTCTTCCTTTTTTCCTTGGGAAATCTCATGATCCGAAAGCATATACACCACCTTGGATGAAGAGATATTCACAGAGACATTCAAAGTCTCTGTTGAAACCACCATGAGTCCGATCTCCTTTCCACAGTCAAGCTATTGACTTTAAACAAGCGCTGAGTGGGAGGCAACCCACTATTAGGTTTGCATAATTTATTTTTGGTGTTTTCATTAGCATTTTACGTTTTTGTTCTTGGTTTTTGGTGAATTTTGTCTGCAGGATTCGACAGTAATCGCAGTGCGTCGATCGACACACATTGTGTCGATCGTCACAACACGATCGAAATCGCATTGCAGCGGTCGTTGCGGTCCTGAGCAATGATCGACCATACATGAAAATCGCCTAGCAACGATCGATGCACCTAGTGCAACGGTCGATGCCTGAGCGACAGAGGTAAAAATCAGACATAACTCAACCCGTCCATTAACATTTAATTTTTTATTTCTTTTTACCAACCCTATGCTTGACACTACTGGGGACAGTGTGTCTTAAGTGTGGGGGAGGTGCTACTGACTCCTGTTTTCTGTTTTCTTAAGAGTCAGTCAGTTTTTCAAAATTTGTTTTATTGAGTCAAAACCAGTTTAAGTAAGAAACAATGATTTTTTGAGAAGATTTACAGCACTTGCAGGAACTTAAGTAACCATTGGGATGAAGTTGCAAGATGATCTCTGACTATTAGAAAACCCCATCACGGATCAACCTACTTAGGACAACCACATCATTTCAGGTATCAGAGGATCCTTTTACTGACTTCACCTTAATACTGACTTAATTTTCTCACCTAAGGGCTTGGTATACCTTGTGTCGGATTCCTTTGTTAGTTCTGACACAGCCTGTAAACCTGTCCTATTTGGTTCCCTTCTCCCCTTACATAAAAAAAAAAGATAATAAACTGAGGATGAGTTAGTAACTCCGAAGTGGTCATGGGAGTGGTAGCTACAACTTTCATATCCTGTGCATCCATGGAATGTGTCCAAAGTACACCCCTTAACGTGAAGAGCACTGATAAAAAAAAAAAATGATACCCAATGGGGAAAAATCAGAATGCTAAGGAAGGGACTAGAGAGAGATAGTATGGTGGTCTAGAACTGATAAGGTAAGAGTCCATGTGCCTTTGATCGATACTCCTTAGGTGAGACCGCACTTAAATACTTGCAGAAGTCAGTAGGGTGAATTTGAATGCGTGAATGTGATTTTGGAGTTTACTTAGGACAGTTGCTAAGTGTGGGAGAAGTATATGTTGGTCTTGATATCTTGTGATTGATTCTTTCAGTGGTTTACTAAGGGGAATCTGAGTGTTGTTGCTTCTAGGATGAAAAGAGTTTATGAAAGTTTTCAAACCTCTTGACTACATTTTAGTTCTTTGTTTTGCTTGAGGACAAGCAAAGGCTAAGTGTGGGGGAGTTAATATACCATGGATTTTAGGGCTTTTAACCATGGTATATGTCTTATTTATCGAGTTTATTACTATGTTTTAGAGTCATTTCAGGTATTTAACAGGTCTAAGTACTTTTGGAGCTGAATTGAAGATTTTGGAGCATTTTGGAGTGTTTGGCCGAGAGACAGAGTTCACTGTCCAAATTTGAGGATTGCGTCGATCGTTGCACACCTGCATCGATCGATGCATAGCGCGAATGGGCCAGACTCGGCGGTTTAATGAAGAATGCTGATATTGCAGAAAAGCCCAGATATTTACACATAAGCCCAAAACGTGTTTTAGACTATATATTAGGGTTTTTAGCCACTTGTTTAGGCTACGCTTTTCTTACGCTTTATTTTATTGTCAGAGAGAGTTAGGGGCTGATCCTGATCTCGAAAGAGAGAGGATTTCGAACCCCAGTTCTTTGTTTTATTATATGCTATTTGGTTTTCTATTCAAGATGTTTTCTGTTTCGATGAACATGTCTGAGTAGATTACCTGTTAAGTTTAGGGATTCTCATTAGGGATTTCATGGAATTATAGGTTAATAAATCTGTAGGGATTCATATCTGCTAGTTCTTCATCTAGGATTGTTCTTAATGCTTAATCTGAAGTAGTTATCCAGATTTATGATGTTAGGTTGATTGATGCAATGACAGTTGGTTAATTAGCTGGAAAGAACCTAGATGAGCAATTGAATTACTTGCAAAGGAATTTGGTTTAATTGAATTGTGAACATATCAAACATGATCTTAAAGCTAGTTTAATATGTTAGTAATTGCAAAAGAATTTGGATTGCTGCACTTAGACTTAGAGAATTCTCGCAACGACAGTTGGTTAATTCTATATCTGTGTTTGAGTTCTAGAACAGTTCTTAATTAGATCCCGCTTGATTGAATGCTTGTGTTCCTGATTTCGTGAGAACTCCCTAGACTTAACGCTTCGCTTCCTTGCTCACAAACTCGCTGCTATTTACTTTCTGCTTGCTTTTTAGTTTCTAATCATATTTGCTTTCTCCTAGTTTAATCTTTTCTGTTCTAAATCTATCGTTGACCGGAGTCCCTGTGGATTCGATACCCTAAGTACTACATTGACATCACTGTGCACTTGCAGTTAGTATAGGGATTAAAACTCGACCTATCATACTTCAGAACCACAAAGTCTGTTGGAACTAGATAGTTTCCAACTCTGACCGGGACATCCTCAAGAATGCCTTCCGGAATTCTTCTTGACTGATCAGCTAGGACCAGAGAGATCCTAGTGTGTGAAAACTCTGTCATCCCCAGTCTCTCTGCCACAGAGTATGGCATGAGATTTCCAGAAACTCCCAAATCACACAAGGAGCGCTTGAAGTTATTCTCAAAGATGGAACAACTCAGCACAAATATACCAGGATCTGGTAGCTTCTTGGGGACCTGATTAAGCAGCATGTCACTGACTTGCTTAGGAATCACAACTACCCATTCCTTCAATACCTTATCCATAAGCAGCATCATCTCTAAGTATCTCTGTACACAAGGATGATAGGGTGAAGTGTCAACTTGTGGATCTTCTTTCAACTTCTTATCCATCACTTCCAGCTGTTTAGCTTCATCAAGCTCTTGTTGAGACTTCATGGATACCTTAGGGAAAGGTACATGAGGCTCATGATCTGTTTCTTCAGCAATAACACAAGATGTTGGCAAATCCGTCTCCTTACACTCTTGATGTAGACCGATGTTGAACTGAAGTCGGTCGACATTAGCCAATCCCATTCGTCATGAGAACTCGAAATCCCGTTTGAAATTGGATGTCGACCGACGTCAAAGTCGAAGTCGACCGACACTGGGATATCAGTCTCAGGTTTTTCAGCATCTTCAACAAGTTCAACAGTCTTAATCTCAAATTTCTCTCCTTGATTTGATCCATCATCAATCTGAACTGACCAAGCCTTGATGTGGGTGTCCATGACATTCTTTCCCTTGACTGAGCTTGAAATTTGGTTCACTTGTGTGTCCAATTGCTGCATATGTGTGCTCAGAGACTCATATTTCCCATTAAGATCTTCATACACCGCATCCAACTTCTTGTTGAATTCTACAGTGACCTTAGTCTGACCCTCCAGCAACCGCTCCATCATAGCTTCCATCTTGCTCTCATAGCACTAGTAGTAGGAGGTTTCTGATATGAAGATGATCCATAAGTCCTCTGATAAGAAGTACCTTTCTGAAAAGGTTTCTGATAACCAGCATTCTGACCATATCCAGAAGAGTTTTGGTTGCTTGTGAAAGCACTCTTTTGTCCACCATTAAAGAACTTGTTGCCTTGCTGATTTCCAAACCTGTTTCCTTGAAATCCAGAGCCACTGATGTAGTTCACATCCTCTTCTTGGCAGCCTTCTTCAGCCTCAAACACTTCAACTTCTTGAGCAAAGTTAACAGCCTTCTTATTAGTTAACAAGCTATGAATAGTGTCCAGCTTGTTCCTGATATCATTAATCTGCAGATCATTAATCTTTCCACCAGACTCTTTCCTTCTTCTATCAGCAGTCTTGGTGCTGTTACTGCTCACCAAGTTATCAATCAACAATCTAGCCTGCTAAGGAGTCTTGGTGTTGAAATTGCCATTGCTGGCAGCATCCAATGCAGACTGGTAGTTTAGATCAATTCCTCTGAAGAATATGCCCAGCAGCGTTACTTCAGAGAATCCATGATGAGGACAGTCACGTTGGTACATCTTAAACCTCATCCAAGCAGACTTAAGAGGCTCTGTAGGACCTTGAGTGAATGTGAGAAGGTCTTGTCTGAGCTGATCTGAGCGAGCATCATCATAGAAGTGTCGTAGGAACTCTCTCTTCACAGCATCCCAAGTAGTTAACTTCCCAGGTGGAAGTTGTTTCAGCCAAGCAGCAGCCTCTCCAGCAAGAGAGTATGGGAAAAGCTTCAGATACAAGAAGTCATAATCCACCCCATTGTACTTCATTCCAGTGATGAAGGCTTCAAAATCCTCAATGTGGTCCATGGGTTGTAGATGTGGGAGACCATGGAAGGGGTGCTGTCTCAGCATAGAGTAATAGAAAGTCTTGATCTCAAAGTCATTCCTCTCAAAAGAAGGAGGAACAATTGCTGACCGGTTAGCATAAAACTCATCGGGACGGTTGTAGTCAGCAATAGTCTTCTCAGCAACAACCATCTGCCTCTGACCGTGAGGCGGTTCAGGTTAAGGTTCAGGGATCACTCGTCCCTCAGCATCAATCCTTTGCCCATTATCATTGTAAGGGTTGTTATGTTGGTCTCTCAGAACTCCTCCAGCATCTGGTCTCAAAATCAAACGATTGTTCATCATTCTTGTTCTTTGACCCTTTCTGTTCATTCTCTCTAGTCTAGCAAGCTCCTCAAGTCTGAGGTTCAAAAGTTCTTCGCTCTGGTTGCTTCGGGTATGTCGACTTGGCATACACTGATCTCAAAACTACATGGGAAATCGGTCGACACTGAATGCGTCTGTCGAATCCTGCGCAACAAAAGCAAGCCAAACAAGAGAAAAATCAGTAACAAAGGAAAAAAAAAACCTAGACTTAACTCTAAAACAAAATCTATCGGCGAACTCAGTTGAGTCCCCGGCAACAGCGCCAAAAACTTGATAGGTGTAAAGTTTTATCCCTATTCTACTACAAGTGCACAGTTATGCTATTGTAGTATTTCAGGGTATCGAATCCACAAGGACTCACGGTCACACGATAGATTATATGCCGTCAAGTTAAGCTAAATCAAATCTTACGAAAGCAGTAAACAAAAGCAATTAAACTAGTAGGTGAATTCAAATAAGAGAAAGGCGTCAGACTTAGGAAGTTCTCGGGAATTATGCTATGTAAGAAACTTAACTAACCGGATTCAGATTAAACACATGTTCAAGAACTAGAAACACAATGCTAAATAATCCAACTCTCGCTGAGATTATTTCTATATCTAGCAACCTAGCGATCCAAATCTCTTTGTGATCCTAGAGTTCTAAACAAGCATTAAGAACATGTTCTATCAGTTCACAATTCTCCTAAACCAAATCTCTTTGTATCTAGTCAAATTGCTCACACTAAGTTTGTTCAGATTATAACTCACACTCTCGCGCTATTGTTAATTATCTCAGATCTAAACCATAGGTGATCAATCCAGAATTCAGTATTAAGCACAACTTAGGTGATGAACAATAGATGGTGAATCCTAATCAATCAGTTATCAAACAAGCATAAAACCTTTGTGAGAATTCCTAAATCTAACTAAGTTACTACTCAGACATATTAGTAATCAAACAACACATCATGAATAGAAAACCAAAAGACTGAATAGATAAAGTAAAAGGGGTTCGAAATCCTTCTCTCAAGGTAACAAGTAGCAAGAATCAGCCCCAACTCAATATCTCTCAATCTCTCAAGCAAGAACAAAGTAAGAACAAGATAAAAGATAGAATGAGTCTGAAAACCTAATTAAACTCTCTAAACACGTTTTGGGTCAGTTTATATTTAGGGAAAACTTCTGGGTAATTCTGAAAATCTTCAAAACTTGTCTTTAACTCTCGGGTATTGTTCTGTCGCGCTCAATGTCAACCGACATCAAAGCCAGTGTCGGTCGACACTCAATCGTGGTCGAGATACCGACTTCAGCTCGTTGCACAAATCACCAGAAACGTCATATAATCCCATCATTTGCTCCAAACGCAAGCTTACTTGTAGAAGACTCAATAGACTCTAAAAACCAGGTTAAAGACTCAATATATACAACTATATCATGGTTGAAAACCTAGAAAAATCATGATATATCATTTATCTCTAAGAAAATGCGAGCATGTCTCAGGCAGACGAACATACGGCTGGAAAATTGGTGCCTTCTCGGGAGGCCGAGGAGAGTTGGAAGGCTTACATGGAGGAAGGGGAAGGTGATGGATTTGAGATTGATCATGGCGAGTAGGTCAATGTTGATGACATCGTCTCGTTTGAGGAAGATGACATGGATCATGAGATCAAAGAAACTACTCGTCAGTCGGAGAAGAAAAGGCGTAGGTCAGAGCTGGATGATGCGTCCAAGTCTCCTAGCGGTCCAAGTTTTGCTTTCTCTACTGCTCGTTGTTGCGAGCCGTTGGTTGAACTGTATTGCATAGGAGGGAAAAATGATCAACGAGTTAAGGCCGCCATATCGTGTTGCGGAAAGGTGGATGAAAAATCTGTTAGAGGGTCATAGCTCCAAACTGGCGGATTTTTCGTACATGTATCATTATTAAGATACTAGTTCTTTGGTTAACGACAAGCTTTCGTGCACAAATTTCTTCTGGAGGTTAAGTCTGGAATGGACTCATGGTTTAGCTCCTATTGATGAGATGCACAAACCTCTCTTTCAGCAGGAGATGAGTCAGCATTTTGCGATGGTAAATGTCTTATTATTGGTTTGATGGTGTTTGAGGTGTCCGTTTTAAACCTTTTTTGTTAGGACTTTGCCGAGGTCAACCGCCTCAGGGATTCATACGAGGATCAGCTGTGGAAGCTAAGTCCGATGAAGATCTTAAAGAAAACTTGAAGGGGCACGAGGTTCTGCTCAGGAGCTCAAGTACGTTCGTAAGAAGCTCTCTGAAGCTGATGTCTTCAATGTGAATTTGAGGAGAAGAGTGTCCGATCTCGAGGAGGAGAAACGGAAGCTGCAAGACGAGGCTAAGAGGGAGGTCGATTCCTTGAAAGCTTAAGTTGAGTCTCTCAAGTCTGAGCGCGATCATCTTCAAGCTTCTCGTGATAATTGTATCCTTGAAGAGCAGAGAAAATTTTACAAGAAAGCTATGGATTGCCTTTACAAGATTAGGCTGTAGAAGTCGGAGGATGTCCCCGTGACGAACAAGCTACTAGAACTGAACAACGTTGTTGTTGTTCTCGGTGCCTTCCATATTCTTATAGATGATGGGTTCAAGATTCATGTGTCTAAAATTGCTCAACTCAATGAAGATAATGCTCGTTTGACGGCCGAGCTAAAAGTGATAAGGACCATTGTTCTTTGCAAGGCGGACCTTTACATGACTCTGATCGACGATAACAGGCATTATGATGTGCATTCCAAAGAGACAGTAGAGGATTCATGGGGAACAAACGATGTACTCGTTATTTCCGCGGTGGCTGCTGGCATTCGAGCCTTAGGAACTTCGGGATGAATTTCGTGTTGTACTTTGTCTGCGTTTCTGTTATTGCTTCTCTCTCTTCTTTTGTAGTTCTCACCATTGCTGAACTTTACTCTTCTGTAAAAGTATATGGTCGATCTGGGCCGCTATTTTACTTGTTTATCACTGATCTTTGCTTGAGTTATACTTATTCTTTCCTGGTTCGGGCATCCCCCATCTTTCGTTTTTCTCCTTGATGCTTTGATTATGAAAGTTTAAGTTAGCGTAAGCTCCAAGTTTCTCGCTGCTTGTCAACGCGGTCGTATCGTCGTTTATGTTTGGGCTGGTTTTCTTTTGGTCGCAGCGCTATAATTCCTTTGACTACTTTTCCTTTAAGTTTTCGCAAGTTCCTAGGATCCATTTAAGGCGTCATTGCTTTTCTTCTTTTTGTCAGCTATTCCGCTTGTGCTTTGGCGGAACGAGTCATTGTCTAACGTTAAATATTTTCTTGGAAGTGGTTGCATCGTATTTATTTCTGCCTTGCTAACTTTTGCTCTCCTGCTATAAATATGACACTTGCCTTCCGATTTTTTTCATTTTCATTTCACCCTTCCTTTCTTATTTCTTCTGGGTATTCTTTCATCATCGTCTTTTCTTTTTTAGTCTCATATTAGTGATAAAGGGCCGAATCTTGATGGCTTGTGGCAATAAGGCCGCTTTGCTGATTAACTTCTCAATTCTTCTTTATGTCGGTCATTGTCGACCTCAAGGATCTGTAAGCTCGTTTATGGCGTTTTTAATGAGCTTATGTTGTTTCCGAAAAGAAGGAGCTCGTCGATAGATGAAAATATACTGACGACTTCCTTTGTTTGTCGCCTTTTTGAAATCGAGGGGGATGAACATATCCCTTGCTTTGATCAATTTGGTGGGTCATTAATTTTGGTAATGTGCTATAGTTAGCTCTGCATGTGTATGGGTCACTTTGCATGTGAGTATTCCTTCCTAGGAATTTTGTCTTGTTGTGCATAGATCATCCATCTGACGTATCTTATTATTTGCAAGAAAACTGTCAATGCTAGGGAGTGGGCTCGTACAAGAAGGCCTGAATCAGCTTGCGCCTTTGAGCAAGCTGTGCAGCGTGTTTGCATTGGAGACTAGGTTACCTTTTAGGTTGGTGAAATTCTGAAAAGGTCGATTGAGAAGACGAAATCTTCCTTCGAGAAGGGAGCTCGGCTCTTTGCGGGATGAAGTTGTCTTTCGCGAGTTGGACTTGGCTTCAAGAAACAGACAAAATCGTCTTTCAAGAAATTAGCTCATTTTTGTTTTTGCTTTTGTTCGTATGTTGTTATTTTCTTTCTTGTACTTTAACAAAAAAATGAATAAAGACGAGGCTTACCTTATCTTTTCTTTCATTTATTGTTCTTTTGCTTTTGTTGTGCTCGGCATTTTGTTGAGACAAATATGTATATGAGGTGTTCATTCCCCTCCCCCTTTTTTAATAAAAAGGTTAATAAAATCTGCGAGGCAATTTTCGGCTTTTTATGAGGTCAAATATTTAGGTGTGAGTATGTGCTCGGCTTATCATTTCTTTTGGTTGTCTTTAGAAGCAAAATTGTGTTAAAATTTTGCATATGTTTCTAGGTGCAACTTCAGGCTCGGCTTATCTTGTCATTTGTTAAGTATCTAGGTGAGAGCACGTGATCGACTTATCTTGTAAAGTCTTTAAATTTTAGTTATGCGAAGGAGGTTTGGCTTACTGAACTTATTCAATTAAGGACTTGTGCGGGTCTATCCTCGGCTTAGGGTAGTCGAAATTGACGATGTGGCGTGCGATGCCACTGTATATGAGACACGTTTGTTTTGATCGAGCATTTGGCCAGAATATCGATGTTAAATATAGAGAAGTTACTGAACCTTGTTAAGGTTGCCTACGTACCCTTCAGGGAGGGATCAAGCCGAGAGTAGTTCTTTTTTTTACAATATTTGGAGAAGGAGCTCGTTTTTTATTGAGGGAGCGGGAGCTCGCTAGATTGATTCATGTGCTGAGGAGTGAATCTTATCTACTTGCTTTGGCGTAGGATCTGTAATCTTTTTGTTGAGGAGGTTTGCCGATGTCGACGGTCCTTTGCTTGGTTTTATTATGAGGTATGATGTATGTTGTATCTTGCGCACGGCCGGAAGGCATGTCCTTGAGATATTCTGACTTCCTCAGAGCGTGAATATTCCTCCTAAGGTTGAGAAGACTCCTCCTAAGGTCGAAAATTTCATGCATTGGTGGTAAGTCGAGTGGATTGTTTTCATTGCATGGATCCAAGGGGTTCCCAAGATGACATTGTAGATCGTAGGTCGGTCAATGAAGACAAACTTGGTGATTTTGGTTACTCGTCCGACGTACACATGAAGCTTGATCGTTACGATGGTGGTGGTCGTATCACTGGAGAAACCAATAAGAGGTTTCGCTGGCAGTGTCATTTTATAATCCCGACGTTTCGTGCTCTCTATGGTTTCCTTAAAGATGAGATTAACCGAGCATCATGTGTCGATAACGACTTTGGTTACCTACAATCATCGATTGGATCATTGTGGGGCTTGTCTAGCTCTTCCTCGTCTTCTTGGTTAAAGTTACCTCGTTTCCGACTTTTAGATCATCGGTGATACTTCTTTTCTATTGGCGTTGTGCGTCCGCTTTCTGGATGTATGTCGTTATTGAGCGCTGATAGGTCTCGAGTTTTACCCTATACTAACTGCAAGTGCACGGTATATCAATTGTAGTACTTAGGGATCGAATCCACGAGGACTCTAGGCAACGATAGAATCAAGAACTTAAAGAGATTAAAACTAGGAGAAAACAAGAAGCAAATTGTATTGATTTAATTAAAAAGCAAGCGAGAAAGTAAACAGTAGCAGGTTGTTGTTGTAGGCAATAAACTAAGGGCACTAAGTCTAGGGCGTTCTCAGGAAATCAGACAAGCAGATAAATCAATCAGTCAGGATATAATTAAACACAGTTCTAGAACTCAAAACACAGATATAGAATTAACCAAATTCCTTTGCGAGAATTCTCTAAGTCTAAATGCAGTAATCCAAATTCCTTTGCAATTACTAACAGATTAAACCAGCTTTAAATCCAAGTTTGATATGTTCACAATCTAATTAAACCAAATTCCTTTGCGAGTAATTAAATTTCTCAACCTAAATAGTTCAGATTCTAAACCACACTGTCGTGTCGTATTTAGCAACCTAAGATCTAGATTCTAATTGATAAGGTTAGAACTAGCATTAAACACAATTTAGTTTGAAGAACATCTATTGATGTGAATCCTTAACTGAATTAATTATATCTAGCAAGTCATGAAATCCCTATGAGAAACCCTAAAACTAACTATGAGACTACTCAGACATAGATAATGTAAACATAATCAATGAATTAATAGAAATCATAAAAGAGATTTAGAATAATAAAGGGGTTCGAAAACTTCTCCAAAACGAATGTAGTACATGATCAGATCAGCCCCAAAAGCTCTAAAAACTCTCTGCTCTAAGTTATGATAGCGTATGTAAGTGTATCCAAAAACTGATCTAAAAACCTAATTAAATAGCTAAAACACGTTTTGGGCTTCTGTGTAAATATCTGGAACTTCTGGGCTTTTCTGCAATATCATCATTCTTCATTAATCCGCCGAGTCTGGCCCATTCGCGCTATGCATCGATCGATGCAGGTGTGCAACGATCGACGCAATCCTCAAATCTGGACAGTGAACTCTGTCTCTCGGACCAAATCTCCAAAATGTACCAATTAGCTCCATAATCTCCACTTTTGCTCCAAACGTATGTGTACCTAATAAAACCTGCAAAGGACTCTAAAAGAACACCAAAAGACACTAAAACAGACTTATATCATGGCATAAAACCGGTAAAAACCATGATATATCAACTCCCCCACACTTAGCCTTTGCTTGCCCTCAAGCAAAAAAGAGAACTAAAACATGGTGAAGAGGTTTGAGAACTTTCATAAACTCTTTTTGTCCTAGAAGCAACAACACTCAGATTCCCCTTAGTAAACCACTGAAAGAATCACCTGTAAGACATCAAGACCAACATATACTTCCCCCACACTTAGCAAATGTCCTAAGTAAGCTCCACAATCACATTCACGCATTCAAATTCTCCCTACTGACTTCTGCAAGTATTTAAGTGCGGTCTCACCTAAGGAGTATCGATCAAAGGCACATGGACTCTTACCTTGTCAGCTCTAGACCACCATACTATCTTTCTTTGGTCCCTTTCTTCTCTTTTCCCTTCCTTAGCATTCTGATTTTTCCCCATTGGGTATCATTTTTTTTTTATCAGTGCTCTTCCCGTTAAGGGGTGTACTTTGGACACATTCCATGGATGCACAGGATATGATAGTTGTAGCTACCACTCCCAGAGACCACTTCGGAGTTACTAACTCATCCTCAGTTTATTATCTTTTTTTTTTTTTTTAATGGAAGGGGAGAAGGGAACCAAATAGGACAGGTTTACAGGCTGTGTCAGAACTAACAAGGGAATCCGACACAAGGTATACCAAGCCCTTAGGTGAGAAAATTAAGTCAGTATTAAGGTGATGTGGGTGTCCTCAGTAGGTTGATCTGTGATGGGGTTTTCTAATAGTCATAGATAGATCATGCAACTTCGTCCCAATGGTTACTTAAGTTCCTGCAAGATATTGTTAACTTCTCCGAAATTCATTGTTTCTTACTTAAACTGGTTTTGACTCAATAAAACAATTTGTTTGAAAAACTGGACTGACTCTAAGAAAACAGAAAGCTAAAGTCAGTAGCACCTCCCCCACACTTAAAACACATTGTCCCCAGTAGTGTCAAGCTAAGGGTGGGCAAAAAGAAAAACAAAAATGTTAATGGATGTGTTGAGTTCTGTCTGATTTTTACCTCTGTCGCACAGGCATCGATCGTTGCATAAATGCATCGACCGTTGCTAGGCGATTTTTCGTCGTGTGTCGATCGTTGCTCAGGACCGCAACGATCGCTGCAATGCGATTTCTTTCGTGTTGTGACGATCGACACAGTGGTGTGTCGATCGACGCACTGCAAATACTCGATCAGTCAGCAAGTTAGCAGGTTAGTCCGTTGGAAAATCTAAGTTTTCGATCCTGCAAGCTGAAAACACTGAAAACAGAATAAAATCAAAGCAACTAATGTATCAAATCAAACACAACATCCAAACATACGAAATCCTAAGAAATTCAAAAGAAAATGCAAAAGAAAAATAAGAGAATACAGAACCGAGTGTCTAGAGATGATCGCTACTCTCACTCATCCTCAGCTATGCGATCAGTACCACTCGAAGAACCGGGAGTCGGAGATCGTCGTCTGCGTCGAGAAGGTCCTGGATGGTGTATCTGTGGCTGTCTCCTGCAAGTGCAGGTACGCATGAAGTTCCAGACGACCCGTAGAATACCATCCGAGCGCTCTCTCCACTCTGCCTCAGACATATCTCCATAAGGCATCGTAGGCTCGGGAAAAGGTCCGACGTCATCGACAGGGGCAGCAGCAGGCGCAGGAGGTGCAGAAGAGGTAGAAGCTCGTGTAGAAGGCTCTCCCAGCGGATGAGCCATAGAAGGGACTCTGCACTGCTCACTCTCAGGAGGCTGAAACCTCAAGGCATCCAGCGTATCTATCTGTGTAAGACCAGGAGCAGGAAGATCCACACCACACTTCACCGTGGCAGGGTCGTAGTAGACCCATACTCGTCCCTCCTTCAGCCACGTAGCACTCTGCAGATGGCTGAAATCAAGGAACTCCAAGCTGTCATTACGCTCCGTTCCCTCTAAGGGAATCCTGCAATGTCTGAAAATGGGATTAAGCAGACTCCCTACTCTCTCAGTGCCCACGCCATCAAATGGCTTCTTCTGCAGCTCGCATAGATGATCAGCAAAAACAGCTCCCAAGTTGAGTCCCTTAGTGGTATCTCTCAGAACTGTATCCTCAAACTGGTCCCTCAGCCCGATAAACAGCATCCCCATCTCGTTCTTACGCATCTTGTTGGCCTCAAACTTGCACAACAGAGTAGATCCTAAGACGCGCAAGACATACCTAAGAACCGGATGCCTAACCTGAATCACCGGTGTAGTCCTCGAGTTGTACCGACCAGTGCCGATACACTCCCAGAAATACTGAGCCTCATCCACGTCCCACTCAAGTGACATAGCTACGCACTGCGGCTCGGTGCTGAATCCGTAAATCCTGCAGATATCGAGAAGGGGAATCCGATACCTGGCTCCTAAGCACATGAAGGTAAAGAAACCTCCTGAATCCCTCCTGCTGTCTGGCGTAGGGGATATCACTCTGCAGGTGGCGAGCAACTGTCTTACCAACTCTGGGTACATCTCATAAGTCTGCATTGGCATTGTCCCCAGACCAATGCCCCTACACAGTGCAAGAACCTGCTGATCTATCCCCAGACTCCTGCAAGTCGAGTAATCTGCGAACTTGGTTGGCTTAAGCGTCATGCCACACCAACCATTGTACAACAATGTGTCATACTCGTCCCACTGGTTAAGCAATGGCCTCTCTGTGAACTCATCTGTCTTAAGGAACTCAGCAATGTTATTTGGCCACTCTCTATCTGACTGGATCTCTGTCATATCTGCTCGGGGCCAAGGTAATGCTATTGCCGGACCAACTCTCACATAATCCTCAAGGTGCGGTGATTCTCTATGGAACCACTCTGGTGGTGGAGCATGATGAGCTGTAGCAGCGGCTGCGGTGGCTCTGCGTTTACGAGACGGTCAAGGAGGCATCTGCAAGAAATCAATAAATCATATAAGTCACGGCAAAAATCTCTCTGTGAAATCGCGAAGCAACGACCGTTGCACTAAGGCATCAATCGTTGCAAGGCGATTCCACAGCATTGAACAAATCCCTAAAATCGCTAAGCAACGACCGTTGCACTAATGCATCGATCGTTGCAGGGCGATTTTTACAGATGCTAAGTATCGATCCTAAAATCGTAAATCAAACTTCAAATTCAGCATGCATTCATCACAATCGACCTAAATCAGACTAATAACAGCACGGAATCATCAATCTCAAACCAAAAATTCTCAAATTCTAAAACCCTAAAAACGAATCTGGAAATCATGAAATCGAGACACATTACCTTGGATTTGTGACAAATGGGTTATAGGAATGGATTAAGAGTGTAAAAACAAGAGAATAGCACTTGGAATCAGTGAAAATGACGAAGAAATGAGAGATTTAGAAGTGTGGAGTCGCGGTT
This sequence comes from Orychophragmus violaceus, assembly GCA_030180135.1. Lineage (NCBI taxonomy): Eukaryota > Viridiplantae > Streptophyta > Magnoliopsida > Brassicales > Brassicaceae > Orychophragmus > Orychophragmus violaceus. The sequence continues at coordinate 25,498,575 of CM058236.1, read as the reverse complement.
TTACGGACGGCGGAGTGGAGAAGGAAAGAGGAGAAAAGGGTTTAAGGTACTTACCTCGATCGTGGGTGCAACGACCATTGCAGATGAGCAACGATCGATGCTGGTGAACCGGGTCGATTCCGGTTTAGCTCAACGTACCTTAATTTTGCAATTCGAACCAAATGCAACGACCGTTGCACTGGACCGCAACGATCGTCACAATGCGATCCCATCTCCTCGTCAAAATCTCCTTGCAACGACCGGTGCACAAGTGCATCGATCGTCACACATCTCCAGACTCGAGTTCTGTATCTAAAAACTTAGCAAAACAAAATCAAAACGTAAGTTCCTAACAAAAACACCAAAAATTAAAAGGAAAAGCACTAAAACCTAACAGTGGGTTGCCTCCCACTCAGAGCTTGTTTAAGGTCATTAGCTTGACCGGACGAACAAGAATCAGGCACCGTGAGATCCTGACAGAGACCTTGATTGTCTCTGTGCAAGTCTCCTCATCCAAGGCGGAGAGTAAGCTGTATCAGAATGAACTTGTCCAAGGAAAGAAGGAGTAAACTGCTCCCCAAGATCCAAAACTGTAATGTGACTCGACTGCTCTTCATCTCCATCCATAATGGTGAAAGTCTGCCCATCTATCAGTGGCTTGCGCAGCTTGTCCATCTCAAAATGCAGCGGCTCATCTCCCAGATGGAGATCTATCAGACTGTATCTCACATCTATTACTGCTCCAGCTGTAGCCAGGAATGGTCTACCCAATATCAAAGCGTCATCCTGCTCATTGTGGTACTTAAGAACTAAGAAATCTGTTGGAACCAAGTAGTTTCCAACTCTCACTGGGATGTCCTCAAGAACTCCTTCCGGAATCCTTATCGACTGATCAGCCAGGACAAGAGAGGTCCTAGTGGGTCTAAAATCCATCATACCCAGCTTCTCTGCCACAGAGTATGGCATAAGACTTCCAGCAGCTCCTAAATAACAAAGAGAGCGCTTAAAACCATCCTCGAAGATAGAACAACTTAGCACAAAAATCCCAGGATCAGGTAGCTTCTTAGGAACCTTGGTTAATAGCACATCACTTATATGCTGAGGAACAACTATAACCCAATCCTCCAGCTCTTCATTCAAAGGCAACATCTTACCCAAGTACTTCTGCACACAAGGGTGAAAATGTAGATCATTAGAGTGTGGAATTTCTTCCAACTCGTCACCAATCTTCTCTAGCTCTTTAAGCTCATCAATCTCTTGTTGAATCACTTCAGATATCTTAGGATATAATCGAATAGAGTGTGCATAAATCTCTTGTTGGGTTATCTCAGGTACCCTAGGGAATAAGCGGTTAAGCTCTGAATCTGCATCGATGTCATAAGAATCCTGTGAATCTGTCTGTCCACGCCTTGCAACGATCGACGCTAAGGGTGCATCGATCGATGCTGTCAAATTTTCACAGATTCTACCCGAGAGATTTTCCTCAAATTCCAAAATTTCACCTTCCTCTACCACTTCAGCTGTACTTAGCTCAAATCTTTCACCTAGATGTGATCCATCATCAACATACACTGACCAGACCTTAATATGGGTGTCTACAACACCTTTCCCTTTGATGGAGTTTGAAATTTGGCTCACATGAGTGTCCAATTGCTTCACATGAGTGTTAAGAGACTCAAACTTCCCATTTAGATCCCCATAAACAGCATCCAACTTCTTGTTGCAGTCCACAGCAATCTTGGTTTGTCCTTCCAGCAGCTGTTCCAACATAGCCTCCATCTTACTCTCATGAGTAGTAGCTATAGGAGGTGCTTGCTACGAGGAGGATCCATATGTTCTCTGATTACCTTGCTGGAAAAGCTTCAGAAATCCACTAGTCTGTCCAAACCCATAAGAGTTTTGGTTGCTGTTGAAAGCACTCTTCTGTCCTCCATTGAAGAACCTGTTACCAGACTGATTAGCAAACCTGTTTCCCTGGAAACCAGATCCTCCGATGTAATTCACATCCTCTTCCTGCTCTTCTCCTTCATCATTGATCATCTCAACATCTTGAGCAAAGTGGACAGCTTTCTTCCCAGCTAGAAGATTGCAAACTGTGTCCAACTTAGATCTAATATCAGCTATTTCAGAATCCTCAATCTTTCCACCGGACTTCTTCCTTCTCTCATCAGTGGTCTTGCAGCTAATACTGCTTACCAGATTGTCTATCAACTGCTTAGCTTGAGCATGAGTCCTAGTGTTAAAGTTGGCATTGCTAGAATTGTCCAGCACAGTCTGATATGGAAGATCTATTCCTCTAAAAAAGATGCCTAAAAGTGTTACCTCAGTGAATCCATGGTGCGGGCAGTCACGTTGGTATTTCTTGAATCTCATCTAGGCTGTCTTAAGAGGCTCTGTAGGACCTTGGGTGAAGGTGAGAATGTCCTGCCTGGACTGGTCCGAGCGCGCATCATCATAGAAATGACGCAGGAACTCACTCTTCTGGGCTGCCCAAGTAACAAACGTCCCAAATGGAAGTTGTTTTAGCCAGGCTGCTGCATCTCCAGCCAGAGAGTAGGGGAAAATCTTGAGGAACAGATAGTCTTGGTTAACTCCATCGTACTTTATTCCAGTAACTATGCCCTCAAACTCATCTATGTGATCCATCGGCTGCTCACTTGGAGAGCCATGGAAGGCTTTCTGCCTCAGGAGAGAGTAGTAGACGGTTTTGATTTCAAAATCATTCCTCTCAAATTCAGGAAGTACAAGAGCTGACCGGTTAGCATGGAACTCATCCTGACGGTTATAGTCAGCTAAAGTCCTCTCATGGACAACCATCTGTCTACCTTGGTTCTGTCCTTGATTCTGCTCCTGCTGCGGCTGTGGTTGCTCTGGAGGATCAGGGATGACATTCCCTTCAGCATCTATCGGTTCTCCAGCAGGATTGTAAGGATTGTTGTGTCGGTCCCTGAGGGTACCTTGAGCATCAGGCTTTATGATCACACGTTTAACAACCATCCTTGTTCTCTGAACTCTTCTGTTTGTCCTCTCTAGTCTAGCAAGTTCTTCAAGTTGGAGGTTTACGAGATTAGTGTTCGGATTACTTCTGGTATCACGCGTCTGCATAAACCGTCTGTAATCGTCAAGCAACGATCGATGCTAACAGTGCAACGATCGATTCAACTCCAATCGCCTAGTGTCGATCGACACAAGAAGTGCAACGGTCGATGCTAAGCGATTATGAAACCTGCGACAGAGAGAAAACAGAAAAAAATAAAAAAAAAACCCTAGGTTCGAAGCTATCGAAGACTCTAAGAGTCCCCAGCAACGGCGCCAAAAACTTGATAGGTCTCGATTTTTACCCTATACTAATTGCAAGTGCACATTATACCAATTGTACTACTTAGGGATCGAATCCACGAGGACTCTAGGCAACGATAGAATCAAGAACTTAAAGAGATTAAAACTAGGAGAAAACAAGAAGTAAATTGTATTGATTTAATTAAAAAGCAAGCGAGAAAGTAAACAGTAGCAGGTTGTTGTTGTAGGCAATAAACTAAGGGCACTAAGTCTAGGGCGTTCTCAGGAAATCAGACAAGCAGATAAATCAATCAGTCAGGATCTAATTAAACACAGTTCTAGAACTCAAAACACATATATAGAATTAACCAAATTCCTTTGCGAGAATTCTCTAAGTCTAAATGCAGTAATCAAAATTCCTTTGCAATTACTAACAGATTAAACCAGCTTTAAATCCAAGTTTGATATGTTCACAATCTAATTAAACCAAATTCCTTTGCGAGTAATTAAATTGCTCAACCTAAATAGTTCAGATTCTAAACCACACTGTTGTGTCGTATTTAGCAACCTAAGATCTAGATTCTAATTGATCAGGTTAGAACTAGCAATAAACACAATTTAGTTTGAAGAACATCTATTGATGTGAATCCTTAACTGAATTAATTATATCTAGCAAGTCATGAAATCCCTATGAAAAATCCTAAACCTAACTATGAGACTACTCAGACATAGATAATGTAAACATAATCAATGAATTAATAGAAATCATAAAAGAGATTTAGAATAATAAAGGGGTTCGAAAACTTCTCCAAAACGAATGTAGTACAGGATCAGATCAGCCCCAAAAGCTCTAAAAACTCTCTGCTCTAAGTTATGATAGCGTATGTAAGCTTATCCAAAAACTGATCCAAAAACCTAATTAAATAGCTAAAACACGTTTTGGGCTTTTGTGTAAATATCTGGAACTTCTGGGCTTTTCTGCAATATCAGCATTCTTCATTAATCCGCCGAGTCTGGCCCATTCGCGCTATGCATCGATCGATGCAGGTGTGCAACGATCGACGCAATCCTCAAATCTGGACAGTGAACTCTGTCTCTCGGACCAAATCTCCAAAATGTACCAATTAGCTCCATAATCTCCACTTTTGCTCCAAACGTATGTGTACCTAATAAAACCTGCAAAGGACTCTAAGAGAACACCAAAAGACACTAAAACAGACTTATATCATGGCATAAAACCGGTAAAAACCATGATATGTCAAGCGCACCGAGTCGTTGCAGGTAGGGAGTCCTCACATTATTAGGTTGATGCATCTCCTTGGTGGGGGAGTCCTTCCTTTCTATCGTCGCGGGCTTGTTTTGGTGGTTCCATGTCATCGTCACCATGCTCTACTTGTTGTGGATCTCCTTGATTTTCTCTTTATTCTTGGACGAGCCGAAAACGTTCGCCTTTGTTTTTTTGGTTGGCATTGTGTTTCCTAATTTTCGGCGGGCATTGTTAGCGCGTTTCAATTGGTTATGTTCGTCACTCCCTTTTGGTATTCCCCGAGCAAGATATTGTCCAGATTGCAACATTCGGCGGTGTCATGCCCGGACCGTTTATGGAAAGTGCATAATGAATTTTCCTGGTCGTCGGTACAGACGTATTTGTTCTGTGACAAATTTTTTTGGTTGTTTGGCTGGTTATGTCCTTCATGCTGACCTTGCAATCGGTTTGTCTGATGTTTTCTGACATAGTATATTGTCACCTTTTTGCCTACTTTCTTAGAATCTTTATAATCTTGATCGTAATGTTGGCGATGTTCGAGGTACTCTGGTGCTCGCTCTTTTTCTTTTGCAGCAGACGCCTTCACCGGGGTGTAGTTCTTAGCGAGCGTACCCTTTCTTATTCGATCTCAATAAAGATGGCTGCTCGGTGAAGGGTGTCTTCGAGTGTTTGCGGCTTGTTTTTCTCCATTTATTCACGAAAAAGCGATTCGTACCAGAGTCCTCTGCGAAGTGCTGGGAGACCTTCGTTATCAATTACTGAAATCTTGGAGACCATGACTTTGATTGGTCGATTTAGGATCTGAGGGACTTCTTTGGTCATTGACTTATCGTCCAGAGGTCGGTATTTGAGGCTCCTTACTGAATGAACATAGAGTAGTGTTTGAGTAAACTAGTCGATAACTGATGGTAATCTTCGAGACGGGAGAACCAATTGAGCGTGGCTCCTCTTCGGTTTTAGACAAAGAGTTAGCAGTGACCGATATCACATTCTTCTGGGAGAATTGTGCTTATCCCATTGTGATGCTGAAAGCTGTCAAATATTTTCGGGGATCTAAGTTCCCTCCATAGGTTGGCAAATTGATTTTCCATAGATGTCGAACCCGCATGCCTGTTATCTTTCTTGTGAATAGAGTGTTTTGTATTTCCTTGAGCACTCGGTCGATCTCTGGCTCTGAGATAGTTTATTTGTGTACCTTTGAGGTCATGTGCTCCAAATGCGCCTTTAGTTGTTCGATCTTGATGTTCATATTCGCCTCTACTTGGCTAAGCGTCAGCTCGGGAAGAAGTAACTGATGCTCTCCTTATCCAATAGATATGGATGTTGAGGACATAGGCAGTCGCCTGCTTGGTTTGGCATCCTGAGTCGGTGATAGGTCGAACAGAGCCCTTTGGAGTTGGGGGTATCACATTCTTCTAGGAGAATTGTGCTTATCCCATTGTGATGCTGAAAGCTGTCAAATATTTTAGGGGATCTAAGTTCCCTCCATAGGTCGGCAAGTTGATTTTCCATGGATGTTGAACTCGAGTGCCCGTTATCTTTTTTGTGAGCGGAGTGGTTTGTTTTTCCTTGAGCACTCGGTCGATCTCTAGCTCTGAGATAGTTTCTTTGTCTACCTTTGAGGTCATGTGCTCCAAATGCGCCTTTAATTGTTCGATCTTGATGTTCATATTCACCTCTTCTTGGCTAAGCGTCAGCTCGGGAAGAAGTAACTGATGCTCTCCTTGTCTAATAGATAGGGATGTTGAGGACACAGGCAGCCGCCTGTTTGGTTTAGCATCCTAAGTCGGTGATACGTCGAAAAGATCCCTTTGGAGTTGGGGGTAAATTCGACCATTCTCTGAGACATTTGTTGCTCGGATGACTGAAGGTCGTTGATCTGATCTTGGCATATGGTCTTAGCATTTGCGAGTTGATTGAAGAGAATGTTATTAATTGGGGCAGCTTGTCGAGATGTGTCAAAAATACCTTTATGAGAGAGGGGACGTCTTGAACATTAGGTTGGGGGTCCGGAACCTGGTTTGTCAGCTTGATGATGACGAACTCGGGAAAAGCGAGCTCGGATTTTGTTGTTCTAGAGAATCGGGATTTTCGCTGATCAAGGATGATCATGTCGTTATCGACAATGTCTAAAGCGAAGAGATGTTTCTTTCCCCATAGACGGCGCCAATTGTTGTTGTGGGATTTCGACTGTCTGATAGCGTCAGAATTGGGGGTCAAAATGGTCCGAACAGACAAGTAGAAAGAAATGAAAGATGGTCGGAAACTCTTTATATTTATAATTAGTCAGAGGCCGTTAAATGAATAAGATGGACGAAGAGGGAGGTCGTCAATTAACGAGCTCCCTAAAAATTACTAAGGCTCTTCGCTTTATAGAAGTAGCTCGAAGCTTATCATAATACAAGATACTAAATTATGAACAGTAAATGCTCTATTTATAGTAAAAATGGTCAAACTTCCGATTGGGCTGTTGAGTTCCTAAAATACATTAGGGTGTTATTCGTTTGTCTATTCAGATGATTCATCTGGATGGAGATGAGAATTGATGTTCGTTTAATAACAAAACGATGGACTGAGAAGATTTTGATGGTCTTATGGATGTATGTTAAACTCATATCCAACATTTTGAACTGCATTTTCGTAGAGATAATTGGTCGTTGGGTCATATCTTTTCCACTGAAAAAATATATATTAAAGGGTTTCGAGGAAGAGAGAGTTAGATGAAAATAGTAAAGCATTTGTTGAAGTATTTCCTTTGTTTGAAGGAGACGAAGATATATGCCGAAGAGGATAGTTCGACAGATATCTTTGAACTTGTTGTGAAGATAGTGAATCTTTTCAATGAGAGTTATGACTTATTAAGTTGTGGTGTTCACTTCCTCATGTGTGATTAATTGCATAGGGAATTAATTGCATAGGGAATTAAGTAGACTCGGTACTTTGATTTATTAATGTTTTAAGAAAAAGATTAAAAGAGTCCATTGAATATAACTAAGGCTATGATTGGTCACACAAAAAACCAGCCTTTGACAAAAAAATGAATGGAGTGGCTGCCAATCAATGGTGGGGAAATGTAAAAGCTCTGGGGAAAACCTGAGAGGAAAAAATGTGGAGAGTAAACAGCTAACACACTAAAAGCTATCGGCATAATGAGGTGTAACGTACTACGAAGAAAGTGTTGCAATGTTTCTTTTCACATGTGGACATAATGAGGTGCAACGTACTATAGCACGAAAGTTTGGACGTAACCAAGAGACAGTTAATCGCAAGTTTCATGACGTGTTTTATGCGATGAAACGACTTGCTTGTGACCAATTGAAGACTCCAACAACTCGTCAATTGGAAAAATATCCTCGAAGGCTTCGATATGATCATGTTATTGGCCATTTTTCAATGGTTTCATTGGTAGTTTAGATGGTACACATGTTTCCGTCATTGCACCAGTAGAAAATCGAAGAGTATTATGGGATCGTTTTGGTGAAACAAGCCTTAATATTTTGGTAATCTGTGATTTAGACAATCTTTTCACATATATATGGAGTGGAGCACCAGGTCCAGTTCATGATGCTAGGGTTCTTTTGATAGCGCAAGAAAGTAGTCAAAGAGTTTCAAAACCTCATATAGGTAAATATTACCTCATTGACTCTGGATATGCCAATAAAAAAGGTTACTTATCTCCTTACTGAGGAAACCAACAAGAAGAGGTAAGTTACTATTTGGGACAATTTCAAAATGGTCCACCGCCAAGAAATAAACATGAATTGTTTACCCAGTGGCATGCAGCCCTTCGCTTTGTTATTGAAATGACCTTTGGAATCTGGAAGAAAAAATGGAGGATCATGACGGAATTACCAAGGTACGAATTAGAAATACAAAGCAAAATTAGTATTTGTTACAATGGACCTTCATAACTTTATTCGGCGTGTCAATCACTACAATAAAACAGCGTTTTTGCAACTGCACTTTAATCGTAGAATAGTCGTTAAACGCGGTGTTACGACTAAATTATAACTAAATAGGGTAGATGTAAATCTATAGTCGCTAAATTGCATAGTCGTAAAATTAGTCGGCGAGTTACGACTACATTTACGACTAACAGCAGAATCGTATCTTAGACGTAATGTAATCGCAATATATAGCAACTAACTTCCGACTACACGGCGACAATGATATATCATGGTTTTACTTGTTTTAAGCCATGATATAAGTATATATTAGAGTCTTTTGTAGTGTCTTTCGAGTCTTTTCAGGTGTTTATTAGGTTTATGCACGTTTGGAGGATTTTGGAAGATATTGGAGCATTTTGGGCAAGATTTGGAGCTAAAGCCGTAAGGAGCATAAGTCACCTTCTGATTTTGCAACAAGCGTCAACCGATGCACATCTGCATCGATCGATGCAGCTCCCAGATCGCAAAGAACCAGCGCATTAATGAAGAATTCATGAATTGCAGTTTTGACCCAGAAGTTCCAATATTTACAAAAGAGACCCAAAACGTGTTTAGCACATTATAATTAGGTTTTTGGTGTTTTGTATTAGTTTATATATTCATATTTAGCTAGAGAGAGTTTTGGAGTTTTGGGGCTGATCATTCCTTGTACTGCTTTTTAGAGAAGATTTCGAATCCCTTTTCATTCTCTACTTTCTCTTTAATGCAATTTATTCATATTATGATTTATGTTTCATTGATCATGTGTGAGTAGATTCATTGTTAGGTTTAGGGATTCTCACAAGGGTTTTCATGACTTGCTAGAAGATTAAATCAATCAGTTAGGATTCATAACTTGTTAGTTCTTTAACCTGAATTATGCTTAATACTAGTTTCTAAATTGATCACTTAGAACCTGGATCTAGGATTTATAAATTGACACGAAAGTGTAATTTAGAATCTGAACTATTTAGGTTGAGAAATTTAATTAACTACAAAGAAATTTGGTTTAATTGAATTGTGGACTAATCAAACCTGCACCTAAGGCCAGTTTAATCTGTTAGGAATTGCAAAGAAATTTGGATTTATAGCGTTTAGACTTAGTGAATTCTCGCAACAAAAGTTGGTTAGTTCTCTATCTGTGTTTGAGTTCTAGAACAGTTCTTAATTCGATCCTGACTTATAATTGATCTTCTTGGCATGATTTCCTGAGAACTCCCTTGACCTAGCATTTTTAGTATTTGATAAACAACCGAATTTTCTACTGATTTACTTTATGTTTTAGTTTAATATTCTTGATTACATCGCCTAGATTAACTCAACATTTTATAGTCTATCGTAAGATTTCTTGAGTCTCTGTGGTTCGACCCCTACATACTACATTTCCTTGTGCACTTGTAGTGTAACTTAGGGAATTAAACTCTGAGTATATCAAGTTTTTGGCGCCGTTGCCGGGGGCTCTTTTGAGTCATCGATAGATTTGAGTTTAGAGTTTAGATTAGGTTTTTTGTTTTTGTTTTTAGTTACTTATTTCTGTTTTTCTTTCTGCTTTGCGTGTTTCAGGTTTGCGATTAGACACGTGCATCGACCGACGCTTCCTTGAATCGATCAACGCACTCTCGAACTGAATCGATTAACGCGGACATGTGCATTGATTGACGCTTGACGATTACCGACAATGTATGCATAACCGTGTGACCAGAAGTAATCCGGACAAGAAACTCGTGAATCTCATACTTGAGGAACTTGCAAGGTTAGAAAGGATGAACAAAAAAGCTCAGAAACCAGTTAAGATGGCAAACATAAATGTTGTGATCCTAATTCGAGATGAACATGGAGTTCTGAGAGATGGAGAGAACCATGTATGCAATGCGCATGGTCAGAGACTTGATGACGAAGGAAATGTCAATCCTGGAGCTGAGAGGCAGATTGTTCAGCCCGATGGAGAAGCTCAAGGTGGAGGATCAGGTGGACAAGGAAATCCACAACCAAAAGTGCCACCTAGAGCACCAGAGCCTCCTGCTATGAGGACACTAGCTGATTACAACAGGCCTGATGAGTTCTATGCTAATAGGTCTACGATTGTACCTCCTGCTTTTGCGCGGAACGACTTTGAGCTGAAGACTTCTTACTACACGCTCGTGGGGCAGCACCTCTTTCATGGACTCCCACATGAGCAACATATGGATCACATAGAGAACTTTGAGTCTTTAGTCACTGGGATAAAGCATAATGGAGTGAGGTATGACTTCCTGCACTGTAAGCTTTTTCCTCACTCTCTTGGAGGAGAAGCTGCGAACTGGATGAAGAAGACTCCACTTGGGGCTCTGACTACTTGGGATGCAGTTAAGAGGAAGTTTCTGAGGCACTTATATGATGATGCTATATCTGATCAGCTTAGACACGATCTCTTGACATTCAAGCAGGGACCTAAAGAGGCCCTGAAAGCAGCTTGGGTAAGGTTTAGGAGGTACCAAAGAGATTGCCCTCATCATAGTTTCTCTGAAGTTCAGCTGCTGGGCATTTTCTTCAGAGGAGTTATATGTGGTATCAGATGGCTTTATATGCTGCTAGTAATGGAAACTTCAACACTAAATCTCCAGAGCAAGCTAAGGAGCTGATTGAGAACTTGGTAAGCAGTAATAGCACCAAGAATGTTAATATGGAGAGGCAGGAATCTGGTGGGAAAGCTGATAACTCACAGATAGCTGAGATGAAGAACAAGATTGATTATGTTCATAGTCTTCTACTTAGAAAGAAGAATTTTCATTTTCTCAGGATGTTGAGGTATTTGAGGCTGAAGAAGGCTGCGAAGAAGAGGATGTGAACTATGTTGGTGGGACTGGTTTTTTAGGGGAACAAATTTGGAAATCAGCAAGGCAGAGGCGGCGAGAATGGAATGGGTCAGAGAAAAGTACCTTCACAGGAAATTCAAACTTCTCTGGTTTCACTCCTAAGCCTCAGTACCAGAAGCCTTATCAGGGTAACAACAGCCCCGGAAACAACACTACTAGCTTCACAAGGAATTATGGATCTTCATCATACAACATGTTCCTCCTCAAAATGAACAGAATGATAAGATGATGGGAGTGTATGAGCAGCTTCTGGAAGGACAGCAGAAGAGTACAGTGGACTTCAATGGAAAGATGGATGCTCTGTACTTGGATCTGAATGGGAAGATAGATGCCTTAAGCACTCATGTGAAGAAACTGGACGTTCAAGTTGCACAGACTGTTGGGCTGTTAAGAGGCAAGATGGATCTCTCCCGAGACGAACTGATGCTAATCCTAAGTACCAGTGTAATGCAATCATGTTGAGAAGTGGTAAAGAGGTCGTTCCTGCTCAGAAAAAAGCTTAAGTTTGGAAGAAGTCGTTGAGATTGAGGAGATGGAAGATGAAATCCGTGAGTTTCGCAATGCATCGACCGACGCACCACAACTTTGATGAAGGAGGAAACTGAAGCCAAGCTCGACGCAGAGGTCGTTACTCCTTCACCTAGCATCGATCGACGCACTACTGATGTCGATCGACACAAAGCGATTGCAGAGAAACCCGATACAGAGAAGCTGAAGAAATCTGATGAGAGGATCTACTAGCATCAGGTTCCCTTTCCTAAGAACCCCAGGAAGTATAAGTATGAAAGGCAGCTAGCCAAATGTAAGGAGATCATAAACAAGGTTTTGATTGAAGTGCATTTGATTGATTCTCTAAAGACTACTCTTGTGATGAGAAGATGTCTTAAAGATATGCTTTCTGGTAACATGACTGATGATGAGAGTGTAATGATGATCTCAGAGGTGTGTAGTGCAGTGATTCAAGGCAGGATTCTTGAGAAGCTGAAAGATCTAGAGAGTTTTGTGTTGGATTATGCTATCTACAGAGATAGATTTGAGAGGTCATTGTGTGATTTTGGTTCTAGTGTGAACCTTATGCCTTTCTCTGTTGCTAAGAGTCTTGGGATGACAGATTTCTTGCCTACTAGGATCTCATTGGTTCTAGTTAATAGGACTGACAGGATCCCTGAAGGAGTGTTGGAGGATGTACCAATCAAGATTGGTAACTGTGTGATTCCTACTGACTTTGTGGTTCTGCAGTATGGAGAAGAGCCAAAGGACCCACTTATCTTAGGTAGGCCATTCTTAGCTACTAATGGTGCGATGATTGACTGCAAGAAGGGGACTATAATTCTGAATGTGGGTGATCTGAAGATGAGTTTTGATATGGACAAGCTGGTGAAGAGACCAACCATTGATGGACAGACCTTCTATGTGGACACTCTCAGTGATTTGGCAGAGGATTCTTTCATAGGACACATGCTGAGGATCCGCTGGAAAGAGATCTGCTAAGCTCGGTATTGGAACTAGAGGATCTGGAAGATGAGCCTGCAATCTGCTATGCGGGGCTGATGGATTCTACAGATCAAGTGATGCAATTGGAAGTGCAAGCCAAGCCCTTGCATCGATCGACACCACTCGTGCATCGATCGACACATGGCGATTGGGCAGAAGATAAAGCTCTGAAAATTGAGCTGAAGCAACTTCCATCCGGGCTAAGGTACGCATTTCTTGGACCTAATTCGACCTATCCAGTGATTATTAATGCTGCTTTGAACAACGCAGAGACTTCCTTACTGCTGAGCAAGTTGCGCAAGTATCGCAAAGCTCTTGGCTATTCTCTTAATGACATTTCAGGTATCTCTCCGGAGCTGTACATGCATAGAATCCATCTTGAGGATGAGACTAAGTCATCTGTTGAGCATCAGGTAGGCTGAATCCGAATCTGAAGGAGGTAGTGAAGAAGGAGATTATGAAGTTGTTGGATGCTGGAATCATCTATACTATCTCTGATAGGGATTGGGTCAGTCCAGTACGTGTTGTGCCTAAGAAAGGAGGTGTTACAGTAATGAAGAACGAGAGGAATGAGATGATTCCTACAAGGACTATGACAGGACAGCAGACGCCACTATAGAAAAGGATTTGTCGGTAGTTGTCTTTTCCTTTGAGAAATTTCGCCCCTATCTGGTTGGATCCAAGGTGATAGAGCATACGGATCATTCAGCTCTTAAGTATTTGATGCAGAAGAAGGATGCTAAGCCCAGACTTCTGATTTATCATGGTTTTTACCGGTTTTATGCCATGATATAAGTATGTTTTAGAGTCTTTTGGTGTTCTTTTAGAGTCTTTTACAGGTGTTATTAGGTACACGCACGTTTGGAGTGGATTTGGAGATTATGGAGCTAAATGGAGCATTTTGGAGTTTTGACCCGAGAGTTTGTGCTCACTGTCCGAAACAGAGGAGTGTGTCGATCGACGCACATCAGCATCGATCGATGCACAGCGTGTTGGGCCAGACTCGCGGCGGTTTAATGAAGAATGATGATATTGCAAAGTTGCCCAGAAGTTCCAGATATTTACACAGAAGCCCCAAGACGTGATTTAGCTATTTAATTAGGTTTTAACTTCAGTTTTTAGAGAGGCTATCATACTTTAGAGCAGAGAGTTTTTAGAGCTATTTGGGGCTGATCTGATCCTGTACTACACCTTATTTTTGGAGAAGATTTCGAACCCCTTTACTTGTTTAATCTCTTTTATGATATCTAATTATTCATTGATCATGTTTTCATTATCTATGTCTGAGTAAATTCATAGTTAGGTTTAGGGATTCTCAATAGGGATTTTATGACTTGCTAGATATAATTAATTCAGTTAAGGATTCATATCAATAGATGTTCTTCAAACTAAATTGTGTTTAATGCTAGTTCTAACTTGATCACTTAGAATCTAGATCTTAGGTTGCTAGATTGATACGAAAGTGTGGTTTAGAATCTGAACTATTTAGGTTGAGCAATATAATTACTCGCAAAGAAATTTGGTTTAATTAGATTGTGAACATATCGAACTTGATCATTAAAGCTGGTTTAATCTGTTAGGAATTACAAAGACATTTGGATTTCTGCAATTAGGCTTAGAGAATTCTCACAACGAAAGTTGGTTAATTCTATATCTGTGTTTTGAGTTCTAGAACTGTGTTTAATTAGATCCTGACTGAATGATTTGTCTGCTTGTCTGATTTCCTGAGAACTCCCTAGACTTAGCGCCCTTAGTTAATTGCTTACAACCACACCTTGATACTTGTTTACTTTCTTGCATTGCTTTTAGTTTTCTCAATACAATTTGTTTTCTCCTAGTTTAAGCTTGACTGTTCTAATTCTATCGTTGCCTAGAGTCCTCGTGGATTCGATCCCTAAGTACTACATTGATATACTGTGCACTTGCAGTTAGTATAGGGTTAAAACTTAGAGCCTATCAAGTTTTTGGCGCCGTTGCCGGGGACTCTTTGGAGTCTTCGATAGATTCGAACTTAGGGTTTTTACTAGGATTTTTTTTTTTTTAGTTACTGATTTTTCTGTTTCTTTCTCTGTCGCAGGTTTTAATTTCGCATAGCATCGATCGTTGCACCTCTTGTGTCGATCGTTACTAGGCGATTGGAGTTGAATCGATCGTTGCACGGCTAGCATCGATCGTTGCTTGACGATTACAGACGGGTTATGCAGACGCGTGATACCAGAAGTAATTCGAACACTAATCTCGTCAACCTCCAACTTGAAGAACTTGCTAGACTAGAGAGGACCAACATAAGAGTTCAAAGAGCAAGGATGGTTGTTGAACGTGTGATCATAATGCTTGATGCTCAAGGTACCCTGAGGGACCGACAAAACAATCCGTACAATACTGCTGGAGAACGGATTGATGCTGAAGGGAATGTTATCCCTGATCCTCCTGAGCAACCACGCCAGGAGCAGAACCAAGGCCAAGGACAAGCCCAAAGTAGAGAGATGGTTTTCCATGAGAGGACTTTGGCTGACTATAACCGTCCAGATGAGTTCCATGCTAACCGGTCAGCTCTTGTACCTCCTGATTTTGATAGGAATGATTTTGAAATCAAGACCATCTACTACTCGCTTCTGAGGCAGAATGCCTTCCATGGCTATCCTAATGAGCAGCCGATGGATCATATAGATGAGTTTGAGGACATAGTCACTGGGATGAAGTATGATGGAGTGAATTATGACTATCTGTTTCTCAAACTCTTCCCCTACTCTCTCGCTGGAGATGCTGCTGCCTGGCTGAAACAACTTCCACCTGGGAAGTTTGTTACATGGGATGCTTTGAAGAGTGAGTTTCTGCGACACCTCAATGATGATGCTCGCTCTGATCAGTCAAGGCAGGACATTCTCACATTCTCTCAAGGTCCGACAGAGCCTCTTAAGACTACCTGGATGAGATTCAAGAAGTACCAACGTGACTGCCCGCATCATGGATTCACTGAGGTAACATTACTGGGTATCTTCTTTAGAGGTATAGATCTTCCATATCAGACTGCATTGGACAATTCTAGCAATGCAAATTTCAACACTAGGACTCATGCGCAAGCTAAGCAGTTGATAGATAACTTAGTAAGCAGTAATAGCTGCAAGACTACTGATGAGAGAAGGAAGAAGTCTGGTGGAAAGATAGATAATCAGGAGATTGCTGATATTAGATCTAAGCTGGACACAGTTTGTAATCTTCTAACTGGGAAGAAGGCTGTCCATTTTGCACAAGATGTTGAGGTGATCAATGCTGAAGAGGATGGTCAGGAAGAGGATGTGAACTACATCGGAGGGTCTTGTTTCCAAGGAAACAGGTTTGGAGGACAGCAAGGTAATAGATTTTTCAGTGGTCAGAAGAGTGCTTTCACAGGCAATCAAAACTCTTCTGGCTTTGGACAGAATGCTGGTTTTCAGAAATCTTCTTCTTACCAGACACCTCTTGTAGCTACTACTCATGAGAGCAAGATGGAGGCTATGATGGAACAGCTGCTGGAAGGACAAACTAAGATTGTTTTGGACTGCAACAAGAAGTTGGATGTTGTTTATGAGAATCTCAATGGGAAGTTTGAGTCTCTAAATACTCATGTGAAGCAATTGGACACTCAGGTGAGCCAAATTTCAAGCTCCATCAAGGGAAAGAGTGTTGTAGACACCCATATTAAGTCCTGGTCAGTGTACATTGATGATGGATCACACCTAGGTGAAATATTTGAGCTAAATACAGCTGAACTAGTAGAAGAGGCTGAAATTTCTGATTTTGAGGAAAATCTCTCGGGTGGAATCTGTGAAAATTCAACTGCATCGATCGATGCACCCTTAGCGTCGATCGTTGCATGGCGTGGACAGACAGTTTCACAGGATTCTTGTGGCATTGATGCAGATGCAGATTCGGAGCTTAATCGTTTATTCCCTAGAGTGTCTGAGATAACTCAATAGGAGATTTATGCACAATCTATTCGATTATATCCTAAAGTGTCTGAGGTGATTCAACAAGAGATTGATGAGCTTAAACAGTTGGAAAAGATTGGTGAAGAGATGGAAGAAATTCCACTATCTGATGATCCACCTTATCACCCTTGTGTGCAGAGATACTTGGGTAAGATGTTGCCTTTGGATGAAGAGCTGAAAGATTGGGTAATAGTGGTTCCTAGACACATCAGTGAGGTGTTGCTAACTAAGATTCCTAAGAAGCTACCTGATCCTGGGATTTTTGTGCTGAGTTGTTCTATCTTTGAGGATGGTTTCAAGCGCTTTCTGTGTGATTTAGGAGCTGCTGGAAGTTTCATGCCATACTCTGTGGCAGAGAAGCTGGGTATGATGGATTTTTCACCCACTAGGACCTCTCTTGCCCTAGCTGATCAGTCAATAAGGATTCCTGAAGGAGTTCTTGAGGACGTCCCAGTGAAAGTTGGAAACGACTTGGTTCCAACAGACTTCTTGGTGCTTAAGTATAACAGTGAGCAGGATGATGCTTTGATACTGGGTAGGCCATTCTTGGCCACAGCTGGAGCAGTAATAGATGTGAGGCACAGTTTTATTGATCTGCATCTGGGAGATGAGCCACTTCACTTTGAGATGGACATGCTGCGCAAGCCGCTGATTGATGGGCAGACCTTCACTATTAAGGATGGATATGGAGAGCAGACAAGCAAGACTTTTGTTTCGGATCCACCATATCAGTTTACTCCTTTTCTCGGACGAGCTCACACTGATGAAGCTTACTCTCCACCTTGGATGAGGAGACTTGCACAAAGGCAATCACAGTCTCTGTCAGGATCTCCAGCAAACTGATCTTGTTCGTCCGGTCAAGCTAATGACCTTAAACAAGCGTTGAGTGGGAGGCAACCCACTGATTGGTTTTAGTGTTTTTCTTTCCTATTTTTGGAGTTTTTGTTAGGACTTCACGTTTTTATTTATTTATTTTTTTGCTGAGTTTTTAATACAGAACACTGTCTGGAGATGTGTGACGATCGTTGCTATATGTGCAACGGTCGTTGCAGGGAGATTTGACGAAGAGATGGGATCGCCTTGTGACGATTGTTGCGGTCCTGTGCAACGGTCGTTGCAAATGGTTTAATTGCAAAATTAAGGTACGCGTGCTAAACCGGAACCAATTTGGTTAAACAGCGTCGATCGTTGCACCTATGCATCGATCGTTGCTCACACGACCCAGGAAAGTGCCTTAAACCCTTCTTCTCTTCTTTTCTTCCTGATGCAAGATGGAAGCGTGTTTGACGTAGAACAGGGACTGAAGTCTCTCTATTCTAGATCGTGGGTGAAGTTGTGGTGAGATGGATTCAACCCTCGGGTCTCTAGACTCCTTAGGATGAACGTTGAGATGATTGAATAGATAGAGGATGGATTGAATGTCGCCACACAAGAGATGAATGATCTTGTGATAAGACTGATCTAAGGTCGCTTGATATGACTCACAAGAAAGCTTAGAATCGAGGTGTTTTCTCTCAAAGAAGAAGAACTGCGTTATTGTATTGATACTTGGTAAATGATACACGGCTGCTAAGGATCCTTATAAAGGGGATCGTGCAGCTGTTGCCTTCTAGGGCAGAAAACCTAATTACAACGGCTACTAAAATACTAAAATATCCTATGGTCCGAATTTAAAGTAATACATGGAAACTTGACTCACTTAGCGACTAATACAGACTTTGACTCAGACAACTAATATAATGCTTGGACCTGCAAAATGAACAAACACAATATATGAATTGAAATCATACCTTATTGAGCGTGTGTGGTCGTCCATGATTGGGCCTAAGTGGGCTGAATGGAGAAGATCATCCTTGAGTCTTCAATTGTCTTCTGTTGGGCCTCTAAACGCTCCACTTGATAATCTTGAGCTAGGAGACTCTGAATTGACGTGTTGAACAGTGCTCTGAGTCTTCTAGTTCCTGATCTTGTCCTTGGAGGATCTCTCATGGTTGTAATGTCTTGAGCAGCAGGTACTTCTTCTAGGTCTTCTTGACGTATCTCTATGCTTGAGTCAATGTCCTCATCATTCCCTCCCTCTTGAGAAGATTCTGACCTCAGAATTCCATCATCTGCATTATAAGGAAGCAAGTCAGCAACATTGAACACTGGCGAAATGGTCAACTCACCTGGCAGATCCAGCTTGTAGGCATTGTTGTTGACTCTCTCCAGCACTCGGAATGGTCCAGCTCCTCTTGGTGCTAGCTTGGATTTCCTCTGATTTGGGAACCTCTCTGTACGCATGTGAACCCACACCCAATCTCCTGGATTGAAGATGAGCTCCTTTCTCCCTTTGTCAGCAGCCTTCTTATACTTGGCCGTCTTCTCCTCTATGTTGGTTTTCACCTTCTGATGCAGCTTCTTGATCATCTCAGCCTTGGACTCTCCATCCTGATTAGTGACATCTAATGGCGGCAAAGTAACAAGATCTAAAGGGGTTTCTGGCTGAAATCCATAGACAATCTCAAAAGGTGATAACTTAGTAGTAGAATGGTTAGCATGATTATAAGCAAACTCAACATATGGAATACAATCTAACCAGTTCCGTAAGTTCTTACCAACCGTGGCTCTTAAGAGAGTAGATAGAGTTCTGTTTACAACCTCAGTTTGTCCATAAGTTTGTGGATGACAAGTTGTTGAGAAGAGTAGCTTGGTTCCTAGCTTCCTCCAAAGAACCCTCCATAAACTTCGTGTCTCAGTCAGAAACAGTGGTTCTTGGGATCCCATGCAAGTGTACTACTTCTTTAAAGAATAACTCAGCAGTTTGAGTGGCATCGTTTGTCTTGGCACAAGGAATGAAATGTGCCATCTTTGAGAACCTGTCCACTACAACAAAAATAGAATCCTTTCCTCGGATTTTGGGTAAGCCTAAAACAAAATCCATTGATATATCAACCCAAGGCATACTAGGAATAGGAAGTGGCATATATAAACCATGTGGATGTGACCTGGATTTGGCTTTGAGGCAAGTTACACACTTGGAACAGAATCGTTCCACATCCTTCTTGAGGTGAGGCCAAAATAAGTGTTCTACCAAAACGCTCAGAGTCTTATCCACTCCAAAATGTCCCATGAGTCCACCACCATGTGCTTCCTTGATCAACAAGTCTCGCATAGAACCCTGTGGAACACACAAACGTTTTTCCCTAAACAAATAGCCATTATGTAAGTAGAAGGAACCTGTTGGGGCAATGGTACAATCTTGATAGACTGAACCGAAGTCTGGATCATCCTTATATGCATCCTTGAGGTGCTCAAACCCTAAGACCTTAGCCTTCATAGTTGTGATCAGCATGTGTCTCCTTGATAATGCTTCAGCCACAACATTCTCTTTGCCCTTCTTGTACTTCATCACATATGGAAATGCTTCTACAAACTCCATCCACTTAGCATGTCTTCTCTTCAGTGTTGTTTGTCCTCTAAGGTGCTTCAAAGTCTCATGATCAGTATGTATGACAAACTCCTTGGACAGAAGATAGTGCTGCCATGTTTCCAACGACCTCACTAGCGCGTAGAGTTCCTTGTCGTACGTCGGGTAGTTCAAGCTGGCTCCACTTAGTTTCTCACTGAAGTAGGCTACTAGACATCCTCCTTGAGTTAGCACAGCTCCAATACCTAAGCCTGAAGCATCACATTCAATCTCAAAGGTTTTGTTAAAATCAGGTAATACCAAAACTGGTGCATGCGTCAGACGATCCTTGAGTCTGTTGAACGCGTCTTCTTGAGCTGATCCCCACTGAAATGCCACGTCCTTCTTGATCACAGCAGTAAGAGGGGCGGCTAAAGTACTGAAATCTTTGACAAAACGCCTATAGAAGCTTGCCAATCCGTGGAAGCTCCTGACTTGTCCTATGTTGTTTGGTCTCGGCCATTCTTGGATGGCTTTGATCTTTTCTTGATCAACCTGTAAACCTTTGGAACTGACAACAAAACCTAGGAAAACCACTTCATTAGTACAAAAGGAGCACTTCTTAAGATTCCCATATAGGCATTCTTTTCGAAGTGTGTCAAGGACTAACTCAAGATGTTTCTGGTGTGAAGGATAGTTTGGTGTTAATCCTGATTCAGTTCTTCAGATTAAACTCACCTAAACAAGCCAGATCTAGGTTCTCTTGCAGAATCATAAAGGATCTCACCTGTTACCTTGTTTATGCAGCGGAAAGAGGAGGTACGGGTCAGAGATCAGCAGAACCACCAAGAGATAGCTCCTCCAAAGGCTCACACACGCACACAGTAGGAAATTGGCTGCTAGACCGAAAGGAGAGAGGCGCAGAGAGAGGCTGAGGGAGGCGCAGATATGGCTGAGAAAAAGAAGCTAGGGCAAGTTTTATTAATTAAAACCCTTGTCCAGTTCCTATGGGCTTTTGGGCCCAATTCTCAGTCTGATTAAATCTCTTGGATTTAATCAGGCCCTTTAGTCTCTCTTAGTACAGTAAATGCCTAGCACTTTTACCGTACTTCTGCTAAACCGTTCCTACACATTTTCCTGTTAGCTTAGGCGTGTGACCCATATGGGATCATATAATAAAGGCAATAAGTCCAAGACTTATAGATCATGAGCGGACTCTAGCAAGCCATCATGACCCCCAGTATTATATGACTTATGTATGATCATTGACATACTCTTACTTTCTAGAGACAGTACAGAGATTACTGGACATAATTCCAACAATCTCCCACTTGTACTGGAATCTCTGTATTCATAATCCTTTTGTCTCAATATCTCGATTAGTCATATGGCAAGATGAGTGTCATCCTTATAAAGCCTAATCTTGTTCATCGGACTCTGATTTGATACTGACAATCCAAACGACTCGGGACAGTCCGTTTGAGCATGGCCATGCATTTTCCAGTATTAAATCTCCGATTGGCCTAGAGATATTCACTCCATTTATATTGGAGGGACAAATCCCGTCTTGTTCCATCACTGTAAACTACTCATTTCATAATACACCCAAACAAGGTCCTTATAACTATCGCTTAACGACAGCATTAGACAATGATCAAAGCGCATTAGTTCATGTGCAGTCACATGCATGCGAACTCAGGTCTAAGGACTATACTCTATAGTCGTAGTAAGAATCTCTTATGACACAGATATAAATATCCTGAAGAGTTCTTATAATCGGGTCATGTCCGGTCGTATGTACCCAACATACACCTATGTACTGACTTTGATGCCGCGCATCTATGACACACTGAGACTTTGTCATAAGTCACATACCAATCTAGTCTCACACGGTTGTTGGTGTTCCAATTTCAACAACCTTCGACTAGGGACAGGATGATATAAGCCATCTATCAAATATAGGGTCTCATGATCAAGCTAAATGACTTTGATGACTCAAGATCAAGTCACTTACTTCGATGACCTATAAAATGGTTCATATCATTTTGGAACGATTATTTCATCACAGTTAAAATAATATTGAAATAATAATTTTTACAAGAACATATCAATAACTAAATAAAGCTCTTTACTAACTTCCACTGAAATTAAGACTACATCTTAATTTCACTTATCCTACAGCAACAGTCCGCGACTCGTGCTTAGGCCTAAGGAGTGGCTTCGTTAATAGATTAGCAACGTTCTCATTCGTTGAAACTTGCTGATCTACTTAACATCTCTGTCTTTTATCTCATGGAATAGGTTATACCTACCCTCAAGGTGTTTGGACCTCTGATGTGCAGCTAGTCTCATCTATGCTGGGAATCACATCTAGTTCAGTGAAGAACTCTTCTTTCCAAACAACCTCTTTCGCCGCTTCCCAAGCTGCGAAATGTTCAGTTTAAGTCATGGAGTCAGCAACAGTGCCTTGCACCGCCAGATAGACACAAGATATAACCGGACTGTGACCGGAAATCATCTTTGTCTGTTGGAAACTTGCCTTTCAGACTCTACCGACTCGTAGCACCTCACTTTCTCCGTAAATCAAGAACCTTTCCTAAGTATTTTCCAAATACTTGAGAATATTCATTACGTTTATCCAGTGATTTTTGGCTGGATCTGACTGGTCTTTACTTGTCTCGCTTAACATTAAAGCAACATCAAAACAAGTACGTGTCATGGCATACATGATAGATCCAATTGCCGACGCATATGGAATCTCATCCATGCATTCAAGCTCAGCAGTTATCGTAGGACACTGTTTCTTGCTTAACGGAATGACATGTGACATTGGCATAAAGCCCTTCTTGGATTGCTGAAAACGTGTAGGACTTTGTCAATTTAAGAATCCTGACATTGTCCTACCAGCTCTTTTGGATCTCTATCTTAAGATCCAAAATCCAAGAACATACGTGGCTTTACCCATGTCAATCATAAAACTAACTCCCAAGCCAGTCCTTTACTGACTGCAGCATTGGGAATATTGCAGAATCAGTATGTCATCGACATACACTATGAGAAATACAATATTGCTCCCACTTATCTTTTAGTAAACGCACAGTTCCATTTCGTTCCTGTTTAAGTCAAAACCTTGACTACTTCAACAGAACAAAGATTCCAACTCCGATATGTTTGCTTCCATCCATGAATGGATCGATGAAGCTAACTTACACAAAATGTAATTTTTTTCGGAGTCCGGGCTCACTTTCGCTTCTTTGAGTTTCGCAGATTCGTCGCTTTCAATGATCATCAGATCATGCGAACTTTCAATGATCATCAGGTTCAACTAATGACAAGAATTCACTCTCGGATTAGTGACTGATTCTTTCATATCTGCGAACTTCAGGCTCCACAGGTGTAGATTCTACAGAAATCTGTAAATCCATCCGCTGCTCTCCCTCATCAGGTTGAGCAGCCACCTGTATTTGTCGAATTTCTTCGATTCATACTTTTACTCCCACTGTTCTTCTTGGAAAGTAACTTCCCTTCTTGAAAACAGAATGGACGTAAAAGATAACAAGCCTTGGTTTCCCTAGGACAACCAGCGAAGTAGCTCAACTATAAATACTCAGTAAAGACAAATTTGGATCGATTCCAATCCACATTTACGTGGTGTCTTTCAACTGATATTGGTGGAACTATTTCAGCGTAAACTTAGATATTTCTAGAGCGTTATTCTTCAAGAATATCATGGAAGATTCGTGTGACTCATCTTTAATCATTTCTTATAAGATCTGATTCTTTCTCACAGAAATACCTCAAGGTTTTCAGGAGAATTGAGCTGTGAAACGACTTCACACTCATTCAGATGATCACACCATTAATGACTCAAGTATTCTCACTCGTGATCTAATCCAGAGTCTCAATACTTATGTCACTTAGATTCTATACCTCATTCTGGAACTCTTTCGACCATGTCAAAGAATTCCGACTTGTGTCTCATCAAATGAACACAGTCTTACTCACTGAATTGATCAGTAGAGACAATGAAGTACAGGAAATTTTTCTCTGGCATTACTGCTCATCGGACCACATACATGAGTATGTTCAATCTCCAATAAGCCTTTGGGCCTTTCTCTAGCTCGGCTAAGATAGGCCCCTTTGTCTTTTGGTCCAGTAAACAGAATTCAAGTCTCATAAGATATCCGATCAAATGAGCCCAATAGTGCATAACTATGGGATTTCTGAATCCGACTTACTCTATGTGACCAAGACTTTTATGCCAAGAAAAATCAGGTTTAATTCATCAGATTTAAACCAATTTGGTATTTATGTTACATTTAGGCACTCTTTGGTTTAAGATATAAAACCCATTCCTTGAATAGGGTGCTACAATTAATATTTCATTAAGATCAAAAGAACAAAACCTTGTCTTTTATCAAAATGAAAAACATTCAAATTCTTACAAGAAAATGAAAAACAACTCTGCTTAAAGCAGGTACATTGTAGCAATTACTTAATACAAAACCAAGCCTCGAAGGCATCTACAAGTGAAAACCCTACGGCTGAGGCAGCGTCCATCGCTCCTTCCAGACATGTAGATCCACTTGTCCTTCCTTCAACATTCTACTGTTGCTTAGGCTCTGCATATTACTACAAATATCAGTGCCACAACCAGTATCCAATACCTTTAAGGTAGAACTTGAAGTAATAACATGAATACCTGAGGAAGTAGTCTCATACATCAACTTCAACTCCTCATCATCTTCCATGAATTTAATGCAATCTCTCTTCCAATGCCCTGTCTCTTTACAGTAGCAGCACTTACCAACGTAAGAGGTATCTGACTCGGGCTCAGAAGACACACGCTTGCCATGATTCAAAATCTGGACAACTTTGCCTTCACCCTTGTCAGCATTAGGTTTAGCAAACCTACCCTTCTCTATCATGAGATTATTCAGGGTACTCTTCACGTTTGGCTCAACTGTCTTGAGCATATCATGCAGTTCAGTCAGCGTCTTCGTTAAGCCTTTCTTGATATAGTTCCTTCTGAACTTATCATAGCTTGACGGTAGTGACTGTAGAATGATTTCAGTTGCCAATTCTTGGCTAACTGGATAATCCAGTTTCCTCAGGTTATCAATGTAACCCATCATTTTACTGACATGAGGACTCACTGGATGATCATTTGGTAGCTTGCAGCTAGTGAGAGACTTAACCAACTGGTATCTCTCCACTCTTATCTGCTCCTGAAATTTCAATTTCAGGCTGCTGATCATCTCTATTGGCGACTCCATGTTCTCATATTGCTTCCGCAAGTCTGAGTCCATGGTAGCCAATATCAGACCACGCACATCTACCGCATCATTATAATGCTTATTCCAAGCATCATATACTGCATGAGAAGCATTGGACCCGATCCTCACGGGGAGAGCTCTCTCAAGGACATAGTCCTTTCTCTCCTGTCTGAGGACTAGCCTCAGGTTCCGCGACCAAGTCAAGAAGTTTGATCCGTTCAGCTTGTCCATCTCAAGGACAGACCGGATCGAGAAAGTGTTTTGATTGTTTGTGCTAGTCATAACTGAAATTTAAGATAAAAGAATTTTAGTTAATATGTTCAATATGATTAAACTCGCATTATAGATAATATGATTAATCTCTCATTATATTCAGTAACATCAGTTACCCTCAATAGAATATAATGATTCCAAGATCCACATATAACTAAGATCAAAGTGGGCCACTGGCCGTCACCCAAACTTAGCTTATATCGGTAAGCCCTATCTCGGCTAATTATATCCGTGATATAACTCTTGGTTGTGAATCTTGGCCCGAGGCCCAATCCACTCTGATGTCTCAAGGCCCGGGACTCCCGATGGCCTAGTCAAGAAAACCAGACTATACAGTCATGTAATCACTAATGTCTGGGACTCCCAATGACATTTATGAATCACAAACCGTCTTACCCACGCAAAAGTAGACACCCTCACACTGTAAGGCCATGAGTACAATTGAATGGGCTTCGACAGCTGACATAGACTGGACAAGACATCCAACGCTTGATATTGTTTGAGGTTTGTAGGTTTATTAAAATCTCATCCCAAAATAGAAGATTACTATTTTGGGAAACTTTCCTTTTTAGGAAACCTACTAATTTTGGAAACTTTCTAAAATTGGAAACTTCCTAAATTGGAAACTTTCTAAAATTGGAAACTTCCTAAAATTGGAAACTTTCTAAATATAGAAATTTCCTAAAATCCAAAACATGCAAATCTAGAAACTTCTAATTTAAGAAACTTTCTAATTTTAGATTTTGGAAACAGATTAATTTAAAATCGATTTTAATTTTATATTTAAATAAACTTTAAATTAAATCTGAAGAAGAGACTCAAATAATTGGCCCAATTGTTTTAACTTCTTGGCCCGAGGCCCAAGAATTGGTCCATGTCCAAGACATAACCCAATTGCCCAATTAAATGACATAACCGGTCTGGTTCATTAAAATTGGTCTAACCAAAATTAATTACTACGATGACCACAATTGTCAACCGGTTATTTACTAAACCGGATTTTCTCAATTTATTTGGTCCAACCAAATCAAATTAGAAAACCACTGGTTTAGGCACTAAATCCAATTTTTCGACTTTGGATTTCTTATCCCGGTTTAACCAGAACTTAATAAATTTTATTAAGTCTGTTTATTAAACCGTGACGATTAAGTTTTAATTAAATTTTAAACCGAACCATCACAAAACAAAAACGAACCGACCATTAGGTCATGGCCGCAAGCATCACCGCGATCGTGAACGATCGGGACAGCCGCAAGCCATGCGTGGGACGGGACGGGACGCGGGTTGTGATCGGGACGGGACGGGCCGAGAGTTGGCGGGACGCGATCGCCGACGATCCATGCGATCGATCCTTACGATCGATCCATGCGATCAGCTCAGCCGATCGGACCAACTTTCGATCACGATCGGGACGCTCGGGACAGCCGCGATCATGACGTGATCGGGACGAGAAAATCACGCGAGCGGGACGCGATCGCTCGGGTCAATACGCTCGGAATGACCACGCTACACGATCCTAGATCGGTCCGTGCGTCATCCGATGATCCGACGATCCGACGCATACCGATTCATATAGATCGGATCATGCGATTTCTGTTTGTTTAGGTTTTAATTCTTTGTTTCTTAAGTGTTTTTCTTATCAATAGATTGATCCAAACACTTCTAAACAACCTAAACATGATTCTAAACAAGAAATCCTAACAGAACCAATGGCTCTGATACCACTGAAGGATAGTTTGGTGTTAATCCTGATTCAGTTCTTCAGATTAAACTCACCTAAACATGCCAGATCTAGGTTCTCTTGCAGAATCATAAAGGATCTCACCTGTTACCTTGTTTATGCAGCGGAAAGAGGAGGTACGGGTCAGAGACCAGCAGAACCACCAAGAGATAGCTCCTCCAAAGGCTCACACACGCACACAGCAGGAAATTGGCTGCTAGACCGAAAGGAGAGAGGCGCAGAGAGAGGCTGAGGGAGGCGCAGATATGGCTGAGAAAAAGAAGCTAGGGCAAGTTTTATTAATTAAAACCCTTGTCCAGTTCCTATGGGCTTTTGGGCCCAATTCTCAGTCTGATTAAATCTCTTGGATTTAATCAGGCCCTTTAGTCTCTCTTAGTACAGTAAATGCCTAGCACTTTTACCGTACTTCTGCTAAACCGTTCCTACACATTTTCCTGTTAGCTTAGGCGTGTGACCCATATGGGATCATATAATAAAGGCAATAAGTCCAAGACTTATAGATCATGAGCGGACTCTAGCAAGCCATCATGACCCCCAGTATTATATGACTTATGTCTGATCATTGACATACTCTTACTTTCTAGAGACAGTACAGAGATTACTGGACATAATTCCAACATGGTGATCCTCAAACGATTTGCTATAAACCAATATATCATCAAAATAAACTACGACAAATTTACTGATGTAAGCTCTTAGAACCTGGTTCATTAGCCTCATGAAGGTGCTGGGTGCATTAGTTAGACCAAATGGCATGACTAACCACTCATAGAGCCCCTGCTTAGTCTTGAAAGCAGTATTCCATTCGTCACCTTCTTTCATTCTTACTTGATGGTATCCACTCCTTGGAATTGGATGTCGATATATATTTTATGGTGATGTTGTTGATTGCTCTGCAATCTACGCACATCCTCCAAGTTCCATCTTTCTTTGGCACTAAGAGAACTGGTACAACACACGGACTCAAGCTTTCTCTAATGTAACCTTTCTCCATTAAGTCTTGAATCTGCTTCTCCAACTCCTTAGTTTCTGTTGGGTTCATACGGTAAGCTGGACGGTTGGGAAATGGTACACCGGGAACTAGATCAATCTGATGCTCTATTCCTCTGATAGGTGGTAATCCAGCCGGTATCTCTTCAGGGAACACATCTTTGTATCTGTCAAGCAGTGATACAATTTCTGGTACAAGTACATTGTCATGTGAACCTGTAATCAACACATCTCTAAACACCATTAGTAGCACCGTTTCTTTACGTTCTAACGCCTTATAGACAGTACTAGGAGTGATGTAAAGGTTAGTTTTACTTACCTTGGCCTCGGCAGCAAATTTGGATTGCATCTCATGTACCTCTTGAGGCGATAAAGGAGCAAGTTGGAATTTGCGCTTGTCATGCGTGAAAGAATGAGTATTGGTGCGTCCGTTGTGTATAACTTCTCTATCAAATTGCCATGGTCTGCCTAGTAGCATATGGCCTACTTGCATTGGGACAACATCGCACAAAACTTCATCCTCATACTTCCCTATCTTGAACTGAATCAGGACTTGCTCATGTATCCTGATCTCTGTGCTTGAATCTAACCATCTCAGGCGGTATGGCCTCGGATGTTGGGTTGTCTTCAAACCCAGCTTTTCCACCATAATCTTGCTAGCAGCATTAGTACAAGATCCACCATCAATTATAAGACTACATACCTTGTTCTGAACTGAACATCGAGTGAAAAACAAGTTTTCTCTTTGGATGGTGTCTGGATCACTCAAGGCGCTCAATGCCCTGCATACAACTAACATCTCTCCTGTCTCGGGAAATGCTACTTCCTCTTCTGAATCCGCAGCTTCAAGGTGTTCCTCTTCATCTTGGGACTCATATCCTCCATCAGGTGTTAGAATCATAACTCGCTGATTTGGACAATCTCGGGCATAGTGACCTTTACCCTGACACTT
Organism: Orychophragmus violaceus; assembly: GCA_030180135.1. Lineage (NCBI taxonomy): Eukaryota > Viridiplantae > Streptophyta > Magnoliopsida > Brassicales > Brassicaceae > Orychophragmus > Orychophragmus violaceus. Next base: position 25,469,184 of record CM058236.1, on the reverse strand, counting down.
GAAACAAGTTATGTCTCAAGCTCTTGTATTAGCGGTTGGAGACTTACATGAGTCAGTACGGTTGTTCCTTGGCGCTTCATAAGCTGGCCTCTTATCTTGGGAATCTGAGGCAACAGTCATGCCTTTGTCAAGGTTCTTAGCTTGCGGTGCACTCCATTGATTCTTAGCCAGAGGTGCGTTCCATGAGTTAGGTATTGAGCGACTCGCTGCCGCTGTCTTCCTCTTGATTCCTTGTTCAGCCTGCATGGCTGCATGCAATAAATCATTAAGATCATGACAAGGTTGACGTTCTACCTTTCTGGCAATCCGGTCATTGAGTCCATCAATGAAATGGCCCATAAGAACTTCTTCACTCTCGTCCAACGCCATTCGATTCTTGAGTTGCTCAAACTCTTCATAGTATTCCTCAACACTCTTGTTCTTCTGTGACAGCTGCCTGAATTGCTTCTGCATCTCTCTGTGGTAATGAGGTGGCACAAAACGCCTCCTGAAGTTGTACTTCATGGCTGTCCAGGTTGTGATTCGCTCAAAGTTGTTCCGCCTACGGTCTTGGACTTCTCTGTCCCACCAAGTTAAGGCATGGTCCGTGAGTTGAGCCAAAGCTAGAGCTATCTTCTTCTGATCATTGTACTCGTAGTAATCAAAGATGTACTCCATACGCCTCTCCCAATCAAGGTACGCTTCCGGATTAACCCTACCTGCAAAAGTTGGCACAGTTAGTTTCAAATCTTTTGCAAAGTTACGGTTTACTGATAGGTGTCTAGTTTTCCCTATTCTACTGCAAGTGCACAGTTAATGCAATCGTAGTATATAAGGTATCGAATCCCACAAGGACTCTCAGTCACACAATAGATTATTAGTAATTCAGATTAAATTAAGCGAAGCAGATGTGAAAGCAGTAAGCGAAATAAAAAGCGAATCAAGTAAGTTTGTAAGCAAGAGGGCAAAGCGTTAGGTTTCAGGAGTTCTCAGGAAATCAGGAACGCAAGCAATTAATCAATCAGGATCTAATCAATTACCATTCTAGAACTCAAAACACGGATATAGAATTAACCAAATTCCTTTGCGATAATTCTCTAAGTCTAAGTGCAGCAACCCAAACTTCCGTTTGCGAGAACTAACAGATTAAACTAGCATTAATTCCAAGTTTGATATGTTCACAATTAACCTGAACCAAACTTTCGTTTGCGAACAGTTTAATTGCTTATCTAAGTTCTTTCTAGTTAAATTAACCAACTTCCGCTGCATTAATCAACCTAACATCATAACTCTGATTAGCTACTTCAGATTTAGCATTAAGAACAACTTAGATAAAGAACTAGCAGATATGAATCCCTATTAATTAATTGAACTATAATTCTCTGAAATCCTTAATGAGAATCCTTCAACCTGACAGGTGATCTACTCAGACATGTTCATCGAGACAGAAGATATCATAAGTAGAAAACCAAATATTATATAATCAAATAAGAACTGGGGTTCAAAATCAAGTCTCTTTCGAGATCAGGATCAGCCCCTCAACTCTCTCTGAGTAAAACTTAACGTAAGAAAAGCTTGTCAAGCCTTGCCTAACAAGTGGCTGTAAAACCTAATTATAATCCTAAAACACGTTTTGGGGCTTCTTTGTAAATATTAGGAACTTCTGGGCAGAATTGCAATGTCATCATTCTTCATCAAACCGTCGTTTGGCCCATCTCGTTGGTGCATCGATCGATGCTAGGAATGCAACGATCGACACCTTTCTCTGTTTCGGACAGTGAACTCTATCTCTCGGCCAAATACTTCAATTAGCTCCAGAAAGTGTCTAAATCACCAAATATGCTCCAAATGTGCTTGTACCTAATAAATACCTGAAAAGACTCTAAAACATAGTAAAAGACTCGATAAATAACACATATTCCATGGTTAAAAACCCTAAAATCCATGGTATATCAACTCCCCCACACTTAGCTCTTGCTTGTCCTCAAGCAAGACAAAGAACTAAATGTAGTCAAGAGGTTTGAAAACTCTTCAGAAACTCATTTCATCCTAGAAGCTACAATACTCAGATTCCCCTTAGTAAACCACTGCAAAAATCAATCACAGGATATCAAGACCAACATGTACTTCCCCCACACTTAGCAACTGTTCTAGGTAAACTCCACAATCACATTCAAGCATTCAAATTCTCCCTACTGACTTCTGCAAGTATTTAAGTGCGGTCTCACCTAAGGAGTATCGATCTAAAGGCACATGGATTCTTACCTTATCAGCTCTAGACCACCATACTATCTTTCTCTAGTCCCTTTCTTCTCTTTCCCTTCTTTAACAACTGATTTTTCCCCATTGGGTATCATTTTATTTTTTTTATCAGTGTTCTTCCCGTTATGGGGTGTACTTCGGACACATTCCATGGATCACATGAGAGAAAATAGTGTTTGCTACCATTCCCATGACCACTTCGGAGTTACTAACTCATCCTCAGTTTATTATCTTTTTTTTTTTTACTTTATAGAAGGGGAGAAGAGGACTAAATAGGACAGGTTTACAGGCTGTGTCAGAACTAACAGGGAATCCGACATAAAGCATACCAAGCCCTTAGGTGAGAAATCTAAGTCAGTATTAAGGTTGAAGTCAGTAAAAGGATCCTCTGATACCTGAAGTGATGTGGGTGTTCCCAGTAGGTTGATCTGTGATGGGGTTTTCTAATAGTCAGAGATAGATCCTGCAACTTCATCCCAATGGTTACTTAAGTTCCTGCAAGTCTTGTAAATCTTCTCAGAAAATCATAGTTTCTTACTTAAACAATTTTGACTCAATAAAACAAAAAATTTTTGAAAAACGGACTGACTCTTAAGAAAAAAAAAACAAAAGTCAGTAGCACCTCCCCCACACTTAAGACACACTGTCCCCAGTAGTGTCCAGCGAAGGATCGGTAAAAAGAAAGAAAAATTGTTAATGGATGTTTTAGTTCTGTCGGGTTTTACCTCTGTCGCACAAGCATCGATCGTTGCACTAAGTGCATCGACCGTTACTTGGCGATTTTTCGTTGAGTGTCGATCGTTGCTCAAAGCAGCAACGATCGTTGCAATGCGTGTATCGGATCAGACAGCTAGTTAGCAGGTTAGTCCGTCGGTGTATGTCAATTTTTAAAAACCTGCAAGCTGAGAACACTAGAAACACAGTAAAATCGAAGCAAAAGAAGTACCGAACAAAGTACAAATCATCCAAACATAGCAAATCCTAAATAAATGAAAAACAAAAGTGCAAGAAAAGATAAAAAGTCAGAATACAGAACCGAAAATATGGAGACTACTCTCACTCGCTCTCATCGTCTATCCCACCATACAGTGCATCGTCATCGGGTGCGGGATCAGTGTCAGTCGTGGGAGGAGGAGTCGGGGATCGTCGTCTGCGTCGAGAAGCGGGTACTGGCTGCTGAACCTGTGGTGGCCTCCTGCAGCTGCAAGTACGCATGAAGTTCCAAAAAACTCGAAACATACCATCTGATCTCTCTCTCCACTCTGCCTCAGAGTATGCACCGTAAGGCATCGCAGGCTCTGGAAAGGGACCCACATCGTCGGCTGGGGCAGGCGCTGGCGCAGGAGCAGAGGAGGACGAAGCTCTCGTAGAAGGCTCTCCCAGCGGATGAGCCATGGTAGGCACTGCGCGTCGATCTCTGGCAGGAGGGCGGAAGCTCAAAGCATCAATGGTATCAATCTGAGTCAACCTAGCAGCAGGAAGATCAATACCATATTGTGTATCCTCAGGGTCGTAATAAACCCACACTCGTCCCTCCTTCAGCCACGTAGCACTCTGCAAGTGACTGAGATCCAAAAACTCGCGCTCGGTAACGCACTCTGTATCCCTCATAGGGATCCCGCAGTGTCTGAAAATAGGAGTGAGAAGACTCCCTACTGTCTCCTTGTGCGCGCCTTCATAAGGCTTCTTCTGCAGCTCGCAAAGATGATGAGCAAATACGGCTCCCAGGTTGACTTTCCTAGCCGAGTTCCGCACATCCGTACTCCTGAACTGCTCTGTCAGTCCTCTAAATAGGAACTCCAACTCGTTCTTGCGCATCTTGTTGGCCTCATGTTGCACAATAGAGTGCGTCCCAAGATACGCAAGACATACCTGAGAGCCGGATGCCTAACCTGAATAACAGGCGTAGTCCGCGAGTGATACCGTCCACCACCAATGTACTGCCAGAACTGTACTGCCTCTGATGGTTCCCATGGAAGGGTCATGTCGGTGTGTGGCTGCTCAATGCTGAACCCATAAATCCTACAGATATCGAGAAGGGGTACTCGATACCTGGCGCCGAGACACATGAAGGTGAAAGTGCCTCCTCGAGCATCCATGCTGTCCGGGTTTGGGTAGACAACCCTGCATGTGGCCAGCAACTGTCTCACCAGCTCTGGGTATAAATCGTAAGGCTGCATCGGCATTGTCCCTAGACCAATGCCTCTGCACAGCTCCATAACCTGCGTGTCTATGCCGAGACTCTTGCAGGTTGAGTAATCAGCGAACTTGGTCGGCGTTATCTCCATACCACACCAACCATTATACAACAAAGTGTCGTATTCGTCCCAGTACTCGTGTAGCGGCCTCTCTGTGAAATCATCCGTACCGAGCATCCTCTTAATAGAACCACTCCAGATGCGATCAGACTCAATCAGAAGTTTCTCTGGCCTTGGCCATGGTTTTCCTATGGTCGCATGAACCAAATGATACGGCTGTGGAGGATCTGAATCCCTGTGCAACCATTCCGGTGGCGGAATGTATTGTCTTGAGGCGCTTGCGGCTTGTGCTCGTTTCTTGCGTGGTTGATTCTGGGTTGCCATCTGCAAAACAGAAAATTTGAACAATTTAGTCTCGGCAACTCTCTGTTGAATCGTCGTGCAACGACCGTTGCACTAAGGTAGCGATCGTTGCAGGGCGATTCCGTGTAATCGAACATTTCCCCAGAATCGTCGAGTAACGACCGTTGCTCAAGGGCAGCGATCGTTACAGGGCGATTCTGGCCGCAATCAACAGTCAACAAAATTCGTTCCAAGTCATGCAATCAATCACACAATCGGCAACAATATATCATCTAACAACCTAAATCATATCTATTTTAACGTGCATTCATCAATTTCGGCCAAAATTCCCAATTCTTAAAACCCTAAAAATTTAATCCGAAAATCTGAAAATCGAAGTGCATTACCTTGATTTCGTGAGAGAAGAGTGGGAGAAATGGATTGGGAGCGTAAATATAAGTATATAGCACTCGGAAACAAGAAATTTGATGAAGAAAATGATGATTTTTGGTTGGAGGTTATCGGTGTGTCGACCAAAAGAAATGGAGAAGAAGAAGAGAAAAGAGGGTTTAAGGTAACTTACCTGGTCGTGGGTGCAACGATCGTTGCTTTAGGGGCAACGATCGATGCTTGTTGAACCAGATTGAATCCGGTTTAGCTCAACGTACCTTAATTTTCGATTTAAACCAAATGCAACGACCGTTGCACATGTGAGCAACGATCGTCACACATCTCCAGACTTGTGTTCTGTATCTAATAACTAACAAAAACAACTAAAAACGTTAAATCCTAAGAAAAACACCAAAAATGAGAAAGAAAAATAATTAAACCTAACAGTGGGTTGCCTCCCACTCAGCGCTTGTTTTAAGTCATTAGCTTGACTTTTGGAAAAGAGGTCAAACTTATGGTGGTTTCAACAGAGACTTTGAGTGTCTCTGTGAATGCCTTATCATCCATGGTGGGGTGTAAGCAGTAGCAGCATGATGTCGTCCTAGGAATGTGGGGAGGAATGTAGGGTGGGATTGACACTTGGGTGTTTTAACGCTCTTTCCTGCATTCAAAACAGTGGAGTCAGGAGGTTTAGACTTAGAGGATTTATGTTTTACCTTTGGCAAAGATTTGATGTTCGGAGCCTTCTGTTTATGAGTAGGTTTAGGCCTTGAAGATGTTAGAATAGGCTCTTGTGGAACCACCATCTTCTTGTCAACCACCAATGTGCACTGAACCACATTTGTAGATTTAACGGGAGCTTTCGGGAATGGTATCGGAGGTTTGTAGGCTTTTTCCTTAGCAGGTTCTCGAGATATGGGCGAAACTGGTTCCTTTCGGGGTGCAACGATCGGTGCGTGTGATGCAACGATCGATGCTGTCGTCTCAACTCGGGTTTCAACTACAGTCTCGGGTTTATCTGCTTCTCGGTCCATTCCAGCTATCTCAGATTCAAATTTCTCTTCTTGGCTTGGTCCCGCTTCAATCTGGACTATCCAAGTCAAAAGATCCATGTCAATCTCTGTTGAGTCAGGTGCATCGAAGCTTTCGAGCTCAGGTAATTCAACATCAAATCCCCCTCTGTCTTCCACAAATTCCACAGCCTTAACTGCTAGACATGATCCATGATCCATCTATGTGTTATCCTGAGTGAGAATGTTGCTGTCATGAGCTTCTTGAGAATCCTTTGTTGGGGTAGAACTTGGAACTTGATCCATCTGTGTGTCCAGCTGCTTCATACGAATGCTCAAGGATTCAAATTTCTCATTCAAATTAGTGTACAGGTTCTCTAGCTTTGAGCTGAAAGAAGCTGTGTTCTGCTGTTGTCTTTCAATTGATTGCTCTAACATCATCTCTAGTTTACTCCTTTGTGTAGGAGATGCCAGATGGGAAGTATAATTATGGTCTCTCGATCCTTGAGTGTGCCTAGAACCCTGTCTCTGCTGATGTTCCAAGGTATGTCCATAAGAGTCGGCTCCAGCCATGTAGCGTACCTCTGCAAACTTATCAGTTTCTGCCTCTGCTCGGAACTGTCTCTCCCTAAGTAAGATGTCGTGGATGTCATCTATCTTATTTTGCATCTCAGCTACTTGCCCAACCAATACATGGTAATCCGGTAACGGCGCCAAAAACTTGATAGGTGTCTAGTTTTCCCTATTCTACTGCAAGTGCACAGTTAATGCAATCGTAGTATATAAGGTATCGAATCCCACAAGGACTCTCAGTCACACAATAGATTATTAGTAATTCAGATTAAATTAAGCGAAGCAGATGTGAAAGCAGTAAGCGAAATAAAAAGCGAATCAAGTGAGTTTGTAAGCAAGAGGGCAAAGCGTTAGGTTTCAGGAGTTCTCAGGAAATCAGGAACGCAAGCAATTAATCAATCAGGATCTAATCAATTACCATTCTAGAACTCAAAACACGGATATAGAATTAACCAAATTCCTTTGCGATAATTCTCTAAGTCTAAGTGCAGCAACCCAAACTTCCGTTTGCGAGAACTAACAGATTAAACTAGCATTAATTCCAAGTTTGATATGTTCACAATTAACCTGAACCAAACTTTCGTTTGCGAACAGTTTAATTGCTTATCTAAGTTCTTTCTAGTTAAATTAACCAACTTCCGCTGCATTAATCAACCTAACATCATAACTCTGATTAGCTACTTCAGATTTAGCATTAAGAACAACTTAGATAAAGAACTAGCAGATATGAATCCCTATTAATTAATTGAACTATAATTCTCTGAAATCCTTAATGAGAATCCTTCAACCTGACAGGTGATCTACTCAGACATGTTCATCGAGACAGAAGATATCATAAGTAGAAAACCAAATATTATATAATCAAATAAGAACTGGGGTTCAAAATCAAGTCTCTTTCGAGATCAGGATCAGCCCCTCAACTCTCTCTGAGTAAAACTTAACGTAAGAAAAGCTTGTCAAGCCTTGCCTAACAAGTGGCTGTAAAACCTAATTATAATCCTAAAACACGTTTTGGGGCTTCTTTGTAAATATTAGGAACTTCTGGGCAGAATTGCAATGTCATCATTCTTCATCAAACCGTCGTTTGGCCCATCTCGCTGGTGCATCGATCGATGCTAGGAATGCAACGATCGACACCTTTCTCTGTTTCGGACAGTGAACTCTATCTCTCGGCCAAATACTTCAATTAGCTCCAGAAAGTGTCTAAATCACCAAATATGCTCCAAATGTGCTTGTACCTAATAAATACCTGAAAAGACTCTAAAACATAGTAAAAGACTCGATAAATAACACATATTCCATGGTTAAAAACCCTAAAATCCATGGTATATCATTTACCTCTTGTTGTGGTTGGCGATCACGGCGGTGGTGTTGATGATCTCGGTTTCTCCCTCCTGCTCCTGCATTCAGAGTATGCTCACTCTCATCATCATCCGACTGCTCGTCATTCCTTGGAAGTTCTAGTCGTCCAACCCTTTGATCAATCCGTCCGATCTGAGCTGACAAATCGTTCCTCAAGGCTTGGAGCGCTTCCAGCAGAGTTGCGTTAGGGTCGACTTGTTCTCCTGCCATTGTTTTCCTGTTCCTACAGACACTAGAGCAAGCGATCAAGGGACTAGGGAACAAAAGGCACAAAATAAGAAGGAAGATCCTAAGTAATCCTATGTTAACTTGTGATACAAGCGATGCGTCAAGAAATGACACAAGAGAAGGCTCGGATGCAAATAAGAATCACACTCGGTTTGATAAAAGAAGTTTTGGAAAGTTGAAAACCGAATTAGGAAGATATAGAAAGTTGAAAATCGATTTATGAGGATATAGAAATCTTTAGTAAGTTTGAAAAGATTTTTAGAAAGTTTCTTTTTTTTTTTTTTTTTTTTTTTGAAAACGAGATCTAACAAAAATAGAAACTAGAATATCTTTTTAGGATCTAAATATTTCGAAATCTTTTTTTTTTTTGAAAGTTGAAAACGAGTTGCAGCAAAAGAACTTTTGATTTTAAAACCCTAAGATTGACAAAAACTTTCGCTTAATGGCTCAAGCACAAAGAAGCGATTTTGAAATTGAATCAAGGATGTAGATCAACAATGGAACTAGATGAAACAAAAGACTTTTTATGGTTTTTCTATTTGGAATGCAAACAAATGGAAAACAAACTAAAACAAAATTTTTTTTTGAATGTAGAAATCCAAAGCTATAAACTAGATGCAAGGAAAACCGAAAGGAAAAGGGATAGATACACCTGATCTAGGAACCTTTCGGCTCTGATACCAGATGATGCAAGATGGAAGCGTGTTTGACGTAGAACAGGGACTGAAGTCTCTCTATTCTAGAACGTGGGTGAAGTTGTGGTGAGATGAATTCAACCCTCGGGTCTCTAGGCTCCTTAGGATGAACGTTGAGATGATTGAATGGATAGAGGATGGATTGAATGTCGCCACACAAGAGATGAATGATCTTGTGATAAGACTGATCTAAGGTCGCTTGATATGACTCACAAGAAAGCTTAGAATCGAGGTGTTTTCTCTCAAAGAAGAAGAACTGCGTTATTGTATTGATACTTGGTAAATGATACACGGCTGCTAAGGATCCTTATAAAGGGGATCGTGCAGTTGTTGCCTTCTAGGGCAGAAAACCTAATTACAACGGCTACTAAAATACTAAAATATCCTATGGTCCGAATTTAAAGTAATACAGGGAAACTTGACTCACTTAGCGACTAATACAGACTTTGACTCAGACAACTAATATAATGCTTGGACCTGCAAAATGAACAAACACAATATATGAATTGAAATCATACCTTATTGAGCGTGTGTGGTCGTCCATGATTGGGCCTAAGTGGGCTGAATGGAGAAGATCATCCTTGAGTCTTCAATTGTCTTATGTTGGGCCTCTAAACGCTCCACTTGATAATCTTGAGCTAGGAGACTCTGAATTGACGTGTTGAACAGTGCTCTGAGTCTTCTAGTTCCTGATCTTGTCCTTGGAGAATCTCTCATGGTTGTAATGTCTTGAGCAGCAGGTACTTCTTCTAGGTCTTCTTGACGTATCTCTATGCTTGAGTCAATGTCCTCATCACTTCCCCATTTCGCCGTCCGTACAACCGCGAGTGCACAACCCTAAATCTCTCATTTCTTCATCGTTTTCTCCGATTCAAAGCCCGATTCTACTTGTTTTAACATCCCCTATCTATTTCTCTAACCCATTTGCCGTGATTCTAAGGTAAGAGCTCTCATTTTCATCATTTTCGGAATCGGTTCTAGGGTTTAGAAATTAGGTATTTTTAGGCTTGAAATTGATGATTCCGCACTGATTAGACATGATTAGGGATGATTGGTGATGATATTAGGCTGTTTGTGTGGTTTTTGAACGGATTTAGGAACGATTTTTAGGATTTGCTGTCGGCTGTGAAATCACCCTGCAACGATCGACACATTCGTGCAACGATCGTTGCATTGCGATTTCACAGGGAGTTTTCTGACGAGACTTATATGATTTATTGCTTTTCTTGCAGATGCCTCCTCGACAAGCTCGTAAGCGTAGAGCCAGCACAGCAGCTACATCACATCATGCTCCACCGGTTGAGTGGTTCCATCGAGAATCACCACATCTTGAGGACTATCAGAGAGATCAGGAAGCGATACAGCCACCCTGGCCTAGAGCAGATAAGCAGCTGATTCCGACAGACAAGGTCTGGGGCATGGAGATAGATGAGTTGCTCAAGACTGACACGTTCACAGAGAGGCCATTGCTTGACCATTTGGATGAGTATGACACATTGCTCTACAATGGTTGGTGTGGTATGACGCTTAAGCTTACCAAGTTTGCGGATTATTCGACTTGCAGGAGTCTGGGAATCGATGAGCAGGTTCTGACGTTGTGTAAGGGCATTGGTCTGGGGACAATGCCTATGCAGCCTTACGAGTTGTATCCTGAGCTGGTCAGACAGCTGCTGGCCACTTGCAGGGTGATTTACCCTAACGCAGATAGCAGGAAGGCTTAAGGAGGTTTCTTTACCTTCATGTGCTTAGGAGCTAGGTATCGGATTCCCCTTCTTGATATCTGTAGGATTTATGGATTCAGCACTGAGCCGGCGCGTATTGGTATGACTCTGGAGTGGGACGTGCAGGAAGCTCAGTATTTCTGGGATTGTATCGGCAATGGTCGGTATAACTCGAGGACCACGGGGGTGATTCAGGTTAGGCATCCTGTTCTTAGATACGTCTTGCGCATCTTGGGATGTACTCTGTTGTGCAAATATGAAGCCAACAAGATGCGTAAGAACGAGATGGAGATGTTGTTCATTGGGTTGAGGGGCCAGTTTGAGGATACTGTTCTGAGAGATCCCACTAGAGGACTCAACTTGGGAGCTGTTTTTGCTCATTATTTATGCGAGCTGCAGAAGAAGCCATTTGATGGTAAGGGCACTGAGACAGTAGGGAGTCTGCTTACTCCCATTTTCAGGCATTGCAGGATTCCCTTAGAGGGTACAGAGCGTAATGACAACATGAAGTTCCTTGATTTTAGCCATCTGCAGAGTGCTACATGGCTGAAGGAGGGACGTGTATGAGTCTATTATGACCCTGCCACTGAGAAGCGTGGTGTGGATCTTCCTGCTGCTGGTTTGACACAGATCGATACGCTGGATGCCTTGAGATTCCAGCCTCCTACGAGAGATCAGCGCAGATTTCCCTCTATGGCTCATCCGCTGGGAGAGCCTTCTACACGAGCTTCTACTTCCTCTGCGCCTGCACCTGCTGCCCCTGTCGATGATGTTGGCCCTTATCCCGAGCCTTCGAAGCCTTTTGGTGATATGTCTGAGGCAGAGTGGAGAGAGCGTGAGGATGGTATTATACGGAGCAATTGGGGATTTTAATGCGTACCTGCACTTGCAGGAGACAGCCGCAGATACACCATCCAACACCTTCTCGACGTAGACAGCTATCTCCGACTCCCGGTTCTTCGAGTGGTACTGATCGCATTGATGGGATGGAGGACGAGTGAGAGTAGTGAGCATTTTCAGACTACGGTTCTTTGTATTTCTTTTTCACTTTTCTTTTGCATTTTTCTTTTGATTTCTTAAGATACTTATGTTTGGATGCTGTGATTGGTTTGAGACCATTAGTTGCTTTGATTTTCTCTATTTTCAGTGATCTTCAGCTTGCAGGTTTGAAATTTGATGATTTCTCACGGACTAACCTGCTAACTTACTGACTGTTCTCGGAAATCGCAGTGCGTCGATCGACACAACCTTGTGTCGATCGTCACAACAAGAGTAATCGCACTGCATCGATCGTTGCGGTCCTGAGCAACGATCGACACATGACGAAAAATCGCCTAGCAACGATCGTTACATTTATGTATCGATCGATGCATGAGCGACCGAGGTAAAAATCAGACAGAACTCAACACATCCATTAACATTTGCTTTCTTTTTACCAACCCTTAGCTTAAGACTACTGGGGACAGTGTGTTTCAAGTGTGGGGGAGGTAGCTACTGGCTTTTGTCTTTTTGTTTTCTTAAGAGTCAGTCCAGTTTTTCAAAATATTTTGTTTTATTGAGTCAAAACCAGTTTAAGTAGGAAACAGTGAATTTTGGAGAAATTAACAATATCTTGCAGGAACTTAAGTAACCATTGGGATGAAGCTGAAAGATCAATCTATGACTATTAGAAAACCCAACACGGATCAACCTACTGAGGACACCCATATCAATTCAAGTATTCAGAGGATCCTTTTACTGGCTTCACCCTTAACCTGACTTTAATTTTCTCACCTAAGGGCTTGGTATACCTTGAGTCGGACTCCTTTGTTAGTTCTGACACAGCTTGTAAACCTGTCCAAGTATGGTTCCCTTCTCCCCTTCCATAAAAAAAAAGAGTAATAAACTGAGGATGAGTTAGTAACTCCGAAGTGGTCACGGGAGTAGTAGCAAACACTATTACCTCCTATGCTATCATGGAATGTGTCCAAAGTACACCCCTTAACGGGAAGAGCACTGATAAAAAAAAAATGATACCCAATGGGGAAAAAACAGAATGCTAAGGAAGGGAAAAGAGAAGAAAAGGAACCAGAAAAAGATAGTATGGTGGTCTAGAGCTGGCAATGTAAGAATCCATGTGCCCTTTGATCGATAATCCTTAGGTGAGACCGCACTTAATATGCTTAAGAAGTCAGTAGGGTGAATTTGAATTGCTTGGATTGTTGTGGAGTTTACTTAGGACAGTTGCTAAGTGTGGGGGAAGTACATGTTGGTCTTGATATCTTGCGGTTGATTCTTTCAGTGGTTTACTAAGGGGAATCTGAGTATTGTTGCTTCTAGGACAAAAAGAGTTTCTGAAAGTTTTCAAACCTCTTAACCATGTTTTAGTTCTCTGTTTTGCTTGAGGGCAAGCAAAGGCTAAGTGTGGGGGAGTTGATATATCATGGTTTTTACCGGTTTTATGCCATGATATAAGTATGTTTTAGAGTCTTTTGGTGTTCTTTTAGAGTCTTTTACAGGTGTTATTAGGTACACATACGTTTGGAGTGGATTTGGAGATTATGGAGCTAAATGGAGCATTTTGGAGTTTTAACCCAAGAGTTTGTGCTCACTGTCCAAAACAGAGGAGTGTGTCGATCGACGCACATCAGCATCGATCGATGCACATCGTGTTGGGCCAGACTCGCGGCGGTTTAATGAAGAATGATGATATTGCAAAGTTGCCCAGAAGTTCCAGATATTTACACAGAAGCCCCAAGACGTGATTTAGCTATTTAATTAGGTTTTAACTTCTGTTTTTAGAGAGGCTATCATACTTTAGAGCAGAGAGTTTTTAGAGCTATTTGGGGCTGATCTGATCCTGTACTACACCTTATTTTTGGAGAAGATTCTGAACTCCTTTACTTGTTTAATCTCTTTTATGATATCTAATTATTCATTGATCATGTTTTCATTATCTATGTCTGAGTAGATTCATAGTTAGGTTTAGGGATTCTCAATAGGGATTTTATGACTTGCTAGATATAACTAATTCAGTTAAGGATTCATATCAATAGATGTTCTTCAAACTAAATTGTGTTTAATGCTAGTTCTAACTTGATCACTTAGAATCTAGATCTTAGGTTGCTAGATTGAAACGAAAGTGTGGTTTAGAATCTGAACTATTTAGGTTGAGCAATATAATTACTCGCAAAGAAATTTGGTTTAATTAGATTGTGAACATATCGAACTTGATCATTAAAGCTGGTTTAATCTGTTAGGAATTACAAAGACATTTGGATTTCTGCAATTAGGCTTAGAGAATTCTCACAACAAAAGTTGGTTAATTCTATATCTCTTTTTGAGTTCTAGAACTGTGTTTAATTAGATCATGACTGAATGATTTTTCTGCTTGTCTGATTTCCTGAGAACTCCCTAGACTTAGCGCCCTTAGTTAATTGCTTACAACCACAATTTGCTACTTGTTTACTTTCTTGCATTGCTTTTAGTTTTCTCAATACAATTTATTTTCTGCTAGTTTAAGCTTGACCATTCTAATTCTATCGTTGCCTAGAGTCCTCGTGGATTCGATCCCTAAGTACTACATTGATATACTGTGCACTTGCAGTTAGTATAGGGTTAAAACTTAGAGCCTATCAACTTCTGAGATGGATCCTCCTTCTTCAAGAGTTTGACATTGAGGTTAAAGACAAGAAGGGAGTGAAAACGGAGTTGTTGATCATCTCTCAAGGATCAGGGTTGAAGAAGACATCCCCATTGATGATTTCCTACCCGAGGAGAACGTCAATTTGATTGAGATAGTGTATAGGACGGATTTGGACATAAACATACGAGACTGTCGGATTACAGAACATGCATCGTATCGGGGCTGAACCGATCAACGCGGACATGTGTGTCGATCGACACAATTCGCCTACGAACCCAGAACCTCTGAAGGTTCAGATTGGATACTACGACATCGATCTTTATGTTGTTTCGACGACTGATCGTCCCTGGTTTGTTGATATTGCTAATTGCCTGGCTGCAGAGACTTAACCAGATGATCTTAAGGGGTATGCAAAGAAGAAGTTCTTCAGATAACTAAGGAGATTCTATTCGGACGAGCCCTATCTCTACAAGCACTGTTCGGATGGTATTTACAGGAAATGCATTGCAGAATCAGAGGTTCTAGACGTTTTATTTCACTGCCATGGATCAGATTATGTTGGACACTTTGCTACTTTTAAGACCGTGTCTAAGGTTCTGCATGCAGGCTTCTGGTGGCCTACTATGTTCAGAGATGCTCATTCTTTTATCTCTCAGTGCGATACCTTTCAGAGGAGAGGGAAGATCGGTAAGAAGTATGAGATGCCTCAGAATTTCATTCTTGAGGCTGAGGTTTTCGATTTCTGGGGAATTGATTTCATGGGTCCTTTTCGCTCATCTCATTGGAATAAGTTCATTTTGGTTGTTGTGGATTATGTGTCTAAGTAGGTGGAAGTGATAGCTAGCCCAACCAATGACTCTTCGGTGGTTCTTAAGTTATTTAAGACTATCATTTTCCCTAGATTTGGAGTGCCTCGGATTGTGATAAGTGATGGAGGATCTCACTTTATCAATAAGGTCTTTGAGAGCTGCTACAGAAGCATGGTGTTCATCATCGCGTTGCTACTCCTTATCATCCTCAGACTAGTGGACAAGTTGAGGTCTCTAACAGACAGATCAAGGATATGAAAAGATAGTTGGGAAGACAAGGAAGGATTGGTCTACGAAGCCGGATGATGTGTTATGGGCCTATAGGACTGCGTTTAAGATGCCACTTGGCACTACTCCGTTTCATCTTCTGTATGGAAAAGCCTTCCACCTTCTAGTTGAGTTTTAGCATAAGGCAGCATGGGCTGTGAAACAGATGAATTTCGACCTCAAACATGCAGTAGAGAGGAGATTGGTGCAGCTGAGTGAGTTGGATGAGATTTGGCATCATGCCTATGAGAATTCAAAGTTGTACAAGGAGAGAACCAAGGCATATCATGACAAGAAGATTGTCTCCAGACAGTTTGAGCCTAATGATCATGTACTTTTGTATAACTCACGTTTGCAATTGTTTCCAGGTAAGCTGCGTTCTATGGTCTGGTCCTTTCACGATCAAGGAAGTGCGTACTTATGGTGTTGTTGTTCTTATCAGCTTAGAAGGTAAGGAGTTCACTGTCAATGGACAGAGGGTGAAGCATTATTGGGCTAAGGCTGAGATTTCAAGAGGGAAGATTCTGCCTCTGGTTGATGCACCCTCTGCATGATCGCAGAACAGTCAAGCTAGTGACGTTAAAAGAGCGCTGAGTGGGAGGCAACCCACTGGTAAGTCTGTACATACTCTTTTAGGCGTTTTGTTAGGATTTTACTTTGGTTTTTCGTTTTTGGTGTTTTTGTCGTACAGAGCTAAGTCTAGAATCTGGGAAATCGCCATGCATCGATCAACACAGTCATGTGTGTCGGTCGAGCAGTGTCAGTCGATGCAGGTATGTTGCGATTAGACCACCTAGTGGAGATTAAACCGCGAGAGATGAATGAAAATTGGCCGGTTCAATTGCGGTTAAGCTCGCGGAGGAAATCAAACCGCAAGGAGAAAGGAGTACGAAGTGTGTCGATCATTGCGGTCCTGTGCAACGATCGACGCACCCGGTCAAATCGAAATCAAAGGTACGCGTGCTTCAAACCAAAAATCGGATTGGTTCGAACCGGTTTCGACCAATCACGATCTGCAACGATCGACGCACCTTTTGCGTCGATCGATGCAGTCACGAGCGAGGTAAGCGCCTTTAACTTTTCTTTCTTTCTTTCTTCTTCTTCATATCCCCTTCGCGAAACCCGAACCCTAAATCGCTCATAACCCCCCCCCCCCCCAAATCTTCATTTCTATCTCGTTTTCACTGATTCAAGTGCTCATTCCACTCGATTTTCACTCTACTATCCATTTCTATCACTCGTTTGCACCGATTTTGAGGTATGTGTTCCGAATCTCTTGGTTTCTCATTTTGTCCCTAAGGTAAAAACATCGAAATTAGTCACAATTTTCACAGTTTAATGATAGATTGATGTTGATACTGATGATTTCGTGTTGCTTTAGTGATTGCATGGACATATTTCGCAAGGTTTCCAAAAATCTTTGGTTTGATGACGAACGCTTGCGATTCTCTGATTTAAGACGGATTTAGGACGAATTGAAAGAGATTGATACTGATTTTGCTGTCACTGATGGTTGCATGAGATGATTGATACTGATTCTAATGCATTTGTTGATCTTAGAGCTTTGGCTTAATTGCAAGTTTGCTTCTTGTGTCTTTGATCGCAGATGGCTCCTCGTAAGCGCACTCGGACTGTTACAGCCTGCCCCTCCTGCAGACTTGATTTTACGAGCCTCATCACCACCTGCTCCTTATCAGCGTGATCGTGAGGCAATACAGGTTCCTTGGCCTAAGGGAGAGCAAGAACCGATACCTATGACGAGAGAGTGGGCTAGTGAGCCTAAGATAGAGATGAAGAGTGTTGATTGCACTAACATGGACATATCGGAGCACTGGAATGAGTATGATATGTTGTTCTACAACGCTTGGCTGCGCATGGATATTGAGCCCACACGCTTTGCTGATTATATGACCTGTCAGATTATGGGCATCACAGAGGAGGTGCAGGCATTGGTACAGAGGATTGGTTTGGGATCGATGCCTATGAGGAGCTATGAGCTCTACCCATCTTTGGTGAGACAGCTGTTGTCCACCTGCAGAGTATATTACAGAAATGCGATGCGCAAGAGAGCTTCAGAGGGGATCTTCACATTCATGCGTCTTGGAGTCAGATACCGCCTTCTTATCCTGGATCTCTATCGCATTTACGGTTTAGCGTGGAGCCCACTCGATGCTCTATCATTGCTGAGTGGGATAGCTCGAACACTCAGTTCTTTTGGGACCATATTAGGAATGAGCGCTACAACTCACGGACCTCGGAGCGGATATCTGTCAGACATCCAGTGCTGAGATATGTGATCCACATTCTGGGATACACACTGCTGTGTAAGTCTGAGACTAACAAGATGAGGAAACATGAGCTTATGGTACTTTACACTGGGCTGAGACACTTGTTTGAGGAGACTGCATTGCGCGATCCTGCACTTGAGCTTAATTTGGGAGCTCTCTTTGCTGAGCATCTGTGTGTTGGGATAGTGTCCTAAAGTCACACTTGTACTCACTCCAGATGATAGTTGTGTGTCGAGATCAGACATTCGTATAATACTGGGCGGTTGCAATGTTTTGCTAGAAGCCTCTTGTAATCTGTAAGTTGTAGACTTACTGCCAGTATTATATGATCCTATAGGGTCACACACCTAAGCAAACTGGAAGCTAAAATATGGGAATGATCATTATGGTAATGATCATGTTAATGTGTATTGGATACACATTAATATCGAGCAAATGGTGTTGTGTCGATCGACACAGTATGTGTGTCGGTCGACACAGTTCGGGCTTTCGAACAGACGTTTCGATTTATGACTCAAACGAGTCTGGCCCGTTAAGAGTGATTTTAGGTCTGAATAAAACCTGAGGTTTTCGACCTGAATCAGTGGCTGTCATCTCTTTCTTGACAGAAGAGGCAGAAACACCAAAACTCCGAGATCCCATAGATCCGGCACTAGCATCCCGGTTTCCAGGTTTGTGTGCGTGTGTATCTGGTAGAGGCGAAGCATCTGAGTCGCTTACTGATCTCGTTCACCAATCATTCCGCTGCGAGTTCTAGGTAAGAACGAGGTTGGTAATTTCAATATAACGAACCCTAGATCCTAGGAGTTCCTACAGTGGTATCAGAGCATGGTAGGGTTTAGTCTATTGAATCTGAAGCACTTAAATTCGAATACTGATGTTATTGAATTGATTGTTGCTTGGTAAATCGAATTTTCATGTTGTAGATCTCGGATTAGAACCTCTGTTGAAAATTCGATGTCTGCGTTTTCGCAGCATGTCGATCGACACAAAGCGTGTGTCGGTCGACACAGAGTGAAAACGCATAAATAAATTTTAGGGTTTTCGCAGCGTGTCGATCGACACAAAGCGTGTGTCGGTCGACACAGAGCGAAAAAGCGTAAATAACTTTAAGGTTTGTCGCATGGTGTCGATCGACACTAAGCTTGTGTTGGTCGACACATCGCGAAAACTCGTAAAAGATATTAGGGTTTTCGCACAGCATCGGTCGACGCACTGGGTGTGTCGGTCGATCCACCGCGAAAATACGAAAGATTTGAAATCGCACTGTGACGATCGACACACTGGGTGCATCGGTCGACACAGACTATGCGAAGGGATAGATCGGTTCAATTGGATTGAACTGGTTATCTCGCATGGTTATGTCGGTTTAATTCAAAATCCCTAATACTCTACTGTGTCGATCGACACAGGTTTAATGTCGGTCGACACAAGCCTTACGATTGGTTGAATCGGTTCAATTGGATTGAACTGGTTATCATGCTTGGTTAAGGTAGATAAGATCGGTTTAAATTGGATGAATTGGTTCAATTGTATTGGACTGGTTATCTCAATTAGAATAAACCGATTTAATTGGTTAAGATCAGTTTGATTGGATAAGTCGGTTCAATTGGATTGAACCGGTTATCGCGATTAGTTAAAACTGATTGAATCGGTTCGATTAGATGAACTGGTTAAATTGGATTTGACCGGTTATCTCTAATAATCTTAAGGTTGCATATCAAGAGTCGACCAAGTGTGTCAGTCGACGCATATGGTGACGATGCGAACCGTAATCGTTTGGTTTTGAACCATATGATTAAGAAGCCGGACCGAATGACCTAACCCACTGAAATTAGAACGATTAAAACTAAATTGAAATTAAAAGTTAAAAAAAAAAATGTTCTAAACCTATTTAATACACATTGGATGTGTGTTAGATCGAAGCTTAGTTATTCAATATGGTCAACTGTCAAGACTCGTTTCGTTGTTGGATAGTATTGCCAAGAGCTTAGTGTCCACAATTACGTGAGTAAGGCAGATAGTAACGTTGATGGTCTTGCAGTGCTTGACATCTACAATTACGTGACCTAAGAGATTGAATTACTAATCTTTTAAAGTTCCATTTCCTCAACAAAATATCAAGTGATCTTGATGCCTTGCCCAATCTTGTCTACTGTCAAGACTCGTGTCGTTTGTTGGATAGTCTTGGAGTCCTTGGTATCCACTGCAACATGAGTAAGGCAGGTGGTCATTGACGGACTTGCAGTGCGACTGTTAGTGATCACAAGACAGAAGATATTGGTTCACTTGACTGGGCTATCAGAAGTTCTGGGCCCAGAGACGTCAGAGTGGATGAGACATGGATTGTCTCATCTACGACCAAGAGTTGTACTGAGTACAATTAGCAATGGTTTGCTTACCTAGATTACTAAACTCTGGGTGATGACGAGTCGTCCACTCAGATTTTAGTGATGTATTGATCTTGGATTATTATATTCATAGAGGAAACGTTGTTTGAATATAATGCGAGTTTTCTTATTGGATAAGATTCCTCATTTCCTGAAATCATAACTAGAATTTTCTTTGATTAAAATTTTCAGCCTATGTCTAAAACTACCTTCTCGTTGCGATCCGTCCTTGAGAAGGACAAGTTAAATAGATCAAATTTCCTGGATTGATATCGAAATTTGAGATTAATACTCAAGCAGGAGAGTAAGGACTATGTCCTTGAGAAAGCTCTCCAAGAAAGGCTTGGGGCCAATCGCTCGAATGCAGTATATGATGCTTGGAATAAGCATTATATTGATGTGGTAGATGTGTGTGGTCTGATGTTGGCTACCATGGAATCGGACTTGAAGAGTCGATACGAGAACATGGATTCGCCAATAGAGATGATCACCAGCCTGAAACTGAAGTTTCAGGATCTAGCACGAGTTGAGAGATTCCAGATGGTGAAGTCTCTCACTGGGTGCAAGCTACCAGAGGATGCTCCAGTGAGTCCTCATATCATTAAAATGATGGGTTACATTGATAACCTGGGGAAACTGGAATGTCCTGTCAGCTTAGAGTTGGCTACTGACATCATTCTGCAGTCACTACCGTCAAGTTATGATAAGTTCATTAAGATTTATATCAAGAAAGGCTTGACAAAGAAGTTGACTGAGCTGCATGGCATGCTCAAGACAGCAGAGCAAAACATCAAAAAGGGTAAAAGATTTGAAAAATCTTGTATAGACAAGGGTGAAGGCAAGGCCGTTCAGATTTGGAATCGGGATAAGCATGTGTCATCTTTTAAGCCCAAGTCAGGCCCATCTGATGTTGATAGATGCTGCTACTGTAAAGAGTTTGGGCATTGGAAGAGAAATTGCATTAAATTCTTGGAAGATTCACAAGAAATGGAGAAGATGTATGGTACTTCTTCCTCAGGTATTGTGTTATTATTTCAAGTTCTACATATGTATTGGATACTAGTTGTGGTACTGATATTTTGGAAATATGCAGGGCCTAAGCAACAGTAGAACGTTGAAGAAAGGACAAGTGGAACTGCGAGTCTGGTATGGAGCAATGGTTGCTACATGAGCCGTAGAGATTCTCCACTTGTAGGAGCCTTTCAAGCTTGGTTTTGAATTAAGTAATTGCTACTATGTACCTGCTTTATGCAGAAATGTCTTTCATTTTCTTGTGAGAATTTGGATGCTTTTCATTATGATAAAAGACAAGTTTTGCTCTTTTGATCTTAATGAAATATTATATGGTAGCACCCCTTTTGAAAGGGTTTTATATCTTAAACCAACATACGCTTAAATATAACATAAATATCAAACGAGTTAAGTCTGATGACTTGAACTCGATTTTTCCTCAGCATAGTCATATTGACCAAATAGAGTGAAGCGGCTTCAGAAGTTCCATAGTTATGGGCTTCAGGTTCATTTGATTGTAAATCAATTGAGACATGAATTCTGCTTGCTGGGCCAAATGACTAAGGCTTCTTTAGCAGAGCTAAAGAAAAGGGTCAGAGGCTTATTGGACCTTACACATACTGATGTATGTGGCCCGATGAGCATTAGTGCCAAAGGAAAACTTCAATACTTCATTGACTTATTGATGGCTTCAGTAAGTATGACTGTGTTCATTTGATGAGACACGAGTCAGAATCCTTTGGAATGATCAAAGGAGTTTCAGAATGAAGTATAGAACCGATTTGACAGAAGTATTGAGATCCTCGATTAGATCGCGGAGGAAAACACTTGAGTCAAGAATTAGGTGATCATCTAAGTGAGTGTGAAGTCATTTCACAGCTCATCTCTCCTGAAAACCTTGAATGGTGTTTCTGAGAGAATGAATCGGATCTTATTGGATATGCTCCGATTAATGATGAGTCACATGAATCTTCCATTATTCTTTTAAAAATTACGCTCTAAAATGAACATGTTTACGCTAAATAAGTTTTCTATCAGAATCAGTGAAAAACACCACATTGGATGTGGACTGGGTGATTTCCAAATATGTTTTTCTGATTAATTGGGATTGCAAGGTTTGTGTAAGGCAATTGTCATCAAACAAACTTGAACCCAAAACTGATAAGTGCTGCTTCGCTGGTTGTCTTAGGGAAACCGAGGCTTAGTACTTTTGCAGCCAATCCGAGAACAAAGTTTTGTTGTTCGGAACTCTGTTTTTCCAAGAAGAACAGTGGGAGTAAAAGTACAGCTCGAAGAAATTCGAGAAACACAGGAGGCTGTTCAACCTGTTGAGGGAGAGCAGCGGTTGGATCTACAGAGTGCTGTAGGATCGACACCTGTGGAGCCTGAAATTCGCTGATCCTAATGGATCCGTCACTAACCCGAGAGTGATTTCTCGTGACCGATTGCCGTGATCAGTTGATCATTGAAAAGTGACGAGCCTGCGAAATTCAAAGAAGCGATGGTGAGCCCCAACTCCGAAAATAGGCTGGGTATGCATGTTAGCTTCACCAATCTATTCATAGATTGAAGCAAACATCTTGGAGTTGGAATCTATGTTCTGTTAAAACGGTCAAAGGCTTTGACTCGATCAGGAACGAATAGAAACAATGCGTTTACAAGTAAACTAGTGGGAGCGTAGTTGCAATTCTCAAACTGTATGTTTAGAACGTACTTAATCTCATAAACGACGTTCTGACGCTAAAGTCTTGTCAAGATTTGGGTCGGAAGTCAAACTTAACGATGGACATGGGAGAAGCCGCGTAAGCTCTTAGAATATGGATCCATTGAGATGGATCAGAAGAGCTAATTGGATCGTGTCAGAATCCTTATGATTATAAGGTACTGGACAGTTCCAATATGCATGATTCCAAGAATGGCTTCACACCAAAGGTCTTATGGCAATGATCTTAGCAAGACGAAGTGTCTTGGACACTGGCTGAGCTAGTGTCTATGAGTGAGATTCCATTTTGCTCATGCAATAGAATCCATCATTAATGCCATGTTTTGCGCTCGTCTAAATGCAGCTGACGCATAAAGCATGACGAGTAGGTACCAATTTGTTCCAGTAAGAGTCACTGGACAGTTGTAAAGAATATCCCCAAATGTTTGAGAAACACTAAGGATAGGTTCTTGTACAACTGAGAAAAAGACGAATCAGTTATGAGTAGTTAGACGGACAAAGATGATTCCCGGTTCTCACTTGGTTATATCTTTTGCCTGTGTAGCGGTGCTGTCTGTTGGAAAGGTTTCCAAGAAGAGGACCGTAGAATAGTGCTCATTAAAGAATAGCGGTGTGGTTTGTTGGAATGGTTCCAAGCAAGAACACCGCAGCATCTCTCACAACCTAAGCACGAGTTGTATACTGTTGCTGTAGGTACTAGATATCTGAAGACTTGGTCTTGATTCTAGTGGGAGTTAGTTTAGTTATGATGTTCAGATAGATATGATATGGTCATGTTTATGAAAAACTGACATCAACATTATTTGACTATTGGATAATTAAATAATGGTCCCAAAATAAGTTTATGTCATATTATAGGCCATCAAGTTGAGGACTTGATCATGAAACCCTATAAGTAACAAATGACATAAATTATGATGTGTCCCTAGTCAAGGTTGTTAAAGTGGGACAATAACAACCGCGAGAGACTAGCTTGTGAGGTGATTGTTGACTAAGTTTCATGGAGTCAATGATATGAGTATCACAGTCAGTCACATAGATATATGTTGGTGAACATATGATCGGACGTGACCCGCTAATGAGAAGTCTCCAGGATAGTTATATATGTGTCATGAGAGGTTCTCATTACGACTATAGAGTATAGTCCTTAGACTTGAGTTCATCATGCTATCTTGCATATGAATTGGTACACTTTGACTTTGTCAAACGTCGACCCGTAACTGGCGACTGTAACGGCACTGTTCAGGTATATCATGAAGTGTGCGTTGAAATAGGGATGGAACAAGATGGGATTTGTCCCTCCTGAATAACGGGAGATAAATATCTCAGGGCCTATCGAAGATTTTATGCTGAGAAAATGTGTGGCCGCACTCAAACGAACTGTAGTTCAGTTGTTTGTATTGTTCAGTATAAGATCAGGAGTTCGATAAACACGATGTTGGCTTAATAAGGATGACACCAATCTTGCCTTATGCCAAATCGAGATATAGAGACAAAAGGATTATAGGAATTGATGATTCCAGTACAAGTGGGAGATTGTTGGGATAGTGTCCTGAAATCACACTTGTAGTCACTCCTGATGATAGTTGTGTGTCGAGATCAGACATTCGTATAATACTGGGCGGTTGCAATGTTTTGCTAGAAGCCTCTTGCAATCTGTAAGTTGTAGACTTACTGCCAGTATTATATGATCCTATAGGGTCACACACCTAAGCAAACTGGAAGCTAAAATATGGGAATGATCATTATGATAATGATCATGTTAATGTGTATTGGATACACATTAATATCGAGCAAATGGTGTTGTGTCGATCGACACAGTATGTGTGTCGGTCGACACAGTTCGGGCTTTCGAACAGACGTTTCGATTTATGACTCAAACGAGTCTGGCCCGTTAAGAGTGATTCTAGGTCTGAATAAAACCTGAGGTTTTCGACCTGAATCAGTGGCTGTCATCTCTTTCTTGACAGAAAAGGCAGAAACACCAAAACTCAGAGATCCCATAGATCCGGCACTAGCATCCCGGTTTCCAGGTTTGTGTGCGTGTGTATCTGGTAGAGGCGAAGCATCTGAGTCGCTTACTGATCTCGTTCACCAATCATTCCGCTGCCAGTTCTAGGTAAGAACGAGGTTGGTAATTTCAATATAACGAACCCTAGATCCTAGGAGTTCCTACACTGTGCACCTTGAAGAAGAAGTCATTCGAAGGCAACAAGACCGAGACTGTGGGAAGTCTGCTTACTCCTATTTTCCAGCATTTCAGGATTCCTACTGATGGGAGACATTGTAATACCACGAGAGTGTGGATGGATCTTACTCACTTGAAGAGCGCTACATGGATGAAGGATGATGCTCTCTAGGTTTTCCATGATGCACGCCTGGGTAAGTGGTGCGTGCAGCTTCCAGCACCTGAGCTCTGTAGGACTGATACATTGCTTGCCTTGAGTTTTGAGCCTCACAAGAATGATCTGCACAGAGTGCCTACGGTTGCTAACCCTCTCGGTGCATCCACTTCACGAGATTCTACATCTACGGCTCATGCGCCTGCTCCTACTATTGCTGATGATGAACCTAGCATTGATGTATCAGGGAGCTTTTAGACTATGGTTAATGGCAGGTTGAAGAGTATTTGGGAGATGATTTCTAGATGTTCCTGCAGAAGACAGCCTAGAGTACATCAGCATGTTCCTACTCCACGACGTCGACATTCTCCCACTCCTGCGACCTCCAGTAGCTCTGATCGTCGATATGCTGGTATTGATAATGAGACTTCTGAGAGCGATGAGAATTGATCCACATTTTCCTAGACATTTGGTTTTGTACTCTTTCACTTTTCTTTTACTTTTTCTCTGTAGGATTATATGTGTGTTCATGGTTCAATTAACAGATTGCAACCTAGCACATATAACTCAGATCTAGGTTCTTGCAGAACGAATCACAAAACCAAACCTGATCATTACCTTTCAGTTTGCAGCAGATTGATGGATGGTAATGATGAGATCAGCTAGAACAGATCAGATGCCTGTTCCTCCTTCAGTATCCACACTCTTACAAGCCGGGATGGTTGCTAGACCAAAGCAATGGATTGATCAGAGAGAGAAGAGAGACGGCTCAGGTATTAGGTCGCAGACCATTAGAGTCGAAATTATCAGACTACCCAAATAAATATCGACTCTGTCATAAACCTAAACCGATGTCTCGGTTTCGCAACTGTGTCGACCGACACATACACTTGTGTCGATCGACACAAGTCATTTGTCTCGATATGGGCCCAAGTGATTAAACTAACGGCCCAACTCTCTGCACAAATACAGTAAATGCCTTGCATCTTACCGTATTCATTCCATGTTAACTTTCCCGTTAGCTATGGTGTGTGACCCTTTGGGATCATACAATACTGGTAATAAGTCCTAAACTTATAGATCAAGAGCGGACTCTAGCAAGTCATCATGATCACCCAGTATTTATGACTTATGTCTGATCTCGACATTTATCATACTTTCTAGAGATAGTACGGTAGATTTCAGGACATTCCCAACAATCTCCCACTTGTACTGGAATCCTACAAAGGACATTCCCAACAATCTTCCGATTGTACTGGAATCCTACATTCCCTAGTCCTTTTGTCTTAATATCTCGATCTGGCATAAGGCAAGATGCGTGTCATCCTTATATAGCCAGACCATGTTTATCGGACCAGATTTGATACTGACAATGCAAACGACTTGGGCAAGTCCGTTTGGGAATGGCCATTCTCTTACCAGCTATCAAATCTCCGATTGGCCTAGAGATATTACCTCCGTTAAACGGCAGGGACAAATCCCGTCTTGTTCCATCACTATGAACTACACAATTCATAATACACCCAACCAAGGTCCGTATAGCTCCCAGTTACGAAACAGCGTTAGACAATGATCAAAGTGCATTACTCCATGTGCAGCCACATGCATGCGAACTCAGGTCTAAGGACTATACTCTATAGTCGTATATGAGAACTTCTTATGACACAGATATTAATATCTTGCAGAGTTCTCATTAGCGGGCCATGTCCGGTCATATGCTCCCCTACATATACCTATGTGTCGACTTTGATGCCGCGCATCTATGACCCCTCGAAACTTGGTCATAAGTCTCAACACAATCTAGTCTCAACAGGTTGTTGGTGTTCCAATTTCAACAACCTTCGATTATGGACACTTTGATTTATGTCACTTCGTTAAATATGGGGTTTCAGGATCAAGTCTACTCATGTACTTCGATGGCCCATATATAGTGACATTAATCATTTTGGAACGATTATTTATATCACAGTTAAAATAATCCAGAAATCATTAGATTTCACAAACATAAAATGTTATGTTTACATGAACCATTCAAAATAACTAAGTAAAGCCCTTTACAAACTCCCACTGAAATTAAGACTACATCTTAATTTCACTCATCCTACAGCTACAGTCCGCGACTCGTGCTTAGGCATAAGGAGTGGCTTTGTTAATAGATTAGCAACATTCTCATTCGATGAAACTTGCTTATCTACTTAACACCTCTGTCATTTATCTCGCGGAATAGGTTATACCTATCCTCAAGGTGTTTGGACCTTTGATGTGCAGCTAGTCTTAACTACGCTGGGAATCAAATCTAGTTCAGTGATGAACTCTACTTTCCAAACAACCTCTTTCGCCGCTTCTCAAGCTGCGAAATGTTCAGCTTAAGTCATGGAGTCAGCTACAGTGCCTTGCACCGCCAGATAGACACAAGATATAGCCGGACTGTGACCAGGAAGTATCTTTGTCTATTGGAAACTTGCCTTTCAGACTCTATCGACTTGTAGCACCTCACTTTCTCCGTAAATCAAGAACTTATCCTAAGTATTCCTCAAATACTTCAGAATATTCTTTACGGCAATCCAGTGATTCTTTCTTGGATTTGACTGGTCTTTACTTGTCTTGCTTAGCATTAAAGCAACATCAAAACAAGTATGTGTCATGGCATACATGATAGATCCAATTGCCGTCGCATATGGAATCCTATCCATGCATTCAAGCTCAGCAGATATCGCAGGACACTGTATCTTGCTTAATTTTATGCCATGTGACATTGGCATAAAGCCCTTCTTGGATTGCTGATTACGTGTAGGACTTTGTCAATTTAAGAATCCTGACTTTGTCCTACCAGCTCTTTTGGATCTCTATCTTTAGATCCAAAATCCAAAAACTACGTGGCTTTACCCAATGTCAATCATACAATAACTCCCAAGCCAGTCCTTTACCGACTGCAGCATTGGAACGTTATTTCCGAGAATCAGTATGTCATCGACATACACTATGAGAAATGCAATATTGCTCCCACTTATCTTTTAGTAAACGCACAGTTCCTCTTCGTTCCTGTTCAAGTCAAAACTTTGACTACTTCAACAGAACGAAGATTCCAACTCCGATATGTTTGCTTCCATCCATGAATGGATCAATGAAGCTAACATAGTGTAATTTTCGGAGTCCGGGCTCACTTTCGCTTCTTTGAATTTCGCAGATACGTCGCTTTCAATGATCATCAGATCATGCGAACTTTCAATGATCATCAGGTTCAACTAATGACGAGAAATCACTTTCGAATTAGTGACTGATTCATTCATATCTGCGAATTTCAGGCTCTACAGGTGTAGATTCTACAGAAATCTGTAAATCCATCCGTTGCTCTTCCTCAACAGGTTGAGCAGCCTCCTGTATTTCTCGAATTTCTTCGAGTTATACTTTTACTCCCACTGTTCTTCTTGGAAAGTTACTTCCCCTCTTAGAAAACAGAATGGACGTAAAAGTAACAAGCCTTGGTTTCCCTAGGACAACCAGCGAAGTAGCACAATTACAAATACTCAGTAAAGACGAATTTGGATCGATTCCAATCCACATTTACGTGGTGTCTTTCAACTGATATTGGTGGAACTATTTCAGCGTAAATTTAGATATTTTAGAGCGTTATTCTTAAAGAATATCATGGAAGATTCGTGTGACTCATCTTTAATCATTTCTAATAAGATCTGATTCTTTCTCACAGAAATACCTCAAGGTTTTCAGGAGAATTGAGCTGTGAAACGACTTCACACTCATTCAGATGATCACACAATCAATGACTTAAGTATTCTCACTCGTGATCTAATCCAGAGTCTTAATACTTCTGTCATTCATATTCTATATTCATTCTGGAACTCTTTCGACCATGTCAAAGAATTCCGACTTGTGTCTCATCAAATGAACACAGTCACACTTACTGAAGTAATCAGTAGAGACAATGAAGTACAGGAAATTTTCTCTGGCATTACTGCTCATCGGATCACATACATGAGTATGTCCAATGTCCAATAAGCCTTTGGGCTTTTCTCTAGCTCGGCTAAGATGGGCCCTTTGTGTTTTGGTCCAGTAAGAAGAATTCAAGTCTCATAAGATATCCATTCAAATGAGCCCAAAAGTCCATAACTATGGGGTTTCTGAATCCGACTTACTCTATGTGACCAAAACATTTATGCCAAGAAAAATCAGGTTTAATTCATCAGATTTAAACCAATTCGGTATTTATGTTACATTTAGGCACTCTTTGGTTTAAGCTATAAAACCCATTCCTTGAATAGGGTGCTACAATTAACATTTCATTAAGATCAAAAGAACAAAACTTGTCTTTATCAAAATGAAAAACATTCAAATTCTTTACAAGAAAATGAAAAACAACTCTGCTTAAAGCAGGTACATTGTAGCAATTACTTAATACAAAACCAAGCCTCAAAGGCATCTACAAGTGAAAACCCTACGGCTGAGGCAGCATCCCAAGCTCCTTCCAGACTCGCAGTTCCACTTGCCCTTCCTTCAACGTTCTACTGTTGTTCAGGCTCTGCATATTATAACAAATATCAGTGCAACAATCAGTATCCAATACCTACAAGGTATAACTTGAAGTAATAACATGAATACCTGAGGAAGTAGTCTCATACATCAACTTTAACTCCTCATAATCTTCCATGAATTTAATGCAATATCTCTTCCAATGCCCAGTCTCTTTACAGTAGCAGCACTTACCAACGTAAGAGGCATCTGACTCGGGCTCAGAAGACACACACTTGCCATGATTCAAAATCTGGACAACTTTGTCTTCACCCTTGTCAGCATTAGGTTTAGTAAACCTACCCTTCTCCTTCATGAGATTGTACAGGGTACTCTTCACGTTTGGCTCAACTGTCTTGAGCATATCATGCAGTTCAGTCAACGTCTTCGTTAAGCCTTTCTTGATACAGTTCCTTACGAACTTATCATAGCTTGACGGCAGTGACTGCAGAATGATCTCAGTTGCCAATTCCTGGCTAACTGGATAATCCAGTTTCCTCAGGTTATCAATGTAACCCATCATTTTACTGACATGAGGACTTACTGGATGATCATTTGGTAGCTTGCAGCTAGTGAGAGATTTAACCAACTGGTATCTCTCCACTCTTACCTGCTCCTGAAATTTCAATTTCAGGCTGCTGATCATCTCTATTGGCGACTCCATGTTCTCATATTGCTTCCGCAAATCTGAGTCCATGGTAGCCAATATCAGACCACGCACATCTACCGCATCATTATAATGCTTATTCCAAGCATTATATACTGCATGAGAGGCATTGGACCCGATCCTCACGGGGAGAGCTCTTTCAAGGACATAGTCCTTTCTCTCCTGCCTGAGGACTAGCCTCAGGTTCCGTGACCAAGTCAAGAAATTTGATCCGTTCAGTTTGTCCATCTCAAGGACAGACCGGATCGAGAAAGTGTTTTGATTGTTTGTGCTTGTCATAGCTGAAATTTAGAGATAAATAGAGTTTTAGTTATTAAGTTCATAAAAGAGTAATCTTAACAACTTATAAGAAAACTCGCATTGCATTCAAAATTTCTTTGTTTAACCTCATAAGAATGCAATGATTCCGAGACCCATGTTCAGCTAAATCCAAAGTGGGCCACTGGCCGTCACCCGGAATTAGCTTTACTTGGTAAGCATACACACAGCTAGTTATAACCAATAACTCTCGGTTGTGAATTGGACCCGAGGCCCAAATTCACCAGATGTCTCAAGGCCCGGGACTCCCGATGGCCCAGTCAAGGAAACCAATCTCTTACAGCCAAATAATCACTGAAATCTGGGACTCCCAATGAAATCAGTGACTATATACTACTTTACTTATGCGAAAACAGACACCTCACACTGTAAGCCATATCTGTAATCGAATAAGCGTTAAGTAGCTGACAAGATTGGAAAGACATCCAAGCTTGATATTGTTTTTGAGGATTTTAAGTTTTATTTCCAAAAATAGAAGATTACTATTTTGGGAAACTTACTTATTTTAGAAACTTTCTAAATTTAGTAACTTACTAAAATTAGAAATTTCTAATTTAAATATTTCATTAAATATTTTGGGTTGGGTCACAAATTATAGGCCCAATTCTTGGCCCAAGACCATAGAATTCCAGCTGGCCCAATAATTTGACATAACCGATCCGGTTTATTAATTCTGGTCCAAGACCAAATTAACCATCAAAACCATCGGTTATTTACTAAACCAGACCAGCTCTAAATTATTTGGTCCAACCAAATCAAACTTAGACCAGCCTTCGGTTTAGGTTAAAATTCAATTTTGAATTTCAATCCGGTTTAACCAGAAAATAAATAATACCATGTATTAAATAATTTCCAGCAAACCGCGATTCGGGTTAACCGCTTGAACCACCAATTAAATTGGATCGGTTCAGTTAAGTCCAAAACCGGGAAAAACACCTTGTGTTTTAGCCAATTTTGACCTAACTTGCGGTTCTGGCTAAAGTAGACAATGAACCACAATCGGATTGATCGGTTCATTGTCTCGGTTTAGGGAAAGATGAACCACGAAGCTCGGCTGAACCGATTGGCTACTCGCGGATCATCTGCATCGCCTTCGTATCGATCGATATGAGTCTTTCATGTCGATCGATACTAGCGAATCTCAGCTCGGGTCAATCGGGTCATCAGGACCGCGAGATGTCAATCGGATCGATCGATATCGACCGATACCTCGCTCCCTCGTCGATCGACACGGGCGACCAGATCGCACACCATTGGCTTTCAATCGGATTGATGCGATCTAATTCTTAGGTTTTCATGTTTTCTGATCAAATTTCTTAACCAAATTCGATTTTAAACAGTAAGAACAACCTAAATCAGATTCATAAAGCAAAAACCAATAACCTGGTGCTCTGACACCACTGTAGGATTATATGTGTGTTCATGGTTCAATTAACAGATTGCAACCTAGCACATATAACTCAGATCTAGGTTCTTGCAGAACGAATCACAAAACCAAACCTGGTCATTACCTTTCAGTTTGCAGCGGATTGATGGATGGTAATGATGAGATCAGCTAGAACAGATCAGATGCCTGTTCCTCCTTCAGTATCCACACTCTTACAAGCCGGGATGGTTGCTAGACCAAAGCAATGGATTGATCAGAGAGAGAAGAGAGACGGCTCAGGTATTAGGTCGCAGACCATTAGAGTCGAAATTATCAGACTACCCAAATAAATATCGACTCTGTCATAAACCTAAACCGATGTCTCGGTTTCGCAACTGTGTCGACCGACACATACACTTGTGTCGATCGACACAAGTCATTTGTCTCGATATGGGCCCAAGTGATTAAACTAACGGCCCAACTCTCTGCACAAATACAGTAAATGCCTTGCATCTTACCGTATTCATTCCATGTTAACTTTCCCGTTAGCTATGGTGTGTGACCCTTTGGGATCATACAATACTGGTAATAAGTCCTAAACTTATAGATCAAGAGCGGACTCTAGCAAGTCATCATGATCACCCAGTATTTATGACTTATGTCTGATCTCGACATTTATCATACTTTCTAGAGATAGTACGGTAGATTTCAGGACATTCCCAACATTCTCTTGAGTCATTTTGATGTTTTTCTTGAGTTTGTGTCAGTACTTATGCTTTGGGATTGTTGTATTTGCTTCTATGACTATCTGTTGCTTTGAATTTTGCGTTGTTTGTGGTATTTGTAGCTTACAGGTTTAGTTTTGAGATTTCTAACGAAATAGATGTTGTCTGCTTAAATGATCCGACCAAAATCGCATTGCAATGATCGACACGGACCTGAGTAGAAAGATCACTCTTCAGAGGTCTATTCGAATTCGCATACACGCGTTAAAGTCCAATTCACGCTAAGAGATTCCAAGTAAGTTATTCACATGGTTTAAGTTTCGGAGTTTTGTAATCACCTTATAAACCTTACAAAATAATGTTGTTGGAATTGAAGGAAGAGGGCTATAGAATGTGTTGCATATGGCCCAATTGCTGAGGAGTTGTCCAAGCGTTTTGAACAAGTTCCTGACAAGCATTTGTTTGTTTTGCTCCGATTTTTCTGGATCGAAGTATTTTGCGGTATGTTGACATGTTTTCAAGAAAACATGAGGAAGACATTAATATAGATCAAAATTATGAGTATATATATATATATATATCTTTTTTTAGGAATTACGTGGCTTAGAGAAATAGAAGGGCCTTCTTCAGTTGATTATCATCGTTTAACTTTGGATGAGTTGAACAATTTGATGGATAGGTATGAATTTTTTGAAATTGTCATATTCAAAATATTATGATCATATAATTTATTAACAACATCTAACATATTTCCCTCTTTTATTTCGTGTAGTCACCCTAATCATCTTCCGGCATGGTACTCAAACGAACATCAGACTCTCGATCGCTTCTAACTCTCCTTCACTCTTATTCTATAACTATTAAGAACTTCTGAAGTTTTAAGTTTTGATTCCTTAAAACCATTTAAAAAGTTGCTAAGGGTTTGGTTTATATTTAAAGGGTTTAACTTTGATTTAAAATTTAGTTAATATATAATATTGCAACTTATACATGTTTATTAAAAGTTGGAAAAGAGTGATTATACACTTTAAATATTGCTAGTATAGATTAGCTTTGAAACCGGTACACCTATCACAAACATGTAAAATATAACCAAACTATATTATATAATTATTACTAAATCATACTAAATGATACGACTCATACCCGACTAATTTGCGACACGTATAATGAGTTGCATATTAGTCGTAACAATAGCGACAAATTAACGACTTTGTTACTACTATACACGGAGTAGAAAATTAGTCGCCCATATAGTGATCAATTTTCGACTACCGACTATATTCACATTAGATGCAAACTAGTCGCCATATTACCGACTACGATGCAACTATTGTTTCCGGTCTCTAATATGGTCGTTAATCAGTCGTAAAGCGGCGTCTAAATTGGCGACAATCATTTTTGGTCGTATATTAGCGACTAATACACGTCCATATTACGTGGTCGCAAAGTAGACGCAATAGTGTCTCCAAATAGTCGTCAAATGTTATTACAATTATAGTCGCAAGTTCCAGTCGCAAAAACGCTGTTTTCTTATAGTGAATATGGTGGATGGTGAATTTGATGCCAATGTAGAAGCTGAAAATGAAAATTCACTTGAACAACAAGTAGAAGATGTAAATATGATTGATGAGATAGAAGAGGGGGAAACATCGAGAAGAAGAGCATATATGGCAGCTTTGCGTACCGATATAGAAAATTTGATATGGGAAGCTCGTGGTTGAATCTTTTTTTCAATTATCATTGTGTGCTTGTATGAGACAGATTAAATATGTGTGCTAAGTTTTATTTTATTAAAGAGACAACTATATTAAGTTATTGTTTTATATTGTTTATTAAGTAGTGATCATAAATTACATGTCTTTGTTTTTATCAGTTTAATATATTAATTAAAATTTTATTTTCATCTTCTGAATATATACATAATATTATTTTATTTATAAAACATTTTAATATTATATGTTTAGGAAATGAAAAAGCAAACTGTATTTTTTATATATATTCATTTTATAATAGTATTATGAAAAACAAATTAAACTATTTTTGAAAGGCTGCATATTTTTCTAATTTTATCATCTAAATTATTTTATTTTCTAATCTTGTAAATTGCTTTAATATCATTATTATTTGCACCGCTACAATGTTACAAATCGGAGTTATAGTTCCACCGCCATGTTTTTACAACCGCTTTTCCTAACAGCTTTCTTTCACAGTTTTGAACTATCTTCCAACCCCTCACTACTTCCGCTAACAGCTAAAATAATTGTTCCGTTTTTGTTCATCAATTTGACCCTAAATTTTTGTTCTGTTGCAATATCTCTCTGATTTTATTGTCGTTTATTTGGTCATTAATCTTGTTTCATTTGAAGGAAAATCATCTTAATTAACTAATAAACATTTTTTATACAGACACTCAATTATATTTACAGTACATGATCAAGTGCTTTTTCAACCAAACAATTTTAAGTAGCCGTGAGCAGTAAAAAAATCCGACCCAGAAACTCGAACCGAAATTGATCTGAAAAACTGGTTCATGTCGGATTTGGTTCGACTATTTTCCTACATTGGGTCTTGTGCGTTCAAATCCACGTATATCGGTTCGGTTTTAAGTATTATTCAATATCTAATAAAATACTAGTATGACTCAGTAATATTAAATATATTATTATTTTCAAGTATTACAAGACAACTTTGTTATTTTAGATGTAGTTTTTTCTGTGTTTAAGATATATTTTGGTGTTTCAAATCTTTCTCTTGCATTTTTCTTGAGGTTTCAGAAATATTTTGTGGTTTCAAATTTAGTTTGATTATTTAAGATAGTGAATACATGAAGCGAAGCATTTCCAAAACATTCAGGTAGTATTTATCGGTTCTCAACATTAAACATAACCTATCCGAAATCAAAATGATATATTTATATTAATTAAAAAGTGATTTGAGTTCTCATTAAATTTCAGATTAGTTAATTATTTGTTTATCCGTAATGAAATTGAGTTTTTCAACTATGTTAGCCTTACTTAAGACTGGAAATTTGATGCATGTTATACAAGTCTAAACATTGGTCTTTTTAAAACAATTGGCCTTTTATATTTTTTGAAGATATGCATAATCCCAAGTAAAAAAATAAATAAATAAATCAGATGATAAATATAAAAATATTTTTTCAATATGAATTTCAAATATTAATATATATATATATATATATGATTATTGTAGATAATATGATTTTATATAGTAAATTCATATTATTTAGATGGATTTTAATTTGGATAAATATAAATAATAAAATATATTCATAATAATTTTAAATACATTGATGTTATATGAAAATATGAAAATATGAAAATATGTTTACAAAGTGAGTTTAAATATTGATAGATATAATTTTCTAGATAAATATAGTTTTATATTATAATTTATTTTGTCGATATTAATTTTAAATATAAATAAATAAAAATTAAAATATTTTTAGTAAGATATTAAAATATAATAATGTCTACACATATTTTATTATTATTAATTAAATTATATTCGAAAATATAAGTAAAATATTTGTTATATGTGATTACTGAAGATAATTATGAATTTAAAATATAATTATTTAACTATATAATAAATGCAAATATATTGATAAATATATAAATTACACTTGTAGATAATTACACTAGATATCATAAAATTCGAAAAGGTTAGTATACATATGTACCTACCTATTTGTTTCTCAATACCAAACAAATAAATTCTAGATTTCAGTTTTGTAGAGAGGGTCAATTGACACCCCATAAGAAATATAATGTTTTAGCTCAACTCGAAAAGTCTCAAAGGCTTACACCCCTAAACCAGAGTATGATCCCATCACTACAAGAAAACAGCGTTTTTGTGACTGCAACATGCGACTATACTTGTAGTCGTAACACTTTTGTGATTATTTGGAGACACATTTGCGCGATTTTGCGACTACAGATATATGGTTGTCTATTAGTCACAAATATATGACCAAAAACGATTGTCGCCAATTTAGTCGCCGATTTACGACTGATTAACTACTCTTGTCGAGACCGGAAACGATACTCGCAGCGTCTAAAAGTCGCAAATGAGTCACTATTTGGATGCCTAATTTGCTATTCCGTGTATAGTAGTAACAAAGTCGTTAATTTATCGCTATTGTACGACTAATATGCGACTCGTTATTTATGTCACAAAATAGTCGTGTATGAGCCGTATCATATAGTATTTTTATTTAGTAATAATAATATAAGATATTTTGGTTATATTTGCTAATAATCTTAATTGATTATCAAAGCTAATCTATACTTGCAATATTCAATGTGCATGTGCACGTTTAAGTACCATTTTATATTATGATATTTTTAATTTTGCAGATTTGTTTCATATATACCAAGAAAAACAAAAAGGTATTGATTTCTTATCATTATCGTGTTCAAATAATAATAAGATAATAAAAATATCATTAGCGGTTAAGGCCCAACCATATTAGCTAAACCAAGGGTTGTCTCTTTTTGGTTTTTACACATTTTACTCATAACTTTTAGAAACTATAAAAATTCTTGTCCTACACGATTCATATTCTACTGTTTATAGAAAAAGTACTTGCTTTTCTAGATTGTGTGTGAAACATCATCGAGAATCAACCATGTCTCTTCAGATTATCTGAAGATTTTCTCAGATTAACAATGTTCCATCTCTTTTGGATCTAAAATTTTCCTCATGTGTGTATGGATGTGTGTTTCTCCCGTTGGAGATCCTAAAATGTCAATGATTTTAGTCGATGAAGAGGTAATATCTCTTTCCATTTTTATTTATTGTATTTTTTATTCTTACATGTTTTATTGAGCGAATCATTTTTTGGATTTAAGGTATCAAAATAGAGGCAGTTGTTCATGCCTCTGATGTTGATAAATTTTGTTGGTCAACTTGGTTTGAGAATCGTTGGTTTAACCTTACAAATGCTCAAGTAGTTCTTTCACCACAATATCTACTTGACTCCTCACAACGTCAATATTGATTTCAAATCAGAGACATATTTCTGTGTGACTTATCATAGTGTTCCGGATGTTCGTGTTATGGTTTGCACATCTATTATGTATATATTAGATTGGAGGGTTTATGATCATTATCCTAAAGGTAACTTGAAACAGATATTTGCTTTTGTGCTTAGGATTATAAAAATCATGTTATTTGCATGTGTTGTCTAATTGATATTTTCACTTTATAGATGTCCTTGGTGTTGTAACCCATGTTGAAAATCTCCAAGACTATAGGGCAGGTCCAAAGTTGCAGTTTACCATTCGCGACATAAAGTAAGATGGTCTTAGTCCTATATTTTGATGAGTTGTTTTGTTGTTTTCTCTAATAATAGTTAGCAATTTTTTTTTTACTAGCATAGCCTCCGGAGTCTTCCATGTTTATTGATTGGGAAAGATGGTGAGAAATTAATAAAAAGGTTTTGGAATGATGCGAATATACATGTTTTTGATTCTTAGATGCTTCTTCATAAGACGAGAATCGGTAAACATTGAAATTTTGTGTGTAATTAGATGAAAATTATTGTATTGTATATTAAATGTTTAGGTTTAGGATTGATTCGTATAGCAATATCTCCATCGTATTTAATGTTTATGAAGTTTGTTTTTGGTTGTATTAAATTAGGTTTTACTTGGCTTAAAGAAGAAGAAGAGCTTTCAACGATTGTCTATGATCAAACTGAGAATCCTGATTTTTTTTGTTCCTCGACAGGTTGTGTTCATAAACCTTTCAACGCATTATTTGTTATGCTTTTATAACAATTGGAATAATACATATTTTCTGATTTTGTAGCTTTCCAAATCTTGACAAAAATCAGATGTCTCATTTCATCTTCTAAATCATGGATCGATTAACTCTTCGGAGTGAAAATTCGATCCGAGCAACATTGAATTAATATATGGAGTTTTGTTTACAAAAAAAAAACAAATCATTAATCTGTTTTAAACTTTTATCTTTTTTTGGTTAGAGGATCGCGTGATCCTCTTTATGTTTGTTTAAAAAAAATATATATATATATATATATATCAGTAATGTTTACAACTTTTTTGTTCATAATCAGAATCTCTTATATGTGTATAGATATTTAAATATCATAGAGAATCTTTGACAAATCATTTTGGTAAATGTCTATGAGTTCCATGCCACCAAGGAAACCGTTATGATTAGATTAATAATCTCACTGTCGCTATGAAAATATAACTAATTACTTTAAGTACTTAAAAACAATATTGTATACAATAGTCGAGTGTTACATAATCTGCTACATTTAACAAACCACATATATTAATTAAGGATCTTCATAAAGATAAGAGGGTCAAATTCTTAAATTATCTCTCATGATTGTGAAGAAGAATAGTGACTCAAGGGTCCAAAAGCATGTATCATACATGTTTTTTCTTTGAAACCATAGTCCTACCAAGCTATCCAAGTCAGTATCGGATCACACATACATCTATAAAGCCCTTTGAAATCTAATCCTCCCCGCTTCTCATAGAACAGTGCATACCATCTGTCTGACCTTCCATACCTTTGTCTCAAAGTTATCTTAACACGTACTCGAGTTGCAAATTCACGTTCGATGATGTACCCACGGTTCAAAACTTCTCTATCTCCATAATAAACCCGCAAGAACATGGAGTACGCGTATATCCCTGTCTCCCATCGACTATATGCCGATCTCTTGATCATAGTCTCTCCTTTAACCATACGGTCGATGGAGGTTGACGATTCGTTGACCCAACAGTCGCAATATGAAAAATATACATACCTTTGAGGAGTAGAGAAGAAGGGTTTTTGGATTCCAGACATTTGTTGAACAATTTAATTTTAACCCTACGTGGGCACCAGATATTTTCAGTAACGTTGGAGAAGTATAGATCGACTGACTTATAGAAATCTAAGCTTTCTCTGACATTTTGCAGCGTCCTGCATGTTGCCTTCAGCCGAGCCAAATACCGAATACTTTCGTTATCGTCAATGACGGCAAGAAGAATTTTTTAAAGGATATCACTAAGAAGGCAATCCATTACGATTTTGGTAAGAAAAGATTGAAACAAGCAAAGGAGAATTTTAACAAATGATATTATAGTGTATTTGAGGTAGATATTGTTTCGAAGGCAACCACATAAGTTTATTTATAGATCGGATCCAACCTTTAGGATTTCCATAAATTTAAATAGTATTTATGTTACTGCTATTTATTAATTAATTTCCATTTGCTGGCGTGCATCTTCGGCTGGAGTAAGTATATAACATGATGAATCTATTTCGCTAGGTAATGATATTTAATGTCTCGTCATTATTTATTGCAGTTCAAGATTTATTACAAAAATGCGTTGTTACTTGCATGGACTGTTTAAAAATAAATTAGATAAATGTCCTTTCAATTTAATCATCTCGTATGTTTGCAAAAATCCGTTTATTGAGTCATAAAATAGTCGCGAAGTACATAGTCGCAGTGTTCTCAAAGATGATGTATATATGTACTTTTTATGTTTAACTCTTGCTCATAAATGAAGAAAGTATATAATATTTATAGTAGTTTAACACAATCTAGCCAATGCTAAACAATATTTAGAATATGAAGGATATTCAAGAACATAAACAAGGCCAAATTCTGAAATTATTCAGAAGGAGTCCGAAATAAAATAGTGACACTATGGTCCAAAAGCATCTATCGCACATGGTTGAACCCTTCATACGTATTCGAGTGAAAAGTTCACGGTCGATGACATATCCACTGTTCAACACTATTATATTTCCATAAAAACACGCAAGAGCATGGAGTACGCGTATATCCATGTTTCCTATCGGCTATATGCCGATCTTTTGATCATTGCCTCTCATTCAACCATCCGGTCGCTATAGATAAAACAACACATACCTCAGAGGAGAAGAGGTGAAGAGTTTCCTGATTGTAGACACATTTCGATGAAATCTTGTTTATAATGAGGTGGGCAAACAAAGAGATTTAAGTTAATAAAACCGTAGTATAAATGGATCGACTTGTAGAAATCTTGACTTTGTCCGACGTTTAAGCGCCTTGCATATTATATTCACCCTTAAAATAGCGTAAATCTTGTTCACCGTCAATGACGTCAAGAATAATTTTTGAAAGAACATCACTTGGAAGGTAATCCATTAGGAATTTTGTAATGAAGAGATGGAAGGCAAAAATAATTTTGACAAATAATATAAAATTTTCAATATTTGAGAGTTGGAAGCAACCACCAGAGTTTTATTTATGAAGACAATGCAACCTTTGAATTGTCTAGGTTGCACTATTAAGTATATATCTTATCACTAAGTCCCAACTAACAGAATTCATCATGATCATGGTGTTAATGGGTAAAGCTAAGTAATTTTCCTTATGCGTTTTTGGTTTTTATTTTTTTAGGTATTTGAGATTGATCTGTTTTGCTAATGGCTTAAACTATATATGTTATTTAGTAGTTAAACTTAGTCATCTATATATATACAATAATTATACCTAGTGGCATATCTTTTTTTAGGAACAAGGGGAAAATGGGCGTGTCCAAGGTTGAAGTACATATAACCTCGTAAGTTGAAGTCAAAAAAAAAACAATCTGGTAAGTAGATATAAACGCAAAAAATTATTTAGGTTACCAGAATTTAATTTTTAATACCATCATAAAAATGTTCATAAAATTTTACACCAACCACTTCATATCATATTTGCTCAATTTTATCAAACGAATCATGCATAAGCAAAAACACACACACACACACACACACACACACACAAAATCTAAAAGAGAATTTTATCTTTGTTGTGGTATATCGATAATTCTAAAAGGGAGTGGGCATGTAAGGTTAAGATTATTCGGCAATGGATTACTGGTGATGAACATATATGTTTGATTTATAACTGAAAAATATGAAAGCAAAATTATAAATTTCCTAATGTTTCTCCACAATTTTATTGATGATGACTTTTTACTTTGTTGAAAATTTCTATTTATATTAACATTGTTTTAATTGTTATATAGATCTTATGTATAAAAGTTAATTACCAACATTATTTTACTATTAATATTTTAATCCATAGTTATTTACGATTTGATGATTAAATTACAACTACTTGTGAGAAAAAAAATTAAAAATATTTGCATAATTAATCCGGAAACCAGTCCTAATTTTTTAGCCGAAAACTTTTCAATTACCCGCCTTAACCCAATAAATTTCGACTAAGTGTCAAGAAATCCTCCTTTACCACAAACATAAACACTAATTTTATTTTTTTCTTCCCCTTCTCCAAGATCTCCTTTAAATCTTCTCGCATATATTTCTCCAGATCCTCTTCCCTGCCGACCAATCTCTAACTGACATCTCTTATTTGAATCTCTTATTCGAGGTTCTCAATTTCATTGCTAATTTTTGCAGACCCTGTCGACCCTATAAGTTTCTTCTCTGAAATTCTCTGTGATATGATGCCTCAACAAGGTAAGAAAGGAGGACGTAAGAGTAACCATTCCAAACGTAACTCAGAGAGCAGTTGGGACCAACCACAGTACTATGAAAAAAACACCGAGCCCTCTATCGCAACAATACACCTTCACACAGAAGGCCGTTGTTCCTCCAACACATTCTACTCAATGTCAAGAAAAATATCCATTTATCCCCCAAACGTCAGCGACAGCACCTCAGGTACGGAGCTATCCACTGCCAGTACAACTTATCCAGAACTCGACTACTAATCAACCTAAAGTCGATGCGTCGCCGGTGTCAGAAGAAGTCGAGAACAACCAGAATCATGTTGAGGACGCCCCACCTTTGCCAGCTAACCAATCTCAGGCTCAGAGTCATCCATCTTCTGAAGGTCACAAATTCTTCGACGAATCTCTTCCAATTTTGTCAAACCTCGGGGATGTTGGGAATGTCCTGAAATCTATTATACTGACTCTAAGTGTAAGTTGGATTGTCGAGATGAGACAATCATATAACACTGGGTAATCATAATGCTTTGCTAGAAGCCACTTGTGATCAATAAGTTTAGAACTTATTGCTAGTGTTGTATGATCCTACAGGGTCACACACCTGAGCAAACTGGACATAGAATATGAGGTTGATCATCAATGTAATGATCTGGTGAATGCATATTTGATATGCATTCAATAACAAGTTTCTGAGGTTGTGTCAATCGACACAAGAAGTGCATCGATCGACACAGATCGTGGTCGTGATAAAAGTTGATATATATAAGATATATACACGACTTTTACACTTGATCTAACCTAATTCACATCCACCAAAAGAAACAGAAAACCTCTTGAGAGATCTGATCTCTAATGGCACTAGCATCCCATCTGTTCAGTTTGTGTGCGTGTGGATACCAGTAGAGGCGCAGCATTTGAGGCGCTTAAGGATCTCGATTACTTGCAAACCTTCCGCTGCCAATCTCCAGGTAACTTTGAGATCTATAGATTCAATATACATGAACCCTAGATCTTAGGGAATGGAATTTATACCTAGGGTTGCTAATCTGATTAGAACTGCTAGAAATTCCTACAGTGGTATCAGAGCCTTGGGGTTCTATTGAATCAGTAGCATGTTGATTAGATTAGTTGAATCTGAATCTCTGTATAGTTGATACAAGCATGCTAAAACTCGTTTTGATCAAAGTAATCCAGTTTAGGTTTTTATTTGCTTGAAAACGATTAGGGTTTATCGCACTGTATCGATCGATGCCAATCCGGTGTCGATCGACACATAAGGATAACCCGAATAAAATTTAGGTTAACCTAACTGTGACGATCGACACAAGAGTTGTGTCGGTCGACACAGACCTTATGGTCAGGTTAATCGGTTCAATTGGATTGGACCGGTTATCTAGCTTGGTCAAACCGCAAAACGGTTTATTGCGATTAACATGATAAGGTTAGCATCGACCGACACTAATGTAGTGACGATCGACACTGACCGGTTATCGTAAAACCGGATCAATTGGATTGATCGGTTATCGCAAATTGGTCTTGGTTAATCTGTATCGATCGACACTAAAGTAGTGTCGGTCGACACAAGATCCGCTGATTTAGGTTATTGAACCTGAAATCACAGTACCAAACCAAGATAAATCATTTTTAATTAGAAGAATTAAAACATAATAAAACTGAACGTTTTAAAGGTTCCGTTCCTCAACCAAAT
The DNA here is from genome assembly GCA_030180135.1 of Orychophragmus violaceus. Classification (NCBI taxonomy): domain Eukaryota; kingdom Viridiplantae; phylum Streptophyta; class Magnoliopsida; order Brassicales; family Brassicaceae; genus Orychophragmus; species Orychophragmus violaceus. The sequence goes on along the minus strand of CM058236.1, from coordinate 25,425,155 downwards.
ATCAAGTAATCCTTGATGTCTTCCCGATCTTGTCAACTATCAAGACTTGTTTCATTGTGCGATAGACTTGCAGTGCAAGGTGTCCACAATTACATAAGTAAGACAGGAGATAATCGTGTTGATGGACATGCAGTGCAAGACATCAACAATTACATGACTCAAAATATTGGTTTACTTGAATGGGCCATCAAAATCGTTTTGGGCTCAGAGACATCAGGTGGATTGGACATGAGATGAACCAAGAGTTATATTGGATATAACTAGCAAAGTTGTTGCTTACCTAGATAGCTAAAATTTGGGTGATAGCCAGTGGCTCACTCAAGTTTAGTGAAGTATGGGTCTTGGATCATTATATTCATTTGAGGAAATATTGTTTGAATATAATGCGAGTTTTCTTAATAGTTCAGATTTCTCATCTCTTGAACATCATAACTAAACCTTTTCTTTTCTTTGATCCCAGCTATGACTAACACTCATCTCAACACTTTCTCCCTGTGATCCGTCCTTGAGAAGGACAAGTTAAATGGATCGAATTTTCTCGAATGGTATCGGAACTTGAGAATTGTTCTCAAGCAGGAGAAGAAGGACTATGTCCTTGAGAAAGTTCTCCCTAAGAAGTACCGAGTCAACACTGGCAGTCGGAAAAGGATATTTGGGATAAGCATTCTAATGATGTGGTCGATGTATGTTGTCTCATGTTGGCTACCATGAAGTCGGATTTACAGAAGCAATTCGAGAACGTGGAGTCGCCAATAGAGATGATCACTAACCTGAAAAGTATGTTTCAGGAGCAGGCATGAACTCAGAGATACCAGACGGTTAAGTCTCTAATTGAGTGCAAGCTACCGAAGGATGGACCAGTTAGTCCCGATGTCATTAAGATGATGGGTTATATTGATAACCTGGGGAAACTGGATTGTCCCATTAGCCAAGAGTTGGCTACTGACATCATTTTGCAGTCACTGCCGTCAAGCTATGATCAGTTTGTTATGAACTACAACATGAACAACTTGACAAAAACTTTCACTGAGTTGCATGGAATGCTCAAGACTGCAGAACCTAACATCAAGAAGGACACCCCAAATGTCCTTATGGTACAAAAGGGTAAATGGTTTAAGAAACTTGGTAAGAACAAAGGTGATGGCAAGACGAACTCGATTATGAATCAAAGCGAGTCTAGTCATGCTCCTAAGGATAAACCTGGTCCTTCTGAAGATGTTAAGTGCCATTATTGTAATGGTTATGGGCATTTGAAAAGAAATTGCAATAAATTCATGGAAAATTATGAGAAGCTGAAGAAGACGTACGAGACTTCTTCTTCAGGTATTATGTTATAGAAGTAAATGTTACTTCTTATGGTTCTACTTATTGGGTATTAGATACCAGCTGTGGTACTCATATTTTGTGAAAATGTGCAGGGCCTAAGCAAAAGTAGGATTTTGGAGAAAGGACAAGTGGACCTGCGCGTGGGAAATGGAGCAAGAGTTGCTGCATTAGCCGTAGGGACGTTTCATTTGTTTTTGCCTTCTGGCTTGATTTTGAACTTAAGAACTGCTACTATGTACATGCTACAAGCAGAAACATTATTTCTATTCCTTGTTCGGATATGGAAGGATATCAGTTTTCAAATTAAGAATAAATGTTATTCATTTGATTACGATGATATATTTTATGTAGCGGTCCATTAGAGATTGGACATTATGTTCTAAAACAAAATGTGCCGATCTATAACATTAGTACCAAGAGATTCAAGTCAAATGAGACGAATCAAACTTTTTCTCTGGCATTGTCGTTTAGGCCACATAAATGAGAACGGATTCAGAAGCTCCATAGTGATAGGCTTTTGGGCTCATTTGATTATGAATCATATGAGAAATGTGAATCTTATTTATTGGGTAAAATGATGAAGGCCCCTTTCAACAAAAGGTAGTGTCGATCGACACAAAAGGTGTATCGATCGACACAGGTCGCGAACGAACAAAGTGAAAGGGCCAGTAACTTATTGGGCTTTATGCATACGGATGTGTATGGCCCGATGAGCCAAAGTGCTAGAGGAAATTTTCAGTATTTCATTACCTTTACTGACATTTCAGTAGGTATGGTTATGTCTATTTAATGAGACATAAATTGGAATCTTTGAAGATTTCAAGGAGTTCCAGAATGAAGTACATAATCAACTTGGCGAAAGTATTAAAACTCTATGATAAGATCGTGGAGGTGGATACTTAAGCTAAGAATTCAGTGGTCATCCGAGAGATTGTGGAATTGTTTCACAACTCACTCCTCCTAAATCAGACTTTATTAGATATGGTTCGATCAATGATGAGTCACTCAGAACTTCCATCATCCTTCTGGGAATACACTCTAGAAACGTTTGCGTTTACACTAAATAGGGTTCCATCAAAATCAGTTACAAAGAAAGCACATGAGATGTGGACTGGAAATGTTCCTAATTTGTTTTTCATGAAGATTTGGGTTGTAAGGCTTATGTAAAACGTTTAATCTCTGATAAGCTCGCATCCAAGTCTGATGAATGCTACTTCATTGGTTATCCTAAGGAGACCAAGGCATGTTACTTTTACTCCCATCGATCAAATTAATGGGTATTTGATACACATTAATATACGTGTTTAGAGGGTGTGTCGATCGGCGCAAGTGTTGTGTCAATCGATGCAATGCGAAGAACGACACAATTGACTGTGTTTTTCCTGAGAGGGATTTTCTTTCCAGGAAGAACAGTGGGAGTAAAGTACAACTCGAAGAAATTCGAGAATCACAGGAAACTGCTCAACCTGATGAGGAAGGGCAGCAGTTGGATCTACAAAGAGTTGTAGAACCCGCACCTGTGGTGCCTAAAGTTTGCAAAGGATCTGATGAATGTATATTCGATATACGTTCAAATGGCGAGTTTCTGAGGAAGTGTCGATCGACACAAAGGTGTATCGATCGACACAGATCGTGAAACAAAATATTGATTTTGGTTTATGACTTAATTAACTATGGTTTAAATCTTGGTTAATTAGGTCGTGGTAAAAGTCGATATATGAGATATGTGCACGGCTTTTACACAAAACTGAAGCTCGCAGATCTGAAAGGATCCGTCACCAACCCGAGAAATGTGGATTTTTCGTAACCAATTGCCATGATCTATTGATCATTGAAAGTGATGAGCCTGCAAATTTTGAAGAAGCAATAATGGGCCCTGACTCCGAAAATGGCTAAAAGCCACTGAATCTGAAATGGGATCAATGTCACGGAACCAAGTATGACTTGGATTGATTTACCAGATGGTGTAAAAACCATTGAGAGTAAATGGATCGTCAAAGAAGAAAAGTTGACGTGGAAGGTAATATTCAGATATAGAGAGCTAGGTTGGTGGCAAAAGGTTTCAAGTAAATTCATGGTATTGACTATGATGAAACCTATTCCCCAGTCACTATACTTAAGTCCATTCGGATTCTCCTAGCAATTGCCGCTCATTATGATTATGAGATCTGGCAAATGGATGTGAAAACAGATTTCCTTGATGGAATTCTGGAAAAGGATGTGTACATGACACAACCTGAATGTTTTCATTAATCCTAATGCTGCTAGGAAGGTATGCAAGCTTCATTGATCCATTTATGGATTGAAGCAAGCATCTCGGAGTTGGAATCTTCGTTTTGATGAAGCAGTCAAAAGGTTTGACTTCATCAAGAACGAAGAAGAACCGTGTGTTTACAAGAAGATTAGTGGGAGCGCAGTTGCATTTCTAGTATTGTATGTTGAATCTATAGATAACATACTGCTTCTCGAAAGTGAAGTTCCACTGTTTCAGTCTGTTAAGACGTGACTCGAAAGTTTTTTTCGATGAAAATATGGGAGAAGCCGTACAAATTCTTGGAATAAGAATCTATAGAGATAGATTGGACAAGATAATTGGATTGTGTCAAGATACTTATATTGATAAGGTCTTGCACAGGACAAGTATGCATGATTCCAAGAAGGGCTTCATGCCAATGACTCTTGGCATTACTCTTAGCAAGACGCAGTGTCATTCGACACACGCTGAGCGAGAGCGAATGAGGGACAGACTACTGCTAAAGGCATAAGATGTCTTAAGATGTGATCTTAATTTTAGTGGGAGTTGTTGTTGATTTTAGTTATAATATGATGTTCATGTAAACATAATTTGATTATGTTAATGAAATCTGATTTCGGTATTAAATAATACCCGTATAGTAATTTATGACATTTTATAGGTCATCAAGTATGTGACTTGATCATGAAACACTATAAATGATAAATCACATAAATTATGTTGGTCCCTGGTCAAGGTTGTTAAAGTAGGACACTAAAAACCGCGTGAGACTAGTATGTGAGGTGACTGATGACTAAGTTTCATGGAGTCATTAATAAGAATATTAAAGTCAATCACATAGATATGTGTTAAAGAACACAGGATCGGACATGACCCACAGATGAGAACTCTACAGGATATTTAAATAAGTGTCATGAGAGTTTTCATTACGACTATAGAGTATAGTCCCTAGACCTGAGTTCATCATGTTTTCTTACATGTGAATTGGTCCGCTTTAACTTTGTCAAACATCAGCCGTAACTGGTGATCATAAAGGCATTGATTGGGCGTATCATGAAGTGTGTGAAGGAACAGGGATGGAACAAGATGGGATTTGTCCCTCCTGTAAAACAGGAGATAAATGTCTCAGGGCCCATCGAAGATTTGATACTGAGAAATGTGTGGCCACACTCAAACGAGGTGATTGTCAGTCGTTTGTCTTGTCAGTATAAATTGGAGTTCGATGAACATGATCTTGGCTTAATAAGGATGACACAGATCTTGCCTTATGCCAGATCGAGATATAGAGACGAAAGGATTATAGGAATAGATGATTCCAGTACAAGTGGGAGATTGTTGGGAATGTCCTGAAATCTATTGTACTGACTCTAAGTGTAAGTTGGATTGTCGAGATGAGACAGTCATATAACACTGGGTAATCATAATGCTTTGCTAGAAGCCACTTGTGATCAATAAGTTTAGAACTTATTGCTAGTGTTGTATGATCCTACAGGGTCACACACCTGAGCAAACTGGACATAGAATATGAGGTTTATCATCAATGTAATGATCTGGTGAATGCATATTTGATATGCATTCAATAACAAGTTTCTGAGGTTGTGTCGATCGACACAAGAAGTGCATCGATCGACACAGATCGTGGTCGTGATAAAAGTTGATATATATAAGATATATACACGACTTTACACTTGATCTAACCTAATTCACTGTTGGAACGTTTAGATGAATCCTGATTCAATTCCAGATTCAGATTATCCTAAACATGCGATCTAGGTTCTTCTCAGAATAGAAACAAATGATGATCTCACCTTATACCTGTTATTGCAGCGGAAGAAGATGGTATGTCTGAGATCAGAGAAACACCGAGGGATGAATCCTCCAAAGGTTCACACACGCTTTCACAGGAAACAGCTGCTAGACCACAAGGGGAACTCGGCGCAGAGAGAGAGAGTTTACGGCTCAAGTGTTAGGGTTAATCAGTCTGAAACTCGGAGTTTTATGACACAAAACTCGTCCTGTTCCGTTTGGGCCATTTGGCCCAAATACCAATTAAGACTGCATCGATCGTTGCACCTTATGCATCGATCGATGCACGGCTAAACCTTTTATTCTCTCACAGTAAATGCCTAGCACTTTTACTGTAGCTAAATCCTACACATTTTCCTGTTCTTAGGCGTGTGACCCATATGATCATATAATAAAGGCAATAAGTGACTTATAGATAAGACTCTAGCAAGCCATCATGACCCCCAGCTTATATGACTTATGTCTGATCATTGACATACTCTTACTTTCTAGAGACAGTACAGAGATTACTGGACACAATTCCAACATTCACAGCCACCAAAAGAAACAGAAAACCTCTTGAGAGATCTGATCTCTAACGGCACTAGCATCCCATCTGTTCAGTTTGTGTGCGTGTGGATACCAGTAGAGGCGCAGCATTTGAGGCGCTTAAGGATCTCGATTACTTGCAAACCTTCCGCTGCCAATCTCCAGGTAACTTTGAGATCTATAGATTCAATATACATGAACCCTAGATCTTAGGGAATGGAATTTATACCTAGGGTTGCTAATCTGATTAGAACTGCTAGAAATTCCTACTGGGGATGCCATACTGCGGGCTTTGAATGCTCTGCTTCGGGTGTCAGACAAAGAAATGTTTACCACCATCCTCTCTCCCACAGCGATGCCAAACACGACTTAGTATGGCTGTTTTCATATATTGTTTCTTCAGCTGTTGATATTCTCTGTATGGGTTTTTTGTTCTTGTCTTATGCGTTTCGTAATGGTGTGTTTTTAAACCGTCTAGTTTGCTTATGAATTTGATTGTTGGTTTGCTTATGATTTATGATGGTCTGATGAATTCGAGTCTCTGATGGTTAGGATGTTAATCTTGTAGTTATCAAGCTTCATATTTCAGGTTTACTCGTGACAGAGGATCGAAATTGGTCCGGAAGATTACAAAAAAAAATTTACAAAAAATATGATAAACCATACTATAGCTATTCACGGTGCCTCGTGATAAAGCAGAAAGATACTTCCTCGAGTTCGCGGTACAGTTTTCTCTCATATACCTTTCATATATACCATGCATGTGTTGTTTTCACTAATGATATGCTTATTCTATTTGTATTCTAGAAAACCCACCATTGGGATACCTTGATAACAGAGACTGTTCAACAGTATTTCCAGGAGGTCTGTCAACGATGGTTAAAAGACATGGTTAGCAGCAAGAGGACTAGTGGAGAGCGTCCTAAGCAGATCAGCGAGACTCTCTGGAAAACGATGACCGTCTACTCGGAAACAATAGAAGCAAAGGATAAGACTAATACCTGCTCTGGTTGTTGTATGTCTGACCGTGAAGGTTTCGGTCATCATGTCCACTTCTCATGGCCCAAGTCGTACCTAGAAATCCAGCTTGAAATGGCATGTAACTTTTATTATATATCTGTTATTTATGTTTGTAACAACATTGCAACTAGAAATTTCTTTAATAATTCTTGTTTGTTTTATATCACTGCAGGAAGAAGAAATGGAAAGACCGGTTAATATTGGTGAAGTATTCATCAAGCCACATACAAAGGCAGATGGTACGTATGTTGATCTGAAGACAGAGAAAATCGCTACAACTTTTAATAAGATCGTGGACGAGAAGTTGTTAGAGCTTGATATAGAGACTTCAGAAGTTTCGAACGGTGCTGCTTCGAGACCTCGGGAACTCTCAATAGATGAATATAACAACATATTTCTGGAGGTAAAGTAATATTTTTCACAATTCACATTTATAAAATCATGTCATGTTCTTCATTTAATTGTGTTTCGCGGACTGTCTTTAATTGTAACAGGCCACTGAGATAGATAGACGAGAAAATCCTTATGGAGTTGTAAGCCTCAAAGAGTCTCTTTTGAGGGGTAAGCGCAAGCAGCCGGGAGACTCTTAAGGGTTTGTGGCCCTGCAAGAGCAACTGAAGGAAGCTCAACATAAAATCGAAGAGGAGGTTGCTTGAGAAGCAGGTCACGCCCGAGTTGCGAATGAGCAGAAGAAAAATCGAGCACCTTTCCTTGGTGGAAAAGTATATGCGGCTAAGTGATCTGCAGTATATTGACTTCATACATACTCATAGGACTGCAGCCAACACAGACGGTAGTTAAATTGTCACTGAATAGTCGTCAAAAAGTCACCATAGTCTAAGTCCAATTCAGGACTATACTAGTCAGTCACATAAAAGTCGTCACACAGTGGCGACATCATTACCATAATCGTATATGGATGTTCTGATTAGTCGTTGGATAGTAGTTAAAGTGGTCATTACCCATTCGCTACACAGTAGCTAATATTTACGACTACGTTCTGAATATATTATAAGGTCACATATTAATCTCCCAGTGGTCAGCTAGTTTAACAACTATTTGATGATAACATTTATCCGACCGCATCTGGACTTAGTCGCACAATTGTCGCCAACGTAGTCGCAAATTAGTCCCTTTATATTGCGACCATGCTACGTCTACTTTACGGCTACCACTGTTAGTCGTAAAAGTAGTCGTAACTTGTCGACGATTTTTACGACTACGCAATTTAGCAATTTAGCGACTATGGATTTACAACTACCATATTTAGTCATGATTTAATAGTAAAACCTCGTTTAGCGACTATTAGACGACTAAACGTGCAGTCGCAAAAACGTTGTTTTCTTGTAGTGCATGTTGCACCCTATTTAATTTTTTGATTTTTTTTTATCTGGCCTGAAGACCAATATACCCTATCTTCTTATTTAAATCTAGAAATCCTAGTTTGTTTTAATTTTTTTTGTTTAGTTTGGGATACAATTCTAATTTAACTCTTTTTAAAAAAACTTATGATCCTTCACTAAAAGTGAGTCAATTGATTGACCATAACAATCATGTGTTGGATGATTAATTGATTCATAGAATTATCGAACCAGAAGACGCTGCTCTGATCATAGGTTTACCGATTAGCAAATTTTATAGACCAGATACTATCAAAAGTTTCCCTTTATCCTCGTTATTCACTAATATGGATTGCCTGTTTTGGAGAGTGTCATCAAATGTTGATAAAAAATATTTCCCATGGATCATCTGGTACATTTGAAAAAGTAGAAATGATAAAGTATATAACAACGTTGATTGAGATCCCCAAGAAATTTTAAGCCTAGCGGAAAGTGAATCCATTGCATGGGAAGAAGCACAATCATCGGTATGAACGGTTAAATCAACGACAAAAATTAACAATGACGGCATCATTTCGATTTCGGCACAGGTAGACATCAAAGGACGTTGGTGTTTTGTGGATGGATCATGGAAGGAGGGTGACACATTATCAGGACAGGGCAGGTATAGTATCTACGAAGGAGAGATTACGTTATGATGGAAGCAAAAAATATAAGATACAATCTATTTTCTCTTCAAGCAAGAATTCAAGGCACTCATATAGGCAATGGAATGCATGAAGAGGTGGAATCAACAAGATGTAACATTCTCTATGAACTGTTTAGAGCTGGTGAAGATAGCGTTTACACCCACATAACGGCCTGCATTTACGATACATTTGGATGAGTATGAGAGTCGCAAGAGTTTTTTCACAAGGTTCGTTATCACTCACACTCCAAGAGCACGCAACACAAAGGCGAATAATTTAGCATGTGGTGCACGAGTCTAGCTATCTTATTTTCTTTATGTAAAATCAGATCCACCGACTTGGCTAGCTGAGGTCCGGTAGTATCTTATGTTGTTGACAAAAAAATGCTAAACACTTAACATTAACATGATTTTTTATTTTATTTTTATTTTTACAAGTTATTCTTATATTTTTAGTGGTTGTATAATGTTTCAGAATTTCATATTTTCTTTCTTTTTATATATTTCTAAATACTTTTCTACAAATGGTATTTTCTTCTAAATTCACTTTTAAAATTTTGTAGTTTAAGTTACATACATTTTAATATGTATAATTTTTCTTGAATATTAGAAAAGGTATTAAACTCTAATACTATACACACTAAATATTATATATTATAATAACTATAAATAACTAATCTTATAATAAATATAAAATAATTAATTTAATTATGATTTTGATAAAAAAACATTTTGGATCCGTCACTGCTGAATAAATTTTATAAGCTATGATGGTTAATAAGTTGTGACGATTATCTTTCATATCTTCATTTTTTAAAAAAAATAGAAGATTATAATATGTTTAGAAGTTTTTTTACTTAAAATTTGTTAAAAATATCTTATATGTTTGGTATGATATATTAAATAATAAGTTTAAATAAATATTAATAATATGAAATTTATGCCGGAGGGAGTCCACGGCTGAAATGCCATATAACCAAAAATAATAATTTGGCATGCCATTATATTATATGAATGTTATTCATAAAGTCAAATACCAAATTTATCCTTAACGAAAAGGGGTTCACAGTATTTTTATTTGAAAAAAATATATATATATATATATATATATATATATATATATATATATATATATATATATATATATATATATATATATATATATTCTCCCCACCTAAGGCTCTCGAAATCTTTTTTTTTAGTTTTTTTTATGTTGGTGGAACCCACAATAGGCTACAATTGTTATTAAAACAAATTGGTAAAACTTAATAACTATAGTACAACTGCTAGTAATTATTATTTAAAAAAACATATATAAAATATAAATTGTACAAAGAAAAATATTGAAAACTGTGAAAAAAGATTTCTACAAATTCAATATACATCTTAAACAAATAAAAATACGAATTTTTGTTTTTTCATACATATTTCACATTAAACACTCATTAAACTTTAAGGAAAACATTGTTTATAAACATCTTTTTTTAATGCAAAAGAGAGAAAATATATGATTTTATATAAATTATTTTACAAAAACATCGTAAATGAGAATTAATAGTGGAAAATCTTATGGCCAACTACAATACAATAATCTATATCAAAGTTCAACTATAAATACACTGAAAACACAAAAGTACAACTATGATGATAAATGTATAACTGAACATTTATAGTCAACTATGTGTATGCTGCCACACTTATTTTATTAATATTCCGCTGATAACCAAAACAACCACATGTGGGATGATTTTATTTTTATTTTAAAAAGATTTTAAAAATTGTAGTTTAACTTTTTTGCAATTCGTCCACTTTTTTCTAGTGGGTCCATTTCTTTTTTTTATTACTTTCTCACTTTTCGATTCCCAAAAATCGACTTATTTCTCTTTTTTAGAGAGAGAGAGAGAGAGAGAGAGAGAGAGAGAGAGAGAGAGAGAGAGAGAGAGAGAGAGAGAGAGAGAGAGAGAGAGAGAGAGAGAGTTGTTCGAGTTATCCATAGTTGTCCTAAGACCACAACTTTATACTTAAGTTGTTATAGTTATCTGGAGTTGTCCCAAGACTATATTTTCATAACTAAGTTGTTTCAGTAATCTCGTGTTATCCCAACAGCATATTTCTGAACTATTTCAATTTTTATGGAAGTTCATGCATGTACTATACGGTTGAGGTCAAAATACACTTAGTTCCAATCTTACAAGCCTTGGTGCATTCATTTGGACAAAAAACAACTTCTTTGGATGCAGTTGCTAGGTTTCATCATCAGCATCGTCGTCATCATCATTACCACCTTTTTAACTCCAAACAAGAACTGCCGCCGTAAAAATTGATGACATCGTTCTTGTTCCTTCGTGAGCGTCGCCACGTGGCTTGGCAAATCATTTAGACCCATTTTGTAATCGGAGAAAAGAATTATGCATGAAACGACACTCGTTTCTAGCCGCTTTTTTGCCGCTATGACGAGCTCTCTAGTTTTGTGAGTTTTCGTTGTGTATTGAACATCGAGACGTCGATCTTACAGTGGATTTTTTGGAAATAAGTAGTGCAATGTCAATTTTCTTTGATAGAGGAGCGCAAAGACGGAGGACGTCAGAGATTGATTTCATCTCTCTGTAGGACATGTGAAAACATGATCTAGTTATAGTGGTTGGATTTCATCATCTTCATCACTATTATCGAAATCCTGCAAATGCAAAAAGAAAAACAATCTTTACAGTTATCTGAAGTTGTACCAATATTTTAGACCTAAGTTGTTCCAGTAATCCGTAGTTGTACCGACGTTGTAATTTTAAAGTTACGTTATTTGAGTTACTAATGAAAATAAAAATAATTTAATATAAAATTGTATTGGGTCATTGGATCTAGACAGATAATTCTGGTTGGGTAAGTAATTTTAAGTTATTACTAAGGTTTTTTCGTCCTTTGTATACAATTTTGATTTAAAAATAAATAAAAAAATAAATTAAAAACATGCAAGTGGCACCACGGATTTTTTTTAAAGAAAAATGGCAAATTAGTTATTGTTTCTTCTGGAGGGGTAAGAAAGAAAAAACCTCTCTTACTTTTTTTCTCGGGTGAATTGCACATGTTGTATGTTTTTTGTTTTTTTAGTCCAGCTTAGTATCTTTTTATGTTTACTTTCACTTTTGTATCTTTTGACAACATTTTATATGATAGTTTGCCTAAAATGCCCTCCCTTCCCTAATCAGAAAATTCTAACTAGATGGTTTCTTTTATTACTTTTTTGGTTTGGTGATGGTTTAGGGTTCTTAATTTTTGTATTAAAAGGCTAAGTGAATAAAAAATAACAGAGTAGCCACATATTTCCTCTCACTATCTCTCTTTCCTCCAACTTCTCTCTAGCGTTCCGAGCTTAATCTTGTCGTTTCCGGTCGTCGGTTCGCCGGCGACCGGGTTACTTTTGTTTTTTTTTTTCCTTTTGTTCTTCCTCTTTTTGTGTTAATACTAAGGGCTACTGGCCGGTTAGATCTCCCGACCTCCTGTCGGTTTTTAATCGATCCTCTTCCACCTGCTTTCATTAGTCAGGGATTAAATTTATCTTCGAGATTCGTGCTTCCTCCTGGATTCCTTGAGTTCACGGCGATGCTTGTAAGCGGTCGTTGTTTTGATGCAATTTCTCTGACAATATCTTCTGTGGGATGAAGATCGGCATCAGTTCAAACTCGAAACTTGGTTCAAGCATTGGGGTATTTCGGCGGCGAGCCTCTCCGGCACCGACGATGGATGGTGGCCATTCCCTAGAGATGACGTGAGGTCGTTCTCATTTCCAAGGGTTCAGCTCAGCTACGGCGCGTTTGTTCTTTATAAACCTTGTATTCAGTTCGCCTGATGTAAATGTTTGGCCAAGTTTGTGCCCAATTTTTTATAAACTTGCTAGTTGACGAAATAGAAAGCAAAAATTAATTTTTGTTCTTGCATCTGAACAAAGAACGTCATACTCTTTTCTTGTAAACGGTTGATGATGATTCTAGATCCATTGACATCGAGTTTGACCTGAGGTTAGTGGGGTTACGAGCTATCCGCAGGTACAAAACGAATCTATTTACAAATTAATAAATTTCGATGTACGTAGGTGGACACGGTGATTGATAATACAAAACTTGGATGGTTAAAATAGCCATGGATCAATGGCTACCTTCATTGAGTTTGAGGTCGTAGCTGAGGTTAATGGATACTCGAACATTCCATTCTACCGGATACATATTTACTTATCTGCAATATTTTCTATGCACACAGATGAGTGGATTGTTCCATATATTAAAAACATGAGAGTAGTTGTATGAATATAATATTGTCCACCTTTATTTGTTCAATAATGGTTGAGTAGTTGCATGGATTGGGAGTTTTAAGCTGTAGAATAAGTACAATTGGTTATACAAATCACTGGTGGATAGTATTTTGTTTGTTTTGCGTGGATAGGGATGTTTGACAATTTTGTATTGGTTTGGGAGTATGTGGGTGACATAAGCATATTTTAAGGATTGGTTTAGGAAGATCAAATCAAAATGTTTCAGTCCAGGTGTTAGGAAAGAATGGTCGAGTAGATCAATGAAGTGTTCGTCTCTGACCAGTATGTTTAGTCTATATGTATTGATAGGTGATTTATATGTTGAATCAGAGGATTTATATTGTGAATTGTACCAAATGTGTTACGGTGGATAGCGCTATCCCGATTTATATCAAAGCGAGAAAAACATTGGACAGTAAATAGCTTTGTGGACAGAATAAAACTACGAGAAACAACATACAGTTGAGATTGAAAATATAGAAACATTAAACTGAACATGTTCCCCAGCCGGCTAGATTTGACCATCAGACAGTAGGTTGAAGTGAGGGCCACTTCGCCCCACGGAGGACAGTCCACCTAGAGAAATTTATTGGGATGATCCGGAAAAAATGCCAACGTTTCAATAGACCAGAAACAAGAATCGCACATACCGTGACCTTTTACTCTTTCATGGAGAAGGTCTAGCCAATACCGGTGAACTGCACAAGGGCAAGACGAAATTCTTCCTTTGTCGACACCGTACCTTATTGTTCGAAGACCTTCGGAGATCTGGATAGGCCATTTTAAGTCCTCAAACTCTCTCACATGCCTCCTAAGGTCACGGATAGCAGACCGGGAGAGGAGAGGAATGGTTGAATCGGTTTCCAAGTGAGGGAAGATGGATCGGCGGATAATTTCGTAGCAGTAAACGGCAGGCTTGATACCATGAATTGCACACTGTTTGAGACATTGAAAGGAAGCTTCTCTTTCATCTGAATACAGAAAAACAGAGATTGCTTTCAAGAAAATAGCAGTCGGGTTGTTGGCAATGAAACATGCATTCTCCAGTTTGATCATCCCCATCCGGTCGTGGTGAGTCTTAATGAGATTAATCTGGAATAGAGTATCCATGTGGTCGGTGTCATCGCGAAGGGTTTTGCATACCGCTCTAATCATGTAGTGCTCACGGATGTTTTCGCTGGCGTTCTTGGCCAAAATTAATCTTCTTAATCTTGCAGGAAGATCGAGAAGATTTGGGGGAGGAAGAATGGCGTTATTAAGATTAGAGTCGCTCATGAATGTTTGAGTTTTTTTTTTTAGTGTGGAGAAATTGTAACTTATAAAGGCAACCGCTCCCCCCCCCCCACGTCGAGACGTTTGATTTTCCGTATAATTTAATCCCTTGGATACGAGATAATCGACTAAACTTAATGATGGGTTGGCATTGACTTATAGTTTGTGATAATTCTATATTAAATACTCAATTTTTGTCAATGGACAGGTTGATATATTAAATACTCAATTTTCGTCAATGGACAGGTTGATTTAATATATGCATATGTTAAATATAAGCAGTATGTGAAAGTAAATGTGAATTTGTTAAATATTTTATTAATGGTATGTGAAAATAAATATAGCTAATATATGATAAATATAAGTAATATTTAACAATTATTGATTTAATATATGAATATGTTAGTGTCTATATCCATTTTAAAAGGCGCAGGTGGATTGAGTTGTTGAAAAAAGGAGTTGTTAAACAAAGGAATGAAGATGGCCAGTGTATGTTTGTTGCAGATGACGGAAAGAAGATTATTTGTAATTGTTTTTTAAAGTTTTAAATACTTAGACATCTTGGCTTCACACCCTGCCCGATGTGTGATTTGACGGCTTAGAGTATAATGATTCGTAGGCGCATTGGGAGTTGGATGAAAGCTAAAGACGTTGATTAAATGTAGTTGATTTGATGGGTAGACCGATATTAAATATTTCAGATGTATGGGATACTCCAAATGTGTGCCCGGAACATGGATGGTGAAAAAATATATAATAGGGTGGATAGTTTAAAACTTTAGTCAAAAAGTCCTGCGAAAGTTTACACAATAAGCAGTGAAATTTGTGCCCAGTTTAATATAAATTTGTTAGGCTCCTAAATAAATTATTTTTCTTGCATTCAAACAAAGAAACCCCCAGCGGAAATGAATTGTTGAACTTGTATGTTCTTCAATTAGATTCTCGAATTACAGGTGCTAATAATTTCGGCGTGGTTGAACAAAATGTTTTTGGAGAGCAACAAAGATTGGAATAATCTGGTGATTGTCTAGGATTGCTTGTAATACGGTTGATGAGGGTCTAAGTCCATTAACATCAAGTTTGCCCTGAAGGTAGGGGATTCCCGAACTATCCACATGTACGGACCGCATTCTATTTACTAACAAGTATGTTGTTTTCTATGGTGTTGTGGATGTCAAAGTTTGGATGGTTAAAAATATTCATGGATGAACGACACTATAATGGATACTCGAACTATCCATTTATAGGACAAATGTTAACTTATATGGCAGATGGCATATTCATTTTGTACGGATTGGTTTGTGGTAATTATTAGGGGGTCAAATAATGAGTGATGATGCAATGAAGATGTTAGGGATAATGAAAATCTTGTCCATAATATTGGAAAGAGAAAATGCGTGATGTTCTATAAAGTTCGGATGGATAATTTGTTTGAAAATGTGAATTGTATCAAATGTGTTACGATGGATAGCGAAATAAACCAAACAGTTAAAAAGGGAAAAGAGATTGACAATAACATTGTGGATAGAATAAACCGCGAATCCAGCATACATTAAAAACGGAAAAATATAAAAATATTAAATTAAACACTTTCCCACGTTTCCAGATGATATGCTCAGAGTTTACTTCCCTAAGTTCAAATGCAAGTGCACAGAACAATTGTAGTATCTGGGGGTCGAATCCACAGAGACTCAAGAAATCTTACGGTAGACTATAGAATGTCAAGTTAAGCTAGGCAATACTAATCAGAAAATAAATAACTAAGCAGAAAGTAAATCAGTAGCAAGAACGGTTTTGTGAAGCAAGTATTAACAGCGTCAAGTCTAGGAAGTTCTCAGGAAATCAGACAAGCAGAGCAATTATCAGTCAGGATCAAATTAAGTCCTGTTCTAGAACTCAAACACAAGATAGAACTAACCAACTTTCGTTGCGAGAATTCTCCAAGTCTAATTAGCAGAAACCCAAATTTCTTTGCAATTCCTAACAGATTAAACTAGCCTTAAGTGCAAGTTTGATTTGTTCACAATTCAATTAAACCAAATTTCTTTGCAGATAATTAAATTGCTCAACCTAAATAGATCAAATTCTAAATTACACTTTCGTGTCAATTTATAAACCTAGAGTCTAGATTCTAAGTGATCAGGTTAGAAACTAGTATTAAGCACAATTCAGGTTGAAGAACAAATAAGATATGAATCCTTAACTGATAAATTAATCTAGCAAGTCATGAAATCCCTAACGAGAATCCCTAAACCTAACTATGAATCTACTCAGACATGATTAATGAAACACAAATTAATTAATAAATAGATACCATAAAATCAAAGAGTAAAGAGTTAAAGAGGTTCGAAATCTTCTCTCTGGAGTACAAGAACGATCAGCCTCTCGGTCTCTCTCTCTAAAAAGCTAATAGTAAGAATACGTATCTAAAACAAAACACCAAAAACCTAATTATAAAGCCTTAATCACGCTTGGGGTCTTTTCGCAAATACTGGAACTTCTTGGGGAAAAACTGCAAATTTCCAAAGTCTTCATTAATGTGCTGGCGCAAAGGTGTGTCGAACGATGCCAATGATGCATCGATCGATGCATGGGTCGTCCAGACTTGGTGAAATTAACTCTCTCGGCTTAAGCTCCTCATTTTGCCCAAAATGCTCCAATATCTCCAATAATCCTCCAAACGTGCATGTACCTAATAAATACATGTAATGACTCTAAAGACACGACAAAAGACTCTAAAACACACTTACATCATGGCTTAAACAGGTAAAAACCATGATATATCACCAGACGGTTACATGTTGCCCCCATTAGCACCGAACCATCAGAAAATTGGATTGATTTCAGTGCCACCGCACCCACAGAGGTCAGTCCACAAAAAGAACGTCGATGGTATGATGAAAAAAATGCTGCAGTTTCGATAGACCAAAAAAAGAATCACACATACCATGACCCCAAACTCTTTCATGGAGAAAGTCTAGCCAATATCGGTGAACTGCACAAGGGCAAGTCTCGATTCTTCCTTTGCAGATAGAATACCTTATCGTCCGAAGATCGTTTGAGATCAGTATAGGCCAATTCAATTTCTGGAAATCTCTGACATGTCTCCTAAGGTCACGAATAGCAGATCGTGAGGGAAGAGGGATGGTTGAATCGGTTTCCAGGCCATGGAAGATGGAGCAACGGATAATTTCGTAGCAGTAAGCAGTGGGCTTGACACCACGAATCGCACACTGTTTGATACATTGAAAGGAAACTTCTCTTTCATTTCTATACATAAAATCGGAGATTGCCTTCAAGAAGATAGCGGTTGGATTGTTAACACGGAAACATGCATTCTGCAGATTGATTATCCCCAACCTGCCATGGTGTGTCTTTGTGAGATCAATCTGGAACAGCGTATACATGTGGTCAGAGTCATCACGTAGGGTCTTGCAAACCGCTTTAATCTTGTAGTGCTCACGAATGTTTTCGCTGGCGTTTTTTGCCAAAATTAATCTTCTTACTCTGGCTGGTAGATTGAGAAGATTTGGGGGTGGAGGGAAGGCTTTGTTAAGATTTGAGTCGCTCCTCGATGGGCGCAGTTTTCTTTTCGGGTTGTGGAGACATTGTTACCGGTGGGCATATATTACTTATAAAGGCAATCCAATCCGTATGAGTTAAACCATTGCATAGACAAAAAAAACATATCGCAAAACGCATAATGCATTGAAAAAAAATTAAAATAAATATGGATAGGAGATAGAGAACTAAAATTAATGGTGGATAGGCATTCACTTATAGTTAAAGAGATTTAAGAATTTAATATATGAATATGTTAGTGTCATATTAATATATTGTTTAAAAACGCATATATATAAATAATATTTAGCATTTGTTTATTTATATATCAATATGTTATTGTCTGTATCCATGTTAAGAAGTGCAAGTGGATAGATATGATAAAAAAACGAGTTAAATGTGAATGAATATCTATTTAAACGACATAATGGACTGGGTTTTTTAATTCAAATGCACATTTTATGTTTTACAAACGTAGACGTGTAATGGTTTCACACACACTGCCCGATGTTTGATTTGACGTTTTAGAGAGTAATGATTCGTAGGGGTGAGAGTTGAATGAAGCTAAAAAGCTAAAAACGCTGATTAATGGATGGAAAAGATTGACAGGGTGGATGGACTAAACGGTTGTACAAAATCAGTAAAGGTTTACAAAAGAAGCAGTGGATGGGATTTGATACGCGAGGTAGCATTAATCGCAGGTGGATAGTTTGTGTATAGAGTATAATTTAAACCGAAATATTAAATACATTTTTTTAACAAGAACGTAAAATCAAATCTATTTTAATTGTCTGTGAGTAGGCGTGCGCCGCTTGCGTTGGAACTCTAAAACTGTAAGAATTTAATTGATTTGACCGTTTTAGTTTTAGTGGTTCGTAGGAAATGGTGCTTTGCATTAATAAAGATAATGATTTCGAGTTTATTTATTTATCTGTTTTAACAGATTTGACGGCTTAATTTATTGTGAAACGATAGGACATCGACGAGAAGTTCTTGAAATTTGAGTTAATCAGATGTGTTGGGTTCGTGGATAGTCGAAGTAATAGATAATAATAAATATATATGACTTTGTGAATAGAAAAAATTCAAGAAGTGGATAGCTATTTTATTACGTCCAGTCGTGGTATAGCGAAGAGATGAAACGTAACGTCCTTTCGTGGAAACTGAAGCGTTGCGCACTATCCGAAATGTATATATATGATGTCGACCGCATACACACACAAAAAATGAGCAGTTTAAATCTTCTGGATCGGCCAGCCGGAATAAGAAGGATGATCCTTACGAAGAATGCTAGTGAGAATATCAGGGAACACTTCAAGGTTCGAGTAGTATGCAGGACTCTTAGGAATGACGCTAACCACATGGATACTCATTCTCAGATTGATCTTTTCCAGGAAGTCCCCCAGAGGTAGCACGCGACGACATTACAAATTTATACAATTCATGCTTGGCTGCGAATAACACTTCCGCGGTGTTTTTGAGAGGAATCTGCGATTTCATGTTCACCGAGGGAATAACAGAAGGTTTTCTAAGGATCAAGCAATGTGCCGTCAAGGGCAACAAACCGCCTGTCTATTGCTACGAAGTAATTCGTCGGTCTATCTCCCACACTTTGGATACGGATTCAACTATCCCTTTTCTTTCTCGGGTTGATGTACATGCTCTTAGGAGGCACGTTAGGACTTTCGAGAAGTACACCTGGACTGTCCCAACATCGGTGGAGCTTGGACTGATAAGGGATGAATTTTATGAGGGGAGATTAAGGACATGCCCGTGCGCGGTTCATCGATATTGGTTAAACTACCTCAATGAGAATGTGAAAGGGCATGGTATGTGTGATGATTGCTTCTGGGCTATTGAGAGTTTAGTCTTTTTCGAAATCATTCCGCTGACTTTTTTTGAATGGCCTGAGATAGAAGAGTTAGGCCAAGGTTGGGGTGACGATGGATGGCAAAACGTGGGCGGTTGGAACGACGGGCTACTGCAAAACGAAGGAAATTGGGGCGAGGTTGAAATAAACAATGGTTATATTTCTTTTATAAAATAGAGCTACTTTGCAGTACTATACACCGGTTCTTGAATGATGAGATACTTAGTCGGTAGATGCTATCTCGTTCGATTCACCCCTTTTTTAGGCTTGACGGATCTGGTAAACATCACCACCCCCACATGTTTATTAATTTAGATCGCAACAAAATAGTCGGAGAACAAATTAAAGCAGCAAAGAGCGAGTTCTTTCCAGAAACATCCTATTCGCCTAGATCGCAAGACGGTTTCAGTCTACGAGAATACAAATGAGAGAGAGAAAAGGTAGAAAATATTACGAACTATAAATCTAGAAAGCAGAATTGAAAAAATGGAACCAACTAGGAAAGCATAATTAGGAAAGTAATTGGAAATGGAGATATAGGAGATATAATATTTAGAAAACACAACAAGGTAGTTAAAGAGAAGAACTAGGAAATCTAAAAATAGATTAGTTTCTGCTTGGATGTTTAGGGTTAAAGTAGACATTTCACATACAAAAAGTTAGCAAAAAGATACAAAAACTAAACCAAACATAGAAAGACACAAGAATGCTATTAAGAAATTAAAAAGATATAGTGAGTGCAATATTTCCTTTTTCTCTCCCCCTTCTCTCTTCTTCTTGTAGGCACAGTTAGCGTTTTCCGTCACGCGGTCTCCTCCTTTCCGGCAACTATGTCGGATTTTCGAGTTGATCCACACCCCCTTTAGTTTCTATCTTTTAAATATGCTCTTCGTCCATTGCATGCGGTGGGTTTGGCTCGTTTTCCGTGGCTCGACTTTCTATGGTGGCACAATAAGTTGTCCGACGGTTCGATCTCGGTGGTTTCTGTATAGATCCGGTTTCTAGAGGACGGGATCCGGTATTTTGCGGCCTCCAGGGCAGTCGGTGTTAGCGGCAGGTCCATCCTTGTCTTGTTACGGGTTCGGGTTCTTACGGAGAGGTCCGGGGTTCGGTGAGCGGTGGAGAGGCGTCGCAAAGGTGTTTTGGTTTGCATGAACCGGCGACAAGCTCTAGTAAGCCTAGAGAGCGGCGTGAACGAGTGTAAGTCGGCAGCTTTGTGGCGATGGGTTGACGGATCTGTTCTGCTCTCCGACTCGGTGGAAGTTGGCTACGGTTTTTGAGGCGGTGTTTTTTCGATCAAGTCGGTGGCGGCAAACTTCTCCTGGATGGACGGCAACTTGGGATTTCGATTGAGGTTCACTCATTTTAGGCAGGGTTTATTTTTGGAGAATTAGGGATTTTCTCTATTAATTATTAGGCCCACTAAAGGTTTGCAGTGGGCTTTATCTTTTTAAATTTTTATGTAAAAAAAATATTTAATATATAAACCCTTTGACAAAAAAAAGTAATTTATGCTTGGGTGAACGAATTATAATTCCTTATAATATAATGAGAGCTAATTGGGATTAGAGAGAGTGTCCACGTCGGACAAAAGAGAACTCTCCCAATACAGCCACGTGGCATTCCTATGATTTACGGGAAATTAAAAAAAAAACTATTGTGGGCTCCCTTAGAAACAGGTGGATTCTTCACGAAACTTCTTCGTCTCCTGGCGTTTCTTCTTCCTCTCTCGGCGTTTCAAATCTGCCTTTGCCCAATTAAAGTCTCGTGCATTCAAATATTTAACCTTTCGATTCTTAACGTTTCAGAGCAACCTTTCTTACATGGCGTATAATTATTTACCTCCCCTGCCGAATCTGAAAAAAGATGTCGAGTTCATGGGTTTCGTCCTCCTCCTCAATGAAAAGTTATATCTTCATCACTCTTAAATTAATTTGAGCTCAAGCTTTCGTTATTAATTTAAGCTCCATAGCTTAAACGGCAGTGTCTGGGTCCAAAGCTCGAATTTCACTAAGGTTTCTTCTTCTTATTCTGCTACTTTGGCGATTTTCAGATCCTACGTTTGAATTTTAGGTACCCAATCTCTTTGTACCGTTTATCATTATTTATTTACCTTGCGATCGGATCGGGACTTGGTTTTGGTTTGATTTTATTGCCTCAAAAAGATCGAATCAGCCATGCTTTTCCTTCTGATTCTGAAATTTTCACGAGCTCAGTAGTCAAACCAGTTTTATGTTTTTCACTTGATCAAATGATAATCAATTCATCTTTGAATATATTTGTAGACGAATAATGAATGAGGAAATGAGATCTTAAGAGTCATCTCTGAATGATTGTCTTCTTGAGAATCTCTGCAACCATTTTCCTTATCTCAACACAATAATTTAAAACCCAGTTTGTTGAATGATTTACCTTTGCTCAATATTGTACAAAACAAATCAAATGATCTGGTGTATTAATAGTATCATTGCTCAATCAGTTGAAAGCTCATTGATTTTTCTTCTTCTTCTTGATTATGTTTTATTTGAAGCCTGAAGAGATAGTGGGAATCAAGAAAGACTTTGACGAAGCCGGATATCTTGCCCCAACCGGGCTATTTCTTGCCTCAAAAATGGGGTACAGAGAAGACAGGATTTTCCAAACCATATGCTCAGGATTTTAATGAAGATACTTACCAGACACAGCCCGTTGAGGCAGAGACACTTGCTATGGGTCAGAATGACTTTGAACAGCTTGTGGCTTACACTGGCTCGGTATAGGTTTGCTTATATTATTTACTCACTGGAGTTGTTTATATATTCAGAATTTTTGTACTCCTCACTCCTGATTCGTTAATGTTTCAGAAAGGAAATATTATTATGTACCGCCTCATTGAGCTAACATCATCTTAGACGCCCGAAGTTTCCTCCTTTCGAGTAAAATTTTTGATTCTCCTTCTGAGCCAATTGACCAATCAACTATTTTCTTTGACGAACCTAGGCCCTTTACAGTATATTTCTCTTGGTAGGTTGGAAAGATAAGCTGCTATGATCCAGTCTCCAAGAAGGTGACGTTGATGCCTGTTCAAGAATATCCAATTGAGAAGAAGACACAAGAGGACAACAATTCATCAATGCAACCTGATACATCTCTTTATAAAGAAGGCGGATCCTTGGAGGTATGCTTCATGGTTTACACAATGTCATTTTAATCTAAAGAAAAAAAACATAGGTTCTTGTAGTTATTTGCTTGCTAAGCATCAGAGTTCTGATATAAGAAAGACTTTGCTCTTGCAGATAGAGTTTTCTTCTATGTTCGATGTCCGCAGCATCAAAACCAGCAGCTCAGACGTCGTGGAAGTCGCCAAGCCATCACCTCCCAAGCCTAACCAAACAGCTTCAAATCTAAAGCTAAGCTCAAACAACGGTCATCAAACCCCTGTAAAAGGTACTTTCAAACAATCTTGACGCAATATTGACATGGAAACTTATTTCACTTCATCATTTAACCTATTTAAATTGCAAAAAATGGAAAATGAACCCTTGGGAAGAACTAAGCTAAGCTATAAGTGGGAGAAAGGCAGAACTGTGTGAAGCCAACAATGGCTGGAACAAGAAAGGGAGTTCAAGTGGAGGCTCGTGGTCCTGTATTGAATTATCTAAGATCTCAGAAAGAGATATGAGAAATTAGGTCACATCTTTTACATCTCTGATGTTTTCCTTCCATCATTTTGGATACGAAAAAGTCAAAAGAAAAGAAACCATTTTTTTTTGTTGCTGTGAAAACCTTGCTGAGTTTTCGTTCGGGTTAAAGATTTTTGTATAGAGAAAAAGTGAACGATGAATATGTACTACTACATGATCTACACAGGTAACTAATTAAAGAAACACTCTTCTACCCTATATTATGGACACTATATCAAGTATTGTAACCATATACATATTTCTGGTTCATTTTTTCTTTTGGCTTTTTTGTTTGGTTTATTGAAAATGTGTTGTGTATTTACAGGTTACACCAAGAACGCGTGAAAAGGTTTCTAAGCACTGAATTGTTTGTATTTTTTCAAAAATTGATGATTGCTTATTTTTGATATTATCATTAAGTGAAAAATATCTGGATGGCTAAAAGCTGGACCTTTTTCACATTGTGGAACCTCGGATCAGTATAACGAATCTTCAAGATGTTATTTATTATTTTATTTTTTTAGCTAAAACCAATTATATAAATATTTTTGGTTTGGTAGTGACAATAACATTTTTAAGTTTTTACATTTTTAGGCCCATTATTTAATTCACAAATGAAACCGTAACCGAGACTAAGAAGAGATAAGTAATCACATATATCAAGCAATCCAATAATATATTTACCTATTAACCACGCTTTCCATGGAAATTCTCAATAGGATTCAGCAAACTAGGTGTTGTGCCCCCCGCGCACGCGCGGGGGTGTGTGGTGGATTTAGTTATGACCATTCGTAATTTCCTGCAGCTTCTACCTCGACCACTCCCCAAAAGATTGGTACCTTTAGTTCCCTCTACGCCAAGTAGTTATAAAGCTTTAAAGCCAGCAGTGATGGCTATGTGGTTCACGTTGTTGCAATCTAAAACTGTGTCCAGTGGAAGTCCAACGAATATTTCACTTTCTCGATCTGCAATAAAGGAAAAATGGAAACATCTTTACATAGTCATCTTGAAGGAGATTCAGTGTAGTTCTTTTTTTGTTTCTTGTTAATATATTTGTGTAGTCTAATGATGCAGAACAATCTAATGGAAACAGAAAATTCAACTGAAAGATAAAAATACTCCATGTAACATCAGAGCTAATTTTATACGATGTTTTCAGATTTACCCAGAAACGATTACATTAGAGAAAGATACATCTCAGTAATCAACGGTCAAATGCCAATGACTACCACATGAGATATTAAGATGATTCAAGGGAAAAGGCTGATCTGTTTTACATACCTTGATCATCATCAGAGTGTAGAGCATTTTTCTCCTGCTTGTCGTATAACTTGTTTGGATCAACTCCTTTGGCGACCCAGCCCTTTCTCTTAGTTCGTTTAGGCCAATCTGAAAGGATGACACATTAGTTTTCTTTTTGTAAAAGCACCATGCATTTATGCAAATGCAACATACCCATAGAGTGATCATATAGTTGTTAGTTACAGGCAGAACATATAGTATTTTAGGGACGTAAAGATTAAGGTATGAGCACAATGATCATGTAACCACAACAGTAACACATTCCCAGATTCTAGTAGTTGGGACTCACAAAGCAACACTTGACTCATCACAAAAGCAACTCTGGTTTCAATAATTTTGACAAGCACAGGTTGATACAATCAACAAAATAATTTGCAGACTTCAATTCCGGATTCGTAGATTCACAATTGCCATTAGGAAACTTGAAGGTGTATGAAGAACGATTACAAAATACCTTCACACGCTTAGTGGCAGCAACTTGTTGCACTTTATGCACAAACTGGTCAAACGAATAGTAAGGTAGCAAATGAGAGTGCCACTCACTATATAGCCGTATCTAGTAACTTTAAGGAGTAATTTCCTTGGGTGAGGGCAACGCCAATCACCATCTCTGTCGCAACCATCTCTGCCACCGCGATCACCTTCTTGATATCCACCACCGCCACCACCTGAATCGTATCAAATTATTTACATATGAGAAGAAAGCTTTTTTTTAAACAATCGTCAGGGCAAATCCGGCAATCTAAAACAAACAAAATCACATACCTCGGTGTCCTCTACCGCCGCCGCCGTAACCATCACGTCCGCCGTATCCTCCTCCGGCAGAGGCACTGCATCCTCCATATCCTTCATCTTCGAACGACAAATAGTCATTTGTTAGTAGGTATATTAGATTATGCCCTGGAGAATTTTTTTTTTTTTGGAGGAAAATCAAATTACCTCTGCTTGTTTGATTGCCATATCTTCTGGAGTCACAGAGTACCATCGTTCTTCATCCATGTCGATTCCTTCGTCATACATCGAGAACAGATCGCAACGATTAATCCAATACTTTTTGATCTCGGGACTCATACCTCGAGAACAGATCGCAACGATGAATCCTGTCACGCCGATGGATGTTGTCTATGCTTTGAAGAGGCAGGGACAAACTCTGTACGGGTCCGGCGGCTGAAAGGGTGAAATCGGATTTTGTAAATCGCTTTTGGTTCTTAGGGTTTGTTAATTCGGGAGTTTAGATCTCTCTATCTCTAAGTTGTTGTTAAGGTTTCGTTTCGAATGTTTCAGTGATGTTGAACTGAATGAAAACGTTTTATCTGGGAAGAATAAAGCAAAGACATCAAAGAATTTATTGAAACAAAAACATTTCAGTTTCTCAATCGAAAAAAAGGAAAGGATGCTGACGTGGATAGCTTAGATGAGGAGAGAAAAACTCTCCCATTATATATATATGATTTCCAACCATTTGTTTTATATTCTCCTTTGTTTAAAAACGATTAATACTAGGGCTGGGCATAATATCCGGACCCGAAATATCGAACCGAATCCGAACCGAAAAAGTAGAACCGAACCCGAACCCGAAACGATAAAATACCCGAACGGGTCCTAAACTCCTATATCCGAAGAACCGAACCCGAACCCGACCCGAACCGAGAACCGAATGGGTACCCGAAATATCCGAATTACAATTATATACCTAAAATATTAATTATATTTAGACCTAATATAACAAAATTATCCAAAATTATAATTATAAACTTAAATATATTAGTTGTTTTTAGTCTAAAATAACTAAATTATAAAAAAATAAACAAAATATATGAAGGGTTTTGTTATATTTATCAAAATTTAACGAATTTTTATTTAAATATAACTAATTTTTATTTTTGTTTTATGTTTTTCGGGTACCCGAACCCGAACCGAACCCGAATGGAACCGAACCGAACCCGAACCGAAATTCTAAAATGCCCGAATGGGTTTTATATCTCAAACCCGAAAACCCGAAAACCCGAAAGACCCGAACCGAACCCGAACGGGTACCCGAACGCCCAGGCCTAATTAATACTATCACGCCCAAATAAAGCAATTTCTTCATCCATTGGTTATATATGTTGTGTTTCTAAGATCCACAACGATGAACTACATCTCTGTTATCTGTTACCAAAAGATTTTCACTTCTACAATTAGAAAATTATAAAGCCATAAAATTCATTTACAACCATGATACATGTCATCTTCCGGTATAAGAGTGTAACGTATAGATCAGACTGCAACCAAAGATTATTTCGAAAATTATTGGTATTTAATCACAACGATGATAGCTAAAAAAAAACATGTTAGACCAAGAATAATAACGGAGAAAGCCAAAACATATATAATTACTGTTCGCATGGAAGTCTTTTTTTTTTGTCAACTATGCTTTTAATCCAAGTCAAAATAGGCTGGACATTTCGGTTTTCTTGTGAGATTCTGAAATCCGACATGTCAACTTACAAGCGAAAACTCGCATGGGGTCTTATCTAAGAAAAAACAATGTATGTTCTTATTCTATTATAAAATTCTTACTAATCGATGTATTAGTTGTGTTTGTTTGTTCCATTGAAACAAAACTCTACTCAAATCAGCAATACTCAAATCAATTATCAATAACCCTTCTATAACCATGCCATGTCACCCGTTAGTACACTACCTAATTAACTCCAGTTTTTTTGGCCCTTGATAAAGAAAATTAAAAAATCTTATGTTCAATTATGTTATTCTCATCTTCCCACTTCTCTACTTTTATATCTTCCTCAAATTCAAGAAGCCAACCGTAAATCCTAATGCATATTTTCTTCAATTCTTCTTCTTTTTAGTTCTAAATACAATTCCCATTTCCAAAAATTACAACAATGATGGAGGAACACAGTGGATCATTGGTAAGATATCACCTTCTCCTCAATTATTTATAGGGTTTTGAAATCTGTAATTCATGTATTGAATTCCATTTTTTTTCCATCCAGCACTCCAAACAGAGAAGATACGAGCCATAGGAAGAAGGTTCAGAGCAAATTGAGGTAAGTTAGATACTGAACAAGAACAACTTTTCAAGTTTACAGATTCTGCGATTTTTGGAGTCTCTTCTTCCATATTCTTTTTCGTAGCCGTGAGATCTTCTAAAGAAACCAACTTTTGATTTCGGAGAAGAACAGCTGAAAGATGACAGGGGATCGATTCGAGATCAGCCTAGGGTTTTTCCAAGCGAAACAGCTACAGCGAATGATGCTTCTCGGGCGAGGCAAAGGTACCTATTTTCCTAAAACCAATCTGAATTTCACCTAATCACATCTTTAGTATCTTCTATCTGATGCAATTTGCCGTGAAATCAAGGAGGGATTTTGCTCTTTGCCAACTCCCTTAGGTCCTATTTTTCCTTCGGATTTTAACCAATTAGGATGTATTGATGCTTTAACCAATATGCATTCTAATTGTGTAAAATGATGCTGGGGAAAATTTGTAAATTTTGGATGGCAGGAGGAAGGGAAAGTGGGATCAGCCTGCGGAGTCCATAGTGACAGATATTAGCAGTTCTTCAACAAAGTAATTCACAACACTGAATTGTTAATACGTAGAGCATGTGTTCAAGGGAAGAAAGATACCTAGGGGAATGGCTGCAGACCAGAGGACGGTGAAGAACGTTTTGGTTTACAAGATCGATCCTGCATGGAGTCTCATCTGGGTGAGAGGACAAGCAATTATCTCAATCTAAATCCCAATCTTTGGGTCCTACTTATTTTACGATCGTTCTATGTCAGTGTCATTGGGTCTACTTAGTAGATAAAAAGTGTGATTTGTTGTTGTTGCAGGTTCCTGGTGCAGAAGGAAACTTTGTGTTCATAAAAGATGCGTCCTTCAAGTAGCCAGACATCTCCAAGCTTACATTTTCAACGTACTTAGCACCAGAAGAGGAGGATCCATCATAATTAGAACCGTTAGTCACAGATTTGGGTTACCGTTGAGAGAGAGCTCTCAATCTCGAGACATTGGAAGACAAAAAGAGATGGCTATACTTGGTAGGTCTTAAACTATATATATATATATATATATATATATATATATATTCAATCTCCACGTCCATCTCTTCAGATAATTTTTTTTTTGTAGATTCCTATAAGTCAAGTAGAATAATCATAAAATTCTTATTTTTTTTTTTTTTCCTTTCTTCAAAGCTATTAAAGTAGTGGGATTGTCCCACATGAGTCCTGACTATAACAATAAGTTGTTATTCAAGCAGTACAATAACTTGATACAGCTCGGTCATAGCATTCTCGCGAGATGGAAAAACATCAAATATGTGTGTATAAATCCCACGTCATATTTTTAGTATGTTTGTTCTCTTTAGTAAAACTATAACATGTGTATGATTGTATCTTATGATTCCTATATTTTCTTTTTACAATATCGGATATGGTATGTACGAAGAAATATACATTATCCTAAATTCTAACATACTTTGATGTTTACATTGTTACATAAGCATACCCTGAGCGAATTTATTATGCAACAAAAAAATGAAAATTTCAAGCAGATGGAGCGACAAGAACATAAGTAAAAGTAAACCAGTAAGATAAACAAGAAATAAACAAAGACATAAGATGAGAAGGGAAAACAATGATCAAGAAAAATTTTCATACTACATAATTAGT
This sequence comes from Orychophragmus violaceus, assembly GCA_030180135.1. NCBI lineage: Eukaryota > Viridiplantae > Streptophyta > Magnoliopsida > Brassicales > Brassicaceae > Orychophragmus > Orychophragmus violaceus. The sequence continues at coordinate 25,395,541 of CM058236.1, read as the reverse complement.
TATGGAGGAATGAAGCATCCTACTGAAGGTTATGATCATAGAAATTAATAAAACAAAGTCTCCGACAGTGACAATAAAAAGATAACTAATGTCCTATACCTAACCAGAAAATTCTCAACTCCATAGATACATTTGAAATATCGGAAATACTCAATCATTTTTGTCACAGAGCATTAATCTTAATTAATATAAAGGTACATGCATAAAAAAAATTATATTATTATCTATGACATATTTTTAAAAGATATTAAAAATATATTGCAAGAAAATTATTATTTGCTTCAACATCGACAACAAGGTTTTATTTTTTTTCAAAATTATTGATGTTATCAAAAGCTTTTCAAGGAAAAAAAAGTTTCACTTCTAAACACCATATTTGATCAGACGAAGATAAATAAAAATATAATAACATTTGAAGAACAAAAAGCATGGAAGTCATATAGATGTCTTTCTAATTTATTAATTAAGTCGTAATTCTCTTTTTCTTACAACTAGATATGATACATTTTCAAATAATTAAAAACTATATTTGCTTCAACAAAAAAAGTAAAAAAAAACAAGACAAACTTACCACACACTAAGGTTTCTAAAACAAATAACAAATAACTTACCACACACAATCAATAAAATTACAACAAATTTGAAAACATGTCCGCGCGTAGCGCGGAATAACCCCTAGTTATATTGATTGGGGGCCAGAGAAAATATCCACCTCAACATCTCCAAATTCTCTAGATCTATGCCACATCAGCAGTCGAATATTAGCTTCATTTACATAGCTCTGAATGAATATGAGCTTCGTTAACATTTATATGAATATGTGTTTAGATTAAATAGGCCCAATTCACAAGTTACCTAGACATCTCGAAAAAAAGAAATCATTTTCTAAAACTTCTTACGTTCATCTCTTCGTTCATCACTTGGTCTTCTTCACAGCAAAATTTAATTGTGATAACTCTTTCCTTCTATCATTTAAGATCGATCGAGTGCTGCCTATGAAGATCATTTCTAAATCTAATCTGAAAACAAGGTATGGGCTTATGTAATTCTCTTACTCACACCATCAATTTTACCACTGCGCTTAGGTCTTTCTCTTTAAGACTCTTACTCTTTGTTTCTTCTTGGTGGCTAATTTGTCTGGTATTTATCTTTGATTAAGATCTAAGCGGCTGAAAATTAGGGCTGATTTTCAGTTCTAAAACTCATGGTCGGAGAATTGCTTTCTCTCTGGGAATTGATTTCTCTCTTGTACCCAGCTGAGACATATTTTTTGCTGGCCTTCATGCATGTGGAGATCTATCTGTAACAGTGCTAAGGTTAGTTTGAATGCTTGCTGTAGTCGTTTAATCCGGATTTGTGTTATATTTTGAACACATTATTAGTTTGGTCCTGATTGTTGTGCTAGACCCTAAAAGCTGAAACAATATTCACCTTGATTTCTTCATGACTTCTATGGAGTGTAAATAAATTAAAGCCGTAATGAGAAATGGATGCTATTACAACCTAATTATCTTGGGAAAAAATCAGTGAGAACGCTTGATCCGAGTGTGATTTTCCGATGAGCGCTGGTCTCAAATCTTCGGGCTCCTAGCTTGGCAAAAATGCATGCGATCTAGCTTGTCAGGTGTTTTCCATTATTTTATTTGTTTTAGATGTTGCAGCGTTGTTGCATGAATCACTATGTTCTTCTCGGTAATCGATTTATGTAAATAAATTTCATGTGGTTTTTCAGTTGAGAGATGGAGCTTAGAAGAAGATGCTGGTCTGCAGAATTTCGAGTTGCATTCTTTTCTTGCTGCTTTTCAAATTGTAAGATAAGTTTAGTTATGTTGGTGAATCGACTATTTCTCTTTTTCTCCCAAGATTTATGACTTTTTGTTTATCCAAGTCTGAATTTTTAGCGATTTTTCTGAAGGTTCTCTCGAAACATAAACCATGAGGTTTTTGCGACAAGTCCCTCTATTGGAAGGAATTCCATCGTCAAAAGCAAAGGAAAGCCCTCGAAATTCCAGCAACAATAGATACAAGTAGGACAAGTGAGGACATCGATGGATTAGTTCGACACTCGGTAATCCAAGATTGGTTTGCTTATGTCTAGAATTCACTGCAGACGCGGCGTTTACATATGTGTTATGGATAACGTCTTCAAGAACAAGCGTGTCTTGATGGAGAGCATCCATAAATCCAAGGCTGAGAAAGCAGAGAGAAGACTTTGTCTGATCAGTTTGAGGCTAAGAGGGCTACGAACAAGGTTAACCGAGAAAGGAAACATGCTAGGAGAGAAGAGCGTCTAGGTAAGGTAAATCTAAACTTCATACCATATTAAAAACATTTCTTTGAATTAGATTAAGGATTCTTACATATGGTTTGTGATTGTTTTTTTTATTGTACGGTCCTGGAGGAGATGCTGCCCTTGGATTTGCACTATATCCTCTGCTGCTACTACTACAACTTCTCAAACTGTAGAGTGCAGACTAAGTCTGATCTCAGCGGTGCTATCAAATTGAGTTTTGTTTCAAATTGGTTAACATCTATTACTTCATTGATGTGTCATTTGCTTGTGTAGGGTACCGAAGAACTTGTCTGAGAAGTGAAGAGGATATAGTGATCAAGCAATATAGATCATTTCACTTGAAGTTTTTGAATGTTTTATGAAGTTGGGTTTGTTAAAATACTTTCTTGGCGCAAAAAACCATAAATTATATCAAATAATTGTTATGCCTTCAGATTTTTAGCTTATTACCAGTGTTTCAAGAGATGTACTTTTCATGGGATTGTGTTTCTTATTGCCTCATGTCCGTTGCATCAATATTTCATATTTATATCAACCGTAGAGAATCTAATCTACGAGTGAAGGATCAAATTTAAATGGCAAATCTCCCAATAGGATTTCTTAACCACGTTTTGTTTTTTCCGTGGGAGGCGCGCAATTTTAAAACAGGGCAAAAGACTCACGGGTGAAGAATTAGTCTTCATTGACATACAGTTTTGTTTTTGTTAGTAAAGTCATTGTAGAGTTATGTATAAGATTTACCATAAAGAAACAAACGTATTATGGAAATAAACATCTAAATTTCTGGAACTCTTGTATAAGATTTACCATAAAGAAACAAACGTATTATGGAAATAAACATCTAAATTTCTGGAACTCTTGTAGCTTCTATATTGATTGTCTTTTATATATTGTACTAGGTAGGGTGTCCGCACCCTGTGCGGACAAATATTTTATTAGAATAATTATTTTTTCAACTACCGATATATATTCTTCATCCTCTATATACATATTCATTCTCTTCTTATCTTATACTATATATATATATATATATATATATATATTAGTTAAATATTTTTCCAACTACCAATGTGGGACTTACTTTTTATTAAAATTTCATTAAGGGTATGCTGGTAATTAACCTTGTGAGAATCTGGTGCATTCTTACTTCTCTCTTCTTCTTCCTATTCTTCTTGTTCTTCTATTTTACTTAGTTTAGTTCTTCTTATGGTCATAGCTAGAGTTCTCCAGTCATTGCTATTCACACTCTTCCGCTTTTTCCTCTTCTGGTCGTAGCCAGAGTTGTCCAGACATTGCTATTCATACTCTTCCGATCCTAGCTAGAGTTCTCTCTCTCTCTCTCTCTCTCTCTCTCTCTCTCTCTCTCTCTCTCTCTCTCTCTCTCTCTCTCTCTCTCTCTCTCTTGTTTTTCTTCTATATTCATTCTCTTCTCATCTTACCCTATATTAGGGAATTATTCTTCCAATGTGGGACAGTTTCATTAAAATTTCATTGTATCCTCGTCATTAACATCCTGAAACGCTAATGAAAGTTTGTTTCTTATGGTTTGATCGTTTATCTAAGATATGAGATCTGGGAGACTTAGTTATGAGGTTATTATCGAAGGTGATTATATAGGAAATTCATCCGAAATATAACTTTTTCCGTGGAAGATAAGTTAGATAAATCCGACATATTTACTTTTAAGATAAATCCAACTTTTTTTTGTAAGATACATATAGAATATTTGTTAAGTTTGATTATTATGTTAAGTATATTGAAAGATAACTAATATTTGTCAAGTATTTGTGGAAAATAATTAGCATAAATCTTACATATTTACTTCTTTCGAAGATATATATCAAATATTTGTTAAGAATATTGGAAGATAATTACTAATTCTGAAGTTTGATTATGTTAAGATTCATACGTAGTTTACTTTTCCTAGATAGGATTTAACTACGTAGTTTACTTTTCCTACATATAAACTCCTAGGAATATTGTTAAGTTTGTTTTATTTCCTGGACAATAAGTTTCATGAATCCTAAGTATTTACTTTTAAGATAAATCCTATTTTTTCATAAATATCGAATATTTACTTTCAAATATTAGCAAGTATATTAAATGTAGTTATTATCGTGATTAGAAAATTTTCTAAATCGAAAATAGATAACTGCTATATATTTGATAATTATTTAAAATTTCAATAATGATAATATTGGGAAGTTTACCTTTAAATATAATGGAGATAATTACTTTATATTTCATAAAGAATATGGAAATATATTTCATATATCGAAATTAGATAACTACTATATATTTGTATATATTTGATAAGTATTTTAAATTTGAATAATGCTCATATTGGGAAGTTTACTTTTAAATATAATAGAGATAATTACATTATATTTCATAAACAATTTGGGAATTAACCATTATTATATAATGGAGATATTACTTTAAATTTGATAAGCAATTTTAAAATCAATATAGACTTGACCATATCGATCTTGGTCACACCAGAATAGTCAAGAGATTGTGTCCCTAATACGACAATATTTTAAAAGAGAAAGTTAACATAACCTTGAGGACTCGATTTTAGAAAAATTAACATAACCTAAAAGGCTCGATTATCTCTCTCTCTCTCTCTCTCTCTCTCTCTCTCTCTCTCTCTCTCTCTCTCTCTCTCTCTCTCTCTCTCTCTCTCTCTCTCTCTCTCTCTCTCTCTCTCTCTCTCTCTCTCTCTCTCTCTCTCTCTCTCTCTCTCTCTCTCGGTCTCTCTCTCTATGTTCTTCTTCTATATTCATTCTCCTCTTATCTGACCATATATATATTAGTTAATTATTTCTACAACTACCGATGTGGGTCTTTTTATTAAAATTTTCATTAAGGGTATCTTGGTCATTAACCTCGTGAGAATGAATCTGGTGCGTTTTCACTTTTCAATTATAGAATTAGATAGATACCAAAGTAATATTACTTTGATTTAGATACAATACTGCCTTTGGATTTTAACCTCATACTAGAATTTGACCCGCACTTCTAAGTGCGGGTATAATTTTCTTTACAAATTTTACTTTTTATTCATTTTGTTAATAGTAGTTTAGATTTTTAATTATGTAATCTAATTTTGATTATAATTGTTTAACCAACATTATAAACATTGAGTTATCAATTTAGTTTTTTAAAATGAATTATGTGTTATTTGGAGGAGATATATCGTAAGGATTAAAAGATTAAAATAACGATTTCGCATTATATATTTTAATATGTGTTGTATCGTAAGATCATAGTTTGGAAAAATATATATATGTGAAAACAACTATTGTAAAAGTTATGTGGTATATGTTTAATTGTTATTTTATTTATCTAAAATATTATTTTATAAAATACATGTTGTAGTCGTATATATAATTTGCAAATTTGATGGAACTATCCGTTAAAAACTTCATTCAAACATAAAGCATAATTTGACGCTTCAAATATTTGAATAATATAAGTATGAAATCATTTTAATATTTTATTAATTTTAAAATATATCAACTGAAATTATTTACTATATGCGAATTTTTTTTAGAAAATTTATAATCGAGATTGGCTAATTAATTTTTCAACCCGTTTAATTAATTAAATATTTTTCAGTTTGATGGAAAAACCTGCTAAAAAGTACAATCGTAAAAACATCAATCGTAATATGTAAAAACATCAATCGTAATATATATATATATATATATATATATATATATTTGAAACAAAATAAAGAGATATTAAAATATATTGTAAATATATTTTGAATTAAATCATAAATTAGAGAATCTTAATTTATATATAATAGTTGATGTATAAATTATTAATTATATTTATCAATTAATTTGTTTTGATTTTAATTAATTAGGAAAGTGGGATCCATTAGATTTTGGTTGTTTGGCTACATGTTTAATAATTGTCTTGTTTGGAAACATGGATTGTAGAGATAATAAATCAAATATAAATTGTTTTACAGTTTTACCCTTAATGAAGGTTACAAATCCTAATAATATCAAGGGCAAATTTCGGGAACAATATTTATGTACCATGGCAAACCTTCCTGTTTTAATAGATTAGATATTGAAATTTCTGAATACAAGAATGAAGATATGATTACTTCGTCAAAAAGAAATAAAATCAAGAAGGTAAGATCTCATCTAATGATGTTCGGCAGAGAACAATATATATATATAAACAATAAAGAACGTGATTTAACATTACCAAATGCCTAAAAGAGATATTGTTGGGTTATTGTGTAGACATTGGCTTGTGGGCATAAAAACGAAAAAGGGATTACTAGGTTCTTGGACAGGCTATGTATTTTCATGAAAGAAAGCAAGGAAGTAACAAAGTTCTCAAAAAATTGTGATTTGGTATTTTGGTCATCTAACTAACAAAAAAGTTTAGTTTCCACGAGAAAATGATCATATATATATGGGAGGTTCATTACAGTTGTTTTGGTTTAATTATCAAAGAGATTTAGATATTTCGCCTTCATGTCCTGTACTTCAGAAAATGAACCAGGTAATAAGCATAACAAGTAAAGAAAATTTACCCATATACATAAAGACACGAGAATGTGCAAGCTTGGTAGATGATCCGGTGAGTTGAATTTGAAGGCTATAATTCATTGAGAATATTTGCACTAAAAGAGTGCTGATGGATTGGGGATTACGCTTAAGAGATGTAATTAGAGAATGAAACATACACTACAAGAAAACAGGGATTTAGCTACTGTAATTAGCGACTGCATTTATAGTCGCTAAATTTAGCGACTACTTAGCGACTGGGTTGCGACTAACTATGCGACTAGTAGGTTTTAGTCGCTAAATAGTCGCTAAATTGCGACCACAAGTTATTAGTCGCTAAACAGTCGCTAAATAGCGACTGTTTAGCGACTAAATTCAGCGGGTCGCTAAACGGTTTCTTAATCAGTCGCAAAAAGTCGGTATATATCACGTTTATATTGTGCCCACGCGTGTAGTACCTAATTTTGTAACTAATTTTTTATACAGTCGCTAAATAGTCGCTATATAGTCGCTAAAATTTATATATATACTAACTTGTAGTTGGCTTCTCCTCAGCCACACAACAAGAAGATAAACGATTTCTAAGAAAAAAATCAGAGAAAAACGGAAGAAATCGTTTTTTGAGTCAAAAAATGTCGGGAGATTATAACTACACCAATGGTCGGGAATGGATGTATAACCGGATCGATCCATCAACGGGAAATTTCACGGCAGAATTCATGGCGGGGGTCGATAATCATTTCATCCCGTTTGCAAATAACCAGCCCTTTGCGCAGAGCAACGCCGGTAGGTTTCTCTGTCCTTGTGGTACTTGCATGAATGATAAACCTGTTATGTCGGGGAGATTAATACAAAAGCATTTGTATAAGAATGGATTTATGCCTGATTATTATGTTTGGTATAAACATGGCGAAGAAGTCGATATGGGTTTAGGAACGAGTTATGCTGATACGACTTGGGTTAGTGGGAGTGAAGGAATGGGTAATGTAGTAGAAGATAGATATGTGGATATGGTGAATGATGCATTTCGTGATAACGTACAATTTGATAACTATCATCAATATGGTAGTTATCAGAATGTGGAGGAACATGGTAGTTATCAGAATGCGGAGGAACCTGTACATAATCATTCGAAAAAATTCTACGACTTGTTAGAAGGAGCGCAAAATCCATTGTACGATGGTTGTCGTGAAGGTCAATCGCAGTTATCCTTAGCTGCTCGAGTCATGCAAAGGAAGGCAGAGCATAACATGAGTGAAAGGGCAGTGGATTCGATATGCGAAATGTTTACGGAGTTTCTACCAGAAGGAAATCAGGCAACCGGTTCACATTACGCGACAGAGAAATTGATGCGCAATTTAGGCCTCCCATGTCAATCGTTTGATGTTTGCTACAACAACTGTATGATATATTGGAAAGATGACGAAAGGTTAGATACATGTCGGTTTTGTAACTCACCTAGATGGAAGCCTAACGAGCAACACCGTAGGACCAATATACCATACAGCCGTATGTGGTATATGCCTATTGCTGACAGATTAAAGAGAATGTATCAGAGCGAGAAGACTGCAGCAGCAATGAGATGGCATGCCGAGCACCAGGCCAAAGAGGGAGAAATGTGTCATCCGTCTGATGCGGCAGAGTGGAAATACTTTCAAGATAAGTATCCCCTGTTTGCACAAGAACCCCGCAATGTTTATCTTGGACTATGTACAGATGGGTTCAATCCATTTGGCATGTCTAATAATCATTCCTTGTGGCCTGTGATCTTGACTCCATATAATTTACCCCCTCATATGTGCATGAGTACGGAGTACTTGTTTCTTACAGTAATGAATTCTGGGCCAAAGCATCCACGAGCTAGTCTCGATATATTCCTCCAGCCTCTTGTTGAGGACTTGAAAGACCTGTGGTGTAATGGAGTCGATGCATACGATGTGTCCTTGAATCAAAATTTCAATCTAAAAGCAGTTCTCCTGTGGACGATAAGTGACTTTCCGGCGTATAGCATGCTATCGGGATGGACTACCCATGGCAAATTATCTTGTCCATGGTGCATGGATGATACAAAGTCTTTTTATCTGCCGAATGGAAGAAAGACGTGTTGGTTCGATTGTCACAGAAGATTTCTTCCTCAAGATCATCCCATGAGGAAAAATAAGAAAGACTTCTTGAAGGGAAAGGATGCTAGGAATGAGTATCCTCCTGATTCTTTAACCGGTGAGCAAGTTTATTCCTACCATTTGCGTCGTGTAAATCCACCAAAAACTAAGGATGTTGGTGGAAATGGTCATGAAGATAAGATGCCCGGCTATGGCAAGAAGCATAACTGGCACAAAGAAAGCATATTTTGGGAGTTACCATACTGGAGGGACCTTAATCTTCGACATAATCTCGATTTGATGCATATAGAGAAGAATGTTTTTGACAACATTATAAAAACTCTTATGCGTGTGAAGGGTAAATCCAAAGACAACATCCCATCGAGATTGGATTTAGTTAACTTCTGTTCTCGGCCACACTTGCATGTTGATAGTGCTGGTAGAGCTCCATTCCCAGTTTACGCTTTGACAAACGAAGCCAGGAAGAAGTTATTGGAATGTGTGAAGCATGAGGTCAAATTCCCAGATGGTTATGCTTCAGACTTAGCAAGTTGTGCTGATTTGGGTAATGCACAGTTTTCTGGGATGAAGAGTCATGACTGCCATGTCTTTATGCAGCGACTACTTCCATTTATCTTTGCAGAACTCCTAGACAAGAATGTCCACCTTGCCTTAGCAGGTACCGGTTATAGTATTTGGATATGTAGTTTCGGGTTTGTTTATTGTATTAACCATTTGCTGTTTAAATCTCTTTATATATGTTGTAGGGATTGGAGGATTTTTCCGTGACTTGTGTTCAAGAACTTTGCAGAAGAGTCGCGTCCAAATTCTAAAGCAAAACATAGTTATGATTCTTTGCAATTTGGAGAAGATCTTTCCACCATCATTTTTCGACGTGATGGAGCACCTTCCTATACATCTCCCCTACGAAGCTGAATTAGGAGGCCCTGTTCAATACCGGTGGATGTACCCTTTTGAAAGATTTTTCAAAAAGCTGAAAGGGAAAGCGAAGAACAAAAGATATGCAGCTGGATCTATTGTTCAATCATATCTTAATGAAGAGATTGCTTATTTCACAGAGCATTACTTCGCCTCGAATATAGTCACGAATTCAAGGTAAATTTATATCTAGTATATGGAGACATGTATGCTATCTATTCTAAAGTTATATTTATTAACTCTTTTTGTCAGGTTAACAAGATACAACGAAGGCGGTGTCCCCGAATATGATGACGACGTTCCTGATATATTTACTCAGGTTGGTCGTCCAAGTGGCGAAATGCATGAAGTATGGCTTTCACCAGAAGATTATAAAATTGCACATGCTTATGTTTTGCGAAATTGCGCTTACTTTCGACCATTTGAGAGGTATAACACAACTTAAGTTAATTTATATATTGTGTTGGTCTCATATATATACATGTTGATCTTATAAACAGTATGTTCGAAGACTATATCTCTGGTAAATATCCAGATCTCTCCGAGAATCAACTCTCTGTGAAAAGGGCCGAGGAATATGACACATGGGTGCGAGATTATGTATGTTCGTGAAATATTTCTTATGAACACATTATATATGTATTGTGGTTTTATCTACATATTTGACATTGTGTGTTTATCAATATTCAGGTCATTTACTGGAACGAAACCTATAAATTTCCTCCTTGGGTTCAAGATATTGTGCATGGACCCGTCAACAAGGCTAAAACTTGGCCTATCTTCTATACAAGAGGATATCTGTTTCATACAAAAAGCCATGGCGAGGGACGAAAGACATGTAACTACGGTGTATGTGTTAAAGGAGAGAATTATAGTGATGCGTCTGATGCAGCTGATTTCAACGGGATCTTAACTGACATAATACAACTTCAGTACGAGGGGATTGTTAATTTGAGAATAACACTCTTTAAGTGTAGCTGGTATGACCCTGTTCTCAGTAGAGGCACTCGAAGGAGCAATGCTGGCGTCGTAGATGTTCGTGCATCAAGAAAGTACAATAAATACGAACCATTTATTCTAGGTACGTAATATATATCTATCTCTATCTTCGTAACTATTGTATGGATATCATAAATACTCTAAGTTTAATTTCAATCTTTAATTTACACAGCCTCTCAAGCGGAGCAAGTTTGTTATATCCCGTATCCGTACACAAAGAGACCGAAGCAATTGTGGCTCAATGTTGTCAAAGTCAACCCTAGAGGGAATATTTCGGGGGAATATGTCAACACAGAAATTACTCTTCTCCAACAGGAAAATGATGATCCGGTAATGATGACTACGGTCGAAGATCTCGTTCCCGAGAATTTTGTGCAGAATGAAAACCCAATCAATCTTGACTACGAAGTAGGAGATGAAGAACCAGAAGACGAATTTCTATCTTGTCCTGATGATGATGACGACGACGAAGATGATGAAGCGGAAGACAATGATGCAGAAGAGGACGAGTGATTTGATATGCTTTTTGTCTATCTTTAGTGTTTTCATATGCTTAATGTATTTCAGATTTCAAATAATTTCAATTAAACATGCTTAGTGATTTCATATGCTTAGATTTCAAATAATTTCAATTAGTGCTTTATATGATTGACTATCTTTGGATAATGTTTAATGTTCAAATTAAAATTTATAAGGTTTGTTAAAGTTTAAAATCATAAGTGATTTCATATGATGTATTTCATATGAAATTAAAAATTCAACTAGACATCATAAGTGATTTCATATATATGCTTAATGTTATCTTTAATGTTCATGACATGTTACTATTGTTTTAGTTATAAGGTTAATGATTCATGTTTAATTAGAATTTATAATATGTAGGTTTACTTGTAATTTGTTAAGGTTTAGTGTTCTAATATATTGTAATTGTGTTTGTTAACTCTTAAAGAATGTAAATTAATTTCTAAAATAGCGACTACTTAGCGTCTTAATAGCGACTAAACAGGGTTATAGTAGCGACTAAATAGCGACTAAAAAGGTTATATTATTTTGGCGCCACAGATTAAATGGCCCGCCAAATTATATAGGCCCAAATACATTAAGCCCGCCAAATTATTTGGCTAAACCGGTCAAAATTTGGAAGAACCGGGAATAATTTCCCTCCAGTTTTCTACCAAATCGACAAAAGGGGTCTAACCCGATTCCTAAACCTAATTTCATTTTCATCCTTAGCAAAATTTTCATCGCCTCTCTCGTTCTCTCTGGCGATCTAGGGTTTCATCGCCTCTCTCGTTCTCTTTGCGCTCTTCGATCGTTCTCTTTGCTCTCTTCGATTTCTCTTCTTCATCTCTCAACCTTTATCTGTTCAATCTCTCTCTGTTCTCTCGATTTCTCTTTTATGTTACAAAAACCCTAAGTCGCTCTAAGTCGATCTCTCTTACTTTGTCTTCTCTCGATCTTTGTCTTTGTCCGATATCTCCTCTCCGTTTAAACTCCGATGGCTCCAGCAAAAGGTAGAGGAAGAGGTCGAGGGAGAGGAAGAGGTCGAGGGAGAGGAAGAGGTCCAGTCGACGCTCAGCCTTCCTCTTCCACGCAAAGTCGGCCAGCGAATCTACCTCAACAGTATGCTTTCACTCCGGCGAGCGAGGGTTCTCCCACACCGCGCCCATCTATGACGCAAACTCAGCTGCATGTTCGTAACTATCCACCGCCGCAGGTTCTTTTTCAGAACAACTCGACCAGTCCGACACAGGCGTCTCAAGGCCACTCTCCGAATCCTGAGTCTCAGAGAAGAGACCCTTTGCATGTAACTCCGAGGCAGAACAATCAAGGTCAAGTAACTTCGCTCTAAATCTGTGTGTGCGATTTAGTGTAGGACTTATGCTTGTTTGTTCTTGCTTGAGATTTTCATAGTTCTTAAGGCTTGTGTTTGCTTGCGATTGTATTAGCTCTTATACTAACTGTCTGTGCAATTTATTAAAGGACTTGTGTTTGCTTGAGACTGTATGTGCGATTTATTAAAGGACTTGTGTTTGCTTGAGATTGTATTAGCTCTTATATGATGCGTTGTTGGTATTAACTCTCTGTTTTGGTATCATAAGGTACATGTTGCTTTATAAGATTATATGATGCGTTGTTGACCTTAACTCTATATTTTGGTATTATTAGCTCAATTTGCTTTGGTTTTAGCTCTTAATGCTTGTGCTTACTTGAGATTGTATGATGCGATTTAGTGTAGGACTGTGTGTGTGATTTAGTGTAGGACTCTATATTTTGGTATTATTAGCTCATGTTGCTTTGGTTTTAGCTCTTAATGCTTGTGCTTACTTGAGATTGTATGATGCGTTGTTGGTATTAACTATATTTTGGTATTATTCTCTGTTTATATGATGCGTTGTTGGTATTAACTCTCTGTTTTGGTATCATAAGGTATTAGCTCATGTTGCTTTATAAGATTATATGATGCGTTGTTGACCTTGGTTGCTTGAATGTTGGTCTTATAGGACTGTCTGTGAGTTAAATGACTTGTCTGTGAGTTAAATGACCTTGGTTGCTTGAATGTTGGTCTTATAGGACTGTCTGTGAGTTAAATGACTTGTCTGTGAGTTAAATGATTATATGATGCGTTGACCACTATTTCAGGACAGATGACTCCTCCACAACCTTCTCCTGCTCGTTCAGTTCAAGTGTCTCAACAACCGAGGGCTTCTCCGAATCAGAACTCCGAAGCTAACAGCACTCATGCGCCTGAAACTCAGCAGTCCAACCAAATGAGTGAAGATGACATCGACGGAGTTGATGACAATGCTGATAATCAACCAAATCTCGAGGAAAGCCGTCTCCGCTATCTTCAGAGGCTGCTGTCCATGCCAGGCCGTGAGCAGTGGACGACCGTGCTCTCTCCAATACTTCCTCAGCCGCCAAACACTACTTGGTATAACCATCTCTCTCTCTCTCTCTCTCTCTCTCTCTCTCTCTCTAGTTAGATTGTGTTTTGCTCTGTTTAATTAAGTCATGATATGTACTGATTTTTGCTCCCTTTGTAGGTTTGGACGTGACAAGTCTAGTTTGGTCAGGAAGATTACTAAGATATACCAAAACAAGTTTGATGGACCATTCTACAGCTGGAGCCATGTGCCACGGCCGCGAGCAGAGAGATACTTCCTTGAGTTTGCGGTCAGTGTAGTACATTAGTCTAGTCTTTTGTTTTACTTGTCATCAATATCTTACTAACTTCCATCTGCTGCTTCTTGTAGAAAGAGCACCACTGGGATTTCCTAATAACAGGGACCGTGCAAGCACATTTTGAGGCGATTTGTCAGAGAAGGATGAAGGATATGGTCAGCAAAGCTCATGTTTCAGGTGTGCGACCTTCGTGGATCCCAGGTGAATTCTGGACGCCAATGGTGGCCTATTGGAACTCTGATGAGGGTAAACAGAGGAGTGGGACCGCTTCTGCAAGTCGGAATTCTGATCGTGGCGGTCTCGGTCCTCACAGGAACTACAGCGGGCAGAAGTCTTTTGTGCAAGTTAAACAAGAAATGGTAAAACTCAGACTTCCTCTATATATTTCTTCTCTTAGTATATTTACTTTAATTTAACCAATTTATCTTCTGTTGCATTTTCAGGAACACGACCTGGGTAGAGAAGTAAGTTTTGGTGAAGTCTTCCTGAAGACCCACACCAAATCAGATGGAACCTACATAGACTTGAAGGCGCAAGGGGTGGGAGAGAAGTATAAGGAGAAGCTCGAGGCAAGGAAGGCTGAGCTTGAGGCAGAAACATCTGATGGGACTTCGCGACCAAGGCAGCTGACAACTGACGAAATCGATGAACTGTTCCTTCAGGTAACTTCTTCTGTGAAATCGTAACCATCTATGTTTTAATGTTTATGAGTACATATGAGAATCTGTTACTGCTATGAATCTCTTGAGTTATTGGTATTGAGATAGTTGTGTTGATGATTTGTTTATTGCTCAAATGTGTTAGTGTTTCTGTTATTTAAGTTATTTGTCATTCCCAAACCAATTTTCTAACAGTGTATATAACTTTCATGTTTCCTAGTCAACAATTGTCGATGATAGAGGCCATGCTTATGGTATTGGAAGTCTAGGAGAGTATCACGCCTCTCAAAAGCGCAAGTACCCGGGTACATATTCGACTTACAACTCACTACAAGATCAGCTACAAGAAGCACAACGCCAACTTGATACACAAGCTGCTGAGCTAGCTAGACAAGCTAAGGAGCATAAGGAGTTGAGCATGGTGCAAAGGTATCTTCAGGAAACAGACCCCTCATACCTAGACTTTTGCAAAAGTCAGACTGATGCACCAGCACCTCAGTCTTCTCCTACTTCACAAGACTGATCTGTATGATGTATAAACTTGTTTATGTTTATAAGTGTTTGAATATTATGTTTGTTTAATGTATTATGGTTAAGACAATGTAATCAACTTTAATGTATGTTCTTTGTTATGTGTAAGAGTTTTAGAGTCTTAAAAAAATAAAACAATAAAAAAAACAGGAATCTAAAAATAGAAACCAAAACCAAATTAAAATTGAATTACAAATTTTTTTTGGCCATATTGCGAATATAGAGTCACAAAACAGTCGCTAATTCGTCGCCATATGGCCAAAAAAATATGATCAAAAACCTAAATTAGTCACTAAACAGTCTCTAAACAGTCGCTAAAATAGTCGCTAAACAGTCTCTAAACAGTCGCTAAACAGTCTCTAAACGGTCGCTAAAATAGTCGCAAGATAGTCACTAAACGGTTGCTAATATAGCGACTATATAGCGACTACACATTTAGCGACTATATAGCGACTTTTTATTAGTCGCTATATTAGTCGCTACTTAGTCGCTAATATTTAGCGACTCAAGTGCGACTAATATGAATAAAATAACATTAGTCGCTAAATAGTCGCAAAATAGCGACTAATATAGCGACTAATACTTTTAGCGACCAGAGATTAGCGACTAACTACTTTAGTCGCTATTTAGTCGCAAAATCTAATTTTGCGACTAAATAGCGACTCTTTTTGCAGTCGCTAAATCGCTGTTTTCTTGTAGTGATACATCTTGAAGCGAGTGAATTAGTTGATCGGGTTAGCCAAAATCTCTTGAGAAATGATATGAATTTGTAGAGTTGGTTACATTTCGTAAGTCGTCTTTTTACATTCAATAAGTTGCAAGGAAAAAAAATAATGTGATTTCCAAAATTACGATGGATCTTTAAAAATTGGCAATCATTGTGTATATCAACCTTATTTAAAAAATACAAGATGGTCATACTCCACAAAAACAAATATACACCACTTTCTATTATACAATTATTTTTCTTTTTTTATTAGCAAAAATAATATTCGCAAACATGAATAAACTGAAAGAACGTAAAAAAAAAAAAAATCATTCTTGTAGAGCAACATAAGAATAAATTAAGGAAATCACAAATATAGGAAGTTTCAATCTTCATATTACACCCAAATAACTAAAAATGTAAACTCACACCCAACAAATAAGTCATTCTTTTTTGGTCGTCAACTATAAGTCATTCAAAAATAAGACGAGTAAGAATATTCTCATGCAAAAATAATGTATCTAAAATACTAATCGTAAAATAATGTACTACAACCAACTACTAAATCTACTTGGATTTTCATTGATGGGCCCCAAAGCAGTATTACAGAGCAATAATGGGTATTACATGGATCTTAAAACGAACGAAGTAAATGCCCAGTACTAATACTAATCAACTCGAGAAGTACATCGAGAAGGCCACGCACGCGTCAAGACGAATGAACACGCGTCAAGACGAAAAAAGTTTCGTCATGCACACCGTGAACCGGAGAGTCGCGGTCGCCGGTACCGGAGGATATCCATGTAGAACCAAATCACTATGTCGATCCACTTCTGGAGGTAAGATTCGCCGAAGAAGCTAGAGATCGAGTGTCTTCAAGACTCTTGTTGATTCAGAAAATCAAACAATATTCAATTTAATAATTCAAATAGAAATTAAGGGACTTGGATATGAGTTTAAACAAGAATCAGGAAGCAAGAACGGTTAGACCAGAAAATCTAGTCTTATTTAGAGTACGAGCCGGAATCGATCAGTGATCGCAAGCTCTTTAGGGTTTTTGTCAGTACAAGTATTTGTTTCAACTTAGTCTTTTCCCGCGCAGGGGAAGGATATTTATATCAGAGGTCTAGGGTTTTTTTGCCTTAGTTTCTCTCTAACATTCCTTACATAATAATTAGAAGAATATTTCCTAAAAGATATTCTTTCTTATCTCTTTCAAGATAAATGTTAACTTAACATTTATCTTCCTTCTTTGTGTAGGCCGACGGGTCAACTCCGAGCTCCATCGGTGTTGCCGAGCTACCTCTTCGTTGTTGCTCCCCGCCATGTTGGGTCTTCATCTCTTCTTAGCCGAATCTCTCCTTTATATTCTTTGTTATTGGGCCGGGCCTTAGAGGAGTGCTAAACCCACCTCTAACAGTAAGCCCCCCCCCCCATTTTGTCGCACTGGGCGGTACACAGGTCGGCGAATTTGTTTTTCTTGGTCCGGCTAGATGACCTCGTCAGCGCGCTACTACTCCGGCATTTATTGTCTTTGACTAGAAATCACTCCATATCTCTGGTCTCGGCCTTCTCCAGTGAGTGGTCTCCACGTGGCGGGAATGTCGTGTCGGCTTAACTCTGCATTGAAAACTGTTGCGTCGCTTCGATAACCGCTATCTTTCCGTTATAAATACGTCTCCTTTCTTTTTCATTTTCGTCATCTCCACTTTTCCTTTTCGGTTTACCTCTATCTTTGTTTATTTCCTTTCTTCTCCTTCTTCTCTCTCGTTCCTTCTTCGAAAAATGGCATCGAATCTTTCGCTTTTTCGTTGTTCCGGGTTATGTCGTCCTCCTGACTATCACATAGCCGGTCATGTCGATGAGCTTATGCTCTTTTTGCTAAAGGGTAACTCGTCGGTATCTGGATTTATGCCGACGGCTGCTTCCATTTATCTACCTTCCAAACTTAAGGGCGACGTTCAGATCATTCGTTTGGATCGATCTGATGGGTCGTTGATCTCAGGAACGTGCTCTGATCTGCTCCTCCCCGGATCAGTTGCCAACCGTGTAAGATTTTTTTTTTTTTTTTTAACTTCTTTAGCTCGGCGGTCCTAACTCCTCGTTTATATATTTTTGTAGAGCTACTAATGGTATGTCGGAGCAGGCATGTCCCGGGGAACGCAAGCGGATTGTTTCTTCGGTAATATGTCTTGCGGGACTCGATTGGTGGCGAGACGAGAGTTAGTTGGAGCGGCAAGGTCGGCATATCAGAATCTTTTTTTGCCCCAGCTAGATCCTCTATCCGACCTCCGCCTAGCTCCTGCTTTCATTCGTGTGGCCGAGCATCAGGGACGAGTCTTACAAACGACGGGCGATGAAATCATCTTTCAAGAAAGGTTCTCGGCGGCGAGATGACTGCTATCGGAAGTGGTGCCTGCATTTAACTTCAGTAGAACGTTGGTGCTAGTGGCCTTCCTTTAACAGTTTCTTTCTCATCGGCGGCCTTGCTGGGAGAAGACGTTGCACTCGCCTTAGTTAAAAGCGGTTCGGTTTCTGCTGGGAGATGCCAAACTTGGACGGAAATCGTCATTCAAGAAATTTGTCTTTTCTCTTTTTTTTTGTAGTCCGAATTGTAATAATATTTTGAGGATAAATAAACCAAAGAGATTTTTTACTTCATTCTATTTTTCTCGTATTATTTACTTTGGCTCAAATTTCATATTCTTATGTGATTATGTCGGCGGAGTACTCCTGCCGAGTTTCGTAATGTCCCTCTGTGATGTGATCGAGTAATTCCTTCGATTCTTATCACTTGGTCGGGCTATGCCTCGGCGGCCTTGTATCGTTTGATGTGGTCGAGTGTTTCCTTCGACTTGTATCGTTTTGTCGGGTTATTCATCGGCGAGATTTTGTTGTTTGACGTGATCGAGTAATTCCTTCGATTCGTATCGTTTTGCCGGGTTATTCATCGGTGAGATTTTGTTGTTCGATATGATTGAGTAATTCCTTCGATTCGTATTTTTTTCTGGGCTATGCCTCGACGAAATTATAATGTTCGATGTTATCGAGTAAATCCTTCGATTCGTATCGCTTGGCCGGGCTATACCTCGGCGAGATTGTAACCTTCTTGTGAGCAATGTTTTCGGAGTTAGTTCTGATTGCTGCGAAAGAAGGGGGCTACCGAATTGTGCTTTGGTACCCTTTTTGCGATACGAATGGTGATATACGCCAACGTCGTATCGCGAATATCGCCTAGTGGTTGTGCGAGTCAAATCGAATTATTTGTCGCGACTTGAACATAGGCGAGCGGGGGCGGTCCCTGCTTAAGATTTCATTGGTGCCGACTTTGAGTCGTATTTTTAGAACGTGTGATGATGGTGTGTGAAACACCCGACCCGGCCTTCCTAGGCCGCGGTCGATGCGTTCCAGTGGTCAGGCCAAACCCTGGCCTGAACCTCCCAAAAACCCGTCCTATTTAAAACTTTTTCCTTAGGAACAAGTATTCCTTGGATCTACTATTTGACTCTTAGTCTTATATCCTTCATACTTAAGATTACGCAGCGGAAATCCTTACTTAACATTTATATCGTTCTTCTAAAGAACGATCCATCCGTGAACCCCTTATAACCTTATTGAGTTTCCTTAAAACTCTTTCGAGGTTATGTTCTTATCTATCCATTTTAACAACCTAAGTCTTTCACTTGGTTTGTTCCATTCAACTTATTTCCATTCTAATCATTCCTTAGATCACTCGAGTACTTAAACTCGTACCTTAGCCTTTCAGGTGAAATCGATGTGAAGCTGGCTTGGCATCCAGCTTAACTCGTCCTTCCATCAAACTCATAGAACACGCCCCTTTTGTACATAGTCATTCAACCAACCATCCCCACATGACCATGTCCAAAAGAGGTCTTCTAGTTCCTTCCTTTGACCACACCAGTTGATCTCTCGTTAACTTGCTCGTTTCCCGTTATCATTTGTTATCTTGACTTATCCACGTTTGGCTTCCTGCATCTTTTACTCTTAGACCGATCCAGGTCCTTTAGGTACAACCAGTTCATGAACCGGTTTCCCTTAGTGTTGCCAACCACAACGATCGGTACTAGGTTGGAATGATCCTCTCGAACATTTCTGTGGATAGTCTGATCTGTGGTTCGTACCGTCGGCCGTCGACCCAGTTCTTTTGACTGATCGATCAGTCCACACGCGTTTCGACCACACGATCTCCCCGATCCAATCCACGGTCCAACTCATGCCTTCTCGTCAGCCCGAACTTAACCTCGGTTGATCCTCCGTTCAATCCCAACGGTGTAAGGGACATGAATCCGTCCAGTCTGATGAACCCGTCATTTGTCATGACCTTACGCGATCAATCGGGTCGTACCGAGTGTCTCTCGGTCGTACCGCAATCGTCAGTCCAATAGCGCAATGGCTTGACGCAACGAGGATGCGGTAGCATCGCCAAGCGTACTCGGCAACACTCGCGTTTCCTGTTCGTCAGGCCATCTCCGTCCTGCCGCGTTCGCTGTCCGAGCGGGCTGTCCGCACGTTCTGATCATTGGCGATCTTTGAACCGTTGCGTCAGTCCGCGAAGAGACGCGATTGTTCGTGTGTGGGTGCGACGATCAGCCAACAGACGCGACCATCCGGAGATGATCCGCGACTGTCCGCGCGACTGTACCGTCCAACCCATGTACCGTGAACCCCAATCCATTCCCAATTCCTCTAACTCAGCTAAGTCTATAAACCGATCCGCATCACGATCGTTCCGAATCTACGGCTGTAGCCGCGATCCACGATCGTGCGCGTCAGTCCGTACCTCCGCGATCCGCGTCTCGGCAGTACGCCCGTCCGCATGGACGGTTCAGCGTGTGCCGCGATGCGCATCCGACCGTAAGTCCCGCTGTCGCGTACTGAGGATCGTCCGGTACGTACTGCACATACGTCCGTAAAGACTGTGCGGACGCCCGTGTCGACGATTCCAGGTACCGCGATCGCGCGCCAGCACGTCCGTCCGCCCGTCCAGTGTGCATGTCCGAGAGTCAATCCGCGCATGACAAGCGTTCGTCCGTAAGGACATCGCGCACGTCCGGCTATCGTCTCGTGGTCATGGCACATGTTCGTGTGCGAACGGTCGTGACTGTTCACCGCGAACGGATGCGATGGTCCGCGGACGGTTGCCATCGATCCGTGGCCGCGGTGCACAGTCCGCGACTTTCCCATGATCCGACGATGTTCTGTGATGCAGCCGTGTTCGACCGGTTCATTTCCCAACCGTTCGCGCTCGGCCTCTTGCCGGGTGCGATTATGCCCCGGCCAGCATCTTTTTGATGCGCCGTCCGATCATTCATGACCCGGCCATGTCCTCCCAACATGCTGTCCGATCATTACACACCGCAAGCCATCGACCCTTAGCGCCGTCAATACACGCTACAACCTATCGACCGCGATCATGGCCTTTGGCCGATCGCGTCCATACCAAAATAGCCGCTCTTAAAACCGTTAAGGACTAAGCCCGGTTTTAATTCCAGAAGTAGAGGAAAGGAGAGAAACAATCCGGCCATTATCCTAACCGGCCATAGGCCAACGGTTTGGCCAAGGCCGAGAGAAGATAAGGCTCGGACTAACCTTAGATGAGTAGCGGTTTGGCCCCGGTCCTTAGCCGTGTTTCAAGCCTTTGCTCCCCTTTGTTCACGCCTTGAACCACCAACTAAACCGCCTCTTGATCCTCTTCTCACCAGCAACTTTTTTAAGCGGCCGGCCTCTCTTTCCTTCTCTTAAACTCTCGGTTCTCATGGCTTGTGCCTTAGAGAAAATCCTGGGTTTTTTTCCCAGTCCGGTTGTGTCCGCAAAATGGTCCCCAAGTGGCCTATTTATAGGCTTAATATCGACCACAACCGCCCAAGGGAAAGGTTGCAAGTTATGGGCCGAATGGGTGCAACCTTCCCTTGGTGCCCATTCGCCCTTAGCGCCCCTGGTCAGCTAGTGTCACTAGCTGACCAGCTAACCCTTCACTTGATCACTACCCTGAGCTGAGCTTAGCTGGCCGTCAGCTGGCTTAGCTGACCAGCTCAGTTGTTCAGCTCATTCGAGCTAAACGCACTCCCTTCAGCTGATTCGTTTGGGATCAAGCTCCCTTTGTCTATGGAACGCTCCCTTAAAATCTCTCTCGATCTTAAGTTCGGTCTTATGGTCCCATAGACAGCCCAAACGTTTAGGGTGTGGTCAGACTCCCGGTTCCGGGATGTTACAGTGTGGACTATTTCACCACGGCACTCGTGGAGCGCGTTTGTTTTTGCTTCTATGGCTAAGACGCCAATATATCTTTTCCAATATGTTGGAATAATAATAATTTTTTTGAAAGTATAGTTGAATCCCGAAAGGACTGCATACGTACCCCGTGAAAAGGGGATCAAGCCATTCGTATTTCGGTTACAAGACTTATGGCTCGATGAGGTCTTTTTGTGACTGGAGGATCTAGTACACAAATCTTTTGAGGTGCATTGAGTTTCATGAGAATTCGATGGGTTTTCCGTCTAGTTCGGAGAGCTCGTAAACTCCAGGTTTAACGACCTTCGATATTTGGTAGGGTCCTTCCCAGTGTATGCCGAGTTTTCTGGCGTTCTTTTCTTTGGTTCCTTGATGAATTTCTCGCAGGACGAGGTCTTCTTCTTTTAGGTGTCGCCCCTTAGTTTTTTGTTATAATACCGAGCAGCGAGGTGCTTGTAATTTTAGATTCTTAAAAGGGCCTCGTCCCTTTGTTCTTCGAGCGTATCAAGGTTATCAAGAAGCATCTTGACGTTGAGTTCTGGGTTCCGAATGAGCATGAATCGCCAAACCGTTGGCAAGCTTACCTCGGCTGGTGACATGGCTTCCACTCCGTGAGCTAAGGAGAATGGATTTTGGTTCGATGGTCTTCGCGGGGTGGTTCGATGTGACCACAGAACTCCGTCTAACTCATCGGTCCAATTTCCTTTATGCTCGTTAAGCCTCATTTTTAGTCCAGTGGTGTGGTTTTATTTGTGGCCTCTGCTTGGCTGTTTCCTTGCGGATAGTAAGGTGTCGATCTGCTAAGCCTAATGTTCCACTTATTTCAGAATTGGCTGAGCAAGATCGATGTGAATTGTTTCCTGTTATCTGTGACGATCTCGTAAGGGATTCCGTGCCTGCAGATGATATATATCCACAGGAACCTGACGACGTCCCGGGCTTTCACTGTTTTGTAAGCTTTAGCTTCCACCCATTTGGTGAACTAATCCGTTAGGATTAGGATGTGTTCGTTTTGTCTGGATTTGTGCATTGGCCCGACTATGTCCATCGTCCATCGTATGAATGGGTAAGGAGCCAAAGCGTTTTGCAATTCCTCCGTAGGTGCGTGTATTGCTGGAGCATGTTTTTGGCATGGCTCGCATCTCGCTGCATATCTTGTGCAGTCTTTTTCCATTGATGGCCAGAAGAAGCCGAGCTTCCTGATCTTTAATGTCAGTGATCGTCCGCCGGCGTGGTTTCCCCCGGCTCCTTCGTGGGTTTTCTTGATTACTTCTTCGATTTCTTTGCCTTCTACGTACCATAAGGCTGCTCCGGTGGCGTTGTATCAAAAAAAGTCTCCTTCAATTATAACATATCGAGCTGCTTTAGCCCTGAGCCCACGAGCTTCCCACTTATCTGAGGGTAGTTTCCCATCCGTTATGTAGGCTTTTATCTCCGAGCTCCAGGGTTCTTTCAGAGTTATATCATCATGCCCTGGTTCTGCTGTTGCGTCTGCGTCGTTTACTTCTCCGTCTATGATGTTACAGACGTCGGGAGGGTCTATGCTTGGCTTTTCTATGAGCTTCACCAGGATCGTTCGTCTCAGGTGTGCACCCGAGCTTGACGCTAAGGCTGCGAGGGCATCCGCCGATGTGTTTTCCTTCCTTGGGATTCTTGCTAAATTGAAGAAATCAAGGTCGGTAGTCAGTTGCTTGGTTACGCCGAGGAAGCGTCCATCCTTTCATTTTTGGCTTCGTATTTGCCGTTGAATTGGTTCACGACCAGTTGCGAGACACAGTGGGCTTTGTACTCGGCTTTGTTGTTTGAGGTCGGGAATCCTAACCTGAACGACTGCTCGAGCACTTCTCCCGTTGGTGATTCAAGCCGGATTATGATCCCTGAGCCGGCCTTTGATGATGATCCGTCCACGTGAAGGCTCCAATTTCTTTCTTCCAATTGATTATCTTGTGTTAATTCGGGTGGTAGTTCGACGATGAAGTCTGCTAGAACCTGAGATTTTAGGCCGACCCGTCCTTTGAATTCGATGTCGTACTCACTCAATTCGATGGCCCATTTAGCTAGCCTACCGGATAGGGTAGGGCTATGTAAGATTGACCTTAGTGGCATAGTGGTGAGAACGACGATCGGGTGTGATTGAAAGTAGGGTATGAGCTTCCTTGTTGACGTGACGACCGCTAGCGCTAGCTTTTCGATTGTTGGATATCGGGTTTCTACCCCATCCAATGTCTTGCTGATATAGAAGATCGGCTGTTGTGCGCTGCGATCCTCTTTTACCAGCACTCTGCTTACTGCTGCGCTTGATATTGCTATGTAGAGATAGAGAGTTTCTCCTTCTTCTGGCTTAGCTAGTACCGGAGGCGTGGTAAGGTATTCTTTCAATCGCTGGAAGGCTTCCTTGCATTTTTCGTCTCACTCGAACTTTTTGTTTCCTCTAAGGAGTTGGTAGAAAGGAAGGCACTTGTCCGTCGATCTGGATATGAACCGGTTGAGAGCGGCAATCCTTCCGATCATTCTCTGCACCTCAAGGGTTTTGGTTGGAGATGGCAGGCTCATTGTTGGATCGTTTAGTGTTTCCTGATTCAATTCTCAATTGATTCATCCTACTAAACATGCAGATCTAAGTTCTCTTATTTAGAAACTTAATGGATCTCACCTTTTACCTTGTTTATGCAGCGGAATGGGAGGTAAGGTCAGAGATCAGCAGAACCACCAAGAGATGGATCCTCCAAAGGCTCACAC
This sequence comes from Orychophragmus violaceus, assembly GCA_030180135.1. Classification (NCBI taxonomy): domain Eukaryota; kingdom Viridiplantae; phylum Streptophyta; class Magnoliopsida; order Brassicales; family Brassicaceae; genus Orychophragmus; species Orychophragmus violaceus. The sequence goes on along the minus strand of CM058236.1, from coordinate 25,370,600 downwards.
ACGCACACCGGGAATTTGGCTGCTAGACCGAGCAGGAAGGAGGCGCAGAGAGAGAGAGTTGGCGGCGCTGGGGAGAAGGGTTAGAGGAGAAAAAGACTTGGTTTTAGTTTATAAAACCCTTCTTTAACTCTATTGGGCTTTTAGGCCCAATTCCCAGTCTGATTAAATCCCTTGGATTTAATCAGGCCCTTTAGTCTCTCTAAGCACAGTAAATGCCTAGCACTTTTACCGTACTTCTGCTAAACCGTTCTTTTCGTATTTTCCCGTTAGCTTAGGCGTGTGACCCATATGGGATCATATAATAAAGGCAATAAGTCCAAGACTTATAGATCATGAGCGGACTCTAGCAAGCCATCATGACCCCCAGTATTATATGACTTATGTCTGATCATTGACATACTCTTACTTTCTAGAGACAGTACCGAGATTACTGGACACAATTCCAACAATCTCCCACTTGTACTGGAATCTCTGTATTCATAATCCTTTTGTCTCAATATCTCGATTAGTCATAAGGCAAGATTAGTGTCATCCTTATTGAGCCTAATCTTGTTCATCGGACTCTGATTTGATACTGACAATCCAAACGACTCGGGAAAGTCCGTTTGAGCATGGCCATGCATTTTCTAGTATTCAAATCTCCGATTGGCCTAGAGATATTCACTCCATTTATATTGGAGGGACAAATCCCGTCTTGTTCCATCACTGTAAACTACTCACTTCATAATACACCCAATCAAGGTCCTTATAACTATCGCTTAACGACAGCATTAGACAATGATCAAAGCGCATTAGTTCATGTGCAGTCACATGCATGCGAACTCAGGTCTAAGGACTATACTCTATAGTCGTAGTAAGAATCTCTTATGACACAGATATAAATATCCTGAAGAGTTCTTATAATCGGGTCTTGTCCGGTCGTATGTACCCTACATACACCTATGTACTGACTTTGATGCCGCGCATCTATGACACACTGAGACTTTGTCATAAGTCACATACCAATCTAGTCTCACACGGTTGTTGGTGTTCCAATTTCAGCAACCTTTGACTAGGGACATGATGATATAAGCCATCTAGCAAATATAGGATCTCATGATCAAGCTAAATGACTTTGATAACTCAAGATCAAGTCACTTACTTCGATGACCTATAAAATGGTTCATATCATTTTGGAACGATTATTTCATCACAGTTAAAATAATCTTGAAATAATAATTTCATTAAACATAAGAAAAATGTTTTACAAGAACATATCAAATAACTAAATAAAGCCCTCAAACTCCCACTCAAATTTAGATTACATTTCAATGTCTCTAATGCCTACAGCTTCAGTCAGAAACTCGAGCTTAGGCCTTGGGAGTGGCTTTGTCAACGGATCAGCGACGTTATCATCTGTCTGAACTCGGCTGATCTTGACTTCCTTTCTATTAATGATGTCACGTATCAAGTGAAATCTTCTTAGAACATGCTTGGATTTCTGGTGTGATCTTGGTTCCTTTGTCTGAGCAATAGCACCATTGTTATCACAAAACAGTGCCAGAGGCTCAACCGCATTTGGTATCACACCTAGTTCAATAATGAACTTTCGTATCCAAACAGCTTCCTTCGCTGCTTCTGAGGCGGCGATATATTCAGCTTCTGTAGTGGAATCAGCAACGGTGTCTTGCTTGGAGCTTCTCCAACTGATTGCACCGCCATTCAGACAAAAGATATAACCGGACTGTGACCGGAAATCATCTTGGTCTGTCTGGAAACTTGCGTCCGTGAATCCACTGACTTTAAGCACATCACTTCCACCGTATACCAAGAACTTGTCCTTAGTATGTCTTAGATACTTCAGGATGTTCTTGACGGCAATCCAATGGTTTTCACCTGGATTTGACTGGTATCTACTCGTCATGCTCAGTGCATAAGCAACATCAGGACGAGTACAAATCATGGCATACATGATAGATCCTATTGCAGATGCATAAGGAATATTCTTCATGCGCTCAAGCTCAGCAGCCGACGTAGGGCTCTGCTTCTTGCTCAGCGTTGTGCCATGTACCATTGGTGTGAAGCCCTTCTTGGAATCTTTCATGCTGAATCTTTGTAGGACTTTGTCAATGTATGAATCTTGACACAAGCCTATCAGCCTTCTAGATCTATCCCGGTAGATCCTGATTCCAAGAACATATGCGGCTTCACCCATGTCTTTCATGGAAAAACAACTTCCAGGCCAGTCCTTTACCGACTTCAGCATTGGAACGTCGTTTCCGAGAAGCAGTATGTCATCGACATACAGAATAAGAAATACTATCTTGCTCCCACTAGTTTTCTTATACACGCATTGTTCTTCTTCGTTTCTGATGAAGTCAAATTGCTTGATCGCTTCATCAAAACGAAGATTCCAGCTCCTCGATGCTTGCTTCAATCCATAAATGGATTTATGAAGCTTGCATACTTTCCCAGCATTCTTTGGATCTATGTAACCGTCAGGTTGTGTCATATACACATCCTCTTCCAGAATACCATTCAGGAAGGCGGTTTTTACGTCCATCTGCCAAATTTCATAATCATGAAAAGCTGCAGTTGCTAGTAGAATCCGAATAGATTTCATCATAGCCACTGGGGAATAGGTTTCATCATAATCCACACCGTGAACTTGTCTGAAACCTTTTGCCACCAACCTGGCTTTATAAATCTGGACATTTCCATCCACGTCAATCTTCTTCTTGAAGATCCATTTGCACTCGATGGCTTTTACACCAGCGGGTAAATCAACCAACGAAAACACTTGGTTGACCGACATGGAGTCCATTTCGGAATCAGTGGCTTTACGCCACTTAGAGGAATCTGGGCCCATCATGGCTTGATTGAAGTTCGATGGTTCATCACCATCAATGATCAGAAGATCATGACAGTTAGTCACGAGGAATCCTTGATATCTCTCGGGTTTTTGACGGATCCTCCCGGATCTTCGAACTTCAGGTACTACAGGTTCAGGCTCTACAATTTCTTGTAGGTCCTCCTGCTGCTCTTCCTCATTAGGTTGAGCAGTATCCTGTTCATCTTGAATTTCTTCAAGCAGTACCTTACTCCCACTGTCTTTCTTAGAGAGAAACTCCCTCTCAAGAAAGTTACAATCCCGGGCAACAAAAATCTTGTTCTCGGAACGTAGATAGAAGTAATAAGCCTTGGTTTCCTTCGGATAACCAATGAAGTAGCATTTATCAGACTTTGGTGTAAGCTTGTCTGAGATTAATCTCTTGACATAGGCTTCACAACCCCAAATTCTTAGATAAGACAGCACTGGAGCTACTCCAGTCCATAATTCATATGGTGTCTTTGCTACTGCTTTTGATGGCGCTCTATTTAGAGTGAACACTGCTGTTAGCAGAGCATATCCCCAAAGGGATATTGGAAGGTCTGTATGACTCATCATAGATCGAACCATATCCAATAAGGTCCGATTTCTCCTCTCAGACACACCATTCCATTGAGGTGTTCCAGGAGGAGTGAGTTGGGACACGATCCCACACTCTCTTAGATGATCACTGAATTCTTGGCTTAAGTATTCTCCTCCTCGGTCGGACCGAAGAGCCTTAATGCTTTTGCCAAGTTGGTTCTGTACTTCATTTTGGAATTCTCTGAACTTCTCAAAAGATTCAGACTTATGTTTCATTAAATAAACATATCCATACCTACTGAAATCATCAGTGAAGGTAATGAAGTACTGATAGTTTCCTCTCGCATTTGTGGACATTGGGCCACACACATCAGTGTGTATCAGGCCCAATAAGTCACTGGCCCTCTCGTTAGGTTTATTAAAGGGGGCCCGGGTCATTTTGCCCATCATGCAGGATTCGCATTTCTCACATGACTCAAAGTCAAATGAGCCAAGAAGTCCATTCGAATGGAGCCTCTTGATGCGTTTCTCGCTGATGTGCCCTAAACGACAATGCCATAGAAACGTTCGGTTCTCCTCATTAGGTTTGAACCGTTTGGTATCAATGTTATAAATTGGCGCGGATTGATCAAGTATGTAAAGCCCATTCGTAAGAGGGGCACAACCATAGAACAAATTGTTGCGATTGAAGGAACATAATTTATTCTTAACTGAAAAATCATAACCTTCCAAATCCAACAAAGAAATTGAAATAATATTTCTGCTTATCGCAGGTACAAAATAACAATTATTGAGTTCTAAAATCAATCCCGAAGGTAAAGACAACAAGTATGTGCCTACAGCTAGTGCAGGAACTTTCGCTCCATTCCCAACTCGTAGCTCCACTTGTCCTTGCTTCAGCCTTCTACTGTTGCTGAGTGCCTGCATATTAGTACAAATATGAGCCCCACAACCAGTATCCATAACCCATGAGGTATTATCAGAAGTAGTTGTATTAACTTCTATAACAAAAATACCTGATGAAGAAGTCTCGAGAGTCTTCTTCTTCAATTCCTTTAGACCTTCTTGGAATTTCTTACATTCTCTCCTCCAATGCCCTGGTTCTTTACAGAACCTGCAGATGTCAGTAGGCCCAGCCTTAGACTTGGGCTTGGGCTTTGGCGTGTCCTTGTCCGAGACTTGGACAGCCTTAGCCTTTCCTTTATCCTTAGCAGAGGATTTCTTAAACCCCTTGCCCTTTTGCACCATAAGCACATTGGGGTCCTTGGCGGTTTTCCTCAAGTTGGGCTCTGCAGTCTTGAGCATTCCGTGAAGCTCAGGCAATGTCTTACTCAAGCCATGCATATTAAAGTTCAGAATGAACTGATCATAGCTTGCAGGTAAAGACTGCAGAACGATGTCGCAGGCAAGTTCCTGGCTGATAGGGCAGTCGAGTTTCTGAAGATGATCGAGATAACCCATCATCTTCAAGACATGAGGACTCACTGCCGCATTTGCAGCCAACTTACAGTCTAAGAGGTTCTTAACTGTCTGAAACCTCTCAGTTCTTGCTTGCTCCTGAAAAAGCGATTTCAGGCTTGCCATTATCTCGATGGGTGACAACACACTCTCGAACTGCATTTGCAGCTCAGCAGTCATTGTCGCCAACATCAGGCAATAGACATCATTTTCATCTGACGAATGCTTTTCCCAAGCATTATGCAGAGTCCTGGCGGCATTGGCTGGAGGCCTCTCGGGGAGGGGATCACGAAGGACATAATCCTTCTTCTCCTGCTTGAGGACTAGCCTCAAGTTCCTTGACCACGTCAGGAAGTTCGTTCCAGTCAGCTTCTCCTTCTCGAGAACAGACCGGATTGAGAATGTGTTTTGTGTGCTTGTAGTAGTCATAGCTGAAATATAAGATAAAAAGGTTATTAGTTAATATGTTCAATATGATTAATCTTGTATTATACTTAATATGATTAATCACGCATTATATTCAATAACATAAGTTACCCTCAATAGAATATAATGATTCCAAGATCCACATATAACTAAGATCAAAGTGGGCCACTGGCCATCACCCAACCTTAGCTTATATCGGTAAGCCCTATGTCGGCTAATTATATCCGTGATATAACTCTTGGTTGTGAATCTGGGCCCGAGGCCCAATCCACTCTGATGTCTCAAGGCCCGGGACTCCCGATGGCCCAGTCAAGAAAACCAGACTATACAGTCATGTAATCATTAATGTCTGGGACTCCCAATGACATTTATGAATCACAAACCGTCTTATCCACGCAAAAGTAGACACCCTCACACTGTAAGGCCATGAATACAATTGAATGGGCTTCGACAGCTGACATAGACTGGACAAGACATCCAACGCTTGATATTATTTGAGGTTTGTAGGTTTATTAAAAAATTCATCCCAAAATAGAAGATTACTATTTTGGGAAACTTTCCTTTTTGGGAAACCTACTAATTTTGGAAACTTTCTAAAATTGGAAACTTCCTAAAATTGGAAACTTTCTAATAATGGAAATTTCCTAAAATCCAAAACATGCAAATCTAGAAAATTCTAATTTAAGAAACTTTCTAATTTCAAAATTTTGGAAACTTATTAATTTTAAAAATCGATTTTTATAATTATTTTATAAAAATAAATTTTAAATTAATCTGATGAAAAGACTCAAATAATTGGCCCAATTGTTTTAACTTCTTGGCCCGAGGCCCAAGAATTGGTTCATGTCCAAGACATAACCCAATTGCCCAATTAAATGACATAACCGATCTGGTTCATTAAAATTGGTCTTAACCAAAATTAATTACTACGATGACCACAATTGTCAACCGGTTATTTACTAAACCGGATTTTGTCAATTTATTTGGTCCAACCAAATCAAATTAGAAAACCACTGGTTTAGGCACAAAATCCAATTTTTCGACTTTGGATTTCTTATCCCGGTTTAACCAGAACTTAATAAACTTATTAAGTCTGTTTATTAAACCGTGACGTTTTGATTTTAATCAAGTTTTAAACCGAACCATAAAACGAACCGAACCGATTGATCACGTGAACCGATCACGACCTAGCCGTGAGTTCACGCGATCACGTCAGCCGCAAGCCGCACGCGTTCGATCCATGATCGGGACGGCTGCTTCACGGGACGGGACGGGACGATCGGCGAGCTCGGGCCCGTGTGGCTTCACGCGATCGCCGAGCGATCGGGACAGCCGGTTGGGCGCGACGGGACGATTCGGGACGATCCATCGCGATCGATCGTACGATCGGACGATCCGATCCGATCCGACCACGCGATCATGCGCTCGTCCGTGTCGTCGATCGTGTCGACGATACAACCCGATCCGTGATCGGTTGTGTGTCTAACGATCCGGACGCGTGATCCTTTGGCGATCAACACTCCGACGCATACCAATTCATATAGATTGGATCATGCGATTTCTTGTTTGTTTAGGCTTTATTTCTTTGTTTCTTAAGTGTTTTTCCTTATCAGTAGGTTGATTCAAAAACACTTCTTAAACAATCCTAAACAAGATTCTAAACAAGAAAAACCACAGAACCAATGGCTCTGATACCACTGTTGGATCGTTTAGTGTTTCCTGATTCAATTCTCAATTGATTCATCCTACTAAACATGCAGATCTAGGTTCTCTTATTTAGAAACTTAATGGATCTCACCTTTTACCTTGTTTATGCAGCGGAATGGGAGGTAAGGTCAGAGATCAGCAGAACCACCAAGAGATGGATCCTCCAAAGGCTCACACACGCACACCGGGAATTTGGCTGCTAGACCGAGCAGGAAGGAGGCGCAGAGAGAGAGAGTTGGCGGCGCTGGGGAGAAGGGTTAGAGGAGAAAAAGACTTGGTTTTAGTTTATAAAACCCTTCTTTAACTCTATTGGGCTTTTAGGCCCAATTCCCAGTCTGATTAAATCCCTTGGATTTAATCAGGCCCTTTAGTCTCTCTAAGCACAGTAAATGCCTAGCACTTTTACCGTACTTCTGCTAAACCGTTCTTTTCGTATTTTCCCGTTAGCTTAGGCGTGTGACCCATATGGGATCATATAATAAAGGCAATAAGTCCAAGACTTATAGATCATGAACGGACTCTAGCAAGCCATCATGACCCCCAGTATTATATGACTTATGTCTGATCATTGACATACTCTTACTTTCTAGAGACAGTACCGAGATTACTGGACACAATTCCAACACTCATTATCGTCGTTATCTGCTTCGGATTTTCTTTGATTCCCCGTTCCGTCACGATGTACCCTAGGAATTCTCCTGAGGTAACGCCGAAGGTACACTTCGCTGGATTCAATTTCATTCTGTAATCATTTAGGATGTCGAAGCATGTTTTCAGGTGAGCGACGTGGTCCGTTGCCACTAACGATTTTACGAGCATATCATCGATGTAAACTTTCATGGTTCGCCCGAGTTGCTCCGCGAACATTTTATTGACGAGACGTTGATACGTCGCTCCCGCGTTCTTCAAGCCGAAAGGCATGACTTTGTAGCAGAAGGTCCCTCGATATGTTATGAACGAGGTTTTCTCTCTATCGTCCGGGTGCATGAGGATTTTGTTGTATCCGGAGAAGGCGTCCATGAACGAGAGGAGCTCGTTGCCGGCGGTTGCTTCGACCAATCGATCTATATGTGGTAACGGAAAGCAGTCCTTGGGGCAAGCTTTGTTCAGGTCGGTGAAGTCAACGCATACTCTCCACTTGCCGTTCTTCTTCTTTACCACCACTTGGTTCGCGAGCCACTCAGGGTATTTTACTTCCATGATGGATCCGGCGCCCAGTAGCTTGTCCACCTCGTCATTCACTGCTTGTGCTCTCTCTGCTTCAAGCTTCCTTCTCTTTTGTTTGATGGGTTTGTATGTTCTGTCGACATTGAGCTCGTGGCGAGCAATCCTTGGGTCGATTCCAATCATGTCTTTGACTGACCATGCGAAGGTTGAGACGTTTTGTTTGAGGAAATTGACCAGTTCAGCTATGATGTCGGGGTCAAGGTCGGCTCCGATTCCTATGCTTCGCTCATGGTTCCGATCGTCGATCTTTATGCGCTCGATCAATTCTAGGCGGGGGTTATCTCGATCGAATTCCTTCGGCGGGCCTACTTCTTCCCGAATTGTCCTTGCGTTGACTCCGAAGTTTTTGCATGTTTCGTCGCCTTGCTGGGATGGGTCAGGTTGGTTCCTCTCCTCTTGTCACGGCGTTGGTGACATCGCCTGCACCGTTCGTTCCTCCTGTCTCTTGAGGTGAAGGTGGTGATTTGTTCATCGCTAACCTCTTCTTTGATTAATCAAAATATCCAAAGTCCCCACAGACGGCGCCAATTGTTGATTCAGAAAATCAAACAATATTCAATTTAATAAATCCAATAGAAATTAAGGGACTTGGATATGAGTTTAAACAAGAATCAGGAAGCAAGAACGGTTAGACCGGAAAATCTAGTCTTATTTAGAGTACGAGCCGGAATCGATCAGTGATCGCTAGCTCTTTAGGGTTTTTGTCAGTACAAGTGTTTGTTTTAATTTAGTCTTTTCCCGCGCAGGGGAAGAATATTTATATCAGAGGATCTAGGGTTTTTTCCCTTAGATTCTCTCTGATATTCCTTACATAATAATTAGAAGAAAATATTTCCTAAAAGATATTATTTCTTATCTCTTTCAAGATAAATGTTAACTTAACAATTTATCTTCCTTCTTTGTCTAACAACTGTCACCATCGATGCTTCAGGGAGCAATCAACGCCTTGTAGGCCGATTTAGTGGCCTAGAAATGAATCCCAAAACAGATCTGGCTCCGTCAAAAGCACGTTGTGATACATGTGACAGAAACTCGGCTTCGGCACTGTTACCCATGCAAGGAGAGGCTCGAATACAAGAAGGGCCTTGATGACGACAAGAACTACCGCCATAAGAATATCTAAAAAACTGGGCTTTTTCCGATAGATCGAAAACAAAACGAGAGAAAAACCCAGGTACCGATTGAAAAGTAAATTGAATTTGAACAAAAATAGATTAATTTTCAATCGGGATTATTAGGATACAAAGCAAAACCAAAGTAAGGTCAGCGAAAGAATCGCCGAAGAAAAAAGCGGAAAACCACAGCATATTTATAAACCAAAAGTTACCAGACCGTCGGTGTGGCCGAAGTCAATCGCTGACGGGCGAAACTAGATTTACTCAGAGGAAGCTAGAGAGAGTTGAGAGCACTTACATATTAATTAATTAACTAAAAATCAAAACTTATATAAAGGTAATATACAAACAAACATAATTATATTAGAATACTTTTGAATACATAATCCGTGTATAACGTGGAATAACTTCTAATAATTGATGTGAATTCAAAAAATTTTAATTTGTAAGAGTTGGAATTGATGGATTTTTATAGAAACCGAATTCGGATATCTAATGCCGATGCCTAACTTTTGTAGCATAAAAGCAGGTCCAGCAAGAGTTTTTAATAGGTTCTTAGCACTAGTTTTTAGAAATAGTTAACTAAAGTAATGATATTTTAATTGAATAGTTAAGAAGTTAAGAACAGCTAGGCTCCTTCTTCTTTTTTATTGACTTTTTTTTTTACCATCTACAAACAAAAAAAAAATATTAAAAAAAGTTTTAAGAACCCTAAGGAGAGATTCAGGGATGGTTTTGCTCTAAGGTATAGAGATCCGGGTTCGAATTCAGGCTATCCAAATCACCTTATTGGTAACAAACGACATAAGTTATTGTCGTTAAGAATGCAAAAGTCAAAATTAGAAACTAAACCCTAAGTTTATTTCCCCAGAAATCACAACACAACGTTGGTCTGTTCTCTCTCTCGTACTGTCTTCTCTCGCATCGCCGATTCACTTAGACTTGGATAATGGGTTCGAAGCTGATTCGGATCGCTCTACACGAAATCGAAAACCAGCTCGAACTGTTACTGCGTCATGCCTATGAGTCTCTCGAGCCGAAATTACAGCCACCGTTCTCTCTAGATATCCCAGACCCGCAAGAGTATCTTGAGCTGAATAGAGCCATCGTCTATGGCGTGCTATGCGATTACGATTCCTGTAAAACCCACATCAAGCACTTACATGCTCTCGTCACTGATGGGTATGCGTTTTTCACTAGTTTGCTTATTACTATCGTTGTTGAATTGTACGATAAGCTCGTTGATTCCGCTAAGATCCAGCTGTTTTGGGTAACAAAGGAGATGATCGGTGTTTCGAGCGTGGGACTTGAGGATTTGCTTGTGTCTTTGCTTCGACGTATTGGAAGTGGAGATTATGGTGATCATAATGTTTGGCTTTGTTCTGAATTGGCGAGCTTGTTTCTTGACAATTGTGATTCTTTGCTTGAAGATTTTCCCTTGGTCTTGACTAGTGCTCTGTATAGTTTTCTTCGTTTATTAGCGGATCATTGTAGGGTTTCAGGCGTTGTGGAACTCGAAAATGTGAAGAGATTGGAGATCAAATTTTGTGTCAAAATGTTTAGAGAGCAGCTGGATTTGAGTTTGAAGATCGGAAGGGATCTTGTCCGGTTGTTGCAGGATCTGGTTCACTTGTCCGAGTTCAAAGAGATATGGAACAATTTGGTCTCAGACATTTCAAGTATTTATCAGTCGAAGACTTCAATTAGATACTTGTTTCTCCGAATCACTCCTGAGATGGAAACCCAATTAAGGTTTCTGCTTGGAAATGTGAAACTCGGAAGCCATAAGCGGCATCAGATATGGTTCTTGAAGAAGTTTCTCGTGGGTACTGGAAAAGAAACACTTTTGATCGACATAGTCCGATTCATCTGCTGTGTTATTCACCCAACTAACGAAATAATCAGATCAGAGATCATGCCAAGATGGGCTGTTATAGGTTGGTTATTGGAACTGTCTAGGCAAAAGCATCACATTGAAGGAAGTGTGAAGCTGGCTCTGTTTTACGACTGGCTCTTGTTCGATGATAATATCATGAATATTGAACCTGCTGCTCTCTTGATGGTATGGTCAATACCGCAGTATCCACACATCACTCGCTCTCTACTTGAATACTTACTTCATCTCGTGGAAACTTATGACATAACCCGTCGAGATATGATTGCGAGAGGTGTGGCATCAGCATTTAGTAATATTGAGCGCAAAGGAGTGGTTCGATCGCTGGATATATTCCTATCGAATCCTGCAGTTGCACAAGACCTGAAGAAAAAGCTAGCAAATTTGTTGTCATGTCATCAGGAACTTCGGAACCAAAGTTATAATTAATAATCTAAGCTCATTTTGGATGGTGAAGAGCTCTGTTTGTTATACAATTGGAGAGAGGTCTTGATTTTTTACAAGTTATGAGGAAAAATAAGGCCCAAGCCTTATAAAATTGGGCCCAAGTTTGCATATTCGATTATTATTATTATTTTTTTAATCTTAACGAAATCGCCAGTTTAACTCGTCTCCAATCATGACATCGCAGGGTTCTATCTGAATTGCATCGTTCCTCGCTGTAATTATTTTTCATCGGGAAAGTCACACCAAGGTGAGTTCTATCTTTCTGGGATGAAAAATGTTGCGATTCTTATCAGATATTTGTTTTTAATTGCTCTCATTCTCTTCTTTCGATAGAGAACAAACTATGCAAACTTTTAGTCAGCTAGGACCGTCGGAGATTTTCTTCATCGCTAGAAGAGACAACCCCAGTACGAGGTTAGTTATTATGAAATGATTCAATCTGGATTATGAATATGAATCTTTTAGTAATTGCAGGGCACAGCTTTGGTTCACCGGAAGATTCTCTTTCCGACAAGAAACGGTTGGTGAGTAAAGAAAAGGATCTTCCCCCAATTTTGAATACAAAAATATGTTTACATTTCGATGTGGTTTATAGGGGTTTGTTTAAAGAAGAGAGTCGAGTATAGCGCAAGACCTGTGCCTCCAAACCTAATTGCAGCAGAGAAAGAAGAAGCTAAAGCTGTTTTAACTCTATTCTTCAAGAAACAAGGTCTTAGTAACAGCGTCTCCGTTAGGATCATCAACAAATCCGATCACTTCATTGACCATTTAGTATCTAGACTCCACTCTCTTCATAAAGCCCGATACCTCGTAGGTTCGATCCTCTTTATATTCTCAAGTTTACTATGAAAATGACAAGAACCTGAAATGTTTTATTTGTAAACAGGAAGAGAGCTGACCACACTTGAGATACGAGATTCTCTCATTCCTTACCTCGAACAACTTCATGAAGAACATGGTGATCGTCTCTCTGACCTCGTGGTAAGCTTCCCTGATCCACCAGCTGAAGCTAGACCCGTTTCTTCATCTCCATCTCCAGTCTCACCACCTCGTGCTCTCACTGCGGACACTCGGAAACTAAGAGCCGTCTCTCGTGTCAGCGAACTCGACACACAAGGTGCATTACGTCCTCAAACACTTTACCTTCTTGACCTCGGTTTGAACCTCGAGCAGATCAAAACCATCACCCGGAAGTTTGCCGCTTTTCCTTATTACAGCCTCGAAGGGAAAATCAAACCAGTCGTCGAGTTCCTTGTAGATCTCGGAATTCCAAAATCAGATATCCCAACAATCCTTTGCAAACGCCCACAGATTTGTGGGATAAGCCTAACCGATAACCTCAAACCAACAATGGCCTTCCTCGAGACGTTAGGCATTGATAACAAACAATGGGCCAAGATCATTTACCGTTTCCCAGCTATCCTCACTTACAGCCGACAGAAACTTACATCCACCGTTGAGTTCTTAACCCAGGCCGGTCTCTCTGAAGAACAGATTGGGAAAATCTTGACTCGATGCCCGAACATCATGAGTTACAGCGTCGAAGACAAGCTACGTCCAACAATGGACTACTTTATGTCGCTAAACGTTGACGTTGCGGTTCTCCTTCATCGATGTCCACAAACGTTTGGACTAAGCATTGAGTCGAATTTGAAGCCTGTGACTGAGTTCTTCCTAGAAAAGGGTTATGGGATAGAGGAGATTGGGATCATGATCTCTAGATATGGAGCTTTGTATACATTCAGCTTGAAAGAGAATCTGGTGCCGAAATGGGATTACTTTCAGACGATGGATTATCCGAAATCGGAGCTGGTGAAGTTTCCGCAGTTCTTTGGGTATAGTCTTCAGGAGAGGATCAAGCCGAGATATGAGCTGGTGAAGAGAAGTGGAGTGAGACTGTTGTTGAACCAGGTTTTGTCCTTGTCCGGAATTGAGTTCGAGAAAGTTGTTAAGAAGAAGATGATGAAGAAACTTGTGTCTGATCATCAAAGTAGTAGCGATTTATTGTGAATCTTTTTTTAGTTTAGAGCAATAAGAGAGTAATCGAAGTGAGATGGAAATATTTCCTTGTTAAGAGTTACAAACCTTACCTTGTCCTTGAGGTTCTTGCTAGCGTCTAATCTTCATCTTCTCCTCTCTTTTTTTTCTTTCCAATCTTGTGGTAGGCAGAGGTTTGTCTGTTGATTGTTCCTGGAAGGATTCTTGCTTTGATGTTTCTAAACCTTACTTAGAGGACAAGGATAGATTTAGAATAGAATCAATAAATATGGAATGAGGACTTCTCTTAGATAATAAGCTGTCTGACTTTCATAGACCCTTTGTTTCCCATCGTGCTTCTATAAGATGTAAAAGGATATATTCATTAGAAAGGTTTTAGATTAGAGAGGAATTAGATGCTAAAAATATGTTAGGAGTAACTACAATAAAGTGCAAAATATCTATTTTACATATTTGGTTAATACGCCCTTCAAAGTGAAGGTCTTTTGAAAACTCCAATTTTGGTATAAGTTTAACGTGTCCGCAAGTGGATCGTTTGTTGAGACATGTGACACTCTCAGCATACGTTCTTGAATTTGATTTTGAACAAAGTGAGAATCGAAGGCAATGTGTTTTATGCATCAATTGAACACAAGATTTGCACACAAGTGTGTAGCCCCAACATTATCACAGTAGTTCATCGATGGTACATGTATTTGCACCTTGAGTTCAGTTAGTAAAGAATATAACCAACATACATCTGCAGCCGTATTTGCTACATCACGATACTTAGCTTCTACTAATGATCGAGCAACTCCTTTATGTTTTTTGAGGGTTTCTTCCAATATAAAGAATATAACTATTTGTGGAGACAAATTCGTCGATATCGCCTGCCTAATCAACATCTGAGAAAATATGCAGGGTTGGAGACTTCTTATCTACTATCTCATGTGTTTAAGAGCCAGTGCAATATCACAAAACTCGTTTAACGGTTGTCGAGTGTTCTTTCGTAGGTCTATGCATGTATTGAGATAGCTTGTTGACTGAGAAGCATAAGTCTAGTCTCGTGAATGACATATATTAAAGACTACTGACCAGAGTGTTAGAATTTAGTGCTGATTAATCTCTATTAAACAACCTAGCAAGTTCATAGCCCGGATCTCGGGTTTACAATTGTGCTTGAATCTAAAGAGTATCTCGTGTTTACCTCGAGTACAGGCAGCAGAAATATGATCAGGAACACGAGATCAGGAGCGCCTCAAATGCTGCGCCTCTACTGGTATCCACACGCACACAAACTGGAACGGACGGGATGCTAGTGCCGTAGAGATCAGATCTCTCAGAGGTTTGTCAGTTTCTCTAAGGTGGCTGTGAATTAGCTTAGGTTGCTCTAAAAGTCGACCATATATCACATATATATAGACTTTTACTCGACCTAATTATTCGAGGATCAAACCGTAGTTAATTAAGTCATGAACCAAAATCTCTATTTTGGTTCGTGACCTGTGTCGATCGATACACATTTTGTGTCGATCGACACAACCTCAGAGAATCGTTATTGAATGTATATCAAATATACATTCATCGGATCATTACACTAATGATCAACCCCATATTAAATATCCAGTTTTCTTAGGTGTGTGACCCTGTAGGATCATATAATACTAGCAATGAGTTCTAAACTCATAGATCATAAGTGGCTTCTAGCAAAGCATTATGATTACCCAGTATCATACGAATGTCTAATCTCGACAACACAACTATCTCTAGAGTGATTACAAGTGTGATTTCAGGACATTCCCAACAATCTCCCACTTGTACTGGAATCATCTATTCCCATAATCCCTTCGTCTCTATATATCGATCTGGCATAAGGCAAGATCTGTGTCATCCTTATTAAGCCAAAATCACGTTCATCGAACTTCTATTTATACTGACAAGACAAACGACTGACAATCACCTCGTTTGAGTGCGGCCACACATTTCTCAGTATCAAATCTTCGATGGGCCCTGAGATATTTATCTCCTGTTATATAGGAGGGACAAATCCCATCTTGTTCCATCCCTGTTTCTTCACACACTTCATGATACGCCCAATCAATACCTTTATAATCACCAGTTACGGCTGGCGTTTGACAAAGTTAAAGCGGACCAATTCATATGTAAGAAAACATGACGAACTCAGGTCTAAGGACTATACTCTATAGTCGTAATGAAAACTCTCATGACACTTATATAACTATCCTGTAGAGTTCTCATTAGCGGGTCATGTCCGATCCTGTGTTCTCCAACACATATTTATGTGATTGACTTTAATGCTCTTATTAATGACTCCATGAAACTTAGTTATCAGTCACCTCACATACTAGTCTCACGCGGTTGTTAATGTCCCACTTTAACAACCTTGACCAGGGACCAACATAATTTATGTCATTTATCATTTATAGGGTTTCATGATCAAGTCACATACTTGATGACCTATAAAATGTCATAAATTACTCTGGGACTATTATTTAATAACCATAATTAAATAATACTGAAATCAGATTTCATTAACATAATCAAATTAAGTTTACATGAAAATTATATCACAACTAAAATTAACAACAACAACTCCCACTAAAATTAAGATAACATCTTAAGACATCTAATGCCTATAGCAGTTGTCTGAACCTCATGCGTTCTTGCTCAGCATGCGTCGAAGGACACTGCGTCTTGCTAAGAGTAATGCCAAGATTCATTGGCATGAAGCCCTTCTTGGAATCATGCATACTGGACATGTGCAATACCTTATCAAATATAAGTATCTTGACACAATCCAATTAGCTTGTCCAATCTATCTCTATAGATTCCCATTCCAAGAATGTGTACGGCTTCTCCCATATTTTTCATCGAAAAACAACTTTCGAGTCAAATCTTAACAGACTGAAACAGTGGAACTTCATTTCCGAGAAGCAATATGTTATCAACATATAATGCTAGAAATGCAACTTCGCTCCCACTAGTCATCTTGTAAACACACGGTTCCTCTTCGTTCCTGATGAAGTCAAACCTTTTGACTGCTTCATCAAAACGAAGATTCCAACTCCGAGATGCTTGCTTCAATCCATAAGTGGATCGTTGAAGCTTGCATACCTTCCTAGCATCATAAGGATCAATGAAACCTTCAGGTTATGTCATGTACTTATCCTTTACAGAATTCCATTAAGAAAATTGTTTTCACATCCTTCTGCCAGACCTCATAATCGTAATGAGCGGCGGTTGCTAGGAGAATCCGAATGGACTTAAGCATAGTGACTGGGGAATAGGTTCCTTCATAGTCAATACCATGAATTTGCTTGAAATCTTTTGCCACCAACCTAGCTTTGTATATCAGAATATTTCCATTTTCGGAGTCAGGGCTCATCATTGCTTCTTCAAAATTCGCAGGCCCGTCACTTTCAATGATCAACAGATCATGGCAATTGGTCACGAGAAATCCACATTTCTCGGGTTCGTGACGGATCCTTTCGGATCTGCGAGCTTCAGTATTGTGTAAAAGTCGCGCACATATCTCATATATATAGACTTTTACCACGACCTAATTAACCAAGATTTAAACCGTAGTTAATTAAGTCATAAACGATCTGTGTCGATCGATACACATGTTGTGTCGATCGACACTGCCTCAGAAACTCGATATTGAATGCATATCAAATATGCATTTACCAGATCATTGCAAACTTCAGGCACCATAGGTTCAGGTTCTACAATTCTTTGTAGATCCAACTTCTACTCTTCCTCATCAGGTTGAGCAGTCTCCTGTGATTCTCGAATTTCTTCGAGTTGTACTTTTACTCCCACTGTTCTTCCTGGAAAGAAAGTCTTTCTCAAGAAAACATAAATCCGAGCAACAAACAATTTGTTCTCGGACCGGTTGTAGAAGCAACATGCCTCGGTCTCGTTAAGATAACCAACGAAGTAGCACTTATCGGATTTGGGTGTGAGCTTATCAGAGATTAAACGTTTAATATAAGCCTCACAACCCCAAATCTTCATGAAAGACAAATTAGGAACATTTCCAATCCACATCTCATGTGGTGTCTTTGTAACTGATTTTGATGGAACCCTATTTAGTGTAAACGTCGACGTTTCTAGAGCGTATCCCTAAACAAATAATGGAAGATCTAAGTGACTCATCATTGATCGAACCATATCTAATAAAATCCGATTCAGGAGGAGGGAGTTGTGAAACAATTCCACAATCTCTCGGATGATCACTGAATTCTTAGCTTAAGTATCCACCTCCACGATCTTATCGTAGAGCTTTAATACCTTTGCCAAGTTGATTTTGTACTTCATTCTGGAACTCTTTGAACTTTTCAAAAGATTCCGATTTATGTCTCATTAAATAGACATAACCATACATACTGAAAATATCAGTAAAGATAATGAAGTACTGAGAATTTCCTCTAGCACTTGTTCTTATCGTGCCATACACATCCGTATGTGTAAAGCCCAATAAGTCTCTGGCCCTTTCATTTTGTACGTTCGCAACCTGTGTCGATCGACGCATCTTTTGTGTCGATCGACACTACCTTTTGTTGAAATGGGCCTCATTCATTTTGCTTAATAAACAAGATTCGCATCTCTCATATGATTCATAATCAAATGAGCCCAAAAGCCCATCACTATGGAGCTTCTGACTCTGTTTCTTAGTTATGTAGCCCAAACGACAATGCTAGAGAAAGAGTTTGATTCGTATCATTTGACTTGAATCTCTTGGTACTAATGTTATAGATAGGCACGTTTTTGTTTTAGAACATAAAGTCCATTCTCTAATGGACCACTACCATAAAACATATCATTGTAATCAATTTGAATAACACTTATTCTTAATTTGAAAACTGATATCCTTCCATATCCAAACAAGGAATAGAAAAAGTATTTCTGCTTATAGCAGGTACATAGTAGCAGTTCTTAAGTTCAAAACAATGCCAGAAGGTAAAAGACAAATGAATTTCTACGGCTAATGTAACAACTCTTGCTCCATTTCCACCGCACAGGTCCACTTGTCCTTTCTCCAAAGTCCTACTATTGCTTAGGCCCTGCATATTTTCACAAAATATGAGCACCACAGCCGGTATCCAATACCTAAGAAATAGGACCAGCAGTAGTAACATTTACTTCTATAACATAAATACCTGAAGAAGAAGTCTCGTACGTCTTCTTCAGCTTCTCATAATCTTCCAGGAATTTATTGCAGTTTCTTTTCAAATGCCCATAACCATTACAATAATGGCACTTATCATCTTTAGAAGGACCGGTTTTAACCTTAGGAACATGGTTAGACTCGCTTGGATTCACAATCGAGCTCGTCTTACCATCACCTTTGTTCTTAACAAGTTTCTTAAACCTTTTACCCTTTTGTACCATAAGGACATTTGGGGTTTCTTCATGATGTTAGGTTCAGCAGTCTTGAGCATCCCATGCAACTCAGTCAACGTCTTTGTCAAGTTTTTCATGTTATAGTTCATAACAAACTGATCATAGCTTGACGGAAGTGACTGCAAAATGATGTCAGTAGCCAAATCTTGGCTAATGGGACAATCCAGTTTCCCCAGGTTATCAATATAACCCATCATCTTAATGACATGAGGACTAACTGGTCCGTCCTTTGGTAGCTTGCACTCAATTAGAGACTTAACCGTCTGGTATCTCTGAGTTCGTGCCTGCTCCTGAAACATACTTTCCAGGCCAGTGATCATCTCTATTAGCGACTCCACGTACTCATATTGCTTCTGCAAGTCCGAGTTCATGGTAGCTAACATGAGACAACACACATCGACCACATCATTGGAATGCTTATCCCAAGAATCCTTCTCTGACTGCCAGGCATTTGCTCGGTACTTCTTAGGGAGAACTTTCTCAAGGACATAGTCCTTTTTCTCCTGTTTGAGAACAATTCTCAAGTTCCGATACCATTCAAGAAAGTTGGATCCATTTAACTTGTCCTTCTCAAGGACGGATCGCAGGGAGAAATTGTTATGATGGTTTGTGCTAGACATAGCTGAAAACAAGAGAGGTTTAGTTATGATGTTCAAGAAATGAGAAATCTTAACTATTAATAAGACTCGCATTATATTCAAAACAATGTTTCCTCAAATGAATATAATGATCCAAGACCCATACTTCACTGAAACTTGAGTGAGCCACTGGCTATCGCCCAAATTTTAGTTATCTAGGTAAGCAACAACTTTGCTAATTATATCCAATATAACTCTTGGTTGTGGATTGACATCTCATGTCAAATCCACCTGATGTCTCTGGGCCCAAAACGATTTTGATAGCCCAGACAAGTAAACCAATCTCTTAAGTCATGTAATTGTTGATACCTTGCACTACAAGCCTATCAACACGATTACCTACTGCCTTACTCATGTAATTGTGGACACCTTGCACTGCAAATCTATCGCACAATGAAACGAGTCTTGACAGTTGACAAGATCGGGAAGACATCAAGGATTACTTGATATTTAGTTTGAGGAACGGAACTTTTAATCTAATATACACATCATATATGTATCTTAGTAATTTATTAAAACAACTAATTTTATTAAGTTTTAATTATTCTAAGAAATAGGTTAAGTCTTTGGTTCGGTTTATGCGATTTCTGGTTCAATAACTAAAATCCCAAGTGGTGTGTCAATTGATGCAACTCCGTGTGTCGATCGACGCTACCAAACCGACACCATTGCGATAACCGGTCAATCAAATTGAACCGGTTTGATAACCGGTTAGCATCGATCGACACAACACTTGTGTCGATCGACGTTAACCCAATTCAATCAAACCGCAATTAACCCGTCAAACCGATTTAAATCAATTGCGATAACCGGTCCAATCCAATTGAACCGAATCATCCAATTGAACCGATTTAGCCATTTTAACCAAGTGCGATAACCGGTCCAATCCAATTGAACCGATTAAACCATTCGCAAGGTCCGTGTCGACCGACACAACTTTTGTGTCGATCGACGCGTTAGGGCATCAGGAACTTCGACCTTTAAGATCGAAACCTAAAATCTTAATTAGGGTTTTCACGGCGTGTCGATCGACACCGGATTGGTGTCGATCGACACAGTGCGAAACCCTTGAATCGTTTATCCTAAAAATCGATTCTAGCATGCCTTTCAATTCATCTTATGAATCCGATTTTAACCATTAAAATACTTAAACATGCATCTAGATTCAAGAACAGAAACTCTAAGGCTCTGATACCACTTTTAGAACTTAGTGCTGATTAATCTCTATTAAACAACCTAGCAAGTTCATAGCCCGGATCTCGGGTTTACAATTGGGCTTGAATCTAAAGAGTATCTCGTGTTTACCTCGAGTACAGGCAGCGGAAATATGATCAGGAACACGAGATCAGGAGCGCCTCAAATTCTGCGCCTCTACTGGTATCCACACGCACACAAACTGGAACGGACGGGATGCTAGTGCCGTAGAGATCAGATCTCTCAGAGGTTTGTCAGTTTCTCTAAGGTGGCTGTGAATTAGCTTAGGTTGCTCTAAAAGTCGACCATATATCACATATATATAGACTTTTACTCGACCTAATTAACCGAGGATCAAACCGTAGTTAATTAAGTCATGAACCAAAATCTCTATTTTGGTTCGTGACCTGTGTCGATCGATACACATTTTGTGTCGATCGACACAACCTCAGAGAAACGTTATTGAATGTATATCAAATATACATTCATCGGATCATTACACTAATGATCAACCCCATATTAAATATCCAGTTTTCTTAGGTGTGTGACCCTGTAGGATCATATAATACTAGCAATGAGTTCTAAACTCATAGATCATAAGTGGCTTCTAGCAAAGCGTTATGATTACCCAGTATCATACGAATGTCTAATCTCGACAACACAACTATCTCTAGAGTGATTACAAGTGTGATTTCAGGACATTCCCATCACATAGATCAGTATTGTTTTGCATAAGTGAGAGGAGATCCGCCATTGAGTGTGAGTTTTGTTGGTGGCAATAATGAAGTAGTTTAAAACCTTTGCCTTTGCCATGTTATGTTTGAAAGTAAATGAGTCACGTATTTCTGCTGCATAAGATGAATGCCAGTGGATGTATGTGTGACCTCAACCCCAAGAAAGTAATGCAAATCAGTTGGGTCTTTCATCGAAAAGCGATTCACAAAGCTTTCGAGAACATGTGATACATGTGTTCGATTATCACCAGTCACAACACTATCATCCACATATACTAGAACATATGTGATAGTAGTACATGTGGAGTGTATAAAGAGTGTGGTATCAATAAGTGATGTTGTGAAGCCATTGTCGAGAAGATGTTTGAGGGAGATGAACCATGCCCTAGGTGCTTGCTTGAGATGATAAATTGGTTTGCATAATTGACATACAAATAATTTCTGGTCTTGGTCAATGAAACCAAGTGGTTGTGACATGTACACTTCCTGAGTGAGATCTCCTTGTAAGAAAGCATTGTTGATATCCAACTGTTTGATGGGCCACGATTTTGTAGTAGCAATGTTGAGAACAAGGCGGATAATCATTGTTTTGATGACTCGACTGAATGTTTCTGCATAATCTAAGCCATATTGTTTTGTGTATCCCTTAGTGACAAGACGGGCTTTGTACCGATCGAGGCATTATTACTATATTAATCCTACTAAAAGACTATAAGTCACTTTGTTTTCCGATCTCTGTCATAATTCTTTCAAGTTTTCCTTGTACTCTTACTTCTTTCTCTTCTGAATCTGTCAACTTTGTAATGCGCTTTCTCAGATTAATACATATACATTCCTCCGATTTATCTTTCCCGAACTACTGTCTTATATGACAGAGGATATATAGATACCTCTTCGTCACGTAAAAATTCACATCACTCGCTCTACCAATTACTCTACCATTAATATTTACATTAATACCCCTTGTGTGAAGTTTCCCTTCAAAGTTTATACCTATTTATAGATTCATCGTTAAATCGGCCTAACATATGTGTTCGGTTTACACGCTTCCGTATAAAAATCTTAACACATCGGATGCGGGATGGTGTGGCTTACTCTGGCTGGGAGGTTGTGGGTGTCTCGTGCTTCATGGAGCTTCGACAGAAACCACCAAAAGCTGAGAGCTTGAAATGCAAATATGGCCTTGGAAAAATCAGAGATTTGGTGTTATTTTGTTAAAGGTAATTTTTTATCATAATGGAAGAATAACCTAATTTAAAAAGGGCATTTATCTTTGTGACTACCTCGAGCCACGTGCCTTCCACTTTTCTCCGTCCGCCGACGCCGGCCCTGGCCTCCGTCATTGGTCTCAACCCACGGCCAAGAAACCCCCCCCCCCCTCATAAAATCCATCACCCTCTCGGGCGTTACTCTACCTTCCTCAGTTGATGACGCCTTTGCTTCAACCCCAAAAGCCCCTACGTATGTTCCTAAAACAACACTAGACTCAGCTCATGCGGCTGCCTCTCCTATGGTTATTGCTTCCTCGGCTTCTCAGTCTCAATCGGTTGCTCAGTCTTCCGCTGCTTCTTCTTTGAGCCTCGCATCAGAGCCTCAAAAGGCAAAATATTCTGAGCACCAGATCAGAGACGAAACAAACACTGTTTCAGCACCTTATGTGTAGCTTTCATGGTGCAATGTGGTTCATGGTACCTCTCAGAAAATGTCCAAGAAAGGGGATTCTTTCTTCTTGAATCAGGTGAACTATGTGTTCAAATCCCTAACTTTGTCATTACTAAGAACATTCCAAGCAGGCAAGCTTCATTATTGCCCGATTTCATGGAAAACCTCTCTCTGGTGGTTCTCTACACGCCACCACCAATAGTATTTGGAGTAATAAATTAAGAAAGATCATTTTTCGAAGTTGAAGGAGAGGTCATTTCTGATTTTAATTCTTTGTCCAATCACTCGGCAACGAGTCCTTGAGAGGAATGTGGCATATTGAGAATCAAGCTATGTTTGTTTCCAAATGGGAGTCGGGAACTAAACCGGAGGTCCCTGAGCTAACGGTAGCTCTTGTTTAGTTTGACTTTTACAATGTCCCACCACACTTCTACTCAGAAGAAGGGCTGGAACATATTTCGGGATTAGTAGGCGACCCCATCATCCTTCACCCTAACACAAAAAGCATGAAGGATATGGAGGTTGCTCGGGTCTTCACAATAATCGATCCAACTAAGCCACTTCCTGAAGCCGTTAATTTGCGCATCGAAACTGGCCACACACAACGTGTTCTGGTTTCAAATCAATGGTTACATCCTACTTGCGATCACTGTCAAAAGGTTGGACACAACATCAAGAGATGCCCTGCAGCTCCTATTATCTTCCCTGAGTATAAATCATCTGGACACAAGTCTGAAGATTGCCCTTGTCGCAAAAACAGAAAAAAAATTGAGATTGTTAAGGGTATTGCTCCCCCAAAACAGAAAAAATAAGATGAAGTCCAAGCTTCATTGGGAGAAGAAGGAGAGACATGCATCTCTTCATGAAGAGAAAATTGAATCAGGCAAAGTCCCGGAGAACTGCAGTAGCCAAACTTCATCGTCAGAGAAAACGATTGCTCCTCCTCCGGACAAATGCAACAAACTGCTTTTGCTAACCCTCCTGAACAGTGAATCTTCTTCTAGCCCAGAGGATTCTGCTACATCAAAGGCTGAAACCTATAGTTACGCTTCCAAAGAGGATTCTTCATCTGCGAAGGAGGAAAATTTTACTAATGTCTTATCCAAGAAGACCAAAAAGAAACATGAACAACTGTTAAACAAAGCAAACACAAGTAAGAGTTCTATCAAGAGTACTCGGAGCAATCACTACAAAACCCGGTAATATCTTTATGATAGGCACTTTTGGTTGGAACATTAGAAATTTTAAATCAGTTTGGCTTTGGAATTTCAAGAAATGGTTTAAGCTTAGTAAAGCTCTTTCTGGTAGCCTAATCGAAACTTGGGTGAAGTTTCATCGGTCTCAAAAAAATTTCCAGTCTACTTTTCCGGGCTGGAATCTCATTGCTAATTATGAAATGCAGAGTTGGGTAGAATTTGGATTGTGTGGGATCCTTCAGTGGCTGTCTCAGTAGTCTTCAAGTCTGCTCAGATGATTGCGTGTGGTTTTAAGTTACCTCATCTTGAGGAGGAAATTGGTATCACTTTTGTTAATGCATTAAACTACAATTATGGTCGCAGAGAACTCTGGTCTGATCTTTCTCACCTCTGGGGAACTCTGTTATTTCTTCAAAACCTTGGCTTGTCCTTGGGGACAATCAATCCCTTGACCCGTCAGACTCGTCCTCATATAGCTCAAGGATTACTTGGGGAATGGAAGATTTCTGTGATTGTTTGACCTTTGATGAGCTTTCCAATTTGTACTTCAGAGGCAACCACTTCACATGGTGGAATAAACAACAGTCGAATCCCATTGCAAAGAAAATTGATAGGATTCTAGTGAATGATTTATGACTTCTCCGATTTCCCTTGTCCTATGGATATTTTAAAGATCCTGAGTTCTCAGATGATTGTGCTATTTGTGTTGTTATTGGTAGCCAAGTCCAGCAGAGGAGAAGATCTTTCAAGTTATCCAAATTTCTCCTCCAAAATCTTAACTTCATTGGTCACATTGCTGCTGCTTGGAACAGTTTCCAAGTGAGGGGATCGAAAATGTACTCTCTGGTCAAGAAGTTAAAGTTGCTAAAGGTTCTTGGACGTTTCACAAGGAGAACTATTATGGGTTAGAGAAAAGAGTGTTAGAGGCAGCAAATCTTCTGACTTCTTGCCAATATAAAATGCTCCAAAATCCTTCTCCTCATCTCATCTCACCGTGTGATAGGTCGTAAGTTTTACCCTATACTAACTGCAAGTGCACAGTATATCAATGTAGTATTTAGGGATCGAATCCACGAGGACTCTAGGCAACGATAGTATTAAGAACTAAAGAGATTAAAACTAGGAGAAAACAATGTGAATAGAAACTGAAAATAATGCGAGAAAGTAAACAAGTAGCAGGTTGTGGTTGTAAGCAATAAACTAAGGGCGCTAAGTCTAGGGCGTTCTCAGGAAATCAGACAAGCAGACAAATCATTCAGTCAAGATCTAACTAAGCTCAGTTCTAGAACTCAAACACAAATATAGAACTAACCAACTGTCGTTGCGAGAATTCTCTAAGTCTAAGTGCAGCAATCCAAATTCCTTTGCAATTACTAACAGATTAAACCAGCTTTAATTCCAAGTTCGATATGTTCACAATCTAATTAAACCAAATTCCTTTGCGAGTAATTAAATTGCTCAACATAAATAGTTCAGATTCTAAACCACACTGTCGTGTCGTATTTAGCAACCGAAGATCTAGATTCTAAGTGATCAGATTAGAACTAGCATTAAACACAATTTAGTTTGAAGAACATCTATTGATGTGAATCCTTAATTGAGTTAATTATATCTAGCAAGTCATGAAATCCCTATGAGAAACCCTAAACCTAACTATGAAACTACTCAGACATAGAATATGAAGACATAATCAATGAAATAATAGATATTATAAAAGAGATTAGAATAATAAAAGGGGTTCAAAAACTTCTCCAAAACAAAGTGTAGTACAGGATCAGATCAGCCCCAAAAGCTCTAAAAACTCTCTGCTCTAAGTTATGATAGCGTATCTAAAACTGAAGTTAAAAACCTAATATAAATAGCTAAAACACGACTTGGGGCTTCTGTGCAAATATCTGGAACTTTTGGGCATCTTTGCAATATCGGCATTCTTCATTAAACCGCCGAGAATCTGGCCCAACACGCTGTGCATCGATCGATGCTGATGTGCAACGATCGACACAGATCTCAAATATGGACAGTGAACACAACCTCTCGGGTCAAAATCCCAAAATGCTCCAAATAGCTCCAAAATCTTAACTTCTGGTCCAAACGTACGTGTACCTAATAACACCTGTAAAGAACTCTAAAAGAACACCAAAAGACACTAAAACAGACTTATATCATGGCATAAAACCGGTAAAAACCATGATATATCAACTCCCCCACACTTAGCCTTTGCTTGTCCTCAAGCAAAACAAAGAAATAGACATGGTGAAGAGGTTTGAAAACTTTCAGAAACTCTTTTTGTCCTAGAAGCAACAACACTCAGATTCCCCTTAGTAAACCACTGAAAGAATCAACCTGCAAGATATCAAGACCAACATATACTTCCCCCACACTTAGCAACTGTCCTAAGTAAACTCCACAATCACATTCACGCATTCAAATTCACCCTACTGACTTCTGCAAGTATTTAAGTGCGGTCTCACCTAAGGAGTATCGATCAAAGGGCACATGGACTCTTACCTTGCCAGCTCTAGACCACCATACTATATTTCTCTGGTCCCTTTCTTCTCTTTTCCCTTCCTTAACAACTGATTTTTCCCCACTGGGTATCATTTTATTTTGTTTATCAGTGTTCTTCCCGTTTTGGGGTGTACTTTGGACACATTCCATGGATCACACAGGAGGTAATAGTTTTTACAACTATTCCCGTGACCACTTCAGAGTTACTAACTCATCCTCAGTTTATTATATATATATATATATATATATTTTTTTTTACTTTATGGAAGGGGAGAAGGGAACCAAATAGGACATGTTTATAGGCTGTGTCAGAACTAACAAAGGAATCCGACACAAGGTATACCAAGCCCTTAGGTGAGAAAATTAAGTCAGTATTAAGGTGAAGTCAGTAAAAGGATCCTCTGATACCTGAAGTGATGTGGGTGTCCTCAGTAGGTTGATCTGTGATGGGGTTTTCTAATAGTCATAGATAGATCCTGCAACTTCATCCCAATGGTTACGTAAGTTTCTGCAAGATATTGTTAACTCCTCAAAAAATCACTGTTTCTTACCTAAACTTGTTTTGACTCAATAAAACCAAATTTTTTTTTTGAAAAACTGGACTGGCTCTTAAGAAAACAGAAAGATAAAGTCAGTAACACTTTCCCCACACTTAAGACACATTGTCCCCAGTAGTGTCAAGCGAAGGATTGGTAAAAAGAAATAAAAGCAAAAATGTTTAATGAATGTGTTGAGTTCTGTCTGATTTTTACCTCTGTCGCACATGCATCGATCGCTGCATAAATGCATCGACCGTTGCTAGGCAATTTTTCGTCGTGTGTCGATCGTTGCTCAGGACCGCAACGATCGCTGCAATGCGATTTCTTTCGTGTTGTGACGATCGACACAAGTTGTGTCGATCGACGCATTGCGATTTTCGGATCAGTCAGAAAGTTAGCAGGTTAGTCCATAAGAAAATCCAAATTTTCGAACCTGCAAGCTGAAAAACACTGAAAACAGGCAAAATCAAAGCAACTGATAACCTCAAAGCAAACACATCGTCCAAACATAAACATCCTAAGAAAATCAAAAGAAAGTGCAAAGGGGAAAAGAAAAATAAGAGAATACAGAACCGAATGTCTGAAAATGGAGGCTACGCTCACTCATCATCTGTCGCATCAATGCGATCAGTACCACTCGAAGAACCGGGAGTCGGAGATCGTCGTCTGCGTCGAGAAGGTCCTGGATGGTGTATCTGTGGCTGTCTCCTGCAAGTGCAGGTACGCATGAAGTTCCAGACGACCCGTACAATACCATCCGAGCGCTCTCTCCACTCTGCCTCAGACACCATAAGGCATCGTAGGCTCGGAAAAATGTCCAACGTCATCGACAGGGGCAGCAGGTGCAAGTGCAGGCGCAGAGGAGGTAGAAGATCGTGTAGAAGGCTCTCCCAGCGGATGAGCCATAGAAGGGACTCTGCGCTGCTCACTCGGAGGAGGCTGGAACCTCAAGGCATCCAGCGTATCAATCTGTGTAAGACCAGGAGCAGGAAGATCCACGCCACGCTTCTCTGTGGCAGGGTCATAATAGACCCATACACGTCCCTCCTTCAGCCATGTAGCACTCTGCAGATGGCTGAAATCAAGGAACTCCAAGCTCACTACGCTCCATTCCCTCTAAGGGAATCCTGCAATGTCTGAAGATGGGAGTAAGCAGACTCCCTACTCTCTCAGTGCCCACACCATCAAAAGGCTTCTTCTGCAGCTCGCATAAATGATGAGCAAAAACAGCTCCCAAGCTGAGTCCTCTAGTGGGATCTCTCAGAACTGTATCCTCAAACTGGTCCCTCAGTCCAATGAACAACATCTTCATCTCGTTCTTACGCATCTTGTTGGCTTAATACTTGCACAACAGAGTAGATCCCAAGATGCGCAAGACGTATCTAAGAACCGGATGCCTAACCTGAATCACCGGTGTGGTCCTCGAGTTGTATCGACCAGTGCCAATACACTCCCAGAAATACTGAGCTTCATCCACATCCCCCTCAAGTGACATACCAATGCGCGTCGGCTCAGTGCTGAATCCATAAATCCTACAGATATCGAGAAGGGGAATCCGATGCCTGGCTCATAAGCACATGAAGGTAAAGAAGCCTCCTGAAGCCTTCCTACTATCTGGTGTAGGGTATATCACTCTGCAAGTGGCTAGCAGCTGTCTTACCAACTCAGGGTACATCTCGTAAGGCTGCATTGGCATTGTCCCCAGACCAATGCCCTTACACAATGCAAGAACCTGCTCATCTATGCCCAGACTCCTGCAAGTCGAGTAATCTGCAAACTTGGTTGGCTTAAGCGTCATGCTACACCAACCATTGTACAACAAGGTGTCAAAATCATCCCACTGATCAAGCAATGGCCTCTCTGTGAAGGTGTCGGTCTTGAGCAACTCATCTATCTCCACGCCCCAGACCCTATTTGTCGGAATCAGCAGCGCATCTGCTCTATGCCATGGTGGTTGTATCGCTTCCTGATCTCTCTGATAATCCTCAAGCGGATCCGAGTCTCGATGGAACCACTCAGCTGGTGGGTGATGGTGAGTTGTAGCTGCTGTGGTGGCTCTACGCTTACGAGCTTGTCGAGGAGGCATCTGCATTCAAGAAAATAAACCAATATTAGTCTCGGCAATCTCACTGTGAAATCGTAGAGCAACGATCGTTGCACGAGTGGCGACGATCGTTGCAAGGCGATTTTACAGTTGCTAAGTGACGATTCAAAATCATGCCAAAATCAATCCACAATCTCACAAGCAGCAATAATCCATCACCAATCATCCTAAATCAGGTCTATAACAGCATGGAATCATCGTTTTCCAGCCAAAATTTTCAAATTCTAAAACCCTAAAAACGAATCCGGAAATCATGAAATTGAGACACATTACCTTAGATTTGCTTCGAATGGGTTAGAAAAACAGATAAAGCGTGTAAAAAAAAGGAGAGTAGCACTTGGAATCAATAAAAACGATGAAGAAATGAGAGATTTAGGTGATGAGAGTCTCGGTTGTACGGACGGCGAGAGTGGAGAAGAAGAGAAGAGAAAAGGGTTTAAGGCACTTACCTGGTCGTGGGTGCAACGATCGTTGCTGATGGGCAACGATCGATGCTGTTTGAACCGAATTGGTTCCGGTTTAGTACGCGTACCTTAATTTTGCAATTAAACCACTTGCAACGACCGTTGCACAGGACCGCAGCGATCGTCACAAGGCGATCCCATATCTTCGTCAAATCTCCCTGCAACGACCAATGCATAAGTGCATCGATCGTCACACATCTCCAGATTCGAGTTCTGTATCTAAAAACTTAGCAAAAACAAATCAAAACGTAAGTTCCTAAGAAAAACACCAAAAATAAGAAAGAAAAATACTAAAACCTAACAGTGGGTTGCCTCCCACTCAGCGCTTGTTTAAGGTCATTAGCTTGACCAGACGAACAAGAATCGGGCACCGTGAGATCCTGACAGAGACTTTGATTGTCTCTGTGCAAGTCTCCTCATCCAAGGTGGAGAGTAAGCTTCATCAATGTGAACGCGTCTAAGAAAAGAAGTTGTGAAATGCTCCCCAGGATCCAAAACCGTAGTGTGACTTGACTGCTCTTCATCTTCATCCATAATGGTGATGGTCTGCCTATCAATCAGTGGCTTGCGCAGCTTGTCCATCTCAAAGTGCAGTGGCTCATCTCCCAGATGGAGATCTATCAGACTGTGCCTCACATCTATCACTGCACCAGCTGTGGCTAAGAATGGTCTACCCAATATCAATGCATCATCCTGCTCACTGTGGTACTTAAGAACCAAAAAGTCTGTCGGAACCAAGTAGTTTCCAACTCTCACTGGGACGTCCTCAAGAACTCCCTAAGGAATCCTTATAGACTGATCAGCTAGGACAAGAGAGGTCCTAGTAGGTGAAAAATCCATCATACCCAGCTTTTCTGCCACAGAGTATGGCATGAGACTTCCAGCAGCTCCTAAATCACACACAGAGCGCTTGAAAGCATCCTCAAATATAGAACAGCTCAGCACAAAAATCCCAGGATCAGGTAGCTTCTTAGGAACCTTGGTTTATAGCACATCACTTATATGCTGAGGAACAACTATAACCCAATCCTTTAGCTCTTCATCCAAAGGCAACATCTTACCCAAGTATCTCTGCACACAAGGGTGATAAGGTGGATCATCAGATGGTGGAATTTCTTCCAACTCTTCACCAATCTCTTCCAAACGCTTAAATTCATCAATCTCTTGTTGAATCACTTCAGACACCTTAGGATATAAGCGAATAGATTGTGCATAGATCTCCTGTTGAGTTATCTCAGATACTCCAGGGAATAAACGGTTAAGCTCTTGATCTGTCTCTGCATCAATGCCATAAGAATCCTGTGAATCTGTCTGTCCACTCCTTGCAACGATCGACGCTAAGGGTGCATCGATCGATGCAGTCAAATTTTCACAGATTCCACCCGAGAGATTTTCCTCAAAATCCGAAATTTCAGCCTCTTCTACCAGTTCAGCTGTACTTAGCTCAAATCTTTCACCTAGGTGTGATCCATCATCAATGTACACTGACCAGACCTTAATATGGGTGTCTACAACACTCTTTCCCTTGATGGAGCTTGAAATTTGGCTCACCTGAGTGTCCAATTGCTTCACATGAGTGTTTAGAGACTCAAACTTCCCATTGAGATCCTCATAGACAGCATCCAACTTCTTGTTGCAGTCCACAACAATCTTAGTCTGTCCTTCCAGCAGCTGCTCCATCATTGCCTCCATCTTACTCTCATGAGTAGTAGCTACAGGAGGTGCTTGGTAAGAGGAAGATCCATAAGTCCTCTGATTACCTTGTTGGAACGGTTTCTGAAAACCAGCATTATGTCCAAAGCCAGAAGAGTTTTAATTGCTTGTGAAAGCACTCTTCTGACCACTGAAAAACCTATTACCCTGCTGATTACCAAACCTGTTTCCTTGGAAACCAGATCCTCCGATGTAGTTCACACCCTCTTCCTGCCCATCTTCTTCAGCATTAATCACTTCAACATCTTGGGCAAAGTGGACAGCTTTCTTCCCAGCTAGAAGATTGCAAACAGTGTCCAACTTAGATCTAATATCAGCTATCTCTGAATTCTCCATCTTTCCACCGGACTTCTTCCTTCTTTCATCAGTAGTCTTGCAGCTATTACTGCTTACTAAATTATCTATCAACTGCTTAGCTTGAGCAGGAGTCCTAGTGTTTAAGTTGGCATTGCTAGAATTTTCCAACGCAGTCTGATATGGAAGATCTATACCTCTAAAGAAGATGCCTAATAGCGTTACCTCAGTGAATCCATGATGCGGGCAGTCACGTTGGTACTTCTTAAACCTCATCCAGGCTGTCTTAAGAGGCTCTGTAGGTCCTTGGGTGAAGGTGACAATGTCCTGCCTTAACTGATCAGAGCGAGCATCATCGTAGAAGTGTCGCAGAAACTCTCTCTTCAGAGCGGCCCAAGTAACAAACGTCCCAGATGGAAGTTGTTGCAGCCAGGCTGCAGCATCTCCAGCCAGAGAGTAGGGGAAAAGCTTGAGAAACAGATAGTCTTGGCTCACTCCATCGTACTTTATTCCGGTGACTATGTCCTCAAACTCATTTATGTGATCCATCGGCTGCTCACTTGGAGAGCCATGGAAGGCTTTCTGCCTCAGGAGAGAGTAGTAGATGGTCTTAATCTCAAAATCATTCCTCTCAAAATCAGGAGGTACAAGAGCTGACCGGTTAGCATGAAACTCATCCGGACAGTTATAGTCAGCTAAAGTCCTCTCATGGACAACCATCTGTCTGCCTTGGCCTTGTCGTTGGCCTTGGTTCTGCTCCTGTTGCTGTGGTTGCTCTGGAGGATCAGGGATAACATTCCCTTCAGCATCTATCGGTTCTCCAGCAGCATTGTACGGATTGTTGTGTCGGTCCCTCAGGGTACCTTGAGCATCAGGCTTTATGATCACACGTTCAACAACAACCATCCTTGTTCTTCGAACTCTTCTGTTAGTCCTCTCTAGTCTAGCAAGCTCTTCAAGTTGGAGGTTTATGAGATTAGTGTTCGGATTACTTCTGGTATCACGCGTTTGCATAAACCGTCTGTAATCGCCAAGCAACGATCGATGCTAGCAATGCAACGATCGATTCAACTCCAATCGCTTAGCAACTATCGACACAGAAGGTGCAACGGTCGATGCTATGCGATTTTGAAACCTGCGACAGGGAGAAAGCAGAGAAAAAATCAGTAAACAAAAATAAAAATAAAAATCCTAGTAAAAACCCTAAGTTCGAATCTATCGAAGACTCCAAAGAGTCCCCGGCAACGGCACCAAAAACTTGATAGGTCGTAAGTTTAACCCTATACTAACTGCAAGTGCACAGTATATCAATGTAGTACTTAGGGATCGAATCCACGAGGACTCTAGGCAACGATAGGATTAAGAACTAAAGAGATTAAAACTAGGAGAAAACAATGTGAATAGAAACTGAAAATAATGCGAGAAAGTAAACAAGTAGCAGGTTGTGGTTGTAAGCAATAAACTAAGGGCGCTAAGTCTAGGGCGTTCTCAGGAAATCAGACAAGCAGACAAATCATTCAGTCAGGATCTAACTAAGCTCAGTTCTAGAACTCAAACACAGATATATAACTAACCAACTGTCGTTGCGAGAATTCTCTAAGTCTAAGTGCAGCAATCCAAATTCCTTTGCAATTACTAACAGATTAAACCAGCTTTAATTCCAAGTTCGATATGTTCACAATCTAATTAAACCAAATTCCTTTGCGAGTAATTAAATTGCTCAACCTAAATAGTTCAGATTCTAAACCACACTATCGTGTCGTATTTAGCAACCTAAGATCTAGATTCTAAGTGATCAGGTTAGAACTAGCATTAAACACAATTTAGTTTGAAGAACATCTATTGATGTGAATCCTTAACTGAGTTAATTATATCTAGCAAGTCATGAAATCCCTATGAGAAACCCTAAACCTAACTATGAAACTACTCAGACATAGAATATGAAGACATAATCAATGAAATAATAGATATCATAAAGAGAATAGAATAATAAAAGAGGTTCGAAAACTTCTCCAAAATAAAGTGTAGTACAGGATCAGATCAGCCCCAAAACCTCTAAAAACTCTCTGCTCTAAGTTATGATAGCGTATCTAAAACTGAAGTTAAAAACCTAATTAAATAGCTAAAACACGACTTGGGGCTTCTGTGCAAATATCTGGAACTTCTGGGCATCTTTACAATATCGGCATTCTTCATTAAACCGCCGAGAATCTAGCCCAACACGCTGTGCATCGATCGATTCTGATGTGCAACGATCGACACAGATCTCAAATCTGGACAGTGAACACAACCTCTCGGATCAAAATCCCAAAATGCTCCAAATAGCTCCAAAATCTTCACTTCTGCTCCAAACGTACGTGTACCTAATAACACCTGTAAAGGACTCTAAAAGAACACCAAAAGACACTAAAACAGACTTATATCATGGCATAAAACCGGTAAAAACAATGATATATCACCGTGTTGGAAAAATAGACTCATGCTAAGTGGCTTGAACTACCTTAGCTGAAGAAAGCTTCCTTAGTCCAAGATCTCAAGTTAATTGGATTCCTAATGGAGACTGTAACTCCCTTTCTACTTCAAGATGGTGAACTTAAGAAGGGCGAGTAACCAAATCCATTATCTACTTGATCAGTCGGGATTGAGGATCGAAACGCAATCAGAAATTGTAGAACATTGTGTTGACTTCTACTCCCAGTTGCTCGGAGGTCCGACTCATGTTCTTTCTCCTGAGTATATTGAGCTGATTCGATCTCTATCTCCTTTACAGTGTACAACAAAATTGAGGAATGTGCTACATGAGGCTGTTTTTGCTGAGGAAAATAAATATGAAGTTTTTGCTTTACCAAGTAACAGAGCTTATATGCCAAATGGATATAATTCAGAATTCTTAAAATTTACTTAGCCATTCATCGGCAACGATGTTACTAACGCCATTTTATAATTATTCTCTTCGCGTCAGCTTCTCAAGAAATGAAATTTTACCGCTATCACCTTAATTATGAAGAAGGTTAATGTTTGATCAAGGATTCACACCAAGGATTTGTTTGAAAGTGGATTTGGACTAAGAGAATTTGGTTATAAATTTCCTATGAATCAAATATATATTTAGGATTGATCGTCAAAATAAGAACTTATACAAACGAATCAAAAGTATACAAAGATAAGGTCGAATATTTTATGTCAATGTGATTTCTGTGTCGAATTGGATGTCCTTGATAATGACTTATCCTCTCCTTTTATAGCTTCGACCCTCGATCTTCTAGTTCTGATTTTCTTGTCAGTTCTTGTTGGCGACGATCTCTTCCTTCATCCATGATTCTCGGAGGTCGTTCGAACGATTGAAGACTCGGTCTCGAGGAACTCGATCTTCAAACTATCGAGCTCGATCCTCTCTGGCTCGATCGGCTTCTCAATAAATATTTACACTTTGGACCCAACTGATTCGTGATATAACGGGCCCAGATTATAACTGGGCTCCTAGTTACTTCGTGGGCTGGATTTATAGGTGAGAAATCCAGCACCAACAATAGTCCCCCCAGCCCATTAGTTCGATGGTTCGAGGTTAATGGGCAGTGGAAAATATCAGGATGCTGTGCGGCGCCCTCGACATTGGCATTAATGATTATCCCATTTCCACTATAGATCCTGCTTATATCATACGGCCAGGATACGAGATCCGCGAGTTTCCTTCACTCTCTGCGCATTAACCTCGATCTCGAGAAAGTAATGATTGCAATCTTAAAATCCTCTGTTAATCTGGTCGGTTAACTAATGGTTGAGATCTAAGATCTCAACGGATTTTGGTAATCTAGATCTATGTGGAAATCACTCGATCTCTTGCCGTTTATTTGCAATGACTAATTTTTAATCGACAGTCAAGATATGGGGATACGAGGGATCCCTAGATTCTCAAAGTTGTCGAGAAAATGATTAGACTCGTAATGATTATTTCGAATTCGAAATAAACGGTTGAGATTATGAGATATGAAGAGTCTCGACGATCTCGAGGAAAATATGCATTGATTTTCTTTAAAAGGGGGGGTTATCCCTTCACGTTTCCCACTACGTATCACACTACATATCCACAGGTGACCTCTTCTCCCTTCTCATTTTCGGTCTTTTCTTTCTCTCTCGTCTCTACTA
Organism: Orychophragmus violaceus; assembly: GCA_030180135.1. Classification (NCBI taxonomy): domain Eukaryota; kingdom Viridiplantae; phylum Streptophyta; class Magnoliopsida; order Brassicales; family Brassicaceae; genus Orychophragmus; species Orychophragmus violaceus. The sequence goes on along the minus strand of CM058236.1, from coordinate 25,334,339 downwards.
TTTTTCTTTAGAATTTCTCTGTAATTCGAAGCTTCCGTAGAGAGAGAAACATCATCTTCTTCTTATTTTTCGTATTTACCATGAAATCTGGGATTTCCATAGCACCAAAAACTGATTAAGGGGCAATAGTTCATCAGTGAAGCCATACGGTCCGCATCCGGCGACTACCCTGAATCTACGCCATTTGCAGAAGATGAGAACAAAGTGCCAGATTCCGGCGGAGGTCGAACTCGTCATCCCGACAGAGACGGAGTCGCGAGAAAAGGTTCAGCCCAGGTATTGTTTCGCCTTGTACGCTTATTCTGATAAGTGGGGGCTTTCTCAATTCCTCGCCTTATCTCATGGGTGTTAGAGCAGCTCCAGCTCGATTTTCCTCAGATGACCCCCAATTTTGTTTGTTATGTCATCAGACTCGGTTTCAGGGCCGCCAAAGAAGGGGTCAAGTTCGGGGCCAAATAACACTTGAGAGTATGCCAAGAAAAATACAACGTTCAAGCTCTGGGAACATACTATGTTTCTCCTTGTTTTGGGAAGATCCTGGAGGAGACCCCCGCGAGAGATGTCTAGAGAGAAAGATATTTCTTTTTCAAAGTAGATAGGCATTCCGTCAAAAAATTTTACTTCTCTGTTATCCCAACGCGATTGGCAGTTAGCGTCAGTTAGATTTTAGGGTATCTTTAGTTCGATAAGTATCTGCTTCGTTCTCGAATTTCTACTGACCCCTTTTATTTTGCCGAGACTTCCGACTCGGTGCCTCTGAATCCTATTATGCAAAGCTTGATAACTCGATTACAGAGAGGCGACGTTGACTGGGATAACTTTTCCCAAGAACGTATTAGAGCTGCTCTAAGTTCTCATCCCCATCGATCCCCTCTGAATCTGCCACAAATTCCTCGAGGAGTCTAGCTCCGGTAAGTTCCTCATCATTCGTCTCCATTTTGGACAATACTTCCGCCTTTCCGTATTACGGAGCGAATCAGAACAAGTTAGAATTCGTCGACCTGTTTAGTTTATCGAACTTATTTTGGTAAGATCGTCTAACTCGGGTTTAGTTGATCCGGGTCAGCTCTCTCTTGGTCGGTTCTAGAGGTTCCAATCTCCAAGGTCGAGGTGGTTCTCGGCCTCCTACTCCAAAGCGTAAGCGAACTGACGCAGAAGTGATCTCGCGAAGGCGAGTCATGAATTTCAACGGGCGCTTCAAGCACCATAAGAATTGTCCTATTTCGGACGACCCAGCGGGGGTGGCTTATCTGCTTAGGCATTTCATGCCCGCCGGTTTTCAGCTCATGGCCATTCGTGACATGGTCCTCGGGGAGGCGTACACCGAAATGATGTCAGCGCATGGGAAGGTAAAATATAATCCCCCTTTTTTGTCTAAGGCATTTATAACTTTCTTCGTTTTTTGCCTCATAATTTATGCACATTTTTTTTTCAATTTATGTATTTGCTCGAGGCGACAAACAAGTTTGCGGTCCAGATCGAGCGCAAGTTGAAGGACGTTCCTCAGGACAGTGAGCTCGAGGATGCCAGGAAGGTGGTGGCCGAACTCAACCTCGCAATTCAAACTGCTAAGGTCCGGGAGGCAAAGATGAAAGGTAAGTTGGCCAAGTACGTGGAGCAGGAGGCCCGTCTGATGCCCCTAGAGAACCAAGAGGAGGATCTGAAGCACAAGCTCGAGGTGGCCATCAACAAGACATTCACGGCTGAAGAATCGAACCAGAGGGCGCTTGATCAAGCCGCTCAAGATAAGACTGGGAAGGATAAGGCCCTCGCAGATTGGGAGCTCGGCATCAAGGTCGCGGTCCATTAGGCGAAGAAAGAGCTAATTGAGGCGTACCTTGATATCCTAAAGGGTATCCAGGTGAAGTGCGACCAGAAAAAGGTCAATACTAGCACGGAAATCCATCTTCATGAGCCCTTTGAGAACATCGAAATTATAGCCGAGTTCGCGTCTGGTGAGCTCAACCTTACTCAGGAGGTCCTCAAGCTGGCTGGGAAGAAAAGGATTCCAACCAAAGAGATAAACACTGCAGCCGTGTCTGACTTGTCCATTAGCAAGTTAAACTTGCCTGCCTTGTCCGAGGATTCCATTATGCTGGTGAATCCTCCTGCTCAGGCTACACCTCAGTTCTACCAATATGGGTCGCATCTCGCAAAGGAAACTGGAGGAGGATCAACAGCGAGTGATGAGGTCGATGGTCAAGCAGCTTCGGGTGCTGAAGATGCAAAGCCCGATGAGAATATGGGTAGCTGATCTGATGCCTTCGATCCTTAGAACAATTCAAATGTTTTGGTGTTTCCCGAAAGGCTTTTAATTTTATTTTCGAACTCGTGTTTCCCGAGAGGGCTCTGATCTTTTGGTGTTGCATGAAAAGGGCTTTTGTAATTGTGAGGACCTTAGGTTCTCTTTTTTTTTTTTTATATAAATCGATCTTCCTTTTGCAATTTGTTTATGCCTTAGTCGTTTGGGGAAAAAAATAAAAGGAAGCACTTCGAAGTTTGGAATTGGTTCGATATCGAACTGTCTTTCGTACTTTTCGTGCCTTAGTCATTATAATTTATGGAGATCGCACTTCGGGGCTTAGCTCAATCAAATTATCTCGATTAGGCCGGTTTTGGAAGACTTATGACAAAATATGCTAAGATCAGAATGAGATCGATCGAACTTGAAAGAGTCGAACTAATCTGGTTTTGCCTTAGAAATTTATGAGTAAATTCTGCTAAGTATAAAATGAGGTAGGGAAGAAGAATTTGTTTATGCGAGAGCTCAAATTTGTTTGGGACCTTCGTGGTTTTTCATAGTTCGATCGAGTATGAGGTCGATTGAATTGCTTGAACTATTTTGCCCATGCGAGGGGGGGGGGGGTGGTCCCCAAGTTATTCTAGCTGAAAAGTTTGAAGAATTAAGCCGGGATTTTATCGAGCAAGTTTTTACCTTTGAGATCGTTTTTTGCTAGTGGTCGTCATTTTCTGAGGATCGTTATTTTTAGGACCATTTCAGATCGCCTATTTTGGGATCATTTCAGATCGATGATTTTTTGGATCATTTCAGACCACTGATTTTTAATATCGTTTCAGATTGCTAATTTTGGGGATCATTTCTGATCGCTAATTTTTTGGATCCTTTCAGATAGCTAATTTTTGGGATCATTTCAGATCGCTAATTTGTGGGATCAATTTAGATCGCTTGTTTGACAGACAGAAAGTGGAGAATTTTATTTGAATGAAGATTGCATACAATATAATAATAACGAACTCAGTGATTAATCTTTGAATTAGGGTTTGAGTTGGAGCTACCTACGTACCCTTTTAAGGGATCAAGCCTTAACGTAGTTCGATTTTAGTCGAAGAATTTTCAATGAAAATATCTTTTGAGGTTTAGGATGTTCAAGGTCTCAGTTCTGGCCTTAGGGTTTCCGCCGACTTGAGCCGGTAGACCCCATCTCGAATGACATCGATGACCTGGTTGGGACTTTCACATTTTCCCAATAAATTTCCAGCATGTTCTATTTTTTTATGGTCGAACACTTTACGTAAGAAGAGTTCGCCTACTTGAAACGTTCGGGTTTTAATCCTAAAATCATAGTAGCGAGCTGCAGTTCTGGATTCGAGCGAGTGCGAGGTTCCTTCGTTCATTGACGAGATCGAGCTCGTTTGTTATCATTTAATTATTAAGTTCCTCAGGTTGTGGGAATTCTTTTTGACGGATGCTAGACACAAGGATCTCTGTTGGAACTATGGCCTCGATGTCGTAGGATAGTGAGAAGGGCGTTTCTCCGGTCGATTTGCGAGGAGAATTTCGATAGGCCCAAAGTACAGTTGGGAGTTTGTCACTCGAACTTGATTTTCATTCCTCGAGCCTTTTCTTAAGGTGGTTCATGATCGACTTGCTGGCTACTTCTGCTAATACGTTTCCTTGACGATAACGGGGTGTCGAGTAGGTCAGCGTGATGTTCCAATTTCTACAGAATGTTTGGAATATGTTCGATATGAACTTAGTTCCGTTATCAGTGACAATCTCATGAGGTGGCCTGTGGCGACAAATGATGTTTCGCTAGACGAACTCGTTTACATGGGCATCGTTTATTTTTTGGTAGGACTCAACTTTGATCCATTTGGTAAAGTAATTTTTCATGACTAGTAGGTGCATCACTTTCTTTTTCCATGATGCGACTTAAGGTCCCACGAAATCCATCCCCCATCGCATAAACGGATATGGCAAGGAGATCGAAGAGAGTTTCTCCGATGGTTGGTGGATAATCGGGGTGTGCCTTTGGCATTTGTCACATTTCACAGAGAAGGCTCGCATTCATCGGACATGGTCGACCAAAATAAGCCTTGTCATTTGCTCTGTATTGCTAGAGCTCGTCCTCCACAATGACTTCCGCATGCCCCTTCGTGAGCCTGAGTGATAACGCTTCGAGTTTGTTCGCCACTAAGGCATTTGAGATATGGTCCGGAAAGATTTTGCTTGAAGAGCTCCCCTTATGTCACGCAGTAACTCGCACATTGTGCTTTGAGTTTTCGGGCTGCCCATTTATCATTAGGTACATCACATCATCGGATGATCGGAGTTCTCCAATCTTTTCTGGCATCGGACTCGTGTATCTGACTTGTGGAGGCAGCTTTGATGGGACCATCAAGTGCGTTAGAACTGCAGATAGCCTTCATGGGGTCGATATCGTCGTCGATAATGACTATGTCGGGGCTGATCGCTTTATCGGATTCCTTTTTATTGACATCGTTTCTTTGATTGGGGTTGTCTTGTTTTAAAGACAAGGCCTTTATTGCGATGTCTATGCTTGGCTTCTCGATCCCTTCAACCGGTATGATTCTTGTAAGGTTAAGATGGGATGTCGAAGCCAATGCAGAAAGGGCATCAGCTGCGGTGTTCTCGCCTAGAAAAATTTGGGTTAGATCAAAAAAATAGATCTGATGGACGAGGCTATGAACTACTTTTAGCATGCTTCCATTCGTTAGTCTTTGGCTTCATAGTCGCCATGGAACTGGTTTGTGACTAGTTGAGAATCACTAAAAGCATCTACTTCTCGGGCTCCTATTTCTATGGCGAGCCTGAGTCCTTCAATAAGTGTTTTTTATTTTGCCTCGTTATTCGATGCAGCGAAGCCTAGCCTGAAGGATTGTTCCAACACTTCTTTATTTGGAGATACTAGTTTTACCCGACTCCATATCCTTGTCTTGATGATGCGTCGTCGACGTGGAGAGTCCGTCTTTTGAAAGAGGATGGCTCGAGGTCGATGGTAAGAGGGAGTTCGATTATAAATTCAGCCAATGCTTGAGATTTTAAGCATGTTCGAGTATAGAAATCGATTTCGTATTCGCTTAGTTCCATAGCCCATTGAGCTAGTCAACCCGACTGGCTAGGACTGTGCAAGATTGTCCTTAATGGTTGCAAGGTCATGACAAAGATCAAGTGCGATTGAAATTAGGGTCGAAGCTTTTGAGCCGATGTTACCAATGCTAACGCAAGTTTTTCCATTGCGGGATACCTCGTTTCGGGGTCGATCAAAGTCTTACTGATGTAGTAGACTAGTTTAAGGCGCTTTGTTCTTCGCGAACTAGGACCTCGCTTACCAAAGCTAAAGAGTCATCTAGGTAGAGGTATAGGGGCTCTCCCTCTACTGGCCTCGCCGGTATCGTGGGCTCGCTTAGGTAAGCTTTGAGCTGGGTGAATGCTTCTTCGCACTTTTTGTCCCAAATTAATTTCTTGTTCGCTTTGAGGAGATGATAGAAGGGAAGACCTTAATCATTCGACCTCGATATAAATGGTTCAAGGCGGCTATTTTGCCAGTAAGTATTTGGACTTCTCGCATTGTCTTTGGAGATTTCATCTCAAAGAATGTTGCGATCTGTTTGGGATTCGCTTCTATTTCCCTTTCGGTTACAAGGTAACTGATATACCATGGATTTTACCGGTTTTAACCATGGTATATGCCTTATTTATCGAGTCTTATGTTATGTTTTGGAGTCTTTTTAGTATGTTTACAGGTTTAGACACATTTGGAGCAGAAGTGGAGATTTTGGAGCTGTTTGGTGTATTTTGGAGATTTGGTCCGAGAGACAGAGTTCGCTGTCCAGTTTTGGAGACTGCGTCGATCGTTGCACACCTGCATCGATCGTTGCATATGCGAATGGGCCAGACTCGCCGATTTAATGAAGAATGCTGATTTTGCAGAAAAGCCCAGATATTTACACAGAAGCCCAAAACGTGTTTTAGCTATTATATAAGGGTTTTTAAGCCATTGTTTAGGCTACGCTTTACTTTTAAGTCTTATTTTATTTTCAGAGAGCCTTAGGGGCTGATCTTGCTCTCGAAAGAGAGAGGATTTCGAACCCCTGTTGATTATTCTGTTTTATGATATTTGGTTTTCTACTTAAGATGTTTTCTGTTTCGATGAACATGTCTGAGTAGTTTACCTGTTAGGTTGAAGGATTCTCATTAGGGATTTCAGAGAATTATAGTTTAAATCAATCTGTAGAGATTTATATCTGCTAGTTCTTTATCTAAGTTGTTCTTAATGCTAAATCTGAAGTAGCTAATCAGAGTTATGATGTTAGGTTGATTAATTCAGCGGAAGTTGATTAATTTAACTAGAAAGAACTTAGATAAGCAATTAAACTTTTCGCAAACGAAAGTTTGGTTTAGGATAATTGTGAACATATCAAACTTGGAATTAATGCTAGTTTAATCTGTTAGTTCTCGCAAACGAAAGTTTGGTTTGCTGCACTTAGACTTAGAAAATTATCGCAAAGGAATTTGGTTAATTCTATATCAGTGTTTGAGTTCTAGAATAGTTATTGATTGGATCTAGATAGATTGATTGCTTGCGTTCCTGATTTCCTGAGAACTCCTGAAGCCTAACGCTTCGCTTCCTTGCTCACAAACTCGCTGCTATTTACTTTTCTGCTCTGCTTTTAGTTTAATCATCTTTGCTTTCTCCTAGTTTAATCTTTACTGTTCTTAATCTATCGTTGACCGGAGTCCCTGTGGATTCGATACCCTAAGTACTACAACTACATCACTGTGCACTTGCAGTTAGAATAGGGTTAAAACCTGAGCCTATCAAGTTTTTGGCGCCGTTGCCGGGGACTCTTTTGAATCCTCGATAGATTTGAACTTAGGGTTTAGACTAGGATTTTCGTTTTTAATTTTTGCTACTAATTTTTTTTCTTTTTCTGTTCTTGCGTTTCAGGTACGCCTGTAATCGCTTTGCATCGATCGACACTGTCCTGTGTGTCGATCGTTGCATTCTCGAGCTTGCATCGATCGACGCTACTCTGCATCGATCGGCACAGTGCGAAAGAATAATGGGAATGATGGAACAGATGTTGGAAAATCAGCAGAATAACTCGTTCTGCGGAGGCTATGGTTCCTATTCATTCACCAGAGATTATGAATCTCCATCATATCAGCCTGTTCCTCCTCAAAATAAACAATATGGTAAGCTGATAAGTATGATGGAGCAGTTACTGGAAAGATATGAAGAGGAGAGGAACTACATAAATGGTCCTGGGTTTCAAGGAAACAGAGCTTATGAGAGCAAGATAGAATCCATGATGGAGCAGTTGCTAGAGGATCAGGCTAAGATTGCTGCAAACTTCGACAGGAAGCTGGAAGCTATACATGGAAATCTGAATGGGAAGTTTGAATACTTGAGCACACATTTGAAGAAGCTAGATGTCCAAGTTCAACAAAAAGCTGGAGCAATAGAAAGGCGTAATGAAGCTAGGAAAGCTGAACAGTGTAGATCCATCAAAGCTGTGACCTTAAGGGATGAGATTGACTTGCTGGAAGAAGAAGAGAGCATAATCTCGGATTTTCTGGATGAATATTGTCTGCCTGATACATGCATCGATCGACACCCCCTTAGTGACGATCGACACGCCATTCTGACGGCAATTTCGAGTTCTTTCGAGAAACAGAATCGCCTTGCATCGATCGACACACATTATGCAACGATCGACACAGAACGCACACATGTCCAGAAACCTGCAACAGTACCAGAACAAGCTTACAAGCCCCCGGTGCCATATCCTAAGGTTCCTAAACCTTCCAGACAAGAGCTAGAAGTGGTTAACTGCATGAAAGTGATGGATAAGAAGGTGAATAGAACACCACCAGTTGAAGCTTCGCGAGTTCATGCAAAGAAGATGATTTCCACTGATGGTCATCTGGAAGAAGAAGTTCAGATTGGTGGAACTACAGTATCTGATAGTAGAAAGAAGAAGATGGCAGTTCCTCTTGAACCTGCTCTAACATCTTCAGTACCTGCAACTGCTCATAAGCAGAAAGCTCCAGACATCATATCTGCACCAAAGGTAAGATATAAATCATCTAAGCTTAAACCTTCTGATCATATTGTTTTGAATGCAGGAAAACGCAGTAGATCGCCCAAGCTTCGCTCCCGCCCTGATTCTGATTTCTCTTTTCTTGGGAAGCCTCATGATCATAATGCCTATACACCTCCTTGGATGAAGAGATATTCACAGAGACACTCAAAGTCTCTGTTGAAACCACCATGAATCCAATCTCTTTCCAATAGTCAAGCTAATGACTAAAAACAAGCGCTGAGTGGGAGGCAACCCACTAGTAGGTTCATTTTTATTTTCATTTTTCGTTTTGATTTTGGTGTTTTGATTTTTCTTTTAAGTGTGTTCAGAGCCGTGAGAAACAGGCAGAATCGCACTGCATCGATCGACACATATAGTGCATCGGTCGATGCAGTCACGATTTGTGGTTTACCGATTCAATTGCGGTTCAGACATCGGTTATCTAAATAACCGCGAGCGATAACCGCCTTGCATCGATCGACACCCTTGTTGCATCGATCGACACAGGGCGACGACAGGTAAGTATTCTGCAACTTTTCGGTTTGTTCTTCAATTTGATTATTCTTTCACCGAGCTCATGCTTCGATTACACTGGGGACAGTGTAGTTTAAGTGTGGGGGAGGAAGCTACTGACGCACGCTTTTGTTTTCTTAGTTTTTCAAAAACATTGTTTTATTGAGTCAAAATTTGTATGAAACTATGATTTTTCGAGGAAAATTTTCGCTTGAACAGGAACTAAGTGACCATTGGACAGACTTGCAGAGCCTCTATGACTGTTAGAAAACCCAGACACAGATCAGCCTACTGAGGACACCCACATCACTTCAGGTATCAGAGGATCCTTTTACTGACTTCAATTTAATACTGACTTAGATTTCTCACTTAAGGGCTTGGTATACTTTGTGTCGGATTCCCTTGTTAGTTCTGACACAGCCTGTCAACCTATCCTATTTAGTTCCCTTCTCCCCTTCTATAAAGTAAAAAAAAAAATAATAATAATAAACTGAGGATGAGTTAGTAACTCCGAAGTGGTCATGGGAAGGGTAGCAAACACTATTTTCTCTCATGTGATCCATGGAATGTGTCCAAAGTACACCCCATAACGGGAAGAACACTGATAAAAAAAATAAAATGATACCCAGTGGGGAAAAATCAGTTGTTAAAGAAGGGAAAGAGAAGAAAGGGGCTAGAGAAAGATAGTATGGTGGTCTAGAGCTGATAAGGTAAGAATCCATGTGCCCTTTGATCGATACTCCTTAGGTGAGACCGCACTTAAATATTTGCAGAAGTCAGTAGGGTGAATTTGAATGCTTAAATGTGATTGTGGAGTTTACTTAGGACAGTTGCTAAGTGTGGGGGAAGTATATTGTGGTCTTGAGTTCTGTAGGGAAGTTTTCAGTGGCTTACTAAGTGAATGTGATTGTGAAAGTTCCTAGGACGAAATCAGTTTCTGTGTTTTCAAACCTCTTCGCTTATACTTTGGTTCTTTACTTGCTTGAGGACAAGCAAGAGCTAAGTGTGGGGGAGTTGATATACCATGGATTTTACCGGTTTTAACCATGGTATATGCCTTATTTATCGAGTCTTATGTTATGTTTTGGAGTCTTTTTAGTATGTTTACAGGTTTAGACACATTTGGAGCAGAAGTGGAGATTTTGGAGCTGTTTGGTGTATTTTGGAGATTTGGTCCGAGAGACAGAGTTCACTGTCCAGTTTTGGAGACTGCGTCGATCGTTGCACACCTGCATCGATCGTTGCATATGCGAATGGGCCAGACTCGCCGATTTAATGAAGAATGCTGATTTTGCAGAAAAGCCCAGATATTTACACAGAAGCCCAAAACGTGTTTTAGCTATTATATAAGGGTTTTTAAGCCATTGTTTAGGCTACGCTTTACTTTTAAGTCTTATTTTATTTTCAGAGAGCCTTAGGGGCTGATCTTGCTCTCGAAAGAGAGAGGATTTCGAACCCCTGTTGATTATTCTGTTTTATGATATTTGGTTTTCTACTTAAGATGTTTTCTGTTTCGATGAACATGTCTGAGTAGTTTACCTGTTAGGTTGAAGGATTCTCATTAGGGATTTCAGAGAATTATAGTTTAAATCAATCTGTAGAGATTTATATCTGCTAGTTCTTTATCTAAGTTGTTCTTAATGCTAAATCCGAAGTAGCTAATCAGAGTTATGATGTTAGGTTGATTAATTCAGCGGAAGTTGATTAATTTAACTAGAAAGAACTTAGATAAGCAATTAAACTTTTCGCAAACGAAAGTTTGGTTTAGGATAATTGTGAACATATCAAACTTGGAATTAATGCTAGTTTAATCTGTTAGTTCTCGCAAACGAAAGTTTGGTTTGCTGCACTTAGACTTAGAGAATTATCGCAAAGGAATTTGGTTAATTCTATATCAGTGTTTGAGTTCTAGAATAGTTATTGATTGGATCTAGATAGATTGATTGCTTGCGTTCCTGATTTCCTGAGAACTCCTGAAGCCTAACGCTTCGCTTCCTTGCTCACAAACTCGCTGCTATTTACTTTTCTGCTATGCTTTTAGTTTAATCATCTTTGCTTTCTCCTAGTTTAATCTTTACTGTTCTTAATCTATCGTTGACCGGAGTCCCTGTGGATTCGATACCCTAAGTACTACAACTACATCACTGTGCACTTGCAGTTAGAATAGGGTTAAAACCTGAGCCTATCAGTAACCTACAATTTCTCCAGCTGGGACACCGAAGGTGTACTTCGCGGCCTTGGTTTTCATCCCATATTTGTTGATAATGGCAAAGAATTCTCTTAACTAGGCGATGTGATCCTCACACCCCGAAGACTTGACCAACATATCGTTGATGTAGACCTTCATGATTATACCCACTAGTCCAGAAAACATCTTATTGATAAGATGTTGATAAGTAGTCCTGCATTTTTGAGCCCGAAAGGCATCACTTTGTAGTAGTAGGTGCCTCTATCTGTTATGAACAAGGCCTTCTCTTGGTCTCTGGGGTTCATCAATGTACCTTGAGAATGCATCCACAAAGGATAACAATTGGTGATCTGATGTACTTCTACCAATCGGTCGATGTGTGGAAGTGGGAAGCTATCCTTCAAAAATACCTTGTTGAGGCATGTGAAGTCGACACATACTCTCCACTTCCCATTCTTTTTCTTGACTACGACGGGGTTCACGAGCCAGTGAAGGTATTTTAGTTCCCTGATCGACCCAATTTTGAGTAACCTACTGAATTCGTCATTGACAATTTGTGCTTGTTCTAGGCCGATTTTACGAATTTTTTGTCTGACTGGTTTGTAGGTTGGTTTGACATTCAACTCATGGCTTGTTACGTCGATCTTGATTCATTTCTTGATGGTCAAAGACTAGGCGAATGAGTCCATGTTATGTTTAAGGAAAGTTATCAACTCGTTTTTAATCGAGTTCGAGAGGTTGGCTCTGATGCCAACACATCTTTCAAGAAGTGCTTCGTCTATACAGACTTGAATCGTGAGGTCCTTCGGGGGTCCTCTTTGGCTGGGGTCGTTGTGCTTTTAAGTTTGCACTCGGCGAGCTCTTCATGTTTCTGTAATTGCTATGCATGGGATTTTTCGATCTGCTTGTACTCGTTTATGTAGAATTTTCGGGACGTTTTTTGGCTTTCGTAAACATTTTTTACTCCCTTCAAATTTGGGAACTTAACGCACTGATGGTAGTTTGACGGGACGGCTTTCATGTCGTTTATCCAAGAATGACCCAGAATGGCTTATAAGGAGCCGGTCGATCTACTATGATGAACTCTTCTATTCTTCGTTCCCCTCCGGATATTAATGGCGCAAAGAGAGAGCCTATTAAATATGTTGTTTCACCAGAGACCCTACAAGGGGTGTTCGTCCTTTAACGATTTAGGAGTCTTCGAACTCCATCTTTTTGAAGGCATCATAAAAGAGGACATCGACCGAGCTTCCCGTATCGATCTTTATTATCGAGAGTTCGACATCTCCGACAACTAAGCAGACAGATAATGCATCATCGTGCGGTTTGTTTAGATCAAGTGACTCGCTCTCATAGAAAGTGATTTCGTTATCAGGGCCTTGCATTGGGGTCTTTTCCCGTATAGCGGTCTCCCCTTCTTTTGAGAGCTTTAATCCAGTTGACCGACTCTCGCCATAGCTTGAAGCCGCCAAATATGAAGTCAACTTGTTTATGGGGGTATAGCCTATACACCTCCCCCCCACAAAAACGAGGGAGGCTGATGCGTGAGCTAGGGTTTTTCTGGGAGTTGGAGGTGGTGAAAATTCCTATCCTTCTAGGGCGCCATAAAACTGAGTTCAATGAATATGAGTTTGACTCTTTTCGGAAACCTTGTTGAGGAGCATCCGGCGTTCTTTCTTCCCTAGACCGCTCCCCATTATTTTGGGAGGGCTTTTTCGTGTTTGACTCATTGGTTGGTTTAGTATGCTCATTGTAATGAGGTGTTTCTCCCGACTTCAGATCCTTGGTTTTTTTCATCATCTCGTCTTTTGGAATTTAATTTAGCTCGGGTATAGCACTCTTCTCTCGAGTGACCCTTTCTCTTGTGTAATTCACAGTATTTATCTTTATCGAACTCGAACTTCCGTGAGCCTTTTGGGCTCTCGACCGCATTAACGGTCCCCAACTTGTGGGAGTCTTTTCGACTGTTGTTGTTCAGCGAGCTTGATTGGTTTTTCTCCTTTCGATGCTTTTCTGCGAGGAGAGCAGTTTCTTCCTCAAGGCGAGTAAATGCCGTGGGGCAATGAAAAGCATGATCGAGGGTGAGTGGTTCGAAAACTGTGACCTCCTTGCGGAACGCGGCAGTATACCATTATCCGCATCTCAATGCTTGAAGTGCGACTTCATTGTCAAGTGTTACTATTTTTGCCTTTACTTCTTTGAAGCGGACGATACGAATGGAGTGACTCATCGGGTCGCTAAGAAATTTTGAACGGGAATACTTGGTGGTTTTAACCTCGATAAAGAACCGAGTATTGTTTCAGGAAGGCCGACATCATCTGCTTGAAGTCAATGATAGAGTTTTCTTCTAATCCGGTAAACCACTCTAGTTCCGGGCCTGATAAAAACTTTCTGCTAAGGATCTCTTTCTTGGTCCGTCAGGTAGAGGCGAGACATCGCAAGTCTGAACGCTCTTATGTGAGCTTTTGGGTCCGACTTTCCTGAAAATTCTGAGAATTTAGTTTTCTTTATTTCCTGTACCATTTTGAGAGCTGTCCGATCAGTGAAAGGAGTTTGACACGTTTCTTCAATCACTCGATCAATGTCCGGTGCCACACTAGTTACCATGTAGAATCGCGAGTTTAGGTTCACGAACTAGGTGTTTTCTTGTTCGATGTATTGTTTCAACAAGCCATGTTTGTCGCTCGCCACTAGGGCGAACTGTGTTTGCTGTTGAACCGATGGTTGATGTCCGTTGTAAATCGGATCAACTAGGCCGATCATTGGGATCGATCCCGTCTGATCGGCTCGAGTTGTATGAAATTGTATATAACTGGACCCGACGGGGGGTCCGGAGCTCGAAGAAAAGGCTGAGCCACCTTGGTCTGGTACCAGAACTATTTGGAAGGGAGGTGGTTTGGGTAGCGTCTGATCCGCTGATCCGTTAAGATCCGCGGTCAACGGGCTCGAGCTAAAATGGATCAGTGTCACTTTGGATGTCATCGTAGAATAGAATCCATTGTTTGACGTGCCAGCGACATAACCTAGGATCCGGGGAGGAGATACGACATGATAAAGACCAGGCGAGTACGGGATGGAGGACTCATAGGAGTTCACCGATCGTCTGTAGGTTGATCTTTAGGGTTCTGAATGGCGAGATCCTCGAAACAAGCATTAACGCGTTGTTCTTGTTCAGCAAGCTGAGCAGCCAAAGCGTAGTTAGGGATTTCCTGGGTCCGGGTGTTAGCCTTGTTGGATTATTATAAATTTAAACAATTAACTTATCGTTGCGAGATCATTTGGATTTTGTTGCGGAATGACATCAGTCTTTGGAGAGTTGGATCTGAGTGTTCCAGATCTGCCTCCTGACGCGAAAGGGGAATCGGATCTGATCCACACCCAGTTTTGGTCATTGATTCATGACGAAGTATTTGTCGAAATCTGACTCGTCGCGGTCATTTAAGCGACAGAGACGATTGGTGCTGATGTCGTAGAGAACGGAGCAGAGATCGTCATTACGTTATCGGTCAGACCCATGGTGTTATTTACTCCGGTGGTGTTATGAGGAACGGTGTCGATCACCTGCTGAGGGTAGTGGCAGCGGAGTGTCGGAGGAGCTAGGTTGATTTGGATTCATTTTGATCTATCGAACCCTAGATCTCATTCTTAAGATATGAAGATTTATGGTAGTCCCCACAGTCGACGCCAAATGTGAGATCGAGGATTCACACCAAGGATATGTTTGAAAGTGGATTTGGACTAAGAGAATTTGGTTATAAATTTCCTATGAATAAAAGATATATTTAGGATTGATCGTCGAAATAATAACTTATACAAACAATTCGAAACATAGAATGAGGTCGAATATTTTATGTCGAGGTGATTTCTGTATCGAATTGGATGTCCTTAAAAATGACTTCTCCTCTCCATTTATAGCTTCGACCCTCGATCTTTTAGTTCCGATTTTCTTGTAGGTTCTTGATAGGTGTATAGTTTTCCCTATTCTACTGCAAGTGCACAGTTAATGCAATCGTAGTATATAAGGTATCGAATCCCACGAGGACTCTCAGTCACACAATAGATTATTAGTAATTTGGATTAAATTAAGCGAAGCAGATGTGAAAGCTGTAAACGAAATATCAAAGCGAATCAAGTGAGTTTGTAAGCAAGAGGGCAAAGCATTAGGTATCAGGAGTTCTCAGGAAATCAGGAACGCAAGCAATCAATCAATCAGGATCCAATCAATAACTGTTCTAGAACTCAAAACACAGATATAGAATTAACCAAATTCCTTTGCGATAATTCTCTAAGTCTAAGTGCAGCAAACCAAACTTCCGTTTGCGAGAACTAACAGATTAAACTAGCATTAATTCCAAGTTTGATATGTTCACAATTAACCTAGACCAAACTTCCGTTTGCGAATAGTTTAATTGCTTATCTAAGTTCTTTCTAGTTAAATTAACCAACTTCCGCTGAATTAATCAACCTAACATCATAACTCTGATTAGCTACTTCAGATTAAGCATTAAGAACAACTTAGATAAAGAACTGGCAGATATAAATCCTTATTAACTAATTAGAACTGTAATTCTATGAAATCCCTAATGAGAATCCTTCAACCTAACAGGTGATCTACTCAGACATAATCATCGAAACAGAAAACATCTTGAATAGAAAACCAAATATCATAAAACAGAATAATCAACAGGGGTTCGAAATCAAGTCTCTTTCGAGAACAAAATCAGCCCCTAAGGCTCTCTGAAATAATATAAGACTTAAGAAAAGCGTAGCCTAAACAATGGCTTAAAAACTCTATTTATAACCTAAAACACGAATTGGGGCTTCTTTGTAAATATCAGAAACTTCTGGATCAAAGTGCAATATCTTGATTCTTCTAAACCGCCGAGTTTTTGGCCCATCTCGCTGGTGCAACGATCGTTGCTAGAGTGCAACGATCGACACCTTTCTCTGTTTCGGACAGTGAACTCTATCTCTCGGCCAATCACTCCAAAAATCTCCAAAATGCCCCATAATCTCCAAATATGCTCCAAATGTGCTTGTACCTAATAAATACCAGAAAAGACTCTAAAACATAGTAAAAGACTCGATAAATGACACATATACCATGGTTAAAATCCCTAAAATCCATGGTATATCAACTCCCCCACACTTAGCTCTTGCTTGCCCTCAAGCAAGACAAAGAACTAAATGTAGTCAAGAGGTTTGAAAACTCTTCAGAAACTCATTTCATCCTAGAAGCTACAATACTCAGATTCCCCTTAGTAAACCACTGAAAGAATCAATCACAGGATATCAAGACCAACATGTACTTCCCCCACACTTAGCAACTGTCCTAGGTAAACTCCACAATCACATTCAAGCATTCAAATTCTCCCTACTGACTTCTGCAAGTATTTAAGTGCGGTCTCACCTAAGGAGTATCGATCTAAAGGCACATGGATTCTTACCTAATCAGCTCTAGACCACCATACTATCTTTCTCTAGTCCCTTTCTTCTCTTTCCCTTCTTTAACAACTGATTTTTCCCCACTGGGTATCATTTTATTTTTTTTATCAGTGTTCTTCCCGTTATGGGGTGTACTTTGGACACATTCCATGGATCACATGAGAGATAATAGTGTTTGCTACTATTCCCATGACCACTTCGGAGTTACTAACTCATCCTCAGTTTATTATTATTTTTTTTTTTTTTTTTTTTACTTTATAGAAGGGGAGAAGGGAACTAAATAGGACAGGTTTACAGGCTGTGTCAGAACTAACAGGGAATCCGACATAAAGTATACCAAGCCCTTAGGTGAGAAATCTAAGTCAGTATTAAGGTGAAGTCAGTAAAGGATCCTCTGATACCTGAAGCGATATGGGTGTTCCCAGTAGGTTGATCTGTGTCTGGGTTTTCTAATAGTCAGAGATAGATCCTGCAACTTCATCCCAATGGTTACTTAAGTTCCTGCAAGTCTTGTAAATCTCCTCAGAAAATCATAGTTTCTTACTTAAACAGTTTTGACTCAATAAAACAAAAATTTTGAAAAACAGACTGACTCTTAAGAAAACAGAAAGATATAAGTCAGTAGCACCTCCCCCACACTTAAAACACACTGTCCCCAGTAGTGTCAAGCGAAGGATTGGTAGAAAGAAAGAAAAATTATTAATGGATGTTTTAGTTCTGTCGGGTTTTTACCTCTGTCGCTCATGCATCGATCGTTGCACTAAGTGCATCGACCGTTGCTTGGCGATTTTTCGTTGAGTGTCGATCGTTGCTCAAAGCAGCAACGATCGTTGCAATGCGCATATCGGATCAGTCAGCAAGTTAGCAGGTTAGTCCGTCGGTTTATGTCAATTTTCAATCCTGCAAGCTGAAAACACTAGAAACAGAGTAAAATCGAAATAACAAATATGTCTGATCAAGCATAACCATCCAAACATAGCAAATCCTAAAAATAAACGAAAAACAAAAGTGCAAGAAAAGATAAAAAGTCAGAATACAGAACCGAAAATCTGAACATGGGGATCACTCTCACTCGCTCACATCATCTATCCCACCATACCGTGCATCGTCATCGGCTGCCTCAGCTGCGGGATCAGTATCAGTCGGGGAAGGAGGAGTCGGGGATCGATGTCTGCGTCGAGAAACGTGTACGGGCTGATGGACCTGTGGTGGCCTCCTGCAGCTGCGCATGAAGTTCCAAACAACTCGAAACATGCTATCGGATCTCTCTCTCCACTCGGCATCAGAATATGCACCGTAAGGCATCGTAGGCTCGGGAAAAGGACCTACATCGTCGACTGGGGCGGGCGCAGGCGCAGAGGAGGACGAAGCTCTCGCAGAAGGCTCTCCCAGCGGATGAGCCATAGTAGGTACTGCACATCGATCTCTAGCGGAAGGGTGGAAGCTCAAATCATCAATGGTATCGATCCGAGTGTACCTGGCAGCAGGAAGATCGATGCCATACTGTGTATCCTCAGGGTCGTAGTACACCCACACTCGCCCTTCCTTCAGCCACGTAGCACTCTGCAAGTGACTGAGATCCAGGAACTCGCGCTCAGTAACGCACTCTATACCCCCCATAGGGATCCTGCAGTGTCTGAAAATAGGAGTGAGAAGACTCCCTACTGTCTCCTTGCGCGCGCCTTCATAAGGCTTCTTCTGCAGCTCGCAAAGGTGATGGGCAAATATAGCTCCTAGGTTCACCTTCTCAGCCGGGTTCCTCACATCAGTACCCCTGAACTGCTCCCTCAGCCCCCTGAATAAAATCTCCATCTCGGTCTTGCGCATCTTGTTCGCCTCATGCTTGCACAATAAAGTGCGTCCCAAGATACGCAAGACATACCTGAGAACCGGATGCCTAACCTGAATCACTGGTGTAAGCCGTGAGTGATATCGTCCACCTCCAATGTACTCCCAGAAATCACGAGCCTCTGGTGGTTCCCACGGAAGGGATAAATCGGTGCGTGGCTGCGTGGTGCTGAACCCGTAGATCCTACAGATATCGAGAAGGGGCACTCGATACCTTGCTCCGAGACACATGAAAGTGAAGGTGCCTCCTTGGGCATTCCTGCTCTCTGGGTTTGGGTATACAACCCTGCACGTGGCAAGCAACTGCCTCACAAGCTCTGGGTACAAATCGTAAGGCTACATTGGCATTGTCCCCAGACCAATACCTCTGCACAGCTCCATCACCTTCTTGTCCATTCCGAGACTCTTGCAGGTTGAGTAATCAGCGAACTTGGTAGGTGCTATCTCCATACCACACCAACCATTATACAACAGAGTGTCGTATTCATCCCAGTACTCGTGTAGCGGCCTTTCTGTGAAGTCATCCGATTTTAGTATCCCCTTAATAGAACCGCTCCAGATGCGATCAGACTCAATCAAAACTTTCTCTGGCCTTGGCCATGGCTGTCCTATGGTCGCATGAACCAAATGATACGGCTGTGGAGGATCTGATTCCCTGTGTAACCATTCCGGTGGCGGAATGTATTGTCGTGAGGCGCTTGCAGCTTGTGCTCGTTTCTTGCGGGGTTGATTCCGGGTTGCCATCTGCAAAACAGAAAATTTGAACAAATTAGTCTCGGCAACTCTCTGTTGAATCGTCGTGCAACGACCGTTGCACTAAGGTAGCGATCGTTGCAGGGCGATTCCGTGTAATCGAACATTTCCCCAGAATCGTCGAGTAACGACCGTTGCATCAAAGGCAGCGATCGTTGCAGGGCGATTCTGGCCGCAATCAACAGTCGACAAATTTCGTTCCAAATCATGCAATCAATCACACAGTCGGCAACAATATATCATCTAGCAACCTAAATCATACCTATTTGGGCATGCATTGATCAATTTCGGCTCAAAAATCTAACAATCTAGAACCCCTAAAAATCCAATCTGAAAGCTTGAAAATTGAAGAACATTACCTTGATTTCTTGAGATATGGCTAAAGGAAATGGATTGGTCGGTTAAAAACGAGTGAAATAGAACTTGAAAACAGGAAATTTGACGGAGAAATGGTGTTTTTCGGGTAGAGGCTCGGAGTGTCGACCAAAGGGGTTTTGAGAAGAAAAAGAGAAAATAGGGTTTAAGGTAACTTACCTGGTCGTGGCTGCAACGATCGTTGCAGGGCAGCAGCGATCGATGCTGGTTGAATCTAATCGATTCCGGTTTAGCGACATGTACCTTAATTTTCGATTAAGACCAATTGCAACGACCGTTGCACATGTGAGCAACGATCGTTACTCCTCTCCAGACTTGGTTCTGTATCTGAAAAACTTAGTAAAGACAAATAAAAACGTGAAATCCTAAGAAAAACACAAAAAATGAAAAAGAAAAATAGTTAAACCTAACAGTGGGTTGCCTCCCACTCAGCGCTTGTTTTTAAGTCATTAGCTTGACTTTTGGAAAGGGGTCAGACTCATGGAGGTTTCAACAGAGACTTTGAGTGTCTCTGTGAATGCCTTATCATCCATGGTGGTGTGTAAGCGGTAGCAGCATGATGTCGTCCAAGGAACGTCGGGAGGAATGTAGGGTGAGATTGACATTTGGGTGTTTTAACGCTCTTTCCTTTATTCAAAACAGTGGAGTCAGGAGGCTTAAACTTAGAGGTTTTATGCTTTACCTTTGGCAAAGACTTGATGTTCGGAGCTTTCTGCTTATGAGTAGTTTTAGGCCTTGAAGATGCTAGAATGGGCTCTTGTGGAACCACCATCTTCTTGTCAACCACCAATGTGCACTGAGCTACATCTTTAGTTTTAACGGGAGCTTTTGGGAATGGCAACGGAGGTTTGTAGGTTCCTTCCTTAGCAGGTTCTCGAGATTTGGGTGAAACTGGTTCCTTTCGGGATGCAACGATCGGTGCGTGTGATGCAACGATCGATGCTGTCATCTCAACTCGGGTTTCAACTGTAGTCTCGGGTTTATCTGTTTCTTGGTCCATTCCAGCCGCCTCAGACTCAAATTTCTCTTCTTGGCTTGGTCCTGCTTCAATCTGGGCTATCCAAGTCAAAAGATCCATGTCAATCTCTGCTGAGTCAGGTGCATCGAAGCTTTCGAGCTCTGGTAATTCAACATCAAATCCCCCTCTGCCTTCCACAAATTCCACAGCTTTAACTGCTAGACATGATCCATGATCCATTTGTGCATGATCCTGAGTGAGGATGTTGTTGTCAGGAGCTTCATGAGAATCCTTTGTTGGGGTAGAACTTGGAATTTGATCCATCTGTGTGTCCAGCTGCTTTACACGAGTGCTCAAGGATTCAAATTTCTCATTCAAATTAGTGTACAGGTTCTCTAGCTTCGAGCTGAAAGAAGTTGAGTTCTGCTGTTGCCTTTCAATTGTTTGCTCTAACATCATCTCCAGTTTGCTCCTTTGTGTAGGAGATGCCAGATTGGAAGTATAATTACGGTCTCCTGATCCTAGAGCGTGCCTAGAACTCTGTCTTTGCTGATGTTCCAAGGTATGTCTATAAGAGTCGGCTCCAGCCATGTAGCGTACCTCTGCAAACTTATCAGTGTTTGCCTCTGCTCGGAACTGTCTCTCCCTAAGTAAGATGTCGTGGATGTCATCTATCTTATGTTGCATTTCAGCTACTTGCCCAACCAATACATGGTAATCTGGTAAGATGGGGTTTCCTTCCCCATCTATCTTCTGACCTTTTGCGTTGCATATGTGACCCTCTTGGTCTCGTAAAACGCCGTTTTCACCTTGAATTAAAATCAAAGGTTCCATGGCGCGGAACCTACCGAACGTCTCAGATCTTAGCATCGCTTATTATCGCCTAGTGTCGATCATTGCAAGGAGAGCAACGATCGATGCAGTGCGAATCCCTGCAATCCCAAAAATCAAAAACGTGAGTAAACAAGAAAATTAAAAAGAATGCTTAGTCTAAATCCTAGTACTAAATCTATCGGTGAACTCAAAGAATCCCCGGCAACGGCGCCAAAAACTTGATAGGTGTATAGTTTTCCCTATTCTACTGCAAGTGCACAGTTAATGCAATCGTAGTATATAAGGTATCGAATCCCACGAGGACTCTCAGTCACACAATAGATTATTAGTAATTCGGATTAAATTAAGCGAAGCAGATGTGAAAGCTGTAAACGAAATATCAAAGCGAATCAAGTGAGTTTGTAAGCAAGAGGGCAAAGCATTAGGTATCAGGAGTTCTCAGGAAATCAGGAACGCAAGCAATCAATCAATCAGGATCCAATCAATAACTGTTCTAGAACTCAAAACACAGATATAGAATTAACCAAATTCCTTTGCGATAATTCTCTAAGTCTAAGTGCAGCAAACCAAACTTCCGTTTGCGAGAACTAACAGATTAAACTAGCATTAATTCCAAGTTTGATATGTTCACAATTAACCTAGACCAAACTTCCGTTTGCGAATAGTTTAATTGCTTATCTAAGTTCTTTCTAGTTAAATTAACCAACTTCCGCTGAATTAATCAACCTAACATCATAACTCTGATTAGCTACTTCAGATTAAGCATTAAGAACAACTTAGATAAAGAACTGGCAGATATAAATCCTTATTAACTAATTAGAACTGTAATTCTCTGAAATCCCTAATGAGAATCCTTCAACCTAACAGGTGATCTACTCAGACATAATCATCGAAACAGAAAACATCTTGAATAGAAAACCAAATATCATAAAACAGAATAATCAACAGGGGTTCGAAATCAAGTCTCTTTCGAGAACAAAATCAGCCCCTAAGGCTCTCTGAAATAATATAAGACTTAAGAAAAGCGTAGCCTAAACAATGGCTTAAAAACTCTATTTATAACCTAAAACACGAATTGGGGCTTCTTTGTAAATATCAGAAACTTCTGGATCAAAGTGCAATATCTTGATTCTTCTAAACCGCCGAGTTTTTGGCCCATCTCGCTGGTGCAACGATCGTTGCTAGAGTGCAACGATCGACACCTTTCTCTGTTTCGGACAGTGAACTCTATCTCTCGGCCAATCACTCCAAAAATCTCCAAAATGCCCCATAATCTCCAAATATGCTCCAAATGTGCTTGTACCTAATAAATACCAGAAAAGACTCTAAAACATAGTAAAAGACTCGATAAATGACACATATACCATGGTTAAAATCCCTAAAATCCATGGTATATCAGTTCTTGTTGGCGACAATCTCTGCCTTCATTTGTAATTTGCGGAGGTCGTTAGAATGATCGAAGATTCGGTCTGGAGGAGCTCGATCTTCAAACTATTGAGCTCAATCCTCTCTGACTCGAACGGCCTCTCAATAAATGTGTGAAACTTTGGGCCCAACTGACTCGTGATCTAACGGGCGTAGATTATAATTGGGCCCTAGTTACTTTGTGGGCCAGATTTCTAGGTGAGAAATCCAGCACCAACAGTTAATGCCACTAAATGACAAACTTCAGACCAATCTCCCTATGCAACATAGTCTACAAGGTCATCTCGAAAATCTTTGCTAGAAGATTAGAGAAGATTCTTCCTTTGATGATCTCTCCCTGTCAGTCTTTTTTCAAAGGAAGACTTTTGGTGGAAAACGTTCTCTTGGCTACTAAGCTTGTGCATAAGTTCATTCAAAGTAGCAGATCCAGCAGAGGCGTTCTGAAAGTCGACATGCACAAATCCTTCGATTCTCTCCATTGGGACTTCATTATCATGGTTCTTCTTGAAGTAAATAATCGAAGTATCTTTGTTGAATGTATTAAGCAGTGCCTCACATCCACTACCTTCTCCATAAACATGAATGGTGACTCGTGTGGATTCTTTAAAGATAATAAAGGATTAACATAGGGAGATGGGCTTTCTCCCTATCTGTTTGTTATTGCAATGGAATTATTTTCTAAGCTTTTGGAGTCTAAGTTCAATACAAGTGTAATAGGTCATCACCCACTCGCTAATGATATAGCTATTTCTCATTAGCCTTTGTCGATGATGTGATGCTATTTTTTAGGAAGGTTGAGCTCTCTAAAAGGAACTACTGACAGACTGGAAATCTTCTGCAATATTTCAGGACTAGAAATGATTAGGGATAAGTCTGCCTTGTACTATGAGGGTCTGAACTCTGATGAAACTCAGGGCATAACTGTGTTTGGTTTCACTACTGGAACCTTTGCCTTCAGGTACCTTGGGCTTCCCTTGATGCATAGAAAGCTGCGAAAGAGTGAATACTCCCCCTTGATTGACTCCATCACGACCAGGTTAAATCATTGGACAACAAAATATTTGTCTTTCGCTGGTGGATTACAGCTTATCTATTATGTTATCTACAGCACTTTCAAATTTTGGAGCTCGGCTTTTATTCTTCCAAAGGCGTGCATAAAAGCTATTGAGAGAATGTGCAATCATTTCTTATGGTCTGGTGATATCACAAAAAAGTGGAGTTAAAGTTGCTTGGGAAACGGTTTACTTACCAAAATAAAAAGGTGATCTTGGTCTTAGGAACTTTAGCATCTGGAACAAAATTCTTAGCCTTAAGTTGATATGGTTTCTCTTCTCAATGACAGTTCTTCAATGGGTTCGATTGATGAGGAAGCACATGATGAAGCATGACATGTTATGGATAGCATAATCTTCAAATATCTCGTCCGGGATTTGAAAATCGATGCTAAGTCTTCACCCTCTAGCCAAACGCTTCTTGTGATGCTCAATAAATGAAGGTAATCGAGCCAGTTTCGGTTAGATCACTGGTTGGAAACACGGGTATAGCACCTAGCTCTTAGTTCGGCCCATAGATGCTCTTTGGACTGTGATCGGCCCAATAAGAAACAAATAAAATCGGTCCATAATCAAAAACAGACCCTCACTTAATGTTCGACTCAGCTCACAAATGGTTATGCTCGGCTCGGCTACGCTCACGATCAGACTTTTCCAACTTGGATCAGCTCTCAGATTCAGATCATCTCGGCTCAAATAACAGACAAGACGTGGTCGGCTTGGCCCACTTTTCACATGAAGTACGGCCCATTCAACACGAGCTCGACAAGGAGTCAATGGCCCGTACAAAAGTACGACTGTATTTACTAAAAATAGGTTGTTGCATTGTACATAAATGTGAATTTTTGGGATTTGTGCACTTCATTACTTTCTCTCTCTAGAAACAAGCATGTCTCGAATTGTAAGCGAGCTCGGCTATCGACGACCTCGCACCATCATGTTCTTCTGTCAACCTTAGTCTGCTTTCTAATAAAGATAAACCTTAACCCATAGATTTCCACCAAGCATATTCATTCTAACCTGACAAGACGAGAAATCAAACCTTTGTGACAGACTCGGTTATCAGAAAATTGGTGTTGTCTGTGTAGATTAAGGTTTTTTCTTCACTACTAGGCAAGCTCAACGATGACAAGACCTCCATCGAACAAGGACGTCATCACACACTCTGAAAATTCAGGCTCGGGAACAACCTCGCAAGCGAAGGGTCAACCCGACAAGACTCATCACATCTCTCAGGTCGCCAACCCGATCATCCAACCTACATACACGGAGCTGCTCCTCGGTACCGAGCAGACTCAGAAAGCCGCAAACAACCGATCCGACGAGAAGAACGTGTCTGTCTTACTCAAAGCTATCATGACCCAAGTGGACGAGCTCTCTCGAGGGAGTAATGCTCGGTTCGATTAACTCGCAACAACACAAGAATCATTCCAAGGACAGATCAACGATCTCCAATCATCAGGACATCAGGCGACCACACCACGTTTGATCGAATTCACACCACGCCTTCAGCAAGCTCTATTCGATGGATCGCCAACTCCGAACACCAAACGGAACAAAAGAGTACCTATACATTCTACATTGTTTCTGATCAGGGAAACAAACATGCAACCCCTCATTGTTGGTACCCCCAGCAACTCAGCAGAAAAAGCTCACAGAGATAGCGAAATAGAAGACCTGAAATCAAATCTGTGAAACATGACCTCAAAGGTTCACCAAGCGATCAGCTCGGCACCCTAAATCGACCGTGTTCTCGAAGAAACGCGAAACACTCCTTTCTTCCATCGCGTCACAGATATTCAAGTCCGACATCCGGGAAAAATCAATCTAATGACGTACGAGGCAATTCAGACCCAATGTAATTCTTAACCGCTTTTTTATTGTTGTGGGCCGAACACAATTCAACTTTGGAGAGCGCAACGCAGGATATTGTCAACTATTCGTCGAGCATTTGAGCGGATCAGCCTTTGATTGATTTTCCCATCTGGAACCAAACTCTATCGACGGATGCCAGGAACTGTCAATAACATTCCTCACGCACTATTCGATGTACATCCGAGAGGAAGCATCAAGCGTTGATCTCTAGGCCATCACTCAAGGACAAAACGAAACTCTGCGATCATACATCACTCGTTTAAGAAACGTCCCCGCAAAGATATCGATCACTGACAAGGAAGGCTTACTCGCACTATGAAACAGTCTTTGGTACGAATCTAGTTTCCGCGAAGAAACTGCCGAGCAGCAAGAACCATGTCATTACGACCAGGAGTACAAAAGTTGAAAGAATAAGATATCGCGAGAAAGGGTAAGGCGGCATACTACGTCAGCGACCAACCGCAAGACTACGAGCAAGATCAGCCCACCTAAGGCTATCGCAAAGATTTCCCTCCCTAAGGTTACTAGCAAGATCAGCACCAAAGTGAACCCTGGAACAAGTATGTTCGGGGTAGCCACAAGAGCAAGCTCTTCTGCGATTTTCACCAACGAGCAGGGCATAACACAACCAAATGCAGAAACCTGCAAGCTCTGCTCTTTTCTGACTACCAAAAAGACGGTAAAAATATGACGGCAACTCGCAACCAGCCTTCTGTGAGGGTCGTCAACCAAGGAACACAACCAAATAATGAAGGGGAACGATTAAAGCTTGTTCAAGAAGGAAAGAAGAAACAAGTAGCGTTCGAAGTGTAAATTAAACAAATTGACAAGAAAATGGAACCACAAAAATTAACTAGCGACGATTAGGATAAATATGGACACCCTCGCCGAGAAGGCGAATTAACATAATCATGGGAGGATTGCCACACGCCAATGATTCAGTCCGCTCGATCAAAGAGTATGAGCGCCGAGAAACCACTCAGAAAGAATGCAAAAGAGGCATTGATGACGAGATCAAAGTTGGAAATGAGATCAACTTCACCGAGCAAGATGGAGAAGGCTTGGACATACCACATAACGACCCATTGGTCGTCAAACTTTGATTAGGCGACTGCGAAGTCTCAAAAATTCAAATCGACATCGGAGTTCGGTGGACCTAATCTTCAAAGAAACACTGCAGCATATAGAGCTCATAAATTACCAGATCAAACCATTCGTAAAGCCACTAACAGGTTATCTGGAGATTCTATCACAACGGTCGGAACGATCAAACTTCATATCTACGTCGGAAGAGTCACCAAGATAGTAAAGTTCGTCGTCGTCGACCGACCAGCCATATACAACGTGATCTTGGGGAAACAATGAATACATACAATGAAAGCGGTCCCATCAACTTACCATCAATGCGTAAAGTTCCTGACCCCTTGTGGCATATTTACCCTTCGAGGAGAGAGTTTATTGCACCCAGTGTATCTTTTATAAATTAATAGCAGAGTTGTATCTTCTGAAAAGTTAGTACAGTTTTGTATCTTTTATGTTTTTAGGGCGTTAAAAAGACCATTTTTCCCTCACAGACCATGGATGGATAGTGTGAGATCCGGGATTCACACTAAGAATTTGTATTCGTGGATTTGGACTTTTGGATATAGAAATGGTATAGTTTCCTATGAATCAAAGACTTTATTGAGATTGATCGTCGAGATAGAACAAACACAGTCGAAAAGAGAGTACAAAGTATGGAATCGAGCTATCTAGTCGAAGTGCTCTTAGCCTAGGTTGGAGTTTTTCTTAATGAGCCGCCACCTCTTTCTTTAAATAGTCTCGACTCTGATATCTTCGTCCTGATATTTCGGCCTCGTCGTTGTAACGATCTCCGAGATTCGTGCGGATCAGTTGGACTAACGAAGACCGAGTTGTTCTATCTCCACGTCATCCTCAGCCGAGCTCGAGCTCGATCGTCTCCGGCTTCGGCATCGTCTGGGCCTCTCCAAGGCGCTTGCTTCGCCTGGGCCCAACAAGAGAGTTGGCTCTCCCGTCTATCTTTGATTCTGGAATGGGCTCGTAATTACGGGTCTTTGTCTTGTCTGTTAATGGGCCGGATTTCCTAGGGGGAAATCCAGTACCAACAGTAGACCCCCAGCCCATTGAATTCGAGAAGTCGAGGTTAATGGGCGGTGGACGTTCTTGGGAAGAGGCGCATGCCTCGGATGCGACAAATCTAATGATTATTTTTGCCCCATCCGTGGATCTTGTTTTAATCCGATGGTTAGGAATGAGCGCGTGGAATTGACTGAACTGCTTTTCAGCGCGTCTGCAGTCGTTGCGTGTATTTGTTTGAGAATTTCATCTCCCACCGTAAATTTGGTTGGTCATCGACGGCTCAGGCTCGAAGGTCGCGAAGAGTCTTTTCGGGCTCACTCTTTTGATGATGTGACCTAATTGTCGAGCATTCGTAACCGTTGATCTGAGATCAATGGCTGATGAGAGGAAAGCGAAGAGTCCAATCCACCTCGATTTTCTCGTAGTTATCATGAGTTCGGAATCGTACGGTTAAGATTTTGCACGATTCCCACTATAACTTGCTCTTATTTGCCGTGGGTGGTTTCTTTTCTTCTCACTTTTACTTCTTCTTCTACCTCTGCTCTGATTTTCCTTCCGTCACCGGAGAATTTCTTAAGAAAAGACTTTAGCCCCTTCTTTTTATATTCCGGCGCTTCGTTCTTTATGGCGTTAAGGGATGCTACAGGGGCTAGTACAAGTTCGGCTGCGGGTGCGTTCGGCCCGCATCCGCCGTCTTCCTTAACTGTGAATCAGATTGAACGACTGCGGAGAGTTTGTCGGATTCCTCCGGAGGTGGAGATCGTGATTCCGCCGCCGGCGATGTCGCCGGAAACTGCGGTGGAGGGTTATTGTTGCGCTTCTTATACGTACTTCGAGAAGTGCGGGCTTTTCTTCCCTATTCCTCGCTTAATCTCTTTGGTGCTGGCCCAGCTCCAACAGGCGTTCCATCAGATGACGCCGAACTTCGTCCGATACGTCATCGGGATCGGGGTCAAGGCCGCGGAGGAGGGAATCGAGTTTGGGCCCGAGGAACTCATGCGGGTTTGTTCAGTGAAGAACAATGCTAAGTTCCGGGGAACTTACTATCTATCGCCTCGCTTTGGGCGAGTCCTCGAGGAGGTCCCGACAAAAGACGTATGGAGGGACCGATACTTCTTTTTCAGGATAACCCATTATTCGGTCGGGGATTTCGACTATTCGGTTATCCCGTCTCGGTGGTCGCCCAGTGTTGGTAAGACTCTGGTTTTTTTTTTTTGTCGTTTGGCCGTCCCTTAATCGGTCTAGTTTCTATTCCAGAAGCTCCGGATTTGCTCGCTACCAACCCGATTACGGAGGCTCTGATAGCTCGTCTGAGAGGGGGCGCTGTTAACTGGGGTAGCTTTACGGTTCAGCGTGTGCAGGCCGCTCTGCGGACCAATCCTGAACGGGCTCTGATGGATCCCGCGACAGTTCTTCGAAGTCCAGTACCTCCTTCCGTGCCCTCGCGGGCACTTCCGGTTCGGGTTGCTCAGCCCTCAATCTGCATTACTGAGCGGGCAGGAGAGAGTAAGTCGTTTTTGTTAGCAATGTTTCTGGTTAGTCGTCGTTTTTTGACCCGACTGATTTTTTTTTTATACATAGCTCGATCTCTTCCGGGAGATAGATCGTCTGCTGGTTCTTCTTCTCGCGAGGTGCCACCTCGTAGAGTGAGCGGTCGCCGGAACGGGAAGGATCCGGTCGACCTGGTTGATAAGATGGAGGCGGGTCCGCTCAGCAACGCTATCCTCTTTGCCCTTGATCGGACTCCTCCTCCGCCTCCGGCTTATCCTCCTCCTCCTGCTCGGACCTCGCTCCCTCTGGTAGCGGGTCCGGAGGAGGTGACTGCGGGGGTTGTCGATGCGGTTCTCCCCCTGGCCGAACAAGAGGCGGTTCTACCTCAGTCTGGAGGTGCTGCTCTCTGCGACTCTCGACCGAATATATCTGAAGGGGAAGATGGTCGAATTCGAGGAGGTTCTCTTCCTCCTTCGCCGAAACGTCGTAAGGTGGATGCGGGAAGGAGTCCAGAGGGGTCTGACCGAGAGGAGTGCTCGGTTGCGGACGACCCGGAAGGTGTGGTTCGCCTGTTGAGGCGCATTAAACCTTTCGGTTCTGAGCTCCCGGTCTCTGGGGAAACGGTCCTTGGTAGCACGTATTCCGAGATGATGGCGGTGATCGGGAAGGTAAGGCATTCTTGCTTTGGTCTTTGTTTTCCTTTGATTCCCATTTTTTTTGAACCGACATCTTTTGGCGTAGGCTGTAGAGGCCGTGAATACGTACGCGGTCCGGTCTGAGACCGAGGTGTTGGATGCCCAGACCTATGAGCTCGATTCTGCTCGAGAGGCCGCTACCCAGATGAATGCCGAGCTCCAGGAAGCTTTGGCTAGGGAGGAGCGTTTGAAGAAGGAGGTCGCGGAGCACGCTGCTGCGGAGGCTAGGGTCGCGCACCTCGAGAAGAGGGAGAGGGAGCTGTCTTGTCAGCTGGAAGCTGCCGAGGCCCGGATTCGGACTACGCAAGAGTCGAACAGGATCGAGCTTCGTAAGGCCCCGAAGGAGCTTCACGGCCAGTATCTAATGATTCTGGGCCGAGGTCAAGGAGAGAGCCGAGAAGAGGAAAGTCCAGACCAGCGCCGAGATCCGTCTCCAGGAGACTTTGGCCAACATAGAGCTCATTGCCGAGATCGCGGCTGGAGAGGTGGACATGACCCGGGAGGTGCTCAAGTTGGCTGAGCAAAAACGAGTTGCTCTAGCGGAGATGGAGGCCGCGGCAGTCTCCGACTTCAGCATTGGCAGGCTTGCCTTGCCGGCGATGTCGGAGGACTCTGTGGCCATGGCGGGTTCTCCGCCTGCTCCTCCGACCGACCCGAGGATGGCTGACGAGGTCGACTCCCGGCCGAGAAGAGAGGCGGATGATGGGGCGGAGGGCCAGATCGGCGACTCCTTTTATGCCGCGTTTTAAAACTGCTATCGTTGTTGCCCGAGAGGGTTTTTAATTCAGACTTTTTGTTGCCCGAGGGGGCTTTTAATTGCTTTTTCAGACTTTGGTTGCCCAAGGGGGCTTTAATTGTTCGAACTCGAGGACATCATGTCCTCCCCTTTTTTTTATGAACTGCTTTTAAAATCTTTCATGCCTTAGCATAGATTTTTGTGTTTTTATGCCTTAACATAAAATTCGAGCCGTTGCGGCGATTCGAACTTCTCCAGAGGAATCGATCGGACAACTTATTTTGAGTTGCCTTAGGTAGTTCTTTATGAACCTTAACTCACTCATATTTGAGCTCGAGCTTTCTGCTAGGAATAGTCTGGAGCGCGACTACTTCGTGATGTAGGATTCAGGCTTAATCGCTGAAGAGAAGTATTAAGTATGAAAACGAATCGAAGTAAACTTACAAAGATCCGACTTGGAGTACGTAGAGGTCGCATGCTTGATTAGATGTCTTGACCTTGTTATTTTGCTTAAGGGGTGGGGCAGCCCCCCGATTCTTTTAATCCGTAAAAGGCTTTGGAAGAATTGTATATTTTTTGGGGAGATTATTCTGAATCTCTTTCTTTGGGACGATCATTTCAGTTCGTTCGAAGCGGGAGGACCGTTCTAGGTCGCTTGTTTTTTTGGACGATCATTTCAGTTCGTTCGAAGCGGGAGGACCGTTCTAGGTCGCTTGTTTGAGGGGATAATTTCATATCACTTGGTTATAGAAGGGATAATTTCATATCGCTTTGAAGAGATAATTTCATATCGTCTTGTTATCTGGAAGAGGCCATTTCAGGTCACTTGGGAAGGATAATTTCATATCACTTTGACTTAGAAGAGATAATTTCATATCTTTCGTTTCAGGAAGGGATAATTTCATATCACTTGTTTTGGGAGTGATAATTTAATATCGCTTTGCTTATAGAAGAGATAATTTCATATCACTTTGGTTTAGAAGAGATATTTTCATATCACTTTGCTATTGGAAGAGATAATTTCATATCACTTTGGTCCGTTGGAAGAGATAATTTCATATCAACGTAATGGCTCTAACTTTTGCGACAGGAAGAGACGTTTGATTAGAAGACTTATTTTGATTTCACAAAGATAAGTTAGTATGACTTCGTCAGAAGTTGTCGAGCTCGGTGAGAGCTTTGTGTTTGGGGGGGTGGCTGCGCTCGAAGTCGAGCTGCCTACGTACCCTTTTAGGGGATCAAGCCATTTCGTAGTTCGATTATGTTGATGTACTCCTAGTGGAAATACTTTTTGAGGTTGATGATGTTCCAGGGTCGTAGTTCGGGCTTCTGGGTTTCCACCGACTTGAGTCGGTAGACCCCGTCCTTTACGATGTCGGTGACCTGGTAAGGACCTTCCCACTTCGCTCCTAATTTTCCAGCGTGTTCTTCCTTTTTATGGTCGAACACTTTCCGTAAGACGAGCTCTCCTACTTGAAACCTCCGAGTTTTGATTTGGGAATCATAGTAGCGAGCCGCGGCTTGTTGGTAATTCTGGAGTCGAGCTAATGCGAGGTTCCTTCTTTCGTTGACGAGGTCGAGCTCGTCAGTTATCATCTTGTTGTTAAGTTCCTCTTGTCGCGGGTATTCTTCTTTGCGAATGCTTGACACGAGAATTTCAGCTGGTACTACCGCCTCGATTCCGTAAGCTAATGAGAAGGGAGTCTCGCCAGTGGATTTGCGGGGGGTAGTCCGGTAGGCCCAGAGTACGGCTGGGAGTTCGTCACTCCAGGTTGTTTTGCACTCGTTGAGCCTTTTCTTGAGGCCGTTCATAATCGCTTTGTTAGCTGCTTCTGCTAGCCTGTTCCCTTGGGGGTAGTGTGGCGTTGAGTAAGTCAGCTTTATGTTCCAAGTTCTGCAGAACTCTTTGAACGTGTTTGATATGAACTGAGATCCGTTATCCGTGACGATCTCGTGGGGTAGTCCATGTCTGCAAACGATGTTTCGCCAGACGAACTCCTTAACGTGAACGTCCTTAATTTTCTGGTATGACTCTGCTTCAATCCACTTGGTGAAGTAGTCTGTCATCACCAATAGATGTGTGGCTTTCTTTTTGCCAGATGGGACCAGCGGTCCGACGATGTCCATTCCCCACCGCATGAATGGGTACGGTGATGAGATAGAGGAGAGTTTCTCCGACGCTTGGTGGATAATTGGGGCATGCTTTTGGCATTTATCGCACTTGTTGGAGAAAGATTCGCATTCGGTGGCCATTGTAGGCCAATAGTAGCCTTGCCTTTTGATTCGCACGGCCAATGCTCGTCCTCCGGAATGGCTTCCGCAGGATCCGTCATGTGTTTGTGTAATCACGGCTAGGGCTTGCTTTTTGTCAAGGCATTTAAGGTAAGGTCCAGAGAGGCTCCTTTTAAAGAGCTCTCCTTGTGTGACACAGTACCTCGCACTTTGCATTTTAAGTTTCCGCGCCTCCCATTTGCCATCGGGAACTTCGCCGTTTGTGATGTATCGAATGATCGGAGTTCTCCAATCTTCGTCATTGTTAGGCTCAGGTCCCTGACTAGTGGATGCGGTTTGAATTGGTCCGTCGGGGACGTTCGCGACGTATATGGTGTTTCTAGGATCAAGATCATCATCAATCTTGATGATGTCGCTATTAGTGTCTCCGGGACATTCTTTGCGTTTGACATCGTTTTTCACAGCGGGCCCGTCCTCTTTCAAGGACAGAGCTTTGAGAGCTATGTCGATGCTTGGTTTTTCTATCCCTTCGACTGGTATGATTCTTTTGAGGTTAGGATCTGATGTCGATGCTAATGCGGCTAGCGCATCGGCTGCAGTGTTTTCACCTCGTGGGATTCGTGTTAGATCGAAGAATTCGATCTGTTCGGCCAATGTATGGACTACCCGTAGGTATTCTTCCATTCGTTCGTCTTTGGCCTCGTAGTCGCCATGATATTGGCTTGTGACCAGTTGGGAATCGCTGAAGGCATTTACTTCTCGGGCTCCTATGGCTATCGCAAGTCTAAGCCCGGCTATCAGCGCTTCGTATTCTGCCTCGTTATTTGATGCGGCGAAGCCCAATCTAAACGATTGTTCTAATACTTCACCTGTTGGGGAGACTAATTTCACTCCGACTCCGGACCCTTGTCTTGAGGAAGCTCCATCGACGTAGAGTTTCCATCTTTGGGCCGAAGTCGGGTCGAGTTCTATAGTCGGAGGGAGCTCGATTATGAAATCTGCCAGCACTTGTGCTTTTATGCATGTTCGAGCTTTGTATTCAATGTCGTACTCGCTGAGTTCGATAGCCCATTTGACCAATCGACCTGATTGGCTTGGACTGTGAAGGATGGTTCTCAGTGGCTGAGAGGTCATCACTATTATCGAGTGCGATTGAAAATACGGTCGGAGTTTCCGAGCCGATGTTACTAGCGCTAAGGCGAGCTTTTCCATGGCGGGGTATCTGGTTTCAGCATCGATCAAGGTCTTACTGATGTAATACACCGGCCGTTGTTCGTTTTGTTCTTCGCGAACCAGGACTCCACTTACTGCTACCGTCGAGACAGCTAGGTAGAGATAAAGGGGTTCTCCTTCTACTGGTTTCGCCAGTATGGGTGGTTCGCTTAAGTAAGTTTTGAGCTTAGTGAATGCCTCTTCACACTTTTCGTCCCAAAGGAACTTTTTGTTTGCTTTGAGCAAGTAATAGAAAGGTAGACATTTATCAGTCGACCTCGAGATGAAGCGATTCAGAGCAGCTATTTTGCCGGTTAGGCGCTGGACTTCTCGCGTTGTTCTGGGAGATTTCATCTCTATGAACGTTGCGATCTGTTTGGGGTTCGCTTCGATCCCTCTTTCGGTTACTAAGTAACCGAGGAACTCTCCTGAAGGGACCCCGAAGGTACATTTAGCTGGGTTGAGTTTCATCCCAAACTTATTGAGAATGGTAAAGCATTCTTTTAGTTGGGGGATGTGATCCTCGTACCTAGAAGATTTTACCAGCATATCATCGATGTAGACCTCCATGGTTTTGCCTAGGAGTCCTGAGAACATCTTGTTGACGAGGCCCTGGTAAGTTGCTCCTGCGTTTTTTAGTCCGAAGGGCATGACTTTGTAGCAGTACGTGCCTCGATCAGTTATGAACGAGGTCTTTTCTTGGTCTTCAGGGTTCATCAATATTTGATTGTACCCTGAGAACGCGTCCATAAAGGATAGCAGCTGATGTTCAGCGGTGGCCTCGACCAGTCGGTCGATGTGCGGGAGTGGCAAGCTGTCCTTTGGACATGCTTTGTTGAGATCTGTGAAGTCTACGCAGACCCTCCACTTTCCGTTCTTTTTCTTAACCACCACGGGGTTTGCGAGCCAGTCGGGGTACTTGACCTCTCTGATCGATCCGATTTTCAATAACCAATCGATCTCGTCATTGATGGCTTTGGCCCGTTCAGGGCCTAGTTTTCGACGTTTCTGTCTTACCGGTTTGTAGGTTGGGTCGACATTCAGCTCGTGGCTGGTTACGTCGATGTTTATCCCTTTCATGTCTGCTGAAGACCAGGAGAAGGAGTCGACGTTCTTTTTGAGAAAAGAGACCAGTTCGTTCTTGACTGGCTCTGATAGGTCGATTCCTACGCCAACGAGTCTTTCGGGATGAGCCTCGTCTATGCAGACCTGAGTCGTGAGGTCCTTTGGGGGTCCTATTTGACTGGGGTCGTTCGACCTTTTGGTCTGCATGGTGGCGAGCTCGTCCTCTTTCTGTAATTGCTATGCAGGGGATTTCTCGATCTGTTTGAATCCGTTCATGT
Source organism: Orychophragmus violaceus (assembly GCA_030180135.1). Lineage (NCBI taxonomy): Eukaryota > Viridiplantae > Streptophyta > Magnoliopsida > Brassicales > Brassicaceae > Orychophragmus > Orychophragmus violaceus. Next base: position 25,298,912 of record CM058236.1, on the reverse strand, counting down.
AGCAATGACGGGAGATCTTTTGACTTCCGTGAATGGTTTTGATCCCTTTGGGTGTCGGGAACTTTACGCATTGGTGGTAGGTCGATGGTACCGCTTTCATGTCGTATATCCATGGTCGACCTAGGATTGCGTTATAGGGAGCTGGCCGATCTACTATGACGAACTCTGTCATTCTCCGAACTCCTCCAGCGATTACTGGGGCGAAGACAGAGCCCATCGAGTATGTCGTTTCGCCAGCGAAACCTACTAGTGGCGTCTTTTCTTCTACAACCTCGGAGTCGTTGAAGTCCATCTTTTTGAACGCGTCGTAAAAGAGGACATCTACCGAACTTCCTGTGTCAATCATTATCCTTGAGAGTTCGACATCTCCCACTACTAGACAAACGAGGAGAGCGTCGTCGTGTGGTTTGTCGAGATTACTTGTCTCGCTCTCGTGGAAAATGATCTCGTGGTCTGGACCCAACATTGGGGTTTTTCCCCCTCTGTCGGTCTCGACTCTTCTTTGAAGAGCTTTGATCGAATTGACCGAGTCGCGGCAAAGCTTGGAGCCACCGAAGATGAAGTCGATTCGTTTATGGGGTATAGCCCGTACACCCCCCCCCCCCCCCCCCGCAGAGACGAGGGAGATTGATTCTTGAGCGTAAACTTTTGGCAGGAGCCGGAGGCGGGGATAGTGCCGAACCTCCCGGAGTACCGCTCAGGTTAAGCTCGCCGAGGATGAACTCGACTCGCTTCCGCGACCCTTGAGGGAGTGTTTCGGGAGATTCCGGCTCCTTTGACCGTTCCCGTTTGTTTTGAGAGTGCTTTTTAGAGTTCGACTCCTTGGTCTGTTTGTTTTCCTTTTTGTCGGACAGAGTTTCCTCCTCGACCTCGGAGTCTTTTTTGCTTTCGGACTCTTGTTTTTGAGCCTCTGCTTTAGCTCGAGTATAGCAGTCCTCGGTCGAGTACCCTCTCTTATTGTGGAAATCACAGAATTTTTCCTTGTCGAACTCGAATTTCTTCGAGCTCTTTGGGCTCTCGACCGCGTTGATGTTCCCTGATTTACGGGAATCCTTTTTCGATTTTGAATTCTGTGGACCCGATGGGTTCCTTTCTTTCCGGTGTTTTTCCCTGAGGGCCGTGGTTTCGTCCTCGAGGCGAGCAAAGGCCAATGCGCGATGGAAGGCGTCATCGAGCGTTTGAGGTTCGCGGACTGTTATTTCCTCGCGGAATCTGGTTGAGAACCATAGTCCTCGTCTTAACGCTTCTATAGCTACCTCATCTCGTGGGTTCGCGATTTTGGATTTTATTTCCTTGAATCGGTCGATGTACGAGCGAAGTGTTTCATCGGGTTTTTGAGAGACGCCAAATAAGGCTGCCTCGGTAGTCTTTTCCTCAATGAAAACGGACTATTGTTTGAGGAAAGCCGTCATGAACTGGGTGAAGTTGTCAATGGACCTTTCTTCCAGTCCGGCAAACCATTCTAGGGCAGAACCTGATAGGTTTTCCGCGAAGAGCCTGCAGAAGGCTGGCTCCCTCTCCTCATCGGTAAGGTACACCCTTGCCATCGCTAGTCGGAATGCCCTGATGTGGGCTTTCGGGTCCGATTTCCCAGAGAATTCTGGAAACTTAGTTTTCTTGATCTCTCGGATTCTTGCAAACGCAATCCGATCTGTGAACGGCGTTTGTTGTGTTTCTTTGATCACTCGATCGATGTCAGGAGCCGCGCTCGTCGCCATGTGAACTTTCGAGCTCATACTGTTAAACTGGGCTTTAGCCTGTTCAATGTATTGTCTAAGCATATTGTGTTCATCGCCCTCTGCGGGTGCGAACTGGACTTGTGCCTGTCCTGACGTTTGTTCCGGAAAAATGGGGTCGAGGAGATCGATCGTTGGGATCGACCTCGTCTGATCGACCTGTGGCGTTCGGAACTGAACTGAGTTTGATCCATTAAGGAGTCCCGAGCTCGAGGCGAAGGCAGAACCTCCTAGTTGCCTCGGTCGCATGTTAGAGTTACTCGGGAAAGGTGGTGGCCCGGGTAATGGTCGGTTTCTTGATCCGGTTGGATATGTGACCATTGAACTCGAACCAAATGGGGTCGGTACCGCGATAGGGGTCATTTTAGGGCGGAAGCCGCTATTTGACGTATTACCGAAATGTCCTGACGTTCCCGGAGGAGTTACTACTTGGGAGAAGTCCAAGCGAGTACACGGTGGAGGACTTATGGGAGTTCGCGTTGGTCTGCCCCCTTGGCTTTGACTGGCGAGCTCTTCAAGACGGGCGTTCAGGTGCCGCTCTTGTTCTTCGAGCTGCGCTGCCAGGGAACGGTTTGCGACCTCTTGGGCTCTTGCGCTTTCCTCGTTGTTTCTCGTTCGATCTACCAACAGGCTTAACATCGAACGGATCTCGGCAAGATCGCTTGGTCCTTGTCTCTGCGGAGCGGAAGGTAGTGGTGAATTGGGTCTAGTTACTCCAGACCCTCCTCCTGGGGTGGGTATTGAGTCGTTTCTCATCCACACCCAGTTTCTGCTCGGATCATTAGTTCCTGACAAAACGTTTGTCGGAGTCTGGCCTTTCGCGATTGTTTGAGCGACGGAGCCGGCTGGTGCCGAGGTCGTGGAGACTGAGGCGGAGCTCGTCAACACGCCGTAGGTCTGACCCATGTTCCTTACCCCGGTAGTGTTCTGAGGAACATTGTCGACCGTTTGAGGGCGGTCAACCGGTGGTGTGGCGCTGGGAGAGCCAGTTTGTTCGGGATTCATCTCGATCTATCGGATCTAGGATCTGATTCTTAAGATAGGAAAGGCTATAGAATGTCCGCACAGTCGGCGCCAAATGTGAGATCCGGGATTCACACTAAGAATTTGTATTCGTGGATTTGGACTTTTGGATATAGAAATGGTATAGTTTCCTATGAATCAAAGACTTTATTGAGATTGATCGTCGAGATAGAACAAACACAGTCGAAAAGAGAGTACAAAGTATGGAATCGAGCTATCTAGTCGAAGTGTTCTTAGCCTAGGTTGGAGTTTTTCTTAATGAGCCGCCACCTCTTCCTTTAAATAGTCTCGACTCTGATCTCTTCGTCCTGATATTTCGGCCTCGTCGTTGTAACGATCTCCGAGATTCGTGCGGATCAGTTGGACTGACGAAGACCGAGTTGTTCTATCTCCACGTCATCCTCAGCCGAGCTCGAGTTCGATCGTCTCCGGCTTCGGCATCGTCTGGGCCTCTCCAAGGCGCTTGCTTCGCCTGGGCCCAATGATTCTAGAATGGGCTCGTAATTACGGGCCTTTGTCTTGTCTGTTAATGGGCCGGATTACCAACAGATAGCGATCTCATGCTATCCCTCCTATCCATCCAATTTGTTTTATCTTTTTAATCTTTTTTTCTTTTTTTCTTTTTTTCTCTATCACTATCTTTCCTACCTTACCTTTAATTGCACCCCCTCATTTTTACGGTGGATAGAATGACGGAGCTGAGGATTCCGTATAGACTGTCCATTCCAAACTTCCGTATTAAGTCCGGTTTTTTTTTTAATTCTGGTACATCGACCGATTTTATCTTCATTCCGGCGGTTTATATGGCCGGAATCCTCAGCTTCACCATCCTACCCACCGTCAAAAAAATGAGGGTTGAAAATAAACGAAAAGTAAAAAAGAGAGTGAAAGGGAAAAGAAATGAATAAAATATAATAAAAAGGATATGAGGATAGCATGGGATGCCTATCCATACGTAGAGTTACTTGGTCTTTTCCCCATTTTCCCTTGTCTGTGGGGGACATTATTGTTTTTTCATTCCCTATTTTTTCTAAAAATATACAAAATTGCACTAACTTTCCAAAAGGTACAAAAGTGCAAGGAAAAAAATAAAAAAAGATACAACCAGTGCAAGCCACCCTCGAGGAGACCAGAGGATATCAAGGACTTGCTTCCGAATTGAGCACAAACTTCGCCACAAATCTCAGGCTTACCTAGTCGCTGAACCAAAGATCAAGCTACCACCGCCAGACAAACCAAAAAGATGATATTTTTCAAGTCAACATCGACCACACTGACCCGGAACAATGTGTCGGAATAATCGCCGATCTTTGAGAAGATCTTAGAAACAAGCTCGTAGACTTCCTCAAAACGAACGCCACAACTTTCGGTTAGACAACCAACGACAAGACCAGTGTAGATTCATCAATCGCATGTCACCAATTACATGTCGATCCAATCTTCAAACCGATCAAGCGGAAAAGAAGAAAGCTCGGCTGCGAGCGTGAAAAAGCCAGAAACGACAAAGTAGAAAGGCTCTCAAAGGCAGGGTCGATCACCGAGGTCAAATATCTCGACTGGCTAGCAAATCTAGTGGTCGTAAAATAGAAAAACGTAAAATGGCGAGTATGCGTCGATTTCACCGACCTTAACAAAGCATGCCCCAAGGACAGCTTCCCCCTGCCTCAAACTAACGGACTTGTGGAAGCAACAGCCGGGCACGATCTGCTCTCGTTCACGGACACCTTCGTTGGGTACAACCAGATAATGATGCATCATGATGATCATGAAAAGCCTTCATTCATCACCGATTGGGGTACTTATTGCTACAAAGTAATGCCGTTCAGTTTCATGAACACGAGAGCAACATACAAAAGACAGGTCAATCGCATGTTCGTTGATCATCTCGGCAAGACAATGGAAGTTTACATAGATGACATGCTCATCAAATCCACATCGGCCGACGATCACGTTAATCACTTGACTACTTGTTTTGAAAGTCTAAACAAAATAGCATTAAGCTGAATCTGACTAAATTCACATTCGCAGTCACATCAGGGGAGTTCCTTGGCTACATCGTCACGAGAAGGGGAATTGAAGCTAATCTAGAAATAATAGCTGCAATCACCGAGCTCCCTTCACCCAAGAATACTTGGGAGGTTCAGCGGTTGACTGGACGAGTCACGGCTCTTAACAAATTTATCAGTTTATCAACAGACAAATACGTCCCTTTCTATAATCTGGTCCAAGCAAACAAAAATTTTGACTGGGACGCAAAATGTGAAAATGCCTTCTAGCAGTTGTCATATGTCCATCCCGCCAATCTTGGCCAAGCACGAAGAAGGAGAAACTCTCTACTTACACATCTCAGTTTTAACCTCGGCAATCAGTAGTGTCTTCGTCCTAGAAGGTCGAGGAGACTATAAACCCATCTTCTACATCAACAAAATTTTTGACGATGCCGAGACAAGGTACAACACACTGGAAAAATTGGCACTAGCCATCATCGTTTCAGCGAGAAAAATCCGACCTTACTTTCAATCACACTATGTGGTGGTACTCACCAACCAGCCGATCAGGACAATCCTGCACAGCTCGAGTCAATCTGGAAGAATCGCCAAATGGGCTGTGGAATTAAGCGAATATGACATCGAGTCCTAGCCAACTTCCTGATCGAGTTACCTCCCGAGCTCACAGTCAACAACGATCAAATACCAAAAAAGACGTGAATCATGTCCGTCAACAGATCATCATCAAAAAGTGGTTCGGGGTAGGAGTCAAGTTGACCTCCCCAACAAGAGAAATTATCGAGCAGTCCTTCTGCCTTTCTTTCCCAACCTCAAATAACGAGGGCGAATACGAAGCAATAATAGCTGGTCTACGACTAGCAAAGGTGGTCAGGAAAAAATAGTTCTATGCATTATGCGACTCCCAGGTCGTCGTCAATCAGTACAGTGGAGAATACAGACAGAAAATGAATGCATTGACGCCTACTTGAAGCTCGTCTAACAACTCGCCACCGAGCTCGGCTCAGTCACACTAACCAAGATCCCTCAAATTGACAAATCATCCGTCGATGCCTTAGCTGCTTTATCATCGACAACAGACCCAAATCTCCGACGAATCATACCAGTCGAATGCATTAGCCGACCAAGCATCACCCAAAAAGAAGAAGTGCTTGTCGTCACCGAAATCGAAGAGGGAATGGAGGATGCTTATAAAAGCAACAAGGAAATTACCAAAGCTTCCGCGCCAGAATCCAGCAGCATGACGGACTGGAGAGAAGAGATTAAACAGTACATCCTCGAAGGAAAAGTTCCCGAAGACTGATGGGCTGCTCGGCGTCTAAAAGCCAGATACGCATAATACGTAATATGAAAGGAAAAATTTTTCGATGGAGAGAGACCAGAGCTCTCTTGTCATGCGTGCACGGGCAAGAAATAAAGTGGATCACAAAGGAGACGCACAAGGAGCAGGGGGAAATCACACGACCATGATCGCTTGCGAAAAGTATGTGTTAAGATGCGAAAAAATGCCAAAGGCGTGCATTGACCATTTATCATCCAGCTGAACTTCTCACGACCACGGCCACGCCGTACCTGTTCATGCGATGGGCGATGGATTGGTCCACTCCCGGCCTCACATCAGAAGAAGTTCATCCTAATAATGACCAATTACTTCTCCAAGTGGGTAGAAGCAGAGTCATATGCCGAAATCCACGACCTCGATGTGCAGAAGTTTGTGTGGAAGTACATCATTTGCCGCCACGATCTCCCATACGAGATCGTTACCGATAATGGATATCAATTCATATCAAAACTGTTCGAGGGATTCTTTGCCATATGGAGAATCAGACTAAGCAAATCAATCCCTTGGTATCCGTAGGGAAATGGGCATGCCGAAGCGATGAACAGAACAATACTTAATGGACTAAAAAGGGCTGGAAAGCAAGAAAGGCCTCTTGGCCGACGAGCTTGATGGCGTTCCATGGTCAGACCGAACTACGCCGAGAAACTCGACAGGACATACGCCTTTCTCACTTTCTCATGAAATGGAAGAAATGGCACCAGCGGAAGTATGCGTACCTACAATCAGACTAAGTCTCTCGCCCGAGCACGGAGAGCTAAACATTAATATGATCTTCGATCGCCTCGATCAGGTTGAAGAGCCACCCGAACAAGCACTGCTGCGAGTCCAAAATTACCAGCAGTAGATAACTCGCCACTACAACAAGAAAGTCAAGGGTCAACGCTTCGTCGTAGGCGACCTCGTCCTTCTGAAGGTATTCAAAAACACACGCGAGCATCGAGCAGGCAAGCTCGTATAAAACTGGGAAGGACCTTACATCATATCAAAAGTGGTGAAGCAAAGAGTATACGAGCTCGTCACTATGAAGAGCGAAGCCATTCCACGCTCGTGGAACGCAAACAAGTTAAAGCGGTATTTCTACTAATCCGAACAAGCGGCACGAGAAGACGAAGACTAAAGACCAAAGATACGTTGAGCATGCGCTAAGAAAAACGAGCTCGCTATACGAGCTCAGGTTACTTCAATATATAATGTGAACTACGATCAGCTTGATCCCGTTTTTAGGTACGTAGGCAAACCTCTCACAAGGCTCAGCTATATCAATAAAAAAAAATCTTATTATTTTTGTATTTTATCATTTATCCGAACAAATCGACATTCTAGACAAATACTAGATCCAACGTGCCTAAAACACGTAATTCGGGCCCAGTCCTGCACAAGGCCGATCGGGAATGAAATAAGTCGAACCTAGTTTCGCACAATTGTCCCGATCAGACCTTCAGGGTAAGCCGAGCACTTACTCGCACCTAATCTTTGGGACAATGATCACATGTTTTGTTCCCATTTATGTAAGTAACACGGGGCCAGTCCCGCAAAAGGCTGATTGATAGAAAAAATTAGCCAAACCCATTTTCGCACAATTGTCCTGACCAAGACCTCACAGCATAATCCGAGCATTGCACTCGACCCTCCTTAAAATTTAACTAAGTCAAAAACCGAGCTTACCACTCGCACTCAAAAATCGAGCATACCACTCGTAGTAAAAGAAAAATTCGAGCATACCACTTGCACTCAATAACCGAACACGCGCTTCTACCTCGGAAACAGAAAGCGAAGAATGTGTTTCTGCCTGGAAGGAATCATAAAGCCAAGCGCACCCTTTTATACTCCCAATGCACCAAACGAGCATACAAGAACAAAGGAGAAACAAGCAGACAAAGACTATTAAAAATTCGATAATATATACATTAAAACGTGCATAAAATCACAAGTCCGAGCTTTCATTCCTAAGAGAAAAAGAAAAAAAATAGAGGATCCTCGAAGCAACAGTACAAACATTAAAATATTTAAGAGAGAAGATCTTACGTCCGGTCCTCAACACGATCTTCAGCATGATTTTCAGTCTGATCAACCGAATCACCGACCTGATCCCCATCCTGATCCTCGGCCTCATTTACAGCCCCTGTTCGGCGAAGCGCATCTGCAGCATCAGAAGTCATGGCTTCCTCGTTGGGACCATACAGATTCAGGACGATCGCAGAAGAAGTCCCTTCACGACCCTGATCTTCCAGCGGAGTCATGGCGAGATATCCCTCATGAAAATCCGTAATCTCGATCTACAGAAGTTCGCGCTTAAGACAAAATTGATCAGTGTCCGTCTTCTCTATCTTAGAGAGCGGGATCTCAATGCCTTCACGAGCAAGCATTTTCAGCATCGAGGAAAAAGCAGCAGCCTGGTTCAGCGGTAATAGCTTCTTCCTCCCATGAGCTTCCTCTTTCATCGCCCTCTTGATCTTTGCAAAACGAACATGTGCCTTGTCGAACATTCTCCTCCTCTCCTTGAGTACTTCATGCTGGCGAGACGCCTTCAGAAGAGCAATCTCAGATTGAATCTTCTTCTGCAACTCTTCCAGACGCTTAGCCGAATCATCAGCCTCCATTTGGGCGTTAGCGCAGTTTGTCAAGCACTCCCTGTTTTCAGCGTCTAGCCGAGCATTTTCAGAAGAAAGCTCCTTGATCTTCATCTCAAGAACGGCCACCTTGTCCTCTTCGGCCTTGAGAGAGGAACAAAGCTTGTCCACAGATTTCACCTGCTCGTGGTAACCCTCGAGCTCGACAACAGTTCTCTGACCTTTAACGAGATCTGATTTCAGCTCTCTGATCCAATTCCTACGACCGAGCATCTCACTTTCGCAGTGATCAATGAGAAGGTTAATGTTGCATAATCCTTGAAAATGACCCAAAGAGTTAGAAGAAAATAACAAAAACACAAAATCGAGCCCACGAAAAAGACTTACCCAAGAAAAATAACTAAAGGCATGTCGTTGAAACTCAGGCATGAAGTATTGATCAGTAGTAGGACGATCCCTGGTCGGACTAGCCCTTAGAGAACGAAAGAAAGATGCACACTCCTCTCTGTTGTGGATAATTCCTTTCCCAAAATAATCAAAGGAAAAGGTAAACTTAGGTTGTCCAGCAAACGATTGAGACCCAGCAATCTCAGTCCCAGCCTGATCATTGACCCGAGCACTCCCATCTTCTGCTCGTTCAGAAGAACCCTCCACATACGCTTGGGTCTCCCGATGAGCTTTCTTCTTCTTCTTCTTCTTCTTCTTCTTCTTCTTCTTCTTCTTCTTCTTCTTCTTCTTCTTCTTCTTCTTCTTCTTCTTCTTCTTCTTCTTCTTCTTCTTCTTCTTCTTCTTCTTCTTCTTCTTCTTCTTCTTCTTGAGAGGCGCCTCGGCAACATTCTCGGCATCCTGATTTTTGGCCTCGTCCTCGTCATTAGAACCAGTCAGGGGAGCATTTTCAACGCCGCCATCCTATCAACCGTGTCACTTACATCCCGATAAAGTCGATGGTCGTGTTCATCCCGAAGCACCAACCCTTCCTGAATATCGCCAAGCGAATCATCGTCACCACGGTCTTGATTACTAGCATTGATCTGATCTTCCCCGAGATTCTCATCGACGTAATAAACGATCTCAACATCCATTCGTCCCATGTTCCTTTTCTTCTTTTTTGGGTAGTGACGAATAGGTTCTTTCGTCAGCTCGATCAAAGACTCGACGGTACGCAAATGCCAACTACCTACAAAGATAAATCTCAGCACCAATCAATACCTAAGAAGAAGGGTAATGTGAAAATACTTGCGTCAACCTGGTCAAGGGATTTCCTCACTCGCTCGGCGTGAATATCTGGCCACTTCTGAATTCCGAGCTCGACAAGCTTCTTAAGATCTTCGTAAAACCATTATGGAGGTGGAACAGAAACATGATAACGATCTGCAAGATTAAAAGAAACAATCATGAGTTAGTCAATAAAAAGGAACGAGCAAAAGCATGAAACAAGTACTACCATGGTAATGATTCCACTCTGTCCAATACGGCCTCTCTGGTTTGGGAACTGAATCCTCATTAACTTGCACATAAAAATACTGATATTGCCAGGCATCTGTCTTAGATGGCTTATCAATAACGAGCTTAAGACCATATCAGGATCTCATGTTGACATAAGGAGTCCCCGTAGTCTCACTATTTACCGTTATCGTTGATTTTTTTTCAAAAAACCGAAGACTCATTTCAACTTTGCATTCCGCAGACATGACCATGGCACCGACAATATTAGGACTCGCTGCAAGATAAAGTTGGGATACCAATATACTCCTTTCTTCACAATAGGCAACGAGCAGCCTCGGCAAAAGAAACCTCATATGACTATCCTTAAACCAAAAATCATACAAGCATATCCAGCCCGTCGGGCAAAGCTAGGGCCTTTCGTTCTCTTTGGGCAGACAAAGTTCGAGCCCAGTAACGCGAGCGCATTTACTCACGATCCACCTCAAATCATCATCGGCGCATTTCGTCTTGAGAAAAACCAGAGGGACTTGGGGCTTCATCGGCTTCTTTGACTTAGCCAGGATCTTCTGCGCTCTTTTCTTTTGAGTCAGTGACTTCTTGGATTTTTTCGAAATCTGTGGAAGCGAGGCGAGAAAGGTGTTATCATTATCGTAGATCTCATATGTCACAAAGACCAGCGCCTGCGAAACCATCTCGTCCTCATCACCCGAGTCATCATCTATAAGAGTGGGAATTTGGATGCTCGGAGGACGACCAGCACTCGCCGAAGAGAAACCTCTGTCAACATATTCTAAGTCTAGATGCTAGGATTTTTTTAGATCTCTAAGTCGTAGGAATTCCATCTCCTTTTAGCTGCGGAAATTTGGCCTCGAGAATCTTCGTCCGCAAGATATTCGGAAATCTTCTTGTTATCGTCTTCTTCCATTTTCGTTAATATTTACATTTTAAGCTCGGATTTTCCTCTTCTACTCGGAAATATACACTTCTTCCGTTCTTCGATTTTATCCTCTTCTTTTGCCAAATGGGCCGATGACGGATGATCTGATTCTGTTTGAGCGTAGATTTCTTGATTCGGCCCAAAGTCTCGGAAATACGAGTTTCGCGGGTTGGGCCTAAACTCGTATTTCGTATGACTTTATCCGACGATTCTTGTTAATGGCTAAGAACATATACGTTGATGTTCCCAAGATGGGTTGCAACTAGTTGTGCGTTCGGAGAAGAAGATATCGGCAAATGTTCGAACGTATGACCTAAGTGGAATGTCCGTTCAGAAGTTTGAGAAGCATATCCAGCTCAAAAGTTTCCAAAGAATACATTCAGCTCGGAACTTCCGAAGGAGAGGATTGTTATCGGAAAAGGAGAAGGGACGATCCGAGCTTGTTCAGCTCGAAAAGTCCGAGCTGGTTATATTCTGAGCTGGTTTAGCTCGGATCTGAGCTGGTTCAGCTTGGATGTTCCGAGTTGGTTTAGCTCGGATCCGAGCTGGTTCAGCTCGTAAGTATCTTGTCCGGATGTTTTGGCCTATCTGCGGGTTCTCTCGAGTGATTTGATTGTCCGATTGATCCGAATGAATGTTTGGTTGAATAGTGTTGTCCGTTTCGTATGAAATGTTATCCGTTTAAAGCTTTTCGTAGAAAATCTTGTTCATATGAAATGTCATCGATACGAAGTGCTTCGTATAAAATATTAACTATACGAAGCTCCGTTTGTATGAAATACAATGATTGTCCATGTCCGATTTCTTAACTCTGCTTTTCGGCTATTATTTTTGTCGAGGGGAAAATAATTTTCCGAAAGATTTGATTCGGTCATTTTTATTTCACTGCTCTTCCGTTTGCAACGAAGAATTGTTCGAATCGGCCGTCGTATTTCGGCCGTCGTCCGGTATGTCATGCAAGATGGATTTTTTGAACGTTATTCCGAGCTGGATTTGTTCCGACTTCTCTAATAAATCGACTTATATCCATTGGCGTGTACATGACGACCCTCTCGGACCATGCATAATCATGCTTGGCCGAAAAAGTGATTATGTTTTGAATAATCATGTGAAATTATGATCCTACCCCCGCGCCTTGGAAGAAATCTATAATATTCTTCTTTCTCCATTCATTTCTTCACTCATCTCCTTCTCACTACCCCCACGCTTTTCAGGAAGATTGTGATAGCTAGGACGATGTCTCTTCCGTTGTCTCGGAGTAAACCCCTTTCGTTATCCCAACGTGAACTCGTGAAGGCCCGTAGGAAAGCGGTAGAAGAAGAAAAGAGACGGAAGAGTGAAGAAAAGGCGGCCGAGGTTGTCGGGAACGGCCGGGAGGTTGTGCAAGGTGTGGAACTTGACCATGGTGTTCCTATGGCAGTATATGGAATGGAGACGGGTCAGAGCTATGTTGCTCGTCGTGGACCTTTGGGAGCAGTCTTAGGGTTGGAGGCTCGAACATTGCGCCCGATATGAGAAAGAAACGGATCAGGAAGGTATGTGATGTTGAAGTCCCTCGATCCGTCCCGAAAACTACCCTGAGCAGTTCGAGATCCAGAGGTCCCATTTACGACAATATCTCAGAGGTAGCGAGGTTTTGCTGGGGAGTGTGGCACACGGGCGTTGTTCCCTTTCAGTACAAGGACATGACTTGTGGTGGTTCGCTTACTCACGCAGGCCAGGATTTCTTAAGGGTAAGTTAGAATTGGGGTCTGCACCTTTTAATTTAAAAGGTTTGTCTACTGACTCTTTCCTCGTCTTAGGAGTGGGCGTTGGTGAATAGGCAAGCGCCGAGTCTGAGAAGGAAATCCGTGAAGCCCATGCCTCGTTTTGGATTGAGCTTCATATTATGCTTGTTCAGCTGTTCGAAACACTCCCGTAGATGTTCTACATGATCTTTTTCCTCGAGGGATTTAACTAGCATGTCATCTATATTGTTGGGAATGTCCTGAAATTTATTGTACTTGCTCTAAGTGATAGTTGTATTGTCGAGATGAGACAATCATATAATACTAGGTAGTCATAATGCTTTGCTAGAAGCCACTTATGATCAATGAGTTTAGAACTCATTGCTAGTGTTATATGATCCTACAGGGTCACACACCTAAGCAAACTGGGCGTTAAAGACGAGGTTGATCATTAATGTAATGATCCAGTGAATGCATATGTGATATGCATTCGATATCAATGTTCTGGGGCAGCATCGATCGTTGCAGATAGTGCATCGATCGATGCACTCGCGGATTAATCAGATTAATTCGGTTTAATCGTTGGTTAATTCCGTTGTGGTTTAAGCCGACATATATAAGATATATGGTCGATCTAAACTCGTCCCTAACCTAATTCACAGCCACCAGAACATAGAAAGAAACCTCTCTGGAGATTAGATCTTTGTAAGGCACTAGCATCCCTGCGGTCCAGTTTGTGTGCGTGTGGATACCAGTAGAGGCGCAGCATTTGAGGCGCTTCGTGATCTCGATTATCTGCTAATACTTCCGCTGCAAATCAATAGGTAAATCTGAGATCCCATAGATTCAATTATATGAACCTTAGATCCTAGGCTCGGAATTCAGACCAGGGTTGCTAATCCTGATTAGAACTGCTAGAAATTCCTACAGTGGTATCAGAGCTTTAGGGTTCCATTGAATTTGTAGCATGTTGATTAGATTGGTTGAATCTGAATCTGTGTATGGGTGATACAAACTTGCTAAAATTCGTTTTCATGAAAAACCTAGTTTAGGGTTTGTTCGAAAAACGTCTTAGGGTTTTTCGCATGGTGTCGATCGTTGCCAATCCGGCATCGATCGACACAGGGCGAAAATCCGAATAAAATTTAGGGTTTTTCGCATGGTTTCGATAGATGCCAATCCGGCATCGATCGATACAGGGCGAAAACCCGAATAAACCTTAGTTTTCGCCTAGTGTCGATCGACACAAGCGTTGCATCGATCGACACAAACCTCGCGAGAATGATGAATTGGTTCAATTGGATTGGACCGGTTATCGAGCTTGGTTAATGATGGTTGAAAGCTGTGAATGGTTTAATAGCGATTGGTTTGATCGGGTTGGTATCGATCGATGCTAATGTAGCATCGATCGACACTGACCGATATTCAAAACCTGATCAATTGGATTGATCGGTTATCGCGGATTGCTTTTGGTTATTCTGTGTCAGTAAACACTATAGTAGTGTCGGTCGACATCAGAATCGATGATTAGGTTATGGAACCTGAAGTCACAGAACCAAAGCAATATAAATCAATTAATTATAAGAATTAAAAGATAATAAAACTGAACGTTTAAATGATTCTGTTCCTCAATCAAATATCAAGTGATACATGATGTCTTTCCAATCTTGTCAACTGTCAAGACTCGTTTCATTGAGTGATAGGCTTGCAGTGCAAGGTATCCACAATTACATGAGTAAGGCAGGAAGTAATCGTGTTGATGGGCTTGCAGTGCAAGGCGTAAACAATTACATGACTTAAGAGATTGGTTTACTTGACTGGGCTATCAAAATCGTTTTGGGCCTAGAGACATCAGGTGGATTGGGCATGAGATGTCGATCCACAACCAAGAGTTATATTGGATATAACTAGCAAAGTTGTTGCTTACCTAGATAGCTAAAATTTGGGTGATAGACAGTGGCTCACTCAATTTTAGTGAAGTAAGGGTCTTGGATCATTATATTCATCTGAGGAAACATTGTTTGAATATAATGCGAGTTTTCTTAATAGTTAAGACTTCTCATTTCTTGAACATCATAACTAAAACCTCCCTTGTTTTCCAGCTATGTCTAGCACAAACCTTCGTAACAATTTCTCCTTGCGATCCGTCCTTGAGAAGGACAAGTTAAATGGATCAAACTTTCTTGAATGGTATCGGAACTTGAGAATTGTTCTCAAACAGGAGAAAAAGGACTATGTCCTTGAGAAAGTTCTCCCCAAGAAGTACCGAGCCAATGCATGGCAGTCAGATAAGGATGCTTGGGATAAGCATTCTAATGATGCGGTGGATGTGAGTTGTCTCATGTTGGCTACCATGAACTCGGAATTGCAGAAGCAATATGAGTACGTGGAGTCGCCAATACAGATGATCACTGGCCTGAAAAGTATGTTTCAGGAGCAGGCACGAACTCAGAGATACCATACGGTTAGATCTCTGATTGAGTGCAAGCTACCAAAGGGCGAACCAGTTAGTCCTCATGTCATTAAGATGATGGGTTATATTGATAACATGGGGAAACTGGATTGTCCCATTAGCCAAGAGTTGGCTACTGACATCATTCTTCAGTCGCTGCCGTCAAGCTATGATCAATTTGTTATGAACTATAACATGAACAACTTGACGAAGACGTTGACTGAATTGCATGGGATGCTTAAGACTGCTGAACCTAACATCAAGAAGGACACCCCAAATGTCCTTATGGTACAAAAGGGTAAAAAGTTTAAGAAACTTGGAAAGAACAAAGGTGATGGCAAGACGAGCTCGATTGTGAATCCAAGCGAGTTTGGCCATGTTCCTAAGGTTAAAACCGGTCCTTCTGAAGATGTTAAGTGCCGTTATTGTAATGGTTATGGGCATTTAAAAAGGAACTGCAATAAATTCTTGGAAGATTATGAGAAGCTGAAGAAGACGTACGAGACTTCTTCTTCAGGTATTATGTTATAGAAGTAAATGTTACTTCTTATAGTCCTACTTATTGGGTATTGGATACCAGCCGTGGTACTCATATTTTGTGAAAATGTGCAGAGCCTGAGCAAAAGTAGTACTGTGGAGAAAGGACAAGTGGACCTATGAGTGGGAATGGAGCAAGAGTTGCTGCATTAACCGTAGGAGTATTTCATTTGTTTTTCTTTTATGGCATGTTTTGAACTTAAAACTGCTACTATGTAACTGCTATGAGCAGACAGATTATTTCTAATCCTTGTTTGGATATGGAAGGATATCAGTTCTCAAATCAAGAATAAGTGTTATTCATTTGATTACAGTGATATATTTTATAGTAGCAATCCATTAGAGAATGGACTTTATGTTCTAAACCAGAATGTGCCTAACTATAACATTAGTACCAAGAGATTCAAGTCAAAAGATACGAATCAAACTTTTTCTCTGGCATTGTCGTTTTGAGCCACATAAATGAGAAACAGATTCAGAAGCTCCATAGTGATGGGCTTTTGGGCTCATCTGATTATGAATCAAAATGAGTAAAGTGAATCTTGTTTATTGGAAAACGACAGAGGCCCCTTTCAACAAAGGTAGTGTCGATCGATGCATGTATGCAACGATCGATACAGGTTGCGATCGAACGGATAAAACGAAAGGGTCAGAGGATTATTGGGCTTTATACATACGGATGTACATGGCCCGATAAGCGCAAATGCTAGAGGAAATTTTCAGTACTTCATTACCTTTACTGATATTTTCAGAAGGTACGGTTATGCCTTATTTATAAGGCATAAGTCAGAATCTTTGAAAAGTTCAAAGAGTTCCAAAATGAAGTACAGAATCAATTTGGCAAAGGTATTAAACCTCTACGATGAGATCATGGAGGTGAATACTTAGGTCAAGAATTTAGTGATCATCTGAGAGATTGTGAAAGTGTTTCACAATTCACTCCTCCCATATCGAACTTTATTAGATATGGATCGATCAATGATGAGTCACTTAGATCTTCCATTATCCTTCTAAGAATACGCTCTAGAAATGTCTGAGTTTGTTTTAAATAGAGTTCCATCAAAATCAGTTACAGAGATACCACATGAGATGTGGAATGTAAATGTTTCTGATTTATCCATCATGAAGATTTGGAGTTGCGAGACTTATATAAAACGTTTAATCTCTGATAAGCTCACACCCAAATCTGATAAGTGCTACTTCATTGGTTGTCCTAACAAAACCAAGGCATGTTACTTTTACAACCAGTTCGAGAACAAATTGTTTGTTGCTCGGAACTATGTTTTCTTGAGAAAGACTTTCTTTCCAAGAAGAACAGTGGGAGTAAAAGTACAAATCGAAGAAATTCAAAAATCACAGGAGACTGCTCAACCTGATGAGGAAGAGCAGCAGTTGGATCTACAAAGAGTTGTAGAACCTGCACCTGTGGTGCCTAGAGTTTATAAAGGATCTGGTGAATGTATATTCGATATACATTTAAATGGCGAGTTTCTGAAGAAGTGTCGATCGACACAAAAGTTGCATCGATCGACACAGATCGCGAACCAAATATTGATTTTGGTTTATGACTTAATTAACTACGGTTTAAATCTTGGTTAATTAGGTCGTGGTAAAAGTATACATATGGGATATGTGTGCGCGATTTTTACAGAAAAAATGAAGCTCGCAGATCCGAAAGGATCCGTCACGAACCCGAGAAATATGGATTTCTCGTAACCAATTGTCGTGATCTACTGATCATTGAAAGTGACGGGCCTGCGAATTTTGAAGAAGCAATGATGGGCCTTGACTCCGAAAATGGCTGAAAGCCGCTGAATCCGAAATGGGATCCATGTCACAGGACCAAGTATGACTTGGGTTGATTTACCCGATGGTGTAAAAGCCATTGTGAGTAAATGGATTTTCAAGAAGAAAAGATGACATGGATGGTAATATTCAGATATACAAAGCTAGGTTGGTGGAAAAGGTTTCAAGTAAATTCATGGTATTGACTGTGAAGAAACCTAATCCCAGACACCGTGCTTATGTCCATTCGGATTCTCCTAGCAACTGCCACTCATAATGGTTATGAGATCTGGCAGATGGATGTGAAAACAGTTTTCCTTAATGGAATTCTGGAAAGGGATGTGTAAATGACACAACCTGAAGTTTTCATTGATCCTAATGTTGCTAGGAAGATATGCAAGCTTCATCGATCCATTTATGGATTGAAGCAAGCATCTCGGAGTTGGAATCTTCGTTTTGATAAAGTAATCAAAAGGTTTGATTTTATCAGAAATGAAGAGGAACCGAATGTTTACAAGATGACTAGTGGGAGCGCAGTTGCATTTCTGGTATTGTATGTTGATAACATACCACTTCTCGGAAATGAAGTTCCATTGTTTCAGTCTGTTAAGACTTGATTCGAAAGTTTTTTTTCGATAAAATTATGGGAGAAACCGTATACATTCTTGGAATAATAATCTATAGAGATAGATTAGATAAGCTAATTGGATTATGTCAAGATACTTATAGTGATAAGGCCTTGCACATGTCCAATATGCAGGATTCCAAGAAGGGCTTCGTGCAAATGACTCTTGGTATTGCTCTTAGCAAGACGCAGTGTCTTTCGACACACGCTGAGCAAGAGCAAATAAGGGTCAGACTACTGCTAAAGGCATTAGATGTCTTAAGATGTGATCTTAATTTTAGTGGGAGTCATTGTTATTAATTTTAGTTATGATATGATGTTCGTATAAACATAATTTGATTATGTTATTGAAATCTGACATCTGTATTATTTAATAATGGTTATTAAATAATAGTCCCAAAGTAATTTATGACATTTTATAGGTCATCAAGTATGTGACTTGATCATGAAACCCTATAGATAATAAATGACATAAATTATGTTGGTCCCTGGTCGAGGTTGTTAAAGTGGGACATTAACAACCGCGTGAGACTAGTATGTGAGGTGACTGATGACTAAGTTCCATGGAGTCATTAATAAGAGTATTAAAGTCAATCACATAGATATGTGTTGGAGAACACAGGATCGGACATGACCCACTGATGAGAACTCTACGGGATAGTTATATAAGTGTCATGAGAGTTTTCATTACGACTATAGAGTATAGTCCTTAGACCTGAGTTCATCATGTTTTCTTACATGTGAATTGGTCCGCTTTAACCTTGTCAAACGTCAGCCGTAACTGGTGACTATAAAGGCACTGATTAGGCGTATCATGAAGCGTGTGAAGAGACAGGGATGGAACAAGATGGGATTTGTCCCTCCTATATAACAGGAGATAAATATCTCAGGACCCATCGAAGATTTGATACTGAGAAATGTGTGGCCACACTCAAACGAGGTGATTGTCAGTCGTTTGTCTTGTCAGTATAAATCGGAGTTCGATGAACATGATCTTGGCTAAATAAGGGTGACACAGATCTTGCCTTATGCCAGATCGAGATATAGTGACGAAGGGATTATGGGAATAGATGATTCCAGTACAAGTGGGAGACTGTTGGGAATGTCCTGAAATCTATTGTACTTGCTCTAAGTGATAGTTGTATTGTCGAGATGAGACAATCATATAATACTAGGTAGTCATAATGCTTTGCTAGAAGCCACTTATGATTAATGAGTTTAGAACTCATTGCTAGTGTTATATGATCCTACAGGGTCACACACCTAAGCAAACTGGGCGTTAAAGACGAGGTTGATCATTAATGTAATGATCCAGTGAATGCATATGTGATATGCATTCGATATCAATGTTCTGGGGCAGCATCGATCGTTGCAGATAGTGCATCGATCGATGCACTCGCGGATTAATCAGATTAATTCGGTTTAATCGTTGGTTAATTCCGTTGTGGTTTAAGCCGACATATATAAGATATATGGTCGACCTAAACTCGTCCCTAACCTAATTCACAGCCACCAGAACATAGAAAGAAACCTCTCTGGAGATTAGATCTCTGTAAGGCACTAGCATCCCTGCGGTCCATTTTGTGTGCGTGTGGATACCAGTAGAGGCGCAGCATTTGAGGCGCTTCGTGATCTCGATTATCTGCTAATACTTCCGCTGCAAATCAACAGGTAAATCTGAGATCCCATAGATTCAATTATATGAACCTTAGATCCTAGGCTCGGAATTCAGACCAGGGTTGCTAATCCTGATTAGAACTGCTAGAAATTCCTACATATATATACTTCCATGGTTCTTCCAAGTTGTTCAGCGAACATCTTGTTCACTAACCATTGATACGTTGCTCCAGCATTCTTCAAGCCGAAGGGCATAACCTTGTACCAATAAATTCCCTTGTCCGTGATGAAAGCGGTTTTGTCTCGATCGTCCGGGTTCATCATGAACTGATTATAGCCTGAAAAAGCATCCATAAATGTGAGCAGTTTGTTTCCTGATAGGTTCTAAGTTTTCCCTATACTAAAACTGCAAGTGAACAGCAATGTCAAAGTAGTATATAGGGTTATCGAATCCACAGGGACACTTGGTCTCAAGAGAATCAAACTATAGGAATAAATACTAGAAATAAGCAAGTAGTGAATGAAATAAATTGCGGTGCGAGAAAGTAAATCAGTAGCAGAGATTAACGGTTGTGAAGCAAGTAATTAAAAGCGTCAAGCCTAGGGTATTCTCAGGAAATCAGACAAGCAGACAGTTCATTCAGCAAGGATCTAATTAAGAACGGTTCTAGAACTCAAAACACAGATATAGAATTAACCAAATTCCTTTGCGATAATTCTCTAAGTCTAAGTGCAGCAAACCAAACTTTCGTTTGCGAGAACTAACAGATTAAACTAGCAATAAGTCCAAGTTTGATATGTTCACAATTATCCTAAACCAAACTTCCGTTTGCGCAAAGTTTAATTGCCCAATTTAATTAGTTCAGATTCCTAAACCCCACTTCCGTGACGTATTTAGCAACCTAAGATCTAGATTCTAATTGATCAGGTTAGAACTAGCTTTAAGCACAATTAAATTGAAGAACAGATATAGTTATGAATCCTTAACTGAATTTGAACAAGTCTAGCAAGTCATGAAATCCTATGTGAGAAACCCTAAACCTAACTATGGATCTACTCAGACATAGATAATGAAAACATAATCATAGAATGAATAAATTGCATAAAAGAATAAGAGTAAAAGGGGTTCGAAATCTTCTCCAAATACAGATGATGTAACAGGTTCAGATCAGCCCCAAAAAGCTCTAAAATCCTCTGCTCTTAATTATCAAAGTGTATGGTAAAAAGTATAAAGCGTATCTAATAAAAACACTAAAAACTCTATTATATAGGCATAATCTCGGCCAAGGGCTTCTTTGTAAATATCAGGAACTTCTGGATCAAAGTGCAAATTCTTCACTCTTCTAAACCGCCGAGTTTTTGGCCCATCTCGCTGGTGCATCGATCGATGCTAGAGTGCAACGATCGACACCTTCCTCTGTTTCGGACAGTGAACTCTATCTCTCGGCCAAACACTCCAAAAATCTCCAAAATGCTCCATTATCTCCAATTCAGCTCCCAACCTGATTATACCTGTAAAAGACTCTAAACAAAGACAAAAGACACTAAAAACACACTTATATCATGGTCTAAAACTAGTAAAAACCATGATATATCAACTCCCTCACACTTAGCCTTTGCTTGCCCTCAAGCAAAACAGAGAACTGAAACATGGTGAAAAGGTTTGAAAACTCTTCAGAAACTCATTTCATCCTAGAAGCTACAATACTCAGATTCCCCTAAGTAAACCACTGAAAGAATCAATCACAGGATATCAAGACCAACATGTACTTCCCCCACACTTAGCAACTGTCCTAGGTAAACTCCACAATCACATTCAAGCATTCAAATTCTCCCTACTGACTTCTGCAAGTATTTAAGTGCGGTCTCACCTAAGGAGTATCGATCTAAAGGCACATGGATTCTTACCTTATCAGCTCTAGACCACCATACTATCTTTCTCTAGTCCCTTTCTTCTCTTTCCCTTCTTTAACAACTGATTTTTCCCCACTGGGTATCATTTTTTTTTTTTATCAGTGTTCTTCCCGTTATGGGGTATACTTTGGACACATTCCATGGATCACATGAGAGATAATAGTGTTTGCTACTATTCTCATGACCACTTCGGAGTTACTAACTCATCCTCAGTTTATTATTTTTTTTTTTTTTTTTTTTACTTTATAGAAGGGGAGAAGGGGACTAAATAGGACAGGTTTACAGGCTGTGTCAGAACTAACAGGGAATCCGACATAAAGCATACCAAGCCCTTAGGTGAGAAATCTAAGTCAGTATTAAGGTTGAAATCAGTAAAGGATCCTCTAATACCTGAAGTGATGTGGGTGTTCCCAGTAGGTTGATCTGTGATGGAGTTTTCTAATAGTCAAAGATAGATCCTGCAACTTCATCCCAATGGTTACTTAAGTTCCTGCAAGTCTTGTAAATCTTCTCAGAAAATCATAGTTTCTTACTTAAACAATTTTGACTCAATAAAACAAAAATTTTAAAAAAACGGACTGACTCTTAAGAAAACAGAAAGATATAAGTCAGTAGCACCTCCCCCACACTTAAGACACACTGTCCCCAATAGTGTCCAGCGAAGGATCGGTAAAAAAAGAAAATAAAAATTGAAAAGGTGGAATTATGTCTGTCGGGTTACCTCTGTCGCTCAGCATCGACCGTTGCACTAAGTGTATCGACCGTTACTTGGCGATTTTCGTGTATAGTCGATCGTTGCTCAGGACCGCAACGATCGCTGCAATGCGATTCCTTTCGTGTTGTGACGATCGACACAGAAGTGCGTTGATCGTTGCACTGCGATTTAACCGAGACCTGCAAGCATAAACTCACCAGAAACAAAAACAAACGTAAAATCCTAACAAAAACACCAAAAATGAAAAAGAAAAACACTAGTACCTAATGGTGGGTTGCCTCCCACCCAGCGCTTGTTTAAGGTCAATAGCTTGACCGGACTGATGAGATCTTTCAAGTACCAGGAGGTCTTGACAGAGACTTTTTCTGTCTCTGTTCAAGTCTCCTCATCCAAGGTGGTGAGTAGGCTGTTGCGGAATGCTCATGGCCAAGAAAAGATGGAGTGAAATGTGCTCCAGGATCTATAACCATGGTATGATCAGGCTGCTCAAAATCTGCGTCCCTTATGGTGAATGTCTGCCCATCTATCAGTGGCCTTCGCAGCTTATCCATCTCATAGTGCAGTGGTTCATCTCCCAGGTGGAGGTCTATTAGACTCTGTCTAACATCAATCACAGCTCCTGCTGTAGCCAAGAATGGTCTCCCAAGCAATAAAGCTTCATCCGGATCACAATCATATTTCAGCACAAGGAAGTCCGTTGGAACTAAGTAGTTCCCAACTCTCACCGGAATGTCCATAAGAAGTCCTTCAGGAACTCGTATGGACTGATCAGCTAGGATAAGAGAAGTCCTAGTAGGAGTAAAATCCAACATTCCCAGCTTCTCTGCCACAGAGTAAGGCATTATGCTTCCAGCAGCTCCTAAATCACACAGAGAACGTCTAAAACTATCCTCAAAGATAGAACAATCTAGCACAAAGACTCCAGGATCAGGTAACTTCTTCGGGACCTTAGTTAGCAGAACATCACTGATATGCTGAGGAACTATTATCACCCATTCTCTCAGCTCCTCATCTAAAGGCAACATCTTGTTCAAATATCTCTGAACACATGGATGATAAGGTGGATCATCAGAAGGTGGAATTTCTTCCAAGTCTTCACCACTCTCTTCTAGCTTTTTCAGCTCTTCAATCTCTTGTTTAATCACTTCAGACACCTTGGGACATTGCCTAATGGCTTGTGCATAAACATCTTCTTGAGTGATCTCAGATACATCAGGGAATAGGCGGGCTAGTTCTGCATCAATCTCACTTTCATCCCACGGGTCTTCTGCTCGTTCACGACCTGCATCGATCGATGCCAGCTGTGTGTCGATCGTTGCATCATTGCAGTTTCTACCCGAGAGTTTTTCACAGAAATCCGAAAATTCTGCCTCAGTCACCAACTCAGCTGTACTTAGCTCAAATTTCTCCCCTAGATAAGATCCATCATTAATGAGTACAGACCAGGCCTTAATATGAGTCTCTGCAACTCCTTTTCCCTTCAGTGAGCTGGACATCTGGTTCACCTGAGTGTCCAATTGCTTCATGTGAGTGCTCAGTGACTCAAACTTCCCATTGAGGTCTTGATAGACAGCGTCCAGCTTCTTATTGTTGTCCACAGAAAGCTTGGTTTGACTCTCCATCAGTTGTTCCATCATAGCCTCCATTTTGCTCTCATGGGCTGTAGGTGCAGGAGGAGTCTGATAGGATGTAGACCCATAGGTTCTCTGATTACCTTGTCCATAGGTCTTTTGAAAACCACCAGTCTGTCCACCATTGGAGAATCTGTTCCCCTGTTGATTACCAAATCTATTACCTTGGAAACCAGAACCTCCTATGAAATTCACATCTTCTTCCTGAGTTTCCTCCTCAGCCTGAATCACCTCTACATCTTGTGCAAAGTGGACAGATTTCTTACTTGTCAGGAGATTGTAGACTGTGTCCAATCTGGATCTAATATTAGCTATATCAGAATTCTCTACAGTTCCACCAGATCTCTTCCTCCTTTCATCCATTGTTTTGCAACTGTTGCTGCCAATCAGATTCTCTATCAACTGCTTAGCTTGCGTAGGAGTCCTGGTGTTGAAGTTAGCATTACTGGAATTATCCAGCGCAGTCTGATAAGGAAGATCTATGCCTCTGAAGAAAATACCAATCAGCTGTACTTCTGTGAATCCATGGTGTGGACAGTCACGCTGATACTGCTTAAATCTCATCCAGGCAGTCTTCAAGGGCTCCACAGCTCCTTGGGAAAAGGTGAGTATGTCATGTCTGGACTGATCCGAGCGTGCATCATCATAAAAGTGACGCAGGAACTCACTCTTTAAGGCTGTCCAAGTAGTATACTGACCAGGTGCCAGTTGTCTCAGCCATGCACTAGCGTCTCCAGCAAGACTGTGCGGAAATAGCTTAAGGAACAGATAGTCCGGGCATACTCCTTCATACTTCATGCCAGTGACTATGTCTTCAAACTTGTCAATGTGATCCATAGGCTGCTCTGCTTGAAGACCATGAAAAGCAATCTGTCTCATCAGCTGGTAGTAGATGGTTTTTACCTCAAAATCATTCCTCTCAAAAGCAGGAAGCACTAGAGCTGCTCGGTTTGCATGAAACTCATCAGGTCTGTTGTAATCAGCTAGTGTCCTCTCATGAACCACCATCTCTCTACCTTGGGCCTGTCCTTGACCCTGGTTTCGGTTCAGCTCATGTTGCTCAGGAGGATCAGGGATTACATTCCCTTCAGCATCAACCCGATGCCCAGCAGCATTGTACGGGTTGTCATCTTGGTCCCTCAGGGTACCTTCAGCATCCGGTATCAAGATCAAACGTTCTCGTACCATTCTCTCTCTCTTTTCTCTTCTGTTAGTCCTTTCTAGACGTCCACGTTCCTCTAGTCCGAGATTAAGCAAGCTCGAGTTCGGATTACTTCGAGTTTTCTGCGTTGGCATAAACTGTCTGTAATCGTCCAGCAACGATCGATGCTATCAGTGCAACGATCGATTCAATTCTCAGAATCGCCTAGTGACGATCGACGCAAGGTATGCAACGATCGACGCAAGGCGAAATTCGTACCTGCGACAGAAAGAAACCGAGAAAAAAGAAAATCAGCAAAATCAAAACAAAAAAAACGAAAAAGAACAAAAACAAAAAGAAAAATTTCTAGCAAAAACCCTAAGTTCGGTCCTATCGAAGACTCAAAGAGTCCCCGGCAACGGCGCCAAAAACTTGATAGGTTCTAAGTTTTCCCTATACTAAAACTGCAAGTGAACAGCAATGTCAAAGTAGTATATAGGGTTATCGAATCCACAGGGACACTTGGTCTCAAGAGAATCAAACTATAGGAATAAATACTAGAAATAAGCAAGTAGTGAATGAAATAAATTGCGGTGCGAGAAAGTAAATCAGTAGCAGAGATTAACGGTTGTGAAGCAAGTAATTAAAAGCGTCAAGCCTAGGGTATTCTCAGGAAATCAGACAAGCAGACAGTTCATTCAGCAAGGATCTAATTAAGAACGGTTCTAGAACTCAAAACACAGATATAGAATTAACCAAATTCCTTTGCGATAATTCTCTAAGTCTAAGTGCAGCAAACCAAACTTTCGTTTGCGAGAACAAACAGATTAAACTAGCAATAAGTCCAAGTTTGATATGTTCACAATTATCCTAAACCAAACTTCCGTTTGCGCAAAGTTTAATTGCCCAATTTAATTAGTTCAGATTCCTAAACCCCACTTCCGTGACGTATTTAGCAACCTAAGATCTAGATTCTAATTGATCAGGTTAGAACTAGCTTTAAGCACAATTAAATTGAAGAACAGATATAGTTATGAATCCTTAACTGAATT
This sequence comes from Orychophragmus violaceus, assembly GCA_030180135.1. Classification (NCBI taxonomy): domain Eukaryota; kingdom Viridiplantae; phylum Streptophyta; class Magnoliopsida; order Brassicales; family Brassicaceae; genus Orychophragmus; species Orychophragmus violaceus. The sequence continues at coordinate 25,272,656 of CM058236.1, read as the reverse complement.
TGAACAAGTCTAGCAAGTCATGAAATCCTATGTGAGAAACCCTAAACCTAACTATGGATCTACTCAGACATAGATAATGAAAACATAATCATAGAATGAATAAATTGCATAAAAGAATAAGAGTAAAAGGGGTTCGAAATCTTCTCCAAATACAGATGATGTAACAGGTTCAGATCAGCCCCAAAAAGCTGTAAAATCCTCTGCTCTTAATTATCAAAGTGTATGGTAAAAAGTATAAAGCGTATCTAATAAAAACACTAAAAACTCTATTATATAGGCATAATCTCGGCCAAGGGCTTCTTTGTAAATATCAGGAACTTCTGGATCAAAGTGCAAATTCTTCACTCTTCTAAACCGCCGAGTTTTTGGCCCATCTCGCTGGTGCATCGATCGATGCTAGAGTGCAACGATCGACACCTTCCTCTGTTTCGGACAGTGAACTCTATCTCTCGGCCAAACACTCCAAAAATCTCCAAAATGCTCCATTGTCTCCAGTTCAGCTCCCAACCTGATTATACCTGTAAAAGACTCTAAACAAAGACAAAAGACACTAAAAACACACTTATATCATGGTCTAAAACTAGTAAAAACCATGATATATCATTTCCCGCGGTCGCCTCCACCAGTCGGTCGATGTGTGGAAGTGGGAAACTGTCCTTGGGGCATGCCTTGTTTAGATGCGTGAAATCGATGCAAACCCTCCATTTTCCGTTCTTCTTTATTACTACCATGGGGTTTGTGAGCCAGTCTGGATACTTGACTTTGATGATTGAGCCGACTTTAAGTAATCTCTCAACTTCGTCGTTGATTGCTTTGGTTTGTTCGGATCTTATCTTCCTCCTCTTTTGTCTTACGGTTTGATTTTTGGATCCACGTTCAGCTCGTGACAAACGATGTCCATGCTAATCCCAGGCATGTCTTCTACGAACCAAGCGAAGCTGTTCACGTTTTCCCGAAGACAAAACACTATCCCTTTTTTTATCGAGTCGTCAAGGTTCGCTCCGATATCTACGCATCGTTCCGGATGATCATCATCTATGCAGACTGATATCACGGGTTCGCAAGGCCGTCGTCTTCTTCTTCCTCTAGTTTTTTCTCGGATTTTTTAGATTTTTCCGCAATCCCTTGATTTACTTCTGTCCGTGGTCGCTCTGCCTTTCGAGGGATCTCGACCGTTGGTTTCCTGAGTTTGTGTACGGTCATGAAACAGGATCGGTATTGTTATTGATTTCCCAATATCGTCGTGACCCCGCCAGGTGTTGGAAACTTCAAGCAGAGGTGATACATTGACGGGACTGCTCGCATGGAATTTATCCGTGGAGTCCCCATGATTACGTTGTAGATTGCCGGAGCGTCCTCTACTGAGAACTCGACGACTTTGGTTATTCCTCTTTCTTGTACCGGCAGTCTGGTTGTCCCGAGGGTCATCGTTGTGTCTCATATGAATCCCGTTAAGGGTTTCGGGATTGGAGATACTTCGAATAAACTAATGTTCATCCTTCTTAAAGTGTTGCGGAAAATTACATCCACAGAACTCCCGGTATCGATCAAAATCCTTGCTACGTCGAGATCTCTTATGATTAGTTCGATGACGAGCGGATCGTTGTGCAGTCGATCGATTTTCTCTGTCTCGCACTCCTCAAACATTATTACGTAGTTTGGGGACTAAAAAGGAACGGACCAGTTGACGTTCGTTTCAGTTCGCCGTTGGTAAGCTTTGATCGAGGATACTATGTCTCGGCAATATTGTGATCCTCCAATTATCATATTGTTGGTTACGGTATTTAGTTGATCTGCTACGTTTTCTTTTTCGTCTCCATCGGTGGCCATATCTTCGGATCCGCTAGTCGGTGGTTTTTAAGTGTAAGAAATTTCTTTTCCCCACAGACGGAGCCAAACTGTGAGAGTCGGAACTCTCATAGTCAAACTTGTAGAGCTAAACTTTTAGGGAACATAAATCTCAAAAGTAAACACACCGAAATAGGAACCCGAAAGATATTTTATTGATAATAAATCGGAAAAGAGAGTACAAAGAACAAAAAAAGGCTTAATGAAAGTTAAGTTCTAAGTCTAGATGCTAGGGTTTCTTGAGATCTCTAAGTCGTAGGAAGTCCATCTCCTTATATAGCTGCGGCAAGTCGTCCTCGAGAATCTTCGTCCGCAAGATATTCGGAAATCTTTCTGTTATCGTCTTCTTCAAATCTTTTTTTTCAGCTCGGATTTTCCTCTTCTGCTCGTAAATATCCTCTTCTTCCCTTCTTCGAGTTTATCCTCTTCTTTTGGCGATTATATTTCCGCGGCTTAACCTATTTTGCCGACTGGTCCGAGAACGGATTATCCGAGTCCGTTTGAGCGTAGATTTCTTGGTTCGGCTCAAAGTCTCGGAAATACGATTTTCGCAGGTTGGGCCTAAACTCGTATTTCGTATGACTTTATCCGACGATTCTTGTTAACGGCTAAGAACATATACGTTGATGTTCCGAAGATGGGTTGCGGCCAATTGCGCTTCCGGAGAAGAAGATATCAGCAAACGTTCGAACGTTTGACCTAAGTGGAATGTCCGTTCGGAAAGTTTGAGAAGAAAATCCATCTTGGAAGTTTCCATTCAGCTCGGAACTTCCAAAGGAGCGGATTGTGCTCGGAAAAGGAGAAGGGATGATCCGATCTTGTTCAGCTCGGAAAGTCTGAGCTGGTTTAGCTTGGAAGTTTCAAAACTGGTTTAGCTCGGAAGTTCTGAGCTGGTTTAGCTCGGATCCAAGCTGGTTCAGCTCGGAAAGTTCTGAGCTAGTTTAGCTTCGATCTGAGCTTGTCCATCTCGGAATTTCCGAGCTGGTTTAGCTCAGAAGTATCTTGTCTGGATGTTTTTGCCTATCCGCGGGTTCTATCAAGTGATTTTCTTGTCCGATTGATCCGTTTGAATGTTTGGCTGAATAATTTTGTCCGTTTCGTCTGAAATGTTTTCCGTTTGAAGCTTTTCGTATAAAATATTTTTCATATGAAACGTCATCGATATGAAGTGCTTCGTATGAAATATTAACTATGCAAAGCTCCGTTCGTATGAAATACGATCACCGTCTGTGTCCGATTGCTTAAATACGCTTTTCGGCTATTATTTCGCCGAGGGGTTTTTGACCCAACACAGTCTTTTCCGAAGAATCGGTATGCCTATAGAAAAGTTAGACTAGCCCGAGTTCCCCTTCGACAGCCTCACCGAGTATCGGTCGTCATGCTCGGAAGACGAACGGGAGTTCGAATCAAACCTCATCACGGAAGTATACAACAAATAAAATTCTAGTGAGAGAAAACATAAATTCTAGAGAGAAGAGAGAGTGAAATACCTGCGGAAGGAGAGAAATGAAGAGCAGGGAGGGATGGGAGGAGTATTTATAATGGCGCGGGATTTTTTCGAGGACGGTGCCATCATTAAACCTAGGTGACCCTTCAGCTTATGGCGGTTATAAGCATTTCTTCATTACACTTAGGTGACTCTTTGACTTCTAGTGCTTTCCCAAGAAACCCTTTTTATCTTCCCAAGGATCGAAACATCAATCTGAAAACAAGTAGACCCAAGTGAAGCCGACCAAAGACCCACCGAACAGGTATCGACCCAACCAAAACTTCAGGCAATCCGCCGACTTCAGCAAACTCAAGATCAACGAACTGGGGGAGGGGCTTACTATTATACATGGGTTTATCACCCATCTATTAGTTCGGACCATACCTGCTCTATGAACTGTGATCGGACCAATAATAAACAAATCAAATCGGCCCATAATCAAAAACAGACCCTCTCTTGAAGAATGTTTGGCTCAGCTCACAAACGGTCTTGCTCGTATCGGCTCGGCTTACGATCAGACCATTCCAGCTCGGATCAGCTTGCAGATTCAAATCAGCTCAGCTCAACTAACAGACAAGATGTGGTCGGCTTGGCCCACTTTTTCACCTGAAGTACGGCCCATTCGTCACAAGCTCGACAAGGAGTCAAAGGCCCGTATAAAAGTATGATTGTATTACTATAAATAGGTTGTTGCATTGAACATAAATGTAATTTTTGGGATTTGTGCACTTGATTACTTTCTCTCTCTAGAAACTAGCACGTCTCGAATTGTAAGCAAGCTCGTCTATCGACGACCTCGCACCATCTTGTTCTTATCCCGACCTTAGTCTGCTTTCTAATAAAGATAAACCTTAACCTATAGATTTCCACTGAGCACGTTGATTCTATCCTGACAAGACAAGCATTCAAACCTTTGTAACGAACTCGATTATCATATATATAATAACTATAATCTCAGAAACATGCATATGGTAACACTATAATTGGTACAAGGATTGTTGCTTGAATGTTTTGAATTTTCTGCGCTTGATCACTGAAATTCAGACTTACTAAGATCTTAGAAACATATATTATCTGATATGTTGCCTTTTAATGTTCAGTGATTCCACATCTCAAGTCCAATTGCTGCATTTGAAATTTAAGATCGTAGTCGGGTTTTCTCGACGTCTTGAGCTCTACCGAATAGTCTGCACCGGTGATTTGTAGTGCAATGGAAACCCCAAAAATTTTATTGTTTCTTGTGTTCAGCGCTCATATTTTTTGTATCCTTCACCCGAGGAGCCAAGAGAGATGGCACGAGGGCTTGCCCGTAAGAATAACATCCCATGAGTTGATGAGACACACAAATTTTCATGTTACACTTACACTGTAATAGTAAATTGCTCGGGGTAGCAATATGTTCTAGTAAAGCAATAATGAAGAAGAAGAAGAAAGTGAGGTAGAGAGAAAAAGTGATTAAGAGATGGGATGGTGACGGAGGAGCGGAGAAATATTTCCTAAGCGGAGATTTTCGACGTTCATCCCACGTACCGATTTTCTCTTCCATTTTAGGCGGTTTTAGTAAGGTTCGTAGGCGTAAGTTTGGTCCGGAGATTTGTGTGGTGAAACTATCAACAACCGGAGTCAACTGCGACAAATTATTGGTGAGTTGGGGTTAATTGCTTGACTAACATGTCGTTACGCAAGTTCCCGACACTAAGTTATGATCGGAATATGACTAGTGTCGATTTGATTAGTATATAGTTATGTGTGATATTGTTGTTATGATTATACTCGGTTTGATTGTTGGGTGATATTGATGTTATGGTTACTATTGTTTATAATATGGCGCACTTATGATTGATAATAGAGTAATGAACGAATAAAATACGGAAACCTACTAAGAAATGATATAATTATTTGTACATGATTGTTTTGAGATAATCATTGTTTGATGATGATAATCATTGTTGTGTCCTAGAAGAAGAAGAAGAAGTTTATGTTAAAAGAGCCTTGGTTTCATATTCTGTGTCTCTAAATTTCTGGGCCTCTAAATTTCAACTAAAGAAGAATTCTAAAAATAAAAATAATCATCCAAATCCATTGTACTTGCAAGATTTTTCTGCATACTGAAGTTATGACTTCCTGTTTTGGGTAAGTTTCTATTTTTATTTTCCAAACTACTAATCATCACTGAGTTTCTTATGGATAAACCTCTGAAACCTATTTAATGGTGTCATCATCTTTTCATAGCTGTCCCATGTCAGTGTGCTTTTGATTTTATTTCTATAAGAGCATGTACAACCAAGTTTCCGGTGCGGTTTCTTAGGCAAAAATATATTAAAAAAATGTGGGTCCCACGTGGGTCCCACCAAATAGTTAAGAATCCGGGCTCTAAAAATCCTTAGCTAAAGATCGGTTCTAGCACTATTCATGCCACGTGTCATGATTCTATTCGTTCCTTCTTTTTTTTGTTTTTTTTTTTTTACTTTCCAGAAAAAAAAAATTAAATAATAATAAAAAAAAATTTAAGAACCCCCCTTGGGGTTTAAGGTTGTACATGCTCTAACGGGTCTTAGAGATTAGAGAAGTAAATGAAGCTTCGCAGCTTTCAAAATTACGTTCTTTATTGTTAACATTCTATTTATTTACTTATTTAATCTCTTATTATATGGTATTTGTTCTGTTAATCAATTTCTGTAAGCTTTCTGATTTTAATAAGGTATTGACTTCATAGCGCGTTTTGTCACATCGCCCTAAAAACCCTCTCGGGCATGAAAATCGAGAAGAGCCGCCATTTGTTGTTTAGCCATCGTCTTGCATCCTCGATGGCCGGTCTTCTCGACGGCGTCGGGGAGGGGTCTTTGTTGTGATCCTTTTGTGTTTTCGGCGTAGATCTCCCCCTCTTCCTTGTCGTCGGTCGGTGCGGTGGATCTGGACTCGTCCCCGGCGGTTGTTGCATAGGCGCTTCACGGTGTGGGAGCTGCTCTCGGTCTCCGGCAGTTGATGCAGAGGCGCTTTATGGTGTGGGAGCTGCTCTCTGTCTCCGGCGTGTCTAGTCTGTCTTCGGTGAGAAGTTCTTCAGTTCCTCCTTCCGGCCAAGTATCTCCGACGTCGATCTTCTGCTCTGGAGGGTTGCTTCTAGTGAGCGGTTGTCGTTGTCGATCTGTAGATCTTGGTCATCGTCTTGCTTTCGATGTCTCGCCAGTCGGGTTGGTATGTCCGGTTTTGGTGAGTCTATCCCATCGTTTTTGACTGGTTCGATTAGCTTGGGTTGTGGGTGGGAGTTTTGTTTAATTGTTTGGTCTAAGGCTAGTTTGGTCCTTGGTTCAGGCTGGTTTGTGTATGGATTGCTAGACTGTATGGTTAGATATGGCTATGAGGTTCTCTTGGTCAGGCCTTTTTAGAGTGTAGTCTCGTGGATTTTGGAGTTCCTGCTAGCCTGCTGGTTGGTCCGGTGTTTTCTCGTCTTCGGTTGGCTTTGGTGTTAATAGTTTAGATGGTGTCGGGTGGTGATTTGCTTTGCATTAGGAGTGTGTTTTTCCTTCCTGTTGGCTGCATCGGTATAGTTCCTGCGGTTAGCTTCATTATCTTTTGCCTCGGGTCTTCTACCCCTGGCAAGGGTTCTCCGGCCCAACTTTAAGGAATTGGGTTTTGGCCTTTTCGCATCTAGTCGTTCGTTGACGATTGGTAAACATATGATTTTTCGTCTTCTCTGGTTTGGTCTGCATACAGCTTGCTCGTGGCTTCAGTGGGTAGAGCAATATAATGAGTGCCGGTGGACCAGCCTCAATAATTATCGGCTTCTGATGTTTCGCTCCTTTTCTCTCTCAGTGGTTGGTAGTCGCTGCCTCTTCGATGTCATGCCTGCTTGTTCTCGCTCTGACTTCTGCTGATTATTAGTTGGTGTTAGCTTATACCATTTAGCAGTTTTTGTTTATTGTTGATAGTGGTTTCAGTCTGCTATTTTGCTTTTCTCTTGGCTCCGGGGATTTTCTCTTAATCCGCCGGTTTTTAGCTCTGGTATCGATTTGTGATAACCGGCTTTAGTCTTATTTGTCTGTATTCCAACAATGTTTTCGTCTCAGTAATAAAATGAAAATCTCCCAATGAAAAAAAAAGGAATAAGGTATTGACTTTAATAGTACTATAAATAATGAATGTAAGAAATGTGGGTGTTGTTGCCTACCCAAGCAACACTATTTTTTCTAATTAATATTTTTGTGTGATTACCTAAATTATTATCTATTACTCCCTTTGTTTTATAATAGAAACTGTCTTAAAATGTTCTTTTTTACTGAGTTATATTTAACTTATATATTAAATAATATTTTTTGGAAATTATAATTTCTTAAATTATGTGCTTTTAATTAAAAAACGATATTATAAAATAGAAAGAATATATTAATTCAAAATTAGGTACTTTTGTTCAAATTATATTTATATGATGTTGTTGCCGACCCAAGCAACACTAGTTTTGGTACGATTTAACTAACCACTATGTATTACATTAATTCAGAAACTCTTATCAGTTTCGCAGCTTTCACATTTACTAAGTAAAAAAATTTATTTACGTAAGTATCAAAGAAAATGTACTGGGTTCGAATCCCCGAAAACACAGTTTTACAAGATTAATAGAGACAAGCTTATAAGAAAGTTTTCTGAAGCAGATGGAGCCGTTGATCGTAACCGTTGATGGATTCTCTTAGAACGGAGGTAATATTATCTGTAAAATTATCCTTGTAAACAACATTAATAGCTCTCATAATCTGTATCAACATTAAAAAAAAAAAGTGTCAAAGAAAATGTTAAAAGCAAAAGAGCCAAAGTCGGTCTACAGTTTCTAGAAAATACAAGTTTGTAAAAGATCTTTGGTCTAGTAACGAGTAATCTCATCTTTGCGTGATGTTTCTTTCATTATGAATTTAAATCAGAATCTGTCATAAATCGTAATACTATTTTTCAATAAGGAAAGAAAAAGGTACTATTGTATTTACCTTTTAGAAAGAAAAAATAATAATAATGAAAATAAAATACCAAAAAGAAGTATGGAAGAAAAGGAAGAGTAACCACAAAAAAAAAAAAGAGGAAGAGGACCACATTTCACCAAATATTCGGGGTCTGATGTCAGTTCGGATAAGTCTCTGTATTTATGTGTTCTAGAAATAGAGAAACAGATAAATATCATCAATTTTTAATTATTTAAATCATAACCTGGCTCCAAAAATTAAAATATATTGTTTTTATATACTTTTATATGTTCTAATCATAATTTTTACTAGCATCTGTAAATGAACTTTAAAAATGTCTCACAATACGATCCTATGTACGGGGCGTTTTTTTGTAGACCCCACTTGAATTTCACCAATCAGCCAATGTATTCAAACATGTACCACAACATCATATATGGTGCATATACGCTAACATAATTTTTTTAAAGAATATACTACATAAAATATATAACACGATAACTGGTATATTTAACTACGGCTATGTAAATGTGATTGAATAATTATTATGTGTTTTTAATTTAAAATGATTTATATTGGTTTTAAGTACCATTTATTGAATTATTTTTAAAAATATAAATATTAAATAGAACCGAATCGACCTGAAATAATTGAATTTACCTAAAATTAAATAAATTAACAGAAATTATCTAAACCGAAATTAATCAATTTTTTTTTTAAAAAACCGCATTTGTTCCGCAAATCATTTTCACCAATCAATATGTATTCCGCACCGCATATTATGTACAAACCGCACTCATCCCGCAAACCGCACGTACCGCAGTTGAACCGCACTGCACTCTAAAACCGCTTTTCCCGCACAACTAAAACCGCAGTCACCATTCGGACCCTAAGTACTATCAGATGGTGAAATGTGGTCCTCTTCCTTTAGTTTTCTTTTTTTTTGTTGCCCTTCTTTTTATTTCCATACTTTTAGTATTTTCCATTATAAGTATATATGTCCATTATATATGAAAGTTATTTAATCACCATTCCTTTTATCAAGTAAAATTCATATAGTTTTGATAATTATAACTGAAAAACACCAATACCCAATTTTCTAAAGCTACTGGTATATATGTATCTAGCGAAGTGTTAATCTAATTTATTACGTCAATTTAAATTAAAAACTGAGAAGCATGTGAACTGTGAATAACAGAATAAGCACATGACCTTGACCATGACCATCATGTCCATGACCATGGGCTACCATATTGGTTCTTTGTGTATATTGAATTTTAGGTCAATAATGTTAGTAAGACTTTAGGCATGACAATGTAGATGTAGATAGGTCTTTTTACCATTAGGCTCCTCATCTTGTAGGTTGGTCCCCAAACATTAACATGTTACATAGTCCCAACATGTTTTAATTACAAATATTCTAGGATTTGTTTTTTGAAAAATTGTTAATTATCAAATGAATGTTGTCAAAAAGATTGAAAACTATTAATGATGTTAATAGTATTGGCTACTATATGTTTATCAAGCAAATTAAGTTAATTTCGCTAAACAGTTCGCACGTACATTTAAATTTAGCGGGATATAAGAGATATTAAAGGTAGAGAATTCCATCTAGATATGCTTAAACTCGTCCATCTCTGTAGAAATTGCATGCCAAGTCTTCATCCTTCAATATTATGCGCACGAATTGTTCACAGTCCAGCTCGAAATGTGTTGTCAATAAACCATGTGCCATCATCATCATCATTGCCCAAATAAGACCTTACAGCTCTGCATGAAGAGGAGACATCACACCGCTGCATCCTTGGATTCCGCATAGTCTGGCGATCCTTCTCTACGAATACAAACCTTGTTCCAATCTTCGAGTCTCTTTTAGACCATGAAGCATCAAACTGGCAACACCACAGTATCTCCACAGACTATCGTACCTGATCCAGTTGAGGTGTATTTTCCGAATCCGTTTCTCCTACTTCATCCGGGATTTGAGCAATTTTCCAGTTTTCAGCTTCGTGAATTGCTAGTTGAATGTATCTAAGGGTGGAACATTCACCCCGTTGAAGACTTTCTCGTTTCTAGATTTCCAAATTGACCATACTAGCAATGGGAATACTTCTAGAATCTGCGATTGAGTTCCTTTTTCTCTATCGCGCCACATCAGGTAATCAAAATTGTTGTATAGCTGACTCGGGAAAAGACCCAGATTTTTATTAAGGAAAGAGCCTAACATTGGAAAGCTTGTGGACATTCAAAGATTATATGGTTAATCGTCTCTTCCTCCGCACCATACCTTTGAAATGTTTGATATCTCCCACAATGTCGGTCATTTAGTCAGCTTGCCGAGACAACAAAACCGAACAAAGCTTTCCATAGGAAATGGTTAAGTTTTCTTGAGGTTTGTAGCTTCCACACATGCCTTTTAAGGGTGTTTGTGCTCAGCTCTAGAATCTCCTGTTGTACATTCCGAGTTCAAAAATCATTGGCCATTTTGTACCCCATCTTGACCGTATTATTACTTGATTTCTTACAATTCCAGCTGTATGTGTCTCTTCGATTTGTTGGTGACGGTTTCAGACTTTATATGAGGGGGATATCATCCTCTCCAAAAAAATTGACGTAAGAGATCCATATTCTAGTTCTTTGTCGCGTAATCTGTGAGGTGATATACTCTTAATTCTCGATCTGAGAAAAAACTAGCACTTCTTGTCGGTCGAGCTATAGTATTGGGGATCCAACAATCTTCTCAAACCTTCGTATCTAATCCATTCCGAATGATTCGTCTTAAAACTTCTTGTATAATCGGTTTACCCATCATCATACTTTTCCATCCAAGAGAAGGGTTACTTGCCTTAGAAACGATCATTGGTTTGTACTGTCAGAAGTATCTTCCTTTTAACACTCTCGCTAAAAGCGATGTTGGGTATTTTAGGATCCTCCAGAGTTGTTTTGCAATAAGCGTCATATTGAAGTCTCTAAGGTCTCAGAAACCAATTCCACCTTCGTCTATCGGTTTACAGATCTCGTCCCAAGCTACCCAAAGAAGTCCTCTATTGTTATTTTTCGTGCTCCACCAGAACCGTGCAATTTCACTTGCTAACGTTTTGGTAATTTCTTGAGGAAGAAGGAAGCAAGACATGACATAGGTTGGGATAGCCTGCCCTACTGATTTTATAAGCACTTATTCCCCCCCCCCCTTTGAAAAGAATCTCGCCATCCAGCAATTGATTCTGCCATTCAGTTTGTCTTGGACATACTAGAATACTTGTTTTTTGGAGCCACAGATCCGTTCTGGCATCTGAAAACTATCTTTTTTTACTGTTAAAGTGGGCTGAAAAATACATCTTACCTTTATTTGGAAATTTTATCATATATTTTGTATTTTAATTTATTTTCTTTATGTTATCCATTCTTTCTTTTACTTTATAATTTTTTCATCCCCGACAGTGGATGGGATGACGGCGGTGAAGATTTCGGTCGTGGAAGCCGTCGATATACCCGAAATTGAAAAAAAAAAATAGGACTCAATACGGAAGATTCAAGTGGACAATTTGGATTAGGGGTCCATCTTGTCTGTTATTCATAGATATTACCACAATCATATTACATGCTAGACGCTTTCGATGGATAGGAGGTAGCCAAACGTCCACATTATCAGGAATCTGTGGACAGAGAACACATGAATAAGAAACTAGGTCCACATTCCTAATTATTCATGTGTTCTCTGTCCACGGATTTCTGATAATGTGGATATTTGGCAACCTGCTACCCATCGAAAGCGTCAGTATGTGATATGATCTTGGTAGTGTCTATGACTAGCCGACAAGATGGACATCTAGTCTAGACTGTCCACATGAATCTTCTGTATTAAATCATATTTGTTTTTATTTCGATATATCGACCGATTATATCTTCATTATCACAATCCATGTGGCCGAAAAACCCCAAAAATGATAAATTAAAAGAGAAGATTGATAGAAAATAAAAAAAGTAAACAATATAAAATGATATGATAGGATTTTCCATTTATTCAAATAAATGCATTTTTGTTTCTACATCCACTTTGTACGATAAAAAATATATAAATTATATACATATATCAAATAATATTGAATTACAACTAAAAGGGTAAAATATAGAGAAAAGTCATAAAATAGCACAAAAAACATACCTTATCATAAATATAGCACTAAGAAAAATAATTCACATTTTTAGCATTATTTTAATTACAAAGACTTTTATAGCATTATATAATTTAGGGTTTAGGGTTAATTATTTAGGGATTAGAGTTTATTATTTAGGGTTTAGGGTTTAGTATTTAGGGTTTAGGGTTTATTATTCAAGATTAGGGTTTAGTATTTATGGTTTAGGGTTTAGTATTTAAGATTTAGGGTTAGGGCTAATTTAGTGACAAAACATGTTTTTGTGCTATTTTTATGATTTTTCTTCCTTGGTGCTATATTTTTGACAAGTCATGTTTTTTGTGCTATTAATGTGATTTGCCCTAAAATATATACTCAGTGCAATTACTAATGTTTTAATGGCTAGGTTAAAAGAAAAAGTGAGACAACAGAATAGAGATCAGGAATGCAATCTCCATATGCCCAACTACTAATGTAGGAATATTAAAAGAAATTAACATCTACATACTTAATTAATATGTTAAAATAAAAGGACCAAATAGTTAATTAACAAACAATGAAAGAGAGACGAATCTACAAACTATTCACATGAGTGGTTCTGTGGATGGAACAATGTTTTCTAATTACAGTTCTTCGTTTTAGCTGACTTAAGTGTTATGGTCCTTATGGAGTAATTAAATAGAATCTGCAATTGATACAAATTTTGGAGTCGAATCCTTTTTTGGTTTAGTTGTCTCTAAACCAATATGCATATATAATCTCTTGAACAATCATTTTTGTGATGATACTCGTTCAAGGATAATACTTGATCATCATACCAATATTAAAGAGATTCATTTATGTATAAAAAATATAGGAGGCAAGTTTACTAAAATATATCATAATATTTAGAAGGATAGTAATGTTGTTGAAAATATGATAAAAAATGTTAGATATTCGACAGGGGATTTTTTTTTTTTTTCATTTTCTACTCTCAGAAATAATGTCAAATCCCTGAAAAGGATTAAGAAAAGGAAAGAGGCTCCACATCTTGTGAAATTATTGTAACCGACCCTACCCACTTCAGGCAACCAAAAATTATTGCAATTAAACAATGGAGAGTAGTTTCCATGAGCAGGAGGAGTCGTTGATCGTGACCGTTGATGGATTTTCGTAGAACGAAGGTAGTATTATCTATAAAATTGTCCTTGTAATAGTTCTCATATAATCTGTATCAGCGTTAAAAAAAAAACAATGGAGAATATGCAAATGCTTGTGTTTCCTAAAAATACAATTATAATTTGTATTTTGTAATAAAAGTGTTCTATTGTCTCATAATCATGATAGATTACTTGGTGCCCTACATCAAATGATTACGATGCATTTACATAATGATCGGTGTGGTCAGAGTCGGCGTTGAACCAAGTTTGTTGATGTTTTTGAATGGGGCTCCCACTTTATAGGGACCTCCATTTCTTACAAAATATGTGTATGTACTTATACAATATTAAATATATAACAAAAATAACTAAAAATATAAAATAAAGTTTGTCAAAAATGTAAAACAAAAGAAATTGATCGAAAAATACAAGTTTCGGTGATAATAGATATTTAATGATCTCAAAATTATTATATATTAGAAATATTATAATTTTTATTTTTTTATAAATAGGACCCCTAAAATCTCAGCTCCAGTTCTGGGTGTGGTTTAAAAGTTTAGAAGAGAACTGGATTTAAATCACAACTACACATCTTTGTCTCTGTAGAAAGTTGGTCTCTCGGCTTCAACTAAATTTTATCTTCCAACCAAAAGAAAAATAAAAACGAACATAACTTAATCTTTACATTGCATTGTAAATATTGAAAAACCATTCTGTAACAGAAAAAAAAAAAATGTATACACAGATAGATATATATCGAAGAAACATGTATATAGGGTAGAATGAAAAGTAAATAGAGAGAAAATAGTATGATTCAATTTGAAATCATAAATCATTTACAATATTCTGGAAATAGAGATTTGGCAGAGCTATTTACAAAATCCAGTTGGAAAATGTTTGAAGAAGATAATAGTCTTGTTCGTTTCGCAGTCGCTAGTGACCAGCGACAACGATAATGACAGCGACAGTCGCTATGTTGTCCGTTTTAGAGTCGCTGCGATTGTTGCTTAATTTTTTTTAATCGCTATATAATCGCTGTTAAAATCAGCGACCGGATTTTAAGTCGAGTAATACTTGGGTTCACCTCTAAAGGTGAACCCATTTGTTCACCCCTTCTTTCTTAACCAATAAAATGATTACACATAATTTAATATTAAAAATAATTAAAATTTTTAAATTTTTAAAAAAAAACCAAAAATAAAGAAAAATATGTTTTATTTTATACAAAAAATAAAAAATAAAAATAAATCAATTTATAAAAAAACTAAAACTTAAATCTTAATTTCTAAACCCTAAATTCTAAACTTCAAACCCTAAACCATAATTTGAAAACCTAAAAATAAAAATTAAAACTTAACCATAATCCCTAAACCCAACATGTAAATCTTTAAAAAATAAAAATCTAAACCCTAATCCGTAAACCCTTAAACCCTAAACTCTAATTTAAAACTCTAAAACAAATTAAAATAAAAACTAAACCCTAATATGTAAATTTTAAATATAAAAAATAAACCATAATTCCTAAACCCTAATCCCTAAAACTTAAACCCCGAAATGGTTTACATCCAACTATAAACCCTAATCCCTAAAACCTAAACCATAAAGGGCTTAAACAAAAAGGGTCCCTAATCCCTAAACTCTAAACTCCAAAGGACTTAAACCATAATCCCTAAACCATAAACTCTAAAGGGCTTAAACCCTAACCCTAATCCTTAATTCCTAAACCCTAATCCTTAAAACCTAAACTCCAATTTGTAAACTCTAAAAAATATAAATATTGATATATATTATTATTATTTATTTGTATAAAATATTTGAATGTGTTTAATTTTTAATTTTAATTTTATAATTTATTTAAAGATAATACTAAATGGTATGTTTTTATTGGCTAAAAAGAAAGGGGGTGAACAAATGGGTTCACCTCTAGGAATGAACCCAAGTATTTTTCTTTTAAGTCGTCGATCGCTAATTTGGAGTCGTTGCAACAGTCGATGTCGCCAGCGACTCTAAAACGAACAACATAGCGACTGTCGCAGCGACTGTCGTTGTCGCCAACGGCTGCAACAGCGACTGTCAAACGAACATGTTTTGAGTCGCTGTCGTTGTCACTGTCGCCAGCGACTGCGAAATGAACATGGCCGATTTCTCTTTTTTTTATAAAGATTAAATTGTTCTTTTTCTACATTTTACCGGTTTTAAATGAATATTGAAGTTTGAATTATTATTTTTACTTGATTAATTCTGTTTGTATCTACATCATAGCTGCTCTATTTATTTATTTATTTATTTTTAAAGATAGCTGCTCTGTTTGTTTATAAATAAACAAATCATATATGATACACCAAAAAATTTATATCACTGACATAAGAAATTATTTCACGACTACAAGAAAAAGTAGATAATCTGAATAAGTAATAAAAAGTTAAAAACAAACGAAAATACAGTAAGAGAATATCATACTGTTGAAACGAACATCTTTTTTTTTCCGCTGAAAAGATTTTCATTCATTATCGATACGGATACATGGATGGGATACATAGATAGGATACAATTTTAAAAGTCTAAAGCCGGCTATCACAAACCGATACCGGAGCCAAAAGCCAGCGGACAAACGATAATCCCTGGAGCCAAGATAAAAGACAAATTAGAAACGATCAACCCACAACATCAACTAAAATCACCAACAATCGAACTGAACCTAAATCGAGACACCCTAGCAAGAAGAAACACCGAGCGAGAGCGAAGATAACTGAAGCAACCAAAACCGAACTTTATTAGGATTTATCCACCGGAACTCAGTATATTGCTCCAACCCTGTTGAAGCCACGAGACACCGTATGCAGACAGACCGAGGAAGTCGCGGGAACACATCTTTTACCACACGACAACCGACGACTAGATGCGAAAAGAGCCAAAGCTCCAAATCCTGACTATTAAGCCGGAGAACCCAAACCAAGAAGCAGAAAAGCTGCAGGAACTATACCATCGCAAACAAAGGAAGAATAAGCACACTCTCAAACACACAGTTTCTCTACCACTAGAAGCAAAAAAAACAGATGCACAACAACCCAAAGAAGGAGGAGCACAACCACCACCAGCACCTGACAGATCCAGCCAAAACCTTCTAACCAAACCAGACAGACCGGAAAGCACCAATACTCCACACAAGGTAAGATAAACCAGTCCGAGAAACGATTAAGGATTAATTAAAGCTGATGCAAGGGATAAGACCTAAACCAGAAACAAACCAACAACTAAACTACACATCCTTAACCGCATCCATGAAAAACGGACCACAACAAACCAACAACAGATCTGAATCGTCTCACCCACCACCCTTAGCCGAGAGTCCGATAGAGGAGCAAGACCAAACACGATTGGAGCACCGGCTACAACTCAGTCAGACTACGCCGCCGGAGAAGCTAAGTACGATCGGGAAGCTGGGAGAATGAAGAACACATAGCCACGCTCAGACCACGAGTCAGGGGACTCGTCAAGAAGAGCCTCTGCACTGTGCGCCGGAGACGAGCCCAGATCTGCCATTGAAGTCCGAAACCACGGGAAGCAAGAGGATCGCCGGAAAACATAAGCTACATAGCTACAGACCCCTCCCCGGCTCCGACAATGAAGCTCGGCCACCGGGAAAGCAACGAGACGGCGAAAAAAAAAACGAACGGTGCTTCCTCGATAAAAGAGCCCGAGAGCGTTTATAGGGCGAACTCTCGTCGGCTCACGTGATTGAAACGAACATCTATCAAGAAGAAAAACCACTGGCTTCTTCTTCTTTCTTCCCAAATGCTGCCGTCATCGTAAAAAAGTAACTAATATAAATTCTGAATCTATATTTTATTTTATTGTTTCTGACACTGATAAATGCTTTGTTTTTTATTCAACTACTAATAAATTTGCTTACAGTGTTTACGAAAATACTATGATAAATTAGAGTTGTCATAAATCGTCTGTTTCTTTTGCGCCAACATATTTTAAACAAAGGTCACAGATTATTTCCTAAAAGGTTTAAACAATTTCAAAAGCCTAAAAAGCAAAACGTTAACCAGCCCCATCTCCTAAGCTTTTGGAGTTTCCCAACTACATTTTAACAACATAATAATACACGAAAACTTCTATTTCTTGCATTTCAAAATAATTATCGTTTTAAAATATTTTAGGCATATTAAAAAAATCTATTAAAATTTCATTATACTCTTAGTTAAAATATTATATAAATTCATCTTTTATATTAGTACAACTAAAACTAGAATTTAATTCAAAATTTTATATTGAAAATTTAAAACAATAACTAATTTAAAACGAAAAACAGTTCAAAATAATAACTACTATGAAATGGAAAAACTATAACTAAATAATTTTAGAACAATAATATTTTATTAATTTAACGAAATAATATTATTATGAAACTAATTAAATAAATTTAATTTAAATTGGAAATGTTTAATTTATCGATATATTAACTTATTAAATATTAAATTATATAAGTTGTATTACCTTTTTTTTATGGTGATGAAAATGAGGAGTCTTAAAAGTTTAAAGAGTTTATAAATCTTTTTGAAGATTTTTTTCCTTCTGTATAGGATTGTGTTTTTGTAAAATTCCTCTTCTCTATTTCCATAAATTGTAATGCATACACATAAGACTATTTTAAGTTGATTTCAAAGGTAAAATTCAAAATACATTTGCCCAAAATATTTCAAATGACTAAAAACTGTTAAGACGAATGCAACAAAGTATCAAAACGATTGTGTCTCGGTTGGGCTTTAGAAAAGAAAAGAAAAGTTGGGTCATGAAGATAAGAAGCCCATGCACAAAATGTCAAACTCGTCCACTTTGAATATAAGAGTGCAACGGTAAAGACCGAGAGTTGAAGATAAGATTCAGAAAAGTAAATGACGGATGATGAGTGCACATGCTGAGAAGATTAATGAGGTGAAGTTGTACAACAGATTCACAACCCTTGCTTTAGTGAATGGTTGAGATATAGCCACTTGTTTAAAACACTAGGATTTATTTCTCTTTGTATAAATTTTCATTGTAAACGCTTAAACTCAAGTTTTCAATGAACAAACTTCATTAGATTACTTTCTATTTTCCAAAGATATGTTAACTTCTTTATGGTATCAAAGTCATGGAAAAATTATCCGTGGAACCATTCATCCCTCCGTCTATTAATATCGTCCACTATGTTACAATGAAGTTCACAGAGAAGAATTACATATTGTGGAAGAGACAATTTGAAGCATTCTTAAATGGACAACATTTGATTGGTTTTGTAACCGGATCTTCTCTACCACCAGTTCAGTGTATTTCTGCTCCCACCATCAATGGCTTTACAACACCTATATCAAACCGAACTATCATCTCTGGTTCCAAACATATCAAGTGGTTCAATCGTGGCTTCTCAGGTCCTTCTAGTAGACATTCAAAGGGAGGTCATTAATTGTACTACACCACACCATATCTGGAGAACTCTTGCCAGTCATTTCAAACGAGTCTCATCAGTCAGGTTGTTTGAGTTGCAGAGAAAGCTTCAGACCATTTCAAAGCAGAAAAAATTCATGGTTGACTATCTCCGAGATATCAAAGTCATTTGCGATCAGTATCTTCGATTGGTAACCATGTTCCTGAAAGAATGAAGAAATTTGCTTCACTTCTCGGCCTTGGGAAAGATTATGGGCCATTAAGACGAGTATATAATGCTCAAAGGATGCTCAACATACTCCTACCTTTGATGAAATCATCCTTCAGCTTATTTCTTTTGATGATCACCTCTAAAGCTACTCAGTTGACACTGGTGTTTCTCCACATCTGGCGTTTAATACGATTCATGTAAGACCAGTATTTACTCGCAATAGGGGTCGTGCCAGAGGAAGGGAGTTCTTTTCAACAGGAGTTCGAGGTTTTCCACATCATATCTCCTTTGTTTCCTCTTCAAGATCTTCTATTTGTTCAAATATGAACTCCAGAAAGTATGTCAAATTTGCAAAAAACTGGTCATGGTGCTATGAAGTGCTGGCATAGATTTGATATAACTATACACAGTGCAATGACTTCTCTTCGAGTGGCAAATGCAACGGAGTATGGTGGCATTGAGTGGTTTCTTGATATAGGAGCTTCATCACACATCACCAACTCGCCAAGACATTTTCACCAAGCTCAATCCTACATGGGATATGAATCTGTAATGGTTGGAAATGGAGAACTTATCCCTATAACTCATACAAGGACTGCAAGTATTGCCTCCACATTAGATAACATTCTTTTAAAATATGTTTTGGTTTATCCTGCAATTGTTAAACCTTTACTTTCAATGTCTAAGTTTACAAAGGATTGTCCATGCGCCTTTGATCTTGACTGTGACAAAGTGTGTGTGTATTATAAAGACACCAAGAAGGTTCTGCTTCAGGGAAGAAGCAGTAATGGGTTGTATTCACTGAAGGATCCTGCCTTTCATGCTTTCATTTCTTCTTGGCAATCTGCTGCAAGTTATGAAATCTAGCATAAAAGATTGGGGCATCCAAATCCGCATATCCTTCAACATCTATTATCCATTAAGTCTATTTTCATCAGTAAATGATCAATGTCAAAATGTGAGGCATATCATCTGCGAAAAAGCTCGACGTTACCCTTCACGGCATCAGCCTTTGTAACTAGTAGGCCTATTGAACGAGTGCATTGTGATCTTTGGGGACCTTATCCATTCACATATGTCCAAGGGTTTCGTTTTTTATGTAATCTTCATTGATAAATTTTCTCGCTATTGTTGGTTTTTTTCCTCGGCAGAAGAAATCAAACTTTCTATCTGTATTTGTTTCCTTTCAATCATTAGTGCATAACATTAACTAATATTACAACATTTAAATGTGGTGGACGTGGAGAGTTCATAATTACACATTTTACAAATCATCTTCAGCAATGTGGCATTCAACAAATTATTTTTTTGTCTATACACTCCTCAGCAAAACGGTTTGGTACAAACACAGACAAATTGTGGAGCTTGGACTTTCTCTAATGTTTCAAAGTCGATTCCCATAAAATCATTGGGTTGAGGCATTTTTAATGCCAATTACCTGAGCAATCTGTTGTCACATTCTGCCTTAGCTTCCTCAAAGAGCCCTTATGAGATATCCTTATTATGTTGCATTGAGAGTGTTTGGTTGCGCCTGTTATCCTACTGTGAGAAATTATGCTAAGGTCAAGTTTGATCCACACTTTTTTAAGTGTATCTTTCTTGGCTAAAGTGACAAGTTTAAAGGGTACCAGTGTATTCTACCAACCACAAGGTGTGTCCTCATTGGGAGACATGTGGTTTTTGATAAGACTAAATTTTCTTTCTCAAATGTTTATAGACATCTGCAGTACCCTTAACTAACACCTTTGTATACTGCTTGGAATGAAGGTAATATGCAACCAATATGAGAAAGTCATATCTCAGGTTATGAAAATACACATGTAAGTGCCATGGCTCTGCAAACCCTCCTCTTTTTACAGCTAAATACTTTCCATCACTTCAACAATCAGTGGTGATGCATGCAATTGCAAATTCAAGAGAAGATGCTTCTGCTCAATATACTAGTAGTGGTTCTTCTTCGGAGGCTAGTCCGACCATTCTGGAAATAAATGCTTACTCTTTTGTTTCTTCAGCTGAAAACACTACAATAGCAACACAACCAGCTGGTCCTTAATTGTTTGTCCATCCAACGATAACAAGACTCAAATCAGGGATTGTAAAGTGTAACCCTCGCTATGCTCTTATGACACACAAGACTGCTCAAAACCTAAGACTGTTACTGAGGCATTGAAACACCATGGTTGGAACAATATTATGCATGAGGAAATTGAAAATTGTTATGCTACACATACATGGTCTTTGGTTCCTTATTCGTCTGAAATGAATGTGTTAGGAAGCAAGTCGCTCTTTCGGCAAAACTAAACTCTGATGGAACACTGGATGAGCTCAAATCTAGGCTTGTTGCTTAGGGATTCAATCAAGAAGAAGGGATATACTACTTGGAGACATACAATCCAGTTGTTAGGAGAGCTAATGTTCGAATTTTTCTACATCTTGCCACACTAATGGAATGGGATACTAAGCAAATGGACGTGAACAACGCTTTCTTACACGGCGAACTAACATAACCATGTATATGAGGCAACCAACAAGCTTTAAATATGAATCGAAACCCGATCATGTCTACCTTTTTCACAAAGTTGTATATGGCTTAAAATAGTCTCCATGAGCTTGGTTTGATAATTCAGTACATACCTTCTTGAGTTTGGTTTTCGTTGCAGTGTCAAGGACACTTCTCTTTTCATCTATTATAAAGGAAAGGACATCATCATGTCCTTCTTTATGTATAAGACATGCTGCTTACTAGAAACAGTTCTGACGTTCTGTGGAAGCTTCTACAAGACCTTAACAATCAATTTAGGATGAAAGATCTTGAATAAATGCAATATTTCCTTGGAATTCAGGCTAAATTTCATAAGTCATACCTATTTTTTATCTCAAGAAAGATATGCAATGGATCTTCTGGACAATGCATGGATGAGTACTTTCTCAGCTATTGCAACTCCTCAGCCTATTCAGTTGCAAAAATTTCATGACCAAGACCGTTTTTTTAGAATCCGGCTTACTTTAGAAGCTTAGCTGGAAAGCTTCAGTACCTTACATTGAATCGCCCAACATCCAATTTGATGTCAACTTTGTATGTCATAAAATGCATACCAAACCATTTATGATTACAATATTCTAAAAGCTTCATAGTTAACTTTGTCAAGAACGCGGATCGAGCCTACAATGATAGTGACTGGGATGGATGACCACACATGATGATCTACTGGAGGGTTTTCTTGGCTCAAACATCATATCACAGTCATCCAAGAAACAAGCAACTGTGTCCCGGAGTTCAACTGAGGCATAATATCAATATTTGCCTGAAACTACCTCAAAACTTAGTTGGATATGTTCTTTTATACAAGAGATGGGGATTCCACTCAAGGTCACACATGAACTTTACTGTGACAACTTGTCATCTCTCCATTTGACTGCAAATCCAACTTATCACAAGAGGTCAAAGCATTTTGAGCTTGGCTATCACTACGTCAGGGAGAGAGTTGCTCTTGGGTTGTTGATTGTTAAGAATGTTCCAACATGTCATCATTTGGCAGATATATTACTAAGTCTCTCCCTTATGAAGCTTTTGATATGGTGCAGTTCAAACTCGGTGTAGCTTCTTCATCCCACATAGAGTTTGAGGGAGGTTGTTAAGACGAATGAAACAGAGCATCAAAACGATTGTGTCTCGGTTGAGCTTGAGAAAGGAAAAGAAAAGTTGGGCCATGAAAATGAGAAGACCAAGCACAAAATGCCCAGCTCGTCCAGTTTGAATATAGGCATGCAATGGTGAAAACCAAGAGTTTAAAGATAAGATTTAGAAAAGCAGAGGACGAATGACGACTGCACCTGTAGGAAAGATTCATGGAGTAAAGTTGTACAACAGCTTCACAACCCTTGATTTATTGAATGGCTGAGATGTAGCCACCTATTTAGGACATTGGGGTTTATCTTCTCATTGTATAAATTGGTTTCATTGTAAACGCTTAAACTCAAGTTTCAATGAACAAACTTCACTAAATTACTTTCTATTTTACAAAAATCTGTTAACTTCTTTAAAGCAAGCAATATTTCTACCATTGTACCTATTACGCCTAATGTTTAGCTAGCTATGTGGAATGAATCAATTAACAACACCGAATTTTGATAATTTGATGTAATAAACAAGTTGAAAATGTAATGTTTCCTGATTGGATGGACACACATGACACTGAAACTAGCTTCTAAAAAAACAGTATAATAGATATATTTTGAGACTTTAAAAGATATCTTTTATCGGACAATACATGATGTATCGAAACCTGTTCGAAATATCAAAATTGTCCTAATAATACATTTTAGCGGTTGTCCTAAAGTGTTTGTAATTGGAAACTCTTGCCATGTTTCTTTTGGCTAAACTTTTATTATCAAACCAAAATATACAAAGTCATTATAGAATTACGGAAACAAATTATTACATAAGAAGATATATGCGCCATATACCAAAGATAGTTAAAACAAATAAGTGAATTATCGATGTTTTTAGTTGAAGCCTTACTCACAAACGAAATATTAAACCCGATACATTCCTTGCCAGAAACTGATCTCTTTATAAAAAAATTGTGCTTGGTCTTTTTATTTTTTTGTAAACATTTTTACTTGCACATCTTATTACAAAATCCATTGATTCAGTTATTTTTTTTGAAAAGTAGACAAATTGATACCATCATTCCGTAATGCTATTTAAGAAAATTTTAACTTTAATGTTGTATACGATTGATGTAACAATTAACAGAACTCGGATGCAGTTTCATAAAACTGATACCACTTTAGTGATGCTTCAATAATTCCGGGATCGTAGTTCCAAATGATCTCTCTATACCATAAGATAGGAAAGCAATCATCGGTTTTAAATCGACAGTTCTACCAGTAGAAACAAAATTTCCAGGAATCCAATATTCTACTATGAGAGCCAGGAGAATTACATCGAAAAGAGATAACAAAAAAAGAGGGAATAAAACTGAACCGTAGGTGAGCCACCATTAGTTCGCAAGCATATATATGGATTGGTCCCTCTTAGTATCATAATTCATACCATGTGTTATTCGATGGTATATGAATTAATATTTACGTGTGCACAAAAGAAAATTTGTGCTTCCAATAACATGAGATGGTGACTTTTGTATTGGTTGCTTTGTCTATTTTATTGACAACAACGTAATTTCCATTCAAATTAATGCAATATGATTATATTGCAAAACAAAAATAAATAGAAGATTCATACAAAAACAAATAGAAGAAATTAGGCTTATAGGGTAAGAGCATCCTCATTGGTAAGAACCTCCATTTGGGGTTCTTACCAATTTAATATTATTAGTTTTAATTCTATTTAATTAAATAATTAAAATTGAATTCAAAAGGAAAATTGAACCAATTACAAAATGACACATTTTTTATGGGTATCTAAATAAGATACTTGGGGTTCTTCTTTAAGATATTTAGAGTTCTTAACAAGAACCTCTTATCCTTCTCTTTCATACTTTTTGTATTTTTTAATAATTTATTGTTTAGATACCTACTTAAGAAACCCTTGTTGAGGGTGCTCTAAGGGGTGAAGATCTGCTTTGAAGGCAACCTGTTTTATTTTTCTGATATAAGGTCATATCTCAAATGCTATTTGGTTTAAATACTTTCATGACTAATCGTAATTCAATAAAAAAAAATAAAATACTCTTAATAATCCCTTGAAATAGAAAAAGAGAGAGAGTTAAGAAGTCAAAACAGAAGAAGATATTCTATTTCGAAAAAGAGAGTTCAGGTTATATTTTTAAAGGATTTTCTCTCTTTTTGTTTTCCTTATTTGGCAACTTTTCTCGCTTTTCTTAACTAGGAAATTAGGAAGATTAAAAATTCAAAATCTTTTTAGGGATTTTTTTTGAACAGTGAAGCTAATCCCGTGACGACCTTCGCTCCTCTCTCCCCCGGCTCTGTCACGTCATCATTTCCCGCAACCAACGGAAGAGGATATGAAGAAGAATTCACCGACGACAAAAATTCCTCCTCGAAACTAAGCTCAATCTCGGGACAAACTAGCTCCGGTTCAGCCACGGCGGCAGAAGAAACCAGCTGCTCCTGGGCATTGTCGCCGGAGTTTCGGGTGTATGAAGACAGCCATTTAGCTCGCATGAAATCAGCTTTCCTCCACGGTGGTAAATGCATACCTTTCTTCTTCATACTCTGCTTCGCTGCCTCTGAGAGCATTGAAACAACCTGACTAATCCGGTCAGATTTACCGACGAAAATGAACGGTAGATATTGAAGCAACGCCTTGTAAGTATTCGTCTGCCGTGCGATCTCGAACTCCGATCGGAAATCAACATCAATTAAAAACCTTTCACCGTTCACAATCACATCAATGTACTCATACTCACCTGCATTTCAAAAATAAAATCAGATGAAAATTTCACGAGAATCGAAATCAAAAGAAGATGAAAAATCAGATTGTACCGGCTGGTATATAGCGAGTTTTATCCCATTTCGATATACAGATTGAGGAATCATAACCGAGAGATGAGAGTCCATCAGTGACAATCTTCCTCAAATCGCCTTTTCGTTTGACTGATTTGTTCTTCTTTACAATCTTCGCAGCATCAGCTAATAGATTCATCTCAGCAACGCTCGCGCATGGGATCAAGCTCTATCAATATCCATGGATGATCCGTTAAATTTAGACCTAAGTTTTGGCTATTGCACATATTGAAGGTTTAAGTTACCTTGAAATGGTCATAAGCGTCGTTGAAAGACTCGACGAAGCAACCAAACAAATCGAATTCATCATCAGAACTATCATCGTTGTTCCCGTTGAAACAATTGCAGCGGTTGCGTCCGTATTTAGCTTGCTTCTCGTTGCTCTCCTCCATATAATTTTGAACCATCTTCGCTAAAACGACAGAGCTTGGTTCGAACTCGGATACTCCATCTCGCTCTCGGCCGTGTTGAGCTTCTCCGGAGACGGCGAGAAGTGATTTATCTGAGTTTGAGCTTCTCAGAACATTTGTGAACGGCCGATCTAAGAGACGTTTGAGGCGAGACTTGAGCACTGGTTTGCTTGATTCCACTCGAGCTGAGTCTCTATTCACCGGAAAATCGGTTTCAATCGGCTGGATCTTCATCGGAAACGGTATCTGCTATAGATCGAAACTGATTAATTCAATTTTTTTTTAAGGAACTCACTCCCCAGATTTGAGATCTCCAAATCAATAGTCCAAATATTCAAAATCGG
Organism: Orychophragmus violaceus; assembly: GCA_030180135.1. NCBI lineage: Eukaryota > Viridiplantae > Streptophyta > Magnoliopsida > Brassicales > Brassicaceae > Orychophragmus > Orychophragmus violaceus. The sequence goes on along the minus strand of CM058236.1, from coordinate 25,246,202 downwards.
AACCTCCACAGCTTCAAAACCTCACTAAAAGCAGAGAAGAAGGAAATGAAGAAGAGACTAAATCTACTAAAAAGATTATAAGAGACGGAATCGGAGTTTCTTAACGCCGACGATTTTCAAGGAACACATGACGGATATTGTCGGAAACAGCGATACTAGGAACGGTAACTGAGGAAAAAGTAACCGGAATATTCATTTCTCCGGCGAGAATCAATTCGCGGACGATTGATCTAAGGTTTGTGAATCTATAGTAAACTATTTCTATATCAAAACGTTTGTTTCTTCTTCTTATGGTTGCAGTAAAGCGAGATTGGTTGATTTTATAGGTGCACAGAGACAGACGAAGCTGAAGAGGCCAAAGGAAGAAAAGGTGTGACTAGAAACAATGATGCCACGTCAAAAATTATTACGTGATAATATATTTTTTCGATACGTCAAATTATTATTACGTGATATATAAATTTACCGTTTACCCCTCTTAGTGGGACGGTGTGGTTTATGTTTACCGATTGGTGGTTTAGGTATGTTCATTTGGATTTCGGTTCGGTTTATTTGATTTTTAGTTAATTCAGTTTTTGGTTAATTTGTTTTTTATTTTATTTTATCTTAGTTGGTTTGGTTATCCTTCGCTTCGGTTAAATATAAACATTTGTGTTAAAAACCAAAAAGTATTCAAAATTTATCGGATACAATTTGATTTTGGTTACTATTATATCTAAACTACAGAAAATACTTAAGTTATCCGAATTATCTTGAAAAATCAAACCGAACTACAAAAAATCAAAATTATCCAAAAATTATATAAAACTGGTTATTTTTTTAAAAAAGTTGATTAATTTTGAAAAAATATAACTAATAAAATTTACATATTTTGGTTGTTTTGATATTTGGATTAAATATAACTAATTTTTTTATATTTATAAATAAACTTTAAGTATTTTAGTTATTTTAAATCTAAATATAACTATATTTTTAATATATGTTATATTTTAAGTATCCAAAATTAATCATTCGATTTTCGGTTCAATATTAATTTGATTTAGATATCAAAAATGTTTTCAGAAAACAAAAACTTATTCCAATTTTTGTGTTATCTAGTTCACTTTTAGATCAGATTCGATACAGTTCGGTTTGTTGGTTCGTGATAGAACCTAATGGTGGTAGATCCTTTTACGGAAGAATTATCAGTAAGTAAAATGGTAATGTTGGGTTTTACGATTTATCCTCGTCTGTCTCCACTACTGTGGCGTGGAATATCGGGCATATCCCTCTCTCAGTCATTATCGGAACTAGTTGTAGTCAACCCCGCGCGTGTCAACTCCGCGCACGCGCGGAGGTTCGGTTGTTGTAATTTATTGGTTTACATTATTGTCGTAGTGTATTCATTTCGTGTCGAGGACTCCTTTTACATCACATCGACCCTACATGGTAGCCATATCCCGTACATATTCCAAAAAACGCTTCATTTTGTTATGATGATTAAACCACATTCGACTTGATGTAATTTGAAGAGGGTGTAGTTAATATATCATATATTTGCTTGCGTAGACGGAACCTCAGTGACTAATTATTGCAGCGGCGTAGCATAAACTCCTTTTGTCCCACATGATCCATCGCAAGCAATATGTAGAAACCGTTTAGAGTTATTCACTGCATAAATATTTGTTTTATCTTGGTTATTTTCGCACCGTATGTACATTGGATAGTTTGGGAAAATGTTAAATGAAACACATCTTGTAAGTACGTTGGGTAACCAAATTCTGGCGTACCTTTTCCCCACGGTCTCCGTTTACCATTACACGAGTGTACACTCCGCACTAATCCATCATTGAAACACATCCACATTCTCCAGGTCATTCCCTTCTAATACATAAAACAATGTTAGCAACATTATCAATTTATAGTGTATATTCTTCCTTCCACTAATTCCTACTTCCACCAATTGTTTTGAGATACTAATAATTATGTACGATCAGACAATATTCCCTTGATGTCAGTAGGTTTTCTACTTTATCTTTAACCAGATTCTGATGTGGATCTATATTTTTCTCGTAGAGTTTGGCGTAATGAGTTATCAAAGTAACTACAAATAAAATTGTTAAAAGTTAATTTGATTAACGGGTGGAAACGGAATTAAAAAGAAATTATTATATAACTTTAAAATTATACAAAGAATATAATATAAAATGAATAATAATAAAATTTAGAAGTAGAAACAAAACTCCGCGCATCTGCGGGCAAATGATCCCTAATTTTTTAAAGTGGAGAGTTTATGTCGGGCAGGGTCAGCAACAGCAAGATCCTGCATATAAAAGGCAAGTGGTGGTATGGAGATTTGAGAATTGAGCTCGCCTTTCAGCTTGACATATTCCTCATACTTGCTGCTGTCATCTTTTTTTCCGACCAAGATGGATCAAGACAAATGCTCCCTCTTCTTGTGATTTTCGCTACCATAATTTACTGGCAAGTCTCGAGAATCTGGTTTTGATTTTCATGCTTATGGAGGTGTATGTTATTGTTTTCAATTGTATCCAACGACCACTTAATTGCATGATTCATGATGAATTTGGTGGATTTAAGGCCCCAAGAATCCCTAAACTGTTGATAAAGGTTTTGAAAATGTCGTAGATGATCTCTGGTTGGTGTTGGAAATTTGACAGATACCAAACTCGAGCCCTTGCACTGTTTGTGTGATGGCTCTCACAAGGTGTGCATAGAGCAGCAGTACCACCACTTCGACCTGCCGCCAGGCCTGATAATGATCCCGCAGCTGCAATGCCGCTAAACGAAGATGCAGTTCCCCGTAATATATTACTTTGCCATTTATCTCTCCCTTGGTATGATCTGAAGCCATCACAACAACAACAACTTATGAAAAAGCATTTTGCTTCTGTGTTTTTTGTGGAGAGGGACAAAATAATGAAGTTGATAATGGGAACCGAGCAAACAGAAATGAAAATGTCGATGCGGGAGACCAAGGGAATAATCAAGGATATTTAGATGTTCATTTTCGGCTTCATAACTTCACTACTCCATGGATTCCACAATATATATTAGACTCATTTTCTGCAAACTCTCAATTTCGTCAACAACAGAAACTCAAGAAGAATATGTTATGTTCTACTTTGTCGCCTGTGATCTCGTTTTTAACCTTCAGACTCAAATCTTCAACAACTTAATGTATGTGTGCTGCGATTTTCATGCTCTTTCCCTTCTATTGTTCGAATCAGAGTACTCATTAGTTATGTCATCTTTATTTACATGACCATAAAAATTGGTTCTCTACAGCAAAATTTCATGAAGACCAAGAATAAGCCATAAGATGTTTCCCTTATCTATGCTCTAAGGAACAATATGCTACCATACTAAAAATTAGGATATATATATATATACAGAGGGGTTAATCACATTTCAAACAAAATATTACTGATTTTCCGAAGCTCTTTGAGAGATGTCATGGCTATGATCCCTTTTCGACCAAGTTGGTCTTAGATATGTTTTCCTTAATCCTGCTTGGATCTGACCTCGTTCTTGCTGAAAAACAGACTCCATCACCTGAACATGTAGTAAAAAATCATCAGGACGCTTTTTTTTAATCTAAAAGAATTAGTAAACGAGAAGGCGAGTATGTACCTGAAAGGGTTCGAGCATGGAATTGCCAAGGTTCTTTAGTGTATTCATCACATTCTGGTTTTTGTCTCCTTTGCTGCTAAAAATTGAAGCTTGTGGAGAATAATGCGACTCGGAAGAGCAAACCAAAACGCTCTTACTACTTTCGGTACCACTGGATCTTGTCTACTCGCTAGTGAGATTGCCTCCAAACTTCCAAAACCACATGAATTTTCCTGGTAAAATCTTACTACGCTCCTTACGGCCACATAATTATCTGCTTTTTCCTCTTCGTCAATAGATTGAACTACTGGGAACTCGATGCTTGGTTGAGAAGAAATGGGAAGAGGCAATATACGACGCTTGTTTCTTGATCTTGATCTTTTCATTTGCAAACAGAATCGACCCGGGACTGCTATCCGATTATTTATTGATGGAGTTTGAATTTCTGAGTGGACTGTTTGGATCTGAGAAGACATCAGATGCATTCTCCAACACAGTCAGAAAGGGGATTTGATATTAATTTGCGATTGGAATAAAATTTGATACCTTTTCATCGAGAAGCTGGAGAACAATCCCCATGAACTCCCCTTCCTTTTTGATGTCATGTGCATCCCAGAAGCGGATGAGCCGCCCGACAATTGGTTGCGTAGATCGGCCAAGGTGGCGGAGGCCGAAAGGACGACGACATCGTGCGTAGCCATGTCTGAAATCGTAAGAGGTGTTAATTGCTGGTGAGTATACGAATAAGCTGTGTGGTGGTGGCGTGGTGTTTTCTGGGCTAGTTGAGGAGGATTTATAGGGCCCCATCGACTCAGATATGAAACGCCAGGAATTGAAGGCTTTGGGTAATTTACTGAGACTTAAACGCATGAGAAGGGCAATGAATACAATTAAAGAGGGGTCGAGGAAACTGGGAATAAAGGAGAATCTGTTACAAAAAATCGCTTGATAAAAGCTTGGAAGGCGGGGGGGGGGGGGGGGGGGGTGAATGGGGAAGAAGGAACTTGAACGGTTTGGAAGAAAGTGTATGTACTATGGAAGATACACATGCGAGTGATGATGTCTTGTTGGACTTAAATTAGATTTGGGCCAACGTTTCTTTTGTAGATAACTAATTAGGAAGCAAGGGAAGTGGGCTTTTATGATGTTTTCTCGTGCCCCAAATTTTTCAGTAGAGGATATGTGTATAGCCTAATACGGTAAAAAAATAAAAAAATAAAAAGCTATGCCAAATAGACTGCTGATGTGGCGCACTGTATGGAAAGAGAAATAGTCTCCCATTATATATATGATTTTTGGAAATTTATTGTATTTTTATTAAACTTTTGTAATAAATTAATTAATCGATTTAATATATGTAGGAAAATTAGATGACTTTGAGCCAATAAGAGCGCACCACGTAGCGAAAGCCTATATTTTACTCCTCCGATATTTTTACTCCGTTTTTGAACTGCAAATTTATATTAGATGACATTGAGCCAATAAGAACGTACCACATAGATGTAGTCGATATTTTTACTTTGTTCTTTTTTTTTTACTCTGTTCTTAAACTACAAATTAAATTGCTTTTAGTAAGCTGTTTGTTTGGCGTTCCCCACTAATGCCAAAATGAAGACAAAATTGCACGGTCCACTTATTAGTTTCATGCGTTTGTCAATTTGGGAATTGGATGGTTATTTTTATTTAAGAAATAATTTAAGAAATTAAATTATTAAAATGTGAAACGAAAGAGAAAAGCTTTATTATTTTGTATAAAAATGAAAGAAAGTAAAATTTTCCATATATTTGAGTGGAAGATAGGATGAGTTTTTGTTTTTGTTTTCAGTTTAAAAAAAAAAATCCATTAGTTAAGAAAAAAAGTGGTTGAGACAATCATTCATTATTTCTATCTTTATTTCTTTTTTCTAACTCTTCCACTATTTTGTTTTTATGGTGGGTGATTTTTTCTTTTTCCAATGTTTCCACAGGTTATGTGAGAGGATCCGACGTCCTTTTTATCTTGTTTTTTTTGTCTTTGATCTTTATCTTTAGAATCAATCAGATTTCTTTTGACGGTTGTGGAGGGTCTCTGTGTTTGGTGTGCATAGCAGTGGATCTGTGGCGGTCGACTTCTATCTCTCTCTCTTTCTCTTTCTCATCATATCCTATCTCTTTGAGGACATGGCAAGTTTATTTCTTAAGAGCAGTAAGCGTTGCTCTTCCTCAACACTCTCTGCTTTTGGTCTATGTTATGCTGGAGATTGCGTGGGTGGTGTCTAGCAAATCAAATGGTTGTCTGCGGAAAATTTTGTAACCTAGGTGACACGTGAAGGTTCAGAGTCTTATTGTAAGCTCAATGTTTTAGGACGGCATTAAAGCGTTAACGAGGTCTCCTTCCTAGATTTGCTATCCTTCTCCTTCAATGTTTCATCATGTTTTCTCGTCGGCCATCGCACTGCTTAATTCTCCTTTGGTAGTTCGCTTTCAATTTACAAGTAGTGGCGATTCTCTTTAACATCTGAGGATGGAGTCTAAGGCAAAAAAAAATTTTCTGACAAATTGGTGGTTCCGGTGTTGGAGGCGGCGGTTGCTTTCATATGATTAAGGTTTGTGCAATTAGACTGGTTTTTGGGCATTTCTTTTGAGATTATGCGGTTTTAGGACCATTGGAAATTGTTATTTGGGCTTGTTTTTTTTCTTTTTCTTTTTATAGTTGATTTTATATATTTTTCTATTATTAATTCAAGAAAAGCCTTTTAACAGAAATACAAAAGATGCTTCAACATGTCAAAATCGGTTTGTTGAGTTTTAATTGATTAATTTTTACAGTATAACATTTATAAATTTATATTCCATAAACTAATACTTCGATAAATTAATAATTTTTTATTTCAAATTAATTTTTTGATTCAATTAGTCTTTTAATAAATTAATATTTTGTTAAATTAACAAAATATGATGGTCCCATTATTATTAATTTATAGAAATTTATTGTAATTGATTTGGCCAAAATCATAACGATCAAATGTTTTTGATCGAGCAGACGAATGTTTCGTCGTCTAAAGTTGCTATTTTTAGACTTTAGTTTGAAATTAACTTATACTAACATGATTCACCACATCATGTCCGATCACAAGATTTCAAACATCAATATATTTCAATTTTTTATTTAACTGTTTTTGAAAAACAGTTTATGTTATATATCTTTTCAAATTTAATAAAAATCGTATTACCTATAACAAACAAAGCTATTAATATTTTGAAAATAAAATAAAATATATTATAGTAACAATTATCTGATTTTTTTTAAAAAAATTATCACCGGGTTATGTATATCTTCAAAATATAATAAAATAATTATTTAAATATAATAAATAACAAGAAATTAATAAATAAAGTTAATATTGTAAAAATATTTTTTTTTTCAAAAAAATCCAGTAATAAACCATTTTAAAAATCAGTAAGAAGTCATATCAATTTTTTTTTTTTTAAAAGGATCTTCGAAGTCATATCAGTTTCTAATTAATATTCCCTCTGTTTTTTCGTTTAAAGTTTGAGCGTACAAATTAAGAATTCATTTAATTTTTTATTTATTCTAAACAAAAACATCATTAATTATCTATCTAAACACAATTCAACCAATGATAAAACAAATTACAGACTACAAATAGTCACAAAACTTAAAAAATTAATAAATTTTATATTGAAAATCGAAAACGACATCTAATTTAAAACAAAACAAATTATCTAAAACGTCAAGTAATTTAAAATAGAAGAAGTATAAAGATCCATTAAACATTAACTCTAGTGATGAGCACAAGTAAACACACCAAACTTTAGTTACTAAATCGCTTAGTTACAAGAACGGGACCCTAAAAATTTGACGGTTTGGTGACTTTGTTCTATACTTCTATTTATAGAAACCAAAAAATTTAAAAGGTAAACGAATAAAAAATACTATGGTAATACGACTGCGGACACATGTAGGAATCAAGTGGAATAGAAGGTAAAGAAGGGAGGAGTCTTCCTTTGTACGTATGTCCGTAATTATCCCTACTGCTGGTGAATGAAAGGACAGCCAGTGCTCTCTTCTTTACTCCCTTCTAGAGTCTTCTACCATACGTTTATTTGTTTCCTTATCTCAAGAAGAAAATTACCTAAAATAAACCTAATAATAGTAGTATAAAGAATAGCTAGGATAGTTGCTCGAAAAAAAAGAATAGCTAGGATAATTCCTCACAATTTATACTACTCAAATAACTTATTTATGACATATTTTTTTTAGTAATCAGGACGGGTTCGGGCATTTAGCCTTAATCCCTCCTAAGTCCGGTACTAGTCGTTAGTAATATCGATTTAAATGGCGTAAACCATACCGTGGTCAGTGAAAATCGAATCCAAGTGGCAAAGGGCTACTAGCGCCTTTTTATCACTGGACAAACCCCACTTGATTGACTTATATTTTCTATAATACATAAATTACCCTTTTATAATTAATCTTAATTTTTTTTTTGCGTGCTAAACTTTATTAATTAAGCTCATTGTGTACAAATTGTTCTAGAAATGTTGGGCATACATGATAAATAGATGATTGTGTATTAGAAAGTAAGGATGTCCGTGCTAGAACATCGGCACATGTACTAGCTTTAGGAGACCGCTATAAGAACCGAAATGAATGAAACTTAGGAATCCAAGCATGGATCGTTGAGATATAATACTGTATTTCAGGTTTGTACTCCGATTGTGAAGAAGATTAGTGACGCTGAGATTATCACCTTCAAATTCAACCCTTGAGTACCCGAGTGACCAACAAGCCTGCAATGCCCAAATCAACGCTGTACATTCTGATTCTTCGACTGAATGTCTGCCCTTAAATCTACCCATTCCAGAATGTAAGACAATACCACTGGTGTTCCTAAGTATCCACCCAAGTCCTAATAAATGTTGTCCCAGATGGTGAGACGTATCGTAGTTACACTTAATCCAGTCAGTTTGTGGGCTAATCCAAGTTTGTTCCCGAGGCTGTTGCACCCGCATCCGAAAGTTGGTGAAATCAAAAGCAGGCTTAAATGTTGTCCATTCCTTCACATCGTCTAGTGTTTTTTGAACGATTTCACTCACAGTGAAAATGTTTTGTGTAAAAACCATCACATTCCGAGCCTTCCAAAGTCACCACATTAGCCAAATTGAAAAAGTCGACTTTCAATATTGATCATCGTATCCGAGACATATTTAAGTAAATATTCTATCTTTTCCTCCAATGGAATAGTAACATCCACTAATAGTTGTGAATAACATCCAGCGAACCTCCATGTAGATTGTACGAAAGCACATGTGAAAAAGCGTGGTCGCTTATTTCAATATCCACCATACATCGAGGACAGAGTCCATTCGTGATCACTCATCGACTGAGAAGGTTTGCCTTGACCCCAATGGCTTATGAACATATAGGCGATATAAAATGTTATAGTTTCGGTGGGAATTTAGATTTCTATATGTTGGAAGTTAACTCCGGATGAGAAGCCAAGCGTGGTCGATCCATAGGAGTAACATTAGCTAAGTTATTTGCTAAATGATATCCTGTTTTACGGAATAGATACCAACAGAACAATAGTTCCATATCAAAGAATCAGTAACCGACCGTGAAGGTAGATACAATTTGTGGACAAGATGGTGATCCTCTTGCTCCATCAGGTCATATATCTCCGTATCGGACCATTGATTTGTCGAGCTATCGATCAGACATGCAACTGGAAGGGTTGGATTTGTATGGGGAAAAAGATTTGGACCCCTAGGCGGATCCATTGGCAACCATGGATTAGTTAGTTTTGTAGACATACCATCACCAATCTGAGGCATACAACCTTTGATTAAAAGGTCTCTACCAAAAAGCAGTGATTGCCACCCATAGAACAATCATATTCCAGTCGTCGCTTGGAAAATGGTTCCTCCACGGAAATACATGCTCTGTAGAACACGGTATAACATGCTATTTGGACGTTGATAAAGCTTCCAAACCTGATTAGCCAGAAGAGCTCGATTAAAATTGTGAAGATCACAAAAACCAATACCACCACTTTGTTTTGAAAAACTTAATTTCTTCCTGGATACCCAAGACATTTTCCGTTTCCCATTCGTCATTCCCCACCAGTAGCTTGACAGTAGACAATCAATATCCGAGCATATCTCTTGAGGCAATTTAAATCAATTCATTGAATAAACCGGCATAGCTAATCCCACTGATTTGATTAATATTTCTTTCCCTGCAAGAGAAAGAAATTTATTCTGCCATCCAATCGTCTTTTTCAGAACGTTGTCCTTAATATACTGAAACATCTCTTTCTTTTTCCGTCCAAACTGTTCAGGCAACCCAAGATATTTCCCGCCTCCACAAATGTTTTGAATATGTAGAATCTGTTGAATGGTTTGACGTGTATTCTCAAAGACATGGTGTAACGCCCCTGTTCCGCTTTGACCTTAGTCAACCGATGACCAACAATCAAACAAAAACATGATCACCGGTTTTCCTTAGTCGGGACCAGAGCCGTCACATTTTTACCGTGTATGATCAAATCGGCTCGGCTTAACAACTTTCTTCATGAAACCGAACCGAGTTATTAGACCGGACTAATCTAATATAAACAACATGCTTTTCAAATATTAAACATCATTTATTTAATATTACGAAAAAGTGCGGAAATACAAATAGGTCCATAGACAATATTTATTTAAATATTAATACAAACATTACTTTGAAATTTTGGTTGCGAAAGAGACGTCGACACTATACCGGCTGGCCTAACGTCCTTCAATCCGCTACTCCTACAGGTTATCTGAAAAAGATGTAAAGGAGAGGGGTAAGCGATCTATTATCGACCCAGTGAGTTGAGATTCCCCAACTAATAAAGTAACTTTCCGTCTACCCAACCCAACCCCAAACACAAGCAATGAAGGAAAGTTACACAAGCAATAATAAATAGCCGAAGCACTATAACAAATTAAACTATATGCATGCTACAGGCCCCGACAATATCGTCATTCCCTCGGAATACTTATCCTGTCACCATATAGGCCCACGGTAGTAATTCCTTCAACTATTACTCATAAACACATAGTAATACAAGTAAGACACCGTTCTCCGTCCATCGATACGCGGCGACTCGGGCTACCCCTAGATAGCCAAAGCTTCCATGCAGTCCGAACCTAGGACATGACCTCGTATTCTCCGGACTACACACCTACCTGACTTACACAGTAGGTTAACACCTGCCAGAAAACGGCCCGAGAGTACGTGAACCGACCGGTAAGCTCCCGATGATCCATCTGATAGGGAAGTCGATATGACCACTATAATACCACCATGTCACTAACACATCAGTCAAACCATTAGTCATATCATAACACAACAATCATATCACCCAAAATATCATCATCAAATAATTATTATCTCAAACCAGTCCTGCACAAATAATTATCTCATTTCTTAGTAGGTTTCCGTATTTTATTCGTTCATTACTCGGTTATCAATCATAAGTGCGCCATAATATAAACAATAATAACCATAACATCAATATCACCCAACAATCAAACCGAGTATAATCATAACAACAATATCACACATAAATATATACTAATCAAACCGACACTAGTCATATTCATCCCACGGATCATAACTTAGTGTCGGGAACCTGCGTAACGACATGTTAGTCAACCAACTAACCCCAACTCACCAATACTTTGCCGCGGTTAACTATGGTAGTTGATAGTTTTACCACACAAATATCCGGACCGAACTTACGCCTACAGACCTTACTAAAACCGCCTACAATGGAAGACAAAGTCGGTACGTGGGATGAACGTCGAAAATCTACGCTTAGAAAATATTTCTCCGCTCCTCCGTCACCATCCCATCTCTTAAACAATTTCTCTCTCCTCTATCTCTCTCTCTCTATCCTCCGTCTCCTTCTTCCTCTCTTCTTTCTTCCTTTCTTTACTCCTTTGAGTTTTTGGTGTGAGGAAAAATGGATGGGGAAGGCCTCCTTTAGCAAAAATGGAGTGATCTCCACCCTCCATTTGTCATTCTTCACCTCTCCATCTCCCTCCACGATTCTACACAAAAATCCATTAAAAAACAATGCATTTAACCCCTTACCTTACACTTGTAAATCCCTTCTAGAAGCGCTTTGGATGGTTGCCACCACATCATTGATTCAATGCATCTAACTTCACAAACAATGGGTCTACTTCCTTCTAGCATGATTTCGAGGCCCATGCTCATTTTGGGCTTGGTTTAAGTCCGAAACCACTTCATCTCTCAGTCCAAGCCTTCTTGATCCAAACCCAAGTCCTCATAATTTTATTTTGATTTTTTAGCCATTAATTACCCCTTAATGGTTAAAAATTATAACTTAATCTTGGAATCAAATATGGCTAAATACTTTTAACCATAGCTCCTAAATAATTTAATAGAGCTTCAGTAGAAATTTCATAATTGTTGGTGGATTTTAGAGGGTTTTTCGACTCATCCGATCATTTAATCGATTTTTCGGTAAAACCGGTTATTTATGAAAATTCCTAAGAATTTCCAAAATAACTCTAATGAGTTTCTTAGAAAGATAATTCATTTTATTAGCAATAAAATATCATTACATTCAATAATAATATTTTATCGCATTTCGAGATCCGAGTATTACATTCTTCCCCCTTAATAGAATTCGTCGTCGAATTCTTTAGGGTTAGGGAAAACTCCTTTCTACAGATCATCAACGAAAAAATCCGGATACAATTCTTTAAATCTTGATTCATCCTCCCACGTGACAGTCACACGGTTCTTCTTTCCCCAGAAAACTTGAATTTGCGGAATCTCTCGATTATTGAGTTTTTGGATACGTCTCTCTCCGATGTGAATGGGTCCTTCGGTGTAGGTAAGGTTCGATTGAATATCTTCTATTTTCTCCGTTTCCACATCCCTTGGATCAAGAATGAATTTCCATAGCATAGACACATGGAACACTGGGTGAGTCTGCATGTCTGACGGTAAATCCAAGTTGTACACTACTTCTCCAACCTTACCAATTATTTGGTATGGTCCGATGTACCGTCATTAGCCTTTCCAGGATGATACTTGATCCTGAGATCATAATTTGCGATGAATTCCATCCACCTCCGCTTCCGTAGGTTAAGATCCGGTTGCGTGAACAAGTATTTAAGACTTTGATGGTCCGTAAATACTTCCATGTTTTCGCCATAAAGGTAGGATCTCCAAATCCGCAAAACGAACACAACCACTGCTATTTCCAAGTCGTGCGTCCGATAGTTCTCCTCGTGCTTCCTTAACTGACGGGATTCATAGGAGATGAACTTACCTTACCTTCCTGCATTAGAACACATCCCAAACCAACTTGTGACGCATTGGTATACACCGTATAGGGTTTCCCGGGTGCCAACGCCAAAACTGGTGCTGAAGTCAAAGAAGTTTTCAACGTAGCAAAAGCGTTTTCTGCATCCTTACTGCAAATAAAGGGAACTCCTTTCCCTGTTAGATTCGTCAAAGGATTTGCGATTGATGAAATTCCACGAACGAACTTTTGATAGTACACCACCAAGCCAAGGAAACTCCAAAATTTCGTCACAGAGTTAGGCTGAGGCCATTCTTGGATTGATTTAACTTTTTAGGGATCGGCAGACACTCCTTGCTCGGAGATGCGATGACCCAGAAATCCAATTTCCCTCTGCCAAAACAAATATTTGCTAAACTTTGCAAAAACTTTCAGCTTCCGCAATCTCTCGAGAACTAACCCCAATGCTTCCTATGCTCTTCCTCGGTCTCTGAGTAAACCGGAATATCATCGATAAATATGATAACAAATTTATCGAGATAATCATGGAAAACTGCATTCATTAACTGCATAAAGGCCGCTGGTACGTTGGTAAGCCCAAAAGATATTACCACGAACTCAAACTGCCCATATCTGGTTCGAAACGCCGTCTTCATGATATCCTCTTCAGCGATAGGAATTTGGTGATATCCAGATGCCAAATCTATTTTTGAAAACCGGCTTGCTCCCTTAAGCTGATCTAAAAGTTCGTCGATTTGAGGCAACAAATATTTATCCTTGATGGTGATGTTGTTGATCCCGCGATAGTCGATACACAACCTCATACACCAGTCCTTCTTCCTCACGAATAGCACTGGAGCTCCCCACGGTGATGAGCTTGGTCGAATAAAGCCTTTCCCGATTAAATCTTCAAGCTGCTTCTTGAGTTCTGCCAATTCCGTTGGTGCCATGTGGTAAGGAGCCTTTGCGATAGGCTTTGCTTCTGGTTCCACATTAATGGTGAAAGGATTACTCCGAGGAGGAGGTAATTCCTTTAACGCCGCAAATACATCCTCGAACTCCTGAACCACCGCAATGTCCTCGATCTTGACGTCTCCGTTGACGGTTCATTCGCCAGTAGTGATGTGAAGGATTGTTTGGTTGATCCTGATTCAATTCTTAGATTCATATCAACCTAAACATGCGATCTAGGTTCTTCTCAGAATAGAAACAAATGATGATCTCACCTTATACCTGTTTGCAGCGGAAAGGGATGGTATGTCAGAGATCAAAGAGCCACCGAGAGGTAACTCCTCCAGAGGTTCACACACGCACACCAATCAGGAAGAAGGCTGCTAGGCCACTGGTGGAACTCGGCGCAGAGAGAAAAAGAGTTTTCGGCTAGGTTATTTGGTTCTGAACTCGAGTTTTACTTATAAAACTTGTCCGGTTCCGTTTGGGCCATTTGGCCCAAACACCAATTAACTCGACGGCATTCGCGCACTGTGTCGACCGACACACCTTGTGTGTCGATCGACACAGAGTAGCTAAACCGTTTTATTCTCTCTAAGTACAGTAAATGCCTAGCACTTTTACCGTACTTCTGCTAAATCGTCCCTACACATTTTCCTGTTAGCTTAGGCGTGTGACCCATATGGGATCATATAATAAAGGCAATAAGTCCAAGACTTATAGATCATGAGCGGACTCTAGCAAGCCATCATGACCCCCAGTATTATATGACTTATGTCTGATCATTGACATACTCTTACTTTCTAGAGACAGTACCGAGTTTACTGGACACAATTCCAACAATCTCCCACTTGTACTGGAATCTCTGTATTCATAATCCTTTTGTCACAATATCTCGATTAGTCATAAGGCAAGATTGGTGTCATCCTTATAAAGCCTAATCTTGTTTATCGGACTCTGATTTGATACTGACAATCCAAACGACTCGGGAAAGTCCGTTTGAGCATGGCCATGCATTTTCCAGTATTCAAATCTCCGATTGGCCTAGAGATATTCACTCCATTTATATTGGAGGGACAAATCCCGTCTTGTTCCATCACTGTAAACTACTCATTTCACAATGTACCCAAACAAGGTCCTTATAACTATCGCAGAACGATAGCGTTAGACAATGATCAAAGTGCATCAGTCCATGTGCAGTCACATGCATGCGAACTCAGGTCTAAGGACTATACTCTATAGTCGTAGTAAGAATCTCTTATGACACAGATATAAATATCCTGAAGAGTTCTTATAAGCGGGTCTTGTCCGGTCGTATGTTCCCAAACATACACCTATGTACTGACTTTGATGCCGCGCATCTATGACACACTGAGACTTTGTCATAAGTCACGTACCAATCCAGTCTCACACGGTTGTTGGTGTTCCAATTTCAACAACCTTCGACTAGGGACAGGATGATATAAAACATTTATCAAATATAGGGTCTCATGATCAAGCTAAATGACTTCGATGACTCAAGATCAAGTCATTTACTTCGATGACCTATAAAATGGTTTATATCACTTTGGAACGATTATTTCATCACAGTTAAAATAAGAGAGAGAGAGAGAGAGAGATTTCGGCTGTGGGATTAGGGTTAATTGCTCAGAAACTCGAGTTTTACCTTATAAAACTTGTCTGATTCCGTTTGGGCCATTTGGCCCAAACACCAATTAACTAGACGGCATTCGCGCACTGTGTCGACCGATACCCCTTGTGTATCGATCGACACACAGTGCCTAAACCGTTTTATTCTCTCTAAGTACAGTAAATGCCTAGCACTTTTACCGTACTTCTGCTAAACCGTTCCTACACATTTTCCTGTTAGCTTAGGCGTGTGACCCATATGGGATCATATAATAAAGGCAATAAGTCCAAGACTTATAGATCATGAGCGGACTCTAGCAAGCCATCATGACCCCCAGTATTATATGACTTATGTCTGATCATTGACATACTCTTACTTTCTAGAGACAGTACCGAGTTTACTGGACACAATTCCAACAATCTCCCACTTGTACTGGAATCTCTGTATTCATAATCCTTTTGTCACAATATCTCGATTAGTCATAAGGCAAGATTGGTGTCATCCTTATAAAGCCTAATCTTGTTCATCGGACTCTGATTTGATACTGACAATCCAAACGACTCGGGACAGTCCGTTTGAGCATGGCCATGCATTTTCCAGTATTCAAATCTCCGATTGGCCTAGAGATATTCACTCCATTTATATTGGAGGGATAAATTCCGTCTTGTTCCATCACTGTAAACTATTCATTTCATAATGTACCCAAACAAGGTCCTTATAACTATCGCAGAACGATAGCGTTAGACAATGATCAAAGTGCATCAGTCCATGTGCAGTCACATGCATGCGAACTCAGGTCTAAGGACTATACTCTATAGTCGTAGTAAGAATCTCTTATGACACAGATATAAATATCCTGAAGAGTTCTTATAAGCGGGTCTTGTCCGGTCGTATGTTCCCAAACATACACCTATGTACTGACTTTGATTCCGCGCATCTATGACACACTGAGACTTTGTCATAAGTCACGTACCAATCCAGTCTCACACGGTTGTTGGTGTTCCAATTTCAACAACCTTCGACTAGGGACGGGATGATATAAACATCTATCAAATATAGGGTCTCATGATCAAGCTAAATGACTTCGATGACTCAAGATCAAGTCATTTACTTCGATGACCTATAAAATGGTTCATATCACTTTGGAACGATTATTTCATCACAGTTAAAATAATCTTGAAATAATAATTTCATTAAACATAAGAATGTTTTACAAGAACATATCAAATAACTAAATAAAAGCCCTCAAAACTCCCACTCAAATTTAGATTACATTTCTATGTCTCTAATGCCTACAGCTTCAGTCAGAAACTCGAGCTTAGGCCTTGGGAGTGGCTTTGTCAACGGATCAGCGACGTTATCATCTGTCTGAACTCGGCTGATCTTGACTTCCTTTCTATTAATGATGTCACGTATCAAGTGAAATCTTCTTAGAACATGCTTGGATTTCTGGTGTGATCTTGGTTCCTTTGCCTGAGCTATAGCACCATTGTTGTCACAAAACAGTGCCAGAGGCTCAGCCGCATCTGGTATCACACCTAGTTCAATAATGAACTTTCGTATCCAAACAGCTTCCTTCGCAGCTTCTGAGGCGGCGATATATTCAGCTTCTGTAGTGGAATCAGCAACGGTGTCTTGCTTGGAGCTTCTCCAACTGATTGCACCGCCATTCAGACAAAAGATATAACCGGACTGTGACCGGAAATCATCTTGGTCTGTCTGGAAACTTGCGTCCGTGAATCCACTGACTTTAAGCACATCACTTCCACCGTACACTAAGAACTTATCCTTAGTATGTCTTAGATACTTCAAGATATTCTTTACGGCAATCCAATGGTTTTCACCTGGATTTGACTGGTATCTACTCGTCATGCTCAATGCATAAGCAACATCAGGACGAATACAGATCATGGCATACATGACAGATCCTATTGCAGATGCATAAGGAATATTCTTCATGCGCTCAAGCTCAGCAGCCGTCGTAGGGCTCTGCTTCTTGCTTAGCGTTGTGCCATGTACCATTGGCGTGAAGCCCTTCTTGGAATCCTTCATGCTGAATCTTTGTAGGACTTTATCAATGTATGAATCTTGACACAAGCCTATCAGCCTTCTAGATCTATCCCGGTAGATCCTGATTCCAAGAACGTATGCGGCTTCACCCATGTCTTTCATGGAAAAACAACTTCCAAGCCAGTCCTTTACCGACTTTAGCATTGGAACGTCGTTTCCGAGAAGCAGTATGTCATCGACATACAGAATAAGAAATACAATCTTGCTCCCACTAGATTTCTTATACACGCATTGTTCTTCTTCGTTTCGGATGAAGTCAAATTGCTTGATCGCTTCATCAAAACGAAGATTCCAGCTCCTCGATGCTTGCTTCAATCCATAAATGGATTTATGAAGCTTGCATACTTTTCCAGCATTCTTTGGATCTATGTAACCGTCAGGTTGTGTCATATACACATCCTCTTCCAGAATACCATTCAGGAAGGCGGTTTTCACGTCCATCTGCCAAATTTCATAATCATGAAAAGCTGCAGTTGCTAGTAGAATCCGAATAGATTTCATCATAGCCACTGGTGAATAGGTTTCATCGTAATCCACACCGTGAACTTGTCTGAAACCTTTTGCCACCAACCTGGCTTTATAAATCTGGACATTTCCATCCACGTCAATCTTCTTCTTGAAGATCCATTTGCACTCGATGGCTTTTACCCCAGCGGGTAAGTCAACCAACGAAAACACTTGGTTGACCGACATGGAGTCCATTTCGGAATCAGTGGCCTTGCGCCACTTAGAGGAATCTGGGCCCATCATGGCTTGATTGAAGTTCGATGGTTCATCACCATCAATGATCAGAAGATCATGACAGTCAGTCACGAGGAATCCTTGATATCTCTCGGGTTCGTGACGGATCCTCCCGGATCTTCGAACTTCAGGTACTACAGGTTCAGGCTCTACATTTTCTTGTAGGTCCTCCTGCTGCTCTTCCTCATTAGGTTGAGCAGTATCCTGTTCATCTTGAATTTCTTCAAGCAGTACCTTACTCCCACTGTCTTTCTTAGAGAGAAACTCCCTCTCAAGAAAGTTACAATCCCGGGCAACAAAGATCTTGTTCTCGGAACGTAGATAGAAGTAATAAGCCTTGGTTTCCCGTGGATAACCAATGAAGTAGCATTTGTCAGATTTTGGTGTAAGCTTGTCTGAGATCAATCTCTTGACATAGGCTTCACAACCCCAAATTCTGAGATAAGACAGCACTGGAGCTTCTCCAGTCCATAATTCATATGGTGTCTTTGCTACTGCTTTCGATGGCGCTCTATTTAGAGTGAACACTGCTGTTAGCAGAGCATATCCCCAAAGGGATATTGGAAGGTCTGTGTGACTCATCATAGATCGAACCATATCCAATAAGGTCCGATTTCTCCTTTCAGACACACCATTCCATTGAGGTGTTCCAGGAGGAGTGAGTTGGGATACGATCCCACACTCTCTCAGATGATCACTGAATTCTTGGCTTAAGTATTCTCCTCCTCGGTCGGACCGAAGAGCCTTAATGCTTTTGCCAAGTTGGTTCTGTACTTCATTTTGGAATTCTCTGAACTTCTCAAAAGATTCAGACTTATGTTTCATTAAATAAACATATCCATACCTACTGAAATCATCAGTAAAGGTAATGAAGTACTGATAGTTTCCTCTTGTATTTGTGGACATTGGGCCACACACATCAGTGTGTATCAGGCCCAATACGTCACTGGCCCTCTCGTTAGGTTTATTAAAGGGGGCCCGTGTCATTTTGCCCATCATGCAGGATTCGCATTTCTCACATGACTCAAAGTCAAATGAGCCAAGAAGTCCATTCAAATGGAGCCTCTTGATGCGTTTCTCGCTGATGTGCCCTAAACGACAATGCCATAGAAACGTTCGGTTCTCCTCATTAGGTTTGAACCGTTTGGTATTAATGTTATAAATTGGCGCGGATTGATCGAGTATGTAAAGCCCATTCATAAGAGGGGCAGAACCATAGAACAAATTGTTGCGATTGAAGGAACATAATTTATTCTTAACTGAAAAATCATAACCTTCCAAATCCAACAAAGAAATTGAAATAATATTTCTGCTTATAGCAGGTACAAAATAACAATTATTCAGTTCTAAAATCAATCCCGAAGGTAAAGACAACAAGTAAGTGCCTACAGCTAGTGCTGGAACTTTCGCTCCATTCCCAACTCGTAGCTCCACTTGTCCTTGCTTCAGCCTTCTACTGTTGCTGAGTGCCTGCATATTAGTACAAATATGAGCCCCACAACCAGTATCCATAACCCATGAGGTATTATCAGAAGTAGTTGTATTAACTTCTATAACAAAAATACCTGTTGAAGAAGTCTCAAAAGTCTTCTTCTTCAATTCCTTTAGACCTTCCTGGAATTTCTTACATTCTCTCCTCCAATGCCCTGGTTCTTTACAGAACCTGCATATGTCAGTTGGCCCAGCCTTGGACTTGGGCTTGGGCTTTGGCGTGTCCTTGTCCGCGACTTGGACAGCCTTGGCCTTTCCCTTATCCTTAGCAGAGGATTTCTTAAACCCCTTGCCCTTCTGCACCATAAGCACATTGGGGTCCTTGGCGGTTTTCCTCAAATTGGGCTCCGCAGTCTTGAGCATTCCGTGAAGCTCAAGCAATGTCTTACTCAAGCCATGCATGTTAAAGTTCAGAATGAACTGATCATAGCTTGCAGGTAATGACTGCAAAATGATGTCGCAGGCAAGTTCCTGGCTGATTGGGCAGTCGAGTTTCTGAAGATGATCGAGATAACCCATCATCTTCAAGACATGAGGACTCACTGCCGCATTCGCAGCTAACTTGCAGTCCAAGAGGTTCTTAACTGTTTGAAACCTCTCAGTCCTAGCCTGCTCCTGAAAAAGCGATTTCAGGCTTGCCATTATCTCGATGATTCAGAGAATTGAATCAGGATTCATCTAATCATTCCTCTGATACCACTGAAGGATTGTTTAGTTGATCCTGATTCAATTCCAGATTCAGATCATCCTAAACATGTTGATCTAGGTTCTTCTCGTATAGAAACAATTGATGATCTCACCTTACACCTGTTTATTGCAGCGGAAAGGGAGAACAGGTCAGAGATCAGAGAGCCACCGAGAGGTAACTCCTCCAGAGGTTCACACACGCACACCAATCAGGAAGAAGGCTGCTAGGCCACTGGTGGAACTCGGCGCAGATAGAAAAAGAGTTTTCGGCTAGGTTATTTGGTTCTGAACTCGAGTTTTACTTATAAAACTTGTCCGGTTCCGTTTGGGCCATTTGGCCCAAACACCAATTAACTCGACGGCATTCGCGCACTGTGTCGACCGACACACCTTGTGTGTCGATCGACACAGAGTAGCTAAACCGTTTTATTCTCTCTAAGTATAGTAAATGCCTAGCACTTTTACCGTACTTCTGCTAAATCGTCCCTACACATTTTCCTGTTAGCTTAGGCGTGTGACCCATATGGGATCATATAATAAAGGCAATAATTCCAAGACTTATAGATCATGAGCGGACTCTAGCAAGCCATCATGACCCCCAGTATTATATGACTTATGTCTGATCATTGACATACTCTTACTTTCTAGAGACAGTACCGAGATTACTGGACACAATTCCAACAATCTCCCACTTGTACTGGAATCTCTGTATTCATAATCCTTTTGTCACAATATCTCGATTAGTCATAAGGCAAGATTGGTGTCATCCTTATAAAGCCTAATCTTGTTTATCGGACTCTGATTTGATACTGACAATCCACACGACTCGGGAAAGTCCGTTTGAGCATGGCCATGCATTTTCCAGTATTCAAATCTCCGATTGGCCTAGAGATATTCACTCCATTTATATTGGAGGGACAAATCCCGTCTTGTTCCATCACTGTAAACTACTCATTTCACAATGTACCCAAACAAGGTCCTTATAACTATCGCAGAACGATAGCGTTAGACAATGATCAAAGTGCATCAGTCCATGTGCAGTCACATGCATGCGAACTCAGGTCTAAGGACTATACTCTATAGTCGTAGTAAGAATCTCTTATGACACAGATATAAATATCCTGAAGAGTTCTTATAAGCGGGTCTTGTCCGGTCGTATGTTCCCAAACATACACCTATGTACTGACTTTGATGCCGCGCATCTATGACACACTGAGACTTTGTCATAAGTCACGTACCAATCCAGTCTCACACGGTTGTTGGTGTTCCAATTTCAACAACCTTCGACTAGGGACAGGATGATATAAAACATTTATCAAATATAGGGTCTCATGATCAAGCTAAATGACTTCGATGACTCAAGATCAAGTCATTTACTTCGATGACCTATAAAATAGTTTATATCACTTTGGAACGATTATTTCATCACAGTTAAAATAATCTTGAAATAATAATTTCATTAAACATCTTAAATGTTGTTTCAAGAACATATCCAATAACTAAATAAAGCCCTTTAATAACTCCCACTGAAATTAAGACTACATCTTAATTTCACTTATCCTACAACAACAGTCCGAGACTCGTGCTTAGGCCTAAGGAGTGGCTTCGTTAATAGATTAGCAACGTTCTCATTCGTTGAAACTTGCTGATCTACTTAACATCTCTGTCATTTATCTTACGGAATAGGTTATACCTATCCTCAAGGTGTTTGGACCTCTGATGTGCAGCTAGTTTCATCTATGCTGGAAATCACATCAAGTTCAGTGACGAACTCTTCTTTCCAAACAACCTCTTTCGCCACTTCCCAAGCTGCGAAATGTTCAGCTTAAGTCATTGAGTCAGCAACAGTGCCTTGCACCGCCAGATAGACACAAGATATAACCGGACTGTGATCGGAAATCATCTTTGTCTATTGGAAACTTGCCTTTCAGACTCTATCGACTTATAGCACCTCACTTACTCCGTAAATCAAGAACTTATCCTTAGTATTCCTCAATTACTTTAGGACATACTTTAGGAAACTTGATTCTTTGCTGGATTTGACTGGTCTTTATTTGTCTTGCTTAACATTAAAGCAACATCAAACAAGTATGTTTCATGGCATACATGATAGATCCAATTGCCGACGCATATGGAATCTCATCCATGCATTTAAGCTCAGCAGTTATCGTAGGATACTGTATCTTGCTTAACTTAATGCCATGTGACATTGGCATAAAACCCTTCTTGGATTGCTCAAAATGTGTAGGACTTTGTCATCTTAAGAATCCTGACTTTGTCCTACCAGCTCTTTTGGATCTCTATCTTTAGATCCAAAATCCAAGAACTACGTGGCTTTACCCATGTCAATCATTAAACCAACTCCCAAGCCTGTCCTTTACCGACTACAGCGTTGGGACGTTATATCCGAGAATCAGTATGTCATCGACATACACTTTGAGAAATGCAATATCGCTCCCACTAATCTATTAGTAAACACACAGTTCCGCTTCGTTCCTGTTCAAGTCAAAACCTTGACTACTTCAACAGAACGAAGATTCCAACTCCGATATGTTTGCTTCCATCCATGAATGGATCGATGAAGCCAACTTACACAAAATGTAATTCTTCGGAGTCTTGGCTCACTTTCGCTTCCTAGAATTTCGCAGATTCGTCGCTTTCAATGATCATCAGATCATGCGAACATTCAATGATCATCAGGCTGAACTAATGACGAGAATTCACTCTCGGATTAGTGACTGATTCTTTCATATCTGCGAACTTCAGGCTCCACAGGTGTAGATTCTACAGAAATCTGTAAATCCTTCCGCTGCTCTCCCTCAATAGGTTAAGCAGCCTCCTGTATTTCTCGAATTTCTTCGAGTTGTACTTTTACTCCCACTGTTCTTCTTGGAAAGTAACTTCCCTTCTTAGAAAACAGAATGGTCGTAAAAAAATACTTTTTACTCCCACTGTTCTTCTTGGAAAGTAATTTCCCTTCTTAGAAAACAGAATGGTCGTAAAAGTACCGAGCCTTGGTTTCCCTAAGAAAACTTCGAGTTATGCTTTTACTCCCACTGTTCTTTTGCTACAATTAATTGTTGGAAGCGTGGTGGGCCCATAACCCACAGGTCCCAGGATCGGAACCTGGCTCTGATACCACTGAAGGATTGTTTAGTTGATCCTGATTCAATTCTTAGATTCATATCAACCTAAACATGCGATCTAGGTTCTTCTCAGAATAGAAACAAATGATGATCTCACCTTATACCTGTTTGCAGCGGAAAGAGATGGTATGTCTGAGATCAGAGAAACACCGAGGGATGAATCCTCCAAAGGTTCACACACGCGATCACAGAAAACGGCTGCTAGACCACAAGGAGCTCGGCGCAGAGAGAGAGAGAGTTTTCGGCTGAGGGATTAGGGTTAATTGCTCAGAAACTCGAGTTTTACCTTATAAAACTTGTCTGATTCCGTTTGGGCCATTTGGCCCAAACACCAATTAACTAGACGGCATTCGCGCACTGTGTCGACCGATACCCCTTGTGTATCGATCGACACACAGTGCCTAAACCGTTTTATTCTCTCTAAGTACAGTAAATGCCTAGCACTTTTACCGTACTTCTGCTAAACCGTTCCTACACATTTTCCTGTTAGCTTAGGCGTGTGACCCATATGGGATCATATAATAAAGGCAATAAGTCCAAGACTTATAGATCATGAGCGGACTCTAGCAAGCCATCATGACCCCCAGTATTATATGACTTATGTCTGATCATTGACATACTCTTACTTTCTAGAGACAGTACCGAGATTACTGGACACAATTCCAACAATCTCCCACTTGTACTGGAATCTCTGTATTCATAATCCTTTTGTCACAATATCTCGATTAGTCATAAGGCAAGATTGGTGTCATCCTTATAAAGCCTAATCTTGTTCATCGGACTCTGATTTGATACTGACAATCCAAACGACTCGGGACAGTCCGTTTGAGCATGGCCATGCATTTTCCAGTATTCAAATCTCCGATTGGCCTAGAGATATTCACTCCATTTATATTGGAGGGACAAATTCCGTCTTGTTCCATCACTGTAAACTATTCATTTCATAATGTACCCAAACAAGGTCCTTATAACTATCGCAGAACGATAGCGTTAGACAATGATCAAAGTGCATCAGTCCATGTGCAGTCACATGCATGCGAACTCAGGTCTAAGGACTATACTCTATAGTCGTAGTAAGAATCTCTTATGACACAGATATAAATATCCTGAAGAGTTCTTATAAGCGGGTCTTGTCTGGTCGTATGTTCCCAAACATACACCTATGTACTGACTTTGATGCCGCGCATCTATGACACACTGAGACTTTGTCATAAGTCACGTACCAATCCAGTCTCACACGGTTGTTGGTGTTCCAATTTCAACAACCTTCGACTAGGGACGGGATGATATAAAACATCTACAAATATAGGGTCTCATGATCAAGCTAAATGACTTCGATGACTCAAGATCAAGTCATTTACTTCGATGACCTATAAAATGGTTTATATCACTTTGGAACGATTATTTCATCACAGTTAAAATAATCTTGAAATAATAATTTCATTAAACATCTTAAATGTTGTTTCAAGAACATATCCAATAACTAAATAAAGCCCTTTAATAACTCCCACTGAAATTAAGACTACATCTTAATTTCACTTATCCTACAGCAACAGTCCGAGACTCGTGCTTAGGCCTAAGGAATGGCTTCGTTAATAGATTAGCAACGTTCTCATTCGTTGAAACTTGCTGATCTACTTAACATCTCTGTCATTTATCTTACGGAATAGGTTATACCTATCCTCAAGGTGTTTGGACCTCTGATGTGCAGCTAGTTTCATCTATGCTGGAAATCACATCAAGTTCAGTGACGAACTCTTCTTTCCAAACAACCTCTTTCGCCACTTCCCAAGCTGCGAAATGTTCAGCTTAAGTCATTGAGTCAGCAACAGTGCCTTGCACCGCCAGATAGACACAAGATATAACCGGACTGTGATCGGAAATCATCTTTGTCTATTGGAAACTTGCCTTTCAGACTCTATCGACTTATAGCACCTCACTTACTCCGTAAATCAAGAACTTATCCTTAGTATTCCTCAATTACTTTAGGACATACTTTAGGAAACTTGATTCTTTGCTGGATTTGACTGGTCTTTATTTGTCTTGCTTAACATTAAAGCAACATCAAACAAGTATGTTTCATGGCATACATGATAGATCCAATTGCCGACGCATATGGAATCTCATCCATGCATTTAAGCTCAGCAGTTATCGTAGGATACTGTATCTTGCTTAACTTAATGCCATGTGACATTGGCATAAAACCCTTCTTGGATTGCTCAAAATGTGTAGGACTTTGTCATCTTAAGAATCCTGACTTTGTCCTACCAGCTCTTTTGGATCTCTATCTTTAGATCCAAAATCCAAGAACTACGTGGCTTTACCCATGTCAATCATTAAACCAACTCCCAAGCTAGTCCTTTACCGACTACAGCGTTGGGACGTTATATCCGAGAATCAGTATGTCATCGACATACACTTTGAGAAATGCAATATCGCTCCCACTAATCTATTAGTAAACACACAGTTCCGCTTCGTTCCTGTTCAAGTCAAAACCTTGACTACTTCAACAGAACGAAGATTCCAACTCCGATATGTTTGCTTCCATCCATGAATGGATCGATGAAGCCAACTTACACAAAATGTAATTCTTCGGAGTCTTGGCTCACTTTCGCTTCCTAGAATTTCGCAGATTCGTCGCTTTCAATGATCATCAGATCATGCGAACATTCAATGATCATCAGGCTGAACTAATGACGAGAATTCACTCTCGGATTAGTGACTGATTCTTTCATATCTGCGAACTTCAGGCTCCACAGGTGTAGATTCTACAGAAATCTGTAAATCCTTCCGCTGCTCTCCCTCAATAGGTTAAGCAGCCTCCTGTATTTCTCGAATTTCTTCGAGTTGTACTTTTACTCCCACTGTTCTTCTTGGAAAGTAACTTCCCTTCTTAGAAAACAGAATGGTCGTAAAAAATACTTTTTACTCCCACTGTTCTTCTTGGAAAGTAATTTCCCTTCTTAGAAAACAGAATGGTCGTAAAAGTACCGAGCCTTGGTTTCCCTAAGAAAACTTCGAGTTATGCTTTTACTCCCACTGTTCTTCTTGGAAAATAACTTCCCTTCTTAGAAAACAGATTGGACGTAAAGTAACAAGCCTTAGTTTCTCTAGGACAACCAGCGAAGTAGCACAACTACAAATACTCAGTAAAGACAAATTTGGATCGATTCCAATCCACATTTACGTGGTGTCTTTCAACTGATATTGGTGGAACTATTTTAGCGTAAACTTAGATATTTCTAGAGCGTTATTCTTAAAATATCATGGAAGATTCGTGTGATTCATCTTTAATCATTTCTAATAAGATCTGATTCTTTCTCACAGAAACACCTTCAGGTTTTCAGGAGAAATGAGCTGTGAAACGATTTCACACTCATTCTGATGATCACATAATCAATGACTTAAGTATTCTCACTCGTGATTTTAATCCAGAGTCTTAATACTTTTGTCATTCAGATCCTATACTTCATTCTGGAACTCTTTCGACCATGTCAAAGAATTCCGACTTGTGTCTCATCAAATGAACACAGTCACACTCACTGAAGTAATCAGTAGAGACAATGAAGTACAGGAAAATTTTCTCTGGCATTACTGCTCATTGGGCCACATACATCAGTATGTTCCAGGTCCAATAAGCCTTTGGGCCTTTCTCTAGCTCGGCTAAGATAGACCCTTTTTCCTTTTGGTCCAGTAAACAGAATTCAAGTCTCATAAGATATTTTATCAAATGAGCCCAAAAGTCCATGACTATGGGATTTCTGAATCTGACTTACTCTATGTGACCAAGACTTTTTGCCAAGAAAAATCAGGTTTAATTCATCAGATTTAAACCAATTCGGTATTTATGTTACATTTAGGCACTTTTTGGTTTAAGATATAAAACCCATTCCATGAATAGGGTGCTACAATTAATATTTCATTAAGATCAAAAGAACAAGACTTGTCTTTTATCAAAATGAAAAACATTCAAATTCTTACAAGAAAATGAAAGACAATACTGCTTAAAGCAGGTACATTGTAGCAATTACTTAATACAAAACCAAGCCTAAAAGGGATCTATAAGTGAAAACCCTACGGCTGAGGCAGCATCCCAAGCTCCTTCCAGACATGTAGTTTCACTTGCCCTTCCTTCAACGTTCTACTGTTGCTTAGGCTCTGCATATTATCACAAATATCAGTGCCACACCCAGCATCCAATACCTTTAAGGACGTTCTACTGTTGCTTAGGCTCTGCATATTATCACAAATATCAGTGCCACAACCAGTATTCAATACCTTTAAGGTAGAACTTGAAGTAATAACATGAATACCTGAGGAAGTAGTCTCGTACATCAACTTCAATTCCTCATCATCTTCCATGAATTTAATGCAATTTCTCTTCCAATGCCCTGTCTCCTTACAGTAGCAGCACTTACCAACGTAAGAGGTATCTGACTCGGGCTCAGAAGACACACGCTTGCCATGATTCAAAATCTGGACAACTTTGTCTTCACCCTTGTCAGCATTAGGTTTAGTAAACCTACCCTTCTCATTCATGAGATTGTACAGGGTACTCTTCACGTTTGGCTCAACTGTCTTGAGCATATCATGCAGTTCAGTCATCGTCTTCGTTAAGCCTTTCTTGATATAGTTCTTTCTGAACTTATCATAGCTTGACGGCAGTGACTGCAGAATGATTTCAGTTGCCAACTCTTGGCTAACTGGATAATCCAGTTTCCTCAGGTTATCAATGTAACCCATCATTTTACTGATATGAGGACTCACTGGATTATCATTTGGTAGCTTGCAGCCAGTGAGAGACTTAACCAACTGGTATCTCTCCACCCTTATCTGCTCCTGAAATTTCAATTTCAGGCTGCTGATCATCTTTATTGGCGACTCCATGTTCTCATATTGCTTCCGCAAGTCTGAGTCCATGGTAGCCAATATCAGACCACACACATCTACCGCATCATTATAATGCTTATTCCAAGCATCATATACTGCATGAGAAGCATTGGACCCGATCCTCACGGGGAGAGCTCTCTCAAGGACATAGTCCTTTCTCTCCTGTCTGAGAACTAGCCTCAGGTTCCGCGACCAAGTCAAGAAATTTGATCCGTTCAGCTTGTCCATCTCAAGGACAGACCGGATCGAGAAAGTGTTTTGATTGTTTGTGCTAGTCATAACTGAAAATTAAGATAAAAGGATTTTAGTTAATATGTTCAATATGATTAATCTCGTATTAAATTTAATATGATTAATCACGCATTATATTCAATAACATAAGTTACCCTCAATAGAATATAATGATTCCAAGATCCACATATAACTAAGATTAAAGTGGGCCACTGGCCGTCACCAAACCTTAGCTTATATCGGTAAGCCCTATATCGGCTAATTATATCCGTGATATAACTCTTGGTTGTGAATCTGGGCCCGAGGCCCAATCCACTCTGATGTCTCAAGGCCCGGGACTCCCGATGGCCCAGTCAAGAAAACCAGACTATACAGTCATGTAATCATTAATGTCTGGGACTCCCAATGACATTTATGAATCACAAACCGTCTTACCCACGCAAAAGCAGACACCCTCACACTGTAAGGCCATGAATACGATTGAATGGGCTTCAACAGCTGACATAGCCTGGACAAGACATCCAACGCTTGATATTATTTGAGGTTCGTAGGTTTATTAAAATTTCATTCCCAAAATAGAAGATTACTATTTCGGGAAACTTTCTATTTTTGGAAACCTACTATTTTAGGAAACTTTCTAAAATTGGAAACTTTCTAAAACCGGAAACTTTCTAACTTTAGAAATTTCTTTAAAATCCGAATCATGCAAATCTAGAAACTTCTATAAATTAAGAAACTTTCTAATTTCAAAATATCGGAAACTTTAATTTAAAATCGATTTATATTCTTAATAAAATGAATTTTAAATTAATCTGAAGAAAGACTCAAATAATTGGCCCAATTGTTTTAACTTCTTGGCCCGAGGCCCAAGAATTGGTCCATGTCCAAGACATGACCCAATTGTCCAATTAAATGACATAACCGGTCTGGTTCATTAAAATTGGTCTAACCAAATTTTAATTACTACGATGACCACAATTGTCAACCGGTTATTTACTAAACCGGATTTTTCTCAATTTATTTGGTCCAACCAAATCAAATTAGAAAATCCTGGTTTAGGCACTAAATCCAATAATGCTTTCGACATTGGATTTCTTGTTCCGGTTTAACCAGACTTAATAAAATTATTAAATCTGTTTATTAAACCAGGACGAATTAATTTTAATCAAAATATTAAACCGAGCCTTAAACCAACCATGTCGATCGACGGACCAACCGTGTCGATCGATCCATCAACCACATCGGTCGATGCTCTTAGCATCGATCCTGCATCGATCGTGCATCGATCCTGTATCGATCGATGCTCTCACGCATGCACTGAACCGAGCCAAAACCCTAACCGTGTCGATCGATGCACCAACCGCATCGGTCGATGCACCAACATCGAACCTGCATCGACCCTGCATCGATCGATGCTTTCACGCGTTAACAGGTTTTGCCGAGAGTCTGTATCGACCGATCCATGCGATCGTATCGATCGATCCATGCGATCTCCGATTGTATCGACCGATCCATGCGATCGTATCGATCGATCCATGCGATTCTGGCCGATTCTCATTCTCTCGGATCAGATCGCACACCAAATCATATAGCTTGATCATGCGATTTTTCATATGTTTAGGGTTCAATTCTTGTTACTTAAGTGGTTTCTCTTATCAGTAGTTGATTCAAAACACTTTTAAGCAAGAAAAACAATCCTAAACTTGAATCTAAACAAGAAAAACCAGAACCTAAAGCTCTGATACCACTGAAGGATTGTTTGGTTGATCCTGATTCAATTCTTAGATTCATATCAACCTAAACATGCGATCTAGGTTCTTCTCAGAATAGAAACAAATGATGATCTCACCTTATACCTGTTTGCAGCGGAAAGGGATGGTATGTCAGAGATCAAAGAGCCACCGAGAGGTAACTCCTCCAGAGGTTCACACACGTACACCAATCAGGAAGAAGGCTGCTAGGCCACTGGTGGAACTCGGCGCAGAGAGAAAAAGAGTTTTCGGCTAGGTTATTTGGTTCTGAACTCGAGTTTTACTTATAAAACTTGTCCGGTTCCGTTTGGGCCATTTGGCCCAAACACCAATTAACTCGACGGCATTCGCGCACTGTGTCGACCGACACACCTTGTGTGTCGATCGACACAGAGTAGCTAAACCGTTTTATTCTCTCTAAGTACAGTAAATGCCTAGCACTTTTACCGTACTTTTGCTAAATCGTCCCTACACATTTTCCTGTTAGCTTAGGCGTGTGACCCATATGGGATCATATAATAAAGGCAATAAGTCCAAGACTTATAGATCATGAGCGGACTCTAGCAAGCCATCATGACCCCCAGTATTATATGACTTATGTCTGATCATTGACATACTCTTACTTTCTAGAGACAGTACCGAGATTACTGGACACAATTCCAACATGATGGTCACCAAAATGCCTCTCCATTCTTGATCAACTCTTGAAATCGAAGAGCCGCCACTATAAATACTGATTTACTAGAGTTAATACTGTAGTAGACTTACTCCTCCACTCCGTTTCCACGAAATGTAATTCTTCCTCTACCGCAATCTAATTGGGCCTGATAACCAGACAATCAGACTATTCTGAGAACGACTTCGTACCGCGTAAAGGAGCGACTAGCAGATTCGCCAAGAATTTCTTTGCCTCGAGTTCTAGCGGTACATTTCGAACATACTTATCTACTCGAAGGGTTTGCTTTCCGGGGGTCAACAGAGCGACAATAACCTTTTTCATTTTATAACTTCCTACGAACTCAGCGACTACTCCGGGAGTCACAAAACTAAGGGTGGCTCCCAAAGCGAACAATACATGCGTGGGAGGATCCGCAACATGTATGATTCTTGTCACATTAATATTTAAACTTAAGATAGAAATACTTTATTTAATTATTTAAAAGATTTATTTTTTAACAACTTAGTAGATACTATAAACACACAAGGATTAGGGTTCAGGCACATGCATACCTGTGATAGGACCCTGAACGGGCTCTGGAGCCTCATTATTATCTACTTCTAAGGCATAAACCCTACCATCTAAGGCTTGACGCTTACGGTCGGGTTCAATCGTAGGGCGAGCTGGCGGAGGCTGAATGGCGAGTGGGGTGGCTGGGATCCGGTTTGAACATTCTCGAGCATAACGGCGCTTCTGACCACATCGGAAACAGGTAAGACCGGGATATGTATGATGTGCTGCATTCCTTGGACAATACTTGGAGATGTGTCCGGGCTGAACGCAGTAATAGCATACTGACGGTCCTTTGAATGAGTCAGAGGATCCCCGGGGTCGTTTGCCTTTGTCTTTGAAGTGACGGTTTTGTCCAGAATGCTGACCCTGATGGTTAGATGATCTTCCGCCTTGGTTTTAGTTGAAGTTTCCCTGCGCTGCTCGTTCTACTGCTAACCCGATTTCCACACTTACGACTTTCTCCACCAAGTCTATGAGGCTCGCGAAGTTTCCTACAGCAAGTTTGCTCTCCAACTCGGGTCGAAGACCGAACATAAAGTTGGTGATCATCGCCTCTTCATCTCCATTATTGTTGCCCACATAACGCTTCAGCCGCATGAACTCTGATTCGTACTCCCAAACTGATTTAGTCCCTTGTTCAAGATTAGCAAACTCCCGTTGCAGACGACGCTTTGACTCAGGTGTAAAGTATTTGTGCTCAAACTCTTCCTTGAATGCTGACCAGGTTTTCACCATATGTCTTACTTGGGCTTCCCGGCTTTCCCACCAATCCGATGCTTCTCGGTCCAAGTAGTAGGCTCCCACACTTAGCTTGTAGTCCTCCAGGCATCTTGTAGCTTTGAAGTTCTTCTCCATCACCAGGATCAATTGGTCTGCTACTAACGGGCCAGTTCCACCAGAGAAGTGCGTAGTTCCCATCTTCTTCATTGAAGAAATCAAGGATAGGAACGGTGGGCAAGTCGTCAAGCCGGGTGTTGTCTGTGGTGATTGCATGGCTTGCGTCATTACTTCGTGATACAACTTCAATATGTGTTCTATCTCCAGGTTTACATCTTTGCCTCCCACCGCATTCTGATCATTCCTTGGAATCTCTTCAGGACAATTATTCTGATGACCCTGGTTGCTAGAACCACTAACTTCGATGTCTTTCTCTGCCGCCGCCGGAGCCTGATCTGCCTGCCCTTCCTGGTTGCCTGAATTTTTCGGTGACTTAGATTTTTCGGTCGGTTCCTCGTAACCCAGTCCTCTGCGTTCTGAAACCCGGCCCGACCCCATACCATGCCCACCACTACTGATTGCCCCTTCC
The DNA here is from genome assembly GCA_030180135.1 of Orychophragmus violaceus. Classification (NCBI taxonomy): domain Eukaryota; kingdom Viridiplantae; phylum Streptophyta; class Magnoliopsida; order Brassicales; family Brassicaceae; genus Orychophragmus; species Orychophragmus violaceus. The sequence goes on along the minus strand of CM058236.1, from coordinate 25,213,148 downwards.
TCCATCTGCATCATAAACGGGTAAGTGACTAAGTCCTAACTAAACAGGACGTAATCGGTTTCCTAATGTCTCTTTCGCGACTCAAGTTTGACTCGATAAATCTGATAACGCATGTTATATGAGCATGATCGAACCATGCTATGATACCGCCTTTTGTAACGTCCCTGTTTCGCTTTGACCTTAGTCAATCGATGACCAACAATCAAACAAGAACATGATCACCGATTTTCCTTAGTCAGGACCAGAGCCATCAAATTTTTATCGTGTTTGATTAAATCGGATCGGCTTAACAACTTTCGTCATCAGACCGAACCGAGTTATTCAATTACACGTTTCCCAAATTTTGATTAAGGCTTCACAACCATAATAAAATTTTGTAGTTATATTAGATTGGACTAATCTAATATAAACAACATGCTTTACGAATATAAAACATCATTTATGTAATATTACGAAAAGTGCGGAAATACAAATAGGTCCATGGACAATATTTATTTAAATATTAATAGAAACAATACTTTGAAATTTTCGTTGGCGAAAGAGACGTCGACACTCTACCGGCTGACCTAACGTCCTGCGATCCGCTACTCCTACGGGTTACCTGAAAAAGATGTAAAGGAAGGGGTAAGCGATCTATTATCGACCCAGTGAGTTGAGACTCCCCAACTAACAAAGTAACTTTCCGTCTACCCAACCCAACTCCAAACACAAGCAATGACAGAAAGTTACACATGCAATAATAAATAGCCGAAGCACTATAACAAATTAAACTATATGCATGCTACGGGCCCTGAAAAGATAGTCATTCCCACGGAATACTTATACCATCACCATATAGGCCCACAGTAGTAATTCCTTCGACTCTTACTCACAAACACATAGTACTACAAGTAAGACACCGTTCTCCGTCCATCGATACGCGGCGACTCGCGCCCCTAGATAATCAAAGCTTCCATGCAGTCCGGCCCTATACCCCGTATTCTCCGGACCACACACCTACCGATGTCACACAATAGGTTAACACCTGCCAGAACCACGACCCGAGAGTACGTGAACTGACCAGAAACCTCCCGAGGATCCATCGAGTAGGGAAGTCGATATGCCTACTATAATGCCATATCACTAACACCTCTGTCAAACCGTTAGTCATATCATAACACAACAACCATATCACCCAAAATATGATCATCAAACAATGATTATCTCAAAACAATCATGTACAAATAATTATATCATTTCTTAGTAGGTTTCCATATTTTATTCATTCATTACTCGATTATCAATCATAAGTGCGCCATAATATAAACAATAGTAACCATAACATCAATATCACCCAACAATCAAACCGAGTATAATCATAACAACAATATCACACATAAATATATACTAATCAAACCGACACTAGTCATATTCCGATCATAACTTAGTGTCGGGAACTTGCGTAACGACATGTTAGTCAAGCAATTAACCCCGACTCACCAATAATTTGTCGTAGTTGACTCCGGTTGTTGATAGTTTCACCACACAAATCTCCGGACCAAACTTACGCCTACGAACCTTACTAAAACCGCCTACAATGGAAGAGAAAGTTGGTACATGAGATGAACGTCGAAAATCTCCGCTTAGGAAATATTTCTCCGCTCCTCCGTCACCATCCCATCTCTTAATCCCTACCTCACTTCCTTTCTTTATTTCTTTCTTTCTTTCTTTACACCTTGGAGTTTTTGGTCTGAGGAAAATTTGATGGGGAAGACCTCTTTTTATAGCAAAAATGGAGTGATCTCCACCCTCAATTTGTAACTCTTCACCTCTCCATCTCCCTCCACGATTCTACACAAAAATCCAACCAAAAAATGCATTTGACTCCTTACCTTACATTTGTAACTCCCTTCTAAAAGCTCTTTGGATGGTTGCCACCACATCATTGATTCAATGCATCTAACTTCACAAACAATGGGTCGACTTCCTTCTAGCAAGATTTCGAGGACCAAGATCATTTTTGGGCTTGGTTTAAGTCCAAAACAACTTCATCTCTCAGCCCAAACCTTCTTGATCCAATCCCAAGTCCTCATAATTTTATTTTGAATTTTTAGCCATTAATTACTCCTTAATGGTCTAAAATTTATAATTTAATCTTGGGATCAAATATGGCTAAATAATTTTAATCATAGCTCATAAATAATTTAATAGAACTGTGGTCGAAATTAAATAATTTTTGGTTGAATTTAGAGGGTTTTCCGACTCATCCGATCATTTAATCGATTTCTCGGTAAAACCGATTATTTATGAAAGTTCCTAAGTATTTCCAAAAATTACTTTAATGAATTTATTAAAAGATAATTCATTTTATTAGTAATAAAATATTATACATTCAATAATAATATTTTTATCGCATTTCGAGATTGGAGTATTACACATGGCTACCAAAGGTGATAGTAGACTTATCAAAGTTAATGAGTTGCCCATAAGCTTGTTCATAAAGTTGGAAGATCTTCTGAAATATTTTAATTGTTTCTGCGATCAGCTTTGACGAAAAACAAAGAGTCATCTGCAAAAAGTAGATGTGAAATTGGAGGCCCGCCAATACTTAATCTGATCGGTTGTATTTCTTTCTTATCTATTGTTGTTTCCAGTAGCGAGTTGAGGACATCCGCACAAAGTATAAATAGATATGGAGAGAGAGGATCCCCTTGACGAATATCCCGTGATGCACAGAAATTACTATAAGGGCTACCATTGATCAAGACTGAAAACGAGACTGATGAAACACTTGTCATAATCCAATGTATCCATCGCTCAGAGAATCCATTTTTCCGCATAACTGATTCGAGGAAACTCCACTCTACCCGGTCATATGATTTACTAATATCTGTTTTGACAGCCATATATGATTTTAAACATCTGCGCCACACCTTAAGTGAGAACATTATCAATAATTTGTCGGCCGACTACAAAGGCAGCTTGCTGTTCAGAAATCACATTGGCAAGTAGTGTTTTCAGTCATGTCGATAAAATTTTGGAAATAACCTTATACTGCACGTTACATAAGGCAATTGGACGAAGGTCCTTCATCGTACGAGGATTGACAATCTTCAGAATTAAACATAGATTAGTATGGTTGAAGTCATTATGCATTATTCCGGTTTCGAAAAATGTTTTAACGCCTCTGTTACACTATCACCAACTATCTCCCAATATTTTTTATAAAACTTTGCATCTGGACCCGGTGATGTAAGCTCCAGGGGTAGCTCACACTGAGCCGATCTCAGGTTGACTCCAAGGCTGGACTGAGGTCGCTCTCCTTGGTGCCACGAACAAGATACGACAATGGAGCACGAGCAGCTGGACTGAAGTTACTCTCTTCTGATGCTTGTTGATGGGATGATGATTGTATGAACACGAACAGGACAAGAAAAAGTAACACAGGTGGTCTGACTTCAAGGGGAATCCTCTCAAGCACAACAAACCGGCAGCCGTCAAAGGCTATTAAAACTCAAGGGTTTTCTTTCAATTAAAAGTTAAGTGAAAAAGAATACAACTGCTAGGCTAAATAAGCCTTTAGTTTCGAAACCCTAAGAGAAATTAATAGGAAATGGGCCTTAAGGTCTTAAAAGAATTAAAATAAATGATAAAATCCTAATGGGTCGTTTATGGCTTCTTGGGATGGACGGGCCATGCTTCTCTGCTAATGGGTCGGGCCTCAAATTACCTCGTTAAAAACCTTGGTGGAAAACCCATTTGGGATAAAACCACACTAAGGTAAAAAGAGTACAACCTTGGTCCAGAGAGATGTTGCAATGACCTCCTGGTCTCCAAATATAAGTTTAAGTGCGTCAAGTCCGTGAGCTTCCAAATGAGGTAAGTCAAGAAACCATTGGGTTAGAACTTGTTTAGATTCTTCATCCCAGCTGGTATGGGCTTGATTCCAACCATACTGGATACCCTTACGAGTCAAGATTTCAGAACAAGTTTCTTTGTTGCTTGATTCATCCTGGCCCATTCTCAGATCTCCTATAAGTAGCAGTTGGTCTCCAGTGAGTTCCTTAAAAGTATTCTGTTTTGTAACATGCATAACTTCCTCATGTGAAAGGATATAAAAGCACATCCACTTTGTGATGACTCCTTGATGGCTTAGGTTTCTGGAACATGTTGGTTTGTGATACGATCCTAGACAGGATCAACCCAAAATCGACACTTGAGAGTTGGTAGAAGGATAGGCCTTGCAAACAATCAGATTGCTTCAAGGGATGTGGAGCGGATGGTCACACAAAGGTTGCGGAAAAGCCTTTGATTCACCTCTCGATCTCTTCAGGATATTACACACCAAAAGAGAACAAGGATTTATGGATATTACACACCAACAAGATGATCTAGAAATTTCAGAAGGTTTTTGATAAAAAGACTAGATGATTTCGAAATGGAAGAATACAAGAGAATTAAGTAGAGTTCAGAAGATGGCTTGCATGAAGAGCAAGCATTAAATGACCTAGGAACTCAACAAAACACTTAATACAAGTTGAAATTCGAAACTTGGCTCTCATACACACTTCATGGACGAAATTTGTCTTCATGGGCTTGTGGAAATGTATCCTGGATGCCAAACATAAGTCTGCAAGCATCCAATCCAATTGGGCCTAACAATCTCAAGTAATGCACCAGGTTGACCCATTTTGGAAACTGAGCTGTATCTTTCTGATCCGTTGGAATTTTCCTCTGTTCTTGGGCTTGTTGGAAAGATAAGAGATATAGAAAGACGCTCCAATTAGTTTCATGTCGAGATTGTACCTGATCTGGGCTGTGTGACTCAATCTTTGGCTCAGTCGCGCAACAGGTGCTATAGCAGAACCATCGGTTTGTAAAATTTATATCTTTTACGTCTGGACCTGTTTTGAGATGAATCCAATTGTAGGAGCTTCTCTGATGAATCAGGATTCCAGGAAAATTTTGTTCATAGATTGATTCTTTCTGGTTCGTTCTGCAACCTCCTTTTAACACTCGCATGTCGGAATCGCATAAGCTTGAGTTCACCTGGATTGAAAGTTGCATAACTTCTTCATCAGAACTCTGATTGGACTGATTCAACTTCGAGGAGTTCTCAATATGAGGTGATAATGTAATACAGGTGGTGTTTGGCCGAATGGAAAGACCTTCATTTGTTGTTTTGAAGTTGCAATCAGGTGGCTCTTCCTTTGTCTTCATAACCGGTTCTGTCCATTTGCTTGAATCATGAGATGAGCTAGTTAGGATCATATCATACTCTCCCTCTTGAAAAAGTTTTGTCCTCAAAACTGTAAAAGCTTGAGTTGGGAAGTGTCGAAGTGAATCTTGTGGCTTTTCCTTGATTAGCATGTAATATATGACTCCATCTTGTTGATATCTTGTAGGAACCAGCTTTTTTTGTTGCACATCTTCCTCAGCCTTAGTCTGGACACTTGGTGATCTCTTCTTGATGGTTAGATCTCCCTTAGCTTGTATATCCAAATTCTTCTCTGATAATGATGGTGAAGAACCAGGAACCTCTCCCTCTTCTTTTAACTTGATCTCTCCATTAAGTTGTTGTTCTTGAATGAGAATAGTTGGCTTGGCTTTATTACTCAGATTAGGGGCCGTCTTCTTTATTGGCTGCAACACAGCCTGGATAATCTCCTGCATCCCTGTTATTAGCTCCTTCTTCAGCTTCACAAAATGTTCCTCTAGGAGATAATTGTTGGGAACAAAATGTTTCCTCATGAGAACTTTCATCTCAGCCCATGTATCAACGAGATGTCTTCCGCTTCTAATTCTCCTTGTCTCCAACCTATCCCACCAAGTATTTGCATAACCACGAAATGCAAAGGTTGCAACTGGATCGTCATCTCCATAGAACGTTGGAACCTTCAACCCACTCATTTTTTTTTACAGAAAGAAAGAAGATGAAAAAGGTAGAAGATGAAAAGAAAGAAGATGAAAATGGAGAAAGTGAAAGATCAGAAACTATCAAAGTCTCAAATGTTGCTCTGATACCACATGATACGATCCTAGACAGGATCAACCCAAAATCGACACTTGAGAGTTGGTAGAAGGATAAGCCTTGCAAACAATCAGATTGCTTCAAGGGATGTGGAGCGGATGGTCACACAAAGGTTGCGGAAAAGCCATTGATTCACCTCTCGATCTCTTCAGGATATTACACACCAAAAGAGAACAAGGATTTTGCTGGATATTACACACCAACAAGATGATCTAGAAATTTCAGAAGGTTTTTGATAAAAAGACTAGATGATTTCGAAATGGAAGAGTACAAGAGAATTAACTAGAGTTCAGAAGATGGCTTGCATGAAGAGCAAGCATTAAATGACCTAGGAACTCAACAAAACATTTAATACAAGTTGAAATTCGAAACTTGGCTCTCATGCACACTTCATGGACGAAATTTTTCTTCATGGGCTTGTGGAAATGTATCCTGGATGCCAAACATAAGTCTGCAAGCATCCAATCCAATTGGGCCTAGCAATCTTCAAGTAATGCACCAGGTTGACCCATTTTGGAAACTGAGCTGTATCTTTCTGATCCGTTGGAATTTTCCTCTGTTCTTGGGCTTGTTGGAAAGATACGAGATCTAGGAAGACGCTCCAATTAGTTTCATGTCGAGATTGTACCTGATCTGGGCTGTGTGACTCAATCTTTGGCTCAGTCGCGCAACAGGTGCTAAAGCAGAACCATCGGTTTGTAAAATTAATATCTTTTACGTCTGGACCTGTTTTGAGATGAATCTAATTGTAGGAGCTTCTCTGATGAATCAGGATTCCAGGAAAATTTGGTTCATAGCTTGATTCGTTCTGGTTCGTTATGCAACCTCCTTTGAACACTCGCATGTCGGAATCGCGTAAGCTTGAGTTCACCTGGATTGAAAGTTGCATAACTTCTTCACCAGAACTCTGATTGGACTGATTCAACTTCGAGGAGTTCTCAATATGAGGTGAGAATGTAATACATGTGGTGTTTGGCCGAATGGAAAGACCTTCATTTGTTGTTTTGAAGTTGCAATCAGGTGGCTCTTCCTTTGGCTTCATAACCGGTTCTGTCCATTTGCTTGAATCATGAGATGAGCTAGTTAGGATCATATCAGTTTGTAACTTAACTCCTCTTGGTTGGGTAGATATGATCCCAAATGTGCACCTATTCCCCTGATGCGATCTAGCTGCTTCTCTCCATGGACATAAACTGACTTGGTGAGCCATCCTCTTGTCTGTTTGGCTGATGATGGCTTGATGTCCTCATCACCCGGAGCTTTAGATGCACCGATTGAAAAATAGGCTTTCTTACTTCCTCGTGAGTTATATTCTGGGTAAGTGACTCGTTCAATGACTCTGAGACTGTCCTCACCACATTACATAGAATATCTGAAATATCAACCGGGCTTTGCGTGGTAAAGAGATTCGAGAAGTGTCTTTCCGCTTTCTTGGCAATATTCCTATTACCGGTAATTTCTACACCATTCGGATCCTGGATTGTGAGGATTCAGTTCCTCGCTCGTCTATTCGCAGTAGATGCATAGAAAAACTTGGTTTGACGGTCACTGTAATACATTGTCTCTCAAATTTGGTCAACGAGCAATCATAAAGTCAACGGAGGGTAATTTCGTAATTTCAAAGAATTAAAGGGCATTTCGATAATTTTAACAAAATGCAAGACGGAATCACAAATGGGCCAAGTGATTTTCTTTTTAATTAAAGAAATCACTTAGAAGACGGAAGGCGATGGAATCAGATTTAAAAAGGAGTTTTACGGACTATCGGGATGAAAACCGATAAAACTTGTAAAAATTGGTACAAAAGCTATATGAGGTAAAATTGGATGAAACGACTTGAAAAATGCTTATGAAATATAAATTTTCTAAAGGAGCTTTGAAGAATTGATTCAGAAGCTGTGGAGATTTTTGAAGAATTAACCGGAATTGCTATTTATTGTCCGAGCGGATGAATCGAAAATTCGGAGAATCTATGGACTTGAAGATTCATTGAATAGAATCTCAGAATCTCCCTGGAGTGACAAGTGTCCAACTCCCTCTCCCTTTTGGCGCCACCTAACCACCCCCCCCCCCCCCCAAGATTCAAGGAATCCATTTTGATTCATTGCATGTTTTGAGTCATGTCACTCCTCTCACCTCTCACTCTTGCATTCCACTCACTCTCTCAAGAAAAATCACTCAAAAATCCTCTCAAATCTCTCCCTCTCCATCTCCCACGAATCTCCCTCTCTTTTTCTCTCCATCTTCAAACATTCATCAAGATCTTCATCCCTCTTTGAAGATCTTCAAGAGTGTTCTTAGTGTTCTTCTTTCCTTGGGGTGCAAGTTATCAAAACAACTAAAGATCAAGCCTGAATTCATTCAAACCAGTTAAAGATCTGAGATCTCCACTCCTCCATCAATCGCCGGCCAAGGAAGCTTCCACTGCCACCGGAATCTCGTGGGAGCCGCCGCCGGAAAGCTGCCGCCGGCGATGCTCCGCCGCCGCTCTCTCTCTCCTCAGCCGTGTTCTCTCTCCAGTCGGTTGCTTCTCTCTCTCTGGTTTTTCTCTCTCGCCGGAGATAGCCTCAGCCGCTGAAGACTCTTGTTGGAATTGTGTCGCCACCGTCAGAGTCTTTGGTCGCTGCCGGAGAAAGCTCACCATGAGCTCTTCTCCCTCCTGCCGTGATCCTCTTGCCGGTTCTCTCATCGCCGGATAAGCTCACCAGAGTAGTCTTCGCCGGAGAAGCTTCTTAACCGCCAGTCAATGCTCCTCCGCCGTGGCCAACGCCAGAGAAGCCGCTTCAGTCGCCGGTCAATGCGCCTTCTTCTCGCATGTCAAAGGTAGGTTTGGTCAACACCGGTTTGGTCTTGGTCAACTATCGGTTCAGTCTTAGTCAACGCCGGTTCAGTCTTGGTCAGTTCCGGTTTACATGGGTCAACGCTTTGGGTAAAGTCGGTCTACCTCGTGATTTCAGATGGTTCAGTTTGGGAAAGGTTCAAGAAGAGTTCAGCTTGACCCCGACGGTTCGGAGTTCCTTCACATCACCATCTGTCACTCCTTATACACTGTGAGTTAGTTAATTATGCATTTAGTTAGGTCATGTAGACCCGGGGAACTTATAAACCGTAGATTTAGGTTGCATGCATGTTTGATTGGATTGATTAGAAAGGTTAGACGAATTGATTATCTGATTGGGCTAATTAAATGGTTAGGTTAAGATATGTATGCTAGATATTTCATAATGTTGATTGATTTGTTGTATCGTTAATTGTTATTTATTGATGCATTCAGTTTAGAACGGCATGATAAGACGTATATGCATATATACTATAGTAAAACATAACAAAATGAATCTATATACGGGAAAATAAGAATTAATTAAAGTTGAAAGACCAAACCTTAGAGTATAACAACGGGGTGGAATACTTAGGTAATAGTTGGGGGTTATCGGGTTAATTGGATTAATTAAAGAATAATGAGATGTCAGAGGATTAGTAAGTTTACTAATCTCAAACGGACAGATCGATGAGTTTAAAATAACATTAAGGAAAATAGATTAAAGTTGTTAATTGGAATTGAGCCGTCTACGGGATTAGTAAGCCACTAATCCCAAGGTAGCGGATTGAATGATCTGAGGTTAAATAAGATTAAAAGACTAACAAACCCAAGTGTCTGATTGGTTGGTATTGTGATGATTGGTTTGTGATTATCTGATGCATTCTTGTGTTTGGTCTACTCCGGTGTTGGGCCGGGTAGACGATTGATTGTGTGATGTGTAGTCTAATCCGGTGTTGGGATGGATATACCGTTTGTTTGTTACTTACTCCGTCACGGGACCGGGTAAGTTTGATAGATACCTAATCTAGTATAGAACCGAGTAAGGTCAGATAGTGTGGAGGTTGGTAATAGGACTTACAAGATAGATTGAGTCATGAGACTGTGCTTTTATTTATGTTGACCTTGCCGGTATTTTTTTGTGTGATAAGAGTCCCAGATAGTCTGCGTGTTTATCTTTATTGCTATTAGGACTCTAGGGTGCGCTAGATCCCGCAAGTCAAAATGGTGGGGTTCCGGTACTTCCATCCCGATTGGATCCTCGGGTAGTTACATGATCGGTTCACGTGCCTTCAGGTGGTTATCCAGGTTACGGTGTTAACCTACTGAGTAACTCCGGTAGGAGTTGGTCTGGAGAATACGAGGTCATGTCCTAGGGCCGGTCTGCATGGAATATTAGGCTTTCTAGGGGTAGCCCGAGTCGCTGTGTATCGATGGACAGAGAACCTTGTCCTAGGTTGTAGTACTTTGTGTTTACGTCTAGGAGTCGTGGGGGTAGTTTTAGTTACCATGGAGGTAGCTAAGTGTTGCCGTGGAAGTTACCTATTTCGCATAGTGAACCCAGTGGTGGAGTTAGTGATATTATCACGATAGTTAGATCAAGTCCAATCGAGGTCATGTGCCGCAGTGATCTCGATTTCCGTGGTTACCTTTCGTTGTCAGAGAATGCTTGTGTGTTGTGGAGCTCATCACGTCATGGTGGCACGTGATCAGCAATTTGTTACTGTTTGTTACTTTTGTTTGTTATTTTGGGGTTCTCGAGGAGGGATTACTTTAGTAGATCATTAGCAGCCTGTTAGTGGGAAGCCAACTCACTGGGTGATGTTAGATCTCTCATCAGACTCTTTTGTTGTTGTTTTCAGGTTTGTCTTAGCTCAGCGGATGCGGGATGATCTCGGTGTAGTCTCGGGATATCATTTGGCCACTGTTTGATTTCGATATTGGTTTTGGTTTATTCGGTTCGGGTTTTATGGACGCATAAAAGATTTATGAACATTTGAAACTAGATCTAATTAGGCTAAAGGATTTAGAAGACTTAAAACACTTAAAAATAAAATTATTTCCCTGGTATTTGGTTTAGTCCGAACCGACACAACTCGTGGAAGCAATACTAGTTGAAAAGCCTTGTATTGTGGAAGCGAGGTAAACGGAGTGAAAGACTGTTTGGTTCGAGCCATTGACTCAAACCGGAATGTCTCTGTCTTCGTATTGTGACCAAATCTTCTCGTTTGGCCTGCTGGGGCTCGATCGGTCATGTTCTTGTTTGATTGTTGACCGGTCAGCTTGTCGGTCAGCGGATAACAGGAAGGGGGCGTTACAGTCACCCTTTGTAAGCCATTTTACCTTACTCTTAAGCTGCCAATAGCTCTCTTCTTCGCGATATGCTTGTATCAAATCTGATCGTAAGGTCCGGATTTCATCCTTAGATATAGAAGGATTGGAGTGAGCTTGGTCAGTTATTTGCGTGAGACTCTTAATCTTCTTAGCTGAGTTCGTACAACTCTGTTTCTTCCAAACACTTATATGATGTCTACATTGTCAGATTCGAGCGGACAACGGAACCATAGAGTGGTGGAAGCCATCCGACCATCCGTGAGCAATGACATCACGAAATCATCATTTTCACATAATCGACTGTCAAATTAGAATTGTTTCCTCCCATACTCAGTGTACTTACGAACTTGTACGATGACTGGGCGATGGCCACACTCTACCATCTCCAAGTAAATCATCTTTGATTCTGGAAATAAAGATCTCCATTCATCATTACCAAACCCTCTATCTAACCATGATTCCACTTGATATGTTTTGTGTTTTCCACACCATGACATATTATTACCACTAAATGGTAAATCTTCGAGGTTACAATGTGTGACCATATTTATGAAGTCTATAAGCGACCAGTTATCTCTAACCATGCCCCCAAACTTCTCATGTGCATGCAATATTTCGGTATAATCTCCACAAAGGAGCCAAGGACCAACCCAATTGTTTGAAAGTCGTTGTAATCTCTCCCATAAAATATGACGAAGCTCTCTTATAGGATGGCCATATACGCACGAGAAACAATAAGAATATTTTTTATTAATAATCTGGCAATCAATCATGCGTTCGTCGCTAGAGATTACATTAATCACCAAATCTTTGTTCCACATCAAAGCTAAACCACCACCTAATCCTCTAGGTGATACACACTGAACATTATCATACTACAAACAGCCACATCCCTTACAAAATCATCTTGGTTCGTGGTCTCAATTGAAGTATGATAATGTTTGAACTGCCAGGGATTCTTTCAACCCTCGACAGTTCCAAAACGCTGTATTCATCCTGAATCCGGTGACTTCTGCCCCATCGTACCCTCTCGGTCGTGTTGTGGTTTATGTTTTCCATTGCTTGCTCTTGTGTTAGTTGAAGTTGTATCACCGGATTGACCTTTGAGAACCCATCCCCATTGAAGTGTGTTACAAGTTTCCATTTGAAATCTACGCATCCGCGAGAAACGTTTCTCGTCTGTGACATCAGTCACAAAAACATGTCGATTATCGCGGTATTGGATTGCAGATTGAGGCCCAGACTCCAGCGATTCAAACTTTCGTTTCTTTGAGGCCGATCCCTCGGTTTCATCATCCGTACGAGTGCCTGATGTATTCATCTCTGGACATTGCTGATTCTGGTGTTCTTCACGCCTTCCAAAACCCGGAGGCTGGTCATCATCACGGTCGTTGTTATCATCATCATTAGGATGATCAGTTGGACCACTGTCCGAGTTGTGTGGACAGAAGGATGCTTCATGACTGAGCATTCGGCAGATGTTACAAAACCCTTTCAATTTCTCATACGAAAGCTTGCGGATTGCAACTTGATCTCCAAATTGGAAGGCCTTTTGAAAGCGCAGAGGATTATCTATGTTCCATATTAGTCGCACCCGGACATAGTCAACATGATGAGACCCTTCTCCGTAAAAGTCTGTTTCAACGAAATCACCTAAGAAGAATCTGATGTGAGTAACCATCCTTGTCGTAAGGAATTGTAAGGGAATTCCTTTGATTTGGACCCAATAGGTGATGAATTTCAGATCATCATCTGGTTGAGAAGGAAACCAACGATGGATAACATACATCCAATCGTTAAAAGACCATGGACCCCATTTAAGAACAGAGATCATGACATCTTCATTCTTAAAAACAAATTGCACCTTTTGATTCGAGAGAATCCTGCTAACAAATCCGTCACCCATTCCCCATAATCGAGGGAAAGCACTTGCCATAGCCCTCAAATTCTGTTAACGCAGGTTTAGTGGTTTTCCGATAAGCGAAAATAGATTTTCATCTGCTGCTTCTTCAAGGAGATCTAAGGGTAGATTGATGACGGAACCATCAATCCCAATTGAGACCTCCTGTAGTCGTCACCTTATCTTATCGGGCATGATTAAAATAAATAGCGGAAATTCACTTCTAATACTCTCTGTTTCAACATACAAAAACAGAGGGAGTTCATAGAGATAAATATATGTTGGTGAATAACCGATTTAACGGTTTTTGTAGTTTGACCGTTATCTTCGCCTGACATAACCGCCGGTAACCGTCGACTGACACTCCGGGAGAGGAGACATGAAGGGAAGCGACTACTCAGTGAAGGGATGTGTTGTCTCAGTCGCACAAAAAATAGCCACATTCGTAGCATGGCGAGAGAAAAATATAATTGATTTCAATTTAAATGTGCTAATTAAGATTAAAATTGATTATAACATAATAATAAAATTGATAAGACTACTTTTTAAGTTAATTTCATAGTTAAAATTACTTTAAAGTCTACCAAATTTAACTATATCATTTTTATCTAAATGTACAAGTACTAAAACGTAAAAAAAATTGACTAAAAAAAGATAACAAAATTCTATAAAGCGACTTTTCTAATATACATCAATAATCCAAACATTAAGTTTATACCATTGGTTATTTGGAAATTAAGAAAATAATAAGGGTAAATTGCATCCCGTGTATTTTTTACTCTTTTTGTATGTACAGAATAGTACATTTTAATGTCTGGATGCAGTTTTTGTATCTTTTAACAATATATTATGTGTTCTTTGGACAAAAATGCTTTTATCCTATTCTTTTATTTATTATTTTTTTTCTATTTTTCTGTTTTCTTCTTTTTTACTTAATCCTTTTTATCCCTCATTTTTTTTACGGTGGGTGGGATGATGGCGGTAAGGTTTCCGGCCATAAAATAACCAGTCGATGTACCAGAATTCAAAAACAAAATTGGACTTAATAGTTTCGAGTGGATAGTCAAGACTAGGTGTCCATCTCGTCTGCTGTTCGTGGATACTATCACGATCATATCACATGCTAGACACTTCCAATGGATAGCGGGTGGCCACACGAATGTTGCTTTTGGGTGAATAGCAGGACCGGACGTACTGTGTGTCCACAAATTCACGATCATGTAAACTCTCGCCACCTTTTGTATATCAGAAGCGTCTAGCATGTGATATGATCGTGGTAATGTCCACGAATAGTCGATATTGTCCACATGAGCTCTTAATACTGTGTTTAGTACGTACGTTTTCACGATCATGTTAACTCTTGGCCACCTTCTGTCCATCGGAAGCATCTAGCATGTGATAAGATCGTGGTAGTATCCACTAATAGTCGATACTGTCTACCAGATCTCTTAAAATTGTGTTTACTAGGTACGTTATCTGCCAATAGTTGTCTATGTGAACACTTTGTCTCTTATTCATGTGTTCTATGTACACAGATTCTTGATAATATAGACGGTTGTCCACCAGCTATCTATCATAAGCATTTAACATGTGATATGCATTGTGTGTCTACAATTTATATTATATCTAGTCCACATGTTTTAGGCTTACAAGAGAAACTAACCCATAAATCTACTATTTATCCGTGGGTATTGTTCATTTGTGGATTAAAAAAAAATACAAAAGGATAAGAAGATGTATAATATGGGGCCCGTCATCTATCTATAGTTTCCTTGTTAGAAGAGGTAAGATGGTCTTTTTAACACACAAAAACATTACAAATATATAAATGTGCAACTATATTTCTCAAAATACATGTTTGCTATTATAAAGATAAAATGATACACTGGATGCAATTAATTCAAATAACAAAGAGAAGAAATATTTATACCAAAATAGTTTTATTTTTTTTAATTAGTTACAAAATTACCACCACCGTTAACCGTATTCATAAAATCGATAATCACTATTCATTAGTGAAATAACAGTAATATTTAACACTTGTAAAGTGTTAACAAATAAATCGGATTATATAACACACTAACAATATTATCATACTAACAATATTAATAGGTTAACCCAGTTAATATACCGTTTAAAATACGATGTTAAACCAATTATCAACTCAGAAAATTTGAAATCAACGTGTTAACTCACTTATCATATCAAAATTTTGATATATCCATGTTATATAAGTTATCATATAATAAAACTGTTGTGTACACTCATGTACTATACAACATCATATAAACTTACACAATTATCATTTTAATCTAGTTATCATATTATAAAAAATGTGTGTTGTTCCATAGTTAATTTTATTATATTGATATCAGGTAAACTAACTTAGTTATATGTTATATATATAATATCTAAGTAAATGAGTAAGTGAAAAAAGGAACACTGTTCTTCTTATTTTGAAACACTCTTCACCTGATATTATTTATTACAAAAAATGTTATTCACATTGAATTGATTAAAACATTAAGGGTAAAATAGGTTTTTAGACTTGTGTTAGTGAATAGTGAGCCATGAGTGAGAACTAATTTTTGAAGTATTCATACCCATTCTTTGCTATTACTCAAAAACCAATTATTTTCCTACTACTTTTCATAGTATACAAGGAGCTGGAAGAAGATTTTTTTTTATTAACTGAATAAATAATTATAATTATAATTAAAATTTAAAAATAAATAAATGTCCAGACATGTCACTTTTTTCCCAAAACCAAATACTTTCAGTCATTTTTTGGTGGCAAACTCAAAACCTAATTTGAAAAAAGTTTTCTTTATAACTATAATTAATTTATAAATTTAAAGAGTGAGTGTAATTACACTGAAGTTTAAAATGCTATATTTTGTTATTTTAAAAGTTAAAAATTCAATTTAACAAATCTTGATGGGATGGGCTTTACTTTATTTCTAAACACATCTTGAATTTAATGCAAAACTCTCCAAGCTGATTAATAACTTTTTTATCTTGTCAATTTGGATTAAATGATAGCTATGTTTGTTAGAATGGTTAACTGAAACTTTAGAAGATAAATACAATACATGAAGAAGAAAAATGGATGTACCTTTGTATGTCAAATGTACACACCAACAGTTTTAGATTTTCAGCTTCTTAAGAGGATTTACAGTTTAGTTCAAAAAAGAGGATTTACAGTACATCAAAAGTACTATTACAACAAAAACATGTTCGAATCAATAGATAAAACCGTCGGTAATATAACTGTTAAAGGCTTAACCATGGTAAACCGATTGAAAATATGTCTGTTCTAGGTCAACAACGATTATAATTCATCGATTGTTCTTCAGTATATTACTGAAGGATTATCGACAAGTAGAAAAATCGACAAATTATCGACGAATGGGTGGGTCAGTATCAATATTTTGTCAATAATAGGTGGTTGGAAATCTGTCATAAATTACTGACGGTTTACAGATAAAATTTCATACAATTTTCCCACAAAAAACCGACAACTACCAACCGAAATTAACGATGGTAAACTGAATTTACTGAAAAATATTTCCCGATGATTTACTGACAGCCTTCCGACATAATTAACCGATGAATGACAGCAGGTGCTCTCCTATATTCCCCTTTAGAGTCTTTGTACCATATATTTATTTGTTTCCTTATCCCAATAACAAAATGACCTACAATAACCTAATCATATATATAATAGGAGATTTTTTCACTTTCCTATTAGGGTGTCTATGTAGGAAAAATACTCATATCCTACGTGGCAGTCGTTTGATTAAAAATCTGAGTTACGGCTTTGAGGCACAATCCTGTATACCAAAAGCCTTCCATTTAACTAATCAATAACTAAAGCCCAAACCTTTTTCCCAACATCGCCTGTGAGAGTGCCGTCTCCCGACCCCCGTCTCCCTCACCTCACTTAATGAAATCCTATTTCCCTTCTCTCTCTTCTTTTGGGAAGCGAATCATCATCTCTGCATAGAACCATAACTCATCACCACAATCATTATCACTACGATTAAAGACTCTCTTCATTGCGCATTCAATGGAGTAACGCCAGAGTCCTCAGGGCTTCGTCTCTTCAAATTTCGGTGATGTTCTCAGAGAGAAATCGTCTCTTATAACCTTATTTTCGAAATAAAAATCCTGGCTATCCCCTTTCAATCAGAAGTACCCCTTTTGATTTAATGAAATGTTGAAAGATGAACTTGTCCCTCCTGCTTTCTTGATTTTAGAAAACAAAATAATTAAAACAAATGAAAAAACAAACCGAACCCACCACCTGATCCGATCTAATCACCCGATCCTCGAGCAGTTGTTCATGAACCCGCGTGGTTCAGGGAGCTCCGCCGCCGCCGCCGTCGACCACGTCATTCTACATCACCGTTGTCAGAATCTAGATCCTTGGAGCTGCATTGGGTTTGCTAATTGAGGTCTCATTGGATTTGATTCGTGTTTTACCATTGTTTTTGGTCGATTAAGACTTGGTTTACCATTGTTATTGGGTCGATTGGGACTTGATTTACCATTTTTGGGTCAATTAAGACTCTAAATCCGTGGTTTACCATTGTTTTGGGTCGATTAGGACTCTAAATTCGTGTTTTACCATTGTTTTGGGTCGATTAAGACATGGTTTACCATTGTTTTGGGTCGATTACGACTTGGTTTACCAATTTTTGGGTCGATTATGACTCTAAATTCGTGGTTTACCATTGTTTTGAGTCGATACAATTTGAATGTTCATGCGATAGTAGAACTATGTAAAACTAGTATTACTGTTAAATGTTGTATAACTAGTAAAACTGGTATTACTAAAAATCATGAGTTATTGGTTACAATATGGTGGACAACTAGTGTTATTGAATGAGGATTTTGTTGTTGTTTATGCAGGAAAGAATCAACAACAACTCGTCGAAGGACGTGAAACAAAAGACAGCCAAGATAAGGAATTCATGGTTGTTATTTGGAAGTTTTTATAGAGTTTTATTGTATCTTCACCTTTTGTTTTTGTATGACTTTGTCTCTAATTTGTAAGATATGTATGTACTATTTATTTTGGTATAGGTTGTATAACTATTTTCATATTTGTTTGATGCTGGGTAATACTAGTATTACTAAAAGAAATGTGAAATTTGTAAAATTATAATAACTACTATCATTCTAACAAAATCTAAATTAATCAACATATTAATTCATAAAACTACCAGGATTATAAGTTAATCAAATATATGTTAATCGACTTTAATGGGCATATAATGGAAGAAACTACACAATATTGTTTTTATACTTTTAAGATCACTTTGTAACTAATAACCAAATAAGTAAGACTCTTTTTAAAAAAATCAAGATTTTAAACAAATTATTGTATACAACAATCATAATCACATGTTAATCGATTTATATCAATTGTAAAACTACAAAAACACAATTTTAGATTATGTAATACTAAATAAACTGAAAACAGATAAAGTAGAACTATGTGCAAATTCCATAAAACTAATATCTTTGGTAATACCATGTGCTTCTTTTTGGCGCCAAAAATCCCATCGTCTCTTTCTTCCGGTTCTCTGTATTTGTCTCTCATATAAATCGATTTGACGTTTCTGTTTCTCGAACTATTGTCAAATCACAAACGTTTAATGCAGGGGACAACTAGCCGTCGACCTTCAAACCCAAGAAAGATAACCCCCACGCCATCATCATTACACCTCTGAAACCGACGAATCGGCACCTCTCGGCAAATCGACACCTCCCTAAGACGAAACCCTAAAGGATTTTTCTTTAAATACTCGATTCAGACATAACCATCAAACACCGAGCTTCGGGTCAAAAATAATATCTATCTCCAAAAACAGAGAGAAGTGCCGAAAAACAGAGAGAAGAGAGAAGGAAAGCATGGCCAACGTGAGATCGATTGTCTCTCTGCAACAACCCCCGATCGAAGCCCTTGATATACCATGGATTTTAGGGCTTTTAACCATGGTATATATCTTATTTATAGAGTCCTTTACTATGTTTTAGAGTCTTTTCATGTATTTATTAGGTACAAGCACATTTGGAGCAGATTTGGTGATTATGGCACTTTCTGGAGCTTTTTGGAGTGTTTGGCCGAGAGATAGAGTTCTCTGTGGACATTTGAGGAATGCATCGATCGACACACCTTTGGTGTCGATCGTTTCATATGCGAGATGGGCCAGAATCGGCGGTTTAATGAAGAATACTGATATTGCAGAAAAGCCCAGATATTTACACAGAAGCCCAAAACGTGTTTCAGACTATATATTAGGGTTTTTAGCCACTTGTTTAGGCTACGCTTTTCTTAAGTCTTATTTTATTTTCAGAGAGAGTTAGGGGCTGATCCGGATCTCGAAAGAGAGAGGATTTTGAACCCCAGTTCTTTATTTGATTTTATAATATTTGGTTTTCTATTCATGATGTCTTCTGTTTCGATGAACATGTCTGAGTAGATTACCTGTTAGGTTTAGGGATTCTCATTAGGGATTTCATGGAATTATAGGTTAATAAATCTGTAGGGATTCATATCTGTTAGTTCTTCATCTAGGATTGTTCTTACTGCTTGATCTGAATTAGCTACCCAAATTTATGATGTTAGGTTGATTGATACAACGACAGTTGGTTAATTAGCTAGAAAGAACCTAGATGAGCAATTTAATTACTCGCAAAGGAATTTGGTTTAATTAGATTGTGAACATATCAAACTTGGAATTAAAGCTGGTTTAATCTGTTAGTAATTGCAAAGGAATTTGGATTGCTGCACTTAGACTTAGAGAATTCTCGCAACGACAGTTGGTTAATTCTACATTTGTGTTTGAGTTCTAGAATAGTTCTTAATTAGATCTTGATTGATTGATTAGCTTATGTTCCTGATTTCCTGAGAACTCCCTAGACTTAACGTTCGCTTCCTTGCTCACAACTCGCTGCTATTTACTTTTCTGCTTTGCTTTATTAGTTTATAATCATATTTGCTTTCTCCTAGTTTAATCTCTTCTGTTTTAATTCTATCGTTGACTGGAGTCCCTGTGGATTCGATACCCTAAGTACTACAACTACATCACTGTGCACTTGCAGTTAGAATAGGGATTAAAACTCGACCTATCAAGTTTTTGGCGCCGTTGCCGGGGACTCTTTTGAGTCTCCGATAGATTTGAACTTAGGGTTTAGACTAGGTTTTTCGTTTTTTGTTTTTTATCACTAATTTTTTTCTTCTGTTTCTTGCGTTTCAGGTACGCCTGTAATCGCCCTGCAACGATCGACACGGTCCTGTGTGTCGATCGTTGCATTCTCGAGCTTGCATCGATCGACGCTACTCTGCATCGATCGACACAGTGCGAAAAAATGATGGGAATGATGGAACGGATGTTGGAAAATCAGCAGAATAACTCGTTCTGCAGAGGCTATGGTTCCTATTCATTCACCAGAGATTATGAATCTCCATCATATCAGTCTGTTCCTCCTCACAATACACAGTCTAATAAGCTGATGAGCATGATGGAGCAGTTATTGGAGAAGCAGGAAGAGGATTTAAACTACATCAATAGCTCTGGATTTCAAGAAAACAGGTTTGGTAATCAGCAAGGTAATTCTTATCAGAGAACCTATGGATCGTCCTCATATCAGACACCTCCTGCTGCTAATGCTTATAAGAGCAAGATGGAATCCATGATGGAGCAGTTACTAGAGGATCAGACCAAGACTGCTGTAGACTTCGATAGGAAGTTGGATGCTATGCATGAAAATCTGAATGGGAAGTTTGAATCTCTGAGCACACATGTGAAGAAGCTGGATGTTCAAATCCAACAGACATCTCAAGCAATACAAAGGCATAATGAAGTTGGGAAAGCTGA
Source organism: Orychophragmus violaceus (assembly GCA_030180135.1). Taxonomy (NCBI): domain Eukaryota; kingdom Viridiplantae; phylum Streptophyta; class Magnoliopsida; order Brassicales; family Brassicaceae; genus Orychophragmus; species Orychophragmus violaceus. The sequence goes on along the minus strand of CM058236.1, from coordinate 25,192,197 downwards.
ACAGTACATATCCATCAAAGCTGTGACCTTAAGAGATGAGATTGAGTTGCTAGGTGAAGAAGAGAGCATAATCTCGGATTTTCTGGATGAATATTGTCTGTCTGAGACATGCATCGATTGACACCCCCTTAGTGTCGATCGACACGCAGTTCTGACGGCAATTTCGAGTTCTTACGACGAACAGAAATCGACCATGGTCGACACTGAAGGTCGACATCAATTCAATGTCGACCGACACCACTTCTGCGTCGGTCGACGCGACAGTCGGACAGACCCAATTTCGCCCAAATCTGATGTTTTTGCTAAGGAACGGGTCTACAAACCTCCAATACCATTCCCAAAAGTTCCTATAAGGTCTAAACATGGGCAGAGTGTAGAGAAGTACATGGTAGTGGTGGATAAGAAGATGATCTCCACTGATGGTTATTTGAAAGAAGCAGTTCAGATTGGTGGAACTACAGTATCCGATAGTGGAGAGAAGAAGATGGCGGTTCCTCTTGAACCTGCTCTAACATCTTCAGAGCCTGCAACTGCTCATAAGCAGAAAGCTCCACACATCAGATCTGCACCAAAGGCAAGGTATAAATCACCTAAGCTTAAACCTCCTGACCACATTGTTTTGAATGCAGAAAAACGCAGTGTGCCACCCAAGCTTCGCTCCCGCCCTGCTTCTACTCCTTCATTCCTAGGAAAACCACATGATCTGAAAGCCTATACACCTCCTTGGATGAAGAGATATTCACAGAGACACTCAAAGTCTCTGTTGAAACCGCCATGAGTTCAATCTCTATCCCATAGTCAAGCTAATGACTCAAAACAAGCGCTGAGTGGGAGGCAACCCACTGTTAGGTTTTCATAATTTATTTTTGGTGTTTTCATTAGCATTTTACGTTTTTGTTTTTGGTTTTTGGTGAATTTTGTCTGCAGGTTTCGACAGATTCGCAGTGCGTCGATCGACACACCTTGTGTCGATCGTCACAACACGAAAGAAATCGCATTGCAGCGATCGTTGCGGTCCTGAGAAACTATCGACACACGACGAATTATCACCTAGCAACGGTCGATGCATCAATGCAGCGATCGATGCATGTGCGACAGAGGTAAAAACCCGACAGACATAATCTCATCTTTTATCTATTATTTTCTTTTTACCAATCCTTCGCTTGACACTACTGGGGACAGTGTGTCTTAAGTGTGGGGGAGGTGCTACTGACATCTATCTTTCTGTTTTCTTAGAGTCAGTATATTTTTCAAAAAAATTGTTTTATTGAGTCAAAACCAGTTTAAGTAAGAAACAATGATTTTTTGAGAAGATTTACAGCACTTGCAGGAACTTAAGTAACCATTGGGATGAAGTTGCAGGATCAATCTCTGACTATTAGAAAACCCCATCACAGATCAACCTACTAAGGACACCCACATCACTTCAGGTATCAAAGGATCCTTTTACTGACTTCAAACTTAATACTGACTTAATTTTCTCACCTAAGGGCTTGGTATACTTTGTGTCGGATTCCCTTGTTAGTTCTGACACAGCCTGTAAACCTGTCCTATTTAGTTCCCTTCTCCCCTTCCATAAAAAAAAAGAAGATAATAAACTGAGGATGAGTTAGTAACTCCGAAGTGGTCATGGGAGTGGTAGCTACAACTATCATATTCTGTGCATCCATGGAATGTGTCCAAAGTACACCCCTTAACGGGAAGAGCACTGATAAAAAAAATAAAATGATACCCAATGGGGAAAAATCAGAATGCTAAGGAAGGGAAAAGAGAAGAAAGGGACTAGAGAAAGATAGTATGGTGGTCTAGAGCTGATAAGGTAAGAGTCCATGTGCCTTTGATCGATACTCCTTAGGTGAGACCGCACTTAAATACTTGCAGAAGTCAGTAGGGAGAATTTGAATGCGTGAATGTGATTGTGGAGTTTACTTAGGACAGTTGCTAAGTGTGGGGGAAGTATATGTTGGTGTTGATATCTTGTGATTGATTCTTTCAGTGGTTTACTAAGGGGAATCTGAGTGTTGTTGCTTCTAGAATGAAAAGAGTTTCTGAAGAGTTTTCAAACCTCTTCACCATGTTTTAGTTCTCTGTTTTGCTTGAGGGCAAGCAAAGGCTAAGTGTGGGGGAGTTGATATACCATGGATTTTAGGGCTTTTAACCATGGTATATATCTTATTTATCGAGTCCTTTACTATGTTTTAGAGTATTTTCAGGTATTTATTAGGTACAAGCACATTTGGAGTAGATTTGGTGATTATGGCACTTTCTGGAGCTTTTTGGAGTGTTTGGCCGAGAGATAGAGTTCTCTGTGGACATTTGAGGAATGCATCGATCGACACACCTTTGGTGTCGATCGTTGCATATGCGAGATAGGCCAGACTCGGCGGTTTAATGAAGAATGCTGATATTGCAGAAAAGCCAAGATATTTACACAGAAGCCCAAAACGTGTTTTAGACTATATATTAGGGTTTTTAGCCACTTGTTTAGGCTACGCTTTTCTTAAGTATTATTTTATTTTCAGAGAGAGTTAGGGGCTGATCCGGATCTCGAAAGAGAGAGGATTTTGAACCCCAGTTCTTTATTTGATTTTATACTATTTGGTTTTCTATTCATGATGTCTTTTGTTTCGATGAACATTACGGATTTCATGGAATTATAGGTTAATAAATCTGTAGGGATTCATATCTGTTAGTTCTTCATCTAGGATTGTTCTTACTGCTTGATCTGAATTAGCTACCCAGATTTATGATGTTAGGTTGATTGATACAACGACAGTTGGTTAATTAGCTAGAAAGAACCTATATGAGCAATTTAATTACTCGCAAAGGAATTTGGTTTAATTAGATTGTGAACATATCAAACTTGGAATTAAAGCTGGTTTAATCTGTTAGTAATTGCAAAGGAATTTGGATTGCTGCACTTAGACTTAGAGAATTCTCGCAACGACAGTTGGTTAATTCTACATTTGTGTTTGAGTTCTAGAATAGTTCTTAATTAGATCCCGACTGATTGATTAGCTTATGTTCCTGATTTCCTGAGAACTCCCTAGACTTAAAGTTCGCTTCCTTGCTCACAACTCGCTGCTATTTACTTTTCTGCTTTGCTTTATTAGTTTATAATCATATTTGCTTTCTCCTAGTTTAATCTCTTCTGTTTTAATTCTATCGTTGACCGGAGTCCCTGTGGATTCGATACCCTAAGTACTACAACTACATCACTGTGCACTTGCAGTTAGAATAGGGATTAAAACTCGACCTATCAGCCGTCACCATGATCGTCGAAAAAGCCGGAAAAGCTTCCTCCGAAGATTACTGCAACGCGAGAGCAACCTGCAAAAAATGAAAGAAGCCTCCAACAGTCCTATAGTCCTCCATTCTCTATGCCTCTCACCTCTCGTCAAGAGACATTTTCGTGCACTTTCTCACATGGAGTTTCTGGAAAAGTGCGTAGACCAGGAGAACTTCGCTGGATACTTCATTTGATGTATTCTCGCTTACTTTATCGAGGAAGTCCCCGAAAATGGAATGACATTTTTACAGCTTGCGGTGATTAGGGAGGGCGCCGATTTGATTTTGGAGGCTGCCTACCTCTACGGTGTGCTCAGCCTCCTCTATGGCGATCCTGGTGAAGGCGAAGAGCACATGGCCAAGATGAACTGGCGGGATGATGATGATTTGAAGACCGCTAATGAAGTTCGAAAGAAATTGAGGAAGTCCCTGCATGGGATCACTATTAGGAAGAAGTAGGTGTACGTCCAGTCGTTGCAGAACATTATGCTCCATGAATCTTGCCACCTTCGTGATCTGGAAACCACCTGCCCTGATTACTTTCATTACAAACGGGCCTTGAAGTTCTACCACATGATGCCCTGATTTGAGGAACTTCTTGCTTGACTTCTTTAATTTCTCGTACTCTTTTGTTTTTTATTTATATTTTCTCCTCTAATTTAGAACATCTCTGTAGTATTATATTTTTTATATAAAAGATCGTCTTTTATATCTTGTCTCCATAATTTTCCATGAAAATCGAATGCAGAATCGAATAGAACTAGATTAGTTGTACCTAGTTTCACGAATAACGCAGATATATCGATCGAAATGTTGAGAAAATTTAAATTTGGGAAGGAAAAGTTTGAAATTTTGGGTTAGATCTGATAGGTTTGGGGAGAGATTGGGCGGGTGGGTAAAAGCCAAATATAAGTTGTAATTTTGTTTACTTAATTTGGCTTTTTTGTTAACTTACACTATATTTCGATTTAAAAAAAATGTTAAAAGAAATTAAGTTATAACGGGGTCATTTTAGATTTTCCTTTTCGAAATAAGGACATTTGAGGTGATGATCCGTTCTCAGACCAATTTGTTATGCTCGAATCCAATATTTGGAATTTTTTTTTCCAAATAGTAATAAAGAAGTTCGTTGTAAGCGAAGGAGAAGGAATCAAGAATGAACCAAAGGAAGTTGTTGATAGAGGTGAAACAATCACGTAAGCTAATTCAGAAGAAAATCTTGATTTTTTTCATAGGGGTTTTGCTTTTAGTTACTGACATTGTTGTGGGATTCTGAAAAAAAAAATTGAAGGAACAATGGTTCCAATTAGAGGACAAGCTGCTCTGCCTGCATTCAGGACATGCATAAGCTTGGCAAGTAGGGGTCTTGTCCTAACCATTCACTTTTTGATTACAGTAACAATTGATTTTTCATTACCATTCTTTGTCCACTTGAGTAAGCTCTCTCTTCTCTTTATTTATCTCTGAAACTGTTTGTGAATGATTGATGATGGATGTGTTGCAGAGAAGCATATTACTGGAAAAAGGCGTCGAGAAAAGAGGAGATATAGGTGAAGATGATGGTGGGAGAAAAGGGGAAATTGAGTGTGATTGTAGTTCAAGGAGATGATGTACAAGTTGAAGAAATGAGGAAGGAGCTTCAGCTTAGTGAGAAAGCCATGGTTTCTGTTAAAGATCTCTTTGAGAGATCATGAATCAAAACATTCAAATCCCATTTCGCCTTTCTTTTTTTGGGCTAATTAGGTGGAGATTTCTCTACAATTTGAGACAATAGTCGCTAACCTGCGCTTTTAGAAGACTAATAGTGTTGTGTGATTTGACTATTGTCATTAATATTGTCGCTAACCTGCGCTTTAAAATATAAACACAACTAGAAATATAAACACAACACTATTGTCATTAATATTGTCGCTAACCTGCGCTTTAATAAACAATCTATTGCAAATTTCGTTTAACAAATTTTTTCAATAAAAGACAATAGTCGCTAACCTGCGCTTTTATTTTAGAAATTTCTAAGAAAATAAAAAATGTTTTCTGAATGTTTATATTTAAATAAAACTTTTAGAAAACATTTTCATTTTTATTGAAATTTTTAGTTTTTGATTTGTTTCACTAGGAATAAATTGTGATTTAGAATTATAAAACTTTAGTAAAAAATTACATTTTTTACATCCCCATATGGTTGACGATGTTAAATGGATAAATCTAAATGTTAATGTCTCATAATAAAATATTAGTTTGTGAATTTTGATAGAAAATTAGAAAACTGTATATTCAATTGTGCGACTTAAAATTATGTGAACTTATATTTAGCATAAGCCAATGCGATTGAAAGAAAAACAAAGAATAAAGAACACAAGAGAGATTGATGACCCGGTGTTCACTTCCTTCCTCAATATGGGGAATAGCTATATCTCACTGGGGCTGGGTAAACCAGCAATGCACTAACTTCGGAAATGCGCCGCCGTATAAATCTCTCTCTCTCTCTTTCTCTCTCTCTCTCTCTCTCTCTCTCTCTCTCTCTCTCTCTCTCTCTCTCTCTCTCTCTCTCTCTCTCTCTCTCTCTCTCTCTCTCTCTCTCTCTCTCTTGAGTGTAACAAACTTTGCTAGCTCAATCATATAAAGTTCTATATCGATCACTCATGATTATATTTATCAACTAGCCATTGAACTAAAGATCATTCACGCATACAATCCACACATGTGACTCGAGGGAGAGGTGAATGGTTTAGATACCTAACCGGATCCTAATTTGAATCTTTGGTACGCTTATACTAAACCCGAAAGACCCTCTAGATCCTATAGTCTTCATAACACAGTGCATTATCGATATTAGTCTATAATTCTTCAAATCTAAACCTTAGACTATGATCGCCTTTACTTGAAGTTGTTGGCTCCTTTGTTCTATTCACCATAAACTCTTGCATCCTCTACCGGACGCTGCACTCTTGATCGGATGCATGACTTTAATCCTTAGTAACATGAAGCATCTTCAATGCTTCTTGTAGCTTTCCCACAATGAGAACTTTAGATAAAATTTCGGATGTATTGTAATCAGCTGAAATCTTCAATACCTTTATCTCTCATTTTCTGATCAGATCTCTGTGAAATGATACCTCACGTCCATGTGCTTTGCACTCTCATGATGTATGGCATTCTTGGAAAGTGGTATTACAATTTGAGAGACAATAGATCTCTACATCAGCTTGAGGAAAACAAGTTCCCCAGCAAAACCATTCAACCAAACTGCCTCTTTGATTGATTCAGAAAGATCAACATACTCTGCTTCAGTTGTTGACAGAGCTACTATCTTCTGTAGAGTTGAACGCCATCTGGTGGTTTTTCCTCTTGCGGTAGATACTATTCCAGTAATGGACTTTCTTGGATCACGATGCCCTGTATAATCCACATCACAATAACCCCTTATAACAAAATCTCCCTTTCTTTTGAAGCTTAAACCTGTCTAAAGTTACCCTTTAACGTATCTCAAAACCCATTTCACAGCTTGCCAATGTTCTTTAAGAGGTTTGATCATAAACCTACTAACCACTCCAATAGGATATTCCAAATCCAGTTTTGTACCAACCATTGAGTATATTAAAATCCATACTGCATTCTGATACGGTATGTCTTTCATCTGATCCTGCTGCTCTACAAATTCCTTATCCGTTGTTGACTTCAGATTGAAATGAGCTCATAATGGTTTATCCACTGACTTTGCTTGATCCATATTGTAGTTCCCAAGTACCTTCATCATATAATTTTCTTGTGTTATTCTTAAAGTTGCAACATTTCTATCTTTGTTTATCTCCATCTCCAGAATCTTCATCTCATCTCCTAATTCTTCAGTATTAAAAAATGCCTTTAGACTCTGAACTTGAGCTTTATCTGTTGAAGCTATCAATATATTATCCACATAAAGTAGAAATATATGAAAGTGCCACTGCTCAGCTTCTCGATGTACACACAACTATCATACTCACTTCTTATATATTTATTCTGAACCATGAAATCATAAAATCTTCTATTCTATTGACCTAGTGACTGCTTTAAACCGTACAATGGCCTCTTCAGTAGGCACACACGTTTTGGATACTTCTGATCCACAAAACCTTCATGCTGATCCATTATGATGTATTCATCTATGTAGTTGTGAAGAAAGGTTGTCTTGACGTCTAGGTGCTGAAGCACCATGTCAAAATGATTCACAGACGAGAGCAGGCATCTAACAGATATATGTTTGACCACAAGTGAAATTTTGTCCGGCAAATCTATTCCTTCCTTCTGCGAGTACCTCTTTGCTACTAGTCTGACCTTGAACCTTGGTTTCTCTATACCTGCTATACAAGCTTTTCTCTTAAAAAACCTCTTACAACCTATTGGTTTCTTTTCTTCTGGCTTATTATTCAAAATCCAGGTATGGTTCTTCTATAGAGACTGTATTTCTTCAACTGAAGCTTCTTTCCATTCTTTATTATCCGGATCTTCCATTCCTTCCTTGTAGCTATTTTGCTCTGGATTTCCAGCATCCTCTGTTAGACCATAAACATATTCAGCAGTCATTGTCTTCGTAGACCTCATAATCCTCAAGCCTTACTGGTGGCTGTAAAGTTCTTTTAGGCATATCTCGAACTACTTGATAATTACTTATATATTGAGAGTCATTATCTGATGCACCACTAATGTTAGATTTCTCATGTGCCAAATGACTTGAATCACTTCCTTATCTTTCTAGAGACGCTCCACCTTGAGACTTTATCTCTTCATTATCCTTTTTACATGAAATCTCAAAACTTAAACTAGTAGTATTTGAAAATTCAGAGTACTTACTTGTTTTAGGATCTGTCTTAAGATCTTTGTAGACCAGATCCTCTTTGAATACAACGTTTCGACTTATGACACACTTCTCCTCTTCTAATAGCGACACCTGATATATCCTTTAACACCTTCTGGATAACTTGTGAATATTCTTCTTTGCTTGAAGATTCAGATTTCCCTCACTAGAGTGCACATAAATAATGCACATGAACCTTCTTAGTTCACTTAAAGAAGGCATTGATGACGACCATATCTAATCATGGACTCTAAAATCAGGGCTGATGACGGTGATCTGTTGATGAGATATACAGAAGTTGAGGCTGCTTCTGTCCAAAACCTTTGTTCCAATCCACTCTGAATTATCCTGTTTCAAACTTTGTTCATTATTGTCCTGTTGAGTCTTTCTGCTACGCCATTTTGTTGTGGCGTGTAAGTATAGGTTTGATGTATAACAATTCCCTCATGTTTGCCAAACCTATCAAATTTCAAGTTACAAAACTCTAAACGTGTTAGTTCTTAATTTCTTTACCTTCCTTTTTGCTTGTGATTCAACCATCTTCTTCCAGTCCATAAAGCACTTGAGCGGTTCATCCTTAGTCCTCGGAAAATGAATCCAAACTTTTCTAGAAAAATGTTACGAAAGAACAATTTATTAGACTAGGAGAGACATTAGGAGAACCCCAAATATCCGAATGAACGTAATCAATTTTCTCCTTAATGACATGTTTAGCTGGATCGAAGCTAACTTCGTGTGATTTTCCTATCACACAATCTTTACAAATCTTAAGAGCAAACACGTTTCCATTCCTGGAACAACCTTTATTGTTCTAAACATCAAGACCTTTTTGCTCAATATGATCCCTTATGCTCTATATGATCCATTCTGCTATGCCATAACCTAGTTTGATCCTCTTGTAAAGAGTTTGGTTCTGTTGAATTTTCCCATGAGTGCTTAGCCATACCATAAAGAATGTAAAGACTTACCCTTCTTTGTGCTTTCATGAAAATTCACTTTTGATCACGTTCAGAACTCTAGCTAAAGCCTTAAACTCGCACATATTTAATTCAAGAGTGCCCAATGAAATTAGGTTTCTGGATATACCTAGCATGTATCTTTCATCGTGTAAGAGAAATGTAGCTCCAACCAGATTTATAAATCTGACTGAACCAATGCCTTTAACTTCAACAAGTGTACTATTCACTATTCATACTATGCCACTTTTTGCTTCCTTTGGCTCTATAAAGTACCCCTTCCTTGATGTCATATGAAAAGTGTTGGGAATGTCCTGTAATCTATTGTACTTGCTCTTAAGTGAAAGTCGTATTGTCGAGATGAGACAATCATATGACACTAGGCAGTCATAATGCTTTGCTAGAAGCCACTTATGATCAATGAGTTTAGAACTCATTACTAGTGTTATATGATCCTACAGGGTCACACACCTAAGCAAACTGGACGTAGTATACGAGGTTGATCATTAATGTAATGATCTGATGAATGCATATTTGATATGCATTCAATACCAATTTTCTGGGGCAGTGTCGATCGACACATCAAGTGTGTCGGTCGACACAACTCGCGAATTGCCAAATTAAAATCGGTTTAATCGTTGGTTAATTCGGTTGTGGTTTAAGTCAACATATATAAGATATATGGTCGACCTAAACACCGGCTAACCTAATTCACAGCCACCAGAAAGGTAAAAGAAACCTCTCGAGAGATCTGATCTCAAAAAGGCACTAGCATCCCTCCTGTTCAGTTTGTGTGCGTGTGGATACCAGTAGAGGCACAGCGTTTGAGGTGCTTCGTGATCTCGATTATCTGCAAAACCTTCCGCTGCTAATAACCAGGTAATCCTGAGATCCCTAGATTCAATTACATGAACCCTAGATCTTAGGCTTGGAATTCAGAACAGGATTGCCTAATTGGATTAGGATCTGCTAGAAATTCCTTCAGTGGTATCAGAGCCTTAGGGTTCTATTGAATCAGTAGCATGATGATTAGATTAGTTGAATCTAGATCTCTGTATAATTGATACAAGCATGCTAAAAATCGTTTTGATCAAAGTAACCTAGTTTAGGGTTTTTGTTCGAAAACGTTTTAGGGTTTTTCGCATGGTGTCGATCGATGCCAATCCGGCGTCGATCGACACAGGGCGAAAACCCGAATAAAAATTAGGTTTCGCCTAGTGTCGATCAACACAAGCATTGTGTCGGTCGACACAAACCTCGCGAAATTGATAAATCGGTTCAATTGGATTGGACCGGTTATCGAGCTTGGTTAATAATGGTTAAACGCTAAGAACGGTTTATTGCGATTGGTTTGATTAGGTTAGCATCGACCGACACTAATGTAGTGTCGATCGACACTGACTGGTTATCATAAAACCGGATCAATTGGATTGATCGGTTATCGCAAATTGGTTTTGGTTAAACTGCATCGATCGACACTAAAGTAGTGTCGGTCGACACAAGGTCCGATGGTTTAGGTTATTGAATCTGAAATCACAGAACCAAACCAAAATGAACCATTTTAATTAGAAGAATTAAAACATAATAAAACTGAACGTTTTAAAGGTTCCGTTCCTCAACCAAATATCAAGTGATTCTTGATGTCTTTCCAATCTTGTCAACTGTCAAGGCTCATTTCATTGTGCGATAGATTTGCAGTGCAAGGTGTCCACAATTACATGATTAAGACAGGAAGTAATCGTGTTGATGGACTTGCAGTGCAAGACATCAACAATTACATGACTTAAGAGATTGGTTTACTTGACTGGGCCATCAAAATCGTTTTGGGCTCAGAGACATCAGGTGGATTGGGCATGAGATGTCGATCCACAACCAAGAGTTATATTGGATATAACTAGCAAGGTTGTTGCTTACCTAGATAACTAAAATTTGGGTGCTAGCCAGTGGCTCACTCAAGTTTTGTGAAGTATGGGTCTTGGATCATTATATTCATTTGAGGAAACATTGTTTGAATATAATGTGAGTTTTCTTAATTGTTAAGACTTCTCATTTCTTGAACATCATAACTAAACCTCCCTTGTTTTTCCAGCTATGTCTAGCACAAACCATCGTAAAAATTTCTCCCTGCAATCCGTCCTTGAGAAGGACAAGTTAAATGGATCAAACTTTCTTGAATGGTATCGGAACTTGAGAATCGTTCTCAAACAGGAGAAGAAGGACTATGTCCTTGAGAAAGTTCTCCCCAAGAAGTACCGAGCCAATGCCTGGCAGTCAGATAAGGATGCTTGGGATAAGCATTCTAATGATGTGGTGGATGTGAGTTGTCTCATATTGGCTACCATGAACTCGGAATTGCAAAAGCAATATGAGTACGTGGAGTCGCCAATAGAGATGATCACTGCCCTGAAAAGTATGTTTCAGGAGCAGGCACGAACTCAGAGATACCAGATGGTTAGGTCTCTGATTGAGTGCAAGCTGCCAAAGGGCGAACCAGTTAGTCCTCATGCCATTAAGATGATGGGTTATATTGATAACCTGGGGAAACTGGATTGTCCCATTAGCCAAGAGTTGGCTACTGACATCATTCTACAGTCACTGCCGTCAAGCTATGATCAATTTGTTATGAACTATAACATGAACAACTTGACGAAGACGCTGACTGAATTGCATGGGATGCTTAAGACTGCTGAACCTAACATCAAGAAGGACACCCCAGATGTCCTTATGGTACAAAAGGGTAAAAGGTTTAAGAAACTTGGTAAGAACAAAGGTGATGGCAAGACGAGCTCGATTGTGAATCCAAGCGAGTTTGGCCATGCTCCTAAGGTTAAAACCAGTCCTTCCGAAGATGTTAAGTGCCGTTATTGTAATGGTTATGGGCATTTGAAAAGAAACTGCAATAGATTCTTGGAAGATTATGAGAAGCTGAAGAAGACGTACGAGACTTCTTCTTCAGGTATTATGTTATAGAAGTAAATGTTACTTCTTATGGTCCTACTTATTGGGTATTAGATACCAACTATGGTACTCATATTTTGTGAAAATGTGCAGGGCCTGAGCAAAAGTAGGACTATGGAGAAAGGACAAGTGGATCTACGCGTGGGAAATGGAGCAAGAGTTGCTGCATTAGCCGTAGGAGTATTTCATTTGTTTTCTTTTATGGCATGTTTTGAACTTAAAACTGCTACTATGTACCTGCTATGAGCAGAAAGATTATTTCTATTCCTTGTTTGGATATGGAAGGATATCAGTTTTCAAATTAAGAATAAGTGTTATTCATTTGATTACAGTGATATATTTTATAGTAGCAATCCATTAGAGAATGGACTTTATGTTCTAAACCAGAATGTGCCTAACTATAACATCAATACCAAGAGATTCAAGTCAAATGATATGAATCAAACTTCTCTCTGGCATTGTCGTTTTGGGCCACATAAATGAGAAATAGATTCAGAAGCTCCATAGTGATGGGCTTTTGGGATCATCTGATTATGAATCATAATGAGTAAAGTGAATCTTGTTTATTGGGTAAAATGACGAAGGCCCCTTTCAACAAAGGTAGTATCGATCGACACAAACGGTGCGTCGGTCGATACAGGTTGCGAACGAACAAAATGAAAGGGCCAGAGGCTTATTGGGCTTTATACATACAGATGTATATGGGCCGATGAGCACTAGTGCTAGAAGAAAATTTCAGTACTTCATTACTTTTACTGATATTTTCAGTAGGTACGGTTATGTTTTATTTATAAGACATAAGTCAGAATCTTTTGAACTCCAAAATGAAGTACATAATCAATTTGGCAAAGGTATTAAACCTCTACGATGAGATCATGGAGGTGAATACTTAAGTTAAGAATTTAGTGATCATCTGAGAAATTGTGAAAGTGTTTCAAAATTCACTCCTCCTGAATCGGACTTTATTAGATATGGTTCGATCAATGATGAGTCACTTAGATCTTCCAATATCCTTCTAAGAATACGCTCTAGAAAAGTCTGCGTTTACACTAAATAGGGTTCCATCGAAATCAGTTACAGAGACACCACATGAGATGTGGACTGTTAATATTCCTGATTTGTCTTTCATGAAGATTTGGGGTTGTGAGGCTTATATAAAACGTTTAATCTCTGATAAGCTCACACCCAAATCCGATAAGTTCTACTTCATTGGTTGTCCTAACGAAACCAAGGCATGTTACTTTTACAACCGGTCCGAGAACAAATTGTTTGTTACTCGGAGCTATGTTTTCTTGAGAAATACTCTCTTTTCAAGAAGAACAGTGGGAGTAAAGTACAACTCGAAGAAATTCGAAAATCACAGGAGACTGCTCAACCTGATGAGGAAGAGCAGCAGTTGGATATACAAGGAGTTGTAGAACCTGCACCTGTGATGCCTAAGGTTTGCAAAGGATCTGGTGAATGTATATTCGATATACATTCAAAAAAGGCGAGTTTCTGAAGAAGTATCGATCGACACAAAAGTTGTATCGATCGACACAGATCGCGAACCAAAATATTGATTTTGGTTTATGACTTAATTAACTACGGTTTAAATATTGGTTAATTAGGTCGTGGAAAAAGTCTACATATGAGATATGTGCGCGACTTTTACACAAAACTGAAGCTCGCAGATCCGAAAGGATCCGTCACGAACCCGAGAAATGTGGATTTCTCGTAACCAATTGCCGTGATCTACTGATCATTGAAAGTGACGGGCCTGCAAATGAGTAAAGAAGCAATGATGGGCCTTGACTCCGAAAATGGCTGAAAGCCGCTGAATCCGAAATGGGATCCATGTCATAGAACCAAGTGTGGACTTTAGTCGATTTACCCATTGAGTGTAAATAGATTTTCAAAAGGAAACTGATGTGAATGGTGATATCCAAAGCTGGATTGGTGGAAAAGGTTTCAAGCAAATTCATGGTGTTGACTACGAAAGAAATCTATTCCCAGTCAACATGCTTAAAGTCCATTCGGATTCTCCTAGCAACTGCCACTCATAATGGTTATGAGATCTGGCAGATGGATGTGAAAACAGTTTTCCTTAATGGAATTCTGAAAAGGATGTGTACATGACACAACCTGAAGTTTTCATTGATCCTAATGAAGCTAGGAAGATATGCAAGCTTCGCCGATCCATTTATGGATTAAAGCAAGCATCTCGGAGTTGGAATCTTCGTTTTGATGAAGCAGTCAAAAGGTTTGACTTCGTCAGGAACGAAGAGGAACCGTGTGTTTACAAGAGGACTAGTGGGAGCGCAGTTGCATTTCTAGTATTGTATGTTGATAACATACTACTTCTCGGAAATGAAGTTCCATTGTTTCAGTCTGTTAAGACTTGACTCGAAAGTTGTTTTTCGATAATAAATATGGGAGAAACCGTGTACATTCTTGGAATAAAAATCTATGGAGATAGATTGGACAAGCTAATTGGATTGTGTCAAGATACTTATGGTGATAAGGTCTTCCACAGGTCCAGTATGCAGGATTCCAAGAAGGGCCTCGTGCAAATGACTCTTGGTATTACTCTTAGCAAGAAGCAGTGTCTTTCGACACACGCTGAGCAAGAGCGAATGAGGGTCAGACTACTGCTAAAGGCATTAGATGTCTTAAGATGTGATCTTAATTTTAGTGGGAGTTGTTGATGTTAATTTTAGTTATGATATGATGTTCGTGAAAACATAATTTGATTATGTTATTGAAATCTGACATCTGTATTATTTAATAATGGTTATTAAATAATAGTCCCAAAGTAATTTATGACATCTTATAGGTAATCAAGTATGTGACTTGATCATGAAACCCTATAGATAATAAATGACATAAATTATGTTAGTCCCTGGTCGAGGTTGTTAAAGTGGGACGTTAACAACTGCGTGAGACTAGTATGTGAGGTGACTGATGACTAAGTTTCATGGAGTCATTAATAAGAGTATTAAAGTCAATCACATAGATATGTGTTGGAGAACACAGGATTGAACATGACCCACTGATGAGAACTCTACGGGATAGTTATATAAGTGTCATGAGAGTTTTCATTACGACTATAGAGTATAGTCCTTATACCTGAGTTCATCATGTTTTCTTACATATGAATTGGTCCGCTTTAACCTTGTCAAACGTCAGCCGTAACTGGTGACTATAAAGGCATTGATTGGGTGTACCATGAAGCGTGTGAAGAAACAGGGATGGAACAAGATGGGATTTGTCCCTCCTATATAACAGGAGATAAATATCTCAGGGCCCATCGAAGATTTGATACTGAGAAATGTGTGGCCACACTCAAACGAAGTGATTGTCAGTCGTTTGTCTTGTCAGTATAAATCGGAGTTCGATGAACATGTTCTTGTCTAAATAAGGGTGACACAGATCTTGCCTTATGCCAGATCGAGATATAGTGACGAAGGGATTATGGGAATAGATGATTCCAGTATAAGTGGGAGATTGTTGGGAATGTCCTGTAATCTATTGTACTTGCTCTTAAGTGAAAGTCGTATTGTCGAGATGAGACAATCATATGACACTAGGCAGTCATAATGCTTTGTTAGAAGCCACTTATGATCAATGAGTTTAGAATTCATTACTAGTGTTATATGATCCTACAGGGTCACACACCTAAGCAAACTGGACGTAGTATACGAGGTTGATCATTAATGTAATGATCTGATGAATGCATATTTGATATGCATTCAATACCAATTTTCTGGGGCAGTGTCGATCGACACATCAAGTGTGTCGGTCGACACAACTCGCGAATTGCCAAATTAAAATCGGTTTAATCGTTGGTTAATTCGGTTGTGGTTTAAGTCAACATATATAAGATATATGGTCGACCTAAACACCGGCTAACCTAATTCACAGCCACCAGAAAGGTAAGAGAAACCTCTCGAGAGATCTGATCTCAAAAAGGCACTAGCATCCCTCCTGTTCAGTTTGTGTGCGTGTGGATACCAGTAGAGGCACATCGTTTGAGGTGCTTCGTGATCTCGATTATCTGCAAAACCTTCCGCTGCTAATAACCAGGTAATCCTGAGATCCCTAGATTCAATTACATGAACCCTAGATCTTAGGCTTGGAATTCAGAACAGGATTGCCTAATTGGATTAGGATCTGCTAGAAATTCCTTCAAAAAGAACATCCCTTGTCTAAGATCCACTTGTCTTGTGCGATTTCAATCATTGTCACATTAACCTTTGTAACTAACAATCCAACAAGATCCTTTGCGTCATCCGTTGCTAGAGAAGATTCCCTTATTTATTGAAACTGACTTCTATTCTTATTCCTTTCAATCCATTTTAAGCACTGTTTTTTATAGTGCCTTTCCTTGACAAAAATCCATCAAGTTCTCTTCCATCTATGGAATTTGATCTTGATTTGTTGTACCAAGGAACCGACAGTCAAACATAAAATGAAATTCATCCTACCGAAACCATCATATGAGCCTCTCCCCTCAACCATAGGACCTTAGTTCCTGGATTCTACTAGGTGAGGAGATGGTTTACCTTTTCCAGACTGAAAAGTATTTGTTGGAGACCTCCCTCCAGAAAAATTTCCTTCACCTTCTGACCTCGTGCATGAGGAAAAATTCTTGAATTTCCTTAGACTTTTCTGCATTTTTCACATCCTCAACCTTGATAACTTCTCTGCTATACTTCAATGTATCCTTTAACGGATGATATCTTGATGGCTAAGAATTGAGCTACAATATTGCTTGATCCTCTGCAGAAATTTCTATACTTAGATTCCTAAGGTTTGCAGTCATCTTTAGGAAATCATCTACATTCTAATTATGGTTCTCGATTCCTTCATCTTAAACGAATATACCAACAACTGATCATGAACATGATTCGGAAGAGTCTATACATGTACAATCTTTAAAGTGTTACTTAGGTTTCAGCCGTTATTGTACATTTATGTACCTTCATCAATATTTGATCTCTTACTGCCATGAAGATTAGATTCATCGCCTTTTCACATAGTTCAATTCTTAATTATTTCGATTATGTCTTCTTCTTCTTTAGCTCCATATCTTTCTCACCTCCTTCCGAAGCATCTGTTGTCGAAGGTTTCTCTGTGAGAACATCTTTTATACCTTTCATACTTAAGAGTGCAAACATGGGTTTCTTCTAGAGAAATCGCCTTTTACGTCAAAGATCATAACCTTCAATTTCGTTCATGTCATCTTCGATCTCTTTGCACCGATTATTAACCTGGTGCTCTGATACTAATTTGTGCGACTTATATCTATGCAAACTTATACTTAGCATAAGAGAATACAATCGTCAGAAAAACAAAGTACAAAGAAGAAAAAAGAGATTGGTGACCCGGTATTCACCTTCTTTCTCAATATGAGGAGGAGCTATATCTCACCGGAGATAGGTAAACCAGCAATGCACTAACTCCGGCAAAGCGCTGCCGTATAAGAAGCTTTCAGTCTTTCTCACCTTATCCTCTCGACTGTAACAAACTTTCCTTGCTCAATCGGATAACGTTCTACATCGCTCACTCATAGTTTTATATCTATCAACTAGCCAATGAGCTAAAGAGAACACATGCATACAATCCACACTTGTGACTCGAGAGAGAGGCGAATGGTTTAATTACCTAACTGGATCCTAATTCGAATACTTGGTACACTTACACTAAAGCCGAAAGACCCTCTAGATCCTAAAGAGTCTTCCTAACACTTAATTCATTATCGATCTTAGTCTATAGTTCTTCGTCAAATTTTAAAATCTACGAAAATGAGTAATAGATTCATCGAAAGCAAACATAAGTCTATCAAATGTATGCAAACTAAATATAACTTTACTAAACAGACTTTTAAAATCTACCAAAAACTCATAGATTCATCGAAAACTAAACACAAGTCTCCTTTAAGTGTAAGAGGAATCAAATGTGATACTCGATGTGTTCGATGTGGAATGGAGGAATCAATAAATCATGTTCTTTTTTAATGTCCACCGGCCATACAAACTTGGACACTGTCACAGATTCCAACAAACCTGAACTTGTTCCCCACATCATCCATTTTGACAAATATGGAT
Source organism: Orychophragmus violaceus (assembly GCA_030180135.1). Lineage (NCBI taxonomy): Eukaryota > Viridiplantae > Streptophyta > Magnoliopsida > Brassicales > Brassicaceae > Orychophragmus > Orychophragmus violaceus. The sequence continues at coordinate 25,174,072 of CM058236.1, read as the reverse complement.
TATCTTTTTCGGAGGATTCCATCGAATATCATCAAAGAAAGTTACCCATGGATTTTATGGTTTATTTGGAAAAGAAAGAACGATATGGTCTATAGGCAAATTGACGGGAGCCCTCAGGATACTGTTAGACTGGCGGAAACAGAATCGTTGACCTGAGAGGATGCCCAGACTCTTGCAATAGAAGACTATGTGGTAAACCCAGAAGAATCACAAACTAGTGGAAACGAGGTCATCCAACATGGTTAATGGTGTTGTATGGATGGATCCTGGAAAGAGGGAGATTTGTACACATGTTAAGGGTGGTATAGCTGTTACGAAGGAGGTGTAAATGTTATGATGAGTTTAATGAATATCATGCAAAGTTTGTTCCCTCTTCATGCACAATTCGAAGCTCTAATTTGGAGCATAAAATGTATGAAGAATCTACAATAACCTCACATCATATTTGCAAAAGACTATTCGTATTTGGTCAAGATTGTGTCAAAACCAGAAGGATGGCCGGCATTTTCAGTCCACCTGGAGGAGTTTGAACGAAGAAAATAGTGCTTTACAACTTTCGAGCTCAAACACATCTCTCGTACAAAAAACATGACAGCGGATAGGTTAGCACAGAATACTCGCCTCATGCAGTAGATGAGGTTTCATATTGGTCCGGAACCACCTATATGGATAAAAAATAGTTAGGTTTTATTCAATCTTGTTGTCAAAAAAAAAGAAAAAGAAAAACACAAGTCTCCTAGATAAACTATTACAGTCTGCCCAAAACGGAAAGATTCGACTAAGTGTACTGAATATCCATAGAATTAGTATACTATTTTTTTTTTGAAGTTTGTCATATGAAACTTTGAAGTCTACAATTTTTTTGTAGATTTGCTGTAAACCTGTTGGGTGTTTACAAACTAAACATAAGTCTACCAGATAAAATTTGAAGCCTGCTAGATTAAAAATTATTGAAAATTTGATAGAATCTTGGCGATTTGTAATATTTTTTCTTGGTTATTATAGCAAATCTCTCTATCCCAAGTTATCACTACAAAAAATAAACAACTAAAAACTGTATCATTATTTTGTCCAATCAAACTCTTAACCAAACAGCCATACGCTATTTTATTTCCAGCTCTCATTATTGATTTTTTTTTTTTTAGTTTCTTACTATATTGCAATCTCTTTTTTTTTGAATGTAATGTTAATTAAATTCAAAGAAAAAAATGTTCTTTTGTACAAGAAGTGCATAATCTCAATTACATTTTTCGACATTTAGAGCATAAATAATTTGAAACTTCTCTATTTTTGCGAAGTCACATTCTCTGCGCCTCGAACCAGCGTTGGAGGGCTATAGCATATCTTTGATTCACCATTGATTTGATTGTACTGAGACGATTTCTGACTTGTCTGTCGATTTGGTTAGTAAGGACTTCCATGGTGTTTGGCTTTTCTCCGTGCCGTCTAGAGTTTCTTTCTCTCCAAAAAATATAGATTGTTGTCTGAAGACAATACCTTACTAGGAAGCTGATTATTGTATTCAGTTGTGGATCCAAAATGTAGGGTACAAGTACGTTCCAGTCATATCCAAAATGTAGGGTACAAGTACGTTCCAGTCATCTGTGTACTTCTGCTGCAGGAGCTTATAGGCTATAGTTTTCCAAATTTGTGAGGTGAAGGAGAAAGAGAAATATAAGTGGTCACGCGTTTTCAATGGAGCTTGACAGAAAACGCATGCCACCTGAACTCCATTGTTCCACCCTCTCATTTTGTCACCCGTTGATAGTTGATTCCGCATTGCTAACCATGAGCAAAATACAAATTTTGGTGTAGCGAATGTGAACCAAATAGCCTTTTACCATGAGACTTTTGGCCGAACCGTTCGCGTCTGATTCCAAGTATCCTTCGTGCTTGAATTTATCACATTTCCCATGCCACAGGATTGCATCCTCAGCTTCTGATCTTTTCTCACGCGATAGTTGCAGCTTTTGTTCGATTTTGTTTAACACATCTATTATGTGGCGTCTACTTCTTCTTTCCCAAGCCTGAGCGACAATGTCTTTTATACCTATTGCAATCTTTTTTCCCCACAAAACTATATTGCAATCCCATATTGCTCTCTTTGCTCCCCTAGATCTACATGTATGAATATAAACGCACATCATGTTGGAAGTTTTTCTGTGAATGAGTTAGGTATATGACCATCGGGAAAACTGAACTTAAATAAATGATAATTACATGCCTCGTTGCCATTAAACAATGTGAATCTTTCTTAGCACTAGGTCTTTCGTCCGCGCGTAGCGCGGATACATATTAATAATTTTATTTATTATATTTTTTAAATTATTTTAAGTTTAATATCAATAAAGTTTATAATTTTATTATTGTTTATTCGATTTTACTATTTATATTATAAAATAATATTTTTATGTTGACAAATAAAAAAACTTTTTACTAACAAAATAATTTGTTAGTATTAGTTTTTACTAAAACAATTTGCAAATACCTTTTTGATCAACGGGAAAGAGTTCAAGACACATAAGTATACCTCATTTTTTGATGTTTCGTGTCTCCCAAAAATGAAAAACTCTAACCAAAACTTCTTTCTTGTTAAAACCTTTCTGAAGCTCGTTCAAAAACAAAGAAACAAATGGTAAGTTAGAAATAGAATTGACCATTGCTTTATCAAGTTATCTTTGTCTCTCAAGAAATATTTTTGATTTAGAAATTTATGTAAGCTATTGGAATTTGAATTGCTTATTTATAATCAACAACGAAACTTTTTAAAAAGAAAAATTCTAATTCTAAGGAAGAAACTAATTTCCTTTTTATAATAGTTGGAAATTATGTTAATCAAGGAAAATGTAAATCATGTATATAATATTTAATTATATTTTTGAATTTTATTAATTCCTTTTTTGAACATCAATATGTACATTATTAAATTAAATAATACTTATTTGACATTTTGTTCTTATGACAATTTACGTATGTTTCTTATTTCCATTTCTATGTTAGTTTTCCTATTTATAAAATTATGCTTCTTATTTCCATTTCTATGTTAGTTTTCCTATTTATAAAATTTTTACACATAAGTATACCTCATTTTTTGATGTTTCGTGTCTCCCAAAAATGAAAAACTCTAACCAAAACTTCTTTCTTGTTAAAACATTTCTGAAGCTCGTTCAAAAACAAAGAAACAAATGGTAAGTTATAAATAGAATTGACCATTGCTTTATCAAGTTATCTTTGTCTCTCAAGAAATATTTTTGATTTAGAAATTTATGTAAGCTATTGGAATTTGAATTGCTTATTTATAATCAACAACGAAACTTTTTAAAAAGAAAAATTCTAATTCTAAGGAAGAAACTAATTTCCTTTTTATAATAGTTGGAAATTATGTTAATCAAGGAAAATGTAAATCATGTATATAATATTTAATTATATTTTTGAATTTTATTAATTCCTTTTTTTGAACATCAATATGTACATTATTAAATTAAATAATACTTATTTGACATTTTGTTCTTATGACAATTTACGTATGTTTCTTATTTTCATTTCTATGTTAGTTTTCCTATTTATAAAATTGTGCTTCTTATTTCCATTTCTATGTTAGTTTTCCTATTTATAAAATTTTGCTTATTTGATATTATTTTTATGACAATTTATGAATGTTTTTTTCTATTTCTATGTTAGTTTTACAATTTCTATTTCTATGTTAGTTTCTATTTCCTATGTTAGTTTTACAATTTATATTTCTATGTTAGTTTTATAATTTCTATTTCCTATGTTAGTCTTAAAATTTTGCTTATTTGACATTTTTTATGACAATTTATGGATGTTTTTTTTCTATTTATATGTTAATTTTACAATTTCTATTTATAAAATTGCTATTTTTGTTTCTATGTTAGTTTTTATGACAATGTATGGATGTTTTATGACATTATTTAAAATTTGTAAATTTTCTAGATTTTGAATGATGAAGTGGACCAATCATATTGAGTTTTTTAAATCCTACGTGGACGCTCTCAGATGCCTATAGCTTCAACTTTTATATTATATATGATTAAAATGACATATACTAACAAAATTGTGCTAGAAATAAGGAAATCAGAAAAAAACTAAATGGTAATTTGCAACAAAAAAAAGAAGAGGAAAGTGAGCGAAAAGGATAATTATCTGCTTTCAAGGTGTTTGTGAATCTGAGCTGGATTATCAAGAGAAGTGATATATGTGTTTTCGTGAACAAAATAGGAAAAAAAGAAAAAAGAATATTTTTTGACGTCTTCATTTTCATCTAGGATTTTTATGCTCATCATCACCTTCAATGCCTACACTACTCTCTAAACACAAACTACCCGATCGGCTGCATTTTGAAGAGCCTCTCATTTTCTTTCATCACTTTCTCTTCCCACTATAAAAAAACATGTACTTAGCGAGGAAAGGATCTGTTGCAAAATCGTCGCAAAAGCAGTTTACCCAACAGCTTTGCGACGAAATCAAAATCGTCATAATTATTCAATGTAACGAGAATTCATCGGTAGTTCGACATTATAACGTCGAACTTATATTCAGTGTTAATCGACATAACATATTCATTGTTAATTCGTCACTAATTATTATATTTACGACGAATTAATAACAAATTTTTTACATCGCTGAACGACGGTAATTCATTGCTAATTTTACAACGAATTAATAACAAATAAAAATAATTTTTTTTCCTTATTAACATACTGAAATTTGTAGTTTAATCTTCCCAAAAGTTTCCTTGTTAAATCGTTGCAACTATAATAATATATATTTTTAAAAAAATATATTAAAAATATATTTATTAATTTTTGACAAAATAGAAAATTAGTTATTTTAAAACGAAAATAAATATTTTATAATAAATATTAAATATTTTCACAAAATAAAAATATTCAAAATACAAAAAACGAATCGTTAATCTCAATATCCGCAAAATACTCGGCATATGAAGCGTCTGTTAGATGTGCTGTCTCTGGAACATATGAAGGATCTTGGCTTGTTTAACCCATAGTCTGACGTCTCTTTTACGCCAAAGCTACTACTTCATGTGTACCATATTTTATTCGTAAAACCTACTGCAAATGCATATCAATTATATATTAAGGGATCAAATCCACAATGAAATGACAAACTATCAACTTCTATCAGATTCTAAGACTAATCAAAGGGAATTTGAGGTTGCAATAACTAAAAGCATAAAGCGGTTTGTAAGAAATATAAAAGAAATGTTAGGTGACATGGATTTCTCAAAGGGGTCATGATTCGAATTCGATTTAGACTTATACCTAGGATTTCTGAGACTTAGTCTACTATGATTTTTAAACTCGAAACACAAAATTGTGCATAACCTATTCTCATATATAGAACACCTAATCTCTTTAACTCAACTAATTAACTCTCACAGCTACCCGGGAGGAAGATCATATATTAATATCTAATTCATAACATTCACAGTGCCACGCAAGTGTGTTTTCGCACCTTGCAATACATCTGCTCGCCTATTATAGTTCATGTTAATGAATTCAACATGCTAGTAGTTTCATCAATCATATGATCAACTTCAAGGTGATAGATATCTAATCATGCATTAAGAATATTATAAACAAAAAACTATTTAAATAAAGAACCCTAATTATATAAATCATCTATATGGTCTTGGCCATTATTATCAATCGAAATTCCTCTAAAACTCAACAACAAAACTATTGAGACTTCCAAATAGAAATCATAATAAATACTTGCTTTAAATAAAAAATAAAATAATACTTTTGGCTAGGGTTTCAGATCTTAGCCCTGGCTAAGGTCGCCGCCAAGGCTTGCTCCACCACAGCTGGATTGGCTGAGGTCATAACTAAGGCTGGTTCAGTTGCTGGTTAAGCCTTTTTCTCCTAACGACTCTTGATATTTAACCGTTGGATTTTCTTTGTAACAAGTTGTTATATGATGGTAGGTCCTTCTACATTGTGTCCAAATTTGAGAGTGATTAAACAGTGAGAAGGTCACCATTTGGTGTGAAATTACTGAGCGAATGTGTTGGTTTTAAAATGTGGAATTTCTAACTTGTTTTGCCAAGTTTTCGTGAAAAATCATTTAAAACAACAAAATATAAAAATCACTTGAAAACAATTTTAAAACACAATAGAACACCATTAAAAAGTATATAAATGAATGTTAAATGGTGTAGAAATAGATTGTGAGAGTCAAAACTCGCATTGTCAATTTTTGTAGAGCAAACTTTTTAGGAAACAAAAGAATCTAAAATAAACAACTAGAAAAGAGACCCGTAGGATATTTTATTGATATGTTTGGTCGAAAACAGAGTACAAAGCGTAAGAGCTCAAGAAAAGTCTAATTCAAGTTGCTAGGTTTTTCGATATGGTTTGATCGTAAGAAGTCTTTCATCTTATATAGTCGCAGCGAGTCGGTGTCGAGGATATTCACTGTTATCGCATATTCCACTTCCATTGGTATTTACTTTTGTGCTCGGATATTCCTCTTCTTGCTTGGAATTATCTTCCTCTTTTCTTCTTCGAGTTTATCTTTTGGTTTTTGTAATTATCCTTTCGGAGTTTAGCTTTATTTACCAAATGGGCCAAAAGGGACAATCCGAGTTCGTTTGGGTGTAAGTCTTCTTAATCCGGCCCAAAGTCTACGAAATATGAGTCTTGTGGGTTTGGCCCAAGTTCGTATTTCGTATAACTTATTCGTTGGTTCTGTCAACAACTAATAATGTATAAGTCATCGTTACGAAGATGGGTTGCGACTAGTTTCATATTTGGAGGAAGATGTCAGCGAGGGCTTCGAGCATTTAGTCTAAGAAAAGTCTCCGTTTGGAATATTCGGGAAATACCTTCTGCTTGGAACTTTCGAGGAAGTGTGTTCTGCTCGGAAATTCCGAGGAATGGATCCTTCTTGAAAATTGCGAGCAGTGCATCATGCTCGGAAATTCCGAGCAGTGCATTCTGCTTGAAAGTTCCGAACAGGTTGTTCTGCCGGAATCGTACGAGCAGGTTGTCTGAGCGTCTGCGCTTGTCCGTGAATTTTGTCGAGTGATATGCTTGTCGGAGCGAGCCATCCGAGCAGTTTTGATTGCTTGGGAGTTTGGCCAACTGGTTTTGTACGTTTTGTACAAACATTATTCATACGACATAATATCCATAGGAAGTATTATCTATGCGGAAATTAGCTATTTTTTATTGTTTAAACCGTTTTTGACCATAGATTTCGCCGAAATGGATTTTGACCTCAATAGTTATCCCCCAACCTGTCAGACTCGAGTACAATGATGGAAGTTTTAGATAGTCGAGGTGAAAACAATTGTTCGAAATTTTTAGTCTAGCCGTTTCTCTTTTCGATGACAGTTTGTCTATGACATAAACTTATCCAAATTTCCGTCATGATTCTGTTAATGACTGGTATGCCGGGCAGGTTTGTCTTTGAAATGGTATTTCCAAACAGGCTTTGCTACGATTTCTGAGCAGGACGACTTGGACCGGTCGATGCAAGTGTGAGGGTTCTTTCGGACCCGTTGGTCGTAAATGAATCGTCCTTGTGAAGTATTGCCGATTTTGAAGAAATGATTAATCATGGTAAGTTCTAGCATGATTAGCCTAAGCAAGCTTATGCTAAGGTAACCGAGTGTAATCATGATTAAGGCTCCATGCCTTTGTAAAATTTAGAAGTATTCACCATTCTTCACTTCAAACTTCACACTTTCACCACAAAGGAAAAATTCTAAGTAACTTCTCTCGCTAACTTCTTTCTAGTTTTGCGACGGCGATGCCCACATGCATTTTTCCTTCGTGGCAAACGGGCCTTCAATCAAATAAGAGTTTGAGGACGTTCCGATTAGCTAGGAGGAGTTTATGCGCTATTGGGGTTATCCTCAAACGAAAAAATGGTTCATCGTAAGAATAGAAACGAGAAGAGACTGATTCTGGATCCTCCTGGTTCGACCTTATCTTCAGAAGAATCAATTATAGAACTTCGGCGCAATTTTGGGGTCTCTGAAGCGGTGTTCCACTCCCCAAATTCGATTTTTACGGGGGCGACCAATGGAAAGGTCAAGACCCGATATTTGGCGAAGGTATCTTCGTTGCTGACGATGGTGTTGATGGTTGTCGAAAGACCGGTCTCCGGGTTGATGGATCAAACCGCTGTGTCTAAGTCTAAGAAACAATGGAAGAAGATGCATGGAAAATATTCCGAGGTTTCTCAACTTAACTTGGAGTCGATCCGATATGATCGGGGCGAAGGTTGCTCTTTGTACTCTAACGCAGCCGAGGTGGAAAACTTCTGCTCGGGTGTGCGTTATCCCGAAGACTGCTCTATGAGATACGAGGATATGGTCCGCGGTGATTCTCTTATTGACGCATTTCAGGACTTTCTGAAGGTTAGAATGCTTTTCTCTTAAATAGAGCGATTTTTCCTTCTTTCACGGCCTAACTTGTTTAAATTGATAATTTTTCTTTCTTCTTGTTTTTGTCGTAGGCGTGGGCATAGTTTAACCGACACGCCGCTGAATCCGACAAGAAGATCAAGAGGGTCAGAGGTCGTCTTGCTAGCTATTCGATTGACAACGCAATGTTGGAAAGTTCTGTTGCCGCGCTGAAAACTTCACTCGAAGAAAATAAGGTTGAGTTTTAGGCGGCAAGGTTTTCGCTTGATATTGAAAAAGCACGAGCTCTCACAGAAGCTGAGCTTTTGAGGACTCAAATATGGAGGAAATTTTCTCATGAGACGGTTTTAAGGGAGGCGACTGAGAAAGGAAGGAGTACGTTGTTCAAAAAGATTGCATCCCGCTTTTCCATGTTTTGCGGAATCTTATCTAAACTGTTGGCGGCCATAAGAAAACAAAGTCGGTACCTCGAAGTGACGAGCAATCTTGACCTGATTGGCGATTTTAAAGCTAAGGGCCCTTCTGCGTTCGATTCCGATGAGGAGGAGGAGCTTAGATTGACGAGATACCATTTGGAAGGGAGCAATGTTTCTCGAATATCATCGATTGATGGCCGATGCTGAAAACTTCTTTGATCTATCTCCGTTCTCGGGCGACGCCGTCGGCCTGTCTCAATGAGATCCATCGTTTTAGGACGAGTGGCATTGTCTAAGTGTTGTATGAAATTTTATTGCTTTGAACGTTGAGTTGATTGTACCCGTGTTTATCATATGTTGTAGAACTCTTTCCCGAATCGGTTGTTCATCCTTAACTGATTGCCTCATCATTCTAAACAAAAATGTTTTGTTCCTAGTTTTGATATCCATTTTAGAATGTTTTGAAACCCGCTTTTGGCGCCTCGTTATTGTTCCCAACTCCAAGTTGAACGAAATACTAGAAGAAATGCGTTGAATCGTGCATTGAATGTGATAAGTTTATGAACGTCATCGTCTCGGGATGTTTAATTGAGCTTGCTCGGAGTTTGCGAGCAAAACTGCTCGTATTTTCGAGCATGTCTGCTAGTATTTTCGAGCATGTCTGCTTGGATTTTCCGAGCATGTCTGCTTGGATTTCCGAGCTGCCATCTCGAAATTTTTGAGCATATCTGCTCGGATTTTCGAGCATGTCTGCTTGGAGTTTCCGAGCATGTCTGTTCGGATTTCTGAGCAGGATTGGGTTTCCGTTAGTTTGTCGAGTCTTCTAGGATGGCATGTTGTTCCGAGCAGTCGAGTAGTCGTGTTGACGTTGTGTCGATTAGTGCATAAAAGTCTAGCATATTTAGTTGGAAGAGAAATTTCCCTTTTCTTTCAACTTCCTATACATTGTCTGAGTTGGTTTTGCATAGCTTGAAGACTTCCCGAACGGCATCGTATAGTTTCCGGAAGAAAGTGTGATTTAGCGTTTGTATCTTGGTGCTTCGATAGCGTGCCTTTCGGAAGCGTGTTGGTTTGTAATCCGAGTGAGATATTCTTTCCTTACGGATCTATTTTGGCAATAATGCTTAATCTTGGCGTGCACAGGAGCGTTCCGCCGTGTTCTGAATCAAGTTCTGAGTTTTAAGGTTAGCGCGATAAACTTGACTTATGGACCTATGATGGTTAAGACCAACGTGCTCGGAAGCGTCTGACTGGGTTTCGAGTTAAGTTTCAAAGGTTAGCGAGATATGTTCGACTTATGGACCTTCGATGATTAAGACCAACGTGTTCGGAAGCGTCCGACTGGGTTACGAGTTAAATTTGAAGGTCAACAAGATGTACTCGACTTATGGACTTTTGATGATTAAGACCAGTGTGCTCGGAAGCGTCTGACTGGGCTTCAAGTTAAGTTTGAAGGTCAATGAGATGTACTCGACTTACAGATCTTCGATGGTCAAGACCAGTGTGCTCGGAAGTGTCTAACTGGGTTTTGAGTTAAGTTTGAAGGTTAGTGAGATATACTTGACTTTCGGACCTTCGATGATTAAGACCAGTGTGCTTGGAAGCGTCTGACTGGGTTTCGAAGTTTACTTCAAGTTCGATATTAGTGTGAGGCATCTCGACTTATATTCCCCTTGTCAATAGTAAATTGGTATCAGCAGATACCGGACCAAGATATACTTGGTTGAGACGACATAGACCAGTGTGCTAAGCAGCGTCTACTGGGTTTTGGGTTAATTTTGAAGGTCAGCAAGGTGTACTCGTCTTATGGACCTTCAATGGTTAAAACCAGCGTGCTCGGAAGCGTCTAACTGGGTTTCAAAGTTTACTTCGAGTTCGATACTGCTGCGTGGCATCTTGACTTATATTCTCGTTGTCGATAGTAAATTGGTATCAATGGATACCAGACTAAGGTGTACTTGGCCAAGACCTCGTTCAGGCCAGTGTGCTGAGTAGCGTTTACTGGGTTTATATGCTTACTTTGAGCTTGGTACTTTTGCGAGACACCTCGACTTACATTTCTGTCGTCGATAGTAAGTTGATACCGTGTAGGATATACCTAACGAATACCATACAAAGATATACTTGGTTGAGACGTCATAGACCAGTGTGCTAAGCAGTGTCTACTAGGTTTTACGGTTTACTTCGAATTCGGTACTGGTGCGAGACATCTCGACTTATATTCCCATCATCAATAAAAAACATACCTAACAAGTATTATGAATTTGTATAGCGCACTTTTATCCGTTTGTTGGATGTATAGAACCTCAATCCGTTTAGGATATGTTGGCTAAGATCCGAAAAGGATGCGCTTGTTCATCTTCTGTGGCCAGCAACAGACGAAATAGAGAATGCTGAAAATTATGCAAACGTACTAGATTTGACTCGGGATGATACGACATTTAATGAATTGGACTTGTTTACTAAACTATATTGTTCGAATGCTAAATTTGATTTTAAGACTAGTAAATCGAATAAAAGTTAAAAGGAAGTTATTTATTGTTTACCGGATAATTCCGAGCGTATAATTTAGGCATTGAGTCTTTGAAGAGGCGTCGAGCTGTCTGGTCGCGATCTGGTGTGTCGAGTATCTTAAGGGAGTGTTGAGTGAAATGTTTCGCGATTTGAATGCACGGACTAGACTGTCTGAATAGGTCTTGGAACTGGTTGAACGAGCAAGTGGAGGGGGGAAACTAGTACGTTTGCATACCGAACTTGAAGTAAACTTCGATGCCAGCTTTGTCGCTTAAGCATTCGATCCTTTACACCACCTTCTTGAATCCTTCGATAAACTTCCTCAAGATTTCGGTTGGGCTTTGGGTTATCGACCATAAATCAACGTTAGAAGTCTCTGATCCATGAATATCGAGTATTGTTTCATGAACTCAGAGGATAGCTGTTGGAAACTATCGATGGATTCACGTTCTAGCCTGGAGAACCATTCGAGCGCCGCTCCTTTTAGATGTTCTACGAATAAGAGGCAAAAACCAGCATCCTTTTCCCTTTTCTTCAGATTGGATCTTCCCATTGTTATGAGAAAGCCATCATGTGAGCCTTCATATTAGTTGTTCCTTCGTAACAAGGGATTCTATGTTTGCCTGGATTAGGGATTTGTGTTTCAGTGATTCGAGTCGTGAATGGCATTTTCCGAGTCTCCTCCAAGACGCGATCAATCTTGGGCGCAACACTCGTTTCCTTATGGACTTGCGATCATACGGATTTAATATCTGCGGTCGTTTGTGCCAGCGTGGCTTTAAGCTCCTTGAGTTCGTCCTTCCTTTTCGTTCGTTGTCCTTCAGCGGATTCTTTTCGCTGAGCCTGTTGGAAATTTCCTTCTCCCTCTAGGGGTTCGTTTTTGCTTCGTTCGGGGACGTATCGATCCACCCTTATCCTTTCTTCCTCATCGTCAGATTGTGATTCAATTTGGTTCTCAAGCAAGGTGGGTTTTTTTCTCTGCAGTCCTCTTCGTCGATGTCGATCGCTATCGCGAGCCTTTGCGGTTGGATTAATGACAGAGGATCCGTTGTGTTGGGTTTAACCGTCGGAGGAGTATGTTCTATTGAGATTTGCAAATGATGTTGTGTAGGGTTTCTTGTTGAGCCGCCAAGCATTGAGAAATCGAGTCTCCTACGTTCGATTGGGGCGAAGTTCACCGTTCGGGTGTTCCGCGCTCGGTTCTCGGTTCTAAGTCTCTTGATTTGTTCCGTTAGCGTGCTATTTGCCTTCTCTTGTTCTTCAGTTATCTTCATTAACACGGCTACCTTCTCATTCAATTCGTTCAGCGTTGCGGTGGCTGTTGTGTTTGTTGCGGTTGAGTCTGTAACGATGTCGTCTGCCGCAGCGTTGCATGTCGTGACATTGATCGTTGTAGTGTTGCGTGCTGCAGTGTTGTTGCATGTTTCATCGATCGTCATTTGGTGATTTGTCCTGTCTCCATTTCCATTTCTGTCGGTGGCCATATCTTCGGATCAGCTAATCGGTGTTTTTTAGGTGTAAGAAACTCCTATTCCCCACAGACGGCGCCAAACTGTGAGAGTCGAAATTCGTACTGTCAGTTTTTGTAAAGCAAATGTTTTAGGGAACAGAAGAATCTAAAGTAAACAACATGAAAATAGATCCGGAGGATATTTATTGATATGTTTGATCGAAAACAAAGTACAAAGCGTAAGAGCTCAAGAAAAGTCTAAGTCTAGTTTCTAGGGTTTTGCGAGATGGTTTTATCATAAGAAGTCTCTCAACTTATATAGTCACAGCGAGTCAGTATCGAGGATATTCGCCTATAAGATTTCTGGGAATCTTCATGTTATCGCATATTCCATTTTCGTTGGGATTTATTTTTCTGCTCGAATTTTCCTCTTCTTGCTCGGAATTATCTTCCTCTTTTCTTCTTAGAGTTTATCTTTCCGTTTTTGTAATTATTCTTTTGTGGTTTAGCTTTATCTACCGAATGGGCCGAAAAGGGACGATCCGAGTTCGTTTGAGTGTAAGTCTTCTTAATCCGGCCCAAAGTCTACGAAATACGAGTCTTGTGGGTTTGGCCCAAATTTGTATTTCGTATAACTTATTCGATGGTTCCATTAACGGCTAATAATTTATAAGTCATCGTTACAAAGATGGGTTGCGACTAGTTTTATATTTGTAGGAAGATGTCAGCGAGTGTCCAAACAGTTAGTCTAAGCAAAGTATCCGTTTGGAAGATTGGGGAAATACGTTCTTCTCGGAACTTCCGAGGAAGTGTGTTCTGATCGGAACTTCCAAGGAATGGATCATGCTCGGAAATTTTGAGCAGTGCATTATGCTCGGAAATTCCGAGCAGTGCGTTCTGCTCGAATTTTCCGAGCAGGTTGTTCTGTTGGAAACGTCCGAGCAGATTGTCTGAGCGTCTGCGCTTGTCTGTGGATTTTGTCGAGTGATATGCTTGTCGGAGCGACCCGTCCAAGCAGTTTTGATTGCTTGGGAGTTCGGCCAAGTGGTTTTGTACATTTTGTACAAAACGTTATTCGTACGACATATTATCCATACGAAGTGTTGTCTATGCGAAAATGGCTATTTTTGATTGTTTAAACCGTTTTCGACTATTGGTTTCGTCGATGGGGATTTTGACCTCAAAATAGATTATATCTCTGCTAATGTGGGATTGTACTCAACCTATATGCTAATGAGATTTTCCCTAAGACCGAAGCTTGATAGGTTAAGAAAGGATGGATTAGGCTTGTCGCCGTGATGATGGACGATTTTAATGATTGAATGTTTTGCTCAGGGATTTGTGGAAGGATCTTTAAAGACCAACCTAGTTCTCTCAAGGATATTACACACCAGAAAAAGACTAGGGATTTGTTGGATATTACACACAAACAGCTTAATCCAATCAGCAGAAAGAGATTTTTGATTAAAAATTTGGATATATTTTGAAAATGAGAGTACAAGATATATAAAGAAAACACACAAGGGCTGCATAAACATCACTTAAATCATCTCAAAACTATAAAGCAATAAATACACATTTGAATTCAAAATGATGATCATTCAAGACTGTGGCAGTGGGTTTCTAAGGTGAATGGGCAGGGATAAAGACCTCAAGGGCTGGATCAACAAATGGAAAAAGATGCAAAGTGATACTTATGTCTCATTAAAAACTTTGCCAAAAAACCTAATGGGACAAAACTTGGCCAAGAAAAAAAGAGTGCTCAAACATCACTTAGTCCATTGTTGATGCTTGTATCAAACCAGTAGTTCGAATATCCTCTTCATTCTCCATGTTAAGTGATTAAGCATTCCTCCAATGGCTTTATTGAATAGTTTAGGTCTTGCACGAGTCAGTGTTGATTTTGACATGGCTATAATGTCCTCCTTTCCAAGCATTTCCTCAGCTACAAGCTTATCATTTTTCGGTTCAAGCTCTGCTCCATGCTCCTTTTCTTCCTTGCTAGCATGATCATATCATCCTCTCCCACTTGAGAAGGATTTAACCTCAAATTTGTTTCATCAAGCTGGTAGGCATTGTCACTAATCCTCCTGATAATTTTGAAAGGACCATCAATCCTTGGCATGAGCTTGGATTTCCCTTCAGCTGGAACTATCTACTTCCTCAAGTGAACCCATACGAAGTCTCCTTCCTCAAATATCAATTGGCACTTGCCCTTCTTAGCTTTCTTGACATACATCTTGGTCTTCTCTTCTATGCTTTTTCTAGCTAGCTCATGGATCTGCTTAACCAATTCAGCATTTTTCTTTCCATCAATAATAGCTCTTTCACTCAAAAAGCAAAGGGATTAGACCCAAATGTGACATAGAATTAAAGCCATAAACGATTTTAAATGGAGAATAGTTAAAATCAGAATGCACATGATGATTTAATTCAAATTCTATATGAGGCAAACAATCGTCCCATTTTCTAAGTTTATTTTTGATTAATGCTCGAAAGAGAGTACCTAAAGGCCTATTAACCACTTATGTTTCGCCATCATTTTGGGGATGACATGTAGTAGAGAGAAAAAGCTTAATCCTTAACTTAGATCACAAAGTCTTCCAAAAGTTTCTAAGAAACTTAGTATCCATATCAGAAAATATAGTCTTAGGCATTCCATGCAACCTAACGAACTCCTTAAAGAACAAATCTGCTACATGAGATGCATCATTAGTCTATTACATGCTATGAAATGTGCCATCTTATAAAATCTATCAACCACAACATAAATAGAATCCTTACCATTACTAGTCCTAGACAATCCAAGCACAAAATCAATAGATATACATTCCAAAGATGCAAAAGGAATAAGAAGAAGAGTGTACAAACCGTGTGTCTAGACTTTAGATTTAGCCTCTTTACACACCTCGCATCTACCAAAGAATCTCTCAACTTCTCACTTCATATGGGGAAAATTGAAACGGTATTTCATCACTTTTAGTGTTTTGGAAATTCTGAAGTGTCCATTAAGAAATTTACCATGAGATTCTCTAACAAACATATCACGGAGAGAATAGTTAGGCACACACAAGTGGTTTTCATAAAAGAGATACCCATCCTATGGATGGTAATATCCAGAAGCAAAGTTGGTACAAGCTTTATAGATATCTTGAAAATCAGAATCAGTTTCATAAAGCTTTTTAATGTGCTCAAATCCCAAAAGATTTGCATCAATAGTAGAGAGAAGAGTGTACCTAATGGATAATGCATCATCAACTACATTATCTTTACCTTTCTTATACTTGATGATGTATGAGAATGTTTAAATAAACTCAACCCACCGAAAATGTCTCTTATAGAGTTTCTGCTGACCTTTCATGTGCTTGAGAGATTCATGGTCGGTATGGATGATGAACTCTTTAGGCCACAAAAAATGTTACCATGTTTGCAAGGTCCAGACCAAGGCATAGAGCTCATTATCATAGGTTGGATAGTTCACGGTAGCTCCTGCAAGCTTTTCAATGAAATAGGCAATTGGTTTCTTTTCTTGCATCAAAACAGCTCTAGTTCCTATACATGATGCATCACACTCAACTTTTAATATTTTTAGAAAGTTAGGTAAGATCAAGACATGGGAATTAGTAACCTTCTCTTTAAGTTTTTGGAATGGTTCTTCCTTTGCTTGTTCCCATTTGAAACTAACTTTTTCTGATAACTTCAGTGAGTGGTGCAGCAATGGTGCTAAAATCCTTGACAAAACGTCATAGAACCCAGCCAAGCTGTGAAGGCTCCTCACTTCTCATACTGTATTAGGACTTGGCCATTCCTTCATAGCTTTGACTTTCTCCTCTTCTACCTTAAATCCATTTATACAGCAAAACCTAGAAAGACAAGGTTATCTGTGCAAATGTGCATTTGCTGAACTTAGTATAGAGTTTCCCATGTCTAGGAACACTTAAGACATAATCAAGATGTTGCACATGTTCATCTAAGCTTTTGATGTAAACCATAATTTTCATCAAAATATACTACAAAAGTATCCTATGAATGCTCTATGAGCATGATTCACTAGCCTCATGAGTGTAGTATGTGCATTTGTTAAACCAAATGGCATAAATAACCATTCATATAATCCATTCTTTGTTTTAAATGCAGTTTTCCATTCATCACCCTCCTTCATCCTAATCTGATGATAACCAATTTGAAGATCAATCTTAGAGAATATGCTAAAAAAATGCAATTCATCAAGCATATCATATAATCTAGGAATAAGGTGTCGATACTTCATCGTGATATTTTTGATTTCTCCACAATCAACACCCATGCACCATCCTTTTTGGCAAAAGTAAGACTGGTATAACACATGGACTCATGCTCTCTCTGTTATGTCCTTTGGAAATGTGCTCATCAATTTGTCTTTGCAACTTCTTTGTCTCCATTGGGTTGGTGCGCTAGGCTGATCTATTTGGAAATGTGTCTCCTGATATGAAGTCTATTTGATGTTCAATGCCATGAATTGGAGGTAAGCCACTTGGATTCTCCTCTGGAAACACATCTTTTTAATCCTTTAGAAGGTGACTTAGTTCACTCAGAAAATCCGGTGCAAGGTTAGTCAAGATCATAAGAGCTTTCTTAAATACAAACAACAAGATAGGCTGGTTTGAACACATAGATTTCTTAACATCATTAGCCTTTATAAAGAGATGAAGTTGTTTGATTAACCTGGTTTCCTTGCGTTGGAGGTGGAGTTGATCTTCGTAAACCTTCTGAGGTGTCATAGGAATGAAAGTAGTGTTTATGCCTTTGAACACAAGAGTGTGCTTTTTGGTGAAGCCATCATGGAATACTCTCCTATCTGATTTCCATGGACGTCCAATAAGAATATGTCCAGATCCCATAGGTAGCACATTACATAGAACCTCATCTTCATAATTTTCAATAGAGAATGACACAATCACTTGGTTCTTAGCTCTCATTTCTCCTTCTTCATTCAACCACTGAAGCTTATAGGGCTTATAATGCTTCTTCTCCTATAAACAAAGCTTCTAAACCATGGTTTCATTTTCCACATTGGTGCATCTTCCTCCATCAATGATTAGGGTACACACTTTTCCCTTAACATGGCATATAGTGTGAAACAAATTCTCCCTTTTCTCTTTTCTCCAGTTTGGCTTTGAATGCTCAAGGACCTTCTAGCAACAAGAGACAAACCTTTGTCAACCGTTTCACAATTTTTAGAAGATGAATAATCTTTTGGCTCAAGCTCATCCTCGGATTCAATCTTTCCATTATCCTTAAGGACCATTATTCTTCTGTTGGTGCACTCACATGCATAATGTCCTATGCTTTGGCACTTAAAAAACCTGAGATCACGAGTCCTAGATGTAGTAGCTTACGCATTTCCTTTATCTTTCTCTTGAATGGATGTGAATGACTTAGCTTCTGGTTTGGGAGTTATGACTTGCTTGCCTTCTCTTTGATAGCTCAGCTTGCCTGAATCATAACTAGTCCGTGAGGTTCCTTTCATTTATCTTGCTGCTCAACTAGAATTTCTTATGCAACATTTCTTCAAGATTATCGTAGTGTTGCATCTCTACATGGTGTTAGAATTCTCTGTTTAATCCTCCTAGAAACCATGACATGGTAGCTTCTCTTTTCTCATATATGTAAGATCTCAGAATCAAATTTTCCATCTCTTAATAATAATCTTCTACTGACCAGTTGCCTTAGGAAAACTTCCTTAGATTGGAGTGAAGCTCACAGTGATAATGTCTAGGCACAAACCTCTTCTCATTAGAAGCTTCACTTCTGTTCAAGTTTCAACAAGATACTCTCCATTGCACCTCCTATAAGTGACTATCTAATACCACCAGCTCAATGCATAGTCATAAAATTCAGTGGCATCAACTTTAACTTTGTTTATTTATGTATAGTGTTGACAATCAAAGACCAGCCCAATCTTCTTCTCCCAATCCAAGTAAGCATCTCGATTGTTTGTTTTATGGAAGGAGGGGATCTTTATCTTCAAACCATTGAGTTTCTCTTGCAAAAGGTCTCTGCCTTCCCTTGCATATATTGGTCTTCTCTAACTCCTTTTAGATGAATGGCTACATGTGCTATAGTAGTCATGTGCAGCTTACATTTCTTGGATGTCTTCTTGCTTCTCTAAAAAATTTCTATTTTTCTCTTTCAGAAGCAAAATTCTTTCTTCTGGCTGACTGATTATCCATGTTGAATTGGTTAGCATTCAGCTCCTGTTTCATGGCTTCAAATCGATCATCCATCAGTTTAGACACATGTGCAGTCATTTGGGCTGTAATTACTTTAACGAATAGCTTGTGACTTCTGCTAGTACTAGGTTCATTTTCTTATCCAGCCATCCTGAAACAAGTGAAACAAACTAAGAAAAATCTGGTTTTTATAGAATGGATGCAAGATTAAAGAAACTCTTGAAACTAAAATATCATAGTTTATGGTTGAAACTGACCTTAAACAGATTGTGAATGGTAATGATAGAAGTAAATGAATGGTCAGGTTCGGATTTAGATGAGGCCGTGAACAAACATGTGATAATGAAGATGATGATTCAATTTCAGACAAGAGAGGATGACTTGAAATATAAGTGCATTTACAAAAACAAATCGACATAGAACATGATTCAAAACGTGATGAACAAGTATGATCTGAATATGAAAGGTCAATTTCAAGACTACTGAAGAACATATGCTTATGATCAGATAAATCAATATTGAGAATAGAAAAAATGCAATGGATGCATATGGTGATGCGAAAATGATGACAGAAAAGTATGCAACAAACTAATTTCAACAATCTGCAACTTGCAAAGATCTGAAGTAATCAGAAGATGAAGATTCAACTTATGAACATGACCTAAATTCAGATTCATAAGCATAATAGAAGAACAAAAGGTGAAAAGACAAAAAGATAACACACAAATATGGTGAATAGAAACTTAACTTCCCAAGGAGCTCTATATCAAATAATGTGATCCTCCCAAGGATATCTCACTCTAAGGTGGTAAACGGATAACTTTTGATTTCTACAAGTGATAAAACTCAAAGAAACAATGCAGTGGATAAATTGGTCACACAAGAGTTGGGGAAAGGTTCTTGATTCTCCGTGGATCGAATGGTCGCACAGAATCTGTGAGAGACTCTTGATATACCGGTTGATCCCTTGGTTATGACCAGTGTTCTAAAAAGTGGTCTAGGCGGCCGCCTAGGCGGGGTCTAGGCGCTAGGCGATCCTTGACCGTGGCGATTTTCTCCTAGGCGTTAGAATTAGGCGTTTATATTATTAAACGGATTTAGGCGGATCTAGGCGGTCCTAGGCGGATTTAGGCGGATCTAGGCGGTCCTAGGCGGCTCTACACAATCTTTAACTAATTATCATTTGATTTTTAACTTTTGTGTTTATTTCAGTTTAATTTTAAAAATTTATTACATATAACTAACTTTATAATTTAAATTCATAAATTAATGGTTATCAATATAAAAATATCGTAATTTTAACAGATTTTGATAGCAAATGTCGTGTGATGATAAATTTAACTGATTTTTTTGTTATTTGGATGTAATTTGAGTTCTAAATCTATTTTTAAGATTACAAATATTTGAATTCTATGATGTATATAGTAAAATATATCTAAAATATATGGTTTTCTTTTATAAACGTCTAAACCGCCTAAAATCGCCTAGGCCCCGACTAGGCGTTCTAGGCGCTAGGCGTTGGGTCGCCGCCCGACTAGCGCCTAGCGCTTTCTTGAACACTGGTTATGACACACCAAGACGTGTAGGGTTTATCAATGGATATTACTTACCACGATCACTTTAATCGATATTACAATCGTTGAAAAGCAAAGTGAGATTCACTCTCAAAGTTTCCAAAAATAAAAATAAAGGTCTGTCTTTTATTAATGATGTTGAGGCTCTATATATAGAGAAAATACATCCAATTTCGTCCATAATAATATCTTAACATGTAGTGTACTTAGGAAAACAAAATTCAAACTCTTAAGTTCATGTAAGAGAGAGAAAAAGACATAACTAAATGCAATTTTGCTATGGACGAAAATTGATCTTTCTTGATTAATTTTGGGATGAATCCAACTTGCTGGGATTATCTGATGGATCATGATTGTAGGAAAAGTCGTTTTGTATCTTGATTCATTCTGTCCTGTTTGGATTTCTTCATTGAAGGCGAATAGGTCTGAATTGGGTAAACTGGAAATCACTCTGGTTTGTAAATTAAATAGCTCCTTCATCTTAAATCCATTTGATCTGATTCTTCTTGGAAATGTTCTGTAATTGAGCTGAGCATATTCTCAAAGTTGTTTCATACATTGAATCTTCATGGTTGACCAGAAAGATTTGAAATTATGAATATATATTATTTTGGGCTTGATTGGAATTGTGCACAAAATAAAACAATCCCCTTTTGGTTCCCAATATAACACCATCCCCCTTTTCTTAAAAAAAAGAAACTTGCCCACAAATCATGCTTACCAAAAAAACATAAATACAAAAATAAACAGAAATAGAAAATGAAAAGGTAGAAGATGGATGAAGAAAATGAAAAGATGAAGAAAATGAAACAGTTATAGAATCATAAAACCAGAATTATAGTGTTGATCTGACACCAAATAATGAGATATTCCTTAAGACCAAACCTTGAGAGGTTAAGAGGGGGGAGGTTTGGTTTGTGGCCGTTATGATGGATGACTGGAATGGTTGAATAGTTTGCTCAGAGATTTGTGGAAGGATCTCTTAACACCAAGCTAGTTCTCTCAAAGATACTACACACCAGAAAAAGACTAGGGGTTTGTTGGATATGACACACCAACAAATTGATCCAGACTTTAGAAAGAGATCTTTTTATTAAAATGTTGGATATATTTCAAAAATGCGAGTACAAGAGATATAAAGAAAACAAACAAGGGCAGCATTGACATCACTTAATACATCTCGAAACTATAAAGTAGTAAACACACTTTGAATTCAAAATGAAGATCATGCAAGACTATGGCCATGAGTTTCTAAGGTGAATGGGCAGGGCTAAAGTCTTTGTGGGATTGATCAACAAATGGACAAAGATGTGAAGTGATACTTAAGCCTCATTAAAAACCTTGCCAATAAAATCCAATAAGACACAACTTGGTCAAGGGAAAAAGAGTGCTCAAGCATCACTTAGTCTATTGGTGATGCTTGTATCAAAATCTAAGTGGTTTAGATATCCTCTTCATTTTTCATGCTTGAGTGACTAAGAATTATTCCAATGGCTTGATTGAATAGTTTAGCTCTTGCACGAGTCAATGGTGGCATGGCTAGAATGTCCTCATTTCCAAGCATTTCCTTAGCTACAATCGCATCATTTTCTGGTTCAAGCTCTGCTCCATGCTCCTTGTCTTCCTTACTGGCTATGATCATATCATATGTCAAACAAGCTATTGTATACTTGTATTTCATTCTGGGGAGCCGCCTGCCTTTCTTCATAAACGGTTTGCTTTGCCATCAAATTAGCAATTACGGTAAGTGAAACATGCAACTCCATGCATAATTTGGTTGGGTCATCATATGGATTCTGATGGGTTAACGTAGAGGCAACCAAAATATCATGGATATATCCCATCGCTATAATCCATAGTTTTTTTCTTCGGAACAACCTTCAAAACTCAAAAATATGAATTATTGATTTATAGTTGTAAAACAAATAAATAGTAGAAAATAAAAATTAAATACCTTAGTGAAAATCAAATCATCTTCGTGGGTGGTCAACTGCATTGAAGTACCGCCCGAAAGCTGCTGATATAGTTGCGTCTCCCACACTGTGACTCTTGACATCGCTTCATTTCAGATATGCTCGTATTGTGGACTCAGAAAATCCCAAATGAATTTTTATGAGTCGTGGCATAGAGCGTGGTCATTGGTGTATCGCGGACGGGCTCAACGGTTTGACTCCAATTTGCATGCGACTCGGAAAAATAGCATTTTATGGTGCCAGACACACTGTGTCTGACACAATTTTCCACTTAAAAACAAGAATTTTTTTTAATAAATGAGATTAATTTATGTTTCTATAAATATAAATATGTATATTAAAAATATATATAAAAAAAAATAAATCATACCAAAAGACTCTCGGACCGATTGTGCAAACATTTGAAAGACCATCATGTGAGCATATATATCAGGTGTGTGAGGTGCAGTCGGTTCGGGCTTGTGAGGAGGTAGTGGTGGTGATGGTGTGACAGTCCGCGAGACCGATTCCGTCACGGAGGATGACTGGTGAATCTGGATATGAACGCTCCTGATCGTAACTGACCGATAAGTATCACTCATGAAATTATGTATTTAGTGATTATGTCGTTTCCTACTCCCCAAAACCACAACCATATTCAATTTCACTGGAATTAGAAAGAAATTATACCAATAGCAAACGCATATAACAAACCCTATTGAAATATCACTATATTCTCTTACATGAACACTTCCAGATAACCCTAATCCTGAGCTAAACTCCACCCAGCTTAGAATTCACACGATTTCACAACACAAAAGTTCTCTCTTGAATTTGTATTCTCTCTGTTCTTGCTTCTTCATAAGGCCACACATTTCTTCTTTATATTATGCTAAACTTACTCTTCCCGTTTACCTAAATTACCATATAACAATTATCCTTTTTGTTAGAATATTTTCAAATATTTTTGTAAGTCTTCCATTTTCTTATATCTTCTCCTAAGAATAAAAGAACCCTTTCAAGCTTCAATATTCTCTACAATATCATCATCCATCTCAACAAACAACTCATACCGAATCATATTAAAAAGATTCATTTATATATCATCAATCACACAACTCCACATCATGTGTCACGTCTGATACTACCCCATATACTACGTCGCGAGTGATACAACAACACTCTAAGAAAATACATTTTCATTTTCCCCCATTTTGACTATGTATGTGAACTCAACAACCCTGCATTCAAAGGATTCGTCACTAATAACACCCAACACCATCTCCCCTTGCTTGAGTCACATCATAGTCAAAAACTAAGTCATGAACCGTCTTTCAAACTGAGGATGAAATCCTATTACACAATCTCCATAATGATTAAATTTTCTTCTCCAAATATCATGAGCCTTGTCCCCCCATGATTAGCCCTTTGAACATATCCTTGAACTCCATAATGATAATATGTCGGACCTTGAAATCTCACACCACAAGCTTGTTCCATTAAATTATTCTCCCTCAATAACATAAAACATCTTAGCCTAATATGCTCAACAACTTCAAAATGATGACAAACAGGTTGAAAAATGCTTCGAGGTGCACTCTTCACTTCTTGGATTTTCCTTATTGTTGTCGTTGTAGCAATTTTTGTACCAGTTGACGTACCAGTTCCACTCTATGTAACGATTACAACCTATGTAGAAGTTCTGGACGTTGACTCTATAACAGATGTCGATGCAACTCCATATTTTTACAGACTCAAAACACAGTCAACTTTGAATATTTTCCTTTGAATCCAAGACTATATCAATCAATGGTGAGAAGATGATCTAACTGATATGTGCCATTATGTGAGCATCCTCAAACCTTTTTGCGTTCTTATAGTTGAACACTAGCTTGATGTGCTTCTTCTTCTTCTTTCTTTCTTGGATACTTATGTGCTTCAACAGTTTTAGTTCTTAAGTTGACTTTCTCCTTAGTCAACACTTAACTCTCCTTAACCAGTTCACACCAACTCTCATACAAGGCGTCGTAGTTCTCAGAAAAATCTTTATCTTCCAGCATCACTATATTTTTCATCATTGTCACTTCCAATTGTAGACCCTATTGCAGAAGCTGATGCATGAATATTGCAGGTGCTGATGCAGATTCTGTTGCAGTCGCTAACGCAGATCCTGATGCAAATCTCCGAAGCCAAAGTTTTAAATGCAACAAAATTGTTTAGTACTTCACCATCATCTGAATCCTTTCTAGAATCATTCTTGATGATTTTCTTCTTCTTTTGCTGCTGCAATTTGCATATTCAAGGCGAACTTGACCAAAGCCTTGACACTCATAACATCGTATCTTCGAGGATAGATTTCCCAACTCCTATCATTCTCCTTTTATCCTTCTTGTTTTCCCTTCCTTCAAATACTTAGCAAATTGTCTTGACATCATCACCATAGGATCTTCTGAAGATGAGACCTTTAGAACAACTCCAACATCATCATCCTTCTTCTGACCTTTGTCCTTCTACGATTTTCTCAACTCAAAGCTTAAAGTATCCCAACAAACTCATCAAACGCCAAATCATCCAGACTATTATCTTCTTCAAATGCAGAAATTTTGACACAAACTTTGATGGAAGATATCTATTCAGCTTCTTCACAAGCTTCTTGTCCTTGTAATGCTTTCCAAGAGTGAATGACTCATTAGATATGTCACACAACTTAGCACGACTGAGACACAATTTCCTCTTCCTCCATCCTTAGATTCTAAAAATTAGATGCTAACATATCCAGCTTAGTTCTCTTTACGTTTGTCGTACCTTTAAACATATTCTTCAATGTATTTCATGCCTTCTGAGCTGACGCACATTGAGAAATCAACTTGAAATAGCTTGAATTAATTGCATTATAAAGTACAATCTTTGTCTTAGAATTGAAACTTGATGCCTTGTTCTCTGCAGCATTCCATTGATCTCTCGGCTTAAGAACTTCCACTCCCTTAGCATCAATCATCATAGGAGGATTTCAACCAATTTCAATCGAATTTTCAAAAAATTTCATCAAGACCACTAATCAAAGCTTGAATATGAACCTTCCAATATCCATAATTTGAAGAATCAAGTCGTGGTGGACTTGTCATAGACGTTCCTTCTAGATGAAACTCCATCAATCTCGATTTTAACTATGTGTTACATCGTGAGCTATCTTCGGATCCTCACTCTTTATCTACCTGAAACAAGAATAATTCTCTGTTGAGAACCTGCTCTGATACCAATTGAAAATGCAAGTGAGACAAGATAAAAGTGCAGAAAGTAAAGACACACAAATTTTTTAACGAGTTTGTTTCCTACTCCCTGGGACAATGTATAAATTTGAGTCCACTAGAGTTAGAAAGCAATTACACCAATTGAAAATGCGTATAAAACCCTCCTGGAATACTACATTATTCTAGTACATGAACTCTTCAGGATAACCCTAACTCTGAGCTAACCCCACCGATCCTAGAATTTAATGATCAAACGATCTTACCAAGACAAAAGCTCTCTCTTGAATTTTATTCTCTTTGCTCTTCTTCATAAGACCACACTTTTCTTCTTTATATTAAACTAAAATTTCTCATAGAGTTACCTAAATAACCATATATCAAATATCTTTTTTGTTAGGATATTTCCAAGTCATTTTGTAAATCTTTCATTTTCTTATATCTTCTCCAAAAAATAAAGAAACCCTTGTAAGCTGCAATATTCTTACAATATCTTCATCCAGTTTAGCATAATTCTTGGATCGAATCTTATCACCAAGTTTTTTTTTCATACCTCATCAATCAAACAACTCCACGTCATGTGTTATGTCTTGTACTATCTCTTTATTGCGTCCCGACTCATGCAAAAACACTCCAAGCAAATACATCTTCAGGCTTCACTTATACAGATTTGTAGACAATTTCTTTGCTGAACGAATTGATCAACTTTTTAGATTTTACACGCTTGGAAATTTTTTTTTGGATAACGACGGATTTTTGACAAATTTATTAATTCGTCGCTAATTAGCGACGAATTAGAGACGTTTACAGATCTTCACCGTACGTGTGGCGGCCTAGGGAGGGATCTACATGTTAAAAGCGGTCTCGAGACTCTCTCCACCAAGTTTCCTAAGCCGAATACACGCCCCTTACTCTTCTGCGTTTCCTGCAAAGTTTTTTTAAGATACTAGTTATAAATCAAATAATCTAAGAAAAATATGAAATTTTAGTTAACATAAAAATTTACCTCGAGAATGATCTCGTTGACCTTTTCCGGCGATAGGGAAGACTAACTAGTCGATCCGACTTCCTCGGATTGCTGGGATAGGACTTTCTCCACCCGCCTCTTTGACGACTCAACATTCTCCGAGCAATCGGTTCCTGGATCTCGCTGGTAGTCTTGTTTCTATGGCCGCCCTCGACGAGCTCAACAAACATCGGGTCTCGTCCTTCTCGCCGTTTCTGCAAAAAAAATCATTGATCAGAAATGAGTTTATTAAAATATGGCAAAATATTAACATAAAAACTTACAAAGTCATTTTTCCGATGTACAGTGCTCTTTGCTCCCGTGTTATGGGTCTCAATCTTGACACTGCCTCTCTGACTTTTACGGTTCTGTGAGTTCATGGAAGAGGTTGATACTGTAGAAGGCTGCACCCAATGATGGATCAACCCGGTCCACACATCGATGTTCACTCCCTTATGTACATCTTCTATCACCCACTTCTGCTTCCACTCATTGATGACGTGAGAATAATGGGATTTTGTTTTCAGGTGGAACTCCTTCTCCACAAATGCAATATACTTCTTATCCCAAGTATATTCTTGCTACAAAATATAATGTTTGTTATTAACAATTAATAATAATACAAAATACGAAAGATAACGAATGAAGATACGTATCACGATCTGGCGTAGTCAGTTATGCTTATCGGGCAAAGGCATTTCCATGTACGGCGGATACAAGAACCGGAGCATGCTGTACATCATGCCCAAAATGCTCTTCGTGATCTTTGATTTTGTCATCCCGAACCTGAAAACGCAAAAACATTAAACATTAAACGTATCTAAAACAGATGTGCTAAAACACAAAATTCTCTAAGTTAAAAGACTCACCAATAAACTCCCGGGATGTTCTCGTAATCGGGATCGAGTTGTTTCCGCAACTCTCGTCCCGCTTCTCAACTAACACCGATATATTCAGTGCAATAAAGATCAAAACATTTTCTGTCTCCGGAACATGAGACACAGAATGGCTCCCACTAGGAGCCTCCTGCCGAGGTTATGGTCTCGGCCTATCGAGACCGGCGTTCCGCATCCGAACGTGGCTGAGCCGTATGAAACTGAGGCGTCTCGGAAGTGAGGTACGTCTCAAACACTGGGAAATCATTCCTATTAACAATAAATAGATTAAAAGTTAAAAAATGCTTATAATATTTCTAAAATCTTAAAAAAATTAGAAAATTATATAAATCTTTAGAAAATACTTATTAAAATTAAATATATTTTTAAAAATATTAAATATTTCGAAATATGATTAAATTTTATTATAAAATGCCAAACATTTATTTTAAAAATTGTAGCTAATATAAAAAATTAGAAACAAAATTTTAAAATTACTAATACTATAAAAACATATATATATATTTAATATTAAACTTTTTTACATAATATGAATAATTGTTTTAATTTTTTTTTTATTCAACTATTTTTACAATCTAAATTTTTTTTAAAATTCTAATAAAGTTTATATCAATATAGAAAAAATCTAAAAACATTTACAAAAAGTTTTTAGATTTTTACAACTTTGAAAACATTTATAAACGTTTGAAAAATTGCATAAACGGTTTTACAATTTTAAAAAATGTTTACAAAACCGGCACCCATAACATTTGCAGTTCATATATCAGTGGCTACAAGAATATGTCAAGTGATCTTCTTGGATGCTCTGGCCTGGGAACGAGAACGGAGAGGAAAAGAAACTCTCGATGCATGCACAAAGATGGTTGTAGGTTATAAGGAGTCAGAATCACTGGCCACAACGAATATTGTCTCTCATGCCTCCCAAATGGGTTTAAACCATCTGCGCATAATCCTAGGTACATGTTACGTGGCTCATAAGCAAAATCCGGATATACACTCTGAAAATTTCGCTACGCTACAGCATATGACGGATGTGAAATCTCTTCTCCTCTTCTATGCTCGGCATGCCATCTCATTTTCGCCGTTGTTCGTTCTGATTGGTATAATCGCTTCAACATTTTTCTTAACGACAAATACCACATTCATTTGAACGGAACCTTAACTCTTCCCCTTGTATCCTGATAGCACGGATGCTTACAAAATTTACATTCCAGACCGTATTCATATTCTCGCCAATATATCATACAGTTGTCTTTGCACACATCTATTATATGGTACGGCAATCCAAGCCCTTTAACAAGTTTCTCGACATCGTTGTATGAACATTGCGTAAGATTATCTTTATGAAGAATATCTTTCACAAAATCGCAAATCGCATCCACATATTCTTCTGCCAAATTGAAGTCCGTCTTTATGCCCATTAATTACGTAGCAGATTATAATGGTGAATGCCCCTCGTTGCAACCATCATAAAGCGGCCGCTTTGCTGCATCTAATATATCAAAAAATATCCTACCTTCTACATTAGGTTCATCATCTACCCTAAGAATTTGATATTCACCTACTTTCTGAATATTTTATCGATATGCATCATTAACCATCTGAACGGTACCTACACCAAAATCTACATCCGCACTATAAGGTTTGCTGGAACTACCATAATGTTCCCTACTACTAGTACTACCATAAGGTTCTTTACTACTACTTGCATAATCCGATGTTTCCCCATGAAGATACCAAGTCTTCTAACCCGCCATAAACCTCACTGAATACAAGTTATGCCATACTTTGTCAATCGTAGGATTTCTAACATTTTGGCACTGAGTACATGGACATTTTAACTTACCGGTTTCTGCGTATAGGTTGACGAAATGCTACCGTCATGAATTCCATAATACCTAGTGCATATTCGGTGTGAAATAAGTTCGTCGCCGCATCAATCATCAGACCGTCCATCTATGATCTGTAATAATTAAAAGAAGACATTTTCTCGTGATCAAGAATATTAGAGAGAGAGTAAGAGAGAGAGAGAGAGAGAGAGAGAGAGAGAGAGAGAGAGAGAGAGAGAGAGAGAGAGAGAGAGAGAGAGTGATGTAGCCCCGGAGCAGAAGCTTGAGTGATGGGTTGATGGAGATCGAACCTCGGGCTTAATAGCTCTCTTGGTTTGGTCGAATTGGATGGATGGTGATCAGAGATGGGATTGTTCCTGCTGGCTTAAAAGCTCTCTCAGAAATAATCAGTGGATGAAATGGATTGAGGTCGCCACAAGATCCTATGAGTCTGAATCTTGATAAGACAAAAGCCTTCTCTTTGTTTGAATCACACAAAACAATAGAGAAAACAAGTTTGCGGTTTCTTTGCTTGAAGAAAACACTCGGTGTACTTTATTGATCTAGGGTAAATGATACACGGCTGTGAGAGGGGACTTTATAAACAGTCCAAACAGCTATACCCTTCCAGGGGACTTGAAGCAAATAAAACATAAAAGGAAAGTACTGACTCAACTTGGACCTAAAGAAATAAAGACTACAACGGCTACTTTTATGATTGAAACTACTAAGGGAAACAAAGATTTGATCCTGCAAAACAAAGAGACAACGGTCATATAATGTGTATAAATGAAATTCATACCTTAGCTTATGTTTGGTATGTCTTTGGCCGTTGATCAGAGGCCTTCTTCAGTCGTAGCATTCTGGCCTCAGAAGCTTGAGCTAGTGTCGATGCTACTTCCTGAGCTAGTGCCGATGCTACTTCCTGAGCAAGTCGTGATGCTACATATTGTCAGTCCCTTTTGAGCTGAGCTGAATAGTGTTGAGCTATCCATCCTGATGAAGACTTGTTCCTGCTCTTGGTTAGTAGCTTGATTCAGTAGGCTTTGCACACCTTCATTGACTTGGTTCCTCAAAGCATTTGTTGCTGACCTTGTCAACGGACCTTTCCTTATGATGGGCATTGGATCTTCTGCCTTTGGTTCTATGGTCTCATCATACCCTCCCCCTTGAAGAGGTTTTGTCCTCAGAACTGATTGACCTGCATCATAAGGAGCTAAATCAGAAACATTGAATGTTGGAGAAATGTTTAACTCACCTGGCAGCTCAAGCTTGTAGGCGTTGTCGTTGATCTTCTCCAGGACTCGGAATGGTCCATCTCCTCTTGGTGTGAGCTTTGACTTCCTCTGATTGGGAAATCTTTCTTGCCTCATGTGTAGCCAGACCCAATCTCCTGGTTCAAATATCACCTCCTTTCTTCCTTGGTTAGCTTTCAGCCTATGCTTCTCGGTTTTCTTCTCTACATTCTCCTTAACTCTTTGATGTAGCTTCTTGACGAAGTCTGCTTTTGCTTCTCCTTCTGTACTTGTATAGATAGCTTGAGGCAAAGGGGTAAGGTCTAAAGGAGTTAAAGGATTAGATCCATACACAACTTCAAAAGGAGAGTGGTTAGTAATCGAATGCTTAGCATGATTGTAGGCAAATTCAATGAATGGCAAACAAGATAACCAATTGCTTATGTTCTTACCAACCGTGGCTCTTAGGAGTGTTGAGAGAGTCCGGATTACTACCTTAGTTTGCCCATCTGTTTGGGGATGACAAGTGGTGGAATAGAGCAGATTGGTGCCCAACTTCCTCCAAAGTACCCTCCAAAAGTGGCTCAAGAACTTTGTGTCCCTATCTGAAACAATAGTTCTTGGAATTCCATGCAACTTGACCACTTCCTTAAAGAATAGATCAGCTATCTGCACAGCATCATTAGTCTTGTTGCAAGCAATGAAATGAGCCATTTTAGAAAACCTGTCAACAACTACAAAGATGGAATCCTTGTTGTTGATCTTGGGCAATCCTAAAACAAAATCCATTGAAATGTCCACCCATGGTGTGTTAGGAATTGGTAAAGGCATATATAAACCATGTGGATGTAACCTGGACTTGGCATTTAGGCATGTGATGCATTTGGCACAGAACCTTTCCACATCTCTCTTCATGTGTGGCCAAAAGAAATGCTCCTTCAAGACACTATAAGTCTTGTCTCTGCCAAAATGTCCCATCAAACCTCCTCCATGAGCCTCTCTAGTGATCAACTCCCTCATGGAACCTTGTGGAATGCACAGCCTTTTCTCCTTGAACAGAAAACCATCTTGTTGATAGAACACCCCAAATGCTGCCTTAGATGTCTCCTGGTACACGTCCTTGAAGTCTGGATCATCAGCATACATGTCTTTGATGTGCTCAAATCCCATGATCTTAGACTCCATTGTTGTTATGAGGGCATGGCTCCTTGATAGTGCATCTGCTACAATGTTTTCTTTTCCCTTCTTGTACTTGATCACGTAAGGAAAAGTTTCTATGAACTCCAACCACTTTGCATGCCTTTTCTTAAGAGTAGTCTGCCCTCTTAGGTGCTTTAGAGTCTCATGATCTGTATGTATCACAAATTCTTTAGAAAGCAAGTAGTGTTGCCAAGTTTCCAGTGATCTCACCAGAGCATACAACTCTTTGTCATATGTTGGGTAGTTGAGTGTTGCACCACTCAGCTTCTCACTAAAGTAACCTACTGGTCTGCCTCCTTGTATCAGTACTGCACCTATTTCTGTACCAGAAGCATCACACTCAATCTCAAACATTTTATCAAAGTTAGGAAGTACCAATACTGGTGCATTGGTGAGACTAGTTTTGAGCCGTGTGAATGCTTGCTCCTGAGCCTCTCCCCATTCAAATGCTTTGTCCTTCTTGATCACTGAGGTAAGAGGGGCTGCTATGGTGCTGAAGTCTTTGACAAACCTCCTGTAGAAGCTTGCTAGACCATGGAAGCTCCGGACATGTCCTATTGTTGTAGGTGTTGGCCAATCTCGTATTGCCTTGATCTTCTCATCATCCACCTTAAGTCCCTGTGAACTTACAACAAATCCTAGAAAAACCAATTGATCAGTGCAAAAGATGCATTTCTTTAAGTTGGCATAAAGACCTTCTGATCTAAGTGTTTGCATAACCTGTTCTAGATGCTTAACATGATCATCCAAGCGGTGGCTATAAATCAGTATGTCATCAAAATATACTACCACAAACTTACAAATAAAAGCTCTTAGAACCTGGTTCATTAGTCTCATGAATGTGCTGGGAGAATTGGTGAGACCAAATGGCATGACAAGCCATTCATACAGCCCTTGCTTGGTTTTGAAGGCTGTTTTCCACTCATCTCCTTCTTTCATTCTGACTTGGTGATATCCACTCTTCAAGTCTATCTTTGAGAAGATGGTTGCTCCACTTAGCTCATCAAGCATGTCATCAAGTCTTGGGATAGGATGTCTGTACTTGATGGTAATGTTTTTTATGGCCCTGCAATCAACACACATTCTCCATGTACCATCCTTCTTTGGGACGAGTAGAACTGGTATAGCACATTGACTCAAGCTTTCCCGTATATATCCCTTTGACATCAGCTCTTGAACTTTCTTTTCCAGTTCCTTAGCCTCTTCTGGATTCACTCTATAAGCTGGCCTGTTGGGCAATGGAGCTCCTGGTACCAAATCAATTTAGTGTTCAATGCCTCTCAATGGTGGAAGTCCAGCTGGTATGTCCTCTGGAAAGACATCCTTGAATCTGTCCAATAGCTCAGTCACGGCTAAGGGATGCTCCTGCTCTTCTGAACCTGAAAGATACCCTTCTCTAAAGATCATGAGTAGTACATGTTCTTTATGCTCCAAAGATTTCAGAACATTAGAAGGTGAAACAAAAAGATTGCTCTCATTACTGCAATTAAACCAGCTCTCTAAATTCTTTCTTGCCTTTCTCTTGCTCCTTCTCCGTCTGTGCTCCCTAACTGACGGATATCTTGTTTCTTGCACTCTTCCCTTTCTTTTCACATAGTTTGGAGGAAAAGCGTACAACTGTTCTATCTCTTCCGGAATAATCCACTCAGACATATGCGGAACTGGAAAAATTGTCCTCGTATAAGCCAATGCCCATAATTCTATCATGTAATAACGCGAGCACAGACCATACAAATCCTTCAATTCCGTTGGCCTAATGTCTTGCTTCAAGAATTTAGTGGTAGCAGATATTGCGTGTACACATGGGTACCTGTCAATATCAAAATATCTGCAGCTGCATTTGTTATGTCTCAAATCCACCACATAAGTAATGCCGTCATCTCCAACAACACCGTATTGAAGCTCGAATGCATTAAGCTCAAATGTCGTGAGTTTGGCTGCTTTCACAATTCTAGCGTGCAACACAAGTTCCACTTCCGGCACCAATTTTCGCGCGCTCGATCCAGAAACGGAATCTTTCCTATGACTGTTAAACCACTCTGCAAATTTTCCAATAAGAGCATCGATCATAGGCAGTAGATGATACCTTCTGGCCTTCTTAAAAACTGCATTCATAGACTCCACACAATTAGATGTGTCTATGTTGTACCTTGCACCGGGAGAATAACACCTTGCCCATTTCTTCTCTTCTACGCTTTTGTCAAGATATTGAGCTGCTTGAGGATATCTGTTCCTAAAATCGCCATATTATCTTAGGAAATCAGCCTCGGAGTATATCCGAGCAATTTCCCTAAATTTTTTTCCAACTTCTTCTTTGTTCTCGTAGGAAACTGCTCCTCTCACATTCTGGGACAGGTGGTAGATGCAATAACCATGATCCGAGAGAGGGTACACTAGACCTATTGCCTTGATGAGACTTGCATTTCTGTCGCTAATAAAAACTAACTCACGACTATCCGGTATTACGGTTTTCAGCGTATTGAAGAACCACATCCAACTTTCTTCCTTTTCACCATCAACTAGAGCAAAAGCAATGGGATAGTGGTGATGATTCGGATCCTGCGCTGAGGCGAATATTAAACAACCTCCATATACAT
This sequence comes from Orychophragmus violaceus, assembly GCA_030180135.1. Classification (NCBI taxonomy): domain Eukaryota; kingdom Viridiplantae; phylum Streptophyta; class Magnoliopsida; order Brassicales; family Brassicaceae; genus Orychophragmus; species Orychophragmus violaceus. Next base: position 25,139,527 of record CM058236.1, on the reverse strand, counting down.
TCTTAATGAAAGTTGCGTCAACGATGAGCACTTTCCTCATGGCTACAAACCCTTCGATGGAAGCTCCCAAAGCCACAAATAGATACCTGAACCTTCTTTGTTCATCCAACACCAAATCGGTTTTTGTTCCAAGATTCACCTTCTCCAACATATGCAAATAAGACGGCAACATCTTGAAACCATCAACTGGACTACCACGGATATCAGAAACAGCAAGGTTTTTCCCTCTAAAAGTCGTAGAATACGACACTTCCACACCGGCTCTTCTTTGGACAAGCTGCACAATAGTTTTAGGACATGGAGTATCGAAGTTACCGGGATAGTCTTCGTTTAGGACGCTTGCAACTAACCGTGGTGTACCTTTTCTCTTGTTGCTTATACCACTAGTACTTGTCCGAGAGCATGAATGCATATTCGTGTATGTTCTAACTGAGAACATGGTTGAATTCTTAATCTTTACAGCTCTCAACTGCCATTTACAACCTTGCTTCGCTTCACGGCATTTCACCACGTATCGACTCTTATCTGAATTGCCTATTAAGATCCCATAACAGTTCAGATTTGCGGCTTTATCAACCAAATACTGCACATCTTCTTTACATTTAAATTCTTGACCTATTTCAAAACCCAAGCCATCTTCCCATTCATCTAAACGCCTTGTATCTTCCACAACCAATGGAAGCTCAACTGATTCAACCATATCCAAATCATGCATATTATCATGTTGTACAATATCACCATCGCCAATAGCAACATTCTCCAATGGCTCAATCGGCTCAGTTGGTTCAATAGGCTCAATAGGCTCAATAGGTTGTTCTGTTGATTCCTCGCCAGTAACATGAGTAGCATCACCAGCATTGATTACCCCAATATTATCCCGGGCAGTAGAAATAAGCTCACCATAACTCCCACCATCTTGTTTCCTCCTCTCTACTCTTGAAAGTTGTTCGGTAATCAGAAATATTTCCAAATCTCTGACAATCTTTACATGCAAAACACTTCTTCGTTGCTCTTTATCCAAAGAGGTTAGATACACGTAAACATCCTCGTCAGCAAAAATATACGACTGCCTTTGAGGTTTCACTACCAATGGAATATAACTCAAATTCAGCCTCTTTGTAGAATCATCTATTGAAATCTTTCTGCGTATCCTATCCACTAGCAACGAATACGTTATCTCCTCCATAGATGATGTCTTAAACGATATACCATACAACCGAGCTTCTCTAGGAATCCATTCATAGTCATCTCCGATCTTTGAATAATGTCCTTCATAATCAAAATGTATGTTTATGAAAGGAGAACCCATCCTCTTCTGAAAATGACATAAAAATATGCATTAGCACTCAAATTTCAATAGTAATACCACAGTAGTTTTACCAAGTTCTACCAGTTCTGCCATAGTAGTTTTACCAAGTTTTACCAAGTTTTACTAAGATGTACAAAGTTTTACCAGTTCAACCACAATAGTTTTACAAAGTTGTACCGATTTTTACTAATCTATTATTACCAAGTTTTACTAAGTTGAGCAACTTTATGAGACCCAAAATATCTCCAAATTGCCAATACAACAATAGGATGCAGTACGATTAAACCATAAATTTCGATTAATTATCGATTAAGTTGTCTAATTCACCAAAAAAACACGGCTACAAACACAATGTTCTTAATCCAAAAATTAAAATCGACCTTCAATCGAGCTCAACCAAAAAAGAGAAAAAATAGAGAAACAAACGACAAGAAAAGGAAGAGACTTACCTGGGATGATCAGAATCCCGAATAGAAGTTGTTGGGATGGTAGAATTGGGATAGATTTGAGGAAATCGAATTCAAAATAGCTGTAAAAATCGACCAAATCGAACAGGAGAGAGAGAGAGCGTGACCGAGCGTGGTGGGAGCGTGGTCGAGATGGAAGATGAGAGAGAAGCTCTCTTCTGATTGGTTGATTATTTGGTTTATTTTACATTTTTTTAATTGATTCATTAAGGGTAGAATGAGAATAACATTAAAAGAGAGGAGTAGGGAAGTATGGTAGATTAGGCAAGAGTATGTGGGAAATTGACTTTGAGTCAAGGAGCTTTTGAGAATTTGACCCTACAACCAATAGAGAGGTCTCTCTCTCTCTCTCTCTCTCTCTCTCTCTCTCTCTCTCTCTCTCTCTCTCTCTCTCTCTCTCTCTCTCTCTCTCTCTCTCTCTCTCTCTCTCTCTCTCTCTCTCTCTCTCTTGTTGCTGTTTCAAATCCAGATCTACATTCCACTATGTCCTCAAAAAATGAATCTCTAAATCCTGACTAGCTCCAATCCGTTTAACCCAGCAACGGCTTTGAATCTTTAACCTTCTGTTTCTGCCTGCTTGTTTACACACGTTTCATGCTGGGGAAAGTATTGCTGCTTTATCTCATCTTGGGTTTGACATGGTACCTTTGTACCTTTGTCTCTCTGCCATTTAATATTGAAACTCTCCAACGAAGCTCAGGGTTGAAGAAGCTATAAATCTTTGAATCTTGCTCCAGCCATTTGAAGATATCACTGAGGTCCAATCATGTACAAGATGTTCCCTTGCGGCCTTTGTTTTTCCCTTTTGAAGATCTATTTTCCCCTGTATTAGGGTGTTTCTCTTACAGAAGAGTTTTTAATCAACTTAAATTTTGTTTGAGGATTTATCAGCTGTACTGTACCTGTGTGTTGAGGATCTTAAATCAACTTAAAAATTCCAGTTCCAGGCCAAGGTCTAGTAAATGTACAAGCTTGTGAACTTGCGACATTTTTTTTTTCACCGAGAGCTCTGGTGGCCGTTATACGAAAAATCTTCAGATCTGCTGATCTCTCCTATCAGCAGCAACACCCTCGCTCACTGGCAGTGGCGGAGCCACATTGACTGAGAGGGGGGCATATGCCCCCAATACTTTTCAAAATTTGCATATAATTTCCATATAAATTTTATAATATCCATTAATTTTATGTTTAGTTCTTTAAGAAAAATCAAATATGCCCCTTATGGAACCTACGCTACTGCTCACTGGCCCCTGAATTTCGCAGCTAATTCGAAGATCTTCAGGATTGTTAGCGTCTGATTCAGTTCGTTTCCCCCTGTGGCATGTGTTTCAGTGGCGGTGACGATTCCAAAACCTTTGTGCCTAAAGAAATATTCATGTACACTGATCCTATTTTTGAGCAGATCCGGTGCATCCTTCTCTGCCTTCTTTATCTAGCTATATGCTAAGCTTCCAGTCTTTACTTTCCCTTTTGGCGTTATTGGATCTCTGAAAATCATATGTTAATTTGAATATGACTGAGGTGGCTTCTAAGACAAATTGTTGACTGTCTTTACATCTTTGTCTTTGATCCATTAATGTTGGGTTAAGCTCATTTCGGAGCACAATCGAAGAGTTTAAAGATATCTATTGACACTCGAACGGTCTGAAGGTGTCAACTGCCTTGTGTGTTCAAATTTCAAAAATCAAGATAAATTTTGGTGAGAATTCTTCAAGGGCCAGAGTTCTTATTCATTGTATTGGGAGATTGTTCGTGTCCAAGACAAATTATTGACACCATTTGCACAGTTGATCCCTCAGTCCGAGGAGTATTCATCATACAAAGAGTTTAATATCAGCATTTAAAATGAACATTATTTCTTGGAATTGTCAGGGCGTTAGAGCCGATCTCACAGACGAACATTTGGAAGAGTTACAACGATGCTTTTAACCAAAATTTTTATTTTTATCCGAGACAAAAAATAAACGCTACTTTCTGCAAAATTGCAAGTTTCATTTAGTTATGACAATGTTTTTACGGTTGAGCTGCAAGGCAGAAGCGGTGGTTTAGCGCTTTTCTATATGGATGATCCTAAGGTGATCATTTCATATGATCGATGTGGAAACAACTTTTGAAGGCAACAAAATCCATATGATATTTGTTTATGGAGATCCGGTGGTTGAATACCGAGAACGTGTTTGGGAAAGACTTACGAGGATGAGTCTTAGTCGACGTAATGCATGGTTTATGATAGGCGATTTTAACAAAATCACAGGGAACCATGAAAAAAGAGGCGGACGACGTCGCGCCGAGTCCTCTTTCATCACTTTCCGTACGATGCTCGAGAACTGCGGAATGATTGACTTCCCACACAAAGGAAACTCTCTCTCTTGGGTTGGAAAACGTAGATCGGGGAAGGTCAAATGCCGATTAGACAGGGCTGTCGGGAATGAGGAATGGCACTATCTGTTTTCCCACACAGTTGTGGAGTATTTAAAAATATGGGGCTCTGACCATCGGCCGGTTTTAGCAACAGTACAATCGGTGATCCGCCATCGGAGAAAAAACTTCAGATTCGATAAAAGATGGTTTGGAAAACGGGGATTCGAGGAAACAGTTGTATCAGGATGGGGTCCACCAGATGGAATCCCTCCTAGGGATTTCCATGACAAAGTGATATCCTGTAGAAAAAAAATCTCCTCTTGGAAGACAACACTACCTACAAATACAGCAAAACTCATTGAAGAACTTAAAGATCAAATAGACAAGGCCACATCAGACGATAATACAACGCTGGAGGAATTAGAAGAACTTAGACGCCAACTTTGTACGGCTTTTCGCGATGAGGAAACTTTTTGGAGACAGAAAAGCCGAACTCTCTTCCACAAAGATGGTGATAAAAATACAAAATTCCATCACTCCCGCACAAAAATCAGGCGAGCCAGGAACCGGATCATAGCTCTTAAAGACGAACAGGGCAATTGGGCGGAAAATCCGACATCAATTGAGCGAGTAGCGGTGAACTATTTTAAAGACCTCTTCACGAGTACAAATCCCACAGACTTCACTAACTCTCTCCGGTTTATTACCGAGAAAGTACCACAACATGTTAACCATACTCTAATCTCGGATCCCTCAATTGAGGAGATTAAAGCGGCTCTTTTTGATATCAACCCTGATAAAGCGCCTGGCAAGTGATAAGCCACGATTTGACGAAGTTGGTCAAAGGTTTTTTCTCGACAGGGAGATTTGACCTGAGGCTAAACCAGACAAATATTTGTCTGATTCCAAAGAAAGACCGACCGCGAGCAATGGCGGAGTTCAGACCAATCAGCCTCTGTAACGTGAGTTACAAGATCATTTCAAAGATTATGTGCAAAAGATTGAAGAAGGCTCTCCCAAAGCTTATATCAGAGACACAATCAGCCTTTATGGCCAAACGCCTTATTACCGACAATATTTTGCTTGCACAAGAGAATTTCCATGCCCTTCGGACAAATCGTATGTGCCAATTTTATTTCATGGCCATTAAAACGGACATGAGTAAAGCATATGATAGAGTAGAATGATATTTCTTGCGAACACTCTTGCTTAAGTTTGGCTTCGATAAGAAATGGGTTGATTTGCTGATGTTTTGCGTATCCTCGGTCTCGTACCAGGTTTTGTTAAACGGAGAACCAAGGGGTAGAATAAAACCGACCAGAGGACTCCGACAAGGGGATCCATTATCCCCCTTTCTTTCCATCCTTTGTACAGAGGCGCTTATTTCCCTCCTCAATGGAGCGGAAGAGGAAAAAAGAATCTCGGGACTAAGGATAGCTAGAGCCAGCCCAACAGTCTCACACCTCCTCTTTGCAGATGATAGCTTATTCTTCTGTAGAGCAAATATCCGACAGAGTGTCGAGATCTTGGAAATGATTCGTATTTACGGAGAGGCATCGGGTCAACAACTAAACCCCGGAAAATCATCTGTTTTCTTCGGAAGCAGAGTCAACTCTGATACTCTAAGAGAAATCAAGACCTCGATTGGTATTACAAATGAAGGGGGTATGGGTATGTACCTAGGACTCCCCGAACAAATATGCGGCTCAAAAACGAAAGTATTCTGCTTTGTGCAAGATATACTAAATAATCGGGTCGGTACCTGGTCCGCAAGTCTACTCTCTAAAGGGGGAAAAGAGGTACAAATCAAATCAGTGGCCCAAGCTATTCCGACATACACGATGTCGTGCTTCCTTATTCCGCAAGGCGTGATTGATAAGCTCAATAGTGTTATCTCAAACTTTTGGTGGAGTTCGAAACAGAATAGTAAAGGGCTTCATTGGATCGCATGGGATAAGATTTGTACACCACAAGATATGGGAGGCATCGGCTTCAGAGAACTACACGATCAAAACCTCGCCCTATTGGCCAAACAGATGTGGCGATTGATCGAACACCCACATTCCCTCCTTGCAAGAGTTTTGAAAGGACGATACTACAGGAATTCCGATCCCTTAGAGGAACGGAGGGTATACTCGCCGTCATATGGATGGCGTAGTTTTATGGCTGCAAGGGATGTTTTGAAACTTGGATTAAGAAAGAGGATTGGATCGGGATGTAATACGAGAGTGTGGGAAGAGCAATGGATCCCAGATATTCCGGCCCGCGTGCCGAGAGGCGCTGACCCACTGGGGCTAAGAGACCCCGATCTTCTGGTAAACCAATTGATAAGACGAGGAACGAGTGAATGGGATGAACTTATGATACGGGAACTATTCCACCCAGAAGACGTACCATTAATCCTTGGCTTGAGACCTAGCCGTAATCTCACCTTAGATGGTTACATTTGGAACCATACCACTTCAGGGGCGTACACAGTGATATCAGGGTACGAACTTCTACGAAAGACTAATCTGGCACTAGCCAATCAGGAGGTATTAGAGCCAAGTATTAACCCCCTAAAAAGTCATGTTTGGAAGATTAAGACCCCCGGGAAGCTTCGACACTTTATGTGGCAAGCTTTATCCGGATGTGTAGCGACTTGCCAACGCCTTGCCTACCGACATATCGGCACAGATAAGAGCTGCCCCAGATGTGGTGCCACAGAGGAAATTATTAATCATCTCTTATTTGAGTGCCCCCCAGCCTTACAGATGTGGGCTTTATCGGACTTTTCGTCTCTTCCGGGTTGCTTCCCGAGTTCATCCTTATACCAAAACATGGATTTCCTATTTTGGAGAACAAAAGAAATGGGCCTACCGGTACCACAAAGAGATAACTTTCCTTGGATCATTTGGTTCATATGGAAAGCAAGAAACGAAAAAGTGTTCAATGGAATTGAGAGATCAGCAGTGGACACTCTACAACATGCCATACTGGAGGCGGAAAGCTGGAGGATAGCAAACAAAAAGGAATGCAAGGTGGAAGTGGGACATACCACATTCATATCAGGGACAGAACAACCTCCCGAAACACACCCCAACCCTATCTGCCAAATTGACGCATCTTGGGTCAACCATGGTACAGTTAGTGGATTGGGATGGTGTCTTAGGGATAACATGGGTTGGATTTTAGCTGGAGAAAGAGGGTGTAGAAGAATTCTATCGGCTCTCCATGCCGAATTGTATGGACTCATCTGGGCGATGGAATGTCTATGCGATAAGGGTTTATTTCGAGTTAGCTTTATGACAGACTGCGAGAATCTAGTAAAGATTGTTGAGGAACCGTCGGAGTGGCCGGGTTTTCGATCCGAGTTAGACAACATAGCTATGATTAGAGAGCGTTTTATCTTTTTTTTTATCTATCTTATATTAGCCGTACGGAAAATGTCTGTGCCGATACCCTTGCTAAAAGGGCGAGAGCACGAGGCCGTTTATTTACCCTTGTAAGTCAAGAACAGTCGGATTTCAGAATTCTACAAGAAAACCGAAATGTCCGACCAAATTTGATTTAATAAAAAAGATGTTGTTGACACACAAAAAAAGCTGGTATTTGGAGAAATAAAAAGAAAAGAAAAAAGACTATAACAAAAAGAAACTGCAGAAATATTTTTGATGGCTTTTCTTCTTATAAACGAAATGAAAATGACAGGAAACAATGATATATTCGTCGACGTAAGAGATCGATAATGCCGAGGCGGAAAGCAAAAAATGGTGTTAACTTAACACACTGGAGAAGAAAAGAAGGATGACGAGATCGACAAATAGATTCAAAGAGAAGAGAAGAATAAAGTGGACTTTGTGGACGAAGAAGGTATCAAATTATCCAATACTCACTTATAAATTGTTTTAATTTCTTGAATCGGGCTAAAGACAAATTGCTGCGATTAGAGTTATTCGTGATGTGGAGATTGAACACACTTTAACTGCACTGAACTTGCTCCGCTTGTACTTCACTGTGGAACAACTTCAGACTCCTGTATTTAAAGAGAACCTTCCGATAACAGCAAGCCTTTAGTTTGGCACTGAGAGCAAGCCTGTTAAGTACTGATAACACACACCTTGAGAATCTTGTAAGTTTATATCTTTGTCCCTTCTCCATTTTCTGGTGTTTCCTCGGATCTTGAATATTTTTCTGCCTCGTAGAACTAAGAATTGTAGCACAGTTATGAAAGACTGGATTCAAGTTGAGTTTTGTAGAAAAATCTAGTGGATTTTTCAGTTGCAGGGTTTACTTGGTTTAGTAAATGTTATGTTACACTAAACTTTAATCTGGTAATTATTTTAAGAAGGTTCTCTAGAATTCACCTCTATTTTCTCTGTTTGATTCGTTAAAGTGTTTTTTTTCCTTGGATTCTTTGTATTTTGATCCAGACAAAAAGAAATCAGTTTATGGTTTCGAAACTTATCATTTACCTTCGCTGTTTTTGTAAAATGATACTTAAAAGTTTTGCAGGTAAATGGGCAAAGGACAAAACACCAGAAGCTGATAGTAGGCAATGGTGCATTGCCTCATCTTGTGAATGTATTGAAGATAAACGAAAATGGTTTTAGTTTTCCGAGCTGTTATCGGAAAGGCTACTGATGCATCAATCTTGCTCATGAGAAGAACAGTATCAAGACCCTTGTTAGGTCAGCATAATTTTAATTGGTTTCCTCCTTTCATGTATAGTCTCATGAATGTTACTTCTTGGATGAACAAGTTAGAATATCAGTGGGCAGAAGAAGGGGCATTAAGAATTTTAGAAATCATGATAACAAGAACCAAGTGAACCATTTGTTAGTTTTTCTCCCACATATTTTAATTTCGTTTTTGATAAATATATCTTGTTGAGTTGCTTCTTATATGTTTTCATGTCTCTTCTCATCTAGAATGAAAATGTGAATATGGAATCCAAAGCTAAGTCAATGCCGCAGAAGTAGATCTTTGCTCAAAGAGGAGAAGAAGAAATCTGGTGGACTTTTGGTCAACTCCTTAGTCTCATCTGTTACTCCCTGTTTCTACCCTCTCTATGTTTGTACTTTCTAACTAACAGAGTCCTCTCCCCTTTTTATGTTTCTTTTTTAGCTTTTACTTTTATGCATCTTCGTTTGTATTCCAATTATGTCAGACAATTTAAATTAAGAAAGCCCTTTAAAAAACTTCAAAACCAGAGGAATCTCCAAATCTAAATCCACCATCATGAGGTTCTTATTCATCTTGCGGTGTTTGGTTCGAGGGTTTCTTGTACTTTTAACGAGTTATTTCAAGTTTGAAATTATCAGAACATGCTTTCGAGTTTGGCTTTAGTGTTGTGTCCTTCAATGTTTGTTTGTTATAACATTAGTTCTCAATAAAGGATTTGGAGAAGAATTATATTATTGACTCTCCAACTGTACAATGTGTTGGGAATGTCCTGAAATCTACTGTACTATCTCTAGAAAGTATGATAAGTGTCGAGATCAGACATAAGTCATAAATACTGGGTGATCATGATGACTTGCTAGAGCCCGCTCTTGATCTATAAGTTTAGGACTTATTACCAGTATTGTATGATCCCAAAGGGTCACACACCATAGCTAACGGGAAAGTTAAATGGAATTAATACAGTAAGATGCAAGGCATTTACTGTATTTGTACAGAGAATTAGGCCAGACAAAAGACAGTCTTTTGTCTGATTTGGGTCTTGGGCCCAAAAGCCTAATAGGCCATTAGTTTAATTACTTGGGCCCATATAAGCAAGAGGGAGGCGCCATTAAGCCTAAGTGTCTGCGATTTTTCTAGGTCTGGCCGTCCTCTCTCTCTCTCTGTTGTTCCAACTTTGGTCTAGCAGCCTGATCCAGTAGCTTGTAAGAGTGTGGATACCTAGGAGGAGCCGGTTATCATCAGCTCTTACAGATCTAGATATTCCTTTGATCAATCCGCTGCAATCACAAGGTAATGATCCTGATCTGTTTATGATTCAACTGCAAATCACCTAGATCCTAGTTGATTATGTTAGGTTGTAATCTGATAATTACACCAATGAACTCACATAATCCTACAGTGGTATCAGAGCCTAGGTCGTTAGGTTTTTGCTTTTTGGATCATATTTAGGTTGTTTATTAGTTTGATGAATCGATTTTATGAGTAAAATTTGATTAGAACTTGTAAAAACCCTAATATGAAAATCGCATGATCCGATTGAAACCCATCGGTATGCGATGTGATCGCCCGTATCGATCGACGAGGGAGCGAGATATCGATCGATATGAATCGGATCGATTGCTTCTCGCTGTCCCGATGACCCGATCGCAACGAGCTGATGCACGCGAGTATCGATCGACGCAAGAGCGTGATATCGATCGATATGCTGGCGAGGCATACGGTCCGCGAGTAGCCAATCGGTTCAGCCGAGCTTCGCGGTTCGTTCTTCCCAAACCCGCGACAATGAACCAATCAAACCGATTGTGGTTCATTGTCAGCTTTAGCTTAAACCGCAAGTTAGGTCAAAATTGGCTAAAACACAAGGTGTTTCTTCCCGGTTTTGGACTTAACCGAACCGATCCAATTTAATTGGTGGTTCAAGCGGTTAACCCAAATCGCGGTTTGCTGGAAATTATTTAATACAATTGGTATTATTTAATTTCTGGTTAAACCGGATTTAAATTCAAAAATTGAATTTTAACCTAAACAGAAGGCTGGTCTAAGTTTGATTTGGTTGGACCAAATAATTTAGAGCTGGTCTGGTTTAGTAAATAACCAGTTGGATTTAGTAGTTAATTTGGTCTTGGACCAGAATTAATGAACCGACTCGGTTATGTCAAATTATTGGGCCAATTGGAATTCTGTGGTCTTGGGCCAAGAATTGGGCCTATAATTTGTGACCCAACCGAAAACTTTAATAAAATATTAAATTAGAAATTTCTATTTTTAGCATGTTTCTAGATTTAGAAAGTTTCTAAAATAAGTAAGTTTCCCAAAATAGTAATCTTCTATTTTTGGAAACAAAACCTAAAATCCTCAAAACCAATATCAAGCTTGGATGTCTTGCCCAATCTTGTCAGCTACTTAATGCTTATTCAATTACAGATATGGCTTACAGTGTGAGGTGTCTGTTTTTGCGTAAGTAAAGTAGTATATAGTCACTAATTTCATTGGGAGTCCCAGACTTTAGTGATTATTTGGCTGTAAGAGATTGGTTTCCTTGACTTGGGCCATCGGGAGTCCCGGGCCTTGAGACATCTGGTGAATTGGGCCTTGGGCCCAATCCACAACCGAGAGTTATATGGATATAACTAGCTGTGTGTATGCTTACCAAGTTAAGCTAATTCCGGGTGACGGCCAGTGGCCCACTTTGGTTTTAGTTTAACATGGGTCTCGGAATCATTGCATTCTTATGAGGTTAAACAAAGAAATTTTGAATGCAATGCGAGTTTTCTTATAAGTTTTAAGATTACTCTTTTATGAACTAAATAACTAAAACTCTATTGTCTCATAATTTCAGCTATGTCAAGCACAACAACACAAAACACTTTCTCGATCCGGTCTGCCCTTGAGAAGGACAAACTGAACGGATCAAACTTCCTGAACTGGTCCAGGAACCTGAGACTTGTGCTCAGGCAGGAGAAGAAGGCTTATGTCCTTGAAAGAGTTCTCCCCCCTAGACCTGCGAATAATGTCACACAAGCTGTGAAGAATGCTTGGGATACGCATTCTTCAGATGCTAATGACGTGGTTTGCCTAATGTTGGCGACAATGGCTCCCGATCTGCAGATTCAGTGGGAAGGCCTGACTTGTCCCATGGAACTGATGGCAAACCTGAAAGCGTTGTTTCAGGAGCAGGCTCGTACAGAGAGATTCCAAACTGTTAAGAATCTCTTGGACTGTAAAATGGCTAAGGATGCAGCAGTGAGTCCACATGTTCTGAAAATGATGGGTTATCTCGATCATTTGACTAGACTCGACTGTCCTATAAGCCAAGAGCTTGCTTGTGATATCGTTCTGCAGTCTCTTACTCCTGCATATGACCAGTTCACCTTGAACTATAATATGCATGGGTTGACAAAGACTTTGCCTGAGCTACATGGTATGCTCAAGACTGCGGAACCTAATCTGAAGAAGGCCAAGGACCCGCCTGTACTCATGGTGCAGAAGGGCAAGGGTTTCAAGAAATCTGCTGCAGACAAGGGAAAGGGCAAGGCTGTCCACAACGAAAAGGCCAAGCCCAAGACCGTGTCTAAAGCTGGGCCTTCTGACATCTGCCACTTTTGCAAAGAGGCAGGGCATTATCGCAGGGACTGTAAGAAATACCAGGAAAGTCTGAAGGAGAAGAAGAAGTCCTTCGCGACTACATCTTCAGGTATTTTTGTTATTGAAGTAAATACTACTACTTCTGATAATACCACTTGGGTATTAGATACTGGATGTGGGGCTCATATTTGTACTAATGTGCAGGCGCTCAGCAACAGTAGAAGGTTGAAGCAAGGGCAAGTAGAGTTGCGGGTTGGCAATGGAGCGAAGGTTCCAGCACTGGCCGTTGGCACTTACTTGTTGTCTTTACCTTCTGGATTGATTTTAGAACTTGAGAATTGTTATTTTGTATCTGCTATAAGCAGAAATATCATTTCAGTTTCATTGTTGGATTTACAAGGATTTGATTTTTCTATTAAGAATAAATTGTGTTCCTTTAATCTCAATGATATGTTCTATGGCTGTGCCCCTCTTATTAATGGGCTGTACATGCTGGATCAATCTACTCCAGTATATAACATTATTACAAAACGGTTCAAATCTAACGAAGAAAATGAAACGTTTCTCTGGCATTGTCGTTTGGGGCACATTAGTGAGAAATGCGTCAAGAGGCTCCATTCAAATGGACTCTTGGGCTCATTTGACTTTGAGTCTTGTGAGCAATGCGAATCTTGCCTAATGGGCAAAATGACACGGGCCCCTTTTAATAAACCCACAGAAAGGGCCAGTGAACTATTGGGCCTGATACATACTGACGTGTGTGGCCCAATGTCCACAAATGCTAGAGGAAACTATCAGTACTTCATTACATTCACTGATGATTTCAGTAGATATGGATATGTCTACTTGATGAAACATAAGTCGGAAACCTTTTATAAGTTCAAAGAATTCCAGAATGAAGTACAGAACCAGCTTGGTAAAAGTATTAAGGCTCTTCGGTCGGACCGAGGAGGTGAATACTTGAGCCAGGAATTCCGTGATCATCTGAGTGAGTGTGGGATCATCCCCCAACTCACACCTCCTGGAACACCTCAGTGGAATGGTGTGTCTGAGAGAAGGAATCGGACATTGTTAGATATGGTCCGATCCATGATGAGTCACACAGACCTTCCTATATCCCTTTGGGGATATGCTTTGCTGACCGCAACGTTCACACTGAACAGGGTGCCATCAAAAGCAGTAGCAAAGACACCATATGAGTTATGGACTGGAAAATCTCCAGCAATGTCTTTTCTCAGAATTTGGGGTTGTGAAGCCTATGTCAAAAGATTAATCTCAGACAAGCTTACACCAAAATCTGACAAATGCTACTTCATTGGTTATCCTAGGGATACCAAGGCTTATTACTTCTATCTGCGATCCGAGAACAAGATCTTTGTTGCTCGGGATTGTACTTTTCTTGAGAGGGAATTTCTCTCTAAGAAAGATAGTGGGAGTAAGGTACAACTTGATGAAATTCAAGAAGGACAGGAACCTGTTCAACCTAATGAGGAAGAACAGCAGGATGAATTACATGAAGTTGTAATATCACCTGAACCTGCAGTACCTGAAGTTCGAAGATCCGGAAGGATCCGTCACGAACCCGATAGATATCAGGGATTCCTCGTGACTAATTGCCATGATCTTTTGATCATTGACGGTGATGAACCCTCGAACTTTGCAGAAGCCATGATGGGCCCTGACTCCTCAAAGTGGCGTGAAGCCACTGAATCCGAGATGGACTCCATGTCTGTCAACCGAGTGTTTTCACTGGTTGACTTACCCGCTGGTGCGAAAGCCATCGAGTGTAAATGGATCTTCAAGAAGAAGATTGACATGGATGGAAATGTCCAGATTTACAAGGCCAGGTTGGTGGCAAAAGGTTTCAAGCAAATTCATGGTATAGACTATGATGAAACCTATTCACCAGTGGCCATGATGAAATCAATTCGGATTCTCCTAGCAACTGCCGCTTATTATGATTATGAGATTTGGCAGATGGATGTGAAAACCGCCTTCCTGAATGGAATCTTGGAGGAGGATGTGTATATGACACAGCCTGACGGTTACATTGATCCTAAGAATGCTGGGAAAGTATGCAAACTTCATAAATCCATTTATGGATTGAAGCAAGCATCCAGGAGTTGGAATCTTCGTTTTGATGAGGCAATAAAGAATTTTGACTTCATCAGAAACAAAGAGGAACAATGTGTGTATAAGAAAACTAGTGGGAGCAAAGTGGCGTTTCTTATCCTATATGTCGATGACATATTGCTTCTTGGGAATGATATTCCAATGCTGAAGTCTGTTAAAGACTGGCTGGGAAGTTGTTTTTCCATGAAGGACATGGGTGAAGCCGCATATGTTCTTGGAATCCGAATCTTTAGAGACAGATCTAAAAGGCTGGTTGGACTTTGTCAAGATTCTTATATAGACAAAGTCCTGCATCGATTCGGAATGGATAAATCCAAGAAAGGATTCACGCCAATGATACATGGTGCTACACTAAGCAAGGATCAGTGTCCTAAAACACCTGATGAGCTTAAGCGCATGAGTAGGATTCCTTATGCTTCGGCTATAGGATCTATCATGTATGCCATGATCTGTACTCGTCCTGATGTTGCTTATGCACTAAGCATGACGAGTAGGTACCAGTCTAATCCAGGTGAGAGTCACTGGATTGCCGTAAAGAATATCCCGAAGTATTTGAGGAATACTAAGGATAAGTTCTTGGTTTACGGAGGAAGTGAAGTGCTTGAAATGAGTGGATTCACGGATGCAAGTTTTCAGACAGATAAAGATGATTTTCGGTCACAGTCTGGTTACATCTTCTGTCTGAATGGCGGTGCAGTAAGTTGGAAGAGCTCCAAGCAGAGCACCGTGGCAGATTCCACAACTGAAGCTGAATACATCGCTGCTTCAGAAGCTGCGAAGGAAGGAGTTTGGATAAGGAACTTCTTGATTGAACTCGGTGTATTCCCAAATGCCACTGAGCCCTTGACACTGTATTGTGACAACAATGGTGCAATTGCTCAAGCCAAGGAACCGAGACATCATCAGAAATCCAAACATATTATGAGAAGGTATCACCTGATTCGTGATATAGTGAATAGAGGTGAAGTGATGGTCAGCAGAGTTCCCACTGATGAGAACGTGGCTGACCCGTTGACAAAGCCACTCCCGAGACCTAAGCACGAGTTGCATACTGCTGCTGTAGGAATTAGAGATATTCAAATGTAATCTTTTTTTGAGTGGGAGTTGTGAGGGCTTTATTTTAGTTATTTTGAATGGTTCATGTAAAACATTTTTAAATGTTAATGAAATTTTATTTCTGGATTATTTTTAACTGTGATACAAAATAATCGTTCCAAAATGATTCATGTCATTATATATGGGCCATCGAAGTACATGAGTAGACTTGATCCTGAAACCCCATATTTAACGAAATAACATAAATCATAGTGTCCATGGTCGAAGGTTGTTGAAATTGGAACACCAACAACCACTTGAGACTAGAGTGTGTTGAGACTTATGACCAAGTTTCGAGGGGTCATAGATGCGCGGCATCAAAGTCGACACATAGGTATATGCAGGGGAGCATATGACCGGACATGGCCCGCTGATGAGAACTCTACAAGATATTAATATCTGTGTCATGAGAGGTTCTCATATACGACTATAGAGTATAGTCCTTAGACCTGAGTTCGCATGCATGTGGCTGCACATGGATTGATGCGCTTTGATCATTGTCTAACGATGTTTCGTAACTGGGAGCTATAAGGACCTTGGTTGGGTGTATTATGAAGTGTGTAGTTCATAGTGATGGAACAAGATGGGATTTGTCCCTGCCGTTTAACGGAGGTAATATCTCTAGGCCAATCGGAGACTTGATAGCTGGTAAGAGAGTGGCCACTCCCAAACGGACTTGCCCAAGTCGTTTGAATTGTCAGTATCAAATCTGGTCCGATGAACATGGTCTGGCTATATAAGGATGACACGCTTCTTGCCTTATGCCAGATCGAGATATTGAGACAACAGGATTAGGGAATGTAGGATTCCAGTACAAGTGGGAGATTGTTGGGAATGTCCTGAAATCTACTGTACTATCTCTAGAAAGTATGATAAGTGTCGAGATCAGACATAAGTCATAAATACTGGGTGATCATGATGACTTGCTAGAGCCCGCTCTTGATCTATAAGTTTAGGACTTATTACCAGTATTGTATGATCCCAAAGGGTCACACACCATAGCTAACGGGAAAGTTAAATGGAATTAATACGGTAAGATGCAAGGCATTTACTGTATTTGTACAGAGAATTGGGCCAGACAAAAGACAGTCTTTTGTCTGATTTGGGTCTTGGGCCCAAAAGCCTAATAGGCCATTAGTTTAATTACTTGGGCCCATATAAGCAAGAGGGAGGCGCCATTAAGCCTAAGTGTCTGCGATTTTTCTAGGTCTGGCCGTCCTCTCTCTCTCTGTTGTTCCAACTTTGGTCTAGCAGCCTGATCCAGTAGCTTGTAAGAGTGTGGATACCTAGGAGGAGCCGGTTATCATCAGCTCTTACAGATCTCGATATTCCTTTGATCAATCCGCTGCAATCACAAGGTAATGATCCTGATCTGTTTATGATTCAACTGCAAATCACCTAGATCCTAGTTGATTATGTTAGGTTGTAATCTGATAATTACACCAATGAACTCACATAATCCTGCACAATGACGGCTACAAAGAATATTTATATGAGCCCTAAAAGCATCTTCTAACCTATTCTCTATTAAGGAAATATTCTAATATAAATATATACATAATCTCCTAATACCCCTCCTCAAGTTGGAGCATGGAGATTTCAAATGCCCAACTTGGATAAGATTGCTTGAAAAGGCCCCCCTCCAAGCGCTTTAGTGAAGATGTCTGCTAACTGATTAGTGGTCGACACATGCTTTGTCCGAACAATTCCAGCTTGTATATCGTCTTTGATGAAGTGACAATCTATCTCTACATGTTTCGTACGCTCATGAAACACGGGATTAACAGTGATATGAAGCGCAGATTGACTATCACAATATAAATCCATGGCACCAGAATGAACAATACCCATCGTAAACAACAAGCTCTTTATCCACTTCAACTCCTTCAGTGCAACAACCATTGCTCGGTACTCTGCTTCTGCTGAAGAACATGATACTACATCCTGCTTCTTTGACTTCCACGACACCGGAGAATTTCCCAATTGTATCAACCATCCATTCAAAGATCTTCTCGTGATTGGACATCCAGCCCAGTCCGAGTCACACCAACCTGTAAGATGGAAATTACAATCATCTTTCAAGAGAATTCCCATCCCAGGACATCCCTTCAAGTAATGGACAACCCTCAACGCAGCTGTCCAATGATCCTCTCTTGGATCATGCATAAACTGAGATAAGATATGAACTGAATAAGCAAGGTCTGGCCTAGTTGCAGCAAAGTAAATCAGCCTTCCAACAAGTCTCCGATATTTCTCTGGTTCCGCAAGTACCTTGGTTGTCGACTTTGCCAATTGATGGTTTGTCTCCATCGGAAATTCTACAGGCCTGCCACCAAGTAAACCAGCGTCTGCAATAATATCCAGAGCATATTTTCTCTGTGATAAATAGATGCCATCTCTGTTTCTCGCAACTTCTAACCCAAGGAAATACTTCAATTTTCCCAAGTCCTTCATATGAAAGCAACCACTTAAGTAAGCTTTGAACTCTCGTATAATCTCAGGAGAATTCCCTGTCACCACAAGATCATCAACGTATACCAAAACATGCAGATGAACAGTACCACGAACCAAAGAGAAAAGGGAATAATCAGCTCTACTTTGCTTGAATCCATACGCCAATAAAGCCTTCGATAGTTTAGAGAACCAACACCTTGGAGCCTGTTTCAACCCATACAATGATTTCTTCAAGCGACATACCATTCCTTTCCTAGTGGAGCTGAAACCTTGTGGTAACCTCATAAATACTTCTTCATTCAAATCTCCATGAAGGAAAGCATTGTGCACATCCATCTGGTGCAATTCCCAATTCTTTCCAGCTGCAACCTGAAGAACCAATCTAACAGTGCTCATCTTAGCCACAGGAGCAAACGTGTCAGTGTAATCAAGCCCCTCCTTTTGTCGATTACCACATGCTACAAGTCTCGCCTTGTACCTTTCAATCGTTCCATCTGCATTATACTTGATCGTATATACCCACTTACATCCAATCACATGTTTGCCTGATGGCAGGTCTTCAACAACCCATGTTTTATTCCGTTCTTGTGCCTCAATCTCCAATCTCATAGCCTCTCTCCACCGTGGACATTTCATTGCTTCAGCGAATGTCTGTGGCACAACCCCTGCAGTTATGTTACACAGGAAGAATCTGTGTGACGCAGAAAACCTTTCACAATTGACAAAATTCTCAATTCCATACTCACGACTCCCACTTGATGGATCCACCTTAAAGATTGTGTTAAGCTCATAGTCACGTAATCTGACTGAGGACTTCTTTTCCCTCATTCCACGTCCCAATATTTCAACTTGTGCATCTTGTGTAACACACTCATCGTCATGTGTTACTCATGCAGGGTCTGTAACTGCATCTGCAATTGTTTCTTCAGTTGTCTGTGTCATTGGCGTGGACCCAGCTGATGTCACTCCTTCTGCAACTGTCTCACCTCTTCTCACTTCATCTCCATCAATCGCAGGTACTATCACTTCCCTTATAGCAGATTCTGAATCACAAATTCCAGCATCTTCTTCAATAACTTGTCTCACCAAAAGATCATCAGCATCATCAAAAACTTTTCTCAAGTTATCCACGTGAGAACCAGAGCCACTTCGTTCACCTTGTATCTCAGAGTATGGAAACTTTTCTTCAATGAAAGAAACATCTCTTGAAACAAAAAATTCTCTTGTATCCAAATCAAACAATGTCCACCCTTTTTGTGTGTAAGGATAACCCAGAAAAACACACTTTCGACTCCGACTAGCAAACTTATCTTCATGTCGCTTCTGATTATGAGCATATGCAAGACACCCAAAGACTCGTATGTGATTATACATAGGAGCCTTTCCAAAAAGTATCTCATAAGGACTTTTTCCTTTGTGTAACTCAGATGATGTTCGATTGATAAGATACACAGCACCCAATACACATTGACCCCAAAATTCTATTGGAAGACTTGCCTGAAACCTCAAAGCTCTCGCCACATTCAATATGTGTCTGTGTTTTTGTTCAACTCTCCCATTTTGCTGAGGCGTTCCAACACATGAAGTTTGATGAATCACACTTTTTTGCTCCAAGAAGTCCTTCATTCTCATGAATTCACTACCATTATCATGTTGGAATTGTGTCCAGTAATCTCGGTACTGTCTCTAGAAAGTAAGAGTATGTCAATGATCAGACATAAGTCATATAATACTGGGGGTCATGATGGCTTGCTAGAGTCCGCTCATGATCTATAAGTCTTGGACTTATTGCCTTTATTATATGATCCCATATGGGTCACACGCCTAAGCTAACAGGAAAATGTGTAGGAACGGTTTAGCAGAAGTACAGTAAAAGTGCTAGGCATTTACTGTACTTAGAGAGAATAAAAGGTTTAGCCACTGTGCATCGATCGATGCATAAGGTGCAACGATCGATGCAGTGCGCAAACACCGACGAGTTAATTGGTATTTGGGCCAAATGGCCCAAACGGAACAGGACGAGTTTTGTATCATAAAACTCGAGTTTCAGACTGATTAACCCTAAGACTTGAGCCGTAAACTCTCTCTCTCTGCGCCGAGTTCCCTTTGTGGTCTAGCAGCTGTTTCCTGTGAAAGCGTGTGTGAACCTTTGGAGGATTCATCCCTCGGTGTTTCTCTGATCTCAGACATACCATCCTCTTCCGCTGCAATAACAGGTATAAGGTGAGATCATCATTTGTTTCTATTCTGAGAAGAACCTAGATCGCATGTTTAGGATAATCTGAATCTGGAATTGAATCAGGATTGATCTAAACGTTCCAACAGTGGTATCAGAGCCAGGTTCTGGTTTTTCTTGTTTAGATTCATGTTTAGGATTGTTTAAAAGAGGTGTTTTTGAATCAATCTACTGATAAGATTAAAACACTTAAGAAACAAGAATTGAATCCTAAACAAACTGTTTAAAAATCGCATGACCAAACTATATTGATTTGGTATGTGATCTAAACTGATTTTGCATCGACTGAGATCGCATTGCATCGATCGATGCAATGCAAGGATCGATCGTTGCAGTCGCGAGAGATTGACCGCGATCGCATGGATCGTTCAAACGATCGCATGGATCTCACGAGAATCTTTCGGCCAAACCTGATAACCGTTCGTGCACACGTGAGAGCATCGATCGATGCAGGATCTATGAACGATCGTTGCAGGATCGATGCTGTGAGCATCGATCGATGCGGTTAGGGTTTTGGCTCGGTTTAACTTAATTAAAATCATCGTTCTGGTTTAATAAACAGATTTTAATAATTTTATTAAATCTGGTTAAACCGGGATAAGAAATCCAATGTCGAAAGAAATATTGGATTTAGTGCCTAAACCAGGAATTTCTAATTTGATTTGGTTGGACCAAATAAATTGAGAAATTCCGGTTTAGTAAATAACCGGTTGACAATTGTGGTCATCGTAGTAATTGAAACTTGGTTAGACCAGTTTTAATGAACCAGACCGGTTATGTCAAATAATTGGACAATTGGGTCATGTCTTGGACATGGACCAATTCTTGGGCCTCGGGCCAAGAAGTTAAAACAATTGGGCCAATTATTTGAGTCTTTCTTCAGATAAATTTAAAATTTATTTTATAATATTATAAAGTCGATTTTAAATTAAAGTTTCCGAAATTTTATAATTAGAAAGTTTCTTAATATAGAAGTTTCTGAATTTGCGGGTTTTGGATTTTAAAGAAATTTCTAAAGTTAGAAAGTTTCCGGTTTTAGAAAGTTTCCAATTTTAGAAAGTTTCCAAAAATAGTAGGTTTCCATAAATAGAAAGTTTCCCGAAATAGTAATCTTCTATTTTGGGAATGATTTTAATAAACCTACGAACCTCAAATAATATCAAGCGTTGGATGTCTTGTCCAGGCTATGTCAGCTGTCAAAGCCCATTCAATTGCATTCATGGCCTTACAGTGTGAGGATGTCTGCTTTTGCGTGAGTAAGACGGTTTGTGATTCATAAATGTCATTGGGAGTCCCAGACATTAATGATTACGTGACTGTATAGTCTGGTTTTCTTGACTGGGCCATCGGGAGTCCCGGGCCTTGAGACATCAGAGTGGATTGGGCCTCGGGCCCAGATTCACAACCAAGAGTTATATCACGGATATAATTGGCCGATATAGGGCTTACCGATATAAGCTAAGGTTGGGTGACGGCCAGTGGCCCACTTTAATTTTAGTTATATGTGGATCTTGGAATCATTATATTCTATTGAGGGTAACTTAGGTTATTGAATATAATGCGTGATTAATCATATTAATTTTTTAATACGAGATTAGTCATTTTGAACATAATAACTAATAACCTTTTTATTTATATATTTCAGATATGACTACTACAAGCACACAAAACACATTCTCGATCCGGTCTGTTCTCGAGAAGGAGAAGCTGACTGGAACGAACTTCCTGACATGGTCAAGGAACTTGAGGCTGGTCCTCAAGCAGGAGAAGAAGGATTATGTCCTTCGAGATCCCCTCCCCGAGAGGCCTCTTGCCAATGCTGCCAGGACTCTGCACAATGCTTGGGAAAAGCATTCGTCAGATGAAAATGATGTCTATTGCCTGATGTTGGTGACAATGACTCCTGAGCTGCAAAAACAGTTCGAAAGTGTATTGTCTCCCATCGAGATAATGGCAAGCCTGAAATCGCTTTTTCAGGAGCAGGCTAGGACCGAGAGGTTCCAGACAGTTAAGAACCTCTTGGACTGTAAGTTGGCTGCGAATGCGGCAGTGAGTCCTCATGTCTTGAATATGATGGGTTATCTCGATCATCTTCAGAAACTCGACTGCCCAATCAGCCAGGAACTTGCCTGCGACATCATTCTGCAGTCTTTACCTGCAAGCTATGATCAGTTCATTCTGAACTTTAACATGCATGGCTTGAGTAAGACACTACCTGAGCTTCACGGAATGCTCAAGACTGCAGAGCCCAACTTGAGGAAAACCGCCAAGGACCCCAATGTGCTTATGGTGCAAAAGGGCAAGGGGTTTAAGAAATCCTCTGCTAAGGATAAGGGAGTGGCCAAGGCTGTCCATGTCGCGGACAAGGATACGCCAAAGCCCAAGCCCAAGTCCAAGGCTGGGCCAACTGACATGTGCAGGTTCTGCAAAGAACTGGGGCATTGGAGAAGAGATTGTAAGAAATTCCAGGAAGGTCTAAAGGAATTAAAGAAGAAGACTTTCGAGACTTCTTCATCAGGTATTTTTGTTATAGAAGTTAATACAACTACTTCTGATAATACCTCATGGGTCATGGATACTGGTTGTGGGGCTCATATTTGTACTAATATGCAGGCACTCAGCAACAGTAGAAGGCTGAAGCAAGGACAAGTGGAGCTACGAGTTGGGAATGGAGCGAAAGTTTCAGCACTAGCTGTAGGCACATACTTGTTGTCTTTACCTTCGGGATTGATTTTAGAACTGAATAATTGTTATTTTGTACCTGCTATAAGCAGAAATATTATTTCAATTTCTTTGTTGGATTTGGAAGGTTATGATTTTTCAGTTAAGAATAAATTATGTTCCTTCAATCGCAACAATTTGTTCTATGGTTCTGCCCCTCTTACAAATGGGCTTTACATACTCGATCAATCCGCGCCAATTTATAACATTAATACAAAACGGTTTAAACCTAATGAGGAAAACCGAACGTTTCTATGGCATTGTCGTTTAGGGCACATCAGCGAGAAACGCATCAAGAGGCTCCATTCGAATGGACTTCTTGGCTCATTTGACTTTGAGTCATGTGAGAAATGCGAATCCTGCATGATGGGCAAAATGACACGGGCCCCCTTTAATAAACCTAACGAGAGGGCCAGTGACTTATTGGGCCTGATACACACTGATGTGTGTGGCCCAATGTCCACAAATGCAAGAGGAAACTATCAGTACTTCATTACCTTCACTGATGATTTCAGTAGGTATGGATATGTTTATTTAATGAAACATAAGTCTGAATCTTTTGAGAAGTTCAGAGAATTCCAAAATGAAGTACAGAACCAACTTGGCAAAAGCATTAAGGCTCTTCGGTCCGACCGAGGAGGAGAATACTTAAGCCAAGAATTCAGTGATCATCTGAGAGAGTGTGGGATCGTATCCCAACTCACTCCTCCTGGAACACCTCAATGGAATGGTGTGTCTGAGAGGAGAAATCGGACATTATTGGATATGGTTCGATCTATGATGAGTCACACAGACCTTCCAATATCCCTTTGGGGATATGCTCTGCTAACAGCAGTGTTCACTCTAAACAGAGCGCCATCAAAAGCAGTAGCAAAGACACCATATGAATTATGGACTGGAGAAGCTCCAGTGCTGTCTTATCTCAGAATTTGGGGTTGTGAAGCCTATGTCAAGAGATTAATCTCAGACAAGCTTACACCAAAATCTGACAAATGCTACTTCATTGGTTATCCACGGGAAACCAAGGCTTATTACTTCTATCTACGTTCCGAGAACAAGATCTTTGTTGCCCGGGATTGTAACTTTCTTGAGAGGGAGTTTCTCTCTAAGAAAGACAGTGGGAGTAAGGTACTGCTTGAAGAAATTCAAGATGAACAGGATACTGCTCAACCTAATGAGGAAGAGCAGCAGGAGGACCTACAAGAAATTGTAGAGCCTGAACCTGTAGTACCTGAAGTTCGAAGATCCGGGAGGATCCGTCACGAACCCGAGAGATATCAAGGATTCCTCGTGACTGACTGTCATGATCTTCTGATCATAGATGGTGATGAACCATCGAACTTCAATCAAGCCATGATGGGCCCAGATTCCTCTAAGTGGCGCAAGGCCACTGATTCCGAAATGGACTCCATGTCGGTCAACCAAGTGTTTTCGTTGGTTGACTTACCCGCTGGTGTAAAAGCCATCGAGTGCAAATGGATCTTCAAGAAGAAGATTGACGTGGATGGAAATGTCCAGATTTATAAAGCCAGGTTGGTGGCAAAAGGTTTCAGACAAGTTCACGGTGTGGACTACGATGAAACCTATTCACCGGTGGCTATGATGAAATCTATTCGGATTCTACTAGCAACTGCAGCTTTTCATGATTATGAAATTTGGCAGATGGACGTGAAAACCGCCTTCCTGAATGGTATTCTGGAAGAGGATGTGTATATGACGCAACCTGACGGTTACATAGATCCAAAGAATGCTGGGAAAGTATGCAAGCTTCATAAATCCATTTATGGATTGAAGCAAGCATCGAGGAGCTGGAATCTTCGCTTTGATGAAGCAATCAAGCAATTTGACTTCATCAGAAACGAAGAAGAACAATGCGTGTATAAGAAATCTAGTGGGAGCAAGATTGTATTTCTTATTCTGTATGTCGATGACATACTACTTCTCGGAAACGACGTTCCAATGCTGAAGTCCGTAAAGGACTGGCTTGGAAGTTGTTTTTCCATGAAAGACATGGGTGAAGCCGCATACGTTCTTGGAATTAGGATCTATCGGGATAGACCTAAGAGGCTGATAGGCTTGTGTCAAGACTCATACATTGACAAAGTCCTACAAAGATTCAGCATGAAAGATTCCAAGAAGGGCTTCACGCCAATGGTACATGGCACAACGCTAAGCAAGAAGCAGAGCCCCACGTCGGCTGCTGAGCTTGAGCGCATGAAGAACATTCCTTATGCATCTGCAATAGGATCTGTCATGTATGCCATGATCTGTACTCGTCCTG
This sequence comes from Orychophragmus violaceus, assembly GCA_030180135.1. Lineage (NCBI taxonomy): Eukaryota > Viridiplantae > Streptophyta > Magnoliopsida > Brassicales > Brassicaceae > Orychophragmus > Orychophragmus violaceus. The sequence goes on along the minus strand of CM058236.1, from coordinate 25,114,220 downwards.
ATATTGCTTATGCATTGAGCATGACGAGTAGATACCAGTCAAATCCAGGTGAAAACCATTGGATTGCCGTAAAGAATATCTTGAAGTATCTAAGACATACTAAGGATAAGTTCTTAGTGTACGGTGGAAGTGATGTGCTTAAAGTCAGTGGATTCACGGACGCAAGTTTCCAGACAGACACAGATGATTTCCGGTCACAGTCCGGTTATGTCTTTTGTCTGAATGGCGGTGCAGTAAGTTGGAGAAGCTCCAAGCAGGACACCGTTGCTGATTCCACTACAGAAGCTGAATATATCGCCGCCTCGGAAGCAGCGAAGGAAGCTGTTTGGATACGAAAGTTCATTATGGAACTAGGTGTGATACCAGATGCGGCTGAGCCTCTGGCACTGTTTTGTGACAACAATGGTGCTATAGCTCAGGCAAAGGAACCAAGATCACACCAGAAATCCAAGCATGTTCAAAGAAGATATCACTTGATACGTGACATCATTAATAGAAAGGAAGTCAAGATCAGCCGAGTTCCGACAGATGATAATGTCGCTGATCCGTTGACAAAGCCACTCCCAAGACCTAAGCTCGAGTTCCTGACTGAAGCTGTAGGCATTAGAAACATTGAAATGTAATCTAAATTTGAGTGGGAGTTTTGTGAGCTTTATTTTAGTTATTTGATATGTTCTAATAAAACATTATTTTATGTTTTAATGAAATTATTATTTCAAGATTATTTTAACTGTGATGAAATAATCGTTCCAAAATGATATGAAGCATTTTATAGGTCATCGAAGTAAGTGACTTGATCTTGAGTCATCAAAGTCATTTAGCTTGATCATGAGGCCCTATATTTGATAAATGTTTTATATCATCTTGTCCCTAGTCGAAGGTTGTTGAAACTGGAACACCAACAACCGTGTGAGACTGGATTGGTACGTGACTTATGACAAAGTCTCAGTGTGTCATAGATGCGCGGCATCAAAGTCAGTACATAGGTGTATGTTTGGGAACATACGACCGGACAAGACCCGCTTATAAGAACTCTTCAGGATATTTATATCTGTGTCATAAGAGATTCTTACTACGACTATAGAGTATAGTCCTTAGACCTGAGTTCACATGCATGTGATTGCACATGGACTGGTGTACTTTGATCATTGTCTAACGCTATCGTTCTGCGATAGCTATAAGGACCTTGTTTGGGTACATCATGAAATGAGTAGTTTACAGTGATGGAACAAGATGGGATTTGTCCCTCCAATATAAATGGAGTGAATATCTCTAGGCCAATCGGAGATTTGAATACTGGAAAATGCATGGCCATGCTCAAACGGACTTTCCCGAGTCGTTTGGATTGTCAGTATCAAATCAGAGTCCGATGAACAAGATTAGGCTTTATAAGGATGACACCAATCTTGCCTTATGACTAATCGAGATATTGAGACAAAAGGATTATGAATACAGAGATTCCAGTACAAGTGGGAGATTGTTGGAATTGTGTCCAGTAATCTCGGTACTGTCTCTAGAAAGTAAGAGTATGTCAATGATCAGACATAAGTCATATAATACTGGGGGTCATGATGGCTTGCTAGAGTCCGCTCATGATCTATAAGTCTTGGACTTATTGCCTTTATTATATGATCCCATATGGGTCACACGCCTAAGCTAACAGGAAAATGTGTAGGAACGGTTTAGCAGAAGTACAGTAAAAGTGCTAGGCATTTACTGTACTTAGAGAGAATAAAAGGTTTAGCCACTGTGCATCGATCGATGCATAAGGTGCAACGATCGATGCAGTGCGCAAACACCGACGAGTTAATTGGTATTTGGGCCAAATGGCCCAAACGGAACAGGACGAGTTTTGTATCATAAAACTCGAGTTTCAGACTGATTAACCCTAAGACTTGAGCCGTAAACTCTCTCTCTCTGCGCCGAGTTCCCTTTGTGGTCTAGCAGCTGTTTCCTGTGAAAGCGTGTGTGAACCTTTGGAGGATTCATCCCTCGGTGTTTCTCTGATCTCAGACATACCATCCTCTTCCGCTGCAATAACAGGTATAAGGTGAGATCATCATTTGTTTCTATTCTGAGAAGAACCTAGATCGCATGTTTAGGATAATCTGAATCTGGAATTGAATCAGGATTGATCTAAACGTTCCAACATATCACTCCGCACTACCTTCACATGCTTGTTAAATTGCCTCAGAACAAGAGCAAAGAACGACATAATAGTTCTTTCAACTTGTGTTTTGTCGGAAAGAAGAAACACCCGTACAGCCCTTGAATAATCATCAACTACAGTCAGAAATTAAGAAGATCCACACAAGCTTTGTGTTCGGTACGGCCCCCATAGATCACAATGAATTATTTCAAAGCTCTCCTTACTTTTATTCGAACTCACCGGAAATTCACTTCGACATTGTTTTGCCCTGAAACATATGTCACATCCATATACACCAGTACTGCGAGTATCGACCCCGGGCAATCTCCTAATCATCTTATCAGAGGCGTGTCCCATTCTCTTATGCCAAATTTCTAACGATTCCGACTTACCAACTTTCTTCACATTCTGAATCTTCTGAATACCTTGAAGAAAATACAACCCTTCTCTTCTTTCTCCCATTCCGATTGAGGCCTGCAAACCACAATCATACACAAGACACCCTGTCTTAGAGAACAACACGATACAACTCATCTCATCAATCATCTGTGACACAGAGATGAGATTGCACTTCAATTCTTCCACAAAGAGAACACGCTTCAAAGTCAACTTCTCTGTTAAAATCACACTTCCTTCTCGATCAGCAATCACAGTATTTCCATTAGGTAGGCCAACCAAACATGGTGTGACTCTACATACGTTCACTAGAGCATTCAACATACCGGTCATATGATGCGATGTTCCACTATCAATAATCCACTCATCACCATATCCCTTATCACTCACTCGATTTGAAGATTCTGGCTTCGACTTCAGCATACTCAAAAGTCGATCCCATTCACCTTTCTTCAACCCAGTCGTTTCGGTGTGTTGCACAGAAGCATTCATGCGTGACACAACATGCGTATGTGCAACAACATTAGATTTCTCCATCATAGGAATGCCTTCTGCAATTCCCTTGTTCATCTCATCTAGAGCGCCTTCCGCAGCTCCGTTTTTCTTGTTACCCATCTCCTTCACAGGAATCTTTAGCATCTCCATTGTTTTTTCAATTTTCATAACCGCCCAGACGATAATTGCGTCAAATACGTCTTCCCACGAACAAAATTCAATCACAATCCCAAGAGCACGATGGCTCTGATACCATAAAGGATTTGGAGAAGAATTATATTATTGACTCTCCAACTGTACAATGACGGCTACAAAGAATATGAGCCCTAAAAGCATCTTCTAACCTATTCTCTATTAAGGAAATATTCTAATATAAATATATACATAATCTCCTAATACTCAATCCATTCTTCCCTGTTTTTGTTGCAGGTGACGAGAATTTGCCTACTGACAAGTTTCGTCTAAATTCTATGAAGAAGAACAAAAAAGCTTTGGTGAGTAGTACAGACCCTTGATTTTATGACCAACTTTGAAGATTCGCTCATTTAGTTATTAACTTTCTGATACTTGAAACATGGATCATTGAAAGTTTGAAACTTTGGGACCATTGCTTAGTACGCAGTTAACTAAAGAACACTCATGAATAGAGATATTGCAACTAATGAACTAGAATGTGTCACTGTATACGTAAGGCAGACTTACTTCTGGGTAAGATTTGAAGAGCAAAAGGATTTGATTTCAGTAAATCGTAACTTAATTTCATATGAGTTTGGTGTTTAAGACTCGATGATGGGTTTATTGCTTAATTTCATTGATATGCTAGACTTAAACTCTCTTTCATCTACTAACCAAATGTCTGGATATTCAACAGCTTGCTGACTTTGAGAAGATCGGCTTCACCTCAAGACATGTACACAACTTATTCAAAAGAGCCACTTTATGATGCCATTTTAAATCAGACTAATGTCAGGGATAATAATAACAAGTTCTTTGTCCTACAAGTTCTAGGTCTGTCCTTGACAGATTATGATTTGGTTCGAAATTTCGTTTGATATCTCTTTCTTATTGTGATTAGATTTCATGTTTTTGTTTACTTATGAGATGGTATTGGGGCTTTGATATAATTTGCCATTTAGGAACTATGATCATGTTGATTTACATGATGGTAAACAGAGACTATCTAGCTTCGATCTTATGAAGAAACGAATCTGGCTTTCACACCTCCTGAGTATCTAAGAACAAGTTAGTTTCTTGAACTTTTTTATTGGTGTTGAAGCTTGTCATTGTTGTGATACTTTATAGTACTCCAAGGTCATAACAATAATGAGAAGCTAATTTGATTCATGAACTTCTGTTTTCGTGAACCATTTTTGGTGTTAATTCTTGGAGATGAAGAGCTCGATACTGGTGCTGTTCGTTTGGTAGTCGCTGCGACTGCGACTGCGATTGCGATTTTATGGTCGCAGGATGGTGTTCATTTACCAATCGTGCGACTGATCGCTGCGACGATCGAAAGACTGTTCGTTTATCTATTGCTGCGACGATCGCAAGATTGTTCGTTTGTTCATCGTTGCGACGATCGCTGCGACGATTGCAAGACTGTTCGTTTTGTTATCGCCGCGATTGATCTTACTAAAATTAATAAATACATCAGTTTAATATTATGTTTGTTATATTTTTATTGTTGATTTAATTCTAACAAACAAAAATCAGTAAAACAAAATGTTTTTCCCATTTTTAGAAAATATTTAGTCATAAAAAAAATTATTATAGACTCTTATAACAAAATTATAAACTAAAATGTGATTAATGCATAATAAAAATTATAAATAAAAAGTTACATAAAAGTTGGTACGATTAAGATAAATACGACAAAAACATGAATTCAAGTCATAAAGTACATAGCAAAATAAGTCCACATAGAATATAAAACCAAATAACTAATATTGTAGTCGACGTCCTCTACTCATCTCATCTGTGATAGTGTCACGCAAAGCTTCCATAGCTCTATCACCGGTCGGCTCATACAAAGCATGCCCAATACTACTACCACCACCACCACCACCACCATCATCATCATCATCATCGTCATCGTCATCGTCATTGCCGTCATCACCATCATCACCATGAATACTGTATTCTTCTATTCTCTACCAGCGTATAAAATCATAATCATCTCGATGTGAATCACGTATGAAATTATGTAGTGCCATCGTTGCAGTAACAAGCTTGAACCACTTAGTTATCCCATATTTTGGATGCTTACGGTCTAAAATTCTCCACTTTGCTTTCCATATTCCAAATGTACGCTCAATCACTGTCCGCAAACTTGAATGCCTTCGGTTAAACAACTCTTGTGTGGTTGTAGGCGGACCTCCTCTAGCAAACTGATAAAGATGATAACGAGTGCTACGATGCGGACCAAGATACTCTGTCCTAGTGGGATATCCGAAGTCAACAAGATAATACTTTCCATTTGGAGGATGTGGAAAAGAAGGCTCATTTTTCGCACAGTGAGTCAATACCTTTGTATCGTGTGCTCTACCTGGTACACCAACATATGCATATATGAACTTCATATCGAAGTTACATATAGCAAGAACATTCATTGTAGGATCCTGCTTCCTACCTCTATATGCATCTGCATTACGACTAGGGGGACGAACTGGGATATGGGTTCCATCAAGTGCTCCAACACAATCCTTAAAGAACGGATAATATCGATCATTATTCCTCAAAACTGGGTTTACTCTTGCGAACTCACCTTCTTCAGGTTTTAATGTATCTACTGCAAACCTCAGGAGAACACTCAAAACCTCATCAACTTTCCTTTTCACTGTATCTAATGACCGTTAATATCTATCAGCAATAACCCGGATGGTTTTATCTTGTCCAACTATCTCAAGGAACATTGCAACACTTTCCTCAACAAAGACATTGTTAGACTCTTGGAATCCATACCGTGAGGTTAACATCCTACACAAATCTCCAAAAGTTTGCTGGTTCATCCGTAGAATGTCGTAACATTGCTGATCTGATCCATTCATAAGCTGTTGAACATGACGCCATCCTGCACCTCGATCCGTTCTATGGATCAATCTTTCCGGATTAAGCAAATTCAGATCATCAAAATCATCAACATCAACATCATCATCATCCAACAACCAACTAAGGACCTGATAAACAAAAAGAGGACAAGAATAAGAACATATTAGTTTATTATAACAATGGATGAGAATTAAAGTAAAGTCACAACATATCATATTCATAAGTCACAACATATCATTTCATAAAGCCAAATACTGTACAAAACAAAACAAGTCACAAAATACTAACCAAGTACTAAAAGCACCATATCATATTCATAAACGTTGATAATCAAAAAAAAAAAGAACATATCATTTCATAAAGCCAAATACTAGACAAAACAAATCGTCACAAAATACTAACCAAGTACTAAAAGCACCATATCATTTCATAAAAGCCAAATACTAGACAAACAAGTCACAAAATAAAATCAGTCATCAAGCTTTCTTCCAGTCCTGTGCTCCAAATATCTTATCTTATCTTCGTCACTCGGAAACGCTACGAAACCCTCTCGGTTTGCTATACTATCCACAAGATGATCAATGGCTGCACCGTGGAATACTGACCACTTTCTCACTCCATGCAAATTATTAAGAATCTCCACAACCCGATCTACACTAGATCGATCCTCACGTTCCACCCTATGTGCCGCTAATTTATTTTTCTCCGCGAGAATTAAATTGCGAGCAGCAGTAATCTCTATCGCGGGATCAACCTCCTTACGCTTTCTCTTTGGTTTTGAAGACTGGGTTTTGGTTTGTGTTTCTTCTCCTGACCCTTGCATATCATCAGACTCAACTTCATCCTCCTCATTTTCTGGACCAATTCTAGAATCTAAACTAGCTTCTCCTTCTTGAGCACTCCATCCTTCTGTCCCAGTTACAGTAATAGCACCGAACTCATCTTCGAACAGATCCATATTAAAAACCATCTTGTTTCTGTAATTTCTAGCACCGGGCCATTCCTACAGTACAAAGAACAGAGATAAGCAAACAAGCATAACACTGAAAAGAGATAAACAAACAAGCAAACGTCATAATAATAATAATAGCCAAAGCACTAAACTGATATGTGATAAAGAATCAGAATTTGGACTGCCTGTCTAACACGAAATGCAACAAAAATCTCAACCAAGTTCAAAACTTTTAATTAAAAAAGAGAGTAAACAACACCAAACGATAGTAATAAGGATCTTGCCAACAAACCCAAAAGGCAAAAACTAATTTAAAACAGTAAATACTTGACGTTTCAGAAAAATAATTAGTACACAAGTGTAGCCGTAACGTAAACCCACGTTCACTCACAACCCATAGTTAACGATCCACTCAATAGATATGACAACAATGTTGTCAAAGAAGACTGCACACTGAAATCTGTAGATTAGCAATAGGTCAAGGAAAACTCTCAACGTTGAAGCAAACAATGTGTAGCTGACATTATCATAAAAGAAAGGAGAACAGAGAATAATGGATGTAATTCAGCCAAAAAAAAATCAGTAGATCAGTAATAACCTTAATTTTCCAACTTTATTTTTCCTTCTAATCTCTTCAAACTTTTAAAGAACAGTCAACACAGTTTTAACTACTACCAAAAACAAAGAGAGATAGCAACTTTTACCTTAATACGCTCGCTCCACCAATCGTCATACATATCAATTCTTCTCATTGAATCATAGCTAAGTCCCGTTCTGTTATGTGTTAGCCTTTTGAACCTCATGTAGATCCTCCTGCTAGTATCATACTTGTTCTTGAAAATATTCCATGTGTGAATCTCCCCAAATTTCTCTTGAAAACTCTTTATGATGAAGTCTTTTCCGGTTTGATTCATTCCTGCTTTTGTTTTATTCCCTTTTTTTTTCTCACCCGCATACAGATAGAAAAAATAGCGGCATTGTTCCTCGGTCCAATTCTAAATGACAGTACTTATCAGAAAACTAAAAGTATCTAGCAAGAAAATCAGTCACAAAGTCAACCAAATATCATTGACAAAGAAACTTACATCACCAGCCATCCTTGTTTCTGAATGTGATTCTTGCAATCTTGCTAATACCTGAAAATACAAAAACAGAAACATTAAAGACAGAAGTCTTGCAATCGAAGGTTAAGAGCATTACACAAAAACAGAAACATTAAAGGAAACTAAGGGTTATAAGCGTATAGAAAGAATTGTTTTGATGTCATTTCACATGTTTACAATGATCACTAAGGGTTAGGGCCATAAAAACAGAAGACATCTTTATACTGGCCCTCCAAGCGATCCTAATTCAAAGTTAATCCACACATACATTAGAGAAAAGCACCAGGAAGAGATCACGTTTGGCGAGAAGTCCAAATTAGGAAGAGGGGGTATGACTGCAAAAGTTAAAGCTGCTATTAGTGCAGCTTACTGTTATCATAACCAGGTAAAAAGCCCTTTGGTACTCATAGCTAAACGCTTGTAAATAAATGGGAATTAAAGAACAAGAGTTGCTGAAGTTAAAAAGAGCAGTTCTGTTAAAGTTCTTTACTTGATCACAATTTTTTCTAAAAGACTGAAACAATCATCGTTAGAACCTGAAGGATCATCAATTTCTAAAAGAAGATACAGAAGACTATTCCAAAACAATCATTTACTATCTAAAAAGTCCAGCTTAATAACAAATACAAACCTTGGTGCTACAGAATCTACTGAGTTCAAAGTTCAAATGTTGATTTACAAAATTATAAGAATCACAAGGCCTACACACTTAAGTTTGTGAAAACCCACTATCATAATCACCAATGATAAACATAAACAGGGGAACCATGTGTTTTGTTTTTGAAAATCAGTCATGTCGACCAAGAGAATGAAACCCATAATCAAAAATTGCAACCTTCCAGAGAAGAATCCATGAGCGAAAATTTTTAAGAGAAATGAGTAAAATCAAAGAAAACTATCAAAAAATCAAAGATAACTCATTGCAGATCTAAGCTCTTGGAAATAAGAGAGAGAGAGAGAGAGAGAGAGAGAGAGAGAGAGAGAGAGAGAGAGAGAGAGAGAGAGAGAGAGAGAGAGAGAGAGAGAGAGAGAGAGAGAGAGAGAGAGAGAGAGAGAGAGAGAGAGAGAGAGAGAGAGAGAGAGAGAGAGAGAGAGAGAACTTACAATGAGGAAGATGAGCGCGAAATCGGCGAAGATGGAGATGGTGAGCTACGACGAGGAATGAGCAGAGAGCCGATGGCTGAGCAGTGAGCACAAAAGAGATAATTGGGCACAAAAGACATGGGAGAGAGAGCATAAGAATTGGGTTAAACTTTTTCTGTAATTTTCGTTAAAAATAGGGGTATTTATGTCATTTTCATATAACAATCGCAGGATAAGAAATCGCATCGCTGAAAATGTCGGGCGATTAAAAATTATGATCGCAGAACGCTGCGATGATCGCTGCGACTGATCGCAACACCTTGCGATTACTAAACGAACAAGAGTCAGTCGCAGTCGCAGGGGTGCTGTGACTGCCAAACGAACAGCACCACTCTCATCAAAGAAACTATAGCTGGTGGTGGTGTCATCCCTCATATCCACAAGTCTCCCAAATCCGCCAAGGAATTTCCCTGAAGATGCCACGGAACCTGATACTTTGCTTCTACTGGCATATTCTGTAACATACTGGGCCCAGCCCAATTGAGGAAGTCTTAAATGAATTAATTTGGCTATCTATATCACCAAGTGCACTTATCTTTTTCGATCACTTTCCTGAAAGAACTCCAGAGTTAAGCGTGCTTGGACTGGAGTAGTCCCAGGATGGGTGACCTTCCGGGAACTGATTCGTGGTAGCATGTGTATGAGGACAAAACACATGGGAAAAGGTCACGTGGTGATTGCAGGGTCAGTAAATTACTCGGTCGGGCCTACGAAAAATAATGCACCGACCGTCGGACAGGGGTGGGGCCCATGAGCCCGATAGAGGGATGGGTGACTCACCGGTAGGGGCGGACGGGGCGTTACAATTGGTATCAGAGCTCAGGGAAGTCAAATCGATTCTGTCTCGGGAGACAATTCTGGGGTTTGAGGGTTATGGTTGCTCCGGTTATGAGATACGGAATTCGGGGACGAATTCCCATTAAGTGGGGGAGAATTGTAACATACTGGGCGCAGCCCATTTGAGAAAGGCTTAAATGAATTAATTTGGCTACCTATATCACCAAGTGCACTTACTTTTTCCGGTCACTTGCCTGAAAGAACTCTAGAGTTAAGCATGCTTGGATTGGAGTAGTCCCAGGATGGGTGACCTTCCGGGAAGTGATTCGTGGTAGCATGTGTGTGAGGATAAAACACATGGGAAAAGGTCACGTGGTGATTGCAGGGTCAGTAAATTACTCGGTCGGGCCTACGAAAAATAACGCACTGACCGTCAGATAGGGGTGGGGCCCACGACCCCGATAGAGGGATGGGTGACTCACCGGTAGGGGCGGACGGGGCGTTACAAATGGTATCAGAGCCCCGTCTGCCCCTACCGGTGAGTCACCCATCCCTCTATCGGGCTCGTGGGCCCCACCCCTGTCCGACGGTCGGTGCGTTATTTTTCGTAGGCCCGACCGAGTAATTTACTGACCCTGCAATCACACGTGACCTTTTCCCATGTGTTTTTTCCTCACACACATGCTACCACGAATCACTTCCCGGAAGGTCACCCATCCTGGGACTACTCCAGTCCAAGCATGCTTAACTTTGGAGTTCTTTCAGGCAAGTGACTGGAAAAGGTAAGTGCACTTGGTGATATAGGTAGCCAACTTAATTCATTTAAGCCTTTCTCAAATGGGCTGGGCCCAGTATGTTACAATTCTCCCCCACTAAATGGGAATTCGTCCCCGAATTCCGCATCTCATAACCAGAGCAACCATAACCCTCAAACCCCAGAATTGTCTCCCGAGACAGAATCGGTTTGACTTCCCTGAGCTCTGATACCACTTATAACGCACCGACCGTTGGACAGGGGTGGGGCCCACGAGCCCGGGAGAGGGATGGGTGACTCACCGGTAGGGGCGGACGGGGCGTTACAAGTTGTATCAGAGCTCAGGGAAGTCAAACCGATTCTATCTCGGGAGACAATCCTGGGTTTGAGGGTTATGGTTGCTCCGGTTATGAGATGCGGAATTCGGGGACGAATTCCCATTAAGTGGGGGAGAATTGTAACATACTGGGCCCAGCCCATTTGAGGAAGTCTTAAATGAATTAATTTGGCTACCTATATCACCAAGTGCACTTACCTTTTCCGATCACTTTCCTGAAAGAACTCCAGAGTTAAGCGTGCTTGGACTAGAGTAGTCCCAGGATGGGTGACCTTCCGGGAAGTGATTCATGGTAGCATGTGTGTGAGAACAAAACACATGGGAAAAGGTAACGTGGTAATTGCAGGGTCAGTAAATTACTCGGTCGGGCATACGAAAATTAACGTACCGACCGTCAGACAGGGGTGGAGCCCATGAGCCCGATAGAGGGATGGGTGACTCACCGGTAGGGACGGACGGGGCGTTACATATTCCATCAAGGTTCTGTCTTTCTTACTCAAAGACTAAAAAGATGTCTCTTTTATGAATAGAAGTAATGGGTTGTGTAAACCCAAACGAGATGCTTGAAATTTAATCTGTTTTGAGTCTATATTCTGAATGTCCAGGTAGCAAAGCGTTTAGAAGAAATGAAACAGGATCGTGAGAAGGCCATAGCTAAACCGGCTCAAACGGCCAACCCGGTTCAACTATTGATTATCTTTCTAGTTTCTAGTTTTTCCTTTCTTTTCTGTAATTTAAAAAAATATAATTTAAATTATTTTATTTTTTATATTTGGTAGTCGCTATATAGTCGCCAAATTTTACGACTATTTGGTGACTACATTTGTTCGACTGTATCTGGACCCAGTCTTTAGTTTCTTAATAGTTGCTATATAGTCGTAAATTAGTCACTAAATATTACGACAATGATACGACTATCCTACGACTACTCATGTTAGTCGTACAAAAAGTTGTAACTCGCCGACTATTAATACGACTATGCGATTTAGCGACTAAGGATTTCCAACTACCAGATGTAGTCGCTATTTAGTTGTAAAACCTCGTTTAGCTACTATTTAGCGACTAATAGTGTAGCCGCAAAAACGATTTTTTCTTGTAGTGCATATGTCACTGGATCCAGCCGTTGGAGACCACCAGCCGCACCGTCGCCTCCGCCTCGAGCCACCGTCTGTGCACCGTCCTCTTATGTCTTCTCTTCGATTCTTCTCCGGGTTAAGTGATCCATAATCTCCGTCAAATCTTCTCTTTTTCTTCTTTCCTTTCGTGATTTGATCAACCACGGTGGAAAATCGGATATATAATCTCTTTTCTTCGATATTTCACTATTTCGAGTGAAGATCTAAGATCGGATTAATTCCGACTGTCAGACTGAGTTGTGTTTATCCAGAGAACCATAAGGATTCACAGACGCAAAATTGTCGTTGGAATGATCTCGGTCTCTTCTTTCCAGATATGTAACAATAGCTCTAATCCAACTTACCATTTCAAAGTTATGATCTGTTTTCTAAGACGTGTTTGTTCATGATGAATATGTGATTGGTCTAAATATATCTGTGTTTTGGTTCGGAAAACGTATTCCGTTTGAGCCGAATTTTTTCAGGGACTTATTAGCCACATAGATATAGCTATCGGTTGAAGTAGAACCGATCTGGAGCTTTAGATCATGGATATCCGTGTGCTTCTTCGGTGATCTCTATCGCAGTCCAATTCATGTCGTTTGCGGTTCATCATCATCGTCATCCAAGGCCAAGGTCAGGCGGTTTGTCCCAATTATTTCCATGCATGTTGTTACACTATGTGATTTCTAGATTAGGATTGAATTGGCTTCGTGTTTGTGGCGTAAAATGAAGTTAAAGAATTACGTAATTAAAAGATACTTATTTACTAATTGTAAGATTCTAAATATAATCGTATAAACATAACTACATGTATATCATTACCTAACTTAATTCCATGAACTAGAGAATAGGGATGAGGAAGAAGAGGCTTTTCAGGATGTCATACTTCAACATCTTTAAGCCTACTAAAGATTGTTTATATATTAGGTTATACTTGGCTAAAAGGACAAGAAAGACTTTCAACGATTATGTATGACCAGTATAAGAATTCTGACTGGGTTGAATTCGTCAACAGATTATGTTAATTTCATTGATCATTTAATTAATTTATTATGTTTATCTGCATATATATATATATGTATAATTAATACGTTGTTTTTGCTTTCTTTTTAGGTTTCCCAAACCAATACCACAAGAATACGACCCGTTTGAAAATATGATGTCGTGGTTCTATTAACTAATTCTTCTATCTCGAGCTGTTGGTTAATTATTAAAAAGTTTATCTTTTTTTCATTGTAGATCAAGTCATCTATATGAACTTGTAGACTTGTAGCTTTAATTTGATACTTTTACTTTCAAATTTTAGCAACTATATAATGTATGTTTTTTTTCTCTCAAATGCAAACTATATTTGGTTAGTGTACTTTAGAAATAAAATGTTCGTAAAGAAGAAATAATTATATTAAAGATTTATTTTACCAAAAAAATATTATATTAAATATTTTGTAAATTTACATTTAGTTTAAGAAAATATTAAATTTGATATTCAGTTGATAAATTATTAGAAACATAAGCAAACTATCTTATATTACTATTACCAAATCAAAAACGTACTATATGATATGACAAATTCCCTACTTTGTTACTACTATACACGGATATCATTACTATAAATATTGATTTATAAAAGATGGACTTGGTAAATATTCTAAAAAGGCCCAAAACGAGTAAGTAGAATTTAATGAAAAGTTGCAATTGATATCTATCGGTTAAAAAATACTTACCAATTATTTAATTCAAAAAACTTAAAAACTCTTCACTTTCTATTATACCTCGTCACATTCATTCTGTGATATTGAAATAGATATCCACAAAATTAATCCATTTATAACATGTGATTCTAAAAACTCACAATTTCACAAAATTGCTGATATTTGTTTGAGAGATACTCGCTGGATTGTTAGAGCGAAGGTCTTGAGGGCGTGATATTTTACTCACTATGATGCTCCATTGGAATTAATTTGATCCGATGAAGAGGTATTCTTCCTCTAATTAATTAACACATATGTCTTTCCTTATAACTTTTCATTTTTTGTATTGATAAGTGTTGGGAATGTCCTGAAATCTATTGTACTTGCTCTAAGTGAGAGTTGTATTGTCGAGGTGAGACAGTCATATAATACTGGGCAATCATAATGCTTTGCTAGAAGCCACTTATGATCAATGAGTTTAGAACTTATTGCTAGTGTTATATGATCCTACAGGGTCACACACCTAAGCAAACTGGACATAGAATATGAGGTTGATCATTAATGTAATGATCTGATAAATGCATATTTGATATGCATTCAATATCGAGTTTCTGAGGCAGTGTCGATCGACACAGCATGTGCATCGATCGACACAGATCGCGAATGACCCGATTAACTTCGGTTTAATCGTTGGTTAATCAGGTCGTGGTATAAGTCAACATATATAAGATATATTGTCGACTTTTACATTAAAAAAAATTTAACCTAATTCACAGCCACCAAAAGAAACAGAAAACCTCTTGAGAGATTTGATCTCTAACGGCACTAGCATCCCATCTGTTCAGTTTTTGTGCGTGTGGATACCAGTAGAGGCGCAGCATTTGAGGCGCTTAAGAATCTCGATTACTTGCAAACCTTCCGCTGCTAATCACCAGGTAACTTCGAGATCTCTAGATTCAACATATCTGAACCCTAGATCCTAGGCTATGGAATTCATACTAGGGTTGCTAATCTGATTAGGAACTGCTAGAAATTCCTACAGTGGTATCAGAGCCTTAGGGTTTTTTTGAATCAGTAGCATGTTGATTAGATTAGTTGAATCTGAATCTCTGTATAGTTGATACAAGCATGCTAAAACTCGTTTTAATCAAAGTAATCTCGTTTAGGTTTTTTGCTTGAAAACGATTAGGGTTCATCGCTCTGTGTCGATCGATGCCAATCCGGTATCAATCGACACATAAGGATAACCCGAATAAAACTTGGGTTTAACCTAACTATGACGATCGACACAAGAGTTGTGTCGGTCGACACAGACCTTACGGTCAGGTTAATTGGTCCAATTGGATTGGACCGGTTATCTAGCTTGGTTAAACCGCAAAATGGTTTATTGCGATTGAGTTGATAAGGTTAGCATCGACCGACACTAATGTAGTGTCGATCGACACATACCGGTTATCATAAAACCGGATCAATTGGATTGATCGGTCATCGCAAATTGGTTTTGGTTAATCTGCATCGATCGACACTAAAGTAGTGTTGGTCGACACAAGACCCGCTGATTTAGGTTATTGAACCTGAAATCACAGAACCAAACCAAGATAAATCAATTTAATTAGAAGAATTAAAACATAATAAAACTGAACGTCTTAAAGGTTCCGTTCCTCAACCAAATATCAAGTAATCCTTGATGTCTTCCCGATCTTGTCAACTGTCAAGACTTGTTTCAGTGTGCGATAGACTTGCAGTGCAAGGTGTTCACAATTACATAAGTAAGACAGGAAGTAATCGTGTTGATGGACTTGCAGTGCAAGACATCAACAATTACATGACTCAAAAGATTGGTTTACTTGAATGGGCCATCAAAATCGTTTTGGGCTCAGAGACATCAGGTGGTTTGGACATGAGATGTCAATCCACAACCAAGAGTTATATTGGATATAACTAGCAAAGTTGTTTCTTACCTAGATAGCTAAAATTTAGGTGATAGCCAGTGGCTCACCCAAGTTTAGTGAAGTATGGGTCTTGGATCATTATATTCATTTGAGAAAACATTGTTTGAATATAATGCGAGTTTTCTTAATAAGTTAAGATTTCTCATTTCTTAAACATCATAACTAAACCTTTTCCTTTCTTTGATCTCAGCTATGACTAACACTCATCATAACACTTTCTCCCTGCGATCCGTCCTTGAGAAGGACAAGTTAAATGGATCGAATTTTCTCGATTGGTATCGGAACTTGAGAATTGTTCTCAAGCAGGAGAAAAGGGACTATGTCCTGGAAAATGTTCTCCCTGAAAAACCGAGAGCCAATGCTCCACATGCATAAAGGAGTGCTTGGGATAAGCATTCTAATGATGTGGTCGATGTGAGTTGTCTTATGTTGGCTACCATGAACTCGGATTTGCAGAAGCAATACGAGAACGTGGAGTCGCCAATGGAGATGATCACTAGCCTGAAAAGTATGTTTCAGGAGCAGGCAAGAACTAAGAGGTACCAGACGGTTAAGTCTCTCATTGAATGCAAGCTACCAAAGGACGGTCCAGTCAGTCCTCATGTCATAAAGATGATGGGTTATATTGATAACCTGGGGAAGCTGGATTGTCCCATTAGCCAAGAGTTGGCTACTGACATCATTCTACAGTCACTGCCGTCAAGCTATGATCAGTGTTATGAACTATAACATGAACAACTTGACAAAGACTTTGACTGAATTGCATGGCATGCTCAAGACAGCTGAGCCTAATATCAAGAAGGGCACTCCAATTGTACTTATGGTACAAGGAGGCAAGAAGTTTAAGAAACTTGGCAAGGACAAGGGAAAGGGCAAGGCCGTCCAGGTTGAGAACCAGGACAAGCCTGCGCCAGCTACCAAACCCAAGCCCGGCCCATCTGAGACTGATAAGTGCCATTACTGTAATGAGCTTGGACATTGGAAGAGAAATTGCAACAAATTCCTGGAAGAGAAGAAGAAGAAGAAGAAGACTTTTGAGACCTCATCTTCAGTTATTTATGTTATAGAAGTAAATGTTACTACTTCAGGTTCTACTTCTTGGGTATTGGATACCGGTTGTGGTGCTCATATTTGTACAAATATGCAGGGCCTAAGCAACAGTAGGACGTTGGAGAAAGGACAAGTGGACCTGCGCGTGGGGAATTGAGCAAGAGTTGCTGCATTTGCCGTAGGAACATTTAATTTGTCTTTACCTTCTGGTTTGGTTTTAGAACTTAATAATTGCTACTATGTACCTGCTATAAGCAGAAATATTATTTCTATTCCTGTTTTGGATATGGAAGGATATCAGTTTTCAATTAAGAATAAATGTTGTTCTTTTGATTACAATGATATATTTTATGGTAGCAGTCCATTAGAGAATGGGCTTTATGTTCTAAACCAAAGTACACCAATCTATAACATTAACACCAAGAGATTCAAGTCAAATGACACGAATCAGACTTTTCTATGGCATTGTCGTTTGGGCCACATAAATGAGAAACAGATTGAGAAACTCCATAGTGATGGGCTTCTGGGCTCATTTGATTATAAATCATGTGAGAAATGCGAATCTTGTTTACTAGGCAAAATGACCAAGGCCCCTTTCAATAAACAAAATGAAAGGGCCAGTGACCTATTGGGCCTTATACATACCGATGTGTGTGGCCCAATGAGCACGAGTGTCAGAGGAATTTTTTGGTAATTCATTACATTCACTGATGATTTCAGTAGGTATGACTATGTCTATTTAATGAGACACAAGTCGGAATCTTTTGAAAGGTTCAAAGAATTCCAAAATGAAGTACAAAATCAACTTGACAAAAGTATCAAGGCTCTTCGATCAGATCGTGGAGGAGAATACTTAAGCCAAGAATTCAGTGATCATCTAAGAGATTGTGGAATTGTTTCGCAGCTCACTCCTCCTGGAACACCCCAATGGAATGGAGTGTCCGAGAGGAGGAATCGGACTTTATTAGATATGGTTCGATCGATGATGAGTCACTCATCTCTTCCATTATCCTTTTGGGGATACGCTCTAGAAACGTCTGCGTTTACACTTAATAGGGTTCCGTCAAAATCAGTTGCAAAGACACCACATGAGATGTGGACTGGAAATGTTCCGAGTTTGTCTTTCCTGAAGATTTGGGGTTGTGAATCTTATGTTAAGCGGTTAATTACAGATAAGCTCGAACCCAAATCTGATAAATGCTACTTCGTTGGTTATCCTAAGGAAACCAAGGCTTACTACTTTTACAACCAATCCGAGAACAAAGTGTTTGTTGCTCGGAACTGCGTCTTTCTTGAGAGAGAGTTCCTTTCCAAGAGAAACAGTGGGAGTAAAGTACAACTCGAAGAAGTTCGAGAGCCACAGGAAACCGCTCAGCCCGTTGAGGAGGAGCAACAGTTGGATCTACAAAGAGTTATGGAAACCACGCCTGTGGAGCCTGAAATTCGCAGATCTGAAAGGATCCGTCACGAACCTGAGAGATATGGATTTCTCATAACTAATTGTCATGACTTGTTGATCATTGACAGTGACGAGCCCGCGAATTTTGAAGAAGCGATGATGAGCCCTGACTCCGAAAAGTGGCTGAAAGCCGCTGAATCCGAAATGGGATCCATGTCACAGAACCAAGTGTGGACTTTGGTTGATTTACCCGATGGTGCAAAAGCCATTGAGTGTAAATGGATTTTCAAGAAGAAAATTGACGTGGATGGAAATATTCAGATATATAAAGCAAGGTTGGTGGCAAAAGGTTTCAAACAAATTCATGGTATTGACTATGAAGAAACCTATTCCCCTGTCGCTATGCTTAAATCCATTCGGATTCTCCTAGCAACAGCCGCTCATTATGATTATGAGATCTGGCAGATGGATATGAAAACAACTTTCCTTAATGGAATTCTGGAAGAGGATGTGTACATGACACAGCCTGAAGGTTTCATCGATCCTAATGCTGCTAGGAAGGTATGTAAGCTTCATCGATCCATTTATGGATTGAAGCAAGCTTCTCGGAGTTGGAATCTTCGTTTTGATGAAGCAGTCAAAAAGTTTGACTTCATCAGGAACGAAGAGGAACAGTGTGTATACAAGAAGACTAGTTGGAGCGCAGTTGCATTTCTCGTATTGTATGTAGATGACATACTTCTTCTCGGAAATGACATTCCGTTGTTACAGTCTATCAAGACTTGGCTCGGAAGTTTTTTTTCAATGAAAGACATGGGAGAAGCCGCATACGTTCTTGGAATAAGAATCTATAGAGATAGATTAAATAAGTTAATTGGATTGTGTCAAGATACTTATATCGATAAGGTCTTACACAGATTCAGTATGCATGATTCCAAGAAGGGCTTCATACCAATGTCTCATGGCATAAGTCTCAGCAAGAAGCAGTGTCCTGCGACACCTGCTGAGCGAGAACGCATGGGTCGGATTCCTTATGCTTCGGCCTTAGGATCCATCATGTATGCCATGCTCTGTACTCGTCCAGATGTTTCTTGTGCTTTAAGCATGACGAGTAGATACCAATCTGATCCAGGTGAAAGTCACTGGACAGCTGTCAAGAACATTCTGAAGTATTTGAGAAATACTAAGGATAAATTCTTGGTGTACGGAGGAAGTGATGAGCTGGTAGTAAGTGGTTACACAGACGCAAGTTTTCAGACGGACAAAGACGATTTCCGATAAAAATCTGGTTACGTCTTTTGTCTGAACGGCGGTGCAGTTAGTTGGAAGAGTTCCAAGCAGGACACTGTAGCAGATTCCACGACTGAATCTGAGTACCTCGCTGCTTCTGAAGTGGCAAAGGAGGCTGTTTGGATCAAGAAGTTCATCACTGAACTTGGTGTGGTTCCTAGTATTTATGAGCCAGTGGCTTTGTATTGTGACAACAATGGAGCCATTGCGCAGGCGAAGGAACCTAGGTCACACCAGAAGTCTAAACACATAGAGAGAAGATATCACCTTATCCGTGATATCATTAACAGAGGAGATGTGAAGATCAGCAAAGTCCCGACGGATGAGAATGTTGCTGATCCTCTGACCAAGCCTCTCCCAAGGCCTAAGCATGAGAGTCATACTGCGGACTTATCCGTGATATCATTAACAGAGGAGATGTGAAGATCAGCAAAGGCTGTATTTGGTTTTTAGTTATGACATGATGTTCGTAAAACATAATTTGGTTATGTTATTTTAATGAAATTGTTTCAGTATTATTTAATTGTGTTATTAAATAATAGTGCCAAAGTAATTTATGACATTTTATAAGTCATCAAGTATGTGACTTGATCATGAAACCCTATAAGCAATAAATGACATAAATTATAATGTTCCCTGGTCGAGGTTGTTAAAGTGGGACATTAACAACCGCGTGAGACTAGTATGTGAGATGACTGATGACTAAGTTTCATGGAGTCATTAATAAGAGTATTAAAGTCAATCACATAGATATGTGTTAGAGAACACAGGATCGGATTTGACCCATTGATAAGAACTCTACAAGATGGTTATATGAGTGTCATAAGAGTTTCTCATTACGACTATAGAGTATAGTCCTTAGAACTGAGTTCATCATGATTTCTTACATATGGATTGGTCCGTCATGACTTTGTCAAACGTCAGCCGTAACTGGTGACTATAAAGACACTGATTGGACGTATCATGAAATTGTTGGATCTCCTAGGATCTAGGGTTTGATATATTGAATCACCAACCTCGTTCTTACCTTGTCTGGCAGCGGAATGAATGGTGAACGAGATCAGTAGCGACACAAGTGCCTCGCCTCTACCACGTACACACGCACACAAGCTGGAAACGGGATGCTAGTGCCGGATTTGTGGGATCTAAGAGTTTCTGGTGTTTCTGGTTTTCTGTCAGAGAGAAGAGAAGACGGCTCAGGGTTCAGGTCGACCATATAAGCCTTTATATATCGACCTGTAAATGACATCACAAACCGTCAGACAAATCCGACTCGGTTGCGTCATTAATCCGAAACATCAGTTTCGAAACCCGATATGCAACGATCGACACACTTAATGTGTCGATCGTCACACCTCCACGAAAAGCCTGCATCGATCGACACACTCATGCATCGATCGACACATACATTGTAAAACTCTATGTAAATGTGTATCCAATACACATAAGTATGATCATTACCATAATGATCATTCCCACTTTCATGCTTCCAGTTTGCTTAGGTGTGTGACCCTATAGGATCATATAATACTGGCAGTAAGTCTACAACTTACAGACTGCAAGAGGCTTCTAGCAAAACATTGCAACCGCCCAGTATTATACGAATGTCTGATCTCGACACACAACTATCATCAAGAGTGAGTACAAGTGTGATTTCAGGACACTATCCCAACAATCTCCCACTTGTACTGGAATCATCAATTCCTATAATCCTTTTGTCTCTGTATCTCGATTTGGCATAAGGCAAGATTGGTGTCATCCTTATTAAGCCAACATCGTGTTTATCGAACTCCTGATCTCATACTGAACATTACAAACAACTGAACTACAGTTCGTTTGAGTGCGGCCACACATTCTCTCAGTATTCAATCTTCGATAGGCCCTGAGATATTTATCTCCCGTTATACAAGAGGGACAAATCCCATCTTGTTCCATCCCTGTTTCAACGCACACTTCATTATATACTTGAACATTGCCGTTATAGTCGCCAGTTACGGGTCGACATTTGACAAAGTCAAAATGCACCAATTCATATGCAAGAAAGCATGATGAACTCAGGTCTAAGGACTATACTCTATAGTCGTAATGAGAACCTCTTATGACACAGATATAACTATCTTGTAGACTTCTCATTAGCGGGTCATGTCCGATCATATGTTCACTAACATATATCTATGTGACTGACTGCGATAATCATATCATTGGCTCCATGAAACTTAGCCAACAGTCACCTCACAATCTAGTTTCTAACGGTTGTCAGTGTCCCAATTCTACAACCTCGACTAGGGACAAAACATAATTTATTAACTTATAGGGTTTCATGATCAAGTCCTCAACTTGATGACCTATAATATGTCATAAACTTATTTTAGGACCATTATTTAGATCACAATAAATAATGCTGAAATCAAATTTAATTAAACACTTCTAAAAGAATGTTTACAAGAGCATCTTATTATAACTAAAATAAAAACCAAAACTCCCACTAGAATCAAGATTACATCTTAAGATCTCTAATTCCTACAGCAGTCGTATGACTCTCATGCTTAGGCCTTGGGAGTGACTTAGTTAGAGGATCAGCGACATTCTCGTCTGTCGGAACTCGGCTGATCTTCACATCACCTCTATTGACGATATCTCGAATCAGGTGATATCTCCTCTCCACGTGTTTGGACTTCTGGTGTGACCTTGGTTCTTTTGCCTGAGCAATGGCTCCGTTGTTATCACAAAACAAAGCCACTGGCTCCAAGATACTAGGAACCACACCAAGTTCAGTCATGAACTTCTTGATCCAAACAGCTTCCTTTGCCGCTTTTGAAGCAGCAACATATTCAGCTTCCGTTGTGGAATCAGCTACGGTATTCTGCTTAGAGCTCTTCCAGCTCACTGCACCGCCATTTAGACAGAAGACATATCCAAATTGTGATCGGAAATCGTCTCTGTCTGTCTGAAAACTCGCATCGGTGAATCCATTCACCACAAGTTCTTCACTTCCTCCATACACAAGAAATTTATCCTTAGTATGTCTCAAATACTTGAGAATATTCTTGACAGCTGTCCAGTGAACTTCACCTGGATCAGATTGGTATCTACTCGTCATGCTTAACGCGTAAGCTACATCTGGACGAGTGCAGAGCATGGCATACAAAATAGATCCTATTGCAGAAGCATAAGGAATCCTATTCATGCGCTCTCGCTCAGCAAGTGTCGTCAGACACTGCTTCTTGCTGAGACTCATGCCATGAGACATCGGTATGAAGCCCTTCTTGGAATCTTGCATCCTGAATCTGTGCAACACCTTATCAATATAAGTGTCCTGGCACAATCCAATCAGCCTATTCAATCTATCTCTGTAGATTCTGATTCCAAGAATGTATGCGGCTTCTCCCATGTCTTTCATGGAAAAACAACTTCCGAGCCAAATCTTGACAGACTGAAGCAACGGAACGTCATTACCGAGGAGGAGTATGTCATCGACATACAGTACAAGAAACGCAATTTTGCTCCCACTAGTCTTCTTGTAAACACATGGTTCCTCTTCGTTCTTGATGAAACCAAATTGTTTAACTGATTCATCAAAACGAAGATTCCAACTCCGTGATGCTTGCTTCAATCCATAAATGGATTTATGAAGCTTGCATACCTTCCCAGCGCTCTTAGGATCGACAAAACCTTCAGGCTGTGTCATATACACATCCTCTTCCAGAATACCATTCAGGAATGCGGTTTTGACATCCATTTGCCAAATCTCATAATCATAATGAGCGGCAATTGCTAGAAGAATCCGAATGGATTTAAGCATAGCGACTGGGGAATAGGTTTCATCATAGTCAATACCATGAATTTGCTTGAAACCTTTAGCCACCAACCTCGCTTTGTAAATCTGTACATTGCCATCCACGTCAATCTTCTTCTTGAAGATCCATTTACACTCAATGGCTTTTGCACCATTAGGTAAATCGACCAAGGACCATACTTGGTTTTCTGACATGGATCCCATTTCGGACTTAGAGGCTCCAAGCCATTTTTCGGAGTCCGGGCCCATCATTGCTTCCGCGAAGGT
Organism: Orychophragmus violaceus; assembly: GCA_030180135.1. NCBI lineage: Eukaryota > Viridiplantae > Streptophyta > Magnoliopsida > Brassicales > Brassicaceae > Orychophragmus > Orychophragmus violaceus. The sequence continues at coordinate 25,090,503 of CM058236.1, read as the reverse complement.
CGCTGGTTCGTCACTGTCAATGATCATCAGATCATTTGAATCGGTCACGAGAAATCCATAGTATCTCTCGGGTTCGTGACGGATCCTTCCGGATCTGCGAACTTCAGGCTCCACAGGCGCCGGTTCCACAGAACTTTGTGGATCCAACTGCTGCTCTTCCTCAGCAGGTTGAGCAGTCTCCTGTGCATCTCGAATTTCTTCAAGATGTACTTTACTCCCACTGTTTTTCTTAGAGAGAAACTCCCTCTCAAGAAAAGAACAGTCCCGAGCAACAAATACTTTGTTCTCAGATTGGTTGTAAAAGTAGTATGCCTTGGTTTCCCTAGGATAACCAACGAAGTAGCATTAATCTGATTTGGGTGCAAGCTTGTCAGAGATTAAACGTTTGACATAAGATTCACAACCCCAAATCCTCAGGAAAGACAGACTAGGAACATTCCCAGTCCACAGTTCATGTGGTGTCTTTTCCACTGATTTAGATGGTACCCTATTTAGTGTAAACGCAGACGTTTCTAGAGCGTATTCCCAAAAGGATAATGGAAGATTTGAATGACTCATCATAGACCGAACCATATCCAATAAGGTTCGATTCCTCCTCTCCGACACTCCATTCCATTGGGGTGTTCCAGGAGGAGTGAGTTGTGAAATAATTCCACACTCGCTCAGATAGTCGCTGAATTCTTGACTCAAGTATTCTCCTCCGCGATCCGATCGCAGAACTTTGATACTTTTGCCAAGTTGATTCTGTACTTCATTCTTGAATTCCTTGAATCTATCAAAGGATTCTGACTTGTGTCTCATCAAATAGACATAGCCATACCTACTGAAATCATCAGTGAAGGTAATGAAGTACTTGTAATTTCCTCTGGCAACAGTACTCATCGGCCCACATACATCAGTATGAACAAGGCCCAATAAGTCACTGGCCCTTTCATTTGGTTTGTTGAAAGGGGCTCTAGCCATTTTGCCTATCAAACAAGATTCACATTTCTCACATGATTCAAAATCAAATGAGCCCAGAAGCCCATTTTTATGGAGTCTTTGGATGCGTTTCTCATTTATGTGGCCCAAACGACAATGCCATAAGAAAGTCGGGTTTTCGTCATTGGACTTAAACCGCTTTGTATTTATGTTAAAGACATGCATTTCTTGGTTTAAAACATATAACCCATTATCTAATGGGGCGCTACCATAAAACGTACCATCACGATTAAAAGAACAAACTTTATTCTTAACAGCAAAATCAAAACCTTCCAAATCCAAAACAGAAACTGAAATTATGTTTCTGCTTATCGCAGGTACAAAGTAGCAATTATTTAAAATTAAAACCATGCCCGATGGTAAGGACAACTCGTAGGTGCCTACGGCCAGTGCAGCAACCTTAGCTCCATTCCCGACCCGTAGCTCCACTTGTCCTTTCTTCAGCGTCCTACTGTTTCTTAGTGCCTGCACATCAGTACAAATATGAGCACCGCAGCCGGTATCCAATACCCACGAAGTAGGACTAGAAGACATAACATTAAGTTCGATAACATAAATAACTGAGTCAGACGCATCATACGTCTTCTTCAGCTTCTTGTAATCTTCCATGAACTTCTTGCAGTCTCTCTTCCAATGCCCTAACTGCTTGCAGTAGTTGCATTTATCCTCAGGAGAAGGCCCGGATTTGGGCTTCGGCTTGGGCTTGTCCTGACTTTCAGTCTGGACAACTTGGGCCTTTCCCTTATCCTTCTTAGGTTTCTCAAACCTTTTACCCCCTTGTACCATCAGTACACTGGGAGTTGCCTTCTTGAGATTCGGCTCTGCTGTCTTCAGCATGCCGTGCAACTCAGTCAATGTCTTAGTCATGTTTTGCATGTTGTAGTTCATGATGAACTGATCAAAACACGACGGCAAAGACTGCAGAATCATGTCAGTGGCTAGCTCCTGGCTAATAGCACAGTCCAGTTTCCCCAGGTTATCAATGTAACCCATCATTTTAAGGACATGAGGACTTACTGGACTGTCCTTAGCCAGCTTGCAATCCATGAGAGATTTAACCGTCTGGTATCTCTCTGTGCGAGCTTGCTCCTGAAACAAAGCTTTCAGGCTGTTAATCATCTCAATGGGTGACATCACGTTCTCATATTGCTTCTGCAGCTCAGAGTTCATAGTCACCAGCATTAGACAATTAACATCTTTGACATCAGCTGAATGCTTATCCCAAGCATTCTTTTCTGTCTGCGGGGCATTGGAACGTGGCCTCTTGGTGAGAACTCTTTCAAGGACATATTCCTTGTTCTCCTGCCTGAGAACTATTCTCAGGTTCCGATACCATTCCAAGAAATTAGATCCATTTAACTTGTCCTTTTCAAGGACGGATCTTAGTGAGAAAGTGTTGATGTGATTTGAGACAGACATAGCTGTAATTCAAAAGAGGTAGATTTTAGTTATAATGCTCAAGAAATGAGAATTCTTATCTAATAAGAAAACTCGCATTGTATTCAAAAACTATGTTTCCTCAGATGAATAGAATGAGCCAAGATCCTCAGATTACTAAAATTTGAGTGGGCGACTCGCCGTTACTCAAGCTTTAGTTATCTAGGTAAGCAAATCATTGCTAATTGTACCCAGTACAACTCTTGGTCGTGGATGAGACAAACTATGTCCAATCCACTCTGATGTCTCTGGGCCCAGAACTTCCGACAGCCCAGTCAAGTAAAACCAATCCATTTTCTGTCTTGTGATCACTGACAGTTGCACTGCAAGTCTGTCAATGATCACCTGCCTTACTCACGTTGCAGTGGATACCGAGGACTCCAAGATAATCCAACAAACGACACGAGTCTTGACAGTAGACCAGATCGGGCAAGACATCAAGATCACTTGATATTTAGTTGAGGAAAGGAACTATTTTATCTTGATGTATATCCAATACACATCCAAGAAGTTATTAATTCAATTAAAACATTCAGTTTTATTAAGTTAAGGTTTATTTTGATTTGGTATTCGCAACTAGAAGTCCAACCCCTGAGTCTGTGAGTTGTGTGTCGATCGACACAGCCTTTGCAACGATCGACACATCTTAACCACAATCAAATTGGTTTCCGGTTCAATCCAATCCAACCGAAACCAACCAACTGAATCGATCGATGCACCCAGTGCGTCGATCGATACAATGCGAGTTTTCTCGATGCAACGGTCGACACAAGCTTAGTGTCGATCGACGCTTTGCGAACAACCCAAAAGATTTTACGAGTTTTCGCTCTGCGTCGATTGATGCACGCTTTGCACCGATCGACACTCTGCGACAAACCCTAAGATTATTTTGCGAGTTTTCGCTCTGTGTCGATCGACGCACGCTTTGCACCGATCGACACGCTGCGACAAACCCTAAAATTAATTACGTGTTTTCGCTCTGCATCGATCGACACACGCTTTGTGTCGATCGACACTTTGCGAGAACACAGGTATCGAATTTTCAACAGATGCTTTAATCCGAGATTAACACTTGAAAACACGATTTTCACAGGCAATAATCAATTCAACAAACTCAGTTTTCGAATTAATTGCATCAGATTCAATAGCTAAACCCTAACAACGCTCTGATACCACTGTTGAATCTCCTAGGATCTAGGGTTTGATATATTGAATCACCAACCTCGTTCTTACCTTGTCTGGCAGCGGAATGAATGGTGAACGAGATCAGTAGCGACACAAGTGCCTCGCCTCTACCACATACACACGTACACAAGCTGGAAATGGGATGCTAGTGCCGGATCTGTGGGATCTAAGAGTTTCTGGTGTTTCTGCTTTTCTGTCAGAGAGAAGAGAAGACGGCTCAGGGTTCAGGTCGACCATATAAGCCTTTATATATCGACCTGTAAATGACATCACAAATCGTCAGACAAATCCGACTCGGTTGCGTCATTAATCCGAAACATCATTTTCGAAACCCGATATGCAACGATCGACACACTTAATGTGTCGATCGTCACACCTCCACGAAAAGCCTGCATCGATCGACGCACTCATGCATCGATCGACACATACATTGTAAAACTGTATGTAAATGTGTATCCAATACACATAAGTATGATCATTACCATAATGATCATTCCCACTTTCATGCTTCCAGTTTGCTTAGGTGTGTGACCCTATAGGATCATATAATACTGGCAGTAAGTCTACAAATTACAGACTGCAAGAGGCTTCTAGCAAAACATTGCAACCGCCCATAATTATACGAATGTCTGATCTCGACACACAACTATCATCAGGAGTGAGTACAAGTGTGATTTCAGGACACTATCCCAACAGAAATATGAAAGGGACATGGATGGAACGAGATGAGATTTGTAGCTCCTATATAACAGGAGATAAATATCTCTGGGCCTATCGAAGACTTAATACTGAGAAATGTGTAGCCGCGCTCAAACGAGGTGATTGTCAGTCGTTTGTCTTATCAGTATAAATAAGAGTTCGATAAACATGATCTAGCTAAATAAGGTTGACACAGATCTTGCCTTATGCCATATCGAGATATAGATACAAAGGGATTATAGGAATAGATGATTCCAGTACAAGTGGGAGATTGTTGGGAATGTTCTGAAATCTATTGTACTTGCTCTAAGTGAGAGTTGTATCGTTGAGGTGAGACAGTCATATAATACTGGGCAATCATAATGCTTTGCTAGAAGCCACTTATGATCAATGAGTTTAGAACCTATTGCTAGTGTTATATGATCCTACAGGGTCATACACCTAAGCAAACTGGACATAGAATATGAGGTTGATCATTAATGTAATGATCTGATAAATGCATATTTGATATGCATTCAATATCGAGTTTCTGAGGCAGTGTCGATCGACACAGCATGTGCATCGATCGACACAGATCGCGAATGACCCGATTAACTTCGGTTTAATCGTTGGTTAATCAGGTCGTGGTATAAGTCAACATATATAAGATATATGGTCGACTTTTACATTAAAAAAAAATTTAACCTAATTCACAGCCACCAAAAGAAACAGAAAACCTCTTGAGAGATCTGATCTCTAACGGCACTAGCATCCCATCTGTTCAGTTTGTGTGCGTGTGGATACCAGTAGAGGCGCAGCATTTGAGGCGCTTAAGAATCTCGATTACTTGCAAACCTTCCGCTGCTAATCACCAGGTAACTTCGAGATCTCTAGATTCAACATATCTGAACCCTAGATCCTAGGCTATGGAATTCATACTAGGGTTGCTAATCTGATTAGGAACTGCTAGAAATTCCTACAACAAGACCCACAAATCCAAACAATTTTTATTGGGTACTTCTTTTTGTAACATTTGGTTATTCAAAACTCGTATTAATTTTTTTTATAATCAACAGGGAAGTCGGATTCAAGCCGTGGCGTATGGAAAGAACGCCCGAAAGTTTCTTTTTCTTTTACAGAAAAAGGATTCTGGTTTAATTTCTCATATTTTTGGGTTTCGTTAGGGCCAAAGTATGATATATTGTGTCCAACTTTTAAGGATATCCATATCATTGACGAGACAAAAATCACTCAGAATTTTGATCCTACAACTTTAGATGACCTCTTGAGCATCAAACCAATCCAAAAAATAAATGATGAGACTGTTTGAAATAAATATTTAATTGGTAAGTGTTGTTTACGGTTTATTATTATTAGATTAAGAAGAGAAATCTATCAACGGATATTGTAAAATTGTGTTTTTTACTTTTAGACGATTAACTTATATTTAAATGATTTTTTTTCTTGTAGATGTTGTTGGTGCTATAACATGGGTTTGAAAGCTTGAATGGGAAAGATCACTCTTCAGAGGTTTATTCGTATTCACGTACCCGTGCTAAACTCCAATTCACGCTAAGAGATTCCAAGTAAGTTATTCACATGGTTTAAGTTTCAGATTTTTATAATGACCTTATAAACCTTACTAAATAATGTTGTTGGAATTGAAGGAAGAGGGCTATAGAATGTGTTGCATATGACCCAATTGCTGAGGAGTTGTCCATGCTTTTTCAACAAGTTCCTGACAAACATTTGTTTGTTTTGCTCCGATTTTTCTGGATCAAAAGATTTTGCGGTACATTGACATGTTTTCAATAAAATATGAGCAAGATATTAATATAGAACAAAATTATGAGAATATATATGTTATTTGTTTAGGGAATACATGGCTTAGAGGTAAAGAAGGGTCTTCTTCTATTGACTATCATCGTTTAACTTTGGATGAGTTGAACAAGTTGATGGATAGGTATGAGTTTGTTGAAATTGTCATATTGAAAATTTTATGATCATATAATATATTAACAACATCTAACATATTTCCATGTTTTTTATTTTGTGTATAGTTACCCTCATCCTCTTCTGACATGGTACTCAAACGAGCATCATGCGCTCGATAGTTACTAACTCTCCTTCACCCTTATTCTAAACTTTTAAGAACTTATGTAGTTTTAAGTTTCGATTTCTTACAACCATTGTAATGATTGCTAACCAATTGGTTTATATTTTAAGGGTTAACTTTGATTTAAAATTTAGTTATAATATTGCAACTTTTACATGTTTGTTTGAAGTTGGAAAAAGACGATTATACATATTAAATATTGCAAGTATATATTAGTTTTGCTGATCAATTAAGATTATTAGCAAATATAACCAAACTATCTTTTATTATTATGATTAAATCAAAAACATACTATATGATATGACCCATACCCGATTACTTTGCGACACGAATAACGAGTCACATATTAGTCGTAAAAATAATGACTAATTTGCGACTTTTATATGACCCTTCACAACAGACGCAGCATAGTCGCCAAAAACATACTATATTGCGACTAATATTTCTGGTCTCGACAATAGTCGTTAATCAGTCTTAAATAGGAGACAATCATTTTTGGTCGTATATTAGCGAGTAATAGACAACCATATATCAGTAGTCGCAATTGTGTCACTAAATAGTCGCAAAATGTTACGACTACAAGTATAGTCCCAAATTGCAGTCGCAAAAACACTGTTTTCTTGTAGTGAATGCCTTATTGGGCTCAAAACCGGTTTGCCAACTTGTAAAATCAATAACCTCCAATTTGAAACCTGTTTTGATGTGAATCTAATTCTACGTGATCCTCTGATAGATAGGATTCCAAGAAAAGTAGGGCTGCAGCTTAAATTCTTATGGTTTGGTTGGAGTCCTCCATTGATTTCACGTAGGTCCAAATCGAGTAAGATTGGATATACGCAAATTAAAAAGTTGAGAACTTCTTCGTGTGAACTCATATATGACTGATTCCACTTAGAGGTGTTTTCTAGATGAGTTGGATTTTTGGAACATGTCGTTTTGTTCCTCACATCCTTCTGGATAGTTTGATATGCTCCATGAAAGACAAATATGTCTTTGTCGGGTTTGATTGAACTTTTGCATCTTGTTTGGTTGAGCTCTGGTTCAGCTACTAGTCTGATGGCCTCATCAAACAGAAATCACAAAATTTATTCACAAACCTGTATAAACTCAGCTGCCTTTAGTCCATTCTCCATATTAAAACTGGGAAGCCAATGCGCGACTTAATAACTCATAGAAACTGAATTCACATAATTCATTCACAAAGTCATATGTGTGTGTATATATTTACTGCAACTACAAATCTTCTTATCAAACACAAACCACGAAGCTTTTGCTGCAATCGTCTAAATATTAAAAGCATACCGGTTCTCAACGGAAAGCTAGATAAATCATGATATCTAAGTTGCAATTAAAATGGAACAATGTGTGCCAAGTAACATCTCCCCAAGAATCTTCAAAACAAATGGTAAAAAAGAAATTATTGACTTTGAATTAATGTATGGTTTAATTTATATTTTGATAAATACATATTTTTAAACAGTATTCAAATAGGAAAATTTTGTTTTTAATAGTATAGATAATTAAAATATGTCCAAAAAAAAAAAATTAAAATATGTTAATCTATTTTTGACTCGTTTTAGAATAGTGTAAAGATAAAGATTTTTTATATTTATTTTATATATCAAAATGTAATTAACATATAAAAATCCATTCATTTAATATTTTTGGATTGATTTAAGTTCATTTTAATGTTTCTATAATTAAAATTGGTTAATTCATCTTTTTAACTTGTCTTCCAATGAGGATAAATATTTTTAAATATTTTTATAATCAAAACCAATTAATATATATTTCAACCCATCTTATAATATTTTAAGTATTTTGAAAATTTGAGAAAATAATCATTTTAAAACAATCGTCGTAAAAACATCAACCGTAATCAAAATTATCATATATATTCCAATAATATAATTATTTTGAATATTTTATCAAATTAAGAAAATATATCAACTGAAATTAGTTAATACATTTTTAACCTGTTTTCTAGCAGTCAAATTTTGTTTTAATAGTATTGATAATTGAAATCGGTTCATCTATTTTCAATATATTTAATTTTGTATAATGGTCTTAAAAAAAAATTATGCTAATTTAATAGATTAAAATGTAATTAAATTATTTTAGTAAATTTTAATAATAAATCTTATTTTAGTAATTATTTTTTTCTTAAAAATCAAGAAGTTTAAAATATTTTATAAAAGTTTTGATAGTATAAAATAAATTCATATTTTAATTAAAAGAGGAGACTAAAAGATATTATGAAGATATATTTTGAATAAATTCATAAAATATAGAATATTTTATATTAAAATATAATTAAAATTATTTTATAATAAATTTAATAATAAGTTCGAAATTAATAATTATTTTTGTAAAAAATCGAAAAATAAAAATATGTTTTTAACAAATCAGAAAATATTATATATATTTTTAAAATAAAAAGATATTAAAAGATATTATAAATATATTTTGGAATAAAATAATTAATTAGAGAATATTTAGTGTGACCCACATATAGTCCAAAATCTAATAATTCAAAATACCCTTAATAAAACCCAAAAATCTTTATTAAATACAGGTGTACAAATCGTAATATAACACATGACTAAATGTTATTTTCTAAAAGAGTCAACTATTTAATAAAATAGATTACAAATTATAAACCTTTTTAGTATTATATATTTTAAAAAGATTATATAACTACTGTAGCTTTAAAATAACATTAATATTTAAAGTTTAAAAAACCAATAACTTCTGCAAGGCAAACAAGGAAGAAAGCGAGACGATTTTAAGGATACTTAAGAGTTATGAGAAAGTTTCAGGCCAACAAATAAATTTTACAAAATCGTCTATTCAATTTGGACATAAAGTAGCGGACTCAGTGAGGGAGGAAATGAAGGCGATTCTTGAAATTAGCGCAGTGGGAGGTATGGGTATGTATTTAGGAATTCCTGAATGTTTGAGTGGATCAAAGACAAAGATTTTTGGATTCTTACAGGATAGATTATCTGGGAGAGTTAATGGTTGGACAACTAAATTATTATCCAGAGGAGGTAAAGAGGTCATGATCAAAGCTGTTGCAACGGCCATGCCGAATCATGTCATGTCATGTTTTAGGTTACCAAAAACAGTGACAACAAAATTAACGAGTGTGGTTTCAAAATTCTGGTGGAGCTCGGGAGGCTCGAATTCAGGGATGCATTGGTTGGCATGGGATAAACTTTGTAAACACAAAAATGACGGTGGCATTGGCTTTCGTGATTTCAGGGACACTAATACAGCTTTTTTGGCAAAACAATTATGGAGGCTAATTGAAAAACCAGATATTTTATTCTCAAAAATATTCAAGGGAAGATATTTTCGGAATACGGACGCTTTGGATCCGATAAAATCTTACTCTCCGTCTTTTGGATGGAAGAGTATTACTTCGGCTAGATCTCTGGTTAATAAAGGACTTATTAAAAGGGTGGGAACAGGTGCATCCATTTCAATATGGAATGATCCTTGGATACCAGCCTATCGCCCGAGACCAGCAATACAAAAACAAAACACTATTACTACACTGCTTACAGTGGACCAATTGATAGATCATGAACACCAGACTTGGAACACAGATCTAATCAAGAGTATTGTCGAACCGGAGGAGGCACTTTTAATTGAGAGCATTCCGTTTAGTCGTCTAAATCGGTCGGACACATTGGGATGGCACTATACAAAATATGGAAGATATACGGTAAAATCTGGTTATAATACGGAGCGTGAGATGACGGATGTTGGAGAACGACCACCCATTTGGGGACCAAATATTAAACCACTACAAGCTTTCTCGTGGAAAATAAAATGCCCCCCGAAGATACAGCATTTTATTTGGCAAGCAATTTCTGGATGTTTATCGGTAACCAAGAATCTCAACACAAGAGGTATTAAATGTGATACACGATGTGTGCGTTGTGGAATGGAAGAAACGATAAATCACGTTTTGTTTCGTTGCCCACCGGCAATACAAGTTTGGGCACTCTCCCAAATCCCAACAAACCCGGACTTATTCCCATCAGAGTCTTTATTCACAAATTTGGATTATCTTTTCTGGAGAATATCATCGGATATACACAAGGAAAGTTATCCATGGATATTATGGTATATTTGGAAGAGTAGGAATGATATGGTATATGGTCAGATTGATAGGAGTCCTGTGGACACGATCAAAATGGCAGAGACAGAATCAAATTTATGGGAAGAGGCACAGATGCTTGTAGGACACACTGGGATTCAGTCTGCTGATTTAAGGCCAATGGGAAATGAGATGGTTTACTCGGGTCAATGGTGTTTCGTGGATGCTTCTTGGAAAGAGGGGGCAATGTTTATAGGTCAGGGATGGTATAGTTGTTATGAAGGCGAAGTAAATGTTATGATGGGAGCAAGAAATGTCATACAAAGTCAGACACCACTTCATGCGGAATTCGAGGCACTAATCTGGGCTATGGATTGTATGAAGACGGGACAGCAACCTCATATCACATTTGCAACAGACTGTTCAGATCTGGTAAAGATTGTGTCGGAACCAGAAGAATGGCCTGCCTTCATTAGACACATCGAAGAGTTTGATCGCAGGAAAGGATACTTCTCACCCTTCAAGATCAAGCACATACCTCGCGCAAAAAATTTGACAGCAGATGGGCTAGCACGACGTGCACGTCTCAGACAGTCATGGAGCTATCATGTTGGACCGGAACCACCATCATGGACAATAGATAGTTAGGTTTCTTTACAATATTGTTGTCAAAAAAAAAAAAAAAAAAAAAGATTTCTAACTAATTTCTTTTCTATAATAACAACAATGAAAAATGGATCTAACTTAATTAAGATTTTGATTTCTGATGCTTTATAAAATCTAATAAAAAAAATTATTTACAAACACATAAAAGTTACTTCACTATTATTATTTGGGACTCAGACTTTTATTACTTCAAACATGCATTTTCCCTTTATTAAAAAAAAATTCAATTCATTAAACTGTCATCAAAACCACTTTGATACACCAACTTTTCAAAATTGGGGCCGCTAAAAATTTATATATATTTTGAAGCGTGGGGCAAATACCACCCTGATTACACATCACATACAACTCTGTTTTCAGCTGTTGTCTAGCTTTTTATGACCATGAAACAAATAAAATGCATTTTTTGCCCCATAAATTCAGTTATAACTCAAGTATATCTACCCAAAAACTTATAACCAAAAACCAAATTAAATACCTAAAAGTCTCAAATAAAGCTCACCATTTTCCGTGAAAATAATGACTGCTAGTAAACTTAGCTAACGATAGGGATATAAGGTCGATGTTGGAAATATCTTTGAAGAACAAGATAAAGACAAAAAGAATACTTGGAAAACAAGGAGTGTCAGCTTGGCAAACAATCCACGTGACCAAATATGTGCAAAACCACAAGTAAGGAGCAATTTACAGCTGCTTTGTCTGGTACTATCTGCACAGGGTAAAGGATTGTATAAAACGTGGACAACTTGCCAAAGGATGGAAGCTTGTGATGGATACACATGGGACTAGGTCAAGTCGAGAGCTTTGTTATATAAGTAGGAGTATCACTCGGAGATAGACAAGTTGTAAGCCGAGAAGGTAGAAAGAGAGAGAACATTACACAAAGTATAAGCTTGTTTATTTTTTTGGGGGGAAAGAGTGAGAACGGAGTGAAATATTTGTAAGGGGATTTGGGGTTCATAGATCTCTTTGTAACACTCTTATCTAGTGTATTTCGGGGAAAGATCCCTGCGACACATAGCGATCCAAGTTTAAAGACGTGAACTCGTAAAAGTCTTGGTGTGCTCTATTTTTATTTTCTGTTATGTTTCTCATTACACAGCTTTGTCATCTATATTACTCTGGAATATCTTAGTCTTGGTTTGTTGATGATTTAACCTGGGAAAGAGATGCCTTTAGGCCTCTGAATCCCTATCAGAGTGGTATCAGAGCGAAGATTATACTACAAGAAATATGTACATTGTCGGCGCGAATATAATGCTATCATATATCTTTCAAAACGTTTTCACAAATGCTATCTATGCGGGAGCTATCTTAGGTTCCAGCCCTACGATAGCATTTTTTGGGTTGCTATGATAGCGTTGATCTATTATAGCACGTAATGTAATTAGCTGTAATAATATTAATAATAGCACTTTATAAAAGTCATAGTATATGTTATTATAGCATTTAATTTTTGTTCTATTTAATTTTTACAGCTTTTTGAATGCTATAATACAATTATTGATGTCTATTTTATATTGCTATGATATAATCTTATAACGGTTATTTTGTTGCTATTATATATGTTATCTACATGCTATCAATTTCTTTTATATAATACAATCCTTACATAATCTTTAAACTGGAACTGACATATAGAAATTAACTCATCATTTCCACAAGTCTGAATACATTCCAACATCCAAAACACAAGTTTAGAGATTCATGCCAAAAACATAATTCAAGTCAAAATATCAAAATGCATAGAGAAGTCATAAGTTCATTAGCTTAGTCTTAACCAAAGTAAAACTAGCTATCTTGGACCAAATTTCCTTCATTCCCTGCAACAAAAAATGAGTGTCTTACTTTAGTAACACATATATATAATCAGACCTAAAACCAAAGCAGAAGCAGAACAATTACCTCAGTTCCCAGAATTCAAAATATGACCAATTTATCCATTGGCCAAGCAATAGAAGAACCATGTGCATCTCTGAGATACTCGATTTCATCTGTTTCTCTCCAAACTGCTGCATCATCAACCTTTACTATATCTACCCATACTCTGGCTGCATTAGGACCCAATCGGACAAAGTGAACCCTTTGCTCTGGGTCGACTGAATGTATACGTCCTTCAGCAACAACTCGTTTCCTACTGCTAATATCCATCAGTTTGCAATTCTGGTTTTCCTTGCAAACTTCAGCTCCTTTTGTACGCTGCAAAGTAACCAATTTAAAAAATTAAACTCAGAGAGAATAACAATCAGACGCAACTAGAAAACATATCCAATAAATTACCGGGGATCTTCGAGGAGATTGTGAAAGTAGCTGATTTTTTTCGTTTAGGAGAAGTAGGACATGTATCCGGAGTCTTATCACCAAGAGATTTTGGTAGAGTTGTTGCGGATTTTGTACCTACTGCTGGGGATGTCTGAATAAGAGCTTTAGAAGCTGTTGCTTGAGATTTTGAACCTGTTGATGTTGCTAATTTCCGACTTGATGACTGGCCAGCTGATGGAGAATTATGAAGAGGAGATTTCTGGCTTGTGGCATATGTGGTGTTTTCGAAGACAACTCAATACAAGAAATGTGGGTATTAATAGCGGCCGATAAACGCTATGTATCACCTTCCATAGCGTTTCCTAAAACGTTCTGACAGCGTCCGTCATTGTAGGTCGGGTACTTTAGATAGCGGACATGACGTATGCTATAGTTAATTAAACGACGATAGCGTTCATCTCTTTGCAATTGTTTATCTTTATAATAGCGTGTTATACTTGTTATTAAATAATTAATAATAGCATTTTGTTTTACAAAGATAGCAAATTATTTATGTTATTAATTTATTTTATAATTACCCGAAAATTTATTATAAAATCAAGGGAAAAAATCCTAATCCAATGAAATTGATATTAAAATTTATTTTACAATTAACTAAAATGAAATTGATATTAAAATAATTAAAATGCATTTATTAATAAATTAAAACCAAACATCGGTTTTTGATTACAAAGTATTAAACCAATGACCCAAACCAAAGGAAAAAAATCCTAATCCAATGAGCATCTGGGCTATTCTCTTGCACCTCCACCACAACATCCGCTTAATTCTTCTTCATCATCCACGAAGCCATTGCGTATGTTGAGCATGAATACTAGCAATTTATTCTTGGCTTTTCTTTTCTCTTCATCATCTTTCATAGGTGCATCTCCAATACGACGAGAAGCATTAGCCGGACTAGTTCTAGGTGATTGTGAGTCCAAGATGTAAGTATCACGTAATCACTTGGCATGGTGGTATGTAAATCCTCTCTGACAAATCACCAAAACAATATAAGAATTACTCCAAAAACAAAGTCCACATTCACAAAACGTAACATCTTCTTACATGTATTGCACTGTCAACTTTGCGCTGCCTTGCATCAACATCCTGAGCAGTCATGGGTTCCATTTCCGCCAATCACTATATATACATAAAACAAAACAAGAAGAAGCAAAAAGAGTGCTATTTTACTTTCGTATGGAAAACACTGAGAACTTGAACAAACGACTCTCTACAGTAAAATAATCCACACCTCCTTAAGGCAAGTGTCCATGACTTCAATGATTGCTCTCTGTATTCCCACCATGTAATCCGACATAAGAAATCTTATGTCAATAACCTCAGGAGGTTATCGCTCCAATTCCTGAGACAAATCCAACTGAAATCTGGGACACATCCAATATAAGACACTCAAAACTAGTGCTTTATAATAAAAAATATTTTTTCCAATAAATTGATGTCGAGTTTACAAAACCTGGGCTATAGATGAAGTCGGCTGAGGAAGAGAGCACACATGGTAAATTAGGTCTTGGCGAAACCAGAGACCATGGCTTGCGGTCTGTTGGAAAAGGCGCGTGCATAGATGGAGCCATTTAGGGTTTTGACAATTCGCACAATGAAGGCTTCGGTGGAGGTGATTGGAGAAACTGGAATCCGATTATAATCTGCGGCGTGGTGAAGAAAGGACTTGCGGAGAAGAAAACCAAAGTATGCGATGAAAATATGAAACCACTCTTCGAGAAGGAAAGTGAGACGAGGAAAGGATGTCTGTTGATTTTAGTTTGATCTAACGGTAGATAATGAAAGAGGTGTGATCCTTACCTCTAAAATTTAACCAATGAAAAATCTCTTTTTTATTTGTTATTTTTGGAAAAGCAAGTTTTTTATTTACATTTTTTAAGTTAACATTTTTGTTACTTTAAATTTAATATAAGTATTAATTTTTTGCAATAATATTCAATGTTTAAAATTTAGTGTTTATGATTAAGGATTAGAAGTTTAGGGTTTGTGTTTAGGTATAAGATTAAAGTTTTAGAGTTTAGGATGAAGAAAATAATAATATTTGAAATTTGTTATATGTGTTGGGTTTTTTCTTACATATTATATATAATATGATGTTTATGATTAAGGGTTAGAAGTTTATGGTTTAGAGTTTTTGTTTAGGGTATAAGATTAAGGTTTTAGAGTTTAGGATGCAAAAAATAATAATATATGAAATTTGTTATAAATGTTGGATTTTTTTACATATTATATATAATATAATGTTTATGATTAAGGGTTAGAAGTTTAGGGTTTAGAGTTTGTGTTTAGGGTTAGAACTAAAATAATCAAACCCTTACTCTCCAATACCCTAAATCTAATCCTCCAATACCCCAAACACTAAACCCTAAAAATTTAGTTGGAAAATTACAAATAAATTAATTGTATTCCATACCCTAAACTCTATATATACCCTAAACTAAAACTGAAGAATTCGTTTTATAAAAAAAAATTTGTAAATTTGTTTGTTTAATTTAGTATTCAATGTTGTCAAAAAAAAAAAATTAGTATTCAATATTATATCTTTTGTAACACATTCTATACAACAAGAAATGACAATTTTATATTAATCTTTTAAAGGTTATCTTACCATTGTAAATAAAAAGACATACAAATCCATATGAAAGATCTGATAATATTTAAGATTTAGAAAATGATTATAAATTATAATTCAAAATTTAAGAATTTCTATATAACTAAACACTCATTAATCGATAAAATGTTATCATATAAACACCATTAACTTGATTGGGTAAGTAAATGATCGAGATGTTTCCAAGTTGCTCTTTTGTCAAGACTTTATGCAACTCCAAGAGTATCACTCTGTTTCACAATGAAAAACCCATGTCAGAGACTCAAAAAAAAAATCGTAACAACAAGATTGGTGCAGTGTAAACATTGACTCTTATAATGCAATCACTAGAAAGCCAGCAACCAAATCCAGGATGTGAATGATACCAACTAACAAACATTTAAGGTCTGAAAAGATTAAAGATGAGAAGTTTAAACCAAGTGCAATGAAGCAGTCGACAAAGCAATTAACCAAATGCAATGAATGAGATTTAAAACTGAGAAGCTATGATTAGATGGAAGTCTCGAAGAGTTGCATCTCTTCAGACAAACCATAATTACACCTTCTCTTGTATTTTCTCTGCAAGTCATTTCAAATCAATTTAATTAGTAAAATAATAAAAAACAATAGAGACAGTTTGGTTTCTCACGGTTATTTTCCCATAAATAGAGGCAGTTAGGTCGCCTACTTTCTCATCTATTTTTCTCTGCAAAACCACAAAAAAAAGAAATCACAAGCCATTCAGTAACATCATGTCGTGGTGCAACAAGCTTTCAGACTTGGAGGATAACGATAAACTCAGAGCTTGGCGTTTTAGAGTGAAGATAATCAGGATCCACTCATATCAGTTTTTCCAAGATTGACCGTTCTGGAGTTACATATTGGCAGACGAGGCTGTAATTTTAAACTCTAAATCTTGGACTGAACACATCATACATGCAATTAACACAGCATACCATTTCTAAATTTGCAGGGAACTAAGACTGAGATGGTAATTTATCCATCAGAAGCAAGCATATTTAAAGGACTTGAGGAACAAGAGGGCAAGTGGGTCGAGATTTTCAGGGTTCATGTTGAGAAGGCGTTTGCAGGTTTCAAGCCTGTAAACTCTCCCTTCAGACTTAGTGTCATGGACGGGACTAGCATCAAACGCATCGACCCTCTCAACAACTATCACTACATGGATTTCAAATGTATGGGGCATATCCCTCACATCAACATCGACACTCCTATAGGTATGATTGCTTAACACTAACAAAAACATAATCCTAAATCATGAATAAATATAAGTAACCAGATTTGAGAAACTTATCTTGTAGATATAATGGGCGTGGTCTTCAACGTGGAACCCCTTGGAGTCTGTTGGGCAGACCGTAAAAGGTCACGGCTGGTGTTCCACATAAGAGACAACATGTAAGTCAAGAGAATTTATAATCACAAGTTTACTATGTTCACAAGTCTGTTATGACATAAGGTTTTTTTTTGCATGACAGAGACCATCAAATTAAATGTGTTGCAAATGAGGACACTGCTTTTGCATTCAGGGATGAGTGGGAAAACACTAGGGGTCTTGGAGTGGTGATTGTGGTGTTAAAGATGTGGAGGATCCATAAGCACTTACGCGGTGATGATGAGGCATGGATGGAAACCCATAGAGGCTTATATGATTTCAGATTCAACCCCCGGATGGTAGAGGTTGATGATTTTAGGAGAGAGCTAGCAAACAGTGACCCGTATGTTGCCAGACACGGTGCTATTGTGCCTCTCTAAGACCTGAGTTTTATCTGCCCTATGTCTCTTCTCTGTCTCTTTAACTTAAACATGATGTGTTGTTGAAGTTATCTCTTTTATTTTCTTGTTTCGGATCTTTAATTATGTATGGTTGTTTGTTTTTAATTTATGTTTTGTCTTTAGTTTTTTGTTTCATATAGAACTGTTAGAAAACTTAGATGTATCTAACCTGGATAAGGTTATGCGGATTGGTTTTCTCAATCCCACTGTTGCAACAAGCTAGACCTGCAACCAATGACACAGAAACTTAAAAACAAAACAAGAAAGCTATGCTAAAATATTGAATTGGATTTACAGAAGAAACAAGTTTAACATACTTGTGTTGTACTCTGCATAAGCCGCTTAGATACTCGTCTTTCCACTCCCACCACATGCTATACAAGATCTTGTAGAAGAACATTTAGTGCAGTAGCTCTATTTCTTGGGAAGCCTAAGAGTATGTTTTGTCAAACAAGTTTAATATGTTTCTTAGGAAGCTCCATGTCAAGCAATGAATTGAATTAATGAGATTGAAGGGAACAAACAATGAAGGAGTGTATATTTACCCGGCTGTATATCGTGTAGCCATATTTTTTGTTGTGAGTCTTGCTTTCTCAGCATTAGCATCTGGTGATGATCTCTTCCCTCTCAAATCAACGTTTAAGAACCACACATCCTTAACACCTACTACAAAAGATCAACATATCAACTCAGATGCTACAAAAAAAACCTCAAAAACTTTAGTGAAGAGTGAAGAAGACAGTAGTGTGTTTATCTTCAGATTAAAAATCAATAATTCCTAACACTTTAATCCTAATTCCACCATGTAATCTTACAATTTATTCGTTACCCAATCAAGGAAACTACCAAAGCTTAAATTCAACTCAAAATTATCAATGATCTAACAAATTTCAACACCCAGTATGAAATTTATCTAATTCGATTCTATTAAATGGTTTTTACTCGAATTCAAGACTAACACGAAAAATTCATGCTTTTTGTCTTCTCTCACCGAATCCATTAACATGAGTTCATCCAAAATTCATCAAATTCTTAAATGAAATTGAAAATCTGAGTTAAGATCTTCGAGCTGAGATCGGATTTTACCTCTTTCGATCTGGATCTTAAGAGAGAGAGAGAAGAATCGAAAACGAAGATGTAGAAGATTCAGATGGTTTCTCATTGTTTTAGATCTCCCAAAATATTGTACGAAAGAGAGAGTGAAAAAGATTTGTTTTGCGTTAGAGAAAATTGTATAAAAACCTAGTTTTTTTTATTAAAAGTTTGATATTTTAGAAGTAAGATAGCGTTAAATTTTGGATCTGCAATAGTAAGGTGCGGGTACTTAGCAAATTTACGCAGCTAAAAATTATAATTTCCCGCGATGGAATATATAGCGTTTTTCAAAAACAAACGCTATGAAAAAAACCTGTGTCATAATACAATAACAGAACAATAAAAAACGCTATCGTCCAATGCTATTAATACCCACATTTCTTGTAGTGACTTTGGTGACAGACCATGCTACAAAGGACATTAAGCATTCCTCAAGGTACGTCATATTGCTTGTTGGCCGCCATATAAAGGTTTCTGGTTTATGTACCACATCCACATATACTTTAACTGCTTTTGGTCCGAGTGGAAGTCTGTTAACCAAAGCTTTTGGTTCTTGTGTTTGCCAGCGTCCTTCAGCCACAACCACATCATCAGAAGACAATGCAACCAGTTTGCACTTGTTCGGAGAATTAATTCTTAGGCCCTGTCAAACAAAGGCAGAAAACAATTTACATGACCATGAAGAATGATAATGAATTCATAAGTATAAATAATAATAAACTTTACCAATGGTGCAGTTTCTTCTGTTTGGAGCCTATGATCTATGTTAACACACTTAGAAGCATGCCAAGCAATCATCTGTCCTACAGCTTCCTCAATCGTGAACATGTTAGTTGCAGGTCTCCAAAGGAATGCTTTTGGTACAGCAGCCCTTTCAACCAACACTTTAACATCTGACGGACCTAAGCGGCTGTCATTTAACAAGTCATCCGGATCAGAAAAAATAATACGGCCCTCGACAACATTCACATCATCACCAGCCCAATCAATAAAGATACACTTAGGTGGGGTTCGTTTATTCACGCTCTACAAAATGGATAGTATAAATTTGTCAGCCAAGTAAAATTATAAGAAATCACTTAGAACATAAAATCAGAATGTGAAGCCACAAAGAAACCATTAACATTGTCATAAAATCTTACTTTTTGAGCTGAGTTTTCACCAACTTCAGGCTCTTGTCGCTGCATCATAAAATATCAATGAATTAACTTAAGTACAAATTGATCATGGTATTGTTTATCAAAAGAGTAGTATGTAACCTGGATCTTCATTTTGGCAATTTCATCTTGTAACTCAGTGACATTTTGCACCAGTTGAACTTGTTTGGCCTCCATTTCCTCCATGCACTTGTGCTGAACTTGGAAACAAGCTAATTTAGTATAGCTCATGATTCTTCCCATGGCCCTCATTCGACCAGGATTATCTGGTCCTAAGAGTTGGCTAAGTGTATCTTCTTCTTAATTTGTTGAGTTTGAATTAGGATCACCATCAACTATCTCAGCTGCTTTCTTCTACATATTATAAGACACAAAATCAAAATCTAATCGGTAACAGAAAAACCAAAACCACAAAAACAGAGAAGAATTTGATCAACTTACAAACTTTTCAGCGGCATTCGTATTCACTGGTGTACCATCTTTTCTGGTACGTGACTTGACCCAGACCTTAAGCCTTGTCACTTCTGATGGGTTTCCACTATCAATTTTCTACATTAGAAAAATCCAGTCGACATAATATAGAATATAAATTGGTATAATCATCCCAAGCACCGTATTTACAGAATTCTTACTATCTCTTCTGCTAGTCTAACCATTCCTTTCCTACTACAAGTATGAGGAATCTATTTGCGCCTTCGTTCCCTATAGCTATCACTCAAAGACTAAAAGCAGAATATTAATAAGGAATCTACTGTGTATTTAATAAAAGCACACCAAAGGCATACCTTACAAGATTGGCTAGTTTTGAGCTTGAAAAATTTACGCCAGTCATTAGGAGTAATATGTTTTGGCCGCAAATTCATCCTCTGCTGGTTGTTTGCTGCATCATTGACCTGGGTAACTAGGCGAGATTTTGATGCTCTCCACAAACATCCCATTTGCTTCAACACTGCATTCGTTTGATACTCTTCATCTAATTCAAACCTTGCCTACAAACAATTACAAGAAACAAGAAACAGAAAAATCCATGATGCAGAGATAATGATATGGGAAGATACAAAACTTAAAGATTCAGTCATAGAAAAGAAGATACAAACCTGGACAGATTTCCAGAGAACCATCTTGGCTTCTTCACCGAGTTTTTTCCAGCATTCAAGTGTGACAGGAACATTTTCTCGTACCAATGGTCCTAGGTATGATGACAACTTAACGTACCCGGACCATAGGCTTCTCCCATGAGAGTGAAATTCACTCGAACTCTGTTGTTTGGATCCTTGGCTAGGTCTTTCATTATGGTAGGTCCTCTCTATTTTTTACGCTTTGGTTCAGCTTCATGATCAAGGTCTTCAGAAAGTTCTACCTCGCCTTCAGGTTCTTCATCAACCATATCATCTCTTTCTTCATGTTCAGCTTCATGATCAAGGTCTTGCAAATGCTGCTGCTCTTCCACAGGCCTCTCCACTTGCATTTGCGTATGCTGCTGCTCTTCCACATGCCTCTCCACTTGCATTTGCGTATGCTGCTGCTCTTCTACATGACTCTCCAAATGACCCTCATCTTTTACTTGTGGATGCTGCTGGTCTTCTACAGGATGGTTCACCGTACACACAAACTCAACCTCCTCATCGACATGTTCCTTATTTGTTTTCTTATGTTTCTTGCGGCGTCCCATTTAATTCACCTGAAACAAATGACAAAACACATAGTTAAACTACTACAAGTACAAAAGGAAATTCATAAACAGACAACAACATAACAATTAACAAGCACACATATCAACTCAGTAGCACACAACAAGCAGTAAAAAAAAAAGCCAAATAAAATCAAAGCATCTGAAACAATAAGGATGTCAAAGAATGATGGTAATTCACACATATATGCCTTCACAATCAGTTCGAGCATTTTCAGCTTCATCCATGTCAATATCCATATCAACATTTGATGGCAATGGCCCAATTTCTGCATTTCCTTCTTGAAAATCTTCCAAACTGTATCTTCTTGTTGAACCCCTCATAACAACATACAACTTGAAGACTCGTCTTCCCTTGAGTAGAACACTTGCTTTGCTTGTGAGGCCAGTATATATGGATCCCTTAAAAAGAGGCTTGATTATGATTCAAATTAACAAGAGTGAAACCATCTTCTATCTTCACTCCATTTCCCATCACTGCCCATTGACACCGGAATAGAGGGACATAGAAAACATTGTAGTCCAACAAGATAATCTCAGTTATTCTGCCATAGTATGATACCAGATCCATGACTTGTGATGTGTCTCTCGCACTAGCTCTGCATATTGATGTAGCCTCATAAAGAACCTCACTATTCTGGCTTTTCCTATCAACTGATACGGTATGAAACCGTAGACCATTCACCACATAACCAGTATAAGACCGTGCAGAACTACGTGGACCGTAAGCCAACCACTTAAGTGGTTCTCCATGTCTGTTTGAGTCAAGAGGCATCTATAAAAATTTACAAAACAAATCAGACACCCATTAACAATTCCATATTAACCGAAAATACACAGAAGATGTAACTAGCCTTTTTTTTAGCCAAGACGCAGAATTCTGAGTATGCATGCTCCATAACATTGATGCCTCACGTCTACATCTTCCATTTGTGTCTTGTAGATACTGCAAGTGCTCACTTGTCCATGATTGAACAATGAAACACAATCAGCTTGTTATTCATAACTATAAACTTAATCAGAAGTACTGGATTATAGAACACTTACGCTACATAAGGTTCGACAACAACCATATTTTGGATCACAACAAGGTGGGCTATTTTCTGCTCCACATCAGTTAGAGTTATTGGAGTGCCTGCGAATATTGGACGACCCTCGAGGATAGAACTGTTCTCGTACTCAGTGTTTCTATCCTGTTTTTCCTCTACATTAGTTGTCTTCTTCAAAAACTCATTACAAAACTGAATGCACTCTTCAGCAAGATAACACTCTGCAATACACCCCTCTGGTCTTGCAGGGTTTCTCACAAAGTCTTTTAACACTTTTATATACCTGAATAGTGTGTATAATGAGAGATTAGCAACATTACAATCAGCTTTAAAACGTCCAAACATATTAATCAGTTTAGATATGTACCTCTCAAATGGGTACATCCATCTAAAATGGACTGGTCCACCTAGCCGAGCTTCCCTTCCAAGATGAACCGTCAAGTGCACCATGATATCAAAAAAACTTGGTGGAAAAAATCTCTCAAACATACAAAGTGTTTCAACGATCTCAGATTCCATTACCAAGAGCTGCTCCCTATCAATTAATCGCTGACACAAGTGATTGAAGAAAGCGCAGAGGCGTACAATAGCTAGCCTTGGACCCTTATGCAATAAACCTCTAAGTGCTATCGGGAGAAGTTGTTGCATTAACACGTGATAATCGTGTGATTTCATCCCTGTGATCTTGCATTCATCTAATGATACGCCTCTTGCTATGTTAGAACAGTATCCATATGGGCCTTTAAAGTCAAAAAGTCTCTTGCAAAATATTCTCTTCTCTGACTTTGAAAAAGTCCAACGAGCAGCAGGAAGATATGTTCTTTTTCCTCGTGTAGTTGGGTGCAAATCCTTCCTTATACCAAGCTGCTCTAGATCTTTGCGAGCTGGAAGACCATCCTTTGATTTTCCACAATGCAACACCGTGGCTACAATACTTGCAGCCACATTCCTCTCAACATGCATAACATCTAAGTTATGTCTTACTGAGAGTTCCTATACAGCACACATACAATTAAATGAACCTAAGTTAAACTAAGATAAGTAGATGATAGCAGAAAATTTCAAAGCAACATGACAGTATAACACACTTCCCAATAAAGTAGCTTGAAGAAGATGGACTTTTTCTTCCATCTTGCTAACTCCTCCTCATCTATTTTGACGTCTTCATCTTCCTCTTCTTCTGATTCACTTGAGGAATCATCACTATCAGAATCTAATCCGGTACAAACAGCCCTTTTCCTCTTACTAGCAGATCGTTTCACATTTCCAAAGTCATTTTTATAATTTTCAGATGTTTTGAAATTTCCCGACCAAATAGTATTCTTCCCCTCTTTCCGTGTTCTGCTTTTCCATCAAACCATAGCTTCTTTCCCCTATAACTATGTGTGGGTGACAGACCCTTTCTATGGCCCATGTATACATGTTTTCTGTTGTACTTCAACCACATAACATCTGTATTTTTCCCACATAGAGGGCAGACCATTTTCCCCTTTACTTTGCAGCCTGCAAGGTTCCTGTACGCAGGGAAATCACTTATTGTCCAAAGCAGCATAGTCTTAAGCGTAAATGTAGATTTACTACAAGCATCATATGTTAGCTCCCCATTGTTCCACAAATGGTTTAGATCCTCTATGAGGGGTGCTAAGTAAACATCTATGCTATTACCATGCTGTTGTGGACCAGGAATCAACAACGTAAGCATGATGTTCTCCTTCTTCATGCATAAGTCAGGTGGCAAATTATAGTTTACCAGCAAAATAGGCCAGCAACTAGACCTTGTATTCTTCAAATTGAATGGATTAAAACCATATGTGGAAAGCCCAAGCCTCATATTCCTTTCCTCAGCTGCAAAAGAAGGATATTTATCATTCATCTGATCCCATGTAACTGAATCCACAGGGTGACAGAGTTTTCCATCGGTGCTCTTGTTACTAAAATGTCATCTCATATTCTTAGCCAGTTCCTCAGACCTATACATTCTCTTCAGCCGTGGGATTATTGGAAAATACCGTAAAACTTTCTGTGTGACACCTTTCTTTACTTCACCAGTGTGCATGTTAGTCTTCCATCGTGAATCCTTATATTTTGGACATTCATCAAGCTTCTTGTACTTCTTTCTAAACAGACAGCAGTCACTAACATAAGCATGGATCTTCTGGTAGCCCATATCAAAGGATTTCAAAAACTTTTTCACATCATACAATGATGTGTGTAGTACATTGTCCTCTGGTAACATGTCAGACAATGTCTCTAATAGATCATTGAAGCTCTTGTCAGACCAGCCATTCTGTGTTTTAAGTCTGAACAATGAGACAATAGCCGACAACTTGCTATGGTTAACGCAGCTTGGATATAAAGGTGTTTCAGCATCTTCAAGCTTTGCAAGGAACTCATCTTCTTTCAAGTCTTCGCCTTCTGGAATCTCTCCTAACATATCCTTGCTAGCAAACTCTTCATCTCTAAATTCTGCAGCTTGATATAGCCCAACAATCTTGTGATTCCACTGACTTAAGTTGCCTTCACCTTCATCCCTTGAGTTCAATTCTCCATGGTGAAACCATTCAGTCCATAATTTATAATCCTCATCCATTCCCCTTGTCACCAGATGATCAACTACAACATTTCCTGGGTGACGATCTATATTCCGGCAGTCAACGCAAGGATATATAACCATATCAATGTTTTCCATAGCAGCAACCACGTCCCGTACAAAATTTGAAGCCCCTCTCTCATAAGCAGGATCAGCTCTTCATTACAAAAAAGTGAAAAAATAACATCTAGTAAACTCCCCAAAGTCCTACAGAAACAAAACCTAAGCTACATAATCAAAATCCCCACCTGCAAAGATGCACCCATTTCTTGTCCATGTTCTAACCTTACTCAAACCTTTAGTACCATAACAGCCATATCAGATTAAAATAAAAAGTATTCTACATCATGATAATCACTCAATATGCATACAATAAAAACAGAAACATTGACACTTAAAAACTCAATAAAACAACCTCAATAAATCAACCTCAGAGGAGATTGATACACTATGTTTAATACATAAGCAGAAGAGAAGCTTCAGATTCCCAGTTGTTAAGCAATGAAAACACTTGCAAAACAAAAATCAGAAAATCACTTGCAAGCCATAATCCAAAAAACTGAACTACTAAATGAAAATTGTTCATTCCATTTATACAGTTCTATCTGACAAAACAACAAAGCTGGATACAACAGATTCATCGGAGGATTCAAACAACAGACGAAGCTATATATAACCCAAAAATGTGAACATTCAAAGAAATCGATTTCATTCTACTTATCCACATGCGCTAAAATCATAAAGGTTTGAAGATTCGAATCAGAATACACAACAAAGCTTTGAAGATTTTAATTCTCCAATCAGAAAACCTTTAATTTAAAAGCGATGAAGCCTCAAATCAGAAAGAGATTTGATAAATCAATTCATTCAAACATTAAACATCAATGAATCACAACATATACATGCAAACAGATGAAGCATGCAATAACTAACGAGATTATAAATCGACAAAAAAGAAGGAAGAAATCAGCTGGATAAGAAAGCTATGCCTTCGATTAGGGCCGGAGATGGGCAAAATTAGTGCCGGCGAAGAGTAGGTAAGCCCTAAGACCTTCGACAGAGGCGGCGGCGACAACAATTCGTGGCTGTCGAGCTATTTGTCTGAGCTGAGATGGAAGACTGTTCTGAGTTAGTTTTTTTCGACAAAAGAGGGCTAATGAAGTATGAGAGGGAAAACACGAAAATTTTACTAAGTCTTTTGTGGAATAAGTGAGTTAGCTTCCCGGTCCTATAAAATTATGTATTAGCGTTAAACAAATGCTATTATATACTAACAAAAAATAAAACTCATATACGATAGCAGATACCAAAAACGTGTTATCGTCATATGCTATCAATGCCCAATTTTTTGTAGTGTTATTTGTTTGTGGTTCTATAAAGTCCATTGAAGACAAGAATCATGTTGTAATCAAGAGTAGATATATAGAAAGTTTGATGGATATGGAGACTAGACTTTGTGGAAGGATAAGCTATTAGTTCACATGGATTTTTGTTGGGTCTGAGTAAATCTCTGGAGGATAAAGAAGCTGAGAAACCAAGACAGATGGTCTTAGATCCAGAGGCTACAGAGGATGTGAAGAGAAAGAATCTAAAGAAAAAGAGATATCTTTGGCTGAGAAAAAGAAGAAGGCAAGGAGCATTGTTGTTCTATCTGTCACAGATAGAGTCCTGAGGAAGATAAGGAAGAAGGAAACATTTGCTGATATGATTAAAGCTCTGAATAAAATTTATCACGCTAAAGCCCTTCCTTATAAGATCTATCTCAAGCAAAATTTATATGGCTTCAAGATGTCAGAAAGTCTATATGTGGAGAACAACATAAATGATTTTCTGCACATTATTGCAGATTTGAAAAATGCAGGTGTTACCGTTTCTGATGAAGACCAAGTAGTTCTACTTCTTATGTTACTCCCAAGACAGTTTGATCAGTTCAGAGATATGCTGAAATATGGATCAAGAAATAAAATGCGACATTTGATGAGGTTGTTTCAGCCATCTATGCAAAGGAGTTTGAGTTTGTCTCAACCTCAAGGAGCTTGAAGATTCATGTTGAGGTTTTCTATGTAAGAAGTAAAGGAGAACAAAGGGGAAGAGGAGATTGCAGGGACAAAGTTTCTAAAGAAAACATGACCATGTCCAAGTCAAAGATCAAAAAGGGTAGCTGGATTTGTGGTGAAGATGAACATTTTAAAGCTTCATATCCAAACCGGAAAAAATCCAAGCAGAAACACTAAAGATGTAATAGCATGGGTGAGGCTGCAATGGTTAAAGGGAGTACATCTGATGTTACAGGTTTATATGTGTCCGAAGCAGAAGCAGAAGCTCTTCATTCCACAAACATAATTTTTCAGGAAGAATGGATCATGGACATATTATCCAGCTATCACATGACTCACATGAGAGATGATTTAAAATCTTAGAGAAGATGCAGGAGGATCAATAAGGATGAGAAACAAAACAACATCAAAGGTCAGGGGTATAAGGAATGTAAGAATCAGGAATGAAAATGGTTCTATTGTGATGCTTTCACAGGTGAGTACATCCCGGATATGGACCGGCATTTTCTGTCCATGGGAACTTTAGAAGAGCATGGATTGAGTTTGAATTTAAGAATGGGAGTCTGCTAGTCAAAAATGAAACCAGAAATCTCTTGAGAGAAAAAGATATGAGAGCTCTACTTACTCCAAGTAAAACATGAAATTGGTCAGTCATTACCTGTTAAAAAAAGGATGGATGACACAGTCATGTGGCATAGGAGATTAGGACATATGAGTCAAAAGAATATAGACTTGTTAGTGAAAAAGGGTTTCTTAGACAGGAAGAAGATTTCCACACCGGAGATATTTAAAGACTGTGTGTATAAAAAGACAAAAAGAATTAGTTTTGATGTAGCTACACATGATACAAAAAAAAAGGTTAGATCACATACACTCTAATTTGTGAGGAGCTCCAACAATTTAATTCTCCTTGGGAAAATGTTAGTACTTCGTCTCACTAATATATGATAACATAAAGAAAACATGGGTTTATTTTTTAAAACACAAAGATGAAGCATTTGGAATTTTTGTAGGGCGTTGTGTCATAGTTGAGAATCAAGCAAGAAGAATATCAAAATCTTAAAGACTGATAACGGCTTGAGTTTTACAACCATCATTTCAACATAGTGAAAGGAAAAAGGATTGTGAGACACAAAACATGTGTTTATACACTACAATAGAATGGTGTTGCATAAACGATGAACATAACCATATTGAGTGATTCTATGTTTAGATAAATTATTTTATATTATACTAGTCCTTTACAAAACCAATTGTTTATTTAAGAAAAAAGGAAAAGATGAATAACTCTACCAACTCACACTCACACACTCACGTATATATCATGAACATGTATACCATTCAATTAAAATATTTACGTTTTCCCAATATATTTTTTCTTATCTAAAATATTGAATTATGAATTATGATTTATGCCTTGTTATGTTTATTCAGTATGTCTAACACAAAATGTTCAGTTCATAAAAAGTTTGTGTATGGTCAGTATTTTTCCATTTAATTATATAAGACAACTGAGTCTCATCCAAGAATCTAACTCATTATGGTATATAGTTATTACACTGGCATTGTATCATCTGAATATGTTGTATTTATTATCAACTAATATTCAATTATTGAATGAATATTTGATATAAATGCTTAATAGGAACGATTTTGGTGTATATAAGTTCATATTCAAACTTATTTCAAATTTGGTAAATTTTATTTTGGAATAATTCTACTATAACTCTATCTCATTTTCAATTACAAAATTGTATAATATTATTTTGGATTCCAAATATAGAACCATCTTATTTTCATTTCCATTTTACTATTCAGTTTTTATTTATAATATAATCCTTCAAATTTTAAAGACTTTTACTTTAAATACTTTTACGATTCAAAATCTAAAATCAAAATCTCTATATTTATTATTAATTAAATATATTAAATAAAATACCTCAAATTATGTTGCGAAACATGACTAACAATTTCAAGTTTTCAATAATAATATTATTCAACTAATCAAATTAATCATTTTAAATATTTCACAAATGATTAATAAAATATATCTAAGAAAGATTCTTATAACTAAAATATAACTTTTTTTTTTACAAATATCACTATTAATTTCAACATTTTATATATGATTTTGTTTTCTTTAGCTCTTGAACATTTATTAACAAAAAAATAAATCTATAATAAATAACTCTCAATTTTTTTTATGATGTCGGGTTTTGAAGAAGAAAGCGCAAATTTTCAAAACGGAAGCGTAAGCTTCCAACGTAATTTTAAAGAGAATTTGAAGCGTCTTAGAAGCGAGCTAAAGAAAGCTTTCACAAGCTTCTGATTATGAATCCGATACCGAAGCGGTAAGCGAACATAATAACAAAAACCATAATAAATTTAAAAATATAAAAATATGGAAATTTTAACATAAAGTAAATTTAGTACAACAATGATTATGCATTTAATGAGTTAATACTCGTGTAAGTCGCTTCCGGATATACTTAAATCACTATAATATTATCCAAATAAAGCAGACTGAGGCGGATCTTGTTGTTGTTTGGCCTTTTTTCATAAAATTCGTGTTTGTTCACTCTGTATATATACATGAAGATTCATATCTTATATTGAGTTCAAGTCTTGGAACAAAAATTTATATTATATCCTTAAATTCTTTCAATGCATAGTTCTTACTTTAGATCTCTAAATAGTGTTGTTTTGTGCATTTTTCTTCTTTAATTGCTCCAAAGTAGTTCATTTTTTCCTTCTAAAGTGTTGTTAAAACTTGATTTTCCAAAAGTAGATTTTTTTTCTTCAGAAGTCGATATATCCGAGGATGATAATATTCGGTTCCAAAACTTTCTTGCTCGACTTTTAAATCGAAGATTAATATGATTATTTCTCACTTCAAAGTGCATTAGTTGATTATTTATGAGAAACATATTCAAAAGGATGATTAATTTAAACTCTACTTTGTTTTATTATAATTATGTGGGTTAATGTTATTTTTTATATTATAATAGTTAAATTTTAAAGAATATAAAAATTTATGGAAACTTTGAAAGAAATTAAATGAATGGATCAATTTGTAAATTATGATGAAAATGTGTATAATTTGTAATTAATAAAAAATATACTTCAAATATTCTAAATATACTCTCTCGTATATTTGCCATTTTCTCGGCATATCCAAAATTAAGCTAGACATACTTTGACACGAGGGATTCAAAAGGCGTCCGATCAAACTGCACGCGTTTCTCACACATGAGCTAAACTCTGGAAGATCCGGCATAAGAAAAGACTCATCCTCCTCATCGAGAGACATCGCCATCAACGCCTTGTCCATCGCAACCGACATGTATCTTCACTAATTCCACAACAGCAACTCAACACCACCACAAGCCTCGCTATCCAAGACCACATAACCACTCCCTAACTCAGCTTTTCCACACTGCACATACCAACCAGCCGAATCAGCAGTTTTCGAAGACTCAAGAGTAATCGAAGAAGGAATAGTGAAATCACAAACCCAGAGGAACCCAAGAGTGGATAAGATTAACTATCTTTAGATATTTTAGATAGACCAATTGAAATGCAAGCAGCAGATCTTGAAACTTCTAAACCAAGAGAACACCGTAAAAGACTAAGATCTCTGAGTTTTAAAAGATTTGATTTGAGTTGAGATTACGAGTATCAACATCATTTTCATCAACCTACCACAATGTCATTGACATAAACTAGGAAACTAGGACTATCAAGAAAAACATAACCAGTAACCTTGGTGAAGAGTCTGTTGAACCCTTGTATTCGAGAAACATCGTTTAGAATCCTGCTTCAAACGATGTGCTCTGTTCCTTTATCCTGATCATAGTAATGTCTGTATGAAACCATATGAAAGTTCTCATATATATACATCAAGTTGACAAAAAAAAAAAAATCCTGCTTCAAACCATATAGCAAGTTTTTCGAACTTTGCATTTTATGGTTAAATGTCCTCTAGTTTTGAAACATGTTTTGGTTAACTTAGTGTATATTTTTCACTTAATTTTGTGGTTAGTTTTTTTTATTGTACGAGAAATACATACAACTCAATCAGAGCAAACCACATAGATGAAACTCATCAGATGAAGAGTGGAATCAATACAATGTATAGAAAGAACAATTAATAAAGCACTACGAGAAAATGTGAAGTTTCAAGGTCATCTGATTCATTTTCTGATAATTCTTAACTTGGAGCTTTCTCAGTAACTTTCTGGGCAATCCAACCAAGCCCATCATGCAATCCTTCTCCAGTGACTGCACAGCTTGCTTGAATGTGCCAATCATGGTTCTTGATGCTATGAAGGTTAAGCGCGTCAGTGATCTCAGCGGGGCTCATAGCATCTTTTAGATCCTGTTTGTTTGCAAACACAAGTACCACCGAGTTCTGAAGATCGTCATGCCCAAGTAATCTGAAAAGCTCATCTTTCATCAAAGAGATTCTGGCTCTGTCCGTGCTGTCGATAACCACAATTACAGCGTTCGTTCCTCTGTAGTACGTTGCCCACGATGTTCTGAGCCTATCTTGTCCGCCAAGATCCCAAACCTAAAGAGAAGAAATTGTAAGAAGCACAATGCGTCAACTTAAGATTTGCAAAGCCTAAAACCATTGCTTGTGGACAAGTAGCAATGCAAGAGCATATATACACGATGATACGCAAACTCTTATCAGAAACCACAAGAAATGTGCCAATATAAATGAAGTTAATAACTTTAAGCTTGTGAAGCCTTCCACAAACCATGGATGAAAAAAACAGTAACACAGCATCCAATTCAATAGAGGAACACACACAAACACTCGAATTATGTCCTCACAATGAAATTTAACCTGAAGAGAAAACAAATTGTAAGAAGCAATGCATCAACCGCAGGCTTATGGAGAAGTAGCAGTGCAAGAACATATAAGAGAATTCTTATAGTAACCATTAGAATGGTGCCAAATGCCAATATGAATAAAGTCAAAAGTTTAAGCTTGTGAAGCCTTCCACACACCATGGATGACAAGAACATAAAACAGACCATCCGATTTAACAGAAGAAACACATAAAAACAGTCCAAACTATGTCCTTACAATAAAACCAAGAATTTCTTGAAACAATGATTTAGTTTTGAAGAAATTTTGGGTACCTCGAAACGGATATTCTTGTAAACGAGCTCTTCGACATTGCTTCCTACTGTAGGATGAGTGGTGACAACTTCACCCAAGTGAAGCTTATAAAGCGTCGTCGTTTTACCAGCGTTATCCAAACCAACAACAACGATCTTATACTCTTTTGCAGGGAACATCATGAACCAAAACCTCGATGCAAATGCTCCCATGTCTCTGATTTCACATAATAGCAAAAAAAAGATCATACATTTGACTTTTTCTCTGACATACGTTATGTAGATTTTACACGGAAATATTTGTTCCGGTAAGAATTGAGATTGGCTTTTTGAAGAAAACCCTAAAGATAAAGTTTTTGATTTGACACAAATTGGAGTGTTCTCGTGAGCGAGAGTCATATTCTGTTCATCCCAAAAATCCCAGATCCGATTTGGCTATTAGCGATCCAAAAATATCTCTGCTTAGCGGAATTATAGAAACAGTCGAAACGAAAAATCGATCGCGAATACTGACATCAAACCTGGATTTAGCTTAAAAGTGGCGGTGATGGTGGCGTAGGCAATTGCGATGTGCGGTTTGATCCGAATCGTAAAAAAGGAACTCGACTCCCGGAGGTTGCTTGCTTATCGATCTGGGAAAGTATGCGAGAATAAAGCATAAAAGTATACAAAGAATTATTTTTTTAAGAAAGAAAGAACTATGGGAATCAACATACTAATAGAGCTAAGCTCTCTCAATGTGTTGACGCCTCAGCTCTCTCAATGTGTTGACGCCTCAGTTTTCTTAAGCCCTTTGGTGTTGAGAACTCAACTAATGAAAAAATTGAGAGAACCAATCAAAACATAACCTCCAGCCACGTTTGATTCCAAGTGTAAACATAAATCCTTTTTGTTCTATCGTCTATGTTTTCTCATATCTCCTGTCAAAACATTTCTCCGCCTTCTTTTACTGCACCTGCATCAATGAAAAAAAAAACAGATCGATGGTTTGACCCTAAACCCTCCGCTTCTCCACGCTTTATCTTGGATAATCTTCATTCGGATCAACTGATAAGGAAAAAACGATAATCGAACCAATAAAAGAATCAATGTTCGTAAAACACAGATTCTGTCCTCAATTGCAAAGAATCCAAAGGAAGAAGGGATTCTTAGAAAGAGATGAGCAATAACCAAAACAGAGAATTTAAAGAAAAATAAGAGTAACTTGATTTTTTCATTTTTTTATGTAACAAGAGAGATTACAATCTCTTTTATAACACCCAAACCCTAGTACCAAAACCAACACCAAAAATGTAAGAAACGCCGACCTAAACTTAAACCGTTAACTAAACCGTTAACAATCAAAACCAATTAAACCCAAAACCATAAAGCCAATTTCCTATATCAAATCTCCCTTGTTCGAAGAACCTTGACCTCAAGGTTCGTAATGTAAAAAAAATTCCTCTAGGATCCCACACATACATGTCATCAGGAAGAGCTAATTCTACAAAACATCTCAGCCATGAGTTTTTGACGGCAACGTTCATGTAACATGGTAAAAACAGAAACTCATGAGCACTCCTTGATGCTGCAGTAGCTTGTCTTATATTGTCCTCGTCCAACGCCACTTCATCTTCGACTTCTAATAAAGAAATGGAAGATAACTTTTCACTCTTCACAACGAAGCCAACCTGTTTTTCCATATACACAAATCCATGAAGCACAGGAGACAAAGTGAACCCAAAATCTGCAGTTGTTACATCCGTTTCAGTAACCAAAACTGAATCAGTATTGACCATAACACCTTCCTGGTTTTGATGTTGTTCTGATTCTTCCGAGAGGTCAACAGTATTGTCCCCAATTTCCATTACTTCCTCAGCCGCTGACGTTCTTAATGCTTCTCCCATAATTCCCGACGAGTCTTCAATGACAGTAGAAATTGGCGATGCTTCCTTAGTCTGCTCAGTGTATACAAGTTGTTGTATTGTTGATTTCTTCTGATGAACTCTTTCATACAACCGTCCCACAAGTAAACACTGATGTATTGTTTGAGGATTAAACATCTGAATGTTCGTCCTAGTATCCGTCCACAATCCATCGAGAAAAATACTAACCAAAGAAGCTTCAGATAGATTCACTCTAATGCTTAATACCTCAAATTTCTCATGATAATCCTCTATACCAACAGTTTCTTTCAATTGTTTCAGCTCCGCAATAGGGTCCTCTAACCATTCATCAAAAATTTCTAACCTTTTGTGATGAACAAGGTCTAGAGATTTTGTCGGCGAACCATCTGATTTGAATTGCTGAATCGTTGACGCTCCAGTTTGGTGAGATTTCATGTTTCCTGACGATAATCGGGATCGTATCGACTCAAGGAGATCCGCGATCTGCTCAATGTTTTTCTCCGTCATCGTGTTTCCGAGAAGCGACGAAGCTCTGATACCTTTGATAAGGAAAAAACGATAATCGAACCGATAAAAGAATCAATGTTCGTAAAACACAGATTCTGTCCTCAATTGCAAAGAATCCAAAGGAAGAAGGGATTCTTAGACAGAGATGAGCAATAACCAAAACAGAGAATTTAGAGAAAAGAAGAGTAACTTGATTTTTTCATTTTTTATGTAACAAGAGAGATTACAATCTCTTTTATAACACTCAAACCCTAGTACCAAAACCAACACCAAAAACGTAAGAAACGCCGACCTAAACTTAAACCGTTAACTAAACCGTTAACAATAAAAACCAATTAAACCCAAAATCATAAAGCCAATTTCCTATATCATCAACCTCTTGAGAATTTAACCCATCATCTACCCAAAAATCATGTTCTCACAAACCCTAAATAAATCGCCGCCTCCAATATCAACTGATTGGGAGAAGATAAATATAGATCGAAGGTTCGTCGTAGGTGTGGCCGATCCTCCTCCATTTATCTAGGGTAATCTCCCTCCGAATCAACCTATGACGGTTCAATCGAGAAAATTGGAGATTCGCCAGTTCATCTCTCCGCTCGGATCAATCCAAAGATCCTTGTTCTGATAATTCTACCTGTTACCGAGACCGCATCCTCAGATCGGAGCTCTTGATATGTTGATGACCCCGAGAGAGAAGCCTAACATGGAGCATGTTCGCGACTGCGAATACGAGTTCGGTGGCAAAAAGGTGTCTTCCCGTATACTTCACGCTTCAATCCTGCAACTTTCGAGTCTAACACGAAGACTCAGAACGCTCAACAAGGTGATTAATTATCCTTCTCGTCCCATTAATCTCCGACTTTTAAGCAATATGCGATATTTAGATTCAATGGTTTCTTCTTCTCCAATAGTGATGACGAGTCGGAGATCACCGGTTGTTGTTGTTAACAAAGAACAAAAGAAGGACAACCCACTGCAGTCAGAGTCTATCACTAAATCAGTTCACAAAGAAAGGTGACTCAATTCTGTTTTCCTATAGATCTTCGGGTGTCCAAGAAGAATATTAGATTTGCATCCTGTTTTAAGAATTTGCGCATCATAATCACTGATTTACTTAACCTATGTTGTCTTTGGCCTTTCAGCTTGAATGATGAACCAATATCCTATAATAGTACGCATTAAGACTCTACAGGACAACAAAATTACTTAAGATGCGGTCATTGAGGTAGCTTAAGTGATCCTTACACTTTTACCTTAATTGATATCTATCTCTGTAAAGTTTCAAACTTAATAGGTAGATGTTGGTTGATTTCAATATCTCTCATTGCAAATGTGGCAATGTAATTTATAGTTGAGGATTTAGATTTTGTTATATGCTCGAATCTATATCCCGATGACAATAAATAACTAAATTCCGTCTCAAATTAGATTGTGTTGCAAGTATACTGACCAGGTGGAAGGTCAGTAATTCCAATATCACAACAAGCTTTTTCTGTTTTTTTTCTTCCAAGAATTTATTTCGATGAGTCTCTGGCTTTGGATTATTCTCTGTTTCCATAGGATTGGAATCGATGAGTGGATGTGTGAGACGTGTTTGCAATTGGTGATTGCACATGTCTGATTAATGTTTAAGAGAATTCCAATTTTTTACTCTTTTGTCTTAGACTCTTAATTAACCAAGTTTCTGATCAATGAAGGTGGCTGATAGAGAAGGAAAATACTTAGTGAATCTACTGAACGTGATGAGAAAAGCTGGAGGAGGAAGAGCCTATTTCGCAAAGGAAATTGAACTTGGAGAACCATTTTTCTACAAGCATATGGGAAGTATGGCTACTATTGGGAGATACAAAGATCTGGTTATCTCCGTGAGAGTAAGGTACATAAAAAAGATCCATTGCTTTCATCTTAAATTCCTTCAAAACACACTAAAAACACGTAGATAGCTAACTGCATTTTGTTAACACCACTTGGTGATTTCATATTCAAACCAACTGCATTAATATTACTTAAAATATGTCTCTAATGTGTTGTTATAGTTAGAACTAAAAACAAATGTGTGTACATGAAACAGAGCTTCTACAGAACTCCAGAAATCAGTAAGCTCAATGAGGCTGTTGTTGTTTATCATTTATTTAAATATTTCGTGGCTGACTCTTTGTATATAACTAAAGCTTTTGCTTTTCTTTTCATTGTAGTTCGTGGACTTTCTTAGTACCGTCCGCTAGATACCTAAAGCCAAAAGATTTTGGTTGAGTGATTAAAGGCTATGCGAGAGCTTTGGCTTGACGAAAGAAGACTCGCAATGGCTTCTCCAGTGATGATGACGAGAGGGAGATCACCAAGTAGTGTTAACAAAAAGCAAAAGAAGGTCATGCTGCTGCAGTCAACAATTTAGACCATGTACCAGAGAAGAATTCATGGAGATAATATGGTTAAATCCATGGATTAGATAATATGATTATAAGCTGGCCACAGGATCATCACATATCAAATCGTGAAGAGACAAGACGAAGGAATCAATGATGAGAGAGAGAGAATCTTCAAAATGAATCTTCAAGTGTACGGAGGACATGGGTAACCTACGATGATCTTCTTCGTTCTGAGCTCGAACTCAAATCTTCTTTCCAAAATACTCGATTTTATATTCTATGTGCATGTCCCAACGAGAGACAGGCTCATCGGTTGGGGCTTAAGCATAGATGGAAAATGTTTGCTTTGCGATAGGGGATTGGAAACAAAATCAGACTTATTCTTCGAATGCTGTTACTCACTAATAATCTGGACATCTCTGTTTTATCGATCATGCCTTCATCCGCCAACCAGGTTCGACGATATTCTAAGTTGGGCCATTAGATCATCTACAATCCCGGAGCTTCGTTACATCTGTCATCTCCTCTATCAAGCAGCAACTTACCTCATCTGGAAGGAACGAAATTTAAGGCTTCATCAGGGCTCACCTAGAACAACAGCCGCGATTGTGAAAGAGATCAGTGTTGTTATGAGGGCCAAATTTGCAGGATTGGATAGGCTTTCTCAGTTGCCATAAAATCGAAATTCTCAGCCAATTGCATCGTCAACAAGAAATTACCTTTCGGTTTGGTTCACCTATTTCCAACCAGATTAATTCCTTTGTTATTGCTTCACACAAGTTTCTGATCAATTTGTTTCATCTACTCTTTTCCTTGAACAACTGTTGTAAATGATGTCCCGTTAGAAGGGAAGAAGGAATAAAGAGAGATATATATATATAAAAAAAGAATATTAGTGTAAATGATTTAAAAAATGTTTAACTAAAGTTACAAGAATGAGAGTCTGGTTTAGTAGAGCACTAGAGAATTTACAATAAAAATCGAAAATGTTGAGTTTTATTTAAATTATTGAATTTATTTTTATAAGTTCATGTAATTAGGTGAAAGTTGATATTACTATTGACAAAAAGAATGAGAAGAATATTAATGTAAATGATTTCGAAAAATGTTTAACTAAAATTAAAAGAATGAGAGTCTGGTTTAGTAGAGCACTAGAGAATTTACAAAAAAAATCGATGATGTTGAGTTTTACTTAAATTATTGAATTTATTTTTATAAGTTCATGTAATTACGTGAAAGTTGATATTACCATTGAAAATTGTTTTTCTTCTTACTTAAATTTTATAATTTATCTTCGATTAGCTTTTAGAATTAACTGAAATTATAAAACAGAAATTACTAAACAAAGAAACTCAAACGGCTTTGGTTTTAATTCACTTACTTTTTAGTAAATTTGAATTGATCAAAAAAAAATTAAAAATCAAAACAGAGCATTTAGTTAGTTCAACCAATAATAATTATGATGTGAATGTTATGTTTGGTAAATTATTAATTTAATTAAATTTAAGATAAATCATAGTAATCAATAAAAATTTATAGAAAAGCACGAGGTGCATCTAAAAAACACAAAATATACATTATATTAACACATTAATAAATGAAAATTGAAAAACTAATTAAAACAAAACATAAATATACATCAATTTTTTATGTGTTTCTGCTTAAGTGATTGAACTTAGGGCTGGTTCGACTGGACATTTGATTATTCAGTTTGGTTTGGGTTTTTGGGTTTCTCAGGTTTTAAAAATAGATTCGTTCGTAACTAAACTATAATTTGATTCAAGAACCATATATTTCTCATTCATCTCGTCATTAGAAAAACATAAATTTTTATTTTCTAAAACTAATCAAACAAAAAAACAAATAGGAAAAAAAATCAGATAGATAACCAAAAATGACGTAAATAGAAAGAAATAAACCACAAACAAGAAGAAGAAAAAGCGGAACAACCGAGTAAATCAGAAAAATACATTTGGATGAAACTTTTCATCTATTTTATATTAATAAATAAATGTAGCAAACAATATTGGTTTAATCTTGTATTCTAAGTGTTTCTACTCATCCGAAAATTCTTCTCGTCAAATATTTTACTAATTCATTCTCTGGTTTGCATAAATTATAATCATTCAACATTAAATATACAAAAATAACCAAAAATTATTTTAAAAATACACATTTAAAAAAGAAATATTTACAATAAATCCGCGGCGTAGCGCGGGTACATACCTAGTAAAGTTAAAGACGTTAAGGTAGGTCACAATGGGAAAAGACTTTCTCATTGGAAAATTCCTGGCAAAGGCACCCCACATTGCTAAAGTTTACATGATTGTGAACAAAATATGGACATTTACAAAACTATTAAAGTAGATGTGTTCGTGGTGGATGATAAAATAATTAAATTCAGAATAAAAAAAAGAAGGAATCTGTAGAAGAGTGTTGCGCCGTGAAATGTAGAACGTCGCAGAGGTCCATATGAAGTTAACAGATGGTCTCCAATCACAGAAGAGATTCAACTGAAGATGGAGTCTCCAATCACAGAAGAGACTCAACTGGAGATGGAGTCTATTCCAATGTGGGTCGTCATCAAAAACATACCACATAAGTTATTCCATCGTAAAAGACTGAGTTTCTTGGCGAGTGCAGTAAGAGCTCCCAAACATCTACATCCGGATACAGAACAGTGTAAGAGCTTTGATGAAGCAAAGATTTTCGTAGAAACTGACTTGACAAAAGAATTGCCAAAGTCATTCAAGTTTCGATCGAGTAAAGACATTGATGCTATTATCGAACTTAAGTATCCGTGGCTGCCACCTCGATGCTCTACTTTTTCTAAGTGGAGACATCTCCCTACAGTTTGTTTGGTGGGGAAAATAGACATTCAAACATCTGAGAAACAAGGGGATAGCAACGTCAGATTACTTCGAAACACTGATGTTCAGACTGTGGCTACGACTACTGTTACAGTTGAGCAACCAACTGTGAAAGATACCTCTTTGGAACAATCTGCTTATAAGGAAAAATAGCAGTGGAAAAGTGTATGGAGAACATGGTGAATAACATTGTTACGGAGCCAACGGTAGAAACAAAAGAGAGTTCAGTAAATGAGGAGGATGCGAAGGAGGCACCGTGGAAAACAATCGCTACATCTAAATCAGGTCGGAGCCCTGTTAAAGATGTGAAACAATTGGAAAGGGAGATTATTTTTGCATCAAAGTATGATGTTCTAAGTCTCTCTGATGTTGAGGAAAAAGGAGAGATACCAGCTGCACACGATGTTGAACAATCTGGGAAAGAAGAGGAAGATGAATCCTCCGATGAGAAATTAGTAGAAAAGGAGGATGACTTTGCTGAGGATCAGGATGCTAACACCAAAAAACAGAGGAAACTAGCGGAGTGTACTTTGAGAAAATCACTCCGGCGAAACTCAAAGGACAAGTTAAAAGAGGTTATAGGATCAACAACTCAAACAACCATAGAAGCTCAGGTTGGTTCTAGGAAACGGTCCTCTCGTCTAAATCATTAATGTCGTGTTTCTTTTGGAATGTGCGCAGATTCAACAAACCTATTAAACATTCCGTTGTTCGTAGCTGGACAAGAAACAATGAAATGTTATTTGGTTGTCTTTTCGAGATGAGGGTTAAGGAAAATAAGGCAAACAG
The DNA here is from genome assembly GCA_030180135.1 of Orychophragmus violaceus. Lineage (NCBI taxonomy): Eukaryota > Viridiplantae > Streptophyta > Magnoliopsida > Brassicales > Brassicaceae > Orychophragmus > Orychophragmus violaceus. Next base: position 25,049,434 of record CM058236.1, on the reverse strand, counting down.
AATAGTATCTTCGGTTTTTAAGGACTGGTCAGAGGTGGTTGCATATGGGTATTATTGAGAGCTAATGTTCGATTGACTCCGGTATTCAAAAGTGATCAAATAGTTACTTGCTCGGTGTTACTGGATGGTAAGGATGAGGAATTTCTTTGTTCCTTCATCTATGCAGCTAATATGGTAGAAGAAAGGAAGGGTTTATGGGAGGATTTGAGGAACCCCCAGGATTCAATCATGGTTAGAAACAAGCCTTGGATGATTATGGGAGATTTTAATGAGATTCTTGAAGGCGAAGAACACTCTGGTTTTAGCAATTCACCTATGCTGCCTCTAGGAATGCAAGACTTTCAAGAGACAATTAGGTACTGCTCCTTTACGGATTTGGTATTCCATGGACCTCTATATACATGGTGTAACAAACGAAAGAAGGGCTGTAAACAAGAAGCTGGATAGAGTTCTTGTGAATAACATTTGGCTGCATAGCAATATTCATGCTTACTCTGTTTTTGAATCTGGAGGTTGCTCAGATCACCTTTGGTGTCGTATTCAATTGGCTGGAGATAAAGCTCATGTAAGGAAATCATTCAAATATGTGAATGCAATCAGTAAATTACATGAGTTCCTGCCAATGGTCGAGACTTTTTGGGACAATACGGAGAAGTTGTTTCACTCGACTTCAGCCCTCTTTCGTTTTTCCAAAAAACTCAAAGCCTTAAAGCCCCTGAGAAGGACTCTAGGCAGAGAGCAAATAGGAAATCTAACAAATAAAGCTAAGGAGGCTCACGCTCGACTTTGTGAGCTGAAAATAGAAACCCTGCAAAATCCGTTAAAAGATAATATATGCGAGGAAAGAAGAACTTATGATAGATGGGTTCATGTTGCAGAGCTAGAGGAGGACTATCTTAAACAAATATCCAAATTACATTGGTTAGAAGTGGGGGACCAATGTAATAAGGTCTTTCACAATGCTGATAAAATCAGAGAAATAAGGAACATTATAAGGGAGATACAGTGCAGTGATTGGTCTGTGGTGACAAATAACGATGCTGTCAAATCTGAAGCTGAGCATTTTTTTTCTCTGATTTCCTAGGCCATACACCATTTGACTTCGAGGGAGCTTCAATAGAAGAGCTTATTGAATTTCTCTGCAGTGAGGATGAGCGAATAATGTTGGAAACAGAGGTGATAGATGATGAGGTTCGTAAGATACTGTTCGCAATGCCTTCAAATAAATCGCCGGGACCAGATGGGTATCCTTCTGAATTCTTAAAAACTACTTGGTCTACGATTGGTCATGACTTTACAGTGGCTGTGCAATCTTTCTTTCTAAAAGGATTCCTGCCCAAAGGTATCAACTCCACTATTCTTGCTCTAATCCCAAAGAAGACAGAAGCTAAGACTATGTGTGATTACCGACCTATCGCGTGTTGTAACATGATATACAAGGTTGTCTCTAAGATAACTAAGAACCACCTTAAACAGATCCTGCCAAGGGTTATAACCTCCAACCAATCAGCGTTTGTCAAAGGGCCATTGTTAATGGAGAATGTGTTGCTTGGAACCGAATTGGTTAAAGATTATAAAAATCTTTCGGTGTCTCCAAGATGCGCATTGAAGATTTATATTTCGAAAGCATTCGACTCGGTCCAATGGCCTTTCCTTTTCAAAACTCTCACTGCTAAGGGTCTTCCAGAAAATGTGATTCACTGGATTCTCCTCTATGTTTCTACAACTAGCTTTTCGGTCCAAGTGATTGGGTGTTGGCTGGGTATTTTCAGAGTGAGAGGGGGTTACGGCAGGGGTACTCTCTCTCCCTGTATTTGTTTGTCATCTGCATGAATGTTCTTTCCTACCAATTTGACAAGGCTGCAAGAGATATGCGCTTCAGGTTTCATCCAAAGTGTAAAAACATCTCGTTAACGCACCTTTGCTTCGCGGACAATATTATGGTCTTTGTTGAAGGGACTAAGCATTCGATCGAGGGAGTAAGTGGGGGGTTTTAATGAATTCGCACAGTATTTGGGTCTAAAATTCAGTTTGGAGAAATCTACGGTGTATATGGCAGGGATTGCCAATGCTACAAAGGAAAACATTCTCTTGAACTTTTCTTTTGAAGCAGGTGAGCTCCCGGTTAGGTACCTTGGGCTCCCTCTCATGATAAAAGGAATGACGAAGCATGATTATATGCCGCTTGTAGAGAAAATTCGATCACAAATCAGTTCATGGGCCACTCGGGGGCTGTCGTTTGCATGTTGCCTTCAACTGATAATATCCGTTCTAATGAGCATCACAAACTTTTGGTCCTCTGCATACAGGCTTCCGGGAGGTTGTATGAAAGAAATAGAAAAGCTCTGCTCAGCTTTCTTATGATCAGAACCTGAGCTAAAAACAACAAAAGCCAAGGTCGCTTGGAGTGATGTTTGCAAGACAAAGAAGGAGGGAGGTTTGGGTCTCCAACCACTAAAGGAAACAAACTTTGTCTGTGGTCTGAAACTTATATGTCGCATGTTCTCGACAACATCTCTCTGGGGAAGTTGGGTAAGCATTTATCTGTTGAAGAAGAAGTCTTTTTAGAACTTCGTTGCGGAAATCACGGATCTTGGATGTGGCGTAAGATACTAAAACTCAGAAATGTTGCAAAATTTTTTGTAAAAAGGAGATTAACGATGGACAAAGCACCTCATTTTGGCATGATAATTGGTCAACTTTGGGAGTTCTCTCAGAGATTCATGGAGCTTGTGGATGCATTGATTTTAGAATTGGAAATTCAGCAACAGTCGGTGATGTAGTGAGAAACCACAGGAGGTATAAACATCGTGTCGAAGCTCTGAATTTAATTGAAGATGAGATTATCATAGCTAAGGAATCCATGAAGCAAGGAGCTGGCTGATTTCTGTGTCAAATTACAGGCATAATTTCTCACAAAGGAGACCATATTACTTCTCCGACCAGTTTAACCTCACTGTACCTGCTATAAGGGAATCTGGTTTGCACAGAACACACCATAATTTGATTTCATTACTTGGCTTGCGACCTTAAATAAGCTTACAACAGGTGATCGAATGGAAAATGGAACATAGGAATTGACATCACCTGCATTTTATGTCACCATCCAAGGGAAACGCGAGATCATCTGTTCTTTGAGTGCCCTTACACAGGAAAAATCTGGAACAAGCCAACCCGTGGTCTTCTGCACAACATCTACACCAACGAATGGCAATTGATTGAGAGTCTGATTTCTGCATCTTCTATTGATACTAAAGTCAGTTTTCTGCTCAGATATGCTCTCCAAGTAACAGTCCACACTGTCTGGAGAGAAAGAAACACTCGCAAGCATGGAGGCACAACAATGCCAAAAGATAAGCTTCTTAAGCTTATTAACAAGACTGTTTCAAATAGGCTCAGCATCTTAGTTTCCACATGGAAGAAGAAGTATGGGAATTTGCTCATGCTTTGGTTTAGCACAATAGGTTAGATCATTGTGTATATAAATTATTTTAACTTCTGATACTCAATACACTTGATGTACCAATGGTTTTTTGATTAATAAATTTAACATTTATTCAAAAAAAAAAAGACGTTAAGGGCTGGCCACCTTTTTTAATTGGAGGACTTTGAGAAAAAAAATAGATGACCGTAGCCAAAGCATGTAGATTCAAATTTTGGAAACATGTGTATTTGAGTTGTAGAAAAATAAAAGTATTATTTAGATTATAGATAATTTCTTGGGAGAATTTATAGTTTTTAATAATCACAATAAAAAGTAAAACTATTATTTACCGCTAACGATCAACCAACAACCTAAGGTTTTCTATTGTTGAGACGGCTGGTAGCTCAACATCATTTTATTGATTGCAAATTGCATCGGTATGTGCGGAGATTAGTTTGACTGAGTTTTCTGACGGAGGAAGCTAGTTTCCTAGATTATTTTATCACAAAAAGTTCTCAGGCACGATTATTTAAGAGTTGACATTATGTATTGTCACTATTATATATGAGTTTAACACATATATTAGTCCGGTCCAAATCTATTTTCTACACTATAATCGATTTAATAACGATAAGATCAATTCTCCCATAATCAAAATCTTCACTTAGAGGATGTTCAACACAATTCGCATTCAGTCGTACTTGGCTCAGCTCAGCTCACGATCAGACCTCTTGAGCTCGACTCAACTCGCCATATCATCTCAGCTCAGTTCAACTAATAGTCATGACGTAGTCGGCTTGGCCCATTGTTTACTTGAAGAGTATGGCCCATTCGTCACAGCTAGATTAGGAGTCAACGGTCCGTACAAAATTATGACTGTATTTACTATAAATAAGCCATTCCACTTTCATAAATGTATCTTTTGGGATTTTGTATTTCAATACTTTCTCTCTCTAGAAGTGAACACGTCCCGAATTGACGCCGAGCACGTTCACTTTCAACTAAAAGTCACACGACCGAACAACCTTGTCACGAGTTCGGTAATCACAATTGGCGCCGTCTGTGGGGAATAAGGTTCTTTTCTTCACTTCGGGCACGCTTGGCGATGACAGGACCACCCGCGAACAAGGATATCATCACATTCTCGAACAACCCATATTCTGGAACGACCTCGCAAACGACTAGTCAGTCCGACAAGGTTGGCCAGGTCCCTCCAGCAACTTACCTGACCAACCAACTCTCGGAAACGGAACTGCTTCTCGGCACCGAGCAGACTCAGCAACTCGCAAACAATCGGTCCGACGAGCAGAGCGTATCTCTCCTACGCAAGGCTCTCAAAACACAAGTTGGCGAGCTTTCACGAGGGAGTAATGCTCATTTCGACCAGCTCGCGACCGCACAAGCAGTATACCAGGGACATATCAACGATCAAGCAACCGCACCAAGGCTAATCGACTTCATACCGCATCTCCAACGAGCTCCAAAGGACCAATACAGCAAGGAAATACCCATGATGACTGCACCACTCCTCCGAAATTGTCCATGGAGTGCAAGATGTCTTTGATATTCTCTTCAAATTACCAACGCCCCCACGAAAACATTTTTCACATATCAAGATCATCTACAACACTAAGGAAGAAACTCTCTACAGATTGTGCTCCTTTTCATGTATTCTTCTTCCTAATGATCACGTTGGATAAGAAGTATAATACTACCATCTTCAAATGATTACTAGAGAGCTTTCGTTTCCCTTTCAGAGTTAGGAACATCTTCTCAAGTTCTTCATAAGTATCTCTGTTCATTCCAAAATATTTCATAACAAACTCTAAACCATCAAATCTATTATAATGGTTTGGATAAGAGTGGCAGTATAACACGAATATCAGTGCATGTTTCCTAAGAGAATAGCGGATTGGAACCCCATTGACAATAAACCAAATCTCCATCTTCTTATCCACACCCATGGTTCTAACAAGAAGTATCCATATTCCAATCCATTTGGAGTTTGTCTTCTTACCCATATGGAAGAAGTGTTTGAATTGTGGGTGCTCATAGAACCATTTCTGCTATTCTTTCTCGAGAATACCCTATATATAGTCTTCACGGCCTTTGCAATATAACACTTTGACGGGAGTCTATTTCCTTGACATACTCGGTGGGAGGAAAAACATATTCGTAGGCTGCATTGGTTCCGTTTCATCCTTCGAATCCTTCAAACAAGAAAAGTTTCACCAAGTATCATCAAGTTGTGTATTTTTCAAACCAAGTCAAGTTATACTAGGTTTTACGGATTCGATTTACAAAATTATAAACATGTAGTGGGTTTCGATGTCGAAAATACAATGTTCACGTATTATACAAGCTATACTAAGTTATCGTTTGCTTTTCAAAGTGAGATCCTTTCAAAGTTACAAAATTACAGTTATACTAGGTTTTAATTCCAAAGAAGTACATATTGTTATCGTTTCTTCAAAATAACAGCTTGTTCCTCACTAATCCGTTCGATTTTTCTTCGTGACTCGAACTCGACGACTAACCCTAGAAAATTACTCCTCCTCATCCTCTTCCTCATCGTATTTTTCATCCCCAGAACCTTCCTCAGATTCTTTTTCCAAATCGACTTCCTCATCGACCTCGACTTCATCGGATCATTTTTCCAAATCGACTTCATCAGATTCCTTTTCTACTTCATCTTCTTCGTGATTCGCCACTTCTTTGCAAATCGATTCATCTCTTTCTCTTCCAATGTCTTCGCGGATTCATTATTCTAGGCGTCATACAATTTCTTTGCATATTTTTCTCGAATTGGGTTGATAATCGTTAAAATCGATCAAGGATGAAAGGATTTGAAAAGTGAAGAAAAAAGGAGAAATATATTAGGGTTCAGAACAGGTTTATGGACTTAACCAATTTAGGAGGGATTTTCAATTTAACCCAACCCAACTAAAATGGATCGGGCCAGGATATCCGATTATCCTAGTTGGGTTGTAAATATCAGAAAAGGCATGGTTTTACTGACTTTTACACTTTCTCATGATTTTAAAAAAATATATATAATAGGATTATTATTTTTGCAAGGGAAGCATCTTAGAATTTAAATTTAGGTCAAAGAGCTCATGAGAATTTGATTCATACCTAGGTCTCCGGCAGATGAAAATAGGTATGAAATCGCATGATTATTTTTCTTGATTGAAAGTTTCAAACCATAATAAGTACATAGAAAATTCAATTCTTATCATACACAGGGATGATGCAACTTTTAAATCAGTTTTATGTGCATCACGAACTTTTAGTCATTATCTTTCTGCCTTCATCCCAGGAGCCTGTATGAAAAAATCGAGAGGATCTGTTTTTATTTTCTTTGGCCTGGCCTAGAATTGAAAATACAGAAACCAAAGATTCTTGGATAAAATTATGAAAAACAAACATAGAGGGAGAAATTTGGTTTATTAACTATTAAATGAGATTAGCATGGTATGTAGAATGAAGCTAATCTAGCAGATGCTCTCCACTAGATCATCATTATCGGTGAAATGGGTATGAATGAACTTTGACTCAAAATTTCTTTCTTTTTGGTAAAAGATAAAACACACTTGGGTACATGGATCTGGGTATCATTGGTAATGGGTATGAACACTGTTAGAGATTTTCTTAAGATAAATGTTGCATTATTATGGGAATCATGGGTAATAAATCAGTGTGAGAGGTTTTGAACAAGCATATACACAGAAGACTTCGTGTAGAGATGCTAAATATATAACAAAAAAATAGGGTGGCCATCATGCAAAATTACCTTATTTATTATGGACTCATCCTTTGATTAGTGTGCTTTACTTCTCATAAGGTAAGTTTTCTAGACAAGCGTCCATACCTTCTGAAAGAGAGAAATTACTAAAGGCATTGAGAAGAACTTTCCACACCACTAAGCCTTCTGAAACTTGAAGATGCAACGAAATGGATTAGGAGTTACGACAACATCTGACTCAATCAAGGCGTAGAACACCAAGTGGATCAACGAGAGAGATCGTTCATGGGAAAAGATGGAGTTGGAGGTTACGAAAGCTATGCTTGTAGCTGACTGGGACAATACTTAAGGAGAGTATCTGAGCTGGAGAAGTATTTCAGAGAAGATACACGAAAGGATATTCACTTGAGAGAGTTTAGGAAAATATGCATTTTCCTAAAAGAAGTTTTTGGAAATGTTCCTTTGGGTAGTTAGGAAAGTAGTAAACGACATATGGAGTATAAATTGGTCGTCTAGGGAATATGTGCTTAGTGCCCCGTCTTGTGAGAGAGATTTCTATTAGCAAGGGTTTGAAAGTTTGTGAGAGTCGGAACTCGCACTGTCAAAACTTATAGAGCTAAACTTTTAGGGAACAAAAATCTCAAACGTAAACACGCAAAAATAGGAACCCGTTGATATCGGAAAAGGGAGTACAAAGAACAAAAAAATGCTTAAAGAAAGTTCTATGTCTAGATGCTATGGTTTTTCCAGATGCCTAAGTCGTACAAAGTCCATCTCCTTATATAGTTGTGGCGAGTCGGCTTCGAGGATCTTCGTCCGTAAGATATTCGGAAATCTTCTTGTTCTTGTCTTCTTACATTTCCGTTAAGATTTACATTTTCAGCTCGGATTTTCCTCTTTTGCTCGGAGATATCCTCTTCTTCCCTTCTTCGAGTTTATCCTCTTCTATTGGCGATTATCATTATGCGGCTTAACCTATTTTGCCGAATGGGCCGAAAAAGGATGATCCGAGTCCGTTTGAGCGTAAACTTCTTGATTCGGCTCAAAGTCTCGGAAATACGAGTTTCTTGGGTTGGGGCTAAACTCATATTACATTATCTGAAAATTCTTGTTAACGGCTAAGAACGAATATGTGATGTTCCGAAGATGGGCTGCAGCAAGTTTCGCGTCCGGAGAAGAAGATATCATCAAATGTTCGAACATATGATCTAAGTGGAATATCCGTTCGGAAAGTTTGAGAAGTAAACCCAGCTCGAAAGTTTCCAATGAACGCATTCAGCTTGGAACTTCCGAAGGAATGGATTGTGCTCGCAAAAGGAGAAGGGATGATCCGAGCTAGTTCAACTCGGGAACTCCGAGCTAGTTTAACTCGGATCCAAACTGGTTTAGCTCGGAGCTCGGAATTTCCGAGCTGGTTAAAATTGGATCCGAACTGGTTTAGCTCAGAGCTCGGAAGTTCCGAGCTGGTTAAGATCGGATCCGAGCTGGTTCAGTTCGGAAGTTCCGAGCTGGTTCAGTTCGGAAGTTCCGAGCTGGTTTAGCTTTGATCCGAGCTGTTTCAGCTTGGAATTTCCGAGCTGGTTTATCCCAGATCCGAGCTGGTTCAACTTGGAATTATCTTGTTCAGGTGTTTTCGCCTATCTGTGGGTTCTGTCAAGTGATTTTCTTGTCCAATTGATCCGCTCGGATGTTTGGTTGAATAGTTTGTCCATTTCGTATGGAATCTTGTTTGTTTGAAGATTTTTTTATAAAAAATTATTCATACAAAACGTCATCGATACGAATTTTTTTGTATAACATATTAAACACATGATGCTTTGTTTGTACGAAACGTGATGAATGTCCGTGTACGATTGATTAACTATGCTTTTCGGCTATTTTGACCCCAATAGTTAGCTCCCCAGGTCGTCAGACTCGACTGCGATGATGGCCAGTTTCTTTAGTATTCGAGCTGAAAAATATTGTCCGAAAGATTTGATTCGGCCATTTTTGTTTTGTTGCTTGTCCATTTACGACAAAGAAATGTCTGAATTGTTCATCGTATTTTGTCTATCGTCTAGTATGTCGAGCAAGATGGATTTTTGGAACTGAATTTTCCGAGATGGATTTGTTCTAACTTCTCGAGTAAGTCGACTCGCATCCGTCGGCGTGTTCATGAGGACCCTTTCAAATTTTTCAGCCGTTATCGATTTTCTCGTGCAAAGCTTAGCCGATTCCAAGATAACCATCCCCCAAGGACCTCCCTCTGAGTCATTGGGTCCGGCCGTTGTTTCTGAATCTAAACAAAGGCGGAAAAAGATACATGGAAAGGATATTGAAGTCCCACAGCCCGATTTTGGTCCGATCCGGTTTGACCACGTTAACGATAGTTTTAAGTACTCCAATGCTGTCGAGGTTGCATGTTTCTGCGCAGGCGTGCATCATTCCAGAGATTATCCTATGAAGTATGAGGATATGATCTGCGGCGGATCCCTTGTCGATGCATGACAAGATATGCTAAGGGTTAGTATTTTTATTTAGCGTAGAAGAATCTTTTCTTTCTTCGTAGCTTGGTTGACTTGATCGTAAGATTTTCGTCGCAGACTTGGGCTTCGATTAATCGCCAGGCCGCCGAATCCGACAGAAAGTTCCAAAGAATTCAAAATTGCATTGTAAGGCGTTTCCTTGATAACACAAACTTGGTGAATTTAGTCACCGCTTTGAAGGCTTCTATCGAAGAGGAGAAAAACGAATTTGAGACGTCAAGATTTTCCCTTGACCCTGAAAGAAACATGGCTTTTACCAAGTCCGAAGTTTTGAGAATCAACTTGCAGAAAGGAGGCTTTCTCGTGATGGGTCTCTTCGTGACGCGGCCGAGAAAGGAAAGAAAGGAATGCTTAAGAAGATTGCGTCTCGCTTGTCCAAATTCCGCAAAATCTTATCAAAAATGTCGTCGGCCAAGGAAAAGCAGAGTCTATTTGTTGTGGTTAGGAGCAGCCTTGACTTGATTGCCGATTTGAGGGATGAGGGTCCTTCCGCGTTTGGGTCCGAAGAGGCGGACCTTATATCGAGAGCTCGTTTGGAAGAGGATGATTTTTCCGACGGTTCACAGCCGAAGCGGAAAGTTTTTTATGTCCATCTTTGTTTTCGAACGACGTTGCCAGTTCGTCCCAAGGGGATACGTGGTTCTGATATATGGATTTAGTGGCGTTAGCCGTATGTTGTAGCTTATTTTCTCGAGACGGTTGGTCATCCCTATATATGAATTGACTATCATGTTTTCTTTAAACAAATTTATTGTCTTAAATCTTTGGAGTTTATTGTTTGGATGTTTTTGAATCCGCTGCAGAGTTTTGCTATTTTTTTAGATTTTGAGTTTGAGCAAAGCATCCTTAAATGTATCGGATGGATTCGTGGCGGATGTCCGAATAATTTAGTTATGCTTATTTGGAGTTTTCAGAAATGTTTGGAAACTTTTCTCGAGAAAAAGTGGGATGAGCTCGGAAAATCCGAGATGGCTGATTCGGAAGATCTGAGCTGGTTAGCTCGGGATTTCTGAGCTCCATCTCGGAATTTCTGAGTTGGCCAGCTCGGGATTCCCAAGCCCCATCTCGAAATTTTCGAGCTGGTTAGCTCGGGATTTCCGAGCTTCATCTTGGAATTTCCGAGCTGGACTGCTCGGATTTCTGGATATTTCGGGTCCGTGGGAGAGAGAAGAGTCTTGTTATCTTTGAATTGACTTGTTTTGGAGAACTGAACGGATCTTGTCCAAGGGAGGAATTTTCCTTTCAGCTCCACTTTTGGACCTAAGATGATTGGGACCAGTGTGCTTTGGAGCGTCTGACTGGGTTTCGAAATTAAGTTTGAAGATTGGCGAGACATACTCTTCTTAAAAACTTGTGATGAGTTTAGACCAGTGTGCTCGGAAGCGCTGGGTTTCGAGATTAAGTCTGAAGATTAGCGATACATACTCTTCTTTCGTACTTGTAATGATTTAGACCAGTGTGCTCAGAAGCGTCTTACTGAGTTTCAGAGTTAAGTTCAAATATTGGCAAGACGTACTCTTCTTGCGAACTTGTGATGAGTTTAGACCAGTGTGCTCGAAAGCGTCTTACTGGGTTTCGACATTAAGTCCAAAGATTAGCGAGACGTACTCTTCTTGCGGACTTGTAATGATTTAGACCAGTGTGCTCGGAAGCGTTTTACTGGGTTTCTAAGTTTTACTTTTGAATTCAGTACTAGTGCGGGGATTTCCCGTCGTCGGTCTTATACTCAGCAATGACGTCGTTTAGACCAGCGTGTAGTGTTTACTGGGTTTAGACTTCGATTTCGTTGTTTTGTGAGACTTCTTGTCTTACATTTTCCGTTATCGATAGTGAGCCGATATCCGCAGAACATACCTTTCAAATTATAAGACCAAGATATACTTGGCTAGGACGTCATTTTACCAGTGTCCCGAGTAACGTCATGTTGGGTTATTCGGGTCTACTTTCGACTCTAGTACTGGTGCCGGGGTTTGCTCGACTTATGTTCACTTCATCGATAGTAAACATACCTAGGCGGTATTTAAAATTTATATAGCGAGATTTTATCCATTTGTTGGATGTATAGAGCCTCAATCCGTATAGGACATCTTGGCTAATATCCAAAAAGGATGTATTTGTTTGTCTGTTGTGGCCACCAGTAGACAAGATAAACAATTCCTAAGAAATCATGAGAACGTACTCGACTCCACTACGTGTGACTTGATAGTAAATGAATTTGAACAAGTTTGCTAAGCTATGAGGTTCATATCCTAATTTCGATTCTAAGATAAGTAAATTAAACAAAAAAGCAAGAAATGAATTTATTTTTCGTTACCGGATGAGTCTAATCGTATGATTGGTGAGTTGAATCTTTGCAGATACGTCGTATTCGTGGTTTTGATCTAGCGACTTGAGTTTTTGATAAAAGTGTTGAGCAAAAAAATTTCGTGAACCGAATGTCGTGGCGATTGTCCGAGTACGTTTTGAGATTAGTCGGACAAGTTTTGTTTTTGGTTGAGAGGAACGACCTGCTCGGAATTTCCGAGTAGATTGGTTAGCTCGGAATTTTCGAGAAGATTAGTCAGCTTGGAATTTTCCTGATGGTTAGTTCGGAATTTCCGAGAAGAGTGGTCGGCTCAGAATTTCCTTGCTGGTTGGCTTGGAATTTCCTAGCTGGTTGGTTCGAATTTCCTAGAAGAGTGGTCAGCTCGGAATTTCTTAGCTGGTTGGTTCGAATTTCCTAGAAGAGTGGTCAGCTCGGTATTTCCTAGCTGTTAGCTCGGAATTCCCTAGCAGGTTAGCTCGGAATTTCCGAGTAGAGTGATCAGCGCGAAATTTCGAGCTTGTTTGTTGGTACGTTTGAGCATCTTCATATAGACGGTTATGCATGCTTGGATGTTTCGAGCAGTTTTGTCTGTGGATTTGTGACTGGCAAGGTTGCATTCGATTCCAAAATTGTTTTTGAAATTTTTTGGATTTCCGATGCGAAAATATAGAGAATTTCCGATGCGGAAGTATAGACTTATACGGACATACTCCCTCTTTTTTTAAGGGAAAAGATAAGTTAAACTCATCCTAAAATGGGTTCTTGCTTTGCCGAGCATGATTTATTGCTTTGTCAAGCATGATGATTTTTTATGTGCCGAGCGGAATTTAAATTGCCGAGCACGATTTATTGCTCCATGTGCTGCTCGGAAATCAATCTTCATCTCGTCACTAGTCAACGCTCGTCCTGGTTTTCTACTCGGCAAAGTATACTCTTTCTTTTAACATGCTTGGAAAATATTTTTAATGAACTTGTTGCTTGTTGTTTTGTCCGAGCATGATTTTGCCTTTTTTTTTGTCATGCTCGGAGATATCATTTGCTAAGCGATTGGCGAGCAAGTTTATATATATATATATATCTCATTCAACATATTGTACAAGCAACTCTTCCGAGCAGACTAGCAACAAGAACATTTTTTTCTCTGCTTGCCAAAGATTTGTGCCGAGCTACTTTTCTGCTCGGACATGTTTTCTCATGATTTTTTTTTTAAGCTGAATTGCTCACAAATTTTTCTGATCATTTTTTGTCCAAGCGAATTGCTCACAAATCGGTCAAAACATTTTTTATCCGAGCATGTCCAACCAAGCAAAATTTTTTCCGAGGTAGATCTGACGTAGCCGAGCATGACATGTCCGAACTGTTCGGTTAGATTGTTGGGCATGCTTGCGAGTTGCCGAGCATGCTGCCCGACTTGCCAAGAATGTTGCACGAGTTTCCAAGCATGAGCGCGAGTTGCCGAGCATGATGCTAATTGTCGAGCGATATGCACGAGTTGCCGAGAATGTTGTGCGAGTTGCCGAGCACGCTGCGCTAGTTTCCGAGCATGATGCATGAGTTGCCGAGCACGTGAGTTGCCGAGCAAGCTGTGTGCGTTGCCGAACATGCTGCGCGAGTTGCCGAGCATGTTGCACGAGTTGCCAAGCATGCTGCGAGTGTTTGCTTGCTCGGATTATCCAAGCAGACTTGCGTGCAAACCTGAGCAGTCTCGCGTGCTCGGATTTTCCGAACAGTCTCCCTTGCTCATATTCCTAGAGTTGTCCTACGTACCCGATAAACATGATCGCCGAGCACGATTCATGTTGAGCTAGCAAGTCGTCCGAGCTGATGTTAACCTGAACATGTGAGTTTTCCGAGCGAGGATGCGTGCGCGAAAGGATCGTATGACAACTTGTCCGCGCATGCTCGGCGTCTGGACAACCTTGTCGTGGAATGTCCGAGCTTGTTTAGTCGTTGGCCGTCCGATCAAGATGTTCGGATCGGAGATGCTGAACAGTTTGACTGCGGAAAATCCGAGTAAAATATGATAAGAAAGATGCATCATGTCGTGTGCGGATTGTATTCGCGGGTGAGAGTTATGTCGAGCAGGTTGTTCTCCCTGCAGGACCTTTTAGTTGTCCGAGCAAGGAATTTTCTGGATCTTGGTAGTCTGCGTTGAACTATAGGGACATGCAGTCGCAGTTGATTGTCCACGGACAGAGGATGATGATGGACCGATCGGCTCGCCACCTGGTCGTGAACCCGAACTGACCATGAAAAATGTCAAGCCGAGCATGAAATCATGTTGTCTAAGAAGGACGTATACGTATGTGCGGTTTGGCGAGCTTTGCTGCTTGAACGTTTTTGTTGGGATTGTGTCCTGAAATCACATTGTACTTACTCTAAAGATAGTTGTATTGTCGAGATCGGACAATTCATGTGATACTGGGTAGTCATAATGTTTTGCTAGAAACCGCTTATGACAAATGAGATGTAACTCATTTCTAGTATCGTGTGAACCTACAGGGTCACACACCTAAGCAACCTGGATACACTTTGTATGGGATTGATCATTGGCATATGATCCGATCAATGTGTATTAGATACGTATTGAATTGAGTTTAGAAGAGTTGTGTCGATCGATGCAATAAGTGTGTCGATCGACGCAGGTTTTCGAAAGGGTGTGTCGATCGACACAGTAAGTGTATCGATCGATGCACATTGGGCCTCGAGACTGACGTTTCGAGTTGATGACTTAAATGAGTCGGGTTTGATCCGACAGTCGTTAGGTCATCCCAGGTCGATATATAAAGTCTTATATGATCGACCTGAACCCTGGCCGTCAGTGTTGCTTCTCAGAGAGAAGTCAGAAACACAGAAACTCACAGCATCCCATAAGATCCGATCACCGGTACTAGCATCCCGGCGGATTCTAGCTTGTGTGCGTGTGGACTACGGTAGAGGCGCAGCATCTGAGGCGCTCGCGATCTCAATTACCTGATCTTCATTCCGCTGCCAATCTCCAGGTAATCACGAGGTCAGTTCTTAGATTCAATCACCTAGACCCAGGATCCTAGGGAAACCAACAGTGGTATCAGAGCCATAGGGTTTAATCCATTGAATCTGTAGCATGGAATTCGATTAATGTAGTATTTGATTGAATTGATGTTAGTTAGTTTTCGTTTTGATAAAAGAATCTCGGATTTGTAAGTATCGAAAACGAAGAACTGTGTTTTCGCACTGTGTCTATCGACACAAGTTTGTGTCGGTCGACACACCGCGAAAACGGAAAAAATTATTTTAGGGTTTTCGCACAGCATCGATCGATGCACTGGGTGTGTCGGTCGATGCACCGCAAAAATGCAAAAGAACTTGTGTTTTCGCATAGTGTCGATCGACACAAGTTTGTGTCGGTCAATGCACCGCGAATTCTCCTATTGAAAATTTGGGTTTCGATTTAGAAATCGCACTGTGTCGATCGACACACTGGGTGCATCGATCGACACAGGCTGTGCGAAAGGATAGATCGGTTCAATTGGATTGAACCGGTTATCTCGCATGGTTATGTCGGTTTAATTTGATTAAAATTCCCTTATACCCTACTGTATCGATCGACACAGGTTTAGTGTCGGTCGACACAGGCCTTGCGATTGGTTAATCAGTTCAATTGGATTGAACTGGTTATCATGCTTGGTTAAAAGTAGATCAGATCGTTTTAAATTGGATGAATTGATTCAATTGGATTGAATTAGTTATCTCAATTGGTATAAACCGATTTGATTGGTTAAGATCAGTTTGATTGGATAAGTCGGTTCAATTAGATTGGACCGGTTATCGCAATTGTTCTAAGACCGGTTATAGGGTTGGTAAAGGTTGCATATCAAGTGTCGACCAAGTGTGTCAGTCGATGCACATGGTGACGATGCGAACCGTAATCGTTTGGTTTTGAACCAGATGATTGAAAAACCGAACCAAATGACCTAACCCTCTTAAATAAGAACAGTTAAAACTTAATTAAAATAAAAGTTAAACGTGTTCTAAACCTATCGAATGCACATTGGATGTGTATTATATCAAAGATTAGTATTCAATATGGTCAACTGTCAAGACTCATTTTGTTGTTGTGATACTCTTGCCAAGAGCTTGGTGTCCACAATTAAATGAATAAGGCAGGTAGTTGTGTTGATGGTCTTGCAGTGCTTGACATCAACAATTACATGACCTAAGAGATTGATTTACTAACCTTTTAAAGTTCCGTTTCCTCAACTAAATATCAAGTGACCTTGATATCTTTCCCAATCTTGTCTACTGTCAAGACTCATTTCGTTGTTGGATAGTCTTGGAGTCCTTGGTATCCACAATTACATGAGTAAGGCAGGTGATCATTGATAGACTTGCAGTGCGACTGTCAATGATCACAAGACTGAAGAGATTGGTTTACTTGACTGGGCCATCAGAAGATCTGGGCCCAGAGACATCAGAGTAGATAGGACATGGATTGTCTTATCTGCGACCAAGAGTTGTACTGGGTACAATTAGCAATGATTTGCTTACCTAGATGACTAAACTCTGGGTGATGACGAGTCGTCCACTCAGATTTTAGTGATGTATGGGTCTTGGATCATTATATTCATAGAGGAAACATTGTTTGAATATAATGCGAGTTTTCTTATTAGATAAGATTTCTCATTTCCGGAGCTTCATAACTAAAATTTTCTTTTATTAAAATTTCAGCCTATGTCTAAAACTACTTTCTCGTTACGATCCGTCCTTGAGAAGGACAAGTTAAATGGATCAAATTTCCTGGATTGGTATCGCAATTTGAGATTAATCCTCAAGCAGGAGAGCAAGGACTATGTCCTTGAGAAAGCTCTTCCAGAAAGGCTTGGGACCAATCGCTCGAATGCAGTATATGATGCTTGGAATAAGCATTATATTGATGTGGTAGATGTGCGTGGTCTGATGTTGGCTACCATGAACTCGGACTTGAAGAGTCAATACGAGAACATGGAGTCGCCAATAGAGATGATCACCAGCCTAAAACTGAAGTTTCAGGATCAGGCACGAGTTGAGAGATTCCAGATGGTGAAGTCTCTCACTGGGTGCAAGCTACCAGAGGATGCTCCAGTGAGTCCTCATGTCATTAAAATGATGGGTTACATTGATAACCTGGGGAAACTGGAATGTCCTGTCAGCTTAGAGTCGGCCACTGACATCATTCTGCAGTCACTGCCGTCTAGTTATGATAAGTTTATCAAAAGCTATATCAAGAATAACTTGACAAAGACGTTGACTGAGCTGCATGGCATGCTCAAAACAGCAGAGTAAGACATCATAAAGGGTAAAAGATTTGAGAAATCTTGTGTTGACAAGGGTAGAGGCAGGGCCGTCCAGATTTGGAATCAGGATAAGCCTGTGTCATCTTATAAGCCCAAGTCCGGCCCATCTGGTGTTAGAAAGTGCTTCTACTGTGGTGAGTCAGGGCATTGGAAGAGAGATTGCATTAAATTCTTGGAAGATTCACAAGAGATGAAGGAGATGTATGGTACTTCTTCTTCAGGTATTGTGTTATTACTTCAAGTTCTACGTATGTATTGGATACTAGTTGTGGTGCTGATATTTTGGAAATATGCAGGGCCTAAGCAACAGTAGAACGTTGAGGAAAGGACAAGTGGAACTGCTTGTCTGGTATGGAGCAATGGTTGCTACATAAGCCGTAGAGATTCTCCACTTGTAGGAGCCTTTCAAGCTTGGTTTTTGAATTAAGTAATTGCTACTATGTACCTGCTTTATGCAGAGATGTCTTTCATTTTCTTATAAGAATTTGGATGTTTTTCATTCTGATAAAAGACAAGTTTTGCTCTTTTGATCTTAATGAAATATTATATGGTAGCACCCCTTTTGATAAATGGGTTTTATGTCTTAAACCAATATACACCAGAATATAACATAAATACCAAACGGTTTAAGTCTGATGACTTGAAATCGATTTTTCCTTAGCATAGTCGTTTTGACCACATAGAGTGAAGCGGATTCAGAAGTTCCATTGTTATGGGCTTTAGGCTCATTTTATTATAAATCATTTGAGACATGAATTCTGCTTGCTGGGCCAAATGACTAAGGCTTCTTTAGCAGAGCTAAAGAAAAAGGCCAGAGGCTTATTGGGCTTTACACGTACTGATATATGTGGCCCGATGAGCAATAATGCCAAAGGAAATCTTCAGTACTTCATTAACTTATTGATGGCATCAGTAAGTAAGGATGTGTTCTTTTGATGAGACATGAGTAGGAATCCTTTGAGGAGTTCCAAAATGAATTATAGAACCGATTTGACAGAAGTAGTGAGATCCTCGATTAGATCGCGGAGGAAAAGACTTGAGTCAAGAATTGGGTGATCATCTAAGTGAGTGTGAAGTCATATCACAACTCTTTTCTCCGGGAAAACCTAAATGGTGTTTCTGAGAGAACGAATCGGACCTTATTTGATATGCTCCGATTAATGACGAGTCACAGGAATCTTCCATTACCCTTTTAAAATACGCTCTAAAATGAATATGTTTACGCCAAATAGTTTTTTATCAGAATCAGTTGAAAGACACCACAGTATGTGGACTGGGTGATTTCCAAGTATGTTTTTATGATTAATTGGGATTGCAATATTTGTGTAAGACAGTTGTCAACAAACAAACTTGAACCCAAATCTGATAAGGGCTGCTTCGCCGGTTGTCCTAGGGAAACCGAGGCTTAGTACTTTTGCAACCAATTTGAGAACAAAGTTTTGTTGTTCGGAACTCTGTTTTTCCAAGAAGAACAGTGGGAGTAAAAGTACAGCTCGAAGAAATTCGAGAAACACAGGAGGCTGTTCAACTTGTTGAGGGAGAGCAGCGGTTGGATCTACAGAGTGATGTAGGATCTACACCTGTGGAGCCGGAAGTTCGCTGATCCTAATGGATCCGTCACTAAACTGAGGGTGATTCCTCATGACCGATTGCTGTGATCTGTTGATCATTGAAAAGTGACGAGCCTGCGAAATTCAATGAAGCGAAAGTGAGCCCCAACTCCGAAAATTAACTAAGAATGTATGTTAGCTTTACCGATCCATTTCTGGATTGAAGCAAACATCTTGGAGTTGGAATATGTGTTCTGTTAAAACGGTCAAAGGTTTTGACTTGATCAGGAACGTATAGAAACCGTGCGTTTACAAGTAAACTAATGGGAGCGTAGTTGCAATTCTCACACCGTATGATTATGACATACTTAATCTCATAAACGACGTTCCGACGCTAATTTTTTGTCAAGATTTGGGTCGGAAGTCAAATTTAACGATGGACATGGGAGAAGCCGCGAAAGTTCTTGGAATAAGGATCCATTGAAATGGATTGGAAAGGCTAATTGGATCGTGTCAGAATCCTTATGTTGATAAGGTATTGGACAGTTCAAAGGTGCTTGATTCCAAGAATGGCTTCACACCAAAGGTCTTATGGCAACGATCTTAGCAAGAAGAAGTGTCATGAACACTGGCTGAGCTAGTATCTATGAGTGTGATTCCTTTTGCTTATGCAATTGAATCCATCATGAATGCCATATTTTGCGCTCGTCTAGATGCAGCTTACGCATAAAGCATGACGAGAAGACACCAATACATTCCGGTAAAAGTCACTGGACAATTGTAAGGAATATCCCCAAGTGTTTGAGAAACACTAAGGATAGTTCTTGTTCAACTGAGAAAAATGACGAATCTGTTATGAGTAGTTAGACGGACAAAGATGATTCCCGTTTCCCACCTGGTTATGTCTCTTTATCTGTACAGCGGCGCTATCTGTTGGAAAGGTCACCAAGCAGTGGACCGTAGAATAGTGCTTATTAAAGAATAGCGGTGTGGTTTGTTGGAATGGTTCCAAGCAAGAACACCGCAGCTTCTCTCACAACCTAAGCATGAGTTTCGTACTGTTGTTGTAGGTACTAGATATCTGAAGACATGGTCTTGATTCTAGTGGGAGTTATGTTAGTTATGATGTTCAGATAGACATGATATGATCATATTTGTGAAAAACTGACATCATCATTAATTGATTATTGGATAATTAAATAATTGTCCCAAAATATTTTATGTTCATTTTATAGGTCATCAAGTTGAGGACTTGATCATGGAACCCTATAAGCAAAAGATGACATAAAATTATCTTTGTCCCTAGTCGAGGTTGTTAAAGTGGGACACTAACAACCGCAAGAGACTAGCATGTGAGGTGACTTTTGGACTAAGTTTCATGGAGTCAATGATATGATTATCACAGTCAATCACATAGATATATGTTGGTGAACATATGATCGGACATGACCCGCTAATGAGAACTCTACAGGATAGTTATATATGTGTCATGAGAGGTTCTCATTACGACTATAGAGTATAGTCCTTAGACCTGAGTTCATCATGCTTTCTAGCATATGAATTGGTGCACTTTGACCTTGTCAAACGTCGATCCGTAAATGGCGGCTATAAAGGCATTGCTCAGGCGTATCATGAAGTATGTGTAGAAACAGGGATGGAACGAGAAGGGATTTGTCCCTCCTATATAACAGGAGATAAATATCTCAGGGCCCATCGAAGATTTGATACTGAGAAAATGCATGGCCGTGCTCAAACGAGGTGATTGTCAGTCATTTATTTTATCAGTATAGATCAGGAGTTCGATGAACATGATGTTGGCCATAATAAGGATGACACAGTTTCTTGCCTTATGCCATATCGAGATATAGCGACAAAGGGATTATGGGAATAGATGATTCCAGTACAAGTGGGAGATTGTTGGGATTGTGTCCTGAAATCACATTGTACTTACTCTAAAGATAGTTGTATTGTCGAGATCGGACAATTCATGTGATACTGGGTAGTCATAATGTTTTGCTAGAAACCGCTTATGACAAATGAGATGTAACTCATTTCTAGTATCGTGTGAACCTACAGGGTCACACACCTAAACAAGATGGATACACTTTGTATGGGATTGATCATTGGCATATGATCCGATCAATGTGTATTGGATACGTATTGAATTGAGTTTAGAAGAGTTGTGTCGATCGACGCAGGTTTTCGAAAGGGTGTATCGATCGACACAGTAAGTGTATCGATCGATACACATTGGGCCTCGAGACTGACGTTTCGAGTTGATGACTTAAATGAGTCGGGTTTGATCCGACAGTCGTTAGGTCATCCCAGGTCGATATATAAAGTCTTATATGATCGACCTGAACCCTTGCCGTCAGTGTTGCTTCTCAGAGAGAAGGCAGAAACACAGAAACTCACAGCATCCCATAAGATCCGATCACCGGTACTAGCATCCCGACGGATTCTATCTTGTGTGCGTGTGGACTACGGTAGAGGCGCAGCATCTGAGGCGCTCTCGATCTCAATTACCTGATCTTCATTCCGCTGCCAATCTCCAGGTAATCACGAGGTCAGTTCTTAGATTCAATGACCTAGACCCAGGATCCTAGGGAAACCAACAGTTTTAACCAGTCGCACGATCGGCTACGATGAGACAATATGCTTAGATAGCAAGAAGGTAACCGTTGATGTTTTATCGATGAATCGCTTCTTGACTTGGTTTCGCGTTATTGCTCACCGAATCTACTGGATTTTGTAAGTTGATGATTGAGAAGCTTGATGTTAGGATTGTTTGGAACATCGACGACAATTGGTTTGAGAGAGTTTGACTCGACTGTGGGGCAAAGGTGTAGCATCGTACTAAAGTGAATTTGTCATGTCATTCGACTCCAGTATGATTGTTGGTTGTTAGGCTTCTTGGCGTCGCAGATAGATCTGCAAATAAAGCGAAGTTTGAAGACTCATTCGATAGTGAAAATTGGTTAAGACTCTGATCATGATGTATAATCGCAAGGTGCTCATTATGTAAAACGAAATCAAAGAGCATTAGACTGTCCGTTGAACATACGAAAACATTTGACGAGATATTTACGATTTCAATCAAGAGTTTATCATGTTAATTTCTACATAAGTTAGAGATATTAGTAATTCCTATAATCGTAAAGCAATGAAAGCAGAAAACAAAGCCAAATTCGATAAGTCACAAAGAAGTTGAATAGATCAGAATAAATTATAAAGCAATTGATGGTGAGAAGACGATTTATAAAGCAGTTGAATAGAATTTTAGGTACTTATCTTGATAATCGGAGAGATCGTAAAGCGATTTATGACGAAGACGATCTTAGAAAACCAAAAAAAAATCTTTTCGGTTTTGATAAATTATGGTATCTTGGTAATCTTGTTACAATTCTTTTTGTTTGTGGTTGCGTCCATGCAATCATCTCCGTCGATGTCGATAGTCGTCGCGATCCATCTTTGTCGGATTAGTGGTGGTAGATATGTTGTGTTAGATCTGTCCGCATGAGGCGTTCACTTGTTTGCAAGTAGCGGTCGACGTAGCGTAGGTTTTCTCGTTGAGCCGCCAGGCGTTGAGAAGTCGAATCTCTACGCTTAGTTGGTCCTAACTTCACTTCCCAAGTGCTCCATTGTTTTTGTTCCGAGCCTCTCCATTTGCTCGGTGAGCGTGGTATTCGCCTTCTTCCAATCTTGATTTTTTTCACTAGTACGGCTATCGTTTTCTTTGAATCGGTAAGCGCTACTTCGGCTGTCGTTGCATCAGTTGCGGCTGCGTCTGTTGCAGCGTTGTCCGTCATGGTGTTGTGTGATGCGGCTACGTCTGCTGCAGGGTTGATCGCCAGTGGATGATTTGTTCTTTCTCCGGCTATGTCTCCGTCGGTGGCCATATTATGGATCTGCTTGTCGTTCATTTTTAAGTGTAAGAAACATCTATTCCCCACAGACGGTGCCAAACTGTGAGAGTCGGAACTCGTACTGTCAAAATTTGTAGAGCTAAACTTTTAGGGAACAAAAATATCAAAAGTAAACACACCAAATAGGAACCCAGAGGATATTTTATTGATAATAGATCGGAAAAGGGGTACAAAGAACAAAAGGCTTAAAGAAAAGTCTAAGTCTAGATGCTAGGGTTTTTCCAGATGCCTAAGTCGTAGGAAGACCATCTCTTTATATAGCTGCGGCGAGTCGGCTTTGAGGATCTTCGTCAGCAAGATATTCAGAAATCTTCTTGTTATTGTCTTCTTCCATTTCCGTTAAGATTTATATTTTCAGCTCGGATTTTCCTCATCTGCTTGGAGATATCCTCTTCTTCCCTTCTTCGAGTTTATCCTCTTCTTTTGGCGATTATCTTTCCGCGGCTTAACCTAGTTTGCCGAATGGGCCAAAAAATGATGATCTGAGTCCGTTTGAGCGCACACTTCTTGATTCGGCCCAAAGTCACATAAATACGAGTTTCGTGGGTTGGGACTAAACTTGCATCTCGTAAGAATTTATCCGACAATTTTTGTTAACAGCTAAGAACGTATATGTTGATGTTCCGAAGATGGGTTGCGGCTAGTTGCGCGTCCGGAGAAGAAGATATCGACAAATGTTGAATGTATGATCTAAGTGGAATATCCATTCGGAAAGTTTTAGAAGTAAATCCTGCTCGGAAGTTTCCAGGAAATGCATTCAGCTCAGAACTTCTGAAGGAATGGATTATTCTCGGAAAAGGAGAAGGGATGATCCGAGATTGTCAGCTCGGAAAGTCCGAGCTGGTTTAACTTGGATCCAAACTGATTCAGCTCGGAATGACTGATCTGTTTCAGCTCGGAGTGTCCGAGCTGGTTTAGCCTGGATCCGAGCTGGTTTAGCTTGGAAGTTCCGAGCTGGTTTAGCTCAGATCCGAGATGGTTCAGCTCGTAAGTTTCGAGCAGGTTTCTCTCGGATCCGAGCTGGTTCAGCTCGGAAGTTCCGAGCTGGTTTAGCTCTGATCCGAGCTAGTTTAGCATGGATCCGAACTGGTCCCAGCTCAGAATTATCTTGTACGGATGTTTTCGCCTATCTGTGGGTTCCGTCGAGTGATTTTCTTGTCCAATTGATCTGTTCAGATGTTTAGTTGAATAGTTTTGTCCATTTTGTATATTTTGTTATATGTTTGAAGCTTTTCGTATAAACGTTGTTCATACGAAACGTCATCGATACGAAGTGCATCGTATAACATATTAACCATACGGAGCTTCGTTTGTACGAAACGTGATGAATGTCTGTTTCCGATTGCTTAACTATGCTTTTCGGCTATTTTTTCGCCGAGGGGATTCTGACCCCAACAAAGTTCTTGTAAGGGAATCGATCTTAGATTCTAAGTTTGAATCTGAGTGTCTTTGAGATCAAGTGTAGATTAAAAAGCAAGAGAGAGAGACGAGGTTGTTGAGGTGAAAAGATAGGTATTTGTATTGGTGGATGATTATACTAGATATACATAGGTAATGTTCATTCAGGATAAGTTTGACACAGTCGACAACTTTTGGATTTGGGCACTTCAACTGATCAATGAGAAAGGTGGGATCAAACGAATAAGAAGTGATCATGGTGGTGAATTCCAGAGAATGAAGCCATGAAAGTGTTCTGTGAAGATCATGGTATTGCTCATTAGTTCTCAGCACCAAGAACACCATAGCAGAATGGAGTAGTTGAAGGAAAGAATCAGACTCTCCAAGAGATGGCTCGTGCCATGATTCACAAAATTGATGTGCTAGTGAGATTTTGCGCTACATCAGTTAATACAACCTGCTACATCATCAACCGTGTGTATGTAAGAAAGTGAACAATCAAAACACCATACGAGTTGTGGAAAGGAAAGACTCCAAACCTGAGCTACTTTCATTTTTCGGGTGGAAAGTGCAATATTCTGAATGACAAAGATCACCTTGGGAAGCTTGAATCACGAAGTGATGAGGTATCTTTTTGGGTTACTCATGCACTAGTACAGCCTTCAGAGTGTACAACACGATATCTCGGATGATTGTTGAGTTTGTTAATGTGCTATTTGATAATCTATGTCCAATGAAGTCGACTGGTACGATCTCCGACAGTGACTCAGAACAACTTGAGAAAGGCAGGCTCACAGAAGAAGTCACGGAGGAAAGTGAATAAGTCACTGATCCAAGTCCATCAAAGGAAGTGGGCTCACAAGAAAAGGGTAAACCCAGTAGAACTCAACGGAATCATCCTATATTTGAGGTCCTAGGGAATGTGAATGATGAACGAGTAACTAGGAAAATTTACTTGAACTTCAGAGAGATGGTACAATTTGCTTGTTTCGTCTCAGTCATTGAGCCAAAAACACATGTTCATGCATTGGATAATGAGTTTTGGATTGTTTCAAAGGAACAAGAACTGGAGCAGATTGTGTGGAATGATATGTGGGAACTTGTACCCACAATCTTATGGAGTGAATGTTATGGGAACTAAATGAATCTTCAAAAACAAGATTGATGAGAATAGGGTGGTAGTACAGAATAAAGTTTGCCTTGTTGCTCAGGAATACTCTCATATTGAAGGTGTTGACTTTGAAGAGATGTTTTCCCATGTAGTACGTCTTGAGTCAATCAGGTTGTTTCTTGGAACGACGTGCATAATGAACTTCACAGTGTGTAATATGGATGTGAAGAGTGCTTTTCTTAGTGGATTTCTACAAGAAGAGGTGCATGTAGAACAACCAATAGGATTTTAAGATTCAATCAATCTAGGATATTCGTACAAACTCAAGAAAACATTATATGGTTTGAAGCAGGCACCTAGAGCATGGTATGAAAGGCTCACAAGCTTCATTCTAGAAAAAGGTTGTGAGAGTGGAAGAGTGGAAAAGACCCTCTTTGTAGTGGAATACTCAAATGGAATCATCATAGTGAAAATATATGTGGATGACATCATTTTCGAAGGAACTTCTCAAGTCTTAGTCGATACCTTTGTATATAACATGATTAAAGAATTTGAAATGAGTATGGTAGGAGAATTTAAGTACTTTCTGGGATTGCAAGTCAGTCAGAATGATAATGGAGTGTTCATCTCTCAGAGCACATACCATAAAAATCTGTTGAACCAATTCAAATTGGATATATGCAAAGAGGCTAAGACACCAATGAGCACTACAAACAAGATGTCAAGAGATTATGATGGAACATATATTGATGTCAAACTATATCGTGGAATGATTGGTAGTTTGATGTATCTGACCGTTAGCAGACCAGATTTGTGTCTAAGTGTAGGAATCTGTGCGTGATACCAAACAAAACTAAAAACAAATCTCATATGGAGGCAGTTAACAGAATCATCAAGTATGTCAAGGGAACAATAAACCTGGGATTTGGTACTCAAAAGGTTCCAACATGCACCTGGTTGGTTACTGTGATGCAGATTGGGCAAGGAGTATGGGCGACAAGAAGAGCACTAGTGGAGGATGCTTCTTTTTTGGAAATAATATGATCTCATGGATGAGAAATAAGCACAACTCTGTTTCACTTTCTACATCTGAATCCGAATACATTGCGATGGGAAGTTGTTGTGCTCAACCACTTTGGATGAAACAAATGTCAGCCGACTATGGAATTGACTCAGGACTACTTCTAGCTCACTATGATAATAAGAGTGCTATAAGCATCTCAAAGAATCCAGTTTAACACTCTCGGACCAAGCATATTGACATAAGGCATCATTTCATTGAGAGTTATTCGAAAAAAACATGTAGTAATTGAATACATTGTTACTGATTTGCAAATTACAGATTTCTTTACAAAACCTCTAGCTTTTAACCGTTTTATTACTCAACGGAACTCAATTAATTGGTGTATGTGTAATGGCATGGGTTGACGGGTGTACATGACTGACACATG
The DNA here is from genome assembly GCA_030180135.1 of Orychophragmus violaceus. Taxonomy (NCBI): domain Eukaryota; kingdom Viridiplantae; phylum Streptophyta; class Magnoliopsida; order Brassicales; family Brassicaceae; genus Orychophragmus; species Orychophragmus violaceus. The sequence continues at coordinate 25,022,684 of CM058236.1, read as the reverse complement.
TGCTGATTCAAGAAGTACATCAAGTTTTTATTTAGTTTGGAGTCAGGCTAACAAGAGGAAAAGAGTTGTCTGTTGTGCCTTCCTGTCTAATGTATAGTGCAAGTTTCTAGAGTGAGACACAAAGCTATAACAACAAAAAGCTATGTGTTGAATTCTGAGAAGTCACATGATGGAATCAACTCGTGCACTGGCTCATCTATTGACTCGAAAGAAAAAAAAAAAAAAGAAAAAAAAAAGAAAAAAAAAGGAAAGGCAATCTCAATAGAAGGATAACTGTTGAGAACTGGTTGAGACAGGATAAAGGCATAAGAGTGTGAAAGCTAGCCACTGGGAGAATGATGACCAGATACAAAGAATAAAGTGAACAAGGTGTATGGGCTGAGTCATGTGAATTGTCAGTGCCTGACACACAAATCTCTAATTTGTGGATTGGAAAGAGTAAGGTATGCGTTTTAATAAAATTCAGTGCTTCAGTAACATGTAGGTAACTCACTATAGTTACAATTTCCATTAATCATAGTATGAATGTGGTTTCCCTTACATGTTAATCATTGTGTGTGCTTCTGATGGTTTATGTGAGTGAGGCAAGAAGGATTTGTTCGAGTTGATTTTGTTCGGTTTAAATCCGGTTGACAAGAAACATAATCCAAAATTCTTTGGCACTGAAAAGGAAAAGTAGATTTGAATTTTAAAATTCAAAATCTGTGAAAATCGATATCCTAATAAAACTGCATGCAATAAGGCAAGAATATCTCTGACACAGATTATGCATCAGCTCGATAACAGAGGAGAGAAGGCAAAGAAAAAGTAAGAAAATCAGATATTCTTTGAAATCAGAAGCTCCGACGAAACTTTGTCTCTTCCAAGCTTTGCCGATCATCATGGTTCATGCAACAAAAAGAGGAAAGGTTGGAACCAGTTACACAGCGGCAGACTCAGATCCTACTAGAACAGGTACCACCTTAGTTAGTCGATGACTCAAGCTCTGAGGAAGAAATTCTACCACCCATAAATCTTAACCTTTTCTTCGGTCAAATTCTGGGAGAGACTCAAGCAGTCATCACAAGCTCCTTCACAACGGCACAAGATGACGAGGTAACAGATCCAATGGATGATGGGTTATCAAAGGAAAAGGGAGATGAGGAAGTTCAGTCGGGTCACGTCTCTGAGCTAGACGAGCAACATCCTAAACTACCATCTAACCCGAAGACAGAGGATATCCAACTTAATGACTCCCTTAAGGATTGTGAAAAGGAAGTTGATTCATCTCAGCCAGATGCCGACGGCAAAAACTGGATCTGGTGAGATAAATAATGAGGAGAAACCGTCCATGCCTTAACGTCTCTAACCTCCGATAGAAATCCTCTAGCAATTTTTCTTACTCAAGCAGCTAATCAGGATCCAATCGATGCTGAAATATCTGAGCAGAGTACTGTTATAGAACTCTATGGATCATTTCAGATTCCCAATAATAGTAAAGCAAGGATACAAGTGGGACCTCTGCCTGACCAGAAAAAGGCTCTGGCTGAGAAGACATAGGTGGTCAAGCAGGTTAAGAAGAAAAATCACCAAGAAAGTCAACTACTCCGTCTAGATCAGATGGTAAATTAGATCCCGCTAAAAATGTCTTCATTTCCAAGCGCTTTCCATCCAGATAAGTTAAATAAAGGTATGCTTTGTTTAAGGAAAGAGGAATTTTAGCTGAAAGAATTGTGGACTTCGATGAAGTAGATAAGTGGGGTTATCTAGGATTGGCCAATATAAGGATGTTATGAAGTACTGTCAGTGGTTTCCTCGGTTACATCCCTGAGATAGTGAAGGAATTTTACACCAACCTGCTTAAGATTCGCCCATCCTCTTCAGACAAGGGAGTAAAAAAGTCTTTCTGCGCAAAAGGATGTATGACCTTTCTCTTGAGTTGATCAAATCATCTCTAGACTAGACTCCTCTGAATAAGTCTGAAGTTAAGCCTAAAAGAATCATTGGTGCAGCTTCCCCTGATACCTTAGCTAGTTAATTAACTGAAGGTCAGAAGAAGACATGGGAAGGACTGAGAACTATGGATCTCCCACCAAAGTTTGTTGCAATGACTGTCTTAGCAGCATCCAATTGGTATCCCTTAACCCACAAGAATCATATATCCATTGACAGAGCGAGGCTGATCTACAAACTGACTCATGGGATCCGAATAGACTTTGACAAGCTGTTCTACCGCCAAGTAATTAGTTTGATCACCGTTCAACAAAGTGACAGTCATTCGCTGATCTCCCCTCGAGTTTTATCCATTGTTCTGAAAATGCAGTATTCACCTCGTCATTTTGATGGTGAAGAATTAATTGGTCCAATTCTGTACAAAAAGGATACACGAATTGGTGAGGTCTTTCTCAAGAAGGAAGCTGAAAGAAAGAAGAAGTATATTGCCTCGGGAAAATGCAAAGTTTCCTCAGCCACTACCTCAGCTATTCGCTCTATGTCTAAGGCTCCACAATTGATATGGCTGAGGTGATGCAGTTTGGTACATGTCGCATGCCAACCCGCTCTGGTGTAACTCCATTGTCAACTCAGACTGATGTTCAAGACATTGCTTATGGTCCTCATGGAAGTAGGCTCACAAGAAAAGGGTAAACTCAGTAGAACGCAATGGGATCGTCTTATATCTGAGGTTCTAGGAAATGTGAATGATGAACAAGTAACTAGGAAAGTTCACTTGAACTTCAGAGAGATGGTATGCTTTGCCTGTTTCGTCTCAGTCATTAAGCCAAAACACATGTTCAGGCATTGGATGATGAGTTTTGGATTGTTGCAATAGAACAAGAGATGGAACAGTTTGTGTTAAATGATTTTTGGGACTTCTGTCACGCCCTGATGGAGTGAATGTTGTGGGAACTAAATGGATCTTCAAAAACCAGATTAATGAGAATCAGGTGGTAGTATGGAATAAAGATCGCCTTGTTGCATAGGTATATTCTCATATTGAAGGTGTTGACTTTAAAGAGACGTTTTCCCATGTAGCACGTCTTGAGTCAATTAGGTTGTTTCTTGGAATGATGTGCATAATGAACTTCATAGTGTTTCAGGTGGATGTGAAGAGTGTTTCTAAATGGGTTTCTACAAGAAGAGCTGCATGTAGAACAACCAAAAGGATTTGAAGGTTCAATCAATCCAGAGTATGTGTACAAACTCAAGAAAGTATTATATGGTCTGAAGCAGGCACCTAGAGCATGGTATAAAAGGCACAAAAGCTTCCTTCTAGGAAAAGGGTATGAGAGAGGAAGTGTGGACAAGACCCTCTTTGTACTGGAATACCCAAATGGAATCATCATAGTGAAAATATATGTGAATGACATCATTTATGGAGGAACTTCTCAAATCTTAGTCGACACCTTTGTACAAGACATGACAAAAGAATTTGAAATGAGTATGGTAGGAGAATTGAAGTACTTTATGGGGTTGCAATTCAGTGAATGATAATGGAGTGTTCATCTCTCAGAGCACATACCTAAAAATCTGTTGAACCGATTCAAATTGGATCAATATAGAGAGGCTAAGACACCAATGAGCACTACAAACAAGCTGCCAAGAGATGATGATGATGGAACATATATTGATGTCAAATTGTATCGTGGAATGATTGTTAGTTTGTTGTATATGGCCGCTAGAAGGCCATATTTGTCTCAAAGTTTTGGAATCTATGCGAGATACCAGGAAAAACCAAAACAATCTCATTTGTAGGCAATTAAGAGGATCATCAAGTATGTCAAGGGAACAATAAACCTGGAATTTGTTATTCAAAAGGGTCCAACAAGCACATGGTTGGTTACTGTGATGCAGATTGGGCAGGGAGTATGTATGACAGGAACAACACTAGTGTAGGATGTTTCTTTCTTGGAAATTATCAGATCTCATGGATGAGCTAGAAGCAGAACTCTGTGTCACTCTCTACAGCTGAATCTGAATACATTCCGATGGGAAGTTGTTGTGCTCAATTACTTTGGATGAAACAAATGTCAGCCGACTATGGAATTGACTCGAAACCACTTCTAGTTCATTGTGATAATAAGAATGGTATAAGCTTGTCAAAGAATCCAGTTCAACACTCTCGGACAAAACATAGTGACATAAGACACCATTTCATTCAAACGTTAGTGGAGGAAAAACATGTAGTAGTTGAATACGTTGTTACTGATTTACAACTAGCTGATTTCTCTACAAAACCTCTAGAATTTAACAGTTTTCTTACTCTATGAAACTTAATTGGTGTCTGTATAACGTAATGGATTGTCGAGTGTATGTGACTGACACAGGTGTTGATTCAAGAAGTACATCAAGTTCTGATTAAGTTTGGAGTCAGACTAACAAGAGGAAAAAAGCTCCATGTTGTGCCGTCTTGTCTCATGTACAGTACATGTTTCTCGAGTGAGACACAAAGCCATAAAACAAAAAGCTATAGGTTGATTCCTGAGAAGTCACATGATGGAATCAACTTGTCCACTAGATCATCTACTGACTCGAAATAAATAAATAAAAAATAGAAAGAAAGGCAGTCTCACACGAAGGATAAAGGTTGAAAACTGGTTGAGACAAAATAAAGGCATGAGAGTGTGAAAGCTAGCCACTAGAAGAAGGATGATCATATACAAAGAATCAAGTGAGCAAGGTGTACGGACTGAGTCATGTGAAGTGTTAGTGCCTGACACACAAAGCACTAATTTGTGGATTGAAAAGAGTAAGGTATGTTTTTTAATAAAATTTAGTGCTTCAGTTACATGTATACAACTCACTATAGTTACAATTTCCATTAATCCTAGAATGAATGTGGTTGCCCTTACATGTTAATCATTGTGTGTGCTTATGATGGTCTATGTGAGTGATGCAGTGAAAGAAGGATTGGTTCGAGTTAATTATGTATGGTTTAAATCCGGTTGACAAGAAGCATAAATATGGAATTCTTTGGCATAGAAAAGGAAAAGTATATTTGAATTTTAAAATTCAAAATCTGTGAAAATCAATAACCCAATAAAACTGCATGCAATAAGGCAAGAAGATCTCTGACACATATTCTTCATCAGCTCAGTAAAAGAGGAGAGAAGCCAAAGAAAAAAATCAGAAAATCTGACTTTCTTTGAAATTAGAAGCTCCAACGAAACTTTGACTCTTCCAAGCTTTGCCGATCATCATGGTTCATGCAACAAGAAGGGGGGAGGTTGGAACCAGCTCCACACAACCCCAGACTTAGATCCTACCAGAACATGCACCACCTTAGTTAGTCGATGACTCAAGCTCTGAGGAAGAAATTCCACCACCTAGAAATCTTAACCATGTCTCCGATCAAATTCTGGGAGAGACTCAAACAGTCAGCACAAGCTCCATCGCAACGACAGATGACGAGGCAACCGATCTAGTGCATGATGGGTTTTCAAAGGAAAAGGGAGATGAGTAAGTTCAGTCGGGTTACATCTCTGAGACAGACGAGCAACAGTCTAAGCCGCCATCTAACCCTGAAACAGAGGAGATCTAACTTCATGACTCACCTTAGGATGGTGAAAAGGAAGCTGATTCAGCTCAGCCAGATGCCGAGACTACAAAACTTTATCTAGGGAGATAAATGATGAGGAGAAACAAGCAGTCCATGCCTTAGCGTCTCTGGCGTCTGATGGAAATCCTCTAGCATTTGTTCTTACTGAAGCAACTAATCAGGATCCAATCGATGTTGAAAAAAATCTAAGCGGAGTACTGTTCGAGAACTTTATTGGTCAGTTTAGATTGCCAAGAGAGGAAAGTCAGGAAACAAGTGAGACCTCTTCCTAACCATAAAAAAGTCTCTAACTAAGAAGACATAGGTGGTCAAGTAGGTGACGAAGAAAAAGAAGACACCAAGAAAGTCAGCTACTCCGTCTAGATCACTTGGTACATCAGATCCAACTAAAAAGGTGTTCATTTCCAAGCGTTTTCCATCCAGAGAAGTCAAAGAAAGGTATGCTCTGTTTAATGAAAAAATGAATTTTAGCTGAAAGAATTGTGGACTTCGATGAAGTAGATAAGTGGGGTTATCTTTGACTGATCAATATATGGATGTTAAGGAGGACTGTCTCTGGTTTGGTCGGTTACATTCCTCAGATTGTGAAGGAATTTTACACCAACCTGCTTGAGACTCGCTCATCCTCTTCAGACAAGGGAGTAAGAGTCTTTCTGCGGAAAAGGATGTATGACTTTTCTCCTGAGTTGATCAACTCATGTCTAGACTTGACTCCTCTGAATAAGTCTGAAGTTAAGGCTGAAGCGAGAATTTGTGCAGCTTCTCCTGATACCATGGTCACTTACCTAACTGAAGGTAAGGAGAAGACATGGGAAAGACTGAGAACTATGGATCTCCCACCAAAGTTTGTTGCAATGACTGTCTTAGCAGCATCCAACTAGTATCGCTTAACCCACAAGAATCATATCTCCATTGACAGAGCGAGGTTGATCTACAAACTGGTTCATGGGATCCGAGTTGACTTTGGCAAGCTGGTCTATCGGCAAGTAATATGTCTGATCACCGTTCAACAAAATGACAGTCGTACGCTGATATCCCCTCGAGTTATCTCTGTTGTTCTGGAAATGCAGTATTCACATCGTCATTTTGATGGTGAAGAATTAATTGGTCCGGTTCTGTACAAAAAGGATCCACAAAGTGGTGAGGTCTTTCTCAAGAAGGAAGCTGAAAGAAAGAAGAAGGATATTGACTCAGGAAAACGCAAAGTTTCCTCAGCCACTACCTCAGTTACTCGCTTTGTGTCTGATGGCTCCACATCTGATACGGTTGAGGTGATGCAGCTTGGTACAGTTTGCATGCCCACCCGCTCCGGTGTAAGTCCATTGTCAACTCAGACTGCACTTCAAGACATTTCTGATGGTACTCATTGAAGCAGGCCCACAAGAAAAGGGTAAACTCGTAGAATGCAATGGAATCGTCTTATATATGAGGTGCTATGAAATGTAAATGATGGACGAGTAACTAGGAACATTCACTTGAACTTCAGAGAGATGGTATGCTTTTCTTGTTTCGTCTCAGTCATTGAGCCAAAACACATGTTCATGCATTGGATGGTGAGTTTTGGATTGTTGCAATAGAACAAGAGCTGGAGCAGTTTGTCTGAAATGATGTGTGGGAACTTTTACCACGCCCTAATGGAGTGAATGTTGTGGAAACTAAATGGATCTTTAAAAACAAGATTGATGAGAATGTGGTGGTAGTACGGAATAAAGCTCGCCTTATTACTCAGGGATACTCTCATATTGAAGGTGTTGACTTTGAAGAGACGTTTTCCCATGTAGCACGTCTTGAGTCAATCAGGTTTTTTCTTGGAATGGCGTGCATAATGAACTTCATAGTGTATCAGATGGATATGAAGAGTGCTTGTCTAAATGGGTTTCCACAAGAAGAGGTGCATGTAAAATAACCAAAAAGATTTGAAGATTCAATCAATCCAGCGTATGTGTACAAACTCAAGAAAGCATTATATGGTCTGAAGCAGGCACCTAGAGAATGGTATAAAAGGCTCAAAAGCTTCCTTCTAGGAAAAGGGTATGAGAGAGAAAGTGTGGACAAGACCCTCTTTGTACTGGAATACCCAAATGGAATCATCATAGTGCATATATATGTGAATGACATCATTTTCGGAGGAACTTCTCAAGTCTTAGTAGATACCTTTGTACAAGACATGACTAAATAATTTGAAATGAATATGGTAGGAGAATATAAGTACTTTTTGGGATTGCAAGTCAGTGAATGATAATGGAGTGTTCATCACTCAAAGCACATACCCTAAAATATTTGTTGAACCGATTCAAATTGGATCAATGCAAAGAGGCTAAGATACCAATGAGCACTACAAACAAGATGCCAAGAAATGATGATGGAATGAATATTGATGTCAAAGTGTATCGTGGAATGATTGGTAGTTTTCTGTATATGACCGCTAACAAACCAGATTTATGTCTAAATGTAGGAATGTATCCGAGATACTAGGAAAAACCAAAACAATCTCATCTCGAGGAAGTTAAGAGGATCATCAAATATGTCAAGGGAACAATAAACCTGGGAATTTGGTACTCAAAAGGGTCCAACGATCACCTGGTTGGTTACTGTGATGCAGATTGGACAGGGAATATGGATGACAGGAAGAGCACTAGTGGAGGATGCTTCTTTCTTGGAAGTTATCTGATCTCATGGATGAGCAAGAAGCATAACTATGTGCCACTCTCTACAGCTGAATCCGAATACATTGCGATGGGAAGTTGTTGTTCTCAACTACTTTGGATGAAAAAAATGTCAGCCGACTATGGAATTTACTCGGGACCACTTCTAGTTCACTGTGATAATAAGAATGCTATAAGCATATCAAAGAATCCAGTTCAATACACTCTCGGACCAAGTATATTGACATAAGGCACCATTTCATTCAAAAGTTAGTGGAGGAAAAAATATGTAGTAGTTGAATACATTGTTACTGATTTACAACTAGCTGGTTTCTTTACAAAACCTCTAGATTTTAACAGTTTTATTACTCTACGAAACTCAATTGGTGTATCTGTAACCTAATGGGTTGTCGAGTGTACATGAGTGTGGATCTCCCACCAAAGTTTCTTGCAATGACTGTCTTAGCAGCATCCAACTGGTATCCCTTAACCCACAAGAATCATATCTCCATTGACAGAGCGAAGCTGATCTATAAACTGGCTCATGAGATCCGAATTAACTTTGGCAAGCTGGTCTATCGGCAAGTAATAAGTTTGATCACCGTTCAAAAAAATGACAGTCTTTCGCTGATCTCCCCTCGAGTTATCTCCGTTGTTCTGGAAATGCAGTACTCACCTAGTCATTTTGATGGTCAAGAATTAATTGGTCCGGTTCTGTACAAAACGGATCCACGAAGTGGTGAGGTCTTTCTCAAGAAGGAAGCTGAAAGAAAGAAGAAGGATACTGCCTCAGGAAAACACAAAGTTTCCTCAGCCACTACCTCAGCTACTGGCTATGTGTCTGATGGCTCCACAGCTGATATGGTTGAGGTGATGCAGCTTGGTACAGTTCACATGCCCACCCGCTCTAGAGTAACTCCATTGTCAACTCAGACTGCACTTCAACACATTGCTGACGGTCCTCATGGAATTAGGATCATAAAAAAAGGGTAAACTCAGTAGAACGCAATGGAATGTCTTATATCTGAGGTCCTAAGTTATGTGAATGATGGACGAGCAACTAGGAAAGTTCACTTGAAATTCCAAGAGATGGTATTGTTTGCGTGCTTCGTCTCAGTCATTGAGCCAAAACACATGTTCAGGCATTGGATAATGAGTGTTGCAATAGAACAAGAGCTGACTAGTTTGTGTGAAATGATGTTTGGGAACTTCTACCACGCCTTAATGGAGTGAATGTTGAGGGAACTAAATGGATCTTTCATAAACAAGATTGATGAGAATGGGGTGGTAGTACGGAATAAAGCTCGCCTTGTTGCTCAGGGATACTCTCACATTGAAGGTGTTGACTTTGCAGAGACGTTTTCCCATATAGCACGTCTTGAGTCAATCAGATTGTTTCTTGGAATGGCATGCGTAGCGAACTTCATAGTGTATCAGATGGATGTGAAGATTTTTGATTTTCGAATAGATCCTATAAGAATTATATATGAAACTTTATAAACAAAACTTCTTGATACATACATGTATTGGATTGGAAAAACTAGTTGAGGTTATATAACTAGAAATAAGTAATTGTGAGCTCCTAAAGGTGGAATTGAAAGCATTTGATACGAATTTATGTTCCCTAGGAGCACCACTAAGTTATCAATCTAAAAGAGTAGAAAATATTTTTGATTTTCGAATATGTCCTATAAAAATTCTATACGAAACTTTATAACTAAAACTTCTTGATACATACATGTATTGAACTGGAAAAAGTAGTTTAGGTAATACAACTAGGAGTAAGTATTTTTGGGCTCCTAAAGGTAGAATTGAAAGCATTTGATCCGAATTTATGTTCCTTGGGAGAACCACTAAGTCACCAATCTAAAAGATTAAAAAAGATCTTTGATCTTCGAATAGGTCCTATGAGAATTCTAAACTAAACTTTATAACCAAAAACTTCTTACAAAATACATGTATTAGATTGGCGAAACTAAGTGAGGTATACAACTAGATGTAAGTATTTGTGGGCACATAAAGGTAGAAATGCAAGCATTTGATACGAATTTATGTTCCATAGTAGCACCACTAAGTAATCAATCTAAAAGACTAGAAACGATCTTTGATCTTCGAATAGGTCCTATGAGAATTATAAACGGAACTTTATAACCAAAACTTCTTGATACATACATATATTGAATTGGAAAAACTAGTTGAGGTTATTCAACTAGAAGTAAGTATTTGTGAGCTCCTAAAGGTAGAATTGAAAGCATTTTATACGAATTTATGTTCCTTAGGAGCACCACTAAGTCATCATCTAAAATATTAGAAAAGATTTTTGATGTTCGAATAGGTCCTATAAGAATTCTATATGAAACTTTATAACCAAAACTTCTTGATACATACATGTTGAATTGGAAAAACTAGTTGAGGTAAAACAACTAGAAGTAAGTATTTTTGGGCTCCTAAAGGTAGAATTGAAAGCATTTGATACGAATTTATGTTTCTTAGGAGCACCACTAAGTCACCAATCCAAAAGACTACAAAATATCTTTGATATTCGAATAGGTCTTATGAGAATTCTAAACGAAACTTTATAACCAAAAACTTCTTACAAAATACATGTATTGGATTGGCGAAACTAAGTGAGGTATGAAACTAGATGTAAGTATATGTAGGCTCCTAAAGGTAGAATCATAAGAATTTAATACAATTTTATGTCCTTGGGAGCACCACTAAGTCATCAATCTCAAAGACTAGAAAGGATATTTGATCATCGAATAGGTCCTATGAGAATTCTAAACAAAACTTTATACCCAAAACTTCTTGAAACATACATGTATTGGATTGAAACAACTAGTTGAGGTATTACAACTTGATGTAAGTATTTGTGGGCTCCTAAAGGTAGAATTGAAAGCATTTGATACAAATTTATGTTCATTAGGAGCACCACTAAGTAATCAATCTCAAAGACTAGAAAATATCTTTGATCTTCGAATAGGCCCTATGAGAATTCTATGTGAAACTTTATAACCTAAAATTCTTGAAACATACATGTATTGGATTGCAAAAATTAGTTGAGGTTATACAACTAGAATTAAGTATTTGTGTGCTCCTAAAGATAGAATTGAAATCATTTGATACGAATTTATGTTTCTTAGGATCACCACTAAGTCATCAATCTAAAAGAGTAGAAATGATATTTGATCATCGAATAGGTACTATGAGAATTCTACACAAAACTTTATACCCAAAACTTCTCGAAACATACATGTATTGGATTGAAAATACTAGTTGAGGTAATACAACTAGATGTAAGTATTTGTGGGCGCCTAAAGGTAGAATTTAAAGCATTTGATACGAATTTATGTAAATTAGAAGCATCACTAAGTAATCAATCCAAAAGACTAGAAACTTTGATCATCTAAATTTTGTAACATAAAATTCTTGAAACATACATGTATTGGATTGAAAAAACTAGTTGATGTTATATAACTAGAAGTAAGTAATTGTGAGCTCCTAAAGATAGAATTGAAAGCATTTGATATGGATTGATGTTCCTTAGGAGCACCACTAAGTTATCAATCTAAAGGAGTAGAACATATTTTTGATTTTCAAATAGGTCCTATACGAATTCTATACGAAACTTTATAACCAAAACTTCTTGATACATACAATCACGAATTATAGTATTTTGGGGGAGAAGGAATTTTTGTTTTCTGGATATTGGAAGTGTTTTTAAAAATTCCTTCTCTGTTGTTGAAATTATGGCATGGTTTTCAATGAATTGGTTTTCCATGTTTTAGATTGTGACTGATGCTTTAGGTTGAAAATCAGAATTTTGTGCTTCGGCTACGTGTGTTTGTGAGTGTGTTGATGACAGATACTTGAGAAGCACACAAAGCTAAAAAGGGAAAGATTGAAGATGCAGTGAACTGGATCATGTACTACGATAGCATATGACTCAATCCTGGCGTAGAGTGAACTAGATCATGTACTACGATAGCATCTGACTCAATCCTGGCGTAGAACACCAAGTGGATCAACAACAGAGATCGTTCTTTAGAAGAGATGGAGTTTGAGGATACATAAGCTATGGATGTGTGTACCTGACTGGGACAATACTTAAAGAGAGTAGCTGAGATGGAGAAGTATTTCAGAGAAAATACACGCAAGGATATCCTGCAAGAAGCTTATGGAAATGTTCATTTGGGTAGTTAGGAAAGTAGTAAATGACCTATGGAGTATAAATAGGTCGTCTAGGGCATATGTGTTTGGTGCGCCGTATAGTGAGAGAGATTGCTATTAGCAAGGGTTTAAAATTTCTTGTAAGGGAATCGATCGTAGGAGCTAAGGGTGAATCTGAGTGGCTTTGAGATCAAGTGTAAATCGAAAAGCAAAAGAGAAACGAGGTTGTTAAGGTGAAACTGTAAGTTTGTTTGCAAAAAAAGTCTTGGAAAAAAATATACTATGTTACATCTTGTATCAAGTAGCTCTCGCTTTTTCAAAACTCATTGATAAGAATGTTAGAAATTTTAATATCCCTAGTGATCTCTACTATCTTCCATCTTCTCTCAGTAAAGCTTCATCGTCCTCTACTGCTATTTTGGCTTCTAATCCCAGCCTCTGGCGAGAGGAAACTAATATTATATCTTATTCCTCAATCATTTCACTCATTTTCTTTGGGTCCATCCTCTTCCTTGGAAAAGTGAATTATTCTCAAAGCTTCTTCATTTCACTGCGTACGTCAAGACTCAATTCGTCTCAAATCAAATCTTTCCAATGCGATAATGGTGGAGAATTTAACAACATTCAGTTTCATTGTTACTTTGAAAAAATGTAATTATTATTCGTTTATCTCGTACAGACACTTCGCAAAATAATGAGAAATCATAAATAATGATCCGAACAATCAAAGAGTACCATTTGAGATCTCTTGTTTCAAGCATGTCTCTCCCCGAGCTTTTGGGTCGAAGCACTTCATGTTGTGGTTCATTTTTTGAACATATTTCCATCATATTTCCATTCAAAAACATTTTTCTTCACTCTTTTTTAAAAAGACAACACACATACGACAATTTAAGAGTATTTGGTTGGTGTTGCATCCAAAATTTGAATCACTTGAACCTTCATAAACTCTCCCCAAGAATGAATCCTTGTTTGTTTCTTGGATACCCATATCAGCATCGTGAGTACAAATGTTTTGATTTTAAAACTACGAGGAATCATTTTCTCTCGTCATGTTCTTTTCGACGAGGATACATTCCAGAAGCTGAAACACTTAATCTTCGGTCCAATACATAATCATTTTCTTGACATTGTTGATGAGCCTTCTACTTCGTTTTGTTCATTCTCCAACGTCCACTTCTTCCCTCACCAACTTTGCATCTTATTCTGAGCATTGTCGAACAAGATCCTGGAATCGCATCTCCTCCAAAAACTTCTCTTCCTCGTCATTACATGACCACTCGATCAATGGCTAGTATTAAAAAGTCAAAACAGATTATTTCCCTTCTGTTCACCTCAAAATTTCCTCTTCCTAAAAGCCATATCCAAGCCCTTTCTGATCCAAACAGGACATTTGCAATTTGTGATGAACATGATGTTATGATTATAACTAAGACTTGGAAATGGTACCTAGACCATTTAACCTTAACATTGTTCGCTCAATGTGGTTTTGTTCAACATAAATATAATGAAAATTGTGCTCTTACGCATCATTAGACGAAGCTTGTTTCTAATGGAAAATCGCGGGAATATGGTATTGATTTTGAGGAGATGTTAGTCCTTTGTGAAGCCCGCAACCATCTGCACCGTTATGGATGTTAGTGTGGCGTTAGATTGGTCAATCCATCAACTTGATTTCAGGTACGTGTTTATTCAAGACAATCTCAAAGAAATCGTCTATGCACCAGCCTCCTGGATTTGTTAGAAAGGATTACCCAAAAAATGTCTGCAAACTTCATTAAGCTATATACGGGTTGAAACATGCTCCATGGGACTAAAATATGATTTGCACTTCTTACAGAATATGGGGTTTGTTATAAGCAAAGCAGACACTTCTCTGGCTATTTTCAGAATAGGAAACGATTGTGCCTACCTTTTGGTGTGTATGGATGACATATTACAGCTCCTTCGATTTGTCTTCTGCAGTGAATTATATCTAAGTTTAAAACAGAGTTTCAGATGTCAGATAGATGAAAGCGTCAACACACAGATTTCAATGAGCAAGGATTGTTCTTAAGTCAAACTCTTTATGCCCATAATATCGTAGACTGTGCAAGTATGCATGAGTGCAAACTTCTAACAACACGAGTTGATCTAAAACTGAAGTTCTGAAATGGTGAACCAGCCTCTGACCCACGTTTTATAAATCCTTGTTTGGTGCACTTCAGTACTTAACCTTCACGGGTCCGGATATATCATAATTTTCCATAAAAAATGTCTTGATATGCACGATCCTCACATACCCCCACTGATGTTTAATGTGTTTTCCTTAGACCAAAAATTCTCTGTTCGTCGGCTAAGAAACAACCTACGGTGTCAAGTCCAACTCAGAAGAAGAATACAACGGAGTCGCCAATGTCATAGTTGAGTTGATGTGGATATGAAATCTGATGTTAGAGCTTCACAAACCGATCACAAAAGCCTCTGATGTTTATTAGGACAACATCAGATGAGTATACTTAGAAACTAATCTAGTAAATCATCAACGCACAAAGCATATTAAGTTTGACATTTACTTGTTGCCCAAGAAGGTTGCTGGAAAAGTTATAGTTCTTCATGTACCCTCATTGTTTCCAACGAGTCTCCCATCAGCTATATCCAACGAGTTTCGGTTCAGCCTCACTGTTTGGATACCCGAAAATTCAATTGCGGGAGGATGATATAATATAGGAATATTCAGTTTGCATATTGTGTTATTAGTTTGTATATACTCCTGATTTTGTGTAAAGTAATCTCCACAAATTATGTAAGACTCTGGATTTATATATATATATATATATAGCCATGTATATATCACAGTACTCTGAAAGGGAATTCATCATCTATCCGTAAATATCTATATATGTATCATCTCATTATTCTTTTTAACATAATGTAGAATTGGGGAAATAACTCTTCAAATATATCATCGCTTTTAAAAATAAAAAGAAAAAACAGGGTCATATCCTCCATGTCTACAAACACCTTCACTGGATGATGATCTCTGGAAAAGAAATATAAATTCATCATCAGTCATACCTTATATGTGTAGTCAAGTATTGATGGATGTTGTAAAACAACCATAAGCAACAATCAATAGACATAAATGATCACCATATATTTGATAAGTCTAGCATCAGATAGATATGTTCCAAATTGAACTTTTGATTCTAACATAAAGGAGCTTATCAGCTGGTACCTAATTAGAGCCTTGAGAAAATGCCGGAACATCTCAATAAGAAGTGCATCAAACTGAAAATCAACATCATAAGGCATACTAGGAAATTATCCATAGAATCAAGAATCGATGTCCTTTTCATATAAGAGAGACTATATTTGTCATCTAGATGTTCAAATGATGATCCAGTTTGTAGAGCTATTCTTTCACAATTCAATATCCGTTTCTTCTACGATCCAGTTTGTGTCTTCTTTTTGTTCTTTTGCTAAGACAGGATCAAAGCATGTGGTTTGATTTCAACTAAAGGTAATCATGATATAAATCCTTTTTCATTTGAAGTGATACTTTTTATTAAAGAGGGTGGGATGCGTTTTTGAGATACATAAGCTAGTAGAAGACAGAACCTTCTCCAGAAACTAAGCCGGAGGATTAACAAGATATCCCTGAAAACATAATCCCATAAATGGTTGCTAAATCTACATCTTAAGGAAACATAAATCGATAAAATCTAAGAGTTAACCATAGCAACTCAGAATTGGAACTCGTGGCACCTGCAAAGAATAAAGGAGCGCGATAAATCGCCGTAGTTGCGGTTCACCGAACGATAACATCATCATCATGGAGACTCTCAGAGAGACACTCTCTCACAAACTCATAACCAAGAAAAAAGTCTTCACAACCCAACAAAAAGAACATATACTAGTTCTCCTAAACCTCTTTCGGATATGGTAAAGACGCACTCATCAACGTCCAAACTAAACATAGATAGAAGTCCTAAACGATACTCAAATCTCCAATGAAGCTGAAAAAATCCCAAAAACCCGAAATCAAACAAAATCGGAAAAACCGTATTGAAAAGCACTCACAACGAAAAACCACAACTAGCCACAAAGATAAAAGCTGAGAAACTAGAGCCAAAACTCATACCACCAATTTATCCTAATAGTAGAGGTGACCAAATCTACAATAAACCGATTAAACCACCTAAATCCAAGAATTAAACGGGAAGCAAGGCGAACCGAATCGACATACCATCACAGAAGAAATACCGGAGACTGCTGACGATGACCTGCACAGCACCAAACCCGGTAGAACAGACCCACATCTATAAGACGGCCGGAACAAAAATCTCGCCAGAAGAGACCACAAACAACTACAAACACAACAGAAAGGATGACGGCAAGCCATGGTAGACGATGAAGAGATGGCGACAGAAGAGGAGACGGAAAGATCAAGCAAAGGCAGAGAGAAAACGGTCACGGGCAAGACAATGATCAAGATATTAAATCTATATATACATAAAGAAATATCCAAGAGTAAAATCTCCTAAAATTAATATCTATAAATTAATAATCACTATAAATAATAAATAAATAAATAATCAATTATGCATTGGGTCATGTAAAACCAAAAAAAAAATAGATAAGGTAATAACTTTTTTAAACCCCCATGAAAATATATGGTTCCAAAATAACATAAATTAATAATTATAAATATTATATATACACCTAAAATAATTTATTAAAATATGATTTTATTGTTTCATTTTCACAAAGATGAAATCTAGTTAAATTTTATCTCTATTTTTCTTATTGCATCAACAATTCATAGAGTTGTTTTCTCAATTTGCTTCTAAAAATTGTGAAAATTTCTATTAAAACATAGTTACTTTCTTATATGTTAAAAATCTTTTAAAGTGCATATTATATGATTTTCTTTATTCACATAATTATGTTTGTATTTGACATTGTTGAAATTGAAACATCTTAGATGAGGAATCATTTCTAAGTTAAGCGTAAAAACGGATGTGATGTTTTAACGAACAAGAACAATTAATCAACCAAAGAAGAGTATTAGGAAAAACACAAATGTATATTGTACAAGAGAAAAAATAAATAAATATATTAATTTAATATAAATATATAAATAGTAGTGCATATGAAAATTCAAATAAAATAAAATTATAAAACATTATAAAATGAAAAAAAATGTTTCTATAAATTATTAGTTATTAATTTATCGATTAATTAATATCGCTACAAAATAATAAATTTTCAAAGTTTCAATATTATTATTTTATAATCGTTATATTGTATTACTATTTTATTGCGATTTTGATTGGTTTCGTACGTAGTAGAAATCTACTTTCAACACTTAAAAATGTGGACGATTTGTTTGAAAACTTTCATGTTGACGATATATTTCTCTATGAAAAGTATAATATAGCACATATGTGCCCTAAACTAAATCTTCCAGAAAACAAAGTTCAAAACCTCTATCTCTTTGATTTAAAAGTTTAAAAGCTCAAAAACCTCAAAATACATAAATCCAATTTTGATTGGTACTTCACCATAAATTATATGGCAACAAATCCATGGTTTTGTTTCATGATGATACAAAAGTACCTGAAGAAAGTAAATCCGTTTTACATCTAAGTTTCGTTGAAGACTTGTTGTTCATTGTGAGACCATCGTCTCTGTTGCTGATTTCATAGAGTAAACTGATAAGGTAATTTGTGTAAATACGGTTTATCTAATTCTCTCTTGTAATCTCCTATATATATTGTAATATCCTATATATACATATTGTAATCTCACCTCTAATAATAAGATAAGTCATTGTCCTAGATGGTATCGAGCATTGATCCAACCCTAAAAAAATTTCAGCTGCCATCCTTCTTATTCACAAACTCTCTTTCTCGATTTTAATCTCTTCAACAATGGCGGCTACTGAGAGTACTCATGACAACATCCATGTTACACTCTCAAAATCTCATTCATGTCAATAACAAACTTTATCATGTGGAGCAAGCATATCCATTCTCTCCCAGATGGATACGGTTTTGTGGGTTACATCAATGGTTTCGTTGTCGCCCCTTCTCCAACAATCATGATTGATGGATCAACACCACCAAATCATGTGTATCGGTATTGGAGATGACATGATAAGCTCATCTACATCGCTCTTCTGGGATAGATCTTTGTATTCATACAGCTGATGCTCAAACTACGACTACTTCTCATGAGATTTGGCAGAAACTCTCATCCACTTACGCAAAACCAAGTTGCAGTCATCTTCAACAACTTCGACAGCATATAAAACAATGGACGGAAGGAACGAAGTCGATCCACGAGTACTTTCAAGGATTGATGACTCGTTTTGATTAGTTGTCATTGATGGGAAAAGCTTTGGATCATGAATATCAGATTGAGTACATACTTAAAGAACTCATAGAAGATTACAAACAAGTAATCGATCAGATCGAGAGTCACGACACATATCCCTCACTCACCGAGATACATGAGAAACTAATCACCCATGAAGCTAAGCGACATACGATGTTTGCTAATCCATCGGTACCGGTCTCTGCACACGCTACCACCTATTGTGGATCTTCTAACTCCAATATCGACCATCGCAAAACTGGCAGCAACAACAGTTTCAACCATGTCAAAGATACAATCCTCCTCACCATGATTCTGGTCATCAAACTCGTAGGTACCAAGGAAAGTGCAAAATCTGCGGATTTTTTGAGATAGTGTGCGTAGTTTCTCTCAGCTGAATCAGTTCACGTCTTATGCCTCGGCAATGAATCGTCAACAGAACTATATGCCATCAAGTTCGAGGCACCCGCGTGCAAACATTTCGGAGACAGCTCCATATAATCCAAACAATTGGATTCTCGATAGTGGAGCTACCCACCACTTGACTTCGGACCTCAACAACCTTGTCATCCACCATCCATACACCGGTAATGAAGAGGTTACAATAGCAGATGGTTTGGGTATTCCAATAACTCATTCGGGTTCTGCACTCATCTCTACTCTAATTAAATCTCTTACCCTCAACAAAATTATGTCTCTCTAACCTTCACAAAAACTTGATATATGTTTACCGGTTGTGTAACTCTAATAATGTGTGTTGAATTTTTCATGTTTCTTTCCCGGTGAAGAACCTTAGCACGGGGGCTCGATTGCTTCAAGGCAATACTAAAGATGAGCTATACGAGTGGCCATTGACCTCCTTAACTGCATCTTCATACCATGCTTCACCTACTCCGAAAACCACACATTCATCATGGCATACAAGGCTTGGCCATCCTGCAGATACGTCGGTATTCATTTATCTCAATCAAGGTGTTGCAGTGTATGTTCGTGTCTACATTGACGAAATTATTATCACTAGTTCATCTTCGGAGATTATCAAGTAGAGCATTGAGGCTCTTTCTACACAACTCTCTCACAAAGAGCCTACTGATTTGTGGTACTTTATGGGAATAGAAGCACATCGCATGCCTAATGGTTTACATATGAATCAATGTCGCTATATACTCGACTTTCTCATAAAGACAAATATGCTCGATGCAAAACTGGTATCAATTCCAGCATCTCTGTCGCCGAAACTAACGCTAAGTATGGGTTCTCCTCGGGACAATCCAAGTGAATATTGCAGGATCCTTGGAAGCTTGCAATGTTTTCCATTCACGCGACTCGAGTAGGCATACATCGTCAATAGGCTGTCTCGGTTTATGCATCATCTTACCGACACTCACCGGAACACTGTTTAGCGAGTTCTAAGATACTTGGCTGGTATGACTTCTTATGGACTGTATTTACGATCTGATTCACCGATACACTTGTACGCATCCACAAATGCATATATTGTATATCTGGGCTCTGCACCTATAGCATGGTCTTCACAGAAGAAAAAAGGCGTCGCAAGATCGTCCACTGAAGTGGAGTATCGAGCGGTTGAGAATATGGCTTTTGATGGGTATATATGTTCCTTACTAACATAGTTTGGTATGATGCTTCCTCATACACCGGTGATATATTGTGACAACGAAGGGGCAACCTACCTTTGCACAAATCTGGTTTTCCACTCACATATGAAAAATTTGGCTTTGGACTATCATTTTGTTCGTGATAACAGTTAGTCTGGTGTGTTAAGAATTATACATGCCTCTCTACGTGAGATCAACTAGTTGATATTCTGACGAAGCTTTTGCCACGGATTCCATTCACGCAATTATGCTCCAAGATCGGAGTCATGGAGGTGTCTCCCTCTTGTGGGGGCTTATACAGTAAATGTATATAAGGTTATTTGTGTAAATACGATTTACTTAATTCTCTCTTGTTATCTCCTATTTGTATTTTAATCTCACCTCTAATAATAAGATAAGTCATTCTTGTAGACTTTTAACAGGTCACTAATTTATAAGATTCTAATAGTTTTTCTAGAATTCAATTTTAACGAAAACTTATGAGAAATTTTTTATTATATGTTTTTGTTGAGTTCCTTTAAGGTAGAATAAGAAAAAAATGAGTTTTAAAAAAAAAAAAAATTGATTTAGCATTTGAGTTCCATGGTGTGACATATGGTTTATATAATAAATCGTTCAAAACGACAAATATGAGTTCCCAAGTTTTAAACTTTTAATTCGGAAAAATATACTTTTTGAATTTTGTTTTCAGAAAGATTTATTACGAAACATTAGTTTGGGTCGCATCTACTGATATATGATTCTTCTCGTGGAAAATGGATAGTATATGAAAATTCAAATAAAATATTATAAAATCATTTTTTATATAATATAATAAATTTTCAGTCTTAAAATTATTAATTTATAGAAGTTTAGTGTAATACTATTTTTTAATTGGTTTGGCAGTAGAAATCTATTTTCAATACTAAAAAGGGTGGACGGTTACGACTTTCGAGCTCAAGTAAATCCCACGGACAAGAAATCAGATAACAGATAGAATAGCACAGAGCGCTCGTCTACGGCCGTCTTTATGTATTCATGTTGGAACGGAGCCACCAACATGGATGATGATGAATTAGGCTTTTCTTTTCTTCTCTATACTGTTGACAAAAAAAGGTGGAAGATTTGTTTGAAAACTTTCTTAAAAGTGCTACTAACATTTGAACCAATGCGTGCTAGAACTTATTTTGAATAATATTGTGTATTGCTAAGTTTGTTTGATGGTACATTGACATTGATTGTCAAAATGATTGGTGGAGATTCAAATTGTATACAATACAAATCTATATTATTAAACCAGGTGACTATTTTTAAAAATAACATTTAGTTATGTGTTATATTACGGTTTGTGACACTATATTTAATAAAAAAAATTGGGTTTCATTAAGAATATTTTGGAATAATTAGATTTTGAACTATATGTGTACTACACTAAATATTCTCTAATTAATAATTTTGCTCCAAAATATATTCATAATATCTTTTAATATCTTTTTATTTTAAATATATATATAATACTTTCTAATTTGTTAAGAAAAATGTTTTTATTTTTCATTTTTTACAAAATAATTATTAATTACGAACTTATTATTAAATTTATTATAAAATAATTTTAATTATATTTTAATATAAATATTCTCTAATTTATGATATTATTCATAGTATATCTTCATAATATCTTTTAATATCTTCTTTTTCATTATAATATGAATATATATATATTATTGTTAAAAATCTTAGAAAATATTTTAAACTTCTTTATTTTTAAGAAAAAATAATTACTAAATTAAGATTTATTATTAAATTTTACTAAAAATAATTATAATTACATTTTAGTATATGAAATTAGCATATTTTTTATATTTAGACCACTATACAAAATTAAAATTTTGAAAATAGATTAACCTATTTCAATTATATATACTATTAAAAACAAAATTTGACTACTTGAAACAAATTAAAAAATATATTAACTAATTTCAATTGATATATTCTTAATTTGATAAAATATTCAAATTATTCAATAATTATATTATTGGAATATATGATCAGTTTGACTACGGTTGATGTTTTTACGACGATGATTTTTAAATGATTATTTTATCAAATTTTCAAAATACTTAAAGTACTATAAGATATGTTAAAATATAGATTAATTTGTTTTAATTATAAAAAATATTTAAAAAGATTTATGTTCATTGGAAGAAAAATTAAAAAGATGAAATAACCATTTTTAATTTCAGAAAAATTAAAATGAACTTAAATCAATCCAAAAATGTTAAATGAACAGATTATCATATATTAATTACATTTTGATCTATAGAATAAATATATAAATGTTTATATTTAGACCATTGTAAAACAAGTCGAAAAATATATTAACCAAATTCAGTTATTTATCCTATTAAAAATAAACTTTACCTACTGGAATACAATTTAAAATATATATTAATCTATTTTAATTAATATATTTTTAAATTTATAAAATATTAAAACTATTTATAAATTCATAATCACGCGTTAAAACTAATATTTAAAACAAAAATAAAGTTATATTTGTAATTAAATCGAAAATCTAGCATATTGAATCTAACAACTTATATATTACTAACTAGATTCTGGTCCGTGCGTTGCACGGGCATTGTATTTTATTATAATTTTTTAAATTTACACTCAAATGTAGGACAAAACAATACATTAAAATGGAAGATTATATAGTTTATATTAAGAAAGTGTTTATAGTTTTATTTTAGCTAAAATATTTTAATACAAATAAGTACTCAAAGTAAAGAACATTTATTGACGACACGACAATAAAAAAATGTAATACATTTGGATATATCTAGTGTAGAGTATCCGCATGGTTTTTGAATTTCTGAATGTTTGATGGATCGACACTGACTTCTACAACTTGGAAAATAGAGTCACCAGAGACATTGTTCGGACAACGAATTTTGACTTTCAAAACAACATCCCTCCCCTCAATATCGAGCAGCTCTATTTTTGGTATGTAAATCAATAAAAAACTACATTATGACTTTTTCGCAAACTATATGTACGACCAAATGAATGTTAATTCACATTCATGATTAATTATAAAACCAACTAATGATAAATATAGATTCCTATTGCATGGTCAACATTCATTATGATAAGCTATCTATTATGTATAATAACCTTGAACGCAACAAAGAAAACCTAAATATAGATTTAGGATTTAGAATTTTCATTCATAATAATCTATATTTAGATACGAAGAATCAAAAAAAGATGTCGAAACAAAAATAAAATTGTTAGTCTTTTTTTTTTAAATGGCTGGTAAAAATATTCCCAAATTATTATGGATTAGAACATTGAACGCAAACAATGAAATTCTATATTTACATTTAAAATTTAGCATTTAACTCGTTGAAATCTATATTTAGATAAGACGAAGTCAAAAACTATTAACAATTTTGTTTGTTTTTCTTGTTTTTAATAGTGGATGGTATAAACTATCCACAATTATTATATATAAAAACCTTGAACGCAAACAATTAAATTCTATATTTAGATTTAAGTTTTAGCCTATCACTCATAGATATCTAAATTTAGATAGGAAAAAGTCATAAATTGTTAACAAAAATTGTTGTTTTCTGGTTTTTAATAATTGATAGTATAAATATTACCCAATTATTATGGATAATAACTTTGAACGCTTCAACAAAAGAGAAAATTTAGATTTAACTGCTCAAAAAAAATATTTATGAAAAAAAGATATAGATCCTAACAGTTGAATATTAAATTTAACTATTTCTTATTGTGATATGTTATTTAATAAAATAAATATATACAGTTGTATAGTACTGTATTATCCAATCTCCATAAGCTGACACTTATAGCACTTGTTTAACATGGGCTCATTGATTCATTCCTATTGACGTTTACATTTACGGTTTGTGGAACTCAAACATAAAGCCTATACCTGATGCATTCCATCAACGAATGCATCTTTTTTCCTTTGTAAGATAGTCTCACCTATTCATGAACTGAAACTATATCGTTTCCAGCGTGTCTCGGACAATTCTTATTTGAAAGTAAATAATATTGATATGTTTATCAAACTTCCTGTTGTGTAAAATCTTAAGATTTCTTATAACTAGTTATAATTTTTGGGTTAATTTGCTGCTACCCCTATTAATAGGAAACTTAGATTAAGAATGACTAAGCATCTTCAAACGGATGCATTACGGTTTTTAAAAAAAATATGTAGGATGAGGATTTATGTTAATATATGTAAAGATTCTAACACATTTTCAAAAACTAAAAAGCCAAGACAGAATTGGTAATACATTTACAATCGAATAAAAATTGTACTTAAACACAGATTTAAAGACCAATCAAATATCTACCTCATATTGAACATTAGGATTTATAACATGAATAAATCGAATAGAAATAAATAAATGTATCTATAACTAACATGGCTTTAACATTTAACCTAATTGATCCAAAAGTGTGACCTATGTCTACATAACTTTGAATAGAGAGCTACGATTCAGTCATTGTTAAAGCCTATCCAATAGCTTTACATACAATACTTGACCTATGGACCTACACCTAGAGCAAATACATGTTGTGAAATAGATAGGACACAAAGCGCAGCTGGTAGACCAATCCTTGTTATACGAAATAGCTTCTTGAAACCAATGAATGTCCTTTGTTATCTTATGCTATTTCCAAGGGTCTACATTGATAATTAAATGTATAGGACTGAGAACCAGGTTCTATAAATACCCTCGTTCAACCTGTTCTCGCAATAGCTACCAACTTCCGAAACAGTTTAACATTTCCGGAGACTTCCATGCTTCAGTGTTGGGAAATCATTGTGACCAAGATACAGACTCAAGATGGTTGTTCCCAACATTGATGCATGGGAGGTCTGCAGGGATGTTGCTAAGGATACAACCAAAGTATTTTAAGTTTACCTTATGACTCTCTCCTATGGACCTAACTTCTTCTCCATCTCTCTCCCCATCCTTCAACTTATCCTTAAGTCTATCAAAGAAGCTTATTCCCGTGATACTCTAACATATCCAAAACAGCTTCACAACTCCGCAGACTCCCATGTATTAGCGTTGGGAAAGCATTTTTGGTCTGTAAATACAATACAGAGGCAATATGGTTATACTCGACGTTAATACATGGGAGGTCCGCAGATTTGTAGCTAAAGGACCTAGATAAAGAAAATCGATTCCACAGCCATGACCTTCTACATATGTATGTGTAGAGAAACTTTAATTTTTGTATATACTTATGTATGAACATAGTAGCCCTTTATGTCCATTGTGTGTAACAATTTCGTAATATAAATTTTGTAGCTGTTTAATCATGATATATTGCAGGGATTAAGATGTTTTCAGATTTGAACAATGACCTCTAGAAGCAGTGTGTATAGGGATGATATAATGCATTACATAATTGGTTTATAAGTAAATGTAATCACTGTATTTTTATATCAAAAGAATCCGAGGTTCTTAATAAGATATAGGACAATATGTAATCTTATAATGTTTGATAGTTGTGAAATGCAAAAACGTTCCTCAATGAAGCCAAATCCGGTTGTTCTTAAAAGATGAAAAATATATGTAAAACACATTAGGGATCGGAGTGAATAAACATGAATACCAAGTTATATCATTCTTATACGGTGTAAAGAAGGAAAGGATGGTATCAATGCCAGGTTTTCTATTTTTCAATCTTCATTACTGTTTTTTTGGAATTAGATGATTGAATCGATTCTCAAAAGCTTAATTTCAAGTTCTAAAAATAGATTCCCATTTTTAGTGATTATATATAAAGAAACAAATAACAAAAAAAAAGTATAAAAGAATCAACCTCACAATCGATACTCGAATTTTAAAATTGGAATGTGGTACTTAAACAATTGATTCTTTATCGTCTAAACCTTGGAAACGCAAGAATAGTAATAATTTCAAATCTTATTTTAAGCATCCAAAATATGTTTTGAAAGTAAATTTTTTACTTCTATACGTTTCTGGCAGATAATATGAAGTCTATATCGACATATTAAAGCATTGTATTATACATTTATTTTTCCACCATTCTAATAGCTCCAAAAAATTAGATATTGTGGGATATTTAATAATAACGTAAGACATGGACTATAGTTAACTTTTCCGAATACTAATCTTTGGAAAAGTCTTTAATTATACAACACTTGTTTATGAATCTAAACACATCTAAGTTCGAACATCTAATCCTTCTATAGACTAAAAACCTAATTTTACTATTCTGTGATATGTTTCTTTCAGAAACATAAATCATTAGTTGCAAAGTATTACTCTATGTCCATTCTATTTCGGTTTACACTCATGTCCTCAATGATCTTTACATTGCTTCAATTATTCAGCTCCAAAAATTTTGAATTGGCCGAGACCAATACCTATCCATTCAACAGTTAAGATCCACACCTAACCCTCATCCATTTAAAGCACTCCTGGATGTACAGTGATGGAGAGAGCATCCCAATGCACCTCACTTACGACCCAATGGTATCTCTTCGTCATCTTCCGATTGTGTGACCTTAGCCCTCTCTCAATGCTCATGTGATAGGCCTGCAATGCTTCCTTTCCCACGCTAAAAGACAACAACTAACTGCCCAAACAGCTTTTTTCAGACCAAGTTAGAGTCCCCATGCACCTTAGATATGACCACTCAGTCTACTTCCTCACTACATGCAAAAAATAAATCGTGAGTGACTAACACAATTTCTTCGTCTACGGTTTCTAAGAAAATATGAATTGGATTTGTTCCTTTGTTTGTTATTCATCTCTAACACAAAATAAATCGTGAGTGACTAAAATTAAGGTTTACACAATTTATGGTCAAATTCTTTACCAATTCATATTTTGGTTTAACAGCTTTGAATACAACCAATTTGGTCTATAGATAGCTTTTTGTTCTCAGGAAAATTTTATATTTTACAGTTTATTTTGATGGTTTATATATTCTTCACATTCTTGTATAAATTGTTTTATAAAAATGGGTTTGGGGCGTTGTTACAAAAAAGTAATACAGTTATATCAAATGGATTAACCTACGAAACATTATCTATATCCATGAATCTTGAACATCTAAACACCGACCTACACAATTAAAGACCCTATGCACAGTCTATCAAGAACCGTCTCCCGAAAACCATATGCAGTTAAAGTCTCTATTTAATATCACCCTATGCAGAGTCTATAAATACCATAGTGGAACATGTATTCTTCTAAACTACCCAACCACTAAACAGTTCCAGATTTCTGGAGACTTCCATGCTTCGGTGTTGGGAAACCATTGTGTCCAAGAATCCGACTGAAGATGGTTGTTCCCAACATCGTGGCCTGGAAGGTCTGCAGATATGGAGCTAAGGACACATTCAAAGTATGTTCAATCTAATTTGAGACTCTCTCCTATGAACCTAACGTCGTCTACATTTCTCTCCCCATCCTTCAACTTCTCTGTATCAAAATGAAAGAAGTTAATTCATCCATACTCTAACATATGGCCAAGCTTCTACATTTCTCTCCCCATCCTTCAACTGCTATTAACTTCATTTCTTGTTGGCCAAGTTTCAAAACTATTAGCAAATTACATATGGATAATTTGAAAAAAAAAACATTAGAGGATCATGAGTTGAAATGGTATTCATGATATTATGTTTACTAAATAATCAATGGTTTGTTAAAAGAAGAAATATATTGTCTTAAATGGTTTTGGTTATTCAAAAGCCTTATAGCTAACACTATCTTATTCTCTTTTCTTTCCATTGGCTCTTTAATTTAGCTCAATACCTTAAGTTGTCCCGAAACCAAAAACTTTCTTTAAACAGTTCTGCTACACACCTATCCGTCCTGCAAGGCATGCACTGGTGGATGTACAGAGATGGAGATAGTCATGCAATGCACCTTAACTGCGATCCAATCAACTATCTTCTACATGTAGAACCAATCTTATCTTTAGCCGGATGTAAAGAATTAACAAAACTCTATTTAGAAAACGTAATACTAAATAACCAAAAAAGTGTATACCTCAATCACTCAATATTTAATAAATACTAAATTTCATCTCAAAGTTTGAGTTAACTATCATTCAGAAAAAATAATGAAATTAACTTATATGCATTTTTGGGGGCTTCTTATAAGTTTGCCCTTTTATATATAAAATTATTAATATCGTAAATGCGACCCCAAAGACTTGTTTTAAAAACTAATTAGTGGCAAATGTGTTATATATATTACTAAAGAAACATTGAAAAAATAATAAAACAAAATTAGGTGTTTAATGACTCTGAAATGGCAACAATAAAATTTCAAAAGAATCTGATCAAAGACTGAATAAATTGAGAAATGTGACCACATGCATAAGCTCTTAGGTGAGACGGGCACCGAGAAACAAAGCGTGGCCCTAGTAACCGTTTCTCAGACCAATGGTGATTGTTTTTCAACTTGAGACATAAAAAAAACAAAAGTGTAGACAAAATAAAGAACAAACCCAAAAAAGGATCTATAAATATCATAGCTACAGCCATTCGAACCAAGTGTGTGGTTTATATACTAAAGGAGTTCCTATTTATGTAATTTCTTTTCCATATCTCTCCCCATCCCCCATCTACTTCAAATCACAATGAGATCAGCTTATTTCATCAAACAATCCCCATTTTGTTCCAGTTTCACAATTCTGCGGACTGCCGTGCGTAAGTGTTAGGAAACAATGTTTCCTCTGTGACAATGATACAGAGGCGATATGGTTCTACCCAACATTTATGCACGGTAGATCCGCATAATTGTAACTAATTAACACTGATAAATACATCTCCTTATAAACCTAACTTCTACTAATGGATTGTTTTATGTGATTCACAAATTTGATCAGTCACAGTTTGAGAAAACATGGAACTGAAGGCAGAAAAGAGTAGTTAGTGGTGATAGCTCCTAGCTAAGTTACGTGTCTATTCCATAGATATAGACTCATTTGATAGTTTTTATAAAAACTGAGAATAATGATGCATGTTTAGGAGTTAATACATTCTATTTGGTTTAAATCCATGGAATTTGTTATACAATATGTATAGCATATTGAGTTCTTGTTAGATAAAGTAAGGGTTGATGTGCGTATTTACACAAAAGTTTTAATCTTAGTCAATCAAAATATATGAAAAACATAAGAATATTAGAATATGACAAACAAATCTGCCAATAAACAGTTTTAAATTTAAAATATTGTATTTCAAAAAAATGGTTATTTAAAGAACGATTTTTCAATTAAAAAAAAGACTTAAAAAGGTGATAGTATAATTATTTTAAGGAAAATAAGATTTCAGATAAGTAAATCTTAACAGCTTTCATTTGTTTGAATTAAACACGTTTTAAAAAAAAATTATCTAAAGTTTTCGTTGTTTGGCGATGGGCGTTGTTAGAGATGGAGAATAATAGCCTAAATCATATCTGTGCAAAAATAATTTTGAGGCAGTGTTTATTTCATGAAGAGGTTTTCAGAGACTATGCTAATGGACTTAAGGGAGTCAAGACCACAACAACAGATTGTAGTTATGGATCAAATATGAAGCTATGTTCATGAGGATGCCTGAATGACATATGAATATATCACAAGAAGGTACGGTTTGGATTTCTCTGACTTACGTAATACAATTCAATAAGAAATTTGAATCAAAGAATCATTATGTATCAGTTGGTATACACTACGTTTTTTCATGGTTAGAAATTAGGATTAAGTGTGTCTGTTAGTTTGTGATATAGTTCAGCTATTAATTCTCATTGTAATCAACCACCGCACTTGATCACGAAGCAATAACAGAGTATATAGAGTAAATGAGAACTAAAAATACACTTCCATACGCAAACATATGGTATGATCTATAATTTAGAAAGAAGTATATAATTGTTCTAAAAAAATTCTTTGGTTATACCACAAATTTTTGTTATTATAAAGACACAAAAAATAGAAGACATAATAAACTCTATAATCTTATAATTAATTCGGAAAATTTAATGATTCTAAAAAAATTCAAATTTGAAATTTTCAATAGCTTTGGTCTAATCTTATTATTCAAATATGTATAGTCAAAAATAAAACCCATTTGTAGGCTAAGAACCGCAAATTAAACAACAGATCTCTATTTTTAGATTTACATTTTCAAGATATGGTTTACGTATACTTTTACTATAAATATGATCTTAACTTCCACAAATATTGACACATTTTGCTTAAGCTTCCCCAGTATCCAGCTGCAGTTTGAAGATGTCAAGTGAGGAAACAAATACCCAGGCTACATCAATGTTAGTTAAGGTAAAGATTTACTTATTTTTATTAGAAAAACTTCCTTCATATTTAACAATTTTTTATCTGGCTAATGCAGGAAAATACTGTTAAAGAAGAAGAAATTGTCAATGGCTTGAAAAATGAAAAATATAAAGCTTCAAGATTCCAAAAATGGATGATATTGAATAGAGACGTGGCGTAAAAGCTACGGAATAAACAAAATAATGTAACTCTTGATGGTGAATTGTGTTACTTAAGGCTTCTTTTAGAAATACTTAAAGACGCAAACAGCTTTGAAGATATACGAACGGTTAATGAAATTATGTATCCAACGTTTAAAGATGCTTATTATGCTCTATATCCTTAAATTTTTTTGTTCAACGCAAGGGAGGGGGACTGGGTGTTGCCTAAATTGTTATTCCGATTCAAATTAATAAAAGTAACAATTATATATATATATATATATATTTTTTTTTTAAAGAAAACTTCGATTAATTCGATTTACATTAAATAATATGACTTACTATTACAAAATGAAAGGTTATATAGTCTGTATTATGAATGTGTTTCAAGTTTTACTTATAGCTAAAATTAAATGTAACATCCTTTTATCAAAAAATAACATCTAAATGAATTTATCACCGATTCGATAAACTTTTAAAATTCGACGTCAAATACATAAACATTAGCCCGTGGATTTTGTTTTAGTACATGTAAAGCATATTGACTTCTTGTAGCTGAAAAGTAATGTTGAATGTTGTTTTTTTCAATAAAATAGTGGCACTCGTATGGTAAATATTGATATAAGAAAATTAGATGAATCTCAATAATTGATTATCAAACATAGATATTATTATCGTAGACATTTTAAACCATTTAGAGTGAAAATATTTATAGAAGAAACTGGTAGCCGAAAAAAAAAACTTAAAAGTGTGATAATATAATTATTTCAAGAAATAATAAAACTTTAGATAAGAAGATCTTAACAGAAATATTGTATTTGATTTACACATTTTTAAAATAGATAAATTAAATAATTTTTTCGTCGATCAGCTAGGATAGTCGTGATATATTTGGATTCAGAGACTACATCATTTTTGGACAGAAACCTATGGAAGCAGTGTGTATTGGATTAAGATGGTTTCAGAGGCTATTGCAAAATGGCCTTATGGGAGTGAAGATAAAAAAACAGATCATAGTTA
Organism: Orychophragmus violaceus; assembly: GCA_030180135.1. Lineage (NCBI taxonomy): Eukaryota > Viridiplantae > Streptophyta > Magnoliopsida > Brassicales > Brassicaceae > Orychophragmus > Orychophragmus violaceus. Next base: position 24,990,844 of record CM058236.1, on the reverse strand, counting down.
TGGATTAAAAAGAGGAAGCTATGTTCATGTGGTTGCTTGAATGACGGGTGAATATTAAACGGAAAGGCAGGATTTGGATATCACTGATTTAGGTAATACAATTTCATAAGAAATTCGAAGCCGTGAATCATCATAAATCCTATGGAAACGACCCGTTTTTTTGCATGGTTAGTACTTTTGATTGAGTGTGTCCATGTGATTATGATGGAGTTCAGGTATTCATTGTCATTGTAATCAATTACAGTACTCGATCACAATGCAGTCAGGGTTCTATTGATCTGGGATTCTAATGTTCCTGAAGCCATCACCTAACGTGATTTAATATGCAGTCAATAAAATCTGATTATTGATTTCGGGATGAAGTTAGACATCTTTCACTAAATTAGAAAAATATGTATATGTCATCTACCGTTAGTCGTCCTTCTCTCATGTACGACAAAACTTTTACTGTTGATCTATATACACTGATCTATATCTCCAATTCCTTGTGTAGGGTCGTCGATAAGCTAACCGGGGAATTTGGGGCAGCTACTTCTGATTTTGACAGTCTTAAGAAGCAATCAATAGTCTAAAAGGTATAAACTTTGTGACCAAAGATCATCTTACGCATTTCTCATAATATATAGTATACTAATTTCGATCTGTCGTTGGTAATCTACATTCTCAGTTTACATACAATGAATTCGTACACAAATAATTAGATATATAAGAAACGATTAGAAGCTAAAATTAAAAGAAGTCAAGATTACACCAAGATCTAGTTAGCTTCACGAAACAACAGAACATCCAAAAATAAATTGCAGTGAGTATGTACAATGTTCGGCGAGATACTAAGAAACATGGAGTTTGTACATTTGATGAAACATAGTAGTTGATGGTGTGTGAAACTGCTGGATAATTTGAGAAAGAACCACACAAATATAGCTTCGCCACGCACCTGAAAGTAGTGTAGATGATGTTATGTTAGATAGTACAATCCCACAATAGTGAAAAACAGTCTTTCCTATGTGATGAATATTGAGTTATAGTGAAAATCACACATCACACACTAACTACTACCGTTTGAGAATACTTATTTACTTCCATGCAATATGTTTCTCAGTTCCTTGTCTAGATATCAAATAGCTTCTGCACATTAAATAGACGAACCAATTATTTGAAAATTAATCAGGAACTGAGTGGGAACGTTAACAATAAAACCATATTAATATGATACGATAATATAAATACTAACCTTCAAATTTTCTGGAAATTTTCTTTGTAAACAACATTGGTAGTTGAATTTGTCCTATTTCCAAACTCATCAGTGATAAGGATTTTCAACCCTCTTCTGCTTTTGACCCTTGAAACCGCAACGTAAAGCTGGCCATGAGAAAAAACTGGTCTCGGTAAGTAGATTCCCACATGTGACAAACTCTGTCCTTGACTTTTGTTAATTGTCATCCCAAAGCAAGGCATGATAGGGAGTTGTCGTCGCTGGAAATGAAATGGTAAGGTGGCATCTGTCGGTGTAAGAACCATTTTAGGAAGATAGACCCTATTCTGAACGGAATCTCCTGTTATCACTTTTGCATCCACCCCATGCTCTCCCAAATGGATTATCTGCAACCTGGTTCCATTGCACAATCCATATTTCTGATCAATGTTCCTTAGAAGCATAACGGGCACCCCCTTCTTCAAACAGATCTTGTGATTAGGCAATCCAGAACACTTTAGTGCATTTAGAAAATCCGTTGAAATATCAGAATCCCTTGCCGTGCTGCCATCTGAGACACATATTTTATCGGTACTGAAATATTCCTTAGCATCGCCTGGAAGAATGTCCATGATGTGATTGTTCACTTCATCAACAACATCGTTCGTTGGACATAGTATAGCTCGTTCCCTGAAAAATGATCCATCTTCCATATTTTCAATCAACGAAGGATATGTGCTATCAAGAATAGATGTGATAGGGTCAGATGAGTCTTTAATCAATATGTCTTCTGGAATCTCTATCACGGCCTCACCGTCATTAGGCTCAGAGAGATTCCCATCGCCGAGTTTGAGTATCCACTCTGAAAACTCCTTGATGGAGTCCATTTCCAATGGATCAGATTCTACCGTCAAGCGCATATTCTTGGTTAAACTGAGAACCTTGCAGGAAGACCATAAAAGGGAGGATGGTAGAGAAGCTTGTACAATCTGAGCTCGACTTCCCTTTGGAATCACAGGAAGAATTTGGCGAAAATCACCACCGAAAACAATGGTTTTACCACCAAAAGGTATATCATTGCCCGTGATATCACGCAAGCTGCGGTCAAAGGACTCATAGCAATGCCGGTGCAACATTGGAGCCTCGTCCCATATGATCAACTTGGCCTTTAGAAGTAAACCGCCAAGCTCACTGTCAGGAGTGAAAGAGCATGTAGAGGTCTCATTAACCTGGAGTGGTATGGAAAATCGGGAATGGGCAGTTCTCCCTCCTTGTAAAAGCAATGCTGCCATACCACTTGATGCAACATTGATAACAATCTGTCCTTTTGAACGAAGATAAGATGTCATAGTTTGCCACAAGAAAGTTTTACCAGTTCCCCCAAAACCGTAGACGAAGAAAACACCACCGGAATCAGATTCTGCCGCGACCATTATGCGATCATATATCTTCCTCTGCTCATCAGTAAGCTTAGGTAGATTATCTTGATGTCTCTGACCACATTCTTTTCTATCGTAACGTAATTCCTCACTTATCAATCTGTTGATAGACATCGAAATATCATTGTTCTCTGGAAAAGGCATGGTTGGGAAATTACGCAGTGTGCTTCCGGTGGATTGTAGAAGAATCTCTATTTCCAGCAGTGTCTGATTCTTTATTTGGTCCTCCGACATCTGAAACTCTGAAATGTTTATAGAAGATGAGTGTATGAGAGAAGTAACTAAGAAACTAAGAATAGATCCGAATATATTTAATATTTACCTGGTTCTTGCCGGATTATAGATGCCATGTCTCCAACCAAACATGTTCTGGTGTAGACAAACTACCTGAGTTAAGAAGCGTAACAAATAGTCTCCGAATGTAATTACCCGATCCCCACTGACTTGCTTCGATGATTGTTTCAATGTAGTCTTTGTCATTTTCGAGAAGACCTCGAGCAACACACGCTTCTTGAAAAGAGGGATAGGTGATACCCTCGTAAGTACATATATCCTTATAAGATGTAGGTCCTATAACTTTCGTTAAGAGCATTCTCAGGTAGAATTGCTTTCGGTATGAAGGACTGAGGTGATGAATTCTTCCAACAGCTTTATATCCTTTGTGTTTACGCCCACTCCATTTTTTGGTGGAGTTGTTCCATGAAAAATGGAATGGGAAATCAATATATAATAGTTTACTTGCTGCTGCATTCTCCTTGTTGGTTTTCATCCACTCCAGGAACATTGACGTTTGATTCCCATCCTTAGCCAGAACCTCTTCTACATCGTCATCACCTTCATAAGTGATGTTATGCTCTCCCTCGAGATGAAATGAAAGTCTCTGTACAGGAACGCTACTGTAATGAATATCAAATCCAAATATCCGCCATGCCGCCTCGCAGGGTGAGATATACCTGCAGATAAGAGTTTAAAATATTTCTGTTAGTTGTGAAAACTAAAAGACAGAAAAAACCAGTTGTTCAATCAACAAATGATTATATTGGTACATAGATTCACAACTTGAATATACGAATAGATAGAAGACACTACGACCCACTGAAACATAATGTACGTTACGTTAGTTCTTAACTGACTCGAACTATCGGATTTCATTAAAAAAATTACAGATTATTCGTTGGATAAGCTGCTCTAATTATCTAATTTAAAGCTTGCACGTAAAGGAAGTACAATCAAGTGAAACAAAATTAGTAAAGCATGAAAGACATTCAGATTTTAAGCAAGAAGAATGGATAATGGGAATCTTAAGGTAACACTAGCTTATAGTAAGAATAATACTATAGGACTATTCAATATTTAGCTTTACAACACTTTGTTCATAGGTTTAAGGGAACAACTTGGGTTGGAAGGAAGAGACACGTAGGGTTACGTCTTGACCTATGCACTGTTTTAAATATGGTTTCGAAAAACATGTCTTGCTATTCAGAGGTAAGTCTTGACATATGAACTGTTTTTAAACTGGTTTCTAAAATTTTTTATCGAAATATTTTCACTAAAAATATGTATTACTCGTGGTTGTTATCTAGTGTTTTTAAAAATATACAGAGGAAAGTTATCAGTGGTTATATAAGAGAAGTTGAACCATGTGATATCTACTTTCAATCTTTTCATTCTTTTTAATTAGTTGCGTCTGTATTAGTGTCGATGTTTAGCATCAGATAGAATGTGAGATATATCATAAGGGGTATTTACTTATGCCGAAAACTTATGAAAATATAGGATTGTTTTACCTGCAATCTTCATATCGCTTAACCTCGTCAACAACAAAATCTTTTCCTTCCGCTTCTCTTTTTGATGAGTTGACTGTGAATTTGGCCGTGACACGATCGCTCCCTTTGTTAATGTATTTAAATAAATACTTAACGGCCCTGGTTTGGTTGCACCACTCTACATTGATATGGGCTTTGTACCGTTGGAGCAGATATGGATTGTAGGGAATAACAAATCGATTATCGATGAGATTTCCATTTTTCTCTATGGATATACCATCTTCTCTTCTTCTATAAACAGGGAATCCCTCTTTGTTTATGTGTGTCTCCGGAGAAAAATCCTATGGGAAGTTTTTCTTGCATCGGCCTTTTTCCATGCAAGGACTTCTCGGATTCGCAAACCCACATGGCCCATGGATCATGAACTCTTGGACTATGTCATGAAGTTTTTCATTAGCTAACCTATCGGGTATCTCAGCTGATAGAACCCTGTCGATCGCACCAACTTCCGAGAATTTAGATCCTCTTTGCAAAAACAGCAAGATATGGGCGTGAGGAAGCCCTCTTTTCTGGAACTCCACGGTATATATCACTGCATAATAGTTGTATAAAGAAAACAATGAGTATTTGTATATGAGCAGCTATATAAGAGACGAATATTAGAAGCCTACTACCTGCAGTAGCTGGTCCGAAAATATGGTCTGTTCTCAGCTCAGCAATAAGCTTTTGCAATTTGGCATGGAAGATTCTAGCAACTAAATCAGGCCTATCTTCCGGGTTGAGTCGCAATGGATTCAAGTGTCTTGCAATCTCTGGCCATTTCGGATTGCAAGTAAACGTGATGAACAAATCAGGATACCCAAAATGTCGACAAACAGCCATAGCATCCATATACTTCTCATGCATGTACCGAGCACCACCTGTAAAACTTGAAGGGAGTACTATCCGTCTGCCAATCTTTGAAGAATCTGTTCCCTTTTCTGCCTGTGCTGATACATTGTCATATTTATCAGCCCTTAAAGCTTTCTGGTTAAGCTTGATAAAACAGATTCTTTCGGATTCAATCATAGTTAACCCATCAACCAAGAATTGCTGAAACAACCTTCTGAAAAAAGCAGATGACTCGGTTCACTATGTCGTTCCATGATCCTATAAGCAAAGAACTCCCTCATGCTAACTCGTGTTCGTGGATTTGTTGATGTTGTTGTTGTCCTCTTCAGCTCGAGATCAATATGATATCCATCTTCACCGTAAGGAAATAAAAGCGGATATTGGAGAGGAAGATATGCAGGATGAAGTTCGCTTATTCTTGTCAACTCCTATTTCTTTGTCTCAACAACAATGTCCCTGCTCTCGTAACAACTATCGAAATCTCCAACAATCAGTGCTGCAACCTCCGATGTCGCAGGCAAGTTGTATGTATTAGGATCGGTGGAACGACTTGCAATCAACTTTAACTTAACCTCTGATGGTGAATCTGACTCATTTAACCGGTCCTTGGCAGTCCTTAGAATTTTGGTGTATGGATTACACTCATTCAACATCCCTTTTATGGCTTCAATGATATGAAGCGGTAGAGTCTTCGATTCAGGAGATGTTTTTTGCTTCTTAGCACTGAAAGAAAAATAAAATGATAGAATATAAGATCAGAATATCAATAATGTAATAGACAATGGAATACATGATGTTATGACAATAAAATGTATAGAGGTATAAGTTGAGAATATAAAAAAAACCTGAATGCTGCAATTCTGTTTTCGTTTTCATTCTCAGTATCATATATATAGAGTTGCATACACTTTTGGGGAGATCCATCCATAGGGAGTAAACTTCCAATGAAATGATAATTTGAGCCATGAAGTATGAAAACCGGTGGTCCACGACCATTATTCACGGAGTTGACAACCTGACCTCCCATAGAAGAAAATGCAAACATGGAATTGGCTGCTCTCAAAAAGTCTATGAATATTTTGCTATCTTTGTCTCCTTTGAACAACAAATCCTCCAGTATTTTAGGTAGAGGTTGAAGTGGTTCTATCTTGATCTTCCCTTGCATACAGCATAAGGAAAATTTGGGAGATGCGTAAGTCCTTTTTTTCTCTACACGCTCCTCGTACCACATCAAAGCACCACAGTTTTCGCAAATGTATATTGCATCTCCCAAATCGTCATATTCTGATGCACATTTAACAAAATGATTAAGTAGGTTAAAATAGATTAATTGTGTATACTGATATAGTAAGATGTTTATCTGCGAAACACAAATGTGGTTCATCAGAGATGGCCGCATGTGCAACACCTGAATGGAAACAAAAATGGCTTAGCAAGATATATTGTGTCCTTATTCGATCATGCAGTTTCATATAATTACCTCCGGTTCTTTTACGTTTATATGGTTTTGTACGGCTGAACCTATCTGGAATGTTAGTCGTTCCAGTTGTAAACTCATTGGGGAATGTAGGGCTTTGAGTCGAGCTGCTACCAATGTAAAAATTATTGGTTACTGCAGATGTTTGCGTTGAAATGCTTCCCATGGTGGTATCATTGGAGATTGTTAGACTCTGACCAAAACTGCTATTATGGTTCGATGCATTGGTGAAAACAGATGTTTGACTTGAACCGATACTTGGAAAGGTAGCTGTGATGTAAACAATAGAAGTCTCAGCGAGGTAAGTCATGTAACGAACTTCTTTAGGAAAATATAACTAAAAAGAAGTGGACAGAACTATTTACATGATCCGAGAGCTCTATGTTTCTTCCGCTCTTTAGACATATGCATCCGAAATAGTCTCGGGGATGAGTGCTCTAACAACAGAAAAAATGGTTTAGGATGTCATCAAAGAAATTCAGTTCACTTCATCATACAATGTAACACAGCTCACCATTTGTAATATCGCCCAGGGGTGGTCTACTAAACCTACTTGTCGAGACCGGTGTTGTAGAGTTTAAATGGGTGTTCTCATTAGTACCAACATTAGCAGCTGTGTTTTCGGCCACATCTGCAATTCCTGAACAAATTACATTTGTGTTATTCATTCTAGAATTACATAACATTGAGAGTAAGACTCGAAGGCTGATCCAAGTAATCTCACCTATTGAAATATTTCTTCTACTTGATCTGCTGCCTGAACGGATCACTCTTTGTTTTTTGGATGATGAGAACTCCATGACACCTTGATATTTATTCAGGGACAGTCCGTATTAAATGACTACAACAGGCCTGGGATACAGTTTAACATATATCAGTTTGAAGGGTAAAAGGTCTACTGCCTCAATGTGGTAGTTGAGTGATAAGAGTAGTACTCACTTGTGCATCATTTCACCTTCACTGCTTGGACTCTAAATCATTTAGTGTCGAAACTACTGCAAAACAAAAAACACAGTAAGTCGATATATAGAATATCTGGTTCTCTTACTCTCTGTTTTTTTTTTGATCTGATATTTTGAGTTCTCGTGGTGTTAAAAAAATCGAAGGACACCAAATTTACACATAAGAGCAACAAATTGGGAAGATGGATTATCCTGGTAGATGATTGAAGCTTGACGATGAGATCGTAAGGCACAACCGAAGCAACAATAATCTTTGAAATGTTCAGAGAACTATCAAAACTCAATGAACACAATCAGTCTCACGAAAGTTAGCACATATGAATGATAACTGCTTCGTTTTTTTGAAAAAAAAAAAATCAGGAGGGAATATGGTATTTGGTTTATTCAAACGTGATGTTTTCATTAGTTATTTTCAATGTTTTTGAATCAATAATGTTATGAAAGTGGTTTAAGTAATAAGGTGGGGCTTCTTATTTCCTAATTTTGGTTAGTTTGTGTTATAAAAATTATTATATGATAACTATATTTACAAAACACTTGATAATATTATTTAATTCAAATAAAATATATGTTTAAAATTTGATAATATGGAATTCTTAGTTTATTTAATATTAATTATAAATTTATACATTTTGATTTTTTTATAAAATCTTTAACTTCTTTATATATTTATCTGAGATTGAAAATGTGTAAGATTATATAACTTACTATTGTATCTTTGATTCGGTTTTTAATTAGGTTATGGTTATAAAATAAAAAGACATTCATTATACTTTGAGCTATAATAAATAAATAAAGGAATAATTTAAGTTAAAAATTGCTTTGAAACAACTATTTAATGAAACAAATGTATTAGAAAAGAAACATAGTCTTTGTCTAAAAAATACATTAAGCAACGTTAAGTTTAGTTAAAAATAAAAATACTTCCTAAACAGAGTAAATTGCCTAAGGAAAACCTTAAGCAACCATAAACTTAGTTAAAATTAGAAATACGTCCTAGACAATTAAAAAAAAAACACAACATCAAATTTGAAGATAAACAAACTGAAACAGAAACAGAGCTTATGAGCTAAACAGAGAATCCTAAAACTCGAGTAATCAAGTCCTATTTTCTTTCCTTCTTCACAAACACCTTGGCGACACCTTTAGGCTTGTTAACGGATTGGGGTGTGCTTCGTTTGGTCGAAGATGAATCTGCAGCCTGGTCGACTACCACAACATCCAAGGGCCTTTTCTGAACAGGTGTAAAAGGTTCAGTAAATCCTACATGATCACCTGTTTCTGAAGCAGTGTTTTCAACCTGTGAACAAATCAAAGCAGTCGATTATCAATAACATATTAGTAAATTGTATCATTTAAATATAAGGAGTTTACAAAGTTAACATATTGATGAATAATAACCTCGACATCCTTTAGGGTTGGTGGTACTGAGGACATTGAAAGTGCAGCTGGAGGAGTGGGAGGCGTGGCCTGCTAGAGTATGAGTTACATGCGAAAACATAATGTAGAACACATGAGCAAAACATATTTTTAAACATGTCAAAAAATACCTTAGTCAATTCGAGTCTGAAGCTCTGTATCTGAGACTGGTCAACACTGATTTTGAGCACTTGGTAGCTCGTGTTGCGGAATCCTTGATCCGAGGCTTTAATCTTCACTTTTAGAAGAGCACTCATCCCTTCAAGGTCGAGGAATTCTTGTGGATATGACCCTTCTCGATTGTACTAAGAATAAGAGAAATAAAAACAATATAAAATTAGATAGTTTTATATTACAGTACCAACTGATCCAGGAACAGGACAGCAAATGGAAAAAAAAAACTAAGTGATCATACTCACCTCGATATGTTCCTGGCGAAGGTCATAGGCGGTTTTTTGAATCAGCGTAGCAGCTTCTCTGTCAAACAGAAGAAAGGCTGCAGATTCAGTTTCATCGGTTGCTCTTAGCTTAACCATGAATCTGGCAAAACAGGGAAATAAAATTGAAATGAGCATATATGCTGTCAAGAAGATGAATAACAAACAAAGTAATTGAGGAATGACCTGAAACTGGTGTTTGTAATCTCCTTGTCACAGGGGCCATAGGAATACTTGTCACGCTCAATCGCCTCAATTTCTGCATTGAAGTAAGGTGTGGCTTTTCTAAAACAACTGTTACATCCGATGTACCACCATGCTTCTTTAGAATATAAAGATACAATGGTGGCAATGGTGACGCTAACCTTGTCCTACAGATAGCGCAATTAGAAGTGTAATAAACATTAACTCTATCATACACAAATTTCCAACAAACTTTTTAATTAATATACTAAGTAAAAAGGGATATAGTATACCTCAGCCTCTCCTAATATCTGAGAGATGGTTTGGTAGTTGCTAATTGGGAATGAATCAAGTCCACTTTCTCCGGAGAAGGAGGATCCAGTTGTTTGAGAGAGAGAAATAATAGCGCCCTGGCCACCAAGTCTGCAAAGAATGGTTAAGATTTATGTCAAGTCTATTAAGATATTGTAGTAAAAATATTGAAAGATATGTTCATAGAGTATATATGTCAATACGTTTGAATAAAAACTATTACCCTTCACTGAATGTTTTTATCTCATCTAGTTCTAAGCTAAAAAAGAGCTTAGATGCAAACGGATTGGTCTGCACGGTTGTTTTTCCTGAAAATAAGAGGAGAGTTTTATCACAGTATGTTTCAGAGTGTATATCTTGTAACCAAAAACGACTAAGACAGAAAATCATGGGATCTTATTTTTGTTACCATTGTACACTCGTGTCTTCATTAGGCTTCCAATTAGAACAGCAGGGCCTTCGGTCTTAGTCGTGAAATAGGTGTGAGCTTCAATGGCGAATTTCGACCACAGAGTGCAATCAACGATGTTATTACTGCAATATGAAGATGAAATTGTGATAGCAGAAATATTTATAATTTACAAACAAAATTGGTCTAAACAGAAACGAATTGAGAAAAATCTTTTTAAGTACTAACCCATGGTCTCTAAGTTGTAGGCGCAGTGTTTTCTCAATCCTTTCTGCAACTCTCACATCCTCGAGCTCACTCATTCCGATTATTTCACCGATGACATCTATCAAAGATAAGAGATATCAAAAACAAAGACAATGAGATCAAAACAGAAATAAATATCCTACCGAAGAAAACAGTAGGATCATGGTTGTCAGATAGTATCTCTTCAAAAGGATGAAAGAAGAAACGGTGAGAGAGATTTGGTATCTCATCGGATTTTTTTACAACTGCTTGAAACGTGAAGGTTATCTTGTAAGGATGCGACGTTCCTCTGAAGGTTCCTTGGTTAGGTAGCAGCCTGAAGTTCATGATGCTACGACATGCGCCTTCCTGGAGCTCTTTGTGATATTTTTTGATTAAGCCCATACTCACTGAAGCTTGTATCCTAGATCCCTGTAGGCCAAAACAAACATTTTCAATAATCAGATTGATTAATGGTTATAATGTTTTCATTGTAAACACCAATACCTTTTCATCAATCAGGATCATGTCGAGACCAGTCAGAACTCCCGGCCTATCTTGTTTCTCATATCCCCAAAGCCTTGCTATCCTAACTTGGATCTTGCACGGTTCATCAGTAGGGAAAAGCTGTGCAATTGGTGTAACAGGCAAAGACATCTGAAAAGAGAGAGATCGGTGATCATATTAGTGAAACGTATTTATATAAGAACTGGCAAAAGAAGGATGAAAAAAATAATAAGGAATCGAATTACCTTGAAAGCACACAATGATCCGGAGAACTAACTTCTCTGGGGAGTGCTGGGAGAAGTTTATGTGTCTGGAAAAAAAAAAAAGAAGCTAAGTCGTTAATTATATAGAAGTAACCCAAAAAATCTAATATCAGTTATGGTGATCGTGGATGGTGGATAAAAAATAGTGGAGCAGTTACAAATCAATAAGATCACGTAAGAAAGCAGTTGATATAATCCTATATTTCTGATATTGGTGCATAAATATTATAGAAATTAATTTCCTAGTCGGAAATAAATACAGGAAAATACAAATTTCCCTAAAACTAAACTGATTAATTAGTAAAGTATTTTCGAAAATAAATATCCCAGTATCTCATATGACGGCATAAAGTAACTATCCAAGCTTTTGCAAAATGGAAGCTCATAAAATCTAAAGCTAATACTTTTCAGACTTCATCTAGCAGATTGGATAGTGATGATACCAAAAATGACAGAGCTATACAAACACCAATCTAACATTCAATCAAATTTTCGCTCGGACCAACTAAGAAACAACTATGAATAAAGAAAACAAAGAAATGATCAAGTACCTTAGGAGCAACCACAGAAGCAGCTCTGAAAGCCAAAGGAAGGAACATCCTATGCTTAAGAGTCTCTGGCTTCAAAGTTCAAAAAGAAGAGACATTGCAACTGAAAGCTCAAAGTTCCAGCGTAGCTAAGTTAATACCTGACACAGTCACTGGTGAATAGTGATGCTGTAAGTTGAGTGGCCGGCCTTTCTGATATGGAAAACACAATCATTAAAGAATCAGTTAGTGTTAGAAAGAGGTGAGATTTCTAGATTTGTCAAATTTTGTGCTAAACACACTCGGTAATGAGCAGACCCATTAGTATCTACGACCAAATTTCAGACATTTGCGATAACAGTTTTTTACCTTGTTCTTTGTCATCATCTTCGACCTTTAAGGACATTGATCTTTAGCTTTTTAAGACAACTTGTAGCAGCTGCAAGTATAAGAAGATGAAACATAACCTTTAATCTACTACACAAAAAATTGAACCAAATAAAACAGATTTTGAGTATTGTTCAGATACCTTCAAACTCACGTTGGATCTCATCTAGCATACTATTTCTCTTTGCACCTACAAAAAAGGCAAAAAGATCTATGAGTCTTCGAGTTGAGATTAAGGAATTAGGAAATAGATGGAAAGAAAATACCACAGTGTTATTCATCATCTGTGATTTTGGTGGATTGCCTTAGTTGCATACGGCTGTATTAAACCGGTTTTCAGTCATCAGTCATCTCTTCTACAACTCTATTCACCGGTTTCAAAGCTGCAACAAACCAAAAGAAGGGTTAGGGTTTCGAAAATTATCGAAGATAATAAACATCCTGTTTGATAACAAACCTGAATCGGATGGTAGATGGCTACATTAGGCATCAGGTTTTGTGAGAATCGAAGCTCAGTCACAATTTTTGATTCGATTTGTACATCACCGGTTTCAAAACTGGAAAAAATCAAAAGAAGGGTTAGGTTTTTCAGCGATTTTTAACCCGAGCTTCAAATTGAACCTGGGATCGGAAGAAAGGATGAGAGAAATCATTCGGGCTATAAACCTCTCGTGCTCGCCTGGATTGTTCAATCCAATTACACTTCAACTACCTCGCCGGAAAATGCTCCGACACTTTCAAAATCGCCGGATCCGCTCTCGCTTTCCAATGCTCTCGTCGTCTCACTGCTTGGTTGCTACTCTTCTCACTCACCGATTCAACAATAAGATTACAAATTAAGCAAGAAATAAAATGAGATAACTGGGGAGATCTTGATAGAGAAGGACGATGATGGCAATTTTTTTTGGGAGAGATGGGTACATTTTTTTTTCCAGAGAGATGAAGATACAAAAATTTTTTGGGAAAACACCACCGAAAAAAAAAATTTAGTACTAACCAAAATTGTTGCCACGCTGGCAAAATGACTTGTTCTGATTGGAGGATGCTTGAAATTTTCTCTCTCATTACTTGTCTTTTATGTATATTAGATATTGCATTCTATACAAAAACTATTAATTTTAACAACATTTTAATAGTGAAATCACGGGTTGAAATATGTTAGAATTAATTTAAAATGTCAAATAAAATATATATGCATTTTTACAACAATAAGTTAAACTAAACAACTATTAAAATAACAATAAACCACAACTAATAAAACATAAGTTAACAATATCAAAATAAAAAAAATTATTATTTTTTTTCATATTCCGCACCATATCACTTAATATAGATTAAATTGAATAGTTAACAAACTTAATTTATAAAATTATAAATTTAAGATAATTTTTTTTAATATATATATATATATATATATATATATATTTATAATATATATATATTGCGGGTCAAAATCTAGTTAACAAACTGGAAATACAGTTGATGAAACATTATGTTACAAGTTGGGGCTGCTTAACAAACAAGAAATTAAACTCCGGTCTAATTAAGGTATTACCAGCGAAGCCAATCAATTGGTAATTCAAGAAATGGATTGTACCAAATATCAAAGACCTAAACTAGACCAGCCTTTCCTCTTGAAGTTGGAGAATATCATTACATTCAAAGATTAATCAAGGTTCATTACTTATTTGCACAACTTAAAAGGTACTTACCAAACATAAAACTAAAGATTTGAGGGTTCTTGACAAGAGAGATTGCTCCAAAACCACATCACATGAAGAAATCAAGCAGCTCACTCTTCAGAGATTGGCCCAAGATAGTCCTCTTAAACACTAGTTAACGACTGATCCGGATATTAACTTTAATCCGGATATCTACTATAATCTCCGATTTATGATTTATAAGAGAAATTATATTCCCACACAGTGGTGGGATGTCCCAGTTAACTAGTAGATTCTGTTGGACAAAGATGGGAGACTACAAAAAAAAAAAAACATTTTAAATTCTTCTAAGCTGAACCACCAACACAACTTGGGTAGACTTAGAACTAAACAAGTAAAATTTGTCTCTGGTCAACGACTTAACTACATGGTTTTTTTTTTTAATTCATACATATTTTATATTAAAAAAAAAACCTAGAAATCGGGCATCGCGACCAATTACAACTCCGATAACGGAGGGCAAAAGTCGACGGTTAATCGGAACTAAGAATCCGGTGGTGAGGTGGGAAGTAGACGGAAGAGCCCAAGGAGCTCCTCTCTCCGGCGGACTGAACAATCGCCTCCGTCACGGACGAGACGCGATCTTGTTATCCGGTTAGTCCGTCACCGGTTTCCATATCAACTCGCCTCTCCGCATCGGGAAGTCCTTGTTCCCGGAGATGTCCTGCGGCCACGTTAATCAGCCGCCGTGAGACAGCCGACCTCATCACCTTCAGCCACCGCTTCCGCCGCAAGCCTCGCATTCCTCAATCGCTCCCACCGCCGAGCACAGACCAAACCGAAATCTTCCGTTCTAGATCCACCGCCTTGGACAGCAAAGGACGACCTTCGGAGAACCGCCATCTCCAACCGGATCCTCGCCACCGCCGCAGCTTCCTTCGACTAAGATGCTTTCCTTCCAACCGACAGAAGAAAACTGCTCCTCTAGACCTCGATCGAAACCCTTTGCCGAAAATTGGAGCGCTCTCTCCGCCGTCCTCCAGTGCAGTATGCCTCTGCCGACTCCCGTCGCCGGTCGATGAAGCCCTGGAGCTTCCGCAGCGATTACTTCCTCGGGGTTCCCGCCTCGCATCTCGGAGATTTCGTGGGTGCATCCTCCGTCGCTGTCATCTCACCGTCGTGTCGATGAAGCACGAAGATCTAAAGAGAATCGTGAGGCCCTCGCACCGTCCGACGAGATCGCCGGAGGCGGAGAACCTCTTCACCGCGATGAAAACGAGAGAAAACTTTTGAGAGAAAAAGTTTAGATTCACGCGCTCTTCTTTAGTCCGAAATGTTATTTTTTGTAAAGCTGACTTAAACTACATGGTTGATAAACAATGTTTCTGATAGAGTTTAGGAATATGTAACTCTCTATCTCTGTAAAATGGGATATCGATTTGATTGAATGAACAAGAATGATACAAGAACAGTAGCTTTGCAATATGATTCCAGATTACAATCTCATCTCGATTGCAATCTGAATCATCAGTCTCATGTCGACTGAGAGAGAAAGACTCATATCGTCAATCTACCACAATATACAAAGCATGAATGGTAAACTCTTATCACAATCTTATTTATACTTAGACTCTCACTGTTCTTCAGATAACTGCAAAGCCTCTAGCTGAGAGCGAGTCTTCATTATTCTTCACTCTTCAACATCAACACAATAGACAAGTCTATCAATACTTCCCCCAACAAGAATAAGCTTGTCCACAAGCTTATAAATTTGAGAAGCCACTGAAGCTGCAGTCCAGTGTGAACTAAGACATCTTCTTCAGCAACATTACACCAAAAGAGAGCTCTATATATCTGTTTTGTTTTAATAGAGTTCAACTTCATGTTGTGAGACAATTGTACCTTCAGATTCACCTTTGTACCCTCTTATATGATGTCAAACCACATTTCTTTATACTTGAACATTCTAGATTTGTAACACTTTGCCCAATGCTGTTTATAGTGTATCATCATGTGTAGTAGGTGTCTCCTGTTACTCATCAACAGCATGGCCCCTCTTCCCTTAAGAAATAGATGAATCAGAACTTGTAACAGCCACTGTGTACTTGATTCATCCTTTTCCTTCTGTCTTCTGACCTTTTTCTCGAAAAGAACCAGTTCAATTGATGTTGAAGACAACCCAAGTATCACATCCATTATCAACCAGCCAATAGGTATTCTCATGTATACTCCTCCCTTTGAAATGAAGCTTGCCCTCAAGCTTGAGCTGAAAAGAATGATGAGAGCAGTCCCATGACAAGACTCAAATGGTTGCAACGCTGTTATGTTGCTTGTAGCCTGTTCCAACTCCAATAAAAAAGATTGAGTTAACTGCTTGAACCTCCATTTATGCTTCACTTTGAAGTTTCCCACACCAACCGTAAACTGTCGAAACTCATGTAAAATCTGTCCAATGGAATAAAGCCAAGGCCTCTGAATACTGCAATTGTCTTTGAATGACGGCAAGTTCTGTGGTGTGAGAGCCTTGAGTGAGCCATCATGAACCAGTATAAACATCATCTCTGCCACTGCCACATTGAAAGACGACTTCCGCATCGTCGACCAACACAGCCATCTCGTACTCAGATTCTCTGCCCACCGGATATTAACTATGTTCATGTGTTTATATTGCTTCTCTTTGAACTTGAACTTCCAAGTTTTGAGCCATTTCATCTTCTCCTTCTTACTTGGAACCCGTTGAAGCGTGTGATCACATATCAAAACACTTTGGTGGACACAAGAAGGCTTCATAATAATAGTCGTATTATGAGATATCTTCACATCCTCTTCATTCTTGTAACTCAAATGGTCATAAGTTGCATCAAAAATTGCAGGTTGTGAAATATCAGATCCGATGTGAGACTTCGTTACACCTTCGTCCTCATTTACTGATTTGAGTGGCTTCGTGACCTGCATCGTTTCATTGCCACCAACCCGATATATATCAACACTGTCCTCAAGGACTGAATTCTCAGTTTGCTGGAGTTGTAGAAGACAACTTGTTTCTACATGTGAAATTGTTGTGCTCTGCAAATCATGCTCCCTTATCAAAATGGACTCCCTCTCTTGGACCACAACTGTATTCTGGATTGATGTGTTTTGCTGAATCAGCACCGTTTCCTTAATTGGTGATAGTGAGCATATTTCCTGTACGGCTTCATGCTCCAGATTCAAGCTCTTCACCGATTCATGCCTCCGAAAGGAATCCGTCTTCACTACACAATCATTAGCTTCTATTTCCCCTTTCATTTTTGATTCGTGATCACTAGCAGCTTCTGAATCTTTCTTAAGTATGAATTCTGCTTGTTGAACAATAACAGGAATCGATTCTGTTGTCGAAACCACTTCTTTCTGACCAAATTTAGCCAGCAATCTGCACTTAAACTCAGTCCAATCCAAGAATCTCTTTCTGTGCATTTCTCTGCTGAACCACCTATACACAGCTCTTCCCAAGAACATGACAACCATGTCCAGTTTCTCTTCATCACTGAAGTGGTGTAAATATATCTCTGCTTTTGAAATCCAGAGACAAGGTTTTGTGCCATCAAACTTGGGTAAGTCACTTTCTTGAATCAGATTATCACCATATGCAACATTCACATCACCAGATCGATACCCTAGCTGAGAATTTTTCCGGTGTTGTTCCATGTTCAAGAGTAATACCTGACCATGATTTTGTGGCGGTGCAGAAGATGAGATTGCATGTAAGTCACTGTTCACAGACTCCAATTGTTCGTTTACGGCAGTCAATGTCTCACCAATTGTATCACATGGATGTGCAACCTTCTGAGTTTTGGCAGATTGACAACATCGCTGCCATGGACCACCAGTCTTGAGATAATCAATGCAGTGATCTTGATAGGCTCTCAACAAAATCCTCTCTGGATCATCATCTGCACCGAACTTCAAGATCAATGTTTCCTTCATCTCTATCCAACTTCGGAACGGCTTCATCGAACTGATTTGATGGACATACTGCTCAGCTTCTCCCACAATGAAACCATGAGCCATATGTAACTTCTCTAAATTGGTGAGTTGCTTTCGAGAAAAATACTCTTCCATCCAAGATATCCACATGTTCAAATCGACATAAGGAAACACAGGAATTTCAATGATATCCAGTTTTGCAGTCGATTCATGTAATTTAAGCACCTCTTCTCTCCGTCGCGTAATACCTTCGCTCCCTCGTGAACCACCGTAATGAAGCTTGTGATAATCAGAAACTTCTGAGCAATTCTTTTGATAATCAGGAACTCCCAAAGGATTCTTATGATTATCATGAACACCCAATTGATTCTTGTGATAATCAGCTTTGCTATTATGCGCAGTCATCGTCTCCTCAAACAATTGAAAATCACTACCGCTATGATGAGACGTCATCTTCTCCAGCTGCGTCACCATTGAAGCAAGCGTCGTCTTAATCGAATAATAGTTCTGCGTTGAACCTCCATGAACCACTGTAGCACCATCAACAACGCTCGAGTTAAGGCGATTGCTTCTCTCACTGCTCGATTCACTCAATTGCAACATCAAGGCGTTAGATCCGAACCGTTTCACCGCACCAATGATAGAGTTTAGGAATCTGTAACTCTCTATCTCTGTAAAATGGGATATCGATTTGATTGAATGAACAAGAATGATACAAGAACAGTAGCTTTGCAATATGATTCCAGATTACAATCTCATCTCGATTGCAATCTGAATCATCAGTCTCATGTCGACTGAGAGAGAAAGACTCATATCGTCAATCTACCACAATATACAAAGCATGAATGGTAAACTCTTATCACAATCTTATTTATACTTAGACTCTCACTGTTCTTCAGATAACTGCAAAGCCTCTAGCTGAGAGCGAGTCTTCATTATTCTTCACTCTTCAACAGCAACACAATAGACAAGTCTATCAGTTTCTTGATCTTCAGTTTCACCCTGAACTTGATTACGAGTTGAGGATTTTGTTGATTCCAGATATCTTCTCACCTATTTGTTCAAACATCACATTGTCAGAAACCGAGAACCAAAAATAAACAACAAATTCAAAAGACAGATCACATACCTAACACGTCAACTTCATGCAGCGTGGTTACTAGATTATCTTCCTTTATCTTGAGCTCAGACCGAAACTGTCTTACACTGGTTAAAGTGTCTACAATGCTCTGTTCCTTTGTCTCGAGCTCAGAGCGAAACTGTCGCACACTGGTTAACATGTCAACAATGCTCTGTTCCTTTGTCTCGACCTCAGAGCCAAACTGTCTTACACTGGTTATAGTGTCTACGATGCTTTGTTTGACCTTGGCCAACTGATGTGTGACAGAGCAAGGTTGAGAGTCTTCAAACTCATGACTGGATTTGTGATTGGGGGAGCCTTCTGCCTCCATCTGAACATGAGCTTTCTGAACTCGAGCTCGCTTGTGTGTCGGAGTCTCAGTTTCTGCAGAATCCTCTTCATGAGGAAGTGAGAGGCTCAGTCTACTCTTGGAAACTTGTGCTGTCTTGTGTTTATCCTGCTGATTGGGAAAATAAAATGATAATTCGACAAAGAGGAAAGAAACAGAAGAGAAAAGCCAGAGACGAGTGATCCACCTTTGACGATTCTGATTCATCCACAAGATACCACTTCTGTCTTTTCAGATTCAACGTTTCTTGATCTCCATCATCATACATAACCTGATAACCAATATACAACAATAAAAAATTAAAAAACATGACCTGAAGCATTTGAAAGAAATATGTAGCACTTAGGAGAACATTTTTAATAGGCTAATGGTTCAAATAAGACGAACCAAGATATAGATTATAATTGGCCTTACCGAATGTTTTTTTGTAGAAGAATCATATGAACTAACTTCTCCTTCATAATACCTGCAGTATAAATGGAATATCCATTTACATAGAAATATAATTTCTTTGAATAAAATAATGATTACCTTTTATAAAAAGGCCACCAGACTCTGATTCTCAATCCAACTAAATTTTCATCATACTCACGGAGATCAGATGCCTGCCATGGAATTAATTCATGCATAGTTATTGGTGAAATATTATTGTTTCCACAATCCATTATATAAAAACATACTTTCTCTGTGCCTAGACTGTGTTTTCTCTTTGAGTTTGTACTAGTAGCAGTTTTCTCTAATGGTTGCTTCACTTCTGTCTTTGACTTTGAGACTGACATTCCAGAGGATACGACACGCTGAAACAGCACAAGGACAGGGAAGTAAGATGTGTAAATACTCAAAACAGGTCAAGGAACAGCTTACTTTTTTGTTATCACCCAAAGAAATGGGTTTTTCCGACTGCTTTATCTCAGAGGTTTTTTTCTTTCTAGGAGGAGGCACACTAGAAAAAGCGATCTTATTTCCAGACTCTTTTGTGTTTATATCTTCAGACGTTGCTTTGGTAGCACTAGCAGCAGATGGTTTGGCCTCCTTCTGTTTTACAGCTTTCACAGGACGACCGGATATCTCATCAATCGTGCTATCATCCAAGCCACTGTTGATAGAATTATCAAGTTGTTGAGGCTTATCTTCGCCATTCACATCATCTTGCTTCTTTGTGGAATCAGTATCAACCGAAGAATCACTCAATGCAACACCATTGCTGACTCTTGACTTGCAAATTTTTTTATCTTTAGTTTGCTCATGAGAAGAAAGTTTTAATACCTTTAGTTTATCCTGCTGATTGGAAAATAACAATTTCAATTTTACAATCTAGTTAAACACAAGCAATTAATTACACAGAGAGACAGGTGAGAGAGCTTACTTGACATATTAACGCCACCACATTACTATACTTATCTAAAGGCACCCCTGATGATTTCACTGCTTCAGCTAGATATGTTTTGCACTTGCTAGAACAGTTCATGAGAACTTTTTCTGCCAACCTTTTTGATATTGGGGGAACCTACGGACAACAAGTGGAAAGAGTTAAAGAAAAGATCATTGGATGCTGAAAAAAAAAAGAACCTATCCATGTATCACCTCATCATCCTTTTTAGCATAATATAGAATTGGTGCAAGAACCTCTGGAGGTATATCATCGCTTTCTTTTAAAACATGGGTCATAATGTTCTCCATATTTGAAAATACTTCCACTGGATGATGATCCCTGGAAAAGAAATATAAATTCATCATCAGCCATAAGCAACAATCAATATACCAGTTATTAGAGACAGGAAAACAATATTTGGATGGGAATTGGGAAGCTTAAAAATAAATGATATCAAAGAAAAGAAAAGCAATTAAGATTTTACCTTAAGGCCCTGAGAAAATGGTGGAACATCTGAATACGAAGTGCATCATAGACAGGATCCAACATCAGAACAGATACTTGGCACTTAGCCACAGTGTTTAGGATCGAAGTCCTTTTGGTATAGGAGATACTATATTTGTTATCTAGATGTTCAAATGATGACACAATTAACTGCAATACTTCCTGCCCACAAATGAATCAAAGAAAGCCGTCAGTGACAAAGCTGCATTGCATAAGATAACAAGAATGTTAGTTACCCTCATCTTGTCATCAACATATGGAGCAACGGGAGCATTTATTCTTGTAACTTGAGTGATACAGGAAGCAACAGCGACTCTCACATCGACATTCGAATGCTTGAAGAGTCTTTCATGGACTAATGCTTTCGTCAACGGAGAGAGTGCATTCTGAATCGAGCTAGAAGGTGACTGTTCCACCTCTGACAAGCAGATGAAAAGTTTCTGCCGCACCAACAAAATACAGCATCAAACTCAAACAAATCACACCACCAGAAACACTTGGAAACTGAGTTTTATAAAGTAGAAAATGGCTCACGTGGAGGAGATGAAGAAGCTTCTCAACAGAAGTAGGATGTGGTGGGTAAGGAAAATATTTCGCAGCTTCCAGAAGGCGCTTCTCGAGCTCTTTATCACAAGTCGACATGAATCCTCGATTTCTAACTACGAAATCAGAGTGAGAAAGCTTCACTAGGGTTTCCCACAGAAGACGGAAAGGCGGAAACTTTCTCGGAGAAGGAGATGATTTAAGACTCCAACTTTATCAATTGGCAAAAGCGAAGACTATCTAAATGTATGTTAGAAACGCTTGTATATTTGTTTGCAATTATGATTTCTTACCATGATTTAATCATTTTGTACTAATGTTCATATTTACAATCGATTAGGTAACTCATGAAATGGATTGTATCAATTGAACTAGCCCAGCCTTTTATTCTTAGAAGATGGAGAATATCATTAACATTCAGGTTAATTAATTAATTATGGGTACTTTACCTAACATAAACTAAAGGCTTGAGTTATTGACAAGAGAGATTGCCCAAAAAACACATCACTCTTCAGAGTTTGGTCCAAGATAGTCTCCTTCAAGCCTAGCCAACGCCTGAAACTCCTTCTCTACCTCCATCCACCTCGCCCCGATCACCACAAATCTAACTCTAGCCTCTACCTGAATCCTTGACATCTTCTCATTCATGAACATCGGGTTCTCTCCCGGGATGTACTTGTTTGTAATCACTCATCTTCACACAGGAGATGTACACGTTCTCCACCTTGTGCACCACACCATCGAGTATCTCTCCTTTGAAAACAACCGGGAACATCACTTCACCCGTGTGCTCCCTGATTTTGCCTTCCCCGATCTTGTTCAGAGTTGTGACTGCAATGTAGTAGCCAAGCCCCTTGGTTGCTTTCTTTGAAGCAGCAACTGTATCATAATAGCCCTCTTCAGCATCAGACCTTTCGCATCCATGGTAACTCGACTTTTAGAAACATTTTCAACCCTTCAAAACCAAATAGTAACACTGTCAAAGACGAAGTACACAAGGTTCTTCTCTGAAAGTAACATCTAAGTTCAACCAATCAACATTAGACCAGCACAATGCAATTTACAAGATATCTATATCATTTGCTTTCACAGTGCTTTCTGCTCAAGATAAGATCAAAGTTCCAACTTTTTAAACCATCGCTTTAGGTTTAGGGTTCAAAATACATGCATAGAACACAATCTAAATGTAAACTGTGAGCTTTTCACTAAGAAGTTTTCTGTCAGGCATTTTAACGAACAGTGAGCAGGCATGTAAGTATTCAAGGGAGAGTCATCAAAACTTCCGTCAAGAGGCGGCAATTTCAAAAGAAACAAAAGACCCATAAAGCTTTGAGTTTTGCGTTTTACGAAAACCATCGTTTCCCCCACATAATCTTTAGCAAATCATCGTTGAAGACCCTTAGACTGAGAAACTGTATGGGAAATCGGTTGAGAAATAACTTTGCTTTAGAATTTCGAATGTAGGAAAAGAAACTATAATCGGCAACAGAGAGCGAGTCCGCTTTTTGGAGAATCAACAATGCGAGCTACAGAGAGAGGGAGAGCCTACAGTCGTGGTAGTCAATGTCACTGTAGAGAAGAAGACAGAAAATTCCGGTACTCTCGTTTCTGGATGTGTAAATGGAAATGGGCTGTGAAGGCCCATTAATAATTAGACTACCTTTGACCCATTAACTTTCACCTGAACCAATGTCGAATAAGATTTATTTTTTCCTCTCCTTTTAATGTTTTCTTTTTACAACAACTTTTTTTTTTTTTGTCAAAGTCTTTTTACAACAACTTAAGAGGGTTTAGAGTACATCCAATGATGAAATGATAGATATAATTCCTTATATATAAAAGTAGCTATTTGGGGTTAGAGAGGCCATCCACATCAGCAAGATACCTCTTCTTCTTAGATAGCCACGTGGCATTAGAAATAAAAAAAACTTATGGCAAAAAAAAAAATCGTACAGCTTTCAAAATCTCTTTTGCATTGACTCGCTTCGTCTCCTTCCAAACTCAGCTTCTCTTAGCCTCCCCTTCTATCAGTTTTGTTCCACAAATCTAATCATATCATCATTCTTATCAAAATAATCAAATTTACGATGAAGAAATGGAGAAAATTGAAAACACTGGCTGAAGAATGGAGACAATCCAAACCACTCGGCAGATTTCTCCGGCGGCTACCCGTCCGGTGAAGAATGGCATGGAAACATTAATAACAAAGACAAAGTACTTCTCAAGGTAATTTCATTTCTTCTTAACTGCACAATTGGTTCCAGCTTAGTCAACGCCGATTCAAAACCTTTTCAGGGTTTAGTTAGATGTTGAAATCGATCGTCAGTTAATGATTTGCCAAGTTTTCTTTCTTGCGCTCGATCTCCACTAATCATGTTCTCGCAGAAAAGAGCGATGATAGACAATAGTTTCTCAAGCTCTGCAAAAGAATTGAATACACTGTTCGAGCTTGGTATAATCTACAGTTTGAATATTTAGGGTTCCACAAAAAATTATGAAAATAAAGGTGCACATGCTGTTCTTCAACCTTCAAAATTCTTAATTTGTTTCTTACACTGTCGAAAATGTCCCAAGGGTAAAAACTACAAAGTTTAAAACTTCTGAAATATATTTTAGCATTGTCTTAGCCTTATTCGTGTGTTTTCGTTCACAGTCACTACATCAAAACATAAGCGATGGATCTTCAACTCAACAAGAGATAATGTGGGAGAATAGAACATGACACGGTTTAGCTTCAATGGGGATTTCTAATCCGCCTTCTTGGACAGTTTCTTTGCCATGTGAGCCGAGTCAGATCCTTCAGCTTCAAGAGCCTACTCAAGTCTTCAAAGGTCTTCCACTTCTCGACACCATTGAGGTAAGACCATCCATCTCAGATTATTGGCCGTTTATTGTGATGGTGATTCTTGAATCTTTATCATTGTATGATTGTGATGATTTTCAGGAGCCTCATAAACCCAACTATAACTATTCGGTTAGCCTCATAAGCTCTCTTAAACAGGAGGTTCAAATTAGGGTATAAATATGTAAAGCCCTTTTGTAGTTTCTTATGTATCCGACAATCCATCTTTCATTTACCCTTAACAACTCTATTTTGTTACTGTTTTCAGTGTCTCAATAGAAGGATGCAAGTTGCTAGGGTTGATGTACCGAAAGCTATCGACAATGATATTTTTCATATGGATAAAACTTTTGGGGTTGACACTGCTGTTGAAGAAGCACAACGAGCTATAAACTCTGCATACATCGAGGTACTGGGAAAAAACGAGTTAAAATTCATTAGTTCTGCATATTAAGTGTGTTAAAAACAGATTAACGCATATAACCCCTACAAAATGCGTAGCGAGATCCATTTAGTGGTAGTTGATTGCATAGAGAAGTTGGTTCCTGACGACAACATACAAGATATAATCGACAAGGACATAAACACATACAAGATTGATGTTGGGATACTCGGAAGGAACTTAGAAATCAGAGCTCGAGACAAAATGCTTCCTGGTACGCCAAATTTGTTCTAATTGTCTATTATTGGATCTCAGGAAAGAGTCAATATGTTTCAAGTGTTTAGTACGTACTTAAAAACATGTTTGTTTCTTTTTGTAGTTGACTGGTGGTCTACATATGGAGAAAGCTTCTTGAACATGTCACATTTTTCCATACGCCTTCTGAGTCAGACATGCAGCTCATTGATTGGCTCTGGGAGAAATCTGTCACGAGTCGAGAAAGTATATGAATCGAAGAACTCCATTGAGCGACAACTTCTCAGCGATTTTTATTTGTTCAAGACGACATGCGCCGGAGAAGAATGTAAGTTGGAAACTTCTGCTTCGTCTCGATTACAACAACATGTTTGTTCAAAACTGATCTAACAGAGTTCTCTATCTTCCCCAGGGGCGTTGAAAGCGGAGATGACAATGTAGCCCCAATATCACACAGCAACATTGAACTTCTTGAAGACTGGGCATGAAGAAACCAAGTTTGTATAGAAGGAAAGGGAAGCTCGGACTGGAAGTCAATTGGTCGGTTACCTCCTGCTCCCTTGGTCAGACCAGAGTACAGGCTTCGCTGGTCATCTTCACCGTGAAATCCCTGACCCGCACGCCGGCGACATGAATAATCTCAATACGATTGGCCCTTGGTTAGTCAAGGCCTAGAGTTAAAAAGATGTGGCCTCTAACTGTCTACGCGGCTCACCTTCTGAATATTAAACATAACTTACTTGGGCTTGACTAATCCCAGACAAAACATGACGCCCTTATTTCAGCACGTCAAAGAAGCATGAATCCCCCATCTCCCTCCTCTCTTACTCGCCTCTCGCTACAGCCAGAACGACTTCATCGTCTCCGAAGGTATACTTCAAATACACTTACATATTTCAGTTACTACAGTATATCTATTAAGCACTCTTATTGAGACACTGAAGTCTCCATAGTTCACATTGACTACGTACCTGTTTCAATTCCCCTCCAACTCTTCCCCATCATCAATTGCTTCAATGACGCACTAAAGCCAAACACAGTCTACAAAGTCAGCAACTTCATCATGCGACCTTCCAAAATGGTCCACAAAGTTGCCGCCCACAAATTTGGGATCATCTTCACCAACCAGACAAGCTACGCTAAGGAAGAAAGCAGCCCATGTGAAATATTTACTCAGATGTAAACATGCGAAGTCGATGATGACAAGAGGATTACTATGATAAAGTCAGCAAAAGATGCGGCAGTTAATGTATATGGAGAGAAGGAAAGGAGAAGCAATTGTCTGCAGTGTCCACAGGTGGAGCTTTTTATATGCACGATAACATATTAGAGGAACTGTCTGCTGGCCTACGAAGGTACACTCTTTTTCACTATGTATGCTTCTCGCAATATTTTCATTCGCAAATGCTTTTATAGTTGAGATCAGATAATAGACTGAAAGCTGGAGTTCTGGCATCTTTAAGCAACTTACTATCCATACAATTTCGTCAAGGATGAAGGGTTGAATAGCTGCATTAGGGTTTGTTGTGCTAGATTTGGCCAAGTTTCATGCTATTGGGAACTGGCAAAAATTATGACTACTAATTTGTTCTTCCTTCAACCTTTTCTCTGTCGACTCATGGTAATGTTGACTGACTATAATTCTTACGTTGGCTTTCATAGGCGAATGCATGGTGGGAAACCGTGGGGATCTGGAGATGAAAGAAAATTAGGACATGACAAATATGAAGAGATGAATACTCAGGAAAAACATTATGATGTACAGCTACTGACTATGGTTTTTAAAACTATTTTAGACCCCTCCATCTCTTTATGTATATGCGACATATGTTTTCTTTTGTTTCGTATATATGTATTTTCAGTATGTTATCATTTTACTTTCTTAATTAATATATTTTACTGGTTGCACTCTGTAAATTTATCATATCTACAGAAATGTAAGTTATACAGTTGCTGTAAAAAAAATATAAAAACTTATTAAGCAAAATGTGAGCTAAGTATAGTTCAAAAAAAATAGCGAGCTAAGTGACTTAAAATCTAAGATACCAACAATACGACTTTTGTCGAATGAGCTAAAGAATGACATAGGTCCAAGGCTGTTTAGATTTTCTTTATCCATATTGCATCAGATTTTGAGGGCTTATATAAAAAGTCTAAAGATTATAAGATGAAACACTCATAATTAATAAAGAAACCCTAAACTAAGAATATTTAAATCAATATTATTTTCTCTCTATCACAAAGTCCTTACATCTATGCTTTACTCTTATAAATATCAAAAAGTGATACTTGGAAATAATAAAAAAAAAAACAAAACATTGTGAAGCTTCATGTGAGTTGTTTTTTAGTTGATCAGCTGAGGCATGGATGAGTAAGGCATACATAGGAGCAGCTCAAGGTTTAAAGAGTTGCCGCTCAAGGCATAACATATTGACGAAGAAGGGATTACTATGTTTTTGGACATGCTATGTATTTTCATTCATGTCAGAAAGCAAGTAAGTTGGGATACACAGCCACATATGCTTCAATATTTTTTTGGACCAAGTTTGTCTTCGGCGATGTGCTTCTGTTGTTATCCCCTCCCCATTAAAACAGTAAGGTAGAAAATGATTTCTTACTACCTTCCAAAATGAACAGCGGAGTAACAAAGTTCTCAAAAATTGTAATTTGGTATTTTTATCATATTAACTAACACAAAAAGTTTAGTTTCCACGAGAAAATGAGCATATATATGGGAGATTCATTATAGTCGTTTTGGTTTCATTATCGAAGAGATTTAGATACTTCGGCTTCATGTCTGGTGCTTTACTCTTTAGGAAATGAACAAAGTAATAAGCATAACAAGTAACAAAAATTTACCTATATACAGAAAGACATGAGAACGTGCAAGCTTGGTAGATGAGCCGACGAGTTGAATAATAAGGCTATAATTCATTGAAAATATGTGCAGTCAAAGAGTTCTTTATTATAAGTAAGAGTGTTGATAGATTTTGGGGATTACGCATGAGAGTTGTAATTAGAGAGAGTGAAACACAGGTCTTGAAGGGAGTGAAAGTTGATCGGGTTAGCCAAAAACTCTTGATGAATGATATGAATTTGTAGAGTTGGTTACATTTTGTAGGTCGTCTTTTTACTTTCAATAAGTTGCAAGGAAAAAAATAATGTGATTTACAAAAGTATGATGGATCTTTTAAAATGGGCAATCATCGTGTATATCAACCTTATTTGAGAAATATAAAATGGTCATACTCCTCTCTACCAAAACAAATACACATCACTTGTTATTATAATATTATTTTAAAAAAAAAATTATTAGCAAAAGTTATATTCCCAAACATGATAAAGTGAAATAAAGTTACAAAAACTGCAAATTATATTCTTATGTAAAACAACATAACAATAAATTAAAGAAATGACAAATATAGGAAGTTCCAATCTTCATATTACATTCAAACAATTAAAAACACAAAGTCACACCCAACAAATAAATCATTTTTTTCCCGTCAACTATAAGTCATTCAAATATAAGACGATGACATTCAAGAATAATGTATCCAAAATACTAATCCTAGAATAAAGTATTACAACCAACTACTAAATCTACACTTAGTACACTATATGAAAACATAACTACCATATAACATTCTGAAAAATATTAAACAACTTACATATTTACTTACATACTAATTAATTAACTAAAACTTAAAACTTATATAGTTATGAGTTTTTGAAAAGTATAAAAGGCTTAACACTCGAATAAAAAATATATTTAATACAATACAAAAGAATATTAATATACAAATAAATCTAATTATATTAGAACAGTTTTAAATAGATAATCCGCGCGTAGCGCGGAATAAGCCCTAGATTCTGGCCCGTGCGTTGCACGGGCATTGTATTTTATTAGATTTTTTCCAATTTACACTCAAATGTAGGACAAAACAATACATTAAAATGGAAGATTATATAGTTTATATTAAGAAAGTGTTTATAGTTTTATTTTACCTAAAATATAAAGTAACATTATTTTAGTACAAATAAGTACTACTTGCAACAAAGTAAAGAACATTTATTGATGACACGGCAATAATAAAAAGAAGTAATACATTTGGATATATCTAGTGTAGAGTATCCGCATGGTTTTTGAACTTCTGAATGTTTGATGGATCGACACTGACTTCTACGACTTGGAAAATGGAGTCACCGGAGACATTGTTCGGACAACGAATTTGGACTTTCAAGACAACATCTCTCCCCTCAATATCGAGCAGTTCTACGGGAAAATCATCTTGACGATTTAACTATTTCAAAAATAGCATAAATCAATTAGAAGAACTTTCATGTTTTTAGGCATTGGAAAATTATGTTTCTGAGTAAAAACAATATAAAATACTTGAATCTGGTGATGACGTAGGTCGTTGGCTGATATTCTAATCAATTTAAACACTTCTCTATCAAACATTATGAAAGATGATGTCTCAGTTTGATCGGCTCCTATGAACTTGACCATGTACCTTAATAAAGAAGAGCATAGAGTAAATAGTATAAACAATTGGAACGATGAATTAAAAAAAAAATAATAACTAAAAAAATCATGAGAAATACCTTAAGCTTGTAATTGTTACATCTTTATTGCAATGCTTGCAAGAATACATGTCCTCCACAACTTCATTTGTTCTAGGATTGACATAAGGCTTGGCTGTCTCGAAACAGAAAGTACACCCAACGTAAAACCAGGGATCTTCATAATCGAAATACAAAATGGTTGCGAGCGTAACACAGACCATGTCCTAAAGATTAAAAAATATTGTTAGAAGGTATAATGTTTATAAATGTTGTTATTTTGGTTACGAAATACAAAATAAAAAGGTTACGTTTATTGATTATATACCTCTCTTTCTCCCAAAATTTGGGCAACGGTTTTGTAACCGGATATTGGGAATGCGCCTAAAGGTATCTGTAAAGACGGATAGAAAGATAATCATTATAAATTCAATAGAGCCATCAAGTGAAACAGAAATGAAAAATACCATTTGAGGAAAGGATCGAGAGAGGAGATTGTATGTGAATACTTATTCATTGGGTTGCTATCTCTTGAGTATATAGTGATGGATGATCGGGGATATCTTTGAAAAATCAAAATTGTGGGAAAAAATAAATATTCAAGTGTTTATTAGCATATCCTTATTTTTAGCTCAGAATTTACTATTTTTGGTATGTCAATCAATAAAAAACTACATTATGACTTTTTCGCAAACTATTTGTACGACCAAATGAATGTTAATTCACATTCATTATTAATTCTAAAACTAACTAATGATAAATATAGATACCCATTGCATGGTCAACATTCATTATGATAAGCTATCTATTATGTATAATAACTTTGAACGCAACAAAGAAAACCTAAATATAGGTTTAGGATTTAGAATTTTCATTGGTAATAATCTATATTTAGATACAAAGAATCAAAATCGAAACAAAAAAGAAAATTGTTAGTATTTTTTTTTTAATGGCTGGTAAAAATATTCCCAAATTATTATTGATTAGAACATTGAACGCAAACAATGAAATTCTATATTTAGATTTAAGATTTAGCATATCACTCGTAGAAATCTATATTTAGATAAGAAGAAGTCAAAAACTATTAACAATTTTGTTTGTTTTTCTTGTTTTTATTAATGGATGGTATAAATTTTCCACAATAATTATAGATAAAAACATTGAGCGCAAAAAATTAAATTCTATATTTAGATTTAAGTTTTAGCCTATCACTCATAGATATCTATATTTAGATAGGAAAAAGTCATAAAATGTTAACAAAAATTGTTGTTTTTCTTGTATTTAATAATTGATAGTATAAATATTACCCAATTATTACGGACAATAACTTTGAACGCTTCAACAAAAGACAAAATTTAGATTTAACTGCTCAAAAAAAAATATTTATGAACAACAAATTTAGATCCTGACAGTTGAATATTAAATTTCACTATCTCTTATTGTGATTTTTTTTTTAAAAATAAAATAAATATATACAGTTGTATAGTACTGTATTATCCAATCTCCATAAGGTGACACTTTTAGCACTTGTTTAACATGGGCTCATGGATTCATTCCTATTGACGTTTACATTTACGGTTTGTGGAAATCAAACATAAAGCATATACCTGATTCATTCCATCAACGAATGAATCTTTTTTCCTTTGTAAGGTAGTCTCTATATCCATCATTACATTATATATATCCATGCATCTTGAAAATCATAATGTCGACCTCCAACAATCTCAGACCCTATGCACAACCTATCAAGAAGCAATAGCCGAAAACCATATGCATAAAAAGTCGATATTTAAAATCACCCAATGCACAGTCTACACTCTATACGAAACCAATGCATGTCCTTTGTTATCTGAACCTACTTCCAAGTGTCTATTTAATAATAAAATGTAGAGAACTCATAAACAATGTCTATAAATACCCTAGTGGAACCTGTATTCTTCTAAACTACACAACTACGAAACAGTTTCACATTTCTGGAGACTTGCATGCTTCAGCGTTGGGAAACCTTTGTGACCGAGATACAGACGGGAGATGGTTGTTCCCAACGTTGATGCATGGAAGGTCTGCAGATATGTAGCTAGTGATACATTCAAAGTATGTTAAATCTAATTTAAGTCTCTCTTCTACTAACCTAACTTCTTCTCCATGTCTCTCCCCATCCTTCAACTTATCCTTACGTCTATCAAAGAAGCTTATGCCTGCAAACTCTAACAAATCCAAAACAGCTTCACAACTCCGCAGACTGCCATGTATTAGCGTTGGGAAAACATTTTTGGTCTGTAAATACAATACATAGGCAATATGGTTATACCCAACGTTGATACATGGTAGGTCCGCCGATTTGTAGCTAAAGGAAATAGATAAATAAAATCGATTCCACATCCATGAGCTTATACATATGTATGTGTGGATCAACTTTAATTTTTGTATATACTTATGTATGCACAGAGTAGCCATTAATGTCCATTGTGTGTAACAATTTCGTAATATAAAATTTGGAGCCGTTTAATCATGATATATTGCAGGGATTAAGATGTTTTCAGATTTGAAAAATAACCTCTCGAAGCAGTGTATATAGGGATGATATAATGCAGTACATGATTGGTTTATAAGTAAATGTAATCTCTGTATTTTTATATCAAAAGAATCCGAGGTTCTTAATAAGATATAGGACCACATGTAATCTTATAATGTTTGATAGTTGTGAAATGCAAAAACGTTCGTCGATGAAGCCAAATCCGGTTGTTCTTAAAAGATGAAAAATATATGTAAAACACATTAGGGATTGGAGTGAATAAACATGAATACCAAGTTATATCATTCTTATACGGTGTAAAGAGGGAAAGGATGGTATAAATGCCCGGTTTTCTGTTTTTCAACATTCATTACTGTTTTTTTGGAGTTAGATGATTGAATCGATTCTCAAAAGCTTAATTTCAAGTTCTAAAAATAGATTCCCATTTTTAGTGATTATATATAAAGAAACAAATAACAAAAAAAAAGTATAAAAGAA
This sequence comes from Orychophragmus violaceus, assembly GCA_030180135.1. Lineage (NCBI taxonomy): Eukaryota > Viridiplantae > Streptophyta > Magnoliopsida > Brassicales > Brassicaceae > Orychophragmus > Orychophragmus violaceus. The sequence goes on along the minus strand of CM058236.1, from coordinate 24,957,875 downwards.
TCAACCTCACAATCGATACTCGAATTTTAAAATTGGAATGTGGTACTTAAACAATTGATTCTTTATCGTCTAAACCTTGGAAACGCAAGAATAGTAATAATTTCAAATCTTATTTTAAGCATCCAAAATATGTTTTGAAAGTAAATGTTTTACTTCTATACGTTTCTGGCAGTTAATATGAAGTCTATATCGACATATTAAAGCATTGTATTATACATTTATTATTCCACAATTCTAATAGCTCCAAAAAATTAGATATTGTGGGATATTTAATAATAACGTAAGACATGGACTATAGTTAACTTTTTCGAATACTAATCTTTGGAAAAGTCTTTAATTATACAACACTTGTTTATGAATCTAAACACATCTAAGTTCGAACATCTAATCCTTCTATAGACTAAAAACTTAATTTTACTATTCTGTGATATGTTTCTTTCAGAAACATAAATCATTAGTTGCAAAGTATTACTCTATGTCCATTCTATTTCGGTTTACACTCATGTCCTCAATGATCTTTACATTGCTTCAATTATTCAGCTCCAAAAAATTTGAATTGGCCGAGACCAATACCTATCCATTCAACAGTTAAGATCCACACCTAACCCTCATCCATTTAAAGCACTCCTAGATGTACAGTGATGGAGAGAGCATCCCAATGCACCTCACTTACGACCCAATGGTATCTCTTCGTCATCTTCCGATTGTGTGACCTAAACCCTCTCTCAATGCTCATGTGATAGGCCTGCAATGCTTCCTTTCCCACGCTAAAAGACAACAACTAACTGCCCAAACAGCTTTTTTCAGACCAAGTTAGAGTCCCCATGCACCTTAGATATGACCACTCAGTCTACTTCCTCACTACATGCAAAAAATAAATCGTGAGTGACTAACACAATTTCTTCGTCTACGGTTTCTAAGAAAATATGAATTGGATTTGTTCCTTTGTTTGTTATTCATCTCTAACACAAAATAAATCGTGAGTGACTAAAATTAAGGTTTACACAATTTATGGTCAAATTCTTTACCAATTCATATTTTGGTTTAACAGCTTTGAATACAACCAATTTGGTCTATAGATAGCTTTTTGTTCTCATGAAAATTTTATATTTGACAGTTTATTTTGATTGTTTATATATTCTTCACATTCTTGTATAAATTGTTTTATAAAAATGGGTTTGGGGTGTTGTTACAAAAAAGTAATACAATTATATCAAATGGATTAACCTACGTAACATTATCTATATCCATGAATCTTGAACATCTAAACACCGACCTACACAATTAAAGACCCTATGCACAGTCTATCAAGAACCGTCTCCCGAAAACCATATGCAGATAAAGTCTCTATTTAATATCACCCTATGCAGAGTCTATAAATACCATAGTGGAACATGTATTCTTCTAAACTACCCAACCACTATACAGTTCCACATTTCTGGAGACTTCCATGCTTCGGTGTTGGGAAACCATTGTGTCCAAGAATCCGACTGAAGATGGTTGTTCCCAACATCGAGGCCTGGAAGGTCTGCAGATATGGAGCTAAGGACACATTCAAAGTATGTTCAATCTAATTTGAGACTCTCTCCTATGAACCTAACGTCTTCTACATTTCTCTCCCCATCCTTCAACTTCTCTGTATAAAAATGAAAGAAGTTAATTCCTCCATACTCTAACATATGGCCAAGCTTCTACATTTCTCTCCCCATCCTTCAACTGCTATTAACTTCATTTCTTGTTGGCCAAGTTTCAAAACTATAAGCAAATTACATATGGATAATTTGAAAAAAAAAACATTAGAGGATCATGAGTTGAAATGGTATTCATGATATTATGTTTACTAAATAATCAGTGGTTTGTTAAAAGAAGAAATATATTGTCTTACATGGTTTTGGTTATTCAAAAGCCTTATAGCTAACACTATCGTATTCTCTTTTCTTTCCATTGGCTCTTTAATTTAGCTCAATACCTTAGCTTGTCCCGAAACCAAAAACTTTCTTTAAACAGTTCTGCTACACACCTATCCGTCCTGCAAGGCATGCACTGGTGGATGTACAGAGATGGAGATAGTCATGCAATGCACCTTAACTGCGATCCAATCAACTATCTTCTACATGTAGAACCAATCTTATCTTTAGCCGGATGTAAAGAATTAACAAAACTCTATTTAGAAAACGTAATATTGAATAACCAAAAAACTGTATACCTCAATCACTCAATATTTAATAAATACTAAATTTCATCTCAAAGTTTGAGTTAACTATCATTCTGAAAAAATAATGAAATTAACTTATATGCATTTTGGGGGGCTTCTTATAAGTTTGCCCTTTTATATATAAAATTATTGATATCGTAAACTCGACCCCAAAGACTTGTTTTAAAAACTAATTAGTGGCAAAAGTGTTATATATATTACTAAAGAAACATTGAAAAAATAATAAAACAAAATTAGGTGTTTAATGACTCTGAAATGGCAACAATAAAATTTCAAAAGAATCTGATCAAAGACTGAATAAATTGAGAAATGTGACCACATGCATAAGCTCTTAGGTGAGACGGGCACCGAGAAACAAAGCGAGGCCCTAGTAACCGTTTCTCAGACCAATGGTGATTGTTTTTCAACTTGAGACATATAAAAAACAAAAGTGTAGACAAAATAAAGAACAAACCCAAAAAAGGATCTATAAATATCATAGCTACAGCCATTCGAACCAAGTGTGTGGTTTATATACTAAAGGAGTTCCTATTTATATAATTTCTTTTCCATATCTCTCCCCATCCCCCATCTACTTCAAATCACACTGAGATCAGCTTATTTCATCAAACAATCCCCATTTTGTTCCAGTTTCACAATTCTGCGGACTGCCGTGCATAAGTGTTAGGAAACAATGTTTCCTCTGTGACAATGATACAGAGGCGATATGGTTCTACCCAACATTTATGCACGGTAGATCCGCATAATTGTAGCTAATTAACACTGATAAATACATCTCCTTATAAACCTAACTTCTACTAATGGATTGTTTTATGTGATTCACAAATTTGATCAGTCACAGTTTGAGAAAACATGGAACTGAAGGCAGAAAAGAGTAGTTAGTGGTGATAGCTCCTGGATAAGTTACGTGTCTATTCCATAAATATAGACTCATTTGAAAGTTTTTATAAAAACTGAGAATAATGATACATGTTTAGGAGTTAATACATTCTATTTGGTTTAAATCCATGGAATTTGTTATACAATATGTATAGCATATTGAGTTCTTGTTAGATAAAGTAAGGGTTGATGTCCGTATTTACACAAAAGTTTTAACTCTTAGTCAATCAAAATATATGAAACACATAAGAATATTAGAATATGACAAACAAATCTGCCAATAAACGGTTTTAAATTTAAAATATTGTATTTCAAAAAAATGGTTATTTAAAGAACGATTTTCAATTAAAAAAAAGACTTAAAAAGGTGATAGCATAATTATTTTAAGGAAAATAAGATTTCAGATAAGTAAATCTTAACAGCTTTCATTTGTTTGAATTAAACATGTTTTAAAAAAAAAAATTATCTAAAGTTTTCGTTGTTTGGCGATGGGAGTTGTTAGAGATGGAGAATAATAGCCTAAATCATATCTGTGCAAAAATAATTTTGAGGTAGTGTTTATTTCATGAAGAGGTTTTCAGAGACTATGCTAATGGATTTAAGGGAGTCAAGACCACAACAACAGATTGTAGTTATGGATCAAATATGAAGCTATGTTCATGAGGATGCCTGAATGACATATGAATATATCACGGGAAGGTACGTTTGGATTTCTCTGACTTACGTAATACAATTCAATAAGAAATTTGAATCAAAGAATCATTATGTATCAGTTGGTATACACTACGTTTTTTCATGGTTAGAAATTAGGATTAAGTGTGTCTGTTAGTTTGTGATATAGTTCAGCTATTAATTCTCATTGTAATCAACCACCGCACTTGATCACGAAGCAATAACAGAGTATATAGAGTAAATGAGAACTAAAAATACACTTCCAGACGCAAACATATGGTATGATCTATAATTTAGAAAGAAGTATATAATTGTTCTAAAAAGATTCTTTGGTTATACCACAAATTTTTGTTATTATAAAGACACAAAAAATAGAAGACATAATAAACTCTATAATCTTATAATTAATTCGGAAAATTGAATGATTCTAAAAAAATTCAAATTTGAAATTTTCAATAGTTTTGGTCTAATCTTATTATTCAAATATGTATAGTCAAAAATAAAACCCATTTGTAGGCTAAGAACCGCAAATTAAACAACATATATCTATTTTTAGATTTTCATTTTCAAGATATGGTTTACGTATACTTTTACTATAAATATGATCTTAACTTCCACAAATATTGACACATTTTGCTTAAGCTTCCTCAGTATCCAGCTGCAGTTTGAAGATGTCAAGTGAGGAAACAAATTAAGGAATTTCTAGCAGATCCTAATCCAATTAGGCAATCCTGGTCTGAATTCCAAGCCTAGGATCTAGGGTTCATGTAATTGAATCATTGGGATCTCAGAATTACCTGGTGATTAGCAGCGGAAGATTTGCAGATAATCGAGATCTAGAGCGCCTCAAATGCTGCGCCTCTACTGGTATCCACACGCACACAAACTGAAAAGCAGGGATGCTAGTGCCTATAGAGATCTAATCTCCAGAGAGGTTTCTATCTGTGTTCTGGTGGCTGTAAATTAGGTTAGGGACGAGTTTAGGTCGACCATATATCTTATATATGTCGGCTTAAACCACAACGGAATTAACCAACGATTAAACCGAATTAATCTGGTTAATCCGCGAGTGCATCGATCGATGCACTCTCTGCAACGATCGATGCTGTCCCAGAACATTGATATCGAATGCATATCACATATGCATTCACTGGATCATTACATTAATGATCAACCTCGTCTTTAACGCCCAGTTTGCTTAGGTGTGTGACCCTGTAGGATCATATAACACTAGCAATGAGTTCTAAACTCATTGATCACAAGTGGCTTCTAGAAAAGCATTATGACTACCTAGTATTATATGATTGTCTTATCTCGACAATACAACTATCACTTAGAGCAAGTACAATAGATTTCAGGACATTCCCAACAATCTCCCACTTGTACTGGAATCATCTATTCCCATAATCCCTTCGTCACTATATCTCGATCTAGCATAAGGAAAGAACCGTGTCATCCTTATTGAACCAAGATCATGTTCATCGAACTCCGATTTATACTGACAAGACAAACGACTGACAATCACCTCGTTTGAGTGTGGCCACACATTTCTCAGTATCAAATCTTCGATGGGCCCTGAGATATTTATCTCCTGTTATATAGGAGGGACAAATCCCATCTTGTTCCATCCCTGTCTCTTCACACGCTTCATGATACGCCCAATCAATGCCTTTATAGTCACCAGTTACGGCTGACGTTTGACAAGGTTAAAGCGGACCAATTCACATGTAAGAAAACATGATGAACTCAGGTCTAAGGACTATACTCTATAGTCGTAATGAAAACTCTCATGACACTTATATAACTATCCCGTAGAGTTCTCATCAGTGGGTCATGTCCGATCCTGTGTTCTCCAACACATATCTATGTGATTGACTTTAATACTCTTATTAATGACTCCATGAAACTTAGTCATCAGTCACCTCACATACTAGTCTCACGCGGTTGTTAATGTCCCATTTTAACAACCTTGACCAGGGACCAATCATAATTTATGTCATTTATTATCTATAGGGTTTCATGATCAAGTCACATACTTGATGACCTATAAAATGTCATAAATTACTTTGGGACTATTATTTAATAACCATTATTAAATAATACAGATGTCAGATTTCAATAACATAATCAAATTATGTTTATACGAACATCATATCATAACTAAAATTAACAACAACAACTCCCACTAAAATTAAGATCACATCTTAAGACATCTAATGCCTTTAGCAGTAGTCTGATCCTCATTCGTTCTAAAAATCGGTCTAGGCGGCCGCCTAGGCGGGGCCTAGGCGCTAGGCGGTCTTTGACCGTGGCGATTTCTTCCTAAGCGTTCGAATTAGGCGTTTATGTTATTAAGCGGATTTAGGCGGGTCTAGACGGTCCTAGGCGGGTCTAGGCGGTCCTAGGCGGGTCTAGGCGGTCCTAGGCGGGTCCAGGCGGTCCTAGGCGGCTACACACAATCTTTAACCAATTATCATTTGATTTTTAATTTTGATGTTTGTTTCTGTATAATTTTAAAATTTTATTACATATAACTAAATTTATAAGTTCTTACTTCATAAATTAATGGTTATCAATAAAAAAAATATTGTAAATTTAACAGATTTGATAGTAAATGTCGTGTGCTGATAAATTTAGTTAATATTCTTTTTGTTATTTCGATGTACTTTGAGTTTTAATCTATTTTTTAGACTAAGAATATTTGAATTATATAACATATATTATATAATATATCTAATATATATTGTTTTCTTTTATAAATGCATATACCGCCTAGGTACCGACTAGGCCCCGACTAGGCGTTCTAGGCGCTAGGCGGTGGGTCACCGCCCGACTAGCGCCTAGCGCTTTCTTGAACACTGGTTGAAAGACACTGCGTCTTGCTAAGAATAATACCAAGATTCATTTGCACGAGGCCCTTCTTGGAATCCTGCATATTGGACCTGTGCAAGACCTTATCACCATAAGTATCTTGACACAATCCAATTGGCTTATCCAATCTATCTCCATAGATTCTTATTCCAAGAATGTACACGGTTTCTCCCATATTTATTATAGAAAAACAACTTTCGAGTCAAGTCTTAACAGACTGAAACGATGGAACTTCATTTCCGAGAAGTAGTATGTTATCAACATACAATACTAGAAATGCAACTGCGCTCCCACTAGTCCTCTTGTAAACATACGGTTCCTCTTCGTTCCTGACGAAAACAAACATTTTTGACTGCTTCATCAAAACGAAGATTCCAACTCCGAGATGCTTGCTTCAGTCCATAAATGGACCGATGAAGCTTGCATATCTTCCTAGCTTCATTAGGATCAATGAAAACTTCAGGTTGTGTCAGGTACACATCCTTTTCAGAATTCCATTAAGGAAAACTGTTTTCATATCCATCTGCCAGATCTCATAACCATTATGAGTGGCGGTTGCTAGGAAAATCCGAATGGACATAAGCACAGTGTCTGGGATTAGGTTTCTTCACAGTTAATACCATGAATTTACTTGAAACCTTTTGCCTCCAACCTAGCTTCGTACATCCATGTCAATCTTTCTTCTTGAAAACCCATTTACTCACAATGGCTTCTACACCATCGGGTAAATCAACCCAAGTCATACTTGGTTCTGTGACATGGATCCTATTTTGGATTCAGTGGCTTTTAGCCATTTTCGGAGTCAAGGCCCATCATTGCTTCTTCAAAATTTGCAGGCCCGTCACTTTCAATGATCAGTAGATCACGGCAATTGGTTACGAGAAATCCATATTTCTCGGGTTCGTGACGGATCCTTTCGGATCTGCGAGCTTCAGTTTTCTGTGAAAGTCGCGCACACATATCTCATATGTATACTTTTACCACGACCTAATTAACCAAGATTTAAACCGTAGTTAATTAAGTCATAACCCAAAATCAATATTTTGGTTCGCGATCTGTTTCGATCGATGCAACTTTTGTGTCGATCGACACTTCTTCAGAAACTCGCCATGTATATCGAATATACATTCACTAGATCCTTTACAAACTCTAGGCACCACAGGTGCAGGTTCTACAACTCTTTGTAGATCCAACTGCTGCTCTTCCTGTGTTTTTCGAATTTCTTCGAGTTGTACTTTTACTCCCATTGTTCTTCTTGGAAAGAAAGTCTTTCTCAAGAAAACATAGTTCCGAGAAACAAACAATTTGTTCTCGAACTGGTTGTAAAAGTAACATGCCTTGGTTTTGTTAGGACAACCAATGAAGTAGCACTTATCGGATTTGGGTGTGAGCTTATCAGAGATTAAACGTTTTATATAAGTCTCGCAACTCCAAATCTCCATGATGGATAAATCAGAAACATTTACATTCCACATCTCATGTGGTATCTCTGTAACTGATTTTGATGGAACTCTATTTAAAGTAAACTCAGACATTTCTAGAGCGTATTCTTAGAAGGATAATGGAAGATCTAAGTGACTCATCATTGATCGAACCATATCTAATAAAGTCCGATACAATAGGAGTGAATTGTGAAACACTTTCACAATCTCTCAGATGATCACTAAATTCTTGACCTAAGTATTCACCTCCATGATCTCATTGTAGAGGTTTAATACCTTTGCCAAATTGATTTTGTACTTCATTTTGGAACTCTTTGAACTTTTCAAAGATTCTGACTTATGCCTTATAAATAAGGCATAACCGTACCTTCTGAAAATATCAGTAAAGTTAATGAAGCACTGAAAATTTCCTCTAGCAATTGCGCTTATCGGGCCATGTACATCCGTATGTATAAAGCCCAATAATCCTCTGGCCCATTCATTTTATCCGTTCGTTCGCAACCTATATCGATCGTTGCATACATGCATCGATCGAAACTACCTTTGTTGAAAGGGGCCTCTGTCGTTTTTCAATAAACAAGATTCACTATACTCATTATGATTCATAATCAAATGAGTCCAAAAGCCCATCACTATGGAGCTTATGAATCTGTTTCTCATTTATTTGGCCCAAAACGACAATGCTAGAAAGAAGTTTGATTCGTATCATTTGACTTGAATCTCTTGGTATTAATGTTATAGTTAGGCACATTCTGGTTTAGAACATAAATTCCATTCTCTAATGGATTGCTACTATAAAATATATCTTTGTAATCAATTGAATAACACTTATTCTTGATTTGAGAACTGATATCCTTCCATATCCAAACAAGGATTAGAAATAATCTTTCTGCTCATAGCAGTTACATAGTAGCAGTTTCAAGTTCAAAACATGCCATAAAAGGAAAAACAAATGAAATACTCCTACGGTTAATGCAGCAACTCTTGCTCCATTCACACTCATAGGTCCACTTGTCCTTTCTCCATAGTCCTACTTTTGCTCAGGCCCTGCACATTTTCACAAAATATGAGTACCACAGCTGGTATCGAATACCCAATAAGTAGGACTATTAGAAGTAACATTTACTTCTGTAACATAATACCTGAAGAAGAAGTCTCGTACGTCTTCTTCAGCTTCTCATAATCTTCCAAGAATTTATTGCAGTTTCTTTTCAAATGCCCATAACCATTACAATAACGGCACTTAACATCTTCAGAAGGACCGGTTTTAACCTTAGGAACATGGCCAGACTCGCTTGGATTCACAATCGAGCTCGTCTTGCCATCACCTTTGTTCTTACCAAGTTTCTTAAACCTTTTACCCTTTTGTACCATAAGGACATTTGGGGTGTCCTTCTTGATGTTAGGTTCAGCAGTCTTAAGCATCCCATGCAATTCAGTCAACGTCTTCGTCAAGTTGTTCATGTTATAGTTCATAACAAATTGATCATAGCTTGACGGCAGTGACTGTAGATTGATGTCAGTAGCCAACTCTTGACTGATGGGACAATCCAGTTTCCCCAGGTTATCAATATAACCCATCATCTTAATGACATGAGGACTAACTGGTTCGCCCTTTGGTAGCTTGCACTCAATCAGAGACCTAACCGTCTGGTATCTCTGAGTTCGTGCCTGCTCCTGAAACATACTTTTCAGGCTAGTGATCATCTCTTTTGGCGACTCCACGTACTCATATTGCTTCTGCAATTCCGAGTTCATGGTAGCCAACATGAGACAACTCACATCCACCGCATCATTAGAATGCTTATCCAAAGCATCCTTATCTGACTGCCAGGCATTGGCTCAGTACTTCTTGGGGAGAACTTTCTCAAGGACATAGTCCTTTTTCTCCTGTTTGAGAACAATTCTCAAGTTCCGATACCATTCAAGAAAGTTGGATCCATTTAACTTGTCCTTCTCAAGGACGGATCGCAGGGAGAAATTTTTACGATAGTTTGTGCTAGACATAGCTGGAAAAACAAGGGAGGTTTAGTTATGATGTTCAAGAAATGAGAAGTCTTAACTATTAAGACAACTCGCATTATATTCAAACAATGTTTCCTCAGATGAATATAATGATCCAATACCCATACTTCACTAAACTTGAGTGAGCCACTGGCTATCACCCAAATTTAGCTATCTAGGTAAGCAACAACTTTGCTAGTTATATCCAATATAACTCTTGGTTGTGGATCGACATATCATGCCCAATCCACCTGATGTCTCTGAGCCCAAAACGATTTTGATGGCCCAGTCAAGTAAACCAATCTCTTCAGTCATGTAATTGTTGATGTCTTGCACTGCAAATCCATCAACACGATTACCTCTGTCTTACTCATGAAATTGTGGACATCTTGCACTGCAAGTCTATCGCACAATTAAATGGGTCTTGACAGTTGACAAGATTGGAAAGACATCAAGTATCACTTGATATTTGGTTGAGGAACGGAACCATTTAAAACGTTCAGTTTTATTATGTTTTAATTCTTATAATTAATTGATTCATCTTGCTTCGGTTCTGTGATTTCAGGTTCAATAACCTAATCAACAAGTCTGGTGTCGACCGACACTACTATAGTGTCGATCGATACATGATAACCAAAAGCAATCCGCGATAACCGATCAATCCAATTGATCCGGTTTTGAATACCGGTCAGCGTCGATCGATGCTACGTTAGCATCGGTCGATGCCAACCTAATCAAGACAATCGCAATTAAACCATTCACAGTGTTCGACCATCTTTAACCAAGCTCGATAACCGGTCCAATCCAATTGAACCGATTCATCAATCTCGCGAGGTTTGTGTCGATCGATGCAACATTTGTGTCGATCGACACTAGGCGAAAACTGAGTTTTATTCGGGTTTTCGCCCTGCATCGATCGATGCCGGATTGGCATCGATTGACACCATGCGAAAAATCCTAAATTTTATTCGGGTTTTCGCCCTGTGTCGATCGATGGCGGATTGGCAACGATCGACACTATGCGAAAAACCCTAAGACGTTTTTCGAACAAACCCTAAACTAGGTTTTTCATGAAAACGAATTTTAGCAAGTTTGTATCAACCATACAGAGATCCAGATTCAACCAATCTAATCAACATGCTACAGATTCAATGGAACCCTAAAGCTCTGATACCACTTAAGGAATTTCTAGCAGATCCTAATCCAATTAGGCAATCCTGGTCTGAATTCCAAGCCTAGGATCTAGGGTTCATGTAATTGAATCATTGGGATCTCAGAATTATCTGGTGATTAGCAGCAGAAGATTTGCATATAATCGAGATCTAGAGCGCCTCAAATGCTGCGCCTCTACTGGTATCCACACGCACACAAACTGAAAAGCAGGGATGCTAGTGCCTATAGAGATCTAATCTCCAGAGAGGTTTCTATCTGTGTTCTGGTGGCTGTAAATTAGGTTAGGGACGAGTTTAGGTCGACCATATATCTTATATATGTCGGCTTAAACCACAACGGAATTAACCAACGATTAAACCGAATTAATCTGGTTAATCCGCGAGTGCATCGATCGATGCACTCTCTGCAACGATCGATGCTGTCCCAGAACATTGATATCGAATGCATATCACACATGCATTCACTGGATCATTACATTAATGATCAACCTCGTCTTTAACGCCCAGTTTGCTTAGGTGTGTGACCCTGTAGGATCATATAACACTAGCAATGAGTTCTAAACTCATTGATCACAAGTGGCTTCTAGCAAAGCATTATGACTACCTAGTATTATATGATTGTCTCATCTCGACAATACAACTATCACTTAGAGCAAGTACAATAGATTTCAGGACATTCCCAACAACAAATACCCAGGCTACATCAATGTTAGTTAAGGTAAAGATTTACTTATTTTTATTAGAAAAACTTTCTTCATATTTAACAATTCTTTATCTGGCTAATGCAGGAAAATACTGTTAAAGAAGAAGAAATTGTCAATGGCTTGAAAAATGAAAAATATAAAGCTTCAAGATTCCAAAAATGGATGATATTGAATAGAGACGTGGCGGAAAAGCTACGGAATAAACAAAATAATGTAACTCTTGATGGTGAATTGTGTTACTTAAGGCTTCTTTTAGAAATACTTAACGACGCAAACAGCTTTGAAGATATACGAACGGTTAATGGAATTATGTATCCAACGTTTAAAGATGCTTATTATGCTCTATGTCCTTAAATTGTTTTGGTCAACGCAAGGGAGGGGGACTGGGTGTTGCCTAAATTGTTATTCCGATTCAAATTAATAAAAGTAACAATTATATATATATATATATATATATATTTTAAAACAAAACTTCGATTAATTCGATTTACATTAAATAATATGACTTACTATTACAAAATGAATGTGTTTCAAGTTTTACTTATAGCTAAAATTTAATGTAACATCCTTTTATCAAAAAATAACATCTAAATGAATTTATCACCGATTCGATAAACTTTTAAAATTCGACGTCAAATACATAAACATTAGCCCGTGGATTTTGTTTTAGTACATGTAAAGCATATTGACTTCTTGTAGCTGAAAAGTAATGTTGAATGTTGTTTTTTTTTAATAAAATAGTGCCACTCGTATGGTAAATATTGATATAAGAAAATTAGCTGAATCTCAATAATTGATTATCAAACATAGATATTATTATCGTAGACATTTTAAACCATTTAGATTGAAAATATTTAGAGAAGAAACTGGTAGCCGAAAAAAAAAACAAACTTACAAGTGTGATAATATAATTATTTCAAGAAATAATAAAACTTTAGATAAGAAGATCTTAACAGAAATATTGTATTTGATTTACACATTTTTAAAATAGATAAATTAAATAATTTTTTCGTCGATCAGCTAGGATAGTCGTGATAGATTTGGATTCAGAGACTACATCATTTTTGGACAGAAACCTATGGAAGCAGTGTGTAATGGATTAAGATGGTTTCAGAGGCTATTGCAAAATGGTCTTATGGGAGTGAAGATAAAAAAAACAGATCATAGTTATGGATTAAAAAGAGGAAGCTATGTTCATGTGGTTGCTTGAATGACGGGTGAATATTAAACGGAAAGGCAGGATTTGGATATCACTGATTTAGGTAATACAATTTCATAAGAAATTCGAAGCCGTGAATCATCATAAATCCTATGGAAACGACCCGTTTTTTGCATGGTTAGTACTTTTGATTGAGTGTGTCCCTGTGATTATGATGGAGTTCAGGTATTCATTGTCATTGTAATCAATTACAGTACTCAATCACAATGCACTCAGGGTTCTATTGATCTGGGATTCTAATGATGTTCTTTTGAAGGATTAGGCTTTGAGGTAATATGCAGTCAATAAAATCTGATTATTGATTTCGGGATGAATTTAGACATCTTTCACTAAATTAGAAAAATATGTATATGTCATCTACCGTTAGTCGTCCTTCTCTCATGTACGACAAAACCTTTACTGTTGATCTATATACACTGATATATATCTCCAATTCCTTGTCTAGGGTCGTCGATAAGCTAACCGAGGAATTTGGGGCAGCTAGTTCTGATTTTGACAGTCTTAAGAAGCAATCAATAGTCTAAAAGGTATAAAATTTGTGACCAAAGATCATCTTACGCATTTCTCATAATATATAGTATACTAATTTCGATCTGTCGTTGGTAATCTACATTCTCAGTTTACATACAATGAATTCGTACACTAATAATTAGATATATAAGAAACGATTAGAAGCTAAAATTAAAAGAAGTCAAGATTACACCAAGATCTAGTTAGCTTTACGAAACAACAGAACATCCAAACATAAATTGCAGTGAGTATGTACAATGTTCGGCGAGATACTAAGAAACATGGAGTTTGTACATTTGATGAAACATAGTAGTTGATGGTGTGTGAAACTGCTGGATAATTTGAGATAGAACCACACAAATATAGCTTCGCCACGCACCTGAAAGTAGTGTAGATGATGTTATGTTAGATAGTACAATCCCACGATAGTGAAAAACAGTCTTTCCTATGTGATGAATATTGAGTTATAGTGAAAATCACACATCACACACTAACTACTACCGTTTGAGAATACTTATTTACTTCCATGCAATATGTTTCTCAGTTCCTTGTCTAGATATCAAATAGCTTCAGCACATTAAATAGACGAACCAATTATTTGAAAATTAATCATGAACTGAGTGGGAACGTTAGCAATAAAACCATATTAATATGATACGATAATATAAATACTAACCTTCAAATTTTCTGGAAAATTTCTTTGTAAACAACATTGGTAGTTGAATCTGTCCTATTTCCAAACTCATCTGTGATAAGGATTTTCAACCCTCTTCTGCTTTTGACCCTTGAAACCGCAACGTAAAGCTGGCCATGAGAAAAAACCGGTCTCGGTAAGTAGATTCCCACATGTGACAAACTCTGTCCTTGACTTTTGTTAATTGTCATCCCAAAGCAAGGCATGATAGGGAGTTGTCGTCGCTGGAAATGAAATGGTAAGGTGGCATCTGTCGGTGTAAGAACCATTTTAGGAAGATAGACCCTATTCTGAACGAAATCTCCTGTTATCACTTTTGCATCCACCCCATGCTCTCCCAAATGGATTATCTGCAACCTGGTTCCATTGCATAGTCCATATTTCTGATCAATGTTCCTTAGAAGCATAACGGGCACCCCCTTCTTCAAACAGATCTTGTGATTAGGCAATCCAGAACACTTTAGTACATTTAGAAAATCCGTTGAAATATCAGAATCCCTTGCCGTGCTGCCATCTGAGACACATATTTTATCGGTACTGAAATATTCCTTAGCATCGCCTGGAAGAATGTCCATGATGTGATTGTTCACTTCATCAACAACATCGTTCGTTGGACATAGTATAGCTCGTTCCCTGAAAAATGATCCATCTTCCATATTTTCAATCAACGAAGGATATGTGCTATCAAGAATAGATGTGATAGGGTCAGATGAGTCTTTAATCAATATGTCTTCTGGAATCTCTATCACGGCCTCACCGTCATTAGGCTCAGAGAGCTTCCCATCGCCGAGTTTGAGTATCCACTCTGAAAACTCCTTGATGGAGTCCATTTCCAATGGATCAGATTCTACCGTCAAGCGCATATTCTTGGTTAAACTGAGAACCTTGCAGGAAGACCATAAAAGGGAGGATGGTAGAGAAGCTTGTACAATCTGAGCTCGACTTCCCTTTGGAATCACAGGAAGAATTTGGCGAAAATCACCACCGAAAACAATGGTTTTACCACCAAAAGGTATATCATTGCCCGTGATATCACGCAAGCTGCGGTCAAAGGACTCATAGCAATGTCGGTGCAACATTGGAGCCTCGTCCCATATGATCAACTTGGCCTTTAGAAGTAAACCGCCAAGCTCACTGTCAGGAGTGAAAGAGCATGTAGAGGTCTCATTAACCTGGAGTGGTATGGAAAATCGGGAATGGGCAGTTCTCCCTCCTTGTAAAAGCAATGCTGCCATACCACTTGATGCAACATTGATAACAATCTGTCCTTTTGAACGAAGATAAGATGTCATAGTTTGCCACAAGAAAGTTTTACCAGTTCCCCCAAAACCGTAGACGAAGAAAACACCACCGGAATCAGATTCTGCCGCGACCATTATGCGATCATATATCTTCCTCTGCTCATCAGTAAGCTTAGGTAGATTATCTTGATGTCTCTGACCACATTCTTTTCTATCGTAACGTAATTCCTCACTTATCAATCTGTTGATAGACGTCGAAATATCATTGTTCTCTGGAAAAGGCATGGTTGGGAAATTACGCAGTGTGCTTCCGGTGGATTGTAGAAGAATCTCTATTTCCAGCAGTGTCTGATTCTTTATTTGGTCCTCCGACATCTGAAACTCTGAAATGTTTATAGAAGATGAGTGTATGAGAGAAGTAACTAAGAAACTAAGAATAGATCCGAATATATTTAATATTTACCTGGTTCTTGCCGGATTCTCCTTTGCATATGCAGAACATCATCTGATAATAGATGCCATGTCTCCAACCAAACATGTTCTGGTGTAGACAAACTACCTGAGTTCAGAAGCGTAACAAACAGTCTCCGAATGTAATTACCCGATCCCCACTGACTTGCTTCGATGATTGTTTCAATGTAGTCTTTGTCATTTTCGAGAAGACCTCGAGCAACACACGCTTCTTGAAAAGAGGGATAGGTGATACCCTCGTAAGTACATATATCCTTATAAGATGTAGGTCCTATAACTTTCGTTAAGAGCATTCTCAGGTAGAATTGCTTTCGGTATGAAGGACTGAGGTGATGAATTCTTCCAACAGCTTTATATCCTTTGTGTTTACGCTCACTCCATTTTTTGGTGGAGTTGTTCCATGAAAAATGGAATGGGAAATCAATATATAATAGTTTACTTGCTGCTGCATTCTCCTTGTTGGTTTTCATCCACTCCAGGAACATTGACGTTTGATTCCCATCCTTAGCCAGAACCTCTTCTACATCGTCATCACCTTCATAAGTGATGTTATGCTCTCCCTCGAGATGAAATGAAAGTCTCTGTACAGGAACGCTACTGTAATGAATATCAAATCCAAATATCCGCCATGCCGCCTCGCAGGGTGAGATATACCTGCAGATAAGAGTTTAAAATATTTCTGTTAGTTGTGAAAACTAAAAGACAGAAAAAACCAGTTGTTCAATCAACAAATGATTATATTGGTACATAGCTTCACAACTTGAATATACGAATAGATAGAAGACACTACGACCCACTGAAACATAATGTACGTTACGTTAGTTCTTAACTGACTCGAACTATCGGATTTCATTAAAAAAATTACAGATTATTCGTTGGATAAGCTGCTCTAATTATCTAATTTAAAGCTTGCACGTAAAAGGAAGTACAATCAAGTGAAACAAAATTAGTAAAGCATGAAACACATTCAGATTTTAAGCAAGAAGAATGGATAATGGGAATCTTAAGGTAACAACAGCTTATAGTAAGAATAATACTATAGGACTATTCAATATTTAGCTTTACAACATTTTGTTCAGAGGTTTAAGGGAACAACTTGGGTTGGAAGGAAGAGACACGTAGGGTTACGTCTTGACCTATGCACTGTTTTAAATATGGTTTCGAAAAACATGTCTTGCTATTCAGAGGTAAGTCTTGACATATGAACTGTTTTTAAACTGGTTTCTAAAATTTTTTATCAAAATATTTTCACTAAAAATATGTATTACTCGTGGTTGTTATCTGGTGTTTTTAAAAATATACAGAGGAAAGTTATCAGTGGTTATATAAGAAGAAGTTGAACCATGTGATATCTACTTTCAATCTTTTCATTCTTTTTAATTAGTTGCGTCTGTATTAGTGTCGATGTTTAGCATCAGATAGAATGTGAGATATATCATAAGGGGTATTTACTTATGCCGAAAACTTATGAAAATATAGGATTGTTTTACCTGCAATCTTCATATCGCTTAACCTCGTCAACAACAAAATCTTTTCCTTCCGCTTCTCTTTTTGATGAGTTGACTGTGAATTTGGCCGTGACACGATCGCTCCCTTTGTTAATGTATTTAAATAAATACTTAACGGCCCTGGTTTGGTTGCACCACTCTACATTGATATGGGCTTTGTACCGTTGGAGCAGATATGGATTGTAGGGAATAACAAATCGATTATCGATGAGATTTCCATTTTTCTCTATGGATATACCATCTTCTCTTCTTCTATAAACAGGGAATCCCTCTTTGTTTATGTGTGTCTCCGGAGAAAAATCCTTTGGGAAGTTTTTCTTGCATCGCCCTTTTTCCATGCAAGGACTTCTCGGATTCGCAAACCCACATGGACCATGGATCATGAACTCTTGGACTATGTCATGAAGTTTTTCATTAGCTAACCTATCGGGTATCTCAGCTGATAGAACCCTGTCGATCGCACCAACTTCCGAGAATTTAGATCCTCTTTGCAAAAACAGCAAGATATGGGCGTGAGGAAGCCCTCTTTTCTGGAACTCCACGGTATATATCACTGCATAATAGTTGTATAAAGAAAAAAATGAGTATTTGTATATGAGCAGCTATATAAGAGACGAATATTAGAAGCCTACTACCTGCAGTAGCTGGTCCAAAAATATGGTATGTTCTCAGCTCAGCAATAAGCTTTTGCAATTTGGCATGGAAGATTCTAGCAACTAAATCAGGCCTATCTTCCGGGTTGAGTCGCAATGGATTCAAGTGTCTTGCAATCTCTGGCCATTTCGGATTGCAAGTAAACGTGATGAACAAATCAGGATACCCAAAATGTCGACAAACAGCCATAGCATCCATATACTTCTCATGCATGTACCGAGCACCACCTGTAAAACTTGAAGGGAGTACTATCCGTCTGCCAATCTTTGAAGAATCTGTTCCCTTTTCTGTCTGTGCTGACACATTGTCATATTTATCAGCCCTTAAAGCTTTCTGGTTAAGCTTGATAAAACAGATTCTTTCGGATTCAATCATAGTTAACCCATCAACCAAGAATTGCTGAAACAACCTTCTGAAAAAAAGCAGATGACTCGGTTCACTATGTCGTTCCATGATCCTATAAGCAAAGAACTCCCTCATGCTAACTCGTGTTCGTGGATTTGTTGATGTTGTTGTTGTCCTCTTCAGCTCGAGATCAATATGATATCCATCTTCACCGTAAGGAAATAAAAGCGGATATTGGAGAGGAAGATATGCAGGATGAAGTTTGCTTATTCTTGTCAACTCCTTTTTCTTTGTCTCAACAACAATGTCCCTGCTCTCGTAACAACTATCGAAATCTCCAACAATCAGTGCTGCAACCTCCGATGTCGCAGGCAAGTTGTATGTATTAGGATCGGTGGAACGACTTGCAATCAACTTTAACTTAACCCCTAATGGTGAATCTGACTCATTTAACCGGTCCTTGGCAGTCCTTAGAATTTTGGTGTATGGATTACACTCATTCAACATCCCTTTTATGGCTTCAATGATATGAACCGGTAGAGACTTCGATTCAGGAGATGTTTTTTGCTTCTTAGCACTGAAAGAAAAATAAAATGATAGAATATAAGATCAGAATATCAATAATGTAATAGACAATGGAATAAATGATGTTATGACAATAAAATGTATAGAGGTATAAGTTGAGAATATAAAAAAAACCTGAATGCTGCAATTCTGTTTTCGTTTTCATTCTCAGTATCATATATATAGAGTTGCATATACTTTGGGGGAGATCCATCCATAGGGAGTAAACTTCCAATGAAATGATAATTTGAGCCATGAAGTATGAAAACCGGTGGTCCACGACCATTATTCACGGAGTTGACAACCTGACCTCCCATAGAAGAAAATGCAAACATGGAATTGGCTGCTCTCAAAAAGTCTATGAATATTTTGCTATCTTTGTCTCCTTTGAACAACAAATCCTCCAGTATTTTAGGTAGAGGTTGAAGTGGTTCTATCTTGATCTTCCCTTGCATACAGCATAAGGAAAATTTGGGAGATGCGTAAGTCCTTTTTTTCTCTACACGCTCCTCGTACCACATCAAAGCACCACAGTTTTCGCAAATGTATATTGCATCTCCCAAATCGTCATATTCTGATGCACATTTAACAAAATGATTAAGTAGGTTTAAATAAATTAATTGTGTATACTGATATAGTAAGATGTTTACCTGCGAAACACAAATGTGGTTCATCAGAGATGGCCGCATGTGCAACACCTGAATGGAAACAAAAATGGCTTAGCAAGATATATTGTGTCCTTATTCGATCATGCAGTTTCATATAATTACCTCCGGTTCTTTTACGTTTATATGTTTTTTTACGGCTGAACCTATCTGGAATGTTAGTCGTTCCAGTTGTAAACTCATTGGGGAATGTAGGGCTTTGAGTCGAGCTGCTACCAATGTAAAAATTATTGGTTACTGCAGATGTTTGCGTTGAAATGCTTCCCATGGTGGTATCATTGGAGATTGTTAGACTCTGACCAATACTGCTATTATGGTTCGATGCATTGGTGAAAACAGATGTTTGACTTGAACCGATACTTGGAAAGGTAGTTGTGATGTAAACAATAGAAGTCTCAGCGAGGTAAGTCATGTAACGAACTTCTTTAGGAAAATATAACTAAAAAGAAGTGGACAGAACTATTTACATGATCCGAGAGCTCTCTGTTTCTTCCGCTCTTTAGACATATGCATCCGAAAAAGTCTCGGGGATGAGTGCTCTAACAACAAAAAAATGGTTTAGGATGTCATCAAAGAAATTCAGTTCACTTCATCATACAATGTAACATAGCTCACCATTTGTAATATCGCCCAGGGGTGGTCTACTAAACCTACTTGTCGAGACCGGTGTTGTAGAGTTTAAATGGGTGTTCTCATTAGTACCAACATTAGCAGCTGTGTTTTCGGCCACACCTGCAATTCCTGAACAAATTACATTTGTGTTATTCATTCTAGAATTACATAACATTGAGAGTAAGAATCGAAGGCTGATCCAAGTAATCTCACCTATTGAATTATTTCTTCTACTTGATCTGCTGCCTGAACGGATCACTCTTTGTTTTTTGGATGATGAGAACTCCATGACACCTTGATATTTATTCAGGGACAGTCCGTATTAAATGACTACAACAGGCCTGGGATACAGTTTAAAATATATCAGTTTGAAGGGTAAAAGGTCTACTGCCTCAATGTGGTAGTTGAGTGATAAGAGTAGTACTCACTTGTGCATCATTTCACCTTCACTGCTTGGACTCTAAATCATTTAGTGTCGAAACTACTGCAAAACAAAAAACACAGTAAGTCGATATATAGAATATCTGGTTCTCTTACTCTCTGTTTTTTTTTTTTGATCTGATATTTTGAGTTCTCGTGGTGTTAAAGAAATCGAAGGACACCAAATTTACACATAAGAGCAACAAATTGGGAAGATGGATTATCCTGGTAGATGATTGAATCTTGACGATGAGATCGTAAGGCACAACCGAAGCAACAATAATCTTTGAAATGTACAGAGAACTATCAAAACTCAATGAACACAATCAGTCTCACGAAAGTTAGCACATATGAATGGTAACTGCTTCGTTTTTTTGAAAAAAAAAAATCAGGAGGGAATATGGTATTTGGTTTATTCAAACGTGATGTTTTCATTAGTTATTTTCAATGTTTTTGAATCAATAATGTTATGAAAGTGGTTTAAGTAATAAGGTGGGGCTTCTTATTTCCTAATTTTGGTTAGTTTGTGTTATAAAAATATTATATGATAACTATATTTACAACAACACTTGATAATATTATTTAATTCAAATAAAATATATGTTTAAAATTTGATAATATGGAATTCTTAGTTTATTTAATATTAATTATAAATTTATACATTTTGATTTTTTTATAAAATCTTTAACTTCTTTATATATTTATCTGAGATTGAAAATGTGTAAGATTATATAACTTACTATTGTATCTTTGATTCGGTTTTTAATTAGGTTATGGTTATAAAATAAAAAGACATTCATTATACTTTGAGCTATAATAAATAAATAAAGGAATAATTTAAGTTAAAAATTGCTTTGAAACAACTATTCAATGAAACAAATGTATTAGAAAAGAAACATAGTCTTTGTCTAAAAAATACATTAAGCAACGATAAGTTTAGTTAAAAATAGAAATACTTCCTAAACAGAGTAAATTGCCTAAGGAAAACCTTAAGCAACCATAAACTTAGTTAAAATTTGAAATACGTCCTAGACAATAAAAAAAAAAACACAACATCAAATTTGAAGATAAACAAACTGAAACAGAAACAGAGCTTATGAGCTAAACAGAGAATCCTAAAACTCGAGTAATCAAGTCCTATTTTCTTTCCTTCTTCACAAACACCTTGGCGACACCTTTAGGCTTGTTAACGGATTGGGGTGTGCTTCGTTTGGTCGAAGATGAATCTGCAGCCGGGTCGACCACCACAACATCCAAGGGCCTTTTCTGAACAGGTGTAAAAGGTTCAGTAAATCCTACATGATCACCTGTTTCTGAAGCAGTGTTTTCAACCTGTGAACAAATCAAAGCAGTCGATTATCAATAACATATTAGTAAATTGTATCATTTTAATATAAGGAGTTTACAAAGTTAACATATTGATGAATAATAACCTCGACATCCTTTAGGGTTGGTGGTACTGAGGACAATGAAAGTGCAGCTGGAGGAGTGGGAGGCGTGGCCTGCTAGAGTATGAGTTACATGCGAAAACATAATGTAGAACACATGAGCAAAACATATTTTTAAACATGTGAAAAAATACCTTAGTCAATTCGAGTCTGAAGCTCTGTATCTGAGACTGGTCAACACTGATTTTGAGCACTTGGTAGCTCGTGTTGTGGAATCCTTGATCCGAGGCTTTAATCTTCACTTTTAGAAGAGCACTCATCCCTTCATGGTCGAGGAATTCTTGTGGATATGACCCTTCTCGATTGTACTAAGAATAACAGAAATAAAAACAATATAAAAGTAGATAGTTTTATATTACAGTACCAACTGATCCAGGAACAGGACAGCAAATGGAAAAAAAAAACTAAGTGATCATACTCACCTCGATATGTTCCTGGCGAAGTTCATAGGCGGTTTTTTGAATCAGCGTAGCAGCTTCTCTGTCAAACAGAAGAAAGGCTGCAGATTCAGTTTCATCGGTTGCTCTTAGCTTAACCATGAATCTGGCAAAACAGGGAAATAAAATTGAAATGAGCATATATGCTGTCAAGAAGATGAATAACAAACAAAGTAATTGAGGAATGACCTGAAACTGGTGTTTGTAATCTCCTTGTCACAGGGGCCACAGGAATACTTGTCACGCTCAATCGCCTCAATTTCTGAATTGAAGTATGGTGTGGCTTTTCTAAAACAATTGTTACATCCGATGTACCACCATGCTTCTTTAGAATATAAAGATACAATAGTGGCAATGGTGACGCTAACCTTGTCCTACAGATAGCGCAATTAGAAGTGTAATAAACATTAACTCTATCATACACAAATTTCCAACAAACTTTTTAATTAATATACTAAGTAAAAAGGGATATAGTATACCTCAGCCTCTCCTAATATCTGAGAGATGGTTTGGTAGTTGCTAATTGGGAATGAATCAAGTCCACTTTCTCCGGAGAAGGAGGATCCAGTTGTTTGAGAGAGAGAAAGAATAGCGCCCTGGCCACCAAGTCTGCAAAGAATGGTTAAGATTTATGTCAAGTCTATTAAGATATTATAGTAAAAATATTGAAAGATATGTTCATAGAGTATATATGTCAATAGGTTTGAATAAAAACTATTACCCTTCACTGAATGTTTTTATCTCATCTAGTTCTAAGCTGAAAAAGAGCTTAGATGCAAACGGATTGGTCTGCACGGTTGTTTTCCTGAAAAGAAGAGGAGAGTTTTTTCACAGTATGTTTCAGAGTGTATATCTTGTAACCAAAAACGACTAAGACAGAAAATCATGGGATCTTATTTAAGTTACCATTGTACACTCGTGTCTTCATTAGGCTTCCAATTAGAACAGCAGGGCCTTCGGTCTTAGTCGTGAAATAGGTGTGAGCTTCAATGGCGAATTTCGACCACAGAGTGCAATCAATGATGTTATTACTGCAATATGAAGATGAAATTGTGATAGCAGAAATATTTATAATTTACAAACAAAATTGGTCTAAACAGAAACGAATTGAGAAAAATCTTGTTAAGTACTAACCCATGGTCTCTAAGTTGTAGGCGCAGTCTTTTCTCAATCCTTTCTGCAACTCTCACATCCTCGAGCTCACTCATTCCGATTATTTCACCGATGACATCTATCAAAGATAAGAGATATCAAAAACAAAGACAATGAGATCAAAACAGAAATAAATATCCTACCGAAGAAAACAGTAGGATCATGGCTGTCAGATAGTATCTCTTCAAAAGGATGAAAGAAGAAACGGTGACAGAGATTTGGTATCTCATCGGATTTTTTTACAACGGATTGAAACGTGAAGGTTATCTTGTAAGGATGCGACGTTCCTCTGAAGGTTCCTTGGTTAGGTAGCAGCCTGAAGTTCATGATGCTACGACATGCGCCTTCCTGGAGCTCTTTGTGATATTTTTTGATTAATCCCATACTCACTGAAGCTTGTATCCTAGATCCCTGTAGGCCAAAACAAACATTTTCAATAAACAGATTGATTAATGGTTATAATGTTTTCATTGTAAACACCAATACCTTTTCATCAACCAGGATCATGTCGAGACCAGTCAGAACTCCCGGCCTATCTTGTTTCTCATATCCTCAAAGCCTTGCTATCCTAACTTGGATCTTGCACGGTTCATCAGTAGGGAAAAGCTGTGCAATTGGTGTAACAGGCAAAGACATCTGAAAAGAGAGAGATCGGTGATCATATTAGTGAAACGTATTTATATAAGAACTGACAAAAGAAGGATGAAAAAAATAATAAGGAATCGAATTACCTTGAAAGCACACAATGATCCGGAGAACTAACTTCTCTGGGGAGTGCTGGGAGAAGTTTATGTGTCTGGAAAAGAAAAAAAGAAGCTAAGTCGTTAATTATATAGAAGTAACCCAAAAAATCTAATATCAGTTATGGTGATCGTGGATGGTGGATAAAAAATAGTGGAGCAGTTACAAATCAATAAGATCACGTAAGAAAGCAGTTGATATAATCCTATATTTCTGATATTGGTGCATAAATATTATAGAAATTAATTTCCTAGTCGGAAATAAATACAGGAAAATAGAAATTTCCCTAAAACTAAACTGATTAATTAGTAAAGTATTTTCGAAAATAAATATCCCAGTATATCATATGACGGCATAAAGTAACTATCCAAGCTTTTGCAAAATGGAAGCTCATAAAATCTAAAGCTAATACTTTTCAGACTTCATCTAGCAGATTGGATAGTGATGATACCAATAATGACAGAGCTATACAAACACCAATCTAACATTCAATCGTATTTTCGCTCGGACCAACTAAGAAACAACTATGAATAAAGAAAACAAAGAAATGATCAAGTACCTTAGGAGCAACCACAGAAGCAGCTCTGAAAACCAAAGGAAGGAACATCCTATGCTTAAGAGTCTCTGGCTTCAAAGTTCAAAAAGAAGAGACATTGCAACTGAAAGCTCAAAGTTCCAGCGTGGCTAAGTTAATACCTGACACAGTCACTGGTGAATAGTGATGCTGTAAGTTGAGTGGCCGGCCTTTCTGATATGGAAAACACACACATAAAAAAATCAGTTAGTGTTAGAAAGAGGTGAGATTTCTAGATTTGTCAAATTTTGTGCTAAACACACTCGGTAATGAGCAGACCCATTAATATCTACGACCAAATTTCAGACATTTGCGATAACAGTTTTTTACCTTGTTCTTTGTCATCATCTTCGACCTATAAGGACATTGATCTTTAGCTTTTTAAGACAACTTGTAGCAGCTGCAAGTATAAGAAGATGAAACATAACCTTTAATCTACTACACAAAAAATTGAACCAAATAAAACAGATTTTGAGTATTGTTCAGATACCTTCAAACTCACGTTCGATCTCATCTAGCATACTATTTCTCTTTGCACCTACAAAAAAGGCAAAAAGATCTATGAGTCTTCGAGTTGAGATTAAGGAATTAGGAAATAGAGGGAAAGAAAATACCACAGTGTTATTCATCATCTGTGATTTTGGTGGATTGCCTTAGTTGCATACGGCTGTATTAAACCGGTTTTCAGTCATCAGTCATCTCTTCTACAACTCTATTCACCGGTTTCAAAGCTGCAACAAACCAAAAGAAGGGTTAGGGTTTCGAAAATTATCGAAGATAATAAACATCCTGTTTGATAACAAACCTGAATCGGATGGTAGATGGCTACATTAGGCATCAGGTTTTGTGAGAATCGAAGCTCAGTCACAATTTTTGATTCGATTTGTACATCACCGGTTTCAAAACTGGAAAAAATCAAAAGAAGGGTTAGGTTTTTCAGCGATTTTTAACCCGAGCTTCAAATTGAACCTGGGATCGGAAGAAAGGATGAGAGAAATCATTCGGGCTATAAACCTCTCGTGCTCGCCTGGATTGTTCAATCCAATTACACTTCAACTACCTCGCCGGAAAATGCTCCGACACTTTCAAAATCGCCGGATCCGCTCTCGCTTTCCAATGCTCTCGTCGTCTCACTGCTTGGTTGCTACTCTTCTCACTCACCGATTCAACAATAAGATTACAAATTAAGCAAGCAATAAATTGAGATAACTGGGGAGATCTTGATAGAGAAGGACGATGATGGCGATTTGTTTTGGGAGAGATGGGTAGATTTTTTTTTTTCCAGAGAGATGAAGATACAAAAAATTTTTGGGAAAACACCACCGAAAAAAATTTTTTAGTACTAACCAAAATTGTTGCCACGCTGGCTAAATGACTTGTTCTGATTGGAGGATGCTTGAAATTTTCTCTCTCATTACTTGTCTTTTATGTATATTAGATATCGTTGCGGCGAGAGAGTGTGTCCACGTCAGCACAAAAACCTTTCGCAAATGAACGACACGTCAGCAATCATTTTTTTTTACATTTTTCCTCTCCTTCTCTCCGCAGTACAAAAAGGTTTGGATGATAAAAATAGTGGGATCTGAACGATTCATCCACACCAGACAAACAACAAGAAACTGAAGAGTTTTGTTTTCCTTCACCGCTTAACGGGTTGGATCTTTCTCGAATTCAAGTTCTTCCGCTGTAGTCATCGAAGATGGATCCGCAGATGACAAATCTGACCAGGCCACACAAAATCACCCACCAGTTCTTCCCGGACATGAAATCTAGCGTCAAAGACGATGGTGGCGGTTGTCTCGGGTTAGGCTTTCCTCAGACTCACTGGTTTTTGTCTGTCGGATCTAGCTACCGGACCATCGGCGGGTAAACCACCATTGTCGCAGCCGGTACCACCGTTAAACCAGAGGAAGAAGAAGGCTGAATGCTTATGAATAATCTATGGAGGCATTCTGCTATCCTCCGCCTAGACCTTTCGATATCCTCTGTGATGATGGAGTCCATGATAAAAAGCGAAAGGCAAAATTGGGCAGATCAGCTGATTGACAATGGTTCGGAGCCGAATTGGTCTGAACTCTTGGAGATCCAGGTCCCCACAATCCAAATTTCACATGCTCAGATTCTCAAGCCATATATGATCTCTGTGTTTGTTCATATGTCCTTTAATCAGTGTTCACATGATTTGCAACAGATAACGACACCATCTTCGGGCGTACCAAGCCAAGAGGTAATAGCTAACCAGTAGCATCAGGTGGTTTCGTTGGAGGAGCAGCTCTGTTCCAGAAACTCATCAGTTAGTGCAGCGACATCTAAACAGCGCATGTGTTGGACACCAGAACTTCATGAGGCGTTCGCTGAAGCTAATGCGTAAGCTTCCTTCTTCTCTTTGTTTCTGAAAATAATATCTCAAGGCTGTTAATTGTAAACAGTGGAACTTATCCCTAGCTTGACGATTTATAATTTCCACCATAGGAGCCACGCGTAAAGCTGTTTTGAAGCTCTTGAACAACCTTTGCTTGACCATTTATCACGTAGAAAACCATTCGCAGGTTTGCTCTTATCCATATATATTTCCTTTTGCACCTCCTTCTGTTATTCTGCTACGCTTAGCTCACTTCTCATTTTCTACCGTTAAACTCTTTCTCTACAGAAATACAGAGCGTTAAGGTACTAATCGGAGACTCCAGAAACTACTGGTTATGACTGCCACAGCAGCTTTCTGTAGACAATAATCTCATCGAATTTTGCATCTTCCATCCATTCTTCTTACTCTGTAGTTATTGATCCTGATGTAACAATATCAATTTCATCTCTTGTGTAACAGATTTTCAAGAAAGGCATCGACCAAGATATGGATGTGCTTATGGCTGCAAGAGCTGCACGTTTAGAGAACCAAGATGCTATTGATATTGCAATTGTTTCAATGTTTTCAGACCCGAAAGAGGTATGGATTAAAGATTCAACCTTTCACTAAATTATATTCATATTAAATCTGTGCTGATGTTTTGATCTGATACTTTGTATTCAGGATTCAAGTATGTGTTGAATCCTAGAAATCCATTTTCTTCCTTTCAGTCCAGCTAATAGAAGAACTGCACTGACATACCTTGATGGAGAAGACAAAATGCACCGAGTGAGCAAAGGAGCGCCTTAGGAGGTTATATAAACTTAGATTCACTCATTGCTTCCATGAGATATTTTTCTGAAAATTTGTTGTCCGTTTCCAGATCTTGGATATGGCATACAACAAATAAGAAACAAGGAGAAGGTACATGCTACAATCGACAAATTCGCAAACGTGGCCTAAGATCCCTTGGATTACCATATCAGGTGAGACATAAATAACTCCTTTTACAAGTAAAGTGTCACCTTTTTTAAAGGACATCACTAACGTTGTATAATTCCCATTTCAATTATAAAAAGAACCAGATGCTGATGTTAAAGTCGAAGGTGGTCCATGAGACTTTGTAGCTCTTCTTCCTTCGGTTTTAACTGTAGTTCTGCAACTGCCTTTTGTTTGGTCTTTTCAGGAGAAAAAAATCTCCTTCACTCTGTTGTTGATACACATACTTACCTGGGAATCAAGAAGCTCACTGAAAATACTTTTGCTCAGAAGATATGCTTATTGGCTATTACTATGTTTGAAATAGGATTTTAGAAGATATTGGTGGAGAATGATGATGTCTTTCTTATCAGCTTCTACCGTCATCTCCAAAAGTGATGCATGTATACCTTGACATCGACTCTTCCAATTTACTCTGGTTAGAGAACTGGTCAGCCTCTTGTTGTTGGAAACCAAATCCTCAACCGAAGAAAACATCAGTCGGGAAAACTCAGAAGAAGTTTGCCAGTAGTTCTCAGATAGCCGACGGAGATTTTGCTAGACTGAAGAAGAGTGTCCGCAAAGTCCCTGCTTCAAATCTCAATAATCCCTCGCATGCACAAACATCATTTGAGTTTGAGAAACCCAACTGCAGCAGCATCCGAAAATTTTCAACAAGCCAATCTGTCGAACTCGCACCACCAGCAGAGAATCCTCAAGTTGATCTACAAAAAGTTAAGCTTGGCTTGAGGAAAGTACATAATCATGTAGCTGAGAACTCTTTCCAACCTCAACCGGCTCCACATAAGGAGATTGAGAAGCCAGTTCCGGCTTTAGAAGAACTTGTGAATGCCTCTGATGAAGAGAAAACATACGAAATGGCTGAGACTGGTGGCACAGACAGAGTTAATGATACATATTCATGGAACCATTGGAAAACAATGAATAACTTGATTCCATACTGGTCAACAAAATCGAAGAGAGGGAAGAAAAAATAAAGGATGGAGAAAAGGAGGATGTTAAAGAAGAGAGAACTCCCAAACAAATAGTAAGGAGAATTCAACAGGGAAGGAGAATAAAAAACCCAGGAAAAAGATTCTCCGGCTACGACTACTCAAACCGCGAAGTATCATGAAGTGATGGGAATCAATATAGTAGCCCAGGGATACCAAGCTATATGCAAGCTACCAAGTCTGCGAAAACAAAGTTGAGGCTACAAGACTCTTCTTCCCCTAAGCAACAAGGGGCTGAGTAAGCCACTCGACGTTACCATCTTCAAGTAATAATGCAAGAGTCACTTCAGCTTCTCCTTAAAACAACAAGCGTCTCAATCATGTATATGAGCGCTTATCGCCTATGCGTCTATCACCTTCCTTACATTGTAACATCCAATTCTAATTTATGTACTCTTGATTTCTTTGGATTTAAAAATTTCAAATGATATTCTTAAAATCTGTAGCTGTAAAGGTTCAATTAAATAACATATCAACAAATTTTAGATATTTTAACCCATTTTCTCATTTATTTACAAAGCGTAAAAGATATTTAAATTTCAGAAAAAGTCATAAAATTTCATATTTTGAGGGATTTTATATGTTTGGAAAGAGGATGTAGTTTTCAAAACTATGTAATTTGTTTTCAGTTTATATAACTTTTAGTTATAAAGAGCTATATTTCATATCTCATTATACGTTTAAAAGCTATTTTATCTCCAAATAAACAAAATCTTAAATTGTTTTACTGAAACTAAAAAAATCAGAGAACATTTATTATTTGTAATGAATACAGTATGCATACCAAATTCATGATGCCACAAAATCGACTATGTCTTCACCATCAACAGAACCCGACCAAGATTTAAAATATAAATAAACGAAGAATTTAATTTAGTTACGGAATAAACTATTCAACGAAACGAGCTACCAATAATATTTATTTTTATGTAAAATTATTTACAGCAAAAAACTACAAAATATATTATAATTTTAGAAAACTTTAATACATTATAGTTTCGTTTTATTTGGTACAATATAACATTGATTTTGTTAAACTGTGTTTTAAGTACATGCAGAAAATAAATAATTCAAAACATAGATATGAATAATAATTAAACAAGAAAATATTGCTTATTTAGACTCTAAACATAAACAATAATATGAAATAACTAAAATACAAATCAATAATACAAGTAATATATTAAAAATGAAAAAATATACTACGCGCGGAATAACCTCTAGTATCATCTAAAATAGTGTCGGGGTGTAAATTATGAGTAAGGAAATTATGCTAAGTAAGTTATAATAAAGAGGATTAGAAACAAAACGAAATACAATACCAAAGATGGCGGTCATTCGAAAGCAAAATGACACTGAAGATAAAAATAAATATAGATAAAACTGAAAGTAAAAAAAAAAAATCAAAGAAAAAAGAATAATTAAATTAGGTAGTACGGAAACTCGCTTCTAAAACGTTTTCAAAAAATCTCTTTAAAAACTCGTTGAAAGTTTACGCTTCTATTTTAAAAACTTCATGTTGTAAATAAATAAAAATGCAAGTTATTTTTTAAAAATATTTTATTAAAAATTCCAAAGGAAAATATCAATAAAATAGAGTAAATAAAACCATATATAAGATGTTAAAACCAACAATAAAAATTGATATTTGTGCAAAATAATATTTATCTTTTATTTATAAAGAATCCTATTTTTATTGAATGTATTTATGAAATATTGGAAATGGTTAATGTGATTAGTTGAATAAATATTATACTTGAAAACATGATTTTGTTAGCCTTTTTCATAATATAATATGAGATTGACTTATTTAATATATATATATATATATAATTAAGAATGAATGAAAACAATGATTTTGATTTTAGATCAAATCATTTTTAATTATGAGTTTCTATAAAATTAATGCATCATAAATTTTAATATATATATATATATATATATATATATATATATATATATATATATATATATATATATATATATATATATATATATATATATATATATATATATATACGAGTTTATACAGTTCTACTTCCGTGTATCCGCTTCTCTTTCATGTAATTTAGTGATTAGCAAAAAGTGTCCTATTGTACCTAATAGTGGAATGTTATTCCTATTACTTTTGTTTCTTTTCTAAATTTGTGGACTGTTAGGGATATTTCCCTTAGAAATTTAGGTTCAGTAAATATGAAAAGCAGAGACTCGTCAAATGAAGTAAAGGATATAATTGAAGTGGAAATACAAGGGATGTAATCGAACAGTGATCTCAGACTCGCACGAAATTTTTGTGAACAACACGGTTAAATCTACAAGTATAGACCAATGCTTTGACTAGTAATGGTCAAATCAACTGAAAGAAATTTTCAAATCAAATAGAGTAAATGAAAAGTTTAAACATAATACTGAGTTGTGAAGAGTATATATGTCCTAGTAGATATAATCTCCCAGACGTCAAGACCGAGGAGCCTTTTGTAGCCGTCAATGACTATCTCTGACGACGAAGTTCTCTCTTCTCCATCTAAAGCCACCGCCTCATAGCTCTCCTCTTCGTCCCTTAGGCCCTTGTCCTCACCATGCTCGTCGTCGATCCGCCGGATTCCGACCTCTCCGAACCTCCGGACCATCTGATTCCACCGCTCGAGTCTCCGCCTGAAGGAATTTCTAGCAGATCCTAATCCAATTAGGCAATCCTAGTATGAATTCCAAGCCTAGGATCTAAGGTTCATATAATTGAATCTGCCAGATCTCGAGATTACCTGGTGATTTGCAGCGGAAGATTTGCAGATAATCGAGATCTAGAGCGCCTCAAATGATGCGCCTCTACTGGTATCCACACGCACACAAACTGAACAGGAGGGATGCTAGTGCCTATAGAGATCAGATCTCTCAAGAGGTTTCTATCTCTCTTCTGGTGGCTGTGTATTAAGTTTTGTTCGAGTTTAGGTCGACCATATATCTTATATATGTCGACTTAAACCACAACGGAATTAACCAACGATTAAACCGAATTAATCTGGTGATCCGCGAGTTGTGTCGACCGACACACTCTTTGTGTCGATCGACACTGCCCTAGAATATTGATATCGAATGCATATCAAATATGCATTCACTAGATCATTACATTAATGATCAACCTTGTCTTTAACGTCCAGTTTGCTTAGGTGTGTGACCCTGTAGAATCATATAACACTAGCAATGAGTTCTCAACTCATTGATCATAAGTGGCTTCTAGCAAAGCGTTATGACTACCTAGTGTCATGTGATTGTCTCATCTCGACAATACGACTTTCACTTAGAGTAAGTATAATAGATTTCAGGACATTCCCAACAATCTCCCACTTGTACTGGAATCATCTATCCCTTTAATCCCTTTGTAGCTATATCTCAATCTAGCATAAGGCAAGAACCGTGTCATCCTTATTAAGCTAGATCACGTTTATCGAATCCCGATTTGTAATGATAAAACAAACGACTGACAATCACCTCGTTTGAGCGCGATCACGCATTTCCAGTATCAAATCTTCGATAGGCCCAGAGATATTTAACTCCTGTTATATAGGAGGTACAAATCCCATCTTGTTCCATCCATGCCTCTTTTATATCTCATGATACGCCTAATCAGTGTCTTTATAATCACCAGTTACGGCTGACGTTTGACAAAGTCAAGACGAACCAATCCATATGCAAGAAAACACGATGAACTCAGGTCTAAGGACTATACTCTATAGTCGTAATGAGGAACTCTTATGACACTCATATAACATCTTGTAGAGTTCTCATTAATGGGTCAAATCCGATCATGTGTTCTCCAACACATATCTATGTGATTGACTTTAATACTCTTATTAATGACTCCATGAAACTCAGTCATCAGTCACCTCACATACTAGTCTCACGCGGTTGTTAAAGTCCCATTTTAACCACCTCGACCAGGGATCAACATAATTTATGACAATTGATGCTTATAGGGTTTTATGATCAAGTCACATACTTGATGACCTATAACCTTGCCATAAATTATTTCGGGACTGTTATTTAATAACACAATTAAATAATGATGAAACAAATTTCATTAAAATAACATAACTATTATGTTTTGTGAACATCATGACATAACTAAAACAAATATAACTCCCACTGAAATCAAGATCACATCTTAAGAAATCTAATGCCTACAGCAGCAGTATGAAACTCATGCTTAGGCCTTGGGAGAGGCTTGGTCAGTGGATCAGCAACATTCGCATCCGTCGGGACTCTGCTGATCTTCACATCTCCTCTATTAATAATATCACGGATAAGGTGATATCTCCTTTCTATGTGTTTGGACTTCTGGTGTGATCTAGGTTCCTTTGCTTGCGCAATGGCTCCATTGTTGTCACAATACAAAGCCACTGGCTCAGAAATACTAGGAATCACACCAAGTTCAGTGATGAACTTCTTCATCCAAACAGCCTCCTTTGCCGCTTCAGAAGCAGCGAGGTACTCAGCTTCAGTCGTGGAATCTGCTACAGTGTCCTGCTTGGAACTCTTCCAGCTGACTGCACCGCCATTCAGGCAAAAGATGTAACCAGATTGCGATCGGAAATCATCTTTGTCTGTCTGAAAACTTGCGTCTGTGTAACCACTAACTACCAGCTCATCACTTCCTCCGTACACCAAGAATTTATCCTTAGTATTTCTCAAATACTTCAGAATATTCTTGACGGCTGTCCAGTGACTTTCACCTGGATCAGATTGGTATCTACTCGTCATGCTTAAATCACAAGCAACATCTGGACGAGTATAGAGCATGTCATACATGATGGATCCCAATGCCGAGGCATAAGGAATCCGACTCATGCGTTCTCGCTCAGCAGGTGTCTCAGGACACTGCTTCTTGCTGAGACTTATGCCATAAGACATTGGTATGAAGCCCTTCTTGGAATCATGCATTCTGAACCTGTGTAAGACTTTATCGATATAAGTATCTTGACACAGTCCAATTAACTTGTTTAATCTATCTCTATAGATTCTTATTCCAAGAATATACGCGGCTTCTCCCATGTCTTTCATTGAAAAACAACTTCCGAGCCAAGCCTTAACAGACTGTAACAACGGAACGTCGTTTCCGAGAAGAAGTATGTCATCTACATACAATACGAGAAATGCAACTGCGCTCCCACTAGTCTTCTTGTAAACACATGGTTCTTCTTCGTTCCTGATGAAGTCAAACTTTCTGACTGCTTCATCAAAACGAAGATTCCAACTCCGAGATGCTTGCTTCAATCCATAAATGGATCGATGAAGCTTGCATACTTTCCTAGCAGCATTAGGATCGGTGAAACCTTCGGGCTGTGTCATGTACACATCCTCTTCCAGAATTCCATTAAGGAAAGCTGTTTTCACGTCCATCTGCCAGATCTCATAATCATAATGAGCGGCTGTTGCTAGGAGAATCCGAATGGATTTAAGCATAGCGACAGGGGAATAGGTTTCTTCATAGTCAATACCATGAATTTGTTTGAAACCTTTTGCCACCAGCCTTGCTTTATATATATGAATATTTCCATCCACATCAATTTTCTTCTTGAAAATCCATTTACACTCAATGGGTCTTGCACCATCGGGTAAATCAACCAAAGTCCATACTTGGTTCTGTGACATGAATCCCATTTCGGATTCAGCGGCTTTTAGCCACTTTTCGGAGTCAGGGCTCATCATTGCTTCTTCAAAATTCGCGGGCTCGTCACTGTCAATGATCAATAAATCATGACAATTGGTTACGAGAAATCTATATCTCTCGGGTTCGTGACGGATCCTTTCGGATCTGCGAATTTCTGGCTCCACAGGCGTGGTTTCTACAACTCTTTGTAGATCCAACTGTTGCTCTTCCTCAACGGGTTGATCATTTTCCTGCGGTTCTCGAACTTCTTCGAGTTGTACTTTACTCCCACTGTTTCTCTTGGAAAGAAACTCTCTCTCAAGAAAGACGCAGTTCCGAGCAACAAACACTTTGTTCTCGGATTGGTTGTAAAAGTAGTATGCCTTGGTTTCCTTAGGATAACCAACGAAGTAGCATTTATCAGATTTAGGTTCGAGCTTATCTGTAATTAATCGCTTAACATAAGCTTCACAACCCCAAATCTTCAGGAAAGACAAACTCGGAACATTTCCAGTCCACATCTCATGTGGTGTCTTTGCAACTGATTTTGACGGAACCCTATTAAGTGTAAACGCAGACGTTTCTAGAGCGTATCCCCAAAAGGATAATGGAAGAGTTGAGAGACTCATCATTGATCGAACCATATCTAATAAAGTTCGATTCCTCCTCTCGGACACCCCATTTCATTGTGGTGTTCCAGGAGGAGTGAGTTGCGAAACAATTCCACAATCTCTCAAATGATCACTGAATTCTTGGCTTAAGTATTCTCCTCCACGATCTGATCGAAGAGCCTTAATACTTTTGCCAAGTTGATTCTGTACTTCATTTTGGAATTCTTTGAACCTTTCAAAGGATTCGGACTTGTGTCTCATTAAATAGACATAGCCATACCTGCTGAAATCATCAGTGAAGGTAATGAAGTATCGAAAATTTCCTCTGGCACTTGTGCTCATTGAGCCGCACACATCAGTATGTATAAGGCCCAATAGGTCACTGGCCCTTTCATTTTGTTTGTTGAAAGGGGCCTTGGTCATTTTGCCGAGTAAACAAGATTCACATTTCTCACATGATTAATAATCAAATGAGCCCAGAAGCCCATCACTATGGAGCTTTTGGATCCGTTTCTCGTTTATGTGGCCCAAACGACAATGCCAAAGAAAATTCTGATTCGTGTCATTTGATTTGAATCTCTTGGTGTTAATGTTATAGATTGGTGTGCTTTGGTTTAAAACATAAAGTCCATTCTCTAATGGGCTGCTACCATAAAATATATCATTGTAATCAAAAGAACAACATTTATTCTTAATTGAAAACTGATATCCTTCCACATCCAAAACAGGAATAGAAATAATATTTCTGCTTATAGCAGGTACATAGTAGCAATTATTAAGTTTTAAAACCAAACCAGAAGGTAAAGACAAGTTAAATGTTCCTACGGCTAATGCAGCAACTCTTGCTCCATTCCCCACGCGTAGGTCCACTTGTCCCTTTTCCAACGTCCTACTGTTGCTTAGGCCCTGCATATTTGTACAAATATGAGCACCACAACCGGTATCCAATACCCAAGAAGTAGAACCAGAAGTATTAACATTTACTTCTATAACATAAATACCTGAAGATAAAGTCTCGAAAGTCTTCTTCTACTTCTTCTTCTTCCAAGAATTTGTTGCAATTTCTCTTCCAATGTCCAAGCTCTTTACAGTAATGGCACTTATCAGTCACAGATGGGCCAGGCTTGGGCTTAGGGGCTGGCGCAGGCGCGTCCTGGTTCTCAACCTGGACGGCCTTGCCCTTTCCCTTACCTTTGCCAAGTTTCTTAAACTTCTTACCTCCTTGTACCATAAGTACATTTGGAGTGCCCTTCTTGATATTAGGCTCAGCTGTCTTGAGCATGCCATGCAGTTTAGTCAACGTCTTCGTCAAGTTGTTCATGTTATAGTTCATAACTTGACGGCAGTGACTGCAGAATGATGTCAGTAGCCAACTCTTGGCTAATGGGACAATCCAGCTTCCCCAAGTTATCAATATAACCCATCATCTTAATGACATGAGGACTGACTGTACCGTCCTTTGGTAGCTTGAATTCAATGAGAGATTTAACCGTCTGGTATCTCTCAGTTCGTGCTTGCTCCTGAAACATACTTTTCAGGCTAGTGATCATCTCCACTGGCGACTCCACGTTCTCGTATTGCTTTTGCAAATCCGAGTTCATGGTAGCCAACACGAGACAATTCACATCGACCACATCATTAGAGTGCTTATCCCAAGCACTCCTTTCTGCATGTGGAGCATTGGCTCTCGGTTTTTCAGGGAGAACAGTTTCCAGGACATAGTCCCTTTTCTCCTGCTTGAGAACAATTCTCAAATTCCGATACCATTCGAGAAAATTTGATCCATTTAACTTGTCATTCTCAAGGACGGATCGCAGGGAGAAAGAGTTGTTATGAGTGTTAGTTATAGCTGAGAACAAAGAAAGGAAAAAAGGTTTAGTTATGATGTTCAAGAAATGAGAAGTCTTAACTATTAAGAAAACTCACATTATATTCAAAACAATGTTTCCTCATATGAATATAATGATCCAAGACCCATACTTCACTAAACTTGAGTGAGCCACTGGCTATCACCCAAATTTTAGCTATCTAGGTAAGCAACAACTTTGCTAGTTATATCCAATATAACTCTTGGTTGTGGATTGACATCTTATGTCCAATCCACCTGATGTCTTTGAGCCCAAAACAATTTTGATGGCACAGTCAAGTAAACCAATCTCTTAAGTCATGTAATTGTTGATGTCTTGCACTGCAAGTCCATCAACACGATTACCTCCTGTCTTACTCATGTAATTGTGGACATCTCGCACTGCAAGTCTATCGCACAATGAAAAGAGTCTTGTCAGTTGACAAGATTGGAAAGACATCAAGTATCACTTGATATTTGGTTGAGGAACGGAACCATTTAAAACGTTCAGTTTTATTATGTTTTAATTCTTCTAATTAATTGATTTATCTTGCTTTGGTTCTGTGATTTCAGGTTCCATAACCTAAACCATCGAATCTGATGTCGACCGACACTACTTTAGTGTCGATCGATGCAGAATAACCAAAAACAATCTGCGATAACCGATCAATCCAATTGATCCGGTTTTGAGTACCGGTCAGTGTCGATCGACGCTACATTAGCATCGGTCGACATCAACCTTATCAAACCAATCGCAAATAAACCATCCTTAGTGTTTAACCATTATTAACCAAGCTCGATAACCGGTCCAATCCAATTGAACCGATTCATCAATCTCGCGAGGTTTGTGTCGACCGACACAACTCTTGTGTCGATCGACACCAGGCGAAACCTAATTTTGTTCGGGTTATCCTTCTGTGTCGACCGACACCAGATTGGTATCGATCGACACAGGGCGATAAACCCTAATCGTTTTTCAAGCAAAAATCCCTAAAACTAGATTTTCATGAAAATGAATTTTAGCATGTTTGTATCAACTATACAGAGATCCAGATTCAACCAATCTAATCAACATGCTACAGATTCAATGGAACCCTAAGGCTCTGATACCACTGAAGGAATTTCTAGCAGATCCTAATCCAATTAGGCAATCCTAGTATGAATTCTAAGCCTAGGATCTAAGGTTCATATAATTGAATCTGCCAGATCTCGAGATTACCTGGTGATTTGCAGATAATCGAGATCTAGAGCGCCTCAAATGCTGCGCCTCTACTGGTATCCACACGCACACAAACTGAACAGGAGGGATGCTAGTGCCTGTAAAGATCAGATCTCTCAAGAGGTTTCTATCTCTCTTCTGGTGGTTGTGTATTAGATTTTGTTCGAGTTTAGGTCGACCATATATCTTATATATGTCGACTTAAACCACAAGGGAATTAACCAACGATTAAACCGAATTAATCTGGTGATCCGCGAGTTGTGTCGACCGACACACTCTTTGTGTCGATCGACACTGCCCCAGAATATTGATATCGAATGCATATCAAATATGCATTCACTAGATCATTACATTAATGATCAACCTCGTCTTTAACGTCCAGTTTGCTTAGGTGTGTGACCCTGTAGGATCATATAACACTCGCAATGAGTTCTCAACTCATTGATCATAAGTGGCTTCTAGCATAGCGTTATGACTACCTAGTGTCATGTGATTGTCTCATCTCGACAATACGACTTTCACTTAGAGTAAGTACAATAGATTTCAGGACATTCCCAACACCGCCGTTGTTACTTTTTACAGAATCTCTGCCTTTGTTGCTTGTTGCGGAGCCTCCGCCGTTGCTGCTTGCTATAGAGCCTCTACCATTATTACATGTAGAATCTTCGCCGTTGTGGCTTGTCTCAGAATCTCTGATGGTGCATGTTACTCCGCCTGTCTCTCACCTCCTCCGTTTGCCTCCCTTCGCTCTGCTCTCTGCTCGCCGCTCCGTCAGCCAAGTTCTCATCTCCTTCGTCTGATTTGAACAGTACAACATTAACATATTGCAATCCTGAAGTGATTTGATGACTTATTAAAAAATAGTAAAACGATTTAATTCATAGCACTAGAATCCATCGAACTAAATGTTAGTAAATACTAAATACCAAGTGATATATATAAAAATATTAAATATGATTTCAAGCTATTATAAGTTATAGTCATAGAAGTCGTTTTATTATCATTTAGTCTTTACTTTTCGTTTTATTTCGCTCGCTTCTTTACTTTGATTAGTTTCTTGAATACTTGCTCAAATGACCATTAAACTTTCCTTGTGTTTTCCACACAATCACGATCTTCAAACTATTCATATTTATAAACTTCATAGTTCTAGTTGTTTTCACAATATATATAACCACATAATTGAAAGCATTTTCAAAGATATATGAAATGAAATAGCTTAAAGAGCTTTATTGTGCAGAAATATAAAAGGGAATGAAAGAGCTTAAGTTGTCACCAAAAAATTGTAATAGTTCGATTGATTCATAAAATAAGGAAAGAGAGGCTGCACTTACGGCAACCAGAGTTGCTTAGACGCAAACATTACAACTTAATTTATATGAATCTATTTTTGGCAAGAACCCTAGTTACAATGGGCTTCATATAGGCTTCTCTTGAACTTGATTGGGCTTATGTTTTTACACTCCCCCACAAACTTAGTGTAGGATGCGGAGCTAAATTTGGAACCGCAAATAGAGATGAGATAGCTTGAACAGGAGCATAAGTAATCATAGATTCATATGAAATAGGTAGAGTTGAAACTATTCATATTTATAAACTTCATAGTTCTAGTTGTTTTCACAATATATATATATATATATATATTGTTGGATAGTTCGGTTGATCCTGATTCAATTCTCATATTGATATCAACCTAAACATGCATCAGATCTAGGTGTTCTTATTTAGAAACATTATGATCTCACCTTTTACCTGTTTGTTGCAGCGGAATTGATGAACAGGTCAGAGATCAGGGAGATACACCAAGGGATGAATCCTCCAAAGGCTCACACACGCAATCACAGGAAACTGGCTGCTAGACCACGAGGAGATGGGGCGCAGAAGAGAGAGAGAGGCGCGGCTGAGTCTTAGGGTTGGGGAGAAAAGACTTGGCTTTTAGTCAATAAAAGCCATCTCTTTCCCTTTTGGGCTTTTGGGCCCAATCTGATTAAATCCCATTTAATCAGACCCATTTATCTTTCTCTCTTAGTACGACAAATGCCTAGCACTTTTGTCGTACTTCTGCTATGCCGTTCCAACATTGTTTCCTGCTAGCTTAAGCGTGTGACCCATATGGGATCATACAATAAAGGCAATAAGTCCAAGACTTATAGATCATGAGCGGACTCTAGCAAGCCATCATGACCCCCAGTATTGTATGACTTATGTCTGATCACTGACATACTCTTACGTTATAGAGACAGTACAGAGATTGCTGGACACAATTCCAACAATCTCCCACTTGAACTGGAATCTCTGTATTCATAATCCCTTTCGTCTCAATATCTCGATTAGTCATAAGGCAAGATTAGTGTCATCCTTATAAAGCCTAATCTTGTTCATCGGACTCCGATTTGATACTGACAATCCAAACGACTCGGGAAAGTCCGTTTGAGCATGGCCATGCGTTTTCCAGTATTCAAATCTCCGATTGGCCTAGAGATATTCACTCCATTTATATTGGAGGGACAAATCCCATCTTGTTCCATCACTATAAGCTACTCATTTCATGATGTACCCAAACAAGGTCCTTATAGCTATCGCAGAACGATAGCGTTAGACAATGATCAAAGTGCATCAGTCCATATGCAGTCACATGCATGCGAACTCAGGTCTAAGGACTATACTCTATAGTCGTAGTAAGAATCTCTTATGACACAGATATAAATATCCTGAAGAGTTCTTATTAGCGGGTCTTGTCCGGTCGTATGTTCCCAACATGCACCTATGTACTGACTTTGATGCCGAGCATCTATGACACACTGAGACTTTGTCATAAGTCACGTACCAATCCAGTCTTACACGGTTGTTGGTGTTCCAATTTCAACAACCTTCGACTAGGGACAGGATGATACAAAACATTTATCAAATATAGGATCTCATGATCAAGCTAAATGACTTTGATGACTCAAGATCAAGTCACTTACTTCGATGACCTATAAAATGTTTCATATCATTTTGGAACGATTATTTCATCACAGTTAAAATAATCTTGAAATAATAATTTCATTAAACATAAAATAATGTTTTACAAGAACATATCAAATAACTAAAATAAAGCTCACAAAACTCCCACTCAAATTTAGATTACATTTCAATGTTTCTAATGCCTACAGCTTCAGTCAGTAACTCGAGCTTAGGCCTTGGGAGTGGCTTTGTCAACGGATCAGCGACATTATCATCTGTCGGAACTCGGCTGATCTTGACTTCCTTTCTATTAATGATGTCACGTATCAAGTGATATCTTCTTTGAACATGCTTGGATTTCTGGTGTGATCTTGGTTCCTTTGCCTGAGCTATAGCACCATTGTTGTCACAAAACAGTGCCAGAGGCTCAGCCGCATCTGGTATCACACCTAGTTCCATAATGAACTTTCGTATCCAAACAGCTTCCTTCGCTGCTTCCGAGGCGGCGATATATTCAGCTTCTGTAGTGGAATCAGCAACGGTGTCCTGCTTGGAGCTTCTCCAACTTACTGCACCGCCATTCAGACAAAAGACATAACCGGACTGTGACCGGAAATCATCTGTGTCTGTCTGGAAACTTGCGTCCGTGAATCCACTGACTTTAAGCACATCACTTCCACCGTACACTAAGAACTTATCCTTAGTATGTCTTAGATACTTCAAGATGTTCTTTACGGCAATCCAATGGTTTTCACCTGGATTTGACTGGTATCTACTCGTCATGCTCAATGCATAAGCAACATCAGGACGAGTACAGATCATGGCATACATAACAGATCCTATTGCAGATGCATAGGGAATGTTCTTCATACGCTCGAGCTCAGCAGCCGTCGTAGGGCTCTGCTTCTTGCTTAGCGTTGTGCCATGTACCATTGGTGTGAAGCCCTTCTTGGAATCTTTCATGCTGAATCTTTGTAGGACTTTGTCAATGTATGAGTCTTGACACAAGCCTATCAGCTTCTTAGGTCTATCCCGATAGATCCTAATTCCAAGAACGTATGCGGCTTCACCCATGTCTTTCATGGAAAAACAACTTCCAAGCCAGTCCTTTACAGACTTCAGCATTGGAACGTCGTTTCCGAGAAGCAGTATGTCATCAACATACAGAATAAGAAAAACGATTTTGCTCCCACTAGTTTTCTTATACACGCATTGTTCTTCTTCGTTTGTGATGAAGTCAAATTGCTTGATCGCTTCATCAAAACGAAGATTCCAGCTCCTCGATGCTTGCTTCAATCCATAAATGGATTTATGAAGCTTGCATACTTTCCCAGCATTCTTTGGATCTATGTAACCGTCAGGTTGCGTCATATACACATCCTCTTCCAGAATACCATTCAGGAAGGCGGTTTTCACGTCCATCTGCCAAATTTCATAATCATGAAAAGCTGCAGTTGCTAGTAGAATCCGAATAGATTTCATCATAGCCACCGGTGAATAGGTTTCATCGTAGTCCACACCGTGAACTTGTCTGAAACCTTTTGCCACCAACCTGGCTTTATAAATCTGGACATTTCCATCCACGTCAATCTTCTTCTTGAAGATCCATTTGCACTCGATGGCTTTTACACCAGCGGGTAAGTCAACCAACGAAAATACTTGGTTGACAGACATGGAGTCCATTTCGGAATCAGTGGCCTTGCGCCACTTAGAGGAATCTGGGCCCATCATGGCTTGATTGAAGTTCGATGGTTCATCACCATCAATGATCAAAAGATCATGACAGTCAGTCACGAGGAATCCCTGATATCTCTCGGGTTCGTGACGGATCCTCCCGGATCTTCGAACTTCAGGTACTACAGGTTCAGGCTCTACAATTTCTTGTAGATCCTCCTGCTGCTCTTCCTCATTAGGTTGAGCAGTATCCTGTTCATCTTGAATTTCTTCAAGCAGTACCTTACTCCCACTATCTTTCTTAGAGAGAAACTCTCTCTCAAGAAAGTTACAATCCCGGGCAACAAAGATCTTGTTCTCGGAACGTAGATAGAAGTAATAAGCCTTGGTTTCCCGTGGATAACCAATGAAGTAGCATTTATCAGATTTTGGTGTAAGCTTATCTGAGATTAATCTCTTAACATAGGCTTCACAACCCCAAATTCTTAGATAAGACAGCACTGGAGCTTCTCCAGTCCATAATTCATATGGTGTCTTTGCTACTGCTTTTGATGACGCTCTATTTAGAGTGAACACTGCTGTTAGCAGAGCATATCCCCAAAGGGATATTGGAAGGTCTGTGTGACTCATCATAGATCGAACCATATCCAATAAGGTCCGATTTCTCCTCTCAGACACACCATTCCATTGAGGTGTTCCAGGAGGAGTGAGTTGGGACACGATCCCACACTCTCTTAGATGATCACTGAATTCCTGGCTTAAGTATTCTCCTCCTCGGTCGGACCGAAGAGCCTTAATGCTTTTGCCAAGTTGGTTCTGTACTTCATTTTGGAATTCTCTGAACTTCTCAAAAGATTCAGACTTATGTTTCATCAAATAAACATATCCATACCTACTGAAATCATCAGTGAAGGTAATGAAGTACTGATAGTTTCCTCTTGCATTAGTGGACATTGGGCCACACACATCAGTGTGTATCAGGCCCAATAAGTCACTGGCCCTCTCGTTAGGTTTATTAAAGGGGGCCCGTGTCATTTTGCCCATCATGCAAGATTCGCATTTCTCACATGACTCAAAGTCAAATGAGCCAAGAAGTCCATTCGAATGGAGCCTCTTGATGCGTTTCTCGCTGATGTGCCCTAAACGACAATGCCATAGAAACGTTCGGTTTTCCTCATTAAGTTTAAACCGTTTTGTATTAATGTTATAAATTGGCGCGGATTGATCGAGTATGTAAAGCCCATTCGTAAGAGGGGCAGAACCATAGAACAAATTGTTGCGATTGAAGGAACATAATTTATTCTTAACTGAAAAATCATAACCTTCCAAATCCAACAAAGAAATTGAAATAATATTTCTGCTTATAGCAGGTACAAAATAACAATTATTAAGTTCTAAAATCAATCCCGAAGGTAAAGACAACAAGTATGTTCCTACAGCTAGTGCTGAAACTTTCGCTCCATTTCCAACTCGTAGCTCTACTTGT
Source organism: Orychophragmus violaceus (assembly GCA_030180135.1). Lineage (NCBI taxonomy): Eukaryota > Viridiplantae > Streptophyta > Magnoliopsida > Brassicales > Brassicaceae > Orychophragmus > Orychophragmus violaceus. The sequence goes on along the minus strand of CM058236.1, from coordinate 24,912,897 downwards.
CCTTGCTTCAGCCTTCTACTGTTGCTGAGTGCCTGCATATTAGTACAAATATGAGCCCCACAACCAGTATCCATGACCCATGAGGTATTATCAGAAGTAGTTGTATTAACTTCTATAACAAAAATACCTGATGAAGAAGTCTCGAAAGTCTTCTTCTTTAATTCCTTTAGACCTTCCTGGAATTTCTTGCAATCTCTTCTCCAATGCCCCAGTTCTTTGCAGAACCTGCACATGTCAGTAGGCCCAGCCTTGGACTTGGGCTTGGGCTTTGGCGTGTCCTTGTCCGCGACTTGGACACCCTTGGCCTTTCCCTTATCCTTAGCAGAAGACTTCTTAAACCCCTTGCCCTTTTGTACCATAAGTACACTGGGGTCCTTGGCGGTTTTCTTCAAGTTGGGCTCTGCAGTCTTGAGCATTCCGTGAAGCTCAGGCAGTGTCTTACTCAAGCCATGCATGTTAAAGTTCAGAATGAACTGATCATAGCTTGCAGGTAAAGACTGCAGAATGATGTCGCAGGCAAGTTCCTGGCTGATTGGGCAGTCGAGTTTGTGAAGATGATCGAGATAACCCATCATCTTCAACACATGAGGACTCACTGCCGCATTCGCAGCCAACTTACAGTCCAAGAGGTTCTTAACTGTCTGGAACCTCTCGGTCCTAGCCTGCTCCTGAAAAAGCGATTTCAGGCTTGCCATGATCTCGATTGGAGACAATACACTTTCGAACTGTTTTTGCAGCTCAGGAGTCATTGTCACCAACATCAGGCAATAAACATCATTTTCATCTGACGAATGCTTTTCCCAAGCATTGTGCAGAGTCCTGGCAGCATTGGCAAGAGGCCTCTCGGGGAGGGGATCTCGAAGGACGTAATCCTTCTTCTCCTGCTTGAGGACCAGCCTCAAGTTCCTTGACCATGTCAGGAAGTTCGTTCCAGTCAGCTTCTCCTTCTCGAGAACAGACCGGATCGAGAATGTGTTTTGAGTGCTTGTAGTAGTCATATCTGAAATATATAAATAAAAAGGTTATTAGTTATATGTTCAAAATGATTAATCTCGTATTAAAGTATAATATGATTAATCATGCATTATATTCAATAACATAAGTTACCCTCAATAGAATATAATGATTCCAAGATCCACATATAACTAAGATCAAAGTGGGCCACTGGCCGTCACCCAACCTTAGCTTATATCGGTAAGCCCTATATCGGCTAATTATATCCGTGATATAACTCTTGGTTGTGAATCTGGGTCCGAGGCCCAATCCACTCTGATGTCTCAAGGCCCGGGACTCCCGATGGCCTAGTCAAGAAAACCGGACTATACAGTCATGTAATCATTAATGTCTGGGACTCCCAATGACATTTATGAATCACAAACCGTCTTACCCACGCAAAAGCAGACATCCTCACACTGTAAGGCCATGAATGCAATTGAATGGGCTTTGACAGCTGACATAGCCTGGACAAGACATCCAACGCTTGATATTATTTGAGGTTCGTAGGTTTGTTAAAATCATTCCCAAAATAGAAGATTTCTATTTCGGGAAACTTTCTATTTATGGAAACCTACTATTTTGGAAACTTTCTAAAATTGGAAACTTTCTAAAACCGGAAACTTTCTAACTTTAGAAATTTCTTTAAAATCCAAAACCCGCAAATTCAGAAACTTCTATTTTAAGAAACTTTCTAATTTTAAAATTTCGGAAACTTTAATTTAAAATCGACTTTAATATTTTATAAAATAGATTTTAAATTAATCTGAAGAAAGACTCAATTAACTGGCCCAATTGTTTTAACTTCTTGGCCCGAGGCCCAAGAATTGGTCCATGTCCAAGACATGACCCAATTGTCCAATTAATTGACATAACCGGTCTGGTTCATTAAAACTGGTCTAACCAAGTTTTAATTACTACGATGACCACAATTGTCAACCGGTTATTTACTAAACCGGAATTTCTCAATTTATTTGGTCCAACCAAATCAAATTAGAAATTCCTGGTTTAGGCACTAAATCCAATATTTCTTTCGACATTGGATTTCTTATTCCGGTTTAACCAGATTTAATAAAATTATTAAAATCTGTTTATTAAACCAGAATGATTGATTTTAATCAAGTTTTAAACCGAACCCTGAACCGAACCGATTTGGTCACGAACCAAACCGAGTTGGTCGTGACCTAGCTTGCTTTCCAAGAAAACATCGGCCAGCCGCTCAGCCGCGAACCAACCGATCCGAGATCGAGGCGATACGCAGCCGGGACGGGCCATCGGGACGGTGCAGCCGGGACGCGGACGAGTTGCTCGGACCGACTGGGACGCGATCGAGACGAGCGATCGGATGCGTCGCGACGATCGATCGTGATCGATCATACGATCCGATCCGATCCATTCGACCATCCCGACCGTCCGACCCGCGATCCCGTCCGTCCGGTCCAACTCATGGCCGTGATAATCAACCGGCCAAGCCGGTCGATCTCTTCCTTGGCCGATCGACAAAACCCGAGTCATATAGCTCGGTTTTGTGATCCAATCAATTTGTTTAGAGTTCAATTCTGATTCTTAACTGTTTTATCTTATCAGTAATTGATTCAAAAACAATTCTAAACAGATTAAACAACCTAAACAATGAATCTAAAACAAGAAACCTAAGAACCAATGGCTCTGATACCACTGTTGGATAGTTCGGTTGATCCTGATTCAATTCTCATATTGATATCAACCTAAACATGCATCAGATCTAGGTGTTCTTATTTAGAAACATTATGATCTCACCTTTTACCTGTTTGTTGCAGCGGAATTGATGAACAGGTCAGAGATCAGGGAGATACACCAAGGGATGAATCCTCCAAAGGCTCACACACGCAATCACAGGAAACTGGCTGCTAGACCACGAGGAGATGGGGCGCAGAAGAGAGAGAGAGGCGCGGCTGAGTCTTAGGGTTGGGGAGAAAAGACTTGGCTTTTAGTCATTAAAAGCCATCTCTTTCCCTTTTGGGCTTTTGGGCCCAATCTGATTAAATCCCATTTAATCAGACCCATTTATCTTTCTCTCTTAGTACGACAAATGCCTAGCACTTTTGTCGTACTTCTGCTATGCCGTTCCAACATTGTTTCCTGCTAGCTTAAGCGTGTGACCCATATGGGATCATACAATAAAGGCAATAAGTCCAAGACTTATAGATCATGAGCGGACTCTAGCAAGCCATCATGACCCCCAGTATTGTATGACTTATGTCTGATCACTGACATACTCTTACGTTATAGAGACAGTACAGAGATTGCTGGACACAATTCCAACATATATATATATATATATATATATATATATATATATATATATATATATATATAACCACATAATTGAAAGCATTTTCAAAGAAAGCTTATTTATGCTCAAATGAGCATAGCAAGATAGAAAAGATATATGAAATGAAATAGCTCAAAGAGCTTTATTGTGCAGAAATGTAAAAGGGAATGAAATGTAAAAGAGCTTAAGTTGTCACCAAAAAATTGTAATAGTTCAATTGATTCATAAAATAAGGAAAGAGAGGCTGCACTTACGGCAACCAGAGTTGCTTAGACACAAACATTACAACTTAATTTATATGAATCTACTTGTGGCAAGAACCCTAGTTACAATGGGCTTCATATGGGCTTCTCTTGAACTTGATTGGGCTTATGTTCTTACACTCCCCCACAAATTTAGTGTAGGATGAGGAGCTAAGTTTGGAACCACAAATGGAGATGAGATAGCTTGAACAGGAGCATAAGTAATCATAGATTCATATGAAATAGGTAGAGTTGACTCTAAGCTTGGAGAATAGTCATTAGTGTGAGAACATCTTCAGGTTCTTTTGACCTATTTGTCTCACAACGAGTAAGGGTTTTACCCTCTTAACTCGACTAAGCTATCTCATGGCTGAGAGTATTTGCTTCCCACATCTATAAACCTCTTCTCACTCTGCTTCCAATCTTTTACCACCTAAACACTGCATTTCAGCAATCCGCCATTCACTTTGGCATTTCAGCAAGCACCTGGTGTGCACATCTAAAAACATCGCTAGCAAACCCAAAGATAGCCTATCAATCAGCTTCAGGAGTTCCATCTCTAGCAATCTAAACAGCAACTAGCGTCTCAGTCTCTCAAACACCTATCTCTTACCATTTTAATGAAACCAACACTTTACTGTGAGTCTGTGACAAAAGGATGGAGCTTTCTGCTGCTTGTCTTTCTTTTTTCTTTTTTTTTCTTTTTTTCTTTTGCAGCTCCTACTGTCGTTTCTGGCTCTTTCTTCCATCGTCACTGGCTCACTCTTTAGCAGCAACTCTGAATCACTCCGGCGTAGATCTGCCGGCGTTTTGTGTCTGAGGGAGCTTTGTTCACTGCTCTGAAATTTATCGATCTATAACTTCAGCTAGCTTCTCAGAACCTTCTGTCATCCTTTAAGAGAGATGCTTTTGCTTTCTCTCCATTACGAACACGGATCTGACGAACGACAGAAACTTTCGGGATAGAGGACAAAAAGTGTGTTCTTTTTGTTGATAAGAATCTCTGGTGAGATAGACAAAGAGTAATGGCAAAAACTTGAGATGATAGTCTCATGATTTAATCCTTGGTGTTTTGATACCATGAAAGCATTTTCAAAGAAAGCTTATTTATGCTCAAATGCACTTAGCAAGATAGAAAAGATATATGAAATGAAATAGCTCAAAGAGCTTTATTGTGCAAAAATGTAAAAGAGAATGAAAGAGTTTAAGTTGTCATTAAAAGATTGTAATAGTTCGATTGATTCATAAAATAAGGAAAGAGAGGCTGCACTTACGGCAGCCAGAGTTGCTTAGACACAAACATTACAACTCAATTTATATGAATCTACTTTTGGCAAGAACCCTAGTTACAATCTAAGTAGCACGGATACGGGTACGGGTATAAGAAACGGGTACGGAAACGGGGACGAAAAACGGCAAAATATAAATTTTATAGATACGGGTACGGTGAGGATACGTTAATAAACATATATAAAAATATACATATATATATAGTTATAAAGAAAATCATACTTAAATTTCAACATAGCAAATTAAAAGATACTTTAGTTTTATATAAAACACCAGTTTTGAAACTTAATCATTAAAAAATGTTTTGAAATTTCATTTTTCTGTTTTTCGATAATTTTTTTCTATCTTATCTTTTTGGAAAAGTTTCCGAGCTGTCCCCAAGTTTCCGAGTACCCGAAACGTTTCCGGTACGGGGACGGCATACATTTAGAAGTACCCGTGCATCATAGGTTACAATGGGCTTGATTGAGCTTATGCTCTTACAATAATGACACAAATATTGCATTGTGATTTCAATAGATTTTGAGAAATATATCGTTTTGTCTATACGCAAAACTCAAAATTGATTCGAGCGGTATGAGACTAGTATATTGCAAACCTGCAAATCACTAGAATACAAACTCAGGTTATTTTATTTCGGGACCCTATCTTAAATACCAACATGATATATATATATATATATATATTTTTTTTTTAAAGATACATCCGATTACTCTTTCTCCTTGCAGGGAAATCGATTAGTTGCATCACTTCTTCTCCCATACAGCGCAATCAAGACCTGAATAAGCTAAAGCAAAATTTGGAGGAACGAGAGTTCCTAAATCCAGTTTTGGCCCAATCTTCATGATAACCTTTTCATCAATCATAGCCAAGTAGAGCTCCGCCTCGGCCGCTTTGATCATAACAGAGCTTGTGCTACCAATACCATTTCTATTCCTGATTGCTACCAACTTCGAGATATTATCCTCTAGACCCCATTCCATGTAATGACTATAAAACTGCAACAATAAACATCACATCAAGATCGTATCATGCATTTTTAACAACATTAAGAATTACCATTATACCAAATCTGAAATGTGTTTATTATCTGACCAAAAAGAGCCAAAATTGGTTTAATGCAACCGAACAAAAGCAAAAACAAGTTGTTGTTTTTTTTTTAAATCACAAATCGAACCGGTACTTAACCAATAACCAGAATAAACCAAACCAAACCAATTTTGTATCAAACTGAACTAAGTAAGCGAAGTGTAATGTAAATTTCTACTATAAAACTAGTAAAACCGAAAATTAAACCGATGAGCAAAGCGTAAAGCCGTAAAGTAACAAACCAAGCAAGTGTGTAGTAGATAAGGGATAAGGAGTTTTAGTGAAATCTACTTACGATGCAAGGAGTGCCAGGATGAGTAAGAATATAAACGTATCCAAGCAAGACTTTATCCGAAGGAAAAGCCCACGAGTTTGGTCGGATAGTGTCGTGGTTATCTATGAACGTCACTGCGTTTCCGGGCATGATGCCGATAAGACCAGGTGGCTTTCCCTGAGAGTCTTTTAGTCTCCAAAGCTCACCTCCGACAGCAGACTGTAAGATCCCTTTGGTCGTGAAATCAAAAGCTGTCAAGACACCACCACCACCTTCCTCGATCCAGTGTTTGAGACCCGACCGATGCTCCTCCTGATCATACTCAAGTTTCCCATCTCCTCCGTACTTCATATCATCCCATTTCTCACCAACCGCAAAATCCGGTGACGTTTTCTGCGCCCAAGAATTGGTGATCGATCGATCATAAGCAGCATTTTTATCTACCAACAAATCATAAGCAGCTTAAAGGCAAACCTGAAGGTATGATTTGGTGATGGAAGGTGCATAACCTCGAACGAAATCAAATCTCCAACCTCTGAATCCGATTTCAGATTTGAGCCAATTCATCCATTCGGACAGCTCTTTCTGAACTCTAGGATTAAGGTGGTCGATGTCCGGAGCCGGCTTATAATCTTCCCCGGTGTCAGGGTTTCCAGTACCGGCATAGTTAGTATCGCCTCGACAGATGAAGGAAGGACCCCAATCTAAACGATCATCGGAAGTCCCACCTTCGAAATAACAATACCCACATTGATCGTCTTTCCTCTCAGCTGTTCTGTGGTTAATCACAATATCAGCCACAGATTTTATCCCTTTTTGATTCAGTGCTGCGATTAAAGATTTTAACTCCCTCTCCGAACCGTATTTGGAGCTGTTTAGATCGTATAGCTTTCCAGGTAAGTACCCTGAGAGAATATTCAAGAAGTTTGTCAGAAAAGAAAGATCTTCGGTGATGGTGAAAGTCAAGAAATGCGACGGACCTTGAGGAGAAACGGATTGAGAAGGAGGAGGAAGCCAAATATGAGTGATTCCAGAGTTTCTAAGGTCGTCGATGGATTTTTGTAGAGAATTGTAGAATCCTCCTTCTTTCATCCATGATTCCCATTTGAAACCCTGTCACAACAAACACCAAAATTCAACATACCCAACTGAAACTGTATATGAGTGTGTATACTCACCTGAAACAACAAGGTGGAAACCGTGAAGGTTGGGAAGAAGATAAGGGAAGACAAGAGTAGCTTTGCATTGAGACAAGCCATAGTTCTTCTTTTGTGAACTGTCTGCTTTTTCTCTCCATTGGTGTTTTTATTTCACACTTACAGAGCCGTTATTCTAAGCGACACGTCTCTGGAGCAGTCCTGTGCTCTCATTGATTAGATTAATTGTATCCGGTGTATCTTTTTTGAAAAGTAATAGCAAAGTTATATCTTTCAAAATCCAATTGCATTTTTGTATCTTTTTTTGTCTTTTAGCACCGGTTAAAGACTATTCTAACCTTACATTTTGTCTTCTTGTGATATATAGTTAATTACATAAACTATCCATAAATCTATCTACTATCCATCCGAATTTCATTTTCTTTTTAATTCTTTTCTTTTCTCTTACACTCTCTTTCTTACTTTATGTATTATTTTTTACCCCAAGTTTTTTTAATTGTAGATATGATGAATTGGGTGAGGTTTTCAAACTTGTAGATTGTCGGAATGGTATTAGAACGGGACGATCTATCGGAATTCAAAAAAAAAAAATTCGGACTTAATATGAAAGTTGCGAATGGATAGTTTAGAGTATATGTCCACAACATCCATCCACGTGTATACTTATGATGGACAAGATGTTTAACATGATGATTTAACATATGATGTTGGACGATCACATGAATGATGAATCCAAAAATATGTTTACCATGGGTAAACGTTTAACATATGATTATTCGTGGACAAGATACTCAACAAGATGAGTTTAACATGAATGATGATGGACAAGATGCTTAACAAGATGATTTAACATATGATTATTTATGGACACAAAGTATGTTGGACGATCACATCTCATGCTTAACAAGATGGTTTAACATATGATGGACACAAAGTGCGGATCTAATGGACAAAAGTTGGTTAAGAGTTCACATGATTGTGAATTTGTGGACATAGAGTAGGTGTAGACCAATATCCATTAACAAGATGCTTATCATGGGTAAACGTTTTATGATGGACAATAGGTGATCAAGAGTTGTTGGTGTTGGGAATGTCCTGAAATCTACCGTACTATCTCTAGAAAGTATGATAAGTGTCGAGATCAGACATAAGTCATAAATACTGGGTGATCATGATGGCTTGCTAGAGTCCGCTCATGATCTATAAGTTTAGGACTTATTACCAGTATTGTATGATCCCGAAGGGTCACACACCATAGCTAACGGGAAAGTTAAATGGAATTAATACGGTAAGATGCAATGGCATTTACTGTATTGGATCAGAGAATTGGGCAAGACAAAATACAGGCTTTTGTCTGATTTGTGTCTTGGGCCCAAATAACAAATGAGCCATTAGTCATTAGACTTGGGCCCATTAGAGAGTTAATTAGAAGGAAGAAATCGAAACCCTAAGCTTATGCTTTTGCGATTTTTCTCCTTGGCAGCCGCGGGTCTCATTCTCTCTCTAACTCTCTCTTTCTGATCTGATCCATCTCTTTGGTCTAGCAGCCGTCCCTTGCTTGTAAGAGTGTGGATACCGAAGGAGGAATAGGTGATTCATCTGTTCTGAGCTGATCTTGTCATTACCATCAATAATCCGCTGCAAAAGGTAATGTCACAGGTTTGATTTATGATTCGTTTTGCAAGAACCTAGATCTGTTTAAGGATTTGTGTTAGGTTGTAATTGGGAATTGAACCATGGAAAACACCCATAATCCTTCAGTGGTATCAGAGCCAGGTTATTGGTTTCTTGTGAAATTGGATCATATGGTAATTGATTAATTGATTTTTGATTGAAAATTAATTAATGGAAACCTTGAATTTGGTCTCGGCCATGTTCTTAATAATCGATTGTGTAAGTCAATTAATTATTGATCATGTTTTGGTCACGGCACATTTGATGAGCCGAATTTAAAAAAACCCTAAGCTCACTTTCGTTAATGTGTGCGTGAGCCGATCGTGAGTTGCCGAGAGTTGATCGATAATTAATTGAGCCCTAGCCGCCAAAATATTTTGGTTTTGTCGGCTATCGAAACCCTAATCGCATGTTGTATAATCGATCGCTTGTTATGGTCTCGGTAATTAAGTTGCCGAGTGATGATCGCTTGTTATCGATAATTAAAGTGAGCCGATTATTATTAATACCCTAAGATCACTTTCGTTCCTTGTGTGCATGTGCCGATCGTGTAATGCCGAGACCAATCATTTGATTGTGAGGCTAACATGGGATCGTGCGCAAGCCAATGCGTGATGTGTGTGCCGTGTGCCGAGGTAGATCCGTTGCAATGATCGATCGCAAACGATCGTGAGCAACCGTGTTGGATCATTGGGCCTCGGTTGGATCATGGCCCACAATTACGTTAATGGGCCGAGTTGGATCTTGGATCCGATTGTTTGGCCCATTAAAATTTTACGTCCCGCGAATAGTCAATCGGTTAAACCGAGCTTCGCGGTTCGTTGCCCAAAACCACACCGATTAAACCGGTCCATTAAATTGGCGGTTAATTGTGTGTTTAAAGCCTAAAACCGCAAGTTAAATCAAATTGGCTAAAACACTAAGTGTTTCTTCCCGGTTTTGGATTTAACTGAACCGATCCAATTAATTGGTGGTTCAAGCGGTTAACCCAAATCGCGGTTTGCTGGAAATAATTTTATTTCTGGTTAAACCGGATTTAAATTCATAAAATTGAATTTTAACCTAAACCGAAGGCTGGTCTAAGTTTGATTTGGTTGGACCAAATAATTTAGAGCTGGTCTGGTTTAGTAAATAACCGATGGTTTTGATAGTTAATTTGGTCTTGGACCAGAATTAATAAACCGGATCGGTTATGTCAAATTATTGGGCCAGCTAGAATTCTATGGTCTTGGGCCAAGAATTGGGCCTATAATTTGTGACCCAACCCAAAATATTTAATGAAATATTTAAATTAGAAATTTCTATTTTTAGTAAGTTACTAAATTTAGAAAGTTTCTAAAATAAGAAAGTTTCCCAAAATAGTAATCTTCTATTTTTGGAAATAAAACTTAAAAATCCTCAAAAGCAATATCAAGCTTGGATGTCTTTCCAATCTTGTCAGCTACTTAACGCTTATTTGATTACAGATATGGCTTACAGTGTGAGGTATCTGTTTTCGCGTAAGTAAAGTAGTATATAGTCACTAATTTCATTGGGAGTCCCAGACTTTAGTGATTATTTGGCTGTAAGAGATTGTTTTCCTTGACTGGGCCATCGGGAGTCCCGGGCCTTGAGACATCTGGTGTATTGGGCCTTGGGCCCAATTCACAACCGAGAGTTATTGGTTATAACTAGCTGTGTGTATGCTTACCAAGTAAAGCTAATTCCGGGTGACGGCCAGTGGCCCACTTTGGTTTTGGTTGAACATGGGTCTCGGAATCATTGCATTCTTATGAGGTTAAACAAAGAAATTTTGAATGCAATGCGAGTTTTCTTATAAGTTATTAAGATTACTCTTTTATGAACTAAATAACTAAAACTCCATTTATCTCTAATTTTCAGCTATGACGAGCACAAACAATCAAAACACTTTCTCGATCCGGTATGTCCTTGAGATGGACAAACTGAACGGATCAAATTTCTTGACTTGGTCGCGGAACCTGAGACTAGTTCTCAGGCAGGAGAGAAAGGACTATGTCCTTGAAAGAGCTCTCCCCGTGAGGATCGGGTCCAATGCCTCTCATGCAGTATATAATGCTTGGAATAAGCATTATAATGATGCGGTAGATGTGCGTGGTCTGATATTGGCTACCATGGACTCAGAGTTGCGGAAGCAATATGAGAACATGGAGTCGCCAATAGAGATGATCAGCAGCCTGAAATTGAAATTTCAGGAGCAGGTAAGAGTGGAGAGATACCAGTTGGTTAAATCTCTCACTAGCTGCAAGCTACCGATGGATTATCCAGTAAGTCCTCATATCAGTAAAATGATGGGTTACATTGATAACCTGAGGAAACTGGATTATCCAGTTAGCCAAGAATTGGCAACTGATATCATTCTGCAGTCACTGCCGTCAAGCTATGATGAGTTCGTAAGGGACTATATCAAGAAAGGCTTAACGAAGACGTTGACTGAACTGCATGACATGCTCAAAACAGTTGAGCCAAACGTGAAGAGCACCCTGTACAATCTCATGAATGAGAAGGGTAGGTTTACTAAACCTAATGCTGACAAGGGTGAAGACAATGTTGTCCAGATTTTGAATCATGGCAAGCGTGTGTCTTCTGAGCCCGAGTCAGATACCTCTTACGTTGGTAAGTGCTGCTACTGTAAAGAGACTGGGCATTGGAAAAGAGATTGCATTAAATTCATGGAAGATTATGAGGAGTTAAAGTTGATGTATGAGACTACTTCCTCAGGTATTCATGTTATTACTTCAAGTTATACCTTGTAGGTATTGGATACTGGTTGTGGCACTGATATTTGTTATAATATGCAGAGCCTGAGCAACAGTAGAACGTTGAAGGAAGGGCAAGTGGAACTGCGTGTCTGGAAGGAGCTTGGGATGCTACCTCAGCCATAGGGTTTTCACTTATAGATGCCTTTGAGGCTTGGTTTTATTAAGTAATTGCTACAATGTACCTGCTTTAAGCAGAGTTGTCTTTCATTTTCTTGTAAGAATTTGAATGTTTTTCGTTTTGATAAAAGACAAGTTTTGTTCTTTTGATCTTAATGAAATGATAATTGTAGCACCCTATTCAAGGAATGGGTTTTATATCTTAAACCATAGAGTGCCTAAAATATAACATAAATACCGCAATTGGTTTAAATCTGATGAATTAAACCTGATTTTTCTTGGCATAAATGTTTTGGTCACATAGAGTAAGTCAGATTCAAAAACCCCATAGTTATGGACTTTTGGGCTCATTTGAATGGATATCTTATGAGACTTGAATTCTGCTTACTAGACCAAAAGACAAAGGGCCCATCTTAGCCGAGCTAGTAAAAGGCCCAAAGGCTTATTGGAGATTGAACATACTCATGTATGTGGTCCGATGAGCAGTAATGCCAGAGAAAATTTCCTGTACTTCATTGTCTCTACTGATTACTTCAGTGAGTGTGATTGTGTTCATTTGATGAGACACAAGTCGGAATTCTTTGACATGGTCGAAAGAGTTCCAGAATGAAGTATAGAATCTGAATGACAGAAGTATTAAGACTCTGGATTAGATCACGAGTGAGAATACTTAAGTCATTGATTGTGTGATCATCTGAATGAGTGTGAAGTCGTTTCACAGCTCAATTCTCCTGAAAACCTTGAGGTATTTCTGTGAGAAAGAATCAGATCTTATTAGAAATGATTAAAGATGAGTCACACGAATCTTCCATGATATTCTTTAAGAATAACGCTCTAGAAATATCTAAGTTTACGCTGAAATAGTTCCACCAATATCAGTTGAAAGACACCACGTAAATGTGGATTGGAATCGATCCAAATTCGTCTTTACTGAGTATTTGTAGTTGTGCTACTTCGCTGGTTGTCCTAGGGAAACCAAGGCTTGTTACTTTTACGTCCATTCTGTTTTCTAAGAAGGGAAGTTACTTTCCAAGAAGAACAGTGGGAGTAAAAGTATAACTCAAAGAAATTCGAGAAATACAGGAGGCTGCTCAACCTGTTGAGGGAGAGCAACGGATGGATTTACAGAATTCAGTAGAATCTACACCTGTAGAGCCTGAAGTTCGCAGATATGAATGAATCAGTCACTAATTCGAGAGTGATTTCTCGTCATTAATTGAACCTGATGATCATTGAAAGTTCGCATGATCTGATGATCATTGAAAGCGACGAATCTGCGAAATTCAAAGAAGCGAAAGTGAGCCCGGACTCCGAAAAGTTATACTGTACGTAAGTTAGCTTCATCGATCCATTCATGGATGGAAGCAAACATATCGGAGTTGGAATCTTCGTTCTGTTAAAGTAGTCAAGGTTTTGACTTGAACAGGAACGAAGTGGAACTGTGCGTTTACTAAAAGATAAGTGGGAGCATTATTGCATTTCTCATAGTGTATGTCGATGACATACTGATTCTCGGATATAACGTCACAATGCTGCAGTCGGTAAAGGACTGGTTTGGGAGTTGGTTTTATGATTGACATGGGTAAAGCCACGTAGTTCTTGGATTTTGGATCTAAAGATAAAGATCCAAAAGAGCTGGTAGGACAAAGTCAGGATTCTTAAATTGACAAAGTCCTACACGTAATCAGCAATCCAAGAAGGGTTTTATGCCAATGTCACATGGCAATTCATTAAGCAAGATACAGTGTCCTGCGATATCTGCTGAGCTTGAAAGCATGGATAGGATTCCATATGCGACGGCAATTGGATCTATCATGTATGCCATGACACGTACTTGTTTTGATGTTGCTTTAATGTTAAGCAAGACAAGTAAAGACCAGTCAAATCCAGCTAAGAATCACTGGATTGCCGTAAAGAATATCCTAAAGTATTTGAGGAATACTAAGGATAAGTTCTTGATTTACGGAGAAAGTGAGGTGCTACAAGTCGATAGAGTCTGAAAGGCAATTTTCCAATAGACAAAGATAATTCCTGGTCACAGTCCGGCTATATCTTGTGTCTAACTGGCGGTGCAAGGCACTGTTGCTGACTCCATGACTTAAGCTGAACATTCGCAGCTTGAGAAGCGGCGAAAGAGGTTGTTTGGATAGAAGAGTTCATCACTGAACTTGATGTGATTCACAGCATAGATGAGGCTAGCTGCACATCAGAGGTCCAAACACCTTGAGGATAGGTATAACCTATTCCTTGAGATAAATGACAGAGGTGTTAAGTAGATAAGCAAGTTTCATCGAATGAGAACGTTGTTAATCTATTAACGAAGCCACTCCTTATGCCTAAGCACGAGTCGCGGACTGTAGCTGTAGGATGAGTGAAATTAAGATGTAGTCTTAATTTCAGTGGGAGTTTGTAAAGGGCTTTACTTAGTTATTTTGAATGGTTCATGTAAACATAATATTTTATGTTTATGAAATCTAATGATTTCTGGATTATTTTAACTGTGATATAAATAATCGTTCCAAAATGATTCATGTCATTATATATGGGCCATCGAAGTACATGAGTAGACTTGATCCTGAAACCCCATATTTAACGAAGTGACATAAATCATAGTGTCCATAGTCGAAGGTTGTTGAAATTGGAACAACAACAACCTGTTGAGACTAGATTGTGTTGAGACTTATGACCAGGTTTCGAGGGGTCATAGATGCGCGGCATCAAAGTCGACACATAGGTATATGTAGGGGAGCATATGACCGGACATGGCCCGCTGATGAGAACTCTGCAAGATATTAATATCTGTGTCATAAGAAGTTCTCATATACGACTATAGAGTATAGTCCTTAGACCTGAGTTCGCATGCATGTGGCTACACATGGAGTAATGCGCTTTGATCATTGTCTAACGCTGTTTCGTAACTGGGAGCTATAAGGACCTTGGTTGGGTGTATTATGAAGTGTGTAGTTCATAGTGATGGAACAAGATGGGATTTGTCCCTGCCGTTTAACGGAGGTAATATCTCTAGGCCAATCGGAGATTTGATAGCTGGTAAGAGAATGGCCATTCCCAAACGGACTTGCCCAAGTCGTTTGAATTGTCAGTATCAAATCTGGTCCGATAAACATGGTCTGGCTATATAAGGATGACACGCATCTTGCCTTATGCCAGATCGAGATATTAAGACAAAAGGACTAGGGAATGTAGGATTCTAGTACAATCGGGAGATTGTTGGGAATGTCCTTTGTAGAATTCCAGTACAAGTGGGAGATTGTTGGGAATGTCCTGAAATCTACCGTACTATCTCTAGAAAGTATGATAAGTGTCGAGATCAGACATAAGTCATAAATACTGGGTGATCATGATGGCTTGCTAGAGTCCGCTCATGATCTATAAGTTTAGGACTTATTACCAGTATTGTATGATCCCGAAGGGTCACACACCATAGCTAACGGGAAAGTTAAATGGAATTAATACGGTAAGATGCAATGGCATTTACTGTATTGGATCAGAGAATTGGGCAAGACAAAATACAGGCTTTTGTCTGATTTGTGTCTTGGGCCCAAATAACAAATGAGCCATTAGTCATTAGACTTGGGCCCATTAGAGAGTTAATTAGAAGGAAGAAATCGAAACCCTAAGCTTATGCTTTTGCGATTTTTCTCCTTGGCAGCCGCGGGTCTCATTCTCTCTCTAACTCTCTCTTTCTGATCTGATCCATCTCTTTGGTCTAGCAGCCGTCCCTTGCTTGTAAGAGTGTGGATACCGAAGGAGGAATAGGTGATTCATCTGTTCTGAGCTGATCTTGTCATTACCATCAATAATCCGCTGCAAAAGGTAATGTCACAGGTTTGATTTATGATTCGTTTTGCAAGAACCTAGATCTGTTTAAGGATTTGTGTTAGGTTGTAATTGGGAATTGAACCATGGAAAACACCCATAATCCTTCAGTTGGACGATCACAATAGGTTGTCAAATGCTTAACAAGATGGTTTACGATGGACAATGGGCGGTCTTGCATGTGATATAATCATTGTAGTATCCACATCACAAAAGTACGTTGAGTCGATTATTCGTGGACACTAACAAGATGATTACCATGAGAAACGCTTATGATGGACAATTGTTAACATGATGCTTATCATAGGTAAACGTTTTATGATGGACAATATGTGGTCAAATGCTTAACAAGATGGTTTATGATGGACAATAGGTAGTCTTGCATGTGATATGATCATTGTAGTATCCACATGGAACACTTATGATCGACAATATTTAACAAGATGCTTACAATGGGTAAACGTTTATGATGGACAATAGGTGATCAAGAGTTGTTGGACGATTACATCTCATGTTTAACAAGATAGTTTAACATATGATGGACAAGATGCTTAACAAGATGATTACCATGAGAAACGCTTATGATGGACAATCGTTAACATGATGCTTATCATAGGTAAACATTTTATGATGGACAATAGGTGGTCAAATGCTTAACAAGATGGTTTATGATGGACAATAGGTGGTCTTGCATGTGATATGATCATTGTAGTATCCACATGGAACGCTTATGATCGACAATAGTTAACAAGGTGCTTACCATGGGTAAACGTTTATGATGGACAATAGGTGATCAAGAGTTGTTGGACGATCACATCTCATGCTTAACAAGATAGTTTAACATATGATGGACAAGATGCTTAACAAGATGATTACCATGAGAAACGCTTATGATGGACAATTGTTAACATGATGCTTATCATAGGTAAACGTTTTATGATGGACAATAGGTGGTCAAATGCTTAACAAGATGGTTTATGATGGACAATAGGTGGTCTTGCATGTGATATGATCATTGTAGTATCCACATGGATGGATTTTATGGACAACTAGCCTCAACTATCCATTCGCAACTTTCGTATTACGTCCGAATTTTTTTTTTTTTTTTTGAATTTTGATAGGTCGACATGTTCTAATTCCATTTCGGCGGTCTATATGTCCGGAAACCACATCCAATTCATCATATCCTTCGTTAAAAAAATGTGTGGTGAAAAAAATAGAAAAGTAAGAAAGAGAAAGAAGAAGGGGAAATAAAAGAAAAATAAAATAAAATAGAATCAACCCATCCACCCACGCTCATGTTCTCTCTTTTTTCTATTTGTGAAGGACAAAATGGTCTTTTGACAGGCGGGACCCACGAAAAAAGATACAAAATTGAACAAAGATTTGAAAAGACACAAGATTGCAAGGAAAAATATAAAAAGATATAGTCAGTACAATTCACCCCTCATTAATTCTTCTATTTTAATTGAATTGGATGTATTTAACTTTATGAGAAAATTTAGTTTTATTCAAACATTATGTATTTTATACTATTATTGGATAAGACTATTAATTAGTATATGTTAGATAATAACAAATGTGATTATCCATTTGATACAAATATCTTCTCCACCGAGGTGATAAAGTCGTTACTATTACTTTATTAATTGTTGTCATACTATAAATAAGAGCAATAGGTGTACTTGTAAGAGATATGAATAAGAGGTGAAAACATTATATACTCTCTCCACTACGGCACTACCATCTATTATCTTTCTCACCTCTCACCACCAAATAAAAACAAACCCTTGTATATATAATAATGTATTCATATAAGAGTCATAAACATATGAATATTTTCACCTATTTAACAACACGTTATCAACACGATTGTTTTTTTGATCTGTTCATATACCGAAAAGGTGAGGTTTAAGTATGACCAATTTATTTTACAAAAAGAAATAAGCTATGTCTTTTATATTTCCATTTATATATTATTTCGGAAAGATATGCACTGCCTTCTCCGAACCGATTATCATGGTAGGCATATGCCTCCACAATCTAATCACATGGCAGACTATGTCTCCTCAGATCATATTTATGGAGTGGTAGGTTAAGCCTCCTCCTTATCGTTATGGTAGGCTATGCCTCCACGATCTGATAACATGGCAAACTATGTCTCCTCAGATCATATTTATGGAGTGGTAGGTTAAGCCTCCTCCTTATCGTTATGGTAGACTATGCCTCCACGATCTGATCACATGGCAGACTATGTCTCATCAGATCATATTTATGGAGTAATAGGTTAAGCCTCCTCCTTAATCAAAATTATCGTATGGTAGGCTATGCATCGACGATCATGATCATATGGTAGACTATGTCTCCTCAGATCATATTTATGGAGTGAGAAGTTATGCATCTTCCTTGAATTTATGGTAAGCGCTGCCTCCTCAATTAATTTAATTTTACTTTTAAATTATGCATTTAAATTCCGCATTTATATTTTTTCATTTAAATTCCGTATTTATATGTATGCGCTTCAATTTATGCATTTAAATTTATCATATTTATTTTGAGAAAAAAATCACATAGATGTTGTCATCCTGAGATGATTCTTTAAATAATGTTTTTATGAGTGGAAGGTTATGCTTCCTCATGAATCGAGTTGTAAGCTATGCCTCCTCTAAAACGACATCGAATGAAATGATATTTTACGTCACCACTTACATGATGGCTTGAAAGATAATGAACCATCATGCTCGTCCAACTGGATTGGCTCCATTTGCAAAAAAATTCATTATCAAAAGTGAATGTCGTAGCAACCAGTAATTGTAACAATTTTTGATGACGAGAATGCAGACACGGTAGAGTCCGTGGTCGCACTTATAAATAAAGTGGTGGATATGGACGTGAAAAAAAAATTCAAATCTCATTAGTTAATGATATGAGGTCATGAATATGAAATCAGGATGGAGATATCTATCAGGCAGATAATGCTACAACACGCATTATCGACGCTCCTGTTTCAAAAATAAAAGACTCCGCCGAAAGCGTGAGTGTCATATTGGTAATGCAAAGATTATGAAAGGCATAGATGAGCCGATTTTCAATGCTGAGGGGAACCAAATGTTATATTCTCCTAACATCTCGCGAAATTTTGTTACGTTCCAGAGATATATCGAGAGGGAGATAAAATGACATTGAAAAATTTGCATTACATCAGAGAGAAAATATACATTGGAAGAGTACCAATGATGTCCTCCGAATTATAAATATGACTGAATCATATGGTTTATGGCCCAATCACTATTTTTGTAGAAATAGCTCATTGCGTATGATGGTTTGGTGAAAGTGAATTCCCCGCGTTAGGGGGAGGATTGAGAGAATCACCAAATGATAACACCTATTGTATACACTCTTTGGCTCATCTTGATCCTTCTACTAATCACGCGAGGTGGAAGTTCAAAAAGGATCCAAGCACGTAATGCATGACTGAGATTCATTCGAGATGGATATTTTGGAAGAGATATCATCTCGAGGGGGAGAATTAAAGAATCCCACATCGACAGTAAGTTGATAATTTTGGTAACTTGAAATCCTAGATTTGATCACTCTGGTGAGTTCATCTTATGCAATTTGTCACTTATTGTATGTCGATGAGATAAAGTTATGCATACAGATGGTTATGTTCACAATCAAAATGAGCTTATTTATAAGCAAATCCAAGGGATTGCAATGACCAATTATGGTGAAATTTAATCTCCATGTTTTTACATGGGTGTAAGATATATGCTTCCACACCGCATATAAGTAACATCCACAGAGGATGAAACGTAAGAGCTGGAGATAAATTTCGCTCTAATAATGTTGAGCTATCACTCGGTGATGTGCTCGTTGTAAGATTTGCATATTATCATTGTGGTGAGAATTTTCTCCCATCATTATAAAGAGAATCGTGAATAGTTGGAATCCTTGAACAAATGAATGTGAACTTGAGGTTCAAAGTTTCAAAGGATCATTATTCAGATATATTGCAAATCTAAAGCTAATGCTGATGGATGAGATTTCATTGTGATCCTTGCATAAATGAATAATGAACTTGAAGTTCAAAGAAATCTCATATTCCAGCTGAGAATGCTCCTATGATAATAGTATGTCTATGGCACGTGAGGAACGTGATAGACCCCTTTGGTTCCAAAAGCTAAAGTAAATCCTCATAAGAAAAAGGAGCAAATGACTATTGAAAGGAGGATTAAACTCCCGAAGAGGAGTAATGAGACCATTGTCATGGTTAATAATAAGATCAGGTACCTGAATGAAATCAATGATATTGATAAAGAGATCTCGATTAACCATGTCATTACGAGGAAAATATGGACCAAAGGTAGATATGATTGTCGACAAAAATGAATGATATAGCGCGCATGAATCTCTGCTCTGCAGTTAAGCGTTGATAACTAGGATTTTGCAATCCTTTGAGGTACCAATTCCTCAAGCTTATCGTAGTAGCTTTTAGGTATCGAACCTATTCTGGGACGGATAACACCAATAAGCAGATACTAATCCTTTAGAGTCAAATCAGACAATTTCGGTTTTTAATTCCTAACAATCCTAATAAAGCAAATCAGATCGAAGCAAACAAAAATAAGTAGACAAACGATTCAATCAATAGGAAGAATAAGGCTCAAGGGTAAATGTCAACGGATAGGTGACTCGGGATGATCAAGGAATCCTAATTCAAACTTCAAACAAGCTAATCTCTTAGCAAGGAACACACAAAGCAAATCGGTTTAATCTCTTAATACCAATTCTTCATTTAATCTTAACTCAAGAACAAATCATCATTTGTGAATCAAAATCAAACGAGCATTCAAACGAGTTCCATTTAGCAACCAATCACTCTAGACATACATTTTCATGCGCTAGAATATGAAAGTCCTAACAAAGCTAAATACTGGAATTTCATCGAACAGGTTGTGAACAAGAAATTCTAAACATCCTAATCAATGTGATCAAGATTAACTAGGCATTAAGAGCACTTTGCTAGATGAGATTTTGACAATTAACTACTAGAATTCTATTGATCACCCCTAATCAACCTAATCCTACCCAACCCACAAGCCTATGGAGAACTACTCACTAATCATAGCTAGATCAACAAAACTCATGGAAATAGAGTTGATCATGGTGAATTAGTGAGAGATTGAAAGATTTGTTGAAGGAAATAACAAGAGAAATCTAGATTAATCAAAGGAATCCAATGTGTTCTTACAAAAGAGTTTAGAACATCGAAAACTGCTTAAGAAACAAAATAAAATAGGTTTTTGGCTTAAATAGTCTAAAAGGTGCGAGCCGGGTCGACCCGGAACAAACCGGGTGTTGACCCGGATCCAAGTGAAAATCTGGTGTCGATATCGGTCAGGTGGACCGATATGTGGACCGATATTGAGTCTCGGATTATTTCTGGGTTCGAGCGTATCGGTCCACCTGACCGATATGTGAACCGATATGAACCCTCGAAAATTAATCCGAGAGTCCATATCGGTCGGGTAGACCGATATTGTGGCTGATACTGTTCTCCGAAACTTTGACGAGGGGTTGTATCAGCCCGCCTGGCCGATACTCAGGCCGATATGGTCCTTCGTTGGCTCTTCCTTGGTCTTCTGAGCTCAAAACTCCACTTCCAAGCTCACCAATGCTCCTAGATGCCTCCATTCACCTGCAAAACACAAGAAACACTCCAATGCAAGCCTAGAATGCCTAATCCTAGTCCTAAACAACTCTAGACTCTAGATGTGACAATGACTCGGCGAAATGGTATGAATGTCAGAGAAAAGAAGTCAAAACAAGAACTATATACAAGCCTAAATGCATGAAAATGTATGAATATCAATTCCCCCAAACTTGAATCTTGCCTGTCCACAAGCAAGCATAAGTCAATCACAACAGGTTGGGGAAAAGGTTTGAAAGCGGGGGCTCAAAACCACAAGACTCACAACAAGGTACAAGACCTTTCAAAGAAGTTACAAGTTGCTCTAATCATTAACTATCCATGTACTTCCACATTACCATCCCCTCAATCCTTACTCCAACTCCCGAAATCCTATAGAACACAAGCAATCATCAACTCAATTACTTACATTCATTTAGAAGTTAAGTGCGATCTCACAAAGGGGCAATCAATCAATCCCAATTGGCTAGGTTCAAGAGAGGCAATTTGACGTGGCTAAGTAGTGTCCTTGGTGGTGGTTAACTCTCAAGAACAGGAGCAAATGGCATTACACAAAATCCATCTAAGAAAGGGAACAATTCATGCATACAAAGTTCTTTTATCATTGTTCTACCCAATCCCTAGAAGATTCCTCTATAATCCCATAATGACAGACAAACACTCACCAATAACCTCCAATTCAATCACCCAAAACTCTTACCACTTTTTGCTCTTTTTCTCTCTTTTCTTTGTCACTAGGAAACTCTTAATTGATTCTTCTCTCTTTTTTATCATGAGCAAACACCTTTTTCATTACTTAGTCTCTTTTCAGACTTGATCTTTCTTTCTTTTCTTTTGCACAATGCTCTCTTCTTGATAAAACTCCTAGTGACTTTCTTTTTCTCATTGAACACTTTACAACTCTTTTCATTGATCCTTTCATTCCCAAGATAGCTCTCATCTCTCCCCCAAAATTGTTTCCCATCCTAATGCTAGACTCCTTTGGCAAATAGAGCTAGCTAAAAATGAGAAAAGACCATTGTCGTTCCCGATACTCTCAAGTTTTTGCACATGCCAAAAGCTATCAAGAACAGGCCTCACTCACAAATCAATTTGGTTTCAAGGAAAAGTTTAGGGTCTTTGGGTAAGGGAAGCCATGATCATAAGATCAATGGTTGCCCGAGCTAATCAAAAGAGTGGTTAAAGGGAAAACATAGCTCGGGCAAGGATCATGGGATTGTATTTCAAGCCCCTAAGCAAGATATTTCGAAAATCAAATTAAGTCCAATAACAATGAATCGAGTTTAATTCATGCAAGCTTCACAAGGATAGGGCATTTCAGAATCTCAAAGTCAAGCAATGGGTTTTCCTTTGTTTTTGAAAATTGATTAAAGCAACAAGCAACTTAATTGGTGAACCTCTTCAAGGCAAAATCATCATCGTCCCCAATGCATGAATCCTAAACTACTAACTAGACTCGATCCTACATGCTTCTTTTTGTGAAAATTTTCGAAATTTTTTTTTTAAAATTTTTTTGGTTTTTCTATGCCTTAGATGAATGCATGAGACTCAAGATTAGTAAATAGTCTCTCCCCCAAACTTAAATCACACGGTCCCTTGTGTGATCTAAGTGAGGAAGAAAGACCGAAAACAAACAAAAAGCAAACAAAGAAGGAAAAAGAACTATGTACAAAGGTGGAGTGTAACCTGGCTAGTAGTGGAGATACGGGGGTGATGAATCCCCCATGGAGTAAGTTGGGTTGGAGGAGGAGCAGGAAGGTGTCTTCATGGCTCTCCTCTTCTTCCTCTGGTCCTCGTGGGTAGAGTGGTGGTGAGGATCCTCATAATAGGAGTCATGGGCCATGCGTGCAGATCCTGATGTCTCGTGTCCAGCAACCGAGTATCTGCCCTGCTCCAATTCAGCCTGCTCAACCAGGACATCGGCCTCAGCTATCACCTCCTCGGTAGCTGACTGAATCTCCTCATCTGCACCAGCCTGAGCCTCTCGGGATGTGGAAGCCTGTCCTGCAGCGCCACTCTTGTCCTTCTTCCCGACAATCATCTTAAGCACTTTGGTCACCTTCTTCAAACAGGAGGCCATCTTCTTAATGTTCCTACCGTGCCATTTGCTCTGCTTCTGGAGGCTCCGGTTCTGGTCCCTCAATGCCCTGATCGTCCTGTTCTCGATAGGATCATCTAGAGGCTCAATAAGGTACCTGTGCAGCCCATACACCCCAGCAGGTGCGTCGGAAGTATCATGCTCTGCTGCAGCTGCTCTCTGTGACCTGTGAGGTCCAAACACATGCTCCACTCCCGGTAAAAATCTGATATTATCTCTGTTGGCAAAACTTGTAACGTTGGGATTTGGGAGGAGGTACCCTTCTTCATGGGAAGTGCCTGAGCACATCCGGTAGAGATGGCGCTCTGGAGGCGGTTTGGATGCAAGGTAGTGAGTTCGGGTAAGGTATTGGACATCCAGCCAAGCCACAGGTGTAGGTGCCCCAAATGTCTTCTCGTTCAGACTTCCTTCCAGTTTTATCTTCTTTTTCACAAGCAACGGTGTGATCAGACCAGCCATGCTGAACTTTGGGCTAGAGTCCCTCACTGACATAGCCCACTCTCTGTGGACAACAAACTGCTCTATCAGGATTGAGGTGTAGCTTGGGAGGCGCTCAACTGGTGGTATTAGCTGACCGTTGGGATAAGTGAGCAGGAGGGGCTGCAGCCCAATGTACAACATCTTCATTTCCTGTTCGTGGACTTGGTTTGCCTCCTTCCTTGCAAAGAAAGTGTGAGCCAATGCCTTGTGCACGTATCTAATGGCCGGGTGTCTGATCCTTTCAGCTTTCATACCTCCCAGCTTAAATGGCCCATCAGCTATCATCCGCCAAACACCCTCGAGGTCATCTTTATCGATAGGGATAAAAGTCCCCAACTGAGCCCCATTCTCCGGAAAGTCAAAGACATCAGCTATGTCCTCATATGTCATGCTAAACTTCTTCCTCCCCATTTGGAAATCAATCTTTCCCTTACTCACTTCCCCTGCTAAAGCTGCCCTTCTCATATTGACCGTTGCCTGCATGGTTGAGAGGAACTGACATGCCGAGCTCTGATAGGAGTCACTGGCAAGGTTGAAGAACTCCTTAAGACCCATGTTTTCTACAATCTCGTTGTAGTCATCCAGCAGCCCAAGTGCAGTAAGTGTCGGGGTGTGAGGGTATCGGGTTGACAAGAACGGTATCCCCTCCAGCTTGTCACATATCTCAGAAGCGGTGAACTTTTGTGGGTTCTCAATTACTTTCCCTGGAGCCTCGGGTGCCTCTTCCTCAACTGCTACCCCTTTTCCTCTCGATGAGGTTCCCACATCTTCAACCGGCTTTTGTGCTTTAGGTTTCGGGTTGGCACGCTTTCTCGTCATTGTCCTACAAAAGACAACTCAAAAAGTGAATCAGCACAGATCGCAATCCAACCGCACAATGAATAATAGCTTGAGACATCCATGATCAACAATTGTGGGAGCTTAAAAATTGCATACTTTTTCAGTTTCAATGGAGCAAGCAAGCCTAAGCATCTTAACCAAACTCATTTCTAGCTCAACATAAGCACAATGTGTAAGCAAATCAATCACCTCTTCTAGCAATTCTCAATCTTTTCAACCAAAGGCCCTTAGTGCACATTTTTGAAACTTTTGTGAAACAAAATTCATCCAAATCAAGTAGTATCACAAAACTAAGCCTTTAACAATTCAATGCATCATTAGAAACCATCCAATTAGAAAACCCCCAAAAATTTTCGGATTCCAAATTCCTCAAGAACCCTAATTCACCAAAGATCAAATTCATTCATTCTTAGGGCGAAATTGGTTATGGGTATTCATTCAAACACATATTGGGAAGGAATTCAAACAATATCAACCATCAACAACCAAACAAATTCAAGTTCAAAATTTCCGGGCTTTTCAAACCGAAAATCTTGAGAAAGTTGAGAGCTTTACCTTGGTTTGTGATGGAGGATGGTGATTGAGAGTGAATGCAAGTGATAGAGCTTTGAAAACCTTGAATTTAGCAATCGAAAACTCGAATTTTGGTGGAGATTTGAGAGAGAAAAGTGAGTTGGAAGAACTTGGAGGATTTTGTTGTTGAAATCGCAATAGGAGCCAAGAGAAAGAGAGAGAAACGCGTGTGGGGAGAAGAAAAGAGGGGAAGAAATCGATTTTGGGTTAAAATCCGGTCAGAACCGGTTTGAAATCGGTTTAGGGTCAGATTGACTTACCTGGGCGAAGGGCGTATCGGTCTGGCCAGCCGATACGCTGACCGATATTACCTCTCGGATTTATTTCCTGCACCCCGTATCGGTCTGGCCAACCGATACGGTGACCGATATCTGTTCACTCCGAAGACCCGTATCGGTCTGGCCAACCGATACGGGGACCGATATCGATCTTTCTGGGGAATCCGTATCGGCTTGGCCAACCGATACGGAGACCGATAT
Organism: Orychophragmus violaceus; assembly: GCA_030180135.1. Lineage (NCBI taxonomy): Eukaryota > Viridiplantae > Streptophyta > Magnoliopsida > Brassicales > Brassicaceae > Orychophragmus > Orychophragmus violaceus. Next base: position 24,886,947 of record CM058236.1, on the reverse strand, counting down.
GGAGCCTCGGATTATTTTTACCAGAACCGTATCGGCCTGGCCAACCGATACGGAACCCGATATTGGCTCCTGCACCATTTTTCTTTATTTCCGAGGTCTTTGCTCAACTCCAACTGATCTACAACCTCGTCCTTAAGCCAAAACCTGACAAAACTCAAAGCAAAACATCAAAAATAACAAGCAAAAGACGTATGTACAAGGATAAACATGGGAATGTCTCCCAAGTGCGCTTTTATTTAAAGTCGTTAAGCTCGACTTTGCAAACCGTGATCTCAGGCTGGGGGAGGGCTAGAGAGTGGAATGGAAGTTCCCTCATCTATTACTTCTGAAACGGAGTAATGCTTGAGTCTTTGGCCATTGACCGTGAACTCTTCATCAGATTTTCCAAAAAGTACCACTGCTCCATATGGTCTCACCTCCTTCACTCTAAACGGTCCCGACCATCTAGACTTGAGCTTTCCGGGAAAGAGTTTCAACCGGGAGTTAAAGAGCAACACAAGATCTCCTTCCTTGAACTCTTTCTTCTGAATCAGCTTGTCATGGAAAAGCTTGGTCCTCTCCTTATAGATCTTCGAGCTCTCAAAAGCCTCAAGCCGTATCTCGTCAAGTTCATTCAGCTGAATCAACCTCCTCTCAGTTGCGGTTTTGATGTCAAAGTTCAGCAACTTGACAGCCCACATGGCCTTATATTCCACCTCCACCGGTAAGTGACATGACTTACCATACAGCATGGTGAATGGTGTAGTGCCCAAAGGAGTCTTGAAAGCAGTCCTATACGCCCACAGTGCGTCATCAAGTTTCTTAGCCCAATCTTTCCTTGAAGCTCCAACAGTCTTCTCTAGGATAGCCTTGATCTGCCTATTGGACACTTCAACTTGGCCACTTGTCTGAGGATGATAGGGTGTTGCAACCTTATGCTTCACCCCATACTTCTTCAAAAGGCTCTCAAATAGCCTGTTGATGAAATGTGAGCTTCCATCACTGATCACAATCCTCGGGATTCCAAATCTTGGGAAGATAATGCTCTTGAACAGCTTTATTACTACCTTGGCGTCATTAGTTGGACTCGCCACTGCTTCTACCCACTTGGAAACATAATCCACAGCTACTAAGATGTAGCTATTCCCGTAAGAAGATGGAAAGGGTCCCATGAAATCAATGCCCCACACATCAAACACTTCAACTTCAAGGATGGGGTTTTGAGGCATCTCATTTCTTCTACTGATATTCCCCTTTCTCTGACAAGGATCACACTTAGTAATGAACTCTTGGGCATCCTTGAACATTGTAGGCCACCAAAACCCAGCTTGTAGAGCCTTCTGAACCGTCTTGAAGGTGGCAAAGTGACCACCATAATATGACCCATGACAATGTAGTAGAATGCCTCCCACTTCTTCATCAGCTATGCACCTTCTATAGAGCTGATCCTTGCACAAAGTGTAGAGGTAAGGCTCATCCCAATAGTACCTGTTGACATCTCTAAAGAACTTCTTTCTTTGGTAGCTATCGAGGCTTGGTGGTTCTTTCCCAACAGCTAGGAAATTGACTATATCAGTATACCACGGTTCCTTGTCTTCAATATAGTTCACTTCCTCGATCTTCATTCTTGTATCATGAGCATCCTTAACAGCCTTGCAAGCCATTAGCTGCTCCTCAGGGAGAGAGTCATCTAGAGGAACAACATCCTCAATTCTCAGTCTTGACAAGTGATCTGCTACCCCATTCTCAATGCCCTTCTTGTCCTTGATTTCCAAATCAAACTCTTGCAGCAACAGTATCCACCTCAGAAGCCTTGGCTTGGCATCTTTCTTGGCAAGTAGATACCTCAACGCAGCATGATCCGTGTACACCACAACTTTAGATCCAACCAAGTACGACCTGAACTTCTCGAAGGCAAACACCACAGCAAGAAGCTCTTTCTCAGTTGTTGCATACCTCACTTGAACATCGTCCAATGTCCTACTAGCATAGTATATGACATGAAGTTTCTTTTCTTTCCTCTGCCCAAGGACTGCTCCCACTGCGTAGTCGCTTGCATCACACATGATCTCAAAAGGCAACTCCCAGTCGGGAGCTTGGACTATCGGGGCGCTAATCAAGGCCTCCTTGATCATGTGGAACGCTGCCAAACACTCATCATCAAACAAAAAATCTGTCTCCTTACACAGCAGACGTGTAAGTGGCCTAGCGATCTTGGAGAAGTCCTTAATAAACCGCCGGTAGAACCCTGCATGACCCAAAAAGCTTCGAATCCCCTTCACTGAGTTTGGTGGCTGAAGACTTGTCATCACCTCTATCTTAGCCTTATCCACTTCGATACCATTCTCTGAGATCTTGTGACCCAATACAATCCCTTCTGTTACCATGAAGTGGCACTTCTCCCAATTCAGCACGAGGTTCGTCTCTTCACATCTCCTTAAGACCCTGCACAAGTTCAGCAAACAGGAGGAGAAAGAAGAACCATACACAGAAAAATCATCCATGAAAACTTCCACAATATCCTCAATAAGATCTGAGAAAATAGACATCATGCACCGCTGAAAGGTAGCCGGTGCATTGCACAAGCCAAATGGCATCCTTCGATAGGCAAATGTACCATAAGGACAAGTGAATGTCCTTTTCTCCTGATCATTAGGATGTATCGGAATCTGAAAGAACCCACTGTATCCATCAAGAAAACAATAGAAAGGATGATTAGCAAGGCGTTCTAGCATTTGATCAATGAACGGTAATGGAAAATGATCCTTCCTAGACGCGGCATTTAGCTTTCTATAATCAATACACATCCTATGCCCAGTGATAGTTCTAGTAGGAATCAATTCATTGCTGTCATTTTTAACCACAGTAATCCCCCCTTTCTTTGGAACACAATGCACGGGTGAAACCCAGGTGCTGTCCGAGATAGGGTAGATTATCCCTGCATCAAGCAACTTAAGAATCTCTTTCTTGACTACTTCTTTAAGGTTAGGATTCAATATCCTTTGGTGCTCAATAGAAGACATGGATTCATTTTCAAGGTGGATCCTATGAGTACACAAGCTAGGCGACAATCCTTTTATATCATCAAGTGAATATCCTATTGCCTTTCTAAACTTTTTTAATTCAGTGGTCAAAGCAATCAATTCATCATCATTCAGCAACTCATTCACAATGACAGGATATGTAGAGTTGGGGCCAAGAAATGCATACTGAAGCCCCCGCGGAAGGGGCTTTAACTCAACCTTTGGCGCCTTAAGCTCGCTCCAATCGTCAGCTACAAGCTGCTCCTTGCACAGCTCCACTCCTTTGGCGCCATCGGTACCCATGTCTACAGCAAACACCTCCAGCTCCTCACACACTGAGTTTGATCCTAGCTCAATGAACTCAACCTCTTCTAACAAAGGCTTGTGTGAATCAAGCGCTCTCATGTAAGCCCAGCTCTCCTCTTGAAGATATCCATACTCCCCACACTCCTTGGTCAAGGTGACCTCTAGAGGATCCTCCATGTTCAACTCTTCGAGGAGTTCATCAGCTAGCTCATCCATAGTCTCAATGTAAAATATTTGACCTTGAATGGTTGGCTTCTTCATCACCTTGTTTATGTCAAATTTGAGCACTATGTCTTTCCCAAGGTTGAGGTCTATCTTCCCTTTCCTGACATCTATAATCGCACCAGCTGTGGCAAGGAAAGGTCTCCCAAGGATTAGAGGATCCTTTGGTTCTTCGTCCATCTCCAATACAATAAAATCTGTTGGTACTTCAAATCCTCCCACTTTCACCAGAAGATCTTCTAGGAGACCAATTGGATATCTCACTGATCTATCTGCAAGAACCAAGGATATCCTACATGCCTTGTAGGTAGAGAAACCCAGCCTCTTGGCTACTGAGAAGGGCATAAAACTTGCGCTCGCTCCAAGATCACACAAACAACCCTCAAACCGATATGGACCAATAGCACATGGAAGAGTAAAACTGCCAGGATCTTCAAGTTTCTTTGGGACAATATCCCTTTGGATGATTGCACTACACTCATGAGACAACACAACCATCCCTTGCACTTCCTTGGTTCTTTCCTTGATTGCATCCTTGAGAAACTTGCTATACTGAGGAACTAGCAAGAAGGCATCAATCAAAGGCATGGTCAGCTCAACATTCTTCATCTGCTTGTCAAAAAGAGCTTTGTACTTCTCTAGAAGCTTCTTCTTGAATCTGTCCGGAAAGGGTAGCTTGGGCTCATAGGGTGGTGGCACAAACACCACATCCTTCTTCTTGAGTGTATCATTCACTACTTCTTCAGCTACAACCTTTCCTTTTCTCTTAGCCATGTCACTATCACTCTCTTTGTTTAGAGCAGAATTTTCAGAATTCTCCTCCCCTTCTTGAACTTCAATGTCCTCATTGAGTGAAGATGTCAGCTTAGGCTTGGGCACTTGACTTTGTTGCAACTCTTTACCACTTCTCAGGGTGATAGCGCTGATATACTCCTTTGGGTTTTGCTCAGATTTTCCGGGTAGAGTACCTTGAGTGCGGGACGTAGAGGCATTCTTGTTTTCCATGTTTGTGACCCTTGATGTCAAACTCTGTAGCTCATTCTTGAGGTCCCGTACTTCCATAGCTCCTGAGGCTTGTCCTTGAAGGAGTTGCTGCATCATGCTTTTCAGCTCATTGTCAACTCCCGAGTTAGAAGAAGTTTGTTGTTGTTGTTGACCAAAACCGGGTGGGTATTGTTGCTTGGGAGCGTAGCCTTGTTGACCTTGAAACTGAGGCTTGTTTCCAAAACCTTGTTGGTTGTTGTAATTGACATATGGCTTTTGCTGTTGAGGTTGTTGAAAGCCTTGTTGACCTTGTGGCTGAGCTTGTCCTTGAGATGGAGCTTGAGGATAAACTTGATCTTGAGGATTGGCTACATTGGTGCTGCGGTATGAGAAGTTTGGGTGGTTTCTATAGTTTTGGTTGAAGCCCTTGTTGAAACCACCCTGGCCAGCAATGAAGTTAATCTCCTCTTGAGTTAAATCCTCATCATCATCATAAAATTGAGGTTTAGAATCCTCCTGGTGTCCCACAAAGCTGATGTTCTTTTGGCCAATGGAGATCATCTTGTCCAACTTCTCATTCAAAGCCTTTATCTCTTTCTCATACTTCTCATCTGAAGCTGATGATCCTCTATTAGTCCTCTCATAATCCTCATTGTAGTTGCCATCACTTTGCGCGAGATTTTCAATCAGCTCCATAGCTGCATCTGCTCCCTTGCCTAGGAAGTGTCCATTGCTGCATAAATCAAGCATTGCCCTCATTCTAGGAAGCACTCCGCGGTAGAGGTTGCTGAGTAGCGTTTCCTTGGTAAAACCATGATGTGGGCACTGAGTGGTGAGCTTATTGAACCTCTCCCAAGCTTCAGCGAAGCTCTCATTGTTGCGCTGCACAAACCCGGATAATTCACTGCAAAAACGGGCAGTCCTAGTAGCTGAGAAAAACTTCTTCAGGAAAGCTTTCTTGAGGTCTCCCCAAGTAGTAATGGAACCCGGAGGGATAGTACTTTCCCAATCCTTGGCTCTGTCTGCCAAAGAGAAAACGAACATGCGCATTTTCAACCCATCATCAGTCACACCATTCAACCTCGTAGTGGCACAAATCTTGTCAAAGGTGTCCAAGTGCTGCAGCGGGTCCTCAGATGCTAACCCATGGAACTGATTGTTCTGCACCATGTTCATCACCATAGCGCGGATCTCAAAATTATTATTGTTCACCGCTGGTGGAATGATTCCTCGCCGGTTAGCATTTGTGTCAGGTGTATCTCCATCACCAATAGCTCTAACCGGCTGTTGTTGCTGCTGTTGCTGCTGCTTATCCTCGTGGTTATCCATAACTGTTGGCTCAACACTTTCAACTGAAACAGCTCGTTCTTGTGCTCGTCGTTCCCTTGCTAGTCTCCTCTCGTGTGCTTTGATGTCGTAAACTCTTGCAACTAAGTTTGTAGTCCCTTTGCTGCGCAAGTTCATACACCTAGCATCAATAAGAAAGAAGGTAGCAAATTAGTAACAATAACTTGAACTAAAAAGGAATAGAAAACGAATTGATATATCCAGAATCCCAAAATGGCAACGGCGCCAAATTGATAACTAGGATTTTGCAATCCTTTGAGGTACCAATTCCTCAAGCTTATCGTAGTAGCTTTGAGGTATCGAACCTATTATGGGACGAATAACACCAATAAGCAGATACTAATCCTTTAGAGTCAAATCAGACAATTTCGGTTTTTAATTCCTAACAATCCTAATAAAGCAAATCAGATCGAAGCAAACAAAAATAAGTAGACAAACGATTCAATCAATAGGAAGAATAAGGCTCAAGGGTAAAGGTCAACGGATAGGTGACTCGGGATGATCAAGGAATCCTAAATCAAACTTCAAACAAGCTAATCTCTTAGCAAGGAACACACAAAGAAAATCGGTTTAATCTCTTAATACCAATTCTTCATTTAATCTTAACTCAAGAACAAATCATCATTTGTGAATCAAAATCAAACGAGCATTCAAACGAGTTCCATTTAGCAACCAATCACTCTAGACATACATTTTCATGCGCTAGAATATGAAAGTCCTAACAAAGCTAAATACTGGAATTTCATCGAACAGGTTGTGAACAAGAAATTCTAAACATCCTAATCAATGTGATCAAGATTAACTAGGCATTAAGAGCACTTTGCTAGATGAGATTTTGACAATTAACTACTAGAATTCTATTGATCACCCCTAATCAACCTAATCCTACCCAACCCACAAGCCTATGGAGAACTACTCACTAATCATAGCTAGATCAACAAAACTCATGGAAATAGAGTTGATCATGGTGAATTAGTGAGAGATTGAAAGATTTGTTGAAGGAAATAACAAGAGAAATCTAGATTAATCAAAGGAATCCAATGTGTTCTTACAAAAGAGTTTAGAACATCAAAAACTGCTTAAGAAACAAAATAAAATAGGTTTTTGGCTTAAATAGTCTAAAAGGTGCGAGCCGGGTCGACCCGGAACAAACCGGGTGTTGACCCGGATCCAAGTGAAAATCTGGGGTCGATATCGGTCAGGTGGACCGATATGTGGACCGATATTGAGTCTCGGATTATTTCTGGGTTCGAGCGTATCGGTCCACCTGACCGATATGTGAACCGATATGAACCCTCGAAAATTAATCCGAGAGTCCATATCGGTCGGGTGGACCGATATTGTGGCCGATACTGTTCTCCAAAACTTTGACGAGGGGTTGTATCGGCCCGCCTGGCCGATACTCAGGCCGATATGGTCCTTCGTTGGCTCTTCCTTGGTCTTCTGAGCTCAAAACTCCACTTCCAAGCTCACCAATGCTCCTAGATGCCTCCATTCACCTGCAAAACACAAGAAACACTCCAAATGCAAGCCTAGAATGCCTAATCCTAGTCCTAAACAACTCTAGACTCTAGATGTGACAATGACTCGGCGAAATGGTATGAATGTCAGAGAAAAGAAGTCAAAACAAGAACTATATACAAGCCTAAATGCATGAAAATGTATGAATATCAAGCGTAGAGAGAAAATGAGGATCACTAGTCTCCGCTCCGAAGATGAGTGTAGAGAGACAATGAATATTATGAGTCTCCGCTCCAAGGATGAGTGTAGAGACAAAAATATTGACCAAATGAAATATGTTGCCGGAAACTCTATTAGAGTGAAAATTATGAAAAGTTGTCGTAAGTTAATAAAGATAATTTGGGGGGAGAAAAAGGCTTTGGAGAGACAGATTGTCCTCAAGCATCTCAAGCTATAAACCTTGTGAAAGGTGAGTTATTTTAAATAAAAGAAATTCGTCTAGAAGACGAATATGATGCAGAAAAGTATCAGAATTCCATTAACTTCGCTCAACGTGAAAAATTATGGGCTAGAAATGAAATAGAAGATAATGATGGAATGTTCTCCTTTTCTGTATCCAAAGAACCTGAAAATGAAAATGATCCAGAACCAAAGTCCGTATCGGAGGGCCAGAAAAGGCCCGATTGGGAGAAATGGCGAATAGCCATTAAGAATTAATTACTCTCCCTCAATAAAAGAAATGTGTTTGGACCTGTGGTTATTACACCTAAAGATTTAATGCATGTCGGGTGTAAATGGATCTTTGTGCGAAAATGAAATGAGAAAAACCAAGTCACAAGAAATAAGGCACGTCTTGTGGCACAAGGGTTTTCTCAAAGACCGGGAATTAATTATGGTGAAACATATTCCCCGGTAATGTATGCAATCACATTCAGGTACTTAGTGAGCCTAACGGCATCGGAAAATCTAGAAATGTACCTCATAGATGTTGTGGCTGCATATATATACGAATCACTGAATAGTGACATATATATGAAAATCCGAGAAGGATTTAAGATCCCATAAGGGTCAAAGATTCCATAAGAATCTGGGAAATTTTGTTCGGTCAAATTACATCGATCACTTTATGGATTAAAATAATCCGGACGCATGTGTGATATATCATGGTTTTTCTTGGTTTTCAACCATGATATAGTTGTATATATTGAATCTTTAACCTGGTTTTTAGAGTCTATTGAGTCTTTTACAGGTAGACTTGCGTTTGGAGCAAAGGATGGGATTATAGGACGTTTTTGGTGATTTGTGCAACGAGCTGAAGTTGGTGTCTCGACCACGATTGAGTGTCGACCGACACTGACTTGGATGTCGGTCGACACTGAGCGCGACAGAACAACATCCGCGAGTTAGAGACAAGTTTTGAAGATTTGCAAAATTGCCCAGAAGTTTTTCTTAATTCTAAATAGACCCCAAAACGTGTTTAGAGAGTTTAATTATGTTTTCAGACTCATTCTACTTTTTATCTTGTTCTTAACTTTATTCTTGCTTGAGAGATTTGGAGAGGGCTGATTCTTGCTACTTGTAACATTGAGAGAAGAATTTCGAACCCTTTTTCTTTATCTATTAAGTCTCTTTGGTTTTCTATTTATGATGTGTTGTTTGCATACTGATATGTCTGAGTAGTAACCTAGTTAGATTTAGGGATTCTCACAAAGGTTTTATGCTTGTTTGATAACTGATTGAGTAGGATTCGCCATCTATTGTTCATCACCTAAGTTGTGCTTAACACTGAATTCTAGACTGATCACCTAGGGTTTAGAACTTAGACAATTAATAATAGCATGGGAGTGTGAGTTATTATCTGAACAAACTTAGAGTGAGCAATTTGACTAGATACAAAGAGATTTGGTTTAGGAAAATTGTGAACCGATAAAACCTGTTCTTAATGCTTATTTAGAACTTTAGAATCACAAAGAGAATTGGATCGCTAGGTTGCTAGATACAGAAATAATCTCAGCGAGAGTTGGATTATTTAGCATTGTGTTTCTAGTTCTTGAACCTGTTTTAATCTGAATCCGGTTAGTTAAGTTTCTAGCATAGCATAATTCCCGAGAACTTCCTAAGTCTGACGTCTTTCTTCCTATTGAAAACTCCTTCTAGTTTATTGCTTTTGTTTACTGCTTTCTCTGGATTTGATTTAGCTTAGCTTGACAACATATAATCTATCGTGTGACCGTGAGTCCTTGTGGATTCGATACCCTAAGTAATGCATTACATAACTGTGCACTTGCAGTAGAATAGGATAAAACTTTACACCTATCAAGTTTTTGGCGCCGTTGCCGGGGACTCAACTGAGTTCGCCGATAGATTTTGTTTTAGAGTTGAGTCTAGGTCGTTTTTATTTAGTTTGTTACTGATTTTTCTCTTGTTTGGCTTGTTTTTGTTGCGCAGGATTTCGCATACGCATTCAGTGTCAAACGATTTCCCTTGTAGTGTCGCTCGACATTGACCTCGAGACAGGGTTTTGAGATCAGTGTATGCCAAGTCGACATACTCGAAGAAACCAGAGCGAAGAACTTCTGAACCTCAGACTTGAGGAGCTTGCTAGACTAGAGAGAATGAACAGAAAGGGTCAAAGAACAAGAATGATGAACAATCGTTTGATTTTGAGACCTGATGCTGGGGATGTTCTGAGAGACCAACAGAACAACACCTACAATGATGACAAGCATAGGATTGATGCCCAAGGGAATGTAATCCCTGAACCTGCGCCTGAACATCCTCAAGGTCAGGGGCAGATGGTTATTGCTGAGAGGACTCTTGTGACTACAACCGTCCGGATGAGTTTTATGCTAACCGGTCAGCGATTGTTCCTCCTTCTTTTGAGAGGATTGACTTTGAGATCAAGACTGTCTACTACGCTATGCTGAGACAGTACCCCTTCCATGGTCTCCCACATGAGAAACCCATGGACCACATTGAGGATTTTGAAGCCTTCATCACTGGAATGAAGTACAATGGGGTGGATTATGACTTCTTGTATCTGAAGCTTTTCCCATACTCTCTTGCTGGAGAGGCTGCTGCTTGGCTGTAGCAACTTCCACCTGGGAAGTTGATTACTTGGGATGCTGTGAAGAGTGAGTTTTTGCGACACTTCTATGATGATGCTCCCTCAGATCAGCTCAGACAGGACATTCTGACATTTGTTCAAGGTCCTACAGAGCCTCTTAAGTCTGCTTGGATGAGGTTTAAGATGTACCAACGTGACTGTCCTCATCATGGATTTTCTGAAGTGACGCTGCTGGGCATATTCTTCAGAGGAATTGATCTCAATTACCAGTCTGCATTGGATGCTGCCAGCAATGGCAATTTCAATACCAAGACTCCTGAGCAAGCGAGATTGATGATGGATAACTTGGTGAGCAGTAACAGCACCAAGACTGTTGATAGAAGAAGGAAGGAGTCTGGTGGAAAGATTGATAATCTGGAGATGACTGATATTAGGAACAAGTTGAACTCTGTTCATAGCTTGTTGACCGGTAAGAAGGCTGTCAACTTTGCTCAAGAAGTTGAAGTGCTTGAAGCTGAAGAAGACTGCCAAGAAGAGGATGTGAACTACATCAGTGGCTCTGGATTCCAAGGAAACAGGTTTGTGAATCAGCAAGGTAACAAGTTCTTTAATGGTGGACAGAAGAGTGCTTTCACAAGCAACCAAAACTCTTCTGGATATGGTCAGAATGCTGGTTATCAGAAACCTTTTCAGCAAGGTAATTCTTATCAGAGGACTTATGGATCATCCTCCTATCAGACACCTCCTGCTGCTAATACTCAAGAGAGCAAGATGGAAGCTATGTTGGAGCGGTTTCTGGAGGGTCAGACGAAGGTCACTGTGGACTTCAATAAGAAGCTGGATGCTGTGTATGCAGATCTGAATGGTAAGTTTGAGTCTTTGAGTACTCACATGAAGCAGTTGGACACACAAGTGAACCAATTTCAAGCTCAATCAAGGGAAAGAGTGTCATGGACACCCACATTAAGTCTTGGTCAGTTCAGATTGATGATGAGTCAAGTCAATGAGAGAATTTTGAGTTTAAGACTGCTGAACTTGTTGAGGATGCTGAAAAACCCGAGACTGAAATCCCAGTGTCGATCGATTTGGACTTTGATGTCGGTCGACATCCACTTTCAAACGGAATTTCGAGTTCTCATGACGAATGGAAATCTACCGTGGTCGATTTAGGAATCGACATCAGTAGTGAATTGGCTGATGTCGACCGGCATCAGTTCAACGTCGGTCGACATCAAGAGCGTAGGGAGCAAGATTTGCCAACATCTTGTGCTATTGCTGAAGAAACAGACCATGAGCCTCTTGTGCCTTTCCCTAAGGTATCAATGAAGTCTCAACAAGAGCTTGATGAGGCTAAGCAGCTAGAAGTGATGAATAAGAAGTTGAAGGAGGATCCGCATGTTGACACTCCACCCTATCATCCTTGTGTACAAAGGTACTTAGAGATGATGCTGCCTATGGATGAGGTACTGAAGGAATGGGTGGTAGTACTCCCTAGGAAAATCAGTGATGTGATGCTCAATCAGATCCCCAAGAAGCTACCAGATCCTGGTATATTTGTGCTGAGTTGTTCTATCTTTTGAGAATAGCTTCAAATGCTCCTTGTGTGATATAGGAGCTGCTGGAAATCTCATGCCATACTTTGTGGCAGAGAGACTAGGGATGACAGAGTTTTCACACACTCAGATCTCTCTGGTTTTAGCTGATCAGTCAAGAAGGATTTCAGAAGGAGTTCCTGAGGATATCCCAGTCAGAGTTGGAGACTATCTAGTTCCAACAGACTTTGTGGTTTTGAAGTACGATAGTAAGCCGGATGAATCCCTTATACTGGGAAGACCTTTCTTAGCCACAGCTGGAGCGAAGATTGATGTGAGGCATGGTTTGATTGATCTCCACCTGGGAGATGAGCCCCTACACTTTGAGATGGATATGCTGCAAAGGCCAAAGATCGATCGTCTGACCTTTAGCATTGAAGATGAACAAGAGACTCAGACTAGAGAGGTTCCAGTTTCTGATCCTGGAGAAGAGAAGATGGTGGTTTCTCAAGATTCCACTCCAGCATCTTCAGAGCTTGCAACTGCTTCTAAGCAGAAAGCTCCAAACATCAGAACCTCACCGAAACAAAGGTACGCATCTTCTCAACTTGATTTTACTGATTTCACTGATGTGAATGCAGGAGAACATCATATACCTTCGTTCCTTGGACAAGCTCACGCTGACAACGCTTACTCTCCACCTTGGATGAGGAGACTTTCGCAGAGGCACTCACAGCTTCTGTCGAAGCCACCATGAGTCTAAGCTCCCATCAAAGTCAAGCTAATGACTTAAAACAAGCGCTGAGTCGGAGGAAACCCACTGGTAAGTTGTAAATATTAGGACTTTGAGTTTTGCATTTTAATTTCTTTCGTTTTTGGAGTTTTTGTGTCAAGTTTCCCAGAACCCGTAGCACTGCAGAATCAGTGTCGGTCGATTTCCACTTGGATGTCGGTCGACATCGATTCGAGGAAGTTTCGAGCACGGACGATAATATACCGAGGTCGATTTCAGAGGTCGATTTGGTCTAAAAAGGTGAGTGTCGACCGACATCCATCTTGATGTCTGTCGACATCGACGAAATCGAGGTACGGATTCTTAAAAACCCGAGAGCTTCTTCTTCCTCCTCATTCTTTCTCTCGCCGAAAATTTTCAAAAATCGCCACAGATCTCAATTCTTAACCGTTTTCATCGATTCAAAGCTCTATTCCGCTCGATTTTTCGTGCTCTATCTATTTCCAGCATCCATTTCATCGATCTGTGAAGGTATGGCTCTGAATCTCCATTTTTCAGTTCGTATCCAATAATAAAAAGCTTCGATTTTGATTGATTTATGGATATCTAGGATGTATTGGTAGTGGAATATGATTGATATGAGTATTGTGGATGATTGTCTATGCTCAGTTTGATAAGATTATGACTATGAATTTTTGGTGTGTTTGAACCTCATGCTTTTTGATTGTTCGTTCAATGTATTGCAGATGGAACCTTGTCTGAACCCCGGAAAACGACCCAGGAGATACACTGGAGCTACAAGTTCAAACGCGCAGCTTAGATCACCTTGGCCAAGAGCGGAAGAAACCAAGTTCGAGCTCACACGCTTCGCCAATGATCCTGCAACAGGGTCTAAGGCTGCTGCTTGTGTCTACATGCCAATCTCAGAGCAGTGGGATGACTATGACTCCCTGTTCTACAACGCCTGGTGTGACGTTGAGCTCCTGCCCACACACATCTCTTGTACAACTACAATGAACAAGCTGAAGATCAGATCAGACGTCCTGCACATCCTGAGGATGATAGGCATGGGCACTATTTGCACCAAGTATTATGATCTATACCCGGAGTTAGTCAGGAAGTTCATGGCAACAGTCCGAGTGTACTACACTAACGAAGTGGTAAAGAAGGCTTCTGAAGGGATGTTGACATTCATGGCCAAGGGGGTGAGGTACATGATATCTATCCCTGAGTTGTGTGACATCTATTCATTTAACCGGAACAGGGAGCACGTCAACTTGCCCGAGAAGTGGACCGATGTACAAGTGTTTTGGGAGCATTTTGGGAATCGTATTTATGACTCTCAGGTCACTCGACAGTCTACAGTGCGTCACCCGGTTTTGAGATATCTTGCCCGTCTATTCACCAACACGATATTGTGCAAGATGGGTCCGGGAATGATGCGAATAGCTGAGCTTCTGCTGCTATATTTTGGGATTGGAGATGTTATTGATGAGAGTGTGTATCAGGATGCTCGTTTAGTGGCTGATGTGAACATGGGAGCTGTTTTTGCCCATCACTTGGAGGACCTCAAGACACGAGCATTCGGTGGGAAATTAAAGAAGACATAGTCTGTTGGAAGTCTGCTCACTCCTATTTTCGACCACTTTCGGATTGACAAGAGTCAGATGTCTAGATGCACCACAAAGTCCACAATGGACTTTCAATATCTGAAGAGCATGCACTGGATCAAGGGAGATACCAGTGGGAGACAGTTCTTGTGGCACTTCACAGATACATCCGACGTCGGGCGTTTGTTTCCCCTCCCAGCGACTGAGTTTACGACTATCACGGACGATCCTCTCTCTCTTTCTTTTCAGCCCAGTGCGGATCTTTGTAGAGCTGTCCCGCGCCGAGCTACTGTGCTCCGAGGTACTTCTTATGGAGCTGCTGCTTCTGCTGCTGAGCATGAGCCTATCCATGCTGATGATCCAGACGAGACCTATGGGTTTCCGGAGCCACCAGTGCCACCAGAGGACATGCCACCAGCACATTTCCAAAAGTGGGCAGCAGGTGTACTTAAGGGCATCTGGAAGACAATGCATCACATGTCCTGCCAGCGATCTCAGAGTGTGCATCACCCGCAACCACGACGTCGCGCACCTGCGCCAGCTCCTACACACGCCAGCTCCGAGGAAGAGGAAGTAGAGGTAGCTGCTGACTCCGATGAGGATATGGATGATGAGGACTCCCAAGAGTTCTAGACTTGCAGATGCTACTGGTTTTGTTTTTCTTTTTCCTTTTCTTGAGTCAGTTTTTATGTTTCTTTTGAGTCAGTTTTTTTCAGTAGTGTTTGGTTGGACCTATGACTATTTGAGTTTATGCAGCTTTATTTTTGTTTTTGATGTGATTTTGAGTGATCTAACGCAGCTAACATGTGAGAAAATTAAGTACTAACTCATGATCTTAACCACAGACAGATTTATCATCCTGCGTATGCTCACACGAGCTCGATGTCGGTCGACACTAAGCTTAGTGTCGGTCGACATCGACCGTGTTCAGGTTCGGATTTTTAACTCAAAATCTCTTTGGTTCCAATTCGATTTATACCGATCTCATGCTACAATTGCATTGGGGACAGTGCAGTTTAAGTGTGGGGGAGGTGGCTACTGACATTGTGTTTTGTTTTCTTAGAGTCAGTCCCATGTTTTCACTTGTTTTCAAAATTGTTTTATTGAGTCAAAACTTGTATGAAACTATGATTTTTCGAGGAAATTTTTCGCTTGAACAGGAACTAAGTGACCATTGGACATACTTGCAGGACCTCTATGACTATTAGAAAACCCCAAACGGATCAACTTACCAAGGACACCCATATCTAACCAGGTATTCAGAGGATCCATCACTAGTCTCACACTTAATTTTGACTTTAATTTCTCACTTAGGGGCTTGGTAATCTTTGGGTCGGATTCCTTTGATGTATTTGGCACAGCCTATGATCCTGTTCTAAAGTATGGTTTCTGATTTTCCCCTCCTTTGAAAGTAAAAAAAAAAATAGAGATAAAAACCGAGGATAAGCTAGTAGCTTCGAAGTGGTCACGGGAGTGGTAGAGACCCCTATTACCTCCTGTATATCCATGGAAAGATCCAAACTTAAACCCCAATAAAAAGGGAAGAGCACTGATAGAAAAAATAAAATGATACCCAGTGGAGAAAAATCAGTGCTAAGGGAGAAAGGGAAAAGAAAGAAACCAGAAACCGACAGTTTGGTGGTCAGATACTGAATAGGTTGAGTCCATGTGTCCTTTGATTCGATACTCCCTCTGTGAGACAGCACCTAATTGTATACAAAGGCTAGTGTGGTGAACTTGAATGTCCTAACATTGATTGTGGAGTTTATTTGGGACAGTTGCTAAGTGTGGGGGAAGTATAGGACACAAAGAGATTTGGTTTAGGAAAATTGTGAACCGATAGAACCTGTTCTTAATGCTTATTTAGAACTCTAGGATCACAAAGAGATTTGGATCGCTAGGTTGCTAGATATAGAAATAATCTCAGCGAGAGTTGGATTATTTAGCATTGTGTTTCTAGTTCTTGAACCTGTTTTAATCTGAATCCGGTTAGTTAAGTTTCTAGCATAGCATAATTCCCGAGAACTTCCTAAGTCCGACGCCTTTCTTCCTATTGAAAACTCCTTCTAGTTTATTGCTTTTGTTTACTGCTTTCTCTGGATTTGATTTAGCTTAGCTTGATAACATATAATCTATCGTGTGACCGTGAGTCCTTGTGGATTCGATACCCTAAGTACTACATTGCATAACTGTGCACTTGCAGTAGAATAGGAAAACTTTACACCTATCAATGTGGTATAATCGCTTAAGCGAATTTTGTTGAAAAAAAGATTTATAAATAATGCGACGTGCCCTTGCGTATTTATAAGGAAATCCTCTTTAGGATTTGTGATCATTGCTGCTTATGTTGATGACCTGAACATTATTGGAACTCAAAGGAAGTTGATGATGCAAGAACTCATATGAAAGAAGAGTTTGAAATGAAAGATCTTGGAAAGACAAAATTTTGTCTTGGGCTCCAAATAGAACATTTCCAAGATGGTATATTTGTGCATCAATCAAATTACACCATAAAGGTGTTGAAACGCTTTATTATGGACAAAGAAAATACTTTGAGTACCAATAGTCAATAGATCACTTATTATTGACAAGGATCCATTTCGACATTGTGAAGATAACGGGGAAATATTAGGTCCTTAAATACTTATATGAGCGCTATATGTGCACTCATGTATCTTACTAACTGCACCAGACCAGATATAGCACTTGCTACTAATCTGCTTGCAAGATACAGTTCATCTCCAGCGCAGAGACATTGGATCAGGATAAAACATATCCTTCGATATCTCCGAGGTACGATTGACTTGGGATTATATTATCCTCGAAATTCTGCGTTTGGTCTTGTTGGTTTTGCAGATGCAGGATATTTATCTGATCCACATAAAGCTCGATCGCAAACTGGATACGTTTTCACAATGGAAGGAACTGCGATCTCGTGGCGTTCTCAAACAGAAACTCTAGTCGCCACTTCTTCAAATTATGCAGAGACAATTGTGGATTTTACCATGACTGCAATTTTAGATAGACGCGAAAGTATATATGGTTGCATGCCGAGAATATATATGGTTGAGATCTATGACTCATCATATACAAGAAAGTAGCGGGATCATCATGAACAAAAGACCAACGAAAATATTTTGAGGATAATTCTACATGTGTTGCTCAAGTCAAAGAAGGCTATATCAAGTGCGACAGAATAAAACATATTCCCCCAAGATTTTTCTCTTATGGTCAAGAGCCCGATAAAAATTAAGAAGTGGACATCCAGTATATCTGCTCAAGCGACAACGCCGCAGATATATTCACGAAAGCGCTTCTCACTACAACATTCAAGAAACATATTCGAAGTATAAAAATGCGTCATTTGCGAGACAGTACGTAATGACTTTTACGTTACTGTACTTTTTTCCTTGTCATGACTTTTATCCCATTGAATTTTTCTATGATAAAGTTTTCAACGAGACAGTACGTAATAAAAGATGAATAATCAAGGGGGAGTGTTAGATAATAACAAATGTGATTATCCATTCGATACAAATATCTTCTCCACCGACTTGATAAAGTCGGTTATTATTACTTTATTAATTGTTGCCATACTATAAATAGGAGCAATAGGTGTACTTATAAGAGATATAAATAAGAGGTGAAAACATTATATACTCTCCCCCACTACGATATATTATCTTTTTTTTTTTTGTCAAAACTATATATTATCTTTTTTCACCTCTCACCACCAAATAAAAACAAACCCTTGTATATATAATAATGTATACGTATAAGAATTATAAACATATGAATATTCTCATCTATTTAACAACATTATACAATATCTAAAAGGGCAGAAAAGCAGACATCAATCCAAGAAGTGCCATTTGTTGTATATCTTAAAATTTCAACACCCTTTATTCACATAAGCTTTTTCCAAACCTTACAATTAAGACAGTTTGATCATAATGTCTATAAAGAAACTACTAATTTACGACAAAAAGTAACGTAAAACAAAACAAATATTAGTTTGATTTGATGTAATCCAAACTCTACTATATATGAAATGAAACTAGCTCATGCCTGCTGGAACCCGGATCGGCCCATAAATGTCCTCGTGTCTTTATCTTTTAATTAGTCTTTAAGGTTTTAATGGGTTTTTTTGTATTTTGTTTAATATTTCTAGTTATCTTATACAAGTACGTCTCGTGTTTACTCTGATCGTCTGATCTTCAAACGTCCATTCTCTCCTCTGGGTTGAACCACACTCACCTATGTCTCCTTCCAAAGATCAAAATCCCACAATGATGAAAGACATGCGTCCTATAAATCTTTGTTCTGTCCACTTACACAAGGTGTTTTTGTGTCCGATCGTCTAATTTCGGACAACATTTTTATTGCGCATGAGATGGTGCATGGCCTTAGAACCATTGACTCGGTTTCGAAGAACTTCATTGCCATAAGAACGGATATGTCGAAAGCATATGACCGTGTAGAGTGGAATGTTCTTGAGGTCTTATTGGAAAAATGGGGTTTGAGAGGCGTTGGATTATGTCATGTGTAAATACGGTAACTTACTCTGTTTTGCTAAATGGGAGAACTCATGGCTTTATACGCCCAGAGAGGGGAATCCACCAAAAAGACCCCCTCTCCCCTTTTCTGTTCATCCTATGTGCTTAAGCACTTGTGAATGGTTTAAACCAAGCTGAACAGAAGCAGAAAATCCAGGGTATAAAACTCTCAACGTCTGGACCGTCGGTGCACCATTTGCTTTTTGCCGACGACAATCTACTCCTCTGCAGAGCCACGAAAGAAGAATGCTCAGAAGTTACCAAAGTCCTACATCTATACGACCAAGCTTAAGGACAAGTGATAAACGCACAGATGTCGTCGATCATCTTTGGATCAAATGTGGCAAACGATGTCAAAGTGAATATCAAGCAAGCTCTAGGCATTGAAGCTGAAGGAGGTGAGGGAACTTATCTGGGCTTACCAGAGTGTTTTAAGGGATCAAAGAGACAACTATTCAACTTCATAAAAGAAAAGCTCCAATCTCGACTACATGGATGGTATGCAAAGTCTCTGTCGCAAGGTGGGAAGGAAATTCTCTTGAAATCTATTGGACTAGCCTTACCGGTCTATACAATGTAATGCTTCAAGATTCCTAAGGATGTGTGTAAGAAACTTCCATATGTGATGACAGAATTTTGGTGGAGCAGTGGTACCAACAAAAAGAAGATTCCTTGGGTGGCATGGAAAAGATGTGTAAAATGAAAGAGGAAGGAGGATTAGGATTCCATGATATAGAATTTTTCAACCAAGCCCTTCTAGGAAGCAAGCATGGAGAATCTTGAAAAATCCGCAGTCCTTATTAGCCCAAATCCTGCTTTATAGATACTTCAAGAGAATCACCTTCTTAGATGCTGGCACAGGAACGAGACCGTCATACGCCTGGAGAAGTCTGCTCCATGGACGAGAACTGCTAACAAAAGGACTGCTGAAATCGGTTGGTAATGGCCAGAACACTTATGTATGGACTGAGAACTGGATAATGGATGACATACCCAGACCTCTCCAATATCACAATGATAATGTTGACCTCTCACTTAAAGTTGCAGACCTTCTAAACTCGAATGATGTCAGTTGGAAGTCTGATATGGTCAAGCAATTGTTTGTAACAGCAGACGCAAAGTGCATTCTTCACTTGAAGACATCTCCTCGTCTCCATGACATTTGGATTTGGGGTTTCTCAAGATTAGGTATCTACAACACTTAAAGTGGTTACCATTTATGAACTCTCACAATGCCTAATCTGCATCAGCCTAATTCAACTCTCCCACCTCTTGAAAAGAATCTATGGACAAAACTATGGAAAATCAAGACTGTGCATAAAATAAAACACTTCCTGTGGAGAGCTCTATCAGGTGCGTTGACAGTGTTCGAACAACTTAGATACAGAGGTATGGCAGTGAAGGCTACTTGTCGAGCCTGCATATCAGATACAAAGAGTATATGCCATGTACTATTTCACTGTTCATCGACCAAAGAAGTCTGGAAAAGCTCTGGATTCCCACTTCCTGAGGATGGTTTCGCACAAAACTCGGTAATGCTAAACCTCCATTATCTTGTACTTAAAAGCAGAGACCATCACATTGAGGAAAATAATCGTCTTGCATTCCCATGGATCCTTTGGCACATCTGAAAAGCAAGGAACCTCCTCTTTGAGAAGACTCGGATGTCTTCCAGTGAAGTGGCTTCTCTTGCTTGTGATGAAGCTATAATGTGGGCAACTGTATAAAACAAAGCACATGAAGAGGTTACCATGGAATCCCCCTCCCTTGGAACCCAACTTAAATGGAGTAAACCTGAACAGCCCCATTTTAAATGCAACTTTGGAGCCGCCTAGGTAAACAAGCAAACAAACAATGGAGCTAGTTGATTATTGAGGAACTACAAAGGAGAGGTACTTTTCATTGCAGGCGTTCATTCTCCTTCACATCCTCCTTCTTAGAAGCAGAGCTTTTGAGCCTACAATGGACAGTGGAATGTCTGAGCATTATTTTCCAAAGGACATAATTTTTGAATCATCTTCATCCTCAGTCGTGGAAGCTTTGGCTCAACCGGAAAACTTTCCCATGTTCAGAAGCCTCTTGGACCAAATTACCAATAAGCTAGGATCCTTCGAGCAGTGGCAATGCCTAAAGAAAAGCTCTCAAGGTAATCACTTTGCATCAGCAATAGCCTTAAGTGTCATACGCAAGCGCAAATACCAATCGTACATTGCAACAGCTGGCCCTCTTTGGCTCATTGATCAAATCCTAGAAGACGCTGCAGGCAACTAAATGGGTACGGCCATCACTTCTTCCCAAAGGAATGAGCCTATCCTCTGAATGTCCTGCAATCACCAAGATCGTGCATCTCTTTTCCTCCTTCTAGTGATGTTTCTCTTGATGCCTACTGGTATCGTTAATTGTTGTTTAAACTTTGTTTCTCCATGGTTTTATTTTCTCAATTTTCTTATTGTATTCCCCTCCTTTGAGGCTACAATGTATTGTACTCACCTCATTTGAGGTCTCAGTCCAATGAAATTTCAGTGTTAAAAAAAGAAGATTTCGGAGATAGTTGCCAGTCACACTCCTTAAAATTGTTAGTATTTGAAGTTTAGTTGGTTACCCTTTAATGGATTTACCTATCATATCCTTTTCTTATAAGAACTAGAGATCAAAATCATGTGCACGTGCGGAATTTATTTACCATAATTGTTAGGTTTTTTTCCATTTGTTATGGCATAGTATATGATTTGTGGACCTTCTTTTTTGCATTTTAGTTGATGGGCTTCTCTTGTTGTTTTCTATTTTATGTTTGAATTGTTACTTAATTATTATTGTGTGTTATGGCTATTATATTTTTCTCTTTTCATCCAGTAGTTGTTAGGTTTAAAGTGAATTTTCTGAAGATATCATGTTCTCTGGTATCTCATCAATATGCAGTTTTCTTTCTAATTTCTATTTTGTATTCAATATTTTGGTAGTATGTTTCCCACCATAACTTGTATCACCATTTTTATTAACTTTTATATTGTCATAGTTCCATCTCTCTTTTTCTAATTTGTGTTGTTGTTTCTATAAATAAAATTGTAATCTATAACATTCATCATTAAGTTATGTTTACTATTTGATACAATTTAAATGTTTTTGAAATTGACGGTAAAGTTGGTGTTTTTTTTATTGAATGGAACCCTTTTTTTTACATCAAAACACATTTTTATTAAGTATGCGGTACTCAAATTTCTTTGAGGGAGAGCCAAATGAGAACCGACGAACTTATATGGGAGAATAAAACACCCTGAGCTCTTGCTTTTTTAGCCATACAATCTGCTCGGGTAATATCTTTCCTACTAATATACTTAATAAAGAAGTCTGGAAAAGAAACCCTAAGAGATTTAAAATCTTCCAATTCTGATGAGGAACCAAGCCATCATCAACCAAGCAGACTAGAGAATGACTCACCAAACCAATATATGCCCTTTGAGAGAAGCAGCTTGATCGCACCAAGGACATATGTGCACGTTTTGGAGCATATCTAACTAACTAGGAGGATTTAATCTATGACTCAACTTGTTCCATAACCTTAAGCAATCAAGGAGTCATCAGAAAGTGGAAGTGCTTTAATATCCTTTCACATGAGGAAGTTATGCAAGTTACAAAACAGAAGACTTCCAAGGAACTAGGTGGAGACCAACTGCCACTTATGGGAGATCTCAGAACGGATCAGGATGAATCAAACAACAAAAGGAACTTGTTCTGAAATCTTGACTCATCAGAAAATCCAAGATAATTGGAATCAAGCCAATACCAGCTCGGATGAAAAAGTTACTCAAGTTCTAACCCAATGGTTTTTGGACTTGCCTCATTTGGAAGCTCACATACTTGATGCACTTCAAACTTATATTTGGAGACCAGGATTGCATTGCAACATCTCTCTGGGCCAAGTTTTATACTCATTTTCTCTTAGTGTGGTTTTATCCCAAATGGGTTTTCCCACTAAGGTTTTTAACGAGGTAATCTATGGCCTGATCCATTAGCAGAGAAGCATGGCCCATCCGATGAACAAGCCACACACGACCTATTAGGATTTTTAATTTATTTATTTCCTGTAAGTCCTTAAGACCCATGTCTTTTATTATGTCCTTTTCGAAACCTAGGTTATAAAGCCTCTTGTATCTTTTATTTTCAAGTTAACGTTGAATTGAAAGAAAACCTAAAGTCCCATTGTTCTCTGACAGCCGTGAGTCTCTTGCACTGAGTGGTTTTCCATTTGCAACTCAAGCCAAACCTTGTTCTATTTGTTACCTTATCATCTTGAATCCATTCATTAGCATCAGTAGAGAGCGACTTCAGTCTAGCTGCTCGTGCAACATCACTATCGTGTCCGTGGTCCAAAAGAGAGTGACTTCAGTCTAGCCTTTGCGTCCTTGTTACAGTCCTTGTGAGATTCAACCCCTGGAGCTTACATCATCTGGTATCAGGGCTTAGGCTCTTGAATTGAAACCATCCGGTTCACCCTAAAACCCTATCACCTTTCTTCTGTTTCTTGCTTGTGATTTGTTTTCCTTTTACATACTACTCAAAAACTAAATAAAAATGTGTTTCATTCTTGTTTCTATCTATCATTTGCTAGTTACTGCCTGCTCATATCTGAAAACCAAAAAAAAAAAAAAATTGTGGTAGTTTGTTTGAAATAAAAAAGCAGCTACTATAGAAATCATTAGGGTTTGAAAACCGGTTTTGCTCACTTTGTGGTTATGGTTTTGATTGTCTGCGTTTGATATTGTGTTTGTCTTTGATATCATACTTTCATATTTGTTATTACTATTTTTCTGTTGCATTCATATATAAAAAAGGTGTTGTTGAGGTCTTAGTAACAATCAGCCGCATGTAGATCAATTAGGGTTTGCTTGTAAACCGGTTGTGTTACTTGCTCTCAAACTGATATGTTTTGATCCAGCTGTTGTTATTTGGTTTTGATTTGCTTTAGGTTGTTAGAAATTCTTTTTGTTGCATCAAAGTTTTAAAAAGAAAAAGAAAAAAGAGAGGAGGTTGCTAGTTGCAATAACCAGCTGCATATATAACATTCTCTCACTAGGTTTGTTTGCAATTGTTGACTCATATTGTCTAGCCTGCGTTTGTTTTCTGAGATTAACTTGCATCTTGTGTTTTCATTAGTCTCTGTCTGCATCAAATCGCAGAAAATGAAGAAAAAGGAATAGGTTGTTAGCCTGCTTCGAAAGAACCGATCGCATATAGCTTGCTTTAGGACATCATAGAAATCATTTGTGTTGAGTTGTTATTTGAGTTGAACGGTTTTGGTTTAGTACTTGTTTTGTCTATGGTTCATCTTAATTTAATTATCCCAGCTCGTACTGCATGAAACTAAAAAAATTCGTTAAACCAGGTTGTACTATCGCTTGTCACTTTGACGTATTGAGATTGCATACATGAACTGTTCTGCCTAGTCTATTGCTTGCGATTGTCATTGCTTGTTCTGAGTTTATCTTTGCATCTAGGCTATTAGTGATTGCTTGGCTTGCATCTTTAAAAAAAAAAATAGAAACCATATAGCATTGTTTGTCCAAATCGACATATTTCCATTCTTTTTGTTCTTGCCTTTGCCATTCTTGTCTAGTTGTTTGTTCCTTTATTTTCATGTTACGCTTGATTGTGTGTTGAGTGTTCAGGGAGACAGTAATGGGAACGCACCAGCTGACTTCACTCAGATACTTGGAGCCATCCAAGCCATTGGTGAGCGTTTGAGCCGGTGGAGAAATATTGACTATCATCACTCCTATCTAAGAGAGGAGGAGCCGTGTTTTCCAATCAACAAGAGAGATCAGAAGATGACCATGCCGCATATGAGAAGGAGCCCGAGCCACCAGACTGTTACCAGCCACACCACAACACTAGACTAAGACCATCTAGACCTTGGACTCATTCTAACTACAAATCTTATAACTTTGGTTTACAACCCATGTCTTTTCCAGGAACTGAGGACTATCTTCAATGGGAAGAAGTTGGAAGATTACATCTCTGATTACAAAATCCTAGAAAGAAACAAGCCTGCATATGCCATCCACACATTGACCGGAAAATCCTACCAATGGTGGAACAAAAAGAGAAATGGCGAGTTCATTACAATGAGCCAGCACGCACGTGGGAAGATACTAAATGGCTCATGTACGAGCAATATGTCACTCCTAGACTGCCATCAAAGGCATGTCCACGCCCAGGCTTCCATCAAAGGCATGTCCACGCCCAGGCTTCCATCAAAGGCATGTCCACCCCCATCGACCACCTCGTTCCATCGTCGTCCTCTCGCCCGCGCTCGACCATCTTCGACAATTGCCCTATCGTCCGACCAGCCTCATTAAAGGGTTAATGTGTCCCACCCTAACTATTGTCCATCTGTTTACCATGATCAAAAACTGTTTTAATGCACTTGCCCTCGTACAAAAGTGTTGAGCAGGACGCATGTAGAACATAGAAGCAAATGGGCCATGCCGACACCCCCATCCGAGGCAGCATCAATACCCGGTCTTGTCCAAGAAGATTTGGACCCAGCAGTGAATAAACCAGCGACTTCTGAGTTGCTAAAGACCCTCAAGCCTTCAAATCACTGCAGACAGAGTCTACCCAACAATCCGTGACAAAAATACCATAGCCGAGCCCCATTTTCCCACCTAAAACGCGAGCTGGACCCTTATATGAAGAGGTTCATACCTCGACCAACACTAAGAGTATTAAGGATGAAACAGGTACAAGAGACGACATCAAGGACCATCAAGAAGATTCAAAGGAGAAAGATTTGTTGCTGGACGTTTATGGGCTAGTGAGCCACACTGATTGTATCAAGGATGCAGCTAAATAGCAGATCGCCTTCGAATTTGTTGATGTTGTCCAGATAAGTTTACATATTATGCCACACATCATTAAATATTTTAACACAGAAATGATGCACTTGCTCTTGTCATTAGAAATTCATGTAGGTAACCGTTCTACAATGAAGTCTATAACACAAGGTAAGGTGATATACCATGGATTTTAGGGATTTTAGCCATGGTATATGTCTTATTTATCGAGTCTTTTATTATGTTTTGAAGTCTTTTTAGTATGTTTACAGGTCTAGACACGTTTGGAGCGGAATTGGACATTATGGAGCATTCTGGAGCATTTTGGAGATTTAAAACCGAGAGGAAGAGTTCACTGCCCGTTTCACAGAAGGTGCATCGATCGACACAAGGTCGACACAGACTTCTCGCGAGCGTTTAATGAAGAGAATTGGAAATTGCACTTTTGCCCATAAGTTTCCCATAATTACAAAGAAGCCCCAGCCGACTTTAGACCATTATATTAGGGTTTTAAGCCATTGTTTAGGCTACGCTTTACTTACGCTTTATTCTATTTTCAGAGAGAGTTAGGGGCTGATCCTTCTTTTGAAAGAGAGAGGATTTCGAACCCCAGTTCTTTATTTGATTTTATAATATTTGGTTTTCTATTCATGATGTCTTCTGTTTCGATGAACATGTCTGAGTAGATTACCTGTTAGGTTTAGGGATTCTCACAAGGGATTTCATGGAATTATAGGTTAATAAATATGTAGGGATTCATATATGTTAGTTCTTCATCTAGGATTGTTTTTACTGCTTAATCTGAATTAGCTACCCAGATTTATGATGTTAGGTTGATTGACACAACGACAGTTGGTTAATTAGCTAGAAAGAACCTAGATAAGCAATTTAATTACTCGCAAAGGAATTTGGTTTAATTAGATTGTGAACATATCGAACTTGGAATTAAAGCTGGTTTAATCTGTTAGTAATTACAAAGGAATTTGGATTGATGCACTTAGACTTAGAGAATTCTTGCAACGACAGTTGGTTAATTCTATATATGTGTTTGAGTTCTAGAACAGTTCTTAATTAGATCCCGATTGATTGATAGCCTATGTTCCTGATTTCCTGAGAACTTCCTAGACTTAACGCCTTCGTTTCCTTGCTCACAAACTCACCTGATTTACTTTCTTGCTTTGCTTTTTAGTTTCTAATCACTTTTGCTTTCTCCTAGTTTAACTCGATCGTTCTAAATTTATCGTTGACCGGAGTCCCTGTGGATTCGATACCCTAAGTACTACAACTACATCACTGTGCACTTGCAGTTAGTATAGGGATTAAAATTAGACCTATCAAGTTTTGGCGCCGTTGCCGGGGACTCTTTTGAGTCTTCGATAGATTTGAACTTAGGGTTTAGACTAGGTTTTTTCGTTTTTGTTTTTGGTTACTAATTTTTTTTCTTCTTTTTCTTGCGTTTCAGGTACGCCTGTAATCGCCCTGCATCGATCGACACGGTCCTGTGTGTCGATCGTCACATCTTCGCGCTTGCATCGATCGACACTACTTTGCATCGATCGACACAGAGCGTAAGATGATGAGAATGATGGAACGGATGTTGGAAAATCAGCAGAATAACTCATTCTGCATAGGCTATGGTTCCTATTCATTCACCAGAGATTATAAATCTCCATCATATCAGCCTTTTCCTCCTCAAAACAAACAATCTGATAAGCTGATAAGCATGATGGAGCAGTTATTGGAAAAGCATGAAGAAGATTTGAACTACATCAGTGGCTCTGGATTCCAAGGAAACAGGTTTGGTAATCAGCAAGGTAACAAGTTCTTTAATGGTGGACAGAGGAGTGCTTTCACAAGCAATAAGAACTCTTCTGTATATGGACAGACTTCTGATTATCAGAAGCCTTTGCAGCAAGGTAATTCTCATCAGAGAACCTATGGATCATCTTCTTATCAGACACCTCCTGTTGCTAATGCTTATAAGAGCAAGATGGAATCCAAGATGGAGCCGTTGCTAGAGGATCAGACTAAGACTGCTGTAGACTTCGACAGGAAGCTGGATGTTATGCATGAAAATGTGAATGGGAAGTTTGAATCTCTGAGCACACATGTGAAGAAGCTAGATGTCCGAGTTCAACAAACAGCTGGAGCAATACAAAGGCATAATGAAGCTGGGAAAGCTGAACATAAGTTGTACATCAATGCTGTGACCATAAGAGATGGGATTAACTTGCTGGGAGAACAAGAGAGCATAATCTCGGATTTTCTGGATGAATATTATCTGTCTGAGACATGCATCGATCGACACACTCTCGATGTCGAGCGATGCATCCCCGATACGTATGATGGATCTGAACATAATCGCCTTGTCTCGATCGACACATCTCGCGCATCGATCGACACAGATCGCAGACATGACCAGAAGCCTGCAACAGTCCAGGAACGAGTCTATAAGCCCTTTGTGCCATATCCTAAGGTTCCTAAACCGTCTAACCAAGAGCTAGAAGTGGCTAACTGCATGAAAGTGATGGATAAGGAGCTGAATGAAACTCCACCTGCTGAAGCTTCGCGAGTTCATCCTTGTATACTGAGATGTGCAAAGAAGATGATCTCCACTGATGGTCATTTGAAAGAAGAAGTTCAGATTGGTGGAACTTCAGTATCTGATAGTGGGGAAAAGAAGATGGTGGTTCCTCAGGAATCTACTCTAACATCTTCAGTACCTTCAACTGCTCATAAGCAGAAAGCTCCAAACATCAGATCTCTACCAAAGGTAAGGCATAAATCATCTAAGCATAAACCTCCTAACCGCATTACTTTGAATGCAGGAAAACGCAGCATCCCACCCAAGCTTCGCTCCCGCCCTGATTCTACTCCTTCGTTCCTTGGGAAATCTCATGATCGAAAGCATATACACCACCTTGGATGAAGAGATATTCACAGAGACATTCAAAGTCTCTGTTGAAACCGCCTTGAGTCTAATCTCTATCCAATAGTCAAGCTAATGACTAAAAACAAGCGCTGAGTGGGAGGCAACCCACTATAGAGTCAGTTTCTATTTTTTTTTTTTTTTTTTTAATTTTTCAGTCTTTGTTATTTTAATTTTTCGTTTTAGTGTTTTCAGCCGAGATAACAGGTCAAAAATCACCTATCATCGATCGACACAACATGTGTGTCGATCAACACAGTGCGATTACACGAATGAATTGAGCAAATGCGCCTTGCGTCGAACGTTGCAGTCCTGAGCATCGATCGACACAGTGCGACGAGAGGTACGTAACTCTGGAATTTTCAGACTCTTTTCAATTTGATTATCTGTTTTCACCAAGCTCATGCTTTGATTACACTGGGGACAGTGTAGTTTAAGTGTGGGGGAGGAAGCTACTGACACACGCTTTTGTTTTCTTAGTGTCAGTCTTTGATTTTTTAAAATTGTTTTATTGAGTCAAAATTTGTATGAAACTATGATTTTTCGAGGAAACTTTTCGCTTGAACAGGAACTAAGTGACCATTGGACAGACTTGCAGGACCTCTATGACTATTAGAAAACCCCAAACAGATCAACCTACCAAGGACACCCATATCTAACCAGGTATACAGAGGATCCATTACTAGTCTCACTTTAATCTTGACTTTAATTTCTCACCTAGGGGCTTGGTAATCTTTGGATCGGATTCCTTTGATGTGTTTGGCACAGCCTGTGATCCTGTTCTTAAGTATGGTTTCTGATTTTCCCCTCCTTTGAAAGTAAAAAAAAAAGTAATAAACTGAGGATGAGCTAGTAGCTCCGAAGTGGTCACGGGAGTAGTAGCAAACACTATTACCTCTTGTGCATTCATGGAATGTGTCCAAAGTACACCCCTTAACGGGAAGAGCACTGATAAAAAAAAATGATACCCAATGGGGAAAAATCAGAATGCTAAGGGAGAAATGGAAAAGAAAGAAACCAGAAACCGACAGTTTGGTGGTCAGGTACTGAATAGGTTGAGTCCATGTGTCCTTTGATTCGATACTCCCTCTGTGAGACTGCACCTAATTGTATACAGAGGCTAGTGTGGTGAATTTGGATGTCCTAACTTGATTGTGGAGTTTACTTGGGACTGTTGCTAAGTGTGGGGGAAGTATATTGTGGTCTTGAGTTCTGTAGGAAAGTTTTCAGTGGATTACTAAGTGAATGTGAATGCGAAATTTCCTAGGACGAAATGAGTTTCTGTGTTTTCAAACCTCTTTTCTTATACTTTGGTTCTTTACTTGCTTGAGGGCAAGCAAGAGCTAAGTGTGGGGGAGTTGATATACCATGGATTTTAGGGATTTTAACCATGGTATATGTCTTATTTATCGAGTCTTTTATTATGTTTTGGAGTCTTTTTAGTATGTTTACAGGTCTAGACACGTTTGGAGCGGAATTAGACATTATGGAGCATTTTGGAGCATTTTGGAGATTTAAAACCGAGAGGAAGAGTTCACTGCCCGTTTCACAGACATGTGTCGGTCGACACAGAAGGTGCATCGATCGACACAAGGTCGACACAGACTTCTCGCGAACGTTTAATGAAGAGAATTGGAAATTGCACTTTTGCCCAGAAGTTTTCCATAATTACAAAGAAGCCCCAGCCGACTTTAGACCATTATATTAGGGTTTTTAAGCCATTGTTTAGGCTACGCTTTACTTACGCTTTATTCTATTTTCAGAGAGAGTTAGGGGCTGATCCTGCTCTCGAAAGAGAGAGGATTTTGAACCCCAGTTCTTTATTTGATTTTATAATATTTGGTTTTCTATTCATGGTGTCTTCTGTTTCGATGAACATGTCTGAGTAGATTACCTGTTAGGTTTAGGGATTCTCACAAGGGATTTCATGAAATTATAGGTTAATAAATCTGTAGGGATTCATATCTGTTAGTTCTTCATCTAGGATTGTTCTTACTGCTTATTCTGAATTAGCTACCCAGATTTATGATGTTAGGTTGATTGACACAACAACAGTTGGTTAATTAGCTAGAAAGAACCTAGATGAGCAATTTAATTACTCGCAAAGGAATTTGGTTTAATTAGATTGTGAACATATCGAACTTGGAATTAAAGCTGGTTTAATCTGTTAGTAATTACAAAGGAATTTGGATTGCTGCACTTAGACTTAGAGAATTCTCGCAACGACAGTTGGTTAATTCTATATATGTGTTTGAGTTCTAGAACAGTTCTTAATTAGATCCCGATTGATTGATAGCCTATGTTCCTGATTTCCTGAGAACTCCCTAGACTTAACGCCTTCGTTTCCTTGCTCACAAACTCACCTGATTTACTTTCTTGCTTTGCTTTTTAGTTTCTAATCACTTTTGCTTTCTCCTACTTTAACTCGATCGTTCTAAATTTATCGTTGACCGGAGTCCCTGTGGATTCGATACCCTAAGTACTACAACTACATCACTGTTCACTTGCTGTTAGTATAGGGATTAAAACTAGACCTATCATAAGGCCATTGACTCACAAAACCGCATGAAAGCTAACTTGCTTTCTCTTGGTGCAGGTTATAGAGTTCGAGGTCGAAACCTTTTTTAAGAGGGAGAGTATGATGAGGACATCAAGCCATCATCAGCCAAGAAGACTAGAGGATGGCTCGCCAAGCCAGTATATGTTCTTGGAAAGAAGCAGCTTGATGGCACCAGGGACATAGATGCACATTTTACGACTCAACTTGTTCGAGAACCTTAAGCCATCAAGGAGTCATCAAAAAGTTGAAATGATTTAATATCCTTTCACATGAGAAAGTTATGCAAGTTACAAAACATAATACTTCCAAGGAAATCGCCGGAGACCAACTGCCACTTATGGGAGAGCTTATAATGGACCAGGATAAATCAAGCAACAAAAGGAACTTGTTCTGAAATCTCGACTTATCAGGGAATCCATTATAATTAGAATCAATCCAATACAAGCTCGGATGAAGAAGTACTCAACTTCTAACCCAATGGTTTCTGGACTTGCCTCATTTGGAAGCTCACGGACTTGATGCACTTAAAACTTATATTTGGAGACTAGGAGGGCACTGCAACATTTCTCTGGGACAAGGTTTATACTCTTTTTCCCTTAGTGTGCTTTTATCCCAAATGGTTTTTCCCATTAGGGTTTTTAACGAGGTAATCCGAGGCTCGACCCTTTAGCAGAGAAGCATGGCCCATCCGACCAACAAGCCACACACGACCTATTAGGATTTTTTCTTATTTTATTTCCTGTAAGGCCTTAAGGCCCATGTCTTTCATTATGTCCTTGTTGAAACCTAGGCTATAAAGTCCCTTGTATCTTTTATTTTCAAGTTAACGTTGAATTGAAAGAAAACCCTAAAGTCCTATTGTTCTCTAATTGCCGTGAGTCTCTTGCAATGAGTGGTTTCCCCTTTGCAACTCAAGCCAAAACGTATTATTTTCGTGACCTTATCAGCTTCAATCCATTCTTTGGATCAATAGAGAGCGACTTCAGTCCAGCACCATCTTTATCGTTTCCGTGGTCCAAAGGAGAGTGACTTCAGTTCAGAATTTGCGTCCCTGTTCTGGTCCTTGTGAGCTTCAACCCCTGGAGCTTACATTAAATTCTGACGAGAAGGAAGGCCAATTCATGTGGTCTTTGAGCATGGCGATAAGTTCCGAGCAGTCCGAGAGGAAAGTTACACTTGTAAGCTGGAGACTAATTAGATATCTCATAGCCCAAAGCAGCGAATCAATCTCTGTGTGAAGGGGAGACAAGCATCATCGAGATCCTTTAAGACCCAAATGTATGGTCTCATTTCCTTGCATCACTGTCCATTTAAATCCACTCACCGTATTTGAAGATATCCATGATCCATTGATTAAGTATGAAGGACGAAAGAATAAGCAGCTATGAGGGGTTTGATAAGTTTAATTTCCTAGTGCTACACTACAAGTGCACATAAAATTGAAGTATATAAGGGCCGAACCACAAAGACTCAAGAAATCTTACGATAGGCTATAAAGTATCGAGCAGAGCTAAGCATCATCAATCAGAAAGTGAATAAATAAGAACATAAATTAAATTGCAAACGAGTTTGTAATCAATACTAAAAGGCGTCAGGTCAAGGGAGGTCTCAAGAAATCAAGTCATGCAGATTAATTATCAGTCATGATCGAATTAAGTGCCATTCTAGAACTCAAACACATATATCAAATAAACCAACTTTCATTGCGAGAATACATTAAGTTTAAATCCTATAAATCCAAATTTCTTTGCAATTCTTACAAATTTAACTAGCCTTAATCACATGTTTGATTTGTTCACAAACTAGCTAAACCAAATTTCTTTGTGGATATCTAATTTTCTCAACCTAAATAAATCAGATTTCAAATTACACTTTCGTGTCAATTTAAAAAAACCTAAGATCTAGATTCCAATTGATCATATTATAAATAACTCTAAGAACAATTCATGTTGAAGAACTAACATGTTATGAATTCCTTATTTGATTAAATCAATTTATTATGCCACGAAAACTCTATGAGAATCCCTAAACGTAACTATAATTTACTCAGACATATTGAATGAAACAAGCAATATGGATGGAATAGATTGCATTAAATAATATAAGAGAATATAAAAGGGGTTCGAAATCTTCTCCAAACACAGTACAAGGCTTGGATCAGCCCCCAAGCTCTAAAACTCTCTCTAGCCAAAAAAGTATGAAAAGTGTAATAAGAATAAAACACAAAATCCTAATAATAAGTGTCAAACACGGCTTGGGTATTCTTTGTAAATAGTAAAACTTCTGGGCTAATTCTGCAAATCTTCATATCTTCATTAATTGGCCGAGAATTGTTTGTTTGGAAACTGCGTAGACCGATGCACATTCTGCGTCGGTCGATGCTCAGCTCGAACACTTAGAGTGATCTCTGGTCATCACGGCTTCAACTCCAAACTTTGCCTAAAATGCTCCAATATCTCCAAAGTCCTCCAAACGTGTGCAAACCTATAAAACACTTGAAAAGACTTGAAAGACACTACAAAAGACTCGAATATATACTTATATCATGGATTAAAACACCTAAAAACCATAATATATCAGCTCCCCCCACACTTAGCCTTTGCTTGCCCTAAAGCAAAACAAAAAACCATGATAAGGAGAAGAAGTTTTAAAACTTCAGAAACTCATTTCATAGTTGAAGTACTACACTCAGATTCCCCTTAGTAAGCCATATGAAAAAAAATCTGCAGACATCAAGACCACAATGTACTTCCCCCACACTTAGCAAATTTTCTAAGTAAACTCCACAATCATATTCAGAGCATTTAAATTCACCATACTGACTTCTATAATCTAATAAGTGCGGTCTCACCTTGGGAGTATCAATCAAAGAACACATGGACTCTTACTCTGCTAGTACTTGACCACAATACTGTCAGTTTCTGGTTCCTTTCTTCTCACTTTTCTCCCTTTACCATCTGATTTTTCCCACTGGGTATCATTTTTTTTATCAGTGCTCTTCCCGCATTGGGGTGTTACTTTGGACACACTCCATGTAGCACATGAGGTAACAAGATTCTCTACTACTCTCGTTATCACTTGAAAGCTACTAGCTTATTTGTAGTTTATTACTCTCTTTTTTTTTTTACTTTAAAGGAGAGGAGAAAGGAACCATACTTAAACATGTTTACAAGCTGTTTCAGAACTGACAGAGAAGTCCGACCAAAAGTATAACAAACCCCTAGGTGAGAAAAAGTAAGTCAAGTTAAGGGCAAAGTCAGTAGTGGATTCTCTGAATACCTGAAGTGATATGGGCGTCATTAGTAGACTGATCTGCGTTGGGTTTTCTAATAGTCAGAGATCTGCTACAAGCTCATCCAATGGTCACTTAAATTCCTGCAAGTATAGTGATCTCCTCAAAAAGTTCTAGTTTCGTACAAACTTTTTGACTCAATAAAACAGACGCAACAAACCTTAAGAAAAGAAAAAGATTATGTCAGTACCACCTCCCCCACACTTGAAACACACTGTCCCCAGTGGAATTGAAGCTTAGGCTCGGTAAAATATGAAAAATGAACGAAATGTACTTCTGATATGTGTTTTACTTGTCTCGGCTACCTGCATCGACCAACGCAACGCCTGCAATTTTCAACACAGATTTCGCTAGAGTGCGTCGATCAGCTCAATGTATTCAGCGATCGACGCATGTCGTATCTGTTTCCGTAATTTTTTTGCAGACAACATATGTTGCGTAAATAATCACAAAAAAACTCAACCTGTAAGCTGTAAGGATCAAAGACAACGCATAATCAAAGCACCAGATAGTCATACAAAGCATCAATACATAAGTTCCAGTGTAATATGGCTGACAAAGACTCAAGAAAAACTTCAAAATGACTCAAAGAAAATAAAAAGAAATGGAAAAAGTACATAACCAAGTGTCATTGGATATGAACCATAATCAAAAATCAGTAGAATCCTCATCATTAATGCCTACATATGGATCAGAACCACCAGACTCAAGTGTAGAAGATCGTCTGCGACGAGGAGCAGGAACAAACACTCTTTGTGCGCGTCTGCAGGAACAACTAGCTACCATTTCTCAGATACCCTTCAGTCTATCACTCATCATCATCTGGTAAGCTCTCTGAGACATCTATGCAGGTGGCATAGACGGATCAGGATAAGGTACATGCACAAACTCACCTGCTGCATCTGTAGGAGCAGCAGTGGGAGCAGCAGAAGTAAGTTCCCTGCGGGTTTGCAACCGTAGGGACTCTGCGCAGTAGGTTCCGGTTGGGCTGAAAGCTCAATCCAGAAGTGCCTCTATCTTCGTGAGCTCTCGCAATGGAAGCTGGACACACCACTCTCTTCCCTGCGCATCATGGAGAACCCAAAGGTTATCCTCCTTAATCCAAGTGGTCCTCCTAATATGAGCCTCATCCATCCAAAACCTCCTAGTCACAACCTCACGTCCATCTGTAGGAATCTGAAGTGCCTGGAAATTGGAGTGAGCATGCTGCCAATTGTCTTTGTTTTCTTGCTGCTGAATGCCTTAGTCTTCAGAGAGCAGACATTCTTTGTGATGACTGCCCCCATGTTCAGGTTGGGGCAAGGCTCAGCTAAAACCTCATCATCGTACATATGTCATATCCCGTTTCTGAGGCTACCCATGATCCATCGATTAAGTATGAAAGGACAGAAGAAGAAGCAGCTGTGAGGGGTTTGATAAGTTTATTTCCCTAGAGCTACACTGCAAGTGCACAAGCAATTGAAGTATATATGGGTTGAACCACAAAGACTCAAGAAATCTTACGATAAACTATAAAGTATTGAGAAGAGCTAAGCAATAACAATCAGAAAGCAAATAAATAAGAACATAAATTAAATACCATACAAGTTTGTAATCAATACTAAAAGGCGTCGTGTCAAGGGAGTTCTCAGGAAATCAAGTCATGCAGATTAATTATCAGCCAAGATCGAATTAAGTACCGTTCTAGAACTCAAACACAAATATCAAATAAACCAACTTTCGTTGCGAGAATTCACTAAGTCTAAATCCTAGAAATCCAAATTTCTTTGAAATTCCTACAGATTTAACTAGCCTTAAGCACAAGTTTGATTTGTTCACAAATTAGCTAAACCAAATTTCTTTGCGGATACTAATTTGCTCAACCTAAATAAATCAGATTCCAAATTACACTTTCGTGTCAATTTAAAAAACCTAAGATCTAGATTCCAATTGATCATGTTAAAACTAGCTTTAAAAACAATTCAGGTTGAAGAACTAACATGCTATGAATTCCTTAACTGGTTAAATCAATCTAACATGCCATGAAAACCCTATGAGAATCCGTAAACCTAACTATGAATCTACTCAGACATATTGAATGAAACAAGCAACATGGATGAAATAGATTGCATTAAAATAGATAAGAGAATAGAAAAGGGGTTCGAAAGCTTCTCCAAAAGCAGTACAAAGTTCGGATCATCCCAAAAGCTCTAAAACTCTCTCTAGCCAAAAAGTTTGAAAAGTGTAACAAGAATAAACACAAAACCATAATAATAAGTGTCAAACACGTCTTGGGTATTCTTTGTAAATAGTGAAACTTTTGTATCAATTCTTCAAATCTTCATATCTTCATTAATTAGCCGAGAATTGTTTGTTTGGCAACTGCGTCGACCAATGCAGATGTTGCAAACTTTGCCCAAAATGCTCCAATATCTTCCAAAGTCCTCCTAACGTGTGTAAACCTATAAAACACTTGAAAGGACTCGAAAGACACTACAAAAGACTCGAATATATACTTATATCATAGCTTAAAACATCTAAAAACCATGATATATCAGGGTTCTCTGAATAGGGTACAATCCAAGTATTAATCCACCTCATCTATCACATTTTCTTTCCTCTACGCCGCTTCTTCAAGTTGTGGTTTTTAGATAGTTGTCATGGGATCTTCATTTATGTTTTCAAAGATATTCCTATTACGAGCCTTCCAAATAAACCACATAATCCATGGATCTCCTTGTTACTCATATTCTCCTTAGCCCTCCAATAAAGGAAGTCAAAATTATTGTATATCGAGGGGGATGGGAAAATATAAGGAGCAGAGGGAATGGTCTATAGAGCCCAAGCTTGATGGGCCGTAGGGCACTCAAATATAGCATGATTAATGGTTTCCTTCTCTGCGCCACATATGGGGAAACTGGAGTCCCTTCCAGACACTGCCACATAAAATGTTTTATTTTTTTTGGTATGGTTTTTAACTTCCACACTTGCGCCTTTAGTACCTTAGTATTCGGTCCCTGAACAGGGGGTCGCAAGTTGGGCGAGAAAGAGCTCTCGCGGCCCAATATCCGGATTTAGGGTGTAATTTGCAGATTTGATGTGACTCCGACTATAGTTGTCACTCGAGACTTGTTTGCTCGGATGGATGTTGGAATTGTGTCCAGTAATCTCGGTACTGTCTCTAGAAAGTAAGAGTATGTCAATGATCAGACATAAGTCATATAATACTGGGGGTCATGATGGCTTGCTAGAGTCCGCTCATGATCTATAAGTCTTGGACTTATTGCCTTTATTATATGATCCCATATGGGTCACACGCCTAAGCTAACAGGAAAATGTGTAGGAACGGTTTAGCAGAAGTACAGTAAAAGTGCTAGGCATTTACTGTACTTAGAGAGAATAAAAGGTTTAGCCACTGTGCATCGATCGATGCATAAGGTGCAACGATCGATGCAGTGCGCAAACACCGACGAGTTAATTGGTATTTGGGCCAAATGGCCCAAACGGAACAGGACGAGTTTTGTGTCATAAAACTCGAGTTTCAGACTGATTAACCCTAAGACTTGAGCCGTAAACTCTCTCTCTCTGCGCCGAGTTCCCTTTGTGGTCTAGCAGCTGTTTCCTGTGAAAGCGTGTGTGAACCTTTGGAGGATTCATCCCTCGGTGTTTCTCTGATCTCAGACATACCATCCTCTTCCGCTGCAATAACAGGTATAAGGTGAGATCATCATTTGTTTCTATTCTGAGAAGAACCTAGATCGCATGTTTAGGATAATCTGAATCTGGAATTGAATCAGGATTGATCTAAACGTTCCAACAGTGGTATCAGAGCCAGGTTCTGGTTTTTCTTGTTTAGATTCATGTTTAGGATTGTTTAAAAGAGGTGTTTTTGAATCAATCTACTGATAAGATTAAAACACTTAAGAAACAAGAATTGAATCCTAAACAAACTGTTTAAAAATCGCATGACCAAACTATATTGATTTGGTATGTGATCTAAACTGATTTTGCATCGACTGAGATCGCATTGCATCGATCGATGCAATGCAAGGATCGATCGTTGCAGTCGCGAGAGATTGACCGCGATCGCATGGATCGTTCAAACGATCGCATGGATCTCACGAGAATCTTTCGGCCAAACCTGATAACCGTTCGTGCACACGTGAGAGCATCGATCGATGCAGGATCTATGAACGATCGTTGCAGGATCGATGCTGTGAGCATCGATCGATGCGGTTAGGGTTTTGGCTCGGTTTAACTTAATTAAAATCATCGTTCTGGTTTAATAAACAGATTTTAATAATTTTATTAAATCTGGTTATACCGGGATAAGAAATCCAATGTCGAAAGAAATATTGGATTTAGTGCCTAAACCAGGAATTTCTAATTTGATTTGGTTGGACCAAATAAATTGAGAAATTCCGGTTTAGTAAATAACCGGTGGACAATTGTGGTCATCGTAGTAATTGAAACTTGGTTAGACCAGTTTTAATGAACCAGACCGGTTATGTCAAATAATTGGACAATTGGGTCATGTCTTGGACATGGACCAATTCTTGGGCCTCGGGCCAAGAAGTTAAAACAATTGGGCCAATTATTTGAGTCTTTCTTCAGATAAATTTAAAATTTATTTTATAATATTATAAAGTCGATTTTAAATTAAAGTTTCCGAAATTTTATAATTAGAAAGTTTCTTAATATAGAAGTTTCTGAATTTGCGGGTTTTGGATTTTAAAGAAATTTCTAAAGTTAGAAAGTTTCCGGTTTTAGAAAGTTTCCAATTTTAGAAAGTTTCCAAAAATAGTAGGTTTCCATAAATAGAAAGTTTCCCGAAATAGTAATCTTCTATTTTGGGAATGATTTTAATAAACCTACGAACCTCAAATAATATCAAGCGTTGGATGTCTTGTCCAGGCTATGTCAGCTGTCAAAGCCCATTCAATTGCATTCATGGCCTTACAGTGTGAGGATGTCTGCTTTTGCGTGAGTAAGACGGTTTGTGATTCATAAATGTCATTGGGAGTCCCAGACATTAATGATTACGTGACTGTATAGTCTGGTTTTCTTGACTGGGCCATCGGGAGTCCCGGGCCTTGAGACATCAGAGTGGATTGGGCCTCGGGCCCAGATTCACAACCAAGAGTTATATCACGGATATAATTGGCCGATATAGGGCTTACCGATATAAGCTAAGGTTGGGTGACGGCCAGTGGCCCACTTTAATTTTAGTTATATGTGGATCTTGGAATCATTATATTCTATTGAGGGTAACTTAGGTTATTGAATATAATGCGTGATTAATCATATTAATTTTTTAATACGAGATTAGTCATTTTGAACATAATAACTAATAACCTTTTTATTTATATATTTCAGATATGACTACTACAAGCACACAAAACACATTCTCGATCCGGTTTGTTCTCGAGAAGGAGAAGCTGACTGGAACGAACTTCCTGACATGGTCAAGGAACTTGAGGCTGGTCCTCAAGCAGGAGAAGAAGGATTATGTCCTTCGAGATCCCCTCCCCGAGAGGCCTCTTGCCAATGCTGCCAGGACTCTGCACAATGCTTGGGAAAAGCATTCGTCAGATGAAAATGATGTCTATTGCCTGATGTTGGTGACAATGACTCCTGAGCTGCAAAAACAGTTCGAAAGTGTATTGTCTCCCATCGAGATAATGGCAAGCCTGAAATCGCTTTTTCAGGAGCAGGCTAGGACCGAGAGGTTCCAGACAGTTAAGAACCTCTTGGACTGTAAGTTGGCTGCGAATGCGGCAGTGAGTCCTCATGTCTTGAAGATGATGGGTTATCTCGATCATCTTCAGAAACTCGACTGCCCAATCAGCCAGGAACATGCCTGCGACATCATTCTGCAGTCTTTACCTGCAAGCTATGATCAGTTCATTCTGAACTTTAACATGCATGGCTTGAGTAAGACACTACCTGAGCTTCACGGAATGCTCAAGACTGCAGAGCCCAACTTGAGGAAAACCGCCAAGGACCCCAATGTGCTTATGGTGCAAAAGGGCAAGGGGTTTAAGAAATCCTCTGCTAAGGATAAGGGAGTGGCCAAGGCTGTCCATGTCGCGGACAAGGACACGCCAAAGCCCAAGCCCAAGTCCAAGGCTGGGCCAACTGACATGTGCAGGTTCTGCAAAGAACTGGGGCATTGGAGAAGAGATTGTAAGAAATTCCAGGAAGGTCTAAAGGAATTAAAGAAGAAGACTTTCGAGACTTCTTCATCAGGTATTTTTGTTATAGAAGTTAATACAACTACTTCTGATAATACCTCATGGGTCATGGATACTGGTTGTGGGGCTCATATTTGTACTAATATGCAGGCACTCAGCAACAGTAGAAGGCTGAAGCAAGGACAAGTGGAGCTACGAGTTGGGAATGGAGCGAAAGTTTCAGCACTAGCTGTAGGCACATACTTGTTGTCTTTACCTTCGGGATTGATTTTAGAACTGAATAATTGTTATTTTGTACCTGCTATAAGCAGAAATATTATTTCAATTTCTTTGTTGGATTTGGAAGGTTATGATTTTTCAGTTAAGAATAAATTATGTTCCTTCAATCGCAACAATTTGTTCTATGGTTCTGCCCCTCTTACAAATGGGCTTTACATACTCGATCAATCCGCGCCAATTTATAACATTAATACAAAACGGTTTAAACCTAATGAGGAAAACCGAACGTTTCTATGGCATTGTCGTTTAGGGCACATCAGCGAGAAACGCATCAAGAGGCTCCATTCGAATGGACTTCTTGGCTCATTTGACTTTGAGTCATGTGAGAAATGCGAATCCTGCATGATGGGCAAAATGACACGGGCCCCCTTTAATAAACCTAACGAGAGGGCCAGTGACTTATTGGGCCTGATACACACTGATGTGTGTGGCCCAATGTCCACAAATGCAAGAGGAAACTATCAGTACTTCATTACCTTCACTGATGATTTCAGTAGGTATGGATATGTTTATTTAATGAAACATAAGTCTGAATCTTTTGAGAAGTTCAGAGAATTCCAAAATGAAGTACAGAACCAACTTGGCAAAAGCATTAAGGCTCTTCGGTCCGACCGAGGAGGAGAATACTTAAGCCAAGAATTCAGTGATCATCTGAGAGAGTGTGGGATCGTATCCCAACTCACTCCTCCTGGAACACCTCAATGGAATGGTGTGTCTGAGAGGAGAAATCGGACATTATTGGATATGGTTCGATCTATGATGAGTCACACAGACCTTCCAATATCCCTTTGGGGATATGCTCTGCTAACAGCAGTGTTCACTCTAAACAGAGCGCCATCAAAAGCAGTAGCAAAGACACCATATGAATTATGGACTGGAGAAGCTCCAGTGCTGTCTTATCTCAGAATTTGGGGTTGTGAAGCCTATGTCAAGAGATTAATCTCAGACAAGCTTACACCAAAATCTGACAAATGCTACTTCATTGGTTATCCACGGGAAACCAAGGCTTATTACTTCTATCTACGTTCCGAGAACAAGATCTTTGTTGCCCGGGATTGTAACTTTCTTGAGAGGGAGTTTCTCTCTAAGAAAGACAGTGGGAGTAAGGTACTGCTTGAAGAAATTCAAGATGAACAGGATACTGCTCAACCTAATGAGGAAGAGCAGCAGGAGGACCTACAAGAAATTGTAGAGCCTGAACCTGTAGTACCTGAAGTTCGAAGATCCGGGAGGATCCGTCACGAACCCGAGAGATATCAAGGATTCCTCGTGACTGACTGTCATGATCTTCTGATCATAGATGGTGATGAACCATCGAACTTCAATCAAGCCATGATGGGCCCAGATTCCTCTAAGTGGCGCAAGGCCACTGATTCCGAAATGGACTCCATGTCGGTCAACCAAGTGTTTTCGTTGGTTGACTTACCCGCTGGTGTAAAAGCCATCGAGTGCAAATGGATCTTCAAGAAGAAGATTGACGTGGATGGAAATGTCCAGATTTATAAAGCCAGGTTGGTGGCAAAAGGTTTCAGACAAGTTCACGGTGTGGACTACGATGAAACCTATTCACCGGTGGCTATGATGAAATCTATTCGGATTCTACTAGCAACTGCAGCTTTTCATGATTATGAAATTTGGCAGATGGACGTGAAAACCGCCTTCCTGAATGGTATTCTGGAAGAGGATGTGTATATGACGCAACCTGACGGTTACATAGT
This sequence comes from Orychophragmus violaceus, assembly GCA_030180135.1. Lineage (NCBI taxonomy): Eukaryota > Viridiplantae > Streptophyta > Magnoliopsida > Brassicales > Brassicaceae > Orychophragmus > Orychophragmus violaceus. The sequence goes on along the minus strand of CM058236.1, from coordinate 24,844,343 downwards.
TCCAAAGAATGCTGGGAAAGTATGCAAGCTTCATAAATCCATTTATGGATTGAAGCAAGCATCGAGGAGCTGGAATCTTCGCTTTGATGAAGCAATCAAGCAATTTGACTTCATCAGAAACGAAGAAGAACAATGCGTGTATAAGAAATCTAGTGGGAGCAAGATTGTATTTCTTATTCTGTATGTCGATGACATACTACTTCTCGGAAACGACGTTCCAATGCTGAAGTCCGTAAAGGACTGGCTTGGAAGTTGTTTTTCCATGAAAGACATGGGTGAAGCCGCATACGTTCTTGGAATTAGGATCTATCGGGATAGACCTAAGAGGCTGATAGGCTTGTGTCAAGACTCATACATTGACAAAGTCCTACAAAGATTCAGCATGAAAGATTCCAAGAAGGGCTTCACGCCAATGGTACATGGCACAACGCTAAGCAAGAAGCAGAGCCCCACGTCGGCTGCTGAGCTTGAGCGCATGAAGAACATTCCTTATGCATCTGCAATAGGATCTGTCATGTATGCCATGATCTGTACTCGTCCTGATATTGCTTATGCATTGAGCATGACGAGTAGATACCAGTCAAATCCAGGTGAAAACCATTGGATTGCCGTAAAGAATATCTTGAAGTATCTAAGACATACTAAGGATAAGTTCTTAGTGTACGGTGGAAGTGATGTGCTTAAAGTCAGTGGATTCACGGACGCAAGTTTCCAGACAGACACAGATGATTTCCGGTCACAGTCCGGTTATGTCTTTTGTCTGAATGGCGGTGCAGTAAGTTGGAGAAGCTCCAAGCAGGACACCGTTGCTGATTCCACTACAGAAGCTGAATATATCGCCGCCTCGGAAGCAGCGAAGGAAGCTGTTTGGATACGAAAGTTCATTATGGAACTAGGTGTGATACCAGATGCGGCTGAGCCTCTGGCACTGTTTTGTGACAACAATGGTGCTATAGCTCAGGCAAAGGAACCAAGATCACACCAGAAATCCAAGCATGTTCAAAGAAGATATCACTTGATACGTGACATCATTAATAGAAAGGAAGTCAAGATCAGCCGAGTTCCGACAGATGATAATGTCGCTGATCCGTTGACAAAGCCACTCCCAAGACCTAAGCTCGAGTTCCTGACTGAAGCTGTAGGCATTAGAAACATTGAAATGTAATCTAAATTTGAGTGGGAGTTTTGTGAGCTTTATTTTAGTTATTTGATATGTTCTAATAAAACATTATTTTATGTTTTAATGAAATTATTATTTCAAGATTATTTTAACTGTGATGAAATAATCGTTCCAAAATGATATGAAGCATTTTATAGGTCATCGAAGTAAGTGACTTGATCTTGAGTCATCAAAGTCATTTAGCTTGATCATGAGGCCCTATATTTGATAAATGTTTTATATCATCTTGTCCCTAGTCGAAGGTTGTTGAAACTGGAACACCAACAACCGTGTGAGACTGGATTGGTACGTGACTTATGACAAAGTCTCAGTGTGTCATAGATGCGCGGCATCAAAGTCAGTACATAGGTGTATGTTTGGGAACATACGACCGGACAAGACCCGCTTATAAGAACTCTTCAGGATATTTATATCTGTGTCATAAGAGATTCTTACTACGACTATAGAGTATAGTCCTTAGACCTGAGTTCACATGCATGTGATTGCACATGGACTGGTGTACTTTGATCATTGTCTAACGCTATCGTTCTGCGATAGCTATAAGGACCTTGTTTGGGTACATCATGAAATGAGTAGTTTACAGTGATGGAACAAGATGGGATTTGTCCCTCCAATATAAATGGAGTGAATATCTCTAGGCCAATCGGAGATTTGAATACTGGAAAATGCATGGCCATGCTCAAACGGACTTTCCCGAGTCGTTTGGATTGTCAGTATCAAATCAGAGTCCGATGAACAAGATTAGGCTTTATAAGGATGACACCAATCTTGCCTTATGACTAATCGAGATATTGAGACAAAAGGATTATGAATACAGAGATTCCAGTACAAGTGGGAGATTGTTGGAATTGTGTCCAGTAATCTCGGTACTGTCTCTAGAAAGTAAGAGTATGTCAATGATCAGACATAAGTCATATAATACTGGGGGTCATGATGGCTTGCTAGAGTCCGCTCATGATCTATAAGTCTTGGACTTATTGCCTTTATTATATGATCCCATATGGGTCACACGCCTAAGCTAACAGGAAAATGTGTAGGAACGGTTTAGCAGAAGTACAGTAAAAGTGCTAGGCATTTACTGTACTTAGAGAGAATAAAAGGTTTAGCCACTGTGCATCGATCGATGCATAAGGTGCAACGATCGATGCAGTGCGCAAACACCGACGAGTTAATTGGTATTTGGGCCAAATGGCCCAAACGGAACAGGACGAGTTTTGTGTCATAAAACTCGAGTTTCAGACTGATTAACCCTAAGACTTGAGCCGTAAACTCTCTCTCTCTGCGCCGAGTTCCCTTTGTGGTCTAGCAGCTGTTTCCTGTGAAAGCGTGTGTGAACCTTTGGAGGATTCATCCCTCGGTGTTTCTCTGATCTCAGACATACCATCCTCTTCCGCTGCAATAACAGGTATAAGGTGAGATCATCATTTGTTTCTATTCTGAGAAGAACCTAGATCGCATGTTTAGGATAATCTGAATCTGGAATTGAATCAGGATTGATCTAAACGTTCCAACAATGGAGACCCATTATAAGAGTAACATCTTTTTTTTGGGGGGGGGGGGGGGGGGACAGCTGCTTAAGACAATCCACTTTCCATTGTTTTGTTGTAAAATCAAAAAGGGATTTCACATATATATGTGGATCAATCTCATCATTGATGCTTCTAGGAGCCCGAGCTAGAAAATCAGGAATCCAAGGTTTTCTCCAAACTATCGTTCCAAAACCCGAGTCAATCGTCTTCCTAAGGCATGTAGCGAGAAGTGTTTTAGCTGACATTAAACTTCTACATCCATACGAATGTCTACTTGAGACTTTGATTTCCATTGGGCTCGAATTTTGAAATATCTTCCTTTTAAGATTCGATTTAAAAGGGAGTTTGGGAATCTGAGCAATCTCCATAGCTGTTTAGCAACTAGTGCTACATTGTGTTCCTCCAATGCTTGAAATCCTAGGCCTCCTTCTGAGGCTTGGGAACATAACTCGTCCCATGCAACCCAATGAATACCTCTGCTTTCGGATTTTGAATTCCACCAAAAATTGGCGATAGAACTCTTCAATTTCGAACACACAAATTTAGGGATTAGATAACATGACATTGCATAAGTCAGAACTGATTGAGCTTGAGATTTAATAAGAACTTCTTTTCCCCTTTGGATAGCAGCTTTGAAGTCCAAGATTTATCCCGATTCTGCATCCTATCTCTAACAAAGGAAAATACTTGTGCTTTAGAACCATTAATTTATTCTAGTAGACCAAGATATGATCTCATTCCTCCTTCTTGTGAAAGTCCTATTGTCCTCTTTATATCTCCTTTATCTCTCGAGGAACATCTTTTCCGAACATAATATATGATTTGGAAAAGTTAATTCGTTGTCCAGATGCTTCTCCATAGGTATGTATGATGTCAATAACCTTCTTACTCTCTTGTAAATCCGCCTTACAAAAGAATAGACTATCGTATGCAGAAAGAAGGTGAGAAGCAGGTGGACTAGATTTAGAAACTCATAATCCGTGTATCCTTCCATTATTCTCTGCTTTGCGAATAAGAGAAATAAGACCATCCGTACATAAAACAAAAAGAAACGGAGATATCAGGTCTCCTTGACAAATTTCTCGGGAGGGTGTAATATCTCCACATGGTACCCCATTAAGGAGGATCCGATACGAAACTTTGGTCACACATTGCATAATCCAACCTATCCATTTAGGATCAAAACCTAAGAGTCTCATAATATAGGAAAGGTATGGCCACTCAATTCTGTCGTAATCCTTACTCATATCTGATTTGATCGCCATGAACCTTATCCGACAAGATGTTTAGTACATAGAGCATAAAAATTCTCTTGCCCTATAAGGATAATATCGGTAATCAGTCTTTTTGCAACAAAAACAAACTGAGTCTCGGAAATCAATTCTGGAAGGATTCTCTTCAGTCGAAGGCTTAACACCTTAGAATTGACCTTATAGCTGACATTACATAGTCTAACTGGTCGAAAACCAGAAATATCTCGGGGTCTTTCTCCTTTCGGAATCAAGCAGATGTTAGTCTCATTTAACCTCTTATCGAAGATTCCACTATCTAGGAAAGATTTAACCATTTGTACCAAGTTTGGCCAAACCGTATCCCGAAATTCTGATAAAAGAGAGCTGTCATCCCATCCAGCCCCAGAGTTTTGTCGGGGTCAAGGGAGAAAAGCGCCTTCTGCACCTCATCTATAGTAATATCTCAGGTTAGTTCTTCATTCATCTCACAAGTAATTCTGAAACCCTTTTTGGGTTCAAAATAAGAATTGCTTTGAACTCAATTTCAATTGGTTTGCTTTTAACCTTTAAGAGCAAGCCACAATCTTTATCTTCTTTGCTACCATTTTTCTCCATTTGTCTTCAAGTATGGATAATCTAATCATTCATTTATTTCTTTTTTTTTTAGTTTGAATGTAGGGTTGGAACTATTATATGGAATCCAATATCCGATTCGAAATCCATTACGATTCGCTTAGAAAATCTAGATATTCAGATGAGTCAAATTTGGAAACAGATAGTCAACTTTAATATCTGTCAAAATCATTTTTGGATCCGAATATCTTGATTTTGTGGTGCGGATACGGATATCCGAACCAATATAAATATTTAGATATTTTGTATATATTTATGTGATTTCTATATCAAAATATGCAATTGTTTTATTTATGTTTTTATAATACATTTGATTTTATTTTTAAAATAAAATATAAATTTATTTTTCAAATATATATACATATATAATTCAAATTATTTATTTTTATTTTTCGTAGCGGATCTGAATATCCACAAGTGTCTTGATGTTTACGTTGATATCCGAATTATTGATCCGACATATTCAAATACCCTGAGATTTTCGGATATCTAGATCCATCTCAATTATACTTAAAAGTTATGGAGTGTGATTGATGCATTTTTCAATTTTGGGAAGATATGAAAACATTATGTATTTTCCGAATTTATTCATGAGTATTTTCTATTTTTATGATTGGTCATAATAAAAAGCAAGATAGAGCTATTTGGGTTATATTAATATTTTTTTAGAAAATTATAAAGGTTGTGTTAAGTTTATGGATTTTAATAAAATTATTTATGTATGAAATAATTCCTATCATTTTTTAATTTTCGCAGATCCTGTAATCATATATATAATTAGACACTTTTTTATTCTCCTCTTAAGAAGACACGTCATCAATTTTTTCATGCTTATGTGGATCTTTTTTTCTTTCTTCTTAAAATCAATCGATGTTGATTTAAAACGGTGTTTACTGAATGTAATCAAGACAGTAGAAGACGAAGGGAACTAAAACAGGTGAGACGACGAAGGGATTTCGTAACAGGAATCAACTCTGTTTATATTCCTGACTTTGATCGAATATCTTTTTGTTTGTTCGTTTTGGTTTCCACTATTTTTGCTTTGAATTTATTCTCCTCTCTTACTAATTGATTCTTCTCTATTGATGGCCGATCTCTTTCTTCTGGGATGAGTTTTTTTCACAGCATGAAGGGTGTAGCTTGGTCTTATTGTCAGATCAAACGCTTTTGCTCTCCTCTTTGTAGAGGTTTTGGTAAGGAGAAATCTGCAGGGATGCTCGATTAACCACCGTTCTCAGATCTCCAAATCTCCGATGGACCGTTTGATTTCGGATTGCTTCGAACGGAGTATCAAAGCCCTTGCCATCTGCAGGGCAATACACGACGGAATTAACAGATCCTTCGAAGGCAGGAATAAAAATAATAATGGGATTAAATCCCCAAAACCCAAAGACGCTTAAAGACATTTGTGAAGAGTTTAAAACATGGGTCTTCAGAGACCATAGTTTCCGTATGTTTTCTCCTAATGTTTGATCGTGTTTTTTTCCTGTTGCAGATTTTTCTCAAGGCGATAGCACAAGCAGGAGAAGTGAAACTCTACGGCAAAGAACCGACACTCACAGAAACTTCTCTTTCGAGTTCAAATTTTTTTTATTAGGATTCTTCAGTATTTAAAATTTGAGCTTTCATTCTCTCAGGCTGCAAGCTGAGCAACAAAGATTAGTAAAAGAAGGTCCAATGGCTTTTTATTCTGAAATGGGTAAAAGCATGGAAGAGAGACACATCACGAGAAGCTATAGAAATGGATTTGAAGAGACGGGTGAAGATGAAAATAGACAAACTGATTGAGATGTTCTCTCAGCAAACAGATCGAGAATATCGGATAATGATGGGAACAGACGTTACGACCAAGAGAGATACTTTGGCAATGCGGATCAAATTAAGCAAAGTATGAAACTTCAACGGTTAAATTAACTCATCATGGATATTCAAGTATTTAGATTTAACTTTCTCGGTTTCTTGCAGTATGGGGTGGGGATCCAGCTATCTTTAGAGACCCGATTTTCATGAGTCAACACCAAATATGCACTCTTATCTGAAGGAGGTTAGTTTGCTTTGCTTAGATTACTTTATTGTACTTTGCATGGGTCTGATTTTTTCCTTTGTCTCGATTTGATTATAATGTCAAAGTTATCTCGAGAGAGATGCATGGAACAGTACTGGCAAAAGAGAAAACCGAGCAGGTCAAGGTAAAATGACCAATCTTTCATTATCTTTAATACATCTCTCACTGAGAGGTTTCAAGGGCTCCATCTGATAAATTTTATGAGTGAATGCAGGTGCCTGACATTGATGATGCGATGGCACACGTATACATCCAGCTTTAGCCGTCTATATGTGTGTGTGAGTTGATGGTATTTCTGTGTTATTTCCGAAACAGCCTACACTCGAAGGAAGGAAGGTCGGAGGATGTCTCTAGGCGAAGCTGTGGATGATTCTGAGAAGGGTCGATGCACGCTCATTTGGTGTCATTTTATATGAGGTGCATATCCTCATCTTGCTCGGTTATTTCTTATATCTTGTGTTTCTTTCATATGTGTGTGTGTGTGTGTGTGTTTGTGTGTGTGGTCAGATAACATAGTTTCACCCGAGACCACCTTAAGAAGTTGCAAAAATGATATGCTAAGAAGGAAATATACCAGTTTTCAAGACTAAGTCAAGAAGTTTCCCTCTAGATATGAAAGAGTAAGATCTAAAATCTATGCTTTGGCAAAGAATTATATACGGCCTATGCACGAAGAATAAGAAGTGACATTTCCTAAATCTGTTTGTATTACTTAATTGCAGGATGATTGAGGAGTGTTGACATCCTGAAGTAGGTATCATATTCTCTGAGATTATTATTCGAGTTGACAAAATAGTAGCCAATTTCTAAAAAAAAGGAGTGTGGAAAGATATGTTTAAGTTCCATTCGTGAGATTTAATATCCAGTTAGAATCTAAAGTGAAAACAGAAATGAATGATTTTGCTATTAATGAGCTTATCTCGCTGGAAATAAAAGGAAACAGAGAATAAACTCTGGAGCTAGCAAAGGGAAAAACAATTGAGTAACAAGAAAACCGATTCAAATGTTTTTCTTTTCTTTTTCTAGACCGTTGAAAATATGTGTATTTTATATTTCACTCAATATCTATGTATTTTATGGGTGTGGATCAGGAGACCAAACATGAATTCCTTTTTGGCTTAAATCTAGAAGTTCTTAGCCCTTTTGTGATTATATTGGGGAGGTAAACACAGAGGATGAAGATACAACAAAATAAGAATCAACTTAGAAGATTATTTCTGAGTGGGGAAGAATGGTAGACCCGTATGGACATTAAAAGAATAGGCATTTGCATCCTCATTATGTGAGTAACTTATTTGGTTTGAATCTTTGATGAAAAAAAAAAAAGTGTTAATGTTGATCTCTGTTTAGCCTCCTTCACAGCCAATTCTCCATTTCTTTGCATTATAAAAAGGAGCAAGCTAAGTAAATGCGATTCCTATTCTTTCTCTGCAATACTAAAATAATAAAATACGTACAAGTATTATATGCAAAAGTATAAAAAAAAAAAGGAAATAACTTGCATGAAAACACTACACCACCCAAACCCCTGCGCACGAGCGGGGGTTTATACCACTAGTAAATCATAAAGAAGGAAAGAAAGAAGAGCAATGGGGAGCTCAAGGTTGAACACATTTGTTGTCGTTGCATTCGTCGTTTGTTTCTCCATCCTCCTCCTATCTCCTACCGGTACGTAAAAACCCAAAATCTTTCTTTCTTTTCGTTTCCAAAGATCTTAAATAAATACAGTCATGTATGTAAAATGTGTGTCTATTTTTGTATGGGTTAATGGACAGAAGTGGAGGGTGAGTGTGACATCCCAAACGGTATATGTTGGCCCGGCGAACTCTTCCAGCCAAGTTGCAGGGACAGATGCCTGGCTCTGAACAGAAACTATCATGATGGCACCTGCACTCCTACCGGGGACGTGATGACTTTCATAATGAATTGTATGTGCTGCCGTTATGATGAATAGGTACTGAAGAATAAACCATATGATTCCACAAGATATATACACGACTTTCACACTTCAGTGTTTGTGTGTATATGTTTATGATATCATCTCACATCTATTTAAACTGCTGTACCTTGCTTTGCTTCCGTTTGTTTCAAATAAAGTTGGATACTTTATCCTACTATCTTTTTCGCAATAAAATGGAAATTTAAGATAAGATTTTAACGATCCAAATTATATTCTTTGAAAGCTATTTCTTCCGTAGAAGAGCAGAAACGATTCCATACTTGCTTAACCAAAATAGAAACAAAATTATAATGTGGAAACACGAAAATCGTAGACTTGTCTAAATCTTCCAAAGAAGATAGTAAACACTACAAACACCTCAGCGCATAAAACAGCACAGGGCAGCAAAAGCAACTCAATTATTATATGTTTATTTTGTCAACAGAGTTTATCCAAAATACTTCTTAGACTTGAAACTTAAAACACACCAGAGATCATTACATACCATACGTTGTATGTATCCTCTTCTACTCTTCCCCTGTTTTCACCATCATGTACACATTATGGTATACACACTTATCAGAAGGAATCAAGCCTGTGCGGTTTCTCCCGCTGCTGCAGCACCGTTTGTTTTCACACGCTTCTCCTTGTAGTCTTTCACAGCTGCCTTTATGGCGTCCTCCGCCAACATACTGCAATGGAGCTTCACTGGCGGGAGAGAAAGATGCTTCGCGATCTCGCTGGTAATCATAAACCACAGAAAGAAAAGCAGGCATTCAAATTCAGGACTTTGAATATCGAGAAAACCCAAGACCGAAATCACAATGTTTAGTTTGTATCAGATGAAGATGTCAAGGGGGTTGGCATTGGATCATATGCTGGAAACCTTATGTACCATATTAACCAGTAACCAATATCATACCAATAGACCCAGTCCAGACACTTTTGTCCTCAAAACACAACAATCATAAAGTAGCAACTGGGTATGTCAATAATCAAAGAGAGAACCTACTAAGCAACACAAGATCGAGTAATGCAACAACTCACAAGACGTTATGTTAATGTCTGCAATACATGAATAAGAACAGAGGACATCCTTATCTTGGGAAGTATGAATGCCAGATTATAACATAAGACAAAAGAGACGAACAAAAAAGTACTTACGTGTTCTTGATGGTCACGACTTCCTCCATAGCTTTGCCTTTCACCCATTCAGTGGCTGAAAACATTAAAAAATCAATCAACATTAGAAACCTGCTACACAATCCCCAAACGAACGATAAGATCGAAATAGGAATAGGACCATATGACACAGCATCGTAAAGGGAAATATTTCACAAGAATCCTTTACAAGTACTAATTCTGTTCACGATTGAATCATAAGAAACGTCTCATACACCAGCTCATGTCAATACAACAGAACAATCAGAAAGCAAACACAATTTTTTTAATCAGATCTTTCCAACCGAGGCTAAAGCTTGGAAGATAAACATACCGACAGATGAAGACGCGATAGCGGAACCACAACCAAAGGTCTTGAAGCGAGCATCGACGATCTGACCGGTCTTCTCATCGACCTTGATCTGAAGCTTCATAACATCACCGCACGCGGGAGCTCCAACGAGGCCTGTGCCGATGCTGGGATCATTCTTATCGAAAGACCCGACGTTGCGGGGGTTGTCGTAGTGGTCGATGACGTTCTCATGGTAGAATCGGGAGATACCGACGGACCACGGCGTTGATTGACGTGATGTAAGTCCTAGAGCCTTCTTCGCAGCTTGCTTGAGCATCATCGTCGATTAGGTTTGAGAGTACTTTGTTCCGCGGATATTGGAAAATGAGATCGAGATTGAGGGCCTTTCCTTTATGGGCTAGAATGAAGGCGGTTCGATTCATACATAAGCTTGGACACGTGGACGGCTTTAGGATATTTACTCTTTTTTAAAGCTAACTTGAGAGGCTAAGGCCATGTACAACCATGGTTTTTAAGGGTGAATTTCTTAACTATTCACGTGGGTCCTACGTGAATAATTAATTAACCGGGTTCTAAAAATCCTTATTTAAGGATCGGTTCTTACACTGTTTATGACACGTGGCAGCCTGTCATTCGTCTAATTTTTTTTTTCAATTTTTTTTTTTTTACACTTTTCCCAAAAAAAAAAAAAAAAAAATTTTTTAAGAACCCCAAGGGGATTCATGGTTGTACATGGCCTAACCTCAGAGGCTGAGAATATGATGAGATGAGACTTTTTCTTTTCAACGTTTTTTTCATTTGTAAGTATTTTTTTATTGTTATCTTGAATTTAATATTGATTGTTTAAAAACTTAGGACTAGGACAAAGCCAATAGATAATAAAATATCCTCATAGACAATAATACAAAAGGAAAAAACAAAAAAAATACAAAATTTGTTTTTGTCTAAAAATACACAATTTTTACGATTATATAATTAATATACGAACTCGTTAATATTATTATTTTAAATCATTAACTAACAAAATATAAAAAAATTAATATATAATTTTAATGGAGTTAACGTCCCGTTAACAATCTCAAACAGAACTATAAATCGATAGAGAAAAATCCAAAAAATTCATCAAGTAAACTAGTATTTACAGAAAAATAACAGACTTTATAATTACCTTAATAATATACGAACTTATTAATATTGTCATTTTAAATCATCAACTAGCAAAATATCAGGATTTTAATACATAATTTAATGGAGTTAACGTCCTGTTATATAAAAATATAGTGAATAGTGATTCATTTACAGACAATCGAAGATCTAAAATTTTGTGGGTTCAATTTCAAGCTTATTAGGAAATATGCTTATCTAGCCTTTGAATAACAAAGAGAAATAAAATCTAATCCAATTAAATTATTTCTTATTTTACTATATATTTATATAAATTAAAATCTCTTGTGAAAGACTACGGGTCCCGAAAGACTACTAAAGATTACTATTGCAGATGACAGCAGATGCTCTTACACCGACCCGGCGACCACCACTAATCGATTAAAAACAATAGATTAAATAAAATATTAATAATAAAAATTTTAAATATATGAATATATTTTATGTTAATTAACAAAATTAATTAATTATATGATTTTTTTAAAAATATATATTTAATATTTTAGAGGTTAATGCTGTGGAAATGTTCCATATAAGAGCATAAAGAGCATTTGAAAGCATTTGCATTTTCTAAATGCTTTTTTACATGCTTTTTAAATAAAACATGATTGATTAATAAAAAACATAATGCTTTTCCTAGTTTTTTTAATGAGCTATATGTAATCTTAATAAAATAGGTTAGATGCCTTTTTAAAACTTTTTTTTTTTAACATCATTTCGGTTTCTTTCAAATAATGTGCTTATGACTTCTTTAATTTGATTTCTTCATAATGAACTAAAAATTCAAAAATAAAACGAAAAAAGTCACTTGTCGCTCTCAATGAAAAGAGAAGTGTCTAATTTTCTAATAGATATCAAAAAGGGCAAAAATGCAGACATAAAAATCCAAGAAGTGCCATTTGTTGTATATCTCAAAATTTCAACACCCTTTGTTCACATAAGCTTTTTACAACCCTTACAATAAGACAGTTTGATCATAATGTTGATCTTAAAGAAACTACTAATTTACGACAAAAAACAAAAGAAAGAAATGGGTTTAGTTTGTCTTAAACCGGAACCTTTTCCGGGAGTCTGCTATTTCCGGTTAGACTCAAACTGTCATAGTAATCAACAAGCACTTTCCAGCCTCCAGGGCACATAAATCCATCTGGTGGACTTTCTTTGTTCTTTGCCAATCCTCGCATCTATAAAAACCAAACCGAATTTAAGCTTTAACCAGGAACTGAACACTCTATACTTCGATTATATTATGTTTCAGTTAGTCTGAGAAGTTGTAATTACCTTAGTGCCAGAGATGAACAAGGAGTCTTGAGCCCTCGATGCTCGATGGATCAAAGAAGGCCATCTTGGCTTGTGTCTTGTCGTACGCAGCAACCTAAAATCCAGAGCCGGAGCTAAGATTTTGGGGGCCCTATTTATAAACAATATAAAATCATAATATTCCTAATATATAATAATTTTGAGATCATCCAATATCTATTAGCACTTAAACTTCTATTTATTCTATCAAATTATTTTTGTTTTACATTTTTGACAATTTTTATTTTGTATTTTTGGGTAATTTTTGTTATGAAATTAATATTATATATGTATATACACAATTTTTGTAAAAAAAAATGGGGGCCCTTATAAAGTGAGGGCCCCATTTGAAAACATCAAAAAATTGGGTCTAACTCCGGCTCTGCTAAAATCATTTGAAACCAGAAAATCAGAACTCAAAAGCCTAATTCTTTGAACGAGACATGAGGTTTATGATGCAGATTTTCCTATTAAAAATATATATATACCCTGAAAGGAAGAATGTTGAGTCGTTCGAGTCCAGGAGCCATGCTTAGTACTTTCTTCCCGTGATCAGCATCATACAGATCGCGTTTGTCAACGGGGTGACCCATTCCGGCCGGATCCCCTACCCACAATGTAGAAGTTAGCACCGGCATTGATCCTAGCCTTTGCGTGCCACTGTACTTCCGTTGGACCAGCATAGAGCATTGGAGATGGGAATATGGAAACCACGGTAGTCTCCGGATCAAGAAGGCCGTCCTCTAGCACCTATTAAAGTCATGAAACCGGTTAGCATTTCATATATAGAAGAGAGGCTTGCTTTGCATTTACCTTCTCGTGTTGTTTCATTCGCCAGCTTAGAGGAACATCATCCGCTTTTGTGAACCCTCCAAGTGGATGAAGCAGAAGGATGGGATTTTTATAACCCATCTCAAGAAGTCGCCGGCGAGTGTCAGTCATGAGAAGGGCGTGTCCGTTGTGAACAGGGTTTCTCAGCTGGAACGCAAAGACCGCATCCGCACCACGTTTTTCTAGTTCTTTCCGGAGTTGGAATGGCGAGAGCCTGAAACGATCAAGCCCGTCGTTGTACTTGACAGGTTCAAGAACCTCAAGATCCCCACCAATGAGCCAGTTTCCAGCGTTGGTTATCGCCTCTTCTGCATAAGGCAAGCCCGGTGCCGTCGTTCCCCAAGTTCTTGCTTTTCTTTCTTCTTTGGGATGTTTGTAAATCTCAATGCTGATGAAGCAGAAACAATCACAGATTTATTAAAGAAAAACTATTAATCTTGATTCATCATTGGGTTGAGTATGAACTTACTCGCTGAGAATAGCGATGGGATTATCATCGGAATCAACAAGTGCGACACTTTTAGATTCTTCGATAAGGGCTTTTTGCTCATCATCGATTGCAAGAACGATTGGTACAGACATATTAACGACGGATCCATCGTCGAGACGGAGCGAATTAAAATGAAGAGTTTGTAGGAACTCAGATTCCCTCATAAACCCTCGAAGCGGACTTGCCCAGCCTTCGCACAACACGTGCATCCACTGTAAATCGATAGCCGTCAGTTTCACTCTTGGCAAATCCGCCGCCTCGTGTTTCTTCTCCCTTCGTCGTGGCTCGGAGACCAGAAGCTCCACCAGCTTCCCGCCGTCGGGCTCGATTAGCCCTGCTCGTACACGGAGAGTGCTGCTTCTGAGGGTATGATATCTCGAGTTCCAGGGAAATGAAACGGTGGTTGCCGTTATGGAATCGTATTTGTGGGAATTCGTGAGAGGCTGAGATAGGAAAGGAGTTGTTTTAGGAAAGACGGTAGACATGGAAGCCATTAAAGGAGACTCTAAAGCTTCAAGCTTTGATGCTTCAATAGAGATCCGTAGGGAAGAGATGATGGTTGATTTTCTAATTCAATTTGAAGTGGAAGAAGTGAGTATTGGGCCTTTTAAAAACCAATCTGATTAGTTTAAGGACTCTCCTGCAAATGTACCTGGACGCTTGTTCTTTGGGAAAAATGCCAAAAAAATACCCAAACTATTTCATTTTAGTCAAAAAATATCTGGACTACAGAGCTGACAAAAAAATACTTCAACTTTGATTGACTTTTTCGAAAATATCCAAACTTATGGTTGATCTGGCCAGAACAGCACACCGTTATCTCATGTTAAGATGAAACGATGAATCGTTAACGGTTCCGTTAAGACAAAACGACGTCGTTTTATCCAAAGTTTTTGTTTGGAAAAATTACCAAAAAATACCTGAACTTTTTAATTTTTGCTAAATAATACATGTATTTTTTTAGTTTTGGCCAAAAAATACCTAAACTATAGAGCTAGCCAAAATATACAAGCCGAAAAAATAAGTTTGAAAATAATTTCACACCATAAGCCTTCAAACTCATGTTGCATTGAAAGTGTGCTTTACCACTAGGCTATCTCGATAATTCGAGTATTATTTAAAACAAATAATATATAAACTTAACCGTTCAAATCATATATATATATATATATATATATAATGACCCAATTAACTAAAACCGAAATTAATGAGATCTTCTGGTATACTTCCCAGTCGATTGTAATACCCTGTCTCGAGATATGGTCAACGAGCAATTCAAATGTCAATGGAAAGTCATTGGAGGTCATTTGTGCAATTTTCAGAAAGAAGACCGAAAGATATGGCCAACGAGCAATTCAAATATCAATGGAAAGTCATTAGAGGTCATTTGTGCAATTTTCAGAAAGAAGACCGAGAGTTTTGACGGTCTAAGTGACTCTCTTTTTATTTAAAGAAGTTACTTAAAAGACGGAGAATGCAGAAAACGGAAGATCTCATTAATTTCGGGTTTAGTTAATTGGGTTCTTATTTATATTTGAACGGTTAAGTTTATATATTAGTTGTTTTAAATAATACTTCAATTATCGAGATAGCCTAGTGGTAAAGCACGCTTTCAATGCAACATGAGTTCGAAGTCTTATGGTGTGGAATTATTTTCAAACTTATTTTTTTGGTTTGTATTTTTTGGTTAGCTTTATAGTTTAGGTATTTTTTGGCCAAAACTAAAAACGTTTAGGTATCGTTTGGCAAAAACTAAAAAGTTCATGTATTTTTTTGTTAATTTTCCCAAACAAAAACTTTGGATAAAACGACGTCGTTTTGTCTTAACGGAATAGTTAACGATTTATCGTTTCATCTTAACAGATGAGATAACGGTGTGCTGTTTTGAGCAGGTCAACCTTAAGTTTGGGTATTTTCGAAAAGTCAATCCAAAGTTGAAGTATTTTTTAGTCAGCTCTGTAGTCCAGATATTTTTTGGCCAGAATGAAATAGTTCGGATATTTTTTGGCATTTTTCCCCTTGTTCTTTTCAATTAAATATAAATAATTAAGACCACATTCAGTTTTGTATTATTATTAATTAGTATTTTGGTCCGTGCGTTGCACAGACATTGCGTTTCAATCCATTATTTTTTTCAAATAATATTTCATAATATTACTAACAAAAACAATAATACGATGTAATGTTAAATTATATAGTTTATACCAATAATGTGTTGCAGAGATATTTTCGTTAAAATATAGTGAAACCAACAGCATAAAAAATACAATTTAATTTCTTTTCTAACGTTTTATCATCATAGCTACAACTTAGTTTAGTCATTAACATTAATGTCATTTCAATTATCATTTAATTACACAACCGAAATTCTCAAAAAAATGAGTTTTCTAGAAATTTGTATATAAACCGAACATGTATAAGTTGCAAACAAACAAAAACATGTATACGAGCATTGGCACATATACATATAATTATAAACTGAACATGTATACCTTTGTGTTGACAAAGGTACAACTATATCTCCATGTATCGCTTACATAAACACATATATCTTTTTTTTGTCTGATTAAATATTAGCTTATTTTAGTTTGGTACAATATTTGTCAACAGAAATCCGAAGAATCCACATACCTTTTGTTGAACAATGTGGAGAAGCATAGTGGAGAAGGTCAAGAAATGAATGCAAGGAAAGATTCGTAATTAAAAAGCAATCAGTATAAACTGACTTCTGGTATGTGATGATTTTTGAAGAGTATGATAAGGTTTTAAAATAGTATAACATAAATTTTACTATGGACCTCCTAAACTACTGGTAAAGTCTTCATGTTTGACAATGACTTGATGTCAAATTTGGTCATGATTACTTCTATTATTTGTTGTTAAGTATGACTGCTGAGAACAAAGTGGTCTTAGCTGAAGAAAGAACATGAGGGCACATGAAATATGCATGATCTTATTTTTTACAAATTAAGGACAGCCTTATAAACAATGTTTTCGGTTATGTAAAGCATATTGACTTCTTGTAGGAAAAGACTAATGGTGAATGTGAGATAGTTTTGGAAGATAAGAATAGAATTGTGTAATCTGCGGCTACTTGTAACGTTAATGTTAAGACAATGACTTAATATCTAATATACTAATCTTTCACTATATTCTTTGTTCAGTTCAAATCTTTTTTCATAGAAACATACTTGTAAAGAATATGATCGAAATTTTTGTGATAATGTTATTGTGTACAATTATTTAATTTCCTACAATTTTAGAAATAATAAATTTACTAAATGGATTAAGTCTTTTAAATGCTTGTTAGTTGTGTAGAATACACAAAATCTATAGATAAACACAAAGTGTTCAGAAACGTTTGAATTAGAGGTTTTTCAGGAAAAATTAAATAGGAATGGGTGAGGCATATACTATATATAATTTGATTAGTATCCATCTTATTCTTCGTGCTAATTGAATCACACTACATATAGAATTTTGGGTTCAAGGTATAATAAAAACATTTAGATGGTTTAATTATATAATTACTAAATAAAGTTAGTATTTATGGTCAGTTTAGGTACACGACTATTATAAAAAATGGCTAACCGAAAATTACTTGCATATCAATTTGAGATATAAAAAATATATATATATATATATATACATGTATAAACATATCAATAATTTGTAAAAGAACCATCGGTCATGTTCAAGTGAACTTGGTTTTACCAAATGGTTTTATGTCATCTAGATAACTATATGAAAAATGTCCAACCATATATATGATCTTTGCTATTCCTTGGGTAAATAAAAAAAATTTTATATACGATAACTATATAGGATGAAAGGTCATATATAAACAATGCTTATAAGCTAAAAAGAAAAGAAGTCGAGATTGCAGCTAGATATATTAACTGTCCGAAACTTCAAAATATAAAAACATAAAATTTAAAATTTATGTACAATGATTGGTGAGAATATACATCGCATGGATTTTGTGCAAGTGATCAATCATAGAGTTTGATGTATTGTGAAACCGATGGAGAGATTGAGCTCGATCACCAAAATAATAAGATCATCACGCACCTGCGAGTAATAGAGATGAAGATTGGATGAAAAAACAAATCCACCAAAGTTTAAAAAAACGACATTTGAAGGGGATAAATATTGATTTACATGGGAACTTATACAACTAACACAAACTATTGTCGTATGAGAACACTTACCGTGACTGTGTTGCCATTTTGCTTGTCTATAACTCCAAACGCCTCACACACTCCAAGCTAAAAATATGAATTTAAAATGATTTCATAACTAATTCATAACATCAAAAGTAAATCGATATAAAATAGAATAATAAAGTTTGACAAACCTTCATATTTTTTGGAAAATTTCCTTGTAGACCACATTGGTTGTTGTATTTGACCTATTTCCAAACTCGTCTGTGATAAGGATTTTCAACCCTCTTCTACTTTTGACCCTTGAAACTGCAACATAAAGTTGGCCATGAGAAAAGACTCGTCTTGGTAAGTACATTCCCACATGAGACAAACTCTGTCCTTGACTTTTGTTAATCGTCATCCCAAAGCAAAAAATAATTACCGTTGAAGATAGAAGTACAAAGAGAAGTTACTCAAACTCGTGAAACTCATAAACTTCCTTTTGTGGTTCGAATATAAAGAGAAGGGGATGACTAAACAACAACCTGAAAAAACAAAAATAAAAAGTAAGTGGAGATCGTGAGAGAAGTGGAGAAAAATTAGGAGCAATTAGATATTGGAGATCATGGTCAATATTTATAAAAAAACAAAATTTAACAATAATTTTGGGACAACTCTTATAGTATCTATTTATTCTAGAGAAATATGTGAAAAATTAAACTAACTAACTTGCTTGAGTTCCTAAATGTTTATTCTTATGAACCTTACATGTGTTGAATAACTATATAATAAAGATTAGTAAGAATAGTAATATGTGTTTTGAAAGTGAACAAAATTTGAAAGGACGTGAATATAGTCACCTGCCAAGTTGAATGGTTGGTTACATACGGCAGAGCCAACTACATTGCTGGAAAAGAAAATACAATTATTAAACGATATAATATGAACATCAAAACCAGTTATGTAAGCATCATCCGGGATATTTCATATCAAAGATAGATAGGAATGTGAGATATATATTTGTTTACCTTGTTGTTTGTAGCGGCATGCTCACGTACCAACTGAATGGATTCTGGTGACACCGTGAGGAAGAATCCAGCAATGTAGTAGAACTTGGTCTTCTCAACTACAAAAGAAAGCAAGCATGATTCTTAGATAATAAACATGAGATGCATTGCTTTATATTTAAGTGTTAGATCATGGTTGAGCAGAAAGAAAAAGTACCTCCTTTAACTCTATTGTTTAGCCGGTTGTTGCTCTTTATCCACTTGACACCATGTAACACTGATTCTGTAGATCTCCGAGTAATCTCTTAATCTTGGTTACACTACTCTCTGTCATAAGTAGGAGAGTTAAACTGCATCACCAGCTTCCCTCACCCTCGACCAGAGATGCTTTAGATATTGACCAATAGGCGTTCAGTTTTTGTTACAGTCCTCTCTGTCAACACAAAACAAAAAGCTTGAGTCTTCCGTTTGAAACATCAATTTATTAAGAAACATCAGTATATTAAGAAACCATTACCTGAAAAAACTCATATCAACTGCATCCCCAGCTTCCCTCACCGTCGACCAGAGATGTAAAGAACTGATTACCCATACTGCAAAAAAAAATATATTAAAAAAACTGATTTAAGTTTATGATCGCAAGAGTTAAGGTCTTTTGAGAGGATTAATAGTGCCTTTTTTACAATCCAACTACTGGTGGCAAGCTAAAAGATAATGTGACTATGAAAATATAACTATCAGTAAGATTTGTTTTCAGTCATAATGGTTCCTTACAAATGAACAACCTAACATATTATCGTTTAGCTAATGGGATGTAAAAAAATAAAATACCACCTGATTCTTCAAGCTCTGGCTCAGCTACTGTCATTAAATCTGACTCGATATAAGATTAAGATCATAATCGACATCGCACCTTGAACATCAAGCAATGCCCACACAGCCATACAACATCACCATAATCATCGACCTAGAAATTTAAATTAAAACACTCAAACAGACATATACAAAGAAACTGAGATCAAAATCAACAATTATATATGACAAACACAAACCTCAACTTCTTTCCAGTCAACGGATCCACCAGAACTACTTTGAGATTGTTCGACAGTCTCAGTTAATAACATGAAAAAAGAATTTAGTTGCTACAGTGAGCTTAGAGACGAAAGCTGGTACGAAGCCGAAAATTCTTAAGTGGGTTTTGTTTTACCTCGCTGTATTCATGAATTCCAGAGGTTTGAAGCCGAAATCTATCTACAGTTCGCCGATTGATAAATACCTCCTTAGGACTAAGATTTTGTTGTCGATAGATTCCAAACTCCCGACGGTTTACGAAACCCTAATTCACGAAAATTATAGTGACAACCTGTTTCACGAAATCAATAGAATCAAAATTTAATCTATAAAACGAACATAAGAAATAACGGATTAAGATCATCGAGAATAGATAATCGAAGACGATAGCTCGATCAATCGACGATGAAAGCGCAACGTTTACCTGGTTGATTGAGAGAGAAAATAGATCGGGAATGAATAATTTTTATTTTGGTGTTTGATGGTCTACGGATTATTTTTTAGGTGAGAATTATTTGTTAAATTCTTAAAAGAAAAAAAAAACGAAAATGATGGAGGAGTTGACACATCAGATTTTGCTGATGTGTTAGATGGAGGAGGCTTCCCTGTTTCTCTTTCCTTACTTGTGAATTATATATATTAGATACTACAAGTTTTCTTGTAAGCATAGATAAATTTTATTTAAGCGTTTTTTCACATAAAAGAGGTTCAAAAAATCTAAAACACTACACAAAATATTTGTTTATTAGGAATCGGTCAAAGAAATCCAAAAAAACCAGAGAACTTTTCTTGACTCTGCAATAAAATAACAAAGTTTTAATTGATTTGCCAAATGAATAGGCCATTAGGAGATTTAACAGATAATTTAGGCGCCATTAACTCTACGTTCACTGTCTTTTATTCTTTAGATCTGGTTCAAGATGAAACCCAATACGACGTTGTTTTTGAAGATTTTGTTTTAAAAAAAACGTGTTTAACCGGACTCGAACTTGTGATAGATAGAGGGTTTTTTTTGTCACTGAGCTAGTGATACTTTCGAGTGTATATGGTTCATATTTTCTTATATTGTATTCGAATCCGAACACTTTTATGAAATGCTTAAATGACGAGGAGCCCTAATTTCTCAGAAAACAAAATCGATTTGGGGCTTTTAGTTTTTCTCTCTACTCAAGAACCCTAATAACCTCGGTTTCCTCCTAAAATCTCTCTTTCTTGTTCGACTATTCGATAATAAGTTCAGGAAGTGAAGATTCGTGTGTCAACACAATGGGGATTTGTGGATTTCCGGTGAAATGTGAGTGTGGTTGAAACACTGTAATCAAAACGGCGAAAGCGAAGCAAAATCCCGAAAAACCGTTCTGATGTCTCACATTTCGAGAGGTAAGTTATAATCAGCTTTTCAGGTGGTGAATTTGAAATTATTTCAAAATTGATTGTTTTGCCAAATCCGAATTTGTGTCGAATTCTGAGGAACCTCAATTGTTATTGCATTGTTAATTTACATGATCACTTGTTTAAATGGGTAGAAGAAAGTTGTATATGAAGAGGTAACAAATGTGTTGCCAATGGTTGAGGGTTTTCAATCTGACATTTGCAAAACTAAGGTGGAGATTGAATGCCTCAAAACTGTGAACGAGGAGTTGATGGAAGAAGTGAGAAAGGCCAAGATTGAACTGAAGAAGCTTAGCTTGTTCATGAAGGTCGGTTTTGGGAGTGTTTGCTTAATCATCATGATATAGGTTGTGTTGATAATGTTTGATAAATCAAATGGGTTGTATCTGAGTAGTTACTAATAAGTAAGACATCAAGTGCTTGTATATGAATGCTTTAAATTTAGGAAAAAATCGTTTTTGTGTTAATGTTGAACTATCACTATTTTCACCATTGCTAACAAATATGGAGATTAGCTTAGTACAGGTTAGAGGAACATATTGGACTGCATCTTACGGCTGCATAAACTCGGACGTCTACCAGCTCGTGTAGCAAGTTTCTACAATCTGAATCTTTGTTCCAGCTTGCGCGTGCTAATTGCAATCACTCTTAACAGCAGAGACAATATCGTTCTCCTATGGCAAGGCGTCTATGACTGTGATTTTAATGTAAGGAACAAAACACATAAACATAAATGGGACAATAACTTTTGTCATAAGCAGTTCAACAAAAAAATGTCATAAGTATTGCCATGAAACATACAGATTAGTTCCAAAATGACTAAAAACAGAAAAACTTAAAACAAGATTAGTTCCAAAGGACTAAACAACAGGCCAACGAAACTTAAGACATCTAAGGAAACCAACGACCCCATATGCGTGTTTGTAAGGCTTTGTCTTGTGAGGCTTGGTCTTGTGAGGCTTTGTGTTGTGAACTTTTTTCCCATCTTGAGGATTGTGCATCTGACGATTGTGCTTGTGAAGACTGCCCCTGCGAGAATTGTGGAATTTCCCATGGTGGGACTTGTGTGAAGGAGAATTGTGACTCATTAAAACGAAGTCCCTATTACAAAATCAAACAAAAGAAACGTTGAAATATTACCAGGCCTACCAGGATTACCATTTTCGTTAGGTGGTGGAATCACACCTAATCTATTGGTTTGAAGCCACTCCATCATCCCAGTAAGAGGTTTGATACCAAAACTGTAAGTCTCACGCCACCTGATAGCAAAAGACACAGTTAGATTAAATATTAAAGGCAGACACATTGAGAAACTACAAAGCAAAGACACGAACATGCTTGTTGTGTAACAATCAACAAAATATTCTGACAGCTTGCTCCCCAGACCAAGGATGACCTTAGCATCATGAATACATGAAATCCCATTCATTTGCCAGCTTATACATGCACAAGTTTGTGCTTACATACTCACAACATATGTGTTTCCTTTGTACTCGACCTCTGTCTCTGGCCTAATTTCCCAACTCAAGCGACATTCTTTTGATTTCTTTTCAACCTTATTCAACTCCTTGTGTGTCTCTTTCGTAAACCTTGTTTTCAAACTCCAAGAAATCTTAGACCTATTATAATTTTTCGTCATGCATTGTTGCCTAATAGCTTCTAAAATGTCTAGAAAAGGTTTCTTCCGAGCTTCTTTCATGGTCCTATTGAAGGACTCACTCAAATAATTGAGGATGTCATTGCATTGAGAGCCTAACCTGAAGTATGCTCTTGAACATGTCTCTATTTTGGTGCGTACAAGAGAGGCATATGCACTTGAGTCGTATTCCTTCAGAGTATCCATGTGGTGCTTATACAAACCAGGTGGGTCGCTCTTTGCTATGTACCAAAACAATCTCTGTAACCTTAGATCCTTCCCACCTTTCCTACAATTCTCATATATATGTCTACAACACTTCCTATGCTCTGCTTATGGAAGAACAATGTGTATTGCTTTCACTAAACCCTACAAGTAGAGAGACAAACATATTAGAAAAAATAGTAAAACACTCCAAAACAAGAGTTAAACACTTCAACCTTTTGTTTGTCAGACATTAGAACATAATCCTTCCCATATCCTAACTCCAAATCAGCAGTTAGATGTTTGACAAACCAATCCCAGTTTGTATCATTGTATATCTCCACAACTGCCCAAGCTATATGAACAATCTTATTGTCTCCATCTCTCCCAACCGCAGCCAACAGGTGGCCCTTTATATCCCATTTTAGAAACGCTCCATCTAACCCTATCACTGGCCTACTAGTCTTTTTCAAAGACTTTATGTGCCTGGAAGCATATATACAACACGTAGAACCTTTGCTTGTTACCAATTGTAGCTCTTGGGATGGTCTCAATATCAAAAGTTGAGCCTTCGTAATCTCTGCTTGAATCTCCTTTTCTGGAATTACTCCTCAGAACTTCCGCTTGATAATCCCATATTCAATCAAAGTGCTCTTCATGGATTTTTCTCCTTTCTCTCATCAGCTTCGTCTTCGCCTTGGTACATGAGTTTTCCTTTACTTCCATAGAATACTCTCTCATAATCTTTTCTTGAATCTCCTTTTCTGTGATTTTTGGATTCAGCCATAACCTCTCAGAGAACAGGTCGCAAATAGCTGATCGTTTCAAGATCTTCGACTAGGATGAGACCTCACACTTATGGACATTCACATATGTCTTGATCAGTAACTTTTGTTTCCTCTTCTCGTAAGCACAATAGATCTTCCAGAGACATGGAGCCTCATCTTTTCTCATTTCCGCAGCACACATTGCACCCATCTTTAAACTACATGAACGATAATACTTGATGTTGTACCTGGTTTTCAATGTGTATCTGAGACAAGCGTGTTTGAAGTCATCAACATATGAAAATGTCTTCCTCAATTGACGCAGCTCCTCTGGATCAACGTCTTCTCTGTACGCTTATGAAGGTCTCATTTTCTCTTTATTATCCTCGTCTGATGACAGAGGAACCGAGATTTTTTATCATCCCAGGCATATTCATCCTTGTTGTCTTCGTCAACCTCACAATCATTATTCCTTGCATCCTATCCGAAGAATATACTTACATCTCTACATGTTTCTTCTTGGATGCCACCACGTCCATCATCATCGTCTACATCATCGTCGATTTGTGCGTCTTTTTCAACTGCCACGCCTCCAAAGTTGTCGTCTTCAGGAGAATCAAACTGAACTCTATCGATCGGAGGACCCAGCTCGTATCTGTCACTAGAAGGATCCAACTCATCTTTGTTACTAGGAGGATCTGACAAATCTCTATCACTAGGAGGCTTCTATGATCCACAACCACCTTTTGCAGGCTTCGTCGATTTCTTCGGACCAACGCGTCTCGATTCACCACCACCAGCCTTTCCAGACTTCTTCAATTTCTTCTGAGGAGATGATTTCTTCGTTGGACTCCAAATCTCAACTCCATTTCTCGTAGAATTCGTCTTCACCATCTATAGGGTTTCTGAGGTAAGAGTAAAAATTCCTAAATCAATGGGGATTCTGGGAAATTAGGGTTTCAGACAAAAACTCGAAAATGTTAGCATAACCAACCGGCATCATTTAGGTTATTGTATAAAAACTCTGTTAGCAGTTAATAAAAACAAATAATTTGGACATACTTTCGAAAATGACATTGGCTTAGTGGCAATAAACCCCATTGTATTCCCCAGTTCACGAGTTTCGAACCCGGTGATATACAATTTCTTTGAAAATAACACTCTCAAAATGACTTCGTTTCGTCTAAAACCAGACTAAGAGCAAAACGATGTTATTTGGCTTAATGTCAACACTAAATGTCGAGTTAATAGCATTTAGTTTTCTGTTTGGACAAATAACATGGTGCTTTATTGACAAGTTAACGTGTAATGGCCCAAATCCAGCCCTTTTAAAAATTTTAAGAAAAGAAGAGCCCGGTTAGTTCAAGCTCAAGTCCATTATTCCCTCATTAATGTGTTTCCTTTTTCTAATTTAAGCCCAAAGCCCAACTCATTAAGGAGGAAAGCCCTAGCTCTTTTCCCTATAAAAAGAGGAGAGGGGCTCCTCATTTCCCACACCATTCTAAAAAGCGAGCAGTGCTCGTGACCGGAGAACCGACAGTCGTCGGAGCTCCACCGCCGGAGGGCCGCCGGACCGCCGGCGAGTCAACTCGCCGGCGACCGAGTTGACTCGGTTGAGCGGTCTGGGTTGACCGGGTCAGGCGTTGACCGGTTGGCGTTGACCGGTTTGGTTTGGGTTAATCGGTCTGGTTCAATTCCTCTCTCAGCTTCTAATTCCTGGTAAGTCCGGTTTCCTTTAATTTTCTAGTTCAATTCGATTTTGCCCGGTTTAGTTTCGGTTAGGATTGGTTAGGGTAATTGGGCCGGTTATGGATTGGGCCTGGTTCAATCTGGGTTTGGGTCTGAGTCTGGGTTGACCGGGTTGACCGGTTGACTTTGACCGACCGTTGACTTTAAGTCAACCAAACTTCAAGTGGCCATAACTTGCTCATCCCGAATCCGATTCGAGCGAAACGAAAGCCTAAATCGATTGTTTTTCCGTCCTCTTTCCAGATCTGATGTTCGTTTGGGCTGATGAACTTCCTAAATTACCGTTTTGCCCTTCTTTGGCCAAGGTGAGGACCGGTTGTGATCTTCCCTTACTCCATTCAGTTCCGGACGATAGTCCTTTGTTAATACTATCCTTCCTAGCTAGTTTAGACTAGAGATACCGGTGATTGCTTTAAAGAACGTAGAATACTAGGTTATCGCTTAAACTGAAAACGTTGTTTGTGCTTGATGGACTTGAAGGGTCCCCCGAAAGGGTGTTTGGTGACGGCTTGCGTATAACGAGTTTTGGTACGCAACCCTTGAATCGTCGTAAGGGGGGTTTCGGCGAGCTCCCTGAGTTGGAGTTGGAGTTGGAGTTGGAGTTGGAGTTGGGCTCCGGAGCCAATGGCGGGCTTCGGTTGCTATTTCTGTTTCTCACCCCCTTTCTTCTGTTTCTCCCTCTATTTCTTCTTCAGTGGTAGCTTTGTTTGCGCTTCAATTCGTAGAAGTCCATTGGGACATAGGTTGCGTGATGAAAGCCTTCGGGTGATGTTTGCAAGGTGATATTAGCTTAGGACTTGTGAGTCGTAGTTGTGTGGCGTAAGCCGGGATCGCGGATTCCTTAGTCCGCCCTCACTGGGTAATTGTGTTTGAAACAATTACTCAGACCTCCTTTTCCTTTTCCCTTCTTCTTGCCTCGCAGGTTCGGATGCAGGATTGACTGATCGAGTGATGTCATTGGTGGATTTGAATAAGAAGGAAGCGCCGGGTTCCTGGGACCAGTTGAGATGGCGTCCCGGTTGGACCATTTTCGGTTCAACGGGCGTCCTAATGCCGCGTCTCCGGTTTAACCGGGAGGCGGGTGTTACAATTTGGTATCAGAGCCTAGGTTAAGGTCTCCCAGTCCTGTCCTGGGAGATCCGCTTTCGTTGTTTTCCAAAACCTTGTTTTCAAATCTTTTTCAAATGCGTTTTCGAAATTTTTATGAAAATGGTTACTTTGCGAAAGCCTTTTTCAAACACCAACCTTATCATAGATTGTTCTCCACGCCGGTCCTAGCCAAGATAGAATTTTTTTTCCCGTGCAGGATGGGCCAGTGTCTTCAAACCTTAGTGGTGCTACTGCCCTTAAGATGTGCGCCGAGATGTATGTCGTGATGTGTGCCGTTGGGGTGTATGTTGTGTTGTGCGCCTATAGGGCAGTCAGTACTAATGAGGTGTATTGGGGGTCATCGTCTGTTTTGAGGGTTGTTCAACCAAGCGTGCGAGGGCGATCAAGATGTGGAGACGTTCACCGGAGAGAATACATCGGGAGTGTAGCAGAGAGTTGCAAGAGTTACAGGAAGTGCTAGAAGAGTTGCAAGAGGCGTTGGGAAGCTGCAAGGAGTGCTACAGAAGCTACAAGAGGTCGATGGAAGTACCGGATTGCAAGGAGTGCTACAGAAGCTGCAAGAGGTCAATGGAAAGACCGGATTGCAAGGAGGCCGTTTGGAATTGGCGGTGCTTCGACTGGATTAAGCGTCAAGAGTTGTTTGAGTTGCTTGGATCACAAGGAGCAGCAGGAGCTATCCAAACCTATTCTAAGTATGGAATCTTGGAATCGGTTTGTAACATCAACTTCAATGTGTTATGGACGACTCGTTAAAGATTGATCAAGCGGGAAGATGGAGAAGATCTTCATGGTACGACAGGCTCGAGATTCAACGGTGGGACCAGAAAGGAAACGATCTGCCCTGGAGTTCTTATGGATTACTGGAGCAGCTAATGGAGTTCCTCAAGACGGAAAGAAGATCGCATAAGCGTTTTAAGAAGTGGCGTTGTGGCATTTGGAATTTTTTGGCAAACTAGACTTCTGCAATTGCAAGCTCAGTGGACAAAGCTGGTCATTGGAAATGGAAATCCAATGGGAGAGTGTTAGGAAAACACTATGGGGGATTGGCAAGAAGCTGCAAGGAATAGCAAAGGAGGGCAAGTTTAATGGGGAAGGAGACCCAAAGGATGGTGTTTGGAAAGCACTACATCTGGATCACAAGGTAGGAAACCCTGAGCTGGAATTCAGATTGGAAGTCGGATTGGAGATTAGAGTGCGCAGCGGAAGCGTGGCATATCAGGAGTTAAGTGGGTCGTTCTCCACAAGTCAGGTAGCCATAATGGACATGGTTAACCTCATCGTTCACCAGGGGAAAGCAAGGATGATGGTTTGTGCGTCAGTCAACATCCTAGTGTACGGGAATGGAAACCGTTGAAGAGAATCCATTTGGAAGTGGATGATGCACTATGACACGGTAATGGAAACCGTTGAGGAGAACTGGTTTGAAACGGAGCATCTCATTCAGGTATTAGAACCACTCGAGGGATGAGTGTTGTTTCTAACCGTTGGAGACCGACCCTAATGGACATGGGCGGTAGCATTTAGCGTTTTGCATTGCATTACGGAAGCGGCTATTGGATCGGTACCAAGGAGAAGGACATTTCAGAGAGTGGTTGGAAATAAGGGGGGAGAAGCAGTCTTCAGGATTCAAGGACAAGATCTTTTCAAGCAGGCAAGCGATGAAGTTCAGTTTCGGTTCAACGAAGTTGCAGAGCAGTCATTGGTAAGGAGTTGCAGTGGAGAACCCTCGCCACAGAATTCAGGACGAATTCTTTTAAGGGGGGGGGGGAGAATTGTAATGGCCCAAATCCAGCTCTTTTAAAAATTTTAAGAAAAGAAGAGGAAAGCCCAGTTAGTTCAAACCCAAGTCCATTATTCCCTCATTAATGTGTTTCCTTTTTTTAATTTAAGCCCAAAGCCCAAAGCCCAACTCATTAAGGAGGGAAGCCCTAGCTCTTTTCCCTATTAAAAGAGGAGAGGGGCTCCTCATTTCTCACACCATTCTAAAAAGCGAGCAGTGCTCGTGACCGGAGAACCGACAGTCGTCGGAGCTCCACCGCCGGAGGGCCGCCGGACCGCCGCCGAGTTGACTCGCCGGAGACCGAGTTGACTCGGTTGACCGGTATGGGTTGACCGGGTCAGGCGTTGACCGGTTGGTGTTGACCGGTTGGTGTTGACCGGTTTTGTTTGGGTTAACCGGTCCGGTTCAATTCCTCTCTCAGCTTCTAATTCCTGGTAAGTCCGGTTTCCTTTAATTTTCTAGTTCAATTCGATTTCGCCCGGTTTAGTTTCGGTTAGGATTGGTTAGGGTAATTGGGCCGGTTATGGATTGGGCCTGGTTCAATCTGGGTTTGGGTCTGAGTCTGGGTTGACCGGTTGACTTTGACCGACCGTTGACTTTAAGTCAACCAAACTTCAAGTGGCCATAACTTGCTCATCCCGAATCCGATTTGAGCGAAACGAAAGCCTAAATCGATTGTTTTCCGTCCTATTTCCAGATCTGATGTTCGTTTGGGCTGATGAACTTCCTAAATTACCTTTTTGCCCTTCTTTGGCCAAGGTGAGGACCGGTTGTGATCTTCCCTCACTCCATTCAGTTCCGGACGATAGTCCTTTTTTAATACTATCCTTCCTAGCTAGTTTAGACTAGAGATACCGGTGATTGCTTTAAAGAACGTAGAATACTAGGTTATCGCTTAAACTGAAAACGTAGTTTGTGCTTGATGGACTTGAAGGGTTTAGATCTGTGATAGGGCCCCCGAAAGGGTGTTTGGTGACGGCTTGCGTGAAGGAATTTCTAGCAGTTCCTAATCCAATTAGGCTACCCTGGTCTGAATTCCAAGCCTAGGATCTAGGGTTCATGTAATTGAATCATTGGGATCTCAGAATTACCTGGTGATTAGCAGCGGAAGTCTTAGCAAGTAATCGAGATCTAGAGCGCCTCAAGTGTTGCGCCTCTACTGGTATCCACACGCACACAGAACTGGACAGCAGGGATGCTAGTGCCTATCAGAGATTTGATCTCCAGAGAGGTTTCTTTTCTGTTTCTGGTGGCTATCAATTAGGTTAGATCAGAGTTTAGGTCGACCATATATCTTATATATATGTCGACTTAAACCGCAACGGGATTAACTAATGATTAAACCGATTTAATCTGCTAATCCGCGAGTTGTGTCGACCGACACACTCTTTGTGTCGATCGACACAGTCGATCCGTGTCGACCGATACACATAGTGCGTCGATCGACACTGCCCAGAAAAGATGACATCGAATGCATATCAAATATGCATTCATCCGATCATTACATTAATGATCAACCTCACATTCAATGTCCAGTTTGCTTAGGTGTGTGACCCTGTAGGATCATATAACACTAGCAATGAGTTCTAAACTCATTGATCATAAGTGGCTTCTAGCAAAGCATTACGAGTACCTAGTGTCATACGATTGTCTCATCTCGACAACACGACTCTCTCTCAGAGTAAGTACAAATAGATTTCAGGACATTCCCAACAATCTCCCACTTGTACTGGAATCATCTATTCCTATAATCCCTTCGTCACTATATCTCGATCCGGCATAAGGCAAGATCCGTGTCATCCTTATTAAGCCAAAATCATGTTCATCGAATTTCGATTCATACCGACAAGCCAAACAACTGACAATCACCTCGTTTGAGTGTGGCCACACATTTTCTCAGTATCAAATCTTCGATGGGCCCTGAGATATTTATCTCCTGTTATATAGGAGGGACAATTCCCATCTTGTTCCATCCCTGTTCCTTCACACGCTTTATGATGCGCCCAATCAATGTCTTTATGATCACCAGTTACGGCTGACGTTTGACAAGGTCAAAGCGGACCAATTCACATGCAAGAAAACATGATGAACTCAGGTCTAAGGACTATACTCTATAGTCGTAATGAAAACTCTCATGACACTTATATATCTATCCCGTAGAGTTCTCATCAGTGGGTCATGTCCGATCATGTGTTCTCTAACACATACCTATGTGATTGACTTTAATACTCTTATTAATGACTCCATGAAACTTAGTCATCAGTCACCTCACATACTAGTCTCACGCGGTTGTTAATGTCCCACTTTAACAACCTTGACCAGGGACCAACATAATTTATGTCATTTATAATCTATAGGGTTTCATGATCAAGTCACATACTTGATGACCTATAAAAAATGTCATAAATTACTTTGGGACTATTATTTAATAACCATTATCAAATAATACAGATGTCAGATTTCAATAACATAATCATATTATGTTTATACGAACATCATATCATAACTAAAATTAATAACAATGACTCCCACTAAAATTAAGATCACATCTTAAGACATCTAATGCCTTTAGCAGTAGCCTGACCCTCATTCGCCCTAGCTCAGCGTGTGTCGAAGGACACTGCGTCTTGCTAAGAGTAATACCAAGAGTCATTTGCACAAAGTCCTTCTTGGAATCATGCATACTGGATCTGTGTAAGAACTTATCACATAAGTATCTTGACACAATCCAATTAGCTTGTCTAATCTATCTCCATAGATTCTTATTCCAAGAATGTATATGGTTTCTCCCATATTTCTTATCGAAAGACAACTTTCGAGTCAAGTCTTAACAGACTTATACAATGGAACTTCATTTCCGAGAAGTAGTATGTTATCAACATACAATACTAGAAATGCAACTGCGCTCCCACTAGTCTTCTTGTAAACACATGTTTCCACTTCATTCATGACGAAATCAAACATTTTGACTTCTTCATCAAAACGAAGGTTCCAACTCCGAGATGCTTGCTTCAATCCATAAATGGATCGATGAAGCTTGCATATCTTCCTAGCTTCATTAGGATCAATGAAAAAACTTCAGGTTGTGTCATGTACACATCCCTTTCCAGAACTCCATTAAGGAAAGCTGTTTTCACATCCATCTGCCAGATCTCATAACCATTATGAGTAGCGGTTGCTAGGAGAATCCGAATGGACATAAGCATGGTGTCTGGGATTAGGTTTCTTCACAGTTAATACCATGAATTTACTTGAAACCTTTTCCACCAATCCAGCTTTGGACATCGCCATTCCGGATTCAGCGGCTTTTAGCCACTTTCGGAGTCAAGGCCCATCATTGCTTCTTCAAATTTCGCAGGCCCGTCACTTTCAATGATCAGTAGATCACGGCAATTTGTTACGAGAAATCCCCATTTCTCGGGTTCGTGACGGATCCTATTGGATCTACGAGCTTCAGTCTTGTGTTAAAAGTCACGCACATATCTCATATGTAGACTTTTACCACGATCTAATTAACCAAGATTTAAACCGTAGTTAATTAAATCATAAACCAAAATATTTTGGTTCGCGACCTGTGTCGATCGATGCAACTTTTGCGTCGATCGACACATCTTTAAAAACTCGCTTTTGAATGTATATCTAATATTCATTCATCAGATCCTTGCAAACCTCAGGCACCACAGTTGCAGGTTCTACAACTCTTTGTAGATCCAACCGCTGCTCTTCCTCATCGGGTTGAATAGTCTCCTGTGATTCTCGAATTTCTTCGAGTTGCACTTTTACTCCCACTGTTCTTCTTGGAAAGAAAGTCTTTCTCAAGGAAACATAGTTCCGAGCAACAAACAATTTGTTCTCAAACTGGTTGTAAAAGTAGCACGCCTTGGTTTCGTCAGGACAACCAATGAAGCAGTACTTACCGGATTTGGGTGTGAGCTTATCAGAGATTAAACGTTTTATATAAGCCTCACAACTCCAAATCTCCATGATGGATAAATCAGTAACATTTTCCATTCCACATCTCATGTGAAATCTCTGTAACTGATTTTGATGGAACACTATTTAATGTAAACTCAGACAATTTTAGAGTGTATTCTTAGAAGGATATTGGAAGATCTAAGTGACTCATCATTGATTGAATCATATCTAATAAAGTCCGATTCAGGAGGAGTGATTTGTGAAACACTTTCACAATCTCTCAGATGATCACTACATTCTTGACTTAAGTATTCACCTCCATGATCTCATCGTGGAGCTTTAATACCTTTGCCAAATTGATTAAGTACTTCACTTTTGGAACTCTTTGAACTTTTCAAAGATTCTGACTTATGTCTTATAAATAAGATATAACTGTACCTACTGAAATATCAGTAAAGGTAATGAAGTACTGTAATTTTCCTCTAGCATTTTCGCTCATCGGGCCATGTACATCCGTATGTATAAAGCCCAATAAGCCTCTTGCCCTTTCATTTTATCCGTTTGCAACTTGTGTCGACCGACACACCATTTGTGTCGATCGACACTACCATTTCGAAAGGGGCCTTTGTCGTTTGAGCCAGTAAACAAGATTCACTGTACTCATTATGATTCATAATCAAATGAGCCCAAAAGTCCATCACTATGGAGCTTCTGAATCTGTTTCTCATTTATTTGGTCCAAAACGACAATGCTAGAGAGAAGTTTTGATTCGTATCATTTGACTTGAATCTCTTGGTATTAATGTTATATTTATGCACATTCTGGTTTAGAACATAAAGTCCATTCTCTAACGGATTGCTACTATAAAATATATCACTGTAATCAAATGAATAACACTTATTCTTAATTTGAAAACTGATATCCTTCCATATCCAAACAAGGATTAGAAATAATCTGTCTGCTCATAGCAGTTACATAGTAGCAGTCTTAAGTTCAAAACATGCCATAAAAAGGAAAAACAAATGCAATACTCCTACGGTTAATGCAACAACTCTTGCTTCATTTCCACGCGTAGATCCACTTGTCCTTTCTCCACAATCCTACTTTTGCTCAGGCCCTGCACATTTTCACAAAATATGAGTACCACAGCTGGTATCAAATACCCAATAAGTAGGACTGTAAGAAGTAACATTTACTTCTATAACATAATACCTGAAGAAGAAGTCTCGTACGTCTTCTTCAGCTTCTCATAATCTTCCAAGAATTTATTGCAGTTTCTTTTCAAGTGCCCATAACCATTACAATAACGGCACTTAACATCTTCAGAAGGACTGGTTTTAACCTTAGGAGCTTGGCCAGACTCGCTTAGATTCACAATCGAGCTCGTCTTTCCATCACCTTTGTTCTTACCAAGTTTCTTAAACTTTTTACCCTTTTGTACCATAAGGACATTTGGGGTGTCCTTCTTTATGTTAGGTTCAGCAGTCTTAAGCATCCCATGCAATTCAGTCAACGTCTTCGTCAAGTTGTTCATGTTATAGTTCATAACAAATTGATCATAGCTTGACGGCAGTGACTGCAGGATGATGTCAGTAGCCAACTCTTGGCTAATGGGACAATCCAGTTTCCCCAGGTTATCAATATAACCCATCATCTTAATGACATGAGGACTGACTGGTTCGCCCATTGGTAGCTTGCACTCAATCAGAGACCTAACCGTCTGGTATCTCTGAGTTCGTGTCTGCTCCTGAAACATACTTTTCAGGCCAGTGATCATCTCTTTTGGAGACTCCACGTACTCATATTGCTTCTGCAATTCCGAGTTCATGGTAGCCAACATGAGACAACTCACATCCACCGCATCATTAGAATGCTTATCCCAAGCATCCTTATCTGACTGCCAGGCATTTGCTCGGTACTTCTTGGGGAGAACTTTCCCAAGGACATAGTCCTTTTTCTCCTGTTTGAGAACATTTCTCAAGTTCCGATACCATTCAAGAAAGTTGGATCCATTTAACTTGTCCTTCTCAAGGACGGATCGCAGGGAGAAATTGTTACGATGGTTTGTGCTAGACATAGCTGAAAAACAAGGGAGGTTTAGTTATGATGTTCAAGAAATGAGAAGTCTTAACAATTAAGAAAACTCGCATTATATTCAAACAATGTTTCCTCAAATGAATATAATGATCCAAGACCCATACTTCACTAAACTTGAGTGAGCCACTGGCTATCACCCAACTTTAGCTATCTAGGTAAGCAACGACCTTGCTAGTTATATCCAATATAACTCTTGGTTGTGGATCGACATCTTATGTCCAATCCACCTGATGTCTCTGAGCCCAAAACGATTTTGATGGTCAGTCAAGTAAACCAATCTCTTCAGTCATGTAATTGTTGACGCCTTGCACTGCAAGCCCATCAACACGATTACTTCCTGTCTTACTCATGTAATTGTGGACACCTTGCACTGCAAGCCTATCACTCAATGAAACGAGTCTTGACAGTCGACAAGATTGGAAAGACATCAAGTATCACTTGATATTTGATTGAGGAACGGAATCATTAAAACGTTCAGTTTTATTATGTTTTAGTTCTTATAATTAATTGATTTATCATGCTTTGGTTCTGTGATTGCAGGTTCCAAAACCCAATCATCGAATCTGATGTCGACCGACACTACTATAGTGTCGATCGATACAGAATAACCAAAAGCAATCCGCGATAACCGATCAATTCAATTGATCCGGTTTCGAATACCGGTCAGTGTCGATCGATGCTACACTAGCATCGGTCGACACCAACCTAATCTACCAATCGCAGTTAAACCATCATTAACCAAGCTCGATAACCGGTCCAATCCAATTGAACCGATTCATCATTCTAGCGAGGTCTGTGTCGACCGACACAACTCTTGTGTCGATCGACACCAGGTGAATAAGTTCTATTCGGGTTATCCTTCTGTGTCGACCGATACCGGATTGGTGTCGATCGACACAGTGCGATAAGCCCTAATCGTTTTTCAATCAAAAAACCTAAAAACTAGATTTTCATGAAAACGAATTTTAGCATGCTTGTATCAACTATACAGAGATTCAGATTCAACTAATCTAATCAACATGCTACAGATTCAATGGAACCCTAAAGCTCTGATACCACTGAAGGAATTTCTAGCAGTTCCTAATCCAATTAGGCAACCCTGGTCTGAATTCCAAGCCTAGGATCTAGGGTTCATGTAATTGAATCATTGGGATCTCAGAATTACCTGGTGATTAGCAGCGGAAGTCTTAGCAAGTAATCGAGATCTAGAGCGCCTCAAGTGCTGCGCCTCTACTGGTATCCACACGCACACAGAACTGGACAGCAGGGATGCTAGTGCCTATCAGAGATTTGATCTCCAGAGAGGTTTCTTTTCTGTTTCTGGTGGCTATCAATTAGGTTAGATTAGAGTTTAGGTCGACCATATATCTTATATATATGTCGACTTAAACCGCAACGGGATTAACTAATGATTAAACCGATTTAATCTGCTAATCCGCGAGTTGTGTCGACCGACACACTCTTTGTGTCGATCGACACAGTCGATCCGTGTCGACCGATACACATAGTGCGTCGATCGACACTGCCCAGAAAAGATGACATCGAATGCATATCAAATATGCATTCATCCGATCATTACATTAATGATCAACCTCACATTCAATATCCAGTTTGCTTAGGTGTGTGACCCTGTAGGATCATATAACACTAGCAATGAGTTCTAAACTCATTGATCATAAGTGGCTTCTAGCAAAGCATTACGAGTACCTAGTGTCATACGATTATCTCATCTCGACAACACGACTCTCTCTCAGAGTAAGTACAAATAGATTTCAGGACATTCCCAACATTGCGTATAACGAGTTTTGGTACGCAACCCTTGAATCGTCGTAAGGGGGGTTTCGGCGAGCTCCCCGAGTTGGAGTTGGAGTTGGAGTTGGAGTTGGGCTCCAGAGCCAATGGCGGGCTTCGGTTGCTATTTCTGTTTCTCACCCCCTTTCTTCTGTTTCTCCCTCTATTTCTTCTTCTGTGGTAGCTTTGTTTGCGCTTCAATTCGTAGAAGTCCATTGGGACATAGGTTGCGTGATGAAAGCCTTCGGGTGATGTTTGCAAGGTGATATTAGCTTAGGACTTGTGAGTCGTAGTTGTGTGGCGTAAGCCGGGATCGCGGATTCCTTAGTCCGCCCTCACTGGGTAATTGTGTTTGAAACAATTACTCAGACCTCCTTTTCCTTTTCCCTTCTTCTTGCCTCGCAGGTCCGGATGCAGGATTGACTGATCGAGTGATGTCATTGGTGGATTTGAATAAGAAGGAAGCGCCGGGTTCCTGGGACCAGTTGAGATGGCGTCCCGGTTGGACCATTTTCGGTTCAACAGGCGTCCTAATGCCGCGTCTCCGGTTTAACCGGGAGGCGGGTGTTACACAACGACAACTTATTAAATAGATTCTACATATAAAAAAAAGTCTAGAGTTTTTTTGCCAAACCAAAGTTTGTATCTGTTTTGGCCATTCCTAAAAAGTTGGAGATTTTTTAGCCGAATTTCCTTTGTTTATTTGACAAGATATAAAAAGAAAATTAAAAGAAAAACAAAGAATTAGAGTTTGGACCGATGCTACGTGCAGTTGAACTTTATCCAAGAATACGTCGACGTTCGATACCATTACCAGCACTTTGCTGACGACCAACCAAGCAAAATTGAATATTAGAATCCACGTGAAGGCCCGTGTGATATTACCAATCTTTATTCCCTCTAATTAAATGTTCATAATATAGTTTTTTTTGGCAAAGAATTTTTATTAAATAAGGAAATTAAAACATTACAAAGAAAATAAAACGCCCACTAATCCCAAATGATCATAAATCGAGAGAAACCGTAAACATACATTGCTACAAAAACAGGTCCAGCCCAACAAATTAAAAACCTAGCTATTGCATGTGCCGTCTCCGCTGAGACGTACGCAGCCACACCGGCAAAGAGAGCCTGACGCCAAGTTTGACCTGAGGTAGAAGCCGATCGGAAGAGCCACCACCAGAAGAAGTAAACCGCCGTCACCGAAGAAGTACTACGCCGGAGAAAGAAGCTGGCCGAGACACAGAGGGAAGAGACTAGGAAAGGGCAAGGAGAACCTTTACCACCAGAGGCAGTCTCCGTAATAACCTAAGGTTGGTGGCTACTTTTCGCGCACCCACCACCTTCATCCATGGTGACCTTTGGGACACCACCAGCCAAAAGGAGACCCGCACGAACGATGCTCCCCACCTCTAAGATAAAACACAACTACCGGACTCCATCAGATGAAAAGAAACCACCAGCAACCTGAGAACTCCGCCTCGAAGGAACGACCACGACCCTAGAGGAAGTTTCACTTGCCGTGTCCTCATCCGGCAAGATCCACAAAGAGCCTCTGCCACCTACCGCGAGAAGCCACAAAGGCACTATCGCCGACAACCAACCGCCACCAAAGATGCTAAGGCCGATCTAGATAATCCGAGAGAAGAAGCACGAGGACGAAAAGAGTGAAAAGCTCCTCTCTCAAACCGATATGCACATTGGAAAAGAGGAGAGAAGCCCGGCGGAGTGAACGAGAAAAGAGAGAGAAAGTTGAGAGACGAAATTGGAATGCACGCATGGAGCGATTTCCCCTTTTTACTTTGTTCTATAGTATTTATGAGTATCATAAAATAATGCCGGCTCCAAAAGGTGCCTCTATTTGTTATTTTTGTCGACTCATTATTATGGAGCGCATCATTTTTGACCTGACTGACCTTATGTTCAGAGGCGGAGCTAAGCACAGACATTTGAAACATTTGTTTAGGGCCCCCGTTTTTTAAAGGACTTGTTTAGTGTTATGGTAAAAATAAAGACAACTTGTTTGATACATTCAAAAACAAAGCACAACCAACTTAAAAATAGAGTTGAGTTTATATTTTAAAAGTCTAAAACTACGACAACAAAAGAGAAAATAGGCGAAATGGCCAAACTTTTTGGATATCTAAAATCATTTAAATTTAAAAAAATTATTATATCTTTACAATGTCAACTAGAAGACTCTCATTTTTCTGACAAAAAAAGAAGGCTCCTATTTTTTTCGCCTACAGCCTCCGTTACGTCTGCCCCTGCTTATGTTGACCTGAAGCTACCAGGAATTACATGTGTTATATCATCTTTTTGTTTCTGTTTTGACGGCGAAATCATGTGTCCATCCTTTACACATCAAATTATATATATAAAGGAAAGATGTCTCTCCAGGAGCATGACACCTAGCATAAGGAGAGATTCTGGAGGCGACACTTGTATTAATGAGAAAAGTATTGCACCAATGAAAACATAACAATTTGACACGTCATTTACTGAAAAAATCGTTTAGACCAATCAAAACAAAACATTTTTACCACGTCATACCTTACCTGTCCGAAATGAACAAAAAAAATTGAACGGAAAATATTTTTTTCAACCAAAAACAATTATCGTAAGGCTCATTTGCAGAATCACTTTCTCTCTCTATCTGCTCTCTCTCTCTATCTTTCTCTCTCAGACGGCGAAGATGGCTATTTATCCGTCGTCTCTACAATGGCGATTTCACACCTTTTCACACCGTCGATCGTAGCCACCGAGGGCTTACAAAACTTCGACTAAAGAATATCTATCTTTCAGCTTTTTTCATATCCTTTCCTTCTATCCCTTCGTATTCCGTGTATAGAGCTATGCCCAACAAGATCTTAGGTTTCTCACCTGTTTGTACCACCTGCAAATCATCGTCTTCGGGAGGATTTGAGGTCCACCAACCACCGTGGATAGGTAAACAAACTCACCTCTTACCTTAGATCGTTTTAGATTCTTTTAGATCCGAGAATTCTAAGCTTGATCTTTTCGTGTTTCAGATGATTTGAAGGGTAACAACCGCTTGCATGTCACTTGAGGTAAACGATCCTAAATTTTGGCTCTTTGATTCCAGTTTTTCCCTTCACAAACCTAAAATATTTTTTCATTCTTTTAGATCCGAGAACCTTGAGCAGTGATTCTTCTTGTTTTGTAGGTTTCGAAACTCACCAACGACCGTGGAAAGGTAAACAATCTGACCCTCTTTCATGTTCCTTCTGATTCGATCTTTTCTCATTTCCGTTGATGCGTAATCCTGATCTAATATTTTGGCTATTATACTTTCGTGGATATCGTTGTATCTGATTCTCTTAGTATTGGTTATTGTTCTCTTACATCGCTAGGGTTTTAGAATTATGTCTAATGTGATGGATCCTTTTCATATATCTTCAAATTTTCTTCCGATTTTGAAAATTTCAGTTTTTTACTCCTTTTGTATTTTCTTTGTGAAAGTTTTACTCCTCTGGTCTTCTCTGCGTTGAATTTTGAATATATGCATGAGGATTCAATTTTCTATAGTAGTTAATCTTGTGCAAACTGTTTGACGTTTTGCTTGGTTTTTGATTACTCTATTTGTTTCATTGTTGTTCATGAGAAGGCCTGAAACCTGATCAAGTTGAGATCATAATGAAGGAGCCACTGAAGGCTAAAGCTCTGACGGAAAAGAATAATATTGATGGTGCTCCAGAGCTTGCTCATCACAATCAGACGTCTGCTCTTCAGACATCTTCTGCCACAAACACGGGGGAGAAGAGAATGAGGGAAGGATTAGTGAATGGAGAAAGAGAAACTGAAAACACCAGTGAGACAGTAGGAGTTATATTAGTCGGTGACACTAAGGCTATAACAGATTTTGGTTTTGATGGAGGAGAGCAGTTTCAAAGGTTTGTGTTTAGTAAGCGACAGCCTTTCAAGGGAAGATGAACAAAACCTATTAACAACAGCAACAATAGCAATAGACTTGAAGACCAATCTCCACCTCAGCGTGAGTCAATATACATTTCATCAATCTATACCATCGAACAAAGTTTCAGTTTTTTCAATCCAAAAGTTTTTGACTTACTGGCATGTGTGACTGCAGGAGAAGGGGAAAACAAGGCAAGAAACCAGAGCTTGAGGAAACAGAGGAGCCAAAAAAAAAAAGAGAGGAGATATTCCAATG
This sequence comes from Orychophragmus violaceus, assembly GCA_030180135.1. Classification (NCBI taxonomy): domain Eukaryota; kingdom Viridiplantae; phylum Streptophyta; class Magnoliopsida; order Brassicales; family Brassicaceae; genus Orychophragmus; species Orychophragmus violaceus. The sequence goes on along the minus strand of CM058236.1, from coordinate 24,803,651 downwards.
GAGGAAGAGAAAGCCTCTTATGAATTGAAGAATGGGGATCGTCCAAAATGCATTCCTAAAAAGTATATAATGCATCGCTTATACTATGTTATAGTTTTCTTTGGTATTTGATGGCTTAAGCCTCATTTGTAAATTATTCTGTGCATAGGTTTACATCTTTGATTTACTGACATATGTGACTGCAGGAGAAGATGAAAACAAGCTAAGAGACCAGAGCTTGAGGAAACAGAGGAGCCAAAAAAAAAAGCAGAGGAGAAATTCCAGCAGAGGAAGAGAAAGCTTCTTATGAATTGAAGTATGGGGATTGTCCAAAATGCATTCCTAAAAAGTATATAATGCATCGCTTAATATACTATGTTATAGTTTTCTTTGGTATTTGCTAGCTTAAGCCTCATTTGTAAATTATTCTGTGCATTGGTTTACATCTTTGAGAAGCATCCTATCATATGAGAATGCACAAGAAGAGTCTTTTGGCCGCTGTTTGGATCTATCCAAGTTCTATGTCCAATTTTGCCTAATCTACATTTATATTGTTTTAGTATAGGCTCTGGTGACATATCAGAGATGAGCGACTTTGTGGAAGGAGACACGTTGACATTCAAAAGAATCGGCTTATTAAGTAGATAGTATGATACGCTTTTAAAACTGTAAAATCTTGTATAATAACCGGAATAGTTTACGATTTTGGTCAGTGGCTATATCATATTATTAGCTTTATGTATCTGTTTAACAATGATTTTGTAATTCTCTGAAAATAAAATAGACTTCTTTGCAAATATAAAATGATTAGGTGTTTTTTTTTTTTTTTAACGCTGATACAGATTATGAGAACTATTACAAGGATAATTTTACAGATAATACTACCTCCGTTCTACGAGAATCCATCAACGGTCACAATCAACGGCTCCACCTGCTCCTGAAAACTCCCTTATAAGCTTGCCTCCATTAATCTTGTATAACTGCGTCTTCGGGGATTCGAACCCAGTACCTGCCGGTGTAAAGCTTTAACCACTTGACCACTAGGCCACTAGGTGTTTATGAAACCAAAATAATTTCCATGACTACATAAGAAATCATTGTAGAAATTGTGTTTTAAAAAGTTAAACAAATTTGTTTCACCATTGACTTATACTCCCTTTGTTGTAATTTTTTGTCGATAGAACCATATTTTTAAATTGTCAAAACACTATCATAAATATGAATTAAAAAACTTAATTCTAGCATTAATGATTTTGTAACTAGCGTAACATTAAAATCAACAATATAGGAAACTTAAGCATTTTACCATGATTCCAAAAAGCTTCATCGGAAAAATAATTGCCCTTTGATATCCCATACAAGTCTTATGCTTATGTAGGCTAAAGAATATTATTAGCATTCATCATCATCATTCGTCATCAACAAACCACCCACACCCAGAGAAGCAAATATCAGTGATCAACTTTGATTTCCAAGTTCCCAGATGGAAACATCAAAAAGTCATGCTCATAAAAACAGCAAGACAACAAAGAAAGAAGAAAATTCAGAAACTTCGACCAAACAATTCGGGTATGTTTTAAGTAGAATTATGATTTATAACGTAGATAGTAACAGTCATACTAATTTGTATAGTCAAACTTTTATTTGGGCAGGGACATCAAGCTTCCGGTTGGAACCATTAGGTAATGTATTAAAAAAAATTTGAGTAAACCTTACTTTTTGACTTTTATAAACGTATGGCTTACTCAAAAACATCATGAATCACAATTTTTATATTTTAAAACTATAGAGATTACAAGACAAGAAGAAAAAGGTTTCAGATTCTCAAAGCCAAACGGAATACCAAACAGACATTAATCATTCCAAAAAGGTAAACAAACTATTCTCAAATTTAGAATATAATAAGCCAATCTAAAAGCTTTATATAGTCTAAAATCCACCATTTTTAAATAAAAATTAGAAACCAGAAAAAGTCTTAGTTTTCATAACTTTAATTTATTAATCCTAAACTATTTTTATATAAATTCGTCATAATTTCAATATATCAGAAAAATAAACTAAACTTATATTTTTATATTTTATTTAGATTTATAAATTGAACCTTTCCACACTTTTAAAAAAACAATTATTATTGAAATACCATTAACAATCTACAAGTTACAAAACAAGGTATTTCGTAAAACCTTTTACAATGTAACACACATATTTATGATCCATAAAATTCTATATACTATTTTTTAATTCATAGGTCAAAGAAGACCAACATAACAAGAAATATGATCTTGGAAGGAAAATAGGAGCCAAGAACACGACTAATAGATACAAATAAGGGCCATTGGGCCTCCATGGAACCAGAAACACCAAACTTAAGATCGTGAGCGGTCAAAGAGAGTGTTCTATGGACGGGAGAAGGTTAAGCTCAGCTGGAATGGATCTTAATCGTGTGGGAATCAGCTGGAAGGAGTGTGGCCAGCTCAGCTCAGCTAAGCTGAAGTGTGGAAGTGCGAATTCAGCTGATCAGCTAGTGACACTAGCTGATCTAGCGCCCCATAAGCGAATGGACACAAAGCCATTGGTGGCCATTCGCAAGCCAAAAGGCAACCCTTGGCTTGGGCGGTTTCTTGGCGATTTTCAGCCTATAAATAGAAGGCTTGGGGGTCAATTTTCGCACATAATACACACAAGGGGAAAACCCATAATTCTTAAAGGCAAAGGCCAAAGAATACCGAGTGCAAACCTAGAGAGAGAGTAAAGGCGTTGGTGGCCGGTTCTTGAAAGAAGAAGCCGGCGAGTGTTCAAGCGTTTTGTGGTGGGATTGTAGCGGTTTAAAGGCGGAACCATGGCGGGAGAAACAAGCCGCGATCCGGGCAAGTCCACCACGACCGCAAAGGTTAGTCTGAGCCCTATTCTTCTCTCGGCCTTGGATCAAACCGTTGGTCTATGGCCGGTCAAGTTATGGCCGGATTACTTCTCTCCTTCTACACTTCTGGAACTAGAACCGGGCTTAGGCTTTGCGGTTTTAGGATCGGCTGGTTGAATCAATCAAGCGATCGGCCAAAGGCCATGATCGCGGGTTCAACGGTTCAGTGCGTGTGTCGGTTGCGCTAAGGGTCGAGAGGCTTGTGTGCGGGTGATCGGACGGTTTGTCGGGAAGGCAACCGGGTCACGAAATGGTCGGACGGCATATCGGAAATGATAGCCGGATCATAACCGCTTGTAACGAGTTGGCTGAGGCGTAAGCGGTTCTGGGAAGGACCGAGACGAACACGGCTGTGCCGTGAACCGCAGGCGGATCATCGGCGAGTCGCATACCATGTGCCGCGATCACGGTGCGATGGTAACCATCCGCGGAACCATCGCAACCGTTCGCGGTGAACAGTCGCGACCGTTCGTAACGAACAGGCGCCCATACCGCGAGACGATAGCCGGACGTACGCGATGTCCTGACGGATGATCGCTCGTCAAACGCTGATCGGTTCACGGTGTTGCGCGCGTAACGGGACGGACGGGCAGACTGGCGCGCGATCGCAGTACGCGATGTCGTCGACACAGACGACCGCACGGTCCTTACGGACGTAAGTGCGGTACGCACCAGACGACCATCGGTACGCGATAGCGGGCGTACTGTCAGACGCGATAGACGCGCATCGCGGTACGTACTGATCCGTCAAGCGGACGTGCGTACTGCCGAGATGCAGATCGCAGCTATACGGACTGACGTACACGATCATGGATCGCGGCTATGGCCGTGGATTCGGAATGATCATGACGCGGTCCGGTTTTGGAAACTTAGCCGATTTAGACGGAATTAGAATGGACTTAGGGTTTTATGTTGCATTTTGGGATATTGAGCATATAGAATTGTATAATGCTAAGTTGCTGGTTATACTATTCATACTTATCATTTTTGGTTGTGTTTCAGGACATGCGGACGTTCATAAGGATGATCGATCCTAGGAGCGGACCAAGACGGTGGACGAGTGGTGTGTGTATTAGAGATAGACATTGTTAGGACTAATACTTTAGCATAATGCGGATTTGAACTACATTGTATTAGTACCTTGGTTTGATTAATAAAATGTCTATTTATGTCTTATAATATCTCGCTTGCCTAAGTTAAGATTGAATGGAAATTGAATGAATTGGAATTGTCTAAGTATAGAATAACTAGGCTTGAGGTTGACAACGAACCTCAAGTCGGATTACTTAGATAGTGGAATGGCCGTTCCGGCCTTAGGGTCGGGATGGGGTGTTTCAAGTTGGTATCAGAGCGGAGTTATTTCCTACGCTTTGGGTTAAGGGCTACACCACTCGTCCGGGTTGAGGTCTGCGGTAGAAATGCATTAGAAATGCTAGGACTTGGAGATTGCTTGCTTGATATTTATGTTATCTTGATGAATCTTCAGGTTGGTAAGAGTAAGTCCAAACGGACGAAGGATAAGGATAAGGAGGCGTCTGCGACCGGCCAAGGCCAAAGGGTCCAGACCACTCCTGTTGCGCCTGGGTTAACCGGTCCTGAGGTTAACCAGACAAGCATTGAGCCCCCGCCTCCTCACATTCCTGGTGGGACTAGGGTTTCCGAACCGGACGTTCAGGTTAGGGATGAGGAAGAGCGGATGGGCGAGTCATCATCCCATGCGGTCCACACTGAGACCGGTCATGGGAATGATGATGCCACATGTGGTGGTGGCGGTGAGCCGTTGACAGCAGTCCCGAACATCGGTCAGATGTGGACTTTTCTTAAGACGGTCATGGACCAGCTTACGACTCTGAACCAGAATATTTCTGGTCAGAAGTCAGCTGAGGGTGAGCCGCGGGTCCAAGTCCATGAGACTACGGATCCGAGTGATGGCGACCCAGACGTAGTAGTGATAGAGTCACCGGTTCATAAGAAGAACCGTAAGGTGGACTATCTCAACGTCTTGGGCCACATCACCAAGTTGGGAACAAAGCCCTTTAAGGGCAGCGCCGACCCACTTGAGGCAGACGAATGGAGGTCACGGCATGTCTGAAACTTCCGTTCTACCCGTTGTCCAAAGGATTACCGCAAGGACATTGCGATCCACTTCCTTGAAGGGGATGCGCATAATTGGTGGCTGTCAGTGGACAGGCGCACCAAGGGCCTTCTCGAATCGTTCGAGGACTTTGAGATCGAATTCAACCGGAAGTACTTCCCGGCAGAGGCTTGGGATCGTATGGAAGGAAAGTACCTGAGTTTGGTCCAAGGTTACAAGACGGTTCGGGAGTATGAGGCCGAGTTCGACCGTCTCAAACGCTTTGTGGGACGGGACGAGCTAGCTCAGGTCCGTCGGTTCCTTCGTGGTTTGCATCCGGAACTTAAGACCCACTCGGTTTGTTCATACGACTCCGTCTCGGAGCTGGTCGAACGGGCCGCAACGGTCGAGGCCAATTTGGTCGAGGCGAAGCAGGCGGCGGCCAAGTCGCAAGACAAAGCGGCCAACCGACCTGTGAGGGACCTGAAGAGGAAATGGGGCCAAGGGGCCGAGAACCAATCCTCTGACCGCACAGGATGCGCCTCCTGTGGAAAGCAACACCCCGGAAGCTGTTGGAAGAAGAGGAGGACCTGCGTGAAGTGTGGGAGCAAGGACCATGAGGTCGCGAGCTGTCCACAAGCTGAGGGTCGAAAGGAAGTGACTGAGAAACCAAACACATGTTTCCGTTGTGGACAACCTGGACACTATGTCCGGGAATGTCCGAATGGCCGAGACGGACGGTCGGGGGCTCCGAAAGTGGAGCGGGGTCGTGAGGGCCGTACGGGAACTACCAAGGGTACGGCTACTAATCCCCGTATCTATGAGCTCGTGAAGGACACAGGAGAGGCTGGTCCCTTCGATGCGATTACTGGTATGTCACTCGAACCCTGACTTCTTCAATTATTAATGCATTGCATACATTGGGGAAAAGAGCGGGGCTTATATGCATTTGGGAAATGTGTAGGGACCGTTGTGGTAGGAGGTGTAGAGACACTGACTATGTTTGATTCCGGGGCTACACATAGTTTTGTTAGCCCTAGGATGATAGGAAAGGGCTTGTTCCAAAAGGAACATGTCATTGGCCAAGGCATTGTAAATGCGGCCGGAGGGCAAGTAATGCCCGTGCTAGGAATAGTTAGAGGTGTACCAGTCTCCATAGGAGGCGTAAGTATGCCAGCTGACCTAGTGGTGGTCCAGCTCAAGCATCACGAAGTGATCTTGGGTATGGATTGGTTGGGACAGAACCGAGCCACTATCGACTGTCATCGGGGAAGGGTGAAGTTTGATAGACCAGAAGGAAAGGTCACGTTCCAGGGCGTGAGGCCGACTTCAGGAAGTCTGGTCGTCTCTGCTATCCAAGCAGAGAAGATGTTGGAAAGGGGATGCGAAGTATACCTAGCCACCATCACCACTAAGGAAGTGGGGACGGAAGTGAAGATTGGAGAGATCCCAGTGGTTCGAGACTTTGAGGACGTGTTCCGGGCCTTAGAAGGTTTACCACCTGACCGGTCCGACCCGTTCGTCATTGAACTTGAACCAGGGACAAAACCTCTATCTAAGGCTCCGTACAGAATGGCTCCAGCCGAGCTGGCCGAGCTGAAGAAGCAGCTGGAAGAACTGCTAGACAAGGGTTTTATTAGACCAAGCAGTTCTCCATGGGGGCGCCCGTTCTCTTCGTCAAGAAGAAGGATGGAAGCCTCTGGCTGTGCATTGACTACCGAGGTATAAACCGGGTCACTATGAAGAACAAGTACACGTTGCCTCGGATAGACGAGCTGTTGGATCAACTAAAAGGTTCAACCGTGTTTTCCAAGATCGATCTGGCGTCGGGATACCATCAAATCCCGATAGCGCCTGAGGACGTGAGGAAAACCGCGTTTAGAACCCGGTATGGTCACTACGAGTTTGTAGTCATGCCATTTGGTCTAACAAATGCACCAGCTGCCTTCATGAAGATGATGAACAGTGTTTTCCGGGAATGGTTGGATAGGTTTGTGATCATTTTCATTGATGACATTCTTGTCTACTCCAAGAACCGTGAAGAACACCGGGAACATCTAAGGATTGTACTGGAGACCTTGAGGACACACCAGCTCTACGCCAAATTGAGCAAGTGTAGTTTTTGGCAGAGCCGTGTGGGCTTCCTTGGACACATCGTGTCTGACAAGGGAGTCGCGGTCGACCCGGAGAAGATTCGGTCGATTGAGGAGTGTCCGCGGCCAAGGAACGCAACCAAAGTTCGGAGTTTCCTTGGTCTGGCCGGTTATTATAGACGGTTCGTCCAGGGTTTTGCAAGTATGGCTAAGGCCATGACTAAGCTAACCGGAAAGAACGTAAAGTTCGAATGGACGGAGGCCGCGGAGAAGAGTTTTCAGGACTTGAAGGTTATGCTAACCAAGGCGCCAATCCTAACCCTGCCTGTAGACAATGTGCCTTACGTGGTCTACACAGACGCATCCAGGATCGGCCTGGGTTGTGTTCTGATGCAGGAAGGAAAGGTGATTGCTTATGCTTCAAGGCAGTTGAGGAAGCACGAGGGTAATTACCCAACTCATGACCTCGGAATGGCTGCGGTAGTATTTGCACTAAAGATCTGGCGATCTTACCTCTACGGAGCCAAAGTGCAATTATTCACCGACCATAAGAGTCTGAAGTATGTGTTCATTCAGCCTGACTTGAACCTAAGGCAAAGAAGATGGATGGAGCTGGTGGCAGATTACGATCTAGACATCACCTACCATCCGGGAAAAGCTAACTTGGTAGCAGACGCCTTGAGTCGGAAGAGGACCGAGGTGGCCGTGGAGAAGGATGCAGAGACCTTGGTCGGATTGGTCAGGTCCTTGCATCTGAATGCATTGTCAGTGGACAATGAGCCACTCGGCCTTGGAGCAGCAGATCAGGCGGATCTGTTGACTCGTGTACGGTTGGCTCAGGAACATGATGAAGAGCTGATCAAGTCGGTGAACAACAACAACACCGAGTACCAGTTTACCAACAATGGAACGATTGTGGTGAATGGACGGGTGTGTGTTCCTGACGTGAAAGTCCTTAAGGAGGAGATCCTAAGGATGGCTCATCAGTCTAAGTTCTCCATTCATCCTGGACAGACCAAGATGTACCAAGACCTCAAACGGTACTATCATTGGGTCGGGATGAAGAGAGACATAGCCGAGTGGGTGTCCAAGTGCCAAACGTGTCAGTTGGTTAAGATCGAACACCAAGTTCCAAGTGGCCTATTGCAAAGTCTGCCCATTCCGGAATGAAAGTGGGACCACATCACCATGGACTTTGTAACAGGACTACCTGCGACTCGGTTAAGGAAGGACACGATTTGGGTTGTAGTGGACAGGCTGACCAAGTCTGCATACTTCTTGGCCATCAAGAAGACTGATGGAGTGGGCAAGCTTGCTGAGAAATACATTGATGAGGTCGTGAGACTTCACGGTATTCCAGCAAGTATAGTCTCGGACCGGGACGGTCGATTCACTTCTTATTTCTGGCAAGCCTTTCAGAAAGCCCTAGGAACAAGAGTGAACATGAGTACGGCTTACCATCCACAGACGGATGGGCAGTCGGAGAGGACTATACAGACGCTGGAAGACATGCTAAGAGCATGTGTTCTGGATTGGGGCGATTCTTGGGAGAAGTACTTGCCCTTGACCGAGTTTGCTTATAACAACAGTTATCAAGCGAGCATCGGGATGTCGCCTTATGAAGCGTTGTATGGCCGGCCGTGTAGGACCCCATTGTGTTGAACACAAGTGGGAGAGTCCAGTGTTGTTGGGCCGGATATCATTGCCGAGACCACCGAGCAAATCCGATTCCTAAAGGCTAAGACGAACGAGGCGCAAGATCGCCAAAGGAGTTATGCCAACAAGAGAAGGAAAGACCTTGAGTTCCAAGTTGGGGACCGGGTTTACCTTAAGATGATTACCTTCAGAGGAAGGGCTAGGGTTTTCAAGCGAGGAAAACTTGACCCGAGATACTTAGGGCCATTCACGATTCTGGAAAGAGTCGGGAAGGTCGCTTACAAGTTGTACTTACCCAACGAGATGGAAGCATTTCACAATGTGTTCCATGTCTCACAGTTGCGCAAGTGCCTCTCGGACCAGGACGTGATTTTTCCCGAGATCCCCGCGGATCTTAAGGCAAACCTCACGCTGGAAACTAGGCCCTTAAGGATCTTGGACCGGTTGGAGAAAGCCACCAGGAAGAAGGTACTCCAGATGGTCAAGGTGGAATGGATTTGCAACGGGGTTTAGGAAATCACTTGGGAAACCGAGGCCCGGATGAAGGCTGATTACCCAGAGTGGTTTGAGGAGTTTACAAGGGACGAACTTCTTGGAGCGGATTCGGGGACGAATCCATTTCAGGAGGGGGGGGGGGAGAACTTGTAACATCCCCGAACCGGCCTAAGGGCCATTGGGCGTCCATGGAACCAGAAAAACCGAACTTAAGATCGTGAGCGGTCAAAGAGAGTGTTCTATGGACGGGAGAAGGTTAAGCTCAGCTGGAATGGAGCTTAATCGTGTGGGAATCAGCTGGGAGGAGTGTGGTCAGCTCAGCTCAGCTAAGCTGAAGTGTGGAAGTGCGAATTCAGCTGATCAGCTAGTGACACTAGCTGATCTAGCGCCCCATAAGCGAATGGACACAAAGCCATTGGTGGCCATTCGCAAGCCAAAAGGCAGCCCTTGGCTTGGGCGGTTTCTTGGCGATTTTCAGCCTATAAATAGAAGGCTTGGGGGTCAATTTTCGCACATAATACACACAAGGGGAAAACCCAGAATTCTTAAAGGCAAAGGCCAAAGAATACCGAGTGCAAACCTAGAGAGAGAGAGTAAAGGCGTTGGTGGCCGGTTCTTGAGAGAAGAAGCCGGCGAGTGTTCAAGCGTTTTGTGGTGGGATTGGAGCGGTTTAAAGGCGGAACCATGGCGGGAGAAACAATCCGAGATCCGGGTAAGTCCACCACGACCGCAAAGGTTAGTCCGAGCCCTATTCTTCTCTCGGCCTTGGATCAAACCGTTGGTCTATGGCCGGTCAAGTTATGGCCGAATTACTTCTCTCCTTCTACACTTCTGGAACTAGAACCGGGCTTAGGCTTTGCGGTTTTAGGATCGGCTGGTTGAATCAATCAAGCGATCAGCCAAAGGCCATGATCGCGGGTTCAACGGTTCAGTGCGTGTGTCGGTTGCGCTAAGGGTCGAGAGGCTTGTGTGCGGGTGATCAGACGGTTTTTCGGGAAGGCAAACGGGTCACGAAATGGTCGGACGGCATATCGGAAATGATAGCTGGATCATAACCGCTTGAAACGAGTTGGCTGAGGCGTAAGCGGTTCTGGGAAGGACCGAGACGAACACGGCTGTGCCGTGAACCGCAGGCGGATCATCGGCGAGTCGCAGACCATGTGCCGCGATCACGGTTCGATGGTAACCGTCCGCGGAACCATCGCAACCGTTCGCGGTGAACAGTCGCGACCGTTCGTAACGAACAGGCGCCCATACCGCGAGACGATAGCCGGACGTACGCGATGTCCTGACGGATGATCGCTCGTCAAACGCTGATCGGTTCACGGTGTTGCGCGCGTAACGGGACGGACGAGAAGACTGGCGCGCGATCGCAGTACGCGATGTCGTCGACACAGACGACCGCACGGTCCTTACGGACGTACGTGCGGTACGCACCAGACGACCATCGGTACGCGATAGCGGGCGTACGGTCAGACGCGATAGACGCGCATCGCGGTACGTACTGATCCGTCAAGCGGACGTGCGTACTGCCGAGATGCAGATCGCGGCTATACGGACTGACGTACACGATCATGGATCGCGGCTTTGGCCGTGGATTCGGAATGATCATGACGCGGTCCGGTTTTGGAAACTTAGCCGATTTAGACGGAATTAGAATGGACTTAGGGTTTTATGTTGCATTTTGGGATATTGAGCATATAGAATTGTATAATGCTAAATTGCTGGTTATACTATTCATACTTATCATTTTTGGTTGTGTTTCAGGACATGCGGACGTTCATAAGGATGATCGATCCTAGGAGCGGACCAAGACGGTGGACGAGTGGTGTGTGTATTAGAGATAGACATTGTTAGGACTAATACTTTAGCATAATGCGGATTTGAACTACATTGTATTAGTACCTTGGTTTTATTAATAAAATATCTATTTCTGTCTTATAATATCTCGCTTGCCTAAGTTAAGATTGAATGGAAATTGAATGAATTGGAATTGTCTAAGTATAGAATAACTAGGCTTGAGGTTGACAACGAACCTCAAGTCGGATTACTTAGATAGTGGAACGGCCGTTCCGGCCTTAGAGTCGGGATGAGGTGTTTCAGTGCCTTACAATATTTTATTTGAAAATAAGTGTTCAACTACTATAAGTCTGCGGAGATAGTTGAAGTAAATCTGCAATTGTTCGCCTTGTTCTTGGTCTCGCTGTGGCACGAGGATGAGATCTTCGTAAGCTAAATATGGTCGCACTCAATTATTTCCTTGGTATTGAGTCGCATTGTAGTTCATCAGGCTTGCTCTTGACTCAACACAAGTAAATTACGGATATGTTGGGCGAACCAACAAGTCTAAGGCTAAGGCTGTCTCCACGCCTATGGCCTCGAACTACAATCTTCAACTCGATTAAGGTTCACTTCTTGCCGATGTTTTCATGTATTTCACAGTGGTTAGAAGTCTCCAATACTTACATTTTACGCGACCAGACATTGCCTTCGCCGTCAACAAGTTATCGCAGTTTATGCATTCCCCAACTGAAGATCACTGGTAGGCGGCAAAACGCGTCCTTAGGTATCTTTCTGGTACACTTGCACATGTCATTTTCCTACGCATCAACAACGACCTCAATCTACATGCTTTCTCGGACGCCGATTGATCTAGCAACAGAGATGATTATAACTCTTTTTCGAGCATACATTGGCTCTCACCCAATTGTATGGTCCTTGAAAAATGAAAAGACTGTTGCTCGGTCCTCCATTGAAGCCGAGTACCAGTCAGTTGCTGACACTACTGCTGAATTACGATGGGTTGCATATATAATGCAGGAACTTGGCGTCTCAACTTCATCTCAGCCGGTAATCTATTGTGATAACGTTGGTGCTATGTATCTCGCGGTCAATCTTGTTTTTCACTCACGCATAAAACATGTTGCTTTGGACTACCACTTTGTTTAATAATTGGTTGAATCACAGTTTCTACGGGTTGCTCATATCTCCTCAAAGGACCAGCTCGTCGATGCCTTGACAAAATATTTTCCACGCATTCATCTTCAGGAACAATTCCAAGATTGGGCTCTTTATTGGTCGCTCATCCTTGAGGGGCATGTAGGAGATATTTTAGATATCTTAACTGTATTTTGTTACAACTATATATTTTAGTATATTGATTATAGTTAGTATCTACTTAGCATATTCTATTCTAAACTTGTGTATATAATCCTCGTACTTGATTCTACTGCAATATATAAAATACACATTCCTCTAAACCTACAATCATCACCGGAACCATGGGGATATATATATATCGCTAGATAGCAATTGAGAAGAACAAAAAGTTGTGTTTTGTTAAGATGATAAAAGAATTCTCCACTTGTCTGTCCTGACATTCTCTACCTTCCTTTACTTTTCTATCTTTAATTATTTATTATCATTTTGTTTATTTTATATGTATGTGTATAAATAGACTCATCATGTAAACGAGAGAAACACACAGCAGAAATATCTAAGAGTAATATACACATTATTCTCTTACTCACATCTCTCTCTCTCATAACATAATTCATTCTTCCTCTCTCTCGCACAACACCACCACTCATCATTACTATATCATTATATATTATTATATAACATACACTATATAATATATTCAATAATAATTCAAAACACCTTATCAATATGAAGTTTTTCTATTTGGTTTATATACCGAAAAACATGATCGTCATCCAACCACTTTGATGTTCACCGTCTTACCGTCCGATCAATACCCCACAGTTTTTAATTTAACTATTTATTACTGGAAAAGATAAAATTATTTTAGTTGAATTCATGCTAAATTTATTTTAAATTTATCAGAATTTTAGACAAAGTCTCCTCAATTATCTTAAATCTTGCTTTTAAATTCCATACTTTAAATTCATGATAAATTCTCATTATTGGTCTACTATGAATGATTAAAGTCACCATAATTTATTTGAGTTTAATATTGATTATTTAAATCACCATTATTTATTTAATGTTCTAATGTAAATAATTTTATCAGTATAATATTAATTCTAATTATATTTATAAGAAGGTTCAACCATATATATCTATATAAAAATTATGTATGAAAATTTTAAATTAATTTTGTTTTTATTCTTTATCACCAACGGTCATGAAATGAAAAAAATTCAAAATAAAATTTCAATTTTTAAATATTTCTCATATTTTTAAATTTGCTATGAACAATATTTTCAATATATATATATATACACTTATCATTCACTCATTTTTATTCAATCAAATATTTCATATTTTCACAAATCTCTCAAAGAATTTTATTATATCGCAAGAAAAAAATGTTTCTTAGGTTGTTAAGTTTATGTACGGTTATAATTTTTTCTTCTATTGATGATATTTTGTTGTAGAATTTACTCACAAAGAATAAATCACAACTGTTGCATTAATTTTCTATGCTTTGATTTTTTTTTTTATAATATGTTTCATCATTTAAGTTAATGGTTCATCTTAATATATTATCATTAAATAAAAGTTAATTTTGAGATTAATAATCTGTTATATTATGAATATATATTTAGCATGGCAAACTTGACAAGTCTCAATATCATTGCCCTTGATGCTGGTGGAAAACATTATATGTCATGGGCATCATATACAGTTTGACACCTAAGTTCCAATGGTCTTGAAAAAACCATCGCTCCGTCGAAAACAACGTCTAATGAGAGCAAGGCTAAGACATGGTGTTTCTACGCCACCATATCACATGGTGTTTCTACGCCACCATATCACCGTAAACTTAAAAATGAATACTTGCGAAGAAAGATCCAGCAGATCTCTGGCAATCGCTTAAAGATTGATTTGATCATCAAAAAACATTGATCTTACCAAAAGCTAGATATGATTGGGTGCACATCTGTTTCATGGATTACAAAAGAGTCGAATATTATAATTCTGCGTTATTCGGAATTACAGCCAAAATGACATTGTGTGGAGAAAAAAATAAGCAATTATGATGATTAAAACGCTTTCCACATTTTATTCTGGAAACGTAGTCTTGTCACAACAATATCGAGTCAAAGAGTACACTTGCTACTCTGGTTTAATGCAAGTGCTCCTTGTAGCAGAACGCTCCTTATAGCAGAACAAGATAATGAACTCGTGATGTTGAATCATCAGGGTCGTCCAGGTTGATCGGATCCATTCCTTGAAGCGAATGTTGTAGCATCCAACATCAGTAATAACTATCGTGGATGTGGTAGAGGCCTTGGTCGATAAGGAATTTTAACACCAGAGGAAACAATAACTTCTGAGTGAATGAAGGTGACTTCAACGCCGGAAGAAACAATAATTATCAAAGGAATCAAGGTGGTTTCAATCCTAGAAGAAACAATTACTTCCAGATAAATGAAGGTGGTCGCGAAATAAAGAACCCGAACAAAAGCGCTTGTCAAAGATGTGGCATGAAAGGGCATTGGGAATGAACATGTCGTACACCAAAGCACTTTGTTGATCTATATCAAGTGTCTCAAAAGGTCATAGTTAATAATTTTGAAACCAACTTCAACAATAATGAAGTTGGGCCTTACTTCAGTGGCATGATGCTCATCTTGATATTGTGGATTTCCTTATGAATTCCGAAAATTAAAACGGCTATGATCGATGAGATCTAATAAATTTCCAAAGAGACTTCAGATTAATGTTTGCATTTGTATAATATTTTTTATGTGTAAAATTGTGTTTTTCATTTCAATATAAAAAATAACTTTTATATATTTATCTTACTTTATTAATACATCTATATGAATACTGTGAAATAGAATATGTCACAAATCGAAATTCATGATGTAGATATATGTCTGGCACACAGTGCTACAACGCATATACAAAGTATTTCTCTTGTCTCAAATTAAAAGCTCTTGTGGAAGCGTGAGTACAATTTCTGGTAATGCAAAAATTATAATGGGCTCCGAAAAAGTGAAATTTAAATGCCAAATGGAACAAAGTTTGAAATACATGATGCATTATACTCTCCAAAATCTCAACGAAATTTATTAAGTTTTCAAGATATCCGCAGAAATGGATATCACGTTGAGACTATGAGTAAAAATTGTATTGGATATCTTTGCATTACATAAGAGAGAAAACATGTATTAGAAGAATTAGAAATGTTATCCTCCGGATTATATTGCAAAAAAACAATTGAATCATATGTTACAATAAATCTGAAGGTTACTAGTACCAAAGTTTGGCATGAAAGGCTAGGGCATCCTGGTTCAATCATGATGAGAAAAATTGTGCAAAATTCTAATGGTCATCCGTTAAGAAACGAGAAAACTTTGCAATTGAGTGAGCTTTTATGTGATGCATGTTCTCAATGAAAATTTATAACTTGACCATCGCCAACTTAGAATAAATCACCATTAGAACGTATACATGCTGATATATGTGGGCCGATTTACCCATCGTGCAGACCATTTCAATGGTATTAATTGACACATCCAATAGATGGTCACATGTGTGCCTTTTGACCATAAGAAACACGACTTTTGCAAAATTTATTTCCCAAATAGTCAGGATGATAGCACAATTTCTTGATTATACAGTAAAAAAAGTAAGGCTTGATAATGCTGGAGAATTCACTTCAGTGACTTTTAATGACTATTGTGTCATTGGGAACTGAGTGGAGCATCCGGTTCCGCATGTCCATACACAAAATGGCATAGCTGAGTCTTTGATAAAACGGTTGCAACTCATTGCTAGACCATTAATATTAAGAACTAAACTCCCAATTTTAATATGGGGTCATGATATCTTGCATACAGCAGCACTACTCCAACTAATACCAAGTGTGTATCATAAGCGTTCTTGTTACAATTAGCATTTGGAAGAGATCCATATATATCTCATATCCGTGTTTTTGGATGTGCAGTTTATGTTCCAATAGCCTCACTGCAGAGAACAAAAATAGGGTCATAAAAGAGATTGGGAATATATATTGGATATACGTCACCAAGTATAATTAGGTACCTTGAACCGTAAACTGGCGATATGTTTGCGGAACATTTTGCTGATTGTCGTTTTAATGAAGATGAATTCCCCGCGTTAGGGAGAGGATTAAGAGAATCCCCAAAAGATATCACAAAGTGTACACAATTTTTGGCTTATCTTAATCCTCCTACGAATCAACGAGATGGAAATTCATGAAATTGTGCATTTTAAAATATAACAAGCCAGTTATGCATTTACAAATACAAAGATAGTGATTAAGTCATATATACACGCTGCAAATACTCCATCGAGAATTGAAATTCCAAAAGAATGAATTGATAGAATCATTGCTAATGAACCTAAGGTTCAATTGAAAAGGGGGAGACCGATGGGTTCAAAAGATAAAAATCTCAGAAAGAAAATTAAGTTTCGAGAACAAAATGAAAATGTTCATGTTGAACCACATCAAGAAAAATGTCGAGAAGACATTTGTGAATAGGATCTCAAAAAACCAGATAAAGATGAAAATATCGAAGTCGAAAATGATACAGAAAATGTGAGATTTCTATTAACTATGCCCAAGATGGGAAAGTATGGGTAAGACATGAAATCGACGATTTGGAAGTCAACCCACCCGAACCAAATCAGTGTATGCCAAGTCAACACACCCGAAGCAACCCGAGCGAAGAACTTGTTAACCTAAGATTTGAGGAGCTTGCTAGACTTGAGAGAACGAACAGAAAGGCTCAGAGAACTTCATGTATGATAAACAATCGTTTGATCTTGATACCAGATGTTGAAGGAGTTCTGAGAGACCAACAAAATAACCCCTACAATGCTCAGGGGCAAAGGATTGATGCCCAAGGAAATGTGATCCCTGAACCTGAGCAGCCTCAAGGTGAGAGGCAGGTTGCTCATCTTGGAGCTAATGGACAGCCACCTAATCCCCCTGCTGCTGAGAGGACTCTTGCTGACTACAATCGACCCGATAAGTTTTATGCTAACCGGTCAGCAATTGTACCTCCTCCTTTTGAGAGGAATGAGTTTGAGTTCAAGTTTGCCTACTATGCACTTCTGAGGCAGAATCCTTTCCATGGTCTTCCGCATGAGCAACCCATGGACCACATTGAAGATTTTGAAGCCTTCATCACTGGGATGAAGCAAAATGGAGTGGGTTATGACTTCCTTTTCCTCAAGCTTTTCCCATATTCTCTTGCTGGAGAGGCTGCAACTTGGCTTAAGCAACTTCCACCTAGGAAGTTAACTACTTGGGATGCAGTGAGAGAGAGTTCCTGCGGCATTTATATGATGATGATCGCTCCGATCAGCTCAGACAGGATCTTCTGACATTCACTCAGGGACCTACAGAGCCACTTAAGTCTGCTTGGGTAAGGTTTAAGATGTACCAACGAGACTGTCCTCATCATGGATCCTCTGAAGTTCAGCTGCTGGGCATTTTCTTCAGAGGTGTGGATCTATGGTACCAGTCTGCATTAGATGCTGCCAGCAATGATAACTTCAACACAAAGACTCCTGAGCAAGCCAGGATATTGATTGAGAACTTGGTGAGCAGCAACAGTACTAAGACTGCAGATCAGAGAAGGCAAGAGTCTGGTGGAAAAGTTGATCATCTTCAAATTGCTGAAATGAAGAACAAGCTGGATATTGTTCACAACTTGTTGACTGGCAAGAAGCATGTCCATTTTGCTCAAGACGTTGAAGAGTTTGGACCTGAAGAAGGCTGAACAGAAGAAGATGTGAACTACATTGGTGGTTCTGGATTCCAAGGAAACATGTTTGGGAATCAGCAAAGCAACAAGTTCTTTACTGGTGGACAGAAGAGTGTTTTCACAAGCAATCAAAACTCTTCTGGATATGGTCAGAATGCTGGTTACCAGAAGCCTTTTCAGCAGAACAACTCTTATCAGAGGACCTATGGATCATCTTCCTATCAGACACCTCCTGCTACTAGTGCTCATGAGAGTAAGTTGGAAGCTATGATGGAGCAGTTGCTAGAGGGTCAGACAAAGACTGCTGTGGATTTCAACAAGAGGTTAGATGATGTATACACTGATCTGAATGGGAAGTTTGAATCCTTGAGAACACATATGAAGCAATTGGATACACAAGTGAACCAGATTTCAAGCTCGTTAAGGGGAAGAATGTTCAGAACACCCACATAAACGCTTGGTCAGTTCAGGTTGAGGATGGGCTGGATCAAGGAGAAGGATTTGAGGTTAAGACAACTGAAATTGTTGAAGATAGTCAAAAATCCAAAGCTGCAACCTCAACGTCGACCGACACCCATCTTCAACAGTGATTTCGAGTCCTCACGACGAACGAAAATCGACTATGATCGATTATGGAGCCGACATCGATGGAGAATCGACTAATGTTGACCGACATCAATCCAACGTCGGTCGACACTCTGAGCGAGAAGGTCAAACTTCACCAACATCTTGTGGCACTACTGAAGAGAAGTTCTACAAGCCTCCAATACCCTTCCCTAGGGTGGTTATGAAGTCTGAACAAGAACTTGATGAAGTCAGATGCCTGGAAGTGATGGATAAGAAGTTGAAAAAGGATCCACAAGCTGAGGTTTTGCCCTATCATCCTTGTCTACAGAGATACATGGAGAAGATGATGCCCATAGACGAGGATTTGAAAGAATGGGTGGTAGTGCTTCCTAAACGAGTCAATGACGTGTTGTTTAATTGGATCCCCGAGAAGCTACCAGATCCTGGTGTATTGGTGCTTGATTGTTCCATATTCAAGGATAACTTCGAGCGCTCCTTATGTGATTTAGGGGCTGCTGGAAATCTCATGCCATACTCTGTGGCAGAGAGATTAGGGATGACAGATTTCGCACCCACTAGGATCTCTCCAATCCTAGCTGATCAATCAAGGAGGATTCCAGAAGGAGTTCTTGAGGACGTCCCTGTCAGAGTTTGGAACTACTTAGTCCCAACTGATTTTGTGGTGCTGAAGTACGATAGTGAACCGGATGATCCTCTGATACTAGGAAGACCTTTCTTAGCTACTGCTGGAGCAATGATCGATGTGAGGCATAGTCTGATTGATATCCACCTAGGAGATAAGCCTCTGCACTTCAAGATGGATAAGCTGCGAAGGTCTGCTATTGACGGTCAAGCCTTTAACATTGAGCTGGAGCAAGAAGCTCGGACTAGTGAGGCTTCAGTTTCTGATCCTGGAGAGCAGAAGATGGTGGTTTCTCAAGATTCCACTCCAACATCTTCATAGCTTGCAACTGCTTATAAGCAGAAAGCTCCAAACGTCAAGGTTCCACCAAAGCAGAGGTATGCATCTTCACAACTCAGTTCTACTCACTTCATTGCTATGAATGCAGGAGAACGTCCCATTCCTTCATTCCTTGGATGATCTCACGCTGACACTATTTATTCTCCACCATGGATGAGGAGACTTTTGCAGAGGCACTCACAGCCTCTGTCGAAACCACCGGGAGTCTAATCTCCCACCAAAGTCAAGCTAACGACTAAAAACAAGCCCTGAGTGGGAGGCAATCCACGGTAGGTTAGTTTTCGTTTCTTTTTGGTTTTCGTCCTTGTGTCTTTTGATTTTTCTGGTTTTTGTGTGTCAGAACCGTACATAACAGGTTTGCAGACAGCAGTGTCGGTCGACACTCCATAGTGTCGGTCGACGCCAAACTCGAAAACTCGGATGGAAATCGATCATGCTCGATTATGAGCAAATCGATGTCAACCAGAGCCTGATGTCGCCTGACACTGGCTGTGTGTCGGTCGACATCGACTGCGACCACAGGTAAGGTTTCTGTTTTCCAAGTTCTCAGTTACTTATACCTATTTCTTCCAAACCCAAGCTACGATTGCACTGGGGACAGTGCAGTCTAAGTTTGGGGGAGGTGGTTACTGACATTGTGTTTTGTTTTCTTAGAGTCAGTCCCTTGTTTTCAAAATGGTTTTATTGAGTCAAAATGTGTATGAAACTATGATTTTTCGAGGAAATTTTTCGCTGGAACAGGAACTAAGTGACCATTGGATGGACTTGCAGTAGCTCTATGACTATTAGAAAACCCCAAACGGATCAACTTACCAAGAACACCCATATCTAACCAGGTATTCATGAGGATCCATCACTAACTTTACCTCTAATCATGACTTAATTTCTCACTTAGGGGATTGATATCTCTGGATAGGATTCCTCTGATGTGTTTGACACAGCCTATGATCCTGTCTGAGTATGGTTTCTGATTTTCCCCTCTGAAAGTAAAAAAAAAAAAGAGAGATTAAAACTAAGGATAAGCAAGTAGCTTTGAAGTGGTCACGGGAGTGGTAGAGACCCCTATTACCTCCTGTGCATCCATGGAAATATGTCCAAAGTTACACCCCAAATAAAAAGGGAAGAGCACTGATAGAAAAAATAAAATGATACTCAGTGGGGAAAAATCAGTTGCTAAGGGAGAAAGGGAAAAGAAAGGAACCAGAAACCGACAATTTGGTGGTCAAGTACTGACTTAGTTGAGTCCATGTGTCCTCTGATTGATATTCCCTCTGTGAGACCGCACCTAATTGTATACAGAGGTTAGTGTGGTGAACTTGAATATCCTAATATGTATGTGGAGTTTACTTGGGACGATTTCTAAGTGTGGGGAAAGTATATTGTGGTCTTGATCTCTGTAGGAAAGTTTTCAGTGGCTTACTAAGTGAATGTGAATGCGAAAGTTCCTAGGACGAAATGAGTTTCTATGTTTTTAAACCTCTTTCTTATGCTTTAAGTTCTTTACTTGCTTGAGGGCAAGCAAGAGCTAAGTGTGGGGGAGTTATATATCATGGTTTTTCTAGGTTTTCAACCATGATATAGTTGTATATATTGAGTCTTTAACCTGGTTTTTCGAGTCTATTGAGTCTTCTGCAGGTAGGCTTGCATTAGGAGAAAAGAGTGGGATTATAGGACGTTTCTGGCGATCTGTGCAATGAGCTGAAGGTGGAGTCTCGACCACGATTGGATGTCGACCGACATCACCTTAGTGTCGGTCGACATTGAGGGCGACAAGACTTATACGCTTGAGTTGAAGACATCTTTTGAAGAATTTCAAAGTTGCCCAGAAGTTTTCTCTAATTCTAATCTAGCCCCAAAACGTGTTTAGGAGTTTCATTAGGTTTTTCAGACTCAGTTTCAATTATCTGGTTCTTACTTTGTTCTTGCTTTGGAGATTGAGAGATTTGGTGCCAAGGGGCTGTTCTTGCTACTTGTAACCCCTTTTTATCTATCTATTCAGTCTTTGTTTTCTACTTAATGATGTGTTGTTTATCTGATAATATGTCTGAGTAGTAACCTGGGACAACGATGATGAGGAGGAAGACAAAGTTGATAACCTTGTGAAAGCAATGCATGGACAGCTTGGGACTGCGGCTTGGAGGTGTGTTCTGGGAGGAAGTGAAGGTGAAGGTGTGTTCAGGATCAAAGCTGGCGGTCCTGTCAAGCTTGAGGTTAAGTCTGAGGAAGTTGCTGGTGAGGTTGGTGAGAAAAAGCGAAAGGTTCTGGGAGTCAAGAGGAAGTTGGTACAGGCTGTTGCTGATGATGATGATGAGGAAGAAGAGGTGGAGGTAGTGAGTAAGAGGTCTAGACAAGGAAAGGCTGGTCCCACGAATGGGGATGTTATTAAAAAGATTGAGGATATGCAAAAATCATTTGAAAGTCGGACTGACATATTGGTATATGTTTTCAACGAGGGTTTTCGTCTGATGGGTATCAGAGTTGATGATATTGCCATGAATGTCAAGAATTTGAAGGAAAAAAGTGCTGGAGTTGGACAAAAGGAAAATGAGAAGAAGAAAGATTCTACTGGATAGAAGGAGAATGAGAAGAAGAAAGCTGGTGCTGGGGGAAAGGTAGTGAGCTGAAGAAAGATGCAAGTGTTGCGGCTGCTGAGATGAATAAGGCCGTAGTTGGTGAGGATGAAGAAGATCAAGCTGAAGATCTTCAGGATCAAGATAAAGTAACTGCTGCTGCGGGAGAAGGAAAGAAAAAGGAAAGGGCTCCGAGGGTCCCGAGGAAATTGGTAGTGAAGGTAAATAATCATGTTGCTGATACTGAACCTGCACCTACAGGGAAAGCGAAGGCTAAGAAATCAGTGGCTGCAGACAAACATGACAAGCCAGCTGAGGCCACCAATCAGACTACGGTTGATGATGTGGTTAGTCACCAAAACCTTCAAACTCTGAATACAAATAAGGAAAAGAAAGATGAGCCTAAGAGAAGTAGCTGACTTCAGAAGAAATCCATTAAGGGGAAGTAGCCTTCTTAGCAGTATGAATAAGCTTGATTGTAAGAACATGAGCAAAACCGTATTTGTTTTCTTCCCCCTTGTTCTTGTATTTGCTTTGAACATGGATCCATGGAATTATCCCTTGTATTGCATTGGTTTGGTGTGATTTTAGGTCGGGATTCATAACATATCAGACATCTATCGATGTCTGGTTTTAGACTTCTATAGATGTGTGATAGTGATGCATTTTAGTTACCAGACTTTTAGTGCAGTCTGGTTCTTGTGTGAATTTTATATCTAACTTTATGTCTAACACGGGTTGTTAAATTGTATATGCAGAGTATACCCGAGAGCACAGATCCGAGTCTCTTGATCGTTACACGGTCGGATACGGGCATAGACTTCGATGCTACGCAGAGGTTTAAACAGGATACTAAGCAGGCAATAGCTGAAGCTTATATGCAAGCGAAGGCAAAAGAAATTAAACAAGAGGAGAAGGTGAAGACTCCAGCTAAACTTGTTGTCCAAGCACAGGTGAAACCGGGATATAACCATTATGCTGCTCTCACCAAGATGCAAGTGAAGGCACTTAATGATTACAACAAAAGACAGCCATATGTCTTAACACTCTACCTAGACGAGTAGTTGTATACCTAATCTCTTAACTCGATCTCTAACAAGCGTATTGTTCTTTGTAGGGGTTATCCGACTAGGAAAGCGAACACATCACTCCAATGGTATTATGAAATTCGCACTCCAAAGGAATGGCTACAAGACACGGTCAATGTCACTCCAATGGTTGTGAGGTAAGAATTTGATTCCAGTCTGGATGTATATTCAGACTTCCTAAGAAGTTTGGTTGTATTTTCAGACTTCCGAAGAAGTCTGTTTGTATTTTCAGACTTCCGAAGTTGTCTGGTTGTGTTTTATTCTTTTATGTTAACACATTCTTGTCTTGATGCAGCAAATTGATGCCGGGATTGATCTGCTAAGGAAACGTCAACAGAGCCATCCGGAATGGTTCAGGAGCGAGAGGATATGCTTCATTGACACACTCCTTCAAGCATTATGGCGTCAACACTATCCAGAGTTTATTAAGAGCGGTGCAGATGATAATAGTTCTGCCGCATCTAGAAGGCTTCCTCCTGGTGTTTGAGATTACTTTACTGGTCATCTACCCGTATTGTGCAAATCACTGAAGCCTTGGGGGCTGGAAATTGATTATATCTACACCGCACTGCACATTGGCGGAAATCATTGGGTAGCAATTATGATTTATATCCCGGATAGGTACGTAACAGTCTGGGACGGCATCCTTGGTGAGAAAAATGATGAGTCGGTCAGAGCGGCAATGGCACCAATCTGTGAGATGTTTCCTTATGCGATGCACGTCTTGACCCCAACTGAAGATGGGTGGCTTTATCCCTTGGAACGTTACACCTACACGATTGTTAGGAGCAAAGATCTTCCCCAAAATGTCCAAACAGGTGACTGTGGAGTGTTCTGCTTGAAGTTCATCGAGTTCCATTGACTTGGAATGGCGTTTCCAAAGTATCTTTGTGATAGGAACATCAAGCAAATCAGGGACAGGCTATCTTTTGACATAATGTTTGAAATCGGGCGATCAAGTGAAGAGGAACGTTCCGAGTATGCATTGCTAGACACCTACGGTTAAATAGACTTATGATATCTTTTGGATTCCCAAACAATGGTGCATATATTTATCTTTTGTAGGTGTAAGAAAAACAAATCCATCTTTTGGCCTACTTTTGTTCTTGTTTAGTTATGTAACAAACTTAAGCACTAATCCTAGTTATGTTTATTACTACGCTTGATGAAACAGAACCCAAACAATTCAGTCAAGTTTCAATATCCGACTTCTGAAATACATCCATTAGTCGACAAACTTAAGTGACCCCTCAAAAATATCAGACTTCAACCATTTATTCATTAAAATATATCAGACTTCACTAAACCCTAAAACTTATCAGACTTCACTGAACACGATCACATACCAGACTTCAGCAAATCCTAAATAGAATTAGACTTCAACCATTTCTAGTCAGCCTCATGTTTAAAAGGGGAGGTTAATCCCATGTTTCCCACTACAAGCTTCGCCGTATTTATCACAAGTAACTCCTTCTTCTCCTTTACTCTTTTTCATTTTTACTTTTTAAGAAAAATAGAGATGAAAGGTTGTTCTTCGCCGGAATTTCTTTCTTTTCGTTTAAACCTTCCCGATGGCTCCGAAAACTAGAACCATAGGAAGCAGTTCCTCTCGGGAACCTTGCGGCCCTCACTAGAAGTCTAAGCTTACGATGCTCCATATCCAAAAGCTTTGAGAAAGCTGTCACGTTCCTCCGGAGGTGGAAATGGTGTTACCGGACGAGTCGGAGTCTCCGGAGATCGTTCATCCTAGTTTTTCCTGCGCGTACTCGACTTTCTTCTAGAGATGCAGACTGATATTTCCGATCCCGCGCATCCTTCTCTATGTCTTGGCGGCCCTGCAACTCTCGTTTCCTCAGATGACACCGAATTTTGTTCGGCAGGTCATCCGAACGGACTGTTGGCCGCTGAGCAAGGAATTTCGGTGACGGTTGATCTCATCTTACTCATGTGCCTCGTAAAGTACAACAAGAAGTGACCGGGAACCTACTACCTCTCGCCTTGTCATGGAAGGATCATAGAAGAGACTCCCCCTAGGGACGTGTGGCAGGATCGAATCTTTTCCTTTAAGATAAACGAGTTCTCCGTTGGCGACTTCGACTTCTTTGTTATCTCGACGCGCTGGGCAGTCAGCGTTGGTCAAAAAAGAGATCGTCATATATAGATCTTAGCTTGACGTATTTTTGCGATCTATTTTGACCGTTTTCTTTCTGTATTCGCAGATACTCCGGACGCAATACCGCTCGACACAGATACCGCAAATCTAATTGCTCGCCTGAAGAGTGGGAGGATAGATTGGTATTCCTTCACAGCAGACCATATCAGATCCGCTATAGGAGAGCAGAGTTCGAAGAAGAGTTCTTCTCCAGTGTTGGGATTATGTCCTGAAATCATATTGTACTAACTCTGATAGATAGTTGTATTGTCAAGATCGGACAATTCATGTGATACTAGGTGGTCATAATGTTTTGCTAGAAGCCGCTTATGACTTTATGAGTTGTAACTCATTGCTAGTATTATGTGGACCTACAGGGTCACACACCTAAGCAAGTTGGATGTACTTCATAAGGGATTGATCATTGGTGAATGGTCTAGTCAATGTGTATTGGATACACATTGAATATTGTGTTTTAGAGGATGTGTCGATCGACACTAAGCAGTGTGTTGATCGACACTATGGACGGATCGAAATTCTTATTTCGGTTCATGACTTAATTAATCATGTTTTGGTCCAGGGATTAATTAGGTCTTCTCAAGGGGCTATATATATGATGTTACTCACGTATTTGAGACCCAATGTTCATTGGATAGCCACCTCTTAAAACACAGGAATCCCAAGAAGATCTTTGATCCCGACACTAGCATCCCGGTGGATTCCAGCTTGTGTGCGTGTGGACTACGGTAGAGGCGCAGCAATTGAGGCGCTAGAGATCTCGTTTATATAACCATATTCCGCTGCAAATCTCCAGGTAAACACGAGATCATCCCTAATGATTCAACTAACTAAACCCTAGATCCTAGGCTATAAGGAACGAGATTGGATTCGATCTGATGATAGAATGGCATGAGTTCCAACAGTGGTATCAGAGCCTTAGGGTTTTCCATTGTATCAACCTGCTAATTGAATTTGATGATTTAAATTCGCTCATATGGTTATATGAAAAAGAACTTGTTAGATTGATTTTGTTGAAATCGAATTCTGAGTTTTCGTCTTGTGTCGATCGACACAGAAAGTGTGTCGGTCGATGCAGCAGTAAAAATCGTAAAGAATTAGGGTTTAATTGAAATCGGCGGCTAGGGTTTTTCGCGAAGTGTCGACCGACACCAAGCTGGTGTCGATCGACACATGAAGAAAAACCTAATTAAAATTTGGGATTCGATTGAAGGATCGAAAATTTTCTGATGCCCTACTGTGTCGATCGACACAGGTTGAGTGTCGGTCGACACAGGCCTTGCGATTGGTTAATCGGTTCAATTGGATTGAACTGGTTATCATGCTTGGTTAAGGCAGATCAGATCGGTTTAAATTGGATGAATTGGTTCAATTGGATTGGACTGGTTATCTCAATTAGTATAAACCGATTTGATTGGATAAGATCAGTTTGATTGGATAAGTCGGTTCAATTGGATTGGACCGGTTATCGCGATTAGTTAAAACTGATTGAATCGGTTCAATTGGATTGACCGGTTATCGGGTTTTGTTAAGGTTGGATGCGAACCGTAATCGTTTGGTTATTGAACCAAATGATTGAGAAATCGAACCAAATGACCTAACCCACTTTTGTTAGAACAATTAAAACTCAATTAAAATTAAAAGTTAAACATGTTCTAAACCCATTGAATACACATTGGATGTGTATTAGATCAAAGCTTAGTTTTCAATAAGGTCAACTGTCAAGACTCATTTCGTTGTTGTGATAGTCTTGCCAAGAGCTTGGTGTCCACAATTACATGAGTAAGGCAGGTAGTTGTGTTGATGGTCTTGCAGTGCTTGACATAAACAATTACATGTCCTAAGAGATTGATTTACTAACCTTTTAAAGTTCCGTTTCCTCAACTAAATATCAAGTGACCTTGATGTCTTGCCCAATCTTGTCTACTGTCAACACTCATTTCGTTGTTGTATAGTCTTGGAGTCCTTGGTATCTACAATTACATGAGTAAGGCAGGTGATCATTGATAGACTTGCAGTGCGACTATCAATGATCACAAGACTGAAGAGATTGGTTTACTTGACTGGGCTATCAGAAGTTCTGGGCCCAGAGACATCAGAGTGGATGAGACATGGATTGTCTTATCTGCGACCAAGAGTTGTACTGGGTACAATTAGCAATGATTTGCTTACCTAGATAACTGAAGTTTGGGTGATGGCGAGTCGTCCACTCAGATTTTGGTGAAGTATGGGTCTTGTATCATTATATTCATAGAGGAAACATAGTTTGAATATAATGCGAGTTTTCTTATTAGATAAGATTTCTCATTTCCTGAACTTCATAACTAAAACTTTTTTTTTTCTTAGTTTTCAGCCTATGTCTAAAACTACTTTCTCGTTGCGATCCGTCCTTGAGAAGGACAAGTTAAATGGTTCAAATTTCCTGGATTGGTATCGGAACTTGAGATTTATTCTCAAGCAAGAGAATAAGGACTATGTCCTTGAGAAAGCTCTCCCCGAGAGGCTTGGGACCAATGCCTCGCATGCAATATATGATGCTTGGAATAAGCATTATATTGATGTGGTAGATGTGTGTGGTCTGATGTTGGCTACCATGAACTCGGACTTAAAGAGTCAACACGAGAACATGGAGTCGCCAATCGAGATGATCACCATCCTGAAACTGATGTTTCAGGATCAGGCACGAGTTGAGAGATACCAGATGGTCAAGTCTCTCATTGGGTGCAAGCTACCAAAGGTTGCTCCAGTGAGTCCTCATGTCATTAAAATGATGGGTTACATTGATAACCTGGGGAAACTGGATTGTCCTGTTAGCCTAGAGTTGGCTACTGAAATCATCCTGCAGTAACTGCCATCAAGTTATGATAAGTTTATCAAGAGCTATATCAAGAATGGCTTGACAAAGACGTTGACTGAGCTGCATGGCATGCTCAAGACAGTTGAGCAAAACATCATAAAGGGTAAAAGGTTTGAGAAATCTTGTATAGACAAGGGTAGAGGCAAGGTCGTCCAGATTTGGAATCAGGATAAGCATGTGTCATCTTATAAGCCCAAGTCTGGCCCACTGATGTTGATAAGTGATGCTATTGTGAAGAGTTTGGGCATTGGAAGAGAAATTGCATTAAATTCTTGGAAAATTCACAAGAGATGAAGGAGATGTACGGAACTTCTTCTTCAGGTATTGTGTTATTACTTCAAGTTCTACGTAGGTATTGGATACTGGTTGTGGTACTGATATTTTTGAAATATGCAGGGCCTAAACAACAGTAGAACGTTGAAGAAAGGACAAGTGGAACTGCGCGTCTGGAATGGAGCAATGGTTGCTGCATTAGCCGTAGAGATCCTCCACTTGTAGGAGCCTTTCAAGCTTGGTTTTTGAATTAAGTAATTGCTGCTATGTACCTGCTTTAAGCAGAGATGTCTTTCATTTTCTTGTAAGAATTTGGATGTTTTTCATTTTGATAAAAGACAAGTTTTGCTCTTTTGATCTTGATGAAATATTCTATAGTAGCACCCCTTTTTGAAATGGGTTTTATATCTTAAACTATTGTACGCCTGTAAATAACATAAATACCAAACGGTTTAAGTCTGAAGACTCGAACTCGATTTTTCCTTAGCATAGTCGTTTAAACCACATGAAGTGAAGTGAATTCAGAAGATCCATAGTTATGGGCCTTTGGGCTCATTTGATTATAAATCATATGAGATATGAATTCTGCTTACTGGGCCAAATGACTAAGGCTTCTTTAGCAGAGCTAAAGAAAAGGGCCTGAGGCTTATCGGGCCTTGCTCATACTGATGTATGTGGCCCGGTGAGCATTAGTGCCAGAGGAAAACTTCAGTACTTCATTACCTTTATTGATGACTTCAGTAAGTATGGTTGTGTTCATTTGATGAGACACGAGTCAGAATCCTTTGAAATAGTCAAAGGAGTTCCAGAATGAAGTATAGAACCGATATGACAGAAGTATTAAAGATCCTCGATTAGATCGCGGAGGAGAATACTTGAGTCAAGAATTGAGTGATCATCTAAGTGAGTGTGAAGTCGTCTCACAGCTCATTTCTCCTGGAAAACCTGATGGTGTTTCTGAGAATGAATCGGACCCTATTGGATATGCTCCGATTAATGATGAGTCACATGAATCTTCCATTATCCTTTTAGGAATACGCTCTAGAAATGTATGTACATACGCCAAATAGGTTTCTATCAGAATCAGCTGAAAGACACCACATTGGATGTGGACTGGGAGTTTTCCAAGTATGTTTTCCTGATTAATTGGGATTGCAAGGTTTATGTAAAGCAGTTGATAACAGACAACCTTGAACCCAAATCTGATAAGTGCTACTTCGCTGGTTGTCCTAGGGAAACCAAGGCTTATTACTTTTGCAACCAATCCAAGAACAAAGTTTTATTGTTCGGAACTCTGTTTTTCTAGATAGAAAGTTTCTTTCCAAGAAAAACAGTGGGAGTTGAAGTACAGCTCGAAGAAATTCGAGAAACACAGGAGGCTGCTCAACCTGTTGAGGGAGAGCAGCGGTTGGATCTACAAAGTGCTGTAGGACCTACACCTGTGGAGCCTGAAGTTCGCAGATCCGAATGGATCCTTCACTAACCCGAGAGTGATTTCTCGTGACTGATTGCCGTGATCTGATGATCATTGAAAATTGACGAGCATGCGAGATTCAAAGAGCGATGGTGAGCCCCAACTCCGAAAATTTGCTAGGTAGGCATGTTAGCTTCACCAATCCATTTCTGGGTTGAAGCAAACATCTTGGAGTTGGAATCGACGTTCTGTTAAAACGGTCGAAAGTTTTGACTTGATCAGGAACGAATAGGAACCGTGCGTTTACAAGTAGTCTAGTGGGAACGTAATTGCATTTCTCACACGTCATTTTCAACGATGGACATGGGAGAAGCCGCGTGAGTTCTTGGAATAAGGATCTATTGAAATAGATTGGGTAGGTTTATTGGATCGTGTCAGAATCCTTATGTAGATAAGGTATTGGACAGTTCCAATATACATGATTCCAAGAATGGCTTCACACCAAAGGTCTTATGGCAATAATATTAGCAAGATGAAGTGTCTTGGACACTGGCTGAGCTAGTATGTATGAGTGTGATTCCTTATGCTTCTGCAATAGAATCCATCATGAATGCCATATTTTGCGCTCGTCTAGATGCAGCTTACGCATAAAGCATGACGAGAAGATACCAATACATTCCGGTAAAAGTCACTGGACAGTTGTAAGAAATACCCCAAGTGTTTGAGAAACACTAAGGATAGGTTCTTGTTCAACTGAGGAAGTGACGAATATGTTAAGAGTAGTTTGACGGACAAAGACGACTCCCGGTTCCCACCTGGTTATGTCTCTTTGTCTGTGTAGCGGTGCTATCTGTTGGAAGGGCTCCAAGCAAGGGACCGTAGAATAGTGCTTATTAATGAATAGCGGTGTGGTTTGTTGGAATGGTTCCAAGCAAGAACACCACAGCCTCTCTCTCACAACCTAAGCACGAGTTTTACACTGATGCTGTAGGTATTAGATATCTGAAGACGTGGTCTTGATTCTAGTGGGAGTTATGTTAGTTATGATGTTCACATAGACATGTCATGGTCATGTTTATGAAAACTGACATCAGCATTATTTGATTATTGGATAATTAAATAATGGTCCCAAAGTATTTTATGATCATTTTATAGGTCTTCAAGTTGAGGACTTGATCATGAAACCCTATAAATGAAAGATGACATAAAATTATATTTGTCCCTAGTCGAGGTTGTTAAAGTGGGACATTAACAACCGCGAGAGACTAGCGTGTGAGGTGACTGTTGGACTAAGTTTCATAGAGTCAATGATATGATTATCACAGTCAATCACATGGATATATGTTGGTGAACATATGATCGGACATGACCCGCTAATGAGAACTCTACAGGATAGGTATATAATGTTGGAATTATGTCCAGTAATCTCTGTACTGTCTCTAGAACGTAAGAGTATGTCAATGATCAGACATAAGTCATATAATACTGGGGGTCATGATGGCTTGCTAGAGTCCGCTCATGATCTATAAGTCTTGGACTTATTGCCTTTATTATATGATCCCATATGGGTCACACGCCTAAGCTAACAGGAAACTATGAGGAAACGGCTTAGCAGAAGTACGGTAAAAGTGCTAGGCATTTACCGAACTTAGAGAGAAATTAATGGGTCTGATTAAATCTGAGGAATTTAATTAGACTGGGAATTTGGGCCCAAAAGCCCAAAAGAATTAGAGAAGGGTTTTATAAATAAAACCAAGTCTAATTCTCTCTTCCCTAACCCTAAGCCCCAGCCGCGATTTCTCTCTCTCTCTGCGCCTCCCATCAGCTCGGTCTAGCAGCCAATTTCCTGTGAAGCGTGTGTGAGCCTTTGGAGGATCCATCTCTTGGTGGTTCTGCTGATCTCTGACCTGTTCTCTCTTTCCGCTGCATAAACAGGTAAAAGGTGAGATCTATATTATGTTTCTAATCAAGAGAACCTAGATCTGCATGTTTAGGATTGTTGAATCTGAGAATTGAATCTGGATTAACACCAAACATTCCTTCAGTGGTATCAGAGCCATTGGTTCTGTGGTTTTTCTTGTTTAGAATCATGTTTAGGATTGTTTAAGAAGTGTTTTTGAATCAATCTACTGATAAGGAAAAACACTTAAGAAACAAAGAATTAAAACCTAAACAAACAAGAAATCGCATGATCCGATCTATATGAATCGGTATGCGTCGGATCGTCCGGATCGCGGAAGACGCACGAACCGATCGGTAACGATCGTGTTGCGTGGTCGCGTCCCGATCGTCGGATGGATCGCGTCCCGATCGCGTGGATGGACCGAGCTCACGTCGCGTCTCGGCCAAGCCAGCATCGTCCCGCGTGATCGAGAGCCGAGTGGATCATCGCGATAACTCGACCCGATAGTCGTCCCGATCGCATGACCCGACTCGTTCCCGATCGTCGCTCGCCCGTCCCGTCCCGAGCTCATCGTCGTCCCGGTTGTCCCGATCGCTCGGCGATCGCGTGAAGCCACGACCCGAGCTCGACGATCGTCCCGTCCCGTGAAGCAGCCGTCCCGATCATGGATCGAACGCGTGCGGCTTGCGGCTGACGTGATCGCGTGAAGCTCACGGCTAGGTCGTGATCGGTTCACGTGATCAATCGGTTCGTTTCGTTTTATGGTTCGGTTTATAAACTTGATTAAAATAAAAACGTCACGGTTTAATAAACAGACTTAATAAATTTATTAAGTTCTGGTTAAACCGGGATAAGAAATCCAAAGTCGAAAAATTGGATTTTGTGCCTAAACCAGATTTTCTAATTTGATTTGGTTGGACCAAATAAATTGAGAAAATCCGGTTTAGTAAATAACCGGTTGACAATTGTGGTCATCGTAGTAATTAATTTTGGTTAAGACCAATTTTAATGAACCAGACCGGTTATGTCATTTAATTGGGCAATTGGGTTATGTCTTGGACATGAACCAATTCTTGGGCCTCGGGCCAAGAAGTTAAAACAATTGGGCAAATTATTTGAGTCTTTTCTTCAGAATTAATTTAAAATTTATTTTATAAAATTATAAAATCGATTTTTAAATTAATAAGTTTCTTAAATTAGAAGTTTCTAGATTTGCATGTTTTGGATTTTAGGAAATTTCTATATTTAGAAAGTTTCCAATTTTAGGAAGTTTCCGATTTTAGAAAGTTTCCAATTTTTAGGAAGTTTCCAATTTTAGAAAGTTTCCAAAATTAGTAGGTTTCCCAAAAAGGAAAGTTTCCCGAAATAGTAATCTTCTATTTTGGGATAAATTTTTTAATAAACCTACAAACCTCAAATAATATCAAGCGTTGGATGTCTTGTCCAGTCTATGTCAGCTGTCGAAGCCCATTCAATTGTATTCATGGCCTTACAGTGTGAGGGTGTCTACTTTTGCGTGGATAAGACGGTTTGTGATTCATAAATGTCATTGAGAGTCCCATACATTAATGATTACATGACTGTATAGTCTGGTTTTCTTGACTAGGCCATCGGGAGTCCCGGGCCTTGAGACATCAGAGTGGATTGGGCCTCGGGCCCAGATTCACAACCAAGAGTTATATCACGGATATAATTAGCCGAAATAGGGCTTACCGATATAAGCTAAGGTTGGGTGACGGCCAGTGGCCCACTTTGATCTTAGTTATATGTGGATCTTGGAATCATTATATTCTATTGAGGGTAACTTATGTTATTGAATATAATGCGTGATTAATCATATTAAGTATAATACAAGATTAATCATATTGAACATATTAACTAAAATCCTTTTATCTTAATTTTCAGTTATGACTAGCACAAACAATCAAAACACTTTCTCGATCCGGTCTGTCCTTAAGATGGACAAGCTGAACGGATCAAATTTCTTGACTTGGTCGCGGAACCTGAGGCTAGTTCTCAGACAGGAGAGAAAGGACTATGTCCTTGAGAGAGCTCTCCCCGTGAGGATCGGGTCCAATGCTTCTCATGCAGTATATGATGCTTGAAATAAGCATTATAATGATGCGGTAGATGTGCGTGGTCTGATATTGGCTACCATGGACTCAGACTTGCGGAAGCAATATGAGAACATGGAGTCGCCAATAGAGATGATCAGCAGCCTGAAATTGAAATTTAAGGAGCAGATAAGAGTGGAGAGATACCGGTTGGTTAAGTCTCTCACTAGCTGCAAGCTACCAAATGATAATCCAGTGAGTCCTCATGTCAGTAAAATGATGGGTTACATTGATAACCTGAGGAAACTGGATTATCCAGTTAGCCAAGAATTGGCAACTGAGATCATTCTGCAGTCACTGCCGTCAAGCTATGATAAGTTCAGAAGGAACTATATCAAGAAAGGCTTAACGAAGACGCTGACTGAACTGCATGATATGCTCAAGACAGTTGAGCCAAACGTGAAGAGTACCCTGTACAATCTCATGAATGAGAAGGGTAGGTTTACTAAACCTAAAGCTGACAAGGGTGAAGACAAAGTTGTCCAGATTTTGAATCATGGCAAGCGTGTGTCTTCTGAGCCCGAGTCAGATACCTCTTACGTTGGTAAGTGCTGCTACTGTAAAGAGACTGGGCATTGGAAGAGAAATTGCATTAAATTCATGGAAGATGATGAGGAGTTGAAGTTGATGTATGAGACTACTTCCTCAGGTATTCATGTTATTACTTCAAGTTCTACCTTATAGGTATTGGATACTGGTTGTGGCACTGATATTTGTTATAATAAGCAGAGCCTGGGCAACAGTAGAACTTTGAAGGAAGGGCAAGTGAAACTACATGTCTGGAAGGAGCTTGGGATGCTGCCTCAGCCGTAGGGTTTTCACTTATAGATCCCTTTGAGGCTTGGTTTTGTATTAAGTAATTGCTACAATGTACCTGCTTTAAGCAGAGTTGTCTTTCATTTTCTTGTAAGAATTTGAATGTTTTTCATTTTGATAAAAGACAAGTTTTGTTCTTTTGATCTTAATGAAATATTAATTGTAGCACCCTATTCAAGGAATGGGTTTTATATCTTAAACCAAAGAGTGCCTAAATGTAACATAAATACCAAATTGGTTTAAATCTGATGAATTAAACCTGATTTTTCTTGGCATAAAAGTCTTGGTCACATAGAGTAAGTCGGATTCAGAAATCCCATAGTTATGCACTATTGGGCTCATTTGATCGGATATCTTATGAGACTTGAATTCTGTTTACTGGACCAAAAGACAAAGGGGCCTATCTTAGCCGAGCTAGAGAAAGGCCCAAAGGCTTATTGGAGATTGAACATACTCATGTATGTGGTC
Organism: Orychophragmus violaceus; assembly: GCA_030180135.1. Classification (NCBI taxonomy): domain Eukaryota; kingdom Viridiplantae; phylum Streptophyta; class Magnoliopsida; order Brassicales; family Brassicaceae; genus Orychophragmus; species Orychophragmus violaceus. Next base: position 24,768,501 of record CM058236.1, on the reverse strand, counting down.
CAATGAGCAGTAATGCCAGAGAAAATTTCCTGTACTTCATTGTCTCTACTGATTACTTCAGTGAGTGTGACTGTGTTCATTTGATGAGACACAAGTCGGAATTCTTTGACATGGTCGAAAGAGTTCCAGAATGAAGTATAGGATCTGAATGACAGAAGTATTAAGACTCTGGATCAGATCACGAGTGAGAATACTTAAGTCATTGATTGTGTGATCATCTGAATGAGTGTGAAATCGTTTCACAGCTCATTTCTCCTGAAAACCTGAAGGTGTTTCTGTGAGAAAGAATCAGATCTTATTAGAAATGATTAAAGATGAGTCACACGAATCTTCCATGATATTATTTAAGAATAACGCTCTAGAAATATCTAAGTTTAAGCTGAAAAGGTTCCACAAATATCAGTTGAAAGACACCACGTAAATGTGGATTGGAATCGATCCAAATTCGTCTTTACTGAGTATTTGTAGTTGTGCTACTTCACTGGTTGTCCTAGGGAAACCAAGGCTTGTTACTTTTACGTCCATTCTGTTTTCTAAGAAGGGAAGTTACTTTCCAAGAAGAACAGTGGGAGTAAAAGTATAACTCGAAGAAATTCGAGACCTACAGGAGGCTGCTCAACCTGTTGAGGGAGAGCAACAGATGGATTTACAGATTTCTGTAGAATCTACACCTGTGGAGCCTGAAGTTCGCAGATTTCAATGAATCAGTTACTAATCCGAGAGTGATTTCTCGTCATTAGTTGAACCTGATAATCATTGAAAGTTCGCATGATCTGATGATCATTGAAAGCGACGAATCTGCGAAATTCAAAGAAGCGAAAGTGAGCCCGGACTCCGAAAAATTACACTATGTGTAAGTTAGCTTTATTGATCCATTCATGGATGGAAGCAAACATATCGGAGTTGGAATCTTCGTTCTGTTGAAGTAGTCAAGGTTTTGACTTGAACAGGAACGAAATGGAACTGTGCGTTTACTAATAGATAAGTGGGAGCGATGTTGCAATTTCTCATATTGTATGTCGATGACATACTGATTCTCGGAAATGACGTCCCAATGCTGCAGTCGGTAAAGGACTGGCTTGGGAGTTGGTTCTAATGATTGACATGGGTAAAGCCACGTATGTTCTTGGATTTTGGATCTAAAGATAGAGATCCGAAAGAGCTGGTAGGACAAAGTCAGGATTCTTATCCCGACAAAGTCCTACACGTTTTCAGCATTCCAAGAAGGGTTTTATGCCAATGTCACGTGGCATTACGTTAAGCAAGACACAGTGTCCTACGATAACTGCTGAGCTTAAATGCATGGATAAGATTCCATATGCGTCGGCAATTGGATCTATCATGTATGCCATGAAACGTACTTGTTTGATGTTGCTTTAATGTTAAGCAAGACAAGTAAAGACCAGTCAAATCCAGCAAAGAATCACTGGATTGCCGTAAAGAATGTCCTAAAGTATTTGAGGAATACTAAGGATAAGTTCTTGATTTACGGAGAAAGTGAGGTGCTACAAGTCAGTAGAGTCTGAAAGGCAAGTTTCCAACAGACAAAGATGATTTCCGGTCACAGTCCGGTTATATCTTGTGTCTGTCTGGCGGTGCAAGGCACTGTTGCTGACTCCATGACTTAAGCTGAACATTTCGCAGTTTGGATAGCGGCGAAAGAGGTTGTTTGGAAAGAAGAGTTCATCACTGAACTCGATGTGATTCCCAGCATAGATGAGACTAGCTGCACATCAGAGGTCCAAACACCTTGAGGATAGGTATAACCTATTCCGTGAGATAAATGACAGAGTTGTTAAGTAGATCAGAAAGTTTCAACGATATGAGAACGTTGCTAATCTATTAACGAAGCCACTCCTTAGGCCTAAGCACGAGTCGCGGACTGTTGCTGTAGGATAAGTGAAATTAAGATGTAGTCTTAGTTTCAGTGGGAGTTAATAAAGGGCTTTATTTAGTTATTGATATGTTCTTGTAAAACATTTTATGTTTAATGAAATTATTATTTCAAGATTATTTTAACTGTGATGAAATAATCGTTCCAAAGTGATATGAACCATTTTATAGGTCATCGAAGTAAATGACTTGATCTTGAGTTATCAAAGTCATTTAGCTTGATCCTGAGACCCTATATTTGATAGATGGCTTATATCATCATGTCCCTAGTCGAAGGTTGTTGAAATTGGAACACCAACAACCGTGTGAGACTGGATTGGTATGTGACTTATGACAAAGTCTCAGTGTGTCATAGATGCACGGCATCAAAGTCAGTACATAGGTGTATGTAGGGTACATACGACCGGACAAGACCCGATTATAAGAACTCTTCAGGATATTTATATCTGTGTCATAAGAGATTCTTACTACGACTATAGAGTATAGTCCTTAGACCTGAGTTCGCATGCATGTGACTGCACATGAATTAATGCGCTTTGATCATTGTCTAATGCTGTCGTTTAGCGATAGTTATAAGGACCTTGTTTGGGTGTATTATGAAATGAGTAGTTTACAGTGATGGAACAAGACGGAATTTGTCCCTCCAATATAAATGGAGTGAATATCTCTAGGCCAATCGGAGATTTGAATACTGGAAAATGCATGGCCATGCTCAAACGGACTTTCCCGAGTCGTTTGGATTGTCAGTATCAAATCAGAGTCCGATAAACAAGATTAGGCTTTATAAGGATGACACTAATCTTGCCTTATGACTAATCGAGATATTGAGACAAAAGGATTATGAATACAGAGATTCCAGTTCAAGTGGGAGATTGTTGGAATTATGTCCAGTAATCTCTGTACTGTCTCTAGAACGTAAGAGTATGTCAATGATCAGACATAAGTCATATAATACTGGGGGTCATGATGGCTTGCTAGAGTCCGCTCATGATCTATAAGTCTTGGACTTATTGCCTTTATTATATGATCCCATATGGGTCACACGCCTAAGCTAACAGGAAACTATGAGGAAACGGCTTAGCAGAAGTACGGTAAAAGTGCTAGGCATTTACCAAACTTAGAGAGAAATTAATGGGTCTGATTAAATATGAGGAATTTAATTAGACTGGGAATTTGGGCCCAAAAGCCCAAAAGAATTAGAGAAGGGTTTTATAAATAAAACCAAGTCTAATTCTCTCTTCCCTAACCCTAAGCCCCAGCCGCGATTTCTCTCTCTCGCTGCGCCTCCCATCAGCTCGGTCTAGCAGCCAATTTCCTGTGAAGCGTGTGTGAGCCTTTGGAGGATCCATCTCTTGGTGGTTCTGCTGATCTCTGACCTGTTCTCTCTTTCCGCTGCATAAACAGGTAAAAGGTGAGATCTATATTATGTTTCTAATCAAGAGAACCTAGATCTGCATGTTTAGGATTGTTGAATCTGAGAATTGAATCTGGATTAACACCAAACATTCCTTCATATAAGTGTCATGAGAGGTTCTCATTACGACTATAGAGTATAGTCCTTAGACCTGAGTTTATCATGCTTTCTAGCATATGAATTGGTGCGCTTTAACCTTGTCAAACGTCGTTCCGTAACTGGCGGCTATAAAGGCATTGCTTAGGCGTATCATGAAGTGTGCAAAGAAACATGTATGTAACAAGATGGGATTTGTCCCTCCTATATACCAGGAGATAAATATCTCAGGACCCATCGAAGATTTGATACTGAGAAAATGCATGGCCGTGCTCAAACGATGTGATTGTCAGTCGTTTGTTTATATCAATATAGATCAGGAGTTCGATGAACATGATGTTGGCTATAATAAGGATGACACAGTTTCTTGCCTTATGCCATATCGAGATATAGCGACGAAGGGATTATGGGAATAGATGATTCCAGTACAAGTGGGAGATTGTTGGGATTATGTCCTGAAATCATATTGTACTAACTCTGATAGATAGTTGTATTGTCGAGATCGGACAATTCATGTGATACTAGGTGGTCATAATGTTTTGCTAGAAGCCGCTTATGACTTTATGAGTTGTAACTCATTGCTAGTATTATGTGGACCTACAAGGTCACACACCTAAGCAAGTTGGATGTACTTCATAAGGGATTGATCATTGGTGAATGGTCTAGTCAATATATATTGGATACACATTGAATATTGTGTTTTAGAGGATGTGTCGATCGACACTAAGCAGTGTGTCGATCGACACTATGGACGGATCGAAATTCTTATTTCGGTTCATGACTTAATTAATCATGTTTTCGTCCAGGGATTAATTAGGTCTTCTCAAGGGGCTATATATATGATGTTAGTCACGAATTTGAGACCCAATGTTCATTGGATAGCCACCTCTTAAAACACAGGAATCCCAAGAAGATCTTTGATCCCGGCACTAGTATCCCGGTGGATTCCAGCTTGTGTGCGTGTGGACTACGGTAGAGGTGCAGCAATTGAGGGGCTAGAGATCTCGTTTATCTGACCATATTCCGCTGCAAATCTCCAGGTAAACACGAGATCATCCCTAATGATTCAACTAACTAAACCCTAGATCGTAGGCTATAAGGAACGAGATTGGATTCGATCTGATGATAGAATGGCATGAGTTCCAACATCCAGTTCCTCGAAGTACTTGCAAAGTAAAACCTCGCATCGATCGACCGATTCTAGCAGCAGGTAACCCGTCGGGTCAATAGTCTTTCGTCCTCTCTTTTTTTGCTGAAAGAGGTTTCGTTTTCCTGAGTTAATTCATCTGTTGTGTCTAGCTCGCGCCGTATCCGACTCCGGTTCAATAGCAAGTACTCCGCCGCAAGTAAAGATGTCCAGAAATAATATCTCCCGTCGCACCGGAAGGCTCCTGCCGACTTTAAGGCTCAGGCCGAATCGGGCCAGTTAGCCTTGATGCTTACCAGGGCTCTCAGCTCGACTACTCTGGTGTATCGAGCTGTCAGTGACAAGGAGGTGAACCAGGGGGTTCTACCGTGAGTGGGCTTCCGCCTTTTCCAAGCCAGTCATCCCGAGAGATTGTGCAGGTTCCGTCTGGCCCGGCGAATTTGAATGGATCTAGGGGTTCGAACGGGTTTCGTCCTCCGACCTCGAATCGAGCTCGGATCGAGGAGGAGGTTCCTGCAGGTGGTGGTGCAGAGGTTAAGCAGACCTCATCGTTTTTTTTTTGGTAAGCAAGGGCTTTACCTGGCGGTTCAAACACAAGAAAGAGTGTTCGATCGCCAATGATCCTGCAAGAGTGGCATTCCTCCTTAGGCATTTCAAGCCAGAGGGGCTCCAGCTGCCTGCAGTACGGGACATGGCGCAGGAAAAAGCTTACGTCGAGATAATGTTGGCCCAAGGAAAGGTATTCCCAGGTCGATAAATTTACTTCGTAGATTTTTGAGCGATCTCTGATCAATGTCTTTTTGCTATTTAGGCCCTTGAAGCGATCAACAAGTACGCTGCCTTCTCCGAGATGAATTCGAAGGAAGACCCCCGTACTGGAGAGCTGAAGGAGGCAGAGAAGGTGGTTTAGGACCTCAATGTCAGCCTTCAGGCTGCTAAACCTTGGGAGGCGGCGCTGAACAGGCAGCTAATCAAGTACAAGAAGCAGGAGGCTCTGATCATGCGACTGGAGAACTCGGAGGAGGACCTCAAGATCAAACTCGAAATCGTAACAAACAAGATGTTCACGGCTCAGAAGCAAAGGCAGCTCTCCTTTGAAAAGGTGAACCGTGACGAGGAGGAAAAGCGCAAAGTTATTGCCAGTCGCGATGTTGCGATCCCAGGGACAGAAAAGGCAGTGACGGCGGCGAAGCGGGAGCTTGCTGAGGCATATATGTTGATCCTCCAGAAAATCAAAGAGAAGTGGGACAAGAAGAATACCAAGGTCGATATCGAGATTACCCTTCAGGAGGCCATCGCGAAACTCGATCTCCTCGTTGCGATTGCTGGTGGAGGGTTCGACACGAAGGGTGAGATTGACAAGCTGGTTGTGAAGAAAGAAGAGAAGGAGGTCGAGCTGGTCACTGCGACTTTTTCCGATTTCTCCATTTGTAAGCTTGTTCTCCCCACGGTCTCAGAAGATTCGGTGATGCTGATCGATCACGAGACTCAGCTGCCCATGAACCTGGACCCGCATGGATCGAACCACCCTCAGGAGGCTGCTAGCGGACCGGTGCAAGAACCAATCTCAGGGGCGAAGGACCTGGATAGTGGCGAGAAGATGGCCGAGTGAGGCTGACTCGTCACTCTTTTCCTTCTTAAGTCCCCGTTAAAATTTGGTCTTTTTTAAGTTCTGTGTTGCCCGAAAGAGCTTTCAATTTCCAACTCTTTTGCCCACGGAGGGCTTTGTTTTTTTTGTTTTTTGGAACTTGGCGTTTACCTGAAAGGGCTTTTAAAATAATCAGATCTGACTTCTCTTCTATTCTTGTTGCCTTTCAGTTTATTTGAAAAGAACAACTAAGTAGGAACGTACCGATATGATCGTCAAATTTTTACTCGATCAGGACTTCGATCTAATTTTGTCCAAGTCTCTTTCGCTCGTGTTGATAGAACTTGTTTGATCGAAATGTTTGGTAAACTCTTAGTTCTTTATAGGATCGAAGGTTATTTATCAGCGAGTACAAGATAATCGATTTGACTTGTTCGATGCCACAAACTGGGTTTGATAGTAATTTTGAAGACAAAGTCTTCTGCTCATTGAATTCAGTTAACGAAAGCTCGAGCATGTTTGACCAAAGAACTTTCGAGATTAGATCTTGGGTTTAGCCCAGAATTTGACTAAGTTCGATGGTTAGGGGAGGGTTCATTCCCCCCAGTTCTGCTTCAGACTGCAAGTCCTGCGTAGGTTAGATATTAGGGGTGGATGCGCTCGATGTCGAGCTGCCTACGTACCCTTTCAAAGGATCAAGCCTTAAAGTAGTTCAATTTTTTTTTTTTTGAGTTTTCCGAGTGGAAGTACTTTTTGATGTTGATGATATTCCAAGGTCGTAGTTCGGGTTTCTGGGTATCTACAAACTTGAGTCGATAGACCCCTTCCCGAACAATGTCGGTGACCTCATAAGGACCTTCCCACTTCGCCCCTAACTTTCCAGCATGTTCTTCCTTTTTATGATCGAACACTTTTCGTAAGACGAGTTCACCTACTTGAAACCTTTGGGTTTTAATCCGCAAATCATAGTAGCGAGCTGCGGCCTGTTGGTAATTTTGGATTCGAGCTAATGCGAGGTTCCTTCATTCGTCGACGAGATCGAGCTCGTCAACTATCATTTGGTTATTTAGTTCCTCGTTTAGCGGACATTCTGTTTGGCGAATGATCGATACGAGGATTTCTGCGGGAACTACGGCCTCGATGCCATAGGCTAAGGAGAAGGGCGTTTCGCCCGTCGATTTTTAAGGCGTGGTTCTGTAGGCCCAAAGTACAGCCGGGAGTTCGTCGCTCCAGCTGGTTTTGTATTGGTCGAGCCTTTTTCAGGTTGTTCATGATCGACTTGTTAGCTGCCTCGGCTAGTCTATTCCCTTGGGGGTAACGAGGCGTCGAGTATGTCAGCTTTATGTGTTGGGAATGTCCTGAAATCTACCGTACTATCTCTAGAAAGTATGATAAGTGTCGAGATCAGACATAAGTCATAAATACTGGGTGATCATGATGACTTGCTAGAGCCCGCTCATGATCTATAAGTTTAGGACTTATTACCAGTATTGTATGATCCCAAAGGGTCACACACCATAGCTAACGGGAAAGTTAACAAGGAATTAATACGGTAAGATGCAAGGCATTACTGTATTTGTACAGAGAATTGGGCCAGACAAAAGACAGTCTTTGTCTGATTTGGGCCTTGGGCCCAAAAGCCTAATGAGCCATTAGTTTAATTACTTGGGCCCATATAAAGGAAGGAGGAGGCGAAGGAAGCCCTAATGCTTCAGTTGTCTGCGATTTTGGAGCCTCAGCCGTCCTCCTCTCTCTCTGTTGATTCCGAGCTTGGTCTAGCATCCTGATCCAGTAGCCTGTAAGCGTGTGGATACCTAGGAGGAGCAGGTAATCATCAGCTCTTGCAGATCTCGATATTCCATTGATTAATCCGCTGCAATCATAAGGTAATGATCCTGATCTGTTTATGATTCAACTGCAAATCACCTAGATCCTAGATAATTATGTGCTAGGATGTAACCTGAGAATTACACCATGAACACACATAATCCTTCAGTGGTATCAGAGCCTGGTTGTTAGGTTTTTGCTGTTTGGATCATATTTAGGTTGTTTTACTGTTTAGAATCGAATTTGGCTTAAGAAATTTGATTAGAACTTGTAAAAACCCTAATATGAAAATCACATGATTCGATATGATGTCTTATGTTAATTAAAGTCGATATGGTTTCTATTGTATGAATCGCTTTTTGACTATGATTGATAATCATAAGAATCGAATTGTACAAGGTTGATATTGAGAATCGATTTTGTCTCATAAGTGATTGCATGAAGCAATTATTGAATTGGAAATATCAAAAACGTTTTTTGTCTTCATGTGTTTGTCATCATACGTTTTTGAAAAGTCAAATTCATTGAAGTCAAAATCGTTTTGTCTGTAGTGAATGACTTGATCGATTTTGTAATTAAGAATCATTCATTCGATTATTTGATTAAAGCAATTATTTGATTAAATATCAATTGAAAAAGTCAAAGTCGATTGTTTAATCGATAAGTAAAAGGTCAATTGAAAAGGTCAAAATTGTTTTATCTCAAGGTGAATTAATTATCAATTACAGTGGTATCGATTACAGTGGTATCGATTGTTGATTTAGCTTATTTGATAATTGAAATCGATCGATAAGCATGCCGGGTATAACGATCAAACCGATCGGTTATTGCCGGATGCTGTATCGATCTCCTCCCACCCCGTGACGCATGAACCGATCGAGCCTTGGGCTGATCGCGATTCAATGGTCACTAGCCTTATCCCGCAAGTTAGGTCAAAATCAGCTAAAATTGATTGGTTAGACCAATCTATTTCTTCCTGATTTTGGACTTAACCGAACCGATCCAATTTAATTGGTGGTTCAAGCGGTTAACCCAAATCGCGGTTTGCTGGAAATTATTTAATACAATTGGTATTATTTAATTTCTGGTTAAACCGGATTTAAATTCAAAAATTGAATTTTAACCTAAACCGAAGGCTGGTCTAAGTTTGATTTGGTTGGACCAAATAATTTAGAGCTGGTCTGGTTTAGTAAATAACCAGTTGGATTTAGTAATTAATTTGGTCTTGGACCAGAATTAATGAACCGACTCGGTTATGTCAAATTATTGGGCCAATTGGAATTCTGTGGTCTTGGGCCAAGAATTGGGCCTATAATTTGTGACCCAACCGAAACTTTAATAAAATATTAAATTAGAAATTTCTATTTTTAGTATGTTTCTAAATTTAGAAAGTTTCTAAAATAAGTAAGTTTCCCAAAATAGTAATCTTCTATTTTTGGAAAGAAAACCTAAAATCCTCAAAACCAATATCAAGCTTGGATGTCTTGCCCAATCTTGTCAGCTACTTAACGCTTATTCAATTACAGATATGGCTTACAATGTGAGGTGTCTGTTTTTGCGTAAGTAAAGTAGTATATAGTCACTAATTTCATTGGGAGTCCCAGACTTTAGTGATTATTTGGCTGTAAGAGATTGGTTTCCTTGACTGGGCCATCGGGAGTCCCGGGCCTTGAGACATCTGGTGTATTGGGCCTTGGGCCCAATCCACAACCGAGAGTTATATGGATATAACTAGCTGTGTGCATGCTTACCAAGTAAAGCTAATTCCGGGTGACGGCCAGTGGCCCACTTTGGTTTTAGTTGAACATGGGTCTCGGAATCATTGCATTCTTATGAGGTTAAACAAAGAAATTTTGAATGCAATGCGAGTTTTCTTATAAGTTATTAAGATTACTCTTTTATGAACTAAATAACTAAAACTCTATTTATCTCTAAATTTCAGTTATGACTAGCACAAACAATCAAAACACTTTCTCGATCCGGTCTGTCCTTGAAATGGACAAACTGAACGGATCAAATTTCTTGACTTGGTCGCGGAACCTGAGGCTAGTCCTCAGGCAGGAGAGAAAGGACTATGTCCTTGAGAGAGCTCTCCCCGTGAGGATCGGGTCCAATGCCTCTCATGCAGTATATGATGCTTGGAATAAGCATTATAATGATGCGGTAGATGTGCGTGGTCTGATATTGGCTACCATGGACTCAGATTTGCTGAAGCAGTATGAGAACATGGAGTCGCCAATAGAGATGATCAGCAGCCTGAAATTGAAATTTCAGGAGCAGGTAAGAGTGGAGAGATACCAGTTGGTTTAGTCTCTCACTAGCTGCAAGCTACCAAATGATCATCCAGTAAGTCCTCATGTCAGTAAAATGATGGGTTACATTGATAACCTGAGGAAACTGGATTATCCAGTTAGCCAAGAATTGGCAACTGAGATCATTCTGCAGTCACTGCCGTCAAGCTATGATAAGTTCAAAAGGAACTATATCAAGAAAGGCTTAACGAAGACGCTGACTGAACTGCATGATATGCTCAAGACAGTTGAGCCAAACGTGAAGAGTATCCTGTATAATCTCGTAATGGAGAAGGGTAGGTTTACTAAACCTAGTGCTGACAAGGGTGAAGACAAAGTTGTCCAGATTTTGAATCATGGCAAGCCTGTGTCTTCTGAGCCCGAGTCAGATACATCTTACGTTGGTAAGTGCTGCTACTGTAAAGAGACTGGGCATTGGAAGAGAGATTGCATTAAATTCATGGAAGATTATGAGGAGTTGAAGTTGATGTATGAGACTACTTCCTCAGGTATTCATGTTATTACTTCAAGTTCTACCTTATAGGTATTGGATACTGGTTGTGGCACTGATATTTGTTATAATATGCAGAGCCTAAGCAACAGTAGAACGTTGAAGGAAGGACAAGTGGAACTGCGTGTCTGGAAGGAGCTATGGATGCTGCCTCAGCCGTAGGGTTTTCACTTGTAGATGCCTTTGAGGCTTGGTTTTGTATTAAGTAATTGCTACAATGTACCTGCTTTAAGCAGAGTTGTCTTTCATTTTCTTGTAAGAATTTGAATGTTTTTCATTTTGATAAAAGACAAGTTTTGTTCTTTTGATCTTAATGAAATATTAATTGTAGCACCCTATTCAAGGAATGGGTTTTATATCTTAAACCAAAGAGTGCCTAAATGTAACATAAATACCGAATTGGTTTAAATCTGATGAATTAAACCTGATTTTTCTTGGCATAAATGTTTTGGTCACATAGAGTGAGTCGGATTCAGAAATCCCATAGTTATGGACTTTTGGGCTCATTTGATCGGATATCTTATGAGACTTGAATTCGGCTTACTGGACCAAAAGACAAAAGGCCCATCTTAGCCGAGCTAGAGAAAAGCCCAAAGGCTTATTGGACCTTGAACATACTCATGTATGTGGCCCGATGAGCAGTAATGCCAGAGAAAATTTCCTGTACTTCATTATCTTTACTGATTACTTCAGTGAGTATGACTGTGTTCATTTGATGAGACACGAGTCGGAATTCTTTGAAATGGTCGAAAGAGTTCCAGAATGAGGTATAGAACCTGAGTGACAGAAGTATTCAGACTCTGGATTAGATCACGAGTGAGAATACTTAAGTCATTGATGGTGTGATCATCTGAATGAGTGTGAAGTCGTTTCACAGCTCATTTCTCCTGAAAACCTAGAGGTGTTTCTGTGAGAATGAATCAGATCTTATTAGAAATGATTAAAGATGAGTCACACGAATCTTCCATGATATTCTTTAAGAATAACGCTCTAGAAATATCTAAGTTTACGCTGAAATAGTTCCACCAATATCAGTTGAAAGACACCACATAAATGTGGACTGGAAATGATCCAAATTCGTCTTTACTGAGTATTTGTAGTTGAGCTACTTCGCTGGTTGTCCTAGGGAAACCAAGGCTTGTTACTTTTACGTCCATTCCGAAAACGAAGTTAGGTTGTTCGGAATTCTGTTTTCTAAAAGGGAAGTTTCTTTCCAAGAAGAACAGTGGGAGTAAAAGTATAACTCGAAGAAATTCGAGAAATACAGGAGGCTGCTCAACCTGTAAAGGGAGAGCAGCGGATGGATTTACAGATTTCTGTAGAATCTACACCTGTAGAGCCTGAAGTTCGCAGATCTGAATGAATCCGTCACTAATCCGAGAGTGATTTCTCGTGATTAGTTGCCATGATCTGATGATCATTGAAAGTGACGAACCTGCGAAATTCACAGAAGCGAAAGTGAGCCCGGACTCCGAAAAATTATACTGTGTGTAAGTTAGCTTCATCGATCCATTCATGGATGGAAGCAAGCATATCGGAGTTGGAATCTTCGTTCTGTTGAAGTAGTCAAGGTTTTGACTTGAACATGAACGAAGAGGAACTATGCGTTTACTAATAGATAAGTGGGAGCGATGTTGCATTTCTCATAGTGTATGTCGATGACATACTGATTCTCGAAAATAACATTCCAATGCTGCAGTCGGTAAAGGACTGGCTTGGGAGTTGGTTTTATGAATGACATGGGTAAAGCCACGTATGTTCTTGGATTTTGGATTCAAAGATAGAGATCCAAAAGAGCTGATAGGACAAAGTCAGGATTCTTATATTGACAAAGTCCTACACGTTTTCAGCATTCCAAGAAGGGTTTTATGCCAATGTCACATGGCATTACGTTAAGCAAGAAACAGTTTCCTACGATAACTGCTGAGCTTGAATACATGGATGAGATTCCATATGCGTCGGCAATTGGATCTATCATGTATGCCATGACACGTACTTGTTTTGATGTTGCTTTAATGTTAAGCAAGACAAGTAAAGACCAGTCAAATCCAGCGAAGAATCACTGGATAGACGTAATGAATATCCTCAAGTATTTGGAAAATACTTAGGATAAGTTCTTGATTTACGGAGAAAGTGAGGTGCTACAAGTCGATAGAGTCTGAAAGGCAAGTTTCCAACAGACAAAGATGATTTCCGGTCACAGTCCGGTTATATCTTGTGTCTGTTTGGCGGTGCAAGGCACTGTTGCTGACTCCATGACTTAAGCTGAACATTTCGCAGCTTGGGTAGCGGCGAAAGAGGTTGTTTGGATAGAAAAGTTCATCACTGAACTTGATGTGGCTAACTGCACATCTGAGATCCAAACACATTGAGGGTAGGTATAACATATTCCGTGAGATAAATAACAGAGGTGTTAAGTAGATCAGCAAGTTTCAACGAATGAGAACGTTGCTAATCTATTAACGAAGCCACTCCTTAGGCCTAAGCACGAGTCGCGGACTGTAGCTGTAGGATAAGTGAAATTAAGATGTAGTCTTAATTTCAGTGGGAGTTTGTAAAGGGCTTTATTTAGTTGTTTTGAAAGGTTCATGTAAACATAATATTTTATGTTTATGAAATTTATGATTTCTGGATTATTTTAACTGTGATATAAATAATCGTTCCAAAATGATTCATGTCATTATATATGGGCCATCGAAGTACATGAGTAGACTTGATCCTGAAACCCCATATTTAACAAAATGACATAAATCATAGTGTCCATAGTCGAAGGTTGTTGAAATTGGAACACCAACAACCACTTGAGACTAGATTGTGTTGAGACTTATGACCAAGTTTCGAGGGGTCATAGATGCGCGGCATCAAAGTCGACACATAGGTATATGTAGGGGAGCATATGACCGGACATGGCCCGCTGATGAGAACTCTACAAGATATTAATATCTGTGTCATAAGAGGTTCTCATATACGACTATAGAGTATAGTCCTTAGACCTGAGTTCGCATGCATGTGGCTGCACATTGAGTGATGCGCTTTGATCATTGTCTAACGCTGTTTCGTAACTGGGAGCTATAAGGACCTTGGTTGGGTGTATTATAAAGTGTGTAGTTCACAGTGATGGAACAAGATGGGATTTGTCCCTGCCGTTTAACGGAGGTAATATCTCTAGGCCAATCGGAGACTTGATAGCTGGTAAGAGAGTGGCCACTCCCAAACGGACTTGCCCAAGTCGTTTGCATTGTCAGTATCAAATCTGTTCCGATAAACATGGTCTGGCTATATAAGGATGACACGCATCTTGCCTTATGCCAGATTGAGATATTGAGACAAAAGGATTAGGGAATGTAGGATTCCAGTACAAGTGGGAGATTGTTGGGAATGTCCTGAAATCTACCGTACTATCTCTAGAAAGTATGATAAGTGTCGAGATCAGACATAAGTCATAAATACTGGGTGATCATGATGACTTGCTAGAGCCCGCTCATGATCTATAAGTTTAGGACTTATTACCAGTATTGTATGATCCCAAAGGGTCACACACCATAGCTAACGGGAAAGTTAACAAGGAATTAATACGGTAAGATGCAAGGCATTTACTGTATTTGTACAGAGAATTGGGCCAGACAAAAGACAGTCTTTGTCTGATTTGGGCCTTGGGCCCAAAAGCCTAATGAGCCATTAGTTTAATTACTTGGGCCCATATAAAGGAAGGAGGAGGCGAAGGAAGCCCTAATGCTTCAGTTGTCTGCGATTTTGGAGCCTCAGCCGTCCTCCTCTCTCTCTGTTGATTCCGAGCTTGGTCTAGCAGCCTGATCCAATAGCCTGTAAGCGTGTGGATACCTAGGAGGAGCAGGTAATCATCAGCTCTTGTAGATCTCGATATTCCATTGATTAATCCGCTGCAATCATAAGGTAATGATCCTGATCTGTTTATGATTCAACTGCAAATCACCTAGATCCTAGATAATTATGTGCTAGGATGTAACCTGAGAATTACACCATGAACACACATAATCCTTCATTATGCTCCAAGTCCTGCAAAACTTTTGGAATGTATTCGATATGAACTGAGATCCGTTGTCAGTGACAATTTCATGAGGAAGTCCATGACGACATATAATGTTTCCCAAGAAGAACTTCTTTACATGGACGTCCTTGATTTTTTTATAGGACTCGGCTTCGATCCATTTGGTGAAGTAAGTTAGTCATGACAAGTAGGTGCATGGCCTTTTTCCTTCCCGATGTGACTAAGGGTCCCACTATATCTATCCCCCAACGCATAAAAGGATACGGCGGGGAGATCGAAGAGAGTTTCTCTGAAGGCTGATGGATTATCGGGGCATGCCTTTGGCATTTATCGCACTTCGTCGAGAATATTTCACACTCGGCAGACATATTTGACCAGAAGAAACCTTGGCGCTTAATCCGTATGGCTAAAGCTCGGCCTCCGGAATGACTTCCGCAAGAACCTTCATGAGCTTTACTCATTACTATCTGAGTTTCTTTTCCGCAAAGGCATTTGAGGTACGGTCCAGAAAGACTTCCTTTGAATAGCTTTCCTTCTGTCACGCAATACCTTGCGCTTTGTGTTTTGAGCTTTTTAGAAGCCCACCTGTCGGTAGGGGTCGTACCGTTGATGATGTACTGGATAATAGGATCTATCCAAGCACTTCTGGGGTCTGGTCCGCGGGAGTCATTTTTATGGGACCGTCTGGGGCGTTAGCTACGCAGATGGCCTTCCTAGGATCAATGTCATCATCAACATCGATGATGTCGAGTTTGGTTTCCCTTTCGGGTGTCAGTTCGACATCGATCGGTTGTTTGGAGCTTTTCTCTTTGAGAGATAAAGCTTTTAGCGCGACATCTATGATGGGTTTTTCGATCCCTTCAACTGGTATGATCATTTTTAAGTTGGGATCGGAGGTTAAGGCTAACGCTGCTAAGGCATCATCTGCCATGTTCTCTCCTCGAGGGATACGAGTTAGATCGAAGAAATCAATTTAATCAGCGAGGCTATGAACGACTTGAAGGTATGCCTCCATTCGTTCGTCTTTAGCTTCATAGTCGCCGTGATATTGGCTCGTGATTAGCTGGGAGTCGCTGAAGGCATCCACTTCGCATGCTCCATTTGCTATCGCAAGTCTGAGTCCAGCTATCAATGCTTCGTACTCCGCTTCATTATTTGACGCAGCGAATCCAGGTCTGAAGGATTGTTCCAACACTTCTCCTGTGGGAGAGACTAGGTTGACTCCTACCCCAGATCCTTGTTTCGAGGATGCACCGTCGACATGGAGGGTCCACTTTTTGGACAAGGACGGCTCGAGATCGACGGTCGGGGGGAGTTCGATTATGAAGTCAGCGAGTACTTGTGCTTTTTGAAGGATTGTTTAGTGATTCCTGGTTCAATTCATCAGATTAATTGATCCTACTAAACATGCCAGATCTAGGTTCTCTTGCAGAATCATAAAGGATCTCACCTGTTACCTTGTTATGCAGCGGAAAGGGGAGGTACGGGTCAGAGATCAGCAGAACCACCAAGAGATAGCTCCTCCAAAGGCTCACACACGCACGCACAGGAAATAGGCTGCTAGACCAGCTGTTGGGAGGCGCAGAGAAAGAGAGAGGGAGGCGCAGATGGCTTAAGAAAATTAGAGCTAGGGCAAGTTTTATTTATTAAAACCCTTGTCCAGTTCTTATGGGCTTTTGGGCCCAATTCTCAGTCTGATTAAATCCCTTGGATTTAATCAGGCCCTTTAGTCTCTCTTAGTACAGTAAATGCCTAGCACTTTTACCGTACTTCTGCTAAACCGTTCCTACACATTTTCCGGTTAGCTTAGGCGTGTGACCCATATGGGATCATATAATAAAGGCAATAAGTCCAAGACTTATAGATCATGAGCGGACTCTAGCAAGCCATCATGACCCCCAGTATTATATGACTTATGTCTGATCATTGACATACTCTTACTTTCTAGAGACAGTACAGAGATTACTGGACATAATTCCAACAATCTCCCACTTGAACTGGAATCTCTGTATTCATAATCCTTTTGTCTCAATATCTCGATTAGTCATAAGGCAAGATTAGTGTCATCCTTATAAAGCCTAATCTTGTTCATCAGACTCTGATTTGATACTGACAATCCAAACGACTCGGGAAAGTCCGTTTGAGCATGGCCATGCATTTTCCAGTATTCAAATCTCCGATTGGCCTAGAGATATTCACTCCATTTATATTGGAGGGACAAATCCCGTCTTGTTCCATCACTGTAAACTACTCATTTCATAATACACCCAATCAAGGTCCTTATAACTATCGCTTAACGACAGCATTAGACAATGATCAAAGCGCATTAGTTCATGTGCAGTCACATGCATGCGAACTCAGGTCTAAGGACTATACTCTATAGTCGTAGTAAGAATCTCTTATGACACAGATATAAATATCCCGAAGAGTTCTTATAATCGGGTCATGTCCGGTCGTATGTACCCAACATACACCTATGTACTGACTTTGATGCCGCGCATCTATGACACACTGAGACTTTGTCATAAGTCACATACCAATCTAGTCTCACACGGTTGTTGGTGTTCCAATTTCAACAACCTTCGACTAGGGACAGGATGATATAAGCCATCTATCAAATATAGGGTCTCATGATCAAGCTAAATGACTTTGATGACTCAAGATCAAGTCACTTACTTCGATGACCTATAAAATGGTTCATATCATTTTGGAACGATTATTTCATCACAGTTAAAATAATCTTGAAATAATAATTTCATTAAACATCATAAAATGTTTTACAAGAACATATCAATAACTAAATAAAGCCCTCAAACTCCCACTCAAATTTAGATTACATTTCAATGTCTCTAATGCCTACAACTTCAGTTAGGAACTCGAGCTTAGGTCTTGGGAGTGGCTTTGTCAATGGATCAGCGACGTTATCATCTGTCTGAACTCGGCTGATCTTGACTTCCTTTCTATTAATGATGTCACGTATCAAGTGAAATCTTCTTAGCACATGCTTGGATTTCTGGTGTGATCTTGGTTCCTTTGCCTGAGCAATAGCACCATTGTTATCACAAAACAGTGCCAGAGGCTCAGCCGCATTTGGTATCACACCTAGTTCAATAATGAACTTTCGTATCCAAACAGCTTCCTTCGCTGCTTCCGAAGCGGCGATATATTCAGCTTCTGTAGTGGAATAAGCAACGGTGTCTTGCTTGGAGCTTCTCCAACTGATTGCACCGCCATTCAGACAAAAGATATAACCGGACTGTGACCGGAAATCATCTTGGTCTGTCTGGAAACTTGCGTCCGTGAATCCACTGACTTCAAGCACATCACTTCCACCGTATACCAAGAACTTGTCCTTAGTATGTCTTAGATACTTCAGGATATTCTTGACGGCAATCCAATGGTTTTCACCTGGATTTGACTGGTATCTACTCGTCATGCTCAATGCATAAGCAACATCAGGACGAGTACAGATCATGGCATACATGACAGATCCTATTGCAGATGCATAAGGAATATTCTTCATGCGCTCAAGCTCAGCAGCCGTCGTAGGGCTCTGCTTCTTGCTTAGCGTTGTGCCATGTACCATTGGCGTGAAGCCCTTCTTGGAATCTTTCATTCTGAATCTCTGTAGGACTTTGTCAATGTACGAATCTTGACACAAGCCTATCAGCCTTTTAGATCTATCCCGGTAGATCCTGATTCCAAGAACGTATGCGGCTTCACCCATGTCTTTCATGGAAAAACAACTTCCAAGCCAGTCCTTTACCGACTTTAGCATTGGAACGTCGTTTCCGAGAAGCAGTATGTCATCGACATACAGAATAAGAAATACTATCTTGCTCCCACTAGTTTTCTTATACACGCATTGTTCTTCTTCGTTTCTGATGAAGTCAAATTGCTTGATCGCTTCATCAAAGCGAAGATTCCAGCTCCTCGATGCTTGCTTCAATCCATAAATGGATTTATGAAGCTTGCATACTTTCCCAGCATTCTTTGGATCTATGTAACCGTCAGGTTGTGTCATATACACATCCTCTTCCAGAATACCATTCAGGAAGGCGGTTTTCACGTCCATCTGCCAAATTTCATAATCATGAAAAGCTGCAGTTGCTAGTAGAATCCGAATAGATTTCATCATAGCCACTGGTGAATAGGTTTCATCATAATCCACACCGTGAACTTGTCTGAAACCTTTTGCCACCAGTCTGGCTTTATAAATCTGGACATTTCCATCCACGTCAATCTTCTTCTTGAAGATCCATTTGCACTCGATGGCTTTTACACCAGCAGGTAAGTCAACCAGCGAAAACACTTGGTTGACTGACATGGAGTCCATTTCGGAATCAGTGGCCTTACGCCACTTAGAGGAATCTGGGCCCATCATGGCTTGATTGAAGTTCGATGGCTCATCACCATCAATGATCAGAAGATCATGACAGTCAGTCACGAGAAATCCTTGATATCTCTCGGGTTCGTGACGGATCCTCCCGGATCTTCGAACTTCAGGTACTACAGGTTCAGGCTCTACAATTTCTTGTAGGTCCTCCTGCTGCTCTTCCTCATTAGGTTGAGCAGTATCCTATTCATCTTGAATTTCTTCAAGCAGTACCTTACTCCCACTGTTTTTCTTAGAGAGAAACTCCCTCTCAAGAAAATTACAATCCCGGGCAACAAAAATCTTGTTCTCGGAACGTAGGTAGAAGTAATAAGCCTTGGTCTCCTTCGGATAACCAATGAAGTAGCATTTATCAGACTTTGGTGTAAGCTTGTCAGAGATTAATCTCTTGACATAGGCTTCACAACCCCAAATTCTAAGATAAGACAGCACCGGAGCTTCTCCAGTCCATAATTCATATGGTGTCTTTGCTACTGCTTTTGATGGCGCTCTATTTAGAGTGAACACTGCTGTTAGCAGAGCATATCCCCAAAGGGATATTGGAAGGTCTGTGTGACTCATCATAGATCGAACCATATCCAATAAGGTCCGATTTCTCCTCTCAGACACACCATTCCATTGTGGTGTTCCAGGAGGAGTGAGTTGGGATACGATCCCACACTCTCTCAGATGATCACTGAATTCTTGGCTTAAGTATTCTCCTCCTCGGTCGGACCGAAGAGCCTTAATGCTTTTGCCAAGTTGGTTCTGTACTTCATTTTGGAATTCTCTGAATTTCTCAAACGATTCAGACTTATGTTTCATCAAATAAACATATCCATACCTACTGAAATCATCAGTGAAGGTAATGAAGTACTGATAGTTTCCTCTTGCATTTGTGGACATTGGGCCACACACATCAGTGTGTATCAAGCCCAATAAGTCACTGGCCCTCTCGTTAGGTTTATTAAAGGGGGCCCGTGTCATTTTGCCCATCATGCAGGATTCGCATTTCTCACATGACTTAAAGTCAAATGAGCCAAGAAGTCCATTCGAATGGAGCCTCTTGATGCGTTTCTCGCTGATGTGCCCTAAACGACAATGCCATAGAAACGTTCGGTTCTCCTCATTAGGTTTGAACCGTTTGGTATCAATGTTATAAATTGGCGCGGATTGATCAAGTATGTAAAGCCCATTCGTAAGAGGGGCACAACCATAGAACAAATTGTTGCGATTGAAGGAACATAATTTATTCTTAACTGAAAAATCATAACCTTCCAAATCCAACAAAGAAATTGAAATAATATTTCTGCTTATCGCAGGTACAAAATAACAATTATTGAGTTCTAAAACCAATCCCGAAGGTAAAGACAACAAGTATGTGCCTACAGCTAGTGCAGGAACTTTCGCTCCATTCCCAACTCGTAGCTCCACTTGTCCTTGCTTCAGCCTCCTACTGTTGCTGAGTGCCTGCATATTAGTACAAATATGAGCCCCACAACCAGTATCCATAACCCATGAGGTATTATCAGAAGTAGTTGTATTAACTTCTATAACAAAAATACCTGATGAAGAAGTCTCCAGAGTCTTCTTCTTTAATTCCTTTAGACCTTCCAGGAATTTCTTACATTCTCTCCTCCAATGCCCTGGTTCTTTACAGAACCTGCAGATGTCAGTAGGCCCAGCCTTGGATTTGGGCTTGGGCTTTGGCATGTCCTTGTCCGAGACTTGAACAGCCTTAGCCTTTCCCTTGTCCTTGGCAGAGGATTTCTTAAAGCCCTTGCCCTTTTGCACCATAAGCACATTGGGGTCCTTGGCTTTCCTCAAGTTGGGCTCTGCAGTCTTGAGCATTCCGTGAAGCTCAGGCAATGTCTTACTCAAGCCATGCATATTGAAGTTCAGGATGAACTGATCATAGCTTGCAGGTAAAGACTGCAGAACGATGTCGCAGGCAAGTTCCTGGCTGATAGGGCAGTCGAGTTTCTGAAGATGATCGAGATAACCCATCATCTTCAAGACATGAGGACTCACTGCCGCATTTGCAGCCAACTTACAGTCTAAGAGGTTCTTAACTGTCTGGAACCTCTCAGTCCTTGCCTGCTCCTGAAAAAGCGATTTCAGGCTTGCCATTATCTCGATGGGCGACAACACACTCTCGAACTGCATTTGCAGCTCAGCAGTCATGGTCGCCAACATCAGGCAATAGACATCATTTTCATCTGACGAATGCTTTTCCCAAGCATTATGCAGAGTCCTGGCGGCATTGTTAGGAGGCCTCTCGAGGAGAGGATCACGAAGGACATAATCCTTCTTCTCCTGCTTGAGGACCAGCCTCAAGTTCCTTGACCACGTCAGGAAGTTCGTTCCAGTCAGCTTCTCCTTTTCGAGAACATACCGGATTGAGAATGTGTTTTGAGTGCTTGTAGTAGTCATAGCTGAAATATAAGATAAAAAGGTTATTAGTTAATATGTTCAATATGATTAATCTTGTATTATACTTAATATGATTAATCTCGCATTATATTCAATAACATCAGTTACCCTCAATAGAATATAATGATTCCAAGATCCACATATAACTAAGATCAAAGTGGGCCACTGGCCGTCACCCAACCTTAGCTTATATCGGTAAGCCCTATCTCGGCTAATTATATCCGTGATATAACTCTTGGTTGTGAATATGGGCCCGAGGCCCAATCCACTCTGATGTCTCAAGGCCCGGGACTCCCGATGGCCTAGTCAAGAAAACCAGACTATACAGGCATGTAATCACTAATGTCTGGGACTCCCAATGACATTTATGAATCACAAACCGTCTTACCCACGCAAAAGTAGACACCCTCACACTGTAAGGCCATGAGTACAATTGAATGGGCTTCGACAGCTGACATAGACTGGACAAGACATCCAACGCTTGATATTGTTTGAGGTTTGTAGGTTTATTAAAATTTTATCCCAAAATAGAAGATTACTATTTTGGGAAACTTTCCTTTTTGGGAAACCTACTAATTTTGGAAACTTTCTAAAATTGGAAACTTTCTAGAATTGGAAACTTCCTAAAATTGGAAACTTTCTAAATATAGAAATTTCCTAAAATCCAAAACATGCAAATCTAGAAACTTCTAATTTAAGAAATTTTCTAATTTCAGATTTTGGAAACACAGATTAATTTTAAAATCGATTTTAAATTTTATTTAAATAAATTTTAAATTAAATCTGAAGAAAATACTCAAATAATTGGCCCAATTGTTTTAACTTCTTGGCCCGAGGCCCAAGAATTGGTCCATGTCCAAGTCATAACCCAATTGTCCAATTAAATGACATAACCGGTCTGGTTAATTAAAATTGGTCTAACCAAAATTAATTACTACGATGACCACAATTGTCAACCGGTTATTTACTAAACCGGATTTTCTCAATTTATTTGGTCCAACCAAATCAAATTAGAAAACCACTGGTTTAGGCACTAAATCCAATAATTTTTACGACATTGGATTTCTTATCCCGGTTTAACCAGAACTTTAATAAATTTTATTAAGTCTGTTTATTAAACCGTGACAATTAAGTTTTAAACCGAACCATTAACCGAACCGATCACGGCCGTGACCTAGCTTCGCGATCGAGACGAGACACGATCCGGGATCGCCCATCACTCGATCACGCGATGCTCGGACTATTGCGGGACAGGACGGGACGGCTCGGGTCGAGACGCGTCGTGAGCTGGACTCGATCGCATCGATCCATGCCATCGATCCGTGATCGATACATGCGATCGGCTCGCCGATCGGTTCATCACTCGCCGCGAGCATCAGCGATCGGCATGACCACGCGATCGATCCATGATCGGTCCGTGCATCAAGCGATCCGCTCGGCCGACTCTCGGACGCATACCGATCCTTTAGTGATTCCTGGTTCAATTCATCAGATTAATTGATCCTACTAAACATGCCAGATCTAGGTTCTCTTGCAGAATCATAAAGGATCTCACCTGTTACCTTGTTATGCAGCGGAATGGGGAGGTACGGGTCAGAGATCAGCAGAACCACCAAGAGATAGCTCCTCCAAAGGCTCACACACGCACGCACAGGAAATAGGCTGCTAGACCAGCTGTTGGGAGGCGCAGAGAAAGAGAGAGGGAGGCGCATATGGCTTAAGAAAATTAGAGCTATGGCAAGTTTTATTTATTAAAACCCTTGTCCAGTTCTTATGGGCTTTTGGGCCCAATTCTCAGTCTGATTAAATCCCTTGGATTTAATCAGGCCCTTTAGTCTCTCTTAGTACAGTAAATGCCTAGCACTTTTACCGTACTTCTGCTAAACCGTTCCTACACATTTTCCTGTTAGCTTAGGCGTGTGACCCATATGGGATCATATAATAAAGGCAATAAGTCCAAGACTTATAGATCATGAGCGGACTCTAGCAAGCCATCATGACCCCCAGTATTATATGACTTATGTCTGATCATTGACATACTCTTAATTTCTAGAGACAGTACAGAGATTACTGGACATAATTCCAACACTTTTAAGCAAGTTCGAGATCTAAACTCTATATCGTACTCACTTAGTTCGATAGCCTAGCCCACTTCACCAATCGACATGACTGGCTTGTACTGTGAAGGATTGTCCTCAATGGTTGTGAGGTCATCACTACGATCAAATGAGACTGGAAATATGGTCGCAGCTTTCGAGCTGAGGTTACATGTGCCAATGCGAGTTTTTCCATTGCGGGATACCTTGTTTTGGCATCGATCAGAGTTTTGCTAACATAGTAGACTTGTGTTTGCTCGTTCTGATCTTCGCGAACTAGAACTCCACTTACTACCACCGAAGAGACGGCTAAGTACAGTTATAGTGGTTCTCCTTCCACTGGCTTCGCCAGTATCGGGGGCTCGCTTAGGTTTTAAGATGGGTGAACGCTTCTTCGCACTTCTCATCCCTAACAAACTTTTTATTTGCTTTGAGTAATTGGTAGAAAGGAAGACACTTGTCAGTTAACCTTGATATAAAGCGATTCAACGCTGCAATTTTGCCGGTTAGTCTTTGGTCTTCCCGTGTTGTATTCAGAGATGACATCTCCGAAAACGTGACAATCTGCTTGGGATTTGCTTTGATCCCCCTTTCGGTTACTAAGTACCCCAGGAATTCTCCTGATGGAAGACCGAAGGTGCACTTTGCGGGGTTGAGCTTCATCCCATACTTTGATTATATTCTACTGCAAGTACACAGTTATTCAATGTAGTACTTAGGGTATCGAACTCACAAGTACTCACGGCTCACACGATAGATTATGAGTATTCAAATTAAGCTAAGCGAAACAGATTGTAAAGCAGTAAACAAGACAGCAAGTAAACAAATGAAGTGAGGTGAATGTAGGCAATTAACGAAGGCGTCAGGTTTCAGGAAGTTCTCAAGAAATCAGGAAATCATATAATAACCAATCAGGATTCAATCTATTAGCGTTCTTGAACTAGAATCACAGAAGTAAAACTAACCAGCTCTCGCTGCGATAAGTATCTATGTCTAACAACCTAGAAAACCAACTCTCGTTGTGAATCCTAGAGTTCTAAACATGCATTAATTCCAAGTTCGTTTGCTCACAACTTCTCTAGACCAAATCCCTTTGCGAATAGATAAGTTGATCACCTAAATCCTTTCTAGCTAATTAACCAACTCTCGTTGTGTAAATCAACCTAATATCAATAATCTAAATGGCCAGTTCAGATTAATCTTTACGAACGATTTATATGAAGAACTAGATGATGAATCCAATTTAATCAGTTAATCTAGCATTCTTTCAAATCCCTAATGAGAATTCCCTAACCTAACAAGAGATCTACTCAGACATAGCAATCATAACAGAGAACATAGTCAAAATAGATATCATAGATGAATCAAAAAGAGTAAGAACAGGGGTTCGAAATTAACTCTCTCTCGAGAACAAGACCAGCCCCAAATCTCCTAATCTAATAGAAAAATCTCTCGAAATAAAACTTAGCCTAAACAGTGGCTGTAAAACCTAATTAAAAGCTAAAACACGATTTGGGTCACTTTGTAATTATGAGAAACTTATGGGCCAAGTTGCAATTTCTAAATCTTCATTAAAACTCGCGAGATAACTCTGTCACGACCTTGTGTCGACCGATGCACAATATGTGTCGATCGACACAAGTGTCTGATATCTGCAGTGACTTCTTCTTCTCGGGCAAATGCTCCAAAGTACTCCAGAATGCGCCATAATATCCAAATAAGCTCCAATCGTGGTAAAACCTGTAAAATACCTGAAAGGACTCGAAAGACTCTATAGAAGACTCGATTATATACATATATCATGGCTCAAAACACCTAAAAACCTCGATATATCAACTCCCCCACACTTAGCTCTTTCTTGCCCTCAAGCAAGTAAAGAACCAAAGCACAAGAAAAGAGGTTTAAAAACACAGAAACCCATTTCGTCCTCGGAACTTTCGCATTCACATTCACTTAGTAAACCACTGAAAACTTTCCTGCAGAGCTCAAAACCACAATGTACTTCCCCCACACTTAGCAATTAGCCCAAGTAAACTCCACAATCAGATTAGGACATTCATGTTCACCACACTAGCCTCTGTATACAATTAAGTGCGGTCTCACAGAGGGAGTATCGAATCAAAGGACACATGGAATCAACCCATTCAGTGTCTGACCACCAAACTGTCGGTTTCTGGTTTCTTTCTTTTCCCTTTCTCCCTTAGCACTGATTTTTCCCCACTGGGTATCATTTTCATTTTTCTATCAGTGCTCTTCTCTTTTTATTGAGGTTTAACTTTGGATCTTTCCATGGATACACAGGAGGTAATAGGGGTCTCTACCACTCCCGTGACCACTTCGAAGCTACTAGCTTATCCTCTGTTTTTATCTCTCTCTCTCTCTTTTTTTTTTTTTTTTACTTTCAAGGGAGGGGAAAATCAGAAACCATACTTTAGACAGGATCATAGGCTGTGCCAAACACATTAGGGGAATCCGACCCAAAGATTACCAAGCCCCTAAGTGAGAAATTAAAGTCAAGATTAGAAGTGAGACTAGTGGTGGATCCTCTGAATACCTGGTTAGATATGGATGTCCTTGGTAAGTTGATATGTGTGATGTTTTCTAATAGTCATAGAGCTCCTGCAAGTCTGTCCAATGGTCACTAAGTTCCTGTTCCAGCGAAAAATTTCCTCGAAAAATCATAGTTTCATACACTTTTTGACTCAATAAAACAGTTCTGAAAAACAAGGACTGACTCTAAGAAAAGAGAAAACGATGTCAGTAACCACCTCCCCCACACTTGAATAACACTGTCCCCAGTGTTACCGAGTATAGAGTAAGTGAAATTGGGTCAAAACTTGTGAGAATTTTAGAAAACAGTGTTGTTACCTTCTGTCGCAGATGGTGTCGACCGACACAAAGGTTGAATCGATCGACACGCTGCGCGTATTTCAGTACCAATGCTACAGACTTGAACAGAATCCGAATTAGTTGTGTTTAATCACATAACTTCCTCTATGTCAGCACTGTCAGATCACTCAGAAACAAGTCAAAAGCAACAAGATAGATATAAAAGAGTTCCACAAAGTTCAACCCAAAAGAAACATGACAAACTGACTCAAATAAAATCAAAGCTGACTCAAGAAAAACAAAAACGAAAAATTAGTCCTAAAACTCATATGAAAAAACTCACCAGTGGGTTTCCTCCCACTCAGCGCTTGTTTTTAGTCATTAGCTTGACTGTGGCACGTGGTCAGATGTCAGGCGGTTTCGCTAAAGGCATAGTGTGCCTTCGCGAAATTCTTCTCATCCATGGTGGCCTATATGCATCATGTGCGTGAGACTGACCGAGGAACTTGGTAATGACAACAAGATCAGGCGGAACATCGTTTCCTGACTCTATTCCCTACAGAATCGGCATCAGAGTTAGTATACTTGAGGTCAGAGGATGCGAACCTTGGCTTGGTGAGATATGGCTTAGGTTTGATGTTTGGAGCCTTCTGCTTAAGAGCAGGTATAGGCTTTGAAGATGTTAGAGCAGATTCAGTATGAACTGCCATCTTCTCTTCTAAAGTTTCAATCTCTGGTTCTATCTCAACACTGAAGCTTTGTCCATCAATAGTGGATCTCTGCAACCCATCCATCTTGAACTGCAAAGGTTTATCTCCCAGGTGGAGATCAATCAGACCATGTCGCACATCAATTACAGCTCCAGCAGTGGCTAAAAAGGATCTGCCAAATAGTAGAGGATCATCAGGCTCAATCTCATACTTCAACACCACAAAATCTGTTGGAATAAAGTAGTTTCCAACTCTGAGAAGGATGTTCTCAAGAACTCCTTCTGGATACCTCTTTGATCGATCAGCTAGGACAAGAGAGATCCTAGTGGGCTTGAAGTTCAACAATCCTAATCTCATAGCCACAGAGTATGTCATGAGATTCACACTTGAGCCAAGATCACACAATGACCTCTTAAATCTGCCTTTATATATAGAACAGTCTATCATGAAACTCCCTGGATCCTTTAGTTTCTCAGGAATCCTGCCATGAATAACGGCATCGCCCACTTCAGAGACCATCAAGACACCTTCTTCGTCAGTCATATTACTAGAAAGGATGTCTGTAATACATCTCGTCACCACAAGAATGGTCTTAGTAGCACCTATCAATGGGACTTCAGTTAGCTTATCTCTCATAAGCTTCTTGTACCTTTCCCACTGAATCTCTTGCTTGGACTCCCTAGCGAATGTAATTTTCGATTTGTAGACTCTCTCTTTGGCTACATTCGGTTTCTCTGGACAAACTGGCTGCTCACGTCCATGGTGTCGATCGACATTGAAGTGATGTCGATCAACAATGACACGATTCGAGTCGACCTTGATGTCGAGGTGGGTCGATTTCGGTTCGTCACGAAAATTCAAAACTGGTGTCGACCGACATGGCTCTGTGTCGATCGACACAGGATCTTTATTTCGAATTTCACTCGAATTTTTCAGCTCCAAAATCTTTACATCATAATTCTGCTCAGCTTCGTCCTCTACCAAAACCGCTTTAACATGTTATTTCTGAGATCGAGCCATCCTTTCCTTAATACCGGCATCTGCTTGCGTCATCCTAGTATCCAGATCATCAACTCTGCTTGTCAAAACCTCCAATTTCCCACTTAGATCTTGATACATGGAATCTAGCTTCCTATTCAGATCTCCTGTCATCTTATTCTGCCCAAGAAGCAACAGCTCAAGCATGGACTCAATCTTTGTCTGCTCATTAGTGGGAGGAGCTTGGTGAGATGAATAACCATTATCCCTTGAACTCGGTGTGTAGCCAGAGGTTTGTCTCTGCTGATTTCCATATGTCTTCTCATAATAATTAGTCCCAGTGATATAGTTCACCTCTGCAAACTCTTCAGCTTCTGCATCAGATTGGATTTTCCTCTTCCTAAGTAGGATACTGTGGACAGAATCAATCTTGTCCCTCATTTCGGCCAATTGCAAGCTATCGTCTTTGCCACCAGATCTCTGTCTCTCCTTGTCAGCATTATTGACACTATTGCTAGTTATCAAGTTCTCAATAAGCTCCTTAGCTTCCCCTGGTTGCTTGGTATAAAAGTTCCCATTACTTGCAGCATCCATAGCCGTCTGATACCACAAATCAACTCCTCTGAAGAAAACACACAACAGTTGTACTTCAGAGAAACCATGGTGTGGACAATCTCTTTGGTACCTCTCGAACCTCACCCAAGCACTCTTAAAAGGCTCTGTAGGTCCTTGCTTAAATGTCAAAAGATTCTGTCTAAGCTGGTCGGATCTAGCATCATCATAAAAGTGTCTAAGGAACTCTCTCTTAACCGCATCCCAAGTAGTCAATGATCCTGGTGGTAGCTGTTTCAACCAGTGGGCTGCTTCTCCATTGAGAGAAAATGGGAAGAGCTTGCAGAAAAGATAATCGAATGAGACTCCTTCAGCCTTAATACTGCTAGTCAATTCCTCGAAAGTCTCTATATGATTCATAGGATGCTCTCTAGAGAGACCATGAAACTGATGCTGCCCAACCAATGCGTAGTACTCTGGTTTCAGCCTGAACTCAGCTCTGGTGAATGGAGGTGGTCGAATCGCAGACCGATTAGCATAGAATTGATCGGTCTGTTATAGTCAGCAAGTGTCTTCTTGTAACCAGCTTCCTGTTGTGCATGTTCCGCGCCCATGGCAACATCTGGCACGATGGGGTTTCCTTCCCCATCCAGTTTCTGACCCTTCGCGTTGCATATATGACCCTCTTGGTCTCGTAAAATGACGTCGTCACCGCGAATCAGAATTACAGGTTCCATATAAAAAATCCTGCTAAGTGTTCAAGTTCTCGGTGTCCTTGGTCGCGACTGGTGTCGATCGATTCACGACTAGTGTCGATCGACACGTAGCGGTTCCTGAAACACCAAACAAACAAGAACGTGAGTAAACTAGAAAAAATGCTTAGTCTAAATTCTAATACTGAATCTATCGGCGAACTCAATTGAGTCCCCGGCAACGGCGCCAAAAACTTTATAGGCTCAGAGTTTTATCCTATTCTACTGCAAGTGCACAGTTATGCAATGTAGTACTTAGGGTATCGAATCCACAAGGACTCACGGATCACATGATAGATTATGAGTATTCAAATTAAGCTAAGCGAAACAGATTGTAAAGCAGTAAACAAGACATCAAGTAAACAAATGAAGTGAAGCAGTAAACAAGACAGCAAGTAAACAAATGAAGTGAGGCGAATGTAGGCAATAAACGAAGGCGTCAGGTTTCAGGAAGTTCTCAGGAAATCAGGAAATCAGATAACAAACAATCATGATTCAATCTATTAGCGTTCTTGAACTAGAATCACATAAGTAAAACTAACCAGCTCTCGCTGCGATAATTATCTATGTCTAACAACCTAGCAAACCAACTCTCGTTGCGAATCCTAGAGTTCTAAACAATTATTAATTCCAAGTTCGTTTGCTCACAACTTCTCTAGACCAAATCTCTTTGCGAATAGAAAAGTTTCTCACCTAAATACTTTCTAGCTAATTAACCAACTCTTGTTGTGTAAATCAACCTAATATCAATAATCTAAATGGCCAGTTCAGATTAAGCTTTACGAATGATTTAGATGAAGAACTGGATGATGAATCCAATTTAATCAGTTAATCTAGCATTCCTTCAAATCCCTAATGAGAATTCCCTAACCTAACAAGAGATCTACTCAGACATAGCAATCTTAACAGAGAACATAGTCAAAATAGATATCATAGATGAATAAAAAACAGTAAGAACAGGGGTTCGAAATTAAGTCTCTTTCGAGAACAAGACCAGCCCCAAATCTCCTAATCTAATAGAAAAATCTCTCGAAATAAAACTTAGCCTAAACAGTGGCTGTAAAACCTAATTAAAAGCTAAAACACGATTTGGGTCACTATGTAATTATGAGAAACTTCTGGGCCAAGTTGCAATTTCCAAATCTTCATTAAAACTCGCGAGATAACTCTGTCACGACCTTGTGTCGACCGATGCACAATATGTGTTGATCGACACAAGTGTCTGATATCGGCAGTGACTTCTTCTTCTCGGGCAAATGCTCCAAAATGCTCCAGAATGCGCCATAATGTCCAAATAAGCTCCAATCGTGGTAAAACCTGTAAAGTACCTGAAAGGACTCAAAAGACTCTATAGAAGACTCGATTATGTACATATATCATGGCTCAAAACACCTAAAAACCATGATATATCACATATCATCGATGTAAACCTCCATGGTTTTACCCAGTAGTCCGGCGAACATTTTGTTGACGAGGCGTTGGTAAGTAGCTCCCCCATTCTTGAGGTCAAAAGGCATCACTTTGTAGCAGTAGGTGCCTAGATCTGTTATGAACGAGGTCTTTTCATGGTCCTATGGGTTCATCAGTATTTGATTATATCCTGAGAACGCGTCCATAAAGGACAGGAGCTTGTTGATATATCATGGTTTTTAGGGTTTTTGACCATGGTATATGTCTTTGTTATCGAGTCTTTTAGTTTGTTTTGGAGTCCTTTCAGGTCTTTTACAGGTCTAGGTACGTTTGGATCATATTTGGACATTATGGCGCATTCTAGAGCTATTTGGAGCATTCATGCGAGAGAAGAAATCAGATTCGAAAGCAGAGCTTAGTGTCGATCGATGCACCCTTGGCGTCGATCGACACAAATGCGTGACAGATATATCTCGCCGAATTTATGAAGATTTTGGATATTTTCAGCTTGGTCTAGAAGTTTCTCATAATTACAAAGAAGCCCAAAATGTGTTTAGACTTGTATATTAGGGTTTTTAAGTCATTATTTAGGCTACGCTTTATTTTACATCAGAGATTGAGAGATTTTGGGGCTGGTCTTGAACTAGAGAGAGAAGAGATTTCGAACCCCTATTTCTTTACTTCTTTTATTATATTCAGTATTCTATTCATCATGGCTTGTGTTTCATCTACCATGTCTGAGTAGTTTACTTGTTAGGTTTAGGGATTCTTATTAGGAATTTCATGGAATTATAGGTTAATCAATCTGTAGGGATTCATAACTTCTAATTCTTCATCTAGGGTTGTTCTTAAAGATTAATCTGAACTGGTCATTTAGATTATTGATATTAAGTTGATTTCCGCAACGACAGTTGGTTAATTAGCTAGAAAGAACCTATATGAGAAATTTGTCTATTCGCAAAGAAATTTGGTTTAGAGAAATTGTGAACGAAGGAACCTGAGATTAATGCATGTTTATGATCTCTAGAACTCGCAACGAAAGTTGGTTTGCTAGGTTGATAGACATAGAAAATACTCGCAACGAAATTTGGTTTCTTATGCTTCTGTGATTCCAGTTTTAGAAGTTCTTAATTTGATCCTGATTGATTGATTAGCCTGTATTAATGATTTCCTGAGAACTCCCTTGACCTGACGCTTCGCTTGCTTGTTTAAACCGTTTATTTACTTTCTGCTTTGTTTACTGCTTTATTCTCTGCTCTGTGGCGTGCTCTAACATCTTTAAAGCCTACAACTGCTCATAAGCAGAAAGCTCCAGACATCTCTCTGATATATCATGGTTTTTACCGGTTTTAGACCATGATATAAGAGTGTTTTAGAGTCTTTTAGTGTTTCTTTAGAGTCTTTTACATGTGTTATTAGGTACTAGCACGTTTGGAGCGGAATTGGAGTTATTGGAGCTTTTTGGAGCATTTTGGTGCTTTGACCCGAGAGATAGAGTTCACTGTCCAAAACAGAGTAATGCATCGATCGACACACATCGTGCATCGATCGACACACGAGCGAGATGGGCCTTTCCTCGGCGGTAAATGAAGAATGAAGAAATTGCAGTTTTGCCCAGAAGTTCCTGATAATTACAAAGAAGCCCCAAGATGTGATTAGCTTATATAATTAGGTTTTTACATCAGTTTTTAGATACGCTTTCATACTTTGAGCATAGAGTTTTTAGAGCTTGGGGCTGATCTAATCCTGTACTGCTTTCTGCTTTTTGGAGAAGATTTCGAACCCCTTTACTATTTTATTCTCTTTTATGCAATCTATTAATTCATTGATTATGTTTTCATATTCTATCTCTGAGTAGATTCATAGTTAGGTTTAGGGATTCTCATAGGGATTTCATGACTTGTTAGATTTAATTATTTCAGTTAAGGATTCATATCAATAATTGTTCTTCAATCTAAATTGTGCTTAAACACTAGTTTCTAACCTGATCACTTAGAATCTAGATCTTAGGTTGTTAAATTGACACGAAAGTGTGGTTTAGAATCTGAACTATTTAGGTTGAGCAATTGAATTATTCGCAAAGAAATTTGGTTTAATTGAATTGTGAACATATCGAACTTAATATTAAAGCTGGTTTAATCTGTTAGGAATTACAAAGACATTTGGATATCTGCAATTAGGCTTAGAGAATTCTCACAACGAAAGTTGGTTAATTATATATCCGTGTTTGAGTTCTAGAACGGTACTTAATATGATCCTGACTGAATGATTTATTTACTTGTCTGATTTCCTGAGAACTCCCTAGACTTAGCGCTTTTAGTTAATTGCCTACAAACCGATCTTCCTGCTTTGTTTTTAGTTTCTCACTACATTGCTTTCTCCTAGTTTTCACTTGACTGTTCTTAATCTATCGTTGCCCAGAGTCCTTGTGGATTCGATACCCTAAAGTACTACATTCACATCACTGTGCACTTGCAGTTAGAATAGGGATAAAACTTACACCTATCAAGTTTTTGGCGCCGTTGTCGGGGACTCTTTTGAGTCTTCGATAGATTTGAACTTAGGGTTTAGACTAGGATTTTTTTTTTTTTGGTTACTAATTTTCTCTGTTTTTCTCTGTCGCAGGTTAACAATCGCCTAGCATCGATTGTTGCCTCTTTTGTGTCTATCGTTACCAAGCGTTTGGAGTTGAGTCGATCGTTGCACTCTTAGCATCGATCGTTGCACTGCGATTACAGACGGTTTATGCAGACGCGTGATACCAGAAGTAATCCGAATACTAATCTCATTAATCTCCAACTTGAAGAGCTTGCTAGACTAAGAGCTTGCTAGACTTGAGAGGACTAACTGGAAAGTTCAACGAGCAAGAATGGTTCA
Organism: Orychophragmus violaceus; assembly: GCA_030180135.1. Taxonomy (NCBI): domain Eukaryota; kingdom Viridiplantae; phylum Streptophyta; class Magnoliopsida; order Brassicales; family Brassicaceae; genus Orychophragmus; species Orychophragmus violaceus. Next base: position 24,734,695 of record CM058236.1, on the reverse strand, counting down.
AGAACGTCTGATTTTGAGACCTGATGCTCAAGGTACCCTAAGGGATCCACAAAACAATCCGTACAATGCTGTTGGGCATAGGATTGATGCTGAAGTGAATGTGATCCCTGAGCCTGAACAAGAGCAAGGCCAAGGCCAAGGACAAGGCCAGGGACAAGAGGATAGGAGAATGGTTAATCCTCCTGTTGCTAATGAGAGGACCTTAGCTGACTATAACCGTTCGGATGAGTTTCATGCTAACTGGTCAGCTCTTGTGCCTCCCGGTTTTGAGAGGAATGATTTCGAGATCAAGACCATCTACTACTCTATTCTGAGGCAGAATGCTTTCCATGGTTTCCCTAATGAGCAGCCAATGGATTATATTGATGAGTTTGAGGACATATTCACTGGGATGAAGTATGATGGATTGAACTATGATTATATGTTTCTCAAACTCTTCCCCTACTCTCTCGCTGGAGATGCTGCTGCCTGGCTGAAACAACTTCCACCTGGGAAGTTTACTACATGGGACGCTGTTAAGAGTGAGTTTCTGAGACACTTCTATGATGATGCTCGCTCTGATCAGTCGAGACAGGACATTCTCGCTTTCTCCCAAGGTCCCATAGAGCCTCTTAAGACTGCCTGGATGAGATTTAAGAAGTACCAACGTGACTGTCCGCATCATGGATTCACTGAGGTAACATTGTTGGGCATTTTCTTTAGAGGTATAGATCTCCCATACCAGACCGCGTTGGATAATTCAAGCAATGGAAATTTCAACACTAGGACTCCTGAGCAAGCTAAGCAACTGATAGATAACTTAGTAAGCAGTAATAGCTGCAAGACTGCTGATAGGAGAAGGAAGGAATCTGGTGGGAAGATAGATAATTTGGAGATTGCTGATATTAGGAGTAAGTTGGACGCTATCTGTAATTTGCTGGCTGGGAAGAAAGCTGTCCATTTTGCTCAAGATGTTGAAGTGATCACTGCTGAAGAAGATGGTCAGGAAGAGGATGTGAAGTACATTGGAGTATCTGGTTTCCAAGGAAACAGGTTTGGAGGATAGCAAGGTAATAGGTTCTTCAGTGGTGGACAGAAGAGTGCTTTCACAAGCAATCAAAACTCTTCTGGCTTTGGACAGAATGCTGGTTATCAGAAGCCTTTTCAACAAGGTAATTAGAGGACTTATGGATCTTCCTCTTACCAAACACTTGCTGCTGCAAATGCTCATGAGAGCAAGATGGAGAGTATGATGGAGTAGTTGCTGGAAGGACAGACTAAGATTGATGTGGACTGCAACAGGAAGCTAGATGCTGTGTATGAGGACCTTAATGGGAAGTTTGAGTCCTTAAGTACTCATGTGAAGCAATTGGACACTCAGGTGAGCCAAATTTCAAGCTCTATTAAGGGAAAGAGTGTCGTGGACACCCACATCAAGGCTTGGTCAGTCTATATCAATGATGGATTATACCAAGGTGAAAATTTCGAGTTAAAAACAGCTGAACTGGTGGAAGAAGCTTAAAATTCTGAAATTGAGGAAAATCTCTCGGGTGGAATCTGTGAAAACTTATCTGCATCGATCGATGCACCTATAGCGTCGATCGTTGCATGCCGTGGACAGACAGATTCACTTGAGTCTCAAGGCATTGATGCAGAGATGGATCTGGAGCTTATTAGATTATTCCCTGGAGTGTCTGAGATAACTCAACAGGAGATTGATGAGGTCCGACAGATAGGAGAGATTGGTGAAGAGTTGAAAGAAGTTCCACCATCTGATGATCCACCTTATCACCCTTGTGTGCAGAGGTACTTGAAAAAGATGCTGCCAATGGATGAGATGCTGAAAGATTGGGTGATAGTAGTCCCTCAACAGATAAGCGATGTGCTGTTAACTAAGATCCCGAAGAAGCTACCTGATCCTGGGATATTTGTGCTGAGTTGTTCTATTTTTGAGGATGGTTTCAAGCGCTCTCTGTGTGACTTAGGAGCTGCTGGAAGTCTCATGCCATACTCTGTGGCAAAGAAGCTGGGGATGATGGATTTTTCACCCACTAGAACCTCTCTTGTCCTAGATGATCAGTCAATAAGGATTCCGGAAGGAGTTCTTGAGGACGTCCCAGTAAGAGTTGGAAACTACTTGGTTCCGACAGACTTCTTGGTGCTTAAGTATGACAATGAGCAGGATGATGCTTTGATACTGGGAAGACCGTTTTTAGCCACAGCTGGAGCAGTGATAGATGTAAGGAACAGCCTTGTTGATCTCTATCTGGGAGATGAGCCACTGCACTTTGATATGGATATACTGCGCAAGCCGCAGATTTATGGGCAAACCTTCAGGATTGAGGACGGGTATGGAGAGCAGATAAGTGAGACTTTGGTTTCAGATCTTGGAGATCATTTTATTCCCTCTTTTCTTGGACTAGCTCACAGTGAGACAGCTTACTGTCCGCCTTGGATGAGGAGACTTTCGCAGGGACAATCACAGTCTCTGTTGAAACCTCCAGGAGCTTGATCTTGTTCGTCCGGTCAAGCTAATGACCTTAAACAAGCGCTGAGTGGGAGGCAACCCACTGTTAGGTTTTAGTTTTTTTCTTATTTATTTTTGGTGTTTTTCTTAGGATTTCACGTATTAATTTTGTTTTTGCTAAGTTTTTCTATACAGAACACTGTCTGGAGATGTGTGACGATTGTTGCCTACATGTGCAACGGTCGTTGTAGGGAGAAATTACGAAGAGATGAAATCGCCTTGTGACGATCGTTGCGGTCATGTGCAACGGTCGTTGCAAATGGTTCAATTGCATAAAATTAAGGTACGCGTGCTAAACCGGAATCAATTTGGTTCAGCAGCAATGATCGTTGCTCATCTGCAACGGTCGTTGCACACACGATCCAGGTAAGTGCCTTAACCCTTTTCTCTCTTCTCTTCTTCCCCATTTCGCCGTCCATATAATCGAATCCCCTATCCCCTAAATCACTCAAATCTTCACCATTTCCATTGATTCAAAGCTCTAATCTCATTATTTTTAAACTCCATATCCATTTCTAGTACCTATTCGAAGCAATTCCGAGGTAAAGTGTCTCAATTTCATCATTTTCGGATTCGATTTTAGGGTTTTGGAATTTGAGATTTTTAGGCTTTAGGATGGTGAACCGTACTGATATAGACTTAAATTAGGATGATTGAGGATGAATTGTCATGTCTATATGATTTTCGGATGAATTTTGTTACGATTTGAAAGGTTATTTGTTGTCTGTGAAATCGCCCAGCAACGATCGTCGCACTTGTGCAACGGTCGTTGCATTGCGATTTCACAGGGAGTTTCTGCCGAGACTTACATACTTTATTTTCTTGCAGATGCCTCCTCGACAACCTCGCAAACGCAGAGCTACCACAGCAGCTGCAGCTACAGCTCATCATCCTCCACCAGTTGAGTGGTTTCCTCGAGACTCGCCGTATCCTGAGCCTATCAGAGAGATCAGGAAGCGATACAGTTGCCTTGGCCTAAGGCAGACAAGGAGCTGATTTCGACAAACAAAGTCTGGGATATTGATATACCATGGATTTTAGGGATTTTAACCATGGTATATGTGTTATTTATCGAGTCTTTTACTATGTTTTAGAGTCTTTTCAGGTGTTTATTAGGTACAAGCACACTTGGAGCATATTTGGTGATTTTGGCACTTTCTGGAGCTAATTGGAGTAATTGGCCGAGAGATAGAGTTCACTGTTGATATTTCCGAGATGCAACGATCGTCACACCTATGGCATCGATCGATGCACCAGCGAGATGGGCCAAACGGCAGTTTAATGAAGAATGATGAAATTGCAATTCTGCCCAGAAGTTCCTGATATTTACAAAGAAGCCCCAATTCGTGTTTTAGGTTATAAATAGAGTTTTTAAGCCATTGTTTAGGCTATGCTTGATAACTAAGTTCAATTCTCTTAGGAGATTTTAGGGGCTGGTTTTGTTCTCGAAAGAGACTTGATTTTGAACCTCAGTTCTTATTTGATTATATGATATTTGGTTTTCTACTTATGATATCTTCTGTTTCGATGAATATGTCTGAGTAGTTTACCTGTTAGGTTGAAGGATTCTCATTAGGGATTTCAGAGAATTATAGTTTAATTAATCTGTAGAGATTCATATCTGCTAGTTCTTTATCTGAGTTGTTCTTAATGCTAAATCTGAAGTAGCTAATCAGAGTTATGATGTTAGGTTGATTAATTCAGCGGAAGTTGGTTAATTTAACTAGAAAGAATTTAGATAAGCAATTAAACTGTTCGCAAACGGAAGTTTGGTTCAGGTTAATTGTGAACATATCAAACTTGGAATTAATGCTAGTTTAATCTGTTAGTTCTCGCAAACGAAAGTTTGGTTTGCTGCACTTAGACTTAGAGGATTATCGCAAAGAAATTTGGTTAATTCTATATCTGTGTTTTGAGTTCTAGAACAGTTATTGATTGAATCTAGATAGATTGATTGCTTGCGTTCATGATTTCCTAAGAACTCCTGAAACCTAACGCTTCGCCTTCTTGCTTACAAACTCACTTGATTTACTTTGCTATTTCGTTTACTGTTTTCACATCTGCTTCGCTTAATTAAATCTGAACTACTAATAATCTATTGTGTGACTGAGAGTCCTCGTGGGATTTGATACCTTATATACTACGATTGCATTAACTGTGCACTTGCAGTAGAATAGGGAAAACTACACACCTATCAAGTTTTTGGCGCCGTTGCTGAAGAATTATGGTGTTTTTCAAGGTTCAATTCTCAGATTGCAACCTAGCACATAATCTTAAACAGATCTAGGTTCTTGTAATCGAATCATAAAACAAACCTGATCTTTACCTTTGCAGCGGAATGATTGTAATGACAAGATCAGATTAGAGCTGATGAGAACCGGCTCCTCCTCGAGTATCCACACTCTTACAAGCAAGGGACGGCTGCTAGACCAAAGAAATGGATCAGAGAAAGTTAGAGAGAGAGAGGCTTGCGGCTGCCAAGAAGAAATCGCAAAAGATGATTTCTTCCTTAGGGTTTTTCGATTTTTATCTCTCTCATTAATGGGCCCAAGTCATTAGACTAATGGCTCATTAATCTTTTGGGCCCAAGACACAAATCAGACAAAAGCCTGTATTTTGTCTGGCCCAATTCTCTGATCTAATACAGTAAATGCCATTGCATCTTACCGTATTAATTCCATTTAACTTTCCCGTTAGCTATGGTGTGTGACCCTTTGGGATCATACAATACTGGTAATAAGTCCTAAACTTATAGATCATGAGCGGACTCTAGCAAGCCATCATGATCACCCAGTATTTATGACTTATGTCTGATCTCGACACTTATTCATACTTTCTAGAGATAGTACGGTAGATTTCAGGACATTCCCAACAATCTCCCACTTGTACTGGAATCCTACACAGGACATTCCCAACAATCTTCTGATTGTACTGGAATCCTACATTCCCTAATCCTTTTGTCTCAATATCTCGATCTGGCATAAGGCAAGATGCGTGTCATCCTTATATAGCCAGACCATGTTTATCGGACCAGATTTGATACTGACAATGCAAACGACTTGGGCAAGTCCGTTTGGGAATGGCCATTCTCTTACCAGCTATCAAATCTCCGATTGGCCTAGAGATATTACCTCCGTTAAACGGCAGGGATAAATCCCATCTTGTTCCATCACTATGAACTACACAATTCATAATACACCCAACCAAGGTCCGTATAGCTCCCAGTTACGAAACAGCGTTAGACAATGATCAAAGCGCATTACTCCATGTGCAGCCACATGCATGCGAACTCAGGTCTAAGGACTATACTCTATAGTCGTATATGAGAACTTCTTATGACACAGATATTAATATCTTGCAGAGTTCTCATCTTGCGGGCCATGTCCGGTCATATGCTCCCCTACATATACCTATGTGTCGACTTTGATGCCGCGCATCTATGACCCCTCGAAACTTGGTCATAAGTCTCAACACAATCTAGTCTCAACAGGTTGTTGGTGTTCCAATTTCAACAACCTTCGACTATGGACACTATGATTTATGTCACTTCGTTAAATATGGGGTTTCAGGATCAAGTCTACTAATGTACTTCGATGGCCCATATATAGTGACATGAATCATTTTGGAACGATTATTTTATATCACAGTTAAAATAATCCAGAAATAAAAATTTCATTAACATTTTAAAATGTTTACATGAACCTTTCAAAACAACTAAGTAAAGCCCTTTACAAACTCCCACTGAAATTAAGACTACATCTTAATTTCACTCATCCTACAGCTACAGTCCGCGACTCGTGCTTAGGCATAAGGAGTGGCTTCGTTAATAGATTAGCAACGTTCTCATTCGATGAAACTTTCTTATCTACTTAACACCTCTGTCATTTATCTCACGGAATAGGTTATACCTATCCTCAAGGTGTTTGGACCTATGATGTGCAGCTAGTCTCATCTATGTTGGGAATCACATCAAGTTCAGTGATGAACTCTTCTTTCCAAACAACCTCTTTCGCCGCTTCTCAAGCTGCGAAATGTTCAGCTTAAGTCATGGAGTCAGCAACAGTGCCTTGCACCGCCAGTTAGACACAAGATATAGCCGGACTGTGACCAGGAATTATCTTTGTCTATTGGAAACTTGCCTTTCAGACTCTATCGACTTGTAGCACCTCACTTTCTCCGTAAATCAAGAACTTATCCTAAGTATTCCTCAAATACTTCAGAATATTCTTTACGGCAATCCAGTGATTCTTTGCTGGATTTGACTGGTCTTTACTTGTCTTGCTTAGCATTAAAGCAACATCAAAACAAGTATGTGTCATGGCATACATGATAGATCCAATTGCCGTCGCATATGGAATCCTATCCATGCATTCAAGCTCAGCAGATATCGCAGGACACTGTATCTTGCTTAATGAATTGCCATGTGACATTGGCATAAAGCCCTTCTTGGATTGCTGATTACGTGTAGGACTTTGTCAATTTAAGAATCCTGACTTTGTCCTACCAGCTCTTTTGGATCTTTATCTTTAGATCCAAAATCCAAGAACTACGTGGCTTTACCCATGTCAATCATAAAACCAACTCCCAAGCCAGTCCTTTACCGACTGCAGCATTGGGACGTTATTTCCGAGAATCAGTATGTCATCGACATACATTATGAGAAATGCAATATCGCTCCCACTTATCTTTTAGTAAACGCACAGTTCCTCTTCGTTCCTGTTCAAGTCAAAACCTTGACTACTTTAACTGAACGAAGATTCCAACTCCAATATGTTTGCTTCCATCCATGAATGGATCAATGAAGCTAACTTACACATAGTGTAATTTTTCGGAGTCCTGGCTTACTTTCGCTTCTTTGAATTTCGCAGATTCGTCGTTTTCAATGATCATCAGATCATGCTAACTTTCAATGATCATCAGGTTCAACTAATGACGAGAAATCACTCTCGGATTAGTGACTGATTCATTCATATCTGCGAACTTCAGGCTATACAGGTGTAGATTCTACAGAAATCTGTAAATCCATCCGTTGCTCTCCCTCAACAGCTTGAGCAGCCTCCTGTAATTCTCGAATTTCTTCGAGTTATACTTTTACTCCCACTGTTCTTCTTGGAAAGTAACTTCCCTTCTTAGAAAACAGAATGGACGTAAAAGTAACAAGCCTTGGTTTCCCTAGGACAACCAGCGAAGTAGCACAACTACAAATACTCAGTAAAGACGAATTTGGATCGATTCCAATCCACATTTACGTGGTGTCTTTCAACTGATATTGGTGGAACTATTTCAGCGTAAACTTAGATATTTCTAGAGCGTTATTCTTAGAGAATATCATGGAAGATTCGTGTGACTCATCTTTAATCATTTCTAATAAGATCTGATTCATTCTCACAGAAACACCTCTAGGTTTTCAGGAGAAGTGAGCTGTGAAACGACTTCACACTCATTCAGATGATCACACAATCAATGACTTAAGTATTCTCACTCGTGATCTAATCCAGAGTCTTAATACTTCTGTCATTCAGATTATATACTTCATTCTGGAACTCTTTCGACCATGTCAAAGAATTCCGACTTGTGTCTCATCAAATGAACACAGTCACACTCACTGAAATAATCAGTAGAGACAATGAAGTACAGGAAATTTTCTCTGGCATTACTGCTCATCGGACCACATACATGAGTATGTTCAATCTCCAATAAGCCTTTGGGCCTTTCTCTAGCTCGGCTAAGATGGGCCCTTTGTCTTTTGGTCTAGTAAGCAGAATTCAAGTCTCATAAGATATCCATTCAAATGAGCCCAAAAGTCCATAACAATGGGGTTTCTGAATCTGACTTACTCTATGTGACCAAAACATTTATGCCAAGAAAAATCAGGTTTAATTCATCAGATTTAAACCAATTGCAGTATTTATGTTACATTTTAGGCACTCTATGGTTTAAGATATAAAACCCATTCCTTGAATAGGGTGCTACAATTAATATTTCATTAAGATCAAAAGAACAAAGCTTGTCTTTTATCAAATGAAAAACATTCAAATTCTTACAAGAAAATGAAAGACAACTCTGCTTAAAGCAGGTATATTGTAGCAATTACTTAATACAAAACCAAGCCTCAAAGGCATCTACAAGTGAAAACCCTATGGCTGAGGCAGCATCCCAAGCTCCTTCCAGACACGCAGTTCCACTTGCCCTTCCTTCAACGTTCTACTGTTGCTCAGGCTCTGCATATTATAACAAATATCAGTGCCACAACTAGTATCCAATACCTATAAGGTATAACTTGAAGTAATAACATGAATACCTGAGGAAGTAGTTTCATACATCAACTTCAACTCCTCATAATCTTCCATGAATTTAATGCAATCTCTCTTCCAATGCCCAGTCTCTTTACAGTAGCAGCACTTACCAACGTAAGAGGTATCTGACTCGGGCTCAGAAGACACACGCATGCCATGATTCAAAATCTGGACAACTTTGTCTTCACCCTTGTCAGCTTTAGGTTTAGTAAACCTACCCTTCTCCTTCATGAGATTGTACAGGGTGCTCTTCACGTTTGGCTCAACTGTTTTGAGCATGTCATGCAGTTCAGTCAACGTCTTCGTTAAGCCTTTCTTGATATAGTCCCTTACGAACTCATCATAGCTTGACGGCAGTGACTGCAGAATGATATCAGTTGCCAATTCTTGGCTAACTGGATAATCCAGTTTCCTCAGGTTATCAATGTAACCCATCATTTTACTGATATGAGGACTTACTGGATGATCCATCGGTAGCTTGCAGCTAGTGAGAGATTTAACCAACTGGTATCTCTCCACTCTTACCTGCTCCTGAAATTTCAATTTCAGGCTGCTGATCATCTCTATTGGCGACTCCATGTTCTCATATTGCTTCCGCAAATCTGAGTCCATGGTAGCCAATATCAGACCACGCACATCTACCGCATCATTATAATGCTTATTCCAAGCATTATATACTGCATGACTGGCTTTGGATCCGATCCTCTCGGGGAGAGCTTTCTCAAGGACATAGTCCTTTCTCTCATGCCTGAGAACCAGCCTCAGGTTCCGAGACCAAGTCAAGAAATTTGATCCGTTCAGTTTGTCCATCTCAAGGACATACCGGATCGAGAAAGTGTTTTGATTGTTTGTGCTTGTCATAGCTGAAATTTAGAGATAAATAGAGTTTTAGTTATTAAGTTCATAAAAGAGCAATCTTAACAGCTTATAAGAAAACTCGCATTGTATTCAAAATTTCTTTGTTTAACCTCATAAGAATACAATGATTCCGAGACCCATGTTTAGCTAAATCCAAAGTGGGCCACTGGTCGTCACCCAGAATTAGCTTTACTTGGTAAGCATACACACAGCTAGTTATAACCAATAACTCTCGGTTGTGAATTGGACCCGAGGCCCAAATTCACCAGATGTCTCAAGGCCCGGGACTCCCGATGGCCCAGTCAAGGAAACCAATCTCTTACAGCCAAATAATCACTAAAATCTGGGACTCCCAATGAAATTAGTGACTATATACTACTTTACTTACGCGAAAACAGACACCTCACACTGTAAGCCATATCTGTAATCGAATAAGCGTTAAGTAGCTGACAAGATTGGAAAGACATCCAAGCTTGATATTGTTTTTGAGGATTTTAAGTTTCATTTCCAAAAATAGAAGATTACTATTTTGGGAAACTTTCTTATTTTAGAAACTTTCTAAATTTAGTAACTTACTAAAAATAGAAATTTCTAATTTAAATATTTCATTAAATATTTTGGGTTGAGTCACAAATTATAGGCCCAATTCTTGGCCCAAGACCATAGAATTCCAGTTGGCCCAATAATTTGACATAACCGATTCGGTTTATTAATTCTGGTCCAAGACCAAATTAAATATCAAAACCATCGGTTATTTACTAAACCAGACCAGCTCTAAATTATTTGGTCCAACCAAATCAAACTTAGACCAGCCTTCGGTTTAGGTTAAAATTCAATTTTTTTTTGAATTTCAATCCAGTTTAACCAGAAATTAAATAATATCATGTATTAAATAATTTCCAGCAAACCGCGATTTGGGTTAACCGCTTGAACCATAATTATTCAAATAATTAATTCAGTTATGATCATTAAGCAAATTAGATTTTGTCCTTATTCCAATTCAAACTAGGACAAAATCTATTCATGATCATTTATTCCAAGCAATCACACGCGCATTAATTAAATAATTATTGACTTATTCCAAATTGTTAACAATAACGATTCTTAACAATCTTAACAATAATTCTTACAATCATGACAAGACCTTTTTTAAATCGAAAGCGATCGATTAATTATATAGACAAAGTCAACATTAACAAAGTGATTCAATAATTAACAAAGTCAACATTGTCTTTAATTATAATAAAGCAACTCGCTTAACAACAAAAGGATTTTGTCCTTTTATAATTTAAACAATCGAATCACATACATCAAGGACAAATTGATTTTGACTTTTAACCAATTCTTCTCATCACATGATTCTTACGATCAACCAAAATCAATAATGGACTTTATGATGAAAAGTAAAAACGTTTGATAAAAAGTCAATCTTAACAAAGTCAATCTATGATTGATAACAATCACTAAAAACAAAACAACTTTGTCCATATACTAATTAACAAGCGATTCTTATTAATTCAATAAGAGATTTTGACCCAATTCGCTTATGTTGCACAAATCACGATCAAGAACAACATGTGCGATTTTTTCAATTTCTAGGTTTTCAAGTTCTAATCAAATTTCTTAAGCCAAATTCGATTCTTAACATTAAAACAACCCAAAAAGATCCAAATTACAAGAAACTAATAACCTGGCTCTGATACCACTGAAGAATTATGGTGTTTTTCAAGGTTCAATTCTCAGATTGCAACCTAGCACATAATCTTAAACAGATCTAGGTTCTTGTAATCGAATCATAAAACAAACCTGATCTTTACCTTTGCAGCGGAATGATTGTAATGACAAGATCAGATTAGAGCTGATGAGAACCGGCTCCTCCTCGAGTATCCACACTCTTACAAGCAAGGGACGGCTGCTAGACCAAAGAAATGGATCAGAGAGAGTTAGAGAGAGAGAGGCTTGCGGCTGCCAAGAAGAAATCGCAAAAGATGATTTCTTCCTTAGGGTTTTTCGATTTTTATCTCTCTCATTAATGGGCCCAAGTCATTAGACTAATGGCTCATTAATATTTTGGGCCCAAGACACAAATCAGACAAAAGCCTGTATTTTGTCTGGCCCAATTCTCTGATCTAATACAGTAAATGCCATTGCATCTTACCGTATTAATTCCATTTAACTTTCCCGTTAGCTATGGTGTGTGACCCTTTGGGATCATACAATACTGGTAATAAGTCCTAAACTTATAGATCATGAGCGGACTCTAGCAAGCCATCATGATCACCCAGTATTTATGACTTATGTCTGATCTCGACACTTATTCATACTTTCTAGAGATAGTACGGTAGATTTCAGGACATTCCCAACAGTTGCCGGGGATTCTTTGAGTTCACCGATAGATTTAGTATTAGGATTTAGACTAAGCATTCTTTTAATTTTCTTGTTTACTCACGTTTTTGATTTTTGGATTCGCAGGGATTCGCACTGCATCGATCGTTGCCACCTTGCATCGATCGACACGAGGCGAGAACAGCGATGCTGAGATCTGAGACGTTCAATAGGTTCCGCGCCATGGAGCCTGTGATTTTGATTCGCGGTGAAAACGGCGTTCTACGAGACCAAGAGGGTCACATATGCAACGCGAAAGGTCAGAAAATAGATGGGGAAGGAAACCCCATCTTACCAGATTACCATGTATTGGTTGGGCAAGTAGCTGAGATGCAGAATAAGATAGATGACATCCACGACATCTTACTTAGAGAGAGACAGTTCCGAGCAGAGGCAAAAACTGATAAATTTGCAGAGGTACACTATATGGCTGGAGCCAACTCTTATGGACATACACTGGGGCATCAGCAGAGACAAGGTTCTAGGCATGCTCATGGATCAAGAGACCATAATTATACTTCCTATCTGGCACCTCCTACACAAAGGAGCAAACTAGAGATGATGATAGAACAATCAATTGAAAAGCAACAGCAGAACACAGCTTCTTTCAGCTCGAAGCTAGAGAACTTGTACACTAATTTGAATGAGAAATTTGAATCCTTGAGCACTCGTATGAAGCAGCTGGACACACAGATGGATCAAGTTTCAAGTTCTACCTAAAGGAAGGATTCTCAAGATGCTCAGGCCAGCAACATTCCCATTCAAGATGACACACAGATGGATCATGGATCATGTCTAGCAGTTAAGGCTGTGGATTTTGTGGAAGACAGAGGGGGATTTGATGTTGAATTACCTGAGTTTGAAAGCTTCGATGCACCTGACTCAACAGAGATTGACATGGATCTCTTGACTTGGATAGTTCAGATTGAAGCGGGGCCATGCCAAGGAGAGAAATTTGAGTCTGAGATGGCTGGAATGGACCAAGAAGCGGATAAACCCGAGACTGTAGTTGAAACACGAGCTGAGACGATAGCATCGATCGATGCATCACAAGCACCGATCGTTGCACCCCGAAAGGAACCAGTTTCACTCATATCTCAAGGACCTGCTAAGGAAAGAACCTATAAACCTCCATTACCATTCCTGAAAGCTCCCGTTAAGTCCAAAGATGTGGTTCAGTGCACAGTGGTGGTTGACAAGAAGATGGTGGTTCCACAAGAGCCTATTCTAACATCTTCAAGGCCTAAAACCACTCATAAACAGAAAGCTCCGAACATCAAATCTTTGCCAAAGGTAAAGCATAAATCCTCTAAGTTTAAACCTTCTGACTCCACTGTTTTGAATGCAGGAAAGAGCGTTAAAACACCCAAGTGTCAATCTCACCGTACATTCCTCCCGACGTTCCTTGGACGACATCATGCTGCTACTGCTTACACACCACCATGGATGATAAGGCATTCACAGAGACACTCAAAGTCTATGCTAAAACCTCCATAATTCTGACCTCATTTCCAAAAGTCAAGCTAATGGCTTAAAACAAGCGCTGAGTGGGAGGCAACCCACTGCTAGGTTTAATTATTTTTCCTTTTCATTTTTGGTGTTTTTCTTAAGATTTCACGTTTTTATTTGTTTTTTGTTAGTTTTTAGCATAACACAAGTCTGGAGATGTGTGACGATCGTTGCTCACATGTGCAACGGTCGTTGCAATTGGTTTAAATCGAAAATTAAGGTACGTTGAGCTAAACCGGAATCAATCTGGTTAACCAGCATCGATCGTTGCCCCTAAAGCAACGATCGTTGCACCCACGACCAGGTAAGTTACCTTAAACCCTATTTTCTCTCCTTCTTCTCCATTTCTTTTGGTCGACACACCGAGAACCTCCACCCAAAAATCATCATTTTCTTCATCAAATTTCTTGTTTCCGAGTGCTATTTACTTATTTTTACGCTCCCAATCCATTTCCCCAACCCATATCTCAAGAAATCAAGGTAATGTTCTTCAATTTTCGAATTTTCGGATTGGATTTTTAGGGTTTTAGGGTTGTTGATTTTTGGACCAAAAAATTGATGATGCATGCGTAATTAGAACGATTTAGGGTGATGGATGATGATTTTGAACTGATTTGAGACAATGTGGCTTGGATTTGACTGATTTTTGATGATTTGTTTGCGGCAAAATCGCCCTGCAACGGTCGTTGCTCTAGAGCAACGGTCGTTGCATTGCGATTTTGGGAAATGTTCGATAACGTGAAATCGCCTTGCAACGATCGATGCCTTAGATGCAACGGTCGATGCTTCGTGATTTCACAGTGAAATTTTGCCGAGACTTATAAATGTTTGAACTTTGTTTTTGCAGATGGCGTCTCAAAGGCAACCCCGCAAGAAGCGAGCCACAGCTTCCACAGCAACAAGACACTACACCCCACCACCTCAATGGTTCAGCAGAGAGTCAGAGCCACCCGCACCATACAACAGATACGGGCCACCAGTCGCTTTACCTTGGCCTAGAGAGGACGCCACACCGATTCAGACGACCAGACAGTGGCCTGAGGACCTTATACGCTTCTTTAAGTCTGCTGAGTTCACCGAGCGGCCGTTGCTCAGTCGATGGGACGAGTATGACTCGCTTCTCTACAGTGATTGGTGTGGGATGATCATCAAGCCGACAAAGTTCGCGGACTACTCCACCTGCAGGATTCTGGGGATCGATGAGCAGGTACTCGCTGTATGCAGAGGCATTGGTCTAGGGACAATGCCGATGCGACACTATGACCTCTATCCTGAGCTGGTCAGGCAGCTATTGGCCACTTGCAGAGTGGTTTACTCGGATCCCGACCACGGGAGCGCTACAGTGGGTGCATTCACCTTCATGAGTTGGGGAGTCAGGTATCGGATTCCTCTACTTGATCTCTGCAGGATCTACGGGTTCAGTACTGAGCCGAGGCGCATAGCCATGCCACTCGAGTGGGATCCGGTGGAGGCTCGCACATTCTGGGAGAGTATTGGCAGCGGTCGATACAACTCCAGGACCACACCAGTAGTGCAGATGAGACATCTGGTGCTGCGTTATGTCTCGCGTATCTTGTGCTGGAGCTTGCTTTGCAAGTTTGAGGCCAACAAGATGCGCAAACTTGAGATGGAGTTGCTGTTTATGGGGCTGAGAGATCAGTTTAGAGGTTCTGGCGTGAGAGATCCTACTGCGGGTCTCAACTTGGGAGCTATTTTCGCGCAGCATTTAGTTGATCTGCAGCTGAAGCCGTTTGATGGAGCTGGTACTGAGACGGTAGGGAGTTTACTTACTCCCATTTTTGAGTATTGTGGGATTCCTCTTCATGGCACAGAGCGTGATACAGCTCGGGAGTTCCTGGATCTCAGCCATTTGCAGAGCGCTACCTGGCTCAAGGAGGGGCGCATTTGGGTCTACACTGATCCGACCACTGGGAGGACTGGTATCGAGCTTCCTGCTGCCAGATGGACACAGATTGACACATTGGAGGCACTGCGATTTCAGCCTCCTGAGTCTGCGCAGCGAGGGATTCCGACTATGGCTCATCCGCTGGGAGAGCCTTCCTCACGAGCTTCGACTTCTTCTACCCCTACTCCTGCGCCAGCGCCTCCCCCAGTCGACATTGTGGGTCCCTTTCCAGAGCCTGCGATGGCTTACGGTGCATACTATGAGGCAGAGTGGAGAGAGAGATCAGATGGTATGTTTCGAGTTCTTTGGAACTTCGTGCGTACTTGCAGCTGCAGGAGGCCACCACAGATCCATCAGCCCGTACCTGACCGACGTCGTCGACAGCGATCTCCGACTGATACTGATCCCGCACCCGAGGCAGCCGATGACGATGCACTGTATGGTGGGATAGACGATGAGAGCGAGTGAGAGTAGTCTCCATGTTCAGACTTTCGGTTCTGTATTCTGACTTTTATCTTTTCTTGCACTTTTGTTTCGCATTTTCTTATTTTCCTTAGGACTCTACTATGTTTGGATGATTTGCACTTTATTTGGTACATCTTTTGCTTCGGTTTTATTATGTTTCTAGTGTTCTCAGCTTGCAGGGATCAAAATTGACAAAAACAGACGGACTAACCTGCTAACTTGCTGACTGTTCGTGAAAGCGCAGTGCGTCGATCGACACACCACTGTGTCGATCGTCACAATACGAAAGAGTCGCACAGCAACGGTCGGTGCACCTAGTGCAACGATCGATGCTTGGGCGACAGAGGTAAAATACGACAGAACTCAAACATCCATTAACACTTTTTAGTTATTTTTACCAACCCTTCGCTTGACACTACTGGGGACAGTGTGTTTTAAGTGTGGGGGAGGTGCTACTGACTTATATCTTTCTGTTTTCTTAAGAGTCAGTCCATTTTTCAAAAGTTTTTGTTTTATTGAGTCAAAATTGTTTAAGTAAGAAACTATGATTTTCTGAGAAGCTTTACAAGACTTGCAGGAACTTAAGTAACCATTGGGATGAAGTTGCAGGATCTATCTCTGACTATTAGAAAACCCCATCACAGATCAACCTACTGGGAACACCCACATCACTTCAGGTATCAGAGGATCCTTTTACTGACTTCAACCTTAATACTGACTTAGATTTCTCACCTAAGGGCTTGGTATACTTTGTGTCGGATTCCCTTGTTAGTTCTGACACAGCCTGTCAACCTATCCTATTTAGTTCCCTTCTCCCCTTCTATAAAGTAAAAAAAAAAGATAATAAACTGAGGATGAGTTGGTAACTCCGAAGTGGTCATGGGAATAGTAGCAAACACTATTATCTCTCATGTGATCCATGGAATGTGTCCAAAGTACACCCCATAACGGGAAGAACACTGATAAAAATAAAATAAAATGATACCCAGTGGGGAAAATCAGTTGTTCAAGAAGGGAAAGAGAAGAAAGGGACTAGAGAAAGATAGTATGGTGGTCTAGAGCTGATAAGGTAAGATCCATGTGCCCTTTGATCGATACTCCTTAGGTGAGACCGCACTTAAATACTTGCAGAAGTCAGTAGGGAGAATTTGAATGCTTGAATGTGCTTGTAGAGTTTACCTAGGACAGTTGCTAAGTGTGGGGGAAGTACATGTTGGTCTTGATATTCTGTGATTGATTCTTTCAGTGGTTTACTAAGGGGAATCTGAGTATTGTTGCTTCTAGGACGAAAAGAGTTTCTGAAGAGTTTTCAAACCTCTTATCTACATTTAGTTCTTTGTCTTGCTTGAGGACAAGCAAGAGCTAAGTGTGGGGGAGTTGATATACCATGGATTTTAGGGATTTTAACCATGGTATATGTGTTATTTATCGAGTCTTTTACTATGTTTTAGAGTCTTTTCAGGTGTTTATTAGGTACAAGCACACTTGGAGCATATTTGGTGATTTTGGCACTTTCTGGAGCTAATTGGAGTAATTGGCCGAGAGATAGAGTTCACTGTTGATATTTCCGAGATGCAACGATCGTCACACCTATGGCATCGATCGATGCACCAGCGAGATGGGCCAAACGGCGGTTTAATGAAGAATGATGAAATTGCAATTCTACCCAGAAGTTCCTGATATTTACAAAGAAGCCCCAATTCGTGTTTTAGGTTATAAATAGAGTTTTTAAGCCATTGTTTAGGCTATGCTTGATAACTAAGTTCAATTCTCTTAGGAGATTTTAGGGGCTGGTTTTGTTCTCGAAAGAGACTTGATTTTGAACCCCAGTTCTTATTTGATTATATGATATTTGGTTTTCTACTTATGATATCTTCTGTTTCGATGAATATGTCTGAGTAGTTTACCTGTTAGGTTGAAGGATTCTCATTAGGGATTTCAGAGAATTATAGTTTAATTAATCTGTAGAGATTCATATCTGCTAGTTCTTTATCTGAGTTGTTCTTAATGCTAAATCTGAAGTAGCTAATCAGAGTTATGATGTTAGGTTGATTAATTCAGCGGAATTTGGTTAATTTAACTAGAAAGAATTTAGATAAGCAATTAAACTGTTCGCAAACGGAAGTTTGGTTCAAGTTAATTGTGAACATATCAAACTTGGAATTAATGCTAGTTTAATCTGTTAGTTCTCACAAACGAAAGTTTGGTTTGCTGCACTTAGACTTAGAGGATTATCGCAAAGAAATTTGGTTAATTCTATATCTGTGTTTTGAGTTCTAGAACAGTTATTGATTGAATCTAGATAGATTGATTGCTTGCGTTCCTGATTTCCTGAGAACTCCTGAAACCTAACGCTTCGCCTTCTTGCTTACAAACTCACTTGATTTACTTTGCTATTTCGTTTACTGTTTTCACATCTGCTTCGCTTAATTAAATCTGAACTACTAATAATCTATTGTGTGACTGAGAGTCCTCGTGGGATTCGATACCTTATATACTACGATTGCATTAACTGTGCACTTGCAGTAGAATAGGGAAAACTACACACCTATCAGATATGGAGATTGATCAGCTGCTTAAGACCGACACCTTCACAGAGAGGCCGCTACTTGACCATTGGGACGAGTTCGATACATTGCTCTACAATGGTTGGTGTGGCATGACGATTAAGCCGACCAAGTTTGCTGACTACTGGACTTGTAGAGGGCTAGGCAGTACCTTTTGGCGAGATGTCTGAGGGAGAGTGGAGAGAGCGTGAGGATGGTATTCTACGGAGCATATGGAACTACATGCGTACCTGCACTTGCAGGAGACAGCCACAGATTCATCATCCCGCACCTTCCCGTCGACGCAGACAGCGATCTCCGACTCCCGGTTGTTCGAGTGGTACTGATCGCTATTATGGCATAGATGACGAGTGAGAGTAGTGGCATTCTCTAGACATCGGTTCTGTATTTCTTTTTCACTTTTCTTTTGCATTTTTCTTCTGATTTTCTTAGGATTCTTATGTTTGGATGATGTTTTTACAGTGAGACTATCTGTTGCTTTGATTCTACTTGTTTGCATTGATTTTCAGCTTACAGGTTTGAAATTTGATAATTTCTCACGGACTAACCTGCTAACTTGCTGACTGTTCTCGGATATCGCAATGCAACGATCGACACGGTCCTGTGTGTCGATCGTCACAACACGAAAATCGCATTGCAGCGATCGTTGCGGTCCTGAGAAACGATCGACTCATGATGCAAATCGCCTTGCAACGGTCGTTACATTTATGTAACGATCGATTCATGAGCGACAGAGGTAAAAATTAGACAGGACTTAACACATTCTTTAACATTTTTCTTTCTTTTACCAATCCTTAGCTTGACACTACTGGGGACAGTGTGTTTAAGGGTGGGGGAGGTGGTACTGACTATTATCTTTCTGTTTTCTTAGAGTCAGTACTGTTTTTCAAAAAAAAATTTGTTTTATTGAGTCAAAACAAGTTTAAGTAGGAAACAGTGAATTTTTGAGAAATTAACAACATCTTGCAGGAACTTAAGTAACCATTGGGATGAAGTTGCAGGAACTATCTATGACTATTAGAAAACCCAACACGGATCAACCTACTGAGGACACCCATATCAATTCAGGTATTCAGAGGATCCTTTACTGACTTCACCCTTAATTTGTCTTAATTTTCTCACATAAGGGCTTGGTATACCTTGAGTCGGATTCCTTTGTTAGTTCTGACACAGCTTGTAAACCTGTCCGAGTATGGTTCCCTTATCCCCTTCCATAAAATAAAAAAAAAATGTAATAAACTGAGGATGAGCTAGTAGCTCCGAAGTGGTCACGGGAGTAGTAGCAAATACTATTACCTCATGTGCATTCATGGAATGTGTCAAAAGTACACCCCTTAACGGGAAGAGCACTGATAAAAAAAAAAAATGATACCCAATGGGGAAAAATCAGAATGCTGAGGAAGGGAAAAGAGAAGAAAAGGAACCAGAAAAAGATAGTATGGTGGTCTAGAGCTGACAAAGTAAGAATCCATGTGCCCTTTGATCGATAATCCTTAGGTGAGACCGCACTTAATAGCTTATAGAAGTCAGAAGGGTGAATTTGAATTGCTTGGATTGATTGTGGAGTTTACTTAGGACAGTTGCTAAGTGTGGGGGAAGTACATGTTGGTCTTGATGTCTTGCAGGTGATTCTTTCAGTGGCTTAGTAAGGGTAATCTGAGTGTTGTTGCTTCTAGGATAAAAAGAGTTTCTGAAAGTTTTCAAACCTCTTCACCATGTTTTAGTTCTCTGTTTTGCTTGAGGGCAAGCAAAGGCTAAGTGTGGGGGAGTTGATATATCATGGTTTTTACCGGTTTTAGACCCTGATATAAGAGTGTTTTAGAGTCTATTAGTGTTTCTTTAGAGTCTTTTACAGGTGTTATTAGGTACTAGCACGTTTGGAGCGGAATTGGAGTTATTGGAGCTTTTTGGAGCATTTTGGTGCTTTGACCCGAGAGATAAAGTTCACTGTCCAAAACAGAGTAATGCATCGATCGACACACATCGTGCATCGATCGACACACGAGCGAGATGGGCCTTTCCTCGGCGGTTAATGAAGAATGAAGAAATTGCAGTTTTGCCCATAAGTTCCTGATAATTACAAAGAAGCCCCAAGACGTGATTAGCTTATATAATTAGGTTTTTACATCAGTTTTTAGATACGCTTTCATACTTTGAGCATAGAGGTTTTAGAGCTTGGGGCTGATCTAATCCTGTACTGCTTTCTGCTTTTTGGAGAAGATTTCGAACCCCTTTACTATTTTATTCTCTTTTATGCAATCTATTAATTCATTGATTATGTTTTCATATTCTATGTCTGAGTAGATTCATAGTTAGGTTTAGGGATTCTCATAGGGATTTCATGACTTGTTAGATTTAATTATTTCAGTTAAGGATTCATATCAATAATTGTTCTTCAATCTAAATTGTGCTTAAACACTAGTTTCTAACCTGATCACTTAGAATCTAGATCTTAGGTTGTTAAATTGACACGAAAGTGTGGTTTAGAATATGAACTATTTAGGTTGAGCAATTGAATTATTCGCAAAGAAATTTGGTTTAATTGAATTGTGAACATATCGAACTTAATATTAAAGCTGGTTTAATCTGTTAGGAATTACAAAGACATTTGGATATCTGCAATTAGGCTTAGATAATTCTCACAACGAAAGTTGGTTAATTCTATATCCGTGTTTGAGTTCTAGAACGGTACTTAATTTGATCATGACTGAATGATTTATTTACTTGTCTGATTTCCTGAGAACTCCCTAGACTTAGCGCTTTTAGTTAATTGCCTACAAACCGATCTTCCTGCTTTGTTTTTAGTTTCTCACTACATTGCTTTCTCCTAGTTTTCACTTGACTGTTCTTAATCTATCGTTGCCAAGAGTCCTTGTGGATTCGATACCCTAAAGTACTACATTCACATCACTGTGCACTTGCAGTTAGAATAGGGATAAAACTTACACCTATCACTCTCCTCCACCCAAGCAAAGGTATGACTCCTCTAGACTTAAACCTCTTAATCCATCAGCTGTGAATGCAGGAAAACACAGTATCCCACCCACGCTTCGCTCCCACCCTGGTTCCATTCGCTCATTCCTTGGGAAGTCTCATGATCCCACTGCTTATACACCACCTTGGATGAGGAGACATTCACAGAGGCACTCCAAGCCGTTGTTGAATCCCCCATAAGTCTGATCTCCTTCCCATAGTCAAGCTAATGACTTAAAACAAGCGCTGAGTGGGAGGCAATCCACTGGTGAGTCTATTCTTACTTTATTTTTTGTCTTGGTTTTGGTTACTTTGATTTTTCTTATTTTGGTGTGTTAAGGCGTGAGAACATGTCAAAATCGCCATGCGTCGATGGACACGGTCCTGTGTATCGGTCGACGCAGAGGTCACATATGGTTTGGCTTTTACCGTATCAATTGCGGTTCAGTCAGCGCGCAAACACGACCTGCGTCGATCGATGCGGTCCTGAGCATCGATCGACACAGGACGACGACATGTAAGTGTTCTGACTTTTTCGGAATCTGTTAATTCTGATTCTTGTTCTGACCGAGCCCAAGCTTCTATAACACTGCGGACAGTGTTGTTTAAGTGTGGGGGAGGTAGCTACTGACACACCGTTTTCTGTTTTCTTAAAGTCAGTTGAGTCATTTTATTGAGTCAAAATTGAGTAGGAAACAAGGACTTTTTGAGGAGATCACTACACATGCAGGAACCTAAGTGACCATTGGATGAGCTTGCAGATGATCTATGACTATTAGCAAACCCCACATAGATCAGCCTACTGAGGACACCCATATCACTTCAAGTATTCAGAGAATCCATTACTGACTTCACTTTAACTTGACAGAATTTTCTCACCTAGGGGCTTGGTATACTTTGAGTCGGATTCCTCTGTTAGTTCTGACACAGCTTGTAAACCTGTCCAAGTATGGTTCCCTTCTCCCCTTCCTTAAACAAAAAAAAAGAGACAAACTGCGGATAAGCTAGTAGCTTCGAAGTGGTCACGGGAGTGGTAGAGACCCCTATTACTTCCTGTGCATCCATGGAATGTGTCCAAAGTACACCCCAATGCGGGAAGAGCACTGATAGAAAAAATAAAATGATGCCCAGTGGGGAAAAATCAGTGCTAAGGAAGGAAAAGGAGAAGAAAGGAACCAGAAAATGATAGTTTGGTGGTCAGATACTCCCTAGGTGAGACCGCACTTATTAGCTTATAGAAGTCAGTATGGTGAATTTGAATGCTCTGAATGTGATTGTGGAGTTTACTCAGGACAATTGCTAAGTGTGGGGATGTACATGTTGGTCTTGATGTTTTGCAGGTTTATTTCATGTGGTTTACTAAGGGGAATCTGAGTGTAGTGCTCCTACGATGAAACGAGTCTCTAAAGTTTTCAAACTTCCTCTCCTGATCTTGGTTTTATGTTTGCTTGAGGACAAGAAAAGACTAAGTGTGGGGGAGTTGATATATCATGGTTTTAAGGGTTTTGACCATGGTATATGTCTTTGTTATCGAGTCTTTTAGTGTGTGTTTGGAGTCCTTTCAGGTCTTTTACAGGTCTAGGTACGTTTGGAGCATATTTGGACATTATGGCGCATTCTGGAGCTATTTGGAGCATTCATGCGAGAAGAAGAACTCATAGTCGAAAGCAGAGCTTAGTGTCGATCGATGCACCCTTGGCGTCGATCGACAGAGATGCGTGACAGATATATCTCGCCGAATTTGTGAAGATTTTGGATATTTTCAGCTTGGCCTACAAGTTTCTCATAATTACAAAGAAGCCCAAAACGTGTTTAGAATTATATATTAGGGTTTTAAAGCCATTGTTTAGGCTACGCTTTATTTTACATCAGAGATTGAGTGATTTTGGGGCTGGTGTTGAACTCGAGAGAAAGAAGAGATTTTGAACCCCTTTTTCTTTACTTCTTTTATGATTTTCATCTGCCATGTCTGAGTAGTTTACTTGTTAGGTTTAGGGATTCTCATTAGGGATTTCATGGAATTATAGGTTAATCAATCTGTAGGGATTCATAACTTCTAGTTCTTCATCTAGGGTTATTCTTAAAGCTTAATCTGAATTGGCCATTTAAATTATTGATATTAGGTTGATTTCCGCAACGACAGTTGGTTAATTAGCTAGAAAGAACCTCGATGAGCAATTTGTCTATTCGCAATGAAATTTGTTTTAGAGAAATTGTGAACGAAGGAACCTGAGATTAATACATGTTTAACATCTCTAGAACTCGCAACGAAAGTTGGTTTGCTAGGTTGATAGACATAGATAATACTCGCAACGAAAGTTAGTTTCTTATGCTTTTGTGATTCTAGTTCTAGAACAGTTCTTAATTAGATCTCGATTGATTGATTAGCATGTGTTCCTGATTTCCTGAGAACTCCCTTGACCTTACGCTTCGCTTGCTTGCTTACACCGTTTATTTACTTTCTGCTTTGTTTACAAATTTATTCTCTGCTCTGCTTAGCTTAATTCGAACCTCTATAGTCTATCGTAAGATTATTGAGTATCTGTGGATTCGACCCCTATATACTACTAGTCACGTCTATGAACTTGCAGTGTAGCTCTAGGGATTAAAGCTCGGCATATCACTCGTGCCCAGCTGTAGCTTCCACCAATCGATCGATGTGTGGGAGTGGGAAGCTGTCCTTCAGACATGCTTTGTTGAGGTCTGTGAAATCTACACATACTCTCCACTTCTCGTTCTTTTTCTTTACTACAACTGGGTTGGCGAGCCAGTCGAGGTATTTTACTTCCCTGGTTGATCCTATTTTCAGTAACCGACCGACTTCGTCGTTAACAGCTTGAGCTCGCTCGGAGCCAAGCTTGCAACGTTTTTGTCTGACCGGTTTATAGGTTGGGTCGACATTTAGATCATGGCACGTTACATCGATATTGATTCCTTTCATAACAGCTGAGAACCATGCAAACGATTCCACGTTCTGCTTGAGGAATGATACCAGTTCGTCTCTTATAGAGTTCGGGAGGTCAACACCAATGCCAACGCAGTTTTCAGGATGAGCGTCGTCAATGCAAACTTGCGTCGTGAGATCTTTTGGGAGACCTCGTTGACTGGGGTCATTCGACCTTTTAGTTCGCATTTCGGCGATCTTCTCATGTTTCTGTAATTTCTATGTGGGGGATCTTTCGATCTGTTTATACTCGGTCATATAACAGCTTCTAGATCATTTTTAACTACCGTATACGGTTTTCACTCTGTTAGGAGTTGGGAATTTGACACATTTATGGTACGTCGAAGGTACAGCTTTCATGTCGTAAATCCATGGTCGTCCTAAGATTGCGTTGTACGGGGCTTGACGATCCACAACGACGAATTCCATCATTCTTCGGACCCCACCAGCAATGAATGGTGTAAAGACAGAGCCTAAAGAGTATGTCGTTTCTCCGGCGAACCCTACTAGCGGATTTCGTCCTTCGACTATCTCGGAATCGTCGAACTCTATCTTTTTGAATGCGTCATGAAATAGGACATTGACGAAAATTCTCGTATAAATCATTATCCTAGACAGCTCGACATCTCTAACGACTAGGTAGACAAGCAAAGAATCGTCATGTGGTTTATCGAGTTCGGGTGTCTCGCTTTCGCGAAATACGATCTCATGATCAGGGCCTTGTATGGGAGTTTTTTCTCACCTATCGGTCTCAACTTTTCTTTGAAGAACTTTGATCGAGTTGACCGAGTCTCAGCACAGTTTGTAGCCTCCGAATATGAAATAGATTCCTTTTGGGGTATAGCCCGTACACCCCCCCCCCCTGAAACAACGGGGAAGACCGACGCGTGAGCTGAGGATTTTCCTCTGAGCGGGAGGTAGCGTATAAACTGATCCTTCTGGGATGCCGCATAGGCTCAGTTCGCCGAGAATTACCTCGACTCTTTTTCTGGAACCTTGTGGTGTAGCCTCGAGAGTTGCCTCCTCTTTGAATCGTTCTCCTTTATTTTGAAATGGTTTTTTGGAACACGGCTCTTTGGTCGATTTGGGTTCCTTATCTTCAGGAGGGTCTACCTCCTCGATTTTGGATTCTTGCGCTTCCTCAGACTCTCGCTTTCTTGCTTCGAGTTTGGCTCGAGTGTAACACTCGTCATGACCTTTTTTATTTTGATGTTCACAATACTTGTCTTTATCATACTCAAACTTCCGTGAGCCCTTTGGGTTTTCAACCGCATTGACGGTTCCAGATTTACGGGAATCCTTTTTGCCATTCATGTTCTGCGAACCCGATTAGTTCTTCTCTTTTCGATGCTTTTCCTTGAGGGTTGTAGTTTCTTCTTCGAGGCGAGAGAAATCCGAAGCGCGATGTTAAGCATCGTCAAGAGTTAGTGGTTCACAGACCGTTATTTCTTTGCGGAACTCGGTTGAATACCATAGTTCGCGCCTCAGTGCCTCTATGGCCACTTCGTCGTTTGGATTCACGATTTTGGATTTGATTTCCATGAATCGATTGATATACGAACAGAGTAACTCGTCAGGTCGATGAGATACACCGAATAGGGCTGCCTCAGTAGTTTTGACTTCGATATAAACGGAGTACTGCTTGAGGAAAGCCGTCATGAACTGAGTGAAGTTGTCTATAAACTTTTCTTCCAGTCCGGCAAACCATTCTAAGGCTGGTCCCAATAAATTTTTGGCGAAGAGCCTGCAGAAAGCAGGATCTCTTTCCTCGTCGGTCAGATAGACTCTAAACATCGCTAGTCTAAATGCTCTTATATGAGCCTTAGGGTGACTTTCCTGAGTATTCTAAGAATTAAGTTTTCTTGATTTCCCTCACCTCGCGAAGGCAACTCGATCGGTAAACGGTGTTTGAATTATTTCTTCGATCACTCGATCGATGTGGGGTGCCACGCTGGTTGCCATGCGAACTCGCTAACTCAGACTCATGAACTGAGCATTAGCTTGTTCAATGTATTGTCTGAGCATGCCGTGTTCGTCAGTTGCTAATGGAGCGAGCTGTGTCTGCGGTTTGACCGCCGATTGATGCCCTAAGTGTATCTGATCGTCCAGGCCATCAACCGTCGTCGATCTGGGCAATTCAGTCCGAGGTAATGGGAACGGAACCGAGTTTGGCTCGATAGGAGGCCTCAAACTTGAGGCAAAGGCTGAACCGCCAAGCCATCTGGGTCTGTTCTCACCATTTGGTGGTAGAGGTGGCTGACCAGGAGGCGTCCGTTCCATAGATCCCGTCAAGTGTGCAGTTAGCGAACTCGAACTGAAAGGGATAGGGGTCGCTGTCGAAGTCACCATGGGAGATAACCCACTATTTGATGTCCTAGCGACATATCTAGAGATCTCCAGTGGTGATGAGACCTAAGAGAAATCCATGCGAGTTCGTGGTGGAGGACTCAAAGGAGGCCTCTGTTCGCCTAAGGGTCGATTCCAAGGGTTTAGATTGGCAAGTTACACGAGACGAGCGTTTACGCGTCGCTCTTTCTCAACGAGTTGAGTAGCCAAAGTGCGACTGGCGATCTCTTGAGTTCGGACGTTAGCCTCGTTACTCTGTGTTCGGTTCACTAGAAAGTTGAGCATCGAACCGATTTCATCCAAGTCATCCGGGCTTTGCCTCGCGACATTGGGAGTCTGAGGCGAACTGGATCGTTGAGTTCCAGATCCGCTTCCAAGTACTGGAGCGTTATCAGATCTGGTCCAGACCCAGTTTATGGTTAGGTCGTTGACCCCTGACAAAGTGTTTGTTGGGATCGGACTCGTTGTCGTCGTCGTTTGAACGACGGAGCTGGTTGGAGCTGACATCGTAGGATTTGGGACTGGGACCCCCCCCCCCTGCGTTGTCAATATAACCCGTGGTACTGTTCACTTCGGTGGTGTTCTACGGAACAACGCTGATCACTTGCTCGCGATCGAACAGAGGAGGATTGTTATTAGTTTCGGGCGGAGTAGGATTCATCTCGACCTATTGAATCTTGTATCTGATTCTTGTGGCAGAAAGATCTATGGTTGTCCTCACAGAAGGCGCCAAATGTGAGATCAGAGATTTCTCACAATGGATTTATATTGAAATGTGGTTTTGGGACTTTAGGAAATGATATATATATTTTCTGTGAATCAAGGATGTTGTAAAAGATTGAATGCTAAGATAGAATTTATACAAAGAACAGGTCGTAAGTATACAAATGAGATCGAAGTGTTTCTAGCTATAAAGTTGAGGTTATGTTTTCATTTGGCGCCTTTGAATGTCTTCTTCTTCCTTTATATCTTCGATCTCTCTTCGTCTGTTGCGATCTTCTCGTTCGCATTATCCTCAACGTCTTGAGATTCTCGGAGGTTGTTACAACAGCCGACGACTTGTTCTTTGTCGAACTCCAACTCTGGTGGATACGAATGACGGATCGTCTCTCTTTTTGTTTGGACTTCGTCACTTTGTCATACTTGTTGGGCCTGGTCGAGTTCGTCTATCTCCTGGGCTTCTCTTCTAGCGGGTTTCATATTCCGTAAATGAGCCGGATTTCATGGTGTGAAATCCAACACCAACACACTTTTTCGGATTCGCTAAAAGTCGTGCTCTTTGTCTTCAGTCATCGGGCTTTCAAGTGTTTATCGCTATTTGGTTCTAAGGCTACTAAGTTCCAATATACCGATTGATTTTGGTTTCATGTTTTTTATTATTTTTTTGCCATGGGACAAATCTTTAAGCGTCGCATTTTGTTAACTAAAATTGTAATCCTAAACTTCATTTTATAATGATATTAACACTTTCGCAAAAAACAAATAACAATAAGCATCTCATGTTTTCCTCCAAATATTAAAACATAATAGACACAAAAGATGGTATACAAGATGGATTATTACATCATAACCATTATGCCAAAACCACAAAGAACTATAGGTGTCATTGTCGGTCCGGAGTGTTGTGGCGCCTAACTATAATAATTTTTTTATTACATTTGTATAATTTGTATCAAACGCATAACCTCAATAGCAAAAAAAGTGGTTGGATGCGGTTGCGGAAAAACCTCTTGCCCATAAACCACATATGCAAGAGTTCAAACCACTGTACCGACGAACTTAATCGTAAGAATGCTTTAACTCAAGGTCAATCCTGATTAGGTGTCTGCATTTTTAGTGGATGACAATTGTTTTTGCGATACATTCGTGCTCCTTATTATCAGCTGAGAAGTAATTCATTTACAATTTGTTGTCAGGAAAAAAAAAACACAATTCGAATTAAGAAAGGATGGTAACAGAGGAAGTTGATGAGCTGGCGGGGTTTAAGAGGAAGAAGATGAGTTGGCATAAACAGTTAAGAGTCAAACCGTAAACGGAAGGAACTTTATAAGGAAGAAGAGGTGTATCTTTATAGAATCCGAAGAAGTGTGTTAAGGTTTGAGAACATGTAACTCTCTATTGAACTATAGAATTGCTGATTACAAAGGAAGTGATCAAGATCTCATGTCGATCTTGATCGATAGTCTCATGGCGACTCTCTCAAGCTCATAGCGCTTGATACAACTCATTCATAAAAGGCTTAAAGAACAACATAATCAAGACTTGTTTTTATACTTCTTTTCTTCTCAAGTATGTCCACGTCAACTTCCATGATGAAGCTTATCAATACTCTCCCCTCAATGACGAAGAAACAGATGGGGCAAGTTACAAATGCTGATATCTGCGATCACATAATCAGAACAGTGTCTCCACAAAATAATGGCTTTGCAAGACATATAGGCATTGGACAAATCTCCTTTAGTCTCTCTTCCTATTCTGACTTTGTATTTGAACATCCAGTTTTTATAATACTTCTTCCATGTATGCTTTGTTGTATCCAGATTGGTAGTAGGTGTCCCATGTGACGCATCAGTAAGGCTCTCCTTTCTTTAAGCATTAGA
Source organism: Orychophragmus violaceus (assembly GCA_030180135.1). Classification (NCBI taxonomy): domain Eukaryota; kingdom Viridiplantae; phylum Streptophyta; class Magnoliopsida; order Brassicales; family Brassicaceae; genus Orychophragmus; species Orychophragmus violaceus. The sequence continues at coordinate 24,705,340 of CM058236.1, read as the reverse complement.
TGATTCAGAACATTTGAAACTCTTGTGTGAAATTGCAGCTTCTTTTTCTTTGATTCAGAACATTCCCAAATTGTATGGTCGTGTAGAAACTGTTGAAACACAGTTTGTAGCAGCCCTTGTGTAATCATTTCTGACTTTTCCTTTTGTTCTTTACCATATCTCCAAATCTGCACATCCATTAAAAGTAAACATGTATGTATACTCTTGTATACTCCCTCCCTTGAAAACAAGCTTGACCTCAAGCTTGGACTGAAGAAACTGATTGGAGAACTCTCATGAGAAGACCCATATGACAGCAACTCTGTTCTTTCTCCTTCAACTTTGATTGCAAAAACAGATTGGAATATGAGAATGGCATAAGGAGAACACTTGTGACTGTTGGACAAAACCACGGCCACACAACTCATGTATGCTCCAATAACACGTTGAGATGCTTCTGGTCCATTTGTGATATCACAGTTCTGTCCACAAAGGTCGTTTTGGGACATTTACGTTTGACAACTTGTGCCAAGACAAATGCCAAAACTGAACCTTGATTTAACCGCTTAAATCTCCAATTATGCTTCACTTGGAACTTTCCATCACTAACTGTAAATTGTTTCAGCTCTTGAAATGTCCGTATCAACCGCATTTTGCACATCACTCTTGATATATGTGGCTGCCTCATTCTGCAATACTTAACGTAGTCCCATCTTGGTCCAATTGGAGCATTAGAAGAAGGGTATGTGTATCGGAGTGGAACAATCGGTGACTTGCATCTCTGCAATTTCCTCTTTCTATACTTGAATGACCAATTCTTAGGACATTTTCCCTGCTTCTTCTTACTTGTTACTCTTAGAGGTCTTTTATAGAACAATTGATGTGCACATTGTCTGTCAATGACCCATGTTGGTAGCTGAGGCAGAGTATTCACCGTTGGGACATGTGGAATATCTGCGTGCTCTTGTGAATGATCCAACAACACATCAATACCAAGATCAAGGTGTGCCTGAACTGAATGTGTTGTCTCCCTGCTACAAGCGAAGGCTGCTTCACGAGTGTTGTCAAAGCTTGAACTGTCAGTTTGCTGATGTTTTATAACACAAAATGTTTCCACAGGTGAAGTTTTCGCTTGAACAATCCCATGAATTGATTCATTCTTTGGCAAAACTTCAAGTGGAGAGTCACAAAACGATGCAGTCGCTGGAGAATGTGGTAGCTCTGCAATCTGAGGCTTTACCAATTTTAGAGTACTTTCTTTCTTCTTGTTCCATTCTGATGGAGAACAACTCTGGGCAGAACCAAATCTAGCCATCAATTTGCACTTAAACTCAGTCCAATCCAAGAATCTTCTTCTGTGCATTTCCCTGCTGAACCACCTAGACGCATCACCTTCTAAGCATAGAAACACCAGGTCGAGCTTTGCGTCATCTCTGTACCTTCCGAGTTGAAAGAATGTCTCCACATTCACAATCCAAACAGACGGTTGTGAACCATCAAACAAAGGCATGACGATTTTTTGGGGCATTTTTCACAATTTGCCACAGTTAAAGCATCATATCGATAACCTAGCTGAGAATCTCTCCGGTTTTGTTCCAAATCAACATCTTGTACCTGAAATTGAGTCTGAGATGATTCAAGTAGGTTCTGTTGGTCACGATTCCTTCCGCTCGCGTTGTGCTCAAGATTTGCAAGCATCATCATCATCGTGTCAAGCTTCTCATCCATGGCGGACATACGCGCCTCAGCTCGGACCTCTTCACACAATTTCTTCCAATCACCACTGAAAAACTCTAATCACTCTCGTATTACTGTTGATGGCGCATCAGTTGCATCCCTAGAATGAAAATTCACGGGAGAATGCAACACCATTGGAGATCGTGCTCAGCTCTTCATCATCGTCGCGTTGGATCCGAATCAGTTTCACCGCATCATTGTTAAGGTTTGAGAACCTGTAACTCTCTATTTTTTTTTTTTTTGGCATCACCTGTAACTCTCTATTGAACTATAGAATTGCTTATTACAAAGGAAGTGATCAAGATCTCATGTCGATCTTGATCGATGGTGTCATGGCGACTTTCTCAAGTTCATAGCACTTGTTACAACTCATTCATAAAAGGCATAAAGAACAACAGAATCAAGACTTGTTTTTTGTACTTCTTTTTTTCTCAAGTATGTCCACGTCAGCTTCCATGATGAAGCTTATCAATATTCCCCCCTCAATGACAAGCTTGCCCTCAAGGTCGAATTGTCGACTTGAGATTGTTTGTTTCTTGATAAATCAATAAAATCATTTACATTGATCTATCACATGCATAATAAAAGCTCATTATCCTAAGAGTAAAACAGAGAGTGTAATTAAGTTTACAACACATGCATACCAAACGCAGCATTCTCCATATGCATATATAGAGATCCAATACTTGAGAGGAAATCTCTCTTTATTGTAGGCTTAGTTTATAGATCCTGATTTGCAGAAGCAGGGGAGAGAGAGAGAGAGAGAGAGAGAGAGAACTCTCTAAGCAGAGGCGTTGATGGCTTTCTTCACGAAGTTATCGACATATTCTTTCCTGTTACAAAACCAAGTTTCTCGCTATTGTAATAAAAAAAAAAGAACATGCACAAAGAGGTATGCTTTTGATGAGGTCTAGAGAGACATTGTACCTTGCAGGAAGATGGTCGTGTGGACGATTGTATGGTGTCCACACTGGTTCGCCCACAAAAAGCCGCATTGCCTGTTTTGAACCAGAAAACTTCACCTTTCTAAGCAACCAAAAATTTATATGATAAATGACTCAGAAAGATGCAAGCAGTTATATAACCTTGATATAGTTGTCTGAGTCCACGGTGAAGCGATGATAAATTCCAGCAGGTAAGACTATCATTCCTCCCTTCTTTACCCATACTCTGATCCAAGCTTCGTTTCGATCCCTCACATCAAAGTAACCTTTTTTCCAAGGAAATAAAATACTGACAACTTTTATCAAATCGTTTTAAAGAAAAACAGCTTACCGCTTCCTGCAACGCAGTAACGGATCTCTTCATCGGTGTGCAAATGTTCTTCAAAAAAGATCTTTACTTTCTCCTCATAATTTGGAAGCTTTTCAGGGCATACCTCACAAAAGTCCTGAATTCAAACATTTTTCTATCGTCAACTGGTAATCATTGTAACAGAGAGGGAAAGGGTTTTAAATGTTCTCTGGATAAGTTAATACTAGCAGTAGCAGTAGCAGAAGGAGGAGAACTGAGTAAAATCCCAAGAGAGGGAAAACATGGTAAGAACTACAAACCAAAGCTCTAAAACTAGTCGTCTTGTTCTACAGTCAACCAGAGATACTTGATTAAACCAAATGCTCAACCAAACCATAGAACGATCTACCCTTTAGACATCCTTAGAACCCCAGCCTCTTACTAACTGCTTTCTAAGCAACTCACAAAATCTCATATAGAACACCTGTAGATTGGGCTTGAGAAACTAAAAAGTTTTGAGTAAACTCGTTGTATATATATATACTGCCTTATTAGCATTCAAGTCTAAAGGATAACAAACAAAGATATTAAAAACAGCAAATAAAGGTCACAACACAAACCATGTAGGAGTAACCACGAGAGTCACGGATCTTTTTCAATTCCTCATCGCTGTCGTAGTTATCAGCATCAAGTCTCCAGCTAAGTACTCCAAGCTCTGCAGAGAAACATTACATGAGAAGAGACAATAATGTAAGACACAACATTGAAGACACACAGAAACCTGCAAGTTTGTCCAAAGAGATAAACTCCTTAGGATCCTTGTGGTGAGGAAGTCTATTATCCTCTTGGGTATCATCCATGTACCAAGCCTGAATCACTTCTTCTCTTCCATCCTAAACAACACAAACACCCAAAAAGAAGATCATTTTGATGCTAACCCAAAAACATATCGAAAGAGGCTATGCTATTGATTCTGATTTAATAATAAAAATTCAAACTAGTTGGAGAAATCGTGGGACGTTTGCAAACTCCAAGATGGTGAGCAAATAAAGTAGTGATGATCGAAACAAATCAACCAAATCATAATTAACAAACCCCAAACCTAACAATCGGCGATTCATGCTTGCATCGCGTCAACAAGAAATTATCCGATTAGCATATCCAAAACAAAACAAAAAAAGCGGAGGAGAAGAGAATAAAGATACCTTCACCGCTTCACCCATCGTCTTCTTCTTCCTTATTCCTCTTCGTCTTCGGTCAACTTATTCTTGTAGCCTTATGGCCCAAAAACAATTCTCGTTTACCCTTTGTAATCAAATACCCTTCTTTCATTAAATGAAATTTGCTTTGACTAGTTTGTCTCTACCCTACCAACTACAAAGTTTGTTGGTTTAATTTTAAAAAACAATTAAAACAATTTTGGTTCAGTTTTTCGGTTTGTTTTAATCAAACCCAAACCTATTGTAACTTGGTTCGGGTTGGGATCCAATCAAGAACATTCGTCCGTACGATAACGGCGAAAACGAAATCGTGAAATCGCTCCGAAATCGCGTAAATCCAACTCCGTCACCAGCGCCGTCGCGTTCCGACCACCATTCGCTGCCTCCGTCGTGAGGCTCCGTCACCATTGGAACTACCAATTGAGTATAAATGCATTCCAGAGATAGAATCGGTGTGTATTTTGTATAACAAGTAAAACCGGTATAAATGGTACAATTAGTACAACTAGTAAAACTAAGAATCGTTCTGTATAACCGGTATAACTGAGGACAACTTGCGTAAAACTCGATGTGTCTCTGTTTTTCGAAGTGACTTGTAATGATGTGCATCTTTCTTGGGTTTGTAGTGCGACGCCTTCTCTTCCTTCTTTGTCCCCTGCATTAAACGGAGCATGGGGACAAAGAAGGAAGAGAAGCCGTCGCTCTACAAACCCAAGAAAGATGATGAGCATCATTACGTCTCTTCGAAAAAACAGAGACTCACAACAATTGGGTCTCCGAAGCCGGCGAACCATCACATCTCTACGTCTTATGGACGCTACCCAAACAAATTATGGGTCTATAAATACAGATAAGTTATGCGTCTCTCTCATAACCATTTTCCACACAAAAGAAGTTCTAAAAGCAGAGAGAAATTCATTTCGAAAAACAGAGAGAAGTTTGAAAAACAGAGATTCACCATGACCAACAAGAGATCGATTGTCTCTCTTCAACAATTTCCGATCGAAATCCTCTCCACGATCTTACAGAAAGCCGAGAAAAATTCCGGCGCCGATTACTGCAACCTGAGAAAAACATGCACAATTATGAACGAAGCTGGCAAGAGTCATGAAGTTCTCTGTTCTCTCTCTCTCTCTCACATAGTGAAGAATCCTCTCAATGCGTATGAGCACATGGATTTTCTGAACACATGCCTAGACAATGAAAACTGCGCGGCTAACTTCGTGCAAGGTATCCTCAATAGTTTTACTTTACCATTTTAATCATTTTTACCGGTTTTACATCAATAGTTTTACTCAGTTTTACCGGTTTTACATCAGGTATCCTCTCATACTTCCAAGAAGGTAATGTGGAAAGCGGAATGTTATATTTTCACAATGCCGCCCTTGGAGAGGGCGAGGATGATATTATGGAAGCTGCTTACCTATGGGGTGTTCTGCGCTTCCTCCACGACGATCCTCTAGAAGGTCCACTAGAGGATGTTGCTTTTCGTGACTGGCGGGAAGATGATGAGGAATTGGTGGCCCGTGTTTGGAAGAACTTGAGGAGGATACTGCATGGAATCAGTGTCGTGAAGAAACCGGTTTATATGCAAACATTGCGGAACAGAAAGCCCCCTGCATCTTGCCATCTTCTGGATATGGAAATCGACAGTCCGGATTGCTTCATGTACAAACGGTGCTTGAAGTTCTTCTACATGAATCAATATGTTCCTTATCTCAATTAATTTCTTTTCTCGTACTCTGTTTTTTTTTTTTTAAATTTCTCGGCTATGTAGTACTCTTTTTTTGTTTTTTAATTTCTCGGCTATGTCTCCATTATTTTCCAAGAAAATCGAATTCGGTAAAAGTGTGTAAAAGTGTGTAAAACTGTTGGTAAAACTGTGTAAAATTGGTAAAACTGTGTAAAATCGGTAAAACTGCGTAAAACTTCTGGTAAAACTGTGGGTAAAACTGTTGGTAAAACTGTGTACAACTTGTAAAACTGGTTAAACTGTGTAGAACTGCGAAAGATGTGCAAAACTGGTAAACTGTGTAAAACTGTGTAATACAGTGTAATACTGGTAAAACTGGTAATACTGGTAAAACTGGGTTATACTGGTAAAATTGTGTAACACTAAGTTATTATCGTAATTACAATGATTATCAGTGGAGAAAATATTTAACATATAGCTATATGTTATTTAAACTTGTACGATCACTTTCATCCTAACCATGGTCAATGGGTGATATTACACAAAATTAGATTGAGAATCACTCAATCAAGTAATTCCACAAACAATGTTCATATACTTGCAAGATTTTTTTTGGAATAACGGACCAGTAAGGAGGATAAATTTACAAAAATTAAGGGTTGTAACATATTAATATGCAGAAGCATTAGACTAATAGATTAATTGAGTAAAATCAACTGTAAACTATTAAAAAAAAATTAAAGTTCCAGTACAACTGATTATATTGAAAAAGAGCCAAAGTACAACTATTAAGAAATTTTGTACAACTACAAACTCTTGTAAAACTATGTGTTTTTTCTAGAGCGGGAAAATTCAGAATTGACCAAATATCTGGCGGGAAAATACAGAATTGACCAAATTTTTAAAATTAGTACTTTTCCCTTCTCATTAGTAATTTTCCTTTTTTAAAAATTAGACTTTTAATATTTAGCTAGTTAAATATATTATATATCTTATGTCATAAATAACTAATATAAAACAACATTTTCCCATTTAAAGTACTACTACAAAAGGACAAACCCAACATTTTCCCAACACCACCTAAATCTCAATCACTTTCTCCTATCTTTCTCCTCCTCCACAAATTTTTCCACCGCAGTCATTCTTTCGTCAATTCCACGAACAATCCTCAAGATTTCGGCTATATCGGTTGGGGATTAAGCAGGAGCTTGTAGTGGTGGGCCCGAATCAATCCTCGGAGCAAGAACTAGTTCCTTCTCTTTTGTTTCTCTTGCAGCAACATCTTGTTCGAACATGTCTTCAAAGAAGACCGTCTTCCCACGAAGAAGACAATTGGTCCACCCATCAACCACGATATCATTTTCATCACGATCGTCGTCTACTTCGAAGATTTCAGCCAGAATATCTTTTCTTCTTGCGTATTGATTAAGGGGATGCTATCAATGTCCTGACAAGGATTAAAACAATTGTTAATACAAACTTTAAAACAACAAATATCAACATTAATATTCAATTGATAACTGACCTGAGTTGTACCAAGTTCATCATTGATTTTTTCAATGGGAATTCCTGACATATTTCCTTTCTTGAACTTCGACTTGCACATCCTAGGGCACATCATGTCTGCTCCTGGGACCATTTCCCTAAATCTTCTCCCCAGTTGAGGAATCGCCTCAAACGGTAGTAGCTACAAAACAGTAGTAGTTAGACTAAGTTGCAATTGAAGCAACATCAACAACCTCAATGTACGTATCTCCAAAGGGAAAACCCGGAATGACCCACTGTGCGTCATTCTTCAGCTCCCCTTTGGATTGAAAATGACCAACCGTGTGCTTTATCTCCTCCACCATGAAGTCGTAAGAAAGTCTACCCCAAGGAAACATTTTACAATAGTCAAGGTCGGTCACAGCTCTTTGAAATACATCCAAAACGTCTGGTGCACCTTTTCCAGTCTTCCTTTGTCCGCAAACTATACTCGACAAGAAGAACAACACAGCCATCTTCAATCTGTCGGTGTGAGCTCCCATTGCTACAAGCTTCGCCTTCACATCTTCCTGTCTTACCGGTCCCTTACCAAAATGGTGCTTGATGAAACTTAAATTGCCCCTTTCCTTGTATCCAACAGGATAGTTTCGGCAGTTTAAACCACAGATCAACGCGTGTTCCCTCAGGCCATAGCGCAGAGGAACTCCATTTACAACGAACCAAAGTTCCTTTCTCTTACCGGTCTTGGCTGTTCGCAACACGAGCATCCACATGCCCTGAACCTTGTGGTTATGGTCCTTCGGCATGTGGAACATGTGCTTAAACTGAGGATGCAACACAAACCATTCCTTCTCAGCATCATTCAGAGGCGGGTTCAGGCCTTCAAACGTTTTTGAACACATCCTTAAGATAACATCTTGTCCCTATCTTCAATCTCGTCTGATAGGTGCTAGTAGGGAAGGCCAATCTCTCTGGCTTCAATGGCTTGCTACTCTCATCATCCTGCAAATAACATTCACTCAAATGCACAAGAAATAAGTCTGACAGTACCAAAAAGTTTTAACCATTTTTCCTAAGTTCTACAACTACAATTTTACCTAGTTGCCCTTAGTTACACCAGTTTTCCCGAGTTACACCAGTTTTCCAATGTTACACCAGTTTTCCTTAGTTACACCAGTTTTCCCTAGTTACACCAGTTTTCCCTAGTTATACAAGTTTTCCTTGGTTATACCAGTTTTCCGTAGTTATACTAGTTATCCATTGCCAGTTTTCCCAAAGCAGTTATCCATATTTCTACTAGTTTTCCACTGTATTACCTCCGAGTCGGTGTCGGTTTCCCATTCGGAAAAAGATTCTCCACTCCTTTCATTGGCGATCGCCTTGTCCTTGGAAAGGTTTGAGACTGCAGCCGGAGTTGGGGTCGGAGCAATGGTTATCTCCTTGTCCTTGGAGATGTTTGATACTGACGCCGGAGTTGGATTGGGAGTTTTGGCCGCCGCTGCTACTCTAAATCCTTCTGCTTCAACTTCTTCTTCTTCAGAATCTTCTTCTCCAAAATCTTCTTCTTCGGAGCCCGAATCTTCTTCTTCAGAGCTTTCTTCTTCTTCGGATCTCTCTTTTTCATCATTGGCACCAACTAGAGGAACCACCCTCGAAACATCCGACTCCGGAACCGAAGAAGAAGAACCTGCCACCACCATCGAAACCATCGTCCCCGGCGCCTGGGAAACCACCGTCTTCAACTTCTTCGAAGGCCTCGCAGCCGGGTCACCGGGATCCTTCGGGTTTTCAAGTCTCTTTACCGGAGCATTGCTCTTCTTCGGCGATTCCGCCGCCGGATTCGACTCATCCTCCTTCGTCTCCTTCCTTGAACGCCGTGTTTCAACACCCATTTCTCCGATTATCGAGTATCCGTTTCTAGATTTCCTTTCTCTTCTCAATAATCTCTCAGTTATCCCGAGTTATCCAAGAGAAGGAACCGTTACGGATAGAAAAGGAAAATCAAAATGGTGTCGATTAAGGTTATAAAATGGTTGACCCGATTTTGGTGTTATCCGACCCGGGAAAATCGGGTCAATCCGCGGTTTTTATGATAAACCGAATCCTAAACCGAATCGTCTCTGGTTAGGTTAATATTTCGGTTAAGGGCGGTTAAAACGCCTGGTTTTCTCGTTATTATCCAAAATAATGTTACTTAATATTCTAATAAATAGAGGGGCATATCAGATTTGTTTTCAGTACGGAGGGTCTCTCGAGACAATAATCCCTTCGTCTTCAAAACCACGCGAATAAATGAATTTCTTCTTTATAGGAACAATAAATTCCTCCTGGTAAAGGACTAATTTACCCCTAAATTCAAGATAGATATACAATATTGAAAATCATAGAAAACACAATTAAGAACAAACATAAAATGATGATAAAGTAACTATAGATCAAATGAAACAAACTTCGAAGATGTTTTTTTCTTTGAGAATCTTCTTTGTTAACATAGTCTCAACTCCATTAATTTCTATGCGAATTTCAAATTTTTTCCGCATTACAAGTACCAGATTCTTTTGTTGTATTACATTGGCTACATCCCAATTTAGTTCTATAGATTTTTTTCGGTACATAATCCAATGTATTGATTCTGTCGTCAGAGATAAAAATTGAGACAACCAATTTTCAACGATTGTACGAATATCGCCACACAAACAAAATAATTACTTCTTCTACTCCGAACCACCGTTTCTTCCATGGTGGTCTCCACGGTTCCAATGGTAGTTCAGATTTTTCTATAAATTGATACCAAATATATTGTACCGAAATATAGACTTCAAATGATTCTTCATTCGTTACTGAGATCGATCTTCTACTCCAGAATTTTAAGCTTTCCACATCATACATTGATGGCAAGAAGTGATCGAGCACCATCATTCCATTATTCAACTTTCTCCATAAATTTGATCTCCCGGGATCCCATATACGACGACCAAGGCACCATTGACATGGACAAAAAGGCACAAATGCAATAAAACATTTGTAGTATCTTGCTATAATGACATTGCTGTTATTACCACAACAAAAAGGAACGATGCCAGAATAAAACAGTTAAAGAATTGCTTCACACCGGTATCGAAATCAGAATTCTCTATCTCCCCAAACGGTTTCCAATTGGCGAAGAAGACGTAACTAGCTGAATGTTGATATGCTTGATTTATCTCTAACGATGCATCGATTGGATTCAATCTGGGAATTTCCAGATTCCGATGAATCACCACCACCATTGAGACAAACTTCGCTGCAGTCATGATCGTAAGAAAGAGAAATAAGACAACATGACTTATCCATCGTGGAACAAAGGCCAAACCCATAGCCAAATTCATCTTAAAAATCATGATATGGGTATTGGATTCATAAAAGCATCACAGAACACCGAACTTGATCGGGATCCCAATTTTAAAAACCAAGTACAATTATGGGAAGAAATTTTGAAAGTACAAACAAAATAAAAGAGAAAGGAGTATGGCCGGTGCCGGAGTCGACACTGGCCGGAGAAATCACTCTGAACGGAAGTTTGTAAAAAATCGCATGTGGAATCATGAGAGAGAAGACGGTTAGTTTCTCCGAAATATCCACATTTTTGTGGGTAAAAATGATATCCATCATCCTTATTATTTGGGAAAAACATCAAACACTGTAATATATTGATAATATTAAATTTTTAATATTTAAATAATTTATAGGATTATTAATTTATAATATATATAATAAATTTAAACGAAATATTTTTCTAAATATTTTGTTTTTGAACTAATAATTTTTCACTAAATTTATATTTTCTAGATTTTTCTTTATTGAAAATTTATTTTACCTGCATATATACATTTTTTACTTTTATATTGTTTATATTAATTTTTTATTTTTATTTTCCTTGACAAGAAATTTAAAAAATTAATTATCTCACATGTTTATGTTATCACTCATTTATATGAATAAAACATAATATACATTAAAGATTATTGTGTTTTATTTTTATTTTTTATTTGGCATCATGCTTCTTTATCTTAAAAATAGTACAAGTCCATAATAAATATCAAATATGTAAAAAAACATATATGAGTACAAGAAAGATATTTTATATTTTCATAAATTTCATATACCATATATTAATTTATGGTATTTATCAAACTATATATTTATATAGAATTTCCAAAAAAATTATTATTTTATTATCTTATCAAATTGTGTTGTATTTTAAATTGACATACCTCGGAATCTGATTGATGGGGTCAAAATCCTCCTCGACGAAAACAATAGCCGAAAGCATGATCGAATAATCGGACACAAATGTTCATCACACTTCGTATAAACGGAACTTCGTATGGTTAACGTTTTATACGAAACACTTTGTATAAACGACAATTCGTAGGAATAACATTTTATATGAAAAACTTCATACGTACAACTTTTTGTACGAAATGAACAAAACCATTCAATCAAACATCCGAAAGGATCAATCGGACAAACACATCTCTTTACATAATCTACAGACAGGCAAAAACATCCGAACGAGCTGATTCCGAGCTGAACCAGCTCGGATCCGAACATATCCCTTCTTGTTTTTCAAGCACAGATCATTCCTTCAGAAGTTCCGAGCTGAACGCATTCATTAGGAACTTCCGATCTGAACATACTCCTCAAACTTTCCGAATGGATATTCCGCTTAGATCAAACGCTCGGACATTTGCCGATATCTTCCTCTCCGGATGCACAACTAGCCGCAACCCATCTTCGGAGTAATAACTTATACGTTCCTAGCCGTTAACAAGAATTTTCGAATAAAGTTATGCGAGATACGAGCTTGGTCCTAACCCACAAGACTCGTATTTTCGAGACTTTGGGCCGAATCAAGAAGTATACGCTCAAACGGACTCGGATCGTCCGTTTTCTGCCCTTTCGGCAAAATAGGTTAAGCCGCGGAAGGATAATCACAAAAATGGAAGGATAAACTCGAAGAAGAAAGAGAGGAGATATCTCCGAGCAGAAGAGGAAAATCCGAGCCGAAAAAGTAAATCCCAACGGAAATAGAATATACGATAACATGAAGATTTCCGGAAATCTTGCGGACGAAGATCCTCGAAGCCACCTCGCCGCGACTATATAAGAAGAAGGACTTCCCACGATATAGATATCTGGAAAAACCCTAGCATCTATACTTAGAATTTGTTAAGCTTTTAAGCCTTTTTGCTCTTTGTACTCTTTTTCCGATCTCTCATCAATAAAATATCCTCCGGGTTTCTGTTTCGGTGTGTTTACTCTTGAAATTTATGTTCCCTAAAATTTTAGCTCTACGAATATCGACAGTGCGAGTTCCGACTCTCACAGTTTGGCACCGTCTGTTGGGACATAAAAGTTTCTTACACTTAAAAAACCACCGACTAGTAGATCCGGAGATATGGCCACCGACTAGTAGATCCGAAGACAGAGGCTGAGATAGAACAAATCATCCACTGGTCAACTCAGCAGTACACGCAGCCGCAGTACACAACACCATGACGGACAACGCTGCAATAGACGCAGCCGCAACAGATGCAACGACAGCCGACGTAGCGCTGATCGATTTAAAGCAGACGACAGCCGTATTGATGCAAAAACTCAGTATCGTGAGAAGGAAAATAGCATGCTAACCGAGCAAATGAAAAGGCTCAGAACAGAAGACCAAGGAGCACTTGGGCGGTGAACTTAAGACCGACTGAGCGTAGGCGACTCGACTTCTCAACGCCTTACGGCTTAACGAGAAACCCTACGCTACATCATCCACATGTTGTAAACAAGCGAACCCCGCCTATGGTCAGATCCGACACAACAGATCTACCACCACTAATCCGATCAAGAAGGCTTGTGACGACTCTCGACGTCGACGGAAAATATTGCGTGAAGACAACCTCAAATAAAAAGTCGTAAAAAGGATACCAAGATCATATCAGAATTCATCAGAACCGGAAAAACACGTTGTAGTGTTCAAGGATCGTCTTCGTCGTAACTCACTTTACGATCTCTCCGATTTCCGAGTTAAGTACCTAAATTCATATTCGCCTTATCATCATCAATTGCTTTATAAACCACCACGATTTATTCAGCTTCTTTGTGACTTATCGATTTTAGTTTTGTCACAAGTTTTCCGTTTTCAATGCTTTACGATTATAAGAGTTACTAATATCTTTGATTTGCGTGGAAATTAACATGATAAACTCTTGATCGACTTCATAAATAGATCGTCAAATCTTTTCGTGTGTTCAACGTACAGTCTAATTCTCTTTGATTTCGTTTTACGTGTTGAACATTTTGGTTTGGGACTTTGCGGTTATACATCATGATCATAGTCTAACCGATTTTCATCATCGAACGAGTCTCCGACTTTGCTTCGTTTGCAGATCTAAACGCGACGCCAAACAACCAACAAACATACCAAGGTAGTGTTTGATTATGAGTTTGTTCAAGGTTTAATTCCCAAATTACAACCTAACACATAATCTTAAACAGATCTAGGTTCTTGCAAAACGAATCATAAATCAAACCTGGACATTACCTTTTGCAGCGGAATGATTGTAATGTCGAGATCAACGAACAGATGAATAACCTGCTCCTCCTTTGGTATCCACACTCTTACAAGCCGGGATGGCTGCTAGACCAAAGAGATGGATCAGATCAGAGAGAGAGAGTTAGAGAGAGAGACAAACTCGCGGCCACTAAAGAGAAAATCGCATGGGATCATTAATCCCTTAGGGTTTTCGAATCCTTAACCTCTCATTAATGGGCCCAAGTCATTAGACTAATGGCTCATTAATCTTTTGGGCCCAAGACACAAATCAGACAAAAGCCTGTATTTTGTCTGGCCCAATTCTCTGATCTAATACAGTAAATGCCATTGCATCTTACCGTATTAATTCCATTTAACTTTCCCGTTAGCTATGGTGTGTGACCCTTTGGGATCATACAATACTGGTAATAAGTCATAAACTTATAGATCATGAGCGGGCTCTAGCAAGTCATCATGATCACCCAGTATTTATGACTTATGTCTGATCTCGACATTTATCATACTTTCAAGAGATAGTACAGTAGATTTCAGGACATTCCCAACAATCTCCCACTTGTACTGGAATCCTACATTCCCTAGTCCTTTTGTCTCAATATCTCGATCTGGCATAAGGCAAGATTCGTGTCATCCTTATATAGCCAGACCATGTTCATCGGACCAGATTTGATACTGACAATGCAAACGACTTGGGCAAGTCCGTTTGGGAATGGCCATTCTCTTACCAGCTATCAAATCTCCGATTGGCCTAGAGATATTACCTCCGTTAAACGGCAGGGACAAATCCCATCTTGTTCCATCACTATGAACTACACAATTCATAATACACCCAACCAAGGTCCGTATAGCTCCCAGTTACGAAACAACGTTAGACAATGATCAAAGCGTATCACTCCATGTGCAGCCACATGCATGCGAACTCAGGTCTAAGGACTATACTCTATAGTCGTATATGAGAACCTCTCATGACACAGATGTTAATATCTTGTAGAGTTCTCATCAGCGGGCCATGTCCGGTCATATGCTCCCCTACATATACCTATGTGTCGACTTTGATGCCGCGCATCTATGACCCCTCGAAACTTGGTCATAAGTCTCAACACAATCTAGTCTCAAGTGGTTGTTGGTGTTCCAATTCAACAACCTTCGACTATGGACACTATAATTTATGTCATTTCGTTAAATATGGGGTTTCAGGATCAAGTCTACTCATGTACTTCGATGGCCCATATATAATGACATGAATCATTTTGGAACGATTATTTTATATCACAGTTAAAAATAATCCAGAAATAAAATTTCATTAACATTTAAAATGTTTACATGAACCAATCAAAATAACTAAAATAAAGCCCTCACAACTCCCACTCAAAAAGAGATTACATTTGAATGTCTCTAATTCCTACAGCAGCAGTATGCAACTCGTGCTTAGGTCTCGGGAGTGGCTTTGTCAACGGGTCAGCCACGTTCTCATCAGTGGGAACTCTGCTGACCATCACTTCACCTCTATTCACTATATCACGAATCAGGTGATACCTTCTCATAATATGTTTGGATTTCTGATGATGTCTCGGTTCCTTGGCTTGAGCAATTGCACCATTGTTGTCACAATACAGTGCTAGAGGCTCAGAGGCATTTGGGAATACACCGAGTTCAATCAAGAAGTTCCTTATCCAAACTCCTTCCTTCGCAGCTTCCGAAGCAGCGATGTATTCAGCTTCAGTTGTGGAATCTGCCACGGTGCTCTGCTTGGAGCTCTTCCAACTTACTGCACCGCCATTCAGACAGAAGATGTAGCCAGACTGTGACCGGAAATCATCTTTATCTGTCTGAAAACTTGCATCCGTGAATCCACTGATTTCAAGCGCTTCACTTCCTCTGTAAACCAAGAACTTATCCTTAGTATTCCTCAAATACTTCAGGATATTCTTTACGGCAATCCAGTGACTCTCACCTGGATTAGACTGGTACCTACTCGTCATGCTTAGTGCATAAGCAACATCAGGACGAGTACAGATCATGGCATACATGATAGATCCTATAGCCGAAGCATATGGAATCCTACTCATGCGCTTAAGCTCATCAGGTGTTTTAGGACACTGATCCTTGCTTAGTGTAGCACCATGTATCATTGGCGTGAACCCCTTCTTGGATTTATCCATTCTGAATCGATGCAGGACTTTATCTGTATAAGCATCTTGACAAAGTCCAATCAGCTTTTTAGATCTGTCTCTAAAGATTCGGATTCCAAGAACATACGCGGCTTCACCCATGTCCTTCATGGAAAAACAACTTCCCAGCCAGTCTTTAACAGACTTCAGCATTGGAATATCATTTCCAAGAAGCAATATGTCATCGACATATAGGATAAGAAACGCCACTTTGCTCCCACTAGTTTTCTTATACACACATTGTTCCTCTTGGTTTCTGATGAAGGCAAAGTTCTTTATTGCTTCATCAAAACGAAGATTCCAACTCCTCGATGCTTGCTTCAATCCATAAATGGATTTGTGAAGCTTACATACTTTCCCAGCATTCTTAGGATCAATGTAACCGTCAGGTTGTGTCATATACACATCCTCCTCCAAGATTCCATTCAGGAAGGCGGTTTTCACATCCATCTGCCAAATCTCATAGTCATAATAAGCGGCAGTCGCTAGGAGAATCCGAATTGATTTCATCATTGCCACTGGTGAATAGGTTTCATCATAGTCTATACCATGAATTTGCTTGAAACCTTTTGCCACCAACCTGGCCTTGTAAATCTGGACATTTCCATCCATGTCAATCTTCTTCTTGAAGATCCATTTACACTCGATGGCTTTTGCACCAGCAGGTAAATCAACCAGTGAAAACACTCGGTTAGTAGACATGGAGTCCATCTCGGATTCAGTGGCTTCACGCCACTTTAAGGAGTCAGGGCCCATCATGGCTTCTTCAAAGTTCGAGGGTTCATCACCGTCAATGATCAAAAGATCATGGCAATTAGTCACAAGGAATCCCTGATATCTATCAGGTTCCTGACGGATCCTTCCGGATCTTCGAACTTCAGGTACTGCAGGTTCAGGTTCTATTACAACTTCATGTAATTCATCCTGCTGTTCTTCCTCATTAGGTTGAACATGTTCCTGTCCTTCTTGAATTTCATCAAGTTGTACCTTACTCCCACTATCTTTTCTAGAGAGAAACTCCCTTTCAGGAAAAGTACAATCCCGAGCAACAAAGATTTTGTTTTCGGATCGCAGATAGAAGTAATAAGCCTTGGTATCCCTAGGATAACCAATGAAGTAGCATTTGTCAGATTTTGGTGTAAGCTTGTCTGAGATTAATCTTTTGACATAGGCTTCACAACCCCAAATTCTGAGAAAAGACATTGCTGGAGCTTTTCCAGTCCATATCTCATATGGTGTCTTTGCTACTGCCTTTGATGGCACTCTGTTCAGTGTGAACGTTGCGGTGAGCAAAGCATATCCCCAAAGGGATATAGGAAGGTCTGTGTGACTCATCATGGATCGGACCATATCTAACAATGTCCGATTCCTTCTCTCAGACACACCATTCCACTGAGGTGTTCCAGGAGGTGTGAGTTGGGAGATAATCCCACACTCACTCAGATGATCACGAAATTCCTGGCTCAAGTATTCTCCTCCTCGGTCCGACCTAAGAGCCTTAATACTTTTACCAAGTTGGTTCTGTACTTCATTCTGGAATTCTTTGAACTTTTCAAAGGTTTCCGACTTATGTTTCATCAAGTAGACATATCCATATCTACTGAAATCATCAGTGAATGTAATGAAGTACTGAAAGTTTCCTCTAGCACTTGTGGACATTGGGCCACACACGTCAGTATGTATCAGGCCCAATAGTTCACTGGCCCTTTCTGTGGGTTTATTGAAAGGGGCCCATGTCATTTTGCCCATTAGGCAAGATTCGCATTGCTCACAAGACTCAAAGTCAAATGAGCCCAAGAGTCCATTTGAATGGAGCCTCTTGACGCGTTTCTCACTAATGTGCCCCAAACGACAATGCCAGAGAAACGTTTCATTTTCTTCGTTAGATTTGAACCGTTTTGTATTTATGTTATATACTGGAGCAGATTGATCCAGCATGTACAGCCCATTTATAAGAGGGGCACAGCCATAGAACATATCATTGAGATTAAAGGAACACAATTTATTCTTAATAGAAAAATCAAATCCTTGCAAATCCAACAATGAAACTGAAATGATATTTCTGCTTATAGCAGGTACAAAATAACAATTCTCAAGTTCTAAAATCAATCCAGAAGGTAAAGACAACAAGTAAGTGCCAACGGCCAGTGCTGGAACCTTCGCTCCATTGCCAACCCGCAACTCTACTTGCCCTTGCTTCAACCTTCTATTGTTGCTGAGCGCCTGCATATTAGTACAAATATGAGCCCCACATCCAGTATCTAATACCCAAGTGGTATTATCAGAAGTAGTAGTATTTACTTCAATAACAAAAATACCTGAAGCAGTAGTCTCCAAGGACTTCTTCTTCTTCTTCAGACTTTCCTGGTATTTCTTACAGTCCCTGCGATAATGCCCTGCCTCTTTGCAAAAGTGGCAGATATCAGAAGGCCCAGCTTTAGACACGGGCTTGGGCTTGGCCTTTTCATTGCTGACTACCTTGCCCTTTCCCTTGTCTGCAGCGGATTTCTTAAAACCCTTGCCCTTCTGCACCATGAGTACAGACGACTCCTTGGCTTTCTTCAGATTAGGTTCTGCAGTCTTGAGCATACCATGTAGCTCAGGCAAAGTCTTTATCAACCCATGCATATTATAGTTCAAAATGAACTGGTCATATGCAGAAGTAAGAGACTGCAGAACGATATCACAAGCAAGCTCTTGGCTTATAGGACAGTCGAGCCTAGTCAAATGATCGAGATAACCCATCATTTTCAGAACATGTGGACTCACTGCTGCATCCTTAGCCATTTTACAGTCCAAGAGATTCTTAACAGTTTGGAATCTCTCTGTACGAGCCTGCTCCTGAAACAACGCTTTCAGATTTGCCATCAGCTCCATGGGACAAGTCAGGCCTTCCCACTGCATCTGCAGTTCGGGAGCCATTGTCGCCAACATCAGGCAAATCACGTCATTAGCATCTGAAGAATGCGTATCCCAAGCATTTTTCACAGCTTGTGCGGCATTATTCGCAGGTCTAGGTTGGAGAACTCTTTCAAGGACATAAGCCTTCTTCTCCTGCCTGAGCACAAGTCTCAGGTTCCTGGACCAGTTCAGGAAGTTTGATCCGTTCAGTTTGTCCTTCTCAAGGGCAGACCGGATCGAGAAAGTGTTTTGTGTTGTTGTGCTTGACATAGCTGAAAATATGAGACAATAAAGTTTTAGTTATTTAGTTCATAAAAGAGTAATCTTAAAAACTTATAAGAAAACTCGCATTGCATTCAAAATTTCTTTGTTTAACCTCATAAGAATGCAATGATTCCGAGACCCATGTTCAGCTAAATCCAAAGTGGGCCACTGGCCGTCACCCGGAATTAGCTTTACTTGGTAAGCATACACACAGCTAGTTATATCTCATATAACTCTCGGTTGTGAATTGGACCCGAGGCCCAAATTCACCAGATGTCTCAAGGCCCGGGACTCCCGATGGCCCAGTCAAGGAAACCAATCTCTTACAGTCAAATAATCACTAAAGTCTGGGACTCCCAATGAAATTAGTGACTATATACTACTTTACTTATGCGAAAACAGACACCTCACACTGTAAGCCATATCTGTAATCGAATAAGCGTTAAGTAGCTGACAAGACTGGAAAGACATCCAAGCTTGATATTGTTTTTGAGGATTTTAAGTTTTATTTCCAAAAATAGAAGATTACTATTTTGGGAAACTTACTTATTTTAGAAACTTTCTAAATTTAGTAACATACTAAAATAGAAATTTCTAATTTAATATTTTATTAAATATTTTGGGTTGGGACACAAATTATAGGCCCAATTCTTGGCCCAAGACCATAGAATTCCAGCTGGCCCAATAATTTGACATAACCGATCCGGTTTATTAATTCTGGTCCAAGACCAAATTAACTATCAAAACCATCGGTTATTTACTAAACCAGACCAGCTCTAAATTATTTGGTCCAACCAAATCAAACTTAGACCAGCCTTCGGTTTAGGTTAAAATTCAATTTTTTGAATTTCAATCCGGTTTAACCAGAAATTAAATAATACCATGTATTAAATAATTTCCAGCAAACCGCGATTCGGGTTAACCGCTTGAACCACCAATTAAATTGGATCGGTTCAGTTAAATACAAAACCGGGAAGAAACACCTAGTGTTTTAGCCAATTTGATTTAACTTGCGGTTTAAGGCTTTAAAACACACGATTAACCGCCAATTAAATGGACCGGTTAAATCGGTGTGGTTTGGGCAACGAACCGCGAAGCTCGGTTTAACCGATTGACTATTCGCGGGACGTAAAATTTTAACGAGGCAAACGATCGTCATGATCGATCCAAGATCATCCTCGGCCCATGATCACGTTGATCATTCACGGCCCATGATCACACGATCGTCATGCTATCGATCGTTTTGGTTGGTCGAGGCCCGTGATCCACGATCGTCGCTCAGCCCATGGCCGATCGACCCACGATCATCACGCGATCGTCCAATGATCACACGGCCTCTCGACCCTCGATCGATCACACAATCATCGGCCCACGGCCATTGATTTCTCAAGCGATCGATACCAAAACCATCGATCATCTGCCGTGATTCAATGATCCAAGACCATTATCACTAGCGATCGTCGGCTCTAAGGCAATGATCCTTGCAGCTCACGCAAAAACCGAGGCAACAAACGGATCACGACCGAGACCTCATCACACGTGATCGTCACATGATCACGCATGAAGGCAACCGGCTCCAATGATGCGATTGATAATGATATCAATCGATCCAAGCCGAGACTATTAGATTAGGGTTTAATTGATTTTAATCATTTTTTCTTTCAAAATTGATTCAAAAATCTTTAAACACCATATTAGATCCAAATTACAAGAATCTAATGAACCTGTGCTCTGATACCACTGTTTGATTATTATGAGTTTGTTCAAGGTTTAATTCCCAAATTACAACCTAACACATAATCTTAAACAGATCTAGATTCTTGCAAAACGAATCATAAATCAAACCTGGACATTACCTTTTGCAGCGGAATGATTGTAATGTCGAGATCAACGAACAGATGAATAACCTGCTCCTCCTTTGGTATCCACACTCTTACAAGCCGGGATGGCTGCTAGACCAAAGAGATGGATCAGATCAGAGAGAGAGAGTTAGAGAGAGAGACAAACTCGCGGCCACTAAAGAGAAAATCGCATGGGATCATTAATCCCTTAGGGTTTTCGAATCCTTAACCTCTCATTAATGGGCCCAAGTCATTAGACTAATGGCTCATTAATCTTTTGGGCCCAAGACACAAATCAGACAAAAGCCTGTATTTTGTCTGGCCCAATTCTCTGATCTAATACAGTAAATGCCATTGCATCTTACCGTATTAATTCCATTTAACTTTCCCGTTAGCTATGGTGTGTGACCCTTTGGGATCATACCATACTGGTAATAAGTCATAAACTTATAGATCATGAGCGGGCTCTAGCAAGTCATCATGATCACCCAGTATTTATGACTTATGTCTGATCTCGACATTTATCATACTTTCAAGAGATAGTACAGTAGATTTCAGGACATTCCCAACAATCTCCCACTTGTACTGGAATCCTACATTCCCTAGTCCTTTTGTCTCAATATCTCGATCTGGCATAAGGCAAGATTCGTGTCATCCTTATATAGCCAGACCATGTTCATCGGACCAAATTTGATACTGACAATGCAAACGACTTGGGCAAGTCCGTTTGGGAATGGCCATTCTCTTACCTGCTATCAAATCTCCGATTGGCCTAGAGATATTACCTCCGTTAAACGGCAGGGACAAATCCCATCTTGTTCCATCACTATGAACTACACAATTCATAATACACCCAACCAAGGTCCGTATAGCTCCCAGTTACGAAACAGCGTTAGACAATGATCAAAGCGTATCACTCCATGTGCAGCCACATGCATGCGAACTCATGTCTAAGGACTATACTCTATAGTCGTATATGAGAACCTCTCATGACACAGATGTTAATATCTTGTAGAGTTCTCATCAGCGGGCCATGTCCGGTCATATGCTCCCCTACATATACCTATGTGTCGACTTTGATGCCAAGCATCTATGACCCCTCGAAACTTGGTCATAAGTCTCAACACAATCTAGTCTCAAGTGGTTGTTGGTGTTCCAATTCAACAACCTTCGACTATGGACACTATAATTTATGTCATTTCGTTAAATATGGGGTTTCAGGATCAAGTCTACTCATGTACTTCGATGGCCCATATATAATGACATGAATCATTTTGGAACGATTATTTTATATCACAGTTAAAAATAATCCAGAAATAAAATTTCATTAACATTTAAAATGTTTACATGAACCAATCAAAATAACTAAAATAAAGCCCTCACAACTCCCACTCAAAAAGAGATTACATTTGAATGTCTCTAATTCCTACAGCAGCAGTATGCAACTCGTGCTTAGGTCTCGGGAGTGGCTTTGTCAACGGGTCAGCCACGTTCTCATCAGTGGGAACTCTGCTGACCATCACTTCACCTCTATTCACTATATCACGAATCAGGTGATACCTTCTCATAATATGTTTGAATTTCTGATGATGTCTCGGTTCCTTGGCTTGAGCAATTGCACCATTGTTGTCACAATACAGTGCTAGAGGCTCAGAGGCATTTGGGAATACACCGAGTTCAATCAAGAAGTTCCTTATCCAAACTCCTTCCTTCGCAGCTTCCGAAGCAGCGATGTATTCAGCTTCAGTTGTGGAATCTGCCACGGTGCTCTGCTTGGAGCTCTTCCAACTTACTGCACCGCCATTCAGACAGAAGATGTAGCCAGACTGTGACCGGAAATCATCTTTATCTGTCTGAAAACTTGCATCCGTGAATCCACTGATTTCAAGCACTTCACTTCCTCCGTAAACCAAGAACTTATCCTTAGTATTCCTCAAATACTTCAGGATATTCTTTACGGCAATCCAGTGACTCTCACCTGGATTAGACTGGTACCTACTCGTCATGCTTAGTGCATAAGCAACATCAGGACGAGTACAGATCATGGCATACATGATAGATCCTATAGCCGAAGCATATGGAATCCTACTCATGCGCTTAAGCTCATCAGGTGTTTTAGGACACTGATCCTTGCTTAGTGTAGCACCATGTATCATTGGCGTGAACCCCTTCTTGGATTTCATCAAGTTGTACCTTACTCCCACTATCTTTTCTAGAGAGAAACTCCCTTTCAAGAAAAGTACAATCCCGAGCAACAAAGATTTTGTTCTCGGATCGCAGATAGAAGTAATAAGCCTTGGTATCCCTAGGATAACCAATGAAGTAGCATTTGTCAGATTTTGGTGTAAGCTTGTCTGAGATTAATCTTTTGACATAGGCTTCACAACCCCAAATTCTGAGAAAAGACATTGCTGGAGCTTTTCCAGTCCATATCTCATATGGTGTCTTTGCTACTGCCTTTGATGGCACTCTGTTCAGTGTGAACGTTGCGGTGAGCAAAGCATATCCCCAAAGGGATATAGGAAGGTCTGTGTGACTCATCATGGATCGGACCATATCTAACAATGTCCGATTCCTTCTCTCAGACACACCATTCCACTGAGGTGTTCCAGGAGGTGTGAGTTGGGAGATAATCCCACACTCACTCAGATGATCACGAAATTCCTGGCTCAAGTATTCTCCTCCTCGGTCCGACCTAAGAGCCTTAATACTTTTACCAAGTTGGTTCTGTACTTCATTCTGGAATTCTTTGAACTTTTCAAAGGTTTCCGACTTATGTTTCATCAAGTAGACATATCCATATCTACTGAAATCATCAGTGAATGTAAAGAAGTACTGAAAGTTTCCTCTAGCACTTGTGGACATTGGGCCACACACGTCAGTATGTATCAGGCCCAATAGTTCATTGGCCCTTTCTGTGGGTTTATTGAAAGGGGCCCGTGTCATTTTGCCCATTAGGCAAGATTCGCATTGCTCACAAGACTCAAAGTCAAATGAGCCCAAGAGTCCATTTGAATGGAGCCTCTTGACGCGTTTCTCACTAATGTGCCCCAAACGACAATGCCAGAGAAACGTTTCATTTTCTTCGTTAGATTTGAACCGTTTTGTATTTATGTTATATACTGGAGCAGATTGATCCAACATGTACAGCCCATTTATAAGAGGGGCACAGCCATAGAACATATCATTGAGATTAAAGGAACACAATTTATTCTTAATAGAAAAATCAAATCCTTGCAAATCCAACAATGAAACTGAAATGATATTTCTGCTTATAGCAGGTACAAAATAACAATTCTCAAGTTCTAAAATCAATCCAGAAGGTAAAGACAACAAGTAAGTGCCAACGGCCAGTGCTGGAACCTTCGCTCCATTGCCAACCCGCAACTCTACTTGCCCTTGCTTCAACCTTCTACTGTTGCTGAGCGCCTGCATATTAGTACAAATATGAGCCCCACATCCAGTATCTAATACCCAAGTGGTATTATCAGAAGTAGTAGTATTTACTTCAATAACAAAAATACCTGAAGCAGTAGTCTCCAAGGACTTCTTCTTCTTCTTCAGACTTTCCTGGTATTTCTTACAGTCCCTGCGATAATGCCCTGCCTCTTTGCAAAAGTGGCAGATATCAGAAGGCCGCGAGTTTGTCTCTCTCTCTAACTCTCTCTCTCTGATCTGATCCATCTCTTTGGTCTAGCAGCCATCCCTTCTTGTAAGAGTGTGGATACCAAAGGAGGAGCAGGTTATTCATCTGTTCGTTGATCTCGACATTACAATCATTCCGCTGCAAAAGGTAATGTCTAGGTTTGATTTATGATTCGTTTTGCAAGAACCTAGATCTGTTTGATTATGAGTTTGTTCAAGGTTTAGTTCCCAAATTACAACCTAACACATAATCTTAAACAGATCTAGGTTCTTGCAAAACGAATCATAAATCAAACCTGGACATTACCTTTTGCAGCGGAATGATTGTAATGTCGAGATCAACGAACAGATGAATAACCTGCTCCTCCTTTGGTATCCACACTCTTACAAGCCGGGATGGCTGCTAGACCAAAGAGATGGATCAGATCAGAGAGAGAGAGTTAGAGAGAGAGACAAACTCGCGGCCACTAAAGAGAAAATCGCATGGGATCATTAATCCCTTAGGGTTTTCGAATCCTTAACCTCTCATTAATGGGCCCAAGTCATTAGACTAATGGCTCATTAATCTTTTGGGCCCAAGACACAAATCAGACAAAAGCCTGTATTTTGTCTGGCCCAATTCTCTGATCTAATACAGTAAATGCCATTGCATCTTACCGTATTAATTCCATTTAACTTTCCCGTTAGCTATGGTGTGTGACCCTTTGGGATCATACAATACTGGTAATAAGTCATAAACTTATAGATCATGAGCGGGCTCTAGCAAGTCATCATGATCACCCAGTATTTATGACTTATGTCTGATCTCGACATTTATCATACTTTCAAGAGATAGTACAGTAGATTTCAGGACATTCCCAACAGGTAGAACGGCTCAGCCAACCGGTTTCAGCACGCTGATACACCTTTGCGCCGCAGTTGAGTCAAAATGTCCCTAACCAATCGTCGTCGATGTTCCAAGCCATCCTAACATCAAGATTCTCATCCATCTGCGTGCAAAATCCAGTATCTGACTGCATACAGTAGGTTCGGCAAGCAATAAAGCGAAACCAAGTCGAGAAGCGATTCATCGATAAATCATCACTGGTCACCTTCTTGCTATCTAAGCATATTGCCTCATCGTAGCTGATCGTGCGAGTGATCAAAACGTCCAAGCAAGGCAGCTCGCCAAACAGCACATTCGTATACGTCCTACTCGGATAATCCACGACTAAACATGTTCGGACGTACCGTGACAAGGCTGCCGAGACGATGAACCTGCTCGGATAGATTGTCATACAATCTTTCCGTGCACACATTCAGCTCAACATCAGCTAGGACGACTCGCGATCTCACCATGAATCTTGCTCAGTGATCGTGTTTATCTGTGTACGCAAAACTACTCGAAAAATCTGAGCACTCAAATCTGCACGGAATATCCGAGAACGCAAGATTTCTCGGAAAATCCGAACTTGCAAGTACTCGCAGCATTCTCCAAAACTCTGAGCAGGCTAACCAGCTCGGATGTTCTGAGCTCGTCTCATTTTGTTTTCCGAACTTGCAAGTACTCGCAGCATTCTCGAAAACTCGTAGCACGCTCGGAAAATCGCAACGTTCTCGGAAACTCTGAGCATGCTAACCAGCTCGGAAATTCCTAGCTAACCAGCTCGGATTTGTGGAGATCATCTCATTTTGTTTTCCGAAGTTGCAAGTACTCGTAGCATTCTTGGAAACTCGCAGCACGCTCGGAAAATCGCAGCATTCTCGGCAACTCGCAGAATGCTTGGAAACTCTGAGCAGGCTAACCAGCAAGTAATGAAAGTTAAGGAACACAGAGTTTGTAGAAAATCCCGCTCTAGGCAGAGGAATCCCGGAAAGAGCCCACACTTCCTTAGCTTGTGAGCATTGAAATAGTACATGGCAAATAGTTTCTGAAAACCTCGACACATACAACACGTCTGATCCACTTGAATGCTCCTGGAAGCTAGTCTTTATTTCACCGCCGTTGCACCTGCTAAAGATTTCCACAAGAAATGTTTCAGTTTAGGTGGAGCTTTAATTTTCCACAGCCTTTTCCAAAGGTTTTTCTCTAGTGGGGGGTAGTGTTTGTGATTGTGGGCTTATATGGTCTTGTAATAAGCCAAGCAGTTTATAACCACTTTTACAAGAATACTGCCCGTTA
Organism: Orychophragmus violaceus; assembly: GCA_030180135.1. Classification (NCBI taxonomy): domain Eukaryota; kingdom Viridiplantae; phylum Streptophyta; class Magnoliopsida; order Brassicales; family Brassicaceae; genus Orychophragmus; species Orychophragmus violaceus. Next base: position 24,678,427 of record CM058236.1, on the reverse strand, counting down.
GTTGCCATGGACCATACCATCTTGTCATTTCTACTACAGCAAAACCTTGTTTTTAAAACCCGTGGAACATCTTCATCTGAGATAACTTGCTGCACCATCCTTGTATCCCATGTTTCGGTTTGCTCACACAACAGATCAGAGACTCGCAAAGTGAGGTCTATGACAGTATCCTGTTTGTATGAGGGAGCACGAGGAACGTTGTCTAAAATCCACTTATCCGTCCAGACAATCGTATCCAAACCATTTCCTATTGATTTGATCAAACCTTGAGATAAGAGTTCTCGTCCATGGAGTATACTTCTCCAAGCGTATGAGGGTCTTGTGCCTATAGAACACTCCATAAAGGAAGATCGTTTGAAGCACCTGTGTTTTAGAATCTGTGCTAACAGAGAATCAGGCCTGCTCCAAATCCTCCATGCTTGTTTCCCTAGGAGTGATTAATTAAAGAGATTAATGTCATGAAACCCAAGACCTCCATTGTCTTTGCTTTACAGAGTTTTTTCCATGTCACACAAAGAATTTTCTTCCTATTACTTCCGCTGCTCCACCAAAATTCAGTGAGTACACTTGTGATCTTCTCACACGGTTTCTTAGGTAGTTTGAAACACGACATGGCGTACACCGGCATTGCTAAGCCGATAGCTTTTATAAGGACTTCCTTACCACCTTGGGAGAGTGATTTAGCAAACCAACCATTAACTTTACCCTGAAGTCTTTCCTGTACAAAGTTTAGCATCTCCCTTTTAGAGCCACTGAAGCACTCCGGGAGACCTAGGTAGGTTCCTTCTCCACCTTCTTTATCTATTCCCAACACTGTTATAATCTCAGCTTTACTAGTGAGGGGAAATTTGGCTTTATTGATTGTCTGACCGGAGGCCTGTTCATATAGTTTTAAGCAAGTTAGAATCTCCTTGGCCTCACCTTTTGTCGCTTTGCACAATAGTAAACTATTGTCTGCGAAAGTAAGTGATGAACAGATGGTGCAGAGGTTCCAAGGAGAATCCCATGAATAGCTCCGGATCTTGCTGCATTGTTCAAACAACCAACTAAAGCTTCAGCAACAAGAATGAACATAAACGGGGATAAGGGATCCCCTTGTCGGATACCTCGTTCTGGCTTTATAAAACCATGAGTGCAACCATTCAGTAGAACAGAGTAAGAAACCAAGCTAACGCAAGCCATAATCCAACGGACCCAAATTCTGTCAAATCCCATCCTTTCCAACAGAGTTTCTAATAAGGACCATTCGACACGATCATATGCTTTGGACATATCAGTTTTTATTGTCATGAAGTTCTTAGATACACTGTCATTAGTCCATAGGCCATGAACCATTTCGTGAGCTATAAGGATGTTGTCGAAGATCAAACGCCCGAACACAAAGGCTCCTTGTGTTTCTGATATGATGTTCGAAAGAAACTGTTTGATCCTACCACATAATATCTTTGAGATGATTTTGTACTGCACGGAATAGAGACTGATTGGCCTCATCTCCGTCATCCGTTTTGGGTTCGTTACTTTCGGTAGCAAACTGATATGCGTGTGATTCCAACCAGCTGGGAGAGAAGCTGATGAAAAGAAGGATTGTATCTCTGCCGTCAAAGATGGTCCTACTATATGCCAATATTTCTGGTAAAATACACCCGTAAAACCATCTTCCCCGGGTGCACTACTTCCTTAAACAGAGAAAGTTGTGTTTTTAATCTCATCTGGAGTAATCGGAGCTGTAAGGCGAGCATTCATCTCATCTGATACTCTAGTTTCAAAGCCGCAAAACAGAGTATCTAAATCGTGAGGATTAGTGCTCATGAATAACTCACGAAAGTACTATACCGCAATGTGTCCCTTTGCGCCTTCTGAAAACTGTTCTTGGCCTAATTCATCAATCAACATCAATACTCTGTTGCGGATCTTTCTCCCTTTAACACAGTTAAAGAAGAATGGAGTGTTAAGGTCTCCTTCCTGTAGCCATTTCTCCTTGCTTTTTTCCTTCCAAAAAAATTCTTCTTCCTTGTATGCAAGGGCCAGTTCTCAATTCAGGATCCTCATCAAACATTTGTTTGGATGACTTCTCGCAATCTCAGCTTCCAGCTCGCCATGAAGTCTCTCTATCCGGTTTCTAGAGTTCACATATGATGTCTTTTACCAAATTTCTATCTCCCGTCTGCAGCTGGAGATACGATCCATGGTCGATCCTCCATTTTCCGCAGATTCTCCCATCATTTTCTTACAATCTCATCAAAACCAGGCTTTGTTATCAGTCTTTTGTCGAAATAGAAACGACCATGGTTTGGATTTTCATTCTCCAGCGAGAAAGAGAGTCTTAACACACGACGATGAGAACCCCAGGAAGAAAGATATTCCAGCAACGCTCTTGGAAATAATCTAAACCATTCATCGTGACCAAAGCTTTGATTGAGCCTACATTGAACCCAAACGTTATCTCTCTATCCGGACCATGAAAAACTATTTCCAGAGCTTCTTATTTCTCTAACCTTACAATTTTCAGCCATATTTGGTTGTATCTCTTCTAGCTGAGCCACCCAACTTTTCTTCATTACACATTAGCTCGTTAAAGTCACTGATAAGGCACCAAGCCTCATTCCTAAACAGACCGATTGCACACAACTGATCCCAAACATATTGTCTTCTTTCACGCATTGGTTCACCATAAACACAAGATAAATATAACTTCAAGGATCCAAGTTTTAATTTGAGGTCAATGATTCTCGAATTTGAAGAGAGAATATCAACATTGTAACTTTGTTTCCACATTAATGCTAATCCACCACATAAGCCTCTTGGCTCGACAGTAAACAAAAAACCGTAACCCAAACTTAACTTTATTCAGTTCATATAATCAAAATGTTGCTTAGTTTCCATCAAAAACAAAAAAAAATCCGAAAAGTACGTACGCCGCAGCTCCCGGAGTCTCCGAACTGTCTCGGTACTACCCGCACCTTGACAGTTCCAACTTAGTACACTCATTGGGGCGGCATCGGCTTCAAACCGATGCCACCGAATTATCTTGAGTTGACGACACTTTTTTGTTGAGAGTTGGATGTGAGTCTTCAGCCTTCCTCTTTGATGATTGAACCGTGTTGCTTCTGATCTCCTCATGAACAGAGTTATGTTTACGGGTAGGAGGAGCAGTCTGTCTTGCTTTGCGTCTCCAAGATAGAGGTCTCTTACGTATCTTTTTCTCTGCTACAGAATTATCGGCATACTGGTTTGATCCAATATGAAAACCCGTTGTACTCTTAGCTGAGAATGACATAGAAAGTATGTTGGAAGCCGAATGAGCCTCTTCTTCTCCACTCTCACCTCCTTGGGATGTAAGTAAATCGGTAGGGGTGCTTCTTATCATACGCGGGAGATTCTCCTCAAGGTCATGCGTTATCCTGGTCAGGTTGGCAGTTAGCCCAGCTTTAGCATCGTCTATTGATTGTTGTACATGACAGATTCGTGCTCTCCGCTCAGTCTCATCAGCATGAGAAATGTACTGGATTTCCATATGTTGATCTTGCTTAGAATGCTCCGGAAACAATGGTGGGAATCCTGGTGGGCCTTCAAGCCGGTTTTTGGGCAGAGTCGAGTTTATCACAGGAGCCAATGCAGAGGAGTTTGGAGCTCTAGATGGTGGTGCTTGTTTGGGAAGGTTTGGTTTCTTGTTGATCCAAGGACAAGCCGATTTCTCATGAGTTAAGCGCAGACAGTGGAAGCATTTCTTATGAATTTTCTCATACTTAAATTCAATCACTTCAATTTCTCCCGTAGGAAGAATCAACTGTTTGGCCGCAATTGCAGGTTTTCGACCTTGAATATGATCTTTGCCCGAATGTAGTCTTTAACCTGAGAGACCTTAGGATCGTAAGAGATCTCCTCCACCTTTCCTATCTTCGAGGCCAGAGCATACATTGTCTCCAGGGTAAAATGATTAACAGGAATGTGCCTGATACGGATCCAATACTCCAGAGTCGAAAGCAAGTCCGCCGATGGTGATGGAGACCATCTTTTTGACACCATGGTCCAGTGAAAATATGACCATGGTCTGTCTTTGAGGACTGTTACCAAATCCTCCTCAAGTTGAAAAACAAATTGAAACCGATCTCTTGACAGAGCAATACCTCTCAACCGGTCATAGAATCTCCAAGCTGTCGGCATGTACTTAATCATACGCGACATTGATTGACACTACGGATTTAGCAGCCTCCCAAGTAAGCTAGTTGAATTTTCATCAAATACTCTGTATTTCGGATCATCAAGTATAGTGATTGGGTCATCATCTTGGATCCTCATCGTATGTACAACATTGTAAATATTCTCGGCCATTGTTACAATTACCACAGACGCCCCAAATCTTCGACTACGGTGAATTAGAGCCGACAAGGAAGTAGGGTTTTGTGTGAAACGATGGCTGCACTGATATTTAGGGTTGTGATTGCTTGAGATTTTGCAATTTTCCATAAGGGATTGATTAAAGAAAATTCTCGTTGAAAGAAAAGGAAAGATTTAATTCAGACAAAGAGGAAAAGGGGTGGGAAAAGGTAATAGCTAGTCAAAGAAAATATTTGTGGCCCAAGAATACCGTCGCAATAAAGCCGGCAAGATGTGAGAATCGCAAGCGTGAAAAGAGGATATTTAAATAAGGTAAGAGCAAACCCTCTGTACCTATCCGAGAGGCCTAAGGCCTAAGCGAAAATCGCTTAATAGAGGAAAAACGATTGGCTGAAATTATTTTAATATCTGATATATCTCAAAAAAGAAGAAGCAAAACATAACTTTTCCGAGCTAAATGCCAAGCAAAAAAAAAAAATAGAAACAGTTCAAGCTCGGACAAAACGAGCATACAACTCGGAAAAAAAAAAATAAGAAGCAAAACATAACTTTTCCGAGCTACATGCTCGCCCTTAATTAATTAAGGGATATCCAAGCAAAACAAAAAAAGGAAAATTCTGCTCGGCAATTGCTTACCAAGTTACGTCTCCGAACAAGTGACGACCAAGCAGGATTTCCAAAACTTGTTCGGCATGCTCATGCTCGGCTTATGCATGCTAGTCAAAAATTTCTGAGTAGAACATGTCTTTGATCTCACGAACCTATCTCCTTTGTCTAGCTTCTCACCATACATTTGGAATAGTTCGGCAAAACTTGGGAGCTAAACTAAAGCTGCTCGACGATGATCCTCTGCATATCGATCTCTGTTCGGACGCGCGATCTTTTCTCGGCACACGAAAAACTGGGCGTACGACCGGAATCTTTACATGCCTAGCAAAAACTCTCGACAATCGCTTGGAAATTCCGCTGACGTCCGCAATGCGCAGGGATCCGAGCAGAATATGTCCTCGTAATTTTTACTCGGCATACTAACCTTCCCGCGGAAATAACTAGCTCGACAAAACTCTTTTCCGCGATCGTCTCACCACTCGCACATAACCTGATAGGATGCACCATTCCAACGGTCAGTACGCGATCGCTTCGGTTTACAACGATCGTATCATCGAACTCGGCAGACACAAAATTTCATGCTCGAAAGACTTGATCATGAGACGAAGTAATCTTCTTGGAACATTTTTCTCCGCATGCGATGATCAAACCGACGAAACGAACGACGCGATCATGCACTTGTCCGCATCCAAAACTGCCAACAAGAAATTACTGAATACTAGAAATCCAATGTCCTTAGTTGAAGGTTCCTCGACAACGACCTAGTTCTATTGAAAGTGTTACAGAACTCGGCCGAACGAAACACAAGCAAACTAGAAGCTCACCGAGAAGGAACGTACATAGTTACCAAAGTAGTTCGCCCTGGAGCATACGAACTCGTCAACATGGACAACGTCAAAATTCCAAAAGCTGGAATGCAACACATTTGAAGAAGTGTATCACTAAGACGATATTATTGGACATCTCAAGAAACAATTTGAACTACGGGACGGCTTGATCCCCGTAAAGGGTATGTAGGCAGCCGATCTTTTGATCGGTTCAGCTGTCCCCCTTTTCAAAAAAGGGGGGAGTGAGTCTGTATACATACTTCCACATCGGAAATTCAAAAAATTTTGAAACAATTTTTCAGACTCGAATGCAACCTGGCTAGACACAAGTTCTCGAAAAAACTGCTGGAAACATCCAGGCACGCAGAACTGTCCGAACGAAGATGCTCAAATGTACCAACAGACATGATTGGAAACTCCGAGCTGACCAATATTCTCGGAAATTCTGAGCTGGCCAATTTTCTCAGAAATTCCGAGCTAACCAGTTAGGAAATTCCGAGCCGACCACTCTTCTCGGAAATTCCGAGCTAACCAGCTAGGAAATTCCGAGCCGACCACTCTTCACAGAAATTCTGAGCTAACCAGCTAGGAAATACCGAGCTGGTCACTTTTCTCATAAATTCCGAGCTAACCAGCTACGAAATTCCGAGCTAACCAATCTTCTCGAAAATTCCGAACTAACCACCTAGGAAATTCCGAGCTGACCAATCTTCTCGGAAATTCCGAGCTAACCAGCTAGGAAAATCCGAGCTGGCCAATCTTCTCGGAAATTCCGAGCAAACCGCTCTTCTCAACCAAAAATAAAACTTGTCCATCTAATTTTGAGACCCACTCGGACAGTCTCTTCATAACATTCAGCTCACGAAGTATTTCGCTCGACGCTTTTCAAAAACTCTAGACATCAGACCACGATCACACGAACTCAACATATTCGCAAAGGTTCAACTCCCCAATCATACGCTTGGATTTGTCTGGTAACGATAAATAAACTCATTCTTGTTTTTATTTCTTAAAATCGAAATTAGGATCCGAATCTCGTAGCTTAGGAAATTAGTTCAAATTCATTTACTATCATGTCATACCTAGCCGAGTCTAGTAGGTTCTCATGACTTCTTAGGAATTCTTTATCTTGTCTGCTGCTGGCCACGGCAGACAAACAAATACATCCTTTACGGATCTTAACCAACATGTCCTATACGGATTGAGGTTCTATACATCCAACAAACGAATAAAAGTGCGCTTTATAAATTTTAATACATGCTAGGTATGTTTACTATCGATAAAGGGAACATAAGTCGAGGAGAGCCCCCGCACCAGTACTGGATTTGAAGTAAACCCAAAAACCCAGTAAAACGCTGCTTAGCACACTGGTAAATGATGTCCTAACCAAGTATATCTTGGTCTGTTATCCGCTAGGTATGCGCTGCGCGATATCATCTGGTTGTCGACGACGGATATGTAAGACAAGAAGTCTCGAAAAGACACCGAACTCAAAGTACGGCTCTAAACCCAGTAAACGCCGCTTAGCACACTGGTCTAAACGACGTCATAGCGAAGGACACCTTGGCATGATATCAATTGATATCAGTTTACTATCGATGAAGGGAACATAAGTTGAAGGAAATTCCCCGCACCAATACTAGATTCGAAGTAAACACCCTGAAACCCAGTCAGACGCTTCCGAGCACACTGGTCTCAATCATCTCAGGTTCGCAAGTAGAGTATGTCTCGCTAATATTCGAACTTAACTCTGAAACTCATTCAGATGCTTTCGAGCACACTGGTCTCAATCATCTCAGGTTCGTAAGTAGAGTATATCTCGCTAACCTTCGAACTTAACTCGAAACCTAGTTAGACGCTTTCGAGCACGCTGGTCTTAGTCATCACATATCGATAAGGCGAGTATATCTCGCCGACCTTCGAACTCAAAACTTGATTCGAAATACGGCGGAACGCTTCTACGCACGCCAGATTTAAACACTATCTCATTAACCTTAAGACTCGGAATGCAACCCAATATGCATCCGAGTGCAATGCTCCTAAAGCACCAAGGATTAAACGCTAAATCACACTTTCCTCTGGGAATTATACGAATCTATTCGGAGAAGCCTTCATGCTATATGAAACCAACTCATAGAGTCTATACGGAGCCGATAAGGGATATTTTCTCCCGATAAAATCTGCTTGACTTTTCTACATAAATCGACGTAACATCAACACGACAGTTCGGCTTCTCGGACGTACAAATCGCCCTAACAAGGCTCGACAAACTAACCTGAAACCAAATCCTGCTTAAAATTCCGAGCAAACTTACTTGGAAAATCCGAGCAGACTTGCTTAGAAAATCCGAGTAGACTTTCACAGAAATTTTGAGCAGACATGCTCAAAAATCCGAGCAGACTTACTCAGAAAACTACGAAAAATTCCGAGCAGACATGCTCGGAGAGCCCAACGCGATTTCTCTCTCACACTCATCACAATCGTAAACACGGCCGGTTCACAATTCAACACACCTTCTCGATTGTTTTGCTTGTTCGAATACGGAAGCATCGACGAAGGGCCAACAATGGATTTCCATACATCCAATGACAAGACTGAAAACTTAAAACAGAAAATTCTTCGTTTGAAGTAACGAAGCATCCATGTCATACGCCGGAACGACCAATGGTTCCGAAAAAAGTTCAACAACATACAAAACGGCTCGGAAGACTTTCCTTCGGAAAATCCTGTTGGATCGTTTAGTGTTTCCTGATTCAATTCTCAATTGATTCATCCTACTAAACATGCAGATCTAGGTTCTCTTATTTAGAAACTTAATGGATCTCACCTTTTACCTTGTTTATGCAGCGAAATGGGAGGTAAGATCAGAGATCAGCAGAACCACCAAGAGATGGATCCTCCAAAGGCTCACACACGCACACCGGGAATTTGGCTGCTAGACCGAGCAAGAAGGAGGCGCAGAGAGAGAGAGAGTTGGCGGCGCAGGGGAGAAGGGTTAGAGGAGAAAAGACTTGGTTTTAGTTTATGAAACCCTTCTTTAACTCTATTGGGCTTTTAGGCCCAATTCCCAGTCTGATTAAATCCCTTGGATTTAATCAGGCCCTTTAGTCTCTCTAAGCACAGTAAATGCCTAGCACTTTTACCGTACTTCTGCTAAACCGTTCTTTTCGTATTTTCCCGTTAGCTTAGGCGTGTGACCCATATGGGATCATATAATAAAGGCAATAAGTCCAAGACTTATAGATCATGAGCGGACTATAGCAAGCCATCATGACCCCCAGTATTATATGACTTATGTCTGATCATTGACATACTCTTACTTTCTAGAGACAGTACCGAGATTACTGGACACAATTCCAACAATCTCCCACTTGTACTGGAATCTCTGTATTCATAATCCTTTTGTCTCAATATCTCGATTAGTCATAAGGCAAGATTAGTGTCATCCTTATAAAGCCTAATCTTGTTCATCGGACTCTGATTTGATACTGACAATCCAAACGACTCGGGAAAGTCCGTTTGAGCATGGCCATGCATTTTCCAGTATTCAAATCTCCGATTGGCCTAGAGATATTCACTCCATTTATATTGGAGGGACAAATCCCGTCTTGTTCCATCACTGTAAACTACTCACTTCATAATACACCCAATCAAGGTCCTTATAACTATCGTTTAACGACAGCATTAGACAATGATCAAAGCGCATTAGTTCATGTGCAGTCACATGCATGCGAACTCAGGTCTAAGGACTATACTCTATAGTCGTAGTAAGAATCTCTTATGACACAGATATAAATATCCTGAAGAGTTCTTATAATCGGGTCTTGTCCGGTCGTATGTACCCTACATACACCTATGTACTGACTTTGATGCCGCGCATCTATGACACACTGAGACTTTGTCATAAGTCACATACCAATCTAGTCTCACACGGTTGTTGGTGTTCCAATTTCAGCAACCTTTGACTAGGGACATGATGATATAAGCCATCTATCAAATATAGGATCTCATGATCAAGCTAAATGACTTTGATAACTCAAGATCAAGTCACTTACTTCGATGACCTATAAAATGGTTCATATCATTTTGGAACGATTATTTCATCACAATTAAAATAATCTTGAAATGATAATTTCATTAAACATAAGAAAAATGTTTTACAAGAACATATCAAATAACTAAATAAAGCCCTCAAACTCCCACTCAAATTTAGATTACATTTCAATGTCTCTAATGCCTACAGCTTCAGTCAAAAACTCGAGCTTAGGCCTTGGGAGTGGCTTTGTCAACGGATCAGCGACGTTATCATCTGTCTGAACTCGGCTGATCTTGACTTCCTTTCTATTAATGATGTCACGTATCAAGTGAAATCTTCTTAGAACATGCTTGGATTTCTGGTGTGATCTTGGTTCCTTTGCCTGAGCAATAGCACCATTGTTATCACAAAACAGTGCCAGAGGCTCAGCCGCATTTGGTATCACACCTAGTTCAATAATGAACTTTCGTATCCAAACAGCTTCCTTCGCTGCTTCTGAGGCGGCGATATATTCAGCTTCTGTAGTGGAATCAGCAACGGTGTCTTGCTTGGAGCTTCTCCAACTGATTGCACCGCCATTCAGACAAAAGATATAACCGGACTGTGACCGGAAATCATCTTGGTCTGTCTGGAAACTTGCGTCCGTGAATCCACTGACTTTAAGCACATCACTTCCACCGTATACCAAGAACTTGTCCTTAGTATGTCTTAGATACTTCAGGATGTTCTTGACGGCAATCCAATGGTTTTCACCTGGATTTGACTGGTATCTACTCGTCATGCTCAGTGCATAAGCAACATCAGGACGAGTACAAATCATGGCATACATGATAGATCCTATTGCAGATGCATAAGGAATATTCTTCATGCGCTCAAGCTCAGCAGCCGACGTAGGGCTCTGCTTCTTGCTCAGCGTTGTGCCATGTACCATTGGTGTGAAGCCCTTCTTGGAATCTTTCATGCTGAATCTTTGTAGGACTTTGTCAATGTATGAATCTTGACACAAGCCTATCAGCCTTCTAGATCTATCCCGGTAAATCCTGATTCCAAGAACATATGCGGCTTCACCCATGTCTTTCATGGAAAAACAACTTCCAAGCCAGTCCTTTACCGACTTCAGCATTGGAACGTCGTTTCCGAGAAGCAGTATGTCATCGACATACAGAATAAGAAATACTATCTTGCTCCCACTAGTTTTCTTATACACGCATTGTTCTTCTTCGTTTCTGATGAAGTCAAATTGCTTGATCGCTTCATCAAAACGAAGATTCCAGCTCCTCGATGCTTGCTTCAATCCATAAATGGATTTATGAAGCTTGCATACTTTCCCAGCATTCTTTGGATCTATGTAACCGTCAGGTTGTGTCATATACACATCCTCTTCCAGAATTCCATTCAGGAAGGCGGTTTTCACGTCCATCTGCCAAATTTCATAATCATGAAAAGCTGCAGTTGCTAGTAGAATCCGAATAGATTTCATCATAGCCACTGGGGAATAGGTTTCATCATAATCCACACCGTGAACTTGTCTGAAACCTTTTGCCACCAACCTGGCTTTATAAATCTGGACATTTCCATCCACGTCAATCTTCTTCTTGAAGATCCATTTGCACTCGATGGCTTTTACACCAGCGGGTAAGTCAACCAACGAAAACACTTGGTTGACCGACATGGAGTCCATTTCGGAATCAGTGGCCTTGCGCCACTTTGAGGAATCTGGGCCCATCATGGCTTGATTGAAGTTCGATGGTTCATCACCATCAATGATCAAAAGATCATGACAGTTAGTCACGAGGAATCCTTGATATCTCTCGGGTTCGTGACGGATCCTCCCGGATCTTCGAACTTCAGGTACTACAGGTTCAGGCTCTACAATTTCTTGTAGGTCCTCCTGCTGCTCTTCCTCATTAGGTTGAGCAGTATCCTGTTCATCTTGAATTTCTTCAAGCAGTACCTTACTCCCACTGTCTTTCTTAGAGAGAAACTCCCTCTCAAGAAAGTTACAATCCCGGGCAACAAAGATCTTGTTCTCGGAACGTAGATAGAAGTAATAAGCCTTGGTTTCCTTCGGATAACCAATGAAGTAGCATTTATCAGACTTTGGTGTAAGCTTGTCTGAGATTAATCTCTTGACATAGGCTTCACAACCCCAAATTCTAAGATAAGACAGCACTGGAGCTACTCCAGTCCATAATTCATATGGTGTCTTTGCTACTGCTTTCGATGGCGCTCTATTTAGAGTGAACACTGCTGTTAGCAGAGCATATCCCCAAAGGGATATTGGAAGGTCTGTATGACTCATCATAGATCGAACCATATCCAATAAGGTCCGATTTCTCCTCTCAGACACACCATTCCATTGAGGTGTTCCAGGAGGAGTGAGTTGGGACACGATCCCACACTCTCTTAGATGATCACTGAATTCTTGGCTTAAGTATTCTCCTCCTCGGTCGGACCGAAGAGCCTTAATGCTTTTGCCAAGTTGGTTCTGTACTTCATTTTGGAATTCTCTGAACTTCTCAAAAGATTCAGACTTATGTTTCATTAAATAAACATATCCATACCTACTGAAATCATCAGTGAAGGTAATGAAGTACTGATAGTTTCCTCTTGCATTTGTGGACATTGGGCCACACACATCAGTGTGTATCAGGCCCAATAAGTCATTGGCCCTCTCGTTAGGTTTATTAAAGGGGGCCCGGGTCATTTTGCCCATCATGCAGGATTCGCATTTCTCACATGACTCAAAGTCAAATGAGCCAAGAAGTCCATTCGAATGGAGCCTCTTGATGCGTTTCTCGCTGATGTGCCCTAAACGACAATGCCATAGAAACGTTCGGTTCTCCTCATTAGGTTTGAACCGTTTGGTATCAATGTTATAAATTGGCGCGGATTGATCAAGTATGTAAAGCCCATTCGTAAGAGGGGCACAACCATAGAACAAATTGTTGCGATTGAAGGAACATAATTTATTCTTAACTGAAAAATCATAACCTTCCAAATCCAACAAAGAAATTGAAATAATATTTCTGCTTATCGCAGGTACAAAATAACAATTATTGAGTTCTAAAGTCAATCCCGAAGGTAAAGACAACAAGTATGTGCCTACAGCTAGTGCAGGAACTTTCGCTCCATTCCCAACTCGTAGCTCCACTTGTCCTTGCTTCAGCCTTCTACTGTTGCTGAGTGTCTGCATATTAGTACAAATATGAGCCCCACAACCAGTATCCATAACCCATGAGGTATTATCAGAAGTAGTTGTATTAACTTCTATAACAAAAATACCTGATGAAGAAGTCTCGAGAGTCTTCTTCTTCAATTCCTTTAGACCTTCTTGGAATTTCTTACATTCTCTCCTCCAATGCCCTGGTTCTTTACAGAACCTGCAGATGTCAGTAGGCCCAGCCTTAGACTTGGGCTTGGGCTTTGGCGTGTCCTTGTCCGAGACTTGGACAGCCTTAGCCTTTCCTTTATCCTTAGCAGAGGATTTCTTAAACCCCTTGCCCTTTTGCACCATAAGCACATTGGGGTCCTTGGCGGTTTTCCTCAAGTTGGGCTCTGCAGTCTTGAGCATTCCGTGAAGCTCAGGCAATGTCTTACTCAAGCCATGCATATTAAAGTTCAGAATGAACTGATCATAGCTTGCAGGTAAAGACTGCAGAACGATGTCGCAGGCAAGTTCCTGGCTGATAGGGCAGTCGAGTTTCTGAAGATGATCGAGATAACCCATCATCTTCAAGACATGAGGACTCACTGCCGCATTTGCAGCCAACTTACAGTCTAAGAGGTTCTTAACTGTCTGAAACCTCTCAGTCCTTGCTTGCTCCTGAAAAAGCGATTTCAGGCTTGCCATTATCTCGATGGGTGACAACACACTCTCGAACTGCATTTGCAGCTCAGCAGTCATTGTCGCCAACATCAGGCAATAGACATCATTTTCATCTGACGAATGCTTTTCCCATGCATTATGCAGGGTCCTGGCAGCATTGTTAGGAGGCCTCTCGGGGAGGGGATCACGAAGGACATAATCCTTCTTCTCCTGCTTGAGGACCAGCCTCAAGTTCCTTGACCACGTCAGGAAGTTCGTTCCAGTCAGCTTCTCCTTCTCGAGAACAGACCGGATTGAGAATGTGTTTTGAGTGCTTGTAGTAGTCATAGCTGAAATATAAGATAAAAAGGTTATTAGTTAATATGTTCAATATGATTAATCTTGTATTATACTTAATATGATTAATCACGCATTATATTCAATAACATAAGTTACCCTCAATAGAATATAATGATTCCAAGATCCACATATAACTAAGATCAAAGTGGGCCACTGGCCATCACCCAACCTTAGCTTATATCGGTAAGCCCTATGTCGGCTAATTATATCCGTGATATAACTCTTGGTTGTGAATCTGGGCCCGAGGCCCAATCCACTCTGATGTCTCAAGGCCCGGGACTCCCGATGGCCCAGTCAAGAAAACCAGACTATACAGTCATGTAATCATTAATGTCTGGGACTCCCAATGACATTTATGAATCACAAACCGTCTTATCCACGCAAAAGTAGACACCCTCACACTGTAAGGCCATGAATACAATTGAATGGGCTTCGACAGCTGACATAGACTGGACAAGACATCCAACGCTTGATATTATTTGAGGTTTGTAGGTTTATTAAAAATTCATCCCAAAATAGAAGATTACTATTTTGGGAAACTTTCCTTTTTGGGAAACCTACTAATTTTGGAAACTTTCTAAAATTGGAAACTTTCTAATAATGGAAATTTCCTAAAATCCAAAACATGCAAATCTAGAAAATTCTAATTTAAGAAACTTTCTAATTTCAAAATTTTGGAAACTTATTAATTTTAAAAATCGATTTTTATAATTATTTTATAAAAATAAATTTTAAATTAATCTGATGAAAAGACTCAAATAATTTGCCCAATTGTTTTAACTTCTTGGCCCGAGGCCCAAGAATTGGTTCATGTCCAAGACATAACCCAATTGCCCAATTAAATGACATAACCGATCTGGTTCATTAAAATTGGTCTTAACCAAAATTAATTACTACGATGACCACAATTGTCAACCGGTTATTTACTAAACCGGATTTTCTCAATTTATTTGGTCCAACCAAATCAAATTAGAAAACCACTGGTTTAGGCACAAAATCCAATTTTCGACTTTGGATTTCTTATCCCGGTTTAACCAGAACTTAATAAACTTATTAAGTCTGTTTATTAAACCGTGACGTTTTGATTTTAATCAAGTTTTAAACCGAACCGAACCGAATTGATCACGTGAACCGATCACGACCTAGCCGTGAGCTTCACGCGATCACGTTAGCCGCAAGCCGTGCGATCCACGATCCGGACGGCCGAGAGCCTCACGCGATCGGGACGGGAGCTGGACGGGTCGATTGTTCGGGACGTCCGCGAGCGAGACACGATCCGGACGGCAGGGAGCCTCACGCGATCGAGCAAGCAGCTGGACAGGGACGGGACGATCGGGACGATGCCGAGAGATCACGGACGCGATCTCGGTCGATCGGTCCATCTCTCGATCACGATCGGGACGCGATCCATCCGTCGATCGGGACGCGACCACGCAACACGATCCTTGTCGATCGGTTCGTGCGTCTGTCTCGATCCGGACGATCCGACGCACACCAATTCATATAGATTGGATCATGCGATTTCTTGTTTGTTTAGGTTTTAATTCTTTGTTTCTTAAGTGTTTTTCCTTATCAGTAGATTGATTCAAAAACACTTCTTAAACAATCCTAAACAAGATTCTAAACAAGAAAAACCACAGAACCAATGGCTCTGATACCACTGTTGGATCGTTTAGTGTTTCCTGATTCAATTCTCAATTGATTCATCCTACTAAACATGCAGATCTAGGTTCTCTTATTTAGAAACTTAATGGATCTCACCTTTTACCTTGTTTATGCAGCGGAATGGGAGGTAAGGTCAGAGATCAGCAGAACCACCAAGAGATGGATCCTCCAAAGGCTCACACACGCACACCGGGAATTTGGCTGCTAGACCGAGCAAGAAGGAGGCGCAGAGAGAGAGAGTTGGCGGCGCAGGGGAGAAGGGTTAGAGGAGAAAAGACTTGGTTTTAGTTTATGAAACCCTTCTTTAACTCTATTGGGCTTTTAGGCCCAATTCCCAGTCTGATTAAATCCCTTGGATTTAATCAGGCCCTTTAGTCTCTCTAAGCACAGTAAATGCCTAGCACTTTTACCGTACTTCTGCTAAACCGTTCTTTTCGTATTTTCCCGTTAGCTTAGGCGTGTGACCCATATGGGATCATATAATAAAGGCAATAAGTCCAAGACTTATAGATCATGAGCGGACTCTAGCAAGCCATCATGACCCCCAGTATTATATGACTTATGTCTGATCATTGACATACTCTTACTTTCTAGAGACAGTACCGAGATTACTGGACACAATTCCAACAAATCCACGCATGAGTTTCTCTCGGATGATCCAAGCTGCCCAGCTGTTCGGATGCTCGTACAGTCCGAGCAAAACTGCTCGTCGCTTCCCCATACTCCTTGCTCGAAGAACTGATCTGCTCAGAAATGTTTTACTCAGCAACGTTCTGCTCGACATTTTCGGTCGATCCATGCTGCTCTGCATTTCTGATCAGTCCATCCTGCTAGGCGCTATAAAGTGATGGCCTAATTGGAAAAATTTCCCGCTCGGCTTGGTGACACCTACTCGGCGTCCGCGTGTTGATCAGCTCAGATATACTACTTAGACATACTGCTCGGATAGTCTGCTCGGCTTATTCCCCGATTAAACACACTCGGCGTCGAATCTGTCACCACAAAGCAACAAAAAACATTTTGACAACTTCCGACGAAAACTTCTCGACAAAATTTGTCGGAATAGCTCGAAAACAAGAAGGCCTTTGGCAAGGAGAAACTATCTTGACTATTCTCCGAGAGGAATCTAGCTTAACATCTCGTCTACGAAAACTTACTCCGAAGCAATTCAATAGCTTACGACTGATAAGACGATCATTTATAAGCCTCAAAACCATTCCTTTTCTTTCATGGAAGAAGTCGAGCACCTCACCTCCCACGATTTCTGAAACTTAGTGATGAATCTATATGCATCTCTGCATCAAAGTGTTCATCTAACACTCATCCACTTCTCAGTAAGAACGCCTAAACAGCTTTTCAAAGCTAAACGGCTAGGCAACGACGATAACCTCACTTAAACAGCTTCTTACAGCTATATGGAACTAGGACTTCATCAAAAACTCCAAAACGGACTTTCACGGCTAAAATGATCCGCTGACATCGCAAGAAATGCTCGACAATTTTCCATGAGAGATTTCCTCTCGGAAAAACAAACTCCTAAGGCTAAGACGATCATTCTGTCACAGCTAGACAATCAGATTTTTGTACAAAACACAAAAATCTAACCTTAAATGTACGTACAGTCTCACATTATGCACAGAAAGCATCGGCGTAGTATCTTGTCAAGAACGCTTCTAAATCACTTAGAAACTAATCCATACGATCGGATATAAACCATTCGATTTCGGGCATTCGGATATTCGGTTCGGTTCCGGGTAAGAACCATTTGATTCCGGGTATTTCGGTTCTAGAAATTTAGGACGCATCGGGGATTTATAAATTTTTGGTTCGGTTTCGGTTCGGTTCTTGTCGGTTCCGGGTTGGTTTGGGTATATAATTTTAGGAGCCATAAAATACCCAAAAAATTTGGTTTTTAAACGGTTCTGGGAACCCCGAACCGAAATAGTAAAAATTGTACCCAAAATTTAAAAAATACCCGAATTAACACTACAAATACCCAAAATGCGAACCCAAAATGCCAATAAATTATCCGAAATGCAAATAAAATACCTGAAATGACCAAAAATACTTGGATCTGATATCTGAAATGTCAATAAATTACCCAAAATGCAAATAAAATACTCGAAATAACCAAAAAATATCTGGAACTGATATCCAAAATATCAATAAATTACCCGAAATATCAATAAAATACCTAAAATGCCAATAAACTAACTGAAATGTCAATAACACTAATACTATATGGATAAATGTATATATATTCGGATATTCGGTTCTTTATTTCGGTTCCCGGGTAAGAACTGGAACCGAACCGATACCCGCGGTTCCCCAACATTAGGACCCATCGGGTATTTTGGCCGGAACCGGAACCGAAACCGGAACCAAATTTTTGGTCGGTTTCGGTTCCGGTTTTTTTTGCCCAGGCCTAATGCACGCTCATCCCGAAAACTGGTATTTGTGGTGTACGCCCCGCCGGCATATGTTCTGCTTGGATATGACCTAAGCATTTTCTGCTCAGCGAGAAAGCTTCTACACACTTGATGGCCGGCTCGATTCGTCCTGTTCGGAAACCGTGAAAAATCCTGCTCAGAACATTTTCATCTCCTATCGGTTCGTCTTGCTCATCATTCCCGCGATCGACCTTGCTTGGCATGCTGACCCTTCATGATCTACAACGAAGATATTCAGACAATCTTCTGTTGCGATTAAAACGATCATCAAGAAGAAAAGCGGTCAGACCAAACTTTCGAACAATTGTTTTCGCCTCAACTACTTTAAAACCTCGCCATCATCGTACTCTAGTCTGACGAGCTGGGGGGCTATCCGAACATATCCCTTCTTGTTTTTCGAGCACATATCATTCCTTCAAGATTTTCGAGCTGAACGCATTCCTTAGGAACTTCCGAGCTGAACATACTCCTCAAACTTTCCGAATGGATATACCGCTTAGATCAAACGCTCAGACATTTGCCGATATCTTCCTCTCCAGACGCACAACTAGCCGCAACCCATCTTCGGAGCAACAACTTATACATTCCTAGCCGTTAACAAGAATTGCCGAATAAAGTTATGCGAGATACGAGTTTGGGCCTAACCCACAAGACTCGTATTTCCGAGACTTTGGACCGAATCAAGAAGTCTACGCTCAAACGGACTCGGATCGTCCGTTTTCGGCCCATTCGGCAAAATAGGTTAAGTCGCGTTAGGATAATCACAAAAATGAAAGGATAAACTCGAAGAAGAAAGGGAGGAGATATCTCCGAGCAGAAGAGGAAAATCCGAGCCGAAAAAGTAAATCCCAACGGAAATGGAATATACGATAACATGAAGATTTCCGGAAATCTTGCGGACGAAGATCCTTGAAGCCGACTCGCCGCGACTATATAAGGACTTCCCACGATTTAGATATCTGGAAAAACCCTAGCATCTAGACTTAAATTTCTTAAGCTTTTAAGTCTTTTTGCTCTTTGTATTCTTTTTTCGATCTCTCATCAATAAATTATCCTTCGGGTTTCTGTTTCGGTATGTTTACTCTTAAAATTTCTATTCCCTAAAAGTTTACCTCTACACATATCGACAATGCCAATTCCGACTCTCACACTGATAAATTTATTAATTTATCATGATTATTAATTTATCGTGATTATTAGTTTATTGAATATTAATTTGTAGAGTTGATATTGTATTGACGAAACTAAAATTCCTTCATTCTACTCATGGGTCAACCGTAGAAATGCGTTTTGGACCGATCCATTTTATTTGGGGGAAAACATCAAATGTTTTGAAATTCTCACTTGTCTACAAAATACATATCACAAAGTTTGGCGTTACACTTCCAAATGAGTTTCATAGTTATGGAAACTCAATGTTTTGGTATCAGTAAAGGTCTCTCTGATTCTAAAAGAAAAAAAAGTGTCAAACATTTACATAATACAAACCGGGAAAAAAATCCCCGCCGCTCTCTTTTGTCTCTATGTGATACATAGAACATTTCCGTCACTAACCTACTCTCAAAACTACAGACCAACAAAAAGATTAACAGATAATCGAGAACACAAGACTTCTCCACCTCAATCTTAAACCATATTTCTTCCACAAAACGAACGAGACAACATTCTTTGTCTGCTTTTGTTAAATATCTAGTAGGAACGAACGAGACAAGCGATAAGAGTTATGAGGGGAAATCATTGGAACCATTCATTTTAAACAAATGCTTTTTTCAAGTTACCTTCACTGTTTAGATCAACTGAGAGATTAGGACTTCCTGTCTGATTTTCAGGTGACTCGTAGAGCACGTGGTGTTCTCCTCCAGTGCCGCCGCTAAGGTTTTGTGAATATCCAGCAGCGTTCATATGTGGCTGACTACGATTCAGATACATCTCCAAGCTAGAGGATGCTGCAACTCCTGGAGCCTTTTTGTTCTTAAACAATCTTCTGCTCACAAATTAAACACACATTAGTATTCGGAAATAAACCCATGTATTTGTTGGATTGTTTCTTTAAAAACACCTGTCCTTGCGCTTTTCGAGATATCTTTGCAACGATACTTTTCTGTTCGCCTGACCCTCAGCATCTTCAGAAAGACCAACAAACACACAAGAATGATGGTCAACATTCCAGGTGAGGTCATAAAAGAAGAACAGCACTGGTGAAAAAGCAGTTGGATCAAACTGCGCTCTCAGGTGTTTTAAGCATCATTAGAATAACAGGTTTCTGTATCTTTAAGGTTAATATGAGCATTGTTTGTACCAGAATCACGAGAAGCATTTGCCTTTTCTATGCCATAATGGGGAAGCTCCACCATCTTTTCTGCAAAATGAAACCACAATTTCATTCAAGTATCTATTAGTTCAAACTCGATTCTAGAAATAGAAAGTGTGATTTTTAAAAAGATGAGCATCTGGCACAAAAAGGTGCAAGATGTACTCCATATGTCAGAAAAACTGGAGATGCAGGTCCATTGCATTTTCCAGTTTGATAATACACATGGAAACAAAATCATTTCAAGTTTGAATCATCTATCTATCAACTGACAAAAGGCAAGTCAGATACTTTAGTAAAAGCTTACCTTTACTCATGGGCCTGGAAATCATTCTACCATTTTCAGGCAAATCATTCGGACTGGCTGCAAAGTGCATAACTGACCGCGCCTGCAAACCAATATACGGGGATCCATTATCAAAAAACATGACATCAAGGTTTTCCTTTTTTAGGCAGGACCAAATAATGTTATTCATTTACTTTTTCAGGTGGTACACCATCATATACATTAACTTTTCCGCTATAGAATATCGTCATTTGCCCAACCAGCGCACTTGTTTCTGCTGGGCTTCTGCTGCAAATATTTACAGAAAAAAATGTGTTAAGAACAGCATTGGAGTAGTAATTCGTTTATATAACAACAAGCACATCATAGCAAGACCATAACATTAAGCTTTCATACATGGACTACCCTAGAAGCTCTATAAGAAATCACTGGAAAATTCACAAAACATCCGCCAAAAATATTGAGCTACGACTGATTTTGTCATTGGCTAGCAATGACGACATACTAACCTTATTGATAGGCATTTCACGAAAACCAGAAGACTAGGATAGAACCAAGAAGAATCTAGAAACAGCAACAAGAGATATATGATCGATCACATACTCCGGTTGTAAGGATGTGATTAACCTAAATACTCTCCGACCAAATCCACCATCAAAGCCATTTATCCACATAGTTTCTATTTCTACTTGCTAAACAACATTCCAAAAGGCATGGAAGCAGAAAGCTAAGAGATGAATTCATAGACGAAAATGTAAACCTGGGAGAGACTGTCTTGTAGCTGTCTTTCTCCGCTACATAATGACCAGAAGCACCAGAGAACTCAGCTGATCTTGGAGAATCCATTCTAAGGCATGAGCCGTCATCTTCCTGAAATCATAGCAACAAAATCAGCACTAAGAAAGGAACGATTCTCTACTAGTTGGGAAGAAATTAGCTGCTCACGCGAGTCGGATTTGGAGGCTGCGAAACGAGGATCTTGCGGAGGATTCCGGCGCCGGAATCGTCGCCGGGCTCAAAGAGAGCTTTGAGTGATAATACTTGCTGGATCGCCTGAGATTTGTTCCACGAAGGCCTTCGCATTCCTGTCACGACACGTGTCAGCCGCCATTCTCAGGAAGAAAAAAAGCTCTAAGAGAGAGAATTCAAAAATTGACAAAGTAAATGATTTTCCTCTGCAAAATCCGAGAGAGGATCTCCATCTTCTTCTCGGAGAAAGAAGGAGGAAGGTAGAAGAGAACCTTTATCCTTGAGGAATTTCCGGCAATCTTCGCGGGTGAGCTGAGAAATGTCCTCTTCGGTGAGTAGCTGCAGAGGCTTCTCGAGTATAGACTTGGCCGAAGAAGAAACTGGAACTCCTCCGTCCATCTCCTTCTGAGTTTTCTGGCCAAAAGAAGCCTCACCGGCGGGAGAGCAGTGGCGTTTTTAGTAATAATTGAGGGGTTTGAGGACAAAATCAGGCGAGAGCGAGAGAAAGAGAGAGAGAAAAAGAAAAGAGTGAAGCAAGCAAGACTAATACATACAGTAAGGTAGTCTCTATGGGCTTCAATTTTTGGGGGAATGGTTTTGGGAGCACCGAAGCTCCCTAGACTGCCACGTCAGATTTGTGTATATTATAAGCTAATCATGGCTTGCTAACTATTAATTATTATTCTCCTATAATCCTATTATTATTATTTTTATAAATATGTTTCTGCTGATTAATTGCGTCAAACAGTCGAATAAAAACTAGTATAATATATGAAAAACTAAGGCTTCTCTCTCTGTAGAGAGAGAGCTTCCTCTCTACTCTTTGTTTCCAGATTTCATCTTTTACAGGGAGTAGAAATCTTTGATTTGCAGTTTTTCTGCTGTGTTTATAGCTGGGGTTTTGTTATCTTCGGCCGATTCGTTCGGTATAATAAAATCCAGACTTTGTCTGGTCGTCTCTTCCGGATTAGCACCGGATTTCTCCTCCGACTTTTCTGTCGGATCATGTTCTCACTCCTCTGCTCCTTTCCCGACGTCCATCTCCGATAGCTTCTTCTCTTCATCTGAATTTCTCCAAGTTCGTGTGGATTAATATAGCTGTCGTCCACTGCTCTTTGAGGAGGAGCTTATGGTGGGATTCGGTTCGGCTAATCGTTTGTGCCGTTCCAGCGGTGGCGCCTCCATAGTCTCGGCGAGATCCGGTGAGGAATTTTGAAGCGGTTTTCTTCTTATCCGGTGGATGTGGCGGCGTTTCTTCGTGGGAGTTAGAACAACAAGCGGTCCAAGACGTTCAGAGTTTCGGTCCGGCGATCTTTGGCACCGGTCTCCTCTCCGGTTAGTCGGCGGTTGCATGGCGGTACGGCTCACAGCGGGACGCGTGGTACGCTTACAGGGAGATTGTTGCTGGCTTCGACACGTGGCAATCTGCTTTCTTATCTCTTTTCACTTGATCCCGTTATAAACTTTGTAATTCTCTTCGGCCCGTTTGTACTTTTCGGCTTTTCTATGGCCCAGTAATGCAACAGACGACAAAAAAAAAAAAACAGTCGAATAAATATTTAATTTAAAAATGATAGCACGAGTGAAAAAGAGAAACATAAACAAAAGGAACAGAAAATACAAGTAAATAGACTATTTTCTGTTTCTCTTGTATCAAAAGAACAGACAGAAAAAATACTGTTAGGTTTTTTACTTTACCACAACAGAAGACAATCGCCCACACACACACAAAAATAAATAAAGAATTTGATTATATTTTACAACCGTTTAAAAAGATTATTGGAAGACGACAAAAAAAGATTATTGGAAATTTTTTTTTCTCTTTTGCGAAAATGGTAAGAAGAGTACGGTTTATCTGATCCAGGTAGTAATTAGAATCCGGGTGAAACCCATCTCTTAGTAGATCATTTATAATTTATATACGTATTATTATTATTATTATTGAAATGTCATTTATTAAAAACAATTGGAAAATACAAAAAGAGTTCATAATAAATTGACAAGACGGACGAGGAGAAATAGATTTTCACATGCCAAAAAGCCTGTTTTGAGTCTGACCAACAGTAACCAAACCTCCTTGGTCTGGCGTGACATCTCTTCTCATCGTCAAACTAACCCTGCCCTTTTTTCCTTCTAATTACATACTTCTTCTATCCCATTTTATAAGAGGTTTTTAAAAATTATTTGTTGTGATCATTTGTATTCTGTAGTACTTTTATGGTTGGTTAGAATACTTTTCATTAAATACTGATAAATATATAATATAAAATGAAATAGATGGAGTATAATCTAAATTATATTTTTCTACATATTGAAGTCCAATGTTTTTTCTTATTTAAATAAAGTGACAGTGCGTGAAACATGCAATTTCATGATGTAGTTGATGACCAGACATGCATGCATGATTTTAAGCGAAATACTTTTTTTATATATATATTGAATTCAAGATTGAAATATACAGACCCCAAAAATCGCAATTCTTCCAGAGAGATAGAACCGGCGAGTTCACAAATTGAACATCCCAGATAAAGCTCACAAAAAGACGAAAGCCGATGGTTTACTTAAACAACCCTAAAAACTAAAAATTAGAGCGAGACGAAAAGAGAAAATAGCATGAATAACATCTTGGCATGGCTATCTACTATGTCTCATTATATTGCTTCCAGTCTAATAATGTCACGAGAACACTTAATAACACAGACCTCTTGGAGACCGACGTAACCTATAAGTGGGATTCAGAATTCGCCTACTACACTCCCAAACATATCTAAACCGACATAAACGCATCTAAGACCAAGACTTAAACTAAAACAATCTCGTTAAAGAGAAACATACGCAAAGCCTAAGTACTATCAACCAAAATTGGTTGAACCGTTGATGAATACCCGGAACCTCAGGTCACGACGAACTCCTAACCGAAGTTGGAACAACTCTAGAAGCCACACATTCACAAGGAGTATGCCTGAATAAGACAAGAAACTACATACATGATGAACTAAAAAGACCAGGTACAAAAACCAAACAGAGAACTAGATAATCTAAACCACAGTTTTACAAACACCCTAAACCAAACCACCACCCATCAACAAAAAAAACATAGGCTTTGGCTTATTCACGACGAAGACCAAAATGACTGGAGCACGACCACTTCGGACAACGACCAAGGCGACCGCAAGACACTTGAAAAGAACCGCCGATATAGCTCGCCATCATAGCATGGACACTTTGCAAATCCGCAACACCACTACCCAATTCCACTGAAAATCAACTCCATGCCAAAACAATCGGCGAAACCCGGCAAAGACCAAAGACCATAAACAATGGGAGGAGGAGAGGAAAGTCGAAGATACCAGCCGCAAGACAGAAAAGACGCAGAGAAAACTATCTCTCCGGCATCAGCAAAGAGCTCCGACCACCAGAAGCAAGGAAAAATCAGATCTAAAGTTCGCCGTCTACTTCAATATAAGTGCCCGAGAGCGTTTGAAAAGGTAAATGATTAAAAAGATTAGCGAAATACTTCAAACAACAATTTTTTGTGAATTAGGATATTCAAATGGTCATGTCTGAAAAATTATTAAACAAGCAACACAGTGTTTTCACGACATTGTATTAACGTCCATGTGATATTACATTTTCTAATTACCTAGAAGTTTTTCAATTAAAAATATTATATATTAAATAGTAAATCAAACCGAAATTGAAATTTCCGGATCGAAACCGGTACAACGAAGAAAAAAAACAGAATAAAATTCCGGCGACTAAACAAAAAAGCAGGGCCGCATTATACATAGCAGTGAAACACTACAAGGAAAATTGTCTATAAACACATATTCATTTGTGGCTATCATGCAAATTTCATCGTTATTTGACCAATAGCTACGAATAGCCACACAAAAAAATTGTGGCTTTGACCTCATGAATATTAGCCAATCGTAACTATTCGCGGCTACTCTTCAACATTATAGCCATGGATAGTTTCATAGCTATTAGCCACAAATAATTAGGATCTATAATCGTAGATATATTAGTTGTGAATGGCTACTTCTACAATACGGAGCCTTAGATATGAAAAATCTACGACCAAAATCCGTAACTTTTTTATAATTTTAATAAAATTTATATACATTTATTAAAATTAATTAATTAAACAAATTAAACTAAAATTAAAATTAAAACAAAAATCAATTCTTGAGAATTAATCAATTAAATAAATAAAAATAAATAAATTTATTTATAACAATAATTTACAATATACAATAAACCAAAATTAAATACATTAATTTTTTTTTAAATTGATTAATCTGAGGTATCCCGAACCTATGGAAGGGCTCAAACTAATCCCCAGTGGGAGGTGCAGCCCATGGATAGACCCATGGTCCGAAAGCAGGGGCCCATATCCATGTGGGTGTCTAAGAAAAATGTGTTTTATTTTCGCATAGCAGGTGGATCGAACTTGAAATGTGTTGGCTTCTCAAATCCCTCTCCTTACCACTTGACCACAAGTTCTCAGTTAAAGTAAATACATCATTAACCTTAAAATAAAACAAAAATTGAAAATAAATGAACATGTTTTAAAATATACAAAAAATATTGCCGACGAGATCTGTCAATTGAGTTTTCGGGAAGAATATTTATAAGCCGAGAGAGAGCGGTACATAGCGACTTCAGAGGGTCAGCGACTGATTGTGTCGTGGTGGCGGAGTGCATGAGAAAGTGTGTCGAGTAAGTCGGGTGAGGACATGAGTGATTTGCGAGATGTGATAGAGAGGTTGAGGAGAGTCACCGCGGCGTTTTCCTGGGAAGAGGGAGAGGAAGAGTAGAGTGTTTCGGCAAGGTACATAACAGCTCCGACGATGATAATACGGATGTCGGATCATGTTTGGAGATGAGTTTGAGCTATGCAAAAGCGGCAATTCTGGTGTGTTTGGAGATGGAGTCGATGTTGGTGACGATGGATCCATCGTTCTACACTTTGCTGTTTCAATCTCTATTTCCTTACAATTTCAAGATGAAACATGTCACATAAGGAGAAGGAGATTGTAGAAAAGAAGAAAGAGAAAGAATTGATTTGGTACATTGGATTACATTTGTTAGACCATCTCCAATGTATTTCCCTATATTTGCCTCTAAAATAGGGGAACTCTATAATAGAGGTGGATTTTTCTCCAACGTATTACTCTATATTTTCCTCTAAAAAGAAATATTATCTCTTTTTTTTGTCAACAAGAAACTCCATATATTAAATCAATGTTGCTCGGTTCGAGTTATCACTCCAAAGAGTAAACTGATCCGACTCATCATGACCTACATGAGAAAAGATAGTACCCCGTGCTCTCGTCCGTTTTGCAAGGGAGCCGGCACATACATTTGCTTTTATAACAAAGAACGAGAAATAAATTCAAAGGGAGGTGAAGAATTCCAATTATGTCTTAAAACCCGGCCATTCTTGCGGATCCTCTGTCATAGCTAATAGGTCCAAGCAGTCCGTCTCGATTATCACCGAGAAGATTCCCCCTTCCAGGATGCTGGAAATTTCCCAAAGTAATCCGTCCAGATCGGCGTGTTTCAGTGATAGGCTTCGTCTACATCCTTGTGCTCCCGTGTATTTCCTTCTGGAAGGGTCCTTGAACAACCATCCTAGACCACTTGTCGAGCAATTATCCACCCATGAGGCATCAATTTGACACGTCGGGATTGAAGTAGGCGTGCTAGTGGGCCGACAATTTTCCAAAGGTCGCATAAAAATTTCATCCTCCTCCTCTTCTCCTTTCTCTTTCTTGTTGGCATCTCTCCACTACTCCGCCTCAATGATTGCTTACTGAAGTGTCTTCGTAGGGGAAACCTCCTTCCCTTAAAAAAACTTACTATTTCGGGCTTTCCAAATATACCATAAAATCCAAGGGTAATTATTTCTTTGTGGGTCCCAGAGACCCACATCTTTTGTCCTCCAAAAGAGGAAATCCATGTTACTAAATAAAGATGTACTTGGGAAGCAACCCGGAATGGATGAAAAGTCCGAAAGATCCCATACTTGTAAAGCAGGGAGACATTCAAACAAGAGGTGATTTATCGTTTCCTCTTGAGCTCCACATCTGGGAAAAGACGAATCCGTCCCAAGGTGTCGAAAGGCTAGGCGTTGACAAGTTGCCAAACATCCTGAGATTTTCTGCCACATGAAATGTTTGATCTTCCTTGGGGCTTGGGTCTTCCATACTTGGCTTTTCAGACAAGTAGTATTAGGTTCTAAGATTTCCGAATTCAAAACCTCCAGGTTACAACGTCTGATGAGTTCGTACCCCGACTTAAGAGTGTACTTCCCGGATCTTGTATGATTCCAAGCAAAACCATCTGGCTTAACATCTCGACTAGGCCGAATCCCTAGAATAAGTGGGATATCGTCAGGGTTTAAGAGATCCCGGAGGGCTTGTTCGTTCCATTCTTTTGTATCTTGCATGATCAAAGTATGGACGAGAAGTAAAATGTCTCAATAGGTCGTGTTATCTCGTCCTCTTGGTGGTCTGGTTTGAGTACCGGGACCCACGGTTCCCACTAGACTCTCGTATTGTACCCTGGGCCAATAGTTTATTGTAGGCCCTGTCTGAGTGTCTGACGTGCGGCTGTGATACTACGCCACCCGAAGGAAGGGGAATATACATCTCGGTGTTCTAAAGGGTTTTTTGTCTATAATATCTCCCACGTAACACACGAGCTAGTAGGGAAGTTGGGTATTGAATTATTCTCCATAACTGTTTTGCAAGTAGCGCAAGATTCGAATCTCTCAGATCTCTAAAACCCAAACCTCCTATTTCTTTGGGAATGCATATCTTTTCCCATGCAATCCAGTGTAGGCCCCTTCAATCCTGTTTAGAGCTCGACCAGAAATTGGATATGGCACTCTTCAATTTGTTTGTTGTATTCTTGGGGAGGAGGTAGCATGATATCGTATAATTTGAACCTCTTTCCCTCCCTTAGAAAGGATTTTTGAATTATTGTTATTAACCAGGCCATTTAGGCGATCTCTAACAAACGTAAAGACCTTTTTCTCCGGTCCGCAAATCTGCTCAGGAAGTCCTAGGTACATGCCCATTCCACCTTCATTCTTGATGTCAATAGTCCTCCTACGGTCTCGTCGGGTATTCAAATCTACTTTATCTCCAAACACAATTGAGGATTTCAAGTTGTTTATTCTATGTCCTGACTCTTCCCTGTAGGTCTTGATGATTTTTACTATCTCTGCACATTGCAGGACCTCAGCTTTGCAGAAAAAGAGGATGTTATCCGCGAAGAGAAGGTGAGACACGGTGTGGTAGCCCGAGCTATCCTTAGGCCGGTGATACGCTTTTCCACTTCCGCTCCATTCGTGAGGGATATGAGAGCCTCCGTACAAAGGATAAACAAGAATGGTGATAGAGGGTTTTCTTGTCTAAGTCCTCGTGTAGGTTGAATCCTTCATCTTGATTCACCGTTTATTAGAACGTGGTAGGAAACCGAGGAGACCCAAAACATCAGGAGTTTAACATATTTATCTCCAAAGCCCATATTCAGTAGGATGGCTTCAAGGAAGCTCTATTCGATCCTATCATAGGCTTTGATCATATTCGTCTTGATGACCATAAATTTTTATATGCACATCGGATTTGTGCGAAGGGCCTGGAAATTCTCTTGTTCCAGGAAAATGTTATCTGTAATAAGTTGTCTAGCCACGAAGGCTGATTGCGTCTCCGAAATCAAATTCAGGAGGAGGCTCTTTTGTCGTTTGCACAGAATTTTGGAAATAATCTTGTAGCTAACGTTTCTTAGATTAATTGGTCTGAATTCTGTCATGGCTCGTGGTCTGTCCTTCTTGGGAATCAAACAAATGTTGGTTTGATTTAGTTGAGGGTCAAATTCTCCGGTGGTAAGGAAATCTTGACTAATTTTATGATATCTTGACCAACGCTTGGCCAGAATTGTTGATAGAATCTACTCGTCATTCCATCCGGTCCAGGGGCTTTGTCTGGGTTAATGTCGAAAAGGGCTTTCCTAATTTCTTCTTTTGAGGGATCTTTCAGAAAATTATAGTTAACCGTCTCTATAACTTTCTCGGTAATATACCAGAGTGAATCGCTCAAATATGATGGGTCAGATGAAGTAAAAATATCATTGAAATATTTGGTAGCGACTTTCTTGATCCCCTTTGCGCCTCCACCCAATGTCCATTGTCGTCCTTGAGGCATATGATACGGTTCCTAGCTCGTCTCTGTTTGGTAAAAGAATGGAAAATTTTTGTGTTGTTATCCCCGTCTCGGTGTATCTGAACTCTACTTTTTTGTCTCCAAAAGGTTTCTTCTTCCCTGAAGGCTTTGCAGAGTTGTCTTCTTAAATCCTCTATTACTTCTACCGTTGAATTATCATCATCCTGAGCTAGATCAATCTGAGTTTTTAGTTCCTCGATGAGTTTTGCTGTATTTATTGATAGAGTTTTCTTACATCTAGAGATATAATTCCGACACGAGGTGATTTTTCGTTGGAAATCTCGACGTGAGGTTCCTTTGGGTTCGCCCCATCCGGATATCACAACTTCTTTAAGTCCTGGTTTTCTAATCCATCGCTTATAAAAAAAAAACCCTCTCATGGTCTCCGTCAAGGTGACCCACTTTCGCCATATCTTTTCATACTTTGTACAGATGTCCTTAGTTCAATGATGAATCACACAGTTTCTAACCGCGATATTCAGCCTCTCCGACTAAGCATCGGAGGAACACCGGTTTCACATATGCTTTTTGCAGATGATTTTTTGTTTTTTTTTGTTAAGGCTGATTAGCAAAACAGCCGTGCCTTGGGAGATATCTTTAACAAGTATGGACATGTCTCTAGTCAACTCATAAACTTTGACAAGTCTGCGATTACTTTTGGTATTAAAGTATTTGACCATACTAGGAATTTTGTTCAAGATATCTTACATATTCTGAATGTTGGTGGTGGCGGGAAGTTTTTGGGACTTACAGAACAATTTGGGGGTCAGAAAAGGAGATATTCTGGTATATCAAAAAGAATGTGTTTCAAAAAACTTAAGGGTGGAAAACGAGATTCCTATCGACATCAGAGAAGAAGACGCTCATCAAGGCAATAGCCTTCGCTATGCTTGTCTACTCTATGAACTGTTTTCAACTCCTAATGGAGGTCTGCTCAGAGATCGATAGTCTTCTTGCTAACATCTGGTGGGGATCATCATCGGAAAATAAAAGGATGCCATGGATTTCATGGAAGAAATTAACACAATCTAAACAAAGCGAAGGTTTGGGCTTTCAGGAGTTACATAAATTAAACCAATCCTTACTCGCCAACCAAGTGTGGAAGATATCCCAACGACCTGACAGTCTTATTTTTAAGGTGTTAAAAGGCAGATACTTCCGGAACTCAGATATCTGGAATGCAAGGAAAGGAACGCAACCGTCTTACAATTGTAAATATTTATTATTTGGCAGAGAGTTACCAAAGAGGGTCTACAATCTGGTATAGGGGACGGGGCTTCTACTTTACTTAGTGATCACTGGCTACCGATAAATAATCCACTTGCACCAGGACTACTACCTTATACCAACCCCACTTTACCAGTTAGTGTCCTAATCAGTAAAGATTCACGACATTGGGATCAAGAGGCCCTAGATGACCTTATCGAGCTTGAAGATCACCACATAATCCGTAAACTATTTCTTTCTCCGACTGTGACACAAGACTTCCTCTATTGGAGACATACACGCGATGGTCTTTATTCTGTGAAGACAAGCTACTATCCAACTACAATGGAAACTGGGTCCACTGATAAACCAAAACCGCCCTTGGCAGAGCACCCAAACATAACTAAGACGCTATGAAATTTAGACATTGTTCCAAAGTTGAAACATTTTCTTTGGCGAATCCTTTCCAGAGCTATTGCAACAAGAGGTAACCTTCGTTCTCGACATATTCCAGTAGATCCAAGTTGTCCTCGATGCTGTAATCAAGATGAAACTTCAGACCATCTATTTTTCACTTGTCCTTTTGCCCAACAAATATGGAGATTATCTGGAATACAAATAAACGGACTAACAGACACATTGCTTTCACTGGAAGACAAGTTCACCCTATTTCTCTCTCTCTATGTCTCAGACTAATGTAATAGCGAAACACGATTTCTGCCCATTTGGATACTATGGAGGTTATGGAAGACTCGAAATGATTTGTTATTTTCTAATCGACAATGAGACGTATTGCAATGTCTCACGAAAGCGCAAGAAGATGCCTTAGAATGGTAAACGATCCAGAAAATGGCTTCTCCCGCAGAAAGAAAATATCATTTACGTCGAGATGATGGCACATAGAGATGGACTCCACCGTCAGGAGAGTGGGTCAAATGCAATTATGACGCCTCACATTACGAAGGCAATACATCTTCGGGATTAGGCTGGATCGTACATGACAAGTTTGGAACTTTTCTTAATGCCAGAATGGGACAATTTGAAGGAAGGACTACGCCGTAAGAATCTGAATTCACGGCCTTACTCTGAGCAATACAATCATACTGGTCACTTGGATACACTGCTATTATCTTTGAAGGAGACGATTCATTGGTCACTCAATTAGTCAGTAACCAAGAAACAAATCTTCGACTACAGAATTATGTGGAGACAATACAAGAATGGAGACTGATGTTTACGGTTGTAAATTTCGTCCATAAACGGCGATCGACAAACGTTTGTGCTGGCGTGACGTTGAGAAAGCAAAATATGCAATAGTAATAAAATTTTGCGGTAAAAAAATGGTTTACATATTAGTTTTATGTATATATATAATTAATGGTTATATTTTGATTTTATATTTTGTAATTAAGAGTTTAAGGTGTAGAGTATGATTTATGGTTTGGGATATAGCGTTCGTAGGTTTATGTTTAAGGTTTTAAATTAAAATTTGAAAATATTAGATTTAGAAAATAATTTTTTTGTAAGTGTTGAATCTTAGATTTAGATATGTTATAGTAATTGGAGTTTCAGTAATTATATATGTATATATATATATATTTTATACTTTAGGGTTTTAGATTTTGTTTGGGGTTTACGATTTTGAACCCGTGGCTATCTTACTACGAACACCCATAATTGTTTTTCGTAGCTATATAGCTACAAATAGCCACGAAAATCAATTTTTCAATTAATGGCTATTTTGTTTCTAGAAAATATAGGCATGAACGGTTTGTGACTAATTTGTGGCTATCCGGCAATTTTCTTGTTGTGAAAGGAAAATTAAGGAAGAAGCAGGAAAAGCTAAATGTAATACCTTGTCTCACTAAATTGGTCAACGGGCAGCAGAAAAGTCAATGAGGGCATTTCCGTAATTTTTAGAAGATGAAGGGCATTTTAGTAATTTTACCAAAATACGAGCCGGAAGCTAAGACTGGCCAAATGTTATTCTTTTTAAATAAAGAAAACATTTAGAAGACCAAGATTGATGGAAACGGACCATAGATGTTTTTTTCGGACTATCGGGAATGGAAACCGATAGAACCGATAAAACTTGTAAAATTCATAACGGGAGCTACGGGTGTCCAAACGGAGTGATTCAAATTTCTAAATTCATCTAAGATCATCTAAAATCGGAAAATGAGGCTTGGTGGGTTTATAAAAGCAGCTAAGGAGTTTCTAAAATAGTAAACACGTAAACAGCAATATCGGTAAGTCGGAATGGTTCGGGTTTGAGGAGCTTCTAGAAACGAATGAGTGCAATGTCTTTGGTCATAATAAACCCCCAAGAGAAAAGTGTATTCTTCTCACTGGCGCCACCTATATATTTTAGATTGGTGAACAATGGAAACATGAGATATGGTGACTTGGAGAAAAAGTAAAGGAACAAAGAATACAATGCATTTCTTTTGCTCTTGATCTCTAAACGTGGCATGTGGAGAATTAATCTTGTGGTGAGTTGAATTATTCTCCGACTTTTCTTGGCTACGTGGAGGGAGGAGAAGAAACATGAATCCAATGAACCTCATTTGTTCACGTGAAGGAAGAAGAGAAATGGATTCAATTAATCTCAGTTTACAGCATATGGTGAATTGAATCCTTGCTATTGGCATGTCATAAAATGAAGGGAAGGAAGTGACATGTGTCACACATCAAGACACCAATGGTTACTATAAAAAGAGGCTCTATTCTTCCTAGTTCACAACACACCAAAACGTGAGAAGAAGAAGATAAGAAAAGGAGAGAAGCGTGAGAAGCGTGAGAAGGAGGAAGAAGAAGAAGAAGGAGGAGGAGGAGGAGGAGGAGGAAGAGAAGAAGAAGAAGAGGAAGAAGAAGAAGAAGAATAGGAAGGAGAAGAGAGAGAAGAAGCGTTAAGAAGAAGAGAGAGAGAGAAGAAGAAGCATGAGAAGAAGAAGAAGAGAGAGAGAAGAGGAAGCATGAGAAGAAGAAGAAGGAGAGAGAGAGAGAAAGAAGAGAACCGGAGGAGAGAGAGAAAGAAGAGAACCAGAGGAAAGAGAGAAGGAGGAGAGAGAAGGAGAGAAAGAGGAGAGAGAAAATAAGGATGGTCCGGAGGTTCGATCAGAATCACTAAGTTTAAGGTTACGGGCAAGTGCGGGTCAAGGTCGGGTCAAAGCAACGGAGGTTCGGGGAAGGTTCGGGTTAGCGTCGAGTTCGTGTCAGGTCTCGTTTTTCCGCTAGTCCGTCAATCCGTCCGTCCGACGTCATATTAACACTGTAAGTCGGCTAAATTGTGTGTTGCATTTAGCTAAGATCATATAGATCCGTAATTGATAAACCATAGTTTAGGTTGCATACCCGATTGATTGAATTGGTTAGAACGGCTAGGGTGATGTAATAACTCGGTTAATCAATGAGATGGTTAGGGTAAGGGATGCATGCTAGTTCACTTATATCTGTAATCGTTGATAGTTCGTTGTTGCTTTATTGGGTGTTGCATTAATTGATTGTTAGTTCGTTGATTGCTTGATTGGGTGATGCATACATATAGAGCGGCATGCTAGGACGCATATGCATATATAAGTATTTGAGAACGTATCTAACGGAATCTATATACGGGAAATTATGAGTGGATTAAAATACGTTTAAACGACATAACACACTTAGAATATAATAACGGGGTGGGTTAATTAGTCGGGTTTAATAGGATATGTAAATATTCTGTTTAGATACTTAGTACATATTCAGTTAGTATAGTCAGTTAGTATAGTCCCTAGAATTTTGTAACGTAATCCTCAATCTGTGTAACAACTCCGACTATATTAAGTCATGTACATGATTCAATAAGATCAAGTCAATTAACAATATCTATCATGATATCAGAGCTGATTCAATTCTGATCCTCTCTTCTTCTTCTCTTATCTTAGACCTTCTCTTTCTTTTTCTTTTCAAGTTTTTGCTTTTTACTTCAATGGCGGCAGCGGCTAATGAACGTTGTTTTGGTGTTACTAATATAAAACACCACATCCCGGTCGTACTTGATCTCAAAGATCATAACTACGACGCTTGGCGTGAATTGATCCTTACGCACTGTATGGCGTTTGATGTCCCTGGACATTTAGATGGGACTTTAGTCCCTACTGGTGCCGCCGATCAAGCCTGGTTCAAGCGTGATGGCTTGGTTAAACTGTGGTTGTACGGTACAATGGCAAAACCACTCTTCAAGTCGTCTTTCAAGACTGGAGGCACAGCCCGTGATCTCTGGCTCAGAGTGAAAAATCAATTCGGAAACAACAAGGAAGCTCGCGCTATTCAACTTGACAACGAGCTTCGTACGATGGAGATCGGAGACTTAACCATTCAGGAGTATAGTCAAAAGATGAAGGAGACAGCCGATTTTATCTCTAATGTCGATACTCCGGTTAGTGAAAGAACTCTGGTGATGTATCTTATCAATGGTCTGAATGAAAAATTCGACAACATCATCAACGTGATTAAGCACAAAGAACCTTTCCCGAGTTTTGATTCTGCCAAATCGATGCTCGAGTGGGAAGAGACTCGCCTCAAGAAGCCAAATCGAGCCATTGCGAGTCACAAGGACACATCGTCATCTTCGACTGCTCTCACATTTTCTGGACAGAGTTCGAGCTCATCGAATTCGAACCGTAATTTCAACAACAACAACAACAGAGGAAGCCAGCGGTACAACAATCGCGGGAGAGGCGGTCGTGGGAACTTCTACAACAATCAACGTCCTCACTGGAATTCTCAGCCCTTCTGGCCATCGGGTCCATCAACACCCTTTTGGCCATCATACCCGATGTGGGCTCATCCACCTCATTGACAATTCTCGCAGCAAGTCTCTGCTCCCCAAAACAATCAGGCGAACATGGTGGAGATTCAATCTCTGATGAATATCGGCCAGGCTTACACATCGGATACGCTTGCTGCACCATCATGCGACTGGTACATGGACTCGGGAGCATCGGCTCATCTCGCCAATAACCCTGGTATGGTCCATTCTACTCTTAATCTTAACACCACTCGTTCTGTCATAGTGGGTAATGGTTCCATTCTCCCAGATTCTTCCATTGGTTTAGCCTCCATAAACACTTCCACTCGTTCTCTTACTCTCAAAGATGTGCTTATTACACCCAAAATTGTCAAAATCTTATATCTGTTCGTAAATTCACGAAAGATAATTGGTGTTCTATCGAATTTGATCCATTTGGTTTTGTTGTGAAGGATCTTCAAAGTCGGAAGCCTCTGCTCCGATGTGAAAGCTCCGGTGATCTTTATTCTCTTCCGGCTTCTATCAATAAGACATCGAGTCATTCATCTGCTCTCTTGGCTTCCACTCCAGACCTTTGGCATAAAAGACTTGGACACACGAATCACTCCTCTCTTCGTTCCATTTTGTCATCGAATCCGAGTTTATGTAATAAAAATCGTGTGTTTTCTTCTTGTCAAAGTTGTCATCTTAGAAAATCAATAAAACTGCCTTTTCATTCTTCTCAATCTTGTGCAACTAAACTGTTTGAGATTGTACATTCTGATTTATGGACTTCTCCGGTCACAAGCATGAGTGGAATTCGATATTATGTTCTTTTCCTTGATCATTTCACACACTTTCTTTGGGTCTATCCACTAAGACGTAAAAGTGAAACTTTTTCAAAATTTCTTCACTTTACTGCTTATGTTCAAAACCAATTCCAAACAACCATAAAAAGCTTTCAATGAGACAATGGTGGTGAGTTTAACAATGATATTTTGATAAAAATGGAATCAGTGTTCGTTTCTCATGTCCTCACACTTCACAACAAAATGGGAAGTCTGAGCGTATGATTAGAACAATAAACAACGCCATTCGAACGCTTCTCTTTCAAGCTCGCCTTCCTCCTACCTATTGGGTGGAAGCGCTTCACGTTGCTGCCCATGTGATCAATATTACTCCTTCGTCAGCCATTCAAAATTAGATCCGTTTCACTCTTCTTTTCAACAAGCAACCAAGATATGATCACTTAAGAGTATTCGGTTGCCTCTGTTTTCCAAATGTTAACCATTCCCATCTTTCCAAACTTTCAGCTCGCAGCACACCTTGCCTTTTCCTCGGGTATCCCTCGCAACACCGTGGATACCGTTGCTTAGATTTGAAAACCAATAAAGTCATTATATCACGCAATGTGATCTTTGACGAAGAAACTTTCCCAGCTGCTGAAAAATCGTCGACCTCTGGTAGCTACGGTTTTCTGGATGAGTCCGATGAGCCTTCTCAAACATTTAAAAAAATTTCTTCAAGCTCCTTTTCCTCAGATTCCAGCACCATCGATTCCGGCTCAGCCTACTTTAAGGCCAGCTCGACCAGACCCCATTTACCGTGCTCCTCCATCGGTTAAAACAAGATCCCAATCTGGAATTTCAAAACCGAAAAAGATTTTCACTTTGCTTTCCATGTCTCAGTCTCCTCTTCCATCTAGCCATATTCAAGCTTTAAAAGATCCAAATTGGAATCCAGCTATGATTAAGACTAAGACTTGAACATTAATACCTAGACCACAAAATACAAACATTGTTAGATCTATGTGGTTGTTTAAGAACAACTATGATGCTGATGGTAATCTAACTCGCCACAAGGCTCGTTTAGTTGCTATTGGTAAATCGCAGGAACATGGTGTGGATTTCATGGAGACATTCAGCCCAGTGGTTAAACCGGCTACCATACGGACAGTGTTGAGCATTGCAGTTTCATTGGATTGGCCGATCAATCAACTTGATGTTCAGAATGCATTTCTGCAGGGAGATCTGGCTGAAACGGTTTATATGCATCAGCCTCCTGGCCACCACGACAAGGACTATCCCAACCATGTATGCAAGCTGAAAAAGGCCATTTATGGTCTAAAACAGGCCCCAAGAGCCTGGAATTCTCGTTTCAGCAGCTTCATTACAAAGTTGGGATTTAGAACAAGCAAGGCAGACTCATCCCTATTCATTTTCAGACACCAAGAGACAGTCGCATACATTTTGCTATACGTAGACGATATTATAGTCACGGCCTCATCAAAATCTCTTCTGCAGCGTATGATAATGAAGCTAAAGACAGAGTTTCCGATGACAGATTTAGGCCAGCTTAAGCATTTTCTTGGCGTCAAAGCAGATTTCAACAAAACAGGGCTGTTTCTCAGCTAAAGTCTTTATGCACAGGAGATTTTAGATCGAGCAGGCATGTCGGAATGTAAGCCTATCTCCACACCAGTCGATCTTAAAGCCAAACTATCCATGACTGATGGTGATTCGGTCGACGATCCAACATTCTACCGCAGCTTGGCAGGGGCGTTGCAATACTTGACGTTCGCGCGACCCGAATTTCTTTTGCGGTCCATCAGGTATGTCTCTATATGCATGATCCAAGGAAGCCACATCTTCTTGCACTCCGACGAATAATTCGATATATCAAAGGCACGATGTCACACGGTATGAAAATGCACAAGAGCGACGTCAATGGTCTAATGGCATATTCAGATGCTGACTGGGCTGGCTTCCCGGATACACGACGCTCAACTTTGGGATATTGTGTGTTCCTTGGGTCTAATCTGGTCTCTTGGTCTGCTAAGCGACAACCGACGGTGTCTCGATCAAGCTCAGAGGCCGAATATAAGGGTGTCGCCAATGCCGTGGCTGAATTGACATGGCTTCGTAATCTCATGGTGGAGCTTCATCGTACAATCACCAAGGCATCGGTTGTATACTGTGACAATATAAGCTCTGTTTACTTGTCCACAAATCCGGTAAGGCATCAAAGGACTAAACATATCGAGCTTGATATTCACTTCGTTCGAGAGAAGGTAGCAATAGGACATGTCCGAGTTATACACGTTCCTTCTTCGCTTCAGTACGCTGACATTTTCACAAAGAGATTACCTTCCTCTCTTCACAATGAATTCCGCAACAGTCTCACCGTTCGAACACAAACGCTGTGACTGAGGGAGGGTAATAGGATATGTAAATATTCTGTTTAGATTCTCAGTACATATTCAGTTAGTATAGCCAGTTAGTATAGTCAGTTAGTATAGTCCCTTGAATCGTGTAACGTAATCCTCAATCTGTGTAACAACTCCGACTATATTAAGTCGTGTACATGATTCAATAAGATCAAGTCAATTAACAATATCTATCAGGGTTAACGGTAATGAATGAAAGTTAATGAATAATAAGATGTCATGGAGTTAGTAATCTTACTAACTCTAAACCGACAGATCGAGGACGTATTAAAAGCTACTTAGGAGGCGATAAGTAAAGAAGTGGTGTGATTGATGGGCCTTCTACGGGATTAGTAATCCACTAATCCCAAGGTAGCGGATTGAATGAGTAAGGGTTAAGGGTTGAATGAGTAAAGGTTAAGGAGATAGTAAAAGACTAATAAATTTAAATCATTGTTTGTGTGGTGTTGTGAGTATTGCTTGTGTGATTGTTTATCTACTTCGGTGTCGGACCGAGTAGACTGTTGTTTGTGTGATTGTGTACCTACTTCGGTGTTGGTCCAAGTAGACTGTTGTTTGCTTGTTTGTGTATCTACTTCGGTGTTGGGCCAAGTAGTCTGCTATTTTCTTGTTTTTGTATCTACTTCGGTGTTGGACCGAGTAGACTGTATTGGTAGACACTTACTCTGGTGTGGGACCGAGTAAGTGTAAGGTCGGGTGATGTGGAGGTTGATGATAGGACTTGCGGGACGAGATTGATTGGGGATTGTGATAGTAGTTATAGTTGAACTTATTGGTGTTGCGTGATAGAGTCCCAGTGAGTCTGCTTGTTTACATTGCTGTTATAGGACTCTATAGGGCGCGTTAGATCCCGCAAGTCTAGAGATGGCGTTCCGGTACTTCCTGCCCGATTGGATCCTCCGGAGTTGAGAACCTGGTCAGTTCACAAACCTTCGGTAGTGGTTCTGGCAGGTGTTAACCTATGGAGTGACGTCTGTAAGTGTGTGGTCCGGAGAATACGGGGTCGCGTCCTAGGGCCGGACTGCATGGAAACTTGGGTTGTCGGGGGTAACTTGAGTCACCGTGTATCGATGGACAGAGAACGGTGTCCTAGTCGAGGACTACGTGTTTCGTCTAGGAGTCGTGGGAGGTTTTAGTTACCGTGGGGTAGCTAAGTGGTCCCGTGGAAGTTACCGAGTTCGCATAGTGGGCCCAGATGGTATGGAGATTGCGTTAGAGAAGCGATAGATAGATCGAGTTTAATCGAGAGCATGTGCCGTAGTGTTCTCGATTCCCTTGGTTACTTTTGTGTTGTTGTGTTGAATGCTTGTGTGTTGTGAAGCTCATCACGTCATGGTAGCACGTGATCAGCTATTGTACTTGATTGTTATTTTGGGTTTGGGCCGGATTATTAGATTATTAGCAGCCTTTAGTTATGAGCCGTCTCACTGGGTAATATTAGATTGCTCATTAGACTCTTTTGTATTTTTTCAGGATTGGCGTAGCTCGGCGGACGCGTAGGACACTCGGAGTAGTCTCGGGTTGGCATTGGGTAGTAGCTTGTTACGTATGTTGACTTATTTTCGGTTTCAGATTTTGTTGAGCGCTCGCTAAATGATTTGTATTAGACCATATATTGTTATGAATAAGATTTATCTTTTCAAAGTAATAAAAACGGAATAATTCCCTGATATACGGTTTAGTCCAAACCGAACACAACTCGTGGAAGCGGTACGGGTTGAAAAGCCTCGTATCGTGGAAACGAGGTAAACGGAGTCAAAGGTGGTTTGGTTCGAGCCTTTGCCTCAAACCGGACTGTTTATGGCTTTCGTATTGTGACAAACTCTTCTCGTATTATTGCTCGGGTTCGATCGGTCATGTTCTTGTTTTATTGTTGGCCGGTCAGCTCGTCGATCAGCGGAAAACAGGAAGGGGGCGTTACAAAAGGTGGTATCAGAGCATGGTTCGTCATGGGTTCGAAAATTCTGGTTTTTCAAAAAAAAATTAATGTTTTATCGAGTCAAAATGTGTCGCCAATGCAACCATTAGGAATCCGAGTCGCGTCCGTCTCCGGGAAAATGGGTATTTTATTAGGATTGTGCTAATCATTTGGTGTTTTTTTGCAGTCACGCAGCAGAGTTGTCGTAGGAGGATTGGTGTGTGTGTCTGGGTGCAACGACAAGATGAGCGGCATCAGCATGGATGACCTTGAATCCATTGGATCTACTGCAACTAGTCCAGGTCTATTCTTCCAGCTTGTGGAGTATTCCTATCTTTCGCAGCCTATTTCGGAGTATGTGGTTACCGGTGCCGAACCCGTTACCACTCCATCCATTCCATAGCCGCCTTATGATGCAAATACATCCGGAGTACCACCGTCAGTAGCGCGCACCGTCGATATTCATCCTCAATGACATGGCGATCAAGTACATTCTCGGGATATGGGAGCTACCACCGCCTGCTATTCGACCACCAGTCCGACGCATTGGACCCTTCGTTCCTTGCCTGCGGTGACACGTGTCTTTCATTTCCATTCGGTGTCGGTTGTTTGGCCGAGCGTATCAGTCACCGCCGCATTGACGCAGATTCCTACTTATCACATTTGCGGACGAGATGAACATTGTGCTCCTTTCTGTCATGACCGAGACCACGTCGCTCCACCACCACCACACTCATTCCATCCTCCTGGCGCACCTGTCGGTTAGGATCCACATGAGTTGTACCGCTCATGTTGGAAATTAGGAAATAGATTAGGCCCGGTAAGTAAGGGCTCTAACTCGTTGTTTGATGTGTGTAGATCGGCTTGCGATCGTCTCTGACGATTCGGTTGCGTGTAGTGGTGTTTCTTTTGGGACGGATGGTAACCGCTAGTATGTAGACACCAACGGACCTACGTATCTAGAACTCTATGTGGTGAATAGATGTTTTATTTACGTAGTGGATGTGGAGTATTTCAGTTGTCGTTTTGAGTAGCGGAGTGGTTATATTGCATACTCATGATGGTTGTAAATGCAATATGGTTACAATGTGAAAATAGATGATGGTCCGAACAGACGGTTTCCATCAGAACCCTAAGAAACAACTGCAATCACTGATTTGCTTGATTGATTGTGTGTGATTATTGCCTTGCTAGGTTGTTAGAATTGATTGATGCCTTGATTGCTTGCTAGGTTGGTAGTTGTTGATTTTGAATCTCTGCATTTTGTTTAATCGCTAGGTTGCTAGCATTGCGTTTGTTTGATCGCTAGGGTGTTAGCCTGATTGATGCATTGCATTGTTCGCTAGGTTGATAAAATTTAATTGCAGCATTCATTTGATAGATAGGATGTTAGCATGGCATTCGCATGATCGTTAGGTTGTTAGAATTTCAGTGTTGCATTGCGAATGAATGCTAGGTTGGTAGATGGTTAATTGAGTTTTTCGTTGCATTAGTCACCTTGTTAGATTGTTATTTGAATAATGAACATTTCCGCGGTGTTTGATTCGCTTGGTTGCTAGAATGTGATTCTTGATTTTAATTAGCGAAATCGTTTGGTTTGCTCGGTTAGAATTTTTTTTGGTAAGAAAAGATAAAGAACCTCTTCGATAGAAATAAGCTCGTGATTGAACATGCGGTTTTTATAGGAAGCTTATT
Organism: Orychophragmus violaceus; assembly: GCA_030180135.1. Classification (NCBI taxonomy): domain Eukaryota; kingdom Viridiplantae; phylum Streptophyta; class Magnoliopsida; order Brassicales; family Brassicaceae; genus Orychophragmus; species Orychophragmus violaceus. The sequence continues at coordinate 24,635,721 of CM058236.1, read as the reverse complement.
TGAGATTGAGCGGAATTATAGGTATTTTTAGTTAGCCATGTGTAGCCGATGGGTACATGACTAAGTAACCATATTTATATAAGGAAGTGATATCGGGAAGTAAGTTAGAAAGTCTAACCGTTCCAGTGTTGTTGAGGTTGTTGATGTAGGACGTGATGGATGATTTGACGAGGACACGAGACTGAACCCGAACCCGAGAGACAAGATGTTATTTCAGGAAGCAGTTTGACCCGAACCTGCAAGAAAGTCAGTGTGGATTCAAAAACAATTTTTGGGTATCAGTGGAAGAATAAATCAAGACGGATGAGTTTAATAAGTTAGCGAAGAGAACCAGAAGCATCAAAGTCAGTGGAGGAGTCCGTTCGAGGATATCAGTGGGAAGAACAGTTTTGGAGTCAGTAAAATGTGGAGTACGGTGATCGAGGAAGTTCGAGGCGTGTATGAGTATGGTGGAATAGATGGAAGGAAGAAAATCGATATGAGCATAATATCGGTCGGGAGCGGTAGTCATTGGGAACAAGTTATGCGACAGGAATGGAGGATGAGTTATTATTGCGTGATCGGGGAAGCCTGGAGTATTGGTCGGCGCAAATGAATTCATGAAGCGGAGTATAGCAATTCAGTCAGAATTGGTGGATTTGGGAATTAGAGATAGAATCGATGAAGAATCAAATGGAGAAGTCATGATTAATCGAGAGTCAGGCCATTTAGCATGGGAAATTTAAGATGTCAGTGTGATGAGAATCGGAGCAAAACCATGTTTCAAGAATTAGTTGAGCATCGGGAGTGTAGTTGCAGTTGAATCAGAATTCAAGTAGTATCATATAGCCCAGATGGAAACAAGACTCGGGGTGGAGCCGTGCAGTCAAGATCAATGAATGTGCAATCATAGTGCAAATCGGTGTAGAGAAGTTTTGTGCAAACCAGTGGTTCAGAAGTCACTAAGCATCAGGAGTATGAGCTTAGTTTGGGAGCAAAGTGTAAGCAGCAGAGCATAAGCAGCAGAGCATAGTTGGATTGGATTCAGAGACGGAAACTTACAGGATTCCGATTCCGATTCGAAGTTTGTTAGTAACGGAGAATTCGGAGACCGAATTCCTGTAAGTGGGGAAGAATGTAATACCATGTCTCACTAAATTGGTCAATGGGCAGCAGAAAAGTCAACGAGGGCATTTTTGTAATTTTTGGAAGAGGAGGGGCATTTTGGTAATTTTACCAAAATACGAGCCGGAAGCTAAGACTGGCCAAATGTTATTATTTTTAAATAAAGAAAACATTTATAAGACCAAGATTGATGGAAACAGACCATAGATGAGTTTTTCGGACTATCGGGAATGGAAACCGATATAACCGATAAAACTTGTAAAATTTATAACGGGAGCTACGGGTGTCCAAACGGAGTGATTCAAATTTCTAAATTCATCTAAGATCATCTAGAATCGGAAAATGAGGCTTGGTGGATTTATAAAAGAAGCTAAGGAGTTTCTAAAATATTAAACACGAAAACATCAATATTAGTAAGTCGGAATGGTTCGGGTTTGAGGAGCTTCTAGAAACGAATGAGTGCAATGTCTTTGGTCAGACTAAACCCCCAAGAGAAAAGTGTATTCTCCTCACTGGCGCCACCTATATATTTTAGATTGGTGAACAATGGAAACATGAGATATGGTGACTTGGAGAAGAAGTAAAGGAACAAAGAATACAATGCATTTCTTTTGCTCTTGATCTCTAAACGTGGCATGTGGAGAATTAATCTTGAGGTGAGTTGAATTATTCTCATACTTTTCTTGGCTACCTGGAGGGAGGAGAAGAAACATGGATCCAGTGAACCTCATTTGTTCACGTGAAGGAAGAAGAGAAATGGATTCAATTAATCTCAGTTTACAGCACATAGTGAATTGAATCCTTGCTATTAGCGTGTCATAAAATGAAGGGAAGGAAGTGACATGTGTCACACATCAAGACACCAATGGTTACTATAAAAAGAGGCTCTATTTTTCCTAGTTTACAACACACCAAAACATGAGAAGAAGAAGATAAGAAAAGGAGAGAAGCGTGAGAAGAAGGAGGAGGAAGAAGAAGAAGAAGAAGAAGAAGAAGAAGAAGAAGAAGAAGAAGAAGAAGAAGGAGGAAGAGAAGAAGAAGAAGAAGAAGAGGAGAGAGAGAAGAATAAGAAGAAGAAGAGGAAGAAGAAGAAGAAGGAGAAGAGAGAGAAGAAGAAGAGAGAGAGAAGAAGAAGCATGAGAAGAAGAAGAAGAAGGAGAGAGAGAGAGAAAGAAGAGAACCGGAGGAGAGAGAGGAGGAGAGAGAGAAAGAAGAGAACCAGAAGAAAGAGAGAAGGAGGAGAAAGAAGGAGAGAAAGAGGATAGAGAAAATAAGGATGGTCTGGAGGTTCGATCAGAATCACTAAGTTTAACGTTACGGGCAAGTGTGGGTCAAGGTCGGGTCAAAGCAACGGAGGTTCAGGGAAGGTTCGGGTTAGCGTCGAGTTCGTGCCGGGTCTCGTTGTTCCGCTAGTCCGTCAGTCCGTCCGTCTGTCGTCATAATAACACTGTGAGTCGGCTAAATTGTGTGTTGCATTTAGCTAAGATCATATAGATCCGTAATTGATAAACCGTAGTTTAGGTTGCATACCCGATTGATTGAATTGGTTAGAACGGCTATGGTGATGTAATAACTCGGTTAATCAATGAGATGGTTAGGGTAAGGGATGCATGCTAGTTCACTTATATTCGTAATCGTTGATAGTTCGTTGTTGCTTGATTGGGTGTTGTATTAATTGATTGATAGTTCGTTGATTGCTTGATTGGGTGATGCATACATATAGAGCGGCATGCTAGGACGCATATGCATATATAAGTATTTGAGAACGTATCTAACGGAATCTATATACGGGAAATTATGAGTGGATTAAAATACGGTTAAACGACATAACACACTTAGAATATAATAACGGGTGGGTTAATTAGTCGGGTTAACAATAATGAATGGAAGTTAATGAATAATGAGATGTCGGGGAGTTAGTAATCTTACTAACTCTAAACCGACAGATCGAGGACGTATTAAAAGCTACTTAGGAGGTGATAAGTAAAGAAGTGGTGTTATTGATGGGCCGTCTACGGGGTTAGTAATCCACTAATCCCAAGGTAGCGGATTGAATGAGTAAGGGTTAAGGGTTAAATGAGTAAAGGTTTAGGAGATAGTAAAAGACTAATAAATCTAAATCATTGTTTGTGTGGTGGTGTGAGTATTGCTTGTGTGATTGTTTATCTACTTTGGTGTCAGACCGAGTAAACTGTTGTTTGTGTGATTGTGTACCTACTTCGGTGTTGGGCCAAGTAGACTGTTGTTTGCTTGTTTGTGTATCCACTTCGGTGTTGGGCCGAGTAGACTGATGTTTGCTTGTTTGTGTATCTACTTCGGTGTTGGACCGAGCAGAATGTACGGGGGTAACTTGAATCACTGTGTATCGATGGACAGAGAATGGTGTCCTAGTCGAGGACTACGTGTTTCGTCTAGGAGTCGTGGGAGGTTTTAGTTACCGTGGGGTAGCTAAGTGGTCCCGTGGAAGTTACCGAGTTCGCATAGTGGGCCCAGATGGTGTAGAGATTGCGTTAGAGATGCGATAGATAGATCGAGTTTAATCGAGAGCATGTGCCGCAGTGTTCTCGATTCCCTTGGTTACTTTTGTGTTGTTGTGTTGAATGCTTGTGTATTGTGGAGCTCATCACGTCATGGTAGCACGTGATCAGCTATTGTACTTGATTGTTATTTTGGGTTTGGGCGGGATTATTAGATTATTAGCAGTCTTTAGTTGGGAGCCGTCTCACTGGGTAATATTAGATTGTTCATTAGACTCTTTTGTGTTTTTCAGGTTTGGCGTAGCTCGGCTGACGCGTAGGACACTCGGAGTAGTCTCGGGTTGGCATTGGGTAGTAGCTTGTTACGTATGTTGACTTATTTTCGGTTTCGGATTTTGTTGAGCGCTCGCTAAATGATTTGTATTAGACCATATATTGTTATGAATAAGATTTATCTTTTCAAAGTAATAAAAACGGAATAATTCTCTGATATACGGTTTAGTCCGAACCGAACACAATTCGTGGAAGCGGTACGGGTTGAAAAGCCTCGTATCGTGGAAACGAGGTAAACAGAGTCAAAGGTGGTTTGGTTCGAGCCTTTGTCTCAAACCGTATTGGCTCTGGCTTTTGTATTGTGATAAAATCTTCTCGTATGACTGCTCGGGATCGATCGGTCATGTTCTTGTTTGATTGTTGGCCGGTAAGCTCGTGGGTCAGCGGAAAACGGGAAGGGGGCGTTACACTAAAGCCCTCACTCCAGAGGACACAAGTGAAGAATAACTTCAACCTCGTTGTAGCTTTTCGCAAAACCGGATTGTCCTTACCCGACAAGCAGATCAGAAATGATGAAGCCTACGTTAGCCCCCACTCTCAAAGAGGTCATGCGGCCACAAAGCCGGTGCCAGAGCACGAGACCAACCAAAAACTCGCAATCAGTGGCTATCTTGCTGCGAACACCCATAATTTTTTCTGTTTGTGGTTATTTTATGGCTAGAAAATATAGCCATGAACGGTTTGTGACTAATCTGTGACTATCCGGCAATTTTCTTGTAGTGAAAGGAAAATTAAGGAAGAACCAGGAGGGAAGAAGACCAAGAGAAGCTAAAGCCCTCACTCTGAAGGACGTAAGTGAAGATCACCTTCAACCTCGCCGTAGCTTTTCGCAAAACCGGATTGTCCTTACCCGACAAGCAGATCGCCAAATGGTGAAGCCTATGTTAGCTCCCACTCTCGGAGTTGTCCCGTGGCCACAAAGCTGGTAGCACGCGACCAACCTAAACCTCACAACCCTTAACGCCACAAAACGACTCCTAGAAAAACCCTCTGCCACCACACACACGCACAACCCACCAAGATTCGATCCGTAGACGCTTCAACACACTGCCGACTACGGAGAGGCTTCAACACAGACACACAACCACCGATCGGAAAAAACAGAGACACCTCTCTAAGATTCTTTAAAACCACCGCCGGCGAATCGACAAGAGCTCCACCGTTCTCTGGCGGAAACTACCTCTACCTCTTCCCGGCGACGGATCTCCGAAGACATGTAGCTTCCGCGATGCCTTTGCTTTGCTGACTACCTTACCGTAGTGTCTCTAAGATGAAAGGGGGCTTTCCGATTTTCCTCCATGCACTGGTCCGTCGCTGAAGCACGAACAAGAACCTACCTAGGAGGTCTCCTCACGGCCGACATAATCGCCGGAGACGGAGAAGACCTCCCGATCTGAAGACGAGATATGTTTTCTTTTGGGAAAGAAACTTTGAGATCCACGTGTGATGCACACACTTCTTTTAACAAAAGTATAACTAATTACCTAGAAGTTTTGGAAGATTTGATCCATAATCTCGTGTCTCAGGATCATAATAACATTACAAGATTATTTTTTCTCAACATTTAAAGTAGTCGAATTTGTGACTATTTTGTTTAAGCCGAGAAGCTTATATATTTAATACACTAGCATGTGATATTTCAATCTGAAATTAACTACTCCGAAAACTATTTATTTATGCAAATTAATCCATTTTCGGTTGGTCTATAATACATAATCTTATCTATTATTTTATGTTATGTATTATAGACCAACCGAAAATGGTCAATAATACATAATCTAATCTATTAAGTGACAAAAAAATAATTTATTAAAACATGAGACCATTATAAAATAAACCTTACCCCTACGTTTTATTTACAATATATGTCATTAGTTATTAAGATTTTATTAAGGATAAAAATGTCAAATCTATTTATAATTAATTTATTCATAATATCATCTAATATCTTTTTCTTTTCTTTTTATATAAAAATAAAATCTTATAAAAATTCTTTTTAAGAACTTTCTAAACAAAAGTAAATAAATTCGTAATTAATATTAATATATTATTATAAATTAATATTGACTAAATTTTAACTTACAGAAAAATAAAAATCATATGATATTTATATATATAAGCATAATTAAGTTAGTAAATCAAATGATAAATATAATTATATAATTTAATAAATAAATTGTTTATATAAATATAAAATTAACTTAAAGTAATCATACATAAAACAACAAAAATTCGTTTTTCGATATAATTCAAAAGTGAATATTATAAAAATAAGTACTTAAATTAACATTAATAAATTTTTAGTTTATAACATGAAGAATTTTAAAGTTAGAATTTAGATCTATAACTAAGTTTATAGGGCAATTCCTTCAAATTTAACAAAATATTTTTATTAGATATGATAAAGTTAACGAGTTACAGTATTAATTTTTCAAAAATATTTAATTACATTTATTTAAATTAAATTATTTTATATAAAAATAAAATATTCTATAAAATGAAATAGTACAATATATAGTACATTTATACTATCAAATTTTGATATTCAAAAATATATTTTTATACTAAATATTAAATAAAATGATATATAACTAAATAATTTAATATATCAGTTATTTTATAAATAGTAAAACCAAATATTGGTAAATATACACATAAATGAACATAAATAAATATATTTTGAATATATTTCCACTAACAAAAAAACTGAAAAATCAAATGTAAGATTAATAAGTTTCTGATTTATAAGATGTAAAGTTTAATTTTTTATATAAAATTTAAAATATTAAAATTAAGTCGATATATTTTTAATTTGATAAAACTAAAATATTAAAAATAATTCAGTATATATTATTCAATCATATAGTGAGATATGGCGATGTTTTTATAATTACGATTTGTACAGTTTAATTCATCCAAATATATAAAATATTTAACCAATTGTAAAACGGGTCAAAAAGACTAATTAATATGTTTTGATTATAAAAATATCAAAAAAAACTTATAGAATATACGTTTTGTAAATGGATTATCATAATTATAACTTTCATAAATATCTTTTTTTATATATAGTAAAAAATATAGAAACAAAAACCAATTAAAATACCATCGTCCGAACAGATTAAAACTATATAATATATTATAGAAAATAAAACTGTTTCATATCCTAAACTTTCAAATTATGAATACATATTATTCAAAAAAACTAAACACATAAATTTTATCCCTAAAAATATATAAAAATATAAAAAAATATATATTATAATTTAGTAAAATAATTGTGATTCAAATATAAATTTTAAAATATTAATTTTAAAATAATAGATGAAAATCAATTGATTGAAATATAAATTCAGAATATTTCAAAAATATTTTAAACAAAAACAATAAATCCAAGGTAAAAGAACAAACAAAATATCTAAACCATAATATTTAAAATTTAAAACTAAAAACAAATCAATTACGATTTTTTATAATATAATAAAATTGATAAAATTGTAAACTTTTATTTCAAAAAAATATATAAAACTTTAAATATAAAAATATTTGTGATTAGTTTTATTATTTATTTTCAAATAAAATAGATTATTTGATACAATCCCACATAAAAACCAAATAGAAAGATTAATTCTAAAATAAATAAATAAAATTATTTAATATAGTTTGGTAAACTAATTTTGATTCAAATATAATATTTAAATCTTAATTATAAAATCATAGATAAAACCCATTTGACTAAAACCTAAACTGAAATCCAAAAATAATAATAAAAACCAAAATAAATACCTAAAATATAATATTTAAAAAATTATATCAAAACTAATCCAAATATAATGAATTTATAATATTATAAAATTGATAAAATTTTAAATATAAACAAAATATCCGCACTAAACCCAAATAGATGGACTTCACATTTTATTTATATGAACCTCAATCAATATTAACCCAAATAGATTAGTATTAATTCTATAATAAAAATTATGTGTTATTATTTATTAAAATTTTGTGATTAAAATATAACATTTAAAGTCTTAATTTTATAACCAGATATAAAAACCAATTTAGATTAAAGTAAATTTGAATATCGCAAAAAATAATTGAAACCAAAAATAAAGAACCAATAAATTCAAAAGCAAACAAAAACATTAAAACCCAAATCAAATATCTACACCATAATATTTAAAATCTACATAAAACAATAAAGTTTTAAAAATGTGTAATATAAATGCATACAAACATTGTCTTAAAAAAAAAAAACAGAACATCCAAACTTGATATACAAGTTTATACAATTGTGAATAAGTATACCTACTGAGTAGGAGAAGAGTGAGTCGTTGGCTCAGCAGTCTGGGTTTTGCAGAAGTCGAGGTATGCCAGGTGTGTTTGTTGAAGATATTTTTGCATCATGCCCAACTCCTTCTGCTCACTTGCTTGTCGAGCTAGCTCAGCAGCATGTTCCTCAATTTGGCGCTTAGCTTATTCGAGCTGATGTTGGAGCGAGTTATAAGTGGAATAGCTACCCGGATACTTGCGCTTTAGGGAGGCGTGAGACTCTCGAGACTTCCAATCCCATAAGCATAGCCTCTATCATCCACAATTGTTGACTAGGAAACAGAAAATATTGAGACAGTTAGCAAAATAGGTAAAGAATGACATAAGATTCATATAACTTAATCATTAACACAAGTGGACAATAACATGATCATTAGCATCTCTATCTCACTACCAATAACACAACAGATTCATATATGCAACAAACAAACTCTAAAGGACTGTCAACCATATGTAATCATATACACTAAAACAGAAATGCTTAATGATTCACAGAAGCATAATTACTTGAAGAAAGAGTTCATTGATCTCATCGGTGGCCAGATCTCATGGTCGCGAAGTCCCATCAGAGGTTTCTGCCTCAATTTCAGCCTGCTTTGCTTCGACCTTCTCCTTATACTTATCTGCGACCTGCTGCGACTTCAAGTCTATGTAAGTTCCATCTGGTTTTGTGTGGGTCTTCAGGAAGACTTCACCGAAACTTACGGCTCTACCCAGCTGTTGTTCATGAAAATGTAACACAAGATAAAATAGTTAAAGGAAAGTATATAAACTCAGAGAAAAGACTTCTGCCCAGTGAAGTTCTTGTGAGGACCGAGACCGCCACAATCAGAATTCCGAGCAGCATAAGTGGTCTCACTCCTCTGTTTACCTTCATCACTGTCCCAATAGGCCACCATTTCTTTCCAGATTGTGTCTGACATCCATGAAGGTCGCACACCTGAAAGGTGAGCTTTGCTGACCATATCCTTCATTCTCCTCTGACAAATCGCCTCAAAATGGGCTTGAACGGTCTCTGTTATTAGGAAATCCCAGTGGTGCTCTTTCTACAGTTGAAACAGCAGAATCTTGTTAGTAAGATAATAATTAAAAGTAAAATAAAAGTCACACTAAAGTACCATACTAACCGTAAACTCAAGGAAGTGTCGTTTTGCCCGCGGCCGAGGCACATGACTCCAACTATAGAATGCTCCATCGAACTTGTTTGTGAAGATATTATTAATTTTCCGGACAAAAACCGACTTATCACGACCAAACCTACACAAAGAGAAAAAGTCAGAAAAAATTATGACTTAAGTACTCAGACAGCAAAACAAAATTATGACTTAAGTACACAGAGAGCAAATTGGAGAGTGAGAGAGATATACCATGTGGTGTTTGGCGGCTGAGGAAGTAATGGAGAGAGCACAGTCGTCCACTGATCACGGTTTGGCATAGCTAGCAGCCTCTCAAGATATCGGAGACGGCTTTCCTCGAGATTTGGCTGAATAGCAGCATCGTCATCAACCCCGTCAACACCAGCTTCATCCATTTAGTTGGAATGCTGAACTTCAGGCGCCTGATTATTGTGAGCTTCTGAGTTCTGATTCGGAAACAGCCTTGGTGGTTGATTCACTTGAACTGAACGAGCCGAAGAGGCTTGTGGAGGAGTCATCTGAGCTGTAGCTGCAACAAAACACATAAGTCAAACACAATCTAAACACAATAATCAGACATTCAAACAGACTAATGATGGGGAACCTTGGCCATAGAAACCGAGGGAAACAACATACAAAGAAACTGAGATTGTAATGCATCACATATATCGTGCCTATAGGAAATGAAGAATGCAGACCATGTTCAAAATGTTTCAACATACAAAGAAACATAGATTGTAATGCATCACATATATCGTGCCTATAATATTAACACAGTACACCAAAACAGATTGGCTCAGACTCAAGACTCATGTATGATACAAACAAAATAGTACACCAAAACAGATCTGCTCCGTTGAACAAAACATAAACCTCAGACTCATTTTTGCGATCTTGTCACATCATTCATACGACACACTCACTTGCAAGCAACAAAACATAAAAATTAACTCTGGTCGCGATATTGTCAGAGGCTTACATTGAGTATTCATAGAGGCCCTTTGAATTTGTGGATTCGAAGAACCTTCCCTCTGAAGTTGAGGATTTGTAGATCCTGATCTCGGATGTTGCGAGTTTAGAGAGCCTGTTCTCTGAGGTTGCAAATTTGTAGACGGACCGTGACCTAGTGACGTCCGTCGTGGAGAGGTTGAAGTGTTTTCGAAGAGATGAGGCGGCGGTGGATACTGGCTGACATGCAATTGAGTCTGTACTGTCGGACGCGGTGGAGGAGAATCGTTCGTTGTCGGTGTGAAGTTGTACTGTGAAGGCAGATTCGAGGGCCTCCTCTGTGTGGAAGAAGAAGGTTGAGTCTCGACGGCGACAGAAACTCGCCCTCAACCTCTTCCCCGCCCTCGACCTCTTCCTCTTCCTTTCGCGGTGGCCATCCGAGATTGAGACAGAGATTAAGAGAGAGATTTACAAAGAGAGATGGTTAGAGATCGAGACAGAGAGTAGGGTTTGTGACAAAATCGAGAGTTGGACCCATAAAGATCGAACAAAGAGAGAGATTGAACACAAGGATAGAGAATCGAACAAAAAGAACGAGCAGAAAGAAAGAGATTTCAGTGGTAGAGATCGAACGGAAAGAATCGCCAGAGAGAACGAGAGAGGCGATGAAATGAGATTAGGTTTAGGAATTGGGGATAGACCCCCCTTGTCGATTTCGGGGAAAACCGGAGGGAAATAATTCCTGATTCATCCAAATTTTACCCAGTTCAGCCAAAATAATTTGGAGGGTTATTGTAATTGGGCCGAAATATTTAGGCGGGCCATTTAATCTGTGGCACGAAAATAATGAAACCATGTTTAGTCGCTAGTTAGACGCTAAATAGTTGCGATTTTAGAAATTAATTTTTAGAGTTTAAGAGTTAACAAACACAGTGAAAATATATTTGAACACTAAACATTCTTGAATTATAAGTAAATCTAAACATTATAAATTTTAATTAAACATTAATCATTAACCTTATAACTAAAACAAGAGTAAGATGTCATGAACAATAAACATTAACATTAGTTATTACACATTAACATATTCTATATGAAATTATTATCATGCCTAGTTGAAATTGTCTGAAATCTGAAATACATTAATCAATATGGTTCTTCGTCATCTTCCGCTTCATCATCTTCCGCTTCATCATCTTCATCGTCGTCATCATCATCAGAAAGATGATAAATTACACCGAAATTCGTCTTCTGGTTCTGCATCTCTAACATCGTAATCGAGATTGATTGGGTTTTCTTGTTGCACCAAATTATCAGGAACCAGATCTTCAATTGTAGTCATCATTACCGTATCATCATTTTCCTGTTGCAAAAGAGTCAGTTCTGTGTTGACATATTCCCCTGAAATATTCCCCCTAGGGTTGAATTTGACAACATTGAGCCACATTTGCTTCGGTCTCTTCGTGTATGGATACATGATATAACAAACTTACTCTGCTTGAGAGGCTGTGTAAATTAAATATTGAGAGGTTGTGTAAATTAAATATTGAATTATACTTAGAGTATCTATGATATTCATACAATAGTTTAAAAGATAGAGATAGATATATTTACGTACCTAGAATAAATGGTTCGTATTTATTGTATTTTCTCGATGCACGAACGTCTACAACGCCAGCATTTCTCCTTCGAGTGCCTCTACCGATAACAGGGTCATACCAGAAACACTTAAAAAGTGTTATTCTCAAATTAACCATCCCCTGGTACTGAAGTTGTATTATATCTGTTAAGATCCCGTTGAAATCAGCTGCATCGGATGCATCACTGTAATTATCTCTTTTAACACATATACCATAGTTACATGTCTTTTGTCCCTCGCTGTGGTTTTTTGTATGGAACACATATCCTTTTGTATTGAAGATAGGCCAAGTTCTAGCCTTATTGACGGATCCATGGACAATGTCTTGAACCCAAGGAGGAAATCCATGGGTGTCATTCCTGTAAGTAACCTGCATATAGATGAGCAGACAATATCAAATATGTAGATAAAAACACCATACACATATAATCAGTACTTAAGAAATATTTTCCAAACATACATAATCCCGCACCCATGTATGATATTCGTCAGCCTTTTCCCAGAGAGCTCTTTCTCGGAGAGATCTGGATATTTTCCAGAGATATAGTCTTCAAACATTCTGTTTAGGACCAACATGTATATGAGACCAACACAATATATAAATTAATTTAAGTTGTGTTATACCTCTCAACTAGTCGAAAATAAGCGCAATTTCTCAAAACATAAGCATGTGCACATTGATAATCTTCTGGTGAAAGCCATACTTCATGCATTTCTCCACGTGGACGGCAAACTTGAGTAAATATATCAGGTACATCTTTGTCATGATATTAGAGGACTCCAACTTCATTGTATCTTGTTAACCTGACAACATGAGTTAATATATATAACTTCAGAATAGATAGCATGTACATGTCTCTGTAGACTAGATAGAAATTTACCTTGAATTCGTTAGTATATCCGAGGCGAAATAATGCTCTGTGAAATAAGTAATTTCTTCATTTAGATATGATTGTACAATAGATCCAGCTGCATATCTTTTGTTCTTTGCTTTTCCTTTCAGCTTTTTTGAAAAACCTTTCAAAAGGGTACATCCACCGGTATTGAACAGGGTCTCCTAATTCAGCTTCGTAGGGGAGATATATAGGAAGGTGCTCCATCACGTCGAAAAATGATGGTGGAAATATCTTCTCCAAATTGCAAAGAATCAAAACTATGTTTTGCTTTAGAATTTGGACGCGACTCTTCTGAAAAGTTCTTGAACATAAGTCACGAAAAAGTCCTCCGATCCCTACAACATAGAGAAATTAAAACAGCAAATGGTTAATACAAAATACAAACTCGAAATTACATATTCAAAATACTATGAATAATCGGAACCTGCTAACGCGAGGTGGACGTTCTTGTCTAGGAGTTCTGCAAAGATAAATGGAAGTAGTCGCTGCATAAAGACATGGCAGTCATGACTCTTCATCCCGGAAAACTGTGCATTAACCAAATCAGCACAACTTGCTAAGTCTGAAGCATAACCATCTGGGAATTTGACCTCATGCTTCACACATTCCAACAACTTAGTCCTGGCTGCATTTGTCAGAGAGTAAACTGGGAAAGGAGCTCTACCAGCACCATCAAGATGTAAGTGTGGCCGAGAATAGAATTGATCTATATCCAATCTCGATGGGATGTGGTCTTTTGATTTACCCTTCACACGCATAAGAGTTTTTATAATGTTGTCAAAAACATTCTTCTCTATATGCATCAAATCAAGATTATGTCGAAGATTAAGGTCCGTCCAGTATGGTAACTCCCAAAAAATGCTTTCTTTGTGCCAGTTATGCTTCTTCCCATAGCCGGGCATCTTATCTTCATGACCGTTTCCACCAACATCCTTAGTTTTTGGTGGATTTACATGACGCAAATGGTAGGAATAGACTTGCTCACCGGTTAAAGAATCAGGAGGATACTCATTCCTAGCATCCTTTCCATTCAAGAAGTCTTTCTTATTTTTCCTCAGTGGATGATCTTGAGGAAGAAATCTTCGGTGGCAATCGAACCAACACGTCTTTCTTCCATTCGGCAGATAAAAAGAATTGGTATCATCCATGCACCATGGAAATGATAGTTTGCCATGGGTGGTCCATCATAATAACATGCTATACGCCAGAAAGTCGCTGATCGTCCACATGAGAACTGCTTTTAGATTGAAATTTTGATTCAAGGACATATTGTATGCATTGACTCCATTACACCACAATTCTTTTAACTCCTCAACAAGTGGATGGAGGAATATATCGAGACTACCTCGTGGATGCTTTGGCCCAGAATTCATTACTGTAAGAAACAAGTACTCCGTATTGATGCACATATGAGGGGGTAAATTATTTGGAGTCAAGATCACATGCCACAACGAATGATTATTAGACATGCCAAATGGATTGAACCCATATGTACATAGTCCAAGATAAACATTGCGGGTTTCTTGTGCAAACAGGGGATACTGATCTTGAAAGTATTTCCACTCTACCGCATCAGACGGATGGCACATTTCTCCCTCTTTTGCTTGGTGCTTGGCATGCCATCTCATTGCTGCTGCAGTATTTTCGCTCTAATACATTCTCTTCAATATGTCAGCAATAGGCATATACCATATACGACTGTATGGTATATTGGTCCTACGGTATTGCTCGTTAGGCTTCCATCTTGGTGAGTTACAAAACTGACACTTATCTAACCTTTCATCATATTTCCAGTATATCATACAGTTGTTGAAGCAAACATCAATCGGATGACATGGGAGGCCTAAATTGCGCATCAATTTCTCTGTCGCGTAATGTGAATCGGTTGCCTGATTTCCTTCTGGTAGAAACTCCGTAAACATTTCGCATATCGAATCCACTGCCCTTTCACTCATGTTATGCTCTGCCTTCTTTTGCATGACTCGAGCAGCTAAGGATAACTGCGAGTGACCTTCAAGACAACCATCATACAATGGATTTTTCGCTCCTTCTAACAAGTCGTAGAATTTTTTTTGAATGATTACGTACAGGTTCATCCGCATTCGGATAACTACCATGTTCCTCCACATTCTGATAACTACCATACTGGTGATAGTTATCAAAATCTACGTTATCACGAAATGCTTTATTCACCATATCAACATATCTATCTTCTACTAAATTACCCACTCCTTCACTCCCACTAACCCATGTTGTATCAACATAACTCGTTCCTAAACCCATATAAAATTCTTCCCCATACTTATACCAGACATAATAATCAGGCATAAATCCATTCCTATACAAATGTTTTGTATTCTTCTTCCCGGCATAATTGATTTGTCGTTCTTGTAAATATCACAAGGACAGAGAAACTTACCGCCGTTGCTCTGCGCAAAAGGCTGGCTATTTGCAAACGGGATGAAATGGTTATCGACCCCCGCCATGAATTATGCCGTGAAATTTCCCGTTGATGCATCGATCTTGTTATACATCCACTCCCGACCATTAGTGTAGTTATAATCTCCCGATATTTTTTTTACTTAAAAAACGTTTCCCTCTGTTTTTTTCTCAAGTTTGTCTCAGCATTCGTCTATCTTGTTGTTTGTGTGGCTGAGGAGAAGTTGAGCCGATGTTTGTATATATAGAATTTTTTGCGACTATTTTGCGACTGTTTCACAAAAATTAGTTACAATAGAAACGTGTTTTATACCGTCTTTTTGAGACTAAAAGAGAAACGGTTTAGCGACCCTCCGACGTATAATTTGTGGTCGCAATTTAGTGACTAAATAGCGACTTTACCCTATTAGTTGCAAAATCAGTCACAACTTAGTCGGTAGGTAGTCGCAAAATTTAGCGACTGTAAATTCAGTCGCAACTTGTAGTCGCAAAAAGCCTGTTTTCTTGTAGTGAGAAGACACCGGCAACACGGGTTAAATGATATTGAAACAATCATTGACACCCTAAAGGCAATGACTCTATCAACAGCAGATGATACCGTTCTTTGGAGGAAGAAGGGGGATCAGTTCAATAGGAAATTCAGCAGTACAGATACTCTGACGTACATTCACAATGCTCAGCCTATTCAATGATAGACTAAAGGAATCTTGTTCAGACATGCCACGCCCAAATTTTCATTCTTCTCTTGGTTCGAAACTCTTAACAGATTAGCGACATGAGATAGAGTGTCTTGTCGGTCGGCTGGTACAAGCTCAAAATGCATTTTATGCCTTGATCCAATGGAGACAAGAAACCACATATTCTTCCGATGCCTTTTTCAGCTGAGGTCTGAAGTTGTCTGACAAAGAAAATGCTAGGTTTAAACTACACTAACAATTGAGGTCACCTGCTTCACTATATAGAGGATTTCGGCAATGATGATATCAAGCTCTTTCTCGTGCACTACACTTTTCAATCACCGATTTTTCACATACGACGAGAAAACAATGCTAGAAAACATGGTGAAGCTCCAACATCAGCTACGCAGTTACTGAGGATAACCGATAAACAAATCCGGAATAGGCTCTCTGATATATCATGGTTTTTAGGACTTTTGACCATGGTATATGTCTTTGTTATCGAGTTTTTCTATGTGTTTTGGAGTCTTTTCAGGTGTTTTACAGATTTAAGGACATTTGGAGCCTAATTGGACGTTTTGGAAGCATTTGGGTCAATTCTGCACTATTTAGAGATCTCACAGAGTTCACTGGCTGCGTTTTCGCACTGCATCGATCGACGCAGTTCTGCGCATGGTCGACGCAGTTCTGCACACAAAAATCCTGAAATTACAGTTTTTGCCCAGAAACTTCTCAGATTTGTAAAAAGGCCCCAACCGAGTTTAGATCATTATATTAGGGTTTTTAGCCACTTGTTTAGGCGACGCTTTCAGACTTAAGCTTTAATTTTATTCAGAGAGAGAGATTTGGAACTCATATTCTTTGTCTCTTTTATGATATTTGGTTTTCTATTCATTATGATTTCTGTTTCATTGATAATGTCTGAGTAGTTTACCAGTTAGGTTTAGGGATTCTCACAGGGGATTTCATGGAATTATAGGTTGATAAATCTGTAGGAATTCATATCTCTTAGTTCTTCATCTAGGGTTGTTCTTAATGCTTGATCTGAATTGGCCACTTAGATTATTGATGTTATGTTGATTTCTGCAACGAAAGTTGATTAATTGACTAGAAAGAACTTAGATGAGCAATTTGACTATTCGCAAAGAAATTTGGCTTAGGAGAATTGTGAACGAAAGAACCTGAGATTAATACTTGTTTAGAGCTCTAGGATTCACAACGAAAGTTGGCTTGCTAGGTTGTTAGACATAGATAATATTCGCAACGAAAGTTGGTCTGTTATAATTCTGTGATTCTAGTTCTAGAACAGTTCTTAATTAGATCATGATTGATTGATTAGCCTATGTTCCTGATTTCCTGAGAACTCCCTTGACCTGGCGTTTTTCCTGATTGCCTACAAAACCTATTTATTTACTTTTTTGCTCTGATTTACTGCTTTCTACTGCTTTACCTAGCTTAACCTGAATTTCTATAATCTATCGTAAGAATCTAGAGTCTCTGTGGATTCAATACCCTATATACTACTAGTTCACGTCTGTGCACTTGCAGTGTAGATCTAGGGATTAAAACCTGATCGTATCAAGTTTTTGGCGCCGTTGCCGGGGACTTTTTTGAGTCTTCGATAGATTTGAACTTAGGGTTTAGACTAGGTTTTTCGTTTTTGTTTTTGGTTACTGATTTTTCTTTTCTTTTTGCGCTTCAGGTATGCCTGTAATCGCCCTGCATCGATCGACATGGTTCTGTGTGTCGATCGACATCGTTTTCGCATTGCATCGATCGACGCTCTTCTTGCATCGGTCGACACAAAGCAAAATCCAAACTGAAACGATCGTTGTGATCCAGGGCATCGATCGACACAAAGCGCGACTAGTGATACCGAGCACTTGAACGTTTAGCAGGTTTTCTCTATGGAACCTGTGATTCTGATTCGCGGTGAGGACGGCATTTTACGAAACCAAGAGGGTCATATACGCAACGCGAAGGGTCAGAAACTGGATGGGGAAGGAAAACCCATAATACCAGAGGTTGCCGTGGGCGCGGAACCTACACAACAAGAGGCTGGTCAGAAGAAGACACTTGCTGACTATAACAGACCAGATCTATTCTATGCTAATCGGTCTGCGATTCGACCACCTCCGTTTTCCAGTGCTGAATTCAGGCTGAAACCAGAGTACTACGCATTGGTTGGACAACATCAGTTCCATGGTCTTTCTAGCGAGCATCCTATGGATCATATAGACACATTTGAGGAATTGGCTAGCAATATCAAAGCTGAGGGAGTCTCTTCAGATTATCTTTTCTGTAAGCTCTTCCCATTCTCTCTAAAAGGGAAAGCAGCTTATTGGCTGAAACAGCTACCACCAGGATCTTTGACCACTTGGGATGCAGTCAAGAAGGAGTTCCTTAGACACTTTTATGACGATGCCAGATCCGAACAGCTTAGACATGACCTCTTGACATTCGAGCAGGAACCTACATAGTCTTTTAAGGCAGCTTGGATGAGATTCAAAAGGTACCAAAGAGATTGTCCACACCATGGTTTCTCTGAGGTGCAGCTTTTATGTGCCTTTTTCAGAGGTTTGGACTTTTGGTATCAGAAAGCTATGGACGCAGCAAGTGATGGGAACTTCTATACCAAGACTCCAGAGGAAGCTAAAGAGCTTATTGAGAACTTGATAACTAGCAATAGTGTCAAGAATGCTGACAAGGAGAGGCAGAGATCTGGTGGCAGAGATGATAGTTTGCAAATAGCTGATATAAGGGACAAGGTGGATTTTGTCCACATCATCCTGGTTAGGAAGAGACAAACCCGGTCTGATGCAGTAGCTGAAGAATTTGCAGAGGTGAATTATATAGATGGAGCTGATTATCATGGACAGACATATAAAAATCAACAGAGACAAGCTCTGAGATCGAATGATTATGGCTATTCATCTCACCAAGCCTCCCCATCCAATGAACAGACGAAGATTGAGTCCATGCTTGAGCAGCTACTTCTTGGACAGAATAAGATGACACAAGATCTGAATAGAAAGATGGAATTCATTTATCAGGATCTGAGTGGAAAATTGGAGACTTTGACAAGCAGAGTTGATAATCTGGATGCAAGGATAACGCAAGTGGAAGCCAGTATACAGACAGAACATGTTAAGACAGCTTTGGCAGAAGATGGAGCTGAGCAGAATCAAGATACTAAGGCTTGGAAGCTGAAAAATCCGAGACATTCTCGAGATGAAGATACTGCATCGATCGACACAGATGTGCGTCGGTCGACACAACTTTCGAATGTCAGTATCGATCGACATCACTTTAGTGTCGATCGACACCATAGGCGTGAGCAGCCAGTCTCTCCAGAGAAGCCGATTGTAGCTGAAGAAAGAGTCTACAAACCGAAGATTCCTTTCCCTAGGAATTCCAAGCAATAGATTCAGTTAGAAAAGTGCATGAAGATGATGAGAGATAAGCTAACTGAAGCCCAATTGATTGATGCTGTTAAGAACATTCCTATGGTAAGGAGATGTGTTACAGACGTAATTTCTAGTAACATGACTGAAGAAGAAGGTGTCTTGATGGTCTCTGAAGTGTGCGATGCTGTTATTCATGGTAGGATTCCTGAGAAGCTAAAGGATCCAGGGGGTTTTATGTTAGACTGTTCTATCTACAAAGACAGATTCAAGAGGTCTTTTTGTGATCTTGGCTCAAGTGTGAATCTCATGTCATACTCTGTGGCTGCGAGATTGGGACTGATGGATTTCCAGCCCACTATGATCGCTCTTATCCTATCCGATCGATCAAAGAGATATCCAGAAGGAGTTCTTGAGAACATCCCTCTCAGAGTTGGAAATTAATTTATTCCAACAGACTTTGTGGTGCTGAAGTATGATATTGAGCCAGATGATCCTATTCTGCTTGGAAGATCATTCTTAGCTACTGCTGGAGCTGTGATTGATGTGAGACATGGACTGATTGATCTCCACTTGGGAGATGATCCATTGCAGTTCAAGATGGATAACTTGCAGAGATCCACCATTGATGGACAAAGCTTCAGTGTTGAGATAGAACCAGAGACTGAGATTGGAGAAGAGAAGATGGCAGTTCATTCTGAATTTGCTCTAACATCTTTTGCGCCTGCAACTGCTTTTAAGCAGAAAGCTCCAGATCTCTCCCATCCACCTAAGAAAAGGTATGGTTCTTCTAAACTTAAATCTCCTAAACCATCAGCTTTGAATGCAGGAAAACGCAGTATCCCACCCTCGCTTCGCTCCCACCCTGATCCTCTTCGCTCTTTTCTTGGAAAATCTCATGATCTGAATGCTTATACGCCACCTTGGATGAAGAGACATTCACAGAGACACTCCAAGTCTCTGTTGAATCCCCCATAAGTCCGATCTCCTTTCCATAGTCAAGCTATTAACTTTAAACAAGCGCTGAGTGGGAGGCAACCCACTGTTCGGTTCGTTTTTGTTTTCATTTTTCGTTTTGATTTGGTGTTTTTGATTTCTCTATTTTGGTGTGTTCAAAAGCGTGAGAAACAGGCAAAATCGTACTGCATCGATCGACACATATAGTGCATCGGTCGACACAGTTGTGATTTCAGGTTTGCCGATTCAATTGCGGTTCAGACACCGATTATCTACTTAACCGTGGGCATAATCGCCTTGCATCGATCGACACCCTAGTGGCATCGATCGACACAGGCCGACGACAGGTAAGTGATCTGACCTTTTTCGGTTTGTTTTCATTCCGTTTTTCTTTTTCACCGAGCCTAGGCTTGACACCACTGGGGACAGTGTGTTTCAAGTGTGGGGGAGGTAGCTACTGACGCACGCTTTTGTTTTCTTAAAGTCAGTCCAAATTTGTTTTATTGAGTCAAATTGAGTAGGAAACAAGGACTATTTGAGGAGATTACCACACTTGCAGGAACTTAAATGACCATTGGATGAGTTGCAGATGATCTATGACTATTAGAAAACCCAACACAGACCAGCCTACTGAGGACACCCATATCACTTCAGGTATTCAGAGAATCCATTACTTGACTTCACCTTTAACTTGACTTAATTTTCTCTCCCATGGGCTTGGTATACTTCGAGTCGGATTCCTCTGTTGGTTCCGGCACAGCTTGCAAACCTGTCTGATCATGGTTCCCTTCTCTCCTTACTTGAAAGTAAAAAAAGAAGAAGAGATAAACTGAGGATAAGCTAGTAGCTTCGAAGTGGTCACGGGAGTGGTAGAGACCCCTATTACCTCCTGTGCATCCATAGAAACATGTCCAAAGTATGCCCCAGTAAGGGAAGAGCACTGATAGAAAAAATAAAATGATACCCAGTGGGGAAAAATCAGTGCTAAGGAAGGGAAAAGAAAAGAAAGGAACCAGAAGCAACATTTGAGTGGTCAGATGCTAACAGAGTAAGAATCCATGAGTTCTTTGATCGATACCCCATAGGTGAGACCGCACTTAATAGCTTATAGAAGTCAGTATGGTGAATTTGAATGCTTTGAATGTGATTGTGGAGTTTACTCAGGATAGTTGATAAGTGTGGGGGAAGTACATATTGGTCTTGATGTTTGCAGGTTCATTTTTATGTGGCTTTCTAAGGGGAATCTGAGTGTGGTGCTTCTACGATGAAACGAGTTTCTGGAGTTTTCAAACTTCTTCTCCTGATCTTGGTCTTCTGTTTGCTTGAGGGCAAGCAAAAGCTAAGTGTGGGGGAGTTGATATATCATGTTTTTAGGACTTTTGACCATGGTATATGTCTTTCTTATCGAGTCTTTCTCTGTGTTTTGGAGTCTTTTCAAGTGTTTTACAGGTTTAAGGACATTTGGAGCCTAATTGGACATTTTGGAAGCATTTGGGTCAATTCTGCACTATTGAGAGATCTCACAGAGTTCACTGGCTGCGTTTTCGCACTGCATCGATCGACGCAGTTCTGCGCATGGTCGACACAGTTCTGCCCACAAAAATCCTGAAATTACAGTTTTTGCCCAGAAACTTCCCAGATTTACAAAAAGGCCCCAGCCGAATTTAGATCATTATATTAGGGTTTTTAGCCACTTGTTTAGGCGACGCTTTCAGACTTAAGCTTTAATTTTATTCAGAGAGAGAGAGATTTGGAACTCATATTCTTTGTTTCTCTTTTATGATATTTGGTTTTCTATTCATTATGATTTCTGTTTCATTGATCATGTCTGAGTAGTTTACCAGTTAGGTTTAGGGATTCTCACAGGGGATTTCATGGAATTTTAGGTTGATCAATCTGTAGGGATTCATATATGTTAGTTCTTCATCTAGGGTTGTTCTTAATGCTTGATCTGAATTGGCCACTTAGATTATTGATGTTAGGTTGATTTCTGCAACGAAAGTTGATTAATTGACTAGAAAGAACTTAGATGAGCAATTTGATTATTCGCAAAGAAATTTGGCTTAGGAGAATTGTGAACGAAAGAACCTGAGACTAATGCTTGTTTAGAACTCTAGGATTCACAACGAAAGTTGGCTTGCTAGGTTGTTAGACATAGATAATATTCGCAACGAAAGTTGGTCTGTTATAATTCTGTGATTCTAGTTCTAGAACAGTTCTTAATTAGATCCTGATTGATTGATTAGCCTATGTTCCTGATTTCCTGAGAACTCCCTTGACCTGGCGTTTTGCCTGATTGCCTACAAAACCTCTTTATTTACTTTTCTGCTATGATTTACTATTTACTGCTTTCTACTGCTTTACCTAGCTTAACCTGGATTTCTATAATCTATCGTAAGAATCTAGAGTCTCTGTGGATTCGATACCCTATATACTACTAGTTCACGTCTGTGCACTTGCAGTGTAGATCTATGAATTAAAACTTGATCGTATCACTCTCCTCAATTCAACAGCCGGGCAACAAGAAATTTGAGAACAATTTGGCGATTTGGTTTAGCTATCAACATTAGACTTAAAGAAAATTGTTTACCACTGTTTAGATCAGTTTCAGTTCTTTTAGAAATTATATATAGCATTCATTCTAAAAATGTTTTTATGAGCTGAATAAATTTAACATTTATTCAATTTTTTTTTATAACATGTAAACCTAAAAGCAGAACAGACATGTCTAGTTACGCGTAATGTGAACCTTTTTTTTTAATGTGAAACTTTTTTTTAATCATAATCAGTGGCGGATCCAGAAACATAATTTATCGGAGGCAGAAAATAACTTATAAAAAAAATTGTTTATGAACATCTGAAGTTTATCTATATAAGACTTTTTATATAAATTGCATATAAAATTTTATTATTATTTATATGATTTAATATATTGTATTATTCCTACTTCACTTATTTGCATGAACATTACTTTTTACTATATATATATTATTATTAAGAGAAATGTAACTTCAATTGAAAAATAATGAGAAAAGCAAAATTTATAGAAACCAAAAAAGTATGAGGTAAAAATAGCATCATATAATATTGGTAAAAAAATATAGAAAGGATATAGAGATTAAAAAAAATTGTTTTATCAGATTTCAAACACAGAGAACCAAAAACAAAATTTTTTTAAAAAATAGTGGTTGAGCCCAACTGAAACTAAACGGAAAAATCTTTAGGAAAAAATTATGTAGCCACTACCATAAATAATATAGAATTACATGTAACATATGCAAGACAGTAGAAAGGAAATAAATAATAAATGCTTTTGTTTTTTTTTTTTTTTTTGTCAACTGTGCCGATTATATATATAAACAAGAGTTATACAAACCATTTGATTACAAGAGATTGAAAGGAAAGACGAGCATTTTTAGCTAGATTATCCGCAAGACGATTTGCACAGCGGGAGATATGCATAAAGGTATATGACGGATCCGCGAGAGACTGAATGTCAGGGAGAAAACCAAACAGATCGTGCGGAGGAAGATCCGGGTGAAGAGAATCAACTTGCTGCATCAAAGGCCGGAAGAGGGAAGCAACATCTCCACAGAAGGTGACAGAACGATAACCCAGGCGTTTGAGATGTGTAACTGCTTCACGGAGGGCCAATGCTTCCGCTTGCAAGGGGGAGCCAATCGGATCAATAGACGCGGAGCCAGAGAGTAGATAGCGACCAGTTGATTCATGAAGAGTCCATGCAATACCTCCTCGAGAGGAGGGACCAATCCATGATGCATCTGTACAGCAGCACAACGGAAGGGACCGGCTAAGAACGTCTTGAAAGGAAGACGGGGAGATCTGCGGAGCCAGAGAGAGTTGCGGTTGTTGGTGGGTTGAAGCATCACAAGCCTCGTGCCACATTGTGAAGTCGGTGAAGGCCCCGTGTAAGATACTCACTAGGTGCCTTCGTATGCCACGAAAAAGAAGGTCGTTACGAGCCTTCCAAAGCCTCCATCCAATGAAAAGAAATAGGCCAGGGAAGGAGGTGGCTGTATCCAACATGTCGCGAAAGACAAAGAGAAAAGTTGAATTTGGATTGAACACCTCACCATTAGGGAAAAGCGAGGAGAGTTCCCAAATTTCACGAGCAACTCGGCAAAGGAAAAGCAGATGACAACAGGTCTCCGAGGGGTCACCACAAAGCGGGCATACCGGAGAGAGAGGGAGATGACGACGAGCCAAGGACGCCCCTACCGGGAGAGCGTCGTGCAGGGCACGCCACCAAAAATGTTGCAGTTTAGGCGGGAGGGAGAGTTTCCAGAGGCGCTTACAGAGGTGGATGCGAAGGGAAGAGATGGCGTCAGGAGGGCTAACTGGTTTCAGAAGCTGATGATAACCCGACTTGACAGAATATTCCCCATCAACGGTGTGAATCCAATGAAGAGCATCTGGAAGAGGGTTTAGCGGCGGTCGGAGTCGAAGAACCAAGCGTTGGTCCCGCGGAGAGAGCAAGGTCCGGAGGAGAGGGATGTTCCACTAGGCAGAATGGGGTAGCATAAGCTCAGAGACCTTGGTGGGCAAGGGGGAAACTCGGGTGGAAAGGCCCGGCTGGGCCGGACGGGGAGGTGAATCCAACCAGGGGTCATCCCAGATGCGAATATCACCGCCCGATCCGACCGACCAGCGGGTTCCTTAGCGCAAGAGAGGTAAGGCTGCAGAAAGACTACGCCAAGCGTGGCTAGGACGGGATCCAACCTGCGAGTCGAAGAGGCTCAGGCCCCGGAAATATTTGGCGTGCAGGACCTGGGCTAGGAGGGAGTGCGGAGAGCGAATCAGACCCCAACATTGTTTAACTAACATGGCGAGATTGAACTGATGAAGATCCTTGAATCCCATACCCCCATACTGTTTAAGCTGCGTCATTAGGTCCCATGAGACCCATGAAAGTTTATGGCGGGTAGGGGAGTTTGACCACCAAAAATTGCGAAGGAGACGGGTGAGATGTGAGAGAAGCCGCTTTGGAAGCAAGAAACATGACATGCAATAGGTCGGTAAGGCCGTTGCAACAGACTTGAGCATAACTTCCTTTCCCGCTGGTGAGAGGAAGCGCGTATTCCAATTCTCTATCTTGTGTTGAACACGCTGTGCTATAAAGGAAAAAGCATCGCACTTGTTGCGGCCAATAGTTTCCGGTAGGCCCAAATACCGGCCAAATCCACCAGAGTGAGAGATACCGGTAAGTGCAAGGAGAGATTGTTGAGTATCTGGCCCGATACCCTTGCCAAACATAAGAGCCGACTTCGAGAAGTTCACAAACTGACCAGAGGCTGCAGAATACACATGAATCAAGTCAAGAAGCCTCTGGCATTCAACTACATCCGCGCGACAGAAGAGCAGGGAATCGTCTGCGAAGAAGAGATGTGAGAAAGCTAGCCCGCTTCTACTAGCCTTAAACCCATGAATATGACGGTTGTGTTGAGCATGCGAGAGTAAAGCAGAGAGACCCTCGGTGCAGAGAAGATACAAATACGGGGAGAGGGGATCACCCTGACGAATACCTCGCTGAGGTTAAACTGGGGGTCCAGGGATACCATTAAGTAAGACTGAATATGAGACTGATGAGATGCACAGATGAATCCATGAACACCACTGATCGGAGAAACCAAGCTTACGCATCATCGCAAGAAGGTATGACCATTCGACCTTGTCAAAGGCTTTAGAGATGTCCAGCTTAAGGGCCATAAATGGATTCTTGATTTTCTTGGTTTTTAAGGAGTGCAGGAGTTCATGACCAATATGACATTGTCCGAGATTTGGCGATTAGGAATAAAGGCGGACTGGTAGACCGTAATAAGTTCACTAAGCAGCGTCTTGAGACGATCGGCAAGCACCTTAGAAATGATTTTGTATGCGATATTACAAAGGCTGATGGGCCGGAAATCCTTTACCTGGGTCGGGGAAGCGAGTTTAGGAATAAGGCAAACATGAGTTTCGTTGAGCGCAGGGGCCAAAGAACCAGAGGCAAAAAAATCTTGTACGTAGGCCACAACACTGTCCTTGATAGCAGGCCAATGGTAACGATAAAACCCTGCATTAAACCCATCCGGACCGGGAGCCTTATCGACATGCATGTGCATGAGGGCTTGATGGATTTCGCCCTCAGTAACCGGGGAGGTGAGCTGAGCATTCATGGTTTCAGTGACTTTTGGTTGAATACACCGGAGAATAGGGTCAAAGGCTGTAGGAGATGAGGTAGAGAAAAGCTCAGTAAAGTACTGATGCGTGAGCTGGTGAAGGTCCTGGTCAGAAGAGAAGAGCGTGCCCTGAGCATCTTCCAACCCCGAGATACGATTTGTACACCGGCGCTGTTGTGTTAGGGCGTGAAAGTACCGGGTATTCTTATCACCAGCTTGCAGCCAAAGCACCCGACTCTTTACTCTCCAGAACTCCTCCTCAAGTTTATACTCCGAACTCAGATCAATCTTCAGTTCTGATATACGCTGGTGATTTGGGAATGGAGCATCATATTCATGCTGAAGTAGGAGTTGAAGCTGCTGAATCTTCCTCCGAGAATTAGGAGCTGACGAGGCTTTCCAACGAGATAGACGGGCACGACATAACTTAAGTGCTCTGGAAAATGCGGATGGAGGCAGCATGGCACAGTGAGTGGACCAGGTAGAGGCTATAAGCGAGTGGACTTCTTCTAGTAGTCTCCACCGATTATCATAACGAAAGAGCCTAGCATGCCGTTTATGAGTAGCATCCGTATGGAGAAGTAAGGGCCGATGGTCCGAGCCAACCCAAGGAAGTAGTTGAGCCCAAGCATGGGGATAAAGTTGGTACCAGTCGGGATTAGCTAGAGCTCGGTCGAGTTTCGAACGAATAGGGCCAGTGGACCGAGTGCCCATCCACGTATAGGAACCACCAAAAGTGTTGAACTCATGAAGAGCAGCCGAATTAAGCAAACGTCGGAAGCGAGAAAAATGCCATTCAGGCTTCAAAAGGCCACCTATCTGCTCATCATTAGATTGATTATCATTAAGGTCCCCAAGAAGTAACAAAGGTCGAGAATGGGAAGGCGAGGACTGGAGCACCGAGATTAACCGATCACATTGCCTCTGACGGAGATGTCTGCGAGGATTACCATACACATAATAAAGCGAGAAAGAGTTTGAACAGTCGTTTACTATGATATGAGAGAAGTACAAAGTTGGTTCTGTTACAAAAGTACACTGCACTGAGTCACGCCAAAAAATTGCGACACCCCCACTACGACCACTAGGAGAAACAACATAATGATGTGGGAAGTGAAGTTCAGCTCCTAAACTATGTACAAAGCTGTCATTATTTTTGGTTTCTACGAGGAGCAGGATATCAGGCTTATATGTACTCAAGATATCCTTCAAAAAAGGAACTGTCAGATTACCCCTCAATCCCTGGCAATTCCAGTGAACGATCCTCATGGAGACGGTGGTGGCCTCTGGGGCGCCACCAGGCCCGGACCAGGATCATGAGAACCACCATTAGTCTTCTGGCGAGTAGACGAAGAAGCCTCCCCTTCCACGGAGTTCCGAGATTTGCGCTTCACACCATGAGAAACTTCAGCAGTGCCAGAAGGCCCAACACCCGGGAGCCTAGGGGACATCACCTCCAACGTCGGAATAGTCTCTTCCGGGAGGAGATGCACAAGATCAGTACCAGACATAACCCGCCGAGGCGACGGAACTGCCTGCCGAGCACGCGAGTCTGCCTCATCAACATTGTCGGGATTATCAGCAGCCATAGGTAGTGGTTCGGAAGGCTGAGAGAGCACCGGAGAGGGAAGATTAAGATCGCCCTGCAGAATCGGATTGTGAGGAGGAGACGGAGGATAAGCGTGAAGGGGAAAGACCGCTAGTATCACCGGCGGGGGGACGACGCACTCGTCGATCGCGTGGCACAGACTGCCACAAGAAGCACAGAAGCGGCGGAGCTTTTAGAAGACAAAGTGGACGAGAATCGGCTCGGCATAAGGGTCGAAACGGACGAAATGCACGAAGCTCAAAGGGCGATAAGCGTTGAGAGTTACGCGAGCCCAAACCTCGCCGGCTTGAAATCGCGACGGTTGCTGGATGATTATGTCATCAACGCGGCCAAGAACTCCAGCTATCTCACGAATCGCTCGCTCCTCTCGAGAATCATCCGGGATATTCTCGATTCTCACCCAAAAGGCGATAAGTTGGAGGTAGTCAGGCGCAAATCGGCGAGTCCACCGATCAACGACGATCATCCACTCCCGATAGGTCCACGGCTCATTCTCCAGCACCGTGAGGAGATGGTGTTCTTGGCGGAAGAAAAATTGAACGGTGCCGTCGTCGTTAATCCGGCTCGTTACTCGACCCTCAAGCCGCCAGACCCGAGGAAGAAGAAGGCGCAGACCAGCGGGGTTCTGGTGTGGCGGATTAAGGCCTTGGACTACGAGACTGAGGCGGTGTTGGGCATCGCGCTTACGAGTGACCTCACCGGAGAGCTTCAACGGCGCTCGGTCGAAGCCCAAGTTGAGTTGTTGGAGTGCAAACCACAGGTCACGCTCAGTACGATCCATGGAATTAAGCAGCAAATATCCAGGGAAAGAGATTGTGTTCATCTGAGGAGATGAAGTAAAGAGAAGATAAGCGACCGGAAGAGGCGAGTCACTCATCGGAAATCGCAGCGTCGTGTCAAAGAGACACGAAGAGAGAGAAAACTTTTAATAAATGTTTTTGAAAGATACTTAATATGGAACTCAGGAATTAAACAAAAAAAAGAATTAAATTAAAAAATGATGTGGAAGGGGAGAATTGGTTTCGAACCAGGGGCAGGCGGAATTATGACAGGGGCAATAACTAACTACGCCAATAAAGTTTTTAAGATTTATTTACTAATCTTAATATTTATTCAAATCTACCGGGGGCAGTTGCCCTCCCTACTCATCACCTAGATCCGCCAGTGATCATAATCTGTGAGTTGTATACTAAATGATATATATACTATGGTCCATGGAAGTTAATTATATTTTAATATTTTTGTGCAAGTGCATAGATTCTATATGGATATAAACATATGTATAATTGATAACAGTGAAAATGAAAAACTATTCATATAATATAAATATGTTCTTGTCTTCTTCGTTTTAACTTTTTATATCAAAGAAGAATATGTTTTTTCACCTAAATAATTATGAACAGTGATTGAAGAAACGTACAGGTTTGGTTTCTGCAGGTTGAGGGGTCGCGAGTGCGTGGGTCGGGTACAGAGGATGAGTCAGTGCGTCAGGAGCTGTTTCCCTCTTTGTAGGGACACTCATCGTCCATTAATGGGCCTAATTATTATTTCAGGCCCATTTACATATTTTTAGTTATTTTCTTGTTCTTTAATTCGGGCCTGATCTTCGTTTAATTGGTTTTTGTCGTCTTCGCGATTTGAACCATGTGATGAAGACTCATCACAACAACTTCAATATTTTGAGAAAGGGCTTTCAAGAACCCAACACTTCATCGTGGATGTATTGAATATGTCGTTTTTGGTGGGTAGGATTATTTTCTGCTGATTTATTGAATATTTTTTTCTATTTAATTTGTCTTTGTTCCATTTTTAGTTTCAGAATTTGTTCTTTTTTTTTTTTTTTTTTTTTTTTTTTTTTTTTTTTTTACAACATTATATTGATTTTGGTCCAATAGGTAGAAGTACAGAGCAAGATCAAAACAATAACATGGGTTGTTAAAAACAAAACGGTTTTAATGTGGCCCAACATGGCCCAGTCAACTCGAGTAGAGCATGCGAATGGCCACGTGTCGTGATTCACAGACACACCTCGATGATACAACAACGCCGTCATGCACAAACGGCGCCGGAGAAGTCGCGGTTCACCGACGTCGTTGGATAGCCTCATAATCGTCGAAATCACTTTGCCGACCTAAATCCGGAGGAAGATTTGCCGGAAAAACCAGTGAAGGATGACATCGTCACGCCTCAAAAACCACCGCTTGCCTCAGGGAAACGCTATCACCGCTGGGGCCCAATATATTGCCCCGATAAATTTGTTCCGAAGAAAGCCGACTCCATCTTCACATGCCGCGAAATCATGGAGAGGAGACATGGTTTCAGAACTTATTCCCAAACAACGAGAGGTGGAGGAGCGTGAGTGGCCTGCTTTGCCGACAATAGAAAATCACCACAGGATTAGGTCGTAAGGAGTCCGGACCAACCTGGAGAACAAAGTACGATTAGAATCGGAAGCTTAAAGTCGCCTAGACGGTGAAGCACAAAACGAAAAAAAAAATCAGATTTGGACCGATTTTATTAAAACCAAAGAGAGATATACAAAAGTATAACACATCAAAAGTAACCCAGCAATCGGTCCGACTTATCGCCGGAAACCAACGGCCGAAGCTAAAGACGTTTAGTGGGTGTGGTAGAGAGAAGCGAGAGAAAATTTGGGAGAGAGAGAAAGGTCTTATACAAAATTTGTTTTGGTTTATATACAGAAAATAATTCGTTTGTTGCGAATTGCAGAATAATGAATGTGAGGGATTCTTTGATAAGTAATGATAACATTACATAATATCTTGATTTTGAGATTTCGCATATTATGGCTTTTGTACTTTATTGACCAAAGTTATTTTAAATTATTGTTGGATTAAAATATACCAAAATATGTATAGAAATTATAAAAACAAACAAATAAAATAAAATAAAAATCATAAAACATCTTATAGAGGAATATTCTTTTAGTTCAAATAAAACTTTTTCTCTCTCCAGTTTCTCTCCGACTTCTCTACAGTAGTTCTCTCTTCTTTGAAGCTTCCGGCCGTCAGCTTTGCCGGCGGTCGGGTTACTTTTGTATGTTTGTTGTATTTATCTTCCGATTTCGTTATCGGATTTCTCTGTTTGCTTTTTGTTTCTCTTCCGGTCTTCTCCGAACTTAGTAATTTCCGATTCATATCAGATCTTTTATTTTCTGTTTATGCCCTTCGGTTTCCTTTGTTCCCCTGTTGGAGATTCTGATTTTCTTCTCTGTCCTAACGATTCACTCTCAGTTTAGGAGTAATTTCTCTTTCACTTTTCCCATTCATCGGCGATGGATCTTAAAAACCAAATCAATATATTGGGTTTGGTTGGCGATGGAGCTTCCGGGCGGTGGGTGTATTTCGGTGAGGCGTGAAGCTGATTCAATCCCTAAAGCAGTTTTCTTCCAACACTTTCCTGGGGACACAGGTACATCGATCAATGGGTAGCTTTTGGTGAGCATCTTTTAAGGTGATGTCTCTGTTCGCAATCTGTCAACTTTGTTAGATCGGCGGTGGTGCAGACGAGCTGCATGACGGAGACTCCGAAGCTTTGATACGTGGCTTCCTGGGAGCTACTCATCCTGAACAGGTGTTTACAGATCTGCAATAAATCCAACGTTGGTGTATTGGCGTTCGTGGAACTTCCTGCACCGTCCGTTTTCAATGCCCTTCATGGAAGCAGTAAACATGAGGAGCACATACCTAATCCAAAGTCACAATCGAAGGGGGAGGAAGCATGAAGGGTAAAGCAGAGCCACCACAACAATCATAAGAGGGGAAGATCAGAAAAGAAAACTCAAATCATCGGAAAAGCTGTCCTCAAGCAGAAACCGAAAAGATAACCTCGCCAACCCATCAAACCCAATAATGACGCTGCTATAGATAACCACACACACCACATGGCAGAGCAAGCAAAATGAATGCTTAGAGACCATAGCTTAAGGAGATAGAGCACAACCAACAACTGCATACATTGTCTTCAAGTGAGAAGAAAAACGAGCCAAACAAGACTAGAAACATTATAATAAATATAGTGACCCAGCAGATCAAACCGTCGATGCTGTAATGGCCCAATTTTGGCCCATTGGGTTTTGCCAAAATTTTAAAGCCCAAGCCCAAAGGGCTTGTTTCCTTATTTACCTATATGGCTTTCTTCCTCTCCCAATCCTATAAATAGAAGAGCCCCCAAAGTGAAATTCACATCCAATCTCCTCTTGGCGAAGCCCTGCTTGTTTCCGACGTCCTTCTTGCCTCCAGTAAGCATGTTCCGTCGTCCTCCTCCTTCCTATAAAAAAAGTACCACCAAAAACAAAGATCTATAGCATGTTTTGCAAAACCCAAATCTTTAAAAGGCCATATCTTTCAAACCATTTGGAATCCCGCAAATTCGAGGCCACCATCGCGTTTAGCTCGCGAGACGAAGCCGGAGCCACCAGACGCACCGCTGTCAGCCACCGCACATGCCGCCACACATCAGGAGAATGGTAGGCACATGAGATCCATGCGCGGCCACGCGCCGCCAGCCGCCAACCACGCGCCGCCGCCCGTCGTCGACGCCCATCAGAGCCGTCATCCACTGTCGTCGGAGCTGCCGTCCGCCGCCGCCGGATCCACCGTCCACCGTCGGAGCCGCAGTCCGCCGTCGGAGCTGCCGTCCGCCGTCGGAGCCGCCGTCCGCCGTCGGAGCCGCCGTCAGAGCCGCCGGAGTCGCCGCCGCCGCCGGCCACCGAGTTGGCTCGCCGACGATTGAGTCAACTCGGTCTGATTTTTTGACCGGTTTGACCTGGTTTTGTTCGGTTTTATTTCAAATTCTGGTTTAATCCAATTCCCTTCCGGTTTAGCTTTGTTCAGTTCAATTTCTTGGTTTAGTTCAGTTTAGGTTGGTTTAGGACAATTGGGCTGGTTATACAATTGGGCCTGGTTTGATTTGCTGGTTTGGTCTGACCCGATTGGGGTTGGGTCGGGTTAGCATGTCGGATCTGGGTCTGGGTCTGGGTTGACTGGGTTGACCGGTTGGCTTTGACTTTGACCGTTGACTTTTCAGTCAACTATTTCAATTGATCGTAACTAGCTCGTCCTTAGGCCGATTTTAGCAAAACGAAAGCCTATCTCACTCTATTTTACGTCCTCTTTCCAGATTTGAAGTCCGTTCGGGCATCAGAAATTGCTAAATTACGCTTTTTCCCTGTGAGGACCGGTCTTGAACTTTCCCTTATTCCATCTCAATTACGGGGCGCAAGTCCTTTGTTAATAGCGTCTTTCCTAGGTAGTATAGGTTTGGTAACGCACGTGATGTGATTGAAAGAACGTAGAACTGTTAGGTTATGGCTTAAACCGAAAACGTTGATTGTGGGTGATGGCTTGTATGAGTAGTTGTGGCAGGTGCCTGTGATGGGCGTTAGTTGCAGGGCACGTGACCTAGAACCGAACGAGGCGGTTGCTTGTCCTGGGTGCATGTCGTCGGAGGGGGTGTGACGAGCCCCTGTTGTGGATGCCGGTTGGCATTGTGTGGGGCTTACTCGCCGGTCCATGGGTGCATATTGTACTAAGAATTGAGAACACGAGTTAGCAAAACTGGCGCTAAGGCAATCCGAAAACTCAACTCATGTAATAGCGTAGACCTTTTATGAATGAAGTATTTCAGTTTAATAAAAAAAAAGATCCCTTTTGGTCAAAATTATGCTAGAACCTAAATAATTTATATCCAACTTTGGTTTTGTTGTGCATGTGTATGTACATGTTGACGTATCTCCTAGTGCGATCATACTAAACGTGGTGACAAAAGGAAAAGGAGAAGCGTGACACCAATTTTTTTTTTTTTAAAACTAAAATTACTTTTTTTTTGACGTCGACCCATCTTGTTTAAGCCAAGTTTAATCCGCTGGAAGGAAGACTCCGAAAAGATCCTTCAGTCGAGATAACCTGGCTTATATGGGAGAATAACACGCCTCGAGCCCGGGCTTCCTTCGCTAATGAGTCAGCACGGAGCTTCTGGGCACGGGGAATAAAACGTAGATCGAAGAACTCAAAAATCTGTTTCAAAGAGAGTAAGATATCCAATTCTGACAAGAATAATGGCCAATCCTCGGGATCGTCAATCATCTTTACCAATGAGGAGCAGTCAGTCTCAAAGTGAACCTCAAGAGTCCCTTCTCATGGACACAGGAGGCTGCCCAGAGAAGGTTATCTAACTCGGCGTGTAATGCCGAGAGGCTTCTACGACACCCTTGGAGACCGCTTACTTCTCGCCCCATACAATCCTTATAGCACCATCCTAAACCACTGATAAGGCCATGATCAATCCATGATGCATCAACTTGGCATATCAGGGTTTGGATGTCAGTAAGGGGGGCGATAGGCTCCTGAGACTCTTGTGTCTCTTCACTCTCTTCTTCATTGTCTTCAGCTCGGGCTAGTCTCCAACTTTCCGCTTCAAGAGAAGCCAGTTGGAGGGTGGTCCTTGGAGAAATTTCTTTCCCGTTGAAGATCTTATCATTCCTCGCTTTCCAAATAAACCATAAAATCCATGGATATGTGGAGTTTTGAGACTCTGAGAGACCCAGCTCTCTTGTTCTCCAAAAGAGAAAGTCCATATTACGGTAAATAGAGGAACTGGGGAAATTTCCCGGAATGGACGGAAAGTCCGATAGGGCCCAAACCTGCAAGGCTGGTGGGCATTCAAAAAGAAGGTGGTTTATAGATTATTCTGTGCTACCACATCTAGGACAAGTCCTATCAGTGGCCAGATGCCTATAAGTGAGTCTCTCACACGTCGGAATACAACCCGAAAGGGCTTGCCACATAAAGTGTTGGAGTTTTGGGGCTGTTATAATCTTCCAAACTTGCTTTTTCAGGACTGTAATACTTGGCTCACAAACTTCTTCAATTAAAGGTCTCGTATTATGCTTGCGGAGCAAATCGTATCCCGATTTAACCGTATAAACTCCATTTGTCGTATGATTCCATGCATAGCCATCCGGCGTGGCCCTCTTGCTAGGTCTCAGACCTAATATAAGAGGTATATCACCTGGATGAAAGAATCCGCGTAGGAGGGGATAATTATACTCTTTAGTCTCTTGACAAATGAAGGGACGAACTGTCATCAGGGGATGACAAATGGTAACTTGGGCCGAGGGACGAGCGGGACGAGCCGACACATCAGGAATCCAAGGATCACTCCACACCAACGTGTTTAACCCTGATCACATTGTTCTTCGTAAACCCATCTTCAATAGTGGTTTCGCCGCCATTAGACTACGCCATCCATATGATGGGGAGTAGACTCTACGGTCTTCCAGGGGGTCCGATCGATTGAAATAACGACCCTTAAGGACACGTGCTAGAAGTGATGATGGGAATTGGAGTAATCTCCATAATTGCTTTGCTAGCAGGGCGATATTAACGTCATGCCAATCACGGAAACCCAGTCCTCCTAAATCATGAGGTAAACATAATTTATCCCATGCAATCCAATGAATACCATCATTCTTATGACTGGAGCTCCACCCATATCTTGAAACCGAGCTCCTATGTTTATCTGTTAAACCTTGAGGGAGGAGAAAGCAGGACATGGTATGGGTTGGGACAGCTTGAGCTACCGATTTTATCTGGACTTCTTTTCCCCCTTTTGAAAGTAAGCAAGCTGACCAAGTGGAGACATGGTAATTAAGCCGATCCTGTACAAAGGAAAATACTTTCATCTTAGAGCCACAAATCTGTTCGGGGAGTCCCAAGTACATTCCCATACCGCCTTCTATAGATATGCCTAAAATGGTCTTAATATCTCGTTTTCTACCAATCTCCACTTTGCTTCCAAACATAATGGAGGATTTGGCCGGGTTGAGGAGTTGTCCTGACGCTTTACCATAAGTGTCAACAATATTTAGGATCTCTGTACACTGTGCGGTCTCTGCTTTGCAAAAGAAGAGGCTATCATCTGCAAAT
Organism: Orychophragmus violaceus; assembly: GCA_030180135.1. NCBI lineage: Eukaryota > Viridiplantae > Streptophyta > Magnoliopsida > Brassicales > Brassicaceae > Orychophragmus > Orychophragmus violaceus. The sequence continues at coordinate 24,599,639 of CM058236.1, read as the reverse complement.
AGAAGATGGGAGACTCTCGGGCTAGCCCTTGCAATACGAAGGCCTGTGATACGTTGTTCCTCTTCTGCTCCCTTAAGGAGGGAGATTAGTGCCTCCGTACATAAGATAAACAAGAAAGAGGATAGGGGATCTCCTTGTCTAATGCGTCTCGAGGGGATAATCTTTCCTTTTGGCTCACCGTTGATCAGGACCTGGTAAGAGACCGATGTCACACAGGACATCACAAGGAGGACCCACCGAGGGTCAAATCCCGTCTTAAGCATTAGCGCCTCAAGGAATTTCCATTTGACTCTATTGTAGGCTTTACTCATGTCAGTCTTTATCGCCATGAAGTCTTTTCTACAACGTTGATTTGTTCGGAGGGCGTGGAAGTTTTCCTGAGCGAGAAGAATGTTATCTGTGATCAATCTCTTTGCCATAAAGGCTGATTGAGTCTCTGAAATGAGAGGTGGAAGGGCACTCTTTAATCGCTTACACAGAAGCTTAGAAATGATCTTGTAACTCACATTACAAAGACTAATAGGTCTGAATTCTGACATCTCTCTTAGCCTTTCCCTCTTTGGTATAAGACATATATTTGTTTGGTTCAGTCTTGGGTCGAACTGTCCTGATACGAAGAAGTCTTTCACCAGTTTTATAATATCTTTGCTCAAGTGTTGCCAAAAACGTTGGTAGAATCTACTCGTCATTCCGTCTGGACCCGGAGCCTTATCAGGGTTTGTGTCAAAAAGCGCCTTTTTGATTTCAGACTCCGTCGGGGTCTTCACTAAGGAACGATTAGTAGCTTCAGAAATATTGGAGGTAATATATCGAAGGGAGTTTTCAATTTCCGTGGGGGAAGAAGAAGAGAAAAGGTTTTGGAAATAGTGAGTAGAGACTCTTTCTATTCCAAAAGCACTTTCTACCAAGTTCCCGTTGTGATCTTTCAAACTAACAATGCGATTTCTGGCCCTTCTTTGTTTTGTTAAACCATGATGGAACTTAGTGTTCCTGTCCACATCCTTATGGCGGAGGTTCCTGCTTTTCTGTTGCCAAAAAAGATCTTCTTCTCTAAAGGCCGCAATCAGTTGTCTCCCTAACTCCTCCAGTTCTTCTAATGAGGTATTATCATCATCTTGTGCTAAATCAATCTTGGATTTTAACACTTCGATCAATTTTGCAGTATTTGTACAATTTGATTTCCTCCAAATAGCGATTTTCCTGCGGCAAGATCCTATCTTCTGGTGAAGTCCCTTAACGGAACTTCATCAACGGGGCCCCATCCTGTGACAATTGTTTCCTTAAAACTAGGTTTTCCGATCCATCTCTTATCAAATCTAAAACTCTTTTTTGGTCTGCCGAGTCTAGATTGGATACGAGCAAGAACCGGCTTGTGATCAGAGCCCCAAAGTTTTAGATATTCTGTTGTCGTGTGAGAGAAGAGCGATAACCATTCGCTATTAGCAACCGCTCTATCCAGTCTACACTTAACCTTTCCGCATTTCCTTTTTCCCACCCACGAGAATGAATTTCCTTTAAATGGTAGTTCTATCATTCCGCAATTATCCAACATTGTCCGAAATGGAATGAATGAACTTTCTGCCCTCTTACGTCCTCCACGCTTCTCATGGTTGCCTAGGATCTCATTAAAATCACCAATCATGAACCAAGCAAATTTACGGTCAAGGCTAATCCTGATTAGTCTTTCCCACACCTTGTCTCGAAATTTGATAGTCGGATCTCCATAAACAAATGACATAAAGATTTTATGACCATCAAAAGAAGACTCAATATCAATAATATGATCATCCGTAAATAGAATGGAGACCGAGGGTTCATCCATATAAAAAAGCGCTAGACCTCCACTTCGACCTCTCGGTTCTACGGTACAAACATGATCATAACCAAAGCCAACTTGTATATGTTGAAGCAAACTCCGACTGATTTTAGTCTCTGATAAAAATAAGAAGTTAGGCATAAAACATTTGTGCAATTCTTCGAGATGTTCTTTCGTTAGGTCGGCTCCTACTCCCTGACAATTCCACGCAACTGTGTTCATCATCTTTCTAGTTTTTCTTAATCTTCTTTCCAAGAATATTTCTTTGGTCCTATCTTCCTGGCTTTTCTCCTTGAAAAAATAATATTTGAACCAAAACACAGATACTTCTTCTTGGACAGGGACACAGCCACCGTTGAAAATTTTCGCCGGTGATTCCTAAGTCGGATTGGATTAAGAGTAAAGAAAGCCGGTTACACAGAACTCAGAGCTTTAATGTTTAGAGATTTGAAACTTAATCTTAACTGCAGCAGGCTCAACTGTAGCGATAATGTGAACACAAGGAACGGTTACACAGAACCAAAACCTCTGAAAAGACTTTAAAAACCAGGTTGGTTTGGTCTCAATTTCGGAGGACTCTAACTATGTCCGAGCAAGAATCAACAGCTGATACAACATAATCAAATCGGAAGAGAGATGAGTAGAACAAAATTTGAGGGCTCTAGAAAGTATCTTCCCTCCACACAAGTAAGAGAAATCAGCTCCACTTAAAAGTCATCACCGGCTTTAGTTTGGGTAGAAACGTCAGAGGACCTCAAGAAACAAGACTAATATCAAAAGACAATATCTTGTTGCGACATTTTGTCATGAGGCAGGGACGGTGGAAAAGTTGGATTAGGCCTTTAACGTTCTTTTGTTTACTTCCACACAGGGAATAATCAAAAGCCAGGATGAAGAGTTGCAGAGACTCAACCACGTCGGTACACTGTTTTTGGTAACAAAGCAGAGACTTCAATGGGAGACAGAATATAAGACTTGAGACTCCTTTTGAAGAGCTCTAGATGCAGGATACTTCTGAATAAATCACTTAGGGCTCATTCCACACAGGGAATATACTTCTAAAAAACCGTTGCTTCACCACGACCACCACCGAGACGTACACGAGTCCCGACGTCTTCTATTTTCCGAGCACACAGGGTAATTAGGGCGAGCCACACCAGTGAGAGCGACAAGACATACCACAGACTGAAGCTGGATTGAAGTCTGAAGAGAAACCACGGCGTGAGCAGTATCGCCTTCCACACATGGAAGAAAGAAACGTCACCGGAGAGAGGTGGGGGAGCCGAGAGATAAGTTTCGCCGGAGAAGACAAACCACGACGGCGCTCACCAACCAAATACCACCCGTACGGATTGGTTTGAGAGGAGAATCTGAGATATTCCGAGCTGCAAGCACCGTTATCACCGTCGTCGTCTGAGTACCGGAGCTCGGGCCGCCGCTTCCTTCCACACAGGGAAGAGAAGCAGAGCCACGGCGTCCGTCGTTCTCCTGGGACCTCGTAGGTACGGTAATTATAGAAGAAGTCGTTGCTTCAGTTGAGGAAGACTACAGAAAAGATTTGCCGGAGATAGTTCACATCGTCGAGCCGTCGTGAAGATTCAAATTTCAAAAAAAGTAGATCTTGAATCCCCAATAAGATAATAACTAAAATTACTTATAAAAAGCCGAGATACATATAAACGTTACAGAAAAGAGATGAATAAATAATTGTAATGTAGGACTGAAACCTAAAAAGAAAAAGAAACATCAAAAGCTTTGCTAAAATGAATCTATCTGGATGGCATGGATACATCATAAACCTTTCAATGTGGAACTAAACTTGTACTGCAAAATTTTTTTGGATGCTCCTCTTCAGGACATAATCTATCTAGATAGCCTAGATACATCATAATGTAATAAAAGATGATTGCATTTGGTCAATAAAGGAAAAGCAGGAACATTCTTGGATCTTTATGCAGTTACTGCGAATAAGGCACATCACAAAGAATTGGGTCAGATTCAAACCTTGTAATGGAGAACTTTGCAGCTTCCTCTTGATGTGCGATTAAAATCCTTATGGTATAAATGGCGGTTGGCATCTTCCACCTGCACGATCAAAATATTGAACAAGTGTGGAGTTTCTTTACTACGTTAACTCTCTCGGATGTTGTTGATACCGTTCAGTGGATTGTGGATGGGGTTGAAAAGAATATCTTCAACATCGGTGAAATCTACGCTTATATCAAGAGCTCATTGCCTGAAGTGTTATTGAATCATATTATCTGGATCAAGAAAGGAATTCTCGTCACTCTACTCAGGCTTGGTTATTCTTGCTGAACCCACACTCTACGGTCTTTGGGTTTGAGAGAGCTTGGAATGATGGATCGAATAAAATCCTCATAATGAGGTAAATGTGACTTGATGGCATGCACGTTCCACTCGTTACCGGAGCTATCAAGGAGGTCAGCCACCTTCAGGTTCGAATTGAGCTTAGTGGGAGGACCATACGAAGCCAGAGGTGCAATAGTAGACAGCCAAGGAGAGCGCCACAGAGAAAAACTGATCTGTATGGAACAGGAAGTTGTACAAAGAGTACCACAAAGAAACAGTTGCGATGCAGTATGGCCTTTGTTACCGACAAACCAGAGGAGGACATCCAATGGTACTTTGATAGTGGTTGCTCAAGGCATATGACAGGAACAAGAGATCATCTCAAAGACATCAAAGTCATCAAATCCGGCAAAGTAACCTTTGGCGATGGAGGACAAGAAACAATACAAGGCAAAGGTAAGACACTTGACTCAGATTTACTAAAACTAATGAATGTTTATCTTGTGAAGGGTCTCAAGGCAAATCTGATCAGTGTGAGTCAACTGTGCGACGAAGGATTGATGGTGTGTTTTAAAAGCTATGATTGCAAGGCTATAGATGACACTGGTTGTAATACCCTGTATTCAAAAATATGGTCAACGGGCAAAAGAAAAGTCAACAGGGGCAAAATTGTAGTTTTGCCAAACCTAGGGGCAAAATGGTAAATTTGCCAAAGTTGGAGACGAAAGACGAGGCGGGCTAAATGTTCATGTTTTATAACATAAAGAACATTTACAAGACCAGAAATGGAAGAAACGGAGCAGAAAAAGGTTTTTCGGCTTGTCGGGATGGAAAACCGACTAAAACGAGAAAACTTCTAAAATTCATAACCGGAGCTACGGAACTCCAAATGAGGTGATTCAACTTTCTAAATTCATATAAAATCAAGGAGAATCAGGTTTTGGAAGTTTTGGGATTTATGGAAACAGTGAAGGATTTTCTAAAACATTAAACGCAAAACCGAGAAAACAGAAGCAACAGGTTAAGTCGGGTTAAGAATGGTTTGGGCCGGTTTAGGGTCTCACCCCTGATGGCGCCACCTTACCCAGTTGCATGAACTTGCATGGGTATTGTTCATGAACCAAAGGAATATTGTTTCAAATCACTCTCATTCTTCACCAAAAGAATCTCTCTCTAGCCTCTCACCCACGAGCTCTCTCTCATCTATCTATATTCATCAGATTCATCCCATTCACCCAGAAAACCCAGAAGACTTTTGGATCTTCAAACTCTTCTTCAAGAACATCATAGTGTTCTTCAATACTTGCATAGCAAGAAAGTTCATAACTCTTAAACCACAAACCCAAATCCACTTCTGCAAAGCCCAGTAGACTCCTCTCACTCACCTCTACAACCGCCAGCCATCCACCACTGTCACCGTCGCCGGAATCTCTCCGGAGCCACCGTGAAATGAGTGCCGCCGGCTAGATCTTCCTCTCTCTCTCTCTCATCCTCCACTGGTTCTTGATCTTTTGAAGCTACAAATGGCCAGATCTCCTCCTTGTGATCAGTTTGGTGGGTGGATCGTCATCTGATTCTCTGGAAAAAGGAGTGAACCGGCCGGTCAACGCCTCACCGCCGGTAGTCAACGCCGGAAAAGTCTTCGGAGAAGCTCCACCGCCTCCACCTCTTCAGCTGGTTCTTTAGTGGGTTGGTTCAGTATGGTGTGGTTCAAGATTGGATTGGTTTAGGCTTGGTTAAGCTTCGGTCAATGATTGGGTTAAACCGGTTTAACCTAACCGGTTGATTTGAAGTCGATTTGGTCCAATTGGTGGTTCAGTGGTTTAGTGGGTTAACTGGAGGGTCAATGGTTCAACCGGGGTCAAAGTCAACCACCGGTCAACGGCCGGTCAACGCCGTGGTCAACGTCGGTCAATGCATTAACTCCGGCCAGTTTCTATTTGCGGTTTGTGTACGGGTGTTCGGAAAGCTCCGGGGTTCGTGTTCGTGCATTCAGAAGGTTCGGGTTTCAGTTCGGGGGTCTCGGGATTCATACCGCATCAGATCCGTCATTCCGACCGAATCACTGTGAGTCGGCTCAGAACTTAAATAGATAAAAGCATATAGATATGGAAATGAGAAACCGTAGAATTAGGTATTTGCATACCCGTATGTGAATTGATTGTGATTGAGAATGGAATTGGCGGATTAACGATAAACCGGTTAGGGTTTTGAGATGCATGTCAGGATTGTAGGATTAAACGGATTAAACCTATTGTGTGCCGCTAGGTCGTTAGAGTTATTGAATGATGCATACATGTAGTTGTTGTACGATAGGACCGTATATGCATATATATATATATATTAAAAGAACAATACTGAATAGACCTAAGTACGGGAATTGGGATGGAATGAAAAGATGGAATTAAACCTAACATACGTATAGAATATGAATTGATATCCGCATTAGGTTTAATAGAGGCTAAAGAGTAATCAATGAATTAAGTAAGTGAAATATGAGACATCGGGGAGTTTAGCAAGCTGCTAGCTCTAAACCGACAGATCGAGGAGTGATTAAAAGACATATAGAAATGATATATTGAGAAGTTGTATAGCGTGTGACTTTGAGCCGTCTACGGATTAGCAATACGCTAATCCAAGGTAGTGGACGTTAATGAGTTATGGGCCGTCTACGGATTAGCAATCCGCTAATCCAGCGTAGCGGACGTGAATAAGTTAAAAGATGCTATAAACCCTAATAGGCTTGCTTGCGTGGTGTTTGTGTTATTATGTTGTTGTGTGGTTGTTGTTGTTGAGCTTTCTGTGCAGGCCTGTCAGATCGTGTCGGTATTGGGCCAAGCGATCCTTGTGGACACTTAACACGGTCACGGGGCCGGTTAAGTTCGTAGCTGCTGACTCGGTATGGTGCCGAGTTAGGGTGAAGGTGTTGGCGTTTGTGTGTGTAGAATTGCGGGAAATTGTGTTGAGATTGTTGTTGATTGATTGATTGTGTGATCGTTGCTAGAGTCCAAGTGAGTCCGCGTGTTTACATTTCTGCACTAGGACTCTAGGGTGTGTTAGATCCCGCAAGTCTAGGTTTTGAATACGTTTTGGTACTTCCGACCCGATTGGATCCTCGGGTAGTTGCCTAATCGGATCGTGTGCCTTCGGGTGGAGATTCCGGTTATGGTGTTAACCTATTGAGTAACGCTGGTAGGTGTGTGATTCGGAGAAAACGGGGTCATGTCCTAGGGCCGAATCGCATGGAAACTTAGGTTACCGTGGGGTAGCCTGAGTCACTGCATATCAATGGGCTTAGAACAGTGTCCTAGGTCGCGAGACTTCGTGTTTACGTCTAGGAGTCGTGGGTTGGTATCTATGTAAACGCATGGAAGTTACCGAGTTCGTAGGGGCCCAGTGTTGTGTTTGTATTGTTGGTATTGCGTGATAGATAGATCGAGTCTCAATCAAGGGCATGTGCTGCAGTGCTTCCGATTTCCTTTAATCGCTTTCCCTTTCTTTTGGCAAGTGCTTGTGTGTTGTGGGTTTGACACGACGTGGTAGTGCGTGATCGGTCGTTTGTTGTGTTGTTTGTTATTTTGGGGTTTTTGGGCGGGAAATTGTAGATGCTAGATAGAATAGAAGCCGTAGTGGGGAGCCGTCTCACTGGGTGATCTTAGATCGCTCATCAGACTCTTTTTGTGTTTTTCAGGTCTAGCAGCGACGGACGTGGGAGGTCCTCGGTGTAGTTTCAGGATCGCTTGTGGCGGGGTTTTGATTCGATGATTTTTTGGGGTTTTCCTTCGGTTCGGCTTTGGCGCCAATTCTTGTTGATTGAGATTTGATTGTTGCTTTCAATTATTGGCGAGCTGTTTTGTAAAGATTGTTAAACGTTACACAAACGTTTGATTTACTCAGAAATGAATATGCTTCCCTGATATTGTGTTTAGTCCGAACCGATACAACTCACGGAAGTGGTACAAGTTGTGAAGCTTTTTACTATGGAAGTGAGGATAGCGGGGTCAAAGACGGGTTAGTGCGAGCCTTTGTCTCAAACCGATATGTCTCTGGCTTCGTCTTGTGGCAAACTTATCCCGTTTGACTTGCTCGGGTTCGACTTGGTCATGTTCTTGTTTGATTGTTGACCGGTCAGCTCGACGGTCAGCGGATAATGGGAATTGGGCGTTACCAGCATCTAGGCCTAAGAAGAGGAAAGAGAGGAAACATACATGATCTCTGCCTGAGTTAAAGAAGACACGCGCTGAAAAGACTGAGGAGAGCAAACCTATGCAGAAGAAACAGAAGAAGAAAGTCTCTACAAAGCTGGGTCGTCTAATGCAACTGGTGCATCAGTCAAGGTCAATGGAAAACAGGGTTTTGTATCCAAGCGCTTTCCATCCCGAGAGGTTAAAGCCAGGTATGCTTTGTTTAAAGATCGCGGAATCTTAGCTGAACGGATAGTGGATTTTGATGAAACCGATAAGTGGGGATACTTATGCCTGATAAACATAGGGATGCTGAGAAGCTCTGTTGATGGATTGATTGGTTTTGTCCCTGAACTTGTGAAAGAATTCTACACCAATCTGCCTGAACCTAGCCCAGAAGTTTCTGATAAGGGAGTTCGAGTCTTTCTGCGCAAGAAAATGTATGATTTATCTCCAGCTCATATCTATGCTTGTATGGACTTAGAACCCCTAAGCAGTGCTGAGATCAAGGCTGATGCAAGTATTGATAGAGTTTCGCCTGATACTCTAGCCAAGTACTTAACTCAGGGACATAAGAATATCTGGAGAGGAATGAAATCTGTGGATCTTCCTCCAAAGTATGCAGCCTTGATAATTCTTGTAGCGACAAACTGGTTTCCATCCACCCACAAGAATCACATATCAGAGGACGGAGCAAGGCTGATCTACAAGATAGCTCATGGCATTCAGATTGATTTTGGAAAGTTAGTGTACAAGCAAGTGATGAGCTTTATCACAGATCCGCAGAACAATCGTCGTTGGTTGGTTTTTCCAAGGATCATATCAGCAGTACTTGAGATGAAGCATCCACCTCGCACGTTTGATGGTGAAGAACTTATTGGACCTGTCTTATACAAGAAAGATCCGAGGAGTGGAGAAGCATTTCTTAAGCGAGAGGCTGAGAGGAAGAGACATGAAATTGCATCTGGCAAGCATAAGGTAGCCTCAGTTACTCGGTCAGCTGGACGATCTAAAGCTTCTGCATCTACTGAAGAAGAACCAGTGGAGATTTTACAACTTGGTACAGTCAGGATAAGACTTCGATAGATCAGCTCTCGGTTCAGACTGCACTTCAAGACATAGCCGAGGGACTTCAGAATCTGAATGATGTAGTGTTTCATCTTCGAGATAGGATTCAAGGTAAGTTTTCAAATCTTTTTCTCTGGTTATTACTTTGACATAAGTATTTTTAACTTGTGTTTCTCTTAAGCAGGGGGAGAAACAGAGGAGGTTGATGAGTCGGATCAAGAAGAAGAGTCTCCTGATGGAGATGATGACTCTGATGAGATGACCTCGAGTGATGTTTGAGTAGTCTGTAGGGCTTGTCTTGTGGGGGAGTTATAGAATTCTGGGGGAGTAGGATTTATTTTGTTTGGATGAAGAACTTGTTACTTTTTGGTTTCCTCTCTGGTTTAATGTTGAACTCATGTTGTGCTTTCAAGGGATTTTGGATTTTATGTTATGATGTGTGATTTCTTAATGAGTCTTGTGATAAACAGAATTCTTGTGCTTCGGCTAGATATGTGTATAATCTTATTGAAGTATAGGTACTTGAGAGGCACATAAAAAGCTAAAGAGGGGGAGATTGAAAATGCAATGAGCTAGAGCATGAGTTACGACAGCTGCTGAATCAAGCAACGTGTACAACAACGATTGAGTCAAAGATGGAGAGCGTGAGCTGGAGCTGATTGATATGGAAGCTAAGGATGCTAGGAGCTGACGAGGCTGAATCTAAAGAAGAGTAGCTGAGCTGGACAAGAAGATTAGTGAAGATACGCATGAAATATGCACTTAAAAGAGTTTAGGAAAATAGGCTTTTTTCTAGACAAAGATAAATGGAAAAATGCCTAAGAGTGTTTAGGAAATATACCTAAGAGGATTAGGAAGCTGTGCGATGACCTATGATGTATAAATAGGTCATCTAGGGCATCTGTGCTTGGTGCTCCTTTAGAGATAGAGATTACTTTTAGCAAAAGTTTGTGAATTTTTTGGAGAGAATCAAGCTTGGTGTTAAGGGTCAATCTAGAAAGCTTTGAGATCATTGTTAGATCGAAAAGCAGGAAGAAGACTAGGTTATTAAGGTGAAACTTTCGTTTGCTTTGCAATAAACAGTCTTTGGAAAAGATTACCCTTGTGTCACATACCGTATTACATTACACTACAAGAAAACAGGCTTTTAGCGACTGCGTAAATAGTCGCTATTTAGTCGCAAAATATAATTTTGCGACTAAATAGCGACTAAAGTAGTTAGTCGCTAATCCTTCGTCGCTAAATTTATTAGTCGCTATATTAGTCGCTAAATTGCGACTATTTAGCAACTATATATATTTTGTTATAATTAGTCGCAACAGAGTCGCTAAATTTAGCGACTAATGAGCTACAAAATTGCGACTGATATGTGATTATTTTAGCGACTATTTAGCGACTAATTAGCGACTAATAATAATAATAATAAATAGTATTAATTTTGATATTTAATAATTAAATATTAATTAATATTCTAATTTTTAAACAAAATAAATTATAAAATACAAAAATACAAAAGAAAGATTATCATTAAATATTATATATTTTTATTTATAAACAAAATACAAAAATACAAAAACAAAAGAAATAATGGGAAAATACAAAAACAAATATATGTTTCCCGTATGAATTGCCGACGGCCCTCCGTCTCCGTGAACACCGCTACCACCATAGCCTCCGAAACCACCACCACCACCTGCTCCTTTTACCGAACCGCTACCACCACCGAAACTGCTAAACCCTCGACCTCCACCTTTTCCGAGATCGACACCTTCGTCTGCTACTGTAGAGGGAGACTCCGACGACGCAAGCTCTCTGCCTCCACCATGCCGCCGGGCTCTGCTTCTGCCGATGTGCAGCACCTCCTCCGCCATGCCGTCCCTCCTAAACCGATGCTTACAGAGATTAAACATTTAATCATAAACATTTAAAGCATTTCGTTGTATATATGTATGCATTCGTTAAGATTCTTCATTATTATATCCATCCATAAAGAAAGAGCTCACTCACCATCAACCATGTCCTTTGTACTGTGAAGAAGAAAGGTTCCTGGGAGGATTGTCACAAACCCATACAACTCCGTCAACTCCGTCACAATCTGAGTTCCGTCGTGTCGATCCCAGTCCTGTTCCACATAACTTCACCATTGTTCTTATCTTTAGTTTACCGAAACAAAGAGAGAATATAATTAACCTTAAACATGATGACACTAGCTAGGATAGTCAACGACGTGAACATAACGTAGTAAATGGGTGAAACCACGGCAGTGTTGAACGTGTCAAGCGCATGTCATCAAAACAAAACACAAAGAGAGACCAAATGAATTTTTGTGATCTTTTAACATGAAACTTAAGGCTCTCATCTTGTTTAGATAGTTCATTTGGGTTATCACGCAGGTGAGAACTATCAACGTGAACACCCATGTTTGAGGGTATACTAATTGATTCATTCCTGAAAACGTAAGCTTTAGTGCGATTCCAAGTGCTTTGACGCTCATTACCGATAATGATCCAACCAGAGAACAAACCCCGATATAGACCATGACATGTGAATGTCCATACTGTGGTATGAACTGAACTATGAGTACAATAGCTGCTTAGTAAAAGAATTTAAGCACAAAAACAACTGAATTTTCACAAACTCACAAACCAATTTACCATATAATCTAGCGTGATGCGAACCAACACACATCTGCTACAGAACAAGCATGAAACTGCAATAAATGGTATTTATAAACATATTCAAACTAGAATATCTCATCAATTTCTTCAATCTCTAGGCTTTACGGACGCTTTAGTATACCGTTTTGCGGATGATTTCGCCTCCGCACTCTCAAATATCTTTTTCTATCAAACCCGTGACATTCCTTTATTCGTTCAAGAAAGGCTCCATCGTCTTCGTCATAAGTCCTTAAATGCATGTTTTCTTGTATTGAACGAATAATTTAGGATTTGGAATTTATAATTTAGGGTTTGAAGTTTGGGGTATAGAGTTTATTCATTATGGCTAGATTCTTTCTTAAGGTTTAGAGTCTAATATAAAGAAATATGAAAGAGGGTTTAGGCTTTGTGGTTTAGGGTTTAGGGTTTAGCCTAAACCCTAAATTCTAAACCCTAAACTGTATTTCCTTAATCTAAGTCCTAAACAATATTTTCCTAAACTAAATCCTAAACATTTGTTCATCTAAAACCGAACCAAATATAAACTAAAGTGAAATTGATTAGTTTTTCTTTTTTCCCTAAACCCTAAATCATAAACCCTAAACCATACAACTAAAACCTTATATTTATTAGCAAAGGGTAACAATGACAATGAATAGGTTATGATTAATGGATATATTTAGAGTTTATAAGTTATGATTAAATTTTAAGGTTTAGAGTATGATTTATAGTTTGTGGTATAGGGTTTAAGGGTTATTTTTAAGTTAAGATTTTAAAATATTAGATTTAGAAAATAAGAAATGTTTATTCAAATGTTGAATCTTAGTTTTAGATATGTTAAAGTAACATAAATTTTAATAATTATATTTTTATTTATAATTTAGGGTTTTAGGGTTTGTTTTAGGGTTTGTTTTAGGGTTTGTTTGGAGTATTATTTATGACTGTTTTAGCGACTGATTTGCGACTGATTAGCGACTATATCATAAAAATTAGTTACAAATTAGGTCCAACACGCGTGGCACAATGTAAACGTGTTTTATACCGACTTTTTGCGACTAAATAAGAAACCATTTAGCGACCCGCCGAATTTAGTCGCTATTTAGTCGCTAAATAGCGACTATATAGCGACTGATAAGTTGTAGTCGCAATTTAGCGACTAAATAACGACTCTACCCTATTAGTCGCAAAATTAGTCGCAACTTAGTCGCTAATTAGTCGCAAATTTTAGCGACTATAAATTCAGTCGCAATTTGTAGTCGCAAAATGCCTGTTTTCTTGTAGTGTTAGTCTCGCATTTTCACATCCGTCCCCCATCCGACTGGTCTTATATATAAATTCTTTTTCTTTTTTGTCAAAGATGTATAAAATTATTGACAATTTTAGCTTCAAAGATGGAGGGAAAGTAAACTACAACTGGATGGATAAACAATAGTATTACATGCGTTGTAGATGCCTAAAGCGTAAAAGTAACAAACAATAATTTTATGCGTTAGAATAATGAATTCTTTTATAGATATGTTCTAGGTGGTTTAATTTTGACGTCTAGAACTCTAGTTAGATTACGAAAAGAGTTTTTTTTTTGTTTTTGTAACAGGATGATTACGAAAAGAGAGTTCGTAGCGTTTTGTTTAACAAATTTGTTTGTATAAGACTATACTGTACGTACAGACTATATAATATAGACATCAAACACTAGCCATATCAAAAGAAACGAAGAGGCGGTGGTTTCTCTCTGGCTCTGTGTTTGAGAAAGTAGATCTTAGATCGTGTTTTGTCTTCGCTCCTCCGGTGGGTGGCGCCGTTCGTCGCCGACCGGAGAGGGCTGTCTGCTTCCGTTTGTTTCCAGCTCATCCTGCTTGCTTTGCCATCTCGCCCTTTGTCTCCATTCGTATTTGACCAACGTTAGTGATGGTGGGTCTTTCTCCGGTGACTTTTGGTCTTCGGCTCTCTCCGGCTAGTGGAGATGGAAGGTTGTTTGGTGCCGCGTCTTAGCCCGTCGTATCAGTTTACCTCTGTGTCCATTCTCATCGGTGGTGGTTTGTTCGTGGTGGCGTGAAGGTTGGATCAGCGTCGTTGTTTCTCTTTGTGCAAGGTTGTGTCGACGTCTCTTCCGCTTCTCCTCTCTTCGGCTGTTGGTTAGTCTGGTCCGTGATGGTACGTATTGGATGGTAAAGGTGTTAGGGGCTTAGGCACGCTTTTAGATTTGGCATTAGCTTGGGATCCTTTGTGTTTTTAATCGTTAGGCTTTTGGTTATAGATTGGTTTAGTTAAGTTGGTTCTGGTTAGTGTTGGTTAGTGATGGCTGTTTGTTTGAATTGGTCAGATCCTATTAGAGTGTATTCTGCGTGGATTAGGTTCTCCCTGCTAGCATGTGGGTTAGTTCGGGGTTCTGTGGTCTTCGTTTTGGCTGTGGTTTCTTGGTTTAGTTAGCTTCGGGTGGTGTTGTTGTTGTGCATTGGGAATGTGCTTTTTCTTTCTATTGGTTACATCGGTATAATTCATCCGGTTCTCTTCCTCATCTTATGCCTCGGGTCTTCTATCTCTGACAAGGGTTCTCCGGCTCTTCCTTAAAGAATTGGGGTGTCGGCCTTCTCGCATCTAGTTGTTCGCTGGCGAATGGTTAAGAGTTCGGTCTTTCGTCTTTCTTGGTTTGGTCTGCATACGGCTTGCTCGTGGCTTCTAAAGGTGAAGCAATATAATGAGTGTTGGTAGATCAACCTTTATAATTCTTGGCTTCAGATGTTACGCTCATTTTCTCTCTCAGTGTTTGGTGCTCGCAACCTTTTTGTTGTCATGTTTACTTATTCTCGATCTACTTTTTTCAGCTTATTGGTCGTTGTTAGCTTGTATTGCCTAGCAACCTTTTGTGTGTAAGGACATTAGTGGTTTTGGTTCCTATGATGTAGGATTTTGGCTTCATTATCATTTTTTGATAGCCAGTTTTAGTTTTTTTCCGAAAAATGTATCCCTCTTTGCTAATGAAAAAAAAACATCAAACACTAACATCTTCGAAATAAAAGACGTGTTTTTTTTTTTCTTTTGTTAATGAAGATAGGTTTATCTTCTTTTTCGGTCTGGGGGGGGGTGTTTATCTCCTAAAACATTCCATAAATAATTTGCTTTTAGAACAAAAGGTAAAAGAAATATATTTGTTGCAGAGATTCTCATACGTTGCTACGGTCTGCATGATGATGTATTTCCTTTTGCATCTTTATGTATTGACTGTCTCTTTTCGCACATAATTCACAAGAAACTTAAGAAAATAACTAAGTACATCGTTTTTATTTGTAAGAATTGTACATCGAATAAATTTATGTATAAACTGTATACACGAAAACTGGAGATTACTCGAGAAGAAAACAAGAGAAAGTGCAAAAAGAAATTCACAAAAAAGAGTTCACAAAAAAAGTAGAAAAATTACTGGT
This sequence comes from Orychophragmus violaceus, assembly GCA_030180135.1. NCBI lineage: Eukaryota > Viridiplantae > Streptophyta > Magnoliopsida > Brassicales > Brassicaceae > Orychophragmus > Orychophragmus violaceus. The sequence goes on along the minus strand of CM058236.1, from coordinate 24,584,179 downwards.
AAGGTGGATATTTGTGTGCGTGCCACAAAGGTGGGTATTGCAATGGCTCAATAATAGAAAATAATTTACTTCAAATTCTATGAATCGAAACCCTATAAGTGTAAACATGCAGATAAACTGGTAAGAAGCGTTAGCATTCAACTTTCGTACATCGTTTATGTTAGACCGGAACCATCACTAGCTTAGCTGAATCGTAGGTTTCTTTATGTTGACAAAAGAAAGTATATTACATTAATATCGTGAGTTTGATCAAGTATAAGCTTTGAAAACATGAGAGATAGGTAACCATTTACTAACTTCTAACCACTGTCCTATTAGTCGTGTGGGCCATTACATTCCATCCAAACGTCGATTAGTTATAACAACTGCATGGTGTTAAATCATAACGAACACCTTTCCCTCTCTCTGGTGCTTTTGCTTCTTCGGCGTCTGCTCCTTTGGTCTTTTTCTTCTCTTGAATGTTTTTCTTCGCGGTGGCCTTCTATTGGTTTGGTCAGGTAAATGGTGGTTTGCCCTGTTTTCCTCGTATTCTAGGCGACAGTTGGGTGTCGCCTCCTCTTCCCTGCTTTCTTCTTTTCGGCGGAGGATGGATTCGTGTCTGCGCTTAGGCGGTGGCGGCTTCTCCGTTTCTGTCGTTGGCGATGGTTCCTGTGTTTCTGGCAGTCATCGAGTCGGCTCCCTTTCTCCCAGTGGTGTTTGCGCTTCGGCGGCGGCCGCGACATCGGTTAAGGTTTTGGCTAGGGTAAGTAAACTAAAGGTTCCTCTGGTTTGGGCTTGGACCTTAGGTTTTTTGTTAACTGTGAAATGATGTTGGTTTTGTGGTTGGTTCCGGACCCGTTTGGGATTTGTTAAGATCTGACCCAAAAAATCAAAACAACAAAAAATTTATATATAAGCATAAACTTTTGTCCAAAAAATTAGTCTACTCTTCAAATACTTGTTTCTGATAGAATATGGCAACTAATCACCAACGATCAAAGATCCTCCTAATTGTTTGTATATTATTCTTTCCATAGCAAGTCTCTTGATTTGTAAATATAGTAAACTTACGATTCAATAGAAAATCATCCATTTCCATGACACAATATGGTATCAGAGCTCCTCTGCGTGTTAACCTATTTTTTTTTTGCCGCTCAACTTTTTCTCTCTGCTATTCTCTTCGAGATATTCTCCTTTTCTCTCTGCTATTTCTTATGCTTCTATCTGTCTCACTCAATCACCCATGGATTCAGACTTGGCCGCCGAACGTACCTCTGTTTTCAATGCCCAAGATCCACAAAGTACCTTGTTATCGGTGAACATGTCGAGAATACCAAGCTCACCACTTTCAATTATTTCATGTGGAAATGTCAAGTTTGGGCCTTGTTTGAGGGTCACGAACTTCAGCACTTCATCGATGACACTGTTGTTGTACCTGAACCAACCATCGTTATCAACAGAGTCTCGACTCCAAATCCGATCTATGCACCATGGTGCCTTCAAGATCGTTTGATGTTCAGTTCTATGATTGGGGCTATACAACCACAAAAGAAGTCTGGGATGGGCTTGTTGTGGCTCTGGAAAATCCAAGTCGTGGTGATATTCACCAGCTCAAGTATCAGCTCAAGACATGTGTTAAAGGGACGAAGACAATTAGCGAGTACCTGCGTTTGATGAAGGCTAAGGCTGATGATCTTGCTCTTCTCGTAAAGCCCCTTAATCCAGAAGACTTCACGGAGAAGATACTTTCTGGATTGGGCGAATATTACAAGCCTGAGATTGACACTATTAACGAACGAGATAATTCCATATCGTACACAAAACTCTATGATTTACTTTTGAACAAATAGGCGATGATTCTCTGCATTGATGCAACACCTGTTGATCCGATCGTTGCTAATGCGACGGATGCTCATCCTCGTCAGCAAAATCGGTTCAACAACAACTACAACTCTAACCGTCACAATGCCGGGTCCTCTCAGTCTCATTTCACTGGCCACAACAACAACAACAATCAAATGAGTTTTACCAAGCTTTATCTTGGCAAGTTTCAGGCGTGCGGTGTGCAGGGGCACAATGCCAAGTTCTGCCCAGAATTTCGCATCGTCAGCGATTCTTCCTCACCACAGCCGTGGTTACAACAGCCTGCTCCAGGTCAACCGTGGAAACATCTACAAACTGGTTACCAACCTTGGTAACTCCGGGCTAACATGGCGATGCTCTCTGACTCGTCTACTTGGTTGCTTGACTCGGGAGTCTCACATCACATGACGTCTGATATTGGAAATCTCTCGGCTCACAACCCATATGGTGGAGGTAACGATGTGCTTCTTGGTGATGGATCCACATTACCAATTACACACTCGGATTCTTCTTCCATACCATCTTATACTCGTCCTTTCTTCTTAAACAATGTTTTATGTGTTCCGTCTCTTGATAAAATCTTATTTATGTATTTCAGTTGTGACATACTAATGACGTTGCGGTTACGTTCACACCAACATATTTTCAGATAAGGGATTTACAAACTGGGGCTTTTCATCTGGAAGGCAAGCCAAGAGACGGACCTTATAAATGGCTGAGATTGAAACCATCCACTCCACCTTCACTCACTTTTGATTCTTCTATTAAAACTTCTTTGTCCGATTAGCACTCTCGCATAGGACACCCTGATTTTCCTATTCTTAAAAAACAAGTTTCTACTTTTCATTTGCTTGATTCTTCGAATGTTTTGCTGGCTCAACCATGCACCACTTGTTTTATTAATAAAATGAATAAGTTATCATTTACTACGTCTACTCTTAAATCATCTCAACCGTTGGATATTGTGTTTTCTGATGTTTGACTTTACCTCTTGTTTCGATTGATGGTTTTAAATATTATGTTATCTTTGTTGATCATTTTACTAGATATACAAGGTTATATCCCTTGAAATAAAAATCGCAAGTTTTCAATTTTTTTACAATGTTCAAAATCTTGGTTGAAAACTGATTTCAATCCAAGTTGAGAACTCTATATATGGACAATGGGGGTGAATGTATAAGTCTTCATACTTTTCTCTCTAGTCATGGTATATCCCATATGACATTGTTGAGATGGGTTTGACGCTTATATCCAATGCTTCGTTGCCAAAGTATTATTGGAAGTATGCGTTTGGTGCGGTCATTTACCTTATAAATCGCATGCTATCACAAACTTTAAATTTTCGAACCCCTTTTCAAATGTTCTATGGCATCCCTCCAAATTATCATAAACTTCGTGTGTTTGGATGTTTATGCTTTCCATGTTTAAAACCATATACATCTCATAAGTTAGATGCAAAATCGACCCCATGTGTATTTCTAGGATATTCTATTACGCAAAGTGCATATTTTGGCCTTGATAAAACTAACTCAAGAATTTATACTTCTCGACATTTGTTTTTTTCATGAAACAGTTTTTTCCTTTTGCGGTGAATACTCCAAAGGAAATATCATATGCCTCTCTCGCTGAAGCACCAAAGACTACACCCTCGCAACCCTTGGTCACTGTGTTCCACAACAACCGCACTTATTACCGCCTCAGCTTGTGGTCAACACTGCTTTGACATAACGCCACATGTTGAACAAAGTTTCTCTGTTTCTGCGTCGCTATCATCTTCTGATCTTGAGCCTCATGCCTCTAAATCTACAGAGTCTGCCTTGCTGGCGTCACCACCTTCTCATGTACCATCACCGGAACATCATTCTCTACCAGCTCCACGGAACGAACTTCTCCGCTGGTCGTCCCACAGAAAAGCAGTCGTACACGAAAACCAGTCCAAAAGCTCAACCTTCACACTACCATAACATCAACTCATGAGACGACTCAAAAAACGTCGGATGAAGTGCTTAAGAGTCCTCAATGGCGACAAGCCATGACTGAAGAGATTAACTCACAGATAAGAAATCATATTTGGGATCTAGTTTCTAAAACTAATGTATCTAATGTTGTTGGATGCAGGTGGGTGTTTACAATCAAACGCAAGCCAGATGGAACAATTGATCCGTTCAAAGCTCGGCTTGTAACAAAAGGCTATAACCAACGACCTGGTGTGGATTACTAAGACACATTCAGTTCCTTCGTCAAACGAGCCACCATTCATACAATACTCAGTATGGCTGTCACTCGAGAATGGTGTCTCAAACAACTTGACGTGAACAATGCATTCTTACAAGGTCATCTCCAAGAAGAGGTTTATATGGCGCAGCCGCCTGGCTTCCAAGGTAAGGACAACCCACAACCACAATGTAAAATCCGTAAGGAAATATACCGGCTCAAAAAATCTCCTCGATCTTGGTACAATGAGTTATACACGTTTCATCTTCAATCTGGTTTCACGAACTTTGTCACCGATGCCTTGCTGTTCATATACAACCGAGATAAAATTATGATCTACATGCTCGTCTATGTTGATGACATAATTGTCACGGGAAACAATCCAACTCATATCACCTGGTTTATCCCCTCCCTCTCTCAACGTTTTTCTCTTAAGATTTGGGTGATTTATCGTATTTCTTAGGTATTGAAGTCACTCGTTCGAAAACAAGATTAAACCTCACTCAACATCATTATGTTGCAGATCTTCTTCACAAGCTGGGGATAGAGAATTTTAAACCAGTAGCCACGCCGATGTGCACCATTAGTGTCCTCACACTGTTCTCGGGAAACGCTTTGTCGGACCCTATGGAATTCAAAACGATTGTTGGCAGTCTACAATATCTGTCTCTCACGAGAACTGATATTTCTTTCACAGTCAACAAGTTATCTCAACTCATGCATAGACCAACCACCGAGCATTGGTGGTTAAGTGCCATCTCCAATTTCTCTCGGGCACAATGTCGCAAGGCATCTTTCTTCGTACCAACAACAAATCGGACCTTCACGCTTTTACTGATGCTGATTGGGCTGGTAACAAAGACGACTACACCTCCACCAGTGCCTACATAGTCTATATTGGCATTCATCCAATTGCTTGGTCGTCAAAGAAGCAAACTAGTATCTCCCGATCCTACACATAAGCCGAATATCGCGCCCTCACTTCCACTACTTCTGAGCTATGCTGGATTTCTTCTCTACTCATCGAACTTGGTATCAATGTTACAACAACACCAGTCATTTACTGTGACAACATTGGTCTACTTACCTAGTCGCAGATTCGGTATTTCATTCTCGTATGAAACATATAGCTTTAGATTATTATTTTGTCTGGCATTTGTTTTTCAAAGTGGCCATCTACGAGTTTGACATGTCACCTCTTCTGACCAACTAGCTGACACATTAAACAAATCACTGCCTCGGACTCAATTTCAAAGTCTATCGGTCAAGATCGGACTTTCTCCAGACCGTCCGTCTTGAGGGGGTGTGATAGAATATGACTACTAATCACCAACTGTCAAAGATCCTCCTAATTGATCGCCTATTCATTTTTGTATATTGTCTGTATAATGTTCTTTCCATAGCAATAGTCTCTTGTTCTGTATATATTGTAACCTTACGATTCAATAGAAAATAATCCATTTCCATAACACAATAGTTTCTAGTAAATTTTCCTTATATGTGTAAAGAGAAAACCGTAAATAACGTCAAAGAGGTAAGAAACAATAATCAAAAGGGGCTTACAAAGATGAGACTGATGTGTGATGTGTAACGCCCCCTTCCAATTATCCGCTGACCGACGAGCTGACCGGCCAACAATCAAACAAGGACATGACCGATCGAACCCGTGCAGGCCAAACGAGAAGAGTTTGTCACAATACGAAAGTCAGAGATGGCCCGGTTTGAGTCAATGGCTCGAACCAAACCATACTTGACTCCGTTTACCTCGTTTCCACGATACAAAGATTTTCAACCCGTACCGCTTCCACGAGTTGTGTTTGGTTCAGACTAAACCGAGAATCAGGGAATAACTCCGTTTTTATTTATTTTAAATCTTTTAATCTTTAATGTAATTTAATAGTATCTTACAAGATTAATTTATGGATATCTCCAAATCCGAAACCGAAATAAAACCATGAAATCGAGTCGAAAACAACCCACAGCCAAAAGAGATCCCGAAACTACTCCGAGTGCCCTACCCGTCCCCCGAGCTAAGCTAAACCTGAAAAACACAAAATGAGTCTAATGAGCAATCTAAGATTACCTAGTGAGTTGGCTCCATAGTAAACAAGATGCTAAACAATCTAATAATCCCGCCCAAACCCAAAATATCAAATAACAAGCGGTAAAGTAAAACAACTGATTACGTGCTACCAAGACGTAATGAGCTCCACAACACACAAGCATTCAAATAACAACACATATCATCAACGAAGGAAATCGAGAACACTGCGGCACATGCCCTCAAGTCCTAGACAAAAACAAAAAGTCCTACGACTAGGACACTGTTCTTTGTCCATCGACACGCAGTGACTCGTTCTACCCCTAGATAACCAAAGCTTCCATGCAGTCTGGCCCTAGGAGGCGACCCCGTATTCTCCGGACCACACACCTACCGGCGTCACTCAGTAGGTTAACACCATAACCAGAATCACCACCCGAAGGCACGTGAACCGATCAGGTAAGTACCCGAGGATCCAATCGGGGTGGAAGTACCGGAACGATATCTCTATACTTGCGGAATCTAACGCACCCTATAGTCCTAATAACAGTAATGTTAACAAGCAGACTCACTGAGACTCTATCAGGAAAGACCGACAAGGTCAAATAGAAACACTATCGCAAACCCCGTACCCAATCTATCCTGCAAGTCCTACCACCATTCATCAACATAACCTGACCTATCCGGTCCCGCACCGGAATAGGTATCTATACACAGACTTACCCGGTCCCGTACCGGAGTAAGTATCTACCAGAACAGTCTACTCGGCCCAACACCGAAGTTGATAAACAATCAAGCATTCAACAGTCTACTTGGCCCAACAACGGAGTAGATAACAATCACACAATCAATCATATCACCAAACGGATAACTATTTATTTTTAATTAATATTTTTAGCTTAAACCCTAATTCATTTTAATCTTAATTCCTTAGTTTTAATTATTCAATTATTTCACCGCTAGATTGGAGTTAGTAAACTTACTAACTCCCTAGATGGCTCAATCCCAAATTATATTTTTTAAATTCCTATTTCAATAGTTCTATGTTTAATTACCCAAGTCCGTCAGATTGAGATTAGTAAACTTAATAATCTCTTGACATCCTATTAATTTATAATTAATTTCTTAATCCAACCCGATTAATATATTCTAGGTGTGTTATGTATTTTAATTTAACTCTTAATTTCCTGTATATAGATTCATTTAGATATGTTTTTATAATATATATGCATATATTCCCTAGCATGCCATTCTATATGTATGCAGCACACAATCAAGCAATCAATAATACAATCAATCAATCAACCAATGAGTGATAACTATATGCAATATATATGTCCTATCCATTTTGTTTAACTCCCGAGTTATTTAATCAATCTAGCAGTTCTATCATATTTCAGTAATGGGTATGCATTCCTACGATTCTATGGTTCCATAATTCCGAGGTCTATATGACCTACCTAAATGCATCACAAAATAGTTTAGCCAACTCACAATGATATCGTGACGACGGATGGATGGATTGACGGAAACACGAGACCCGTCACGAACCTGACGCTAACCTGAACCTTACCCGAATCGTTGACTTGCTTTGACCCGAACTTGACCCGAGCGTTGACCCTGATAATTCTGATCGTTCCTCCACACGAACCTCCGAACCAACCTCATATGACGTCTACTACAAACCGTCTATAAGGAAAGAGAAAGTCAGTACATGGGATGAACGTTGAAAATCTCCGCTTAGGAAATATTTCACCGCTCCGTCACCATCCCATCTTTTATCTCTCTCTAACCTCACTTTCTCTCTCTCTCCTCCTTCTTCCTCCCTCTTTCTTCTCTTCTTCCTCCTTCCTCCGGCTTCTTCTTCTTCCCTCCGGCTCCTTCTTCTTCCTCCCTTCTTCCTCTCTTCTTTCTCTCTTCTTTTACTCCTTTGATTTTTTGGTGTGAGGAAAATGGACGGGGGAAGGCTTCCTTTTATAGTAAAAGTGAGATGATTTCCACCCTTCACTTGTCTTACCTCTCGTCTCCATCTCCCTCCACGACATCACACACAATTCAGGCCAAAACACTGCATTTCATTACTCACCTTACACCAGTAGCCCTCTTCTAGAAGCTTCATGGATGGATGCCAACACATTTTTGGTTCAATGTACCTAATATCACAAACAATGGGTTTTTGTTTCTTCTAACAAGATTTTGTGACCCATGCTCATTATTGGGCTTGATTTAAGGCCCAATAACACTTCATATCTCAGCCCATGCTCCCTTGATCCACGTCTAAGCCCGCATATTTTTACTTTGAATTTTTGGTCATTAATTACTCCTAAATGATCTGAAATTCATATATTAATCCAGAAGTAAAATCTTGCCAAATACTTTTAACCATGGCTCATAAATAATTAGCTGTGGTAAAAATTTAATAATTTGTGGAGCACTTTAGAGGCGTTTCCGTCTTTTTATCGGTTTTGTCGGTTTCCATTCCCGACAGCCAGTAAAGCCTCAAATTTTTTTTATTTCAGTGATCTCTGTCTTCTAAGAAATATTTTTAAATAAAAAGAAGATTAATTGGCCCTTCAAAGCTTCCAGTCTTTACTTTTGGTAAATTTACCAAAATACCCCCGAGCATCTAAATTTACCAAAATGACATCCGATGACTTGTAATCTGCCCGTTGACGCTATCTTGAGACATGATATTACATTCTCTCCAACTTACAGGAATTCGGCCCCCGAATTCTCCGTTCAATTAAACCTCGAATTCGAAAGCAAAATCCCATAAGTTCATTACTTTTGATCACAACTCGAAACTCCTCTGCTCCGCTTGTATCATTTAACGTTGAACCCAACTCCTGCTGTTTCGGAAACTGCTCCAAAAATTTATCTGCTCCAACTAAATCGCGGTAACTATGACTCCAAACTCTGATTTGCCAATTTGATCTTCCGCTGAAACCGACTCACAATTATTCCCGCTATACCAAAATCTTGAATTTCCCAATCCGCATGACTTCACTCCCATAGGCTTACTGACTTACAAAAACCTTTTGTCTGAGCTGATGCTTCTGAATCTGACTCCATACTTGCTGCTTCATTATAATCTGACTATGCAACTCTACTATGAGCTGATTCCACAACTCCAATGCTTCCTCTCGAACATTTTGTTTCTGATCTCCAGAACTACACTGCTTTATCTGAATCTCTTAACCATGATCCCATGATTCCGCTGCTTTCGAAACTCCGTTGCGCCTTTCCAAGATAACTCACTCCATTACTGATACATGAATTGCTTGTACTGAATTGCCCAAAAGATCCTTTTTCCGATATCCTCTGACAACAAGAACTCCTTTCTAGAGCCACACTGAAACGTTCCATTTAACCAAATCTGCTCTAACTGCCACACTGACTTGCTTTGTCGACTCGGATCAAACTTCTATACTGATCCAAATTCACCATCTTGATTTTCGGGGTTCGGGTTCGGTCTCGTGTTCGCGTTTCATTGTCCATCACGTCCTGTATCAACATACTCAATAACACTGGAATGGTTAGACCCTTTTAACTCATTCATCAATATCACTTCCTTATAGAGATATTGTTAACTAGTCATGTACCCAACAGTCACACATGGCAAACTAACAATATCTTATAATTCCGCTCTACCACAAATAAGCTTCCTACAAAGTCTGAATCTATCGGTTTATTGATCTACCGAATGCAATCACACCCAATGCAAAACGGTTATCCTTACAGGTTCTGATAAAACCGTCCATTCAGACCACCATTCATTTTCACGTTGTAACCGTATTGCATGGTAAACCACTCAATATCATAAACACATGCATGCAATCGAGTTACCCGGTTACTCGAAATGATAAGCCGACACAACCAACATACACCACGTACCTAAATATCCACATATCACACTAACCGTAATATGTATGTAGGATATTTTTGTACATAGGTCTATTTGGTATATAGAGCGGTCTCAAATCCCCAAAAAAGATTCACCGCTACTATAAACACACAAAAGATCAGATAGCGCCCTTACTTACCTGGGCCTAACCTAAAAATATCCAACACAAGCGATACGCCCCGTACGAAGTGCAGTACGGCTCGCCGTGTGGAACAAAAACCGGAAGGTGCGCCAGTAGGGTGTGTCGGGTGTGGTGGTGGTGCGTGTGGTTTGGCGCGACTCTACTGGAATGGACCGTTGGAGCATGACGGGGTGAATTATCCTGGATGGCCATAAATGAAAAAAACGCTGGTGGTGGTGCCGGCGGTGGAAAGATGGAAAAGGCACGTGCGGAACTGACACCATGAAAAGTGGAAGTCCACATCTCCGCAAAAGAGGCGGGTACTACTGAGCATCTCTCGGAAACTCCATAGATAAGTAAGAACCTCCAATCAAGTAATAGGCTTTGCTAACCATCAGGTCTAGTAAGCCATCAGATGCTCATAAGGAAAATGATGGGCGGAATCAATCGGCTTCATCGGGAAGTTGAACACTGAGAGCGGTGGAAAGAGTGGATCGCCAGGGATGTATGGAGATGTCGGAACCTGGGCCTTTGGTGGATGAAGAGGATCTGGATGCGGTGGCGTCCCCAAGGATGGTAGCGCCGAAAAGATGTTTTCAGAGGCATGTGGCAGGTATAAGTTCTCGAGGAAGGGTACATCTGAAGTAACTGTGTCGTATGGACTCTCTGGGTCTGGCGGAGATGCTAAAGGAATTTCCCTTGACGGAGAAAATGTCGACATTGGTATGGAAATGCGGGAAAACTCTGCTGACTGAAGATGCGGCCAAGGCTAGCCGGAACTGAACTAACAGACCAAAGATACACCGAATCTTCACTCATGCCGTCGCGGTCTAACACCCACACACACACCGCTCCCAGGGCAACACTGCATAGAAACACAACACAGTCAGATTACACCCGTGACAAACTTCTAACTTCACCCTTTCACCGGAGAGGACGCGGCTCAGATTCCTGATGGTTGCTTTGGCGATACATTTGACTCGATAAAACATTGAAAACAAAAATCAGAATTTTCGAACCCATGACGAACCATGCTCTGATACCACCTTTTGTAACGCCCCCTTCCCATTATCCGCTGACCGACGAGTTGACCGGCCAACAATCAAGCAAGGACATGACCGATCGAACCCGTGCAGGCTAAACGAGAAGAGTTTGTCACAATACGAAAGCCAGAGACAGTCCGGTTTGAGTCAATGGCTCAAACCAAACCATCCTTGACTCCGTTTACCTCGTTTCCACGATACAAGGCTTTTCAACCTGTACCGCTTCCACGAGTTGTGTTCGGTTCGGACTAAACCGAGAATCAGAGAATAAATCCGTTTTTATTTCTTTTAAATATTTTAATCTTTAATATAATTTAAGAGTAACTTACAAGATTAATTTATGGAGATCTCCAAATCCGAAACCGAAATAAAACCATGAAATCGAGTCGAAAACAACCTACGGCCAAAAGCGATCCCGAAACTACTCTGAGTGCCCTACGCGTCCGCCGAGCTAAGCTAAACCTGAAAAACACAAAATGAGTCTAATGAGCAATCTAAGATTACCCAGTGAGTTGGCTCCCCACTAAACAGGCTGCTAAACAATCTAATAATCCCGCCCAAATCCAAAATATCAAATAACAAGTGGTAAAGTAAAACAACTGATTACGTGCTACCAAGACGTAATGAGCTCCACAACACACAAGCATTCAAATAACAACACATATCATCAACGAAGGAAATCGAGAACACTGCGGCACATACCCTCGATTAGACTCGATCTACACTAAACGCATCTCTATCGAAATCTCCACACTATGGGCCCCAAACGCGAACTCGGTAACTCCCACGGGAACACTTAGCTACCCCACGGTAACTAAAACCTCCCACGAGTCCTAGACAAAAACACAAAGTCCTACGACTAGGACACTGTTATTTGTCCATCGACACGCGGTGACTCGTTCTACCCCTAGATAACCAAAGCTTCCATGCAGTCCGGCCCTAGAACGCGACCCCGTATTCTCCGGACCACACACCTACCGGCGTTACTTAGTAGGTTAACACCATAACCAGAATCACCACCCGAAGGCACGTGAACCGATCAGGTAAGTACCCGAGGATCCAATCGGGTCGGAAGTACCGGAACGATATCTCTATACTTGCGGAATCTAACACACCCTATAGTCCTAATAACAGTAATGTTAACAAGCAGACTCACTGAGACTCTATCAGGAAAGACCGACAAGGTCAAATAGAAACACTATCGCAAACCCCGTACCCAATCTATCCTGCAAGTCCTACCACCATTCATCAACATAACCTGACCTATCCGGTCCCGCACCGGAATAGGTATCTATACACAGACTTACCCGGTCCCGTACCGGAGTAAGTATCTACCAGAACAGTCTACCCGGCCCAACACCGAAGTAGATAAACAATCAAGCATTCAACAGTCTACTCAGCCCAACACCGGAGTAGATAACAATCATACAATCAATCACATCACCAAACGGATAACTACTTATGTTTAATTAATCTTTTTAGCTTAAACCCTAATTCATATTAATCTTAATTCCTTATTTTTAATTATTCAATTATTTCACCGCTAGATTGGAGTTAGTAAACTTACTAACTCCCAAGACGGCTTAATCGCAAATTATATCTTTTAAATTCCTATTTCAATAGTTATATGTTTAATTACCCCAAGTCCGTTAGATTGAGATAAGTAAACTTACTAATCTCATGACGTCCCAATAATTCATAATTAATTTCTTAATCCAACCCGATTATCATATTCTAGGTATGTTATGTATTTTAATCCGTATTTTAATTTATCTCTTCATTTCCCGTATATATATTCATTTAGATATGTTATTATAATATATATGCATATATTCCCTAGCATGCCATTCTATATGTATGCAGCACACAATCAAGCAATCAATAATACAATCAATCAATCAACCAATGAGTGATAACTATATGCAATATATATGTCCTATCCTTTTTGTTTAATTCCCGAGTTATTTAATCAATCTAGCAGTTCTACCATATTTCAGTAATGGGTATGCATTCCTACGATTCTATAGTTCCATAATTCCGAGTTCTATATGATCTACCTAAATGCATCACACAATAGTTTAGCCAACTCACAGTGATATTGTGATGACAGATGGACGGATTGACGGAACCACGAGACCCGACACGAAATCGACGCTAACTTGAACCTTCCCCGAACCGTTGACTTGATTTGACCCGAACTTGACCCGAGCGTTGACCCTGGTAATTCTTATCGTTCCTTCACACGACCCTCCGGACCAACCTCATACGACTTCTACTACAAACCGTCTATAAGGAAAGAGAAAGTCGGTACGTGGGATGAACGTTGAAAATCTCCGCTTAGGAAATATTTCACTGTTCCTCCGTCACCATCGCATCTCTTATCTCTCGCTAACCTCACTTTCTCTCTCTCTCCTCCTTATCCCCCTCCAACCTCACTTTCTCTCTCTCTCCTCCTTATCCCCCTTCTTCTTCTTCTTCTTCTTCTTCTTCTTCTTCTTCTTCTTCTTCTTCTTCTTCTTCTTCTTCTTCTTCTTCTTCTTCTTCTTCTTCTTCTTCTTCTTCTTCTTCTTCTTCTTCTTCTTCTTCTTCTTCTTCTTCTTCTTCTTCTTCTTCTTCTCCTTCTCCTTCTCCTTCCCCTTCTCCTTCTCCTTCTCCTTCTCCTTCTCCTTCTCCTTCTCCTTCTCCTTCTCCTTCTCCTTCTCCTTCTCCTTCTTCTTCTTCTTCTCCTTCTCCTTCTCCTTCTTCTTCTCCTTCTTCTTCTTCTTCTTCTTCTTCTTCTCCTTCTTCTTCTCCTTCTCCTTCTCCTTCTTCTTCTTCTTCTTCTTCTTCTTCTTCTTCTTCTTCTTCTTCTTCTTCTTCTTCTTCTTCTTCTTCTTCTTCTTCTTCTTCTTCTTCTTTGAGTATTTGGTGTGAGGAAAATGGATGGGGGAAAGCCTCCTTTTATAGTAAAAGTGAGATGATCTCCACCCTCCACTTGGCTCACCTCTCCTCTCCATCTCCCTCCACAACATCACACACAATTCATGCCAAAAATACTGCATTTCATCACTCACCTTACACCAGTAGCCCTCTTCTAGAAGCTTCATGGATGGATGCCAACATATTTTTGGTTCAATGTACCCAATATCACAAACAATGGGTTTTTGTTTCTTCTAACAAGATTTCGTGGCCCATGCTCATTATTGGGCTTGATTTAAGGCCCAATAACACTTCATATCTCAGCCCATTCTCCCTTGATCCACCTCCAAGCCCACATATTTTTACTTTGAATTTTTGGTCATTAATTACTCCTAAATGATCCAAAATTCATATCTTAATACACAAGTAAAATCTTGCCAAATACTTTTAAACATTGCTAATAAATAATATAATAGAGCTGTGGTCAAAATTTCAAAAATTTGGAGCACTTTAGAGGCGTTTCCGTCTTTTTCTCAGTTTTGTCAGTTTCCATTCCCAACAGCCCGTAAAGCCTCCAAAAATTCTTATTTCAGTGATATCTGTCTTCTAAGCAATCTTTTTAAATAAAAAAAGATTACTTGGCCCTTCAAATCTTCCCGTCTTCATGTTTTGTGAATTTACCAAAATACCCCCGAGCTTCCAAATTTACCAAAATGACATCCGATTACTTTTCCGTTGACTTGTAATCTGCCCGTTGACGCTAGCTTGAGACAGGGTATTACATGATGGGTTTGGTTGTGTTCGTGGTCGACTGAAGAAAGACTATACATAAGTAATGATCATCGCCAAAATCATTACTCCATCATGAGATAGTTGATGTACCATAGAATAAGGTAAACAAATATCAATGAAGAATCACTATAAGAAAAACTTGCATAACCGATGATCATATCCGTCTTTTTGTCGGTAATGGCCATAACCTTGGAAATCCGTCGGATCTATCTCATAGGTAATAAAAATCGTTGGTAATTACCGACTGACATTTGACAGATAGTCCCGTCAGTAATTACTGATGGAATATCGATGACAAAACAATTACCGACAGACAACTGACGATAAATTTTGGTCGGTTCTTATCTTTGGTATTCCGCCGGTATTTCTGCAGTAATTTATCTACGGAATACCAAATAAATTAACCGACTGAAAACCGATGAATTATTAGCCGGTTATAACCCTCAGTATTCCGTCGGTAATCCATCAATTAAATACCAACATGATACAAACTGACAGATACAAGGATTTGTGGGTTGGTAATATTCGTCGGTAGTCCATCGGTATTCCTTCACAAATATACGAGACAAAACCGACGGTTAATTGATAGTCTAAAACCGACGGATTATCGACGAAATGAATAAAGTATGTATTTTTAATATATGATTTATTATTAATTTTGTTGACCAAAAAATCATTAATAATTTAATATCCGGAAAATTAAATTAAATTAAAATGAAAAAGAAAATATAATAAATATTTCAAATATTCATTAAAACATACAATTTTTTTTTTGTTATTCAATCGTAAACAACCCACAACCTGCCCCGACACCGTAATCTCGAGCCTAAGACCCTGACCAAGACTTTGGATCCTGAATCCCGAGCTGGCAATCCATCCTCGCTTCCATCTGGTTGAATCTTTTGAAGGTGTATTGGTTCGCCTTCAAGGCGGCGATCTTCTCATCCTTCTTTCGTAACTCCTTCTCATATTCGGCTTGTGTCGGAATAAACCTAGAAGCAGATGCATAATTCAGTTTTTTGGCTTATGTCCCTAAACTGAACCAACTCCCTTTGGTCTTCAGCGTTTTCTGTGAAAAAATCGAGAAAACAAATGTTCAAAACAATATAAATAAATGATTTTTTTTAAACTATAGAAAAATATATACTACCTGAATAACGATTTCGTTGATCGTTTCAGCCGGTAAAGAGGTGGAACTCGACCAAACTTCAGACTGCTTGGACATGAGTATGTATGAGGCTCGCTTCTTTGATGACTCGACCTCTCTGAAAGTGAATTGGATCCTGAGTGGTATTGTCCTTCTTGTTGGTGTGGCCCAATTCCAACAGCTTAAGGTACGTCGGGGGCGTCATTCTCTCTGGGTCTACAAAAGAAAATATAATATAAAAGAAAGTAAATTAAAATAGTTAAAAAAAAATAAAACTTACAAAATCGAACTCCGCTTGCATCATGCTGTTCTCTCCCAAGTTATGTGTCGCAGCCCTGACACCGCCCCTCTAGCTCTTGCGGTTCTTCGAGTTTTTCGAAAAGATGCTGTGTACGGGTTGTCCTAATGCACCTTTAAGCCTTCCCATACCAGCTTAATCAGCCAGGGAGATATTTTCCCTTTCTGCTAGTGCTGCTTCCACTCATTGACTGTCTTCGAGTACTTACTCGTTGTATGGTCTCGGTCCCATGTATACTCTTCTACAAAAAACGGTTTTGTTAGTAATAAGAACTTAATAAGTAACATATACTTTATAAGCACTGGGAAGAAAAAAAACTTACCGCAAACTGACGTAAACATCTATGCTTATTTTCTAGCGGCATATGAGCATACATCGGATACGACTTGTCCAGGAGGCCTTGCATCATCTTCAATATGCAGGCAGAGATCTCCAGCTTAGTTATCCAGAACCTAAAATACACCAAGTAAAATAATTATTAAAATAATATATAACAAAAAAGGAACTTCCATAAAACGATGTTTAGCAATAAGTATCGTGGCCGGAGAGCTGTGGATCGAGCTTGATGAGACTCTCTCGTCGATACTGACCTACCAACTCCGCAATCTCCCAACCGATCGAGAGACGGGAAGTCGGTGGTGAAGTTTCTGAGACCTGAGTCTCGGCTGACTACCACTCGCAACTTGCTCGTTCTGCTAGAACGAGCGGCCCTAAAATCCCTCATAACACGCGAACGAAGGATCTATTCGACTATAAAAAAGTTCTATTAAAAACGTTAAACTTATAAATAACATAAAATATATAAAATTATATATACTAAATTAAAAAATATTGTAGTATATTTATTTCTAAAATTAAAATGGAAAATATGAAATTAAAAAATTAAAAAACGTTTTTAAGTAAAAAAATTTCAAACATTATAAAATTTCATAAAATTTAGAATTTTTTAAAAAATACAAAATATGGAAAATAACAAAAATTAAATTTATTTTATTAATTAATTACAATTTTTTTTTTGTTTTTTATAATTCAAAACAAATTTAAATTAATAAAAACTTTTAGAAAAAAAAATTCATTCCAAAAAAGATAAATTCCAAAACCTAAATCTAACAACATAAAATACGAAATGAACCTATAAACTACACAATTCATATGTCAATTTCGGAGTTAATTCCTAATCTATAAACATACATAATTAAATCTAAATTTCAAAACTTAAAATACTAATATAACCTTAAAATTGAGCAAGGAAATGAAAAACTTACATTGAGAATGAGATTGGCAGTCGGAATTATGGATATAGCTGGTGGAATCGACAAATGTTGTAGATAGAGAGAGAGAGAGAGAGGAGAGAGAGAGAGAGAGAGAGAGAGAGAGAGAGAGAGAGAGAGAGAGAGAGAGAGAGAGAGAGAGAGAGAGAGGTATACCGAATGAGGAGGAAGAAGTCAAACAAAAATATTTATCAAGAATCCGACATACATTATTTTTCGATTGTCCGTAAAATTACCATTAACCGTCGGGATTCTCTTAGTAAACTGATGGGTTTTTTTTCTAGAAATTTTCATTTCGCGGTAAAGGAAATTTTTTAGGGAATGCACATTTAACATACCGAAACCAAACCGACGGATTATCCGTAAGTATATAAAATTAAGATAAATGCGGGTTGGGCGTGACTCGAACTCGCACTATTGACCTAATTACATGTATATGGTAACCATTTTGCCAATGTGTTATATCCAAGCATTAAATACAGTTAAATGTATATAACATACTAATGTAAAAAATTTCAAAATATTAATTATTTATATAAATAATTTTAATTATATTAAATGGTATTCGACTTCATAACATTTTTCAATATGAAAATATTGAATTTTATTCAGGTTCACAACAATCCCAATAAATTAGTTTAAATTTTATTTTAAAAGATCTAACAACATAAAATTTATTTAATAGATTTAACAACATAAAATTTATTTTAATAGACTGATATACTTATTTTCCATAACATCAAAGAAAGATGGTGGAAATATCTTCTCTAGATTGCATAGGATCTTATGAATTTTTCCTCTAAATTTCTAATACCATCAACTGTAGTGACCTCGTGCATATATCCCGGAAAAGTACCAACTCGTGCAAATGTTTTACGAACGTTTTTGGAAGGAGATGAGCAAATGTAAATGGTAGAAGTCGCTGCATCACAACATGACAATCATAGCTCTTCATTCCGATAAACTTCTCTTCTCCAATGTCAACACAATTACGCGAGTTTGAAGCATAACCGTCAAGGAGTTTAACACTTCGCATAATCCAATAAAAAAAATCTTGCCTCGAAAGCTCTTCTAACAAATAGGATAGAATTGGACATTTCTCATTTTCCATAACATGAAGCTCACTACAAGAACATATTTTCGGCAAATAAATTCTAGACTTCAAATTTTCTTTTGTACACTACAAGAAAACAGGGATTTAGCTACTGTAATTAGTGACTGCATTTATAATCGCTAAATTTAGCGACTACTTAGCGACTGGGTTGCGACTAACTATGCGACCCGCCGAATTTAGTCGCTATTTAGTCGCTAAATTGCGAGCACAAGTTATTAGTCGCTAATAGCGACTAAATTCGGCGGGTCGCTAAACGGTTTCTTATTCAGTCGCAAAAAGTCGGTATATAACACGTTTATATTGTGCCCACGCGTGTAGTACCTAATTTGTAACTAATTTTTTATACAGTCGCTAAATAGTCGCTATATAGTCGCTAAAATATATATATATACAAACTTGTAGTTGGCTTCTCCTCAGCCACACAACAAGAAGATAAACGATTTCTAAGAAAAAATTCAGAGAAAAACGGAGGAAATCGTTTTTTGAGTCAAAAAATGTCGGGAGATTATAACTACACTAATGGTCGGGAATGGATGTATAACCGGATCGATGCATCAACGGGAAATTTCACGGCAGAATTATTGGCGGGGGTCGATAATCATTTCATCCCGTTTGCAAATAACCAGCCCTTTGCGCAGAGCAACGCCGGTAAGTTTCATTGTCCTTGTGATACTTGCATGAATGATAAACCTGTTATGTCGGGGAGATTAATACAAAAGCATTTGTATAAGAATGGATTTATGCCTGATTATTATGTTTGGTATAAACATGGCGAAGAAGTCGATATGGGTTTAGGAACGAGTTATGCTGATACGACTGTTGGAATTGTGTCCAGTAATCTCGGTACTGTCTCTAGAAAGATAGAGTATGTCAATGATCAGACATAAGTCATATAATACTGGGGGTCATGATGGCTTGCTAGAGTCCGCTCATGATCTATAAGTCTTGGACTTATTGCCTTTATTATATGATCCCATATGGGTCACACGCCTAAGCTAACGGGAAAATACGAAAAGAACGGTTTAGCAGAAGTACGGTAAAAGTGCTAGGCATTTACTGTGCTTAGAGAGACTAAAGGGCCTGATTAAATCCAAGGGATTTAATCAGACTGGGAATTGGGCCTAAAAGCCCAGTAGAGTTAAAGAAGGGTTTTATAAACTAAAACCAAGTCTTTTCTCCTCTAACCCTTCTCCCCAGCGCCGCCAACTCTCTCTCTCTGCGCCTCCTTCTTGCTCGGTCTAGCAGCCAAATTCCCGGTGTGCGTGTGTGAGCCTTTGGAGGATCCATCTCTTGGTGGTTCTGCTGATCTCTGACCTTACCTCCCATTCCGCTGCATAAACAAGGTAAAAGGTGAGATCCATTAAGTTTCTAAATAAGAGAACCTAGATCTGCATGTTTAGTAGGATGAATCAATCTGGGAATTGAATCAGGAGACACTAAACGATCCAACAGTGGTATCAGAGCTATTGGTTCTGTGGTTTTTCTTGTTTAGAATCTTGTTTAGGATTGTTTAAGAAGTGTTTTTGAATCAATCTACTGATAAGGAAAAACACTTAAGAAACAAAGAATTAAAAGCCTAAACAAACAAGAAATCGCATGATCCAATCTATATGAATTGGTATGCGTCGGAGTGTTGATCGCCAAAGGATCACGCGTCCGGATCGTTAGACACACAACCGATCACGGATCGGGTTGTATCGTCGACACGATCGACGACACGGACGAGCGCATGATCGCGTGGTCGGATCGGATCGGATCGTCCGATCGTACGATCGATCGCGATGGATCGTCCCGAATCGTCCCGTCGCGCCCAACCGGCTGTCCCGATCGCTCGGCGATCGCGTGAAGCCACACGGGCCCGAGCTCGCCGATCGTCCCGTCCCGTCCCGTGAAGCAGCTGTCCCGATCATGGATCGAACGCGTGCGGCTTGCGGCTGACGTGATCGCGTGAACTCACGGCTAGGTCGTGATCGGTTCACGTGATCAATCGGTTCGGTTCGTTTTATGGTTCGGTTTAAAACTTGATTAAAATCAAAACGTCACGGTTTAATAAACAGATTTAATAATTTTATTAAGTTCTGGTTAAACCGGGATAAGAAATCCAAAGTCGAAAAATTGGATTTTGTGCCTAAACCAGTGATTTTCTAATTTGATTTGGTTGGACCAAATAAATTGAGAAGATCCGGTTTAGTAAATAACCGGTTGACAATTGTGGTCATCGTAGTAATTAATTTTGGTTAAGACCAATTTTAATGAACCAGATCGGTTATGTCATTTAATTGGGCAATTGGGTTATGTCTTGGACATGAACCAATTCTTGGGCCTCGGGCCAAGAAGTTAAAACAATTGGGCCAATTATTTGAGTCTTTTCATCAGATTAATTTAAAATTTATTTTTATAAAATAATTATAAAAATCGATTTTTAAAATTAATAAGTTTCCAAAATTTTGAAATTAGAAAGTTTCTTAAATTAGAATTTTCTAGATTTGCATGTTTTGGATTTTAGGAAATTTCCATTATTAGAAAGTTTCCAATTTTAGGAAGTTTCCAATTTTAGAAAGTTTCCAAAATTAGTAGGTTTCCCAAAAAGGAAAGTTTCCCAAAATAGTAATCTTCTATTTTGGGATGAATTTTTAATAAACCTACAAACCTCAAATAATATCAAGCGTTGGATGTCTTGTCCAGTCTATGTCAGCTGTCGAAGCCCATTCAATTGTATTCATGGCCTTACAGTGTGAGGGTGTCTACTTTTGCGTGGATAAGACGGTTTTGTTGGAATTGTGTCCAGTAATCTCGGTACTGTCTCTAGAAAGTAAGAGTATGTCAATGATCAGACATAAGTCATATAATACTGGGGGTCATGATGGCTTGCTAGAGTCCGCTCATGATCTATAAGTCTTGGACTTATTGCCTCTATTATATGATCCCATATGGGTCACACGCCTAAGCTAACAGGAAAATGTGTAGGAACGGTGTAGCAGAAGTACGGTAAAAGTGCTAGGCATTTACTGTACTTAGAGAGAATAATTGGGTTTGGCCACTGTGTGTCGATCGATACACAAGGAGTGTCGATCGACACAGTGCGCGAACGCCTCGGAGTTAATTGGCCTTTGGGCCAAATGGCCCAAAACGAACTGAACGAGTTATATAAACTTAAGACGAGTTCAGGTCGAAAATAAGCCCTAGCCGCGAGCCTCCTCTCTCTCTCTGCGCCGATTTCCTCCTGGTCTAGCAGCCTCTTCCTGCTCGGTGTGCGTGTGTGAACCTCTGGAGGAGTTATCTCTCGGTGGCTCTCTGATCTCTGACATACCATCCCTTTCCGCTGCACAAACAGGTATAAGGTGAGATCATCAATTGTTTCTATTCGAGAAGAACCTAGATCAGCATGTTTAGGATAATCTGAATCAGAGAATTGAATCAGGATTCTTCTAAACAATCCTTCAGTGGTATCAGAGCCATTGGTTCTGGTTTTTCTTGTTTAGATTCATGTTTAGGATTGTTTTCTTGTTTAAAAGTGTTTTGAATCAACTACTGATAAGAGAAATCACTTAAGCAACAAGGAATTGAAACCTAAACACACATAAAATCGCAGAAACCAAGCTATTTGATTTGGTGGAATGCGATTTTCATAAGTCAGTATCGACTGCGATCGCATGGATCGATCGATACGATCGCATGGATCGGTCGATACAGTCTATCGGCTAACCCTGTTAACGCGTGAAAGCATCGATCGATGCAGGATCGATGCAGGTTCGATATTGGTGCATCGACCGATGCGGTTGGTGCACATCGATCGACACGGTTAGGGTTTTGGCTCGGTTCCGTGCATGCGTGAGAGCATCGATCGATACAGGATCGATGCACGATCGATGCAGGATCGATACTAAGAGCATCGACCGATGCGGTTGATGGATCGATCGACACGGTTGGTTCATCGATCGACATGGTTGGTTTAAGGCTCGGTTTAATTTTTGATTAAAATTAATTCGTCCTGGTTTAATAAACAGATTTAATAATTTTATTAAGTCTGGTTAAACCGGGACAAGAAATCCAATGTCGAAAGAATTATTGGATTTAGTGCCTAAACCAGGATTTTCTAATTTGATTTGGTTGGACCAAATAAATTGAGAAAATCCGGTTTAGTAAATAACCGGTTGACAATTGTGGTCATCGTAGTAATTAAAATTTGGTTAGACCAATTTTAATGAACCAGACCGGTTATGTCATTTAATTGGACAATTGGGTCATGTCTTGGACATGGACCAATTCTTGGGCCTCGGGCCAAGAAGTTAAAACAATTGGGCCAATTATTTGAGTCTTTCTTAAGATTAATTTAAAATTTATTTTATAAAGAATATAAATCGATTTTAAATTAAAGTTTCCGATATTTTGAAATTAGAAAGTTTCTTAATTTATAGAAGTTTCTAGATTTGCATGATTCGGATTTTAAGAAATTTCTAAAGTTAGAAAGTTTCCGTTTTTAGAAAGTTTCCAATTTTAGAAAGTTTCCAAAAAAAAAAGTAGGTTTCCAAAAATGGAAAGTTTCCCGAAATAGTAATCTTCTATTTTGGGAATGAATTTTAAATAAACCTACGAACCTCAAATAATATCAAGCGTTGGATGTCTTGTCCATTCTATGTCAGCTGTCGAAGCCCATTCAATTGTATTCATGGCCTTACAGTGTGAGGGTGTCTGCTTTTGCGTGGATAAGACGGTTTGTGATTCATAAGTGTCATTGGGAGTCCCAGACATTAATGATTACATGACTGTATAGTCTGGTTTTCTTGACTGGGCCATCGGGAGTCCCGGGCCTTGAGACATCAGAGTGGATTGGGCCTCGGGCCCAGATTCACAACCAAGAGTTATATCACGGATATAATTAGCCGATATAGGGCTTACCGATATAAGCTAAGGTTGGGTGATGGCCAGTGGCCCACTTTGATCTTAGTTATATGTGGATCTTGGAACCATTATATTCTATTGAGGGTAACTTATGTTATTAAATATAATGCATGATTAATCATATTAAATTTAATACGAGATTAATCATATTGAACATATTAACTAAAATCCTTTTATCTTAATTTCAGTTATGATTAGCACAAACAATCAAAACACTTTCTCGATCCGGTCTGTCCTTAAGATGGACAAGCTGAACGGATCAAATTTCTTGACTTGGTCGCGGAACCTGAGGCTAGTCCTCAGACAGGAGAGAAAGGACTATGTCCTTGAGAGAGCTCTCCCCGTGAGGATCGGGTCCAATGCTTCTCATGCAGTATATGATGCTTGGAATAAGCATTATAATGATGCGGTAGATGTGCGTGGTCTGATATTGGCTACCATGGACTCAGACTTGCAGAAGCAATATGAGAACATGGAGTCGCCAATAGAGATGATCAGCAGCCTGAAATTGAAATTTCAGAAGCAGATAAGAGTGGAGAGATACCGGTTGGTTAAATCTCTCACTA
Organism: Orychophragmus violaceus; assembly: GCA_030180135.1. Lineage (NCBI taxonomy): Eukaryota > Viridiplantae > Streptophyta > Magnoliopsida > Brassicales > Brassicaceae > Orychophragmus > Orychophragmus violaceus. The sequence continues at coordinate 24,560,026 of CM058236.1, read as the reverse complement.
GCTGCAAGCTACCAAATGATCATCCAGTGAGTCCTCATGTCAGTAAAATGATGGGTTACATTGATAACCTGAGGAAACTGGATTATCCAGTTAGCCAAGAATTGGCAACTGAGATCATTCTGCAGTCACTGCCGTCAAGCTATGATAAGTTCAGAAGGAACTATATCAAGAAAGGCTTAACGAAGACGCTGACTGAACTGCATAATATGCTCAAGACAGTTGAGCCAAACGTGAAGAGTACCCTGTACAATCTCATGAATGAGAAGGGTAGGTTTACTAAACCTAATGCTGACAAGGGTGAAGACAAAGTTGTCCAGATTTTGAATCATGGCAAGCGTGTGTCTTCTGAGCCCGAGTCAGATACCTCTTACGATGGTAAGTGCTGCTACTGTAAGGAGACAGGGCATTGGAAGAGAAATTGCATTAAATTCATGGAAGATGATGAGGAGTTAAAGTCGATGTATGCGACTGCTTCCTCAGGTATTCATGTTATTACTTCAAGTTCTACCTTAAAGGTATTGGATACTGGTTGTGGCACTGATATTTGTGATAATATGCAGAGCCCAAGCAACAGTAGAACGTTGAAGGAAGGGCAAGTGAAACTACATGTCTGGAAGGAGCTTGGGATGCTGCCTCAGCCGTAGGGTTTTTCACTCATAGATCCCTTTGAGGCTTGGTTTTATATTAAGTAATTGCTACAATGTACCTGCTTTAAGCAGAGTTGTCTTTCATTTTCTTGTAAGAATTTGAATGTTTTTCATTTTGATAAAAGACAAGTTTTGTTCTTTTGATCTTAATGAAATGTTAATTGTAGCACCCTATTCATGGAATGGGTTTTATATCTTAAACCAAAGTGTGCCTAAATGTAACATAAATACCGAATTGGTTTAAATCTGATGAATTAAACCTGATTTTTCTTGGCATAAAGTCTTGGTCACATAGAGTAAGTCGGATTCAGAAATCCCATAGTCACGGACTGTTGGGCTCATTTGATAAAATATCTTATGAGACTTGAATTCTGTTTACTAGACCAAAAGGTAAAGGGCCTATCTTAGCCGAGCTAGAGAAAGGCCCGAAGGCTTATTGGACCTGGAACATACTCATGTATGTGGCCCAATGAGCAGTAATGCCAGAGAAAATCTCCTGTACTTCATTGTCTCTACTGATTACTTCAGTGAGTGTGATTGTGTTCATTAGATGAGACACAAGTCGGAATTCTTTGACATGGTCGAAAGAGTTCCAGAATGAAGTATAGGATCTGAATGACAAAAGTGTTAAGACTCTGGATTAAATCACGAGTGAGAATACTTAAGTCATTGATTGTGTGATCATCTGAATGAGTGTGAAATCGTTTCACAGCTCATTTCTCTTGAAAACCTGAAGGTTTTTCTCTGAGAAAGAATCAGATCTTATTAGAAATGATTAAAGATGAGTCACACGAATCTTCCATGATATTATTTAAGAATAACGCTCTAAATTATCTAAGTTTACGCTGAAATAGTTCCACCAATATCAGTTGAAAGACACCACGTAAATGTGGATTGGAATCGATCCAAATTCGTCTTTACTGAGTATTTGTAGTTGTAATACTTCGCTGGTTGTCCGAAGGAAACCAAGGCTTGTTATTTTTACGTCCATTCTGTTTTCTAAGAAGGGAAGTTATTCTCCAAGAAGAACAGTGGGAGTAAAAGTATAACTCGAAGAAATTCGAGAAATACAGGAGGCTGCTCAACCTGTTGAGGGAGAGCAACGGATGGATTTACAGATTTCTGTAGAATCTACACCTGTGAAGCCTTGTCCGAAGGAAACCAAGGCTTGTTACTTTTACGTCCATTCTGTTTTCTAAGAAGGGAAGTTATTTTCCAAGAAGAACAGTGGGAGTAAAAGTATAACTCGAAGAAATTCGAGAAATACAGGAGGCTGCTTTACCTATTAAGGGAGAGCAGCGGAAGGATTTACAGATTTCTGTAGAATCTACACCTGTAGAGCCTGAAGTTCGCAGATATGAATGAATCAGTTACTAATCCGAGAGTGATTTCTCGTCATTTGTTGAACCTGATAATCATTGAAAGATCGCATGATCTTATGATCATTGAAAGCGACGAATCTGCGAAATTCAAAGAAGCGAAAGTGAGCCCGGACTCCGAAAAATTACATTTTATGTAAGTTAGCTTCATAGATCCATTCATGGATGGAAGCAAACATATCGGAGTTGGAATCTTCGTTCTGTTGAAGTAGTCAAGGTTTTGACTTAAGCAGGAACGAAATGGAACTGTACGTTTACTAATAGATAAGTGGGAGAAATATTGCATTTCTCAAAATGTATGTCGATGACATACTGATTCTCGGATAAAACGTCCCAACGCTGTAGTCGGTAAAGGACTAGCTTGGGAGTTGGTTTAATGATTGACATGGGTAAAGCCACGTAGTTCTTGGATTTTGGATCTAAAGATAGAGATCCAAAAGAGCTGGTAGGACAAAGTCAGGATTCTTAAATTGACAAAGTCCTACACGTTTTGAGCAATCCAAGAAGGGTTTTATGCCAATGTCACATGGCATTAAGTTAAGCAAGATACAGTATCCTATGATAACTGCTGAGCTTAAATGCATGGATGAGATTCCATATGCGTCGGCAATTGGATCTATCATGTATGCCATGAAACGTACTTGTTCGATGTTGCTTTAATGTTAAGCAAGACAAGTAAAGACCAGTCAAATCCAGCAAAGAATCACTGGGTTGCCGTAAAGAATATCCTAAAGTATTTGAGGAATACTAAGGATAAATTCTTGAGTTACGGAGGAAGTGAGGTGCTACGAGTCGGTAGAGTCTGAAAGGCAAGTTTCCAATAGACAAAGATGATTTCCGATCACAGTTCGGTTATATCTTGTGTCTATCTGGCGGTGCAAGGCACTGTTGCTGACTCCATGACTTAAGCTGAACATTTCGCAACTTGGGAAGTGGCGAAAGAGGTTGTTTGGAAAGAAGAGTTCGTCACTGAACTTGATGTGATTTCCAGCATAAATGAGACTAGCTGCACATCAGAGGTCCAAACACCTTGAGGATAGGTATAACCTATTCCGTGAGATAAATGACAGAGATGTTAAGTTGATCAGCAAGTTTCAACGAATGAGAACGTTGCTAATCTATTAACGAAGCCACTCCTTAGGCCTAAGCACGAGTCGCGGACTGTTGCTGTAGGATAAGTGAAATTAAGATATAGTCTTAATTTCAGTGGGAGTTATTAAAGGGCTTTATTTAGTTATTGGATATGTTCTTGAAATAACATTTAAGATGTTTAATGAAATTATTATTTCAAGATTATTTTAACTGTGATGAAATAATCGTTCCAAAGTGATATAAACTATTTTATAGGTCATCGAAGTAAATGACTTGATCTTGAGTTATCAAAGTCATTTAGCTTGATCATGAGACCCTATATTTGATAAATGACTTATATCATTATGTCCCTAGTCAAAGGTTGTTGAAATTGGAACACCAACAACCGTGTGAGACTGGATTGGTACGTGACTTATGACAAAGTCTCAGTGTGTCATAGATGCGCGGCATCAAAGTCAGTACATAGGTGTATGTTGGGGAACATACGACCGGACAAGACCCGCTTATAAGAACTCTTCAGGATATTTATATCTGTGTCATAAGAGATTCTTACTACGACTATAGAGTATAGTCCTTAGACCTGAGTTCGCATGCATGTGACTGCACATGGACTGATGCACTTTGATCATTGTCTAACGCTGTCGTTCTGCGATAGTTATAAGGACCTTGTTTGGGTACATTATGAAATGAGTAGTTTACAGTGATGGAACAAGACGGGATTTGTCCCTCCAATATAAATGGAGTGAATATCTCTAGGCCAATCGGAGATTTGAATACTGGAAAATGCATGGCCATGCTCAAACGGACTGTCCCGAGTCGTTTGGATTGTCAGTATCGAATCAGAGTCCGATGAACAAGATTAGGCTTTATAAGGATGACACCAATCTTGCCTTATGACTAATCGAGATATTGTGACAAAAGGATTATGAATGCAGAGATTCCAGTACAAGTGGGAGATTGTTGGAATTGTGTCCAGTAATCTCGGTACTGTCTCTAGAAAGTAAGAGTATGTCAATGATCAGACATAAGTCATATAATACTGGGGGTCATGATGGCTTGCTAGAGTCCGCTCATGATCTATAAGTCTTGGACTTATTGCCTCTATTATATGATCCCATATGGGTCACACGCCTAAGCTAACAGGAAAATGTGTAGGAACGGTGTAGCAGAAGTACGGTAAAAGTGCTAGGCATTTACTGTACTTAGAGAGAATAATTGGGTTTGGCCACTGTGTGTCGATCGATACACAAGGAGTGTCGATCGACACAGTGCGCGAACGCCTCGGAGTTAATTGGCTTTGGGCCAAATGGCCCAAAACGAACTGAACGAGTTATATAAACTTATGACGAGTTCAGGTAGAAAATAAGCCCTAGCCGCGAGCCTCCTCTCTCTCTCTGCGCCGATTTCCTCCTGGTCTAGCAGCCTCTTCCTGCTCGGTGTGAGTGTGTGAACCTCTGGAGGAGTTATCTCTCGGTGGCTCTCTGATCTCTGACATACCATCCCTTTCCGCTGCACAAACAGGTATAAGGTGAGATCATCAATTGTTCTATTCGAGAAGAACCTAGATCAGCATGTTTAGGATAATCTGAATCAGAGAATTGAATCAGGATTCTTCTAAACATTCCTTCAGGTTTGTGATTCATAAATGTCATTGGGAGTCCCAGACATTAATGATTACATGACTGTATAGTCTGGTTTTCTTGACTGGGCCATCGGGAGTCCCGGGCCTTGAGACATCAGAGTGGATTGGGCCTCGGGCCCAGATTCACAACCAAGAGTTATATCACGGATATAATTAGCCGACATAGGGCTTACCGATATAAGCTAAGGTTGGGTGATGGCCAGTGGCCCACTTTGATCTTAGTTATATGTGGATCTTGGAATCATTATATTCTATTGAGGGTAACTTATGTTATTGAATATAATGCGTGATTAATCATATTAAGTATAATACAAGATTAATCATATTGAACATATTAACTAATAACCTTTTTATCTTATATTTCAGCTATGACTACTACAAGCACTCAAAACACATTCTCAATCCGGTCTGTTCTCGAGAAGGAGAAGCTGACTGGAACGAACTTCCTGACGTGGTCAAGGAACTTGAGGCTGGTCCTCAAGCAGGAGAAGAAGGATTATGTCCTTCGTGATCCCCTCCCCGAGAGGCCTCCTAACAATGCTGCCAGGACCCTGCATAATGCATGGGAAAAGCATTCGTCAGATGAAAATGATGTCTATTGCCTGATGTTGGCGACAATGACTGCTGAGCTGCAAATGCAGTTCGAGAGTGTGTTGTCACCCATCGAGATAATGGCAAGCCTGAAATCGCTTTTTCAGGAGCAAGCAAGGACTGAGAGGTTTCAGACAGTTAAGAACCTTTTAGACTGTAAGTTGGCTGCAAATGCGGCAGTGAGTCCTCATGTCTTGAAGATGATGGGTTATCTCGATCATCTTCAGAAACTCGACTGCCCTATCAGCCAGGAACTTGCCTGCGACATCGTTCTGCAGTCTTTACCTGCAACTATGATCAGTTCATTCTGAACTTTAATATGCATGGCTTGAGTAAGACATTGCCTGAGCTTCACGGAATGCTCAAGACTGCAGAGCCCAACTTGAGGAAAACTGCCAAGGACCCCAATGTGCTTATGGTGCAAAAGGGCAAGGGGTTTAAGAAATCCTCTGCTAAGGATAAAGGAAAGGCTAAGGCTGTCCAAGTCTCGAACAAGGACACGCCAAAGCCCAAGCTCAAGTCTAAGGCTGGGCCTACTGACATCTGCAGGTTCTGTAAAGAACCAGGGCATTGGAGGAGAGAATGTAAGAAATTCCAAGAAGGTCTAAAGGAATTGAAGAAGAAGACTCTCGAGACTTCTTCATCAGGTATTTTTGTTATAGAAGTTAATACAACTACTTCTGATAATACCTCATGGGTTATGGATACTGGTTGTGGGGCTCATATTTGTACTAATATGCAGGCACTCAGCAACAGTAGAAGGCTGAAGCAAGGACAAGTGGAGCTACGAGTTGGGAATGGAGCGAAAGTTCCTGCACTAGCTGTAGGCACATACTTGTTGTCTTTACCTTCGGGATTGATTTTAGAACTCAATAATTGTTATTTTGTACCTGCGATAAGCAGAAATATTATTTCAATTTCTTTGTTGGATTTGGAAGGTTATGATTTTTCAGTTAAGAATAAATTATGTTCCTTCAATCGCAACAATTTGTTCTATGGTTGTGCCCCTCTTACGAATGGGCTTTACATACTTGATCAATCCGCGCCAATTTATAACATTGATACCAAACGGTTCAAACCTAATGAGGAGAACCGAACGTTTCTATGGCATTGTCGTTTAGGGCACATCAGTGAGAAACGCATCAAGAGGCTCCATTCGAATGGACTTCTTGGCTCATTTGACTTTGAGTCATGTGAGAAATGCGAATCCTGCATGATGGGCAAAATGACCCGGGCCCCCTTTAATAAACCTAACGAGAGGGCCAGTGACTTATTGGGCCTGATACACACTGATGTGTGTGGCCCAATGTCCACAAATGCAAGAGGAAACTATCAGTACTTCATTACCTTCACTGATGATTTCAGTAGGTATGGATATGTTTATTTAATGAAACATAAGTCTGAATCTTTTGAGAAGTTAAGAGAATTCCAAAATGAAGTACAGAACCAACTTGGCAAAAGCATTAAGGCTCTTCGGTCCGACCGAGGAGGAGAATACTTAAGCCAAGAATTCAGTGATCATCTAAGAGAGTGTGGGATCGTGTCCCAACTCACTCCTCCTGGAACACCTCAATGGAATGGTGTGTCTGAGAGGAGAAATCGGACCTTATTGGATATGGTTCGATCTATGATGAGTCATACAGACCTTCCAATATCTCTTTGGGGATATGCTCTGCTAACAGCAGTGTTCACTCTAAATAGAGCGCCATCAAAAGCAGTAGCAAAGACACCATATGAATTATGGACTGGAGTGGCTCCAGTGATGTCTTATCTTAGAATTTGGGGTTGTGAAGCATATGTCAAGAGATTAATCTCAGACAAGCTTACACCAAAGTCTGATAAATGCTACTTCATTGGTTATCCGAAGGAAACCAAGGCTTATTACTTCTATCTACGTTCCGAGAACAAGATCTTTGTTGCCCGGGATTGTAACTTTCTTGAGAGGGAGTTTCTCTCTAAGAAAGACAGTGGGAGTAAGGTACTGCTTGAAGAAATTCAAGATGAGCAGGATACTGCTCAACCTGAAGAGGAAGAGCAGCAGGAGGACCTACAAGAAATTGTAGTGCCTGAACCTGTAGTACCTGAAGTTCGAAGATCCGGGAGGATCCGTCACGAACCCGAGAGATATCAAGGATTCCTCGTGACTAACTGTCATGATCTTTTGATCATTGATGGTGATGAACCATCGAACTTCAATCAAGCCATGATGGGCCCAGATTCCTCGAAGTGGCGCAAGGCCACTGATTCCGAAATGGACTCCATGTCGGTCAACCAAGTGTTTTCGTTGGTTGACTTACCCGCTGGTGTAAAAGCCATCGAGTGCAAATGGATCTTCAAGAAGAAGATTGACGTGGATGGAAATGTCCAGATTTATAAAGCCAGGTTGGTGGCAAAAGGTTTCAGACAAGTTCACGGTGTGGATTATGATGAAACCTATTCCCCAGTGGCTATGATGAAATCTATTCGGATTCTACTAGCAACTGCAGCTTTTCATGATTATGAAATTTGGCAGATGGACGTGAAAACCGCCTTCCTGAATGGAATTCTGGAAGTGGATGTGTATATGACACAACCTGACGGTTACATAGATCCAAAGAATGCTGGGAAAGTATGCAAGCTTCATAAATCCATTTATGGATTGAAGCAAGCATCGAGGAGCTGGAATCTTCGTTTTGATGAAGCGATCAAACAATTTGACTTCATCAGAAACGAAGAAGAACAATGCGTGTATAAGAAAACTAGTGGGAGCAAGATAGTATTTCTTATTCTGTATGTCGATGACATACTGCTTCTCGGAAACGACGTTCCAATGCTGAAGTCGGTAAAGGACTGGCTTGGAAGTTGTTTTTCCATGAAAGACATGGGTGAAGCCGCATATGTTCTTGGAATCAGGATCTACCGGGATAGATCTAGAAGGCTGATAGGCTTGTGTCAAGATTCATACATTGACAAAGTCCTACAAAGATTCAGCATGAAAGATTCCAAGAAGGGCTTCACACCAATGGTACATGGCACAACGCTGAGCAAGAAGCAGAGCCCTACGTCGGCTGCTGAGCTTGAGCGCATGAAGAATATTCCTTATGCATCTGCAATAGGATCTATCATGTATGCCATGATTTGTACTCGTCCTGATTTTGCTTATGCACTGAGCATGACGAGTAGATACCAGTCAAATCCAGGTGAAAACCATTGGATTGCCGTCAAGAACATCCTGAAGTATCTAAGACATACTAAGGACAAGTTCTTGGTATACGGTGGAAGTGATGTGCTTAAAGTCAGTGGATTCACGGACGCAAGTTTCCAGACAGACCAAGATGATTTCCGGTCACAGTCCGGTTATATCTTTTGTCTGAATGGCGGTGCAATCAGTTGGAGAAGCTCCAAGCAAGACACCGTTGCTGATTCCACTACAGAAGCTGAATATATCGCCGCCTCAGAAGCAGCGAATGAAGCTGTTTGGATACGAAAGTTCATTATTGAACTAGGTGTGATACCAAATGCGGCTGAGCCTCTGGCACTATTTTGTGATAACAATGGTGCTATTGCTCAGGCAAAGGAACCAAGATCACACCAGAAATCCAAGCATGTTCTAAGAAGATTTCACTTGATACGTGACATCATTAATAGAAAGGAAGTCAAGATCAGCCGAGTTCAGACAGATGATAACGTCGCTGATCCGTTGACAAAGCCACTCCCAAGGCCTAAGCTCGAGTTTTTGACTGAAGCTGTAGGCATTAGAGACATTGAAATGTAATCTAAATTTGAGTGGGAGTTTGAGGGCTTTATTTAGTTATTTGATATGTTCTTGTAAAACATTTTTCTTATGTTTAATGAAATTATTATTTCAAGATTATTTTAACTTTGATGAAATAATCGTTCCAAAATAATATGAACCATTTTATAGGTCATCGAAGTAAGTGACTTGATCTTGAGTTATCAAAGTCATTTAGCTTGATCATGAGATCCTATATTTGATAGATGGCTTATATCATTATGTCCCTAGTCAAAGGTTGCTGAAATTGGAACACCAACAACCGTGTGAGACTAGATTGGTATGTGACTTATGACAAAGTCTCAGTGTGTCATAGATGCGCGGCATCAAAGTCAGTACATAGGTGTATGTAGGGTACATACGACCGGACAAGACCCGATTATAAGAACTCTTCAGGATATTTATATCTGTGTCATAAGAGATTCTTACTACGACTATAGAGTATAGTCCTTAGACCTGAGTTCGCATGCATGTGACTGCACATGAACTAATGCGCTTTGATCATTGTCTAATGCTGCCGTTAAACGATAGTTATAAGGACCTTGATTGGGTGTATTATGAAGTGAGTAGTTTACAGTGATGGAACAAGACGGGATTTGTCCCTCCAATATAAATGAAGTGAATATCTCTAGGCCAATCGGAGATTTGAATACTGGAAAATGCATGGCCATGCTCAAACGGACTTTCCCGAGTCGTTTGGATTGTCAGTATCAAATCAGAGTCCGATGAACAAGATTAGGCTTTATAAGGATGACACTAATCTTGCCTTATGACTAATCGAGATATTGAGACAAAAGGATTATGAATACAGAGATTCCAGTACAAGTGGGAGATTGTTGGAATTGTGTCCAGTAATCTCGGTACTGTCTCTAGAAAGATAGAGTATGTCAATGATCAGACATAAGTCATATAATACTGGGGGTCATGATGGCTTGCTAGAGTCCGCTCATGATCTATAAGTCTTGGACTTATTGCCTTTATTATATGATCCCATATGGGTCACACGCCTAAGCTAACGGGAAAATACGAAAAGAACGGTTTAGCAGAAGTACGGTAAAAGTGCTAGGCATTTACTGTGCTTAGAGAGACTAAAGGGCCTGATTAAATCCAAGGGATTTAATCAGACTGGGAATTGGGCCTAAAAGCCCAATAGAGTTAAAGAAGGGTTTTATAAACTAAAACCAAGTCTTTTCTCCTCTAACCCTTCTCCCCAGCGCCGCCAACTCTCTCTCTCTGCGCCTCCTTCTTGCTCGGTCTAGCAGCCAAATTCCCGGTGTGCGTGTGTGAGCCTTTGGAGGATCCATCTCTTGGTGGTTCTGCTGATCTCTGACCTTACCTCCCATTCCGCTGCATAAACAAGGTAAAAGGTGAGATCCATTAAGTTTCTAAATAAGAGAACCTAGATCTGCATGTTTAGTAGGATGAATCAATCTGGGAATTGAATCAGGAGACACTAAACGATCCAACAACGACTTGGGTTAATGGGAGTGAAGAAATGGGTAATGTAGTAGAAGATAGATATGTGGATATGGTGAATGATGCATTTCATGATAACGTACATTTTGATAACTATCATCAATATGGTAGTTATCAGAATGTGGAGGAACATGGTAGTTATCAGAATGCGGAGGAACCTGTACATAATCATTCGAAAAAATTCTACGACTTGTTAGAAGGAGCGCAAAATCCATTGTACAGTGGTTGTCGTGAAGGTCAATCGCAGTTATCCTTAGCTGCTCGAGTCATGCAAAGGAAGGCAGAGCATAACATGAGTGAAAGGGCAGTGGATTCGATATGCGAAATGTTTACGGAGTTTCTACCAGAAGGAAATCAGGCAACCGGTTCACATTACGCGACAGAGAAATTGATGCGCAATTTAGGCCTCCCATGTCATTCGTTTGATGTTTGCTACAACAACTGTATGATATATTGGAAAGATGACGAAAGGTTAGATACATGTCGGTTTTGTAACTCACCTAGATGGAAGCCTAACGAGCAACACCGTAGGACCAATATACCATACAGCCATATGTGGTATATGCCTATTGCTGACAGATTAAAGAGAATGTATCAGAGCGAGAAGACTGCAGCAGCAATGAGATGGCATGCCGAGCACCAGACCAAAGAGGGAGAAATATGTCATCCGTCTGATGCGGCAGAGTGGAAATACTTTCAAGATAAGTATCCCCTGTTTGCACAAGAACCCCGCAATGTTTATCTTGGACTATGTACAGATGGGTTCAATCCATTTGGCATGTCTAATAATCATTCCTTGTGGGCTGTGATCTTGACTCCATATAATTTACCCCCTCATATGTGCATGAGTACGGAGTACTTGTTTCTTACAGTAATGAATTCTGGGCCAAAGCATCCACGAGGTAGTCTCGATAAAATCCTCCAGCCTCTTGTTGAGGAGTTGAAAGACCTGTGGTGTAATGGAGTCGATGCATACGATGTGTCCTTGAATCAAAATTTCAATCTAAAAGCAGTTCTCCTGTGGACGATAAGTGACTTTCCGGCGTATAGCATGTTATCGGGATGGACTACCCATGGCAAATTATCTTGTCCATGGTGCATGGATGATACAAAGTCTTTTTATCTGCCGAATGGAAGAAAGACGTGTTGGTTCGATTGTCACAGAAGATTTCTTCCTCAAGATCATCCCAAGAGGAAAAATAAGAAAGACTTCTTGAAGGGAAAGGATGCTAGGAATGAGTATCCTCCTGATTCTTTAACCGGTGAGCAAGTTTATTCTTACCATTTGCGTCGTGTAAATCCACCAAAAACTAAGGATGTTGGTGGAAATGGTCATGAAGATAAGATGCCCGGCTATGGCAAGAAGCATAACTGGCACAAAGAAAGCATATTTTGGGAGTTACCATACTGGAGGGACCTTAATCTTCGACATAATCTCGATTTGATGCATATAGAGAAGAATGTTTTTGACAACATTATAAAAACTCTTATGCGTGTGAAGGGTAAATCCAAAGACAACATCCCATCGAGATTGGATTTAGTTAACTTCTGTTCTCGGCCACACTTGCATGTTGATAGTGCTGGTAAAGCTCCATTCCCAGTTTACGCTTTGACAAACGAAGCCAGGAAAAAGTTATTGGAATGTGTGAAGCATGAGGTCAAATTCCCAGATGGTTATGCTTCAGACTTAGCAAGTTGTGCTGATTTGGGTAATGCACAGTTTTTTGGGATGAAGAGTCATGACTGCCATGTCTTTATGCAGCGACTACTTCCATTTATCTTTGCAGAACTCCTAGACAAGAATGTCCACCTTGCCTTAGCAGGTACCGGTTATAGTATTTGGATATGTAGTTTCGGTTTTGTATATTGTATTAACCATTTGCTGTTTAAATCTCTTTATATATGCTGTAGGGATTGGAGGATTTTTCCGTGACTTATGTTCAAGAACTTTGCAGAAGAGTCGCGTCCAAATTCTAAAGCAAAACATAGTTATGATTCTTTGCAATTTGGAGAAGATCTTTCCACCATCATTTTTCGACGTGATGGTGCACCTTCCTATACATCTCCCCTACGAAGCTGAATTAGGAGGCCCTGTTCAATACCGGTGGATGTACCCTTTTGAAAGATTTTTCAAAAAGCTGAAAGGGAAAGCGAAGAACAAAAGATATGCATCTGGATCTATTGTTCAATCATATCTAAATGAAGAGATTGCTTATTTCACAGAGCATTACTTCGCCTCGAATATAGTCACGAATTCAAGGTAAATTTATATCTAGTATATGGAGACATGTATGCTATCTATTCTAAAGTTATATTTATTAACTCTTTTTGTCAGGTTAACAAGATACAACGAAGGCGGTGTCCCCGAATATGATGACGACGTTCCTGATATATTTACTCAGGTTGGTCGTCCAAGTGGCGAAATGCATGAAGTATGGCTTTCACCAGAAGATTATCAAATTGCACATGCTTATGTTTTGCGAAATTGCGCTTACTTTCGACCATTTGAGAGGTATAACACAACTTGAGTTAATTTATATATTGTGTTGGTCTCATATATATACATGTTGATCTTATAAACAGTATGTTCGAAGACTATATCTCTGGTAAATATCCAGATCTCTCCGAGAATCAACTCTCTGTGAAAAGGGCCGAGGAATATGACACATGGGTGCGAGATTATGTATGTTCGTGAAATATTTCTTATGAACACATTATATATGTATTGTGGTTTTATCTACATATTTGACATTGTGTGTTTATCAATATTCAGGTCATTTACTGGAACGAAACCTATAAATTTCCTCCTTGGGTTCAAGATATTGTGCATGGACCCGTCAACAAGGCTAAAACTTGGCCTATCTTCTATACAAGAGGATATCTGTTTCATACAAAAAGCCATGGCGAGGGACGAAAGACATGTAACTATGGTGTATGTGTTAAAGGAGAGAATTATAGTGATGCGTCTGATGCAGCTGATTTCAACGGGATCTTAACCGACATAATACAACTTCAGTACGAGGGGATTGTTAATTTGAGAATAACACTCTTTAAGTGTAGCTGGTATGACACTGTTCTCAGTAGAGGCACTCGAAGGAGCAATACTGGCGTCGTAGATGTTCGTGCATCGAGAAAGTACAATAAATACGAACCATTTATTCTAGGTACGTAATATATATCTATCTCTATCTTCGTAACTATTGTATGTGTATCATAAATACTCTAAGTTTAATTTCAATCTTTAATTTACACAGCCTCTCAAGCGGAGCAAGTTTGTTATATCCCGTATCCGTACACGAAGAGACCGAAGCAATTGTGGCTCAATGTTGTCAAAGTCAACCCTAGAGGGAATATTTCGGGGGAATATGTCAACACAGAAATTACTCTTCTCCAACAGGAAAATGATGATCCGGTAATGATGACTACGGTCGAAGATCTCGTTCCCGAGAATTTTGTGCAGAATGAAAACCCAATCAATCTTGACTACGAAGTAGGAGATGAAGAACCAGAAGACGAATTTCTATCTTCTCCTGATGATGATGACGACGACGAAGATGATGAAGCGGAAGACAATGATGCAGAAGAGGACGAGTGATTTGATATGCTTTTTGTCTATCTTTAGTGTTTTCATATGCTTAATGTATTTCAGATTTCAAATAATTTCAATTAGACATGCTTAGTGATTTCATATGCTTAGTGTTTACCTTTAATGTTTATGCATCTTACTCTTGTTTTAGTTATAAGATGAATGGATACTATTTGTGAAAAATTGATAAGGATTATGGTTTATTATCAATTTGTAATGTTTAATTTGTATAAATTAGATTTTATAAGGTTTGTTAACGTTTAAAATCCAAAAAATTATAATTAAAATTAGCGACTGTTTAGCGACTAACTAGTGACTAAAAGGGGTTTCAGAATTTTGGCGCCAAACATATATAGCCCCTCCAAAAATTTTAAGCCCATTAGCCCTTATACCGCGAAAACAAAGTTTTCGGCCCAAAATTTTTAAGCCTGATTTCACTAAACCGGGAACATTTCCCACCAAATTTTGGTTGAACCGGGAACATTTCCCTCTAATTTTTTTTTCACAGAATCGAGTAAGGGGTCGAACCCTTTCTCAAACCTAATTTCATTTCTCTCTTGCGCCGACTCTCGTTCTCTCTCTCGTTCTCTCGAGTGTTCTTCCTCCTCTCTTCTCTGGTTCTCGATCGATAACTAGTTTTCGATCGATCTCTCTGTCCCTCTCCTCTCTTAATCTTCCTCTCTTAGATCTCTCTCTCTCTGTGGTCAACCTTTTATGTTCCAAAAACCCTAAGTCGCTCTAAGTCGATCTCTCTTTCTTTGTCTTCTCTCGATCTTGGTCTTTTTCCGATATCTCCTCTCCGTTTAAACTCCGATGGCTCCAGCAAAAGGTAGAGGAAGAGGTCGAGGGAGAGGAAGAGGTCGAGGGAGAGGAAGAGGTCCAGTCGCCGTCGACGCTCAGCCTTCCTCTTCCACGCAAAGTCGGCCAGCGAATCTACCTCAACAGTATGCTTTCACTCCGGCGAGCGAGGGATCTCCCACACCGCGCCCATCTCTGACGCAAACTCAGCTGCATGTTCGTAACTATCCACCGCCGCAGGTTCTTTTTCAGAACAACTCGACCAGTCCGAGACAGGCGTCTCAAGGCCACTCTCCGAATCCTGAGTCTCAGAGAAGAGACCCTTTGCATGTAACTCCGAGGCAGAAAAGTCAAGGTCAAGTAACTTCGCTCTCTGTCTGTGTGTGCGATTTAGTGTAGGACTTATGCTTGTTTGTTCTTGCTTGAGATTTTCATAGTTCTTAAGGCTTGTGTTTGCTTGAGATTGTATTAGCTCTTATACTGACTGTCTGTGCAATTTATTAAAGAACTTGTGTTTGCTTGAGACTGTCTGTGCAATTTATTAAAGGACTTGTGTTTGCTTGAGATTGTATTAGCTCTTAATACTTGAGTTTCTGTTGGTACTCATGTTTGGTATTGGATCGGGTTACTATAGATCATAGTATTAGCTCATGTTGGTTGCTTGAATGTTGGTCTTATAGGACTGTCTATGAGTTAAATGACTTGTGCTTGCTTTAGAATTTATTAGGACTTGGTATTATTAGCTCATGTTGCTTTGGTTTTTAGTATCATAAGGTATTAGCTCATACCTCTTAATGCTTGTGCTTACTTGAGATTGTATGATGCATTGTTGGTATTAACTCTCTGTTTATATGATGCGTTGTTGGTATTAACTCTCTGTTTTGGTATCATAAGGTACTAGCTCATGTTGCTTTATAAGATTATATGATGCGTTGACCACTATTTCAGGTCAGATGACTCCTCCACAACCTTCTCCTGCTCGTTCAGTTCAAGTGTCTCAACAATCGAGGGCTTCTCAGAATCAGAACTCCGAAGCTAACAGCACTCATGCGCCTGAAACTCAGCAGTCCAACCAAATGAGTGAAGATGACATCGACGGAGTTGATGACAATGCTGATAATCAACCAAATCTCGAGGAAAGCCGTCTCCGCTATCTTCAGAGGCTGCTGGCCATGCCAGGCCGTGAGCAGTGGACGACCGTGCTCTCTCCAATACTTCCTCAGCCGCCAAACACTACTTGGTATAACCATCTCTCTCTCTCTCTCTCTCTCTCTCTCTCTCTCTCTCCAGTTAGATTGTGTTTTGCTCTGTTTAATTAAGTCATGATATGTACTGATTTTTGCTCCCTTTGTAGGTTTGGTCGTGACAAGTCTAGTTTGGTCAGGAAGATTACTAAGATATACCAAAACAAGTTTGATAGACCATTCTACAGCTGGAGCCATGTGCCACGGCCGCGAGCAGAGAGATACTTCCTTGAGTTTGCGGTCAGTGTAGTACATTAGTCTAGTCTTTTGTTTTACTTGTCATCAATATCTTACTAACTTCCATCTGCTGCTTCTTGTAGAAAGAGCACCACTGGGATTTCCTAATAACAGGGACCGTGCAAGCACATTTTGAGGCGATTTGTCAGAGAAGGATGAAGGATATGGTCAGCAAAGCTCATGTTTCAGGTGTGCGACCTTCGTGGATCCCAGGTGAATTCTGGACGCCAATGGTGGCCTATTGGAACACTGATGAGGGTAAACAGAGGAGTGGGACCGCTTCTGCATGTCGGAATTCTGATCGTGGCGGTCTCGGTCCTCACAGGAACTACAGCGGGCAGAAGTCTTTTCTGCAAGTTAAACAAGAAATGGTAGACTCAGACTTCCTCTATATATTTCTTCTCTTAGTATATTTACTTTTATTTAACCAATTTATCTCCTGTTGCATTTTCAGGAACAAGACCTGGGTAGAGAAGTAAGTTTTGGTGAAGTCTTCCTGAAGACCCACACCAAATCAGATGGAACCTACATAGACTTGAAGGCGCAACAGGTGGGAGAGAAGTATAAGGAGAAGGTCGAGGCAAGGAAGGCTGAGCTTGAGGCAGAAACATCTGATGGGACTTCGCGACCAAGGCAGCTGACAACTGAGGAAATCGATGAACTGTTCCTTCAGGTAACTAAGCTTCTGTGAAATCGTAACCATCTATGTTTTAATGTTTATGAGAGTACATATGAGAATCTGTTACTGCTATGAATCTCTTGAGTTATTGGTATTGAGATAGTTGTGTTGATGATTTGTTTATTGCTCAAATGTATTAGTGTTTCTGTTATTTGAGACATTTGTCATTCCCAAACCAATTTTCTAACAGTTTATATAACTTTCATGTTTCCTAGTCAACAATTGTCGATGATAGAGGCCATGCTTATGGTATTGGAAGTCTAGGAGAGTATCACGCCTCTCAAAAGCGCAAGTACCCGGGTACCTATTCGACTTACAACTCACTACAAGATCAGCTACAAGAAGCACAACGCCAACTTGAGACACAAGCTGCTGAGCTAGCTAGACAAGCTAAGGAGCATAAGGAGTTGAGCATGGTGCAAAGGTATCTTCAGGAAACAGACCCATCATACCTAGACTTTTGCAAAAGTCAGACTGATGCGCCAGCACCTCAGTCTTCTCCTACTTCACAAGACTGATCTGTATGATGTATAAACTTGTTTATGTTTATAAGTGTTTGAATATTATGTTTGTTTTGGTTAAGACAATGTAATCAACTTTAATGTATGTTCTTTGTTATGTGTAAGAGTTTTAGAGTCTTAAAAAAATATAACAATAAAAAAACAGGAATCTAAAAATAGAAACCAAAACCAAATTAAAATTGAATTACTAATCCGATTCCATTGCTAAATAGTCGCGAATATAGAGTCACAAAACAGTCGCTAATTCGTCGCAATATGGTTAAAAAATATGATCCAAAACCTAAATTAGTCGCTAACAGTCTCTAAACAGTCGCTAAAATAGTCGCAAGATAGTCACTAAACGGTTGCTAATATAGCGACTATAAAGCGACTACACATTTAGCGACTATATAGCGACTGTTTATTAGTCGCTATATTAGTAACTACTTAGTCGCTCATTAGTCGCTAATATTTAGCGACTCAATTGCGACTAATATTAATAAAATAACATTAGTCGCTAAATAGTCGCAAATTAGCGACTAATATACCGACTAATAAATTTAGCGACCAGAGATTAGCGACTCTTTTTGCAGTCGCTAAATCGCTGTTTTCTTGTAGTGGTATTCCCTTGAACATTTAGAACTGTATTCATGATGTTATAAAAAAGTCCTTCACAATGTGATAAAATCAAGATTATTCCTTAGTAGTTGGTGCTTCCAGTATGGAAAATCCCAAAAATGCTTTGCTTGTGCCAGTTGTGGGTGAAACCAGATTCATAATGTGTGCCCATTTCCACCGCAATTAGGAGTTCTCCGCGCACCAAACTCTGACAAGAACACCAAAGTAAATGTCCCATTTTCTTCTGGATATATCCATCCCGAGCCTTTTCTTCCAACCTCTCCTGGATCATCAAACACTTTTCTATTCTTTCCAAAAAGTGTGATGTTTCTCTGATATGGGTGATCTTGCGGTAGAAATCTTCTGTGACAATCAAACCAACATGTTTTGCGTTTGTTCTTCAATTGGAGCACATTTGTTTTCTCTTGAAGAAACGGACATGCTAACTTTTCATGTGTTGTCCATCCAGATAACATACCATAAGTGGGGAATTCACTAATGGTCCACATTTGTAAAACATGCATTTGAAAATTTTGCTTGCACGAGACATCATATGCTTCAACATCTTGCTCCTATAACATTTGCAACTCATATATCAATGGCTGCAAGAAAATATCAAGTGATTTTTTTGGATGCTCTGGTCCGGGAACAAGTACAAAGAGGTAAAAAAAATCTCGATGCATGCACTGAGATGACTGTAAGTTATAAGAAGTCAAAATCACATGCCACAACAAATATTGTCTTCCATGCTTTCCAAATGGGTTGGAACCATTAGTTCGTAGTCCAAGATATATGTTATGTGGCTCATAAGAAAAATCGGGATATATTGTCTGAATTTGTCACCACGCCTCAACATCTGAAGGATGTGCAATCTCTTCTCCTCTTCTATGCTCAACATGACACGCCTCATCATCTGAAGGATGTGCAATCATTTCCCCTCGGTTCGTTCAGATTGGCATAACCACTTTAACCTATCAGTTAACGGCAATAACAAATCCGTTTGTTGAAACCTTAACTCTTCCCTTTGTGTCCTAATAGTGCGGTTTCCCACAAAATTTACATTCCAGAAGGATTTCATCTTCTCGCCAATATATCATACAGTTGTCTATGCACACTAATATCATCTGATATGACAATCCAAACCCAATAAAATTTTTCTGTACCTCGTGCTATGAACCGAGCGCAAGATTATCTTCAAAAAGAATATCTTTCACAAATTCAACAATCGCATCCAAAAAAATCCTTCGACATATCTGTCTTTATGGTCATTATTCTAATATGACCCTCTCTACAACCTTCGTACAATGGCCGCTTTGCTGCGTTTAACATATCAAAAAATCTTCTAGATTCTAAATTAGGTTCCTTTACACTAGGATTTTGATATTCACCTACTTCCTCAAAATTTTCCCGATAAGCATAATTAACCATCAGAACATTGCCTACACCGCGATCAACTTCCTCTCTATTTTCTTTTAGTCCTTCAAAATTATAAGGTTCACTAGTATTACCAAAAGGTTCCCTATAACGTCTACTACCATAAGGTTCCATACTAGTTCTACCATAATCATATATTTCTCCATGAAGATACCAAATCTTATAAACCGGCATAAACCCATTCGTATACAAGTAAATTCACACTTAATGAATCTCAACATTCCTAGAATTCTGAAAACAGTACATGAACATTTTAACTTACAAATTTTTCTCGCTGATGGTCGACTACATGCAAACCCCATGAATTCACCAACACTGATTTCATAATGGTAACCAATAAGTTCATCGCCGGATCGATCCTTGGTTCGTTCATCCACGATCTAAATTAGTTTGAAGACAATTTTTCTCATGAAAAGGTTGCACACGATTTTTGAGTGAGAGGGAGAGAGAGATTAGTGATAGATTTTTGACGTGTGAAGAATGAGGAGGGTGGGTACTAATAGAATTTTGAACCGACATAAAAATCGTTAGAAAACAGACGGATATAGCCATTATGTCGGTAATTTGTCGGTATGTTTAAATCGTATAACTGCTCGTCTATAATAACAAACACTACAAGAAAAACTGTAAATCGCCACGAATAAATTCGTGGCTACGGGTCTTAATTCGTAGCTATTTCGGCCATAGCCACGGATAGCCACGAAAAAAATTCGTAGCTATGGGCTCGTTGCTATCGGTCATTCGTGGCAATTCGTGGCAATTCGTGGCGACGCTTCCACGGATAGCCACAAACTAATTCGTGGCTATATAGCCACGAATAGCCGCTAATATATTTTGTGGCTATATTTTCACAAATATTTTATTTATAAACAAAATACAGAATTACAAAAAAAGAAATAAAAAACAAAAAAATACAATATATATATATATTTCTGATATGCCGCTGCACCAATGACCCAACTCCGACGACCCACCTCCGACTTAACCACCACCGCTGACCCACCTCTACTTCTGAAACCGCCACCACCACTATAACCACCATGCCCCTCCGACGACCCACCTTCTACTCGCTACCACCACCATCAATCGAAACCGCCGAGCCACCGCCGACCTCAACCTCGAACTCAACCACGACCGTGAGGGACCTCCACCTTAACCACCACTGCTGTCTCCGTCTTCATCTCTGTGAATCGTCGTCTCCGTGACCGTGAGAGATCTCGCTTCCTTCGTCTATGTTCGTGTGGCTTCGTCTTCGTCCGGCGATGAGATCGGTGGAGCAAGATCGTGTGGCTTCGTCTTTGGCCGGCGACAGGAGCGGAGTAGAGAGATTGGGTTTGTGTTGATTGAAAGAAAAAATGAAGAAGATGATGTTGAAAGAAAACGAAGAAGATGAAGGTCTGAAGATGAAGACGGCGGAGAGGAGAAGAAGCGTAGATCTAGGGTTTTTTTAGATATAAAATGTAGAATTAACGGTCCAGGATTGAGCAGAGAAATAGATCCAACGGATGAAATTAGTGATCCTTGTGATCATATATTAACCAATGACAAAATTAGTTGGGTTTATTTATGTATAATACTCAAAAATAAATTAAAAATAGTAAAACTTGTTAAAATGAAAAACTAAAAAATTTAAAATTTAAAATTATTAGAGATAAAAATTATAAAATTTAATTTTTTAAAAAATGATTTAAAAAATACAAATGGGTATATATACTAAGTAAATTATTTAAAAAGTAATAAAATGTTTAATTTTGATTTTAATTTTGGTTTACATGAGCCTTTTTATTTACTTAAGTTTAAATTTTTATTTATGAGTATATACAATAAGAATTATGATTTTAAAGTTTTAATTTAAATTTATAAGGGTTATTTGGGTTTAGGGTTTTGAATTTATAATTGTAAGAGATAAAAAGTTTTAAATATTAGTTGTGTATATATATATATATATATATATATATAAATAGGTTTGTATTTATGAATTTTGTAAGTATTGAATTTTTTAGTTATTGATATATTATAGAAATTAGAGTTTTGTTAGTTAGATTTTTGTTTGTAATTTTAGGGTTTAGGGTTTGTTTAGGGTTTAGAGGTCGTTTAGGATATGAATATTGTGGTGTTCAATTTGAAAATAATAGTTTTATGTATATAAAATTAATGGTTTGTATTTTAATTTTATATTTTATGATTAAGAGTTTAAGGTTTAGAGTTTGATTATGGTTTAGGGTATAGGGTTTATTTAATTTATGATATGAATATTAATATTAGAGTTTGAAAATAATAGGTTTGGAAAATATTTTTTTTGTAGAAGTGTTGAATATTAGTTATGGATATGTTATAATAATTGGAGTTTTATTAATTAGGGTTTTATTTATAATTTAAAATTTTAGGGTTTGTTTAGGGTTTAGAGTTTTGAGGTTTAGATTTGAGGTTTGAAGCTTAAAGAATTAGTTTCATTAATATGTATTTATATTTGAATCCTAATTTTAGATATTATAGTTTTTTAGAGTTTTAGTTATTATATTTTTGGTTATAGTTTAAGATTTTATATATATATATATGGTTTATTTAATTTAAGATATGAATATTGTAGTATTGAATTTGAAAATAATAGTTTTGTGCATATATAATTAATAGTTTGTATTTTGATTTTATAGTTTATTATTAAGAGTTTAAGGTTTAGAGTGAGAGGTTTTAGGGTATATTTAGGGTTTAGGGTTTTGAATAGCCACAGATAAAATCGTGGCTATCCGTGGCTATGGTTTTCCACGACTGTGTTTGTTGCTATTCGTGGCTAATTATCCGCGGATAGCCACAAAATGACATGCGTGGTTAAATAGCCACAGATAAATCGTAGCTATCCGTGGCTATATTTTCCACGACTGTTTCGTGGCTAATTATCCACGGATAGCCATGAATTTTATTTCGTGGCTAAATAGCCACGAATGACTACAAAAATAGCCACGAATTTCAAAATTTTAAATTCGTAGCTATTTCGTGGCTATATGTGGCCTAAAAAAATAGCTACAACCAATTCGTGGCTTGTCGTGGCTATTTCCAATTTTTCTTGTAGTGAAATATATAAAAGGCTAGTAAAGTGTGACGGCAAACCAACGACTTTCCGAAGGATATGCCCAATGGCTATTTCTGTCGGTTTCCCATCGTTAAAAAACGATGAATAACAGACCGCCCCAACGGATTTTATTCTGTCTGTGATTCGTTGGTAATCCGTCGGTAATTACCGAGGATTTTTTTGTCAGTAAATCTATCAGTTAATCGCATATTATCTTGTAGTGAATCTAAAGAGATGCAATCGCAAATGTGTCTTCGTATAGCAAGCTATATTGTAAAAACTTTCAAAAAGTCCAGTCACTGCTACAAAAAGGTAAAAAGAATATTACCTACTCGCACACTAAGAAGGAAAAATGCAGCAACGTCGAAAATTAGGAAAGGGGAGAGTTTTGAGTTTGTCAAATACTAGCAGAAAACGGTCTTCGGGTTACAACTTCCTCTGCCTTCACTCCTCCGCCTTCCATCATCCGCCTTCACTTCTCCGCCTTTACTCGTCTGCGTTCCCTCCTCCTCTTTCAATCCTCCGAATTGAAATGTTTTGATTCGGCCGTATTTCTGCCAGAGCACGGGCATTGGGTTTAGATCAAGCAACGAGATGCTTGATGGGTTTTCTTTTGTACATTCATTCGATCTACCCCGTACAACCGATGTGAGTTTTAGTCTCAAAATTCAATTTTGTTTTGTTGGATTCCAATTTGCAATGGTGTTTTGATAGCAAAATTTGCTTCTTTTTGTGTGTTGTGTTTTGGTTTTTAATTTGATGGGTTTCACGAAAGAAGCTGTACAGATGGTGAAGTCTGCAAAGGGTACAACCACACTCGCGTTTATCTTTAAAGAAGGTGTTATGGCAGCTGCTGATTTTCGAGCAAGCATGGGAGGATATATCCGTATGTTTTGCTTTTAATATTTAATTTCATATTTCTTCGAGCTGTTTAGTTGTGAATTCTCTAGAGATTCTTACAATGTAGGCTAAACTAGATTATTGTTTGGTGTTGGCTTTAGTGTTGGATTGTTAACAAAATTCTACATCTTTGTTGTGTTGGCCTATGATATTGGTGCTGTTCGTTTGGCAGTCGCAGGACCCCTGCGACTGCGACTGCGACCATATGGTGTTCGTTTGTTGATCGCAAGGTGTTGCGATTGATCGCAGCGATCTGCGACCATAATTTTTAATCGCTTGGTGATTTCAGCGATGCGATTCATTAAACCTGCGATTGTTAATTTAAATTACAAAAATACCCTTATTTTTACTCAGAATTACAAAATAATTTTAACCTAAAAATCTAAAAAACCTGCTTCACTTCATCGTCGCTGTTCTCATCGTATCCATCTTTGTCCTCAGTAAGCTCTCTCTCTCTCCCTCTCCATGTCTTAATAAACTTTAACCTAAAACCCATTGTTGACGTCTTGATTCTCTAGTGGGTACTATATTTACTTAAAAACTTTGAAGAAGATGTGTTGCTTTTAGTTCTGTTTAAACCAAATGTCTGTGTTGAAGTTTAATTTTTCGTTTCTTATAGGATGGTGCTGATTCAGGTTACGGGGTGCTGATTCGGGTTATGGTGCCAAAGCTTAAGAGGTTTTAGGGCAAGTGAGTGGAAGGTAAAAGCTCCTCACCCTTTGAACTTTGTTATATGTACGAGTCTTTGGGGTGTTGATTCGTTTTAGTTCTGTTAATTGTGTTTTGATTCTCGCTTGTTGTTTAAAGCCAACACCATTTCATTAGAGAGACAGAACAGAGCCAATTTTTCGTGTAACCCTAGTCTTGTATCTCTTTCTATTCTCCTTATTGAGCTTAGGGGTTGGTAAAGATTTGATCTTTTGTCTTCCACTAGCGTTTATGTATAGTTTTATCATTGTTTTGTTGTTGTTTTGATTGATGTTTGAATGCATGTGATGGTGTTAAATATACTTTTTGATATGTTCGTTAATGGAATTTATTAATGAAAGCACAATTCACTACGACTTGACTAATCCTAGTAGAGAAAACAAATCACACATCTTGTTGTTGTTTTCACACTCTCATCCTCATTGTTTAGAAAACCATCATATATAGTTTGTTTTTTTTGTCGACAGCCATCTTACATAAGATGTATCCTTTTAAAATGGAGCAACATGTCTGTAAATACTTGATCTGTTTTGCTATATCTATTGAATTACTTGTGTCTATACTATATCCTAAGATCTTCTTATTCCCATATTATGCTTGACCTTGTAATCTATTTTGTCTTTGAGGTTATTGGTTCATAGATTCAGAACCATATAGTTTCTGTAAATACTTGATCTGTTTTGCTATATCTATTGAATTACTTGTGTATATACTATATCCTAAGATCTTTTTATTCCCATATTATGCAGGAATGAATCAAACCGGAAAGGACTTCATCATAAAGAGTTTTCAAGAGAAATTTGGGGAGAGTCACACATGGAATATTTTCAAGAACAAGTATGATACTAGCAGAAGGATCTACACGAGGTTCAAAAGGCTAACGCATAACAGAACATGACTTAGCTATGATTCAGTTGGGAGAATTGATATGTCTGATGATTGGTGGAGCGAACGTATTAAGGTAAAAGTTGCTATCTCTCTTTGTTCTGAAAACTGTTTTCTTGCTCTTACTTTTCATCATGTCCTAAATGGTTTTGTACAGTAAAGTGATTCACTTTGTATTCACTTTTAAAACGTTTTCATTTAAAAGCTTGAGGTAACCTTGATGAAACTGTTCAGTGTTTAACTTTTCAGTTTATTGTAGTCAAAATCACATTTATTGTCATTAATTGCAACTGATTCGTATTTGTTTCATGATTGGCTATGTGATATTTGCTCTGTATATCTTCTTCTCCGAGCTGCCTTTTAATCAAATCTAATAACTGACACTGACATTAGAGTTTGGTATGTTTTTCAGGAACTGTGCAATTAGTTTTATCTTGAAAACCTTTCAAAAACACTAGTATGAATAGGGTCTTTCTGGTGTATATGAGTCTGATGTTTTGCCTTATCAATGGTGTATATGAGTCTGATGTACAGTAAAGTGATTCACTTTTATAGTCGCTTTCAGTTTAGTGCTTCAGCTATTATGATTATGATGTTTTGCTTGTTTGCTTATCTCTCTTCAGTGTTTTGCTTGTTTGCTTATCTCTCTTTTTTGTATTGTAGGAATGGCCTGGTGCTAGAAATTACAGAAACAAGATGGTTGGTAATATGGATATACTTGAAGATGAGTTCGGTGCTATTACTGTAACTGGGGCAGAAGGATGGAGTGCTCAAGAAGGAGAAGCTAGTTTAGATTCTAGAGTTGGTCCAGAAAATGAGGAGGATGAAGTTCAGTCTGTTGATATGCAAGGGTCAGGAGAAGAAACACAAACCAAAACCCAGTCTTCAAAACCAAAGAGAAAGCGTAAGGAGGTTGATCCCGCGGTAGAGATTACTGCTGCTCGCAATTTAATTCTCGCGGAGAAGAATAAAATAGCAGCACATAGGGTGGAACGTGAGGATCGATCTAGTGTAGAACGGGTTGTGGAGATTCTTAATAATTTTCCTGGAGTGAGAAAGTGGTCAGTATTCCACGGTGCAGCCATTGATCATCTTGTGGATAGTATAGCAAACCGAGAGGGTTTCGTAGCGTTTCCGAGTGACGAAGATAAGATAAGATATTTGGAGCACATGACTAGAAGAAAGCTTGATGACTGATTTTATTTTGTGCTTGTTTAGTTTTGTCTAGTATTTGGCTTTTATGAAATGATATGGTGCTTTTAGTACTTGGGGCTTTTACTCTCTTTGTGACTTGTTTTGTCTAGTATTTGGCTTTATGAAATGATATGTTCTTTTTGTTTATGAATATGATATGTTGTGATTTTACTTCGATTCTCATCCAATGTTATAATAAACTAATATGTTCTTATTCTCGTCCTCTCTTTGTTTATCAGGTCCTTAGTTGGTTGTTGGATGATGATGATGATGATGTTGATGATTTTGATGATCTGAATTTGCTTAATCCGGAAAGATTGATCCATAGAACGGATCGAGGTGCAGGATGGCGTCATGTTCAACAGCTTATGAATGGAGCAGATCAGCAATGTTATGACATTCTACGGATGAACCAACAAACTTTCAGAGATTTGTGTAGGATGCTAACCTCACGGTATGGATTGCAAGAGTCTAACAATGTCTTTGTTGAAGAAAGTGTTGCAATGTTTCTTGAGATAGTTGGACAAGATAAAACCATCCGGGTTATTGCTGATAGATATCAACGGTCATTAGATACTGTGAAAAGGAAGGTTGATGAGGTTTTGAGTGTTCTCCTGAGGTTTGCAGCAGATACATTAAAACCTGAAGAAGGTGAGTTCGCAAGAGTAAACCCAGTTTTGCGGAATAATGATCGATATTATCCGTTCTTTAAGGATTGTGTTGGAGCACTTGATGGAACTCATATCCCAGTTCGTCCCCCTAGTCGTAATGCAGATGCATATAGACGTAGGAAGCAGGATCCTACAATGAATGTTCTTGCTATATGTAACTTCGATATGAAGTTCATATATGCATATGTTGGTGTACCAGGTAGAGCACACGATACAAAGGTATTGACTTACTGTGCGAAGAATGAGCCTTCTTTTCCACATCCTCCAAATGGAAAGTATTATCTTGTTGACTCCGGATATCCCACTAGGACAGGGTATCTTGGTCCGCATCGTAGCACTCGATATCATCTTTATCAGTTTGCTAGAGGAGGTCCGCCTACAACCACGCGAGAGTTGTTTAACCGAAGGCATTCAAGTTTGCGGACAGTGATTGAGCGTACATTTGGAGTATGGAAAGCAAAGTGGAGAATTTTAGACCGTAAGCATCCAAAATATGGGATAACTAAGTGGATCAAACTTGTAACTGCAACGATGGCGTTACATAACTTCATTCGTGATTCACATCGAGATGATTATGATTTTATACGCTGGCAGGGAACGGAAGAATACAGTACTCATGGTGATGATGGTGATGACGGCAATGATGATGATGATGATGATGATGATGATGATGATGATGATGATGATGATGATGATGGTGGTGGTGGTGGTGGTGGTGGTGGTGGTAGTAGTAGTAGTAGTGGACATGCTTTGTATGAGCCGACCGGTGATAGAGCTATGGAAGCTTTGCGTGACACTATCACATGTGAGATGAGTAGAGGACGTCGACTACAATATTAGTTATTTGGTTTTATATTCTACGTGGACTTATTTTGCTATGTACCTTATGACTTGAATTCATGTTTTGTCGTATTTTATATCTTAATCGTACCATCTTTTATGTGACTTTTTATTTATAATTTTTATTATGCATTAATCACATTTTAGTTTACAATTTTGTTAAAATTAAATCAACATTAAAAATATAACAAACATAATATTAAATTGATCTATCTATTAGTTTTAGTAAGATCAATCGCGGCGATAACAAAACGAACAGTCTTGCGATCGTCGCAGCGATGAACAAACGAACAGTCTTGCGATCATCGCAGCGATCATCGCAGCGATAGATAAACGAACAGTCTTGCGATCGTCGCAGCGATCAGTCGCACGATTGGAAAACGAACATCATCCTGCGACTATAAAATCGCAGTCTCAGTCGCAGTCGCAGTCGCAGCGACTGCCAAACGAACAGCACCATTGTACAATTAGAGAAAGAAGGTGTTTGAGTTATTTGTGATGTTTTGTTCGTGTATTTTTTTTTTTTTCCCTTTTCATTCAGCGTCGCAATCTGTGAAGAAGATTAATGAAAGTAATCCTTATATGCTTGGTACAATGGCTGATGGATCTTCATTTGAGTGGGTTTCTTCTGTTTCTTGTGTCTAAATTTTTGTCTCATTTTTATCCTGTTAACATCATTGGTGTTAGGAGAATTTAGTTTTTTTTATTTGTGTACCAAATAAATCGGCGTTATGTCGGAGCCATGTCTGTAATTAATAGTGGTATATTTGTCTATCGTAGTGCCATCTATATGAGCTGGCAAACAAAAGGAGGATCTCTGTTTCAGGTGCTTCAAAGATTCTTGCCAACATGCTTTATTCATACTGTGGAATGGGACTTTCTGTCGGCACAATGATTGTTGGATGGGATGAAACATTCAATACACCAAACTTTATATCTTCATTGTCTTTTTTTCCCCCTTCCGGTCTTCAATTTCATTGAGAAATGTTTAAGTACTTATCAAGATTCTGCATTTTTACTTTCCCTAATCTATATGATTTGTGTACCACGTTGGGCCAGAAGGGTGGAAGAAACTCTCTGGTGATGACATTGGCGAGCTACATTACCACTATTACCCAGTGGCTCCAGCCACCACGGAACAGGTGTTGGATTTTAGTGTTATGTTGCAGATGTTAGTGCTATGTTGCGGATTTTAGTGTTATGTTGCAAATTTTAGTGCTATGTTGCTGATTTATTGGACTATTTCCGGATCTATATGTTAGTGTTATGTTGCAGATTGTTCCCGGAGATTTGTCAGGGTCTAACTTAAACTGAACCAAAATTTTCGAGTGCTCTGGTTGTACCCGAGTCAAAACTTTGAAATTTGGAATAAACCACATGAAACTTGCAACTCATGATTTATCCCCATCAGATCAGTTTCTATATTTATTTCCCCATACGAAGTTTGATTCATATTTTTAACCCCATTGTCGTTAATTCATAACGTATTCCGTCTAATCGTGGTTTAAACTGGATTTCGGTTAATTAAAACCCTTTTAACCAGATTGGTTTTTGACTAGCCGTTGGAGAGACACATATGCAGAGAAAATTAATCCAATAGGAGGACTTGATTACTGGGCTACTGGTGACATCTCTTTGGTTGCTGTTAATCCAAACATGGTCAAGAGAGTAAGAAGAAAAGAGAATAAAAGGCAAAAACGAGTCTCTAAGCAAAAAGAGGGGAAAGAGGAAGAAAGGTATATCAAAGACAAGTGCAAAGAGAGAGAAGCAGGAACTGAGACAAGTGCGGAGGGAGGAACAGGTGCCGAGACAGTGAAAAAAAGAGAGTAATGCACCGTTCGAGGTGTGGCGGAGGTGGTCACAATATACGTACTTGCCCAAAGATAAAAAAAACAATCAGGTTTATAGTGCCTTCCATTGTTGTTGTTTTCATTTTTGTGTGCATTTATTGAGATATTGTAGGGATTAATGGGTCATGAGGCCTTTATCTCTAGAGAGTGTGTGGTAATTGTCCCACATTGGAAGTAAGTTGAGAATGATATGACTAATATATAAGGGACTTGGGCCAATCCACTTATCACCAATTGGTTTTAGGTTGGAAGTCCAAGAAACTTAACATGGTGTCAGAGCTTGATCCACACACTCTCGTAACCCGGCCCAAAAGTGTCCGGTGCCTTCGGACCCTGGGATTGATGGTCTGTCGAGATTAATGGCTAGAAAGGCCATTATCTCGAGGGGAGGTATTGAGATATTGTAGGGATTAATGGGTCATGAGGTCTTAATCTCTAGAGAGTGTGTGATAATTGTCACACATTGGAAGTTGGGAATGATAATGACTAATATATAAGGGACTTGGGACAATCCACATATCACAATTGGTTTTAGGTTGGAAGCCCAAAAAACTTAACAGCATTGTTAGTGGTTCAAAAAACAAACAGGTTTAATTCTTGTAATGGCAGGTGGATGATAAAGCTTCTACACAGTCAGTATCAACTATATGACGACTAGGAGAATCGTTGTTCAGAGATGGTTTAGTTATTGCGTGTATGCTTCTACACAGCCGTAGTAGGCTTTATTTTGTTTCTTTTTGGCTCATCTAAGATCAGTGTTGGGCTACATTATGTTTTTGCTCACGTAGTAGGCTACAATATGCTTTTGCTCATCTGAGATCAATATGTTTTTTGAACTGATATATGCTGGTTCCCTTTTCGAAGAAAACTCTTATTTTCTGATATTGTCACTCCCACCTCTGGTTCTGGTCTCCGGTTGATCAAGCAACTCGCTTAGTCGACAACATTGCGTTGATGATTTGTTTACTTTAGATCTCTTATTTCTTACTTGCTCTGAGCTTGGGAGCTTTATGCTCTTGCTCTTAAAAGTAGAAGGATCTGTATATAAATTTTAATTAACCAAAACCCGGTGTAAACCACGATTAGAGGGAAAACGTTATGAAATAACGACA
Organism: Orychophragmus violaceus; assembly: GCA_030180135.1. Lineage (NCBI taxonomy): Eukaryota > Viridiplantae > Streptophyta > Magnoliopsida > Brassicales > Brassicaceae > Orychophragmus > Orychophragmus violaceus. The sequence continues at coordinate 24,529,101 of CM058236.1, read as the reverse complement.
AGGGGGTTTAAAAGATGAATCAAACTTCGTATGGAGAAATAAACATAGAAACTAATCTAATGGGGATAAATCATGAGTTGCAAATTTCATGTGGTTTGCCCCAAATTTCAAAATTTTGATGGGGGTATAACCAGAGCACCCCAAAATTTTCATAGAATTTTTCCCAATCTTGCCTTCTTCAGAACCATAGTCAATCTTTGTAACTAATACACACAACCTACAAATATTTTTCTTTGAAGTGTTCCAGAAAAATGTTCGAATCGTCAAGGCTACCAACAACAATAAGACGAGTTTATGTTGGAAATTTAGCCAACACTTTCTTCGGATACATGTAACTCATCTGATTTTTGTGTGTTCTCTTAGTAAATCCATAGTGCTCAAATACAGTTTCATTGAATCGTTCGAAACTTGCCGTACCGTCGACTCTAACTTCTCGATTTACTCTGTTTTTTATAGTAAATAACCATATGTTATCTTTGAACTTCCAGTTACCAGAAATAAGAAGAACTTGCACCATAATTGAAGAAGAAACATATTATAATTTTTTATGAAGAAGAGCAATAAATATTTAAATGATGATGAAAACTAAAAAAACTGGAGAAGTTGAAATCGATATATGAATTACGGCGACAGTTTATTTTAGGTTTTTTCGAAATGCAAAATTTATTAAACAAATATTACGTTACCAAAAACGATTCTTAAAAATCAGGAGAAGATCACGCAACAATTTTTGAATTAGTTAAATTTCCATTAAATATGTAACACTAAAATAAATATGTAACAAAACACAAATCAACAACAATAGAAACAAATCTGCAACATTAGGAAAAAATCTGTAACGCTAGTAATTAATAGATCCAATTCCATTTGTTGTGGATTTAAATAAATCTTCAATACTAATCTCCTGATTTATTAAAAAATAATAAAATATATCTGGAAAATTTTAAAAATTTGCAACACGTTTCTGTAAATGCGTACAACGTCAGCAAAAAATACCCATAAATCTGCAACATTAGAATATAAATCTGCGACACGTTTAAAAATCTGTAACACTACGATGCTAGTATAGTACTTTTTCAGAAACATTCTGACGTGTTACAGATTTATAAAAATCTACAACAAAGTAAATAAATCCACAACAAACGACAATAACTCTGTGCAGACTTAGTCAAAAATCTGCCATTTCAATAAATCTGTAACAAAGATTGCAGATTAAGTTACAAAATCTAGGCGGATTTATTAAGACGGAAATGTGGCATTTTTATAAATATAATATGTTTTGTTGATGTGGAAAATACATAATAATGTCGTTTTTGTAATATTTTTTTCCTAACAAAGACTAATAAGGTCATTTTCGTCTAAAATTTTGATCTCAAAAGATTCAAAATCCGAATGCTTTTATAGTAATTAACCTATTTTTTTGTCACCACAACTTTTTCCCTATAATTAAACACAAAACATTAGATAATATAAGTACACACAATTATTCTTGGTGCTCTAATGATTAAGAGACTAGAATTCGAATTCTTACACTATGGCCCTGTTCTTTGCGCAGTCGCTGCGACAGCGATGGCGATCTAAAATTAAAACGTTTGACTGAAGAAATATGTTCATAACGATGGGGGGGAATGGGATCCTATTTGGGCATACCGGAGAGTTTGTCTGGGTCGAAGACACAAGTCTTTAGCTTTTACAAGATAGACTTCACGGAAGGGTAAATGGTTGGATAACAAAGCAACTTTCAAGAGGAGTAAAGGAGGTTTTGATAAAGGCGGTGGCTATGGCATTACCTAATCATGTGATGTCATGCTATCGTTTACCAAAATCAGTTACAAAGAAGTTGACAAGTGTAGTATCTAATTTTTGGTGGAGTTCGGGAGGAACAAGTACAAGCATGCATTGGATGTCATGGGATAAACTATGCAAAGACAAAGATAATGGTGGAATTGGTTTCTGGGATTTTCAGGACGTAAATACGGCTTTCTCGGCAAAACAATTACGGAGACTAATTGACAAGCCGGATATACTTTTCTCAAGAGTTTTTAAAGGAAGATATTTCCGAAATACGGACCCTTTAGATCCGATAAGGTCATATTCACCATCCTATGGATGGAGAAGTATCACCTCAGCTAGGTGTTTGGTTAAAAAGGACTCGTTAAGAGGGTGTAAACATGAGATTCTATTTCAATTTGGAATGACCTGTGGATACCAACCTATCGCCCGAGACCAGCAATACAAAAAAATTAATGCTTTTCAAGCTTTGGATACCGTTGACCAATGGATTGATCATCAAAATCAGACCTGGAATAAACAACTGATGGATTTAATTATGGAACCTGTGGAGGTAGCTCTGATTATGAGTATTCCATTTAGTCGGCTAAACCGACCTGATTCGATGGGTTGGCATTTCACTAAAACATGGAGATATACGGTGAAATCAGGTTATCATACAGAGCGAGACATACTAGTTAATGGAAGTTTGACTCCGTTCATGGGGCCAAGTGTTAAAATTCTACAAGCATTCTCTTGGAGGATAAAATGTCCTCGGGCGATAGGTTGGCAATCAATTTCGGGTTGTTTACCGGTAACAAAGAATTTGAAGGGACGTGTATAAAACTTGATACACGATGTGTTCGCTGTGGAACAGAAGAGGAATCAATAAACCATGTATTATTTGAATGTCCTCCAGCTATTCAATTTCGGGCTTTGTCCTCAATACCAACAAATCCGGAGTTATTCCCTTCAGGATCAATTTATACGAATATGGATTATTTGTTTTGGAGATTACCGTCAGGCAGGGATACAAATATATATCCTTGGATACTCTGGTATATTTGGAAAAGCAGGAACGATATGGTTTATAATCATTTTGACAGAAATCCTCAGGACACCCTAAGGATGGCGGAGATAGAAGCTATGTCATGGGGAGATGCACAAATAAATGAGGTAAAAGATCTTCCAATAGCTTTAAGTGGAACGCGGAATTTTGGAAATGATTTGGTCCAACAGGGTCAGTGGTGTTTTGTAGACGGATTATGGAAAGAAGGGGAACTATTATCGGGACAAGGGTGGTACACTTGCTTCGAGAGAGATGCTAATGTTATGATAGGAGCGATGAATATCAGGGCAAGTTTGTCCTCGCTTCATATGGGCTATGAAATTCATGAAGGTACTTCAAAACACCAGTGTTACATTTGCAACAGACTTCTGAATTGGTTAAGATAGTGTCGGAACCAGACGAATGGGCAGCTTTCTCGATTCATGTAGAGGAGTTCGAAAGAAGAATTGAGTACTTCTCGACCTACGAGTTAATCCACATACCGCGTACAAGAAATGTGACAGCAGATAGGCTAGCACGGAGTGTTCATCTCAGGCCGTCAAATACAATTCACGTTGGACCGGAGCCGCCAACATGGATTAGAGATAGATAGGTTCTTTTAATGTATCTTGTTGACAAAAAAAGAAAGAAATATGTTCCGAGTTCAGTCGCAGTTATCAATTAAATATATATATATATATATATATAAGATGTACTTTTCGATCGCCGAATAAACAACGACAACATTTTTGAAGCTTGGAATAAACTTTTAAGCGATAGCATCTATATTCTCTTTCATCAATGCATCAGTTTCCTTCTTCCATGGACTTTTTTCCGGTCGCCATCGATGTAGCAGTGCACTGCAAGAAAACAGGCTTTTTGCGACTACAAGTTGCGACTAAGGTTACAGTCGCTAAATTTACCGACTACTTAACGACTCAGTTGCGACAGATATTTCGACTAATAGTGAACATTCGCTCTTTAGTCGCTAAATTGCGACCACATGTTTTTAGTCGTTAGTTAGTCGCTAAATTAGCGACTATTTAGCGACTAATTTCGGCGAGTTGCTAACAGGTTGCCTTTTTGTCGCAAAAAACCGGTATAAACCCACGTTTTAATTGTTTCGAAATTGGTCTAACTAATTTGTACCTAACTTTTGCGACTGATATTGGTAGTCGAAAAAATAGTCGCAAAATAGTCGCAAAATAGTCTATATATACAAAGAACGCTCATCACTTCTCCTCAGCCACACATACACCAAACAAAGACGATAATGTTGAGAAAAAACTGAGGAAAAACAGAGGCAAAACGTTTTCTAAGTGAAAAAATGTCAGGAGATTATAACTACACTAATGGTCGAGAGTGGGTGTATAACCGGATCGATGCAACTGCGGGAAATTTCACGACAGAATTCATGGCGGGGGTCGATAATCATTTCATCCCATTTGCAAATAGACAGCCCTTTGCGCAGAGCAACATCGGTAAGTTTCACTGTCCTTGTGATATTTGCAAGACTGATAAACTAATTATGCCGGGGAGAAGAACACAAAAGCATTTGTATAGGAATGGATTTATGCGTGATTATTATGTTTGGTATAAGCATGGCGAAGAAGTCGATATGGGTTTAGGAACGAGTTATGCTGATACGACTTGGGTTAGTGGGAGTGAAGGAATGGACAATGTAGTAGAAGATAGATATGTGGATATGGTGAATGATGCATTTCGTGATAACGTACATTTTGATAAACTATCATCAATATGGTAGTTATCAGAATGTGGAGGAACATGGCAGTTATCCGAATGTAGACGAAACGGTAGATAATCATTAACAATCCTTTGTACGATGGTTGTGGTGAAGGTCACTCACAGTTATCCTTAGCTGCTCGAGTCATGCAAAAGAAGGCGGGGCATAATATGAGTGAAAGGGCAGTGGATTCGATATGCGAAATGTTTACAGAGTATCTACCATAAGGAAATCAGGCAATCGATTCACATTACGCGACGGAGAAATTGATGCGCAATTTAAGCCTCCCATGTCATCCGATTGATGTTTGCTTCAACAATTGTATGATATTCCGGAAAGATGACGAAAACTTAGATAAGTGTCGGTTTTTTAATTCACCAAGATGGAAGCCTAACGAGCAGCGCCGTAGGACCAATATACCATATAACCGTATGTGGTATATGCCTATCGCTGACAGATTAAAGAGAATGTATCAGAGCGAGAAGATTGCAGCGGCAATGAGATGGCATGCCGAGCACCAAGCAAAGGAGGGAGAGACCCGCAATGTTTATCTTGGACTATGTACAAATGGTTTCAATCCATTTGGCATGTCCAATAATCATTCGTTGTGGCCTGTGATCTTAACTCCATATAATTTATCCCCTGATGTGTGCATGAATACGGAGTACTTGTTTCTTACAGTAATGAACTCTGGGCCAAATCATCCGCGAGGTAGTCTCGATATATTCCTCCAACCTGTTGTTGAGGAGTTAAAAGAATTGTGGTGTAATGGAGTCGATGCATACGATGTGTCCTTGAATCAAAATTTCAATATAAAGGCAGTTATGTTGTGGACAATCAGCGACTTTCCGGCGTATAGCATATTATCAGGATGGACCACCCATGGCAAATTATCATGTCCATGGTGCATGGAGGATACCAAATCTTTTTATCTGCCGAATGAAAGTAAGACGTGTTAGTTCGATTGTCACCGAAGATTTCTTCCTCAAGATCATCCACTGAGGATAAATAAAAAGACTTCTTGAAGGGAAATGACGCTATGAATGAGTATCCACCTGAGTCTTTAACCGGTGAGCAGGTCTATTCCTACCATTTGGAAAATCCATCAAAAACTAAGGATGTTGGTGGAAACGGTCACGAAAAGAAGATGCCCGGATATGAGAAGAAGCATATCTGGCACAAGGAAAGCATCTTTTGGGAGTTACCATACTGGAGGGACTTCAATCTTCGACACAATCTCGATTTGATTCATATAGAGAAGAATGTTTCGACAACATTATCAAAACTCTTATGCGTGTGAAGGGTTAATCAAAATACAACATCCCATCAAGATTGGATATAGATCAATTATGTTCTCGGCCACACTTACATGTTGATAGTGCTGGTAGAGCTCCTTTCCCAGTCTACTCACTGACAAACGAAGCCAGAACTAAGTTTTTGGAATGTGTGAAAAATGAGGTCAAATTCCCGTATGGTTATGCTTCATACTTAGCAAGTTGTGCTGATTTGGGTAATGCACAGTTTTCCGGGATGAAGAGTCATAACTGCCATGTCTTTATGCAGCGACTACTTCCATTTATCTTTGCAGAACTCCTAGACAAGAACGTCCACCTTGCGTTAGCAGGTACTGATTATTCATAGTATTTTGAATATGTAGTATTAACCATTGATGTTTTAATTTCTTTATATTGTAGGGATCGGAGGATTTTTTCGTGACTTTTGTTCAAGAACTTTGCAGAAGAGTCGCGTCCAAATTCTAAAGCAGAACATAGTTTTGATTCTCTGCAATTTGGAGAAGATCTTTCCACCATCATTTTTCGACGTGATGGAGCACCTTCCTATACATCTCCCCTACGAAGCTGAATTAGGAGGCCTTGTTCAATACCGGTGGATGTACCCTTTTGAAAGGTTTTTCAAAAAGCTGAAAGGGAAAGCAAGAACAAAAGATATGCAGCTGGATCTATTATTCAGTCATATCTAAATGAAGACATTTATTATTTCACAGAGCATTATTTCGCCTCGAATATACAAACGAATTCAAGGTAAATTTCTATCTAGTCAACGGAGACATGTACATGATATCTATTATGAGGTTTCTAAATGTCTACTCATGTTGTCAGGTTAACAAGATACAATGAAGGTGGAGTCCCCGAATATCACGACCAAGACGTACCTGATATATTTACTCAGGTTGGTCGTCCAAGTGGCGAAATGCATGAAGTATGGCTTTCACCAGAAGATTATCAATGTGAACATGCTTATGTTTTGCGAAATTGCGCTTATTTCTGACCATTTGAAAGTTATAAAACAACTTAAATTAATTTATATTTTGTGTTAGTCTCATATACATGTTGGTCTTAAACAGTATGTTCGAAGACTATATCTCTGAAAAATATCCTGATCTCTCCGAGAAAGAACTCTCTGGGAAAAGGGATGATGAATATCGTACATGGGTGCGAGATTATGTTTGTTCGTGAAATATTTCTTATGTACACATTATATATGTATGGTGACTTTATCTACATATTTGACATTGTCTGTTTATCTATATGCAAGTTGTTTACTGGAACGACACCCATAAATTTCCTCCTTGGGTTCAAGACATTGTGCATGGACCCGTCAACAAGGCTAAATATTGGCCTATATTCTATACAAGAGGATATCTGTTTCATACAAAAAACCACAGTGAGGGACGGAAGACATGTGTCTATGGTGTATGTGTTAAAGGAGAAAATTACAGTGATGCATCTGATGCAGCTGATTTCAATGGGATCTTAACAAATATAATACAACTTCAGTACGAGGGGATGGTTAATTTGAGAATAACACTCTGTAAGTGTATCTGGTATGACCCTGTTCTAGGTAGAGGCACTCGAAGGAGCAATGATGGCATTGTAGACGTCCGTGCATCGAGAAAGTACAATAAATACGAACCATTTATTCTCGGTACGTAAATTAAATTGTCTCTATCTTTTTAATTACTCTTTGGATATCATAGATACTCAAGTATAACTTCCACATTTTTAATTTACACAGCCTCTCAAGCAGAGCAAGTTTTTTATATCCCGTATCCGTACACGAAGAAACCAAAGCAATTTTGGCTCAATGTTGTTAAAGTCAACCCGAGGGGAAATATTTCTGGGGAATATGTCAACACAGAACTGACACTTTTGCAAAAAAAAATGATGATCCGGTAATGATGATTACAATTGTAGATCTCGTTCCTGAGTATTTGGTACAACACGAAAACCCAATCAATCTCGATTACGATGTCAGAGATGCAGAACCCGAAGACGAATTTCGGTGTAATCTATCATCTTTTGATGATGACGATGAAGATGATGAAGCGGACGATGGCGAAGAACCGTACTGATTTATGTATTTCAGAGTTGTAATAATTTCAAATTTGTTTAATATTAAGTATGTTAAAGTGTGAAGTCTAATGTTTGTACAATGTCTAATGTTTATGTTTAATGTTCAATGACATCTTCCTTTTGTTTTAATCATAATGTTAAAGTTTTGTTTCTTTATAATTTGTTAATGTTTATGATCATTAATAAATTCATTATGTATAATTTAATTATTATTTTTTAATGTATAATTATTTATTTTGCAATTTCAGATTTAAATTTGCACCATACCCTGATTAGTCACAACTTAGTCGCAAATTCGCAACCATTTTGCGAGTAATTTGTGACTAATTAGGGTCTGGCCCAAATCAAATCCGGAACCGCCAACATTTGGTTAGCCCGCGTAATATTAAACAAAGCCCGCGAAAAATTTGCTACTTCCCGCCAATTAATTCAGCCATTAAACCGCCTAAAATCACTAAACCGCGCCCAAATTTGTGTAAACCGGGAATTTTTTCATTTTCAGATTTTTCCCAAAATCGAAGGGTCAAAAACCTAATCTCATTTCATTCTGAAAACTTCTCTCTCGCCGTCTCCATTCTATCTCGGATCGATCTCTCACACGATCGATCTCCTTCTCTATCAACCTTAACTCGATCTCTCACAGTCGTAATCGCTCTCTCACAACCCTAACACGATCGATTTCCTTCTCTATCTATCTATTCAATCTCTTAGTCGAAACCCTAATCGAGTAGTCTCCGATGGAAAAAGCAAAAGGTAGAGGAGGTAGAGGGAGAGGACACGTCGCCGACGAGGTAGAGCCTTCCTCATCCACCCAGACTAGGCCCGCAAATCTACCGCCGCAGTACAACTTCACTCCGGAGACAGACGGCTCACCTCCACAGCATCCCACTTTGACTCAAACCCAGCTGCATGTCAGCCAATATCAACCGCCGACTCAACTCTTCGACAAAGACTCGAGGTCTCCACGACATACATCTCTAGGTTACGGTCCTACTACCAACTCTCAAACTTAGAGAGCAGCTTCTTCGAATCCTCAACCTCAGAGGACAGCCTCTTTGAATCTGCAAGCTCAGAAGGTAGCCTTGACGAATCCTCAATCTCAGAGGACAGCTCCTACGAATCCTCAAGGTAAGCGTCTTTAAAATTGCATTTTGTCTGATTTGAATGAGTCTGGGTATGATTAGTAATTGATTTTGAGTTTCTTAGCTTTGGTTCTGTGCTTATTGATTACTGATTACTTGTCCCTGCGAATACTTTGAGTCTGATTGTGAGCTTATTGATTACTTGTCAGCTTATATTTTGTTGAGATGAGATTACTTTGAGTCTGTTGCCTTGTTTCGTTTGAATCCGTTAAGAGTCTTATTGAGATTACTTGTGATCTTTGAGAATGAAACTTGTCAATCTGTTGAGTCTTACTTGTCTATGAAAGTTGTATCATATACTGCCTTGTTTCGTTTGAATCCGTTAGAGTCTTATTGAGCTTTCAATCTGTTGAGTCTTATTGAGCTTTCAATCTGTTGCGTCTTACTTGTCTATGAAAGTTGTATCATATACTGCCTTGTTTCGTTTGAATCCGTTAGAGTCTTATTGAGCTTTTAATCTATTGAGTTTTATTGAGCTTTCAATCTGTTGAGTCTTACTTGTCTATGAAAGTTGTATCATATACTCCCTTGTTTTGTTTGAATCCGTTAGAGTCTTATTGTGAGCTTTGAGAATGAAACTTGTGAGCTTTGAGTCTGTTGACTCATACTTGTTTCTATTTCCTGTTGACTAATACTTGTCTGATACCTTATCTTGAGTTTGTGAGCTTTGATCTGTGTATTGGTCATATTTTCAGGTCAGATGTCTTCTTCACAAGTCTCTCCGAATCAGTTCATATGTCTCAACAACCAAGGGCGTTTTCGGTGCAGAACTCCGAAGCTCAGAGCAATCAGCATTCCAACCAAGTGGATGACAATTTGATTGACGGGGTGGACGACAATGTGGTAATTCAACCAAATCTTGAAGAAAGCCGTCTCTGCTATCTTGAGAGGCTGCTAAGCATGCCAAACCGAGAACAGTGGACTACTGTTCTCTCACTACTTCTTCCCCAGCCACCAAATACAACTTGGTAAAAGTTTATTTCCCTCTCTCCATTTTAGTTCTTTGCTTTGATTCATAATTTATATTGATTCTTTGTTGTATGTGTAGGTTTGGTCTTGACAAGTCTACTCTGGTCCGGAAGATTACAAAGGTCTTTATAAACAAATTTAATGGTGAGTTCTATAGTTGGAGCCATGTGCCTCGACCGCGAGCAGAGCGGTACTTCTTAGAGTTTGCGGTAAGTATATAGTACATTAGTCTATCTTTTTGTAAACTTTTGATTATTTTCTCATTAACATGATTATGCTCTTTCTATTTTAGAAAGAGCACCACTGGGATCCATTAATCACAGGGACCGTTCAAGCACATTCTGAGGCCATATGTCAAAGGAGAATGAAGGATATGGTGAGCAAAGCTCACCTTTCTGGTGTCCGACCTGCATGGATATCAGAAAAAATTTGGCAAGATATGACTGCATATTGGGCAACAGATGAAGGTAAACAGAGGAGTGAGACCACTTCTGCTGCTCGGAATTCTGAAAGTGGTGGTCTTGGTGCTCACAAAACCTACACTGGCCAAAATCATTTGAGCAACTTCACCAAGAAATGGTAGTAAACATTCGTCTATCTGCTACTGCTCTGAATTTTAATTCTTCTCTATTAACTATTTCTTTTGTTACATTTTCAGGAAGAGGAGATGGGTAGGCCTGTCAGTTTTGGTGAGGTTTTTCTGAAAACCCACACAAAACCTGATGGAACATACATTGACATGAAGGCGCAACAGATTGCAGAGAAGTATGAGGAGAAGCTCAAAGCAAAGAAGAGCGAGATTGAAGCATTAACTTCTGATGGAACTTCGAGACCTAGACAGCTGACCACTGATGAGTTCGATGAAATCTTTCTTCAGGTAACTATACTTCTGATTATTCATATGTGCATTTGCGTTTGAATGCTGATATGCGTTTGGTTGAGGGTCATGAGTTTTTGTTGTCTGTTAGTTGTGCAAATACTTATTGTATTTGGTGTTGTCTGAATTTAACCATTTACTAACAATTTCACTTTCTTTTTCTGTTTCCTAGTCAACAATTGTGGATGATAGAGGCTATGCATATGGTATTGGAAGTCTTGGAGAGTCTCACGCCTCTAAAAAGCGCAAGTACCCGGGTAGCTCCTCAACTTATAACTCACTCCAACATCAGCTCGAAGAAGCTAAGCGCCATATTGAAACACAAGTTGTTGAGATAGCTCGACAGGCGAGTGAGCAGAAGGAGCTGGGCATGGTGCAAAAGTATCTTCGCGAAACAGACCCTGCATACCTTGATTTCTGTAAAACCCAGTCTGGTGCACCTCCCACTTTTCCTTCTAATTCTCCTTAGGACTACTTGTTAAGACTTGTATATAATGTTTGTATGTTTTTTTTTTTGAATTTTAAGACATAAGACTTAATGTATGACTTTAGTTTCTTAAACTTTAATATCAGGTTGTATTTTATTCATAAGCTTTTGGATTCATATTTTAATAAAAATGAAAATAGTGGAAAACCGAAACCAAACCAGAATGTAATTCCGGTTCAAGTTAGCCATACTGCTCCAAGCATAGCTTTAGTTACGTTGGGGAAGAGCCTGAAGTAAGGAGTTCCTGGGATAGTATTTAGCTCTGGAGACTTGAACTTCCATATGATGGAGAAAGAATTTGTAGACTTCTACTGTTGCATTATTTATAATAAAATAAAAAAACTTCTTACTTCCTTATAATGTATATATACAAACATACAATGCAAATTAATCATTTTCTTGTTCAAAATAAAAGGTATTTAGATACAAGAAAATAATACAATTTTTAACTTGACAAGAAAAGAATTATTTCACCTTGTATGTCTGTATATATACATCATATGTAAGTTTAAGAAAAATATTATTCAAAAGTTAGTTTATTCTTCAAATATTTGTTTTTAGTAATTTCTCCCTTATATGTGAACAGTAAAATGTAAATAACGTCAAAAGGGGTTGGAAAAGAAAAACAATAATCAAAACGTTTACAAAGATGAGACTGATGTGATGAGTTTGGTTGGGTTCGTGATCTGTATGCAGAAAATAAAATGCAGATCAAATCATAGAAATAAAACAAATACATAGACAACTTAATAAAAATCATACTTTTCACCGAGATCTGCATGCAAATCAATTTTATATTTTTATTTTATTTTCTTTTTGATCTGCATTTATTGTTCTGCATTTTATTTTCTATACAGCATTCAAACAATATAGAAAACAAATGCAGATAAACTTTTTTATTTAAATATTATTATTTTAATAAATAAAATATATATATATATATATATATATATATATATTTTTTTTTTTTTGCAGATCAAGCGGTCGTCAGCTCAGTCTGGGTAACTGATAACTATACTTTGCAGAACATAAGTTTTCTTTGTTAATTTATACTGCATGCAGTCCAATTTTAACTTATTTTATTTTAATTAATAAAAAGTGAATATATAATTTTCTTTGAATGGTGACATATTTGGAGATCCCCTTTTATTAATGGAGAACTGCTTTTCTCTCGTGTCCCATTCAAAGCCATAGTTTCCAGTAGAAAAACGATAAAATTTGATCAGCTAAAGATATTTTGGATATTAAAAATGATTATTCTAAGTGTATTTTGTTAAAAACGGGTGGGATAGTAACTGTAAAAGTCAGATAAAGGTCATGTTAAGTAGTTAAAATTATTACCGGTTTATAATCCAAACTCTAAATATAAGGGATAATGTTCGGATAGTTTGGATACCCGAACTCTTTTAAAATCTTCTATAGAAATTCATAATAAAATAAACTATTGAAATAACAATAATAACCAAAAGAAATAAATTTATATATCTAACAATATAACTATTATATTTTCATTAAATAAATTTTTATTGATTATAAATCTCATTTATATTTATACAGTTTTACAAAAAGGTTAAAATTTTAATTACTCAAATAGATATTTCGAGTATTTTAGATAATTATCTGACACTTATCCTTATCCTCTAAAAGAAATTTTACTATCTGAATGAATAATTTCAGTTACTCTTACCTTTAAGGGTCGAATAATTTAGGTCAGGTAAGGATCGGACCGAATATTCCGACCTGAAATGCTCAAACCTAGTTTCCACTTTTTCTGTAAATTTATGTTCACTCTCTCTTTCTTTTTTAGAATAGCTTTGTTTGAATTAAGAAATTAGACCAATATTTTTTTATCCCTTTCTTTAGAATTCATAGTTGTTTAACATAGAGGGACTTTCACAGCTCAAAGTATGACTCATTTAGATCTTCTTCAATTTTATGTGGTCATTGTTTACCCCAGTTGGTTCCTCAGATGTTTTTATTGTGAAAATAGTTTGTCCTCTGTTTGATGTGGAGTTCGGAGTTGCTCATGTTAGTCTTAGTAGTGTTTAGTTTCGTTGGCTTAGATGTCCCTTTGGCGTTTGTCTATTCTGTTGTAGAGCGCCGATCAAAAATGCCACAAACTCAAAAAAATTAATCTATCATACCACAATATAATCTCTATGCCACCCAAAATGTATAATGTCAATGTTACTTTTACTGAAAGAATATTTTTAGTTAAAAAATGAAATATGAATAAAAATAAGAAAGCGTTCTTCTTTGTTGTCTTCTTCCCTCTTCCTCCTTCCAAATTGAAGCTCAAATCAGAATGTTTATCTCGTCGGCCGTCACCTCCGATGCGTCGTCCTTTCAACAATCGTTTCTTCTTCTTTCTAATCCCCATTGCTAAAACGAATTGGATTAGTTTTTAAGTTATTGATATAGGATTTGAGAATTTATAACAAATTAGGGATTTGATAGTAAATTTCTTGATTGGGTATGCACATTTTTGGTATTAGCGTTTATAGTGAAATATTTGCATTGGTAATTTCGATTCTAATTGGGTTGAATCGTGTTGAATCTTAGGTAAAGAAGAATTCCCAAATCAACTCGATTTCCTAATCCAAATCTGCAGAATTAGTCCAACTGGTACAACTCGTATCATTAAGTGTAATACCAGTTGGACCATTTGTACCAGAACATTTGTATCAGTTGGACCGAAAATATTATTTGACCCAGAAGAGTTTTACCAGTTGGACCAAAATAGTATCATTGTAATTGAGTTTTATTTTATTTTATTTCCAGGAAGAAATCAAGAAATACGGTTTTCATACATCGGAGAACGTCGCCATAATAAGAAGAATAAATTTGTATCTGGCATAAATATGGAAAGGTAGTTGCAACCCGAAAGTTCTGATGAGGCATCTTAATTTTTGTATTTGTAGTTTTTTGAATTTTTATTTGTCTCATTTGTACAACCTAGTTCGACTAGATACAACTATGAACATATATGAATTTGTCTGAATTTGAAATGGTCTTATTAGTACAACTATAAACATATTTGTATTTGTATGATTGTTTAAAAATATGAAAATTGTAAAAGTTTTATAAAGAAAAAGGGATTTTTCTCCGTACCGGACCGGACTCGAAACAAACCACACCGCTGGCTCTCTTGCCTTCACCGATTCTTCACCACGCCTTCGCCGATTTCATGAGGATCCATGAGTTAAGTCCCGTCTTCAGAGTAAAGGCGGCAACGACGGCGTTGGTGGAGGAGGAGAAACGGGAGACAATGACGTAGTCGAAGAAATTAAGGTGTTTGTTGTTGCGGCGAAGAAGATTTGATGTCCTGGTGTTTGGAAGCCATTGATATTGCTGTTGCTGAAGAAGTGATGGAAGATGGTACTTGGATTATTAAATTAACGGCCTCGTCGACGTCTCTGGTACTTAGCAATATGGAGGATTGAAGCGATTGAAGGATGAAATGCGATTGAGCAAGAGGAGATGAAGGATTTAGCGAGAGGAGATGAAGATTGTGCAAGAAGAGAGGACGATTGCGCAAGAAGAGAGGAGGATCTATATTGCATGGAATCGGAAGCGGGTACGCGAAAGCGAAGCGTTTAGAAGCGCGGAAACGAATTTTTAGAAAAAACAGGACTTGGAATCGTTTTGGAAGCGTATATATATATATATATATAATATTTATATATGTGTATATATAATAAATATAAATAAATAATATAGCACCAAACCATATTAAATATTATTTAAGTAACACCATATATAAGTGTTATCAAAGAACTTAACTAAATATAAAAGAAAAACATAATGCTCAAAAATCAAACGTTTAAACCATCTTCATCCTTATTTCCATCGGCTCCTTTAAAAACAGCTTTTAACTCGGGTTCGTCGAGACAAAGATCAGGAAACTCAAGTCTACCAAAATTGGTTTCATAAATTGACCACCTCCAATGTCACACATATGATTAGAACCTTGTTTGTAAGCAAGACTTCTTCGAGATAGAAGACGAAGATTAATATGTACAAATACCAAATATTATGCTCTACGTGGAGTAATGTTGTTTCTTGTTTCTGAATTTATGACCTTGTATGTACTCCAATTCCTTTCACAATGCGAGATGAAGAAGATTGTCCACACAACTTAAATGCTAAGGTTTGAAGTTCTAGTGGTGAAGTTCCATGAAATGTCCACCATTGCAGAGGTTCTAAAATGAACCTATAATGCATTGAATCAACACTATCAAAATCTTCCAAGTATAAATTAGGTCTTTAGATTAGTAGTTAGATCTTATCATATTTTTAAAAATATCAAAAGTCTCTATATTTCTTAGTATTATGTTTTTTTAATGAAAGTTCTTGCGTGACGCTTCCAAAACTGGAATCGATGCTTCCAAAGTGCTTCCAAATTGATATTTTAGGAATCACGCTTCCATGGTGCTTCCTCGCGCTTCCACGGAGATTCCGATTCCGAAGCGATTCTGAAACGTGAAACGTGCTCTAGTGGAGATTCCATGCAACATAGAGGAGGAAGAAGCTCGGTTGTCGAGAGGAAAGAGGGGAGGGGAGAGAAGAGAGAGAAGGATGGGTTATGATATAACCGATTGATATATTTTATTCTAACGGTTGTTATTGCGATCCACGTGACAATGTATTATCCAGTAACATTATTTTTTTGTTTGCATTATTTTGGTCCATTGGATTAAAAATTAACTGTGGAGATTGTGATCCTTGTTTCAAGGGATTAGCCAATAAGAAAACTTCTCATTATTTTTATTTTCTGATCACCTTTTATTTGCAGTATTGTACTTTAATTTTTTTTTTTTTATGTATAAGTATAAAATTTACTGTTTACATTTTATATTTTAGAATTTAGAATTTAAGTTTTAGGATACGAATATTGTAGTTTTAGGATTTGAAAATGAATTGATAAATTTTTAAAAGTACTAATTTTACAAGTAGTTTAAAAATACTAAAAATGTATAAAAACTTTAAATTTAAAAGTGTAATAGATAAAAAAATTTAAAGTGTTAAAATTTTAAAATGATTGAAAATAACAAAATGAGTATATATATAATAATTAAAATGATTTAAAAATAATAAAATGATTAAATTTTATTTTAATTTATGTTTACATGATTTTTTAATTTTAAAAGTGTTAAATTTTATTTCTCAGTATATACAATAATTAAATGATTGTCTAAGACTTTTAAAATTCATTATTAAAAGTCTTTTTAAGATTTTTAATTCATTATTAAAAGACTTTTAAGACTTTTCAATTCATTATTGTTTAAAATATTTTTTAAAATTAATTCTATGTAAAGTATATATAAATCATTTAAATATAAGTTTTATTTATATAATTAATAGTTATATTTTGATTTTATAGTTTATGATTAAGAATTTAAGGTATAAAGTTTATGATTTATGGTTTGGGGTATATGATTTAAGGAGTTATGTTTAAGGTTTTAAGTTAATGTTTGAAAATATTAAATTTGAAAAATAAGAATTCTTTTTATAAGTGTTGAATCTTAGTTCTAGATAAGTTATTGTAAATGGAGTTTTAATAATTAGATTTTGATTTATACTTTAGGGTTTTAGGATTTGTTTGGGGTTTAGGGTTTTGAATAGCGACGAATAAATTGTGGCTATTTGTGGCTATCTCATAAAGTCACGAATAGCTACAAATAAAGTTATAGATATACCATATATATTTATATATTCACTAGTATAACTACGGATAGCCACAAAAATATATTGGTGACTACTTTTCCACGTTTTGTGTCTTAACTATTCATTGATTTTTTCATGAATATATTAGTAGTTATCCGTGTCTATTTTGTCATGAATAGCTAAAAACAATTTTTCGTGGCTATATAACCAAGAATAACTACAAAATAGCCATAAAACTTGATTTTTAAAAATCGTAGATGGTTTGTGGCTGATAAATAATAGCCATGAATAGTTCGTGGCTAATATGTGGCTATTGAACATATTTCTTGTTGTGATTTAGAGAGATTAGTAGAATTGCATCATATCTCTATTGGAAAAATCAATTTCATTAAGTAGGATAATATAAGTTCACATATACATATAAACAGGGGCGGAGCCACCTTAAAGTTAACGGGGTCACGTGCCCCTTATCATATTCTGTAAAACAGATGACATTTTTCTGACGTGTCACGCTCTCGGTGAGTTTCAGCCGTTTTGGGCGATTGTGCGAACGATTTTGCCCTTAATGAGGCTTATGTGTCGTTTGATTTTCCATTAATGATGCTTATGTGTCAAGTAACTTGACGGACACGTTTCACTGTGCATTCCACGTGTGTCTAGGTTGATTTAGTTATTAGGGCAAACTAGGTTAGAATCGTTTTTTATTTGGCTTCTATATAAAGGTATTTTTTTTTATCTTAGGTCAAGATGTGTGATATCGCCGTGTTAGGGTTGTCTATGTTTCTGTATCTTTTCTGAGCTCAGCCGTTGGGATGTATCTCTATATCGATGTCATACCGCGAAATTGATAAGTTCTTGTGATCTCGATTAGATTCCTTGCTAAGTAGTGTTCTAACTCTTTGTTTGATTGTGCTTTATAGGCCGTGGATCGTGTTATCCAATGTATTTGTTTCTTTATGATTTCTTGCTATTCTAACGTTTGTTTGGTTTATCTCAGTTTTTAGGATGTTTTTGCAACCTCGGACGGAATTTTCTACTTTTTTGTAATCTTATAATGGGATTGTTAGTGTAGTCTATTTTGAAATATGCTCCGAGGTGGGTTGTGTCGTTTCAAACCATGTAGGTCGTTATACCTTCGGATTATCACGGAATCGCGTTTTGGTTGTAGCCAAGGTATTTGTTCGTTTTGTATACCTTTTGATTATTCTATTTGGTTCAATACTCATCGTTCATTATCATGTGAGTTTTCTTTCTCTTATTGTATTAGTTGTTTTGTTTGTTCTTCTATTGTATTTTAATCTGTTGTTTACGGTCTATAAGTGTTCGTCTCTGACGGTGCTCATCATTGCTGGGAGAGTCTTATTATCTAAAGCTTCTTCTTGGTGTAGTTTCTTCTCCTGTAAGCTATTGCAACTTGCGCACGGTTTGTGGTGTTGTTTATCCCACTTTTAAGAGTGCTTGTTTTGCTCTCGGTCTCATTGAAAGTGATTGGGAATACGTCATAGCCATGGATGAAGCCAGAATTTGGGTTTCATCTGCTGGTTTGCGTTCTTTATTTTCTTTGATTTTATCGTCGGGGTGTATCTCGGATGTTTCTTTTGTTTGGAAACATGTTTCGTATATGTTGGTCAATGAAGGTATGTTTTCTTGGTTTGTTAAGTTATGCAGTATCTTGATTATCGTTTGTTTGTGTGTATTTCCAGCCATTTCCCTCTCTGATGCTTCTCATATGGCTGGTGTTTTGGCTGATTTTAATAGACATCTCTGTGTTAGTGATGTTTTGTTGTGTGGTCGTCTTAGTGTGTTTTTCACCCTGGTTGTTTGTTCGTTAGCTCAAAAGCAGGACCGCATTCTTGGTGATCGTCGCCGTTTGTTTTGTTCAATTTTACTTTTCTTTGTTGTTTTGATAATTTCCTATTATTGTATCCTATTGACATAAATGATATTCATATTTCTTATATCTTCCTAAGATATTTTATTCAGTATTGTTAAATGTTCAGTTTATTTATTTGTTAACATCACTTTGTCTATCCAAGATTGTTTGGGTTTTACATGTTTATCTTATATCACACGTATTTGATATGAAAATGTGTTTTTTGTCATCCTAAAAGGACATTTCCAATATTAAATTTTTGGAGTTTAGTAATTATCTTAACTTTTGGTTTTATTTAAGCTAAGTAGTATTCCTAAAGGATATTTTCTAATTTTATTCAATATTGTGTAATATTCACTTTAGTTGTTCGTTAAAATCATTTTGTTTACTTGATATTTGTTTTTTTAGATATTTATTTTATATGACACATAATTGATATTAAAGGTATATTTTCCTCTTAAAATGATATTTTCCAATATTAACGTTTTGGAGTTTAGTAATTTTGTTTCCTTCAATATTCATCTTACACATATCTTATTTCTCAAATACTATATAGTTAGAATATATTCGAAAGTAGATTCAAGATTATTGTATATTGATTTGTCATCTTAAAAGGATATTTTCCAATCTTAAAATTTATGAATATATTCGAAAGGAGATGCAATATTATTGTATATTGTTTTATCATCCTAAAAGAATATTTTCTAATCTTAAGGTTTATGAATATGAGAATATTGTGTTATTTATTATCTTAGTTTTAGTTTTACAAAAGTTATTTAGTAATCTTAAAAATATATTTTACATTTGTTCGGATGACTATAGTTTGGATGTTTATCTTATGTCTCGGATATTATGTGATTGGGAAATATTCAATAGGAATATCAGATTGTGTTATATTGTTTGTCATCCTAAACTGATATTTTCTAAACTTATGATTTTATAGTTTTAGGAATTTTGAGTTAGTAATTATCTTACCTTTCGATTTTATATAAATTGGACAATGTTTTGTCGTTCTAAATGGATATTTTCCATCTCATGGGTTTAGGATTTACAAATATGTTATAATTATTTTACATTTTTGGTTTTGTATGTATATTGTGATGTTGTCGTATGTGGAAAGTTTATAGGGGTTATGTTTTGTAGTATTAGTGTTGACAAAATATGTTAATAATATTAATATTTAATAATGTTTTTAATTATATATTTTTAACCGATATCTTCAATCGATGTCTTTAGATACTTTTTAGATATTTGCTTAACCCGAAAGTGCTAGAGGCGATGGCGTCTGTTTTTTCTGGTTTTGTCTGAGATGGTGTCTAGCGAGAGGCGATGGCGTCGGAGAGTGGCGATTTCTCGAGGAAATTGATTGGTTGATCTTCCTCCGGTTGCTCTTCAGTCTATTATGCCGTGTGTTGGTGGTAGATCATTCCGTGTCCATTGTGTTGCTAGGGCTTCCTGTAGGACTTTGGGAGATGTCACCGGTGACGATTTCTACTTGAGAGAGGTCGATCTTTACACCATGCGTAATCCGAATCTGCTCCACGATGGTCTTGGTGATTTTTGGTTGCTTTGTCACCAACCTGGTAATCTCTCTGCTATTTTCTTACAAGGCTGTTTCGAGTTTTTCTGTCGTGCTAATTTCGAAGATGGTCTTACCCTTATTCGAGAGTCTGCTGTTAGGGGATATGATCTTGCTTCTTATGTCTATTGCATGTTGAGGCGGATTATGTCACCTGATCTTGACCTCGATTTAGAGTTAATTAATCTTGATCGTGGTTTCGTTCGTCGAATGAGGTTACGGGTTGAGATTTCTGGTCATCGTTCTTGGGAACCTAGTAGGCCACCGGAATTGTTTTTAGAAAGATGTCGTTTGCTTGATGTTGGTATAATTAGGCGGTGTAGGTGTGCAAGGTTTATCGGATGGACTCATTTTTGGCATGAATTAGTTAAGGAATCTTCGATGTGTGATCGGTGTTTCTTCACTATCCATGCTCTTGGATTCTCACGTACTTTCCCTTCGACTGTTTATGATTTTCCTTTGTTGTATTACTTTTAAGTGCATCTCTTGGACTTTGTTTTTGCTGTATTTCGGGGTTAACAGTTGTAGTTTTGTGTTGTAAAGTCAATACTTTTATGTTGATGTTGGCTAATGTGTATGATAAACTTATTATTGGTGACTTTGTCTAATTTTAGTGTCTGAAATTTTATGTCTTTTTTTCTTTTAGTAATAGTTTTTGTTGCTATATTTGCTATATATGGATGTTTTGTAAAGTTGACCCTTTGGTTTTGGGTGTTATATGCGGATGTTTTTTTTGTCTAGCTTCAGCATATATGGTTCGTTTTGTGTGGATTGCGATTTTACATACCTTTTATGGGCTCTTAAATATCTCAATTTGACGATAACGATCTTTCCATTAATTACTGGAAAGATAATCACTCTGTTTATCGGATTTGTATAGTTTTTGTTTATTTTTAACTAAATTTAATAGATTTACTTTGTTTCATAAAGTTGCTGGGCTAGGGTTTTGGTATGTTCTAGGTCGGTTCTTATTCTTAACACTCCCGGTTTATGTAATCTATGATGTCATAATCAAAGTTTTTGATATTTTTATATTACCTATTTTTAGTTACATCTCTTCTTAAGATTCTCTTTATAGGATATTCTATTTATAGGATATATAGAAATATTCGGTTTTCGGATTATTGGATATATAGAAATATTCTACTTATCGTATTTATATAGGTTTTGGTTATTTTTAACTAAATTTAACAGAATTACTTTGTTTCATAGAATCGTTGGGCTAGGGTTTTGGTATGTTCTAGGTCGGTTCTTATTCTTATATAAGTTGCATGTTCTCAAATCCAAATTATTGTTTTCCTCTATAAACTTTTTGCTGCTCATTTTTTTTAGCTATTAGATATAAGTCTCGGCGATCACTCTCCTCATGTTCTCCTCCGTAATATTGATCCTTATATTAAGTGTTTCTCGATCAAAGTGGGGGTTTTGCGTGTTTGGAAAATTTTCAAGAACAACACTGTTTGTTCTATGGAATGTGTATTAGCCAATGAGAAGGTATCATTTGTTTTTTTTGGTACTTATTTTGTGTCTTTTTCTGTATATATTTGTTTTGTCAATATTAATATGTTTGTTTTATTGTGTATTATTTTAGGGCACCCGTATTCATATCACTATTGATGGGAAATTTTTCCGCAAGCATAGTGAGAAATTTATATCAGGCGCTTCTCTCCTCCTTGATACTTTTCAGCTTGTGCCTTACGTGAAAGATTTTAGGACAAACCCTCTTCCCTTAAAGATTTTTTTTTACAGGACAACGGATGTGTTACGTTGTGGAAGTACCCATCGAACTCCCGGAGTTATATTTTGCAGATTTCACTGAAATTTTGGCGGGAAATCTAGATGTGAATATCTTTGTTGGTATGTTGTTTTTATATGAAGTTTTCAGTTATTTTCTATATGAAAATCGTGGATATTTTTGGTTTTAGATGTTATATATCAGATTGTGGGTATTGGTCCACTCCGGAATGTTAATGCAAAGGGTAAATTGAGTATGAGACTTATTATTGAGCTTCGTGATGATCGATTAGCTTTTTATTAATTTATTTTACCAATGCTTATATCTATATACTTTGCTTAATTGTGTGTTTAAACATTCTCAGTGGTTCATGTCTCAAGTGTACTCTATGGGGAGATTATGCTAAGAAATTTGATGAATATGTCAACACTGGTCATTAAAGATCAGTTATTTATTCTTCGATTTGCATGCATTAGAGGATGGAAAGATTTTTTGTTTTCTTTTTATATGTAATTATGTATTTATTTTTGTGTGCTTATTATATATACATTCTATGCAGAGCAATACTTTGTTTCCAATACTTATAATACCTCTGAACTTCTTTTGGATCCTGATTTGTTATATGCCAACGTCTTTAGATCTAAGTGAGTGGTCATGTTACAGTTAGAATTATTTATGTCTATGTTCCTACAATCGGTAATTGTTTATAAATTCTTTCTTATTACGTATTTGTCTGCTAGGCTACGTATTAGTGATGTCACCGTAGTTGTATTAAAAGAAGATCCTAAAATGCGTTCATCTGATGAGTTTTTACGTGCTGAATTTTTTGGTGGTAATTATCCTAGAAGGAGTTTGGAAGATATCTCTAAATATCTTGAGGGTTGTCTGATTTTTATGTCTATGGTTCTATGTTTTTGTCTTATATTATTTTATATTGCTAATATGCGATTTAATATTGTGTAGGATGGTAAGTGTGTCACCGTGGCCACTGTTGAGTCTGTTGACAGGAGTGTTAGATGGTACTATTTTTCATGTAAGGCTTCCAATAAGAAGGTTCAGCCTTATCCTCAGAAACTTGGTGCACAAGGTCCAAGGATGTATAACTGTGGTACTTGCGTATCAGATGTTACTGATGTTCTTGAGAAGTATTTACGAAAGATGTGCCAGTTTCGCTGTGTAGTTTAGTGATTATTTTGGTCGGGTTTTGTTTCTAAGTTGTTTTGTTTGTTTTTGGCTAGGTATTACTTGGTGTTGCATGTGACTGATCATACACAGACGAAAATAAAAGTTTTTTTATTTGATCATATCAGTTTTGACTTCTTACATAGAACCTCTTCTGAACTAGTCGATGAGGTTTCTCCGGTATGCATTCATGTTTTTTTATATGTCCAGGTTTCCTATATTTCCGTTGTTGATCTTTAGATTTTTTATTCTGAATAGAAGATGTTAATCCATTATTTGTTCTTAACCAGGATAATCCTAATTCACTGCCGTTGACACTTGAAAGATTGGTTGGTAGAGAATTCATGTTTATGCTTAGTGTGGGTGAAGACAATTTAAAATACAGGATCTCGGCTTATGTCGTTGTTTTGGCAACTGGTGATGAAGCTACGGTTCAAGAGTTTTTGTTTTCTGGATCGTCAAAGTATTGTTCCAGTATCACTTCAACCGGGGATGATGATTGCAAGATTTTAGGGACTAAGGATACCAGTATGACTCCAATCAAGAAGATCAAGGTTGAGAAGTTTTAGGTTTCATAATACATTTATATTTTATTTTTTTTGGTTTCCGGATTTGTATCCATTTTTTGTGTTTTGTTCCTTTAGTCTATCTAAATCTTGTTTTGGTGTTGACTATTATGTTGTTATTTTAACTCGATCAATTCTGATAGACCCTTTTGGTTTGTTTTCTATTACGGATTATATTCAATACGTACGCGATAAAACCAATCTTAGTCGGTTCACTTATTGTTATCGTATACGAAGACTGTAATGTTTACTGTATGTTTGCGTCGATGAAAATGTTATCGATCGTGTGTTATATTTTAAAATTTTAGAATGATTTCTGTGGATACATAATCTTCATCTTAGATAGATAATGTTTCGGTAATAGTTTCTGTCACGTTTAAAAGAACTCTTATACGATTTGTATGGCATGGTTTTCCAGTCCAACATTATATCATTATATCGGATTCAAGATATCCTCCATGATCAATAAGTATTGAAGCCGAACATGACTATGTGATAGTTTGTTTGACGTCCAAGAAAAGTATTGTTTTAGTTGTCAAGTCCAGAACAGTTCGAAATCTCGATATATATTATATGAAAAAGTTAATATGTTTTCCAAGTTATAGTTTTTCAATGCGTAAATGTTATTTTCTTATTTCTTTTATATGATAATGTTTAAGTTTATTTTGTAGTATATTCAGTTATTCTATTTTAAATTATAATCGTTTACGTTGTGATAATTTCTAGACGTAAGAAGGCATTTTTACTTATCTCTTTATATGATAATATTAAATTTACTTTTTATACTTTTATTTCTCCTTTTACGATAATTTTTGAATTTATTTTAACCGTATTTTTAGGTATATTTACATATATTATAATAAATTATAATCATTTTATTTTAAGATAATTTCAAGATATAAAAGGTAATTTTACTTATCTCTTTATATGATAATATTCATTTTTACTTTTTAATACTTTTACTTCTTAATTTACGGTAATGTTTAACTTTATTTAAACCGTATATTTAGGTATATTTACTTATACTGTATTAAATTATAATTTTTTATTTTAATATAGTTTCAAGATATATAAGGCATTTTTACTTATCTCTTTATATCATAATGTACAGTTTTACTTTTATTACTTTTTAAATTTTCGGTTATGTTGATGTGTTGTTATATATTTAACTATTCCATATTCAGTTAGGTTCTTAGAAGTTTAGTAATATCCTATATAAATAGTCTCTTATTTTTTTTTGTTTATCGTACCTTTTGCTTTTGAATCCGATCTAAGCGATAATCATGTCGAGTATTATTGCTATTGATCTTATCAAGGATGTCAGCTCTCTTTATGATAACTATAGGATCGGTTTTCACATTCAACAAGTTTGGAACGTGTATTTGCAGAAGAAGATTGTCTTTATTGAAGTGGTCTTTAAAGATCGTGAGGTGCGTTTTGAAAATAATGTTTTTGCTTAGTATTAATCAGTTCGGTTACGGTTAACGTGTGTTTTTGATCCAGGGAACGCGCATCCACGCATCTGTTGATGGATCAATGTATGGCAATTTTGGTGGCCATTTGTCTAAGGGTCTAAATGCTGTATTTGATGGATTTGATTTAGTTCCTTATACGATGGGATGTCGCATTAATCCACTTTCTTTTAAAATATCTTTTAATCCTACTACTGAGATCAAGCCGGCTATTGTATTTTCATAATCTATACCGGAGAAGTATCTTAAAGATTTTTTGCAAATCGTTTCTGGTTGTCTAAACATGGAGATTCTCATTGGTAATATTACTTTTATTAATTGTTCTGATCTATTGTGTTGATTTTCAAACAATTTATTAGCGACTCGAATTTAAATGTGTAGATGTTATTGATGAAGTTATCAGAGAGTTGTAGTCGTTTTGCAGGATGCTAAGTAAGTGATATAGATTCTTTTGTTGATTTGTTTAGTGGTTGTTGTTTTGATATATTATTTTTGTCTTTATTATATTATTTATCTTTATATTCATATTCCATTGGTCTGGAATTGAAGTGCATCTTTGTGATGGTTGTGCAAAAAAAAAAGTGTGATTTTGCTAAGGGTAGTCTTACAAAACCAGCTATTTGTGTTTTCCGGTTCGCTTGCGTTCAGAAGTCTAACGGTAACAAAATTATCAATATTTTGTTTGTTTGTTTGTGTGTATATGTATAAAAATTATGTGTGTTGTTTACGATGTTTTTGATGTTTTCGTAATACAAGTGTATACAATCTATGCAGTACTTTGGCTCAACAATGGTGCTCTACAATCCTCAGATCTCCCAAGTCTAACAATTTAAGTCTCAGTAAGATCGGTTTATATTATATGATTTTATATTTGTATAATATGTAGTATGGCAACTAAGTATTTCATATTTTTTTACAATGTTTTGTGTTTCAGTGTCCCTGATAAAGATGTTGGTTTGTTTGCACTTGATGGTATGATTTGGTTTTGGTGACCGTCGACAAACCTGCCGATGAATTCTTGAGACGGGGTTTTGTTGTTTATGCGTTGTACAAGATACTTCATATGTTTTGTGTAATACATCTATATTGTTGATATTTTATGTTTTGGTTATTTTACGTGTTATGATAATGTATTTTTTTTTTGTAGATTGGAAAATATGTTGTTCTTGCAATGATTGTGTCTATCAACACTACTAATGGTTGGTTCTATATTTTCTATAAGATATGCAATACATCTTTACCTTCTTATCCACTAAATGGTGTTGCGGATGATGATGCAACATGTTTTTTTGCCCTAATTGCAAGAAGGACATTAATGCTATTGATGCACGGTATATGATTTTTATAGATGTTGATAATGTTTTCAGTTATCGTTTTTTTAGCATCGTTTGGCATGTGGTTTAATATTGTTTTTTTTTAGATACTCCCTTGTGGTTCATGTCACTGAGGCTCTGGGAAACCGGGCGATGAAAATGTTCGATGATATTGCTATCTTGCTCGTGCGAGAAACTGCTGGGCAAGTTATTGATCAAGATCTATCTACGTCTACTGTGTTGCCGTCTTCTTTAGAATTACTTCGAAATATGACCATACTCTGCAAAGTCTTTGTGTCTAGAGACAATCTTTGGAGTTTTGCTGCTCCATTCGTCGTCGAGCAGATTTGTGTGAGTGAAGACGTCGTCAATAATTTTAGTGATAATTTTCCAGCCTTGGCAACGGACCAGCATATTGCATGATTTTATTATTAGAATAGATGTTTTAAATGTTTTGCTGGTTTTAAGAATTCTCATTGTTGGTTTTTTTTTGGTTGCTCTCTTTATTTTATGGGATTCGTCTTTTGATATATAATTTGTTTGTTTTTATTTTTTTGTGTTTTGGTCAGTTTTGATAATTATCTATCGAGATTATATCGAAGAGTATGTTTTTCTTCCTGAATCATAACATGGCATTCTCTAACGTAAGAAGTATTCATATGTTCCCTAGAGAAGTTTAGTAGATGGATTACCATGTACGAGAGATGTTTAGCTAAATGTTGTTGGAAAAAAATAATGATAAACCCTAGATACACAATTGTATCTAATTATGATCAATTCATTTTTCTTATTAATTGAATGTTAAGGATTAATTTGGTAAATATTCCTTATTTTATCGATGTATATCTACTAAATGAGTTTAAACTAAATAAAAAGGGTTTTTACCAATAATATGTATATGTATCTTCTTATATGTGTATATATACGATCTAGCTTAGATAATGCATGCATTCTCTAAACTTTTAGGTTTAATAAATTTATGATGGCTTTCACGATCGTTGCCTCTTTGACTCATTATGTGTTGCCTATCAGTATTTTTGTGAAAGCTATGAGAAAGTTTATGCATGATACTGTGTCTCCTGCGTCTTTAGATCTGGTTTTGGTTGATGAGGAGGTTGTCATAATCTCATAAAGTCACGAATAGATACAAATAACGTTATAGCTATACCATATATATTTATATATTCACTAATATAACTACGGATAGCCACAAAAATATATTTGTGACTACTTTTCCACGTTTTGTGTCTTAACTATTCATTGCTATTTTTTTCATGAATATATTAGTAGTTATCCGTGTCTATTTTGTCATGAATAGCTAAAAACCATTTTTCGTGGCTATATAACCACGAATAACTACAAAATAGCCATAAAACTCGACTTTTAAAATTCGTAGATGGTTTGTGGCTGATAAATAATAGCCACGAATAGTTCGTGGCTAATATGTGGCTATTGAACAGATTTATTGTTGTGATTTTGAGAGCTTAGTAGAATTGAACCATATCTCTATTGGAAAAATCAATTTGATTGAGTAGGATAATATAAGTTCACATATACATATAAACAGGGGCGGAGCCACCTTAAAGTTAACGGGGTCACGTGCCCCTTATCATATTCTGTAAAACAAATGACATTTTTCCGACGTGTCAAGCTCTCGGTGAGTTTCAGCCGTTTTGGGCGATTGTGCAAACGGTTTTGCCCTTAATGAGGCTTATGTGTCGTTTGATTTTCCATTAATGATGCTTATGTGTCGAGTGACTTGACGGACACGTTTGACTGTGCATTCCACATGTGTCTAGGTCGATTTAGTTATTAGGTAATGCAGAGGTAACAAGAGAAATAGCTTAAGATCAATGGAATTCAACTGAAAACTCGTTGCTTAGTTCTCAAGCTATCCTAATGGAAGAGAAGAGAATCGAAGACTTAAAAGTTGAGAAGTAATATATGTTTATTAATCAAAAACCAAGTTGCTAACAAGGAGTCGACTCTTCTTTTATAGGTTAAGAAGATAACATCGAACACCAAGAAAATCAACTGAAGATAACACCAAATCTTTCAAAGATAAATCCTAAGCAAATAATGAAATAAAGATAAGAAATAACACCAACCTAAATTGAGAATCAGTTTAGTAAAACCAGTAGATACTCGCTACATCAGGTCCCCCCAGCTAAGAAAAATCCGTCCCCGAATTTTCATCATCGGGCGAAGCTTCAAATGGTGTGAGATGCTTGAGGTTGAAGACGTCAGCCGTGTGCATATTGGGCGGAAGTTGTAGCCGATATGCGTTCTGATTAATCTTCTCCAACAATTCAAGAGGACAAATCCTTCGTGCCTTCAGCTTATTATACGAATGAGGTGGAAAACGGTCTTTAGTGAGGACAACCCATACTTTATCTCCATCATCGAAATGTAGATCACGGCGATGTAAGTCAGCATCACGCTTATACTTTGCTGTTGCCTTCGTCAAGTTCGCGTGAACCTGCGAATGCAACCCAGCAAACTCCTCAACAAAATCACATGCTCGACCATGCATACGCGTTCTGTCCGGAGCAATACTTAGGTCCACATGACTGCGAGGGGAAATACCATACACAACGCGGAAAGGGCTGAACCCGGTACTTCGATTGACAACATGGTTATGAGCGAACTCTGCTTGTCCAAGAATCTGATCCCAAGACTTGAGATTATCACCGACAAGACAACGGAGAAGATCACCTAATGAACGATTCATGACCTCTGTTTGTCCGTCCGTCTGAGGATGGTATGCAGAGATCATGTCAAGACTGGTTCGGAGCAAACGCCACAAGGATCTTCAGAAATGGCTTAGAAAACGATAGTCTCTATCGGATACGAGGACGACGAAAATAGAATCAAACCCACGCTGCATACGAGGAAGGCCAAGGACCAAGTCCATACTGATATCGGTCCAAGGCTGCGTTGGAATGGGTAATGGGAGGTACAACCCGGCATTCGTGGCGTGGCCTTTTGAGGTGAGGCATGCCACACAACGTTTGATGAAACGTTCAATGTTACGTCTTAGCGTAGGCCAGAAGTAAGAACTACTTACCAATTGTATCGTTCGGTCGCGAGCTACATGACCCTCGGAGTGCAATTCCTTGATGACTTGCAAGCGAAGGCTGCAATCCAGAATGCAGAGCTGGAGGCCACGGAAGAGAAACCCATCCAATACGAAGAACTCATCGCTTAGTCCCTGTTTAGCATCAGCCCAGATTTTACCGAAGTAACGATCGTCCGTATATAGGTCAGGGAGAACAGCAAAACCGGTCACTGAAACATGTAATGTTGACAACAAGGAGTGTCGCCTACTCAACGCGTCAGCTACTTTGTTAAGTGAACCCGCTGTGTGTTTGATAACGAACGTGAATTGCTGTAAATACGTGAACCAAGAAGCATGTCGAGAGGACACCTTATCCTGCAAGCCCAAGTGTTTCAGTGCGTCGTGGTCCGTATAGAGAATGAACTCACGATGGAAGAGATAATGGCGCCAATGCTTGATCGATTGAACCAGCGCATAGAGTTCGACATCGTAGGTGTTGTAACGACCTCGTGAGCCCGCAATCTTTTCACTAAAGAAAGCAATGGGGCGACCTTTCTGACTCAAGACGGCACCAATGCCTGTTTTAGACGCGTCCGAGTGTAATTCAAACGGCAAATTGAAGTCAGGCAGTGCGAGGACGGGAGCAGTCGTGAGCTTAAGTTTGATAGTTTCAAAAGCTTTATTCGCCTCCTCTGTCCATACGAATGCATATGCCTTGATACAATCCGTTAATGGTGCCATGATGCATGCTACTAAAATGAGGAACAAAACGTCGGTAGAACGAGGCTAAACCATGAAAACTACGAACCTCAAACACAGATGTAGGCGCAGACCATGATCGTATAGCTTCAATCTTTGCTGTATCAACCTCTAAACCCTTTTGAGAGACAATATAACCGAGGAACAAGACCTCGGAAGAGCCAAATGAGCACTTCTTTAAAGCGGCAAAAAGTTGTTCACGGCGAAGGACTAAGAGCACCTCACGGATATGGTGTAGATGGTTGGCCATAGAGGAGCTAAAGATAAGAATGTCGTCAAAATAGACGACCACACTCTTACCAATGAAGGGACGCAGTGCTTGATTCATGACCCGCATAAATGTACTCGGTGCGTTGGATAAACCAAAAGGCATAACCATCCACTCGAATAAACCTTCTATAGTCTTAAAAGCTGTCTTCCATTCATCTCCTGGACGAATCCGAATTTGATGATATCCACTCTTCAAGTCCAGCTTTTTAAAAATAGTAGCACTCCCAATTTGATCAAGTAAATAATCAAGTCGCGTGATGGGAAACCGGTAACGCACTTTTATTTTGTTTATGGCTCTGCTATCAACACACATTCGCCACGAGCCATCCTTCTTAGGAATCAGCAAATCTGTAACTGCACAAGGACTAAGACTCTCACGGATATGTCCCTTAGAGAGGAGGTCCTCAACCTACCTTCGCAACTCATCATGTTCTGCCGGACTCATTCTGTAGTGAGGACGATTTGGAAGAACAGCGTCCGGGACCAAATCAATGTGATGTTGAATGTCGCGCAAAGGAGGCAACAACGTTGGAAGATCAGTTGGAAGATGTCGCGGAATTCCTGAAGTAAGTCGCGAAATAGCGGTGTTGAGGTCAAGAGAACATAGACCATATCCGCTGACCGAAGTTCGCATGAAAACTTAGACATGTTCAGAAACAGGGCCGGTTTAGTAGCTGGCTCGACGAGGGGTGTAACCGACACGTCCGAGCTCTCACGAGGAGGTGGTGGTGTGTCCGGCATAGGTATTGACGAAACCTTCATGCACCGTACGTCGATCGTACTGCCACGGACGTCCTAGTAATAAATGACACGCATCCATGGGAATAACGTCATAGAGAACCAAATCTTTATACGTCGTCCCAACCGAGAATGGAACCCGACACCGTATTGAAATCCGGAGGTTGGTTTGAGTGTTTAGCCACACAAGTTTATACGACACATGGTGTGGCTCGGTGAATAAAGCCAATTTGTGAACAGATTCCTTTGAAATGACGTTAGTGCAACTACCGGAATCTATCATGAAACGACACACCTTATCTCATATTGTGCAAGAAGAGCGAAATATATTAGTGCGCAGCCAAGATTCCTCCACCCCCTGAGGAAGGAGACAACTCCGACGGATGACCAGCAACGTCCCTGTATCACCAGAAATTTGCTCATCCTCTTCTCCAGTTTGCTCCTCATAGTCATCATACCGAGGTTCGTCATCGCCGTACAACAGCCATCGGTTAGCTTTAGGACAATAGGATTGATGATGCCCTTGTTCCCCACAATTGAAGCACTTATATGTAGGCAATCGAGGATTGCGAACAGTAGCTGAATCCGCCGTGGTTGAATTAGCACGAGATTGCGTTCCGGGATCAACCACTGCATCACTGTTCTTGGTGAGGTCAGAATTCACAGCTCGTTCGCGAGATTGGGAATTCCAAGTAGACGACAAACTCCGTATATTCTGCTCAATGAGCAAAGCTCGTTGGTGAGCTTCGGACACAAAAATTGGATTGAACTGTAGCAGTGTGTGTTGCATCTGCTGTCACAACCCACCGATAAAATGAGAGACCAGCTGATCATCGGTCTCAGTTAACTGAGAACGCGCCATCAAAGAAAAGAACTCAGTCGCATAGTCATCAACTGACCGAGAACCCTGACGTAAGTTCTGAAAGCGAGTGTAGATCGTGCGGGAGTAATTGTATGGTAAAAAAGCTTGGCGCATCTTACGTTTGAGCTTTTCCCATGACACAATACGATCCTTACCAGCATTAAGACGTTGTGCTTTGATCTGCTGCCACAATGCTGAAGCTCTGCCTTTGAAACGAGTGGCGACCAAGGAAACCCGCATCTGGTCAGGAACTTGTTTAAACTCAAGTAGTTATTCAACGTTACTAATCCAGTCCATAAATTCTTCCGGTTGAAGGCTACCAGTAAAGTCAGGCAAGTCTAGATTAAAACCCGATTCCCAACGACGATTATCAAGTCTTGGCGCAATGACCGGTTGTGCAACAGGATTGGGAAAGAGCGGTGGTGCAAAGGGGTTATCATCAATCTCCACTTCCTCGTCGTAATCATCATACGCCTCAAAAAGAGGGTTCACGCGCGGGTTAGGATGATCCGGTATGCAATGATCACATCCGGCCAGGGCTGTACGCACAACTGCTTCAACCGTTGTACGCAACTCATTACGCATATCTTGTTGAAAAGTGGCTAGAGCACCACGAAAGGCATCGTCATGCTCAGGTAAAGTCTGCTGCAAGGATTTCTTCGGAGGCATGGCTCTGGATCGAAGAAGTCTTATACCAACTAATGCAGAGGTAACACGAGAAATAGCTGAAGATCAATGGATTTCAACAGAAAACTCGTTTCTTAGTTCTCAAGCTATCCGAATGGAAGAGAAGAGAATCGAAGACTTAAAAGTTGAGAAGTAATCTCTTTTTGCTAATCAAAAACCGAGTTGCTAACAAGGAGTCGACTCTTCTTTTATAGGTTAAGAAGATAACATCGAACACCAAGAAACTCAACTGAAGATAACACCAAATCTTTCAAAGATAAATCCTAATAGAATAATGAAATAAAGATAAGAAATAACACCAACCTAAACCGAGAATCGGTTTAGTAAAACCAGTAGATACTCGCTACATCATTAGGGCAAACTAGGTTAGAATCGTTTTTTGTTTGGATTCTAGGTCAAGATGTGTGATATCGCCGTGTTAGGGTTATCTATGTTTTTGCATCTTTTCTTAGCTCAGCCGTCGGGATGTATCTCTATATCGATGTCATACCGCGAAATTGATAAGTTCTTGTGATCTCAATTAGATTCCTTGCTTTATAGTGTTCTAACTCTTTTTTTGATTGTGCTTTGTAGGCCGTAGATCGTGTTATCCAATGTATTTGTTACTTTATGATGTCTTTGCTATTCTAACGTTTGTTTGGTTTATCTCTGTTTTTAGGTTGTTTTTGCAACCTCGGACAAAATTTTCTACTTTGTTGCGATCTGATAATGAGACTGTTAATGTAGTCTATTTTGAAATATCCTCTAAGGTGGGTTGTGTCTTTTCGAACCATGTTGGTCGTTATACCTTTGGATTATCACGGAATCACGTTTTGGTTGTAGCCAAGGTATTTGTTCGTTTTGTATCTTCCTCTGGATGCTCTTCAATCTATTATGCCGTGTGTTGGTGGTCGATCATTATGTGACCATTGTGTTGCTAGGGCTTCGTGTAGGACTGTGGGAGATGTCACCGGTGACGATTTCTACTTGAGAGAGGTCTATCTTTACACCATGCGTAATCCGAATATGCTCCACGATGGTCTTGGTGATTTTTGGTTGCTTTGTCACCACCATGGTAATCTCTCTGCTATTTTCTTACAAGGCTGTTGCGAGTTTTTCTGTCGTGCTAATTTCGAAGATGGTCTTACCCTTATTCGAGAGTCTGCTTTTAGGGGATATGATCTTGCTTCTTATGTCTATTGCATGTTGAGGCGGATTACGTCGCCTGATCTTCACATTGATTTAGAGTTAATTAATCTTGATCGTGGTTTCGTTCGTCGAATGAGATTTCAGGTTGAGATTTCTGGTCATCGTTCTTGGGAACCTAGTAGGCCACCGGAATTGTTTTTGGAAAGATGTCATTTTCTTGATGTTGGTATCATTAGGCGGTGTAGGTGTGCAAGGTTTATCGGATGGACTCATTTTTGGCATGAATTCGTTAAGGAATCTTCGATGTGTGATCGGTGTTTCTTCACTATCCATGCTCTTGGATTCTCACGTACTTTCCCTTCGACTGTTTATGATTTTCCTTTGTTATATTACTTTTAAGTGCATCTCTTGGACTTTGTTTTTGCTGTATTTCGGGGTTAACGGTTGTAGTTTTGTGTTGTAAAGTCAATACTTTTATGTTTATGTTGGCTAATGTGTATGATAAACTTATTATTGGTGACTTTGTCTAAATTTAGTGTCTGAAATTTTATGTCTTTGTTTATTTTAGTTATAGTTTTTGTTGCTATATATGGATGTTTTATAAAGTTGACCCTTTGGTTTTGGGTGTTATATGCGGATGTTTTTTGTCTAGCTTCAGCATATATGGTTCGTTTTGTGTGGATTGCGATTTTACATAACTTTTATGGGCTCTTAAATATCTCAATTTGACAATAACGATCTTTCTATTAATTACTGGCCAGATAATCACTCTATAACATATTTTATCGAGTTCGGATTGTGTTATTCCTCATCTGAAATATTGGTTTACGTCTTTGTGTGTTTGAATTTGATCGAGAAGTATTGGTTAAATTATAAATCAAATGATAGATTAATCATAGGTTAGCATTTTGTGATTGTCTTCTGATCAACTGAATACGATAAAATTTTCTACTCAAATAGTCGAATTTGCATTGTAATTATTACAGAAGTTAAGTAATCACGGTAAACCTTGATCAATAATATAGCACTTGTGCCAAAATTCATAAACCGGCTTGGTGACCATCCGCTTAACCTCAGCAATCAAAATCCGTTTCAATTCGCATGTTGAACGGTTCATTCTGAAATAACAGAAGTGATGAAAGATTGTAAGCTCGGGTCAGATAAACCAAGTTCAAACCGAAATTAATATAATTCAAGTTCCCAATTTATGACGGAATAACATTCCCCGTTTATGTAATATGTGGTGTCGATCCAAGTTTTTGATATTCTTATATCCAAGTTTTTGATAATTTATATTACATATTTTTAGTTACATCTCTTCTTAAGATTCTCTTTATAGGATATTCTATTTATCGGATGTATAGAAATATTATGTTTATCGGATTATCAGATAAATAGAAATATTCTATTTATCGGATTTATATAATTTCTATTTATTTTTAACTAAATTTAACAGATTTACTTTGTTTCATAAAGTCGTTGGGCTAGGGTTTGGTATGTTCTAGGTCGGTTCTTATTCTTAACATTCCTGGTTTATGTAATCTATGGTGTCATAATCAAAGTTTTTGATATTTTTATATTACCTATTTTTTTCGTTACACATCTTCTTAAGATTCTTTGTATAGCATATTCTATTTATCGGATATATAGAAATATTATATTTATCGTATTATCGGATATATAGGAATATTATATTTATCGGATTTATATAGGTTTTGTTTATTTTTAACTAAATTTAATAGTTTTACTTTGTTTCATAAAATCGTTGGACTAGGGTTTTGGTATGTTCTATGTCGGTTCTTATTCGTATATAAGTTGCATGTTGTCAAATCCAAGTTATTGTTTTCCTCTATAAACTTTTTGCTGCTCATTTTTTTTAGCTATTAGATATGAGTCTCAGCGATCACTCTCCTCATGTTCTCCTCCGTAATATTGATCCTTCTATTAAATGTTTCTCGATCAAAGTGTGGGTTTTGCGTGTTTGGAAAATTTTCAAGAACAACACTGTTAGTTCTATGGAAGGTTTATTAGCCAATGAGGAGGTATCGTTTGTTTTCTTTTTTGTACTTATTTTGTGTCTTTGTTTTCTGTATATATTTGTTTGGTCTATATTAATATGTTTGTTTTATTGTGTATGATTTTAGGGCACATGTATTCATATCACTATTGATGGGAAATTTTTCCGCAAGCATAGTGAGAAATTTATATTTTTATTTGATCATATCAGATTTGACTTCTTAAATAGAACCGCTTCTGGACTGGTCGACGAGGTTTCTCCGGTATGCATTCATGTTTTTTGTGTCCAGGTTTCCTATATATCCGTTGTTGATCTTTAGATTTTTTATTATGAATAGAAGATGTTAATCCATTATTTGTTCTTAACCAGGATAATCCTAATTCACTGCCGTTGACACTTGAAAGATTGATTGGTAGAGAATTCATGTTTAAGCTTACTGTGGGTGAAGACAATTTAAATTACACGAACTCGGCTTATGTCGTTGATTTTGCAACTGGTGATGAAGCTACGGTTCAAGAGTTTTTGTTTTCTGGATCGTCAAAGGTTTGTTCTAGTATCACTTCAACTGGGGATGGTTATTGCAAGATTTTAGGGACTAAGGATACGAGTATGACTCCAATCAAAAAGATCAAGGTTGAGAAGTTTTAGGTTTTATAATACATTTATATTTATTTTGTTTTTGGTTTCCAGATTTGTATCTGTTTTTTGTGTTTTGTTCCTTTAGTCTATCTAAATCTGGTTTTGGTGTTGACTATTATGTTGTTATTTTAACTCGATAAATTTTGATAGACCCTTTTGGTTTGTTTTCTATTACGGATTATATTCAATACGTACGCGATAAAACCAATCTTAGTCGGTTCACTTATTAATATCATATACGAAGACTATAATGTTTACTGTATGTTTGCGTCGATGAAAATGTGAACGATCGTGTGTTATATTTTAAAATTTTAGAATGATTTCTGTGGATACATAATTTTCATCTTAGATAGATAATGTTTCAGTAATAGTTTCTGTCACGTTTAAAAGAACTCTTATACGATTTGTATGGATTGGTTTTCCAGTCCAACATTATATCATTATATCGGGTTCGAGATATCCTCCATGATCAATAAGTATTGATGCCGAACATGACTCCGTGATAGTTCGCTTGCCGTACGAGAAAAGTATTGTTTGAGTTTTCAAGTCCAGAACAGTTCGAAATCTTGATATATATATTATATGCAAAAGTCAATATGATTTCCAAGTTAAAGTTTTTCAATGCATAAGTGATATTTTCTTATTTATTTTATATGATAAGGTTTAAGTTTATTTTGGAGTATATTCACTTATTCTATTTTAGATTATAATCGTTTACGTTGTGATAATTTCTAGACGTAAGAAGGCATTTTTACTTATCTCTTTATATGATAATATTAAATTTTATTTTTATACTTTTATTTCTCCTTTTACGATAATGTTTAACTTTATTTTAACCGTATTTTGAGGTATATTTACTTATATTATAATAAATTATAATCATTTTATTTTAAGATAATTTCAAGATATATAAGGCTTTTTTACTTATATCTTTATATGATAATATTCATTTTTATTTTTTTATACTTTTACTTCTTAATTTACGGTAATGTTTAACTTTATTTTAACCGTATTTTTAGGTATATTTACTTATATTGTATTAAATTATAATTGTTTTATTTTTAGATAGTTTCAAGATATATAAGGCATTTTTTACTTATCTCTTTACATCATAATGTACAATTTTACTTTTATTACTTTTAAATTTTCGGTTATGCTGATGTGTTGTGATATATTGAAACTATTCCATATTCAGTTAGGTTTTTAGAAGTTTAGCAATATCCTATATAAATAGTCTCTTGCATTTTTGTCTATCTTATCTTTTGCTTTTGAATCCGATCTAAGTGATAATCATGTCGAGTATTATTGCTATTGATCTTATCAAGGATATCAGCTCTCTTTGTGCTAACTATAGGATCGGTTTTCACATTCAGAGAGTTTGGA
Organism: Orychophragmus violaceus; assembly: GCA_030180135.1. Lineage (NCBI taxonomy): Eukaryota > Viridiplantae > Streptophyta > Magnoliopsida > Brassicales > Brassicaceae > Orychophragmus > Orychophragmus violaceus. The sequence goes on along the minus strand of CM058236.1, from coordinate 24,490,762 downwards.
ACGTGTATTTTCAGAAGAAGATTGTCTTTATGAAGTGGTCTTTCAAGGTCGTGAGGTGCGTTTTGAAAATAATGTTTTTGCTTAGTATTAATCGTTTCGGGTACAGTTAACGTGTGTATTTGATCCAGAGAACGCACATCCACGCATCTGTTTATGGATCAATGTCTGGCACTTTTGGTGGCCATTTTTCTAAGGGTCTAAATGTTGTATTTGATGAATTTTATTTAGTTCCTTATACGATGGGATGTCGCACTAATGCACTTTCTTTTAAAATATCTTTTAATCCTACTACTGAGATCAAGCCCGCTATTGGATTTTCAAAATCTATACCGGAGAAGTATCTTAAAGATTTTTTTGCAAATCGTTTCTGGTTATCTAAACATGGAGATTCTCATCGGTAATATTACTTTTATTGATTGTTCTGATCTATTGTGTTGATTTTCAAACAATTTATTAGAGTCTCGAATTTAAATCTGTAGATGTTATTGGTGAAGTTATCTATTTCGGTCCTCTTCATGGAAATTTTAACGGCTATTGTGCATTATCAGAGAGTTGTATTCGTTTTGCAGGATGCTAAGTAAGTGATGTAGATTCTTTTGTTGATTTGTTTAGTGGTTGTTGTTTTGATATATTATTTTCTCTTTCTTATATTATTATCTTTATATTCATATTCCCTTGGTCTAGAATTGAAGTGCAAAAACAATGTGTGATTTTGCTAAGGGTGGTCTTACAAAACCAGATGTTTGTGTTTTCTGGTTCGTTTGCATTCAGAAGTCTAACAGTAACAAAATTATCAATATTTTTTTTTTGTTCGTGTGTATATGTATAAAAATTATTTGTGTTGTTTACGATGTTTTTGATGTCTTCGTAATACAAGTGTATACAATCTATGCAATACTTTAGACTCAACAATGGTGCTCTACAATCCTCAGATCTCCCAAGTCTAACAATTTATGTCTCAATAAGATCGGTTTATATTATATGGTTTTATATTTGTATAATATGTAGTATGGCAACTAAGTATTTCATATTTTTTACAATTTTTTGTATTTCAGTGTCCCTAATAAAGATGTTGGTTTGTCTGCACTTGATGGTATTGATTCGGTTTTAGTGACCGTCGACAAACCTGCCGATGAATTCTTGAGACGGGGTTTTGTTGTTTATGCGTTGTACAAGATACTTCATACGTGTTGTGTAATACATCTATATTGTTGATATTTTATGTGTCTATCAACACTACTAATTGTTGGTTCTATATTTTCTATAAGATATGCAATACATCTTTACCTTCTTATCCACTAAATGGTGTTGAGGATGATGATGCAACATGTTTTCATGCCCAAATTGCACGAAGGACGTTAATGCTATTGATGCACGGTATGATTTTTATAGATGTTGATAATGTTTTCAGTTATCGCATTGTTTAGCATCGTTTGGCATGTGGTTTAATATCTTTTTTTTAGATATTCCCTTGTGGTTCATGTCACTGATGCTTTGGGAAACCGGGCGATGAAAATGTTCGATGATGTTGCTACCTTGCTCGTGCGAAAAACTGCTGCGCAAGTTTTTGATCAAATCTATCTACATCTACTGTGTTGCCGCCTTCTTTAGAGTCACTTCGAAATATGATCATATTCTGCAAAGTCTTTGTGTCTAGAGAAAATCTTTGGAGTTTTGCTGCTCCATTCATCGTCGAGCAGATCTGTGTGAGTGAAGACGTCGTCAATACTTTTAGTGATAATTTTTCAGCCTTGGCAACGGACCAGCATATTGCATGATTTTATTATTAGAATAGATGTTTTAAATGTTTTGCTGGTTTTAAGAATTCTCATTGTTGGTTTTTTTTTTTTGGTTGCTCTCTTTATTTTATGGGATACGTCTTTTGATATCTAATTTTTTTGTTTTCATTTTATGTGTTTTGGTCAGTTTTGATAATTATCTATCGAGATTATATTGAAGAGTATGTTTTTCTTCCTGAATCATAACATGGCATTCTCTAACGTAAGAAGTATTCATATGTTCCCTAGAGAAGTTTAGTAGATGGATTACCATGTACGAGAGATGTTTAGCTAAATGTTGTTGGTAAAAAATAATGAGAAACCCTAGATACACAATTGTATCTAATTATGATCAATTTATTTTTCTTATTAATTGAATGTTAAGGATTAATTTGGTAAATATTCCTTATTTTATCGATGTATATCTACTAAATGAGTTTGAACTAAATAAAAAGGGTTTTTACCAATAATATGAATATGTATCTTCTTATATGTGTATATATACGATCTAGCTTAGATAATGCATGCATTCTCTAAACTTTTAGGTTTAATAAATTTATGATGGCTTTCACGATCGTTGCCTCTTTGACTCATTCCGTGTTGCCTATCAGTATTTTTGTGAAAGTTGTGAGAAAATTTATGCATGATTTCGTGTCTCCTGCGTCTCTAGATCTGGTTTTTGTTGATGAGGAGGTTGTCATAATCTCTTTCTTTTCTAGGTTATTTTGTATTTTTTGTCATGTTTTATTTTGTTTTTCGCAGGGTGAGAGAATACAAGCTTCCATTCCTCATGATCTAGCTATCCGTTTATCACGTAAGTTGGTCAAAGGACAGTGGATTGCTCTAAGTGGATTTGATCTAAACTATGCTCATGGAGGTTTTAGGACGAATATACATCAATACATCTTGGTATGTAATACGTCAACTTATTCCCACGAGATACCTTCTAGAAGTGCACGTCATTATTTGCAATTCGAGAGTTTTTCTAATATTCAGTCGGGATTCATGGATACCCGATATTCTGTTGGTAATAAATTATTTTATATTGTTTTTTTTGTTTGTAGTTAGGTTATGCTTACTTATTTCATTGACACGTGATATGTTTCTACATTTGTTTGGTAGATTTGATTGGCCGAATTCTTAATGTTAGTGTAATTGTCGACGTTGGACCAACAATGAACGAAGATTATCGACAGGAGATATCCTTCGACATCGAGGATACACGGTTTAAATTTATCTTCTTATATTTTATTTATTTATTTATTTATTTAGTTTGTTTATGATGTTTTTTATTGTTTTGTAGCGAGGGTATACTACGGTGTCGTTTATTAGACGCTGAGGCTATTGATTTCTATAATGAGTGGTTGTCTTATGAAGGTGATCAAGTTATTTGTGTTTTACGGTTTGCGAGAATCCATATCGAAGATGGTATTTTTAACTTGGCCCTTATTTCGCGTTTTGATATTTTCTTGATAATTCTTGTGTTGGGGTGTGTCACATTCTTCGTTTTATCTGTTTAATAGGTTGTTACTCTAGTTGATGGATTGTATGAGATTGTTCTTGAGCCATCACTCGACTAAGTTTATAGTATGAAGATGGATTTTGCTTTCATCGATGAAGAACCATATATCTCTTGGTTTGATTAGCGATTTATTTCCTTTTTAGTTAGTTTTTTATTTATTTGTTTCTGGTTTTAGTTTTGATTTTATTTTTCGCGAGCTAGCTCTTTGTTTTTCCAATTTATTTTTCTTAGTTTTTCTTGCATTCTAATAATCAATTAATACAAAAGACGATATTATTTTGTATTATTCTTATATTTCAAGTTCGGATATAACTAGAGCTCAAAGCTATGATATAGTCCTAATCAACGCAATATACAATTTTCTTGCGGCACACTTTAATAAAATTACAAGACCCTCTCGATAGCTACCAATTTAGAAAATATGGAATCTACGCATTTCTATAACTGGCATGTGTCTTTTTGTTTATTATAGTTTCTTAAAAAGGTTTTTTTCTCCAATAGTTATTCTATTCATAATTACTAGGTTTAGAGTTTTTATTTGTATTTAAAGATACTCACATAGAAATCGCAATTATATTTTAGTGTTTAGAGAAATGAAGGGTGGCGCACGTGGAAAGAAGAAATATGCTCAAAAACTTCATATCGTTTTAAAACCAAGTTAGTTCGTTATTCCTATTATTGTATTTCTGATCTATTCATCTTATACATTTATCTACATTGTGCCGCGGGTTTTTTGACGAAAATCATATCTATGCTCCTCAAGATCCTCGACTATTTACGAATGATGATATACCTACTATGCATGATCTGTGTGATATGAAGAGGCAAAATTGGCGAGAAAATCAAAGAAATAGGGTTGTTTTGCTAAGGAATAAGAGGAACTCTAATCGTACTCGTCGTGGTATGTTAGTTGTGTATTAGGAGATATTTATGTTCTGTTTTAATTTTTTTTAAAGAATTGAGCTATATTGTTTTGATGTTTTTTTACCAAATCAGATCATTTCGGTGATACAAAGAATGCAGATGAGTTCCTTTTTTTGTTGCGACTGATTCTGATTCCGATAGAGATCATCATTGTGGAGTTTCGACAGATGAATCTGACAGATATATAAGTTGTGAAGACCAGAGTAAGAGGTATATAGGAGGAGCTTTTATGGAGTTTACTATTAACCTACCTGGAGCTGTGTTGTCTGGTCTACAGAGTAACGGTAGTGTATATGATGAATGTTGTGTTATATGATTTGGTTTGTGTATTTTTGTTTACAATTGTGTATACAATTTATTAAAGGATACTACAATGATGGAGATTGTGTATACAATTGCGTTCATTGCAATGCTCTTATGTGGTTTGGTGAGAGATTAAACAGGAAGAATACACGAACCAGGCCTGTTTTCTCGCGTTGTTGTAGTCAGGGAAGGTTAAGTTGCCACTCTTGAAAACTCCGCCAAGGTCTTCATTGGCCTTTCTCTACAATGATGATGAGAGTAGCAAGTTATTTCGTGAGTGCATCAGACAGTATAACATGATGTTTGCATTCACCTTTCTTGGTGGTAAGGTAAATAATAGTATTAATAATGGAAGAGGACCGTACTTATTCCAGCTTAGTGGTGGGAATTACCATCGTATTGGAGATATCTTGCCTCTTCCTGGAAAACCACCAATGTTTTTGCATCTATATATTCACGATACTAAAAATGAGTTACTTAATAGGATGGCATTTTGTGGGTACTTCACAATCTATAAATTATATTTACTTTCAAGATTATATATTTGATTTCGGTGTTTAGTGCTTAATAATGTGATGGTACGTGTGTAGGAATACTAATGGTGTTGGAAAGATACAAGCAGCTATTGTCTCTCAGCTCAAAAATATGTTGGATCGTCATAATCCTCATGATAAAGCTTTAAGGTCAGCGAAGGATAGGTTTGATTCATCGTATAATGCGCAAGGCTTGCGGTTGTTGTTGAGAGGAGCTAGAAAAATGGATGGAACATTCCTTCTTTGGATGAGGTTGCAGCTTTGATTCCTGATGGTATAACTTTGTGTTCGGGTGTGCGTGATATAATTATCGAGAGTAGGACTACCGGTTTACGAAGGATAAGTGAGCTACATCATGCATAATTACCGCTCCAATATCCACTTTTATTCCCCTATGGAGAGGTGGTTTTCAACTTGGGATTGATATAGGATTCATTGACATATCTGGAAGAAAGCGGACAACCATAACAATTCTGAAGTTATTTGCTTTTCGTATACATCAGAGGGTAGGAGAACCAGCAATTATCATGATTTCTGGTCGATTATACCAGCAGTTTCTGGTTGATGTGTATACGATGGTTGAGAGCAACATGCTACGTTATATCATATTAAAGCAGAAAATTTTATGTGCGGATAACTATGATAGTATTCTACAATCGTCTGAGGAGGGTTTGGAAAGTCTGATTACACAAGATCAACGAACCTATCTACCCGCTTCGTTCACTGGTAGTAAAAGATTTATGACGCAGCATTATCTTAATTGTATGGAAACTTGCAAGTACTTCGGATATCCAGATGTTTTTATAACTATAACATGTAATTCAAAATGGCCCGAAATCACGCGGTTTCTAAAAAGGCATAATCTTAGTTCCGAAGATCGACCTGATATTTTATGCTGGGTTTTCAAGTTAAAATTAGACAATCTTATGGATGATATTAGAATACGACAATTGATTGGTGAAATTGTTTCTAGTATGTCTTATAGTTTTGTTCAGTTTTTTTATTGAATGTTGTCGTCTCGATTTTATATTAAGTGAATTTTTACCTTTTTTTAGCAACATACACCATCGAATTCTAGAAGTGAGGTTTGCCACATGTGCATATTGTCCTTTTTTTTAAGCCGAGTTTAGAATTTGTGACTGGAGGCGACATAGCTAAAATAATCAGCGCAGAGTCCTGATAAATCTCTAGAACCTGATCTATATGATGTCGTAAGTGATATGATGATTCACGGTCCTTGGGGTGTTTGCAAATCCAACTAATGTTTGTATGGAAGGAGGGAGATGTAATAAGCATTTTCCTAAGCCTTATAGTTCGATGACATCTATTGATGATGGAGGTTTTCCAATTTATAAGAGCCGGAAGAATAATAGGTATGTTGTAAAGAAGAATCACGAATGTGATAATTCATTCGTTGTACCATACAATGCAAAGCCATCTGTTTTATATCGATCCCATATAAATGTCGAGTGGTGTAATCAGACACGGGCGGTTAAATATGTTTTCAAGTATATTACGAAAGGCTCTGACTACATGCGTGCTTCCGTCGAAGATAGGAAAAACAGGAATGAGGTCAAAGAACATCTAAACTGCCGGTAAATTGTTTTGTGTTCGTTGTATTCAGTGAAAGAGTAATACTTTGTTTCATCTGATGTTTGTTTTTATTCAATTGCTATTTTTACATAGGTATATATCCAGATGTGAGTCTTCGTGGAGGATCCTTTCATTTTCTACGGTGTTTCGTACTACGGCGGTTGAAAGGTTTCCTTTTCATCTTCCGTTGCATATGAGTCGATCGAAAAAGTTATCAACATGCCAATGTTTGGAGCCTCAAAATTTATCCGGTGGATGCAGTGTAATGCTAGAAAAGATGAGGTTGGTAATCTTTTGAAAACACTTACGTATGCTGATTTTTCAACCCGCTTTGTTTGGAAACGAAAAGATAAGTGTTGGGATATTAGAAAACGTTTGTTTTACATTGGACGATTACCTTATGTAGCACCTACCGGTGGAAAACGTTATTATTTAAGGGTTTTACTAAACATAGTCAAGGGTTGTACGAGTTATGATTCAATTCGTACTGCGGATGTGGTGGTTTATGAATCATATCAAGATGCTTGCTATGCAAGGGGGGTTGTTAGATGACGATGATGATAATGACAATATCGACGCAATCAAAGAAGTTAGTTTATGGGGATCAGGTCAATATCTCCTTGGATGTTTGTTAATATTTTACTAACAAAGAGTGTTTCATCGGCCGGAAAGTTGTGGGAGGCAACTTCAGATATATTATCTGAGGATATGCTTGCAAGGAGGAGGCGCATTGTAACGCCCATTTTCCGTCATCCGCTGACCGACGAGCTGACCGGTTAACAATCAAACAAGAATATGACCGATCGAACCCGAGCAGGCCAAACGAGAAAAGTTCGTCACAAGAAGAAAGCCAGAGACAGCCCAGTTTGAGTCAATGGCTCGAACCAAACCGTCCTTGACTCCGTTTTCCTCGTTTCTACATTACAAGGCTTTTCAACCCGTACTGCTTCCACGAGTTGTGTCGGACTAAACCATGTATCAGGAGATAATTTCATTTCTAAGTGTTTTAAGTATTTTAAATCCTTTAGCCTATTCTCATCTAGTTATCAAAATATTTGAAAATCGTTTAGGCGCCCATAAAACCCGAACCGAATAAAACCATCGAAATCAAACCGTGGCCAAATGCGAACCCGAGTCTACACGGAGGTCCTCCCGTGTCCGCCGAGCTATCCTCAAACCTGAAAAACAACAAAAAATGAGTCTAATGAGCAATCTAAGATTACCCAGCGAGCTGACCCCACTAAACAGGCTTCTAAACAATGCTACAATAATAATCCCCGCCCAAAGCCAAAAATAACAATCAAATAAGAATAATAGAGTACAAATAGTTGATCACATGCTACCACGACGTGATGAGCTCCACAACACACAACATTCTCTATCAACAAAAGAAGCTACGGAAATCGAGATCACTGTGGCACATGTCCTCGATTAGACTCAATATAACTATCGTGGCACTAACAAAACTGAACACCAATTGGGCCCACTATGCGAACTCGGTAACTTCTACGGAAACTGATGAGATCTTCCCTAGATCGACACTTGTGAGGTTGAGACTTGGATATATTGTGGCTGTGAAGCCGTGATGATGAGAGGAATCAGATGATCGATTTGTTAGATCAAAGATTTGCGTAATAAATCTCTAAACACCACAGCTTAATCTCTTTCAGAATCACACCAAAAGAAATCAAGGGTTTGTTGATATGAAACACCAACAGATTTGTTTGATCCAAACTCAGAAAGATTTTTGATAAAAAGATTGGATAAAATTCGAAATGATAGAGGACATGGGAAATAAGTAGAGTTCAGAAGATGGCTTGCATGGAGAACAAGCATTAAATGACCTATGAACTCAACAAAACACTTAATACAAGTTTAAATTTGAAACTTGGCTCTCATGAACAATTCATGGACGAAATTTCTCATAATGGGCTTGAGAAAATGTATCATGGATGCCAAGCATAATTCTGCAAGCTTCCAATCCAATTGGACCTAGCAATCTTCAAGTAATGCACCAGGTTGACCCATTTAGAAAAATGAGCTGTATCTTTCTGATCTTCTGGACTTTTCCTCTGACACTGGGCTTGTTGGAAAGATAGGAGATCCAGGAAGACGCTCCCATTGGTTTCATGTCGATATTGTACCTGAGTTGCGCTGTGTGACTCAATCTTTAGCTCAGTCGCGCAACAGGTGCTAAAGCAGAACCATTGGTTTGTAAAATTCATATATTTTACGTCTGGATCTATTTTTAGTTGAATTCAATTTTAAAAGATTTTCTGATGAATCAGGATTCCAGAAAAATTTGGTTCATAGCTTGATTCTTTCTGGTTCGTTCTGGAACCTCCTTTGAACGCTCGCATATCAGAATCGCGTAAGCTTGAGTTCACCTGGATTGAAAGTTGCATAACTTCTTCACCAGGACTCTGATTGGACTTATTCAACTTCGAGGAGTTCTCAATATGAGGTGAGCATGTAATACAGGTGGTTGTTGGCCGAATGGAAAGACCTCCATTTGTTTTTTTGATGTTGAAATCCGGTGGCTCTTGCTTTGGCTTCATAATTGTTTCTGTCCAATTGCTTGAATCATAAGATGATATAGTCAGGATCATATCAGGAACACTTAGCTACCCCACGGTAACTAAAACCACCCACGACTCCTAGACGTAAACACAAAATCCTACAACCTACGACACCATTCTCAGTCCATCGATACTCGGCGACTTAGGCTATCCCTAGATAGCCTAAGTTTCCATGTAGTCCGGCCCTAGGACATGACCCCGTATTCTCTGGACTACAAACCTACTTATGTCACTCAGTAGGTTAACACCACAACCAGAACCACTACCCGAAGGTACGTGAACCGATCAGGAACTAGGATCCAATCGGGAAGGAAGTATTGGAACGCCATCACTAGACTTGCGGGATCTAACACACCCTAGTGTCCTGATAACAATAAAATAAACAAGCAGACTCACTGAGACTCTACAACAACACGCAAGACCGACAAAGTGAACAAAAATAATATCTCAATCCCAGTACCCAGTCTACCCCAGCAAGTCCTATCACCAATCACCATCACCACCCGACCTTAACCAGTTCTGTACCATAATAGGTATATAGCCAAACTTACCCGGTCCCGTACCGTGGCAAGTATCAGTCAACACGGTCTACCTGGCCCAACACCGGAGTAGACAAAATATTAGATAATCAAGCCATCTACCCGGCGAAAAACCGGAGTAGACAAATCATCACATAATCCACGGTTTATCCGGTCCAACACCGGAGTGGAGTAACAAACAAGCATGCATCAATAATCACACATCATCTATCTTACAGATAATTTAAGTTCAGTTAACCGTTTAATTCATTAGCTTACTTTATTTACTCCGCTACATTGGGATTAGTACACTTACTAATCCTGTAAACGGCTCAATCTCAGATTCTAACTCTTAATTCTTATTTTTATTAATTCAACATTTTTATCTCCTCGATCCGTCAGTTTGATATTAGTAAACTTACTAATCTCCTCCCTTCTCGTTAATTCTTTAATTAATTCATTTGACCCGATAACCCCGAACTATCGTCTTATTAACCCACCCCGTTATTATATTCTAAGTGTGTTATGTAATTTTAATCCGTATTTTAATTAACTCTTAATTCCCCATATATAGATTCATTAAATATGTTCTTAATATAATATATATGCATATATGTCCTAGCATGCCCTTCTAAATGAATGCATCAATCAACCAATCAACAATACGAACAATCAATCACCAGTAAATGCTATCTAGCATGCCATCTAATAATTCTATCCGTTTAATTCATTTACCGAGTTGTGAAATTAACACATCGCTCAATAAATTTCCAATCACGGTATGCAATCAGAATACTACGGTTTATTGATTCTGGGTCTATATAATCCTAGTCTATATGCAACACACAAAGTTTAGCCAAATCACAGTGCTATACATGACGGATGGATGGACTGACGGAAACTCCAAAACCTGAGACCGAACCAAAGCTTCCCCGAACCCTTTCCCGAACTGATCCAATTGAAACCCGAACTTAAGCCAAGCTTAACCGATCCTTGACCCGAAATTGACCAACTGAACCGAGTGTTGACCCGAGGCTTGACCCGTTGACCCGTATAAAAAGGAGTTTACCGGCGAGAGGGAGAGACGACCGGCGTTGACCGCGGAGAGGGTGCGGCTGACCGGCGTTGACCGGCGTTGACCGGTCCACTGTGAGTTGATTGGCAGAGAGGGGAAGCTTTCGGCGACTTGATCGGCGAGGAGCTGACCGCCGGCGAGTGTATTCCGGTGAGAGAGAGGCTATCCGGTGAGAGAAAGCTCACAGCGAGATCATTCTCCAGCGACGGCAAGAGGAGTCTGGAGACGACGAGATCTCCGGCAAGATTCTGGCGAGGAGGTGAGCGGCTTAGAGAGAAGAGCTCCGGCGAATGCTATGAAGAGAAGGAGGAACCGGCTGAGCAAGGAGGTGTCACGGCGGAGCTGTAGCCGGCGGCGAAGATTCCAGTGACTCTCCGGCGACTTCTCCGGCAGAAAATGTCAATTTTGACTAGAGATTGATGACAGAAAGATGGTGATTCCAGATCTTTAGTTTGCCTGAGATGATTCAGCTTGGTTTAAGTGTTATTTAAGAAACTTTCAAGTAACTCAATGTTAAAAAGAAGAAGAAAAGAGAAAGATTGTTTTGCGGTGGAGAGAGAGAAACCATGGGAGAGGAGAGAGGAGAGAGTTGAGAGTGTTTTGTTGGTTTTCTTGAGTGGAATGAAGTGAAAGAGAGTGATGAAACAATGGGTTATAAAGAAAGAGATGCATGAATCTTAAATACACTTTTCTCTATATGAGTCAAATCTTTGCATCCCATGAATGGTACAATGAATCCACCATCTTTTATTCTTTGAATCACCAAATAAACCATCGGTGATCGCCACGTGGTGGTGGCGATCCTGGTTCGTTTTTTCCGCCACTTCCCGAAACCTTCGAAATGATTCCTCAAAATCCATTTTTATTTTAATAGACCTCTGTAAGATGTACTCCGCAACTTGTTTCATCTAATTTGGCTTCCCGTAGCCCCCGTAAAGTCCGCTAGAAGTTTTTCTCGGTTTTGTCAGTTTCCATCCCGACAGTCTGTGAAACTCTTTTTAAATTCATTTTCATCATTCTCCGTATTCTAAGTAACTTATCTTAAATAAAAATAAAGTCACTTGGCCCGTCTTGGCTTTTCGTCTTCTTTTGGTAAAATTACCAAAATGCCCTTGAACTTCTAAAAATTGCAAAAATGCCATATGACGACTTCCCGCTGACTTCGGAACTGCCCGTTGACCATTTATTGAGACAGGGTATTACATGAATTCTTAAGGATCCAGGTATGTTTACCATGAACAGAGTAAATGTGTGTAATTTTTATAGATGCATTTAGTATAGATCGAGTCCCAATCGAGGGCATGTGCCGCAGTGTTATCGATTTCCTTCGTTGATGATTTGTGTTGTTAATGGAATGCTTATATGTTGAGGAGCTCATTACGTCTTGGTAGCACGTAATCAGCCGTTTTATTACATTAGTTAATCTGTGATATTTTGGGTTTGGGTGAGATTATGGTAGTTGTTTAGTAGCATTTTTAGTTCGGAGCCGACTCACTGGGTAATCTTAGATTGCTAATTAGAATCATTTTGTGTTTTTCAGGTTTGGCATAGCTCGGCGGACGCGTAGGACACTCGGAGTAGATTCAGGTCGCTTTGGCTACGGTTTGTTTACAAAACGATTTCATGGTTTTCTAGTCCGGTTTTGTGGAGCTCCGTAAATTTATTTAGAAAACCCTAAATATTAGATTTAGAGAATTTTGAAAGAGTGAAAACGGAATTGTTCCCTGGTATAAGGTTTAGTCTGAACCTGACACAACTCGTGGAAGCGGTACGGGTTTAAAAGCCATGTATCGTGGAAATGAGGTAAACGGAGTCAATGATGGTTTGGTTCGAGCCATTGAATCAAACAGGACTATATCTAGCTTTCGTATATAGCAAACCAATCTCTTTTAACTTGCACGGTCGGCCGGCCGTGTTCTTGTTTGATTGTTGGCCGGCCAGCTCGTCGGTCAGCGGATAAATAGGAAGGGGGCGTTACAAAAGGTGGTATTAGAGCATGGTTCGTCATGGATTAAAAAATTCGAGTTTTTCAAAGTTTTCAATGTTTTATCGAGGGTCAAAATGTGTCGCCAATGCAATCATTAGGAATCCGAGCCGCTCCGTCAAACCGGGGAAGAGGGTAAGTTAGAAATTTTTTAGGTATGTATTGACCTTTCGTGTTTTGTGCAGTCTTATAGCAGAGCTGCCCTAGGAGGATTGGTGTGTGTGTGTGTGGTTGCGGTGACAATATGAGAGACATCAGTGTGGACGATCGTGGGTCCGTTGGTTATAACCCATCTAGTCCAGACCCATACTTCCAGCCTGCGGATTGTTCTCGTATTTCACAGCCTATTCCAGATCATGTCATTACCAGAGCAAAGCTAGTAGCCGCTCCACCTATTCCAGGGACGCCTTATGATACTGCTACATCCGGAGTACCCCATCTCGTGCACATGGATCTACTTTAGGCTCCCAGTAGTGCTCACCCAGCGTTCCCGACCTTAGGGACGCCACCTCTTGTTGTACCGACACCATCACAGTGACACCAACACCGCTGATATTCATTCCTAACGACGCCATTCCCTCTCCGATCCCAGACTTTGATTTTCCGAGGAAGTCCGTGGAGCCTATCCAGGATCAGAAGTGGGTGGACATGATGGTTGATTATCTGCTCAAGTTATCGGAATCTCAGGAGTTTTGGTCACTCAGCAACAGCCACCTCCATCGGTTGTTTGTCCATCATTACCATCGGTCTAAATCGCTCCTCCTGCATTGGACCCTCCTTGTTTTGCCTCAGCGCTGCGGGTTTCCACTTTGCATGTTTCCAGTCTTACCAGACATATCAAACGCCAGTTCCAATGTATCAGCCTTCGCCACCGGCGCAGCTCCCGCCTTGTCTTATTTGCGCCCTAGTAAGAAACTATGCTCCTTCCTTCCCTGCTGGACCCTTTTATCGAGATCGCATCGCTCCGCCATCACCACCACCACCACCACACCCAGTACATCCTCCTGGCGCACATGACGATTATTATCCATATGAGACGTAATGCACTCAGTGCGGAGCGTACCGCTCATGTTGGAGAGTTTAGATTAGGCCCAGGTAGGTAAGGGTGCTAACCTTTCTAATGTGTGTATCGTCTTGACTTTTATTTGATGTAACTGACGGATTTATTGTGTAGCAATTTTTGGTAACGGGGTATCTTTTTGGGGATGTGTGACCGCTTTATGTCGGACAGACCTATGTATTAAAACTTCCATGTGATATATGGATGTTTATATACGTGGTGGATGTTGGGTGATTCGGTATTTGTCATTTTAAGTAACGAAGTGATTTATTTCATGTATGTGTTGGGATGATGAATGCAACACGGTTACGACGTGAAAATAGATGATGGTCCGAACAGACGGTTTCTACTAAGACCCTTAAAAGATGACCGTATTTGCATTTGCATCATGATATGCTTGATTCAATTCATCGCTTGGTTGATTGTTTTGCCAGGTTGCTAGATAGCTTGATTGGATATTATTGCATTGATTGAGGTTTCTAGATCGCTTGATTGGATATTATTGCATTGATTTAACCGTTAGGTTGTTAGATGGTAAAACCTTGAATATTGATTAGGAATTGCATGGATTGATGGCTAGGGTTAGCCGCTTTGATAAGCGTTTGATTATTAATCTTATGTTAGATGGAATGTTAAGTTACCGGTTAGCGTATGGTTTAAGGAAAGATAGGGAAACCTTTTAGATAAGAATAAGTTCGGAATTGATAATTGGTTAAGTTATAATGCATATTTGCGGTAATATGGAATTTATAAGCTATTGATAGTTAGCCACACGCGGTTGATGAGTACGTGACTAATTATGAATGACTATATAAGGAAATAATATCGATGAATGGGTTAAAGGGACTAATCGTTCAAGTGTTGTTGAGTGTGTTGACACACGACGTAATGGACGATAAGAGGAGAACAATAGATCGAACCCGAAGCTGAAAGTCGAGATGGTGATTTTGGATCAGTGTGGCAGTTTGACTCGAGTCTGCAAAAGAAGTCAGTATGGTTTCAGGAAAGAAGTTTTGGTATCAGCGACAGCCAGACAATAGTCAGCTATGTAAAGTGATATATCATGGTTTTTAGGTGTTTTGAGCCATGATATATGTACATAATCGAGTCTTCTATATAGTCTTTCGAGTCCTTTCAGGTACTTTACATGTTTTATCACGTTTGGAGCTTAGTTGGACATTCTGGCGCATTCTGGATCTTTATAGAGCATTCATGCGGTTGCAAGGAATTGATATGATCGTCTGAGACTGGTGTCGATCGACACATCTTCAGTGTCGGGCGACACGGATCGTGATCAGCGAGTTCTCGGTGGTTTAATGAAGACTTTGAAGATTTGAAAATTAGCCCAGAAGTTTCTCTTAATTACAAAGAAGTCCCAGTCATGTTTTATTAATTAGGTTTTTCAGCCATTGTTTAGGATACGTTTTATTTTCTGGAGATTACTCTATTAGATTAGGAGATTTGGGGCTGGTCTTGTTCTCGAGAGAGAGAAGATTTCGAACCCCTGTTCTTACTCTTTTGGTTTTATATATGATATCTATTTCGACTATGTCTTTTGTTATGATTGATATGTCTGAGTAGATCTCTTGTTAGGTTAGGGAATTCTCATTAGGGATTTGAAAGAATGTTAGAGTAATGGATTAATTTGGATTCATCATCTAGTTTTTCATCTAAATCGTTCTTAACGCTTAATCTGAACTGGCCATTTAGATTACTGATATTAGGTTGATTTTCACAACGAGATTTGGTTAATTAGCTAGAAAGGATTTAGGTGAGCAATTCATCTATTCGCAAAGAGATTTGGTCTAGAGGAATTGCGAACGAACGAACTTGAAATTAATGCATGTTTAGAACTCTAGGATTCGCAACGAGAGTTGGCTTGCTAGGTTGTTAGACATAGATTATTATCGCAGCGAGAGCTGGTTAGTTTTACTTCTGTGATTCTAGTTCAAGAATGCTAATAGATTGAATCATGATTGTTTGTTATCTGATATCCTGATTTCCTGAGAACCTCCCGAAACCTGAGGCCTTCGTTAATTGCTTACATTCACCTCACTTCATTCCTTTACCTGCTGTCTTGTCTACTGCTTACAATTTGTTTCGCTTAGCTTAGTTCGACTACTCATAATCTATCGTGTGAAATCTTGTGTCCTTGTGGATACGATACCTTGAATACTACAATAGCATAATTGTGCACTTTCAGTAGAATAAGGATAAAACTTTGACCTATCAAGTTTTTGGCGCCAACACTTAGTAAAAAACCAAGATTTGGGGGTTTAGGTTATTTTAGAATCGTGACAAAAAAAAAAGACAGAGCTGGGAGAAAAAAAACACTATACCTTGATTTCTCCGACAACGGTCTTGTCTGCTCCGACAATGACCACCACCACCACGAAACTAGTCGCCGGCGATAATCCCTATCTTCTACGGCTCCGATTTCAGTTTTACTCCTGCTTCACTCGTCTTCTCTTTCGCTCAAATCGGGGTTTAATCTTCAGCTCATCAAAAATCGAAGGTACGAATTGCTTCAATCGGTTCACTCGGTTCTCATTTTTACCTCACCTACTTGTCACTGATTTTGTATTTGTTTTCATGCAAGGATTAACACAGAGGATCTAAATCGAACAAAACCCAGAGAATCTTCGTTTTGAGGCTTCTGGTTCTAAAGGTATTAAGTAGTTTTCATCGATTTAGTTCTCGATTTAGGGTTTATATGAGTAAGATATTTAGTATCACTATATTAATCTTGAAATCTTAAACATATACTACTTGGTTCTTGATTTTTCAGGTGTAGTAAGTTGGTTGAAACAGATCTAAACTCGCAGCCTTCCCAAACCACGAGCGTTTACAGTGAGTCTCTTATCTACTAACTTGTTCTTGTGTATATTGTTTAACTACTTGATTGTTGTTGTGAATGTTCTTAGTATGTTGTTAGTATTGTATTACTTTGTGTAGTGATGCATGTGCTTGTCATTGTCTCTTATAGTTTGAACATTATTTGATTGTGTTGTCTATGTGATTAAGTTGTTGGTCTTCTGTGTTTGTCTGATTATGTTTGTGAGTATAACGAAACTGTTTAACCCTTTAAAAAGGCTTAAACATAAAATGTTGGACAAGGCATGGGTCCATCTTCGCAGGTAAGGAGTATTTTATGTAGGTACTTTCTAATTGGGTTCAGGGGATGATAAAGGACTTGTTTGGTCTACTTCTGCTAT
This sequence comes from Orychophragmus violaceus, assembly GCA_030180135.1. Lineage (NCBI taxonomy): Eukaryota > Viridiplantae > Streptophyta > Magnoliopsida > Brassicales > Brassicaceae > Orychophragmus > Orychophragmus violaceus. Next base: position 24,473,678 of record CM058236.1, on the reverse strand, counting down.
ATAGAGCTGATCCTGCATATGAGCAAGGTGCCTGGAGCTTTGTCACTGCGGCGGCTAAGGCATTAGGAGATGGTGACATGGTTATATGTCCTTGTAGAAGATGTGTTAATCTGGACCGACATCAAGCAAGCACTGTTGTGCACCATCTAGTAACACAGGGAATGGATGAGGCTTACAAGCTGCGGACTGATTGGTTTCATCATGGAGAAGTGACCTCAGACAAACATGATGGAAGAAAAGCATCTCAGTACAACGAGGAGATTGTTGGTTTATTTCAAGCTGCTGAATACTTAGATGAAGAGATGGTCCAGAAGGGTGACTTTTGCGAGGTTGCTGAGGGTGAAGACAAGGAAGAAGATGCGTTCTTAGCAAAGCTAGCAGATGCAGAGACTCCGTTGTATCCAACCTGTTCAACTCATAGCAAGCTTTCAACCATTGTGTCTCTGTTTAGTGATAACTAGGATTTTCGCAATCCTTTGAGGTACCAATTCTTCAAGCTTATCGTGTAGCTTTGAGGTATCGAACCTTTTTTGGACGGATAAGACCAATAAGCAAGTACTAAACCTCTAGAGTCAAATCACTCAATTAAGTTTTTGGTTTCTAACAATCCTAACGAGAACAATTCAAACAGAAGTAAGTAAAAGGCAAGTAAACGAATGCGAATTCAATCAATGATAAAGATAGGGCATAAGGTTAAGGTCAACGGACAGGTGACTCGGGATGATCAAGGATCTTAATTCAAACTTCAAACAAGCAAACCTCCTAGTAAGGAACACAACGATACGATCAGTTTAATCTCTTAATACTAATCTCTTTGCTTAATCCTAATCCAAGAACAAATTCTCATTTGTGAATTAGAATCAAGCAAGCAATCAAACAAGTTCCAAACAACTAACAATCACTCTAAACATACATTCTCATGCGCTAGAATGTGAAAGTTCTATCAAAGCTATGAACAGGAATTTCATCGAACACATGGTGAACAAGAAATCTTAAGCATTCTAATCAACTTGATCAAGGCTAATTAGACATTAAACACACTTTGACAGATGAGATTTTAAACAATCAAGCACTAGAAATCCATTGATCACCCCTCATCAACCTAATCCTACCTAACCCATAAGCCCTATGAAGAACTACTCACTAATCATCATATGAACAACAAATTCCATAGAAACAATGTTGATCATAGAAAACTAGAGATAGATTGAAGGATTTGATGAAGGAATCACAAAAGAAGTACTAGATTAATCCAAGAAATCCAAACTTGTTCTTCCAAGTGTTTAGAACATAAAATAAAGCTTAAGAAGCCATAAAAATAGGTTTTTGGCTTAAATAGTCAATATGGTGTGAACCGGGTCAACCCGGAACAAACCGGGTGTTGACCCGGATCCAAGGCAGATTCTGGGTTCTGTATCGGCCAGCCAGCCCGATATGCTGGCCGATATGAACTCTCGGATTTTTCTGGGAAGGTTCATATCGGCCTGGCCACCCGATACGCCACCCGGTATGAACTCTCGGATTTTTCTGGGAAGGGTCGTATCAGCCTGGACACCCGATACGCCACGCGATATGGACTGTCTGAATTTTTTTGTGTTGAGATGCATCCAGTAAATCAGGCATAACTCTTTCCATATAGCTCTGAATGACTTCAAACCACCTCCATTAGAAAGCTAACTCAATTTCCCATGATTTTTATTCAGAATCCCAGAGCTAAAAGTCAACGTAATATCTTCATATGACTCAACATTTCAAGCTCATCGGTTTGGTCCTTCATCACCATTTCACTTGCAATCACTCCTTTGGTCTCCAAACTCTTCCAAACATCCTTAGCAACTCCAAGAACCTACAAAACATAGGAAACACTCCAAATGCAAGCCTAGAATTCCTAAACCTACCTCTAGATGATCCTATACTCTAAACACACCAATGACCAAAGAAATGAAGCCAAAGGAAACTAAAAAGAAGTAAAACATGATCCTAACAATAGCCTAAATGCATGAAAATACAAGTATATCAATTCCCCCAAACTTAAACCTTGCTTGTCCACAAGCAAGCATAAGACTATCAAAGCAAGTTGGGAGAAAGGTTGGAAGGCGGGAGCTCATATCCAAAGCCAAAACTGAGATCAACAAGTTCTAATTTGAGTCAACGTCACCAAGATGCAACCAAGTTAGGCTTACTCCAAACATTTAGCCATGCTCATCAAGACAAAAATCTTAGCTCAATTCTCAACCTAGACAAGCATTCCTATCAACTAGCTCTTTAACATTCATTAGGTTTTCAAGTAGATCTTACTCAATGCAAGGTGATCAAACTCATTTGGCAAAGGGACAAGGTTTTGAGATTAAAGTGATCTCAATCAAAAGAGGGGTTTATTCCAAAAGCATGAAGGTTCTCTCATAAAGAAGTGAATGAGCTATAGTAAAATGCTAAAAGTTAGAGGCAATTGGTGCATACTAGGTTGATTTCCATCTACCCATGCCCCAATTACTTCTTCTCCTAATCTAGCCCACCTAAATGGATACTACCCTTGACCAAGGCTATTTTTGCCTCATCCCCTTTTCTCAATCAGACATTTTCCAATCAAACTCCCCAAGGATCAATAAAGACTTTTCAAAACAGTGGCAAATCTTTTCTTTTTAACTTAGCTCAAATCTTTCTTTAGAAATTGTCTCTTTTCTTTCTTTAAGGTGAGCCTTTGGCTTCTTTTCATTTCAAAATATGAGACACTTTTCTTTTCTTTAAACACATAAGAGCTTTTCTTCTTTTAAAACACTTTGCCAACAAACATAAGATCCCAACCAAAATCCCTTTCATTCTTCCCTTTCTTTACTCTCTTCTTCCATTCCCAATTTCTCCCCCAAACTTGGATTCTAGCCTATTGCAAAGCTAAAGGTGTTGAGCCTGCACTATATGGAAATTTCCCCTAGTCGCCTCATACTCAACACTTTTTACCTAGCTCATTCAAGAAAATAGGCCTACCTCTCAACAAGAGTGTTTATGGTTTGAAAGAAGGGTGGTGAAAGGTGTGGAGTCTATTCAAGCAAGCGAGAGTGGTAAAAGGGATAAGAATGCTTGAATACTTTCAGAGTATCCATGAGTTTAGCACACAAAGCATGAGTAAGATAATTAGATGTCATCAGTAAAGTTCTCACTTAGGTAGAGCTAGCGTCAATTCAAAGCCTATTTCAGTTTCAAACCAAGTTTCAAAGCAAGCAATCCGAGCATGGTTCGTCTTAACTTTCTAGCCTTTCTTGAATTACAATCTTATGACAATCAACTAGCTCAAACAACTAGCATAAAGAACAAGTCATCACTCAATCATTCTTACAAGGAAATTCAATCATTGCTCCCTATGCATGCGTCCTATATGATGCAACTAGACTCGATCCTATGATGCAAGTGCAGCTACATGCTTTCTTTTTGAAATTTTTTGAAATTTTTTTTTCAGTTTTTTTGGTTTTTTTTCTATGCCATAAATGAAATGCATGAGACTCAAAGTGAGGAAATCGAAAATAGGAACAAAGAAAACATGGTTAGCAACTAGCCTCTCCCCCAAACTTAGTTCACACCGTCTCGGTGGGAAAGTAAGCTCGAGAGAGAGACTCAACAAAAGGAGAAAAAGAAAGAAAAGAAGCTAAAATGCAAGTATGTACAAGTTGGAGTGTTACCTGGTCCAAGAGAAGGCATATCGGTCGAGTGAACCTGGGCAGTGAGAGCGTATCGGCCTGGCCACCCGATACGCCAGCCGATATGATGTCTCGGATTATTTCTGGGAGGCACGTATCGGCCTGGCCAGCCGATATCGTGGCCGATACGGCTTCACTGTTTTCCTTTCGACCATTGTGTCTAAGATGTTTCAGCCCTTTCTTAACGCCAATGAGTCCATAGCTTCACCTATCAACCAAAACCTGATAAAAACTCACAGCAAAACGTCAAAGATGACTAGCAAAAGATCAATATGTACAAGGATAAACATGGGAATGTCTCCCAAGTGCGCTTTTGTTTAAAGTCGTTAAGCTCGACTTTCGCAAACCGAGATTTAGGCGGTTGAAGAGTGTGGCATGCCCTCGAGAGTGATGGCTAGGACCTGAGAAGTCAGCTCACTGAGATTGACTGAGTCGCCTTGGAACCTTGGACTGATCGAAGCCTTTACAACCTTTGGAGACATCTTTGTCACCATATCCACAGCCTTCTCTTTGGGAGCTTTTTCCTCATCGATGCTCAGCTTCTTCGAAGAGATGGATCCAACAAACTCAGTCCTTATGGTCATGGGAGGAGTTCCAATAGCTCTATCCACTCCCTTCTTTTGAGCACATCCCATGTGCTCACTCAGTGATCCATAAGAAATGTGTTTAGGCCAAACTTCCTTGCCAACATTGGCAAATAGCCTTGCTTCCTCTAGCACATCATCTTCATTGGGAGAGAGGATGACACCACAAGTGTGAAGAGATGTGCTTCTTAGAGGATAGGAAGCTTTGGTATCAACATTATTCAGCACAACACGTTTCTTTTTGAAGTCCAGACAAGCTCCAGTGGTGTTGAGGAAAGAGGTACCAAGTAAGAGAGGTAGTTGGGTACTCTTCTTCATCTTCATGACAATAAAGTCAGTTGGGATAGTGCACTCACCAATCTTCAGTGGATAGTCCTTGATCATTCCCATTGGAGTTTTTGAGTAAGAGTCTCCAAATGTAATAGACGATGGGTACCTTTCCATGCTCTTAATCCCAAGAGATTCCACCATGTCAAGAGATATCACACTCACAGTAGAGCCGGAATCACACAATGCATCGTTAATCTTCAAGTCTCCCAAAGTACAACTGATGGTAAATTTACCCGGATTACCAAGCTTGGGAAGTACCCTTTGTGTTGTGTGGACAGTAGGCACAATATCTTCAGCTAAAATATCAGTAGCACTCATCACCTTAGCTGGTGCAACATAGGAAGGCTTAACTACAGTGGCCTTCATCTCCTTGAGAGGAACAGGTGCAGCCGGAGGGAGTTCATAACCATAGAGAAGTGCTTCTATCTCATCAACCTCTCGCTCATAGTCTGATTTCTCATGATCAACAGTAGAGAAGATTGCATTGCAGTAGTCTTTTGGGTTCTTCTCCGGGTTTCCGGGCAAGGTACCGGTAGGTCTAGAAGTGGAAGCGTGCGTGTTCTCAACATTGATCAAGCGAGAAGTCAAATGTTGCAGCTCATTCTTTAGGTTCTTCACTTCCAATGCCGAACTTGCTTGTCCTTGGATGAGTTGTTGCATCATTCCCTTTAACTCATTACCCAAACCCGAAGAGGAAGAAGCTTGTGGATATTGTTGTCCAAAACCGGGTGGAGGGTATTGTTGCTTGGGGACATAGCCTTGTTGTCCCTGAGGTTGAGGCTGAGAGACAAACCCTTGTTGGTTGGTGTAGGAGACAAAAGGCTTTTGTTGTGGAGCTTGTCCTTGAGATGGAGCTTGAGGATAGACTTGGTCTTGAGGATTGGCTACATTGGGGTTGCGGTATGAGAAGTTTGGGTGGTTTCTATAGTTTTGGTTGAAGCCCTTGTTGAAACCACCTTGTCCCGCAATGAAGTTAATCTCCTATTGTGTCATATCCTCATCCACACTATAGAGGAGTGGCTGAGAATCCTCATAGTTGCCCACAAAGCTGATGTGCTTTTGGCTAGAGGAGATCATCTTGTCCATCTTCTCATTCAAAGCTTTGATTTCTTTCTCATACTTCTCATCTGAAGAAGATGATCCTCTATTAGTCCTCTCATAATCCTCATTGCAGTTACCATCGCTTGTTGCAAGGTTTTCAATCAACTCCATAGCTGCATCTACTCCCTTGCCTAGGAAGTGTCCATTGCTAGAAGAGTCTAGCATCGCCCTCATTCTAGGAAGAACTCCGCGATAGAGGTTGCTGAGTAGTGTCTCCTTAGTGAAACCGTGGTGGGGGCACTGAGTAGTGAGCTTATTGAACCTCTCCCAAGCTTCAGCAAAGCTCTCATTGTTGCGTTGTAAAAACCCGGATAGCTCATTGCAAAAACGGGCAGTCCTAGTAGCTGAGAAGAACTTCTTCAAGAAAGCCTTCTTGAGTTCTCCCCAAGTGGTGATGGTTCCCGGAGGGATGGTGCTTTCCCAATCCTTAGCTCTATCCGCCAATGATAAGAAGAATAGACGCATCTTCAAACCATCGTCAGTTACACCATTGAGCCTTGTAGTAGCACAAATCTTGTCAAATGTGTCCAAGTGCTGCAATGGATCCTCAGATGCAAGCCCATGGAACTGGTTGTTTTGCACCATGTTCATCACCATAGCCCGGATCTCGAAGTTGTTGTTGTTGACCGGTGGTGGAATGATCCCTTGCCGGTTTGCATTTGTATCCGGTGCATTTCCATCACCAATGGCCCTAGCTGGCCTTTGTTGCTCTTGCTGCTGCTGTTGTTCCTGATGATTATCCATAACCGGCTGCTCAATACCCACAAAGTCTTGTAGAACCTCAACAATTGGCTCCAACCCAAGTCTCTCTAAGTGAACAGCTCTCTCTTGTGCGCGTCGTTCCTTTGCTAATCTCCTCTCGTGTGCTTTGATGTCCTCAACTCTTGCAACTAAGTTTGTAGTCCCTTTTCTGCGCAAGTTCATACACCTAACATCAAAAAGAGAGACAGTAGCAAATTAGTAACAAGGACTTGAACTAAAAAGGAATAGAAAACGAATTGATATATCCAGAATCCCAAAATGGCAACGGCGCCAAATTGATAACTAGGATTTTCGCAATCCTTTGAGGTACCAATTCCTCAAGCTTATCGTGTAGCTTTGAGGTATCGAACCTTTTTGGGACGGATAAGACCAATAAGCAAGTACTAAACCTCTAGAGTCAAATCACTCAATTAAGTTTTTGGTTTCTAACAATCCTAACGAGAACAATTCAAACAGAAGTAAGTAAAGGCAAGTAAACGAATGCGAATTCAATCAATGATAAAGATAGGGTATAAGGTTAAGGTCAACGGACAGGTGACTCGGGATGATCAAGGATCTTAATTCAAACTTCAAACAAGCTACCTCCTAGTAAGGAACACAACAATACGATCAGTTTAATCTCTTAATACTAATCTCTTTGCTTAATCCTAATCCAAGAACAAATTCTCATTTGTGAATTAGAATCAAGCAAGCAATCAAACAAGTTCCAAACAACTAACAATCACTCTAAACATACATTCTCATGCGCTAGAATGTGAAAGTTCTATCAAAGCTATGAACAGGAATTTCATCGAACACATGGTGAACAAGAAATCTTAAGCATTCTAATCAACTTCATCAAGGCTAATTAGACATTAAACACACTTTGACAGATGAGATTTTAAACAATCAAGCACTGGAAATCCATTGATCACCCCTCATCAACCTAATCCTACCTAACCCATAATCCCTATGAAGAACTACTCACTAATCATCATATGAACAACAAATTCCATAGAAACAATGTTGATCATAGAAAACTAGAGATAGATTGAAGGATTTGATGAAGGAATCACAAAAGAAGTACTAGATTAATCCAAGAAATCCAAACTTGTTCTTCCAAGTGTTTAGAACATAAAATAAAGCTTAAGAAGCCATAAAAATAGGTTTTTGGCTTAAATAGTCAATATGGTGCGAACCGGGTCAACCCGGAACAAACCGGGTGTTGACCCGGATCCAAGGCAGATTCTGGGTTCTGTATCGGCCAGCCAGCCCGATATGCTGGCCGATATGAACTCTCGGATTTTTCTGGGAAGGTTCATATCGGCCTGGCCACCCGATACGCCACCCGGTATGAACTCTCGGATTTTTCTGGGAAGGGTCGTATCGGCCTGGCCACCCGATACGCCACCCGATATGGACTGTCTGAATTTTTTGTGTTGAGATGCATCCAGTAAATCAGGCATAACTCTTTCCATATAGCTCCGAATGACTTCAAACCACCTCCATTAGAAAGCTAACTCAATTTCCCATGATTTGTATTCAGAATCCCAGATCTAACAGTCAACGTAATATTTTCATATGACTCAATCTTTCAAGCTCATCGGTTTGGTCCTTCATCACCATTTCACTTGCAATCACTCCTTTGGTCTCCAAACTCTTCCAAACATCCTTAGCAACTCCAAGAACCTACAAAACATAGGAAACACTCCAAATGCAAGCCTAGAATTCCTAAACCTACCTCTAGATGATCCTATACTCTAAACACACCAATGACCAAAGAAATGAAGCCAAAGGAAACTAAAAAGAAGTAAAACATGATCCTAACAATAGCCTAAATGCATGAAAATACAAGTATATCATTTAGACTGAATACTCAGAATGGTTGGTCTAATAAGAGCTTCAACGAGTTGCTTGGGACATTGCCAGATATGTTGCCTGTTGACAATGTTCTTCACACATCATTCTATGATGTGAAAAAGTTTCTGAAGTCATTAGACATTGGTTATTAGAAGATACATGCATGTGTAAATGACTGCATTCTATTCAGAAAGAAGTACAAGATGGCTGAGAGTTGTCCAAAATGCAAGGCTTCAAGATGGAAGACTAACATACATAGTGGTGAAGTTAAGAAGGGTGTTCCACAGAAAGTATTAAGATACTTTTCAATTATCCCAATGCTGAACAGAATGTTTAGGTCTGAGGAAATGGCAAAAGACTTAAGATGGCATTTTACAAACAAGAGCACTGATGGAAAAGGTCGTCACCCCGTGGATTATGTGGCTTGGGATCAAATTAATGACAAGTACCCATCGTTTGCTAGTGAATCAAGGAACATCCGACTTGGTCTTTCAACAGACGGATTCAATCCATTTGATATGAAGAATTCTAAGTATAGTTGTTGGCCAGTGTTGGTTGTTAACTACAACATGCCTCCTCACCTGTGTATGAAGAAGGAAAACATATTCTTGAGCTTGTTGATTCCTGGACAGCACCAACCTGGAAACAACATTGACGTATATCTAGAGCCTCTCATAGAGGATCTGAATCATTTGTGGATCACCGGAGAGGTAACTTATGACGCCTTCAGCAAAACTACTTTCACGCTTAAGGCCATTCTACTATGGACAATCAATGATTTCCCTAAGTATGACAATCTTGCAGGATGCAAAGTAAAGGGTAAGATGGCATGTCCTCTTTGTGGTAAATTCACTGATAGTAAGTGGTTAAAGCATAGCAGGAAGCATGTGTACATGTGCCACAGAAAGGCTTTGCCCCCGACACATAGGTGGCGTTCAAAGAAATCCTGGTTTGATGGTAAAGCCGAGTATGGGACAAAGGGAAGGATTCAGACAGGATCCAATATCAGTCAACTCCTGAGAACTACAAGAATGATTTTGGTTGTGCTAAAAAAGTGGAACGAAGAGAAAAAGGTCTGAGTGTGTTGCACCAAGCTCTGATGATGACACTGAATCAGAGGAAGAAGAGGAAGAAGATGAAATTGATGAAGAAGAGTTATCAAGATGGAAAAAGAGATCTATATTTTTCAAGTTGCCGTATTGGGAGGTAAATAATTTTCTTATGATTTCTAGTTGTGTTTTATCAATTGAGCTAGTTGGATTGTGTTTGATATTGTATTGTCTTGTTCAGGAATTACCAGTAAGGCATAACTTGGATGTAATGCACGTGGAGAAAAAGGTGTCTACAAGCATAGTCTCCACACTGCTGCATTGTGGAAAATCTAAATATGGTCTCAACGCTCGTAAAGATCTCCAACATCTCGATATTAGGAAGAGTATTTTGCAAAAGGTTGTTTGACTTTAGAGGTTAGATGGATATTGTTCCAATATATCCAGGGGCGTATCAATGGATGATTGCAAGATATCTGGATTGAAGTCTCACGACTACCATGTACTGATGCAGCAACTCCTACCAGTGGCATTGAAGGGTTTACTGCCAAAGGAGCCGAGGATATGTATTACACGCTTGTGTGTGTTCTTTAACAAGTTATGCCAGCGTGTCATCGACAGGGAGCAGATAGCAGTTATGGAAACTGAGATAGTTGAAACTCTCTGCATGTTTGAGAGGTATTTTCCACCAAGTTTCTTTGACATTATGGTGCACCTCACAGTACATCTAGGCAGGGAAGCTCGGTTATGTGGTCCAGTACATTTTTGATGGATGTACCCATTTGAGAGGTAGTTTCAACTGTCTTTCATTTGATATAGTGTTTATCTTACAAATGTAGAAATTTTCCAGTCTAATGTTAATTGGTAAATGTGTGCAGGTACATGAAAGTTATGAAAGACTATGTACGGAATCCAGCTAGACCAGAAGGATGTATTGCAGAAGCATACCTTGCAGAAGAGTGTATGCAGTTCTGCAGTGAGTTTCTGAAAAAGCAACCAGTGTTGAAGAAAAAACACATAGAAACGATGAGGACCAGAGCAGCCCTATCTTAGCTGGTCGACCGTTATCCACAGCCACTACAATTATACTGACTGAGACAGAGAAAAGAATAGCTCATCTTGCTGTTCTTCAAAATATGGCTTTGGTGGAACCTTTTGTGGAGTAAGTAATTCTTTTTGAAGTGTTGTTTATCTTTGTTGTTCTTACAGCCTACTAACAATGTTGTTTATCTTTGAAGTATGCACCTTCAACATCTACAAGAGAGTAATGGAAGGTGTACTCGTGATGCCACTCTACTTTGGAATCTGCATACAAAGTTTTTTGCCGGATGGTTGAAAGAACAGGCAAGTGTTGTCTCAAGTTCAATATTGTTTTATTATAGTTTGGATATACACTAGTTTAATCCATTAACTTGTCTACATTTGTTAGGTACCTATGGACTCAGACTCACATGCAGAAACAGTTAAGTGGTTGGCATATGGTCCTAGAAGCATTGCACACTCCTATACCGGTTATATAGTGAATGGCCTTAGGTTTCACACAAGTTCAGTTTCAAGGCAAAGTCAGAACAGTGGGGTTCTTTATGAGGCGATATCTATGTGTAGATCTAGTGCAAGAGACGCTTCACAGATGGTTGATATGGTATCCTATTACGGCAGAGTGGAAGACATTATTTTGCTAGACTACAATGTGTTCTACATTCCCATTTTCCGGTGTCAGTGGGATAACAAAGGAAATGGAGTCAAGGAAGAAGAAGGTTTCACTCTTGTCAACCTTAGCAAGAGTCAACACTCATTTGCAAGGGATCCATTCATCTTGGCTTCTCAAGCCAAGCAGATCTTTTACTCAAGAGAAGATGATTCCTCACCTTGGTATGTCGTGATGCGAGGATCTTCAAGAAGATACAGTGAGGAAGATCATAATGACGAGATTGGAGATGTCGGGCCAGTAGCAGTAGATGTTAACATGAGTACTAATGAATTAGATGATGAAGATCAGAGTGCTCGTACTGAGTGTGAAGGGATATATGTTTGAAAGACTGCTAGATTCACCTTTGCTTTTTGTCTTGTTTGTTTTGTGTCTTAGGCGTCTCTGTGATTTTTGTTTGCATTAGGTGTGCTTAGTCTGTGTGTTTTTTTGGCTTCATGTTTGTCTATGTGCATGATTAACGGAACACGACTAACTCACTTTTGTATTTGAATTTCAGGTAATCAGTCATGGCTCGTACAAAGCATATCGCGTCGAGGAAAAGAAAAGCCTGTGTGCCAGCAGCTAAGGCCCAAGAAGAGGAAATTATGGATTTAGAAGATGGTCCAGAACTGCAAGTTGCTGTGATTGAAAATGCTGAGAATGAAAATAATGACAAGGAGATAACTCAGGATGAAGATGCTGAGTATGAAGACGCAGAGGAGGAAATAGCTGAGGATAAAGATGATGTGGATGAATTTGGAATGGATAAGGAACATGAGCAAAACGATGAGGAAGCTGAGGTTGAAGTGTCTACAGGACTGAACAATGATGAAGAACCCGTTGCTGATCAGGCTGCAACTGAGAGAGAACATGATGCATCTCCACCTGCTCCTAAGAGAAAGCGTGGACCAACCAAGATGAAACATATAGCAAGAGATCCAAATGAGAGAGAACCAGTTTATTTCACAGAATTTGGAGAACCATGTGGACCAGGGTCAGTGAAGCTGTCGTCTTATCTAGGTCCCTTAGTCAGAGAACACGTTCCTATAATAATTGAGGATTGGAGGAAAGTTGGCGAAAACATCAGAACAGTTCTCTGGAAATCTGTTCAGGTAAAAGTTAATGTAGTTTTGTGTCTTTGTTAATTTGCCTAATATCTAATAACTATTCTATGAATGCAGACAAGGTTTGCAGTAAATGAAGAGTATCAAAGGGCAGCTGTGTTCAGGCAGATGGGATGTCTTTGGAGGTCATCCAAATCAAGAGTTGTTACAAAGATCCGGCAGGCTAAGACAATGAAGGAGCGGATGCAGCTGAAACCAAAGAACGTTCCTCCAGTGGAGTGGCGTAAATTTGTCAACCAGAAGACAAGCACATCTTTTAAGGTAAGTGAATATGGAATCTGTCTACAAATTTTTGGTATGTAAGTTCAGTCTTTAACCATGGTCAGTTATACTTAGGCTGTGAGTGATTCGTATAAGGAGAGGAGACGAAATCAGATTCCTCACACTGTTAGCCGTAAAGGAATGGTTCGATTGACTGAAGAAATGGTAAGTATAATACAATTTTCCATTGGGTGATATACATATATTAGGATTGATCTTTGTTGTCTCGCAGAAAAAGAGCTGCTCAAAACCATATGAAGTTACAAGACTGAAGGTGTGGGTCAAGTCACGCACCAAAAAGGATGGCACTCCAGTTAATAACTAGGCTGCTGAGAAGATAGTAAGTACACAAGATCACTGTCCCTCACTAGTCATTTGTTATATGATAAAAATGATTAGTTTTCTTTCATGATGGTCAGAGAAAGGCAAAGGATGTTGAAAGCGGTGCTCCTTCATCATCAACAACGAGTCTAGCTAAGAATGACACCCTTGCACAAATACTAGGACCTGATAATCCAGGACGGCTAAGGGCTATGGGTCGGGAATGTCTACAACAAAGCTAGCTTGTTTCCAAGTCAAGTCTGCATATATGAGTCAAATGCAAGAGAGTCAAACTCAACTGCAGCAACAGGTTCACCAGTTAGAGGCGCTTGTCCAGAGAATGACTAACCAGGTATGATGCATTTGATATGTATTTGGTTTGACAAGTACTTAAATGAGAAAAACTCTAACTCTGACATGTTCTCATAGAAACAAGATGAGCAAGGTGAAACCTCAGCTCCAAGAGTAAGTGACTAGTTAAGCTCTCATTTCCACTGCCTTCATTAACTTATCAAATGATTAAGTCATATTTTCCTTTTGTATAGTGTAAACAAGTCGGTACCAGCTAGGTGTTTGTTGGTTAATTGGACTGGAACCGAAGAAACTGTCGCTGAGGCCCGTCTTCTTTCTGCTGATCCTGAGGAGTATGTGAATGACATCCCACTAGGACCCAATGCAGTGAAGGTTTTAGTTGAATCAGCCTTAATCATGGATGCATTTTTCTGGAGGCCTACATCAAACATGACCTGTATGGAAGAGGCTGTTGGTCAGATAATTGCATGGAAGGCAGATAGTTGTCTTCCTGCAGAAGAGGAGGTTGCTCAGGACATGCCAAAGGTAATTTATATGGTTGTGACATGCTAGTTTAAAAAACTTGTTTTTGTGTTGTTGCCTCTGAGGTTGTGTTGTTACTGTTTTACACAGAGCCCATACTTAAGTTCGAAGAACAGATGCAAATTGATGGATTGGGCTACAAATGACAAACCTGTTGCTGAAGGCCGCTGGCAGTCGAGAGACCCTCATGCTGTGGTTAATGGTATACCTCTCGGTCCAAATGCTGTCAAAGTTTATGTGGACGTGGTACTATCTCCACATGCTTTTCCATGGAGACCTACACCGGATGTGACAAACATGGAGCAGACAGTCAACTCTTTCATAGTTTGGCCTGCAAATAAAGTGGAGAATGAGACACACAGAGAAGCATCTACACAGAAGTCTCCAGTACCTTTGAAGTCTCCTTCAAAGTCGGTAGCAGGTCCATCACTTCACAAATCTCCAGTGACTCCGAGGTCTTCTAAGTCAATTCCAATGGCTCCTCTTCAGCCGTCTCCATCATCTCCAAAAGCTCATATTCAGTCATCTCCGCAGCCTCCAAAAGCTCCTCCAAAGAAAACAAAACCAGATGCACAATCTCCTAAAAGGAAATCTAAGGTAAATCTAAGCTATATCTACTTTAAAATTTTGCTGAACAATTTACTGGTATTAGATCCTCAATGTCTGAGCTCTGAAATATTGTGGTTTGATTGGCATTTCTCAACATCGCAGCGGTTGGTCAGCAAGGAAAATCAGAAATGGATGCTGATGGACATTACCGGTAAAAAGCGTGTGGTTGCTGAAGAACGCAGGGCTTCAAAGGTCCACAACAGACTGTCCACCATGTACCCTTGGGTCGAAATGCAGTTCGCGTTTGGGTAGATGTTGTGAAGATCAAAAGTGCAGTTGTGTGGAGGACAAACTCTGAAATTGAGACGATGGAAGATGCGCTTGGTTCAGCTGTTGCATGGCCAGAGGACAAAGTGGTGTTGTGCTGATGAGGTAAGAGGTCTTTTCATATCCTAAGAGTAAAGAACTATGGACATGTATCCTCAGAGTAGTAGACATAAACAACTTGTGTTTAAGTTTATGTTTTAAGTTGAACTTGTGTTTGTTTGCATGTTTGTGGATGTTATGTTTAATGTGAGCAAATTTAAGTTTAAATTTCTATGTGTAATTATAAAATCTAAAATCTATTTCTGCAAATCTAAATGATTTTCAAATAATAATGCAAAACCAAAATTCAATTTAATCATTTTTCAATAGCTCCAATTAATATTAAATATGGCTAAAGATTTGAGTGTTCATATAATATAAAACAACAATACATACTCGCCATTACATATTATAATACAACATCAAATAAACTGCTAGTATAAAGTATAACATAGCCATAATATAATGCCACTAAATCGAAATTTATTGCATTAAAATAGAGCTACGTTATCATTTAAAATGGCAATCAACCAATGCTACTGAAAGATATTTAATCACAGCAAAATTAACGCTATCATATACAGATATTTTATAGCATCTCAAATTAGTGTTATCGTAGATGCCTGACCTAAGATGGCAGCGGCAAACATAACGTTTATGGAAACGCTACCATAGACATATGATAGCGTTTTCGTGGTGCTAAGAATAGCCATTTTCTTGTAGTGTATGGATCACATAGAGACCTTTGAGGAATTGGCTAGCAGTATTAAAGCTGAAGGAGTCTCATAGGATTATCTTTTCTGCAAGCTCTTCCCATTTTCTCTCAATGGAGAAGCAGCTCACTGGTTGAAACAGTTACCACCAGGATCTTGGACCACTTCGGATGCAGTAAAGAGAGGATTTCTTCGACCCTTTTATGATGATGCTAAATCCGACCAGCTTAGAGAGGAGCTATCGACCTTCAAGCAAGGATCTACAGAGCCTTTTAAAACTGCTTGGGTGAGATTTAAGAGGTACCAAAGAGATTGTCCACACCATGGTTTCTCTGAGGTGCAGCTGTTATGTATCTTTTTCAGAGGAGTTGATCTGTGGTATCAGAGGGATCTGGATGCTGCCAGCAATGGGAACTTCTACACTAAGTCCCCAGAAGAAGCCAAGGAACTCATTGATAACTTGGTTACTAGCAATAGTGTCAAGAATGCTGACATGCAGAGACCAAAGAACGGTGGGGAAGCTGATAGTTCGCAGATAGCGGAGATGAGGGATAATATTGATTCCGTTTATAATCTTCTGTTTGGGAGGAAGAACGTCCACTTTGCTGCGGATACAGAGACTTATGGACCAGTTGATGAGTTAAAGGATATCAATTTCATTGCTGGAGCTGGTTATCAGAATCAAGGATATGGATATCAGCAGAGGCAGACTTCCAGTTACACACCAAGATCAAGGGACAATGGTTATTCACCTCACCAAATTCCCCCAACTAATGAGCAGACAAAGATTGAGTCCATGCTTGAGCAATTGCTTCTTGGACAGAATAAGTTGACAGGATACCTGAATGGAAAGATAGACTCCATGTATCAAGATCTAAGTGGAAAGTTGGAGGTTTTGACAAGCAGACTTGATAATCTGGACAATCGGATGACGCTAGCTGAGACAAACATAAAGGGGAAGATGACCATGTCTAGGACGGAATTTGTTAAAGCGGTTTTAGTGGACGATGAACCTGATCAGAAAGATGATTTAGAGGCTTCAGAGATGAAGAATTCAAGTGAAATTCAAATTATACGTTCTGTGTCGATCGACACACATCCGTGTCGGTCGACATCACCTTCGAATTTTCGTGGCGGACCAAAATCGACCCACCCCGACATCAAGTTCGATTCAAATTGTGTCAATGTCGATCGACATCACTTTAATGTCGATCGACACTATGGGCGTGAGCAGCCAATTTGCTGCACAAATAAATCGAATACTTCGAAGGACGAGGCCTACAAACCGAAGATTCCTTTCCCCAGGAGATCTAAGCAGGAGATTCGGTTGGAAAAGTACAAGAAGTTAATGAGAGAAAAGCTAACTGAAGTTCCATTTATTGATGCTAATAAGACCATTCCTCTGGTGACGAGATGTCTTGCAGATATTCTTTCTAGTAACATGACTGAAGAAGAAGGTCTCTTGATGGTCTCTGAAGTATGCAATGTCGTGATCCATGGTAGGATTCCTGAGAAACTAAAGGATCCAGGGAGTTTTGTGTTAGACTGTTCTATCTACAGAGACAGATTTAAGAGGTCGTTGTGTGATCTTGGCTCAAGTGTGAACCTCATTCCGTACTTTATGGCTGCGAGATTAGGACTGCTGAACTTTCAGCCCACTAGGATCTCCCTTGTCCTCGCTGATCGATCAAAGAGATACCCAGAAGGAGTTTTTGAGAACATCCCTCTAAGAGTCGAAGATTACTTGATTCCAACGGACTTTGTGGTGCTGAGGTATGCGATTGAGCCTGATGATCCTCTATTACTCGGTAGATCCTTTTTAGCCACTGCAGCAGCTGTAATTAATGTGCGACATGGTCTGATTGATCTCCACTTGGGAGATAAGCCTTTGCAGTTCAAGATGGATAGACTGTAGAGATCCACCATTGATGGACAAAGCTTTACTGTTGAGATAGAACCAGAGACTGAGATTGGAGAGGAGAAGATGGCGGTTCAATCTGAGCCTGCTCTAATATCTTCAAAGCTTGTACCTGCTCTTAAGCATAAAGCTCCAAACATCACACCTAAGCCACTTCTGATCAAGCCAAGGTATGCATTCTCTAACCGTAAGTATGCTAACTCTGATGCTGATTTCGCAGGGAATAGAGGCAGGAAACGAAATGTTCCACCTGACTTTTTGTCATTCCCAAGTTCCTCGGTCAGTCTCACGCACACGATGCATATACGCCACCATGGATGAAGAGAATTTCGCAAACGCACGCTCTGCCTTCAGCGAAACCACCTGACATCTGACCATCTGCCACAGTCAAGCTAATGACTTAAAACAAGTGTTGAGTGGGAGGCAACCCACTGGTGAGTCTGAACATATGGGTTTTTAATCTAATGTTTCGTTTTTTTTTTTTTTTTGCTTTTCTTGAGTCTCTACAGGGAAGTTAGCGACAGGAATACATTGTGTCGATCGACACAGGATATGAATCGATCGACACGGTGAACAAAAGGGTCGATCCAGCTTTTTGGGTCGATCAATCCACTTTTCGCGAAATCGAGGTTTGACCTCGGTTAGACTACTTTGACTGGTTCAAATTTCAAAACACGTGTCGATTGACCTGTTTTGATTGGATCGATCGACACCAAGCGAATCAAGGTAAGTATTTCTTTTCTCTTTCGCGTCTGTTCTTGTTAAAACCCGAAAACCTCCATAGCCGAAACCTCTCTCAAACATTCGATTTCCCTCATTTCTTCACCAAATTCATCGATTCAAAAGCCTATCTTGGGCGAAATTTCATCCTCTATCCATATCTCTACATTTGTGTCGAAAACAAGGTATGAACTCTTAATCTCAACTTTTCGGATTCGGATCAAAGGGTAAAAATTCGATTTTGGCTCTCATCTCTTGACACGTGATGAATTAGCACTGATTTAGGTTGCTTGGTAGTGGAATGATGTTGCCTAAGTGATTTTCATGACTGATTTTGCAAGTTTCTGAAAATTTTGGTTTTTTGATGGAACTTGTGATTTTGTGCGAAAATCACAGATATAAAACGTGTATAAACTGCTTTCACTGATCTGTTTGATGCTGATTATGCGGTTGTTGAGAATTTGACGAGTGCGTTTCTGATTTTTCAACTTACATCAGTTTTTCTGGTCTTTCCTCACAGATACGTCAGAGGAAGAAGAACCGGACAGATGGGGCGAGTTCGTCTGGGTCAACACCAGCAGAGCCATCTCCACCTATGACTCCTCAGTCTCCTCCGGGCTCTCCACAGTTACCTGCTGAGTTTCCAACACACCCATGTCCCAGAGGAGAAAAGGAGAAGATACTTACAGAGAAGGTGTGGGGTAAGCCAGCCAGGCAGGTTGTGATAAGTCATGATTGGATGCACAGGGAGGTGTTTGACACCTGGTATGAGTATGACACCCTGTTGTACAATGGGTGGTGCGATGTTGAGATTGAGCCTACAAAGTTGGTGAGCCCTGATTTTCTGAGGATGACTGGTATGCGAGACTAGGTTGTGTTGTGTTTGAGGATGATGGGTTTGGGTACCATGCCTTACATCCGGTATGCTTTATATCCGGAGTTGGTACATCAGTTTATGGCTACAGTGCGGGTCACATACAGGGACTGGACCGCCAAGACTGCGCAGGAAGGTCATTTGTGCTTCATGGTACATGGCAGGAGATACAGACTGCCACTAAGAGATCTCTGTGCTATCTATGGGTTCAAGAAAGGCTACACACGAGCTACACTTCCAAAGGGCTTTCCTGATCACTACAGGAAAAACAAGTATTAATAACATAAGAAAAACGCTATAATACGGTTTTGATAGCAGAAAGGTAAGCGCTATGTCATGTCCCGCGATAATAGGTCTGACACTTTCGATAGCGTTTTTCATTAATGCTATATTTAAATGTCTACGATAGCGTTTTCTTTAATGCAATATTATTTAATACAATAGCGGAATGTTTTAGTTATAAAAGTAGCTGTTTTTATAGCATTTTATCTTTTTATAATAGCGATATGAAATTGTAATGATTAATCTGGTTTTTATAGCGTTTTACTTTTGCAAGTTTTTTTTATAGCATTTGATCCATTGGTTTTGTTATAGCAGTTTATACATTACGTTGATTATTTGATAGCACATTTGACATGCTATTATTTGTAGTCCTTTTTCATTTTCTATTTTTAATAGCAGTTACCAATTCTTATTAGCATTCAGAGAATGCTGTAATTACCTAAAATTTATATAAAAAATGAGACAAAAAACAAAGACAATCCTTATTTATCAATTCAAACAACTTATCTAATATGTACAGGTTTAGTGTTATAAAACTTAGAAAATAGTCTTATGAATCAACATGAAAACATCTTATATATATAACAAACAGAAAATAGAGTACATATGTTTAGACAAAACTATGATAATTTATAGTTCAACATGAAATACAACTTCAATAGTTATCTAATCAGGCTGATGATTCCAATTGTCAAAATGCCGAGGATGCTTGTTTTGCTAATGTTCCTGCAAACAAAAAGAAAAATAGATAAACACAATCATCTTACTCTATATATTTCTGTTGAATCATTGACAAATCAGAAAGCCAAATACATGAAGTTGTTCGGCCTCAATATCATATCTAAGGAAAAACTTCCAATTGAAAATGAAAGTACCAAACCGAAAAATAAATTCAAATATACCTTTGGCACTGCTCCTTAGTCTCGACGATGACCCTTTCCTTTCGAGGATTCTCCTTTCTCTTGTTTTGGTGGTTTCATTGTAGCTGATTGGAGTTCTTGTTTTCGGAGCCTTTGTTCTTCCTTTCTGAGTTTCTGGACAAGTCTTTGGAAATCAGGTTCGATATCTTCTTCGTCTTCCTCAAACCGTATCAAGTATCCCGCAGCTTTCCGGTATTCTACTCGTGTGAGCTCCACATAATCACTTCCTTGGTCATCATCTGCTTCTTGTGGTGGCTGTGGGCGGATTTGTGGTCTGATTCCGTAAGTCGGGAGAGCGCAGACTATGACTTTCCGGCTATTCATTTCTGAATCAATTCATAAAGCATCTATGTAATTAGTAATAAATCTCGAATACAAATCATAATTTTGACTAAAACCAGACAAGTATGATAATTACCAATGGGGAGAGAGTGTCTTCTTCAAGCGGAATCGTCAATTCGATTGAATGATTTTACGGCGGAGGCTTAAGACTGAGAGGATCCCGACTGAGAACCCTAGAAATATAATCGAATTAAGGCTTCATCTAACGGTGTGAGATGAAAGAGACGGAATATGAATAACGCTGTGGATTCTGCCACGTTTACAATTCGCACACTCTGATCTTATTGGCTCTCGTCTTAATGTTTTTTTTTTTGTCGAAATTGGTTTTGAATGCTTATTAAGTTATTATGAAAGACATGCATGTCTTGTTATTTTATTGTTTAAGATCTTTTTTAACTACAAAAAAAATTTTTGATTTGTTTTATATATACAATTACTTTGTAGAAACTTCATTTATCTTTTTAAAAAAAATAGTGGGGAAATTCTTTTATTAAAAAAAAGATCAATTATAAGTGTGAATGAACAACAATTATCTTCTAATGCCCTAAACTAACCCTAACCCCCATACCCTAAACCCTAAACTATCTATACAATAAATTGCAAAGTTAATTTTTAGTGAAACAAAAATACTAGATGCATTTGTTAGTAAGCTATTATCCTCCAATGCCTTAAACCAACCCTAACCCCCAAACCCTAAACTATCTCTAAAATATATTGCAAAGTTAATTTTTAGTGAAACAAAAATACTAGATGTATTTGTTAGTAAGCTATTATCCTCCAATACCTTAAACCAACCCTAACCCCCAAACCCTAAACCAACCCTAACCCCCAAACCCTAAACCCTATACTATCTCTAAAATAAATTACAAAATTAATTTATAACGAAACAAAAATATCAGATGTATTTGTTATTAAGCTAATATCAATCAATGTCCTAATCAAACCCTAACACTTCTATACCCTAAACTAACCCTAACCTTAACCCTCCAAATATATACCATAAACCACAAACTATCCCCAAACTGTTTACATATGTCGATTAATAGTTTGTTTCTCCGTAGTTTGATTAACTTTGTTAAATAAAATTTTACTTGGTTTTAAATTTTTTAGAAACATCTGTTAGTCTAGTAATACTTCTTAACTAAACAAAACACATGTCTTCACATAACGATACATCTAGTTTGATACACAATAAAGTTCACAGTTTTACAAAAAAACATTCAAAGGGTTCTGCTAGCAATACAAGTTCAGAGAAGTTTGAGTTTCTCGTTAGGCCAAGCAATCGTACTGCCAACTGCATCAGAAATAAACTGGATTTCTGAATTTCCTCTCCACACCTTCGCAGTTGCAATCTTTGGGACTATTACCCAAACCTTGGTAGCATTGGGACCTAATGGGACTGAATGCACAACATCTGATGGATCGTTTGAAAATACTTCGCCTTCTGCAACTATTTGTCCAGAGTTCCCGCAATCTAGAAGGATGCACTTCTGCTTTGCACCTTTGCCTTTACCAATGCTGATACTTGCAGCTTTGCTTGTTGAACCACTGTTCATACTTGAACTCTAACACCCAAAATCAATACAACCACATTCGTCAGACAATGAAAGTAACCATAACGTCAAAAGATAATTACAAACGTTGAAGATGGATCAGAATTTACCAGAGTTGATCTCTTCAGTGGCTTCTCCTGTATTTCAGCATTAACCAAACTTATATTTGTAATTGACCATGCGATAGTGTCATTAAGTGCGTCAGCCATCTCGAACATTTCAGCAGTAGGTCTCCACAAATAAGCATCATGCTTAATCACTTTAATGATCTTCACACTTGCAGCATTAAGACCCAGAGGGATACCGTGGACAACTTCTTTTACGTCAGTGGATACCAAAACACCCTCAGCAATGATTTCATCTGAAATCCAGTCATGTATGTTGCATCTATCAAGTGTTCTGTCCACACTTGTATCCTAATGGTAGATGCACATATGTTAGTAATCTACTGACTAAGTTAAGAAAAAAACAAACAAAAATCAATTACCTGGGATCCATCAGACACATTCATTTCAGTCTTCTTTGAAATAATATCCTCGTCAATAATAACTTTATCATATGGCCACATAATCTTTATTCCTACAGCTTGTTCAATAGAGGACATATCTGGGGTAGGCGGCCTCCATAAAGATGCATCTGGAGTCAAAGCAAACTTCACAATAACAGCCGCTGCATTAGGACCCAAGGGAATCCGACCAATTCTGTACGATGGTTCAGCAGAACAGAATTCTCCTTCAGCGACAATTACATCATCTTTTGCAATCCAATCTAACAGCTGACACCTAATCCTTTCTCTGGATCCATCACTAACATCAGGATGAGCACCGACCTCATCACATTGTTTCTGACAGGCAATATATGAGGTTAGTGAAGTCATTCCTCTTATGTATATTAACAGAATTAAAGAAAGAAATGACTTACTTTTTTTCCAGCTAAATTAGTGAACTCCTTTTGTAAGTCTTCGAGTTTGCTTTTCATTTCTGCTTGTGAAGCTTCAAGTTTTTGCACATATGTGTCTCTGGCCTGAAGGAATGCTAGTTTGGTTGCAGTAACCCCTCGACCCATTCCTCTAACTCGACCAGGTTTGTCTTTGCCTAAAACTTGACTCACAGCATCCTCTCTTATATTCTCACCAGAGGTGGAGTCCATTTGACTATCGATTGATTGAATTTTTTCCTGAAAATGACATATTACTTGACAAGAATCTTAAATCCATAAAAGACAATGACAATGTAAATAAGAACATGGATTCTTACTATAGTATCGGCCCATTCAGGACTCACAGGTGTTCCATCAGTATGAGTGTGAGCAGCTATCCAGACCTTAGTCCTAGTGACTTTCCTTGGGTCTGCACTCTTTTTTTTCTACAATACAATTATTAATCAATATTCCAGGAACTGTTTGTAATCTCAGATTAAAATTTACATTTTAGAAATACAAATAGAAATACCATATCGCAAGATAGGCGGAACATTCCTTTCCGGCTAGTGGTGTGTGGGATTTGAGCCCTCCTTAGATTCTTGTATTTATCACTTCTTACCTACATTAATCAATCCAGCATGAATTGTTATAGCAATATTGAATGCTAATACAAGATCAAGACAATCCATAAAAATACATATAAATAACCTTAAAAGCAGTGCTAGTCCTCTCCTTAACCCATGAGTTCCATGATGCAGTACATTGTATGTTGGCAGGTTTTAACGCAAGTCTTTCTGCGCTACTCTTTACAGCTTTAAGGTCTGAAACAAGTCTAGACTTAGAAGCCCTCCACAAACAACCCATCTGCTTGAAAACAGCGTCTTTTTGCCACTCTTCTTGCAAATTAAACCTCTCCTGTAACCAAACACGACAATATTAAACAAATTACTTTTTCTCTTTTAATGTTGAGTTATGAATACCTGGATTTCATCCCACATGAGGTCCTTTGTAGCCTCATTAAGTTGTCTCCAATCTGGCAAAATCACAGGAACATGCTCCCTCACAAGTGGCCCAAGAAATGATGACAGTATGACTGATCCAGGCCCTGAATGTTCACCAACCCCAGTGAATTCCACATCTACCTTAGGCTGGGAATCTGTTGCCACTTTCCGCAACCTTGTCGGTCCTCTTCTCTTCTTCTTAGTTGAATTCGACTGTTCTGTTTGTTCTTCTACATTTTCAGAGTTCCTGGACCGTGCTGGTGACTCCCTCGTTTCATTGTTAGCTTCAAAAGCCTGTCCCTGAGTCTCAGTTCCACCTGTTATGGATTGACTGGGTTGTTCCTGATTCTCAGCTCCAACTCCTGTGGACTGAACAAATTGTTCCTTATTCACAGTTCCATCTTCAGCTCCGTCTGATAAATGTTTCTCAGCTTCTAATTCAGGCTCATCAATTTCATTTTCAGATCCTTCTTGTTCTCCTACATCCATCTGGACATCATCATCAGTAACTTGTTCAGCTGTTCTCTTAATAGGCTCAACTTGTTGTATATCATCAATATCTTTCTCCACTGTCTCCAGAAGCTTCTTTGTCTTCTGCTTGTTTCTCTTCACCATGACGACTGGCTCAATGCCTTGTTGACGTGCACTGCGACGAACTGTGTTTCCTCTAGTCTTTGCCATCAGCTATCCTGCAACAATACAAGCTACAACACAGTTAGTATGAGCAATATTAGGTCCTGCAATATTAGCTTCTAACTCAGGCTCATCAATTAGCAACATATAAGCAACACCATAACTCATGTGTGAATAAAGACCAAAAATTCAAAACAACATTGCAACTAAACGTGACCCATATAAATTACTAATCTCCCACTACAACCCCTTCACAATCATTCCTGACATAGTAGCTCTCATCATCTGATGATTGTTCATCTAAGTCTTCAACTAGCTGTTCAAATAATGGTGTTTCAACAATATCCTCCTCTGTCTCTAGCTCGTGATAGCCCCTTGGTGGCGCCCTCATAACCACATACCACATAGATGAGTCGCATTCTCTAGAGTAAAATATTTGTTTTGCTTGTGATGCCAGAATATATGGATCCCGTAGATATGAGGACTGGCTCATATGGAGATTGACTAGCGTGAATCCATCTTCTTCCTTCACACCGTTTCCTGTGTGAGCCCAATCTCGTGCTAAAAAGCGTGGAGGTTTGAGTCTTACACTTAAACAATGGAACACTGAACATATGGTAGTCTAGCAGTATGATTTCCTTTATCACTCCGTAGTATGTAACTATATCAGCCATTTGTCTTCTATCTTTTGCACTAGATCTACACATAGTGAATGCTTCATACATCACTCCACTATTCTGAGTTTTCCTCTTAACGTCATCTGTATGAAATCGATGCCCATTGATAACAAATCCTTTATAAGATTGAGCAGTATTCCTGGGTCCAAAAGCCAACCACTTCAGCTTCTTCGAAGGAGGCTCTGAGTTAGTAGATATCTAATGTATAACATAACGGTGTTAGTATCATCTTAGAAGCTTGTATATTAAGTTAAACAAAATAATACGAATTGCACAAACCTTTTCCTTTAGCCACTGTGAAAAACGTTCGTTATGAAGCTTCCACAAGAAAGTCTCATTCCTAGCGCAACGAACATCCATAGATTGCAATTCTTCCAAATGATTCCTATGAATAACAACACATAAATAATCAAACTTAAGTGAATATACTACCGCATAATTGAAAGTTATATATGTTTGAAGGTTGTACTTACTGCACATATGGATCCATAATTGCCGTGTTCATTAACACATATCGATGTGCTATATCTTTTTCTTTATCTGAAAGGAAGACTTCTGTTCCCTTCTGCAGTGGCCGTTCTTCAAGGACAAGTTCATCAGACTGAACATCTTCATTTCGTTTTACTACTTCTTGCACTTTCACAGATTCAGTCAAAAACTCTAGGCAAAATGCAATGCATTCTCCAGCCAAGTATCCCTCCGCCATACACGCTTCTGGCCTAGCATAATTTTTTACATATGCCTTCAGGGTTTTCATGTATCTACATCACAAAATCAAACACACATTTTCAGGTTATAACCAACTAGTATATTACAGGCACATAAGAGAGACAAATATAAACACAATTTCAGTACCTCTCAAAGGGATACATCCATCGGAAGTGCACCGGTCCACCCAACCGTGCTTCCCGTGCTAGATGTAAAGGAAGGTGGAACATGATATCAAAAATCGAAGGAGGAAAGAACCTCTCCAGTTGGCACAATGTCACTATAATCTCAGACTCTAAAGATATCAGCTTCTCCGGATCACAGGTACGCTGGCACAATCTATTGAAGAAGTTGCACACTCGAGTAACTGCAATTCTAGGTCCTTTAGGTAGCAATCCTCTCAAAGCCACATGTAGCAGATTTTGCATAAGAACATGATGATCATGTGACTTCATACCACCTATAACTGGCGGATTGTGTGCAACACAGTTTGCGATATTACCACAGTAGCCATCAGGCCCTCTAAAATTAGACAATCTCTTGCAAAATATCTTCTTTTCTTCTTTGGACATCCAATAAGATGCTGGGGGTAAATACGTTTTCTTCCCTCGGACCTCTGTGTGCAAGTGTCTTCGAATTCCAATATCCTCTAAGTCTTTTCTTGCTTTCAGGCCATCTTTAGATTTGGCACTATGCATCAAAGTTGACAATAAAGCTTCAGACATGTTCTTTTCCACGTGCATCACATCAATGTTGTGACGCACCGGCAGTTCCTAACACATAACCAATTGAAAGTAAATACACCAAGCGAATATCTTAAAATAGTAATCTTGAATAAATATCGTGAAGATTTGGTTACCTTCCAGTATGGTAGATCAAAAAAGATGGACCGTTTTTTCCACCTCCATTGCTCAGTGTTTTCTGCATACTCTTCCTCTGAAGCTATCTCATCTTCACACAATTCAGTTCTTTTTCTCTTAGCTTCCTTATCTAATGGTCTTCCGAAATCATTTCTGAACTCCTTAAGTATCTCAAAAATTTCATCTCCTGTTTTAATTCTATTAGCAGAACCCTCCTCTATGGTGTTGTCAAACCATCCTTTTTTGCGTCTGTAAATATGTCCTGGACTGAGCCGCTTCCTGTTGCCCATATACACATACTTCCGACTAAACTTTAACCATCTAAAAGGTGTACCGGTTCCACAAACATTACATGCTTGTTTGCCCTTCACTTTACAGCCAGATAATGATCCTAAGGCTGGATAGTCGCTGATAGTCCATAACAAAATACATCTGAGTGTGAAACTCTCCTTAAGAAATGAGTCGTAAACCTCAATACCTTCGAACCACAAATCCTTCAAATCATCTATCAACGGTTCGAGATAAACATCAATGTTGTTGCTAGGTGCAGTTGGACCAGGGATCAACATAGTCAGCATGATGTTCTCAGCCTTCATACAAGTGGTTGGAGACATATTGTAGTTCACCAACAACACTGGCCATGTACTGTACTTGGTATTTTGAATGGAAAAAGGGTTCATCCCATCTGTGGAAAGACCAAGTCGAATATTTCTTGGTTCAGATGCAAACTCTGGCCATTTATTATTAACCTGACACCATGTTACAGAGTCTACTGGGTGTCGCATTGAGCCATCTACACAAGCATTATTGGAATGCCAACGCAAATCCTCAGCCAGCCGTTTTGATCTAAACATCCTTCTCAATCTGTCTTTGACCGGAAAATACCTCAGTACCATTGCTGGAATCCCCTTCTTTTCCTCACCACTATGCTTATCCAATTCCCATCTTGAAGCACTACATCTTGGACAGCTTTCCATATCCTCAAACTTCTTCCGATAGAGGATAAATCGTTCTTGCATGCGTGAATGATATCGTATCCAAATCCAAAAATCTTCAAAAATTTCTTCATTTCGTCTGTGGATTTAGGCAGAACATTACCTTCAGGCAGCATGTCATGTACTATAGTCAGAAGCTGATCGAAATAGTTCTCTGACATTCCACTCTTGACTTTTATGCGATATAGAGCCATGATGGCAGACACCTTACTGTAGTTGTGACACGTTGAGTATAGTGGAGTTTCAGCATCCTTCAATTTCTTCTTAAACAGAGAGTCTTCTTCTGTTTCAGATTCATCAAACTCATCTCCAATGTGATTGGATGGCTCTGAACTACCATCACCCGAAACAAATGCTGTCTTAAACAATTCATAAGCTTCTGATTCTGATGCCATAACATTATCTGACACATCATTCCTTCTGTCACCATGCTTGATCCAACAAGTTCGCCTCTTGTACTTGGGATCCATACCCTTAATCACTAGATGCTCCTCTATTATGTCTAGCAGTTGATGACAAACATTCCGGCAAACTATGCAGGGGCAAAACATTTCAGTTGGATTACCCAATCTCTTTGCTGCTGTAGTCACAAAATTTCTTGCTCCCTCAACATACTCAGGGCTAGCCCTATGATTTTTGGAAAAAATGCAAAGTTAATTTCTATTAGTATTATTAGAAACTAAGTTCCAAAGACTACACAAAACACAGTCCGAAACATACCTTGGAAGAAAAACCCACGCCTTATCCATACCACAGTAAGATCATGTTGGGTCGTTTAGATGAATCCTGATTCAATTCCAGATTCAGATTATCCTAAACATGCGATCTAGGTTCTTCTCAGAATAGAAACAAATGATGATCTCACCTTATACCTGTTATTGCAGCGGAAATGGATGGTATGTTTGAGATCAGAGAAACACCGAGGGATGAATCCTCCAAAGGTTCACACACGCTTTCACAGGAAACAGCTGCTAGACCACAAGGGGAACTCGGCGCAGAGAGAGAGAGTTTACGGCTCAAGTCTTAGGGTTAATCAGTCTGAAACTCGAGTTTTATGACACAAAACTCGTCCTGTTCCGTTTGGGCCATTTGGCCCAAATACCTATTAACTCGTCGGTGTTTGCGCACTGCATCGATCGTTGCACCTTATGCATCGATCGATGCACAGTGGCTAAACCTTTTATTCTCTCTAAGTACAGTAAATGCCTAGCACTTTTACTGTACTTCTGCTAAACCGTTCCTACACATTTTCCTGTTAGCTTAGGCGTGTGACCCATATGGGATCATATAATAAAGGCAATAAGTCCAAGACTTATAGATCATGAGCGGACTCTAGCAAGCCATCATGACCCCCAGTATTATATGACTTATGTCTGATCTTGACATACTCTTACTTTCTAGAGACAGTACCGAGATTACTGGACACAATTCCAACAATCTCCCACTTGTACTGGAATCTCTGTATTCATAATCCTTTTGTCTCAATATCTCGATTAGTCATAAGGCAAGATTGGTGTCATCCTTATAAAGCCTAATCTTGTTCATCGGACTCTGATTTTGATATTGACAATCCAAACGACTCGGAAAGTCCGTTTGAGCATGGCCATGCGTTTTCCAGTATTCAAATCTCCGATTGGCCTAGAGATATTCACTCCATTTATATTGGAGGGACAAATCCCATCTTGTTCCATCACTGTAAACTACTCATTTCATGATGTACCCAAACAAGGTCCTTATAGCTATCACGGAACGATAGCGTTAGACAATGATCAAAGTACATCAGTCCATGTGCAATCACATGCATGTGAACTCAGGTCTAAGGACTATACTCTATAGTCGTAGTAAGAATCTCTTATGACACAGATATAAATATCCTGAAGAGTTCTTATAAGCGGGTCTTGTCCGGTCGTATGTTCCCAACATACACCTATGTACTGACTTTGATGCCGCGCATCTATGACACACTGAGACTTTGTCATAAGTCACGTACCAATCCAGTCTCACATGGTTGTTGGTGTTCCAGTGTTCAACAACCTTCGACTAGGGACATGACGATATAAAACATTTATCAATATAGGGCCTCATGATCAAGCTAAATGACTTTGATGACTCAAGATCAAGTCACTTACTTCGATGACCTATAAAATGCTTCATATCATTTTGGAACGATTATTTCATCACAGTTAAAATAATCTTGAAATAATAATTTCATTAAACATATAATAATGTTTTACAAGAACATAGCAAATAACT
The DNA here is from genome assembly GCA_030180135.1 of Orychophragmus violaceus. Taxonomy (NCBI): domain Eukaryota; kingdom Viridiplantae; phylum Streptophyta; class Magnoliopsida; order Brassicales; family Brassicaceae; genus Orychophragmus; species Orychophragmus violaceus. The sequence goes on along the minus strand of CM058236.1, from coordinate 24,443,806 downwards.
AAAATAAAGCTCACAAAACTCCCACTCAAATTTAGATTACATTTCAATGTTTCTAATGCCTACAGCTTCAGTCAGGAACTCGAGCTTAGGTCTTCGGAGTGGCTTTGTCAACGGATCAGCGACATTATCATCTGTCGGTACTCGGCTGATCTTGACTTCCTTTCTATTAACGATGTCACGTATCAAGTGATATCTTCTTTGAACATGCTTGGATTTCTGGTGTGATCTTGGTTCCTTTGCCTGAGCTATAGCACCATTGTTGTCACAAAATAGCGCCAGAGGCTCAGCCGCATCTGGTATCACACCTAGTTCCATAATGAACTTTCGTATCCAAACAGCTTCCTTCGCTGCTTCTGAGGCGGCGATATATTCAGCTTCTGTAGTGGAATCAGCAACGGTGTCCTGCTTGGAGCTTCTCCAACTTACTGCACCGCCATTCAGACAAAAGACATAACCGGACTGTGACCGGAAATCATCTGTGTCTGTCTGGAAACTTGCGTCCGTGAATCCACTGACTTTAAGCACATCACTTTCACCGTACACCAAGAACTTATCCTTAGTATGTCTCAGATACTTCAAGATATTCTTTACGGCAATCCAATGGTTTTCACCTGGATTTGACTGGTATCTACTCGTCATGCTCAATGCATAAGCAACATCAGGACGAGTACAGATCATGACATACATGACAGATCCTATTGCAGATGCATAAGGAATATTCTTCATGCGCTCAAGCTCAGCAGCCGACGTAGGGCTCTGCTTCTTGCTTAGTGTTGTGCCATGTACCATTGGCGTGAAGCCCTTCTTGGAATCTTTCATGCTGAATCTTTGTAGGACTTTGTCAATGTATGAGTCTTGACACAAGCCTATCAGCCTCTTAGGTCTATCCCGATAGATCCTAATTCCAAGAACGTATGCGGCTTCACCCATGTCTTTCATGGAAAAACAACTTCCAAGCCAGTCCTTTACAGACTTCAGCATTGGAACGTCGTTTCCGAGAAGCAGTATGTCATCGACATACAGAATAAGAAATACAATTTTGCTCCCACTAGATTTCCTATACACGCATTGTTCTTCTTCGTTTCTAATGAAGTCAAATTGCTTGATCGCTTCATCAAAACGAAGATTCCAGCTCCTCGATGCTTGCTTCAATCCATAAATGGATTTATGAAGCTTGCATACTTTCCCAGCATTCTTCGGATCTATGTAACCGTCAGGTTGTGTCATATACACATCCTCTTCCAGAATACCATTCAGGAAGGCGGTTTTCACGTCCATCTGCCAAATTTCATAATCATGAAAAGCTGCAGTTGCTAGTAGAATCCGAATAGATTTCATCATAGCCACCGGTGAATAGGTTTCATCGTAGTCCACACCGTGAACTTGTCTGAAACCTTTTGCCACCAACCTGGATTTATAAATCTGGACATTTCCATCCACGTCAATCTTCTTCTTGAAGATCCATTTGCACTCGATGGCTTTTACACCAGCGGGTAAGTCAACCAACGAAAACACTTGGTTGACCGACATGGAGTCCATTTCGGAATCAGTGGCCTTGCGCCACTTAGAGGAATCTGGGCCCATCATGGCTTGATTGAAGTTCGATGGTTCATCACCATCAATGATCAGAAGATCATGACAGTCAGTCACGAGGAATCCTTGATATCTCTCGGGTTCGTGACGGATCCTCCCGGATCTTCGAACTTCAGGTACTACAGGTTCAGGCTCTACAATTTCTTGTAGGTCCTCCTGCTGCTCTTCCTCATTAGGTTGAGCAGTATCCTGTTCATCTTGAATTTCTTCAAGCAGTACCTTACTCCCACTGTCTTTCTTAGAGAGAAACTCCCTCTCAAGAAAGTTACAATCCCGGGCAACAAAGATCTTGTTCTCGGAACGTAGATAGAAGTAATAAGCCTTGGTTTCCCGTGGATAACCAATGAAGTAGCATTTATCAGATTTTGGTGTAAGCTTGTCTGAGATTAATCTCTTGACATAAGCTTCACAACCCCAAATTCTGATATAAGACAGCACTGGAACTTCTCCAGTCCATAATTCATATGGTGTCTTTGCTACTGCTTTTGATGGCGCTCTATTTAGAGTGAACATTGCTGTTAGCAGAGCATATCCCCAAAGGGATATTGGAAGGTCTGTGTGACTCATCATAGATCGAACCATATCCAATAAGGTCCGATTTCTCCTCTCAGACACACCATTCCATTGAGGTGTTCCAGGAGGAGTGAGTTGGGATACAATCCCACACTCTCTCAGATGATCACTGAATTCCTGGCTTAAGTATTCTCCTCCTCGGTCAGACCGAAGAGCCTTAATGCTTTTGCCAAGTTGGTTCTGTACTTCATTTTGGAATTCTCTGAACTTTTCAAAAGATTCAGACTTATGTTTCATCAAATAAACAAATCCATACCTACTGAAATCATCAGTGAAGGTTATGAAGTACTGATAGTTTCCTCTTGCATTTGTGGACATTGGGCCACACACATCAGTGTGTATCAGGCCCAATAAGTCACTGGCCCTCTCGTTAGGTTTATTAAAGGGGGCCCTTGTCATTTTGCCCATCATGCATGATTCGCATTTCTCACATGACTCAAAGTCAAATGAGCCAAGAAGTCCATTCGAATGGAGCCTCTTGATGCGTTTCTCGCTGATGTGCCCTAAACGACATGCCATAGAAACGTTCGGTTTTCCTCATTAGGTTTAAACCGTTTTGTATTAATGTTATAAATTGGCGCAGATTGATCGAGTATGTAAAGCCCATTCGAAAGAGGGGCAGAACCATAGAACAAATTGTTGCGATTGAAGGAACATAATTTATTCTTAACTGAAAAATCATAACCTTCCAAATCCAACAAAGAAATTGAAATAATATTTCTGCTTATAGCAGGTACAAAATAACAATTATTCAGTTCTAAAATCAATCCCGAAGGTAAAGACAACAAGTATGTGCCTACAGCTAGTGCTGAAACTTTCGCTCCATTCCCAACTCGTAGCTCCACTTGTCCTTGCTTCAGCCTTCTACTGTTGCTGAGTGCCTGCATATTAGTACAAATATGAGCCCCACAACCAGTATCCATGACCCATGAGGTATTATCAGAAGTAGTTGTATTAACTTCTATAACAAAAATACCTGATGAAGAAGTCTCGAAAGTCTTCTTCTTCAATTCCTTTAGACCTTCCTGGAATTTCTTACAATCTCTTCTCCAATGCCCTAGTTCTTTGCAGAACCTGCACATGTCAGTAGGCCCAGCCTTGGACTTGGGCTTGGGCTTCGGCGTGTCCTTGTCCGTGACTTGGACAGCCTTGGCCTTTCCCTTATCCTTAGCAGAGGATTTCTTAAACCCCTTGCCCTTCTGCACCATAAGCACATTGGGGTCCTTGGCGGTTTTCCTCAAGTTGGGCTCTGCAGTCTTGAGCATTCCGTGAAGCTCAGGTAGTGTCTTACTCAAGCCATGCATGTTAAAGTTCAGAATGAACTGATCATAGCTTGCAGGTAAAGACTGCAGAACGATGTCGCAGGCAAGTTCCTGGCTGATTGGGCAGTCGAGTTTCTGAAGATGATCGAGATAACCCATCATCTTCAAGACATGAGGACTCACTGCCGCATTCGCAGCCAACTTGCAGTCCAAGAGGTTCTTAACTGTTTGAAACCTCTCAGTCCTAGCCTGCTCCTGAAAAAGCGATTTCAGGCTTGCCATTATCTCGATGGGAGACAATACACTTTCGAACTGTTTTTGCAGCTCAGGAGTCATTGTCACCAACATCAGGCAATAAACATCATTTTCATCTGACGAATGCTTTTCCCAAGCATTGTGCAGAGTCCTGGCAGCATTGGCAAGAGGCATCTCGGGGAGGGGATCTCGAAGGACATAATCCTTCTTCTCCTGCTTGAGGACCAGCCTCAAGTTCCTTGACCATGTCCGGAAGTTCGTTCCAGTCAGCTTCTCCTTCTCGAGAACAGACCGGATCGAGAATGTGTTTTGTGTGCTTGTTGTAGTCATATCTGAAATATATAAATAAAAAGGTTATTAGTTATTATGTTCAAAATGACTAATCTCGTATTAAAGTATAATATGATTAATCACGCATTATACTCAATAACCTAAGTTACCCTCAATAGAATATAATGATTCCAAGATCCACATATAACTAAAATTAAAGTGGGCCACTGGCCGTCACCCAACCTTAGCTTATATCGGTAAGCCCTATATCGGCTAATTATATCCGTGATATAACTCTTGGTTGTGAATCTGGGCCCGAGGCCCAATCCACTCTGATGTCTCAAGGCCCGGGACTCCCGATGGCCTAGTCAAGAAAAACCAGACTATACAGTCATGTAATCATTAATGTCTGGGACTCCCAATGACATTTATGAATCACAAACCGTCTTACCCACGCAAAAGCAGACATCCTCACACTGTAAGGCCATGAATGCAATTGAATGGGCTTTGACAGCTGACATAGCCTGGACAAGACATCCAACGCTTGATATTATTTGAGGTTCGTAGGTTTATTAAAATTCATTCCCAAAATAGAAGATTACTATTTCGGAAACTTTCTATTTATGGAAACCTACTATTTTTGGAAACTTTCTAAAAATTGGAAACTTTCTAACTTTAGAAATTTCTCAAAAATCCAAAATCCGCAAATACAGAAACTTCTATTTTAAGAAACTTTCTAATTTCAAAATTTCGGAAACTTTAATTTAAAATCGACTTTATAATTTTATAAAATAAATTTTAAATTGATCTGAAGAAAGACTCAAATAATTGGCCCAATTGTTTTAACTTCTTGGCCCGAGGCCCAAGAATTTGTCCATGTCCAAGACATGACCCAATTGTCCAATTATTTGACATAACCGGTCTGGTTCATTAAAACTGGTCTAACCAAGTTTCAATTACTACGATGACCACAATTGTCAACCGGTTATTTACTAAACCGGATTTTCTCAATTTATTTGGTCCAACCAAATCAAATTAGAAATTCCTGGTTTAGGCACTAAATCCAATAATTCTTTCGACATTGGATTTCTTATCCCGGTTTAACCAGACATGATAAAATTATCAAATCTGTTTATTAAACCGAGACGTTTAATTTTAATTAAATTAAACCGAGCCAAAACCCTAACCGCATCGATCGATGCTCACAGCATCGATCCTGCAACGATCGTTCATCGATCCTGCATCGATCGATGCTCTCACGCGTGCACGGACGGTTATCAGGTTTGGCCAAGAGATTCTCGCGAGATCCATGCGATCGTTTGAACGATCCATGCGATCGCGGTCAATCTCTCGCGACTGCAACGATCGATCCTTGCATTGCATCGATCGATGCAATGCGATCTCAGTCGATGCAAAATCAGTTTAGATCACATACCAAATCAATATAGTTTGGTCATGCGATTTTTCAACTGTTTGTTTAGGATTTAATTCTTGTTTCTTAAGTGTTTTAATCTTATCAGTAGATTGATTCAAAAACACCTCTTTAAACAATCCTAAACATGAATCTAAACAAGAAAAACACAGAACCAATAGCTCTGATACCACTGTTGGGTCGTTTAGATGAATCCTGATTCAATTCCAGATTCAGATTATCCTAAACATGCGATCTAGGTTCTTCTCAGAATAGAAACAAATGATGATCTCAACTTATACCTGTTATTGCAGCGGAAATGGATGGTATGTTTGAGATCAGAGAAACACCGAGGGATGAATCCTCCAAAGGTTCACACACGCTTTCACAGGAAACAGCTGCTAGACCACAAGGGGAACTCGGCGCAGAGAGAGAGAGTTTACGGCTCAAGTCTTAGGGTTAATCAGTCTGAAACTCGAGTTTTATGACACAAAACTCGTCCTGTTCCGTTTGGGCCATTTGGCCCAAATACCTATTAACTCGTCGGTGTTTGCGCACTGCATCGATCGTTGCACCTTATGCATCGATCGATGCACAGTGGCTAAACCTTTTATTCTCTCTAAGTACAGTAAATGCCTAGCACTTTTACTGTACTTCTGCTAAACCGTTCCTACACATTTTCCTGTTAGCTTAGGCGTGTGACCCATATGGGATCATATAATAAAGGCAATAAGTCCAAGACTTATAGATCATGAGCGGACTCTAGCAAGCCATCATGACCCCCAGTATTATATGACTTATGTCTGATCTTGACATACTCTTACTTTCTAGAGACAGTACCGAGATTACTGGACACAATTCCAACAGATCACACCTCCACCACCAGTTATACATACATTTGGAATAGTAAGTTCATCATTCAGACACTCCAATAAATCACATACATTCACATTAAACCATAGTACAAAGTCACTGAGGAACAAACATTAAAAAAACAGCTTACCCTTAATGTCTGAGCAATAAGAGGCCTCTAAGGATAAAATGAATCAATAATCTGCAATCAAATGTAAGTAAACCGTGAGTAAATTGCAATAAAAAACGGACTCTTCATCACAAGATAGTGTAAATATGAGTAATAGTATTTATAATCAATGTATACATGTTAGCTCAACTAGGATTGAAATTCAGCTGCAAAAGAATCATTATATATGAATTAACTACTAAATAGAAGCCCAGAAACTTAGAAATCGAGTAATGCAGAAATCAATTACATGAACACAAAACCATCAAAGTCGATTTCCCAAATTTAAACAAAAAACAAAACAAAGTTTACCTTCGGTGTCGGACAGAGAGAATGAGACTGAGAGAGATCGAGATCGTGAGAGATTGAGACCGAATGACAAAGATCGGGGCTGTTTATGGAAAGATCTATGAACAAAATGACGAGCAAGAAGGGGGTCGATTTTCACTGTAGAACCCTAAGCTCGTTTCTGAAGAAGAACAAGAGGATAAGACAATTAGGGATTTAATGTTTTTTTTTAATTTGGCGGTCAAAAAAAAATTTTTTCGCGGGTTTACCTATATAATAGCGTCTAAATACCGTTTCTGCTATTAATAGTTAAAGTGTGAGGCGCCAAAAGCTAAGTTTTTATCTCGCCAATCATATTATAGCGTTTAAGTTTCAAAAGCGCTATAGAAAGGCCAGGCTCTTATCAACGATAGCACTAACAAATAAACCGCTATCCTTATGTGCTATGAATACCTATTTTTCCTGTAGTGGATCTTGAGACGTTCTGGGGAAACTTCGGTTCTACACCCTATTTCTCTAAGGATACGAAGATGAAGGACCTACGACATCCGGTCCTGAGGTATGTCGTACGGGTTGTGGCTACTACTCTCTTGTGCAAGATGGAGCCAAACAAGATGAGGATGCAAGAGCTGGTACTACTTCATCCGGCAGTGGGACATTTGTGCTCTCATGAGTATAGAGAGGAGGGTCCCTATGAGAGGACCAACCTGGGTGCAGTGTTTGCAGAGAATTTAGTCTCGCTGCAGGCGAAACCGTTCAGAGGTACAGGGGCAATCAAGACATAGTCAGTGGGCAGTCTTCTGACACCGATATTTCAGCATTTCAGGATACCACTACACGAGTATAGATGCGAGTAGTCTTTCCCTGAGATCGATGAGTCACATTTGTTGAGCGCAGGCTGGCTGAAGCCATATTAAGTTTGGTTCTAAAGAGATGGCATAGAGGAGCGCACAGTTGACCTACGACATGCCCCGCTATCGATAGATACACAGGACGACCTGCATTTTAGACCTGATCCGAGAGTCGAGAGACGGGCACCTCCTGCTCGTTCCCGCAGAGGAGATTCTTTCCAGGCTGCTCCTATTCTCTGCCGAGAACGAGCCTGTTCCTGACCCTGCTGGGGGTCCACACCCACATCCGCATTGGGTTCTTCCTCTGGATGCTCCTCCACCACTTCCTGGTTACGATGCGGATCCACACATGAAGTACCTGGTAGAGAGTTCGATCACTTTGGGGTGGTATTGCTAGAGCTTTCAGTTGCACCTGCGCTTGTCCTTCTCACGGTCGCAGACGTCAGAGATCACCTACACCACCAAGGGCAGACGACGATGATTCTGATTCTTAGTTCTTCCGTGATCTTAGCATTTACCTGAGTTTGCTTTGCTTTTCCTTTTCACTTTTCTTGAGCCAGCTTTGATTTTTTTTTGAGTAAGTTGTCATGTTTATTTTGGGTTGAACTTTGTGGAACTCTGTTATATCTATCATGTTGCTTTTGACTTGCTTCTGCGTGATCTGACAGTGTTGACATTGGAGATTTTGTGTGACTAACACAACTAATTCGGATCCTGTTCAAGTCTGTGGCATTGGTACTGAAATACGCGCAGCGTGTCGACCGATTCAGTCTTTGTGTTGGTCGACACAAGACGAATTCTGTGGCGATCGATCTAGTACACGCCAAACCATGGGTCGACCTAAGCTTCAAATCGATCGATTCAACCTTTGTGTCGGTCAACACCATCTGCGACAGAAGGTAAGAACAATGTTCCCTAAATTATCACAAGTTTTGACCCAATTTCACTTACTCTAGACTCGGTAACACTGGGGACAGTGTTATTCAAGTGTAGGGGAGGTGGCTACTGACATTGTGTTTTGTTTTCTTAGAGTCAGTCCCTTGTTTTCAAATTGTTTTATTGAGTCAAAATGTGTATGAAACTATGATTTTTCGAGGAAATTTTTCGCTGGAACAGGAAGTAAGTGACTATTGGACAGACTTGCAGTAGTTCTATGACTATTAGAAAACCCCAAACGGATCAACTTACCAAGGACACCCATATCTAACCAGGTATTCAGAGGATCCATCACTAACTTCACCTCTAAACCTGACTTGATTTTCTTACTTAGGGGCTTGAGATCTCTGGATCGGATTCCTCTGATGTACTTGACACGGCATGTGATCCTGTTTGAGTATGGTTTCTGATTTTCCCCTCCCTTGAAAGTAAAAAAAAAAAGATTAAAACCGAGGATAAGCTAGTAGCTTTGAAGTGGTCACGGGAGTGGTAGAGACCCCTATTACCTCATGTGTATCCATGGAAAGATCCAAAGTTAAACCCCAAGTAAAAAGGGAAGAGCACTGATAGAAAAAAAAAATGATACCCAGTGGGGAAAAGTCAGTTGTCAAGGGAGAAAGGGAAAAGAAAGGAACCAGAAACCGACAGTTTGGTGGTCAGTACTGATTGAGTTGAGTCCATGTGTCCTCTGATCGATAATCCCTCTATGAGACCGCATCTAATTGTATACAGAGGTAGTGTGGTGAACTTGAATATCCTAATCTGATTGTGGAGTTTACTTGGGATAGTTGCTAAGTGTGGGGGAAGTATATTGTGGTCATGACATCTGCATGAAAGTTTTCAGTGGCTTACTAAGTGAATGTGAATGCAAAAGTTCCTAGGACGAAATGATTTTCTGATTTTTCAAACCTCTTTCTTGTGCTTTAGGTCTTTTACTTGCTTGAGGGCAAGCAAGAGCTAAGTGTGGGGGAGTTGATATATCATGGTTTTTTGGTGTTTTCAGCCATGATATATGTACATAATCGAGTCTTCTATAGAGTCTTTCGAGTCATTTCAGGTACTTTATAATTTTTATCACATTTGGAGCTTACTTGGCCATTATGGCGCATTCTGGAGCTTTATAGAGCATTCATGCAGTCGCAAGAATTGATATGATCGTCTGAGGCTGGTGTCGATCGACACATCTTCAGTGTCGGTCGACACGGATCGGGATCAGCGGGTTCTCGCTAGTTTAATGAAGACTTTGAAGATTTACAAATTAGCCCAGAAGTTTCTCATAATTACAAAGAAGTCCCAATCGTGTTTTAGACTATTAATTAGGTTTTTCAGCTATTGTTTAGGCTAAGTTTTATTTTCTGGAGATTAATCTATTAGATTAGGAGATTTGGGGCTGGTCTTGTTCTCGAGAGAGAGGAGATTTCGAACCCCTGTTCTTACTCTTTTGGTTTTATATATGATATCTATTCGACTATGTCTTTTGTTATGATTGATATGTCTGAGTAGATCTCTTGTTAGGTTAGGGAATTCTCATTAGGGATTAAAGGAATGTTAGAGTAATAGATTAATTTGGATTCATCATCTAGTTCTTCATCTAAATCGTTCTTAACGCTTAATCTGAACTGGCCATTTAGATTACTGATATTAGGTTGATTATCACAACGAGAGTTGGTTAATTAGCTAGAAAGGATTTAGATGAGCAATTCATCTATTCAAAAAGAGATTTGGTCTAGAGGAATTGCGAACGAACGAACTTGGAATTAATGCATGTTTAGAACTCTAGGATTCGCAATGAGAGTTGGCTTGCTAGGTTGTTAGACATAGATAATTATCGCAGCGAGAGCTGGTTAGTTTTACTTCTGTGATTCTAGTTCAAGAACGCTAATAGATTGAATCCTGATTGTTTGTTATATGATATCCTGATTTCCTGAGAACCTCCCGAAACATGGCGCCTTCGTTAATTGCTTACATTCACCTCACTTCATTCTTTTACATGATGTCTTGTATACTGCTTACAATTTGTTTCGCCTAGCTTAGTTCGACTACTCATAATCTATCGTGTGAAATCTTGAGTCCTTGTGGATACGATACCCTGAATACTACAATAGCATAACTGTGCACTTGCAGTAGAATAGGTATAAAACTTTGACCTATCATAAAGCAAGTTAGCAAAGAGATTTGGGTGTATCAGTTAGGGATCGGATCAGAGATATCAATTGAGCAGAATAGTTTTGAGGATCAGTAATGTTTTGGATTCAGTAATCATGGAAGGACAAGGTAGGCATGAAATTGGTAATTCAGTTTTGATAAGACTATTGGATGACAACATCAGCAAAGAATCACATGGGAGCAATGAAATTTGGAATCAGGTCAAGTGATGGAAGCAACATAATTTGGGATCAGGTTAAGCATGAGAGCAACAAAATTGTGAGTCAAAGATTGGGTGAGGAGCATCAGTTCAGGCGAAATAGTTTTGGACTCAACAAGTAGTATGGAAGCAAAGTAAATTCAGATTTGGCGATTCAAGATATGGGTATGGCGAAAATATTGTGAGACAGTTTGAAAAGAATATCAGAAAGGCACAACAGAATTTGGAGTCAGAGTTAAAGCAGTGGAACAGAGTTTTGAGTCAGATTCAGAAGCAGCAGGACTTACAGAGTTTTGCTTCCGAGTTCGAGGTTCTATCGAACGGATAATTCAGGGACTGAATTTCTGTAAATAGGGGAGAATGTAATGCCCTGTCTCGAATTACGTCAACGGGCAGCTTGAAATTCAACATAAAATCATCGGGAAGCTATGATGGGCCAAGTAATCCTATTGAGATTGCGTTAGGGGCCCATGGTGTTGAGATTTTGTTAGAGATGCGTTTAGTATAGGTCGAGTCCCAATCGAGGGCATGTGCCACAGTGTTCTCGATTTCCTTCGTTGATGATTTGTGTTGTTAATTGAATGCTTGTGTATTGTGGAGCTCATTACGTCTTGGTAGCACGTAATCAGCTGTTTTATTACAATATTTGTTATTGCGTGTTATTTTGGGTTTGGGTGGGTTATGGTGGTTGTTTAGTAGCATGTTTAGTTGGGAGCCAACTCATTAGGTAACCTTAGATTGCTCATTAGACTCATTTTGTGTTTTTTCAAGTTTGGCATTGCTCGGTGGACGCATAGGACACTCAGAGTAGATTCGGGTCGCTTTGGCTACGGTTTAGGGAGCTCCGTAAATTTATTTAGAAAACACTAAAAATTAGATTTAGAGAATTTTGAAAGACTGAAAACGGAATTGTTCCATGGTATAAGGTTTAGTCCGAACCTGACACAACTCATGGAAATGGTACGGGTTGAAAAGCCTTGTATCGTGGAAACGAGGTAAACGGAGTCAAGGACGGTTTGGTTCGAGCCATTGACTCAAACCGGACCGTCTCTGGCTTTCGTATGTAGCAAACCAATCTCGTTTGAATTGCACGAATTCAGCCGGTCATTTTCTTGTTTGATTGTTGGCCGGTCAGCTCGTCGGTCAGCAAATAAACGGGCAGGGGGCGTTACACTAACAATTTAGAGTAGGTTGATGGCGAGACCATATCTATAGCAATGATGTTGTAGCGAAGTGGTCTGTTAAATTGGCAGTGCATTGTGATAGTGACAGACGACATTTACGTTTGAGTGGTGGCTTGAGCTCATATGGGAAAATGCAACTACTGCTGTCCTCAAACTCTCCTCCAAGAATTGTGTCTCGGCCTAACTTTCCTAAATCTTATGTTGGAAATCGGTTTTCTTTTTGGACAAAAACTTATGTTTCGTATTTTGGTGTGTTTCGTATGTGTGTTGACTTGATCTTAACTTTATTCTGTGATATTTTTAATATTCATTGTTTTAGTCTTATTGCATGACCAAAATAATGGATGTTGGTTTTACGGCGGTAGGTTTTTTCATATATAATGATACTATAATTAGTGCTTATGATATTTTTTAAAAAATTATTCAATAATATTTTATATTTCGGATAACTATAACTTGAATTTTTATTTAATGTCTTTCATTTAAGATTGTTAGAGTATATTCAAGAGGAAGGATGAGTTTTATGTATATTGTGTTGTTATCCTGAAAAGATATTTTCTAATCTTAAGATTTATGAATTTAAGAATAGGGCGGATCTGACTAATATCAGCTAGAGCCATTTATCTTTTTCCACCAGGCCCAGCAAACCCTCTACTCCTCTACATTGTCCTGTCATTTTGAATGATATTTTCAATTCTAGGAATTTATAGTTTAATAATATTGGAATAATAACTTTTTCTTATTAATGTTATTCAACATTTTGCAATATTTACATTTACGAAAATTTTAACAGTAAGTTTACATTTTTTCGGATGTCAATAGTTTACATATTTATCTTATGTCCCATGTATTAAATATTTAAAATATATTTATATGGAAAGATAAGTTTTATATATATTATGTTGTTATCTTAAGGGATAATTTTCATCTCAACATTTTAATATTTAAGACTATTTATGTGATGATTATCTTCTTATGTTATTCAACATTGTACAATATATCTGTTAGTAAATTTTTAATATAAAATAATTAAATCGATCAGGAAATTAGGAATGCAAGTTTATCTTATTAATTTTATATATTGTGTTATCATCCAATTATGATTATGATATTTTCCATCTTATTATTTTAGGTTTTTAGAATATTGAAATTGTGATTATCTTACATTTTTGGTTTATATATATATATATATATATGTGTGTGGTGATTGTTATTTTAAATGGATATTTTCCATCTTCATAATTTATAGTTTAAGAATTTATTTGGTACTTATCTTCTTATTATATATTGTACATTGTTATTCAATATGTTATACAATATCTTCTTACTTGTATAATGTTGTTCGATATGTTATACAATATTGTTCAATATTTCCATTATATAAATTTTAATAGTAAATTTTTGATCTCGAATTAGTATAACTTATATATTTGTTTTGTTTCCTAATTATTAAATAGTTAAAATATGTTTAAAACCCTAGGCACAAGCGAGATATTGCACAATGGGATAACATTTTTATCTTTGATAGGTCAATGTAAGGCTGCTTGACAGATAGTTTATTCTTTTTATGTCGAATCAGTTCGAGTATAATTTGGAGAATTTCATTCCCTAATGGCCGGCACTACTTTGACTTGAAGCATATACATGACGTTTCAAACAGCATCATAACTAGCACTTATCCAATTGGTATAGTTTTTGTTTTAATGTTATAATAGTTTTTTGTGATTTTATTATTTATTAGAATTGTTTATGGATTTGTTTAGTGTGTTTTTTGGGATATAGATTTGATTGGTGTTGTGATTGGAGTTGATGGCTTTGGAAGAGATCCAGTTGATCCTACAAAGGATCGGGAAACGAATTACTGGAGGCTTCTTCAAGTAAAATTTTCATTTAGAGATTTGGAGTAAGTACAATTTCCATTTATTTTATGTAGAATATTCTTAGAATGTTTGAAAGCTTATTGTAGTTACTATTGGCTGCAACAAGTCATTGGATTGTGTGGTCAATGGCGATCTTGTTGTTAAGCTTGTGACGACGTGGGGCAAAAGCCTAAATGGGATGTTGTTCTGGTTATTCCAATGCTTTAATATCGTCAAAGACAGTAGTGGTATGATGAGATTTCATACCGTTTGTAAATTTGTTCCAGTTACTGTGAAATGAGTAATAATTAAAAAAAAATTCTATTAGGGTTGGTGAGATTAGAGGCTATTCAACGAGTTTCAAATATACGTTTTTATGCGTATGAGGTTGAAGAGTTTCTTGATTTTGTTCAAAAGTATTTATCTAACACATCATAATCATATAGTATAGATGTTTATGTTTTTTAGGATCCTATGTGTTATTGTTTTATTATAATTTGTTTTCAGGTACCCTAAACCTCATTTGTGTTAAGAAAGATGTTTGTTGTTTGTTGGGTTTAGAAAATGAAAAATGAATAATATTTATGTGTTTAAGTTAAATTTTTATTTATAACCCTTATTTTGTTTATGATTTTTTATCTTAATTAATTTTTTTTATTGTATTGCATGATATCCAAATATTGGAAAAACAATGAATGATATAATTGGTACTTATAATATTTTTAAAAAATTGTTTAATGATATTAAATGTGAAAAAATTATGCACAACTATAAAAAAATAATATTTTGAATAATCCGCGCATCTGCGCGGGCACCACACTAGTTAAATATATATAATTTTGTTTCCAAATTGTACAATGAAAGCCAAATTTCTCAATTGTTAATGTTGCCCCGTTAATTTCAAGTAACAGTTCAATGTCCCCGTCCTTTGATTTTCTTCTCTATCCAGCTACACCTATTTTCTATAAAAACTTATTTTGTTTTAAATTTTCGCGTGGGTTCCATTCAATATTATAATAAAAACTTTAAACATTATCTCTTTCTGCATTTAGGGCTTGAATGTTGACAGTGGGACACTGTCCCGCATAGTGTGTTTATCATTAATTGTTTCCATTCAACACAAATTGTTCAATAGTGTTTCAGCTAAAAAAAAAAGTGAAAGCGGGACAAACAACACAGAACCGCACATGGTGTTGACACTTTCAAAATAAGGTGTGGTCCATTTTATTGCTACTAGTTGACTTCTTTTTTATTTAAATTTAAATTTTTATTTATTTTATTATACCATCTATATATATATATATGTTATGAAAGATTCTGATAAGTCTTGTATATCTCCTCTAAAAAACTTCATGATAGCTCAATTGTTTTTCTTTCTCTTTTATTCTAGATTTTTTTTTATATAGAAACGTTTTTTCCATCCACCCATATTAAAGAAGGTAAATTCTCAGCAATGGGGTGCACCGTCAAATTCTCAGCAATGGGGCGCACCGCCAAATGCTCCACAATGGGCTACACCGTCAAATGCTCAACGTAGACACCATAGACCTAATGTTGGACATGGAACATCATCAGGAACGACTCCAACAAATGTTCAATATGGATTTTATTTAGGAGATCAACATGAAGTTTCAGATGGAGAAACAATAGGAACTTCACCTAATGCCCAACAAGACGCTGGCCAAAATTTACAACAACCTAGACCATGAGATTTATTCAACATATGGGGAAACATGCAAGAAAATCAAAATGATGCAGAAAATGAAGATTAATTTATTATGCTAATGTTTTATCATTTTATTGTTATAAATATTTTAATGTAAATAAAATATGGCTAATGCTATATTCTTTTTCTCTAGTTATACAATTTCAGGCTTTTCATATTTGCCAGTTGCGATCACAAGACATGCACAATCTAAGCTACGAATAGAGAATTTAATTGTAGAATTTGGAAAATTAGCAATTTGAAGAGTTGGTAATTCAACCAAGTTTTAGTTATTACGATCAAAATTTTCAAAGTGCACTGGCTCAAACTGATAGAGGTTTGGGATGGAGAAATATTTGGCATCGACTACAACAAGATGATGCTGCTTGTCTTCAGTTACTACGAATATCACTTCCTGTTTCACATCATTGTGTAACATTCTAAAAACAAATTACGGATTACAAGTGACGTCAAATATAAGCATTGAATAAAGTGTGACTATGTTTTTACGAATATGTGGACACAATGAAGTTCAAAGAGATGTTGGATTAAGGTTTGGATGAAACCAAAAGATGGTCAAGAGAAAGTTTAGTGAAGTTCTGGTGTCGACTGAACTACTTGCATGTGATTATATTAGAACTCTAACAAGACAAGAACTACAACGAATTCCTGAAAGACTTCTAGTAGACAAAGTAAATTATCCATATTTTAGTGGATGTGTTGGAGCTATGGATGGGACTCATGTTTATAAAACATTTATATTGTTTACATTAAATATATATAGACTATATAACATTTAAATTGTTTTTTAAAAGATTAATTATTTACAATAAATTTGGATCAAATAACATTCATTTACTAAATCTATCTCTCTTAAATAAGAAATTTTAATTTTGAAAATATTTAAAATATGAAGTATATTAGTACAACTAAATACATTAACTTTATTATTTTGTAAAGTATATTGAAAAAAAAAATCAACTCATAGATAAAATTTTTTTAAAATATATTATTTACAATAAATTTAGATCAAATAACATTCATTTACTAAATCTATCTCTCTTACATAGAAAATGTTAGTCTTAAAAATATTAAAAATGTAAAGTATATTAGTACAACTATATACACTAACTTTATTATTGTTTTGTAAAGTATGCTGATAAAAGTTCAAAATATAAATGAAAAATGAACTTTCATGTTTTATTTTCTATTTATCAGGTATTCTGATTTTATTTTAAATAAACTACTATTGTATATAATATATATAACATTAAATTGTTTATATTATATATATAGACTATATAAAAATTTTAAAAAGATGAATTGTTTACAATAAGTTTGGATAAAATAACATTCATTTACTAAATCTATCTTTCTTAAATAGAAAATGTTAATCTTGAAAATATTTAAAATGTGATATATATTAGTATAACTGAATATATTAACTTTATTATTATTTGTAAAGTATGTTGGAAAAAAATTCAGAGTATAAAATGACAAATGATATTTCATATTCCTTTCAAATGTATAAAAAAACAAATACCTTTTCATATTCTTTTAAATCTATTTTATATATTAACTAAATATTATAATGAAATATTTTAAACGTAGATGGTAAAGTGGCACAAGAAGAAGAGAGAAAAGCTAACTTTATATATATATATATATATATATATATATATATATATATATATATATATATATTAATCAGTTTGTGTCACTAGTTGAAATTCAGTTTATACTCTTGGGATAAACAATTTTAATACTATAACAGATAAAATAATTTTAAAAAGAAAATGAATGTTAAAATCAAAATTCCTGAATCCAAATAGTTTAATTTTGTATATCTTATGTATATATTGCATGATAGTTTAAAATGTAGTCTAATATTTGAACTAAAATTTTGGTAGTTAATTTTTATTAACATGTTAAATATTGTTTTTAATATAAAAATTATATATAATATTTTTAATATATTTTTCCACAGTCAAATAATTTTCTGGATCCGTCATTGCATATAATGATGTTAGCCTCGACTGGTATTACAATCTAGTTTTAACTATAATCCTTATGAAAACAGGGAGGGTTGATCTGGAGGCTACGATTCTCACAGCTGCAATGGTGTTGGGGTTAACGATATACACTTTCTAGGGAGTAAGGAGAGGCCGTGATTTCTCTTTCCATGCACCATTACTCTTTGTCCTCTTCTTCGCTTTGATACAGGCAATACTACTTACTAACTCTCAAACAATTCAGATTCTTTTTCTTTTTTTCTTTTTAAAAATTCAGACTCATTTATTGTTTCTTAGAGACATTAAAAGATGAAAACGAAATGCATAGATATTCCACCCTCTAGGGAAGCTGTCGTCGAAATGATGACACGAACCAGATGATCAAGAAACTCAACTACGCCGAGTATATCCGTGCTGCTATTTCTCTTTACCTGGACGTCATCAATCACTTTCTCCATCTGCTTGGTATATAGGTGCTGTTCGTTTGGTGAGCCAGATGTTGAAAATCTGGACGCAGATGTAAATCCTTGTTCGTTTGAAGACAATTAAGAACATGAACTAGTTACTGTAACCAGATGCATAGTAGAAACTCATCCAAAAAAATCTAAAACTCTGGAATGAGCAAAGTCATGCTAATGATTTAGGTTTAGAAACCCTAATCAACTTAACAAAAATGTTATAAAATTATAGGTCCGAATACTTGATCTCGGTCAATACTCTGTTACTAGGAAGCTCATTGTTTTGGTTTTGTTATAGTTATAGGAAGATGAGTGATTGTTGTGTAATGTGCTATCTCTGTATTTTAAGAGGCAAAGAGGAGAAAGTGGTTTCTGGGTTTGGCTCCAATCAAAGAGCACTCATGAACCATGAATCTAATCGTACTGTATTTATAGAGGCACAGTGGAGAAAGCGGATTCTGCTGGGTTCTGCGCATGATAAGTTTTGGATATGATTATCACTCCGGAACACTAACACGCTGTTCCTTATGTAAGACTGTTCACTCGGGAAGCCTGTTGAAGGATTTGATGTGTTCAAGAGCTCAAAGAAAGCACGTTCTAAAGGGAAAGAGGAAGAACAAAACACAAAGAATGAGATTTTAGAACTGTCTTTGATGTATCTGTTTCATCAAAGGCAATGCTTATAAAACTCAAGGTATGAAACTGTCTTTACTTCACAGATCCTGATTCTTGAACCATGCTTGTGAGTTTTTCGATCTTTCAGCGCCCTTCACCACATGGTTTGTTGGATATTGGTTTAGATCCCATCCATAAACTCATTGGAAATCTTGCCACCTTATCAAAACTATTTCGGCCCAAAAAACGAGTCAGACCTTTTGCACTATAAATAGACCCTTCACTCTTCATTTTTGATCATCTTGTAACTTGTGAATGCTCTGAGCTTTATTTATAAAGCTACGAGCCCGAACAACGGTTAGGGAGCACGTCGATTAACAGACTCCCACCTCGTCCATCATGTTCATTGTTCGGCTTCGGCCTTATTACACTACAAGAAAACTGCCACATAGCTACGGAAATTTTCGTAGCTATGCTTGATTTTCGGTAGCTACGTTGGCCGTAGCTACGAATAGCCACGACCATGATCCGCGTCTACAAGCTCGACGCTACGAGTATTTCGTAGCTATCCGCAAAAAGCTATCTACGACCTAGCTAGGACACAACTCGTAGCTACTAGCTATGGTAGCTACGACTATCTATGACACCATCCGTAGCTATTTTATACCATATTTTAAAAAAAACAAAAAAAATTATTCAATTTAATTAAATATTTTATAATAAAATAATATTACAATAAAGAATTATAACATAAAAAAAAAATACAAAAATCGCAAAAAAAAATGCAGAAATCGGTATTCCTCCTGTGTCGGCGATGACCTCCGGTATGGTGTATGACCGATGAACCATAAATCAACTCGGCTCTACACCAGCCTATCTGTCTTCGTCTTCGCCGCAACTTGAGGGAACCAGTGATGGAGGTGGGGGATATCCGACGGAGAGAAATCCGGTTGAGAGGTGCGAGATCTGCGGAGGAGAAGTGTTCTCGTCTTTGTCTTCGCCTCTCTCACAAGGGCTACGGCGACGAGATCAGAAGATTCATATTCGTCTTCGTCCCTCACTGAGACATATCTAACGGATTTGTCTTATTCTTCGTCTTAGATTCGTCTTCGTCGTCGTCCATCATCGTCTTCGTCCATCTTCGTCTTCCTCGATCTATAATCCTCACGAGAAATCAATACCTTGATACAAAAAAAAGACGATGAAGGTTGAGAGAGTGAGAGATGAGAGATGATACAAAAAATAGTGAAGAAGAAAGTGTTTGAGGGTTTGATACACGAAGAAGAAGAAGGTTTGATACAGAAGGGATTGGCAGCTCGTGAGCAGAAGATTGAAGGAAGAGAGGTTATTAATTAGGTTAAAGTTAATCAATGGCCAAGATTTAATATGAGTTTGACGGAGCACGTTCACCATTCTTACCGACCGATACTGCGGTCAACCACACCGGGGTAACCAGCACCCATCAATTAATACGCCGAGCTGACAAACCAGACTCTAGGCATTCAAAACCAGAACATCTTCTCCTTCATCAAGACCCTAACAACACTGGTCAACGAGCTAACTCGGAGAGACAACACCCGCTTTGACCAGCTCACAAACGATCAGAACACACGCAGGAAGCGGATTGACGACCCCACCCTGTGACTTCAAAAGGATACATGCGAAGAACCACCCGCACCCTCAGCACAACCATCGGCCAAACTGACTCAAAACCAAGCGGAAGCTAGCAAGAACGGCGGGTTCGATTTACTGAAGGCGCAGCCGGGTTACAAACCATCAAATGATGACAGGGCAACCAGCTCGGCCTAGGAAATCGACCAATCTTTCGAAGAGGACTGAAATACACCGTTCACAGTGAAGATAACAGGCACACCGATCAGGCACCTCGGAGAAATCAAGTTGTCAACCTATGAGGGGAGTTCGGACCCTCGACAGTACCTGGCAGCTTTCAATAATGCATTAGCATGAACCAATTCTCCCCCGAGGAATGCGACGCCGGCTTTTGCCGACCCTTCGTCGAAAAATTAAGCGGCGCCACCCTCAAATGGTTTTCATGTCTGAAGGCACACTCCATTGACAACTATCACCAGCTAACGGCCACCTTTCTTAAGCACTACTCCACATTCACCCAAGAGGAAGCCTCGAGCGTCAACCTTTGGGCTGTAAACAATGGACCGAAGGAATCTATCAGATCGTACATCGACAAGTTCAAGGATGTCGTCTCCAAAATCTCGGTAACTGATGATGAGGGGCTCCCGGCACTACGGTATGGACTCTGGCACGAATCATCATTCCGCGACGAGTTTGTCATGAAAAACAGTAAATCCTCAAAGACGATCTCTCCCGAGCAGCTGCCTTCATCAAAATAGAAGAAAAGAGATACTTGCTCGCGAAGAGGTTCGCCTCGACCAATAGAGCACAGGAGCCAGCACCGGAGTGCCTCGACGAAAAAAGGAAGAAGGCGGAAACATACCACATCAGCAACCAAAAAACCAGGCATGGAACAAGCACGTGCGAACTGACAACCAAGATAAACCCTTCTGCACCTTTCATCAGCGCTCCAGACATGACACGGCCGAGTGTCGACACTTACAGAGTCTCCTACTCTGCGAATATCAGAAGGGGGTAACAAACATAACTAATCGAAACATGCCAGCAACTCCTCTCGAGAGCCAAGAAACGCAACAACATCCCACAGACTAGGAAGAACGATTCGAACTCACCCAGGAGGAAAGTCGAAGTAGCCCGACCAACAACAAGCAAAGCAGAAAACTGCCAACGCGGAATCACCCAAGTGGACTCGCGACAATCAGGAGGAAGAAACTCTCGCGCCTAGGAAACGCATCAACATGGTCACGGGAGGACTCTCGACCCGCAACGACTCAGTACAATCGATACAAGCATATGGACAGAAAGACAACACACAACAGCAGTGGAAGGAGAACACCACCAAGGAGATGAGAGCTGGCGAAGAAATCACCCTCACCACGAGAGACGAAGAAAGTCTCGGAACGCTGCACAACAACTCGCTCATCATCGAGCTCGGGATAGGCGACCGAAAAAACCACTAGAATCTTAATCAAGCCAGACAGCTCAGTCAACCTCACCCTCAAAGAAACTTCGCAAAAATTGGAACTACAGGATCACAGGATGAGGCAATCGGAAAGACCTCTCACCGACTCCACCGGCGACACAACCGGAACGGTCGAACTACCGGGATACGTCGAACGAGTAATCATAACCGACCAAGCAATCGCAACTCCAATACCAATGAAAGCGGACATGACTCGACCCTCGGTGGAAAAGGCATTCTAGCCAGTTCCGGCCTCCCTGCGAAAATAAAAGAAACGAACACGAGCTCCAGCTCCTACTAAAAACGAGCTTTAAAGCTCTATCAAAATAAGTTTATATGAGAAACTGGGCCCCGGCTCATAATTGTAAAAGAAAGAACTACGTCCGGCTTGATCTCTCCCTGGAGTGTACGTAGGCAACCTATTACGAGGTGCAGCCACCCTTATATTCTAATCTAAAATATTTCTTTTCGGAAATAACTACGCTTCTCAACACTCAACAATCGACATTCTGGCCAAATGATTGATCAAACAAATACATGTGCCATGCACAGTGACATAGTGCGTCACATAGTCGTTCTCAACGACTCTAAGCCGGGGCCAGACCCGCATAAGTCCCTAGAAAAAGTTTTGTAAGCCGAACCTCCTTCGCACAACTATGTTCAAGGACTTCACAAGATAAACCGAGCCCAAGCTCGCACTTAAAAACATTTGTAAAAAGACGAGCATAGTTTCGATTCAAGAAAATCAAAAACAGGATAAGTCGAGCACGTACTCGCACCTAAAATTTGATCTCGCCCAATAGCCGACAATCGCCTCGCACACTCCTTCAAAATTATTTTTCTTTTACCAAGGAAAGAAATAAAGGCCATCATACATATTCGGCTCAAAAATAAGCGGGGGGGGGGGGGGGGGGGGGGGGAGAAGAGCATAACACAAATCAAATGTAGCCGAAAACCCTCCTTTCCATTCATTCTTGTTAAAAATTACAAGGAAACATAAAAGAAAAGAAAAATCTAATTTCTTGAAAGACGATTTCGTACGGGTCAAAGCTCGTTTACAGAGCCCGATTTCATCCAGCAAGAAGCCGAGCTCCTTTCTTGAAAGATGATTTCAACGTTGTTCCCGGCAAGGCTGTCCTCGAAAGGCAGTGGCCCGGACAGAGACAACGACGAAACCGAGCCAAGGCAGTTCAACCGGGGGTAAAAGAGCCCGGAAAGGCCGACCTCGACACACCAAAAAGGCCAGCCAGCCTCCAGAACTTAACCCCATAGTTCCCCTGAACAGTCTGATGTCGACGGCCCTCTCCAAAGGAATAGCTTCTCCTATGTAAAAGAAGAAGACCCAGCTTGGCGCACCATCCGACGCCATGCGATCACACACAAAAAAAGAAGAGAGAAACGTCAAAACAAGCTACGAACGCCAACGCAGAAAAAAGAAAAAAAAAGAAACACTTACGTGGAGGTCGACTATTCCAGGAGGGAACAGCTCCTGGCGCGTTACTGAAGCCAATGATGCATCAGATCTCCCCAAATGAAAGATCAGCGCGTAAGTTTGGAAAGGCGACAAACAAGGACATCCATCGGTATATTCACATATCGACAAGCTCCCCTTTCGTAGAAAAAGTACAAGCTCACTTGAGCACGACAAACTCCGAAACCCCGGAGGTCGGCAATGACCAAAACAAAAGAAGAATGGGAAGCTCATTGGCAGAGCGGCCTTGCTGCCACAATCCACTGAGACTCGGCCCCTCCGCCGCCCAAAACTTGAACCCACTCGGGAAGAGAAGGCGCAAAAAGAGGTAGAAAGCTCTCAAAAAAGGGGAGGAGTGGAAGAAAGCCAAAGAAAGATGAGTTATGAATAATCAAAGAAGGAAGGGCAATACTTATAGCCAAGGAAAGTAGCGGTGACCGAAGCCGCATTCAATGCAATGCGATGGTTACCAATGCAGCCCTTAATGAAAAAGCGGCGGTTCACTCCCCAGAAACAGGCAAAGCAGCTATTAAGAAACAATAATGACGTGTGGGCCAAGACTCGGAAATCGAAAGACACGTCCGTCGAAACAAAAACCATGCAAAAAATCTCTCAGGTCGGCAGCATGGTTGCAACGACGAGCAGCAACAGAGCTCCGAGCACTAGCCGGTAGAATGATCAAAAGAGGAAAGAAAGGTACGAAAAACGTAGCATTCAAAGACTACAAAAGTCCAGACCTCCCACGAAGATAAAGCCCAAAAAAACCGGGAAATTATTCACAACAAAAACCAGGATACAAAACAAAGGCTACAACACGAGAAGCTACTCCAAGGGATCGGATGCACGAGGGACAGTCACATCCTCAACGGGCATAAATGCCGCGCTCTTCTCCCTTCCGCTCTCCTCTACTCCTTCGAAAGCAGTTTCACCGCTCGCCAACGCAGGGTAAGGCGACATGAGCAGATCGTCAGAACTAAGGTCGTCAGGCTTCAGCGCATCAAGCTCTTTCTCCAAAAGGGGTTTATCCTTTTCAAGCTAGGCAATCAGCGCAGGAGGAACCGGGACACCTTCGCGCACAAGCAGTTGATAAGCGCCTAGAATGGCAACCACCTGGTTCAGCACTAGAAGCTTCTCAAAATAATGATCCCCTTGCTCCCTCTCCAACCTAAGTTTACCGAAACGGTCGGAGGCCTTCTTGTGCAACGCTTCTCGCTCAACACGAAGACACTCGTCAAAAGAATCTTGAAGTTCGACACACTGAGAAGCCAGACGATCGACTTCCAACCTAAAGGAATCGGCCTCGTGTTCGGTTTTGCGCTGAAGGTCATATTTATCGCCCTCAAGCTCGACCACTCTCTTCTCAAGCTTTGTGACCTTTTGTCTCTCCAAAGCCAAAGCAACGGCGAACCCCTCAGCCTCCTCGAGCTCCTTGCGAACAACCTCCAGCTCACAAGCAGAGCCTCGCAGCGCATCGACCTGCTCACTGAGAACACCCTCTGTCGACTTGACCTGCTTCGTCTCGGACTCGTATGAGTCCCTAAGCTGGTTAAGTACAGCAATCAACTGCAGAGAAGAAACAACAACAAACACTGGTACACAGCTTCAAACAAGTCGAAACAAAGCCAGAAACACATACCATAACAAGATGATGGCTGAGATCCTCCTGAAGGTCGGGCCTATACATCTCGGCGACAGGAACCAGCTTCTGGGACGCCCCCACCGTGATCTTCTGGACAAGTTTGGCATAAGACAGCTTATCGTTCACCAAAGGACCCTTCCCCTTGTGATGGTACGATCAAGTAAAGTCGTATGAGTCGGGCTCCCGGACTACTCCCAACCCACTACCGTCCCCCTCAGGGACACGGTCGCCAACAGCAGGAGAAACACCATCGACCGGACCTACATGACCTGGGCTGATCATTGGCTCGTCAACACGAGCAGAGACAGGAATAACACATATATCCTCACAACGTCTAGCATCGTCCCCAGACTCCGACCTATGCATTTCGCTTCCCACCCGGCAGCGCAAACCGCCAGAACTACAAAACCGGTATTCTCCCCCTCAGAAAGCATAACATTTTGATCCGCGACCTCCGGATCATGAATGACCACTTGATCAGAAACGACCTCCCGGTCCCGTTCAACCTCCTGATCAAAATCAATCTCCATCTCCTCGACAACAGCTTCCACTCCCTCGCCTACACCACCAACAGGCAACCCAGCACCAACCTGCTCAGCAGCAACCGGACTCGCCGCATGATCAATAAATGGTGGGTCTTCTCTAAAAGAAGAAGATCCCCCAGCAGGACGACCAGGCGTATTCACATCTGCGCGGACCCTCCCACCACTCGAAACTTTACGTTTTTTCCTACACAATCGGGGAGACGATGACTCACTCGTCGGGTCCGAAGAAGAGGCCAATCCCAAGAACGCTGAAATAACAACCGCAAATCAGCCAAAAGCACCCTTCCCACCTCTCAAAACTAAAGAAAAAGAGGGAGAGACGGAGTACACATAACATAAATAAGAAATGAATCGTACCTGAGTCAATCTTCTCGAAGCAGTCTCGGACCCTCTGGTCAAAACGAGCCTTAGCCTCTTCGTCTTTCTTCGGAGGCTAATATACCGCACCATGAGCTCTAAACTTTTCCAAATCCTTGGAGAAGCTCGTGGTCCAGCGACCCGAAGTAAAGCGAACTACAAAACATAAAAGAGAGTACGAGATGGTCAATATCAACAAAACAAAGCACAAAATATAAAAAGGAAAAATAAGAAAGGAACCTACCAGGATCATGATTCCAAGCCGATAAGAAGACCATGTTCATATCAAACGCCAGCGCACCATTAATCCACGCAAAGAAGTAGCTATCCTGCCAACGATCCGTCCTATCCGGAGGATCGTACACGACTTTCAGACATAGCCCGGGCCTAGGCTTCACAGAGAAAGTCCCAGACGTCCCCTGATTGGTCGAGATCGACATCAACTCCTCGAAAAAGCAGGTGGATACATCAAAACCATCACCAATCGCCATTAACAAAACACCTACCATATTGTGAATGGCCCCAGGAAAAAGCTGGGAAACGGCCATCGTCCTCGCTTCGCAATACTCAATCAAAAGTCTCAGAAGAGGAAACAATAAATGACACCCAGAAAACCAACTGTAATACAAACAAACCCACCCGGAGGAGCACTCCAAGGTCGCTCATCCGAGGTCGGTAGGCGAAGCTCAAGGCCATAAAAACGGGTACGATCCCGCAGAAGGGCATCCAGGGAGGTCTGCTTGCAAATAGACGGAGCAATCGGTCGAGGAACAACAACGTTCTTCTCCTCTTCCTCCACAACCTTCTCTTATTTCTTTCTCTTCCCTTTCGAAGCTTTTGCTTGAGAACGATTACCAGAAACAGCCGCACTATGTCTTGAGCGACCGCTCTCCGAATTAAACGAATCGTTGCTCCGACGACCTATATCGCCAACACCGCCGCTCGGATTACACTCACCTTCGCCACCTCGATTCTCGCCGACAGACGAATCTGAATTCTCCCTCTCGGAAAGCGGAGGAAGAGAAGCATTGGTGAACGGCTGGCAAGCAAGAGGCTTCATCACCATTGGAGGACCCCAAAACGGACGAGGCTTCCACCCGCTGTGTGATTCGAAAAATTTGTCGTCTCCTCGAAATGACCTAGACCGGACTAGGCTTTCTCCTGACGAATCGGAAGAGTCTGAGTCGTTGCTGCTAGTGGAAAATAATAATTCGCCCCTACTCGCATGCTAACTAACAAAACTAAAAGCTCGTGACAGATTACAACAGCTGGGAAAGCAGATACGAAGCAAAGATTACAGGAAAAAGGCGATTACCGGAGAAAAGTAACGAGAACTTAAGAGACGAAGACTCGGAAAAAGGGTTTTTATAGAAACACAAAAAATCGCGCCGTCCGCAGTCCGCGACTTTTCATTCCCCTACAGCCACGAAAGAATCGAACAGCCCAAATGGCGCCGACCCGCTAGAAGAGCCGACCAGATTTCCGCCTGACTTAAATATTCAAGGAAATTCGCTGACTCCGACTCGAGCCTGAAAATCACCGAACTGGAGGGTACTAATTGTTGGATATGTGTTTAGAACCCATCCATAAGCCCATTGGAAATCTTGCCACCTCATCAAAACTATTTCGGCCCAACAAACGAGCCCGCTAAGGAGTCAAACGGCCCAGCAAGAAGTCAGACCTTTTGCACTATAAATAGACCCTTCACTCTTCATTTTTGATCATCTTGTAACTTATGAAGGCTCCGAGCTACATTTATAAAGCTACTAGCCCGAGCAATGCTTAGGGAGCACGTCGATTGACGGATTCCCATCTTGTCCATCCTGTTCATTTTTCGGCTTCAGCCTTATTATTAATAGAATAGTTTTCGACCTCACTTAATGTTTATTCTCGCCTCATTAGATCGGACCCCTTTGATCGTAACCTAAGTTATTTGGACTAGATCGAAATTCCGTAACAACATGGTTTAAGAGCAGATATCCTCTCTCCTGCACTAGAGCTGGCTGCCCAAACAGCTAGGGAAGGAAAAAAAAAACTTATTAAAGGAAGCAAGTTTAACAAAGGAGTAAGCCAATCTATCCTGGTTAGTGGTGAAAGTGGCGCTGGTAAAACTGAAAGCACAAGTGTGTATTGTTACTGGATGTGTAAGAGCAGTTGTTCCTTGTTTTTAAGTTGATATTGGAAGAAGATCGATGCTTGAAGATGATTGATGTATAAAGAAGATTGATGAATGAGTATAAGTTGTTATTTTGTTTTAGTTAAATATTTTTATTTGATGTTTAATTGATGTTTAAGGATAATGTAAAACTTTGAAAAAATTAGATTGTGTTTTCTTCAAATATATGATAGCATATTAAAAATTATAAGTATAAAATAGTATATTAAAAAGAAAATATTACATTTTAAAGTCAAAAGTATAAAATAACATTTTAAAGACCAAAAGTGTAAATATAGAAATTTAAAGATCCAAATATAAAATAACATTTTAAAAATCAGAATATAATATCTTAAAAATGAAAAATATAAATAGCAATTTTAAAATCAAAATATAGCATTTTAAATATTAAAAATAGTATTTACATAAAATTTGGTTTTTTGGTCATTTACACTAAATGTGTCCATATCCAAATACAAAAACACCAAACAAACATAACAACATTCAGCTATAATATCTAGACGGATGAACGAGAAACATAAAAGAACATCATCTTGATGCTGCGTTCAGATGCTGCATCCAAACGCTGCGTCTAGATGATGCGTTCAGATAACCTAACGAACAACATCATAGCCATCTACACAAAGTGATTTGATACACACATCCTATTACTACAATAACACGCCGAATACCGACGGATTTACCGACAACAAAAATTACGTAGAAAATTCTCGATGGAAAACCGACGGATCCTCTATGGTCACATATCAATCAGGTATTTTTCGGTAATTCCCGACGGATTAGCTCCCCGTCGAGAATTTCTTACGGAATATTGACGGAATCCGTTTTTCATCGATATTCCATCGGTTAGTTGTCGGTTCAATGTAACTGTTAATAGATACGTTAATGTAGCCGTTGAGCTATCTGTTGGACCAACCAGAAACCGACGGATTTTCGACGGAAAACGGCTATTTTTGTCGGTTTCCGCCGGTTAATCTCCTAAAATACCAAATGGTTCCTTTTTTCTCCTCCACACCAATCTCTCTCAAACTCTCTCCCTCTCACACCCTATAATATTTTTGATTACGAAAAAAATGTCCTCTTCTAATTATTACATATCATGGATGAACGGTTTGAGGGTTGATCCGATGACGAACTTATTGCACACCGAATATGCATTCAGTATTATGGAATTCATGATGGTAGCATGTCCTCAAACACATACGCAAAAAAAATTCGGTAAGTTAAAATGTACATGTACTCAGTGTCGAAATGTTAGAAATGTTATGATTGACGACATGTGGCATCACTTGTATTCTTCATGGTTTAAGGCAGGTTATAAGATCTTATATCTTCATGGGGAAATATCTGATTATGGAAGTCGTAGTAGAGAACCTTATGCTAGTACTAATAGTATGGAACCTTATAGTAGTTCTAGCGAACCTTATAGTGCAGAAGTAGATTTTTGTATAGGTAACTTTCAGATGATTAATGATGCATATCGAGAAAATATTCAGGAAGTAGGTGAATATCAAATTCCTTGGGTAGAGGAACCTAATGTAGAAGCTAGGAGATTTTTTTATACGTTAGACGCAGCAAAGCGTCCACTTTACGAAGGTTTCAAAGAGGGTCATTCGCCATTATCATTTGCTACTAGATTAATGGGCATAAAGACAGACTACAATTTGGCGGAGGAATGTGTGGATGCGATTTGTGATTCTGTGAAATATATTCTTCTTAAAGATAATCTTGCGCCATGTTCATACTACAAGGAAACTTGTTCAAGGGCTTGGATTGCCGTACGAGATGATAGATGTGTGCATTGACAATTGTATGATATATTGGCGAGAAGATGTATACCGTCTAGAATGTAAATTTTGTCGGTCGCCGCGCTATCACGACACAAGGGGAAGATTTAAAGTTCCATTCAAACGGATGTGGTATTTGCCGTTAACTGATAGGTTGAAGCGATTTTTCCAATTTGAACGAACCGCGGGGGAAAATGAGATGGCATACCGAGCATAGAAGAGGAGAAGAGATTTCACATCCGTCAGATGCTGAGGCGTGGCGACATTTTCATAGAGTATATTTGGATTTTGCATATGAGCCACGTAACGTGTACCTCATATTATGCACAAATGGTTTCAACCCATTTGGGAGGCATGGGAGGCAATATACGTTTTGGCCAGTGATTCAGATTCCTTATAACCTACCGCCATCTCTGTGCATGCGTCGAGAGTTTTTTTCCTCTTCGTACTCGTTCCCGGACCAGAGCATCCAAAAAGATCACTTGACGTATTTTTGCAGCCATTGATATATGAGTTGCAAATGTTATGGGAGTCCGGTGTTGAAGCATATGATGTCTCGAGCAAGAAAAAATTTCAGATGCGGGATGTACTAATGTGGACCATTAGCAATTTCCTGGCTTATGATATGTTATCTGGATAGATAATGCATGGGAGGTTAGCATATCCATATTGTCAAGATAAAACTGATGCATTCCAGTTGAAGAACAGACGCAAATCATGTTGGTTTGATTGTCATAGAAGATTTCTACCGCAGGATCATCCATATCGGAGAAACACAAAGCTTTCTACAAAGAAGAGAAAAGTGTTTGATGATCCTCCTCTCCAAGACAGCGGTTCGGCTACTTTGGGGCTCTTAGGAGCCTTTGGTGAGTGAAGAGCTTCTGATTGCGGTGGAAATAGGCACAAAAATGTATATGCAGCTGGTTTATCCTACAACTGGCACAAGTAAATCATTTTCTGGGATTTTGCATATTGGAAGGACCAACTACTAAGGCATAATCTTGATGTCATTCACATTGAGAAAAAAAAAATTTGATAACATCATGAACACTGTTCTAAATGTGCAATGGAAGACGAAAGATAATTTGAAGTCTAGGCTTGATTGGCCGAAATTTGTTCTCGGCATGAACTTCATCTTCAAAAGGAAGGGAAATGTCCAATTCCAACGTATTGGTTAGACCAGCATTCGAAGGAAAAGTTCATTGATTGGATTATGCGACGAGTTAAATTCCCTGACGATTACGCTTCAAACTTGTGTAACTGTGTTGACACTGATGGATGAAAGTTTATCGGAATGAAGAGCCATGATTGTCATGTTGTGATGCAACGACTTCTACCATTTGAATATTCTCATCTCCTCCCAAAAGATGTTCATAAAGAAATCGCAGCGGTTTGAGCTTTTTCAGGGATATATGCACAAGGTCACTTACAGTTGACGACATCAGAAATTTGGAGCAAAACATTCCTAAGATCTTATGAAATCTAGAGAAGATATTTCCATCGTCTTTCTTTGATGTTATGGAGCATCTGCCCATTCATCTCCTTGAAGAAGCTAGACTTGGTGATCCGGTACAATATCGAGGGATGTATCCTTTCGAGCACTATATATTCCACCTTAAAAAATGTTGAAGAACTCCGCTAAAGTGGAGGGTTCTGTTGTGGCTCAATATAACAACGAAGGGACTGTGACCTTTGCCAACTATTACTTCCCAACGCAAGTATGTACAAAGATTCAGTGCACAACTCGAAACGATGATAGAGGCGAGAAGCCAATTTATCCGTCAACGGTTCCCAGCATTTTTCAACAAGTTGGACACTTAAGCCGAAGAGCACATGTGCGGCAACTAAC
Organism: Orychophragmus violaceus; assembly: GCA_030180135.1. Taxonomy (NCBI): domain Eukaryota; kingdom Viridiplantae; phylum Streptophyta; class Magnoliopsida; order Brassicales; family Brassicaceae; genus Orychophragmus; species Orychophragmus violaceus. The sequence goes on along the minus strand of CM058236.1, from coordinate 24,412,251 downwards.
ATCCCAGAAGCATGCACACCTACACATGTATATTCTCACCAACTGCGACGAAGTCATCGAATATGAGAGGTATCTAGTTTAAATTATGATTGTTATTATATTGGCAAGTAAGTTTCAAAATAAGTGTACTAATATGATATTTACTTTTCGTAGGTTATACATGGACGCTTTACGACATTGGCAAAAAGACTTGTCCTCTTGGTTACAATTTTATGCAAGATTTTCTTTTTAAATGTTACTCAACATCGATAAATTGTTTTTTTTATTAACTCTTGCGTGTTACATTTTTTTAGGTGAAGAATGACGTAAGAAACGGACGCACGCCCGATAATTGGTCGATAGACATAGTCAACGGCCCCATTACAACACAAAGTCTTATCCAAGATATTGCACAAGGGGATATGCGTTTAAGGTGCATAAAGATGGTTCTGCTAGGACAACCGCAGATCACGGTGTTTCGTTTGCTTTCGGTGAAGTTGTGTACTACGGAGTTCTCAAAGAAATAATGGAAGTGAAGTATGTGGGGAAGCTCGGCATGAGATGGATGTGGGGAAGCCCGATTATTGGCCAAGGTGTCACCATCGATGAATTTGTAGTGATGTATATCCATTAGAGTAAGAAGCTTCGGAAATATGATCATTTCATTATTACTTCACAAACAGATCAGGTTAGTGATCGACTTTACGTTTTAACTAATCTAAAAACTTGACTTTCTTCTAAATAATTTACCATATAAATGATATTTTATTTGATGCAGGTGTGTTACATTCCTTACCATCGGAAAACATAAAAGAACGACCCATGGATTACAGTTACTACAATCAATCCGAGAGGAAGAGTCTACGGAGTTTAGGAACACAATCCATTACAAGCAAGAGGAGGTGATTATATAGCTCCACTAGAAGAATCTCTTAAAGTTAATCTAGTCGTTGATTTTACTCAATTTGGAGACGCCATTCTTCATTCAGATTCAGAAGAATAGAGCGGTGAATTTGATGACGACACCGATTCAATTTCGTCCGACTATGATTCAGAAAGTGATGAAGATTAAATTTAAAATATAAAATATTTACAAAAAAAAAAAAAAAAATTTAAAAAACTTAAAAAAAATATTACTTAATATTTTAAATTTCTATTTTTATTTTGAAATAAGTTTTCTAACATTTCCAAAGTCTTTAGTTTTTTTAACAAATCTTAAAAAAGATTACAATATCAATATATTTATGTATAAAACGGTAACGTAACACTCAGCTCAATGGTTTCAATCCCTTGCATCTACCTCTCCATGCCAAGGTTTGATACACGGAGGAAAGGAAGTTTTCTTTTATTCTTTAAATTTTCGACGAAAAACCAAGCGGACAAAAAGACGGCGCATAACCCGACGGAATTCTACAATCCGACGGGAATTATCGATGGAAAACCGAGGGTTTAGGTCATATGGTTTCAAAATGGGAAACTAACGATCGAAAAACAATCGAGGACATAATGTAAGGATCTCTTAGACTACATACCATCCCTTACATTCTCTTAGAACACATATTCTATGGTTTTAACAAATTCAAGTATGTCAGACGAAAAGAGCTTCCAAGTCTACAATGGTGTTTAAGAAGAACTTATATATGAAAATCGGTCGCTCTACCGAAAACATAAATTGTCGGTAATTTGTATATAAAGAACCTATATTTTCTAATAAACCCTGTCAATTAGGTCTAACGTATGTACCGAAGCTGTACAATCCGTAAAAACATACCCTAAAGTAAACACTAAAACATATATCGTCGGAAATTTACTGACTGATTAGCGAAGGTTGTTTGATATTCGTCGGGAATCTATCGGTAAATTAGAGACAAACAGTCATAAACTGCATTTACTTTGTGTTTGTTCCCAAGAAAACATTTCGAAAATGATATTTTCGAAAATTGGTCGGCATACAGACGGAATTCAGACGGTTATGCCTTCGGAATACTATTTATAAATATAGAACCGATTTCTTATTTTTCCATCCTCAAATCTTCTACTATTCTTCTAAATAAACTCTTCAAATTATCTATATTTCTTCTAGACGAAATGGACGTTGTTCGTTTATCTGCCGAAACCCAAACTGGCATTACTTATGTAATCATGGCACCGGGTCGGGAACGGCTTCCGATTCTTCACCCGTCCTGCGGAAACCGGACCATTTGGTTCGGTTTTAATGCAGCTATACAATCTGTCGTAAGAGATGTTCTTGAAGCTCGTTGGTGCAGAAATTTTATGACTTACAAGCATATTACCGGTGGTCTGAAAATCACTGGTTCTTCGACTTTCTGGTAAATATATTTTTTTCTTTTTATATTTTAATTATAAACTTTAATTAAAATTTTTCTGTTTATTGGGATTATTTAAATTTTACTCCCGATATTCGTGTAAGTCTGGCGGAAATTCCATTGGATGGCTCAAAGGGTATTCCAGACGAAAATCTGCCGGTTGAAGCTACTATAGAAAAGAGGGGGGGGGGGGGCAAGACCAGCATGGAATACAGTTAATGATTGTAACCGTATTGTCTAGAATTGGAATGAAACGGATGAAGGAAACTGGTTCGGGAATTAAAATATTAAGTAGATTAAGTTAAATAAATGTATTATTCGATAAATAAATCAAAAACTCAAATGTTTATGTTTTATTTAATTTTTTGTTATGTTTTGTTAATATTTTCAATAAATATTACAATATTTTAAATTTAAATTTTAAATTTTTTATTAAAACAAATATTACAATATATACATTTGGTTGTTATATGTGGACAAGTATCCCAACATAGCCTATTGGTTTTGGAACATATAACATTTGCTAACAACTCAGGTTCGAGTCACGCCGACTGTGAGATCTGAGATTCACACTAAGAATTTGTATTCGTGGATTTGGACTTTTGTGTATTGAAATGGTATAGATTTCCTATGAATCAAAGACTTTATTGAGCTTGATCGTCGAGATAGAACAAACACAATCGAAAAGAGAGTACAAAGAGAATTGATCGAGCAATCTAGTCGAAGTGTTCTTAGCTAGGGTTGGAATCTCTTGCATGAATCGCCACTTCTCCTTTAAATACTCTCGACTTTGATCTCCTTGTTCCGGTATTTCGGCCTCGCCATCATAACGATCTCCGAGATTTGTGTGGATCAGTTGAACTGACGAAGACCGGGTTGTTCTATCTCCACGTCGTCTCCTGCCGAGCTCGAGCTCGATCGCTTCCCACTTCGGCATTGCTTGGGCCTTGTCAAGAAATCAATCGTATAGGCCCAACAGAGAATGACGGTCGATCTCTCTGCCTTGATACTGAAGCGGGCTCATAACGATGGGCCTTTGTTTTATCTATTAATGGGCCAGATTTCCTAGAGGGATATCCAGTACCAACAATAGCCCCCCCAGCCACTTAATTTTGACAAGTCGAGGGTAATGGGCGGTGGACGTTCTCGGGAAGATGCGCACGTGTCTTAGGTATTGGAGAAAACCTAATGATTACTTTTGCCCCATCCGTAGATCTTGTTTCGATCCGATGGTCAAGGATGGGCGCATGAATTAAACTGACCTACTCGTCAGCGCGTCGGCAGTCACAGCGCATATTCATTAATGGGACCTCATCTTCTACCGTGGATCTGGTCGATCACCAATGGCTGAGATTTTGAGGGTCATGAAGAGTCTTTTCGGGCTCGTTCTTTGCTGATGTGACCTAGTTGTCGTGCATTTGTAGCCGTCGATTTTAGATCAACGGTTAGAACGAGGGAAAGCAAGGAGTCCAAACCATCTTGATTCTCTCGCAATTATTACGAGTTCAGAATCGTACGGTTTAGATTTTTGCACGATTCCCACTATAATTTTCTCTTAAGTATCGTCAAAGGTAACTTTCTGCTTTCTCACTTTTACTTTGTTTCTTTCTCGCTTATACTCGTCGTCAGAAAATTCTCTCCAGAGACTTTCCGTTTTCCTTACTCCGGTGCTTCTTTCCTCATGGCTTTGAGAGACGCGACGGGTGCAAGTACACGCGCGGTGGCTGGATTATTTGGTCCACACCAGACGTCTTCCTTAACTGCAAATCATATTCAGCGGTTGAGAATGCTTTGCCGGATTCCACCGGAAGTTGAAATCGTCATCCCTTCCCCGGCGGTATCTCCGGAAACAGTTGTAGAAGGCTACTGCTGCGCCTCCTACACTTATTTTAAAAAATATGAGCTTTTCTTTCCCATTCCCCGCCTTATTTCTTTGATACTGGCTCAACTCCAGTTGGCGTTTCATCAGATGACGCCAGACTTCGTCCGGTATGTCATCGGACTCGGAGTCAGGGCCATAGAGGAAGGAGTTGAGTTCGGGCCTGAGGAGCTTATGCGGGTATGCTCAGTTAAGCACAATACGCGCTTCCTGGGAACCTACTACCTCTCTCCTCGTTTCGGGCGAATCCTGGATGGTATTCGGCGAGGGACGTATGGAGGGATCGATATTTCTTCTTTAGGGTAACCCACCATTCAGTCGAGGATTTTGACTATTCGGTCATCCCGTCTTGGTGGGCTTCCAGCGTTGGTAAGATTCAGTTTTTGGCGCTCGACTCCCTTTATGTATTTTCGTGTTATCGGGTTGTTCCTCATTTGCTTTGGTTTGCGTTGCAGAGGCTCCCGAATCGCTCGAAACCAATCCGATCACTGAGGCTTTGATAGCCCGGCTGAGGAGAGGTACTATCGACTGGGGCAGTTTTACGATGGAGCGCGTGCAGGCAGCTCTAAGGGTCGACCCTGAACAGGCTCTGCGGGATCGGTCTCGGTTCCCTCAAGGTTTATCACTTCCCCCCCCCCCCCCCCCCCCCGCGCTCTCTCGGATTCCTCCTGCTCGGGCTGTTCGGCCTCCGCTTCATTTTGTCGAGCGGCCGGGAGAAAGTGAGTTATCTGACCGTTTTGACCTATGCGGCGTCTTGCTCGCCATTTTATAGGTGATTTTATTTATCTTTTTACTTTTTGGCAGGTCGTCCTCCTTTGGATGAGGATTAGGCTGCTAGCACTCCTTCTCGCGAGAAGTTATCTCGGAGAGCGAGGAGTCGTCGGGATGGAAAAGACCCCATGGAGTTGGTGAAGAAAGTGAGGGATGGAAACCTGAGCAATGCCATCTTTTTTTCCATGTGTGATTCTCCTCTTCCTCCGAGCGTCGGGGCTGTTAATGCAGCCGCGGAGACGGGGGAAGTTCCTCCCTCTTTGGCTGCTCGGGAGACGGACTCGATCTTGCCCGGAGAGCCGGCTTTACGCGGCCCTCGCCCGAACGATTCAAGGGGGTCAAGTGACCGGAGTGGATATAGGACTCTTTCTCCCGTGCCGAAGCGTCGGAAAGTCGACGCCGAGGCGAGCTCGAGGAGATCCAGCGAGAATGTTGAGGCGCCAGGGGCCGTGGCCCGTTTGTTGAGGCGCTTTAGGCCCATGGGTGTTCGGCTCCCAGCTGTCGAGGACATGGTCCTTGGCGACTTGTATACTGAGATGGCGATGGCCGCTGGGAAGGTAACTGGTCGCATCATTTTATTTTCTTTGTTTCATGTTTGTGGAGCTTAGTGTTTGCATTTTTATGCAGCTTCTGGAGGCTACGAACGGATTCGCGGCCAGGTCCGAGTACGAGCTGCGTGGCGGGTCGCAGGCAGGCGAGCTTTAGACCGTCAAGGAGACGGTAGGCGATCTGACTGCGCAACTACAAGGTTCTCTGGCTCGAGAGGAAGAGCTTAAGAGGAAACTGGACAGGTAGAAAGGGATAGAGGCTCGGTTGCTTACTCTCGAGAATCGGGAGAAAGATCTTTCTCAGTAGCTTCAAGCAGCAGTAGGTCGAACTCTGGCTGCCGAGGAAGCGAGCCGGGTTGCAGCCGCGCAGGCCGCTCAGGATCGAGCAGATCTGGAGAGGGTCCTCGTGGGAAGATACTTCAACGTGAAGGTCGCGGCCCACGAGGCGAGGAAGAAGATGAGCGGAGAGTACTTGGAGATCCTTAAAGAGAACAAGGAGAAAAGCGAAGGCCGGAAGGTCGAGACCAGCGCTGAGATCCGTCTTCAAGAGACCTTGGCCAATATCGAGCTCATCGCGGATTTTGCTTCCGGCGAGCTTGATCTGACTCGGGAGGTGTTGAAGCTGGCTGAGAAGAAGAGGGCGGCCATGGAAGAGGTCTTCAAGCTGAACCTGCCGGTGGTGTCGAGCGATTCGGTGATCCTGGCGCATGCTCCGCCGCCGGCCGCTCCCAGTCTTGATCAGTATGGTTCGCATCTCCCGACTAGGATTGGCTCTACCGACGTGCGTAGGATGGAGACGAAGTCTCCTCGCGATCGCAACACTTTTGATTGTTCTGTCGTTGCCCGAAGGGGCTTTTAATTTCTTTTTCAAACTTTTGTTGCCCAAGGGGGCCCTTTGTTTTTGGTGTTGCCCTTAGTGGGCTTTTTGTTCGAACTTGGGGACATTGTGTCCTCTTTTTTTTTTATGAATTGCTTTTGAATCTTTCATGCCTTAGCATAGATTTTACTGTTTAATGCCTTAGCGTAAAATCGATCGCTAATGGCAGCTCGAACCTCTTCAGAGAGGTCGAGCAACTAACTTGTCTTGCATTGCCTTAGGGAGTACAATCGAACTTCTAGATTGAATGTACTTCAGCTCGAGTTCTTCGCCAAGAGTTGTCCGAGCTACAACTCTTTCGTGAAGTTCGAGCTTAAAGCTGAATTGAGGCGATAATTGCTAAGTATAAGAATGAATCGAAGTAGACTTACAAAGATCCGTTTTGAGTAGGCGCGGAGGTCATTTTGCGATTGTCTCGACTTCGTTGTTTTTTGCTTAGAGGGAGGGGGTAGCTCCCCAATTCTTCTAATCTATGTAAGGTTAGAAGAATTTTGTGATGTTTAATGGACCGTTTCAGGTTACTTTGAAGAGATAATTTCATATCGCTTTTCGTTTGAAGAGATAATTTCATATCACTTTATTTTAGGAGAGGTCATTTCAGGTCGCTTAGAAGGGATAATTTCATATCACTTGTCTTTTGAAGAGATAATTTCATATCGCTTTGCAGAATGTAATGGCGAAATGTTTCGCGACGACTCTTAACTTTTACGATCGGAAAGAGACATTGGTAGGGAGACTTATTTTGATTTCACAAAGATAAGCTATTACGACTTCGTTTGAAGTTGTCAAGCTCGGTAAGAGCTATGTGTTGGGGGGCGGCTGCGCTCGAAGTCGAGCTTCCTACGTACCCTTTTAAGGGGATCAAGCCATTTCGTAGTTCGATTATGTTGCATACTTTAGTGAAAGTACTTTTTGAGGTTGATGATGTTCCAAGGTTGCAGTTCGGGCTTCTGGGTTTCTACCGACTTGAGTCGGTAGACCCCGTCCTCTACAACATCGGTGACCTGGTAAGGACCTTCCCACTTTGCTCCTAACTTACCAGCGTGTTCTTCCTTTCGTCGACGAGATCGAGCTCGTCAGTTATCATCTTGTTGTTAAGTTCTTCTTGTCGTGCGCATTCTTCCTGCGGATGCTTGACACGAGGATTTCGGCTGGTACTACCGCCTCGATCCCGTAGGCCAGCGAAAAGGGAGTTTCGCCGGTGGATTTGCGAGGAGTAGTCCGGTGAGTCCAGAGTACGGCTGGGAGCTCGTCGCTCCAGCTCGTTTTGCACTCATTGAGTCTTTTCTTAAGGTTGTTCATGATTGCTTTATTAGCTGCCTCTGCTAGTCCGTTCCCTTGAGGATAACGAGGCATCTAGTAAGTCAGCTTTATGTTCTAGGTTCTAGAGAACTCCTTGAACACGTTTGATATGAATTCTGATCCGTTATCGGTGACGATCTCATGGGGTATTCCATGTCGGCACACGATGTTTCGCAAAACGAAATCCTTAACGTGAACGTCTTTGATCTTTTGGTATGATTCTGCTTCGATCCACTTAGTGAAGTAGTCTGTCATTACCAATAGGTGTGTAGCTTTCTTTTTGCCGGATGGGACTAAAGGTCCCACGATGTCCATTCCCCATCGCATGAATGGGTATGATGACGAGATAGAGGAGAGTTTCTCCGATGCTTGATGGATAATCGGGGCATGCTTTTGGCATTTGTCACATTTGCTGGAAAAAGATTCGCATTCGGTGGCCATTGTTGGCCAGAAATAGCCTTGCCTTTTGATTCGTACCGCCAGGGCTCGTCCTCCAGAATGGCTTCCGCATGATCCGTCGTGGGCCTGCGTGATCACAGCTAGAGCTTGCTTTTTATCGAGGCATTTGAGGTAAGGTCGAGAGAGACTTCTCTTGAAGAGCTCTCCTTGCGTGACGCAGTACCTCACACTCTGTGTCTTGAGTTTCCGCGCCTCCCATTTTTCGTTGGGGACTTCGCCATTTGTAATGTATCGAATGATCGGAGTTCTCCAATCTTCGTCATCATTAGGCTCAGGTCCTCGACTAGTGGATGCGGCTTGGATTGGTCCATCGGGACGTTCGTGACATACACGGCGCTTCTTGGATCGAGATCATCATCAATCTCGATGATGTCGCGACTGGTGTCCTTGGGACGTTCCTTGTGTTCGATCCCATCCTTTGTGGTGGGCTCGTCCTCTCTCAAGGATAGAGCTTTTAGGGCTATGTCGATACTTGGTTTTTCGATCCCCTCGACTGGTATAATCCTTTTGAGGTTAGGATCCGATGTTGACGCTAGGGCGGCCAGGGCATCGGCTGCGGTGTTTTCCCCTTGCGGGATCCGTGTTAGATCAAATAATTCGATCTGTTCGGCGAGCGTATGGACTACCTGTAGGTATGCTTCCATGCGTTCGTCTTTGGCCTCGTAGTCGCCAAGATATTGGCTCGTGACCAATTGGGAATCGCTGAAGGCGTCTACTTCTCGGGCTCCTATCGCTATTGCTAGTCTGAGCCCGGCTATTAACGTTTCGTATTCTGCTTCGTTATTTGATGCGGCGAAGCCCAGTCTGAAAGACTGTTCCAATACTTCGCCAGTGGGGGAGACTAGTTTTACTCCGACTCCGGATCCTTGCCTAGAGGAAGCTCCTTCGACGTAGAGTTTCCATTTCTTGGCGGAGTTCGGGTCGAGTTCTATGGTCGGGGGGAGCTTGATTATGAAATCTGCTAGCACTTGCGCTTTCAGACACGTCCGAGCTTTATATTCTATGTCATACTCGCTGAGCTCGATAGCCCATTTGACCAGTCGACCTGATTGGCTCGGACTATGAAGGATGGTTCTCAGTGGCTGAGAGGTCATCACTATAATTGAGTGCGATTGGAAGTATGGTCGGAGTTTCCGAGCCGATGTGACTAGCGCTAAAGCGAGTTTTTCCATGGCGGGGTACCTGGTTTCAGCATCGATTAAGGTCTTACTGATGTAGTACACCGGCCGTTGCTCGTTTTGTTCTTCGCGAACCAGGACTCCACTTACTGCTTCCATGGAAACAGCTAGGTAGAGGTAGAGGGGTTCCCCTTCCACTGGTTTCGCCAGTATAGGTGGTTCGCTTAGATAAGACTTGAGCTGGGTGAATGCTTCTTCGCACTTTTCGTCCCAGAGGAACTTCTTGTTCGCTTTGAGCAAGTGATAGAAGGGTAGACATTTATCAGTCGACCTCGAGATGAAGCGGTTCAAAGCAGCTGTTTTGCCAGTCAGGCGCTGGACTTCTCGGGTTGTTCTGGGAGATTTCATCTCTATAAATGTTGCGATCTGTTTGGGGTTCGCTTCAATCCCTTTTTCGGTCACTAGGTAACCAAGGAATTCTCCTGAGGGGACCCCGAATGTGCACTTTCCTGGGTTGAGTTTCATCCCGTATTTGTTGAGAATGATAAAGCATTCCCTTAGCTGGGGGATATGGTCCTCATACCTGGAAGATTTGACCAGCATATCGTCGATGTAGACTTCCATGGTTTTGCCCAGGAGTCCTGAAAACATCTTGTTGCCGAGGCGTTGGTAAGTTGCTCCTGCATTTTTCAATCCGAAGGGCATGACTTTGTAGCAGTATGTTCCTCGATCAGTTATGAACGAAGTCTTTTCTTGGTCCTCAGGGTTCATTAGTATTTGGTTATACCCCGAGAAGGCATCCATGAAGGATAGCAGTTGGTGTCCAGTGGTAGCTTCGACCAATCGGTCGATGTGTGGGAGTGGGAAGCTGACCTTCGGACATGCTTTGTTGAGATCTGTAAAATCTACACAGACTCTCCACTTCCCGTTCTTTTTCTTGACCACTACGGGGTTCGCAAGCCAGTCGGGGTACTTGACCTCTCTGATCGATCCGATTTTTAATAACCGATCGACCTCGTCGTTGACGGCTCGAGATCGTGCTGGGCCTAGTTTCCGACGTTTTTATCTTACCGGTTTGTAGGTTGGGTCGACATTCAGCTCGTGGCTGGTTACGTCGATGTTGATCCCTTTCATGTCTGCTGAGGACCAGGCAAAGGAGTCGACATTCTGTTTAAGGAAAGAGACCAATTCGTTTTTGACTGGTTCTGATAGGTCAATTCCAATGCCAACAAGTCTTTCGGGCTGAGCATCGTCTATGCAAACTTAGGTCGTGAGGTCCTTTGGGGGTCCTATTTGACTTGGGTCGTTCGACCTTTTGGTCTGCATAGTGGCGAGCTCCTCCTCTTTCCGTAATTGCTACGCTGCGGATTTCTCAATTTGCTTGTATCCGTTCATGTAGCAATGGCGGGACATATTTTGACTTCCGTAAACGGTTTTTACTCCTTTGGGAGTTGAAAATTTTACGCATTGATGGTAGGTCGATGGTATTGCTTTCATGTCATATATCCATGGTCGACCTAGAATTGCGTTGTAGGGAGCTGGTCGATCTACTACGACGAACTCTGTCATTCTTCGAACTCCTCAAGCTATCACTGGGGCGAATACAGAGCCCATTGAGTATGTTGTTTCACCAGCGAAACCTACCAGTGGTGTCTTTTCCTCGACGATTTCGGAGTCGTTGAACTCCATCTTTCTGAACGCGTCGTAAAAGAGGACATCCACCGAACTTCCTGTGTCGATCATTATCCTCGAGAGTTCGACATCTCCCACTACTAGACAGACGAGGAGAGCGTCGTCATGTGGTTTGTCGAAGTTACTTGTCTCGCTCTCGTGAAAAGTGATTTCATGGTCTGAACCTAACATTGGGATTCTCCCTCCTTTGTCGGTCTCGACTCTTCTTTGAAGGGCCTTGATTGAGTTGACTGAATCTCGGCATAGCTTGGAGCCACCGAAAATGAAGTCAATTCGATTAGGGGGTATAGCCCGTACACCCCCCCCCCCCCCCGCAGAGACGAGGGAGATTGATTCGTGAGCGTAAACGTTTACTATGAGCTGGAGGTGGAGATAGTGCCGAGCCTCCCGGGGTGCCGCATAGGCTGAGTTCGCCGAGAATGACCTCGACTCACTTTCGCGACCCCTGGGGGAGGGTTTCGGGAGATTCTGGCTCCTTAGACCGCTCTCGTTTGTTTTGAGAAGTCTTCTTGGTGTTTGACTCTTTGGTCTGTTTATTTTCCTTTTTGTCAGATGGAGTTTCCTCCTCGACTTCTGACTCTTGTTTGTTTTCGGACTCTCGCTTTTGAGCCTCGGCTTTAGCTCGAGTGTAGCACTCTTCAGTCGAATGTCCTCTTTTGTTGTGAAAATCACAGAATTTTTCCTTGTCGAACTCAAATTTCTTCGAGCTCTTCAGGCTCTCGACTGCATTGACGTTTCCTGATTTACGGGAATCCTTTTTTGAGTTCGAGTTCTGCGAGCCCAACGGGTTCTTTTCTTTTCGATGCTTTTCTCTGAGGGCCGTAGTTTTTTCCTCGAAGCGAGCGAAGGCCGATGCGCGATGAAGGGCATCATCGAGCGTTTGAGGCTCGCGGACAGTTATTTCCTCGCGGAATCTGGTCGAGTACCATAGTCCGCGTCTCAGTGCTTCTATTGCTACTTCGTCTCGCGGGTTTGCGATTTTGGATTTAATTTCCTTAAATCGGTCGATGTACGAGCGAAGTGGCTCGTCGGGTTTCTGGGAGACGCTAAATAACGCTGCCTCGGTAGTCTTTTCCTCGATAAAGACGGAATATTGTTTGAGGAAAGCCGTCATGAACTGGGTGAAGTTGCCAATGGACCTTTCTTCCAGTCCGGGAAACCATTCAAGGACGGAGCCTGATAGGTTTTCGGCGAAGAGCCTGCAGAAAGCCGGCACTCTCTCCTCATCGGTAAGGTATACCCTTGCCATTGCCAGTCGGAATGCCCTGATATGGGCTTTCGGATCCGATTTTCCAGAGAACTCCGGAAACTTTGTTTTCTTTATTTCCCGGATTCGTGCAAAGGCGATCCGGTCTGTGAACGGCGTTTGTCGCGTTTCTTCGATCACTCGATCGATGTCGGGCACTGCGCTTGTTGCCATGTGAACTTTCGAGCTCAGACTGATGAATTGGGCCTTAGCTTGTTCAATATACTGTCTAAGCATATCGTGTTCACCGCCTGTCGTAGGCGCGAACTGGGCTTGTGCTTGATTGGATGTTTGTCCCGGGAAAACGGGGTCGAGAAGATCGATTGTGGGAACCGATCTCGTCTGGTCGACCTGCGGTGTTCGGAACTGTACCATATTTGATCCGTTACGATGTCCCGAGCTTGAGGCGAAAGCGGATCCTCCTAGTTGCCTCGGCCGGATATTCGAGCTATTCGGTAACGGTGGTGGCCCGGGTAATGGTCGGTTTCCCGATCCGGTTGGATCTGTGACCATTGAATTCAAACTGAATGGAGTCGGAGTCGCGATAGGCGTCATTATAGGGCGGAAGCCGCTATTTGACGTATTAGCGAAATTTCCGGACGCTCCCGGGGGAGTTATGTTGGATTGTTCGGTTGATCCTGATTCAATTCTCATATTGATATCAACCTAAACATGCATCAGATCTAGGTGTTCTTATTTAGAAACATTATGATCTCACCTTTTACCTGTTTGTTGCAGCGGAATTGATGAACAGGTCAGAGATCAGGGAGATACACCAAGGGATGAATCCTCCAAAGGCTCACACACGCACACCGTCAGGAATGAGGCTGCTAGACCGAGAGAGAAGGCGCAGGGGAGAGTGACTTGCGGCCGTGGGTGTTAGGGTTAGAGAGAAGGGTTTTTGGCTTCAGCTTATAAAACCCTTCTTTAGCTCTGTTGGGCCCTTAAGGCCCAATTCCCAATTTGATTAAATCCCATGGATTTAATCAAGCCCTTTAAACTCTCTAAGCACAGTAAATGCCTAGCACTTTTACCGTACCTCTGCTTTACCGTTCCTACACGTTTTCCTGTTGGCTTAGGCGTGTGACCCATATGGGATCATACAATAAAGGCAATAAGTCCAAGACTTATAGATCATGAGCGGACTCTAGCAAGCCATCATGACCCCCAGCATTGCATGACTTATGTCTGATCTTTGACATACTCTTACTTTCTAGAGACAGTACCGAGATTACTGGACACAATTCCAACAATCTCCCACTTGTACTGGAATCTCTGTATTCATAATCCTTTTGTCTCAATATCCCGATTAGTCATAAGGCAAGATTGGTGTCATCCTTATAAAGCCTAATCTTGTTCATCGGACTCTGATTTGATACTGACAATCCAAACGACTTGGGAAAGTCCGTTTGAGCATGGCCATGCGTTTTCCAGTATTCAAATCTCCGATTGGCCTAGAGATATTCACTCCATTTATATTGGAGGGACAAATCCCATCTTGTTCCATCACTGTAAACTACTCATTTCATGATGTACCCAAACAAGGTCCTTATAGCTATCACAGAACGATAGCGTTAGACAATGATCAAAGTACATCAGTCCATGTGCAGTCACATGCATGTGAACTCAGGTCTAAGGACTATACTCTATAGTCGTAGTAAGAATCTCTTATGACACAGATATAAATATCCTGAAGAGTTCTTATAGTCGGGTCTTGTCCGGTCGTATGTTCCCAACATACACCTATGTACTGACTTTGATGCCGCGCATCTATGACACACTGAGACTTTGTCATAAGTCACGTACCAATCCAGTCTCACACGGTTGTTGATGTTCCAATTTCAACAACCTTCGACTGGGGACGGGATGATATAAAACATCTATCAAATATAGGGTCTCATGATCAAGCTAAATGACTTCGATGACTCAAGATCAAGTCATTTACTTCGATGACCTATAAAATGGTTCATATCATTTTGGAACGATTATTTCATCACAGTTTAAAATAATCTTGAAATAATAATTTCATTAAACATCATAAATGTTTTACAAGAACATATCAAATAACTAAATAAAGCCCTTTAATAACTCCCACTGAAATCAAGACTACATCTTAATTTCACTTATCCTACAGCTACAGTCCGAGACTCGTGCTTAGGCCTAAGGAGTGGCTTCGTTAATAGATTAGCAACGTTCTCATTCGATGAAACTTGCTGATCTACCTAACATCTCTGTCATTTATCTTATGGAATAGGTTATACCTATCCTCAAGTTGTTTGGACCTCTGATGTGCAGCTAGTCTCATCTATGCTGGGATTCACATCAAGTTCAGTGATGAACTCTTCTTTCCAAACAACCTCTTTCGCTGCTTCCCAAGCTGCGAAATATTCAGTTTAAGTCATGGAGTCAGCAACAGTGCCGTGCACCGCCAAACAAACACAAGACATAACCGGACTGTGACCGGAAATCATCTTTGTCTGTTGGAAACTTGCCTTTCAGACTCTATCGACTTGTAGCACTTCACTTTCTTCTTTACCTAAAGAACTTATCCTTAGTATTCTTCAAATACTTTAGAATATTCTTTACGGCAATCCAGTGATTCTTTGCTGGATTTGACTGGTCTTTACTTGTCTTGCTTAACATTAAAGCAATATCAAAACAAGTACGTGTCATGGCATACATGATAGATCCAATTGCCGTCGCATATGAATCCAGTACATGCATTCAAGCTCAGCAGTTATCGTAGGACACTGCTTCTTGCTTAACGTATTGCCATGTGACATTGGCATAAAACCCTTTTTGGAATGCTGAAAACGTGTAGGACTTTGTCACATAAGAATCCTGACTCTGTCCTACCAGCTCTTCTGGATCTCTATCTTTAGATCCAGAATCCAAGACTTTCATGGCTTTACCCATGTCAACCACTAAACCAACTCCCAAGCCAGTCCTTTGCCGACTGCAGCATTGGGACGTTATTTCCGAAAATCAGTATGTCTTCGACATACATTACGAGAAATACAATATCGCTCCCTTTTATCTATTAGTAAACGCACATTTCCGTTTCGTTCCTGTTTAAGTCAAAACTTTGACTACTTCAGCAGAACGAAGATTCCAACTCCGATATGTTTGCTTCCATCCATGAATGGATCAATGAAACTAACTTACACATAGTGTAATTTTCGGAGTCCTGGCTTACTTTCGCTTCTTTGAATTTCGCAGGTTCGTCGCTTTCTTTGACCATCAGATCATGCGAACTTTCAATGATCATCAGGTCTAACTAATGACGAGAATTCACTCTCGGATTAGTGACTGATTCTTTCATATCTGCGAACTTCAGGCTCCACAGGTGTAGATTCTACAGAAATCTGTAAATCCTTACGCTGCTCTCCCTCAATAGGTTAAGCAGCCTCCTGTATTACTCGAATTTCTTCGAGTTGTACTTTTATTCCCACTGTTCTTCTTGGAAAGTAACTTCCCTTCTTAGAAAACAGAATGGTCGTAAAAATACTTTTTTTACTCCCACTGTTCTTCTTGGAAAGTAATTTCCCTTCTTAGAAAACATAATGGTCATAAAAATACCGAGCCTTGGTTTCCCTAAGAAAACTTCGAGTTATGCTTTTACTCCCACTGTTCTTCTTGGAAAATTACTTCCCTTCTTAGAAAACAGATTGGACGTAAAAGTAACAAGCCTTAGTTTCTCTAGGACAACCAGCGAAGTAGCACAACTACAAATACTCAGTAAAGACAAATTTTGGATCGATTTCAATCCACATTAACGTGGTGTCTTTCAACCGATATTTGTGGAACTATTTTAGCGTAAACTTAGATATTTCTAGAGCGTTATTCTTAAAATATCATGGAAGATTTGCGTGACTCATCTTTAATCATTTCTAATAAGATCTGATTCTTTCTCTTAGAAACACCTAAAGGTTTTCAGGAGAATTGAGCTGTGAAACGACTTCACACTCATTCAGATGATCACACCATTTATGACTCAAGTATTCTCACTCATGATCTAATCTAGAGTCTTAATACTTCTGTCATTCAGATTCTATACTTCATTCTGGAACTCTTTCGACCATGTCAAAGAATTCCGACTTGTGTCTCATCAAATGAACACAGTTATACTCACTGAAGTAATCAGTAGAGACAATGAAGTACAGGAAATTTTCTCTGGCATTACTGTTCATCGGACCACATACATGAGTATGTTCAATGTCCAATAAGCCTTTGGGCCTTTCTCTAGCTCGGCTAAGATGGGCCCTTTACTTTTGGTCCAGTAAGCAGAATTCAAGTCTCATAAGATATCCATTCAAATGAGCCCAAAAGTCCATAACTATGGGGTTTCTGAATCCGACTTACTCTATTTGACCAAAACATTTATGCCAAGAAAAATCAGGTTTAATTCATCAGATTTAAACCAATTCGGTATTTATGTTACATTTAGGCACTCTTTGGTTTAAGATATAAAACCCATTCCATGAATAGGGTGCTACAATTAATATTTCATTAAGATCAAAAGAACAAAACTTGTCTTTTATCAAAATGAAAAACATTCAAATTCTTACAAGAAAATGAAAGACAACTCTGCTTAAAGCAGATACATTGTAGCAATTACTTAATACAAAACCAAGCCTCGAAGGCATCTACAAGTGAAAAACCCTATGACTGAGGCAGCATCCATAGCTCCTTCCAGACATGCAGTTCCACTTGCCCTTCCTTCAACGTTCTACTGTTGCTTAGGCTCTGCATATTATAACAAATATCAGTGCCACAACCAGTATCCAATACCTGCAAGGTAGAACTTGAAGTAATAACATGAATACCTGAGGAAGTAGTCTCATACATTAACTTCAACTCCTCATCGTCTTCCATGAATTTTATGCAATCTCTCTTCCAATGCCCTGTCTCTTTACAGTAGCAGCACTTACCAACGTAAGAGGTATCTGACTTGGGCTCGGAAGACACACGCTTGCCATGATTCAAAATCTGGACAACTTTGTCTTCACCCCTGTCAATACTAGGTTTAATAAACCTACCCTTCACGTTTGGCTCAACCGTTTTGAGCATATCATGCAGTTCAGTCAACGTCTTCGTTAAGCCTTTCTTGATATAGTTCCTTACGAACTTATCATAGCTTGACGGCAGTGACTGCAGAATGATCTCAGTTGCCAATTCATGGCTAACTGGATAATCCAGTTTCCTCAGGTTATCAATATAACCTATCATTTTACTGACATGAGGATTTACTGGATGATCATTTGGTAGCTTGCAGCTAGTGAGAGACTTAACCAACTGGTATCTCTCCACTCTTATCTGCTCCTGAAATTTCAATTTCAGGCTGCTGATCATCTCTATTGGCGACTCCATGTTCTCATATTGCTTCTGCAAGTCTGAGTCCATGGTAGCCAATATCAGACCACGCACATCTACCGCATCATTATAATGCTTATTCCAAGCATTATATACTGCATGGGAGGCATTGGACCCGATCCTCACGGGGAGAGCTCTCTCAAGAACATAGTCCTTTCTCTCCTGTCTGAGGACTAGCCTCAGGTTCCGCGACCAAGTCAAGAAATTTGATCCGTTCAGCTTGTCCATCCCAAGGATAGACCGGATCGAGAAAGTGTTTTGATTGTTTGTGCTAGTCATAACTGAAATTTAAGATAAAAGGATTTTAGTTAATATGTTCAATATGATTAATCTCGTATTAAAATTAATATGATTAATCACGCATTATATTCAATAACATCAGTTACCCTCAATAGAATATAATGATTCCAAGATCCACATATAACTAAGATTAAAGTGGGCCACTGGCCTTCACCCAACCTTAGCTTATATCGGTAAGCCCTATATCGGCTAATTATATCCGTGATATAACTCTTGGTTGTGAATCTGGGCCCGAGGCCCAATCCACTCTGATGTCTCAAGGCCCGGGACTCCCGATGGCCTAGTCAAGAAAACCGGACTATACAGTCATGTAATCATTAATGTCTGGGACTCCCAATGACATTTATGAATCACAAACCGTCTTACCCACGCAAAAGCAGACATCCTCACACTGTAAGGCCATGAATGCAATTGAATGGGCTTTGACAGCTGACATAGCCTGGACAAGACATCCAACGCTTGATATTATTTGAGGTTCGTAGGTTTATTAAATTCATTCCCAAAATAGAAGATTACTATTTCGGGAAACTTTCTATTTATGGAAACCTACTATTTTTGGAAACTTTCTAAAATTGGAAACTTTCTAAAACCGGAAACTTTCTAACTTTAGAAATTTCTTTAAAATCCAAAACCCGCAAATTCAGAAACTTCTACTTTAAGAAACTTTCTAATTTCAAAATTTCGGAAACTTTAATTTAAAATCGACTTTAAAATATTATAAAATAAATTTTAAATTAATCTGAAGAAAGACTCAATTAACTGGCCCAATTGTTTTAACTTCTTGGCCCGAGGCCCAAGAATTGGTCCATGTCCAAGACATGACCCAATTGTCCAATTAATTGACATAACCGGTCTGGTTCATTAAAACTGGTCTAACCAAGTTTCAATTACTACGATGACCACAATTGTCAACCGGTTATTTACTAAACCGGAATTTCTCAATTTATTTGGTCCAACCAAATCAAATTAGAAATTCCTGGTTTAGGCACTAAATCCAATATTTCTTTCGACATTGGATTTCTTATCCCGGTTTAACCAGATTTAATAAAATTATTAAACCTGTTTATTAAACCAGATCGAATCAATTTTAATT